>LR991069.1:22716857-25627691 GCA_905163555.1 Notocelia uddmanniana
ACAGGAATACGGATCGTCCTACTACGGACGTACGGTTTCGGCGTGAAATACGCCGCAGCGGTAAGTTGTGCGGAAGTTAATTCGGGCGGGCGGGTTGCGTCGCGGCGGGAATGCTAGATTTGTTATCTCTGAAAAAAAAAAATACTATCCTCGATCCCTTTACGAGCTAGATTAACTCCTACGTGAGTTTATTGTTGGGCGCCAAATGTGATGAGTGATTTCAGCACCCACACATATCCCTCGACCGTTACGGCCTTACGAGGGTTTCCTGACTAGCTCAGAGGTTCCTAGCGGGATCGGGGATGAGTGAGAATCAAAACACCAATCGGACAGTCACAAATAAGGGTCTTCTCGCCCGTTTATTAATAAATGAAAAGCCTTAAAACTAAGAGAGAACTACGGTGTCGAAATGCTAACGAGGACCTAGACAGATTATGCTATGAAATTAGACTATTTAGATTTAGTTATCAAATCGCGGATAGCGGTATTAGTTGTGGAGCGGATGGTTAATGTGGAAGCCTGGGCGCGAAGCGAGGGGGGAACCCCGCTGCCTCTCAGCTATAGGAACCTAGAGTCCTCGGCTTCGCGAGGGGGTAACCCCGCGGCCTCGGAAGGACTCTAGGGTGATTGGCCTATCCTGCGGCGAGCGAGGGAGGTGAACCCCGCTGCCTTCAGGCTAGGTGTCCAGGGCGAACGAGGGGGGAACCCCGTTGCCTCGAAGACGGGAGCTCGGGCGTCGCGTGGGGGGAACTCCGCGGCCTCGGAGAGGAAGGGAGGAGGGCAGTGCTCGCCACGGCGTTGTAGCCAGCACTGCTGTCGGCGGTCGGTCGGGTCATCGCTCAGACCTGTAAGGGTCTGGGGAAGCCTTTCGTGGCTGGGCCACTTTTGGCGGTATCAGGCGCCGTCCGCAAATACGGACGGGTAACTATGGTGAGCTTTGCTCGTCAGGATCGGTGGTGGGGTCATCTACTTCGTCCGTCGGCGAGGTCAAGCCCTGCCGGGTGAGACCCCCTAAGGGGAGGCCCAGCGAGCGACCTCGAGCCGACGGCACTGCAGGAACATCCATGTTATATCAGGTGTGATCGCGGAGCAGGTCTCGCGGTAGGGCCCGTTTGTCAGGCGGTCGCGAATGGTATGGGGCGATGTCTTGCAGGTGCGTCAGGCGCGAGCCGTCCGCGCGCTCGAACATCGCCCTGGTCAATCTGGTGATGAAGTCATCGAGGTGTTCAATGCCCAGGTCTCTGTGCAGCACCGCGTTGCTTACGTAGTAAGCGGCGTCTGCGGCGGCGCGCAGGGAGAGCGACTGTTGCGCGCGTAGTCGTCTCCTCTTGCACTCTCCCACCAGCGCGTACCACGCGGGGGCTGCATATGTGAGCCTGGGTCTTATATAGGCTTTGTAAATACCGATCTTGGTTTTCAATGGGATGTGTGACTTCATCACCGGATAGAGCAAAGCGCGCGCTGTGCGTGTCTGCGCGATGACATTCTTCACGTGGGACGTCATGTTCAGTAGCCGGTCGATGGTGACGCCCAAGTACTTCACCGTCGGTTGCCAAACGATGCGTTGTCCCATAAGCGTCAGTTCTGGGGGCAGATTTAGTTTTGTGCTCAGGGTAATGGCTTGGGTCTTTGCTACATTTACCCTGAGCCTCCAATTGTCTAGCCATGTTGGGAGCGCATCCAGTGTGCGCTGGATTTTCGTTGCGGCATGTGGTAACCTTATGGATGTCGCGATGTACGCCACATCATCAGCATATAGGGCGAGCATGGTTCCTTCGCACACTGGGATGTCGTCCGTGTAGCGCGCGTACAACACAGGCGACAGGACGCTTCCTTGTGGGACACCGGCGGTTATGGGCCTCCTTGAGGATGTGACCTCTTCCACTGCCACTTGGAAGGTGCGTCCTTCAAGAAAGGCGGCCACCGTGTGGATTACTCTTCTTGGCGCTGTAGTTGTTAGTAGCTTATGGACCAGGCCTGGGTGCCAGACCCGGTCAAAGGCTTTTTCTACATCCAGGAACACTGCCACCGCGTGCTCCTTTTTGTTCCACGCCAGCGCTGCAGTGTGCAGGATTTTCGCTATCTGCAGCGTTGTAGAGTGTTCGGCTCTGAATCCAAACTGCTCTGCGCGGGGCTCAATATGTGGCGCTAGTTGGTTGAGGAGAAGTCGCTCGAACAGTTTGGAAACCGTGGGTAGTAGAGTGATGGGGCGATAGCTTCCTGGCTGGAGTGTGTTTTTCCCCGGCTTGGGCAGCATGATGACCCTTCCCAGCTTCCAGGGATTGGGAAAATGGCATGTTCTGACGATCCCGTTGAAGAGCCGCGTCAACGTCGCGATGGCTCGCGGAGGGAGGTGACGCAGCGCTTCGTTTGGGATCGTGTCTGGTCCTGGGGCTTTCCGGAGCTGGGTTCGCCGTGCTGCCCGTTGAATTTGGCCTGGTGAGAAGATGAGGGGATCCTCGTCTGGCATCGGCGGAGACCTGAGGTATTCAGAGACCTCTTGTTCCACTTGCGCGTTGTGGATTGCGTTGGTTGGAGGATTCGGTCTAAATTGCTCCTCGAGGTGGTCCGCAAAGATCTCCGCGCGATCTTCCGCGCGATACCTAGGCGTTCCATCTGGGGCCAATAATGGGCGTACAGGAGCTGGTTTTCCACTTATGCGGCGGCAGAGGCGGTGAATGCCACTCCACCCTTCATCAATTGCTGTGTCAACGCCCTCAAGCCAAGTGTGGCGGGAGTGTGCTGCGAGGCTCTTCCCGATTTTCTCAGCGAGGGCGTTGAGTCGGGTCTTCAGGGTGGGGCATTGTGTCCTGTTATACAGCCGCCGCATCCTCTTCTTCTCCTCGATCAGGGTTAGAATATGATGCGGGGCTCTGGGTCTGGTGTCTCCTCTTCTGAGTTCGTTGGTCATGGTGGTTGCGGCTTTGATGGCTTCTTGGGTATCGTAGGCGAACAACTCGGCAAGACGGTCGACTTCCTCAGCGGTGCTGGCTGGGAAGGACGCTGAGTGTTCGGCCATGTGCTCTGCGAATTTGACCCAGTCCGTTTTCTTCCTTTTGGCACGGTTTCTGGTCTTGGTTACTCCAGTCTCCAACTGCAGGACTACCGGTTGATGGTCTGAGATGGTGTGGTCGTCAAGGACCTGTAGCTCAGGCAAAGCTGGTAGGTTTTTGACGGCCGCTAGATCGATGACGTCCGGAAGGTATGCCGTGCTGTATGGGTAGTGGGTGGGCACCTCCGGGCCCAGAATTGCGTACCCATTTCGATCGGCATGGTTCAGGAGTCGTCGGCCCGTCGGGCAGATCCTGGTTGAGTTCCAGGCCGTGTGTTTTGCGTTGAAGTCGCCGGCAATAATGGTGGGAGCGCTCGAAGCCAGGATCTGCTCGATGTCACCCTCCGAGAAAGTGTTGCCAGGCGGTCGGTAGAAAGCGAGGATCCGCAGATGCTGGCCTCCGGCATGGATCTCCACTCCCAGTGCGTAGCTCGCCCTGAGGTCTGTCAAGAGGGGCAGGGGCTGGTGCACCACTCGTCTGTTGACGAGCACTGCCAGCCCGCGGTAGACATTGCCCTGAGGTGACACTTCGTCCTTACGATAAGTGACGTAGCTCGGTATTTTCAGGGGATCTTCCTTCCTGAGGTGGGTTTCAGATACCAGAGCCACGTCAATCCGCTCTCTTTTCAGGATCGAAGACATGAGCTCTTTCTTAGTACGGTTGAGACCTCCGGCGTTCCAATGTAAGATCCTTAGGGTGCTAGCCATCTTGGTATAGGTCGGCCAGCCCCCTAAGGATGATGGGGACGGGGTTAGCTCCGGTTTGAATTGCGGCCAGTACGTTTTGGAGGATGGCGATGCATTGGGCTATCACTTTTCCCCTGACGTCCTGGTTCGCTGCTGAGTTGGTGTGCAGGCGTGGGGCCTGCCTGTCTTCCTCCGGCACAGTTTCGGGCTGCCGGACTGGCTGGGCCGGCGGTGGTGGCTGTGCTGGTGTTGGTAGTGGAAGCGGTATTTGCTTGATGGGCTCTTCTTGCTTTCTTCTGCCCCTCCCCCTCGGGCGGCGGCGTCTCGGTGTTCCATCATTTGCTTTCGCCATAAGCGAGTTGGCGGCGTTTTCCTCGTCCCTCACTACACTCGGCTGGACGATAGTCTGTCCTTGCCGTGTTTTTGTGAGGGGGGCTGTTCCGGCCTTTTTGTTTCTTGCCTCACGTCGGTATGTGGGGCAGCTGACGTCATTTGCGGTGTGGGCGCCGCCGCAGTTTGCGCAGGTGCCGGGTTCGTTCCGTGGGCGCGGGCATTGGCTCGCGAAATGCGATTCGGCGCAGCGGACGCACTTCACTGGGCGGTGACAACCCGTGGAGGCGTGGCGGAAGCCCTGACATCGGTGACACTGCGCCGGTCCTTTTCTTCCGCGCCAGGCTTCGATCACCACGCCCGGCATCCCTAGCAAGACCCGTACCTGGTAAATGGCCGGGATGGTGTTCTCGGTTTTTTGGATCTGCGCATAGAATACGCAGCCCGGTCTCCCTTCTCTGGCTTTGACGTGGCGGGTGTATATGGCCTCGAATCCCAGGCCTCTCAGCTCCTCGGTGATGAGTTCTGGGTCGGTGTTTGCCGGAAGGCCCCTGACACACACCTTCAGCGGGATTTCTGTCTCAGGGGAGTAAACCTGCCACGACAGTTCTTGGCCCTGGGTGGCTAGGTCCTCCTGGAGTGCCTCTAGGTACCTTTGTACGGTACGGTATTCGGTTTCGTCAGCGGGAGTAAACCGAATACCGTTTCCGTAAGGTTTGGCGTTCGGGTAGCGTCCCAGCTTACCCCTTATCTCACGGAAATGGCGTGGCCATTCCGGGAAGTAGTCCACGGTTATCGGTCGAGGGCGCTTTTCTCGCCGTTGTGGTTGTGCCGGTGATGGGGCAGCGACCGGCGCCTCCTCGTCGATCTCAGGCTCCTCTTGGAGATCATCGTCCTCTTCTAGGTTGGCGTTGTTCGCCGGCTCTTCTGTTTCCTGTTCCGTGTCCATAGGGGACAGGTCTAGGCGCGGGACGTTCTGTAGCTGCTGGCTTTCCGGGGGTGACGCTAGTGTGCGTTTGCCCCCAAAAGGTAGCGGCGCAGCATTGTTTGATGATGTTGGTGCAGGGGTCTGCACCAAAGGTGGTGATATGGCTACCTCCTGGGGGAGGTGATGAGTCTGGCTGGTGGCAGATGGCGGCAGTATGGGGCCGATCTGCGGAGGTCCCTTAGGTCCCTTAGGTCGTATGGGCGGTGGCTGCAGTTTAGGCGCGGCCTCTTTTTGTGGCGGCGTTCGCAACGCGAGGGTTGGCGGCGTCGCCGTACGGGGCGTCGCGCTAGTCGCGGGCGCGGGCGCCTTGCGGGGCGCGGTCGATGCCTTGCCCGCTCCGAGGGCGGGCGGCTGACGCGGCGCGGTTGTTGGTGCCGCTTTTGGGCGCTGCGCTGCGGGCGCGCGCTGCGGCAACGGCGCCGGGGCCTTGCTCAGGCCTGTCGCGGCGGCGGTGGCATGCTGCTGTCGGCGCGCGTCGCGCTCTCGCTTTTATGTGCCCCCGCGGGGAGCGGGCGGCCGGTTCGGTGGCGGGGCCGGGCGGTGATTCATACTGCGCTATCGCGCGCGCGCTGCCTCGCGCGCGCGCCGCCTCGGTACTTGTGACGCTGGGCGCGCTTGGAAGACGCCGTAGCCAGTGGACGTCGCAGCGCCCACGTTACAATATTAACCATGCTTATTATGAATAAACAGCAGCCTTACTTAGAATCTGGTGGTATCAATACGTCTCCCCGACTCCCAACCTTATATGGCGATCCTGCCAACACAGCGCTTTGCGCGCTGCCGCTGCCGTTACTATCGCGCGCGAAAGTGTTAAAATAATGTATCAAGGACTAAAAACTGATACCGTGACCTTGTGAACTGTTAAAAAAAATGTACCAAAGGGACGCGAAAGTACGCGAAGGTCGCGAGTGTATTCATTTAAATGGGCCATTACCAACCTTATATATGGCTTTATAAGTGCTGAAAGGATCAGAAGAAAATGATATGGGGTCTTCGCAAACAAAAGAAGAGGTCGTCATAGCCCAGAATGATGCCGTGGGCTCTAGCAACAGCGCCGAGTTGGTAAACAGTATAAATACCACAAAACCCGGCACGAATCAAAAAACAAAATCAAATTCAAAATCAAATCAAATTTATTTTATTTTTGTTTAAAATGTATTGAATACGTCACACTTGTTTTTACCTTTTGAATATATCAAACTACTAGTTATTAATTACGTTGCTGGATGCCTTGATAAACAGTTCAAAAATTTAAACGGTCGTTTTTACTTTAGACGCATAGATCGACAAATAAAGCAACTTTAAAACTAGTTTGATGTATTCAAAAGGTACTTTAATACAAAATACATTAATTAGAGGCCTCCTTTTTTCAGTATCTATCGTTAAATTTAAATAATCACATTTTTTTACGAGTGGCGCTAGTAGAAACGTTGAAGGCCTCTTCAATGATGATTTAAAAGAAAAGAGGTTGGGCACATCAGTACGTCATCTAGCTTACGAGGGTGGTTAGATAAGTAACTTGTTTCGGATACCGATAGATGGCGTTAGTGTAATCTATGTAACTATTCACAAAGATTATTTAATCAAGATAATTTATCTGTGGCCAAATGTCATTTTTGGCGGGAATTTTAGATTTGACAGTAGTTTAAACAAAAGTGATCGGAGTAGCGCGGCAAAATGGAGAAAATAGGAATTCGTGGTGTAATTCAGTTCTTTTTTTTGAAAGGTAAAACTGCAAAAGAAATCCATGAAAGGATTTTACCTACATTGGGTAGCTCGTGTCCTTCCTATGAGACAGTTCGACTTTGGGTGAATGAGTTCAAGCGAGGCAGGACAAGCATTGATGATGCACCTCGTCCTGGAGCCCCAAAAACGGCGGTTGTACCCGAAATAGTCGATAAAATCCATGATTTGGTTTTAACCGACAGAAGATTGAAGGTACGCGAATTAGCTGAAGCCAGAAACATCTCTTCTGAGCGGGTGCATTTTATTTTGCACAACGAATTGCACATGAAAAAGCTGTGTGCAAGGTGGGTGCCGCGGCTGCTCACTCCAGAACAAATGCGTGTTCGTATGCGAACATCTGCGGATAATCTCCAGGTCTTTGAAAGAAATCCAACAGACTTTATTCGCCGTTTTGTGACAATGGATGAAACCTGGATTCAACACTATATTCCGGAGACGAAACAACAGTCCAGACAATGGGTTGGTCGTGGTGAGCCAACTCCAAAGAAAGCCAAGGTCATTCCATCAGCTGGAAAAGTGATGGCATCCGTTTTTTGGGATGCAAAGGGGATTCTCTTAATTGATTACCTTGCGAAGGGAAAAACCATTACTGGGGCATACTATGCATCACTGTTGGACCAATTGCATGCGGCGATAGCCGAGAAACGGCCAGGTTTGGCAAGAAAGAAAGTAATGTTTCACCATGACAACGCACCGGTGCATTCAAGTCGTGTCGCTGCACAAAAATTGTCGGAATTACGGTTTGAACTCCTTCCTCACCCCGCTTATTCCCCGGATTTGGCCCCGTCGGACTATCACCTATTCCCCAAACTCAAAATCTTTTTATCGGGGAAAAAGTTTAACTCCAACGAAGATGTGATACAGGAGGTAAACGCGTATTTCGAGGACCTCGAAGAAACGCATTTTCGTGAAGGCATCGAGAAGTTGCAGAAACGTTGGGGCAAGTGCGTCGAGCTTCGAGGGGACTATGTCGAAAAATAAAATATATACAATCGCTCAAATTTTTTTTTTTCATATCAAACCAAGTTACTTCTCAAACCACCCTCGTATGCTGGGCGTGCAACTGGGGAATCACCTTAACCTTACAGAAGACCGCAGCCAGACCAATACTTGCTCTGTAGGCAAGGTACCAGTAAGTGGTGTTGTGTTGAGTGGTGGTGAGTAGTGAGAATAGTGAGGTTGCCAGCGCTCCCGAGGATTGTCAATACAACTATTCCCCAATTCACTAATCAGTAAAGGGTCGGCAATACCAGGGTAAACGAGTAAGGAAATTCCATAATAAAGATACATCCGTGGCTCACACACACATACACGCGGTGATGTGTGCACGGCCGCCTGTTTGACGTATCGGCCGCTCTCCGCCGTTCCCAGTCGGGGACGACGCGCCGTCGCGGCAACACGTTTAAACTAAAGGCCTGCAAATATTTCGTGCGACAAATTATGTCAAGTGGTGGCCGTCATTGTTGTGTTTATGAATGTATCAGTTCATAAAGATTGGCGACCACTTGAGTCTATTAAAATTTGCTCAATATAAGCTAAGCTATGAATTACAAAGGAACAGATCAACTAATTGTACCTTGAATACCCAATGAAAAACACGGTACTTATTTTTAAAACAGAAATTGATGCGAATAATTACCTTCATCGAATTGGTCATGGTCAGGTATGTATGCCTTAAGATATTCTTTAGAGTTGCGTAGTCGAAGTAAGTAAGTCGTGGCTTCTTTATGTCCGTCCGTTTATCCGCAGCTTACTCAGAGTAAGGGTGGTATTCCACTCGTCCAATGTCTTTGTCCAATCTTTTATCAAATTTCTTTGACAGAGGCCCATTCCACTAATCCAATATCTTTGTCCAAGTTTTTTTTTTCATGCGTAGCCATATTGATTTAACTGTAATCAGAATCTTTGATCAAATGTCGGGGTCCCATCCAAGTTTGATGAAATCATCCAATTTCTTTGTATATAATGGACAAAGATGTTGGTTGAGTGGAATACCACCCTAACTCAGACTTAAAACAAACCTGTAATTTTATCAATAGCCTGGACGTAAGGGCCGTGACTTCACGAAAATCTATCTTTCTTCTGTGACTATTATTTTGGCATCATTGCAAAATACGTTTTGATAAAAATAACTATTATTCGATTTTGTATCTTCATGCTTGGACAGTAAATTCGCTTTTTTAACGGGCCTTTTTTTATAACTCTGCTAATTCAAATGAATTACTGCCAACTGAATTATCATGAGTTTGTTTTAGTGTAATTATTATCTATTAATTGTTGATTGTTCGTAGCGTAGTTGCAGCCTGATTTTACATACTGAAAATCAAACCTTTGTCTGCTGTTGATTCAAGTGATTATAAGTTCACATGGTTTTTTTCATTAATTTATTTAGACATGCCTTTTTATCTATCTATTCGAACGAATAATATTGGAATGACGATAATCGCATGTCAAAAAACGTTTTGTACAACCCTGCGTCCGAACAACTACTTATCACCGATGACGTCACAACTGCTCCTGACGGCAGCACTTTCCCTACTCGTTTACTTTGACGATACGCTTGTGATTCTTCTGGAGTTCTAAGGGTCCATAGGCTACGGTGTCTGTTACTGTCAAGCAGGCCGTGAAGTTGTTTACGCCACACAGGCCGTGAAGTTGTCGTCAGAAAGCCCTCTCTCGCATATTTATGACCCTCGCCTGCGGTTCGGGCCTCAAACATCTGCGATATCGGCCTTTCTTTGTTTTACAATCCTTGTATCTTAATTAGCTATTTCCACAGTTGTTGTATAGCATTCTTAATAATATTTACGTTCTAGGTGAGGTCTGGCCAGAGGTGTTCAAGTACACGAACCAAGCGGCGTTGCCCAGTGTCGTCCAGTTGGCGACCAAACTGGTCGATCGAGAGATTCGCGGTTATCGCAGCGGCGTTTATCAGGTTATTGTCCATGACACTATTTAACTGTTATATTTGTGATAGAACCGGCTGCAAAAGGTGTAGAGTTGTTGTTAAATATGAAATTATTAATATAATTTTATTGTTTTTAGATTGCGGGCCGCGCCGAGCCAACCTCCGTTGAATATTTGCCACCGCACAGCGTCGTTCGAGGGCTACTCGAATGTTTTAGGAAACAGGTAAATATTTTTTTCCCTTGCGTCGTTCGAGGGCTGCTCGAATACTTTAGGAAACAGGTAAGTATTCCCTAGATTCGTTCGAGGGCTTCTCGAATAGCTTAGGAAACAGGTATTTATTTTCCCCAGCGTCGTTCGAGGGCTGCTCGAATACTTAGGAAACAGGTAAATATTCCCTAGCTTCGTTCGAGGGCTTCTCGAATGCTTTAGGAAACAGGTAAAGCTTTAGGATACAAGCAAGGGGTTATTTATCTATTAAAGGCTCGTGTTTGGGCTTGCTTGCGCGCCAGCAATTTTTCAGCACACAATAGAAAACCTCTGGTTAACGTTTGTATGACGGGGCCAACTAAACCACGACTTTTATTTATAGGATCTAAATAATTAGTATACCCCAACAATCCCATTATCTGTAGGCCTTCAGGTCCCTTTCCATCTCAGAGATATTGAAATCCTTGGTGTCCGCATTATCATGGAACCCGCAAAATTTACGTGTGGACTTTGACATTCTGCTCGGTATTCTCCGCACTACTCATCTGGAGGTGTGGAAATCATGTGTCATACGGTAGCAACATTTTTTTGGAATCCCTCGGAACGCACAAGATTCTGCAATGGATTCCTCGCTATACTCAGGATTCTATTGTAGAATTTTTCGCTTCACTCAGGATGCAATATGCACCACCTTCGATATCAGCTAAAGAACATCCACTGCTGAACATAGGCCTCCCCCAAATTCACGGGGGGTATATGCCATAATCGCCACGCAGGGATGCTGCTGCCCATCCCCCGGTGGTCGTGGTCGTAGTTTTAGGACATACCTGGGTCCTCCGGGTCCAGGATTCAATATACCGCCCTCGTAAATATAACTTTTTTTTCTCAAACATGCAATGAAATATTGATGTTATGTTCCTTACAATAAATAGGCTGCGGAGTATGACGTTTGAGGTGCGGCTAGGACAAGAGGTCGTTAATGGAATTTCATATAAATCTTGCAGGCCTTGGCCGGCAAAGTCCTCTTTTAATTTTCATTCCGCATATATTTGTGGCACAGGCATCATGACAATCTGCCACTATGCGGTTAAAAATAAAATTTTGATTTTTTGTTGTTTATTTCATTGCATGTTTGAGAAAAGCATCCCTCGGCGGGAAATATGGGGTTGCCCGCCTCAGACCTATCCGGCCTCGCCGTGCTCGGCCGTCTATATGTTTTCGGCCGGCAACCCCTTTTGTCCCGGCCTCTGTAGTAATATCACAGTATAAAGAACTACTACCAGTAGGCAATCTTCATTCATCTGTCGAAATTACGCATGCGCGTAGCGTAACTGCTCTAGGGTAAGGGTTGTCAAAAGAATTAAGAGAGTTATTAATTGTTTTTTACTTTCACATTCCTACACTTTCTTACAAAATCGAAATCTGAGCGTCCGAGAGGTCTCTAAATACGAATATGAAGTCAGACTTGAAAAACAAAGTGGCAGCCATATTGATTTTCTGTAAATACGTTCCGATTTCGTTTAAAACCGATATCTGAGCGTCCGAGAGGTCTCTAAATACTAATATGAGGTCAGATTGGAAAAAAGTGGCGGCCATATTGATTTTCTTTAAATACGTTTCGATTTCGTTCAAAATCGATATCTAAGCGCCCGAGAGTTCTGTTAATACGAATATGAGGTCAGATTTGAAAAAAAGTGGCGGCCATATTGATTTTCTGTAAATACGATCGTGAAAATTCACGAAATAATTATTTCATTAAAAACAAATAACTTGTAACTGTTTTCAGTTATTACGTTTATGTAAGCATAATAGTAAATTAAACCAACTTGCTTGCATACTTGTCACAGTATTGTTTAGCATACACATTGATACAAATTTATTCCGAAATAAAGCCATTAGTTGTATAAAATTACGCCATAGTCGTCCGGTTTATTCATTACAATATTTGCTTAAAACACACGATTTTTTACCCGAGCTGACATAACTGTCCGCAAATACATCAATCTGTGGGACATTTATGGACACGACATTGAGGAGAGCGAGTGCCCACGCAGCGCACGGCAAGAATAATTAGGTATAATGTAACAACGGCGCCGTCTTTCTCGCTAATCAGAGGCTGTGTGGCAGACCTGTTGTGGTCCACACACTGTGTGGTGTGGTGTGGTGGCCTGCGCATAGTTACTCACCAGAGTAGCGGAAGGTAAACATTTGAAGAAAATACAAAGCGGTTGCTAGTGAGCGATGCTGAATAGATTCGAACAGAAAACCTGATCGAAACTGTTCAGCAAACGGTAGTACTAAGTAGGTACAATTTAAATTGCTTTGTGACAATGAACCTTCGTTAAAACATAAGATAATATACTATGTGTGTGTACATGTGTGCGTATGTGTGTGTATGTATATATGTATACATACACATATTATATATATATATGCATTTTGTGTCGGTGTAGTGATTTCGACTTCGCGTTGCTTAATTACCTACACTAGTAAATAGTAAATAATTATCGTAAGTGGTGGAGGGTAACTGGGTTTTCTGCCGACAAACTGCTGTGCAGTTTGGCAGATATTTTAAACGCTTAAGATGATAATATTTTTGTTGAAATAAATAAATTAAAAAAAAAAAGTAGTACCGGTTGAGAATTCAAGACAAAGATTCACTGTGATGACATAGTGCCCTAGGTGGCCAAGTGGTAAGGACACTAGTCCATTAAACCAGAAGTATGGGTTTGATTTTCGTCTTAGGCTAGCTCTCGGACGTTCAAATGACGATTTTAATCAAAATCGGTACGTAGATAGAGAAAATCTATATGGCCGCTACTTTTTTCAAATTTTACCACAGATTCGTATTAAGAGACCTCTTGGACGCTCAGATATTGATTTTGAACGAAATCGGGACGTATATGAGGAAAATCAATATGGACACCACTATTTGTCAAATTTTACCTCAGATTCGTATTAAGAGGCCACTCAGACGCTCAGATATCGAGTTTGAACGAAATCGGGACGTAAATAAGGGAAATCAATATGGCGGCTACTTATTCCAAATTTTACCTCGGATTCGTATTAGGGGACCACTCGGACGTTCAGATATCGATTTTTATCGAAATCGTTTCGGATCGGCACTGTTTTAAAAATAAAACCTATAACCTTATTTTAACCGAACCTTTCATGAAGTCAGATTTTTAATTTCTCTAACTTGACAGCCCTTCATAATATATTTTTTTTCCACGCCGTCCGCTCCCCACGCGTACCCCCCATCGTTGACCCAAAAAGAGCCGAGTCCGCAGACTATGTAGTAAGACTGTGGTAATATAGTATTGCTCCTTTGAGACACAGTGTAGTATTGTTCCAGACGACAAACCCGTCGTACGAGTTCCCGGAGCCGGTGCTCCTGTCGGTGCTGTCGGTGGTGTGCGCGGAGTACCCGCGGCCGCCGCCGCCGCTGGAGCTGTCGTGGCTGCACGCGGCGCGCGCGCGCGGCGCGGCGTGGCGGCGCGGCGCCGCGCGCCTCGCCGCGCGCGCGTGCTCGCCCTCCGGCAGGAGGCTCGTGGAAGTCTACCTTAAGGAGATCGAAGAGGGGCAGCTACAGGTCATGATAGTAAGCCTTTATATTTCCTTCCAAATTTTGCTTTTTCTACAAGTATATCATATCTTTTTTCTACTTTGTTGTATTAGTAACTAGCTTCGCACGGGTGCAATGCTGATACTAAATATACTAAAGAATGAACTCATGTATAACCCGGCCGGTACCGCCGCAAGCGCTATATCCCTGTATTTTAAATCTGTTCTACCTTCGAAAATATTCATTTAAATTACATGCTGTACAGGGCCATATTGATCTACATTAAATGCACAATGTATTTAACGTACTTAATTGGACAAGGATTAATGCTGTATTGCTTAAAATAGCTTCGTAAATATTTCACGTAAAAATTTAAGGACAAAATTGGCTATTGTGGGTTATCCCCAAGAGATACACATATACCATCGCGGACTTTTTTGTAGACCTTTTTAAGGTGTACAAAACTGTCGTACATTATTTTAATCTATCTAGTAGGGTTCAGCCAGTGTTTGCAATGTAAGCGCAAAAATATGTTTCTCTACTATATTATTCAGGTATTTTATATATAAACCTTCCTCCTGAATCACTCTATCTATTAATCTAAAAAAGGCGTCAAAATCCGTTGCGTAGTTTTAAAGAATTAAGCACACATAGGGACATACAGCGGGAAACAACTTTGTTTTATACTCATACATCTTACTTACTATTTATATTTGTTAGTATTAAATAGTAATAAAAAAACATTTTACAGTACATATGGTGCTACTTTACCGCACGAGTGCGGTAATCAGGAGATTACGTGCATATGTCGAAACTTTAAAGAGCCATATGTACTGTAAAACGTTGTACGATACACGTGCGAACAGGTAATTCGCAACTCGTGTCGATTTAAAACACTCCCTTCGGTCGTGTTTCAATTTATCACCACTCGTTGCGAATTTCCTGTTTTCTGCACTTGTATCGTAATGTACTATTATTTTAAAAAATTACCCCTTTTTGGGTATATACCTCCTCCAATTTATTCCAGTTTTCTTGGTTCTCCGCTTTACACCATAAACAATATCGTCGCTCCATCATTTTCTTGGTCGTCCTGGCTTTCTTTCTGTTACATAGACACTGTCTTAAAATCGTATGTTTGGAATAGAAACTCTATTACATAAGCGTTAAAGTACACTATCCAATGGAATAAGAGTATATGTCAGTGGTAAACTCAAAGTAATCGTACTGTTACGTCGCCTAAATAATGTGTTTTAGTTTTTAAAAATATTTTCTGTTGATATTTATGTTACCCTGTTATATATGTTAATATGGGACATTTTTGCCTGTAACAAAAAAACACTACTTTTAGGAAGCCAAGTCTCTAAACTAGAATTAAGCGGCTTATAAATCCCCGAATTGCAAAACTTAGAAGCTAAAAAAAACAAACAATAAATATAACGATAAAAAAACGCCTCCTGCAATACAAAACACAATTTTTTTATGATGTTTTTTATACAATATTGGTTGTAAATGAGCTTACAGTCTACCTGATGGCGAGCAGAGACCTATGGACGCCTACGACCAGGGCTCGGAAACCGGTATTCTGTCCATATAAAAATACGGGTATTTTTTTAGTTCTTATCGTTCTTTCGTCTACTATTTCATGTTTAATCAGGCAATCTAACAATATGAAGTAATAACCCAAATACACTATTGAGTCCAACATAAAGAGCATAAACTAATTAAAAATATTTGGCTATTTCAGGATTTTGAGATTAGCCGGTTCCGAGCCCTGCCTACGACTTCAGAACATTCAGAAGCGCGCTACCGAACCTTATTTGATTCAGGCCTTTAAATATAGCTATTTTCGTATATAATTAATTATGGTTCATTCATAGCATTAATTATTATTTGTCAAACAAAACTTTGACACTTAAAACGATACTAGAGCATATTGTATTGTATGTTTAAAAATTTGAAATGAATTCCACCAATGTCCCAAATTACATTGAGAAATGAACAAGCCTGAATCATCTAAGTTCAGAACTTTGATGATTCAAGATGTCACTGTCTGTCACCGCCTGTCTAAGGCGTTGTAAGAGGGAACTTGTAAAGGATTTCGTACCTGAGCTTGATTGTTCCAATAGCTCAGTTGGCTAAAGCGATTGGCTGCGTATGCCAGTATCGCAGGTCCGAATGCTGCTCGGAGCTCTAAATTTCATTTTTTGTTTGCAAACGTATGTACGTTATTATGCAGCAATAGTATTGATATTTGATATACTTATTTCATACAATTACTTTGCATTTAAATTATTACATTATAATTTTATTATTATTGTATATTTAATTTCCCAGGAATCCGAAGCAATAGAACTATTCGAGTTACTCCCAGTGTTATGTCGGAACACTCCCCCCAACTCCCTCCGCGGGCCCCTAGAGCGTTCCCTCCACGAGGCCTACCAGGACACGTTGCAATACAAAAAGAACTCTAAAGACACTACCACAGAGTCGCTATTCGCTAAGCAGATGGAGATGGTAAAGGCGTGTTTGGAGTGTGATAAGATACATGAGGCGAATAGAACGCTGCTGTCTCAGTTTGTGGAGAATTATTATAATATTATGGAGGATGATAATGTGGTGAGTGAGAACAAATTGAATTTAAAATTATTACACATTATTCATCATTTTACTTATTTTTTATCTTATGATGTTTTATCGATTTTGTTATTTGGATGCGAGAAATGTTGTCCATAGTGATAATAAACACTTCAATTTAGCCGTATGAAATATTAGGTTGCTCTTTGATAAGCTTGTTCCATATTTGGAACGTCGAAATTACTAAGACGCTGGAGTTTAGCTAGCGCCAGTTGAGCCGACAAAGCGCGGCAAATTGAATGAACAAATCTTGACCGCGCAACACTTTATTTACGAGGATTTAACTTTTCTAATTTTGATATTTTACAATTTAACAGGTAGTGTCAATATACGTAGTTTGTTAGTATTAATAATAATAATCGTATAGCATTTATTTTTTGAACCATGAGATCTTTGAGAAGTTAGTACGGTTGCCAGTTTTGTTGCACTTTTAGTACCACCGGGTCACGTGTCGGGTAACGGTGGGTACTCCCTGCGGACGTGGTGCAACTTCGACCCCCATTATTAGTAGTATTATCATTTAAGCTCATTGTCAACATGTGTATCTGCATGAGTAGCTGTTATTACAAAGACATTAGATAATAAGTAAGTATTCAAACAATGAAATGCTTGCTTGAGTCAATCATTCAACAACCTTAGATCTAGTTTAAAATGGGTATGTTTTTATTGATGGACGGAAACACGCTGCAAATTATGAAAACACATAATTATATATTTTGCTAATTCATACCTGGAGGAAACCTGTATGTATCTGCGAAAATATTCAATAGTGTATCTGAAAACTCGCACTGAACCAGCGGGAGGACTTCTGCCCAATCTCTCTCATCAATGAAAGGAGGCTTGTGCCCAGCAGTCGGACGTGTATAAGCTGATGATGACGATAAATTCATTAATTTGGTATAGACACCTCAGGAGGTGTCTATACCAATATAGGTTCTGTGATGTGACAGGCTTGGCCGGCACTAGCCGACACATGCTGCGCGCTGTCCAGCAAGTACCTGGAGCGCATGACGTCGCCGTCGTCGTGGTGGGAGCTGACGGCGGGCGCGCTGCGCCGCGCGGCGCGCGTGCGCTCGTCGCTCGCGCGCGCGCGCGCGCCCGACCTCGCCTGGCTCAACGACATCATCGACGCGCAGGCGGGGCAGCTCACGTGAGTATCTTTTAGGGTGAACTACGATTACGAACCGAGCAACGGTAAAAACTAGTTGGAATTCGACACCAATTCCCGCCTTCAACCGATCACTATTCTTGTTACACCTTGTATATAATTTAGCTAAAGTAAAATATAAATCCTGACCTGGTGAAGGTCGTGGGTGTCCGCTGGATGCGGGTGGCGCAGGACCGGTCATTGTGGAAGTCTTAGGGGGAGGCCTATGTCCAGCAGTGGACGTCTTTCGGCTGACATGATGATGATGATGAAGAAAATATAAATCCAAATCCACCAAGAATTTAAAGATAGATTATAAATTGATTCTTGGATGTTATTCGCCTTTAAACCGGCGCGGGGCGTGGATGATGCAGCCCGAACTTTTATTTGGATTTTTACTATAATGTTCAAAGACATACCTTAGACGGAAGAGAAATAACCTGTCTCAGATTACTAGACAATCTCGCTCGCGGTCGGACGTCTATATGAGTAACAAGTAACACACTTGGCAGGCAATCCTTTCCTTTCTTCTTTATAGTAATGTGGTATTGTTGTGACTTGTGCAGCGAGCAGGAGTACTCGCTGGCGTGCATGTTGCCCGCGCTGCAGGAGCCGCGCGCGGGCGACGCGGCGCGCGACTGGCTCCTGCAGCTCATGGCGCGCGCGCAGGTTGCCTTCAAAGCGTGAGTACACTAACTAATAATAATAATAAATTTATTCATTTTCAAACCTTATTGCTAGCGTTAACATTGTGCTTGCGTATTAATACATAGTTCACAAATTATTACAATTGCCTGAACTAGGTTGATCCTGTATCTCAGGCAAAGAGAAGATATACTAATTAATGCAATTTGTGTACATGAAAGGCACCTGATAAATATTAAGTTATCTAAATTATACTAAAATGGTAAAACAGTTGTACATCAATAATAACCTATAGGCTTGGAGTTCACAATTAGAGGACATTAAATAATACGTGCCAGAACTAGGAAACCCTGTGTTCCAGGAAAAAAGGACTTAACTGTTAAATATCTTATTTATATACTAAAAAAATAAATATAATAAATTTTTATTCTTAAAAATCAGTACAAGTATTTAAGACTAACGCGTATGTTTGATAATGTAATTACTCAATATTGCTTGCTGTGCATTTTTAATCAGTTATGACATGCTACTAGTACCTGCATCAGCATAATTGTAAACTGGGCCAAATTCAATGTTAAATTAATCACGTTCAAGTTTAGATTACGAAATTAGATCTAGGTTAATACCTAATACAAAAAGTACAGTGAAGAAAAATTTATAAGTTGGCGCTCTCAGGCGCCGTCATAATCTACAGAATTAAGATACCTTTTTTCGGCTAGTTTTCTAGCTGGACATTCGGCATCACCAGTCTTGTGGTCACATGGCTTTTTGAATTGCATACATGTTGCACATTTTGACGACTCTGAATTCTTTGTGCATTCCTTTATTGAGTGACCTGTAACGCCACAATGCCCGCAGATGTTGACCTCCATCTTGCACGATTTTGCTGCATGACCGTACTGCTGGCACTTGAAACACCTCGTTACTAGAGTAAAGTCCCTGATGGGGCACGACGACCAGTTCACAAAAACTCTGTCGTTTGAAATTAGAGCCTTCCGTATGAGAGCAGGGACTTCGATTATGTAATTGCATGTATCGGCATTCTTCTTTCCTGATTTATGGCTCAATTTAATCGAGGTCAAGAAGGTGTCCAGTGTCATATCACGCAATTTTTCAGCCAAGTTTTGATGGTAAATGCACTTGAAGACTTCTACTTCCTGCATAGCCGCAGGCACACCAATGACTACAATTCTGGGCTTACGTTTTGGCGGCTCGTCCACTGTGAGTCCAGATGATGATAACTGCGTCGACTGTTTCAATTTCAGTACGTCATCCTTAGAGTCCGTGCTTATGACTACTCCCCCGTTCTTAATCTTGCGCAACCCTCTCACGTGCAGCTTCATTTCATCAGGCCGGATTATCTTTTGGACAAGGGATTTTATCTCCTCACTCGATTTTCGTTTGTCTGTAGGGTAAATTGCTACCGAACTAATGTTAGAGGGCTGGACATATCTAGTATTGTTCTTCTTAAGCATGTCGGCAAAAGTAGCTGATTCCGGGCTAGGCTTTGTAGACTCTTCTACACATTTTTTCAATTCTTGGAAACGCAGTGAAAGGTCGAGTTTCTCCTGGAGAAATTGGTATGAGTTGTAGTTCTGGATCGCTTTCTGTTTCAATGCCTGATATTCAACAGCTATTTGAGATGTGCAATGGGCCACTTTTCGGCATAAGGTACTTACTTTGTTTTTTTGGTCCGAGTTTAACTTCCCTTTAGAGGAAATAGTGCACACTTCGTTTAAGTACTGTTCGATTGTTTTCATCCAACCCTGGAGGTCGGGAGTAGGTATCACCCTGGGAGGATGCTCTTCCTTTTCCGAGGGCTCGGGTGCGGGTAAGGGCTGCGGAGCGGGCGTGGGCGGAGGGCTGCGGCGCGTTAGCCCGCTTCGATATATTCAATACAATAATGTACAGGACTAATCCTACTATAGTATTTTTTATAAAATCTAAAATCATGCTGTTCTAAGAAAAGGATAATTTACAATTTATTAAATCTTTCTATGGGTAATAATTTCAAAATTTATAGTATACTTATGTAATGGATACAGGAAATCTCGGAATCAAGTATTAACTTGAAACAATATCGATTTGTGTAATTTTCGATCCTAAACATTTTTAAAATTGATACTGTTCCAAATATGGAACAAATGATCAATCACAAGCCTGGGTATAAAAACTTTAAGACATATATACACTGAAACGATTAGTTAAAGCCAGTTTATACAAGGGAAGGTTAATATCACTGCCAATTGAGGATGGCGTTCCAAATATGAGACATTGTTATAATTGGTTTTATTTTACAGTATTCTTCAACAGTTTTTTTTAGAAAGTACTCAATACACTTAGTATTTGTATACAATAAATAAAATAAATAAATATTAGGGGACATTTTTTTTTACACAAATCGAACTAGTCCCACAGTAAGCTCAATAAGGCTTGTGTTATGGTTACTAGACGACGATATATTTAATAGATATATACTTAAATACATAGCAAACGTCCAAGTCTCAGGAACAAATGTCTCTGCTCACCACAGGCACAAATGCCCTTACCGGGAATCGAACCCGGGACCTCTAGCTTCGGAGGCAATGACACTACCAACTAGGCTAAACAGGCCGACAAATGTTCAGCAATAATGTTTTGTATCGAAAGGGTTAAGATTTGATACTGCTATGCAGCTGCAACTCTGTTCTGCTGCCGAGTAATATAAGGAAGCCCTCTAGCTTCATAAGCACAAGTATATCGGTACGAAAATTACATCAGTATAATAAATAACTCTGTAGGTTAACCTGCGTTGTATTAACATACTCGTACCCGTATAGTCACGGCTAAAATTAATCATCTAATACATTATACTGTTTCAGGTCCGACGACCCATCGTCAAAGCTATACTTGTGCGATGTGTTCGCGTTGAGCGTAGCCGCATTCAGCGGATATACGACGTGTGCCAGCGACCTAGCGACTCGCGCGCGGAGGATCGAACTCATGCCAGCTGCAGTGGCCGCACTGTGTGCGCGACCAGCCTGGAGCGACCATGTTAAGCAGGTCAGTGGGGATAGGGGAAGCCTTTCTTTTTCCATAATTTTGATAACCATTATAATGAAATTCTGGACAGCGACAGCCAGCTAGATATTTTTTTCACTTCTGAGCAAACTTTTATGAGGTCATCGAGTCGCTATTTGGAAAGTGTGGTAGCCACCAGCTCCATCCAATATTAATAAAATTAAATTTATTATAATAGTAGTAAGTATATTAATGTATTATCAATAACGCCTATTATTTATGGAATTAACTTATTTAATGTAATGTAGCAATACTATTCTATTCAATGAAATGTGTAATTATGAATGTAAATGAATTATATGTGTACAAAACATAAATTAGCACGTAAGGTTCAACTGTCAGTGTTAATTTTTATCAATAAATAAATAATTAGTTGTAAAATCTGCGAAGCTGACAATGAAAATGATTTATTGATGTATTTGTTGCTGTTGGCTATGTGAATATTGTGAATTTGTCTGGAGTATGTCTGTGGTTGTGTATTTCTATAAAACCCACTATGCCTATACCGCCCGCGGCGCTTGATGAGTCCTCGAGTGAGATGTTTCCGCGGACGGTATAGCATCACTGACTAACATAATTGAAATCAATGTAAGCAAGTGCGTAAATCAATATAATCTCAATCCAGCGTTAAGACCTGCTGCCTCCTGAATGTAAGCCAAGCATTTTTGTGTAGATGCTGGAGTGGCTGTGCCACACGCGGGACGCCAGCCCGGACCCCGCGCTCGCGCAGGCGTGCCAGCGCGCGCTGCTGGCTCTACGTCACACACCTCAGTTCGACCGCATATGGACCAGGCTGTGAGTGTATCGTATAATGTTCCATATCTGGGACATGCTGGAGTAACTATAGCACATGATGTGCGAGCCGGCTCTACGACACCCACTCCATTTCGCTGCATATGGACCAGGCTTTGAGCTATAGTATCTCATATTATTAAAGACACGTGACCAAAGATGTAGTTTTGAAACAAAAAACTAAAACTAAAGCATACATTTCAATGGTGAGCTCTTGTAGGTATATTATATAAACAATTAAAAAAAAAAAGGTTCTTTTCCCAAAAATAAGTCATTGTAAACGTTATTGCAATGAGGTCTATGTTTGTTCCATATTTGACACAAATTATAAAATACTGCATTCAGTGTTTTATGTATTTTCTAATTAAAATAGATAACAATAACGAACGTCACCAGCTGGTCCAAAGGCATATTTTTAGTGGACAGGCATAAACAATTTATTGTTTGTTTTGTATGACAAAGAACACTTAATTGGATCTAGGTTGGTATAGTTTTTCTAGTCCTTACAAACTCATGAATGCGCTGGTAAAATCCTTCGGGTCTGTTCTGAGCACTGTATATATTTTTCTTTTTTAGAGGTTAAGCATGAAATATCTTCTAATATGGTAACATTTTTTTATATAGAAAACTCGCGTGAGTTTGAGACATATTGAAATATAATGAAACGGGTCACTCACGTCTTTAAGGTCGAATATCGCTCGACATGTTTCAGACCGGTACGCGGTCCATATTATATCATATCATTAGTACTTATCGCGGCGGCGGTTCTTTTAGCATTTTTACTGCGAACCGGTCTGAGCGATATTCGACCTTAATGACGTGATAGACCCGTTTCATTATATTTCAATACGGTAATTGGTAACATGTTATCTAATATTGTTTCAGAGAGAGCTACTCCGGTCGCCACGAAAGCAGTGATGATTGAACACTTCAATGCCAAAGACGATTATAGTTGTCATAATGTACGTACGCCGCCAAAAACGGGAGAGCACGACGCAGACTTACCCCCATTTTGTATTTTAATTTCACTTTCGTTTCTCCCTGACATACTTAACTCAAATTCTGATACCATTTTGCGTGGATTCGATACGTTTTATAATATACAGGTTGATTTTGGGGTAGTGATCCGGAATGATTGCACATGGTCAAGAATTCAAAATAGACAACGTCACAGTCCGTATGACGGTTTATAACTCGAATAATTCTCTTTTTTGTTCAAATTTTAATGGGAAATAATATGTTTTCATACAACTTGGTCACCCTACCCCACTGTCAACTCTCCATACTATCCGTCAAAGAGAGTAGGGTAACCATGTTTTTTTGTGATTTTGCATTTTTGACATCAAATTAAATTAAAAGTGAAATGCGTTTGTTTCGCGTCACTACAATTTTGTTGAAATGGCTAACAGATACCAAGTCTGAAAACTGATTCTTGATCCACGACCCCGAAATCACCCTGTATGTATCGACACATATGGTCTCGTAAATGTACCATATCTGCCACGACTATTTTGTATAACCTGCGATAGTAAACTTCTTTAGCAATGCATGAAGGCTCCAATTTAAGTGTATCTGGTGTCATGTATAGATAATTGTGGCGGTCAAATGTTAATATCGATATATTGTTTATTAAATCATATTTTACTTATTGAATATCAAGATTGGTAAACTAATAATTTAAGTGCGTTGCAATCAGATTTGTAAATAAAAAAAGTGTAGATAAAGTCAAGGAGTTTTATTTGTGACCCACTTGAGGTTGTCAGTTCTGTCACTCTGCATAGAATTTTTTTAACCCTTTTCCAGGCCGCGCCAATCTAGAAGGCTTTACAAAAAACAAAATATATACTCAAAATAGTTACGTTATGGTGATTCATTTCAAGACGAGTCACTTTTTACGAAAATGCAATGTAATTTGAGCCTTATGGTGGTATTCCACTCGACCAATTTCTTCTTTGATCAAATTTCTTTGACAGAGGCCCATTCCACTCATCCAATATCTTTGTGCAAGTTTTTTTTCATGCGTAGCCATATTGATTTAACTGTCATCGGAATCTTTGATCAAATGTCGGGGTCCCATCCAAGTTTGATGAAATCATCCAATTTCTTTGATTAAAGATATTGGATGAGTATAAACGTGGTGGTATTCTACTCATCCAATATCTTTGTCCAATCTTTGATCAAATTTCTTTTTGACAGAGGCCCATTCCTATCATCCAATATCTTTGTCCAAGTTTTTTTTTCATGCGTATCCATATTGATTTAACTTGTCATCGGAATCTTTGATCAAATGTTGGGGTCCCATCCAAGTTGCATGAAATCATCCAATTTCTTTGATCAAATGTATATTGGACAAAGATATTGGATGAGTGGAATACCTCCCTTAAATCAGAGAACTAGGATTGAAATTCTATTGACACGTATGTGTTCGATAAAACGTACTACGCCTAGAAAAGGGTTAAAAAGTATACAAAATGGGTAGGGAATTCAATTCTTTGACTGTGACCTTTTAAATAAAAATGCTGTTTATACCTTTTAATGGCATTTTATTTATATAAATGAATTAAAATTAACGTTGTATAGACAATCTTTTAACCATCGTAAGGTATCGATAGGCTATGCCTACAAGTTAGATGTATGGATGAAATTGAAATCCAAGTGTTACGCAATTCAATGAAGGTGTCGATAATTTACCAAAAATCACCTCTGGTAAACAATTGACGTATTTGATGGCGACTGAACATCTTTTTGTAGTCAATTGTAGCTACGTAAGTAATTACTTGAAACGTTCCCTGTCCCAATTAAAAAAATCGTGGTTTTTCCTGCTCAGATTCAGCATCACGTTCAAAAAACCAAACAAACACATTTTGAGAAAAAAGTATAAGGTATCGTACGAATCTGAGTGAAAATGCCCTTATGGGAAAAATGCCCTAGCTGTAAAACTTACAAATATATATGCGGACTATGACGCACAGTAGACATGAAACCATGGTAAACCACAGGACAGTGCTCCTTCGCCAGACTCGCGTACAAAGTATCGTTGGGCATAGTACTCCTGTGGTCCCACATAATCTCGTTCCACAAATGGTACCCTAGATAAGTTCCAGATATGTTGTTTGCCTTGATGTTCCAGTTGCTTGGGTTGTAAAATTCGTTGTTGTAGACACGGAAACCTGGAATTTCATAAAATGTTTCGTTCAAAGTAAAAGGGATGTTAGATTTACGTTTACATCTATAGCCGCTATTGACACCGTAGGCACGACAACTCGTAACACATTTAGGTGTCCTTGGCGTCCAAAGGGTTAACCACAAATATACAGCTACGCTAAAAGGATGCTTTTAAACCATAAGCTTTTAAGTTGCGACCCACCACCATATCACACAGGCCTCCCCGAATTTCATGGGGGGGTTAATGCCTCTCGCCTCGCTTGGCATGCGGGTTGGCGAGCGCAGTATCTCCACCGCACTCTAGGGATGCTGCTGCTCATCCCCCGGTGGTCTTAGTCGAAGTTTTAGAATATACCCGGGTCCAACAACAAGCAGAGGTCACTGCCTGACAATAGATAATGTAGTTCACAGTGACTTAGTTTTGAACTGTCATACTGTGTAATTATTTTGATTAAATAAATAAATAAATAATGATTATTAAGAAGACAAACCTAGAAACAAACAACAGTGTGGCATTTTTTTTGATAAAACTAAGCATTACAATGAAGTACCTTTGCACGTCGCCCGGTTCATTTTGGAGACATCCGCGGTGTTACACAGGGACTTGAGGGCGTCTTGGAGGGCAGACGCCGCTTTTGTTACATCGTCGGCCATAATTTGGTTTTTGAGTGCCCTACGATTTAACGCAAGTTTATTAAACGCAGTCCATAGGGTGTAAAACGTCACAACCTACAATGATGTCGGTCGCGTATGATACAGTAAAGTCTACAGTGCAAAGTTGATCGCTTTTCTTTTCACCTACGCTGCGCGCACGCGTGTATAACTGACTGGTTTAGCATTGAACGTACTTATTTTGTCTAGCTCGTCAGCGCACCGTCGCACGCGGCGCTGACAAGCAACCAACGCGATTCATCAGCGCCGCGTAGTAATAAATCTGCGAACGTCAGCGTCGCTGAGAAGTGCCCATTGAATATTGTGTTTATTCGTGCGCGCGATTCACGTCAGCGACCGATGTCAGCGTAGGAGGAAATTAAGCCTAAGGCTGAAAATAGTGCTCGACCGATGTTAGCGCATATGGCCGGCCGCGCGTGTTTTTGTATGGCCGCATACGCACTGACGGTGAGCATCAGTCTGAACGCACAGTATGTTTTCTACAGCGATAGCTACGCCCGACCGAACATATGCGCTGACCGTCCGTCTGTTTCGAGCCCAAAGGCTAGAACAGGAAACTGCTAGACGGACAATCAGCGCATTCTGACGTTTTCGTCAGAATGCGCTGAACTTTACTTCATATAGTGGCCATTTTAAGGTCGTATAAGTGAGTTATAGCTACGTTCGACTGATGTCAGCGCTGACCGTGGGTAGACCACTGTTTCCAACCTAATCAAACTTACTCCAAAAACGTTAGTGCGTAAAACTTCCCCGCCAGGCCACGAGACACGGAAAAAATCCCCGATTTCACCTCCTCTCCCCCCCACGACGCCCAATCCTGCCCCAGCGAGTCCAGCGAACCCACCACCATCACATCCAAGTCTATCACTGTCCCGCCAAACTTGTACAGCGTCAGGAAGTTCAGCAGCTCCCTAACCTTCCTGTGATGCCATTTGGCAAGCCAATATGGTAGTTGGGGCGCGAAAAACTGCTGCAAAGGTGTGTCTTGAGCATACGTGTGCAAATCCACTCTATGATAGTGTACGTTGGGTATGTAATTTGTAGCGAGGGCATCTAAAGCGCCGGATCGGCAATCAGACTCTGTGAACGCTCTTGAGAAAACTACGTAGACTTGTCTGTGTGGATGTGCTCTAGCGGCCGACTCGACGGAGCACGCTTCGCGCAGTTGCAAAGTCCACTGGCAACTCGTCTCGTGGAAGAATATCGAGTTTTCAGGCTTCGGGCTCTCGTTTACTGTACTCAGATACTTGGATGGTTCTGCCGCATAGTAGCAAGAGAGGTGGAAAGGGACCACTTCTGCCGCGTCCGGTGAAGCCATCTTGTGAGAATATAGAACGTATAGACTTGCTATGGTGTAGCTTATTGAAAACAAGGCTAACACCATGAATATTTTTTGGAAATATTTGCGCATATGCATGTTCATTTTCTAGTTATATCACTTAGATCGCTAAGTATAGGCACCTGTCGCTAATCTTTCTCAACAATTCGAAAGTATTTACTAGGTAACACAGTATTATATACAAATGTTCTCTGTCAACACAGTTAATTATAGACATCATGGCAGTGCGTGACAGACTGTTACTTATGTCAAATGCTCAGTGAAATTATTAATTAGAAAATGGAATAGAAAATTTGTATATTAAGGACTTATGCAAACTATGCTATGGCCAGTCGGTTTGCTGGTGGGAAATTGCGCAATGCGTGGACTTTTTTTATTGACCGAATGAAACGAGGTTTCCGTTTCAGCTTCGGCAAAAATGCTTTCTTTTGTCTGGTCGGTGGATTTCCCGCTGTTCTCCCCTACAGGTCACATTTCTCAACTGATTCTTGTGAAATTTTGTGAGGAGGTTTGATTATTTTATAGAGTTTTCTTGTCGAGTCAGTTTATGGAACTTTGAAAAAAAAACGCGTGGTCATATGTACTCACAGAGCATGAAGTGAGAATAAGATAAGTAATAATCCTCTTTCTACGTCACAAAACCACATTATCTAATATTTTTTGTCTGATGGCGCTCACCCTGAAAAACCAGGAGGGTCAAATTGCAATGAGTATGTAACTTTTCGTTCAAATCTATCTATGTACTAAAAATCGGCCAAGAGCATGTCGGACCTAGCTCAGTGTAGGGTTCCGTAGTTGCCCAATGAACTTACTCTAAAAAATCAATAACAAGCAAAAGGAGAAAACAGGAAGAAGGATTAGGAAGGAAGGAGGAGGAGGGTAAACTTTCGCACCGTTTCATACGTCTTTTACTAAGAAAAGAAGACTTTTTACGATAACTCAAAAACGGCTTATGTAACTGATCATATACTATGCTATAGTTTTCGTTGAAAGTCTTTATTAAGCTTTACTTTCGTGTTTTTTTTAAAATATTTTTGGACCCATAGTTCAAAAGTTCGAGGGGGAACTCCAAAAAACGTGTTCCCCCACGTTTTTTGGAGTGAATATTTCCGAAAATATTCACTTTATCAAAAAATGTTTGATAAAGACCTGTACCTATTCATTTTGAAAGACCTATTCAACAACACGCCACACCATAGGGTTGAAGCAAAAAAAAACATACCCACTTTACGTGTAGGAGAGTTACCCAAAAAAAAGTTTGTTTAGATTTTATTATACGAAATTTTCAGTATTATTGATTTACATATCCTTACCAAATTGCAGCTTTCTAGCAATAACAATCACAGAGCAAAGACTCGGACAGACAGATGGACAGACAGACAGACAGTTCCTAGTTGACTACGGAACCCTAAAAACGGGACTGCATCATTATCATTCGCTAGTCCCATTATGGGACAACTCTAGTGGAATAGACAGCATCTAATTGCTCTTTCTTCTTCTATAGCTCGATTCTTATATAGCTAGCTGACGAGATCTTCTTGAAATTCTTTTATAGCTCGAGATCTCGTCACTCACATCCTTCATGTTCATGTCGTCTTGTAGATGGATTGCGTGAGAGATCACGCAATCCATCCACCTTTTCCTTGGCCATCCTACAATGTAATATCAGGCATCGGACCCGGGTTTGATTGCATTGCATGTGCACCATACTAAATCGTAGTGATTATATTCTCTTTGGGCCTGATCAGCCTATAGCTATAGCATGGTCGCATATATACCTATGTCGGACATATTTAAGTATAGCAGTCGTATCTTTGGACTTACAGAATTGCTAGTAAAAAACAAATGCTATATGTCCGATCCTCCATCATGCTAGCTAGGCTTGAATACATATTATATGTATATGATGTAAAATACTTATATGAGTGTTCAGGAAACTCATAGAATATTAGTTTGTTGCGACTATTAGTCTTGTAAATAAAAATACTGTTTGTAACTTTGAAGTGTTTTATTTTTATTACCTATCATTAATAATATTTATTAATTAAAAAGTCTACGCCGTTCATCACGAACGAACAAAAAAACGGTGAATCTAACACTACTCACGGCAGCCGCGTGCAATATAAGGCTCTATTTATGGCTAGGCGACGCGAGAGGCGGACTGTTCTCACATACGCGAATGCGGATATTTGTAGCCTCGCATAAGCGGTTGCGGATATTTATAGCCTGACAATCGCGAAGAATATTAGTAGCCTCATATCGGCAGATGCGGATATTTAATTGTAACCTCGCATTCGTGGATGTGGATATTTCTAGCCTCACATCCGCGGATGCGGGTATTTGTACAAACAACTTAAACGTAAACTAAAATACTAACTGTGCGAATACTCAATTAGCGAATAATTCGGAGAGTTAGTCTTTTAGTCACACGTTCAGTTTGTCTGTGTACTGGTTTATTATTTCTCTTTTGTAATTAAGTACCTTTTGAATACATCTAACTAGTTTTTACGTTGCTTGATTCGTTGATGAATAATTTTTAAGAATAAAAAAACCGACTTCAATGGGGGAGGCCGGTGAAAGATTATTACACTTAGATGATGCACTCTTAGATTCCATACAATAAAATAAAAATGGCTAATAAGTATGTTTATAATTGTAGAAGACTAAGTACCCTCAATTGCTGATGGAATCTTGGAAAAACCTTGCTTGCTTGACAAACAAAACGAAGAGAACAAATCGCCAAACTTGAACTACGCGTCGTTGAAGAGTTCCGTTCTGATCATTATCAGCAGTTCCACTTCATCAAATGTCACTTTTATGAATGAAAATGCTTGATTAGTTCATGAAAATACTAAAATTACTATTTGTGTGCCTTTCACATTTGAGGAGTTCTCCCGATTCCTAATAGATCCCATCATCAGAACTCGAGCATGACAAAAATCAATAGTGAAAATAGAACTTGCTTAACAAACACAGCTAGGAGGACAAATCGCCAAACGTGAACTTTTCGTCGTTGAAGAGTTCTATTCTGATCATCATCAGCAGTTCCACTTCATCAAATGTCACATTTTTAGATGAAAATGCTCGATTTGTTGATAAAAACACAAAAATCACTATATGTTTGCCTTTAAGATTTGAGGAGTTCCCTCAATTTCTCATGGATCCCATCATCAGAACTGCGTTTTGACAAAAACGGGACCAACTTGGATATTTATACTTACAATCAAAAAAATAAGTTTCCAAATCGGTTAAGAAATGACGGAGTAACAAACATTAAAAAAAAAAACATACAACCGAATTGATAACCTCCTCTTTTGAAATCTTGAAGTCGGTTAAAAAGTGGACACGTTAAAGCACCCTTAAAATGCTGGCTCACGGGCTACATGTACCCACGAGCGGCAGCGTACGGCTGAGCGAGTCCTTGGTAAAACTTACAAATGTATATACCGGCTATTGCGGTCAGTGGCCATAAAACCGTTGTAAACCACAGGGCAGTTCATCCTCGCTAGGATCGCGTACAATGAGTCGCTTGCCATGGCCGTCCTGTGGTCCCCCACGGTCTCGTTCCATAAATGGAACCCTAGATAAGTTCTAGATGTGTTGGTTGCCTTGATATTCCCGTCGTCTAGGTTGTAAAATTGGTCGCTGTACAAGCGGAAACCTGAAATTGAAATAAAAATAAAATCTGAGTTTAACAGCGCTTCTGTAAAGCGGAGACGGTCGCTGGGAAGAAACATTGAAACAAAATGATAGTAGTACAATTTAGTACATTACGATACAAGTGCAGAGAAAAGGAAATTCGCAACGAGTGGTGATAAATTGAAACATGACCGAAGGGAGTGTTTTAAATCGACACGAGTTGCGAATTACCTGTTCGCACGTGTATCGTACAACGTTTTACAGTACATATGGCTCTTTAAAGTTTCGACATATGCACGTAATCTGCTGATTACCGCACTTGTGCGGTAATATAGCACCATATGTACTGTAAAGAGGATTACCTGCAACAAGAGTGCACTTTTAAATTCCCGATTTTTTTAAGGAATATTCCGGCCCTAAAATATTCCCCATACAGCATCGGGAATACACTCGATAAAACTCGTCTCTAATCGGATAATCAATATAAATAATAAATAAATAAATATTAGGGGACATTTTTTTACACAAATCGAACTAGTCCCACAGTAAGCTCAATAAGGCTTGTGTTATGGGTACTAGACGACGATATATTTAATAGATATATACTTAAATACATAGAAAACATCCAAGTCTCAGGAACAAATATCTCTGCTCACCACAGAAACAAATGCCCTTACCGGGAATCGAACCCGGGACCTCTAGCTTCGGAGGCAATGACACTACCAACTAGGCTAAAGAGGCCGACAAACTATAATATAATCATAGATGAGAGCAGATAGCAGTATGATTTCAGAGTTACTAGTAGCACAAATTAAAATTCATCATCATCATAAATTGCTTGTCGGTGGAATAACCGCCATTCCGTTCTTCTTTGTGCTACATCTTTGAGTTCCTGATACGTCATAACATTAACCTTCTCCTTAGCTTGATCCATAAACGCACGTCTCGGTCTTCCCCTGCCTCTTCTAACTCTTCTTCCCTCTATTTTGCCTCCTATTATAGTTTTTATGTAATTGTCATGTCGTGTCAGGTGCCCTAGCATAGGTATTCCCTCTTCTATTTTCTATCTATTTATTATGACATTTAATTGATATTAGGCCCTCTTGTTAATTTTTTTCATATTCTTTTTTTTTTACTTTTGACAATTACCTAGGATATCCTAGACGTGTATTGTATTGGCTATGTGCACGTCTGAAACGTCAAACGTCAAAGGTCCCGAGACAATGTCAAAACTCAGATATGTCAAATAATGACACATGAATATTTTATTTACTTTAGTAAACGAGAAAGACCCCGTATTGGAAATTTTACTAAAATAAATAAGACAATAAATACATACAAACGAAACGAATCGTAGGAAACCGTTAAGAAACCAATAGAAAACGTGAAAGTAAATTTGACAGTGGTCCCCGGTAAGTACACATTTCTGCCATGGTGTGCGCTACGATCGCCTAGCTTACCCCCACCACCTACTTCGCACATAGCCAATACAACATTAACATTTTTATTTTTATCTTTACATGTGACATTTTTGATTTCTAATATTGTTACATATGTTCTCAAATTATTGTAATTAATGACAATCTTTTACTGAATTAATTTTATTTTACAAATGTATAATACTATGTAATTTCTTGAAAGAAATAAAAATATCTATCTATCTATCTATCTTTAGCAAGAATCTTTTCTCTGGCTAGTTTGTTTTTCTTTTCGTCCAACCTATTGGCTATGTGCACGTCTGAAACGTCAAACGTCAAAGGTCCCGAGACAATGTCAAAATTTAGAGATGTCAAATAATGACACATGAATATTTTATTTACTTTAGTAAACGAGAAAGACCCCGTATTGGAAATTTTACTGAAATAAATAAATACATACAAACGAAACGAATCGTAGGAAACCGTTAAGAAACCAATAGAAAACGTGAAAGTAAATTTGACAGTGGTCCCCGGTAAGTGCACATTTCTGCCATGGTGTGCGCTGCGATCGCCTAGCTTACCCCCGCCACCTACTTCGCACATAGGCAATACCTTCCACCCTCCTCCAACACCACATTTCAAACGCACTCAGTCTATCTCTGTCTCTTTGAGTTAACGTCCACGTTTCGCTTTCATACAACGCTATACTCCAGATGTAGGTCTTAATAAAATTACACGTAATTTAAATAGTGCACTCTTAATGAGACACCCCATATTATTCTCGGGGGAAGGGTAATAATATAGACCGACGGTCTCGCCAGGACAGCGGGAAGTCGTTGGATGAGGGCGTCGCAATACCGGTCATTGTGGAGATCCTTGGGGGCCGTTGTCCAGCAGTGGATAAATAAAATAATGAGGTGCGTATTACCTTTGCACCTCTCCCGATTCATTTGCCGGACATCAGTGGTGTTGCACAGGGACTCGACGGCCTGTGTGAGGGCCGATGGAGTGTTTATTACACCGTCGTACGTAATCTGGTGTTTCAGAGCGCTGCGATTTAATTCAGAGGTAAACCGGATTAATAATTATGACGTGTTGCTCTGATGCGATCTGACTTACGCCTGATACAGTATGAGCCGTCAGGTCAGATCGCATCAGATGAATTTGAATCTAACCGTATTAAGACGACACGTCAAACAATTATACAAATACAAATCTATCAGACTCCAAACTATTACTCGGCCTGTATTTCGGACGTCTGCGAATATGAAACCGGCTTCACTTTACTACTGCCCGATATAAATCTGGGGTCCATTTCACAATGTTACAACCTGTACAATTTTACATGATTATTCAAATCCAAACTGGCAACACTGGTCAAAGAGGCCGTTTGTTATTCCAGCATTTCCAGTCCTAAATACGCCTGCATGGAAAAATACGCAAGTATCCACTCCATTATAACTAAAGCTTGAAACGCGTGGCGGAGGCGGTTTTACGGTAAAGAGAACGTGGTCCAGGGGAAGTCGCACTAAAAACCGCGCGGGATAGCGGGGTGAAGGCGGCGTGTGTGACACATGAAGCAGTAATCGACACTATCGACGGTCCACAGTTTCGGAAAAATCAAAAATTCAAAACGCACGCCCGCTCTGTGCGTTTCGAGCTAAAAGAACTACATTCATCACCAGAAACACACCACATGTGGCATATGTAATTCGGTTGGATGATAATACGAATTTCGATGGCTGCAGGTGGCTCAGTGTGCTGGTCCTAGTTATGTTCTATTATCATCACAGTTAACAGACTATTGATAGAATTTATCTAGTTTTAATGAGGTTTATGAATATGGTCAAGTATACGGTACGGTTTCAGAGGAACTTCCTCCCTCGGACGCTCCGGTTGTGGAATGGGCTCCCTGCCGATGTTTTCCCGAGGAACTACAGTATGGGATTCTTCAAGAAAAGAGTGTATAAATTTTTAAAGGGTCGGCAACGCGCATGTGACACCCCTGGAGTTGCAGGCGTCCATAGGCTGCGGTGACCACTTACCATCAGGCGGGTCGTACGCTTGTTTGCCACCGACGTGGTATAAAAAAAATTGAATGAACACTGTCTGGTGCTTCTAAAAAATATTTATACAAACTCACTTTAAAAACTTTCGCGCGTAAAATTTCCCCGCCAATCCATTAGACACGGAAATAATCCTCGACTCCACCCCCCTGCCGTCTTGGGAAGCCCAATCCTGCCCCAGCGAGTCCAGCGAACCCACCACCATCACGTCCAAGTCTATCACTGTTCCGCCAAACTTGTACAGCGTCAGGAACTTCAGCAGCTCCCTAATCTTCCTGTAATGCCATTTGCCAAGCCATGTCAGTCGAGGCGCAAGAACGTCCTGCAAAGGCGTGTTTTCGGCGTAAGTGAGCAAATCCACTCTTTGATAGTTTAAATTGGATATGTCGCTTGTAGCTAGGGCATCTAAAACTCCAGATCGACAAGCATTCTCCTTTACTGAATGGCCACACACCACACCACATACCACATTAACTTCTCTGTTGGGATGTGCTCTGGCCGCAGCTTCGATCGAGCACGCTTCCCGCAATTGTAAAGTCCATTGACGGCTCGTCTTGTGAAAATATATCGCGTCTGGTGGTTGTGCATTATCATCTAAATTATTTATTTGATACAGGAGTGTGTTTTCCGCGTGGTTACATACGACAGCTTCGATTGTTTCCCGGACCAGATCTGGCATAGTATACTCGTTTTGAGAGTACAGGATGAATATACATGATAGTGCGTAGCTTATTGAAAACAACGACAGTATCACGCAGGTCTTTAGGAAGTATTTTGGTAGCCGCATTTTCTTGTATTGCTACGTTCGCGGGTAGGTCACAAGTATATTCCTAATCTATTGTAGCACCTTAATATTTTCACCGCAATACTACGTAAAATATTGAAATTCATGGCAGCATATGACAGAATATTACCTATGTCAAAGTTTCTATGAAGGTTAGAACTACTTATATGTAAAATTGCAGATTCCATAGACATTTTATCAGATCTCTGGAGGCCGATTCTCGGGCCGTTCGAGATCGTTCGAGAGAGACTTAAATTGAAAATAATGGCGGATCTCGACATACATATCTCGAGACACCCACCCTGCACATCTACTCCCAGCGTTCGAGATGAAACGAGTGGTCAATAGCGATTGAGATGGTTTTATCACTAATTTTTGGACATTTGATCTGCCAGTGTCGGTAATTATTGACAATTTAAGTAGTTAATAGACAATTTACAAAAAATATGTCGATTTTCAATGATTTAATGGCTAACGTCGCGAATGTCGCGGAAGTTTTTGCGGAAAATATTGACAGCTTAGAAATATCGATACTAGTCTTGGGTTCAAAACTGTCAGGTTAAAACAGTGTTTATGTGCTCCATTTCACGTAAGTACATAAACGAGCAAAGCATGTTTGATGTGTGAAATCACTATAATTATTAATTAGATTATTGTAAATTAATAACACTATGGTTTTTGCCACAAGAGATATTTATATAAGTGGAAAACTTATGAAATGATTCATTATTTTACACTCAATTATAAAATAACACAATCGAGAAAAACTGAACGCGTATATCACTGGATATTGAGATCGTCATTCGACATAATCTCGATCGTGCCCCAGAATAAGAAATTTTGCTGTATTCGACATTTTGGTGAAAAATTTCAATAGACATTGCGTCAATCGAGATCATCTCGAATAGATATCATTTCGAACGGCCCGAGAATTGGCCTCCTGATCATTTACATCACTTGATATAAGATTTGGCGTCTTTGACATAATATTCTGTCAAAAGGTGCCATAAAATTGAGCATGAAATTTCTGTACTATAAAATATTTCCTAACAAAGATTAGGAACTTGTGACCTACCCACGATCGTAGCAATTGTAAAAAATGCCGCTACGAAAACACTTTCTTAAGATCTTCCTGGCGCTGTCGTTGTTTTCGATAAGTTACGCCATAACAAGTATATACTCTCTGTACTCTCAAAACAAGTATGCTATGCCAGACCTGGTCCACAACGCAATAGAAGCGGTCGCGCCTAACCATCTCTCCTGTTACTACGCGGAAAAACCAGAAAAGTATCTAATAAGCACGTTAGACGAAATTCCGCAGCCTGAGAACTCGATTTTTTTCCACAAGACGAGCTGCCAATGGGCTTTGCAGTTGCAGGAAGCTTGCTCCGTCGAATCGGCGGCCAGAGCGCATCCAAACAGAAGAGTTAGTGTGGTATTCACACAGTTTCTGTCAGAGACTGATAGCCAATCAGGTGTTTTAGATGCCCTCGCGAAAAACATACCAAATATACGATATTATAGAGTGAATTTGAACACTTACGCTGAAGGCACGCCATTGCAGCATATTTTTGCGCCGAGACTGACATGGCTTGGCAAATGGCATTACAGGAAGATTAGGGAGCTGCTGAAGTTCCTGACGCTGTACAAGTTTGGTGGGACAGTTGTGGACTTGGATGTGATGGTGGTGGGTTCGCTGGAGCCGCTGGGGCAGGATTGGGCGTCGCGGGGCGGTGGGGGGGTGGAATCGGGTATTGTTTCCGTGTCTCGTGACCTGGCGGGGAAGTTTTACGCGCAGGAGTTTTTGAAGTAAGTTTTTAGGGTTCTAACCAAAGGGTAAAACGGGACCCTCTATTACTAAGACTCGGCTGTCTATCGGTCTGTCACCAGGCTGTATCTCATGAACCGTGATAGCTGAAATTTTCACAGATGATGTATTTCTATTACCGCTACGTGACTAAACGTGTTTTTTTGCCGTTTTTATAGTTAATGGTACGGAACCCTTGGCCGGTTTTTTTTATACAACAACGATGGCATTCAAGCTTACGGCCTATTTGATGGTAAGCAGACACCGTAGCCTGCAACTACAAAAGAATTACAAGCGCGCTTCCAATTACAATAATTGCAAAAGAGTCAACCCTATATTGACTTGAAGAGTCGTTGTGTATTTGTGTTGACAGCTAGAGATATGCAGGTCCTTCGCTCTCAACACAACATCCTCGGGAGCTCTGGCGACCTTACTCACCACCAGGAACACAACACCACACAACTGTTTTAATCACCAGACAATTGACATTTTATGTCGTGGCCACCTGTAGCTTCGTGAAAGCTTTTTAGGGTTGGCAACACGCATGTGACACCCCTGGAGATACATGCGTCCATAGGCAGCGGTGACCGCTTACCATCAGGCGGGCGGTACGCTTTACCACCGACGTGGTATAAAAAAGTATAAACTGGAAACGCTGAGGTGCTTTTAGTGCTGCAATGGCGAGCGGCCATTTTGACCCGTGTTGCCAGTTAGAAATTGTCAATTGATGTTTATTTCCGACAGTAGTGAAGTAACTATAGATTTAATTGCAGGGCTCTGAGACATCAGATCGCGAATGACGGTGTAACAAACGCTGAATCGGCCCTCAAAGACGCCCTCAGCTCCCTTTGTAACACCACGGATGTCCTCCAAATGAATCGGGAGAAATGTAAAGGTAAACTTTTCCCATCATACTAACCGAAAGACGTCCACTGCTGGACAAATACCTTCCCCTACGATCTTCAACCTTGACGGGTCTTGCGAGTTGCGCCGCCTCATCCAACGGCTTCCTGCGATCCCAGTGGCGTTGCCGTGAACCGGGCGCGCGCGCAGTGCTGCCACTCGCGGCTGGCGGTGCGGGACACGCATGGGGGGTTGGAGGGCGCCCCCCCATATGTATCCACCACTGTGCGATCCTGACCAGACCGTCGGTTCACCTTGCTGGGGGTCTCGCTTACAATATCTGTGTAATACATACCCGTCATAATATGTAAGTATTGTCATAAGTTTACTTTTGCTAAAAAACTACACTGTTGTGTTTGTTTAGGTGTTTCTTCTTTTTTCTTTCAGGTAAACGACATTGCCTGAAAGTTTAGTTTAGTTTAGTTTATTTATTTATTTCCAAATAGGCATTATACAGCACTTTCGAAAAGTCAACACACACATGAAATAATCAAATACACGGCAAATAAAATAAAAAAAGTAATAACAAATAATTGTAAAAAACCAACAAAGCATGTCAAAATATAAGAATAAAGTAAAAGTAAAATAAAAAAAATAAGAAAAAAAAATATTAAAATCATGTCAATAGAAATACCTAAAATGAATAACAACACAAATCAAAATAATAAAATTAAGAAAGAATACAAGATGTCAATTGCTTATAAAACTAATAAAAACATTTAGTCATTTAAAGGCGTCTCTGTCATTTATAAAATCGTTTATTGTGTAGTAGGCCTTGCGTACTAAATGGCTTTTCACAAACAACTTAAACTTATTCAGTGACAAACCTTGTACATTTTTGGGAAGTTTGTTATAAAAACGTACACAATTGCCCATAAAAGACGAGCTCACTTTTTGCAGGCGATAACGAGGCACGGCAAGTTTATCCTTATTTCTAGTATTAAGTGAGTGACAGTCACTATTTAGTTTAAATAAATGTAGATTTCGTTTTACATACATAACAATTTCAAAAATATATTGAGAAGCAAATGTGAGGATGTTGATTTGCTTGAATTTTTCTCTTAATGAAGTGCGAGATCCTAATTGGTAAATAGCGCGAATCGCTCTTTTTTGTAAAATAAATATAACCTGGATATCAGCGGCTTTACCCCAAAGCAAGATACCATAGGTCATTATGCTGTGAAAGTAAGAAAAATATACAAGCCTAGCTGTCTCAATATCGGTGAGTTGCCTTATTCTTTTGACTGCATACGCTGCCGAACTAAGCCTATTTCCTAACGAGGAAATATGCGATCCCCATTGTAATTTATGATCCAGTGTAATACCAAGAAAAACTGTGCTATGGGCAAATTCAAGGAGCTCACCATTAAGTTTAACCTGCTCGTTCTTACTGGTATTGACTTTTGAGAGACTGAATTTAATACATTTTGTTTTCTTATTATTTAAAAGTAAATTGTTAGCAGTGAACCACCCTGCAACAGAGTCTAGTGCTGCATTTACTTTATCTAAATTGGTTTCCTTTCTGCCAAGTTTAAATATTAACGATGTGTCATCAGCAAATAGCACAATATCGTGTTTGTTCTGCACGTGATAAGGCAAATCGTTAATATAGGCCAAGAATAGAAATGGACCAAGTATTGAGCCTTGTGGGACTCCCATTGAAATATTAGACCCCGTAGATTGTATCCTATTTATTTCCACGTGTTGGGTTCTATTGGATAGGTAAGATTTTATAAGATCTAGTGCACGATGTTTTACCCCATAGTGGCTAAGTTTCAAGATAAGAGTGTCATGGTTTACGCAGTCAAAGGCCTTTGACAGATCGCAAAAAACGCCAATTGCATCCATAGACTTTTCCCAAGCATCAAAAATGGTTCTTAGTAGTTCAACACCAGCATCGGTTGTTGATCGGCCTTTGGTGAATCCGAACTGATTTGCATGTAAAAGATTATTCAAGTTGAAGTGTGATAACATTTGGTTCAAGATATTTTTTTCAAAAATTTTACTTATTGCTGGGAGTATAGAAATAGGTCGAAAATTAGTAGGGTCTGTTTTGGTGCCCGTTTTGTACACTGGTATTATTTTACTTTGTTTCATTAGGTCTGGGAAAATTCCAACGTCTATGCAACTATTAAATATATAAGCAAGATATGGTGCTATAGCTACTATTATTGCTTTCAATGCCTTAACTGAAAGGCCCCAAAGATCTTCGGTTTTTTTTACCATGAGTGTATTGAAAGCAGTAACAATTTCTTTCGGAGATACGTGCGTAAATTTAAAAATAACTGCGCATTCATCCACACAACTTTCCAAAAGGACTTTAGCAGCAGCAGGAGAGCTATTTAATGACCTTGTCGTTTCAGTAGGAATATTAGCAAAGAAATATTCGAATTCCTGTGCTACTTCAAAATCAGTGTTAACTAATTTGTTTCCGATCTGAAGGCTATGTTGAGGTCTATTCTTTTTCACTCTGCCAGTCTCACTGTTTATAATTTGCCAACAGGTTTTGATCTTATCTAGGGAACATTTAATTTTATTTGAAATAAACGAGGCTTTCGCCGCAGCACAAACCATTTTAAATGTTTTAGAATAACGCCTAGTATAGTCTAGAAATTCTGGGTCATTATTAATATTTTTTAGACCATATAAATCGTATAGACGGTTTCTACTTTTATAAATACCAGGCGTAGCCCAATCACTAAATACAGTTTTATTTTTATTTTTTAATGTTTTTAACTTCACACAAGCAACAAACTCTTCTTCAATGCAACGAAATAGAGTAGAATACATTAAGTTCGGGTTTTCATGCGTAAACGGTAATGATGAAAGGCGCTCGATCACGCATTTATTGAACTGGTCTAAGCGATCCATCGTGAGGGGTCTACAAACTACGTTACTCTGTACGGTATCAACTGTTCCAGGGAAGGAAGCGAGCTGGCCACAGTGGTCCGAACTTAACTTATTCAGTATATAACTTTGAATGGGATCTATGTTGCAGAAAATATTGTCAATACACGTGGCACTAGTGGCTGTGATCCTAGTGGGCTCAGAAAACAAATTTACCAAATTATATGATTTAAATAAATTAGTTAGACTATTGGATCTAAGAGATGGTTCTAGGAGATTTACATTAAAATCCCCGCACACTATAATAAATTTAGAAGAACTAGATATCTTAATAAGTGCTTCCTCCATTACTGACTCAAACAAGCAGTAGTCCGCAGATGGTGGACGATAAGCACAAAGAATTATGAATTGCTCAAGCTCGGTGCAAGATAGTTCAACTGCTCGCTCGATGGACAGACTTACAATGTCCTTGCGTTCTTTATGTTTTAAAGTATTTCGGACCATTATTAAAGAACCACCTCGGGCACTAGTTTGGCGCATATAACAGCTTACAATATTGTGGTTATTAAAATTAAACATCAATTCATGTTTTTTTAACCAATGCTCTGTGACGCATAGTATGTGTATATTAGAACTGTCTATAAATAATCCTATTTCAAGTTCCTTGTGGGAAAATCCTTGTATATTTTGATGAACTACGTTAATTTGACTAGACGATTTTATCACAGATTGAAGCTTAGTATTAGTATTGTGTCGGCTGCCGCGACTGCGGGCAAACGAGTCTACAGCCGCGGGCTTCGTCGTATGAGTTAGTTTAAAGCTACTGGATTTAAAGACTCAGAGCTTACTTCAGCAGAGCGGAGTCCATTTTTCATATCTCTGTCATTAGACATATTTAAAGGTGGGTTTTGTACATTGTAAGCCAATAGCCTGGCACAATCAAGCTTATACTTTTTCCAAATATGGATGGAATCCCGTTTACATACTACATTTTTAATAAATTTATTAATGTCAAAATATGAAATAGAATTATTATACACACACAGCTTATGTAAAATGGAATTTAAGTCATAAATGTCATTATTAATATTATTTGATACATTACATATATAAGGCAATCCACATAATATTATTTTTCCTATGCCTAATTCGCAAATCATTATGAGAGTTTCGGAAAACTTGATTAATTCATTTGTTGAAATATTTAAACTATTACCTAGGAGCACTATTAGTGTAGTACTGCTGTCAAACGTATCAGCCGTTATCAATTTGGCTAGTTGTGCGACTTGTGCGAGGGTTGCTCCAGGGAAGCAATTATTACACACGTTTTGGTTTAAGAATTTGTTCAACAAATTGCCAAACCCTACACCTGCCTCATCACTATACAATACTGTCTTATGCTTCTGCTTTGGTTGGTCGCTGACGGGCGCAGTCTGAGTGTCCTGAGGGCACTGAGTCGAGTAGCGCTGGGTGGGAAAGGCAGGGGCGGGGGCTGCCACTACTGGGCTGCCACCCGCATGTGTCGGCGCAGGAGTACAACCGCGCGGCGGCGCAGTCGTGATAATGTCGTTTTTTAGGGTCAAACTTAATTCTTTAGTGTTGCGTTTCGGTGTACCTTTTTTGGTGGACAATGGCTGGGGTTTAACCTCTTTCTCTAGCCGCAGAGCGTGCAACTCACTAGATGCGGGCGCGGGTGCGGTGAATGGCGACGCTGAGGAAGTGATTTTAGAGTCGACATTCGGCCGCTGTTGGCGCAAGCGGCGCGCCGCGCGGATGCGGCGTGCACGTCGCCCACGACGACTTCTCACTGGAGTGGTCGCACTGACTTGTGGTAGTTGCTTAGTATCTATGGTTTGTTCAACTAAGTCATTTCCCTCTGGACCCTGATCCGGTGTTCCTTTTGTAGATGTGTTATTTTCGTCATTGGTCTCGATTAGATTGTTCAAGAACCACTCGGTCAGTTCTCGATTTTCTTGGCTTAAATGGGTAAGTTCGGCCGCGGCAATCGAGAGTTCTTGGATCTCTTTGTGAGCACAGTTCAGTTTTTCAGTTAATTTAGCAATGTTAGCTCTCATATCCAAAGAATGCTTTTTCAAGGTAACATATTTTTTGGAAATTTTTATTTTACTTTTGGATGACCTATATTTTACTTTCTTAATCTGCCTCATGTATTTCTTGAGTTGTCGTTTATTGGTATGAGGGGTGCCGCCTTTCTTTTCAATTACACCTATACTAGTGGAGCGGCAAACGTCAGAAAACGGTGACAGCTCCTCAGAAATTGACATTGTGTGATTCCATTCAGTTTCCTTGCGTTCTTTGTCTTGATTCAACACGATAATTTCATCAAGGGCCTCTGAAAGCTGTTGCTGAAGAAAACATATTTTTTCTAGCGCGGCCTCATGTAAATTTCGGCATTCTTGAAAACTGTTAACAGCTAACTGCAGAGACTCCCGCTGTGTTTCGGTCTCAGCTAGATGGTCGGACAACTCATTAAGTTGTCGCTTTAATACAGTATTGCGCGATATAACAGATCTAATTTCTGCCTCATTGTCATCGCGTTCGGCTAATAGCCTGTCACAAAGAGCCTTTTGTTCCTTCAGTTCATCCTGAACTTTGCCTAAATTTTGTTCAAGCACCATCCTACGAGTACTTGCCATATTTCTTCTGTGTCTACTTATGTCCTCTTACACATTAATGTCGTCTAGAAACGAAACTGGCACTGTTAGACCGCGCTAACACCGCGGGCTCGTTTAAGCGCTGCAGCGCTTAATGGTAGAGCAGCGGACGCGGCGAGCGGGCGGCGATGAGTCACGCAGCGGGCGCATCGCGAGTTGTCGTAGGTCAGGCACGGCAACGGATTTTTACGAGTTTGTTTTTGTTTTAAGGTGTATTTTCACAATTACAGTATTTTTTGACGCACAGTTTTCACAAATATGTTAAGCAACTATTAAACTTTGATTTTATCACTTCACATTTTAGCAAACTGAATTATTTGCGCGATTTTCGATTATAAATCGTGGGAGCAACAAATACGGATGTCCTCTTATTGACGGTAGAACTCTCACACACGAAAGTTATAAAATTGATGTTTGTTTAGTTTTGGGGCACTCACTGAAAATCAGCGTCACGGATTCCGTGACAACATGCTGAGTGAGCGTCCTATTTAGCACTAAGATTAAAATTTTGTTTCTCTGTAAGATATTTTTGTAATGGTTTGTGTGCTAAATACTTAAATAACTTCTTCTTTTTCTTTTTCTTCTTCTTCGGCTTCCCGGGAACGATCTCCACATTAGAGGCGCTATAGACTCAGATTGCGTGTTTTGACGCGTCGCATCGAAACTGGTTACGAACGGGGTCTACTCCGAAATTAGAAATCCGAACTTCGTATGGTGCCGTCCCTTTCACTCTCCTGTCATACATTATATGAGTGAAAGGGACGACACCATACGAAGTTCGGATTTCGAATTACGGAGTAGACACCCAGATACCGAGTGGATACAGTTTCTTGGACGTCAAATTGTTGAACCAGACGGTGTATGACCGGCATTGTCACACACATGATCCCGACTCTCATTGAGTTTGCTGTCTTCTCAGTGGCGCATTTCCAAAGTTCAAGTATCATTTCATTTTAATTTCAGGTTTCCGCGTCTACAGCAACGAATTTTACCACCCAGACAACGGAGATATCAAGGCAACCAACATATCTGGAACTTATTTAGGGTTCCATTTATGGAACGAGACTGTTGGGGACCATAGGACGTCCATGGCTCAGGATTCGTTGTACGCGATTCTAGCGAAGACGCACTGTCCTGTGGTTTTCAACGGTTTTATGTACACTGATCATAATAGCCGGTATATACATTTGTAGGTTTTACTAGTGACTCGTCGAGCCTCGCTTCCGCTCGTGGCATAAGGCGCCGCATTCTGACGAGCGAGGCGAGCATATAGCAATCCACCGCGGGATGTGATGCCGAGTGTCGGAACGTAAGACAAATCTTGAGCCGGGCCACACTGTTGCGTTGCGTTGTGTTGAGTTGCGTCGTGTTGGCGTCGCCGCAGCGTCACTACATTTCCCAAATTGTAGGTGACACTGACACTGCGCAGCTATTTTCTGGCAGCGCAGTTCGATCTTAGATTCTGATCGACAAAAACACCGTCAATCAATTTATGTTGAGATTTTTAAAGTTAAAAAAAATTACCATATACCTTTTTTGAAGTTCCATATAGTTCTAGTGATATTAAATTCCATAGTCCCGTTGTATATTTTGTGCTGTACAGTATTTTTTTTTATAGTGTATTATTGTTTACAGTGCAGTTTTATATTACTCTGCCAACATACATTATTGTAAGTTCTTATATATTTTTATCCTGTTTTTTTTAATACTACGACGGTGGCAAACAACCTTACGCCCGCCCTGCCTGATGGTAAGCAGACACCGTAGCCTATGAACACTTGTGACTCCAGAGGAATCACAAGTGCGTTGCCGATCCTTTATTGACCGGCAGATGTCTCCAGCTGTCAAGCTAGAAACATATGCAGGTCAATCACTCCCAACACAGCGCATCCTGTTTTCATATATACCCTTAGCTTACCAACTAGAAATCTTAGGCTAAACGAATCGCCCGGTGCCTAATCTTTATATTTTAAAATTAATACGATCAGCACTGGTTTCCCGTTGTTTCCTGTTCCCTTCCTCCTGTCGAGGGCCTCTAGCTGAGCTGAACCCTAACTATGCTCTCTTCCGCTTCCTGGACACTTGCAGTCTGCACTGCGGATGACAAAATCACGGTCACATGTATACCTATCTCGTTCTATCTTATAGCATCGTACGTAAAGCGGCAATTACCTACACTTCGTCTTTAGCCGCATGCTGCATGCGGCGACCGCTAAAATGTAAAGAACACGTTAGTCGGCCGCATTCGGCTTTCGACAGCTGCCAACGCTTATACTCGTAAGTGGGCGTACAGACTAATGAAAAACCGACGGTTGTTAATTTAAAATTCTAAATTTAATTTAAAATGAATTCGGCTACCGCATTAAATAAGGTCAAGCGATACTTCACCCCTGGGCAGCTTCTATCTTTATATAAAGCCCAAGTCCGGTCTTGCATGGAGTATTGTAGTCACCTTTGGGATGGCTCGGCTAAGTACCAACTTGCCGCACTCGACTCGGTGGACCGCAGAGCCAGGAGGCTCATTGGCGGCAGTACGGTAGTGGGAAATAAGCTGCAGAGCTTAGCACATCGACACAAAGTAGCATGTGCTGGCTAGATGCTGGCCAAGAGCAATCCCATTTTTAATAAAAAAAATAAAAAAATTTGGTGAACGACGCAGTGTAATTGCCGCTTAACGCTCTGCCGTTTGCCGCGCTGAAGCGTCAGAATACGCTATTACACATTTAGCCTGTATTTCGACAGGTGACGAACACTGAACCTAGGGCATTTCTATTGCCGTCGGTACTGGGAGAAACGCATCACAATCGTGCAGCTTGCTAGTAGTCGTCAGGACTGCACGCTGACTGCGTAGTATCGATGCAGTTATGTCATACTAACTGCACTTTAGCTGCCTCATCCGCGTATTACCTACAAAGAACGCCGGTCCGTAGGATAACATCTAGCCTATTTTCATACCGAAGGCGTGTTGTCTAATTACTCTAATTAGAGTAGCAAGGGTAGTAGGAAACCAGTTGCAACGACTTTTTTCATAATTCGACCGTTACGACGGAGCCCCGTTGCGCGGGGCTCCTATTTCATGGCGGTTTGGTTTGCCCTTCGGGCATCTGAAGCTACCTAATGTACCTAGTTTTTTGCGACCGCGGGTTTCCTATTAGAAAGAAAAAATTTTAGTTCTCAACTGGTTTCGTAACTACGGAGCAGAAACAATATAGTGTTGCACGTGCTCTGTTGTCTAAATTAGAGTGATTAAGGATAGTAGGAAACCAATTGCAACTTTTTTCATAATTCGACAGTTATTGCGACGGAGCCCCTTTGCGCGGGGCTCCTATATTTCATGGCGGTTTGCCCTTCGGGCATCTCAGGCTACCTATAAGGAAGGATTCATTCTCAACTGGTTTCATGCAGCAGAAAAAATATTCGATCGTAACTCGTTATGAACCTACAGTTAAGTATGCGCCGAAGGGCAATTATTAACATACGGTGATGTAAGAGCCAAGTGGAGCAGGCCCGCCGGGGTTACCAAATTAAATTGGTTTCACATTACCTTTTGTGCCCCCATGTAGTGCCGGGTCAGAATAGCACCACCCCCCCTCCTCCCTTGGGTGTCGTAAGTGTTGACTATGGGAACCACTTTGAAGTGTGTTGTGGGCGATGTGCTATCAACCTGTCACTGCGATATCACATTTTCTCTATCTAAAAACCTACAATAGCTAAAATTGCAATGAATTAATTTTAGTGTGCCCTGCCTAACCCTTTTGGGAATATAGGCGTGTATTTAGTTACGTGTATGTATTACCTTTTGTTATTAGAATCTATATCTCAAACAACAACAATATCCACATTCATCCTAGAAATCACGCTCAGCTTTTCGTCATTTTTTAAGTAAATAAAAACCGACAGCCGACGGGAGAGTCTAAGGGGCCTTTTACATGGTGATTATTATCACGCAATATACTCATATTAATATTACGATACGCATCACGTGGATATTGATGAATATTGAAGCAAAAACCAAAGTATTTCGATTACCGCGATAATATTGACACCCAGTATTGTGATAATATTAACCGTGTAAAAGGCCCCTAAGATTATGATTACCAAGCGAGCCAGCTATACATTGGTCAAGCTTTTGACTAACTATTACATACATAAATTAGGGGATTTTTTTTACACACATCGAACTAGTCCCATAGTAAGCTCAATAAGGCTTGTGTTATGGGTACTAGACGACGATATATTTAATAGATAAATAAATATGTATATATACTTAAATAAATAGAAAACATCCAAGTCTCAGGAACAAATGTCTCTGCTCACCACAGAAACAAATGCCCTTACCGGGATTCGAACCCGGGACCTCTAGCTTTGGAGGCAGTGACACTACCAACTAGGCTAAACAGGCCGACATACATACGTAAACTCACTCCTGCATTATCAAAAGAAGTAAGGCAATGCACATGAAATAGTTATTTGTTATACAAGGGTGCAAAGTTGTATTTTACCCGCGAGTGTGGAATTGAAACACGAGTCAGCGAAAGAATTCTATAGTTGAACCACGACCGAAGCGAGTGGTTCTAAAATAGCATCCTAAGCGTAGCGAGTGTTTCAACACACGAGAAGTAAAATACAACTTTGCACCCGTGTGTAACACAAAACTTTTCTCCTCACTATAGCGAGGAAAGTGCAACATGCAAAAAGACACAGTTCCACAGGCATGATTTTCATCACAGGAATCACTGATTTTTTTACGATATTATAACAGAAAACTCTGTTAATATTTACGCGAGTCGGAGTCGGTGACAAGTTGTGTATATTTTAGTTGACATTGACAAGATGACATTTCTGACGATGCGTTTTGAAATTGCATCGACTCAACTAGTGCGTTTACAACTATAGGTTTACGACTTAAATCATTAAATAAAGCTAAATTTGGTATTTTTTAAGAAATTCTCAAACCATTTATTTAATGATAATTGATATCAAACGAACCATTAATATGAGCGTATTAAGTTTTGTTATCTGTCAAAAGCTACTCAAACACGCTCCAAGGTCAAATTACTTTCCCCACTTGTGGATAAAATGCGTTTTTACCCGCTTGTTTCAAAGGATAAAATACGGCTTTCCGAGCTAGTGAGGGGAAAATTGTATTTTTAGTAGCACTCGGAATTGTGAGTTAAATGGTAAAAATGCCACTTTCACCGGCTTCTCATTTCCATAACAAACTTTGCTCCCAGTCAAATCTTACGGCACATTTCTAACCTGCAACAACATTTTTTAAGATAGAGATAAGTATTATCTACTGAGGAAATAAAACACTCATTATAAATTAATTTCAAGTTTTATTCAACCTAAACACGAAAATACTTACGCACCAATTATAATAAAACTAAAATAAATGACAACTGTCATTCAAATTAACCATTATTGCAAGACTGACATGACTACAAAAATAAACAGGTATAATTTTTACACATAAATTTGGTTTCATTAAATAGTAAAGAAATCAAAATAAATAAAAATAACCAAGAAAAATAATAGTAAGATTTTAGACTGATTTTGGATTTCTTATAGAATAAATATGCATGCTTTTGAGTGCCAAACGTCGTACATAAATAATGTTACTCTGACGTTACAGTAATAGTCAAACTACATATAGCACCGAAACTACTACTACTATAAGTAATATACTGTTCTTTTAACTACGAGGGCTGTTCCGAAAGTTTTTAGCTGCTCTCACTCTATTCATGCGATATATGTTTTATTTACACCATTATGTGGGTAATTTCAATAGTTATGAGCTGAGATAAAATCGTTTTTTTACCTTTCATTTCTTTTACCAAAAGGCCTTTTGTATGGGCTTTTAAAAATTTGCGAAAATAGCACTATTTTTGATACCTAAAAATAGTTTTGGCAACGAAATCCCTAACAACTGTAGTTGAAAATGCCCGGGATGACTTCCTAACTTAGTTTTGCTGATTTTAATGTATAATCACTAAGTGATTTTATTTTATTTAAGTTTTGTTGTGATTACCAGTCCCTAGTCTCGCGACCTAGATTAATATTCGACACACCTGCTCATTGTCGCTAATTTTCATGCAATCGAAACAGATTACGTGGGTAGAGACAGGGAAGATTCATAGTTTGCGGTGTATAAAATTTCGTTTAGTTGTGGTGACGTATTAATTAATATTGGCCCGCAACACAAAATTAGTATTGTGACCCGTTCATCGCATATTCGATAGGGCTGTTGACACGTCGTACTTAAAACACAATAAAAAAACCCAAGCGACTTTCATCAACATTTTCACCCCAACACATATGTATCGAAATTACCCGCATAATGGTATCATTAAAACATATATGGCATGAATAGAGTGAGAGCAGCTAAAAACTTTCGGAACAGCCCTCGTATAAAGTACTACGCCACAAAAGTTACGTAAGAAACAAATGAGCGTCGTCGGCAGGGCATTCATCCTCACACCTTAGAACCTAAATGGTCGCGTACGGTACGGTTCCAGAGGAATTCCCTCCCTCGGACGCTCCGGTTGTGGAATGAGCTCCCTGCCGAGGCTTTCCCGAGGGACTACAGTACGGAGTTCTTCGAGAAAGGAGTGTATACATATTTAAAGGGTCGGCAACGCGCATGTGACACCCCTGGAGTCGCAGGCGTTCATAGGCTGCGGTAACTATCCACCTGCGTACCATCAGGCCGTAAGTTTGTTCGCCAATTGTAGTAGTACTGAAACTTTGCCACTGACATGATCACAGATGTAATGATGTTAATTCAATTGATATTCTTTCTTAACATCAATACAATAAAGTACTTATTACGAAAGTACGATTTTAGATAGTATTTATGTAATACAAACTCTTATTACTTGAGTGTTAAAATAGAATATCCAGCGGAATTAGAATATGTTAGTGGTAAACTTACAAGTAATTTAACTGTACGAATACAATGTTAAAAACACGCCTGCCTTTATACAGGGTTTAACCTTTCCAACGCACTGTCAAATACGAAAGTTTCCACTCACACGCCATGCCATCAGAATGGAAATTGAGTTGAAAATGATCCATACAGAAATGAATGTCTGGTTATTAAAATAAATAAATAATTCAATTAAATATTGTATTGCATGCCGTGACGGATATATATCCGTCGTCGGCGTTGAACCGATGGTGCGGAGATACCCGTCATTGACGTTCAAAAAGTCGAAACAAAAAAGTGGCGAGCTGTTTCAGAGTGAAATCGAGAGGTCTTAAGGTCAGCAGTGGGACACTCTAGGCTTGAACAAGTAAATTTTTACCAAAAAAGTTCGACTCCGAACTTTGCCAGACCCCATCCTCTTGGTATATAATTTGAGGAGTTCCTTATGTTTTGCCTTACCCCATCCTCTTGGTTTATAATTTGAGGAGTTCCTTCGATATTTCCAAGATCCCGTCATCAGATTCAGACTTGATGACAATGGGACCAACTAGAAAACACACCCTTTCAAACAAAAAAAGAATATTTGAAATCGGTCCACTAGTCTCCCGAGTAATCGGTGAACATACATAAAAAAATATATATTCCGACGAATTGAGAACCTCCTCCTTTTTTTGAAGTCTGTTAAAAAGAGGACATGATAAATAATATATAAAAATACTCGTAGAATTGTGCAGTAGAGTTTAACAGATTTATGTACTCATAGCTGTGTGAACAAATTTAAACGGTGGAACCGTTTGGGCATCTGACAATGTTTTAGGCGCTCAAAAATGTATATTTAGTTATTTTTATGGTATGTACGGTCGAGGAATTTGAATGTTTGTCACTTTTGGACTCTATTCTATTAGTACATATTTGTTTTATTTACTAGATTGTTCTGTAGCTATTACAATGTATTGTGTTCTTTCATTGAATACCAGCGAACTGAAAGAAACTTCAGAAACACTATACCCAACCTCTCAAAGCATTCAGGGTCAGAATTTCACATTAATATATTATCTAATGAGAAATAAGCGTTTCGTCCTCTTGGATATTAATATGTAATAATTTTGACTTCAACTACTTATAGATGGTTTAATCCTATCAATTATAGGCCTCACAATACACCCCGCCGAAAAAAAAAAAAAACAGCTTGTCTTTTTCTGCCATAGTGACGGTTGCGTTTGTGAGAAAAGGACAAACACATTTCATCCAACAGGGGTTCACAAAGTTTTATTAAAAGGAGATATTATTTAAGAAAAAAAACCGCGAATTTAAACTGTTGTATTATTTGAGCGAGAGGTTGGGGTAAAATTGAATACAATCTACCTAAGGCCTTATGTCTACTACCTTAAAGTTCAAATTTGTTCTTCAGATCATCGATATCGTTTTCGGCGCAATCCTCCACAGTCTTGCAGTGTTCTAGAAGGCTGTTAAGCGCTGAAACAAATGAATACGAAGTCAGACTGGCTTTTATGAGTCTAAAAACGTAATTATGATATATAACATTGATAACCAGAGGGCCTACTCCGAACTTCGAAAATCGATCTTCGTGTCGTGCCGTCCCTTTCACTCTCGTGTTATACACTATATGATGGAAAGGGACGGCACGATACGAAGTTCGATTTTCGAAGTTCGGAGTAGGCCCTCAGGGGTCGTACTTTTCGTGCCGGTGACGTAAAATTTACGTCACACTGCATATAGGATGATTCTAATTGGTGTTGCGGGCTTGGACGAAACCAAGAAGGCTTGGTCAGGTGCTTGCCCCAGCAAGGATTTCCCAACTCATCCAAATTATCAAAGGAGCTGGGATGACATCATGTGCCAAATTTCGGTGAATTCCCTTTTAAGCCGTAGTACGGGCCGCGAACGGGCCAGACTACTGGCTTCGGCGTCGAGGGAGTCCGGTGAGTGGCTCCGGGCGTAACCCTCACCAAACATCGGAACCTTCCTCACGCCGGACACACTCCGCATCGCGACCTGTCTTCGGCTTGGAGTCCGTATCTGTGCTCCACACAGGTGCCCCTGCGGCAGTGAAGTCGACGAGGACACCACGGGTTATCCTATCAAAAAAGTGCTGGCCGCTTTTCTAGACACGCCGCACTGAATGACATTATCCGCCGGTCACTTGCATCCGTCAATGTGCCAGCTCTACTGGAGCCAACTGGCATAGCCAGAGACGACGGCAAGAGACCGGACGGTGTGTCCCTGGTTCCTTGGGGTTTGGGAAGGGTGCTAGTGTGGGACGCTACCTGTGTAGACACACTGGCCCCTTTCCACGTCACCGGAACCAGTAACCAAGCAGGTGCGGCGGCTAAAGCGGCTGAAAAGCTTAAAGTCCAGAAGTACAGGGGTCTCGGCCCCGAGTATATTTTTATGCCATTCGGGGTCGAGACCCTTGGCCCGTGGGGTCCGAATGCTCTAAAACTTTTTAAAGAACTTTCTAAAAGACTAGTCGTCTTCACTGGTGACCGAAGAGCTGGCAGCTTTCTCGCACAACGTATTAGCATCGCAATACAGAGGGGAAATGCTGCCAGCATCCTTGGCACCATGCCAAAGGGACCAAATTTTTTAGATTTATTTTAATTTTATTTAGTATTAGCTTTTAGTTTTATTTTAGGTCTAGTTTAAGTTGTTTATCTATTGTTATTAATACAAGTTTCATTATCTTTTTCTTGAATAAATATATTTCTGAATTGGTGTAATGGTAATTATCAATCTTTAATCATCAATCATTTAATCATGCATTTAAAATAGTCTTTTTTCAAATTCTTTTTGCAATTTTTCTATCTAGAATTATAATTTATAAGCAGGTGAGGAATTTATAGGTTTTCAAGGTTTATAACAGGTATTAGGAATGTAGAGTCTAAATATGAACGTAAACTCTCTTTGTTTAATTGTTGGTAATAACCAGGGAGCGAAACTTTGGTGCCAGTAACATCATTATGACGCAAATTCATATATAGGCTGATTTTATATAAACAACATTGCGACACTCCAATGATTATTAATAATGCAATAATGGTAATGTAAATTATATATTTTCTTAATAAAAATGACTATTTATATTGAAAATAATGTAAATATTAAAATAATTGCAAAGACAATAAGAAAAATATTTTACTAAGTGATTGTAAAAAATATATTCGGATAAAATAAAAAACAACAAATTAAATTTCGTGGGTTGTCTTAGAATTCAAACACACCATCGCATCGTCTAATTTAAATACATACCTACATACATATTCTGTACATAATGCCTGTAATCGCAACTAGAACAAAATTATTGTTGTAAGTTAACCTTTCATCATCAAAATCGATTCCTTCAATAATCCAGATAAAAACACTCTGTGTGTAGCTTGACGTCATACGTCTGTCATCGGCACCAAAGTTTCGCTCCCTGGTAATAACTTGTATTACACATGAACCAGTCACAAAAACTTGCAGTGATACCTTATTTATTTATTTATTTATTGAATCTAAAGTAATGTAACATTACAGTTTAACCCAAAGCGTTACAAAGATTCCAAACTAAAAACACCACCTATAAAACTAACTTATGTTGTACTTTATAAGTTGTGATGTGACTGACAGGCGAATTGCGGTTGTAACAGGGGCATAATTGTAAAAGTGTACGTTACGTATTGGCTATGTGCACGTCTGAAACGTCAAAGGTCCCGAGACAATGTCAAAACTCAGAGATGTCAAATAATGACACATGAATATTTTATTTACTTTAAGTAAACGATAAAGAGCCCGTATTGGAAATTTTACTGAAATAAATAAGAGAATAAATAAATACATACAAACGAAACGAAACGCAGGAAACCGTTAAGACGAGGCAACCGAAAATAATTCCCACGCTTGCTCCGCCCATCACCCGCGCCAACCCGCCACCCGCTAGATACACTCGTTCGCCATGCTCGTGCGGCGCGTGTAGTTATCAAAACTAAAAGTGGAGCCAGAACATAGAATGAATAGAGATTCTTTTTATTGAAATACGTTAACTATTTTTTTTCAAGGTGCCATTTGAACCAGTTTTTGATGACAATCAAATGTCATTATTGTAGTTGGTCAACAAACAAAGGACAAACCTAGCTCGATGCTAGTGGCCTCCGAAAAGGCTCCTACAATAAACGTCACGTGCCACTTATCAAACCAACAGTTGTATGGGAAAATACGTACCCATCAAAAACATAAACGTGAAAATGAGAGCCAATTTCAATATTAAGAATATGCGACGCGTGACAGTATGTTATAATACCATGAAAGCTGTTGGGTATTTAAGAAAACTGCCAAGTTTAAGCTCAAAATGCATTAAGCCGCAATAAATTAGTTTTACTGTAAACAATCTAGTGCCAGACTTGGCACCGTTTTAGTTAATCTATGAAACTTGGCACCCATTTAGATCTCAATTCTTTTGTCGTTGAAGACGACAACCATGCGTCGCATATTCTTAATATTGAACTTGGCTTTCATTTTCACATTTATCTTTTTGATGGGATATCATTCCTTTATGTCAAACTTCACCAAATGGTACTTTTCACGAGCGAATGCTCTAGTCACGATCTAGAAACGCGGCAGCGTGTCCAGCCAAGTTCACCCCAGGAACTGGCAGACAGCAGTCGTGTGTTATATTACACGAACCGTTTGGAGCCACTTTTGTCCCTCAATAACTCCAAATCTATCTAACATAAAATAAATTTGGTACACGTATTAAGATCCTTTAGAAAAATAAGAAACCCAAATTTCATAAATATAGGTTTCATAGTTATTGAGATATTAAATTCCAAAAAACGGCATTTTTACCACTGACTGACTGACTAGTAATCAAAAACCTAACCCACTTCTAGGTGACCTAGAAAGCTAAAATTTAACATGCAGCTTGATAATTGTGTGTGTACACCAGAAAAAATCCGAAAACAGTGATTGTTTTATTAGTTTTTTTATTATTATTATTTATGCTAGTTACCTCAGAACTCCGTCATTTATTAACCGATTTGGAAAATTCTTTTTTTGTTTGAAACGGTATAGTTCAGGGGTAGTCCCATAGATATCAGGTAAGAATCTGATGTACTGTCTGAGGTCCAGGAGAAATCGAGGGAACTCTTCAAATATTTGAGGTGCACCTATAGCGATTTGGGTATTTTGTAAAGTAACTCGTGCATTCGCTCTTAAAAAGCACCATTTGGCGAAGATTGACAAAAAGTAATGATACCCCATCAAAAACATAAATGTGAAAATGGAAGCCAAGTTCAATATTAAGGAAATGCGATGTTTGGTTGTCTTCTTCGCCGACAAAAGATTTGAGATCTAAACGGGTGCCAAGTTCCGTAGATTCTCTGAAATGGCGGCAAGTACGGCACTACATTGTTTACATTAATATTAATTTACTGCGGCTTAATGCATTTTGAGCCTTAACTTGGCAGTTTTCTATGCAGTATGTTATAATACCATAAAAGCTGTAGGATATTTAAGAAAACTGCCAAGTTAAAGCTCAAAATGCATTAAGCCGCAGTAAATTAATTTTACTGTAAACAATATAGTGCCGGACTTGCCACCATTTCAGAGAATCTACGGAACTTGGCACCCACTTAGATCTCAAATCTTACACTCTGACCTGATGACAATGGGACCACCCCGAAAGTATACCAATTCAAACATAAAAAGAATTTTCCAAATCGGTTTATAAATGATGGAGTTCTGAAGTAAAAACTAATAATAATAAGAAAACTAATGAAAAAATTAGAGTTTTCTAATTTTTTATGTGTATGTACACAATTACCAAGCTGGATACCAAATTTCACTTTTCTAGATCACCTGAAAGTGGGTTAGGTTTTTGATTACTAGTCAGTCAGGTAAAAATGCCGTTTTTTGGACTTTAATATCTCAATAATTATTTCACCTATATATATGAAATTTGAGGTTCTAGTTGTTCTAAAGGATCCTAATACATGTACTAAATTTCATTATTTTATGTTAAATAGACTTGGAGTTATTGAGCGGTCGAAAGTGGCTCCAAACGGTTCGTGTAAAATAACACACGGATGCTGTCCGTCAGTTCCCGAGGTGAACTTGGCTGGACACGCTCACGCTGCCGCGTGTCTAGATATTGCTGTGTCAGTCGTGAAATTCTGCGTTAAGATACATAGTTGTGATACAATTAATATTTAAGAAAAGGATTGTATTGGTACCTATGTATTGAACACATGAATGTATTTTAATAAGATGTCTTACTTTCAGTTGAAAAATAATTTTTAAGAAAAAAAAACCGACTTTAATGTGGGAGGCCGGTCAAAGATTATTATACTTAGATGGTGCACTCTAAGATAGATATACAATAAAATAAAAATGGCTATAATGTATGTTTATAATGGTAGAAGACTAAGTACCCTCAATTCCTCATGGAATCATGAAAAAACCATGCTTGCTTGACAAACAAAACGAAGAGAACAAATCGCAAAACGTGAACTACGCGTCGTTGAAGAGTTCCGTTCTGATCATTATCAGCAGTTCCACTTCATCAAATGTCACTTTTATGAATGAAAATGCTTGATTAGTTCATGAAAATACTAAAATCACTATTTGTGTGCCTTTCACATTTGAGGAGTTCCCTCGATTCCTAATGGATCCCGTCATCAGAACTCGAGCATGACAAAAATCAATCGTGAAAATAGAACTTGCTTAACAAACACAGCTAGAAGGACAAATCACCAAACGTGAACTTTTCGTCGTTGAAGAGTTCTGTTCTGATCATCATCAGCAGTTCCACTTCATCAAATGTCACATTTTTGTATGACAATGCTCGATTTGTGGATAAAAACACAAAAATCACTATATGTTTGCCTTTAAGATTTGAGGAGTTCCCTCAATTCCTCATGGATCCCATCATCAGAAATCAAGCATGACAAAAATTAATCGTGAAAATAGAAATTGCTTAACAAACACAGCTAGGAGGACAAATCGCCAAACGTGAACTTTTCGTCGTTGAAGAGTTCTGTTCTGATCATCATGAGCAGTTCCACTTCATCCATGTCACATTTTTGGATGAAAATGCTTGACTTATTGATAAAAACACAAAAATCACTATATGTTTGCCTTAAAGATTTGAGGAGTTCCCTCAATTCCTCATGGATCCCATCATCAGAACTGCGTTTTGATAAAAACGGAACCAACTTGGATATATATACTTACAATCAAAAAAAGAATTTTCCAAATCGGTTAAGAAATGACGGAGTTATGGACTAACAAACATAAAAAAAAAACATACAACCGAATTGATAACCTCCTCTTTTGAAATTTTGAAGTCGGTTAAAAAGTATAAAGTATTTAATCATAATAAAGTTTTCTAGAAATAAATATATAAATAGTAGGTGGACGTTTTCCGGCTGCAATTATGATGATAATATAAGTCATTCCTCAATCATCACCACAAATATTGTCTAAAACAGCAGGGTTTGTGTATGACTGTGCAGTGTGACTATTTTCGATACTAATTGTCAGCCCATACAAAACCTGACAAAACGAGCACGTGGCGATTTCAAGCGGGTTGGACAATAAGCCCTCAGAATCAATTCCGAGGAAAAAAGTATCGCCGTACCTTATTATTGGTAAAAGGGACTTAATCGCGTAAACTGAAATGTATTCACCTTTTTTGGAGGTTTGGCCGACGTTTCGAATGTATTACAACATCCGTGTTCACGAGCCGACCCAAAAAAAGTCGAATGCATTTCAGTTGTACGCGATTAATTCGGTTCAGTAATAATGTGTAAAAATCGCCATATCTATTCATTACTATTAGTAAACACGTATATTGACATGATGCGTTTTCTTTCATATGCTTTTGATATGAGTTTATGCTTTTCATAATCTATATATATATAAATTTATATATATATATATATACGCATAAATAGCTTTTGACTACTGACCGACTTGTATCGACAGAATAGTTGTCCAAATTTAAAACTGTCAATGATGATGACTCCATTGGTTTTTTGCTCTGCTGTGCTCCGTCCGCTTTCATTTACGAAATCAGCGCAATTTTGGCACACATCCGTCGTCGGCAAAAGCCACAGGCGTCTGAAGGCGGAGTCTTGATGAGATAGCGTCAATTGCTTTCGCGTGTAAAAAAAGAGACAAAAGACAGTGATGGCGCTCATGAACACAAAGGCGTATGCAGCATAACTCCCGAATTTATAAAATAATTCATATAAAATAAACTACACAAGTAAATAAAATGATATATCCCAGTTTGCTAGATAGATAGTATTACCGTCGTTTCTGAAAATTTCAAAGGTTGGATGCTTATAGGTCCGGAATAATTAGCAAAAGAATAAAAAAATGGACCATAGTTTGGAACGAAAAACTATCGAGAAAATTTTCGCTTTGCGTGTTTTCCGATCCCAGTTTGTTAGATTATATAATGAAAATTAACATACCAAAATTTCATATGCGTAGATTAACTGGTTTGCTTACAATATCGAAAAGAACACTACCAAAAATTTGAATGCCTCGTCTTAAGAAACCAATAGAAAACGTGAAAGTAAATTTGACAGGGGTCCCCGGTAAGTACACATTTCTGCCATGGTGTGCGCTACGATCGCCTAGCTTACCCCCACCACCTACTTCGCACATAGCCAATACACGACTACGTATCATCCTATATGGAGCATGACGTCACTCGGCACGAAAAGTATGACCCCTGTTGATAGCTTTATTGCTCTCATGTTGACATACAGCAGGTCTTAAATAACTCTTTAAGGCGGAAACCACTATTCTCCCCATACAAAAATACCGGTATGTTTTTCGTTCTTTCGGTAATTTGTGAAACATTTCACCAACTTTTTCCCTGAATTTCTATATAGTTTTATAGGACTGTAAGTACAAATTTTCATGACATGTGTATTTATTTTGCTTTTAAACATTAAAATTACGATGATAACAAAGTAATAAGTAAACGCTGCGCGTCCGGAAAAACCCACTTTTTGTCCAAGTGGTGACGTAAACTTGTGTACAAAACACGGGTCGTAAAACAGAAAGCCCTCTCTCGTATATTTATGACCCTCGCCTGCGGCTCGGGCCTCAAACATCTGCGATATCGGCCTTTCTTTGTTTTACAACCCTTGTATCGTAAATAGCTATTATAGCGCGTTGCAGAACATTCCAAATGACTCACTCTGTTTGTCGTTAGCTGTCCGGAACATGACGAACGCCCAGAACCGCTTGACCTGACTGAGTCACTTAAGTAGATCTTGAGAACTTATGCCTTATAATATAATACTACCGCTCTTCCCGATCGACTAGCCCTAAAGCGACCCGGGGGTATATACTCGAGTTAAAAAAAACTTCGATAGCGCGATTCAGAACATTCCAAATTCAAACGTTCAGAAAAGACTCACTCTGTTTGTCGTTGGCGGAGAGGAACATGGCGAGCGCGGAGAAGCGCTTGACGCGGCACAGCCCGCGCAGGTATGACGTCACGGAGCTGGCCGCGAACTTGCTGACGTCACCGTGCAGCAGCCGGAGGAACTCCGACAGCACGTGGCTCTCCAGCGCGTTGTCGAATATCGACGGGATCTTGGAGGGGTCCATGATCTGCAAAAGATATCGGTAGATGACATCATCATGTCAGCCTAAAGACGTCCGCAGCCGGACACAGGCGTCTTATAGAGAACACAATGACTGATTTCCGCAACATGATATGAGCAAAAATAAATTATTCTTGCATTGCTAATAAAGTAACCTTGCGAAAACATTCGGAAAACAACACGCTTTATATATCTATAGCTAATTTAATAGTACTTTACTACAGAGGCCGGGATGAAAGGGGTTGCCGGCCGAAGACATATAGACGGATAGGTCTAAGGCGGGCAACCCCATATTTCCCGCCGAGGTATGTATAGTGCTTTTCTCAAACATGCAATAAAATAAACAACAAAAATATCAAAGTTTTATTTTTAATACGCATAGTGGTAGAATGTCATGATGCCTGTGCCACAAATTTATGTGAAATGGAAATTAAAAAAGAGGACTTTGCCGGCCTAGGCCTGCATGATTTGTATGAAATCCCCTTGTCCTAGCCGCACCTCAAACGGCATACTTCGCAGCCTATTTATAAGGAACATAACATCAATATTTCATTGTATGTTTGAGCAAAAGTTTTTAATACATGGCAAAAAAATGAACGCTGACCAACAAAAATTTGTCACTTTTTTGTACAGTTTTGAAGTTTTATTAAAAGTTGCTGTTTTGACTAACTATTTAGGTAACTAAACAATAAACTAAAACATCAGAAATTTGCACCTAGTTTTTGCAGGATCACAAGCTCGATAAGATAAGACATACTGGAAGTAAGCATACTCATTGAGCATAATATGATTTATATATAACACGGTTTTTGACGTATAATGTTGTGTATGTTATTTTATTCATTTGCCATATATCTTTGCTGCTTTAATTGGAACGTAAATCTAAAATAAGCTAAATTTAATAAGTAAATTATACCGTTAAATTATTTTACCTACATCAAAGTGTTAAAACTTCTTTCATGTGTTTCATATGGTACCATTGAGCCGGCGGAAGCATGTTTACCAAGACAACCCGGCCCCGGCCTCAGGCGTGTACTGTAAACTTGTACGTGATCTCATAACTGCACGATATATCATGTAGATAAGGCGCGCGCGCGGGCGAAAGGCGGGGTTTGTAATAGCTGGTATTTAAGGTAAGCGTCCACAGGCCCGCATCGCACGCAACGAATTTTAGTATTCTTTGTATAGAAAGTCACACAAGTGCGTCCACTGATTCGCATCGTTCGTCAGTACGTACTTTAGGGATTGTTTTTCAACACATTAAAGAGAATGAATTAATCGTTTATTGCATGTCACATTACAGATTAAAGGTGGAACAAGAGGATTTACTATATACAGGGTGTTTCTATTGACTTCCGTTCCTTTAAGCATATAGCCGTGTATAGCCTTTTTTTTTTTCTTTTTCATACAAAATGATTAATTATACCACCAAGAGTAAATGAAAAACGGCCTTAAGAGTTAACTTAGAGTTAAGCAAAAGTTAATGGAATTCGAATGACACGCACGTCAACATTGTTTAATTCTTAAGAATGTTTTATAATATACTAGGGGTGTTAATTAACGAAAATAAATTCTTGAATATCTTCGAAATGGTACGAATTAGGGTACTAGTGTCTTTAAGAAGATTACTATATTTCATCTCAGGATTGTAGCCTTGCAATTAACGGAATTCAATAAAAACAACCTGTAAAAACTACTGTATGTAACTGTGCATAATCAGGCATTACCACTATCGTGTTTTATAATTCCTCATGTAGCAGTTGCATAAACTACTAGTATTTGTCTACCGGAAAGAAACCAATTTTTTGTTGCGGATTTTGATCTAAGTAGTTTGATCTAAGTAACTTAGGGAGGTATTCAACTCATCCAATATCTTTGTCCAATATACATTTGATCGAAGAAATTGGATGATTTCATCCAACTTGGATGGGACCCCGACATTTGATCAAAGTTCTGATGACAGTTAAATCAATATGCCTACGCATGATAAAGAATAAAACTTGGACAAAGATATTGAATGAGTGGAATGGGCCTCCAGCAAAGAACTTTGATCAAAGATTTGACAAAGATATTGGATGAGTAGCATACGACCCCATATTAAACTCATCCAATATCTTTGATCAAAGAAATTGGATGATTTCATCAAACTTGGATGGGACCCCGACATTTGATCAAAGATTCAGATGACAGTTAAATCAATATGGCTACGTATGAAAAAAAAAACTTGGACAAAGATATTGGATGAGTGGAATGGGCCTACGTCAAAGAACTTTGATCAAAGATTTGACAAAGATAATGGACGAGTGGAATACCACCCTTACACTCAAATAGTGCGCCTTGGCTCGGTCGTTCCCCTTGAGACACTTCCACTCCTGCATGAACTGCACACTGTTGACCGGGGGCACCATGCTGTCTAGATCAATGTCTTTCTCGGTGTGTGCTACTTCGATGATTAGCTTCTCCGATTCTGGACTAGTTATTTCTTTCATCTAAAAAACAAAGGCAAGTTTAAAGAAAGGGCGCAATAAAGGGTCATGTTAATAGAGCAGTTGTTATATACAGGGAGGATATGAGTTTGTGTGTAGTTTGATCGGTCCTTAAGATTATCACCCATGGGCTTTAGATCGCCCGTGCTGTCAATGACCTGAGCCTGCGTTTTGTTGGAGTCATTATTGTTGGTATCTCCGTGTGCCAGTGTGTCTAGTTCTACAATCTGAAGTCTGGCTGCTTATCCTAATGTTACAGTCAGTTACCTTAACATCTTCCGTGGGCTTTACATCTCCCGCGCTGTCAATGACCTGAGCCTGCGTTTTGTTGGAGTCATTATTGTTGGTATCTCCGTGTGCCAGCGTGTCTAGTTCTACAATCTGAACCCTGGTCGCTGGTTTCTCTGGTTCAGTCTTGCCGAGTGGGATTTCGTGGATCGGGATTGATTTTAGCGCTCTCTGTAATGGAAGTAAATTAATATTATGAAAAAATTGATATACGAAGAAATTGTTGAAGGACTTGTTCGATATTTACTGAAATGGAATCATTTTAAAATGTTCTACAACATTTTGAAATACAACACAGCTACAGAGAATCCTGAACCCCCCTGCATACAAACTTCTATGAGCTGAATGTACATTATAAATTTATAACTGTCGACAGTTGGTGTGTGAAAGTGATAGATTTATTTGCAAGGTGTTTATGTAACATTTTCAAGTAGGGTTGGTCCTTTTTAGTATGAAAAATTACATTTAGATCGAGTTGAACAACAGTAATTATTTGATAAATACAACAAACTTAATAAAATAAATAATAAATATTGGGGGACAATCTTACACAAATCGACCCAGTCCCAAACTAAGCAAAGCTTGTACTATGGGCACTAGACGACGATATACATACTTATATAGATAAATACATACTTAAATACATAGAAAACATCCAAGACCCAAGAAAAAATATCCGTGATAAATGCACAAATAAATACCCTGGCCGGGATTCGAACCCGGGACCTCTAGCTTCGGAGGCAGAGTCACTACCAACTAGGCTAAACAGGCCGTCAAATACAACGAGAAGTAGATAAAAAATAAATAAAATCAATCTGATATTGATACCATTGTAATGGTACGAAAAATAACAGATCAATCTTACGTTCATTTGAAAACACTACATAATTACTCTGCTGAAGCAAAAATGGTTATCTCAATATTCCTTTTCGCAATAACTAAAGGCAAAGAAGTTTAATTTGTAAAACATAGGTGGCGGCTGCAAAGAAACTAGCTGAATATATGTTTTTTTTGGGTAAGAAGTTCTTTACCCGTTTCTAACCTTGGACCTCAAATGCGGTGGCTTCTTCACTGGCTTGATGACAGTGATCCCCTCCCCGACTCCATCCCTCCACCTCTCCACCTCTTTCGCCTCGGGCTCGTCTTGGAGCTCTATGATCTTGGGCTGGGCGGTCTTTGGGAACGGCTTCTTTTCAGAGGTTGGGGTGGAAGATGGTGAAGACTTTGATTTCGACTGGAATAGAAAATGAATTTTGCTCTGTTAATAATCTCCTTCTACGTACTGGAAGGCGCAGCGTAAGTGGGCGTCTTACAAGTTGGATTGATGACCTGGTAAAAGTCGCGGCAGTCCGCTGAATGAGATTGGCAAAGGACCGGTCGTTGTGGCACTCTTTAGGGGAGGCCTATGTCCAGCAGTGGACGTCCTTCGGCAGATATGATGAATAACAGTAGCAACTCAGCCCTTTAGTTCCCATTCGGTTCTTGAGCTGATCCAGCAGTCTCTTGGCCAGAGCATTTTCAGTCGAAGACTTCAGCCAGGTCGTTGGAGACGGCCCTGAGCGAGCCAAATGCTTTGAGGATACAAGTAAACTGTTTAAATTCACAGCTTTTGTCCCCATTCTGTTTCAGAGGTCATCTAGCTGTTTATTTGCTTGAGTACTGTGGCTCCAGTCGGAGACTTCAGCCAAGTTGCTGGAAGCAGCCCGGAGAGAGCAGAGCTTTGAGGACACAAGTAAGCTGTTTCAACTCACCCCTTTTGTCCCCATTCTGTTCCTAAGCTCATCCAGCTGTCTCTTCGCCAGAGTATTGTGTGGCTTCAGTCGGAGTACTTCAGCGAGGTTGTTGGAAGCAGCCCGGAGGGAGCAGAGGCGCTTTGAGGACACAAGTAAACTGTTTCAACTCACCCCTTTTGTCCCCATTCTGTTCCTGAGGTCATCCAACTGTTTCTTTGCTTGAGTATTGTGTGGCTCCAGTCGGGGTACTTCAGCGAGGTTGTTGGAAGCAGCCCGGAGGGAGCAGAGGCGCTTTGAGGACACAAGTAAACTGTTTCAACTCACCCCTTTTGTCCCCATTCTGTTCCTGAGGTCATCCAACTGTTTCTTTGCTTGAGTATTGTGTGGCTCCAGTCGGAGTACTTCAGTGAGGTCGTTGGAAGCAGCCCGGAGGGAGCCGAGGCGCTCTCGAGCAGTGGCGCGGCGTTGGAGCGCCTTCACGTACGTGGGGTCTAGGCGGAGCGCCGCCGTGCAGTCTGTCTCGGCTTGGTGGGAGCTGCGAGTTCAAATAAATATCAATCAAAATTAGTTTAGTGTTTTTTTAGGGTTCCATAGTCAACTAGGGACCCTTATAGTTTCGCCATGTCTGTCTGTCTGTCTGCCAGAGGCTTTTCTGCTTCAACCCGGGTGTGGGGTATTGTTGGATAGGTCTTTCAAAATGAATATAGGTCTTCGTCAAAAAGTTTTTGAAAAAGTGACACTCCAAAACAAACAAAAATGACCCTTTCCCTCTAACTTTCGAACTATGGGTCCAAAATATATCATGAAAGTACCGCTTCATAAAGACTTTCAACGAAAACTATAATGGACATGATCAGTTAAGCCATTTTTGAATTATCGTAAAGTCTTCCCTTCTAGTGAAAGACGTATGATTCGAGAGTTGTTATTTATAAACAAAGTGGTTACTTAATGTTACAAGAATATAAAATTTGCATTTTGTGCACCACAAATTTTACGTGCGTGTATATCTGTATTTGTGGACCCAATCTTATGCCGGCACCACAATAAGGTATGCGCTATTAGTTATGTAATTGCGCCGTATTTGCTGAAATATTTGTAATGTGCACGAACAACAAACATGCCGACCACAATTCCTGTCGGTATGCCCATTCGGATTAAGCTTGGCCTTTGAAAACACACAGACAGACACGTGTCGACAGATACGCGTGTTCACTATTCGCGGTTATGCGTGCGAATAAAGCAAACATGACAAAAAAAACAGCAATGTCAGTACGGCACGGACATTGCTGGTTTCAGTGTGGAGACACTACGTCGAATGTAGGCGCATTAGACGATTAACGAAATTTGATGCTGGCATTACACAAATCATATCAACCTAATCCTAATATAAGCAAAGCTTGTAATATGGGTACTAGGCGACGATATACATAGGTACTTATACAGGGTGGCCCATTCAAATCGGTCAGTATGGGAAAGTCTGAAACTATAAGACATACGAAGATTTGTTCTTAGGAACCATGTCACCGATTTTGATAAAAAGAAAAACTGCATTCATACATTTGAAAAAAAGCACTGTACCCAGCTAGGGAATCGAACCCGGTTGTTTTGAAAAAATAAACTTACACTATTTCTATTCAGATATCGTTTGTGTAGCAGTAAATGTCTCTAAGAAACATAATGTCTAAAATGAATAAAATGCATTTTTTTCACATACTTTAATTTATCATAGTAGGTGTTCAAAGTGACCACCGTTACAATATTCAACAAGTTCAGGCATGTAAAATTGTCTCTATGGTTGTTTGTACCTCTCTACTTGTAAAATCGGTGACATGGTTCCTAAGAACAAATCTTCGTATGTCTTATAGTTTTAGACTTTCCCATACTGACCGATTTGAATGGGCCACCCTGTATAGATAGATAAAACTTATAATCGTAACTTACTTGTAACCGTATCTTTAATCGTATATATTTGCTAATATAATGTGTGTTTTTGTTGTTTATTATTTTTTAATATTGTACGCCCGGAATGGGTAAACTGTTGGTCCTCTTATTATGTATGTGACCTATTTATACACAGCTTATGACAATAAATGAATCTAAATCTGAATCTAATAGCACAGACTCAGGTAAACTTATTAGTGTTCATAACACAAATAACTACCTTGATCACGCCTGTTTCCCAGAGATATAATATAACCTTATCTAATAAATATAAATAGACCCCTGGGCAAAATTAGTAGGTGCACTCCACAGAATCGTAAAGACCAGTAAAGGCATCCCCCTCCACTTGACATTGGCAAAGTGCCTTAGCAGCAAGACGCCATCAATAACGAAAAACAAAAATCTACCTTGATTGGGATTCGAACTATCTAGGCTATTTTATCTATCTATACTCCTATGTAGCCAGGGTGCATTAACTTGGCTAAAGTAGTTGTCTGGTGACAAGCTAGTATGTACATCCTTTAATCATCAGTAAACAAACAAAAGGAAGACTTCAGCGAACAACATGCTCCGACCAAATCGGAGATATTCTGCAGAAAGGTCACGTCAAGAGTACCCTACACCAGCGCGCATGCATGAAGAATGTTATGAGAGTTCATGAAGCGAAAGTTGTATGTCAGGCTCGTATCAAATGGAAATGATCTCTGCCTACCCCTCTGGGAAACAGGCGTTATTATATGTATGTAAAGTGACTAATTACTTGTCTTTCTTGAGGTAGCACAGGCCTCTGTTGGCATAGTATATGGCATCATCTTTCACCAGCTCTATAGCTCGGTTATAGCACGAGATAGCGTCGTCCCATTTTTCCTGCTTCACAAAACTGTTGCCCTGAAGAAAAAAACAATTGTAACGGAGGTACACAATAATGATATAAACAAATATTTGTTTCACAAAAGTAGATATTTTTCTATATACCATGTCCGTGGCAAACAAGCGTAGGGTCCGCCTGATGTTAAGGCAGACCGTACACTTGTTTGCCACATAACACACGTAATTTATTAATTAAAAATATATGTAATCATGACATTATACAGTGTGAACTAATGTGTGAAATTAAATTAGGCAAAAATATTAAATTAAATTAAATTGGCACAGTTGAATTAATCAATCGCCTCACAGAACTTCATTCATGATATACATCCGCCCATTACCATGCATGCAGGTCACACTACGGTGCTGATAATGCAGTCAATGCAAAACACACATCATATAATATACAAGTTGGTACATCTCATAACATGCTTATGTATGTATGTAAAATTTATTTATTGTACATGAGTAAACGCAACAGTTATTAACTTAACATATGTACAAAGGCGAGCTTATCCCTATAAGGGATTTCTTCCAGCTAGTCTTTGAGCAATTGAGCATTATTGCTTAGTACCCCGCATGTTCTTTAACAGATTGACAAAGACCATTTATTCGAGAAATTTATCATTCAACAGCTCTAAGCAGGGCTCGGAAACCGGTATTCTGTCTATATAAAAATAGCGGTATTTTTTTTGTTCTTATTGTTCTTTCGTCTACTATTTCATGTTTAATCAGGCAATCTAACAATATGAAGTAATAACCCAAATACATTATTGAGTCCTACATAAAGAGCATAAACTAATTAAAAATATTTGGCTATTTCAGGATTTTGAGATTAACCGGTTCCGAGCCCTGGCTCTAAGTCAGCAGCACTCGGAATATCGGCTGTAAGATAGTGTAAACATTGTCTACTCACTCTCTCTTTCTCATACTGGGCTTCCTCCCGCAACTTCTCCATTTTAGCTTGCTGACTCTTTTTGCCGTCTAGGGAGGTGGGACCCACATCCTCCATATCTACTTCCTCGCAGGCCTTGTCCTGAAATATTAGGCTTATGTTATTCATCCATTACAAAAACAGTACAGCACCTTGTGATTGCAGTAAAATAATGCATTTAGGGTGCTGATAGAGTTGCCTTGCTATTCGCTACTGCAGCGCATCAGCAATGTTTGTGGAGATATGCCATGGAGAGACCTAAAGCTGCGTACGCATTTGAGGCAGCTTCGGGTTGAGGCACGCACGGCTCTAGCGTTTGCTCAAATGCGTACGCGCCTCGCGCACCGTGCGCGAGCAGCTCGCGGCGAGCCGGCGAGAGTCGGTCTTTTTGTGTGTGCCTCACGTAATATGGACGTGTATCCGAGCGAGCCGCGAACAGATCGACACGTTCTAACTTGTTTGTGCTCGAAGCGCGTACGAATTTGAGCAAAACATATAAATTAATAAATTAATGCATAATAAATTCAGCAACAGCTGTTATCGAGCCCGACGCCATTTTGTGCGACGCAAAATGTCGGCTCACTCGATCATGTTTATGTCCAATTGTTTTGGTCGCGAGCGGCTCGTTGCTCGGGGCGAGCACGCCTCGGGCCGAGCCGCTCAAATGCGTACGCACCTTAACAGACCATCATGTCCAAGAGAGCCACCTCACTGTTAAGCAGGGTGAGGGCCAGTAAGCCAGTAACAACAGCATCCTAGCAATGTTTATGGGCAGGTGGGACGATGCTTATCTTAACCACTGCTCTGACCTCCATAGATTTAAGATAAGTACTAATTCGGACATCCAATTTTCATGTTAATTACGTTATTCTAAATTTGTATGATCTTAGATGATCGAAAATAAATGAATTATTATTAATTAACAACCACTGGTAATTTTTTCACTGCCAACGATTTCCTAGCACTACACTATTACTGATAATGAGAAAAACCATATGTAGCGGAGAGTGCCATCTAAACAAGCACCAACCTTAGCCGGTTCCTTGCACTGAAAGTGTTAAACAAACAATAACCAGCCAGCTTAAACCTGCACTTCTTGGGCAGGTGCAAAGTGAACCTCAGCAAGCTAATGAACGTAACAAAGGATCTCAAATGATTTGATACCAAATTGCCTTCAAAACATTTTATAATTTACAAATTAACATTATCATATAATTATGTTGAACCGAAAATAGAATCCCTTATATAATTTAAAAATGACTTGATTCCAAAAAAACATACAGTTGATTAATATTAAATAACAATCAGACTAATCAAATATTGATTTTATGCACCCTTCCTTTGTTCATTGAAGAATCCTTTGTCTAAGAGGAAAACAGTTAAGCATTATAAATAAAGCCCCATGATTTTTATTGAAATGATACAGAAAAACATTCGCAAATGCACTTACCACATCAAAATTATCCCAAGCTTTATAATCGGACGAGGCGATACGCTTTTCTATCTTTTTCTGTTGCACAACTGGCTTCTCCTTCCTCACTTTACTTCTCACTGGAGGCAAGTCCTGACCTCAAAAATTTGCACACGGATTAACAACCCACAGCCTAGGAGTAGTTAGAAATGTACTAAGATAGAAAATAAGTAATAAAAAGAAGAACACTCCCCCATGTGACAACATCCGCGATAGTGTTAGTACTAAAAACATGTTTACTTTTTACGACTCTATTGTACAACTACCGCATTTAATACCACTAATATACGTAGCCAACAATACCAGCTAGTGATTTACATGAGAATTATAACCGTAAATTGCTTTAAACCTGCTCAAATTCGCCGTTCAAAGCGGCCTCTTTACGTTTCATTTCGACCTCCCAGTTTTTTAAGTCTGTGAGATATGATTGAAGATCTTTAACGTTATCCCGGCAAGCCTTCTGGATCTCAAAAGCTTTTTCCATTTTTTTTCTATGCTTCTACGAGGGTGGGGACGGGTTTTTGTTACCTTCAATCACAAGAAATAGCGTTGTTAGATCAATAGCAATCGGTTCGGTTGACGGTTGTCAACCTCAAACAATTTTTTCACGTTGTCATGGCGCTGGCTTCGTTCGGAAATTTTTAATTATTTTTGTTGCCTTCATATTATCTATATAAATAATAAAATGTAAGGTAATTTAATTGTATTGCAACTCTTATATCAGGGCCCTTTTTTATCAATACATTTTTATTTTATTTCTTTCTTTCTTCATTCAATGGTTTAGTTCTAAATATAATTAATTAATACTGAACTTTTATCAGTCTGAGTATCACTAAAGCTGGCTATACTTACTGAAAAGCTTTTTATAGATGCCATTATATATTAATTTTTTGGTAAACGATATGTAATGTCAGCCAAGCCAGCTGCTTTCTGCCCGGCTAGTATGATAGCTTATACCAAGTCTGTGGCTTATACCGTCACGTTATATGGTTATATGGCAAAAATGTACTGAAACGTCACATAAAACGTGACGGTATAAGCTATCGTACTAGCCGGGCTGGTCTCTTATTTTTAGGCGACTAACTTACGGTACGACATGAAAAAAAGTTTTTTCGCGCTCGCAGCAAAATTGGATATTGCTCACTAGTTTCAAAGAATATTTTTATTTTTATGCCTAATAAAATCGAAAATAGATAAGAAATAGGTATGTATTAATTACAATTGTAATATGTGTGAAAGTTCTTAGCCTATTAGCAACCAACACGGGTGCCGGTAACAAAAGTAACTCCTGCCCGGCTAGTATGATAGCTTATACCGTCACGTTATATGGCCAAAATGTACTGAAACGTCACCTAAAACGTGACGGTATAAGCTATCGTACTATCCGGGCTGAGACCCAGAGCATAATTTTGTATTTTTGTTGAATTTGAACTGTTTGTTGTTACTTGTTAAGTTCAAAATACATTTTAAAAATTGTAAAAAAAAATATGGGGTTTCCACGCATAATATTACAAATATAAATTGTTTACAAAAATATCCAATCGACCTTGCAGTCGACCCAGTATCCTCTTTCAATCAATCTGTGATGCGCATGCGCACGATCACGACAATGATGGCGAAATTAATTATAACGTTACATTATTAGCTGGCTAAACGTTTATGGTTTATAATTATTTCAATAATAACAAGATGTTCCGCAGGGCAAGGTTCTGAGCCCTATGGGTTGAAATGAATTATAATTAGATGGTAGGGACAGAAGAAGCAGCCCAACTGGGAAAGTACTCCACCTTATAACACAACTACTTGCTCTTTTTAGGGTTCCGTAGTCAACTAGGAACCCTTATAGTTTGTCCGAGGCTTTGCTGTGTGGTTGTTAGTGCTAGAAAGCTGCAATTTGGTATGGATATATAAATCGAAACTGACAAAGTCGTAAAATAATATTTAAATACATATTTTTCAAAACTTCAACCCTATCGTGTGGGGTGTTGTTGGATAGCTCTTTCAAAATGAATGGAGATCTTCATCAAAAAATTTTTGATAATGTGAATACTCTCGGAAATATTCACTCCAAAAGAAAAATAAATGGGGAATGTCTGAAATTTTTAAAAGTCCTTCATTATTTTTCTAATGAGAGAAATAACCGTCGCCATTAACAGAAAAAAGTTTCAGATTTTTCGGTTGCGCCATATATTTTATAAAAATACAAACATTTTATATCACCTTGCGTCTGCCCCGTATCGGACTACTAAGACATTTCTAAGTCCGTCGAATATTTAAAAAAAAACACCTGCTTGGATCTGTGGTACGCAATGACATTGACAGTTCATCATAGGTTGGTCGTATGACTTTTCTGTTCATGGCGAGGGTTATTCCTACCATTAGAAAAATAATCAAGGACTTTTAAAATTTTCAGACATTCCCCATTGTGTCCTCCCCTCAAACTTTTGAACTACTTATAGGTACAAAAAATATGAAAGAAATCATGAAAGTAAAATTTAATATATATAGTTTTTCAACGAAAACTATAGCGGACATGATCAGTTAAGCTGCTTTTGAGCTATAATAAAGTCTTCCCTTCTTAGTAAAAGACGTATGAAAATCTGCAAAGCTATTCCTTTTGCTTGTTATTGATTTTTCTTAAGCAACTACGGAACCCGACACTGAGCATGACCCGATATGCCTATGGGCGTTTTTTTTTATGAAAATCGGATTGCGTTTGATCCAAGTGTAACCTGATGGAAAGTTAAGTCAACAGCAAAAGTAGATGATCGTTTTAGTACCTTGTCACTTTCACTAACTTTGATGCATCCCAACTGTCGCAGTAGTATTGTTACGTTAGTGCAACAAAGTACTAAAATTATCATATACATTTGCTGTTGATTGTACCACTTTCAGCACGCCACTTAAATGAGCAATGACTCACTTTCAGAGTATGAGGAATGAAAAATACTTTTCTGCTGAAATAGTAGATTGCCGAGGGCTGAAAGGCACCCACAAATGACGAGATATGTCGAGGCTGAAATGGATAGTTTCACCACTTTCACCGAAGTTAAACACTCTGCTTTTCATTTCGAATATGAGGAAACTAAAACAATGCCAAGTATGCAAAGACACTTTTTTTCAATAATTTTCTGTTTTACTTAGAGCAGAAATGTACCATCTTTCAGCACGCCACTTAGATAAACAATGACTCACTTTCAGAGCATGAGAAATGAAAACACAATTCTCAATACATAAAGGTTCGGACAGCAGCGCACTTGTGTTTCCTCTGGAATCGTCAGCATCCATAGGTTACGGTGTCTGGTTACTATCAGGCAGGCTGTAAACTTGTTTGCTACCGTCGTTGTATACATAACATAACATACATAAACTCACGCCTATATTCCCAAAAGGGGTAGGCAGAGCACATGAAAATTAATTTTCAGAGCCGTTGTATATTTAAAAAAAATTGCGCCTCCTATCCCCCAAACTGACAGATACAGTAGCTCTCCAGAGCCAATTTGTCTTGAGCATCAAATAGTCATGTGAACCAAATCATCTCGAAGGTCGGCAACCTTGACATGACCGAAATCGAAAACACGCGAGCTTCGGAAAGCAATATGGCTCAAGCGGTAAATTATGGCACAATTACACGGAGTCGACGAAGGCGCACGGTTACACGCATAAGGCTAGTTGCACACATCACTCTCCTAGCGTCTTCCCTAAAGAAGCCTTTTTTCACCCAGGGTAAAACCGTTATGGTTTCCACCCAGCCCGGGAGACACCGAGTAGGTATGTCCGACTTGCTCGCACGGACTAACCCCCTTATTCATAAAACTTAACAAACCTCTGTTAACTAAAAGTTGTTTTGTCCCTTTCTCACAAACATAAATGTCAAAGTGACAGATAAGGACAAATCAACTTTAGCGGCTTGTTAACTAACAGAAGCTTGATGGAAGTTTATGAATAAGGGGGTAAAACTCCAGTTCCACAGCTCCCATTTGGACAGGACTCTGGGAACGCTATAGGGTGCTATAGGTAGGGTGGCCAGATTTTCCTAATTTTTGGGACGACAGCATTAAAAATTTGGCATATAAACTTAAAATTACGGGACTAGGACTTAAAATTCGGACACGTCTTAATGTTTTATGGTCTTAAAAAAATTACGTTTTTCACTTTTCGTAATAACATACGAAACAATCAACTAAGTAAAGGAATAAACCAAAAGAACATCATAAATTTAAACACCTGAGTATGGTTCCCTACTCTGGTCCTATCTGTAAGTTGCTTCAATTGGCTTTGTATTATTACATAAGTAACTATCATATGTTGTAGCTGTTGGTACTAAATAAATAAAAATAAAAAATAACTCATATTTTAACAATAAAAATGCACCATAACAACCGTTTGTTTAATTTAGGTACGTATTTTTACATACTTTTCGAGTGCGCACAAAACAACAAGGCATTCGGGACATTGTTCTGTTCCAAATTGGGTTCACTAAAGCGGAGCCCTGTTAGCATCCTAAAGGAGACCCGGGTCTGCTTTGGCATCAAATGCCAAGATTTGGCGTAGGTATTTCTGCGAAAACAACAGGATTTTTTATAGTTTCGCGATAGCAGCTCTGGATTCCTCCGCATGGAAGTGTATGGACGCCTTGAACTTTTTGTTGAGTAGAAATACCATATTACGGGTTTTCGCCACGAGAAAAGTTACAACGCACAGTTCGCTCGTCTACACTAAACCTTAACCCACGATATACTCTTACAAGTTGCGCAAAACTTAATTCATTAGAGTACACTACTTACCACCATGAGTGATAATTGAATCAATTCACTCACACCGAGCGTTATTTTTTATCCGTTTATCTACACATTATTTAAGGTAATGACTGTTGTTTAGACGGTAATTTTATTAGGGTACTTAAATATGAATTCAGATTAAAGTACGAATCTTCTTTGTGAACTTTATACGTTGTTAACTTATCTACATATAGGTCATTACTACGACCACCAAAATCACAGCGGTTAGAACGCTCGGAGAACTGTCAATTTCTCTCTATATGCCATATTTTCATTACTTTTTATTTCTAAAAGCAAATAAGAATAAAACGTCCGGACTTAACATTCTCAAAATAAATTCATTTTACTTAAAACAAGCTAAAGCCAGACTTCGTACCTTTTCAGATACCACTACTTTTGGTCAAACACATTTTATCAAATAAATGAATATTAGCGGACGTTTTTTTTTACACAAATCGAACTAGTCCCTTAGTAGGCTCAATAAGGCTTGTGTTATGGGTACTAGACGACGAAATATTTAATAGATATATACTTAAATACATAAAATACACCCAAGTCTCAGGAACAAATGATTTTGCTCACCACAGAAACAAATGCCCTTACCGGGATTTGTACCCGGGACCTCTAGCTTCGTAGACAGTGTCACTATCAACTAGGCTAATCAGGCCGACAATTAATCATTACTTCGATTTAAATCTCTCGGGACCAAGCAAGAGCTTATAAAATCAAGTGTTTTGTCTCCTGCATAAGTGCATACAAAGTAAGACAAATGAAATGACAGGCAAATGTCATCTATATGGACCATCGGCCTTGGGGCCGTTTTTGCAACGAGATAGAAAATCACGTACCTACCGCTTAGACGGAACATCAATTAGCCCATTTTGAGAATCTGTGACTGGCTTGGTTAAATGCAGAAATATATGTACACCTGCCCGGCTAGTATGATAGCTTATACCGTCACGTTTTATGTGAGGTTTCAGTACATTTTGGCCATATAACGTGACGGTATAAGCTATCATACTAGCCGGGCACTACTAAAAAAAAACGCCAGCAACTGCTCTGTTGTATGGGAGCCCCCCTTAATTATTATTATTATTTTGATTTTAGTATTTGTTGTTGTAGCCACAATAAAACTACATAATCTGTGCAAATTTCAACTGTCTAGCTATTACGGTTCGTGAGATCTAGCTCGGTGAGTGGTAGCATGAAAAAGGGCTAAAATATCACGTTTTTTGAATGGGATGGCCCCTATAATAATTATTATTATTTTGTTTTAGTATTTGTTGTTATAGCGGCAACAGAAATACACAATCTGTGAAAATTTCAACTGTCTAGCTATTACGGTTCTTGAGATACAGCCTGGTGACAGACGGACGGACGGACGGACAGCGAAGTCTTAGTAATAGGGTTCCGTACCCAAAGGGTAAAAACGGGACCCTATTACTAAGATTGGACATACTTACGTAAGTTCGCTGACAATGCAATATGCAGGGATCGAACTTTTCATGCCGATGACGTAAAATTGACGTCACACTGCATATAGGATGATTCCAATTGGTGTTATAGTAATTATCTATCTTTAATCATCAATCATTTAATCATGCATTTATGATGGTATTTTTTCAAATATGCCGTATTTGAAAAAATACCATCATCAATGCAGAGAGTTTCCGTTCAAATTTATATTCAACATTCCTTTATCCTGTTATAAAACTAGAAAGAATATGAGTTTCTCACCCGCTTATAAATTAAAATTCTAAATAGAAAGAAAAATCCTTTATAATCTTCGGATGCAATAGACCAATAGGTTCCTCAACCGCTTATTAATTAAAATTCTAAATAGAAAGAGAAATCCTTTATAATCTTCGGATGCAATAGGCCAATAGGTTCCTCACCCGGTTATTAATTAAAATTCTAAATATAAAGAAAAATCCTTTATAATCTTCGGATGCAATAGGCCAATAGGTTCCTCACCCGGTTATTAATTAAAATTCTAAATAGAATGAGAATTCCTCTATAATCTTCGGATGCAATAGGCCGTATTTGAAAAAAGACCATTATAAAATTGATGATTAAAGATTGATAATTACTATAACAACAATTGGAATCATTATATATACAATTTACGTCATATTAGTCGCATAAAATTAGCAAAACCTGGACATAATTCGATAACTGTAGTTTTCTTTTTCTATGATTTAAAGTATTGTTAGTTATGGTTAAAATAAAAAGAATTAAACAATTTAAGGCTCCGCGTCAATGTTAAAAAAACAAAAAACTAATTTTTTAACACATTTTGATTTTGTAAGGAAGCCATAATGAATAACTTTGTAAAAGTACCTGTATTATGATAAGAAAAAATATCAATTATCTAGGATATTTTTTGTTTAATACGTTTCATATAGTACTAATTAAATGTTGCCGGCATCAATTAAACATTTTTGACGTAGTTATGTATTTGGTTTTCCAATAATTACCTATATTTGTGACTTTAGAGATCTGCAATATGGTGAAAAATTATTAAAAATTAAACGGCTTCTCTATGCACATAACTACGTCAAAAGTGTTAACATTGACGCGGAGCCTTAAAATGTTTAATTATTTTAATTTTAAGTATAACTAACAATACTTTAAAACATAGAAAAAGAAAATTACAGCTATCGAATTATGTGTACTGTTGTTACCATGTTTTTTTTTTTTTTAGTAAGTCAGCTACTGTACAACTTATCACTAAGTGGTGCAATAAAGAATATTTATTATTATTATTATTATTATGTCCAGATTTCGCTAATTTTATGCGCCTATCATCGGCACGAAAAGTTCGAGCCCTGGCAATATGGTACCACTCACTCTGAGCTGATCTGATGATGGCCATAACAACTACTAAACTTTTTTTTTATTTTCTATTACCAGGTCTATTTTATTGACATCCATTTTTCATCATCACAAATTTCAACTAATATCCTATACTTATTAAAAACTTACAAAATAAATAATTTAAAATAAGGGGTCACCCCGCGGCATCGTGCCAAAGATGCTGGCAGCATTTCCTCGCTGTATAGCAATGCTGATACTAAACTACACAAGATAAACCAAAAATGTTTGGGTGAATTGAAACCCTCTTTACAAGTAGTTAAAGACTATGCAAAAAAGTACAGTGGACAATAAAAGCTTGTGCAAAAATATTATTTTTGACATCAACTTATTTTGAAGTCTGGTAGAAATGGAAATAGCGCACCTTACCTTATGGCAGCTAATTGCTTATAAAACAAAGGCAGAATTTATGATGAATGGATTTTTTTAACATTTAAGAGATTGAACAGTAATATATTTTTTTTAAATCGAGATTATGACATGGACTGGTTAATTAACAGTTAATGTCTCAACAACAATAATCTACATAATTATCAAATCTGCTCACAAAATTTCACCAGAACCGGTTGAGCAAAGCGACGTAGAGGAGAACAGCGGGTCATCCGCCTGCCGGACATACGAATGCATTTTGCTGAAGCTGAAACGGAGCCTTTCGTTTCACTCAGTCAAATAACGATTGCAAAAAAATGTGCGAGTTATACAACTTCCAGTGTTATCTTCATCACTGTCCACTGCTTTTTGTTCAACACCCATAAGTCACAATTACTAGTAAAATATGTGCGTGTGATGAAGATTAAGAGCTTATGTAAAAAAGCTTTTTTACAGCAAGCTTAATGAAGCCAGTGATATCACAATCCGGATGTTTGTAATTTGGGTGCCGAAGCCAATTAAGTTGTCGAAATGACATCATTATTTTAGCTGTCGCTGTATGTAGTTGGTTCTGTTCTATAGAACGCTATGCGAGTAATTTTACCTGATATATGTATCTATAAATAAATAAATATTGGGGGACAATCTTACACAAATCGACCTAGTCCCAAACTAAGCAAAGCTTGTACCATGGGTACTAGACGACGATATACATACTTATATATAGATAAATACATATGAAACATCCAAGACTCAGGTTAAATTTCCTGACCGGGATTCGAACCCGGGACCTCCGGCTTCGTAGGCAGGGTCATTACCAACTAAGCTAAAGTGGTCGTCAAATCTACTTAAAGCTTTACTTATAGAATCTACATCTTCCGCCTTAGCAGTCGGCACCTAATCCCAAGAATTGACGTAGGCACTAGTTTTACGGAAGTGACTGCCATCTGACCTTCCAACCCAGAGGGCAAACTAGACCTTGCTGGGATTAGATCAGTTTCCATCCGATGTTTTCCTTCACCCAAAAGCTTCTGTTGATAATTTTAACAAAAATAAAACCGACTTCAACCTAGCTATTCGTCCATTTATCGTGCACATACTTAATGCAAATTTAAGACTTATATGGTTTTCTCATGGATGCCATTGTCAGAACTGGAGCAAATTAATATGGGACCACACGGGAAGCACCAGCTTTCAAATAAAAAAAGAATCATCAGAATCGGTCACCCGGTCGAAAGTTCTGAGGTAACAAACGTAAAAAAACAAAATACAGTCCAATTGAGAACCTCCTCCTTTTTTGAAGTCGGTTAAAAAAATGGTTGATTGTTGCAAAAAGAAAAAAACAAACATATACACAGAAGAGGCACACAACTAAATTAAAATTAAAACAAAAGCGGTGCGACAATAGATTCGGGCTGAGCGTTTGCTGCGAGCCTGGTCGGCTGTACAGCGCTGATTTCCAGCCCGCGCCTACTTCACAGCTTATAAAAAGAAGTTAATAGCTGGCTCGAAGGGGAGCGTTCGCTTGACTATTCGACCAAACAGGAACTTCATGTTTTTAAGGTACATACAAGCAGGGGTCGGAAAACCACGTGACACCCCTGGAGTTGCAGGCTGCGGTGACCGCTTACCATCAGACGGTCTATTTAATCCAGAGCAAAATGAAAACTCTCATTGGAATAGCAAGTAATTTAGCTGTAATGAACCAACTAGCATGTAGCCGGTGCTTTATATTAATTTGCCTATACAAACATCATAAGTTCTCTCAAATTTGGTATTCGTTCAGAAACCATTGGAATGACCAACTCTACAACCATTACCATTTACCGTCTGTATTTCCGAGTTCATATAACCTAGGCCTTTTTAAGGCACGAGTGAATTGGAATCTTCTGGGTGAGCTCGGTTCATCGTCGTCCTCATCTTTGCCCGGCTAGATGCTGGCCAAGAGCAATCCCATTTTTAATATAAAAAAAACCATCCATTTCATTTTAACGATTTTCATATCTACGCTTATTTGCCACCGACGCGGAATAAAAACACCGGGGTTCGAACCCACGACCTAATCACTTAGGACCTATACTCGTACTTACATGTGGTGTTTTGTTCCTGGTGGTGAGTAAGATCGCCAGAGCTCCCGAGGATGCCCTGTGTTGAGAGCGAGGGACCTGCATATGTCAACACAACGAATACTTAAGTCAATACAAGGTCCGCAGCGCGCTTGTGATTCTTCTGGAGTCGCAAGTGTCCATATGCTACGGGACCTGTTTACTATCAGGCAGGCCGTAAGCTTGTTTGCCACGGTCATTGTTGTTGTCGGCCTGTTTAGCCTATTTGGTAGTGACTAGGGTTTGTCATTTCTCGAGCCATTTAGATTCTCGAGTTTCGAGAAATCTCGAGCCCAAAGTCTCGAGTAGTCTCGAGTCTCGAGTCTTTTTTTTAAACTGTAAAGTTTTGGTAAAAAAGAACATAAAAATTAAGTAATTTTTATTGCACCACTATGATTTGAAATACGTAAAACAAATAAAAATCATCTTTTAAACAAACATGACTTCAAATTTTAGAAGCAAAAACAATAAATTAAAAAACAAACTATCGTTAAAATCTTACAAAAAAAAAATCAAATCAAAACATACTGAAATCATATTTCCAGTCTTTTAATCAGTCCTAAATTGGTGTTTTTCATTAAGATTATTCGTTAGAAATTCCTAATCAGTTACAGATAGCCATAGTACTCCCTTGCCATGCATGACTTAAGTCACGAAACAAATTGAATTAGTTAAATTTAAATTATGTGAATATGATCTAGAATACAGTAACAATAATCATCAAAAAACACAATGTAACATTTATTAATACTGACTGAGATAATTTTTTTTATCTAAATGAATCAGAAACAGAAGCAAGACTTTTCATGTCTTGACAAATAGGCATCTATGAATATTAAAGCATTAATGACATAAAAAAGTAATTAAATATTCAAGTCATAGTTTGATAATCTAATGTTACAGTCTTTTAATCATGTGCAATGTAAAATATATCAATATCGATTGAGATATATTTTATGATCGAATTTAACTGATTAAATGGTATCAGAATCAAAACCAAGACTTTTCAAAAGCTCAGACAGATCGCTTTGTCTCGCTCCAATCTATGCCGCTTCTATGGCCGCTGCTCGTCGCCGCCGCTGCCGCGCGATATCGTGGCCGGGTCATAGGTGAAAAGGCGCGATTGACTTCAGTCCGGACTTTACGTTCGGAACTCGAGAATTCTCTCTCTCTTCTCTCTTATAGTATTTTTTTTCTCGTCTCGAATGAAGCCAAAATTCTCGAATGAAGCAAAGATATCCCCATTCCTGTCTTTATGCCTCTCAAAATCCGATTTGCGAAACATGAAAAAAAGCAATATCCCAGGGATGTACTCTTCTGTCAATTGAGACGAATGGAATCGCGGCCTTAATCGATCTAGAGCATTTCGCTTCACGTCTGTAAAAGACCATGTGTCAGAATGGTCCTAAAACCGATAAAGCTGACAGTTAGGACATTAAATAGGTATTTAAATCTACTATTAGCTAGTATTCACTCTGACTAAAATATGAATATCTCAGTTCTGTAATAGAATTCAACTTAGTGCCCATAGTACGATAAGTAAGTAAGTAGATTTCTAAATTCTCAGCTTTGTTAGTTTTAGGACCAAAGTCCATACAAAGTTGCCCATGGTCCTTTGACCAAATAAGACTACAGTTTACTACAAAATTAGTCCATGCAATTCCAAATTTAACTCATCACGAAGGGACCCCTAAACCTCGGTATCCGGTTTATTTTAATTGGCCGCTCATTAACTCAAATTAAACGAAAAAAACCACTACTTACCACAAGGCGTGATCAGGCGTATTAAAACGATATTATGACGGCTGTGGATTACGAAAAAAACGTAAATGTACTTTAAATTTTCTCATACATACCTAAACAAGGCAATGTTTTTTACATGGCTCGTAAGTGATGATGCCACATTCTACCAACGCATACGCACCGCACGTCATCGATAGTACCATGAGTTCTGCGGATAGTACGCTCATCCTGAAATCCTTACACCTTGAAACCTAATTGGGTCCACGGAAGATAAGTAGCATTACCATGAGATTGCAGTGACCGTGCTCGCTAGCGACTGCGTAAACAATCAGTATGGAGAATAAGTACAGCGCCTCTGGTGGTCACTCATAGAACTACAGATCGGTACTCGTACCATGAGTCAATTACACGTTTACTATACTCGCTAACGTTAACTCGATTCATCGAGTAGTTTACGTTACGATCGGAGTGACGTGCCTAACTTCACAGCATACAAAGCTCTCTTTCTAACTATACCGAAAAGACAGAGCAAGGACGATATTGGACAAAAGGCTAAGTACCCAAGGCTTCCTTTCAAAAGTATAGTAATAAACCTGCTAATTTAAAGTGTCGTAGAACAGTAGCACAAGGTCAAATGTTAGTGAATCTTGTATTTGCTTTGGTTATTTTTGGTTATTATTGCCATACCTATAAACTGAGTGATGCAGTCTTCCCAGTTTTTATGATGTTTTTTTTTAGTTTCATGTGATTAGATGTACATAGATTATATATAATTATTAAACCTAATCTCATTTTATAGTATGTTGAAGTGGATTTTTTTATTTATTTCTCATATCAGACTCAATTTATCTCTGTTATTTGTCGTTCATCTTCTTACGCAGCCGTCGCTAACATATTCCACACAAAATAATGCCTTACCGATATTATTTAGATAAATAATTATTACAATAACTTACGAAACAAGATCTCTAATAAGCTTTCACGCTCCAATTTGCTAGTGAAATAGTTTACTACAGTCGATACGGTATTTTTCGATAGCGACTGTCAAATTGGTGACTCATGGTACCGATCTACGGCAACCGCTACAAAACGTTAGTCGCTAGCGAATATTACGTTAGCGTCTGGCGGGCGCAGTGAACGCGCGGTTGACTCATGGTACGAGCACAATCGAAATCTACTCGAAACGCGTTTATTCGGTAGCGACTGTAGTAACGTAATGTATATTTTCTATAGTATCTCATGGTAGCGGTACAGCGTCGCGGCGCTCAATCGGCGGTGTGACACATGCTGAGTGGATGCCAGTTTTGCTAACATTTTTACTTTAGTCTATAAGTTTAGCGTGTAATGGTTAGCAAAATAATTTTTCTTCTTCTTCTAAATGAACAGTTCTATATGTAGATCGAATATGCTGGCTCGATGTTCTACAGACGTCAAAGTCGTTCTATTTAAAGCTTGAAACGCACAGAGCGCGGCACAGCGTCGTTGCGGGGCGGAGGCGGTTTTGCGGTAAAACGAGCGTGGTCCTGGGCACGTCGCACCAAAAAACCGCGAGGAATTCGGTAGCGCGGTAGAGCGAAGGCGGCGTGTGTGACATATGAAGCAGTAATCGTCGGTCGACAGTTTCGGAAAAATCTAAAATGCAAAACCGCTTAGCCAATCATTCTACTCGAGCAGTCTGTGGGTAAGATATACCAAAAGAGCATGCAATGCCCTACGTTTTCATTATGATAATGCATTCAGGATGTTGTTGGGACTGCCTACGTAGTAGCACCACGAGTATGTTCGTCGAGGCCCGCACGGACGGTTTAGAAGCGATCTTATGCAAGAAAATCGTATCGTCGCTTCAGGGGACTACTGTCATTGCAGACATGTATGACGTCCCTATGCTGTCGTCGGTCGTCCTGTCAGTCATCCTGGGTCAGGCAAATTAAGACCGACGCCCAGTTTGCGTCAAAATAAATAAGTAGTGTTCATTTGTATGTTGTTTCATGTAAATTGTTGCGATTGGTTTATTTCTCAAGGCTTATTTAGTGCATTGTATGTATACCTAAGTTAATATAATAATAATAAAAGAATTTATTTCAGGCAACAAAGGCCCATAGATAAATAAATACCTTATAACAAACATACATACAAAAAAATATGTATCTTAAAAACTAGGACTACTAATTAATACACTACAAAAACTGCTATGTGTTACGCAGCATCGTGGTGTCAGGTAACCGACCGCGAAAACGCAGGAACTTAACTCCCTTTGGCCAAAATTCCTCTGTTAAGCAAAATACTAATAGTTATGGATGTACAAATTATTTAGAAATAAAGATTTGTTCGATGCTCAAATAGCGTTAAATTTACCTTATTTAGAGCCTATTGCACAACATTCTACACGAGCAGCCTGTGGGTTAGTTATACTCAGAAATCGTACAACGCTCTACGCATCCAGTTCAACAATGCGTTTCGGGCGCTGCTGCTGCTGTCCCGCTACTGCAGCGCATCGGGTATGTTCTGTGAGGCGCGCATGCACGGTTTTCACGCCATCATGCGTAAGCGCACCGCGTCCATGGCGTGCAGAGCGCGGGACAGCGGCAACAGCCTCCTGGCAGTGATCGGGAACAGGATTGATGGTCCTTTTGTGAGGCACTGGTTGTCGCTTCATGCACCAGTGCCGCATATACGTAATGGGGTATCTAAATAATTATAAATAATGTATTAATAATTTAAATAAGTTTGACAATTTTTAATTAATTTGATTTTATTTATGTAATTATTGATAGATTTTGTTTTTTAATACTCCATTTTAAGTATAATATTGTGAAATGTCTAACATAAAGTAAGCCTTTACTAACAAGATGTGGATCCCAGTTGTCTGAAAATAAATATATGAATATGAATTACTATTATTTTAATATTTCCTCCAGAGGACGCTCCCTGATGCCGAGGCTTTCCCCAGGGACTACCTACAGCGACATTTATAACTGATAGTAGATCTAAAGATCTACCTATTGTACGTAGAGAACTAATCAGTCCATCCTACAGCAACTGAAAATCACCACACGCCTCTCCACGGTATGCCGGGAGCGCACGCTCAGCTTTTTTGGTCATATCATGCGGTCTAAAAAGCATGACCTAGTGAAGCTGATGATCCTAGGTCAAATGGACACCAGGCGTGCTCAAGGTAGAGCACCCTCGAGATGGTCTGATGCTGTAAAGGTGGTGGGCGGCAGTATGCAGAGTGCGACCCACATGGCTTATAACCGCACTCTATGGAGACAGAGCATACGTGGTCGCGATCCTCATTAATCGGACCGAGGAAGTAGAAGAAGATTGTACATGTGAATAAATAGTAACGTGGTTGCCCTGTAAGGTTCATCATCAACAGCCTATACAAGTCCCACAGGGCAGTAGTCGCCCACCACGAAGTTTCATAGAATCTATGTTTCCCATACTTTTCATTTCATAGAAAGCTTTTTGTAATGTAATGAGGGATGAAAGCCATGTAACAAGAAAAGTATATATGAATGTGGATGGATGCAACAAACGAGGTAAGCCAAAGAAAAGATGGATTGTGTGAGAGATGATATGAATAGGAAAAATGTGAATGAAGTGATGACGCGTGACAAGATGCATGGAAGAATAAGACGTGCTGCGCCGACCCCGAATAAATGGGAAAAAGGGCAAGAGAATGATGATGAGAAAGCTTTTTTGTCATAATGGGTCGCAGTTCAAACCTAACCTACTTTTCTGGACCGACCCCAAATACGAGTAAATGACCTAAGAAGCCTACCTAGAAAGTTAACGGTTTCGGAAAAAAGATCTCTATGAAATGAATAAGTAATAAGATTGTTTCGCAGACAAAAGTTTCATTGTCTGCGAAATAAGGCATCACGGGGTTGGATACTTTACATACACGTTTGAATTTATCCGCACACTATCTAGGAGTTGATCATCATCATCATCATTCTAGCGTTAATCCACTACAGTTCGCCGCCTAATCCCAAGAATTGGCGTTACACTCGTTTTTACTCGTCGCAAGCCAGTTTTGATTTAAGGATTTGTTGTGTTGACGGCTAGAGATATGTGTGCAGGTCCTCACAACACAGAGCATCCTCGGGAGCTCTGGCGACCTTACTCACCACCAGGATGACAATACCGCATACCTAAGGAACAAGTAGTAATGCATTCTAACGCCTTGTAAACATACTTATGGGAACCCATATGCCTATGCCCACCCATATGATTATGGGCTCCCACAGGGATCCGACCTAGGAGACCTTTTTTGATTTTTATTATTATTTAGTTTAATTAGTGTCAGGTTAGTGTAGGTAGTCTTATTTAAGTTTATTTTTAATTGTTCCTTCATTACTTAGAGTCGTGTATAGATATTTTTGAGCATGTAGTTCGCTCAGATATATCTGACGGTGACTGTAAAGGGTAATAATAGGTAATAATAATTATTGGCTGAATGGAGATGACACCGCGGCCTCTGCGCAAGGCCGGTAGCGATTATATCGATCGATTCGTTTTAGTAATGGATCACGAATAACTATTGATCTGTTTACGATATATATGGTTTATTTGATTCGTGGGAGGGCGATGCGTTTGGGGGACTATTCCGGTGCCAATCGATAGGTTAACATATCGCATAATCTGGTTCCTACACGTTGCTGTCTATAGACTTCCACTTTGATACAATTTGAGGAGTTCCACGGAGGACCTCCACGGATTCCGATAGTAAAATATGGTAATATCATATAATCTCACTCTTTAAAAATAAAGATTGTTGATGGATCAACATTAGACGCTTGAGGTACAAAGTAAATGATCATTCAATTGATTTATCGAGTATTACGACGGATTATAGTATCTAATGAAATGAGTGAAGTTTATATCCATTCTACCTGTTTGCAACTGAGATTGTATATGGTTTATAGGATGGTGTTCGCGGGGCATTTTAAAGGGTGGTGTTTCAATAATTTACCGAATCATTTTTTAGGGTTCCGTACCCAAAGGGTAAAAACGGGACCCGGTTACTAAGGCTCGGTTGCACCAGTTTACGATAACTGACCGATCAACGTTAAATATGGCGCCGGCAGCTGTTCCCATAGAAACTTGTCAAACTTTCTATACAGTCAGATTTTAACAAACACCACTTACGATTACAGACGGTTTGGTGCAACCCAGCCTAAGACTTCGCTCTCTGTCCGTCCGTCTGTTTGTCACCAGGCTGTACCTCAAGAACCGCGATAGTTAGACAGTTAAAATTTTCACCGATGATGTATTTCTGTTGCCGCTATATCAACAAATATTAAAAACCGGCCAAGTGCGAGTCGGACTCTTTGCAGTTTTTATAGATTATGGTACGGAACCCTTCGTGTGCGAGTCCGACTCGCACTAGGCCAGTCTTTTTGATTTTGATATCTTAATAACAAGTATATCAGATATCTTTTTCCACTATATGATTTTTTTCCATACATGGATCATCCACCAGTTTTTACCTATAGTGGAACCATTGGTAAAAAAATCATAGGACTTCTCAAAAGTCATGCGATAAAATGTCGATTGCTACAAAATACACCATCTGTGTACACGGGTTTACGGAAGTTGCAGTCAAGGCGGTGTCAGTGAACCCTGACCCGCGCAAAGCAGACACTGCCTGCGCTTGCGCCGGTTATTATCAAAAGAAGTACCGACTTTTAGTAGAAGCTCCAAGCAAAATGGTACATTTAAGCGGCGAAAAAGACGCCATTTCTTTGGGGCCTTTTACACGGTGATTATTATCACGCGAAACACTCAGATCACGATACGCATCACGTCAGTATTATGCACATATGTCAAATACTTTATTGGACACAAAACACAGGTAAAAATAGAGACAAATTCGGTTATATCGGTATAAATTAAGCATTAATATCAACTAATAATAATAATTGTTTGGCATTTATTTTGGAACCGTGAGATCTTCGAGAAGACAAGTACGGTTGCCAGTTTGTTGCACTTTTAGCACCACCCAGGGGTCACGCGTGTAGGGTAACGGTGGGTACTCCCTACAGACGTGGTGCAATTTCGACCCGCCTTGTCAAGTGAGTGGGCAACTTGACTGTTAGAAGTTCTCAAGCCGCCCGAAGGCCTCTAACTTGGCTTAACGACTGCTGTCGGCTTAACGTGCCTTCCAAAGCACGGGATAGCGCTCAGTTATTATGTTATTAACCACTCAAAGCGGTCACCCATCCGAGAACCGAGAATATCAACTGAAATGAAGTCGTTTAAATAACTCCTATATGAAGTCGGTTATAAAACATGTTCCTATACATTGACGCAGCATATTATTAGTAGCAGTCCAAGCCGAAAGACACGAAAAAAAATGACAGCTGTCAAATTGACCCAGTAACAACTGTCAAAAACACCTGCTATTCAAAACCATGGTTCACCGAACTATTGAATAAATAGTAAATTCTATCAGCTTGGCACAATCTAATGTTACCGTTACAACGGTGGCTGTCACTATGTCGTTGTATTTGACAACAAGGCGTGGAATTAATTACAACACCGAAAATATACAATATTAGTATTAGATTACAATTACACACACAACATACTTAAAAAACCGGCCAAGGGCGAGTCGGACTCGCGCACGAAAGGTTCCGTACTATCTATACAACATTTCATGGTTTACTTTAACCTTTTTTAATTTAATTTCAATAATCATAATTTATTTATAATAAAAAAGTGAAAATTCTTTTAAAAAAATTTATTCTTCAAATTAGGCATATTAAATGCAAGTACTACGAACGATTATAATAACGGTAAAATAATATCAAGTAGAATTTTGGTCAAGTGCGAGTCGGATTTTAATTTTCCCATTCATTTTCAGACCCAGCTCCTGATAAAGGCAACGAGCAACTTATAATAATAATAATATTGGAGGACAATCTTACACAAATCGACCTAGTCCCAAACTAAGCAAAGCTTGTCCTATGGGTACTAGATGACGATATACATACTTATATAGATAAATACATAGAAAACATCCAAGACCCAAGAACAAATATGCGTGAAAAATGCACAAATAAATGCCCTGGCCGGGATTCGAACCCGGGACCTCTAGCTTCGGAGGCAGAGTCACTACCAACTAGGCTAAACAGGTCGTCAAACTTTTAAAAGTTTTTTTTGTATGGGAGCTCCCTTAAATATTAATTTTATCTTGTTTTTAGTATTTGTTGTTATAACGGCAACAGAAATACATCATCTCATCAGTGAAGATTTCAACTGTCTAGTTATCACGGTTCATGAGATACAGCCTGGTGACAGACGGACTGACGGACAGCGGAGTCTTAGTGATACGGTCCCGTTTTCCTTTGGGTACGGAACCCTAAAAGACGTGTGCCCGCGCTCACAATATTTTGTCTTGCTCGCTCGCTAGTAGCAGCACGATATGCCGAGCTCTTCGCTCGCGCATCGTCCAATTTGCGTGAATTAATTGAATTTAAATTAATATTGTCAAAACGAATGAATATATCCGAATACCAAACGTTTAGAATTTAGATACCTAAATATCTCACCAGTCTGTTTTTGAATTAACCGTCGTCAACGACAGTATTTAAAGACATTATACCACCTTAGCTACCGTTCGTGGCCCAGCGGCGCCCGCGTACCGCGTGCGGTATGCGAGGTTAAGCAATGTCGGGCGAGGTCAGTCCTTGGATGGGTGACCACTTTGAGTGGTTACTAACTGAGCGCTCCCGTGCTTTGGAAGGCACGCTCAGCCGTTGATCCCGGTTGCTGTCTATGATAGCAGTCGTTAAGCCAAGTTAGAGGCCTCCGGGCGGTTTGAGAACTTCTAACAGTCAAGTTGCCACCTCACTTGACAAGCCTAATCCCAATAAGGTCTAGATTCCCCCTCGGGTTGGAAGGTCAGATGGCAGTCGCTTCGGTAAAAACTAGTGCCTACGCCAATTCTTGGGATTAGGTAGCGGACTCCAGGCATCCTTCAGGATGCAACTGTACTGGGAATAACGCTAGGAGGATGATGATGATGATGATACCTTAGCTACCTATCCACTTTGTGCCACAACATTTAAAGCCAGTTTTATTTTATTTTATTATACAGGGTGTTGCCTGTAATAGGAGCAATAAATTTAAAGGGCGCTTCCTTAGAGCATCTGCAGTAACCTCGAGTGTCCAAAAAAAATTATATTTTTTCAATTGGGAGAAATTTTGATTTAAAGTTATGACCTCCAAGTAATGGATATTGGCACCCAGAGATTATAGCGCGGCAGGCAATGCTGATTTTGAGGTTGCTTCAAGTTATGACCCATAATCGTTGTCGAATATTTAGTTTAAAAGGATATTTTTGGTTTTTTTTTTATATATTTTTATTGTTTTTAAATAAATAGCTTTATTAATATCACTCCAGTAGAGTAAAAAAGTAAACGTCACCTATTTTTGTATAAAAAAAAAACAAAAAAACTTTTTTTTGCTATTGAAACCATTTGGAAATTATTGCTAGAGAGCTCAATAGTGTACGATTTAATTTATTGCTCCTATTACAGGCCACATCCTGTATAGACTCCTGGATCCCACAGTCAAACTGTGCAAACAGTTTTGCGGGACGTTGTATTGAGTTTTAAGTCATTTTCAATTCATTTAAGAATAAATATATAAACAATAATAATAAAAATACTATTATAATTTATGGTTTAGTATATAGTAATAGGTAAATAGAGTATATAGTAATGGGTAATAGTAGTAGGTAAATAGAGACCTCGAGGGACTACAGTAGACATTTTTGGAATGCAACCATAAATTATATTTTTCTCAAACATGCAATGAAATATTGATGTTATGTTCCTTATAATAGGCTGCGAAGTATGACGTTTCAGGTGCGGCTAGGACTATTGTGGATACTTCTTACGTTGCCTAGACCGATTTATTATAATAACCACCAATGTAAAATAACCCCAAGTTAATAGTATTATACTTTAGTATTTGGTTGATACACACAGATACCATCACTTTTATTTTAGCGCCATCTAGCGTTAGTAAGGAAACTAAAATTGCAAAAAAGTATCCGCTTCAAAACAAAACACTAAAACAAAAACCATGAAGTAGGTACAAGAGATTAATTATTTCCAATACATTTATGGCATAACAAATAGAGGTTAATAAAATAAGTAATTTTTCAAGCGCAAACAATGATGATGATCTATGGTCATCGAATGATTAATATTTTATTAATCAAATGATGAAAACTGGTCAAGACACATTATAGATCGCTTACGCTTATAGCGATTTATGTTCTCCATGACAGAGTTTCTTTGCATGATCGCATCAGGAATGAGTCCATCCGCAGCAGAACAAAGTGACCGATATAGCCCTCCGAATCGCTAAACTTAAGAGGGGGCATAACGCCAGGAAAAAAGTAGAAATCACCCGCGCATCCCGCGCCTGCCTCGCTGTGCGTAAAGGCGATGCGTCTGTTGCTGCCTCGCTCACTCCGCATAGTATATGCCCATCCAGACAGATGAAACATAATTATTTAATAACCGATAGTTATGTTTATTTGTTAATTACAATTGGAAATTCAGAACATCCATAGACTACGGTGTTAATTAGAAACTAAGAACGTCCATGGACTACGGCGTCAATTGGGCATTAAGAGAAGTCTTCCTGACAGCCGCGCGGCGGCGTTAGGTATTCGATTGGGATATTGAAGTCTTTATCGCTCGTGACGTAAGCGCTCGCAGCCTTTTGCATGTCCTTCCGCAACTCGGACGTACATAATTCTGACGTCTTTTAAATATGTTATACTTTTGAAGTCATCAAAAAAGTTATTACTTACGAGTAGGTAAGTAAATTTATAAATGCTTTTAGGAAATACTACTGTACAGACTAACAATCGTTTTTAACTAGCAGCCCACCCCGGAATCTAGCGGATTATGCGTATACATATACAAAGGTAAATGAAGTATAAGTTAATAAGCTAGCGCAAAAAGTCTGTGAAAAAGCGCCAGCTTTTATGAATCGACCTATTATATGACTACAATAAAATCGGCCAAGAGCATGTCAGGCCATGCTCAGTGTAGGGTTCCGTTCGGTAAATTCCCAATGAACTTGCTTTAAAAAATCAATAACAAGCAAAAGAGAATACCTTCACAGCGTTTCATACGTCTTTTACTAAGAAGGGAAGAGTTTTTACGATAGCTGAAAAACAGCTCAACTGATCATGTCCGCTATAGTTTTCATTCAGTCTTTATAAAATTTTAATTTCATGGTTTTTTTTCATATTTTTGGACCCATAGTTCAAAAGTTAGAGGAGGAAACTTTTTTTTTTCTCTTGGAAGGAATATTTCCAAAAATATTCACTTATCAAAAAGTGTTTGATTATAGACCTCTATTTATTTTGAAAGAACTATCCAACAACCCCCCACACCATAGGGTTGAAGCAGAAAAAAAGCGCCCACTTAGTAAAGGCATAAACAGTATGGTAGACCGGGGACAATAGAAACACGTCATGATTGAAACAAGTCAAATTTCTCGAAAACTATAATGGGTACCTACGCGTCTGACGCAACACTCAGAACATGCGGTCGGTGATGATTGAATACTTGGCCGTAGAGTTCGAGCGCCGGTGCGAGACGGGAGTGTCCACGAACCAAACCAGTTTTTCGCGGTAAAAAGTAAGTATTTATGCTCTTGTATATTCTCTTATAACTTCGTTTACTCTTGTATTTTGACTAATATAGCTAGGAATAAACGAATGTTTTTAATGGTCGTTGATCAGCTTTGGAGTCTTTTTTATATATAATATTTATCATTGAAGTGAATAACGTGGTGTGGGGACGATAGAAACAACTTGCTTGTGGACGATTGAAACGTTTCAATCGTCCTCGTGTTTTAATCGTCCCCAAAAGTAACCGACTTCAAAATATAAGGTTCTGTATTCGATGCACATGTTTGTTATATTAATCTTCACATTTATTTGTGTAGTTTTTGACCTAATTGATAAATAATGGATATAAGTTTTTTTTACAAATACTGCAGTTTTTTTTTCAAATACTGCAGTTTTTTTATTCGACATTATGTGAACATTTGTTTTTAACCGACTTCATAAAAAGGAGGTTCTCAGTTTGACCCGTATGGTTGTATTTACGTTTGTTTGTCCGCAATTATCTCGCGTTCGGCTAAACCGATCTTGATGCGGTTTTTAGAAAAGTATGTGTCACATTCTTGAGAAAGTTTTTATGCATGATATTAAATAATAGTTAATTGGTTATTAAAAGCATTCAAAAATAAGGACGATTTCAAGCTAACATGGTCACTAACAATAGAATATCGGAAACTCAAGAATATTAACATACATGGTCAATATCCCGTTTTGAACAGTAATTCTAAGGAGGATCTCTGTTTGACCCGTGTGTTTGTAGGTATACAATACAACAAATGGTTTGTAACTCATGAACTGCTCTCGAAAAAAATCATTTAGTGATTGTGATGATAAGCTGAAAGCAGAAACGTAATTTAAAAATGAATCTTAGATAAAGTCATATAAAAAATAACCGCCTCCAATAAAAACTGAATAATCAAAAATAACCCGTTCATGTACAGATTACATTTGAATCACCTTTTAAAGTCGGTGACAAACCTTACGTAAACTTTTGTATCCAACAGGCACCGCTATCTAAATTAAACTAAAATATTGCAAATAAGCCGCACATCACATTATCAATCAGCCTGTATAGCTACCTAGGTTTATAAGAGGCATATTAAACATATAATACTACACTTCTGCATCCTATTTCTGGAAAATACAAAATGGAAGATTTTGGCAACAATCGACTGCTGCCACCCGGCTGATTAAAGAGGTCTGCCACTGCTAAAATTTATATAAGAGAGTTTAGGAACGTTTTTATATTTGGCATATCGCCATGTTTTTGATTAGATAATAAAACAATTTAAACTAATTATTTTATTGCGTCTATTATTTCATTTTACATCCCGACGTCCGCAACACTCATTGTCATGATTGATGACGTTGTGTGGGAATGATTATTATTGAAACATTGTTATAGTTTTAACAAGCACTTTTGTATGAAACAAAATTATGCTTGGTTTCTGCGATTGTATGTCGTTATACCTTTTAATTGCATTAAAACTACTTTGGTTAAGGTAAATGTATTAGGTAGCAGTGCTAAAGAAAACTTAAAGTCGTATACTTTGTTGACCGAGTGAAATGAAGGTCTCTGCTTTAGCTACATCAAAAAATCTTCGTATGTCCGTATTTCGGTTTGTTCTCCTCTACAGGTCGCATTACACAACCGATTCCCGTAAAGTTTTGTAAGCAGGTTCGATAATTATAAAGATATTTGTTTGTCGCGTCAGTTTTTGGAAATAAGTATTTTTCTGCGGGCGGATGGCGATTTCTCCCCCTCGACAGGTCGCATTTATCAACCGATTATAGTGAAATTTTGTAAGTATGTTCTATAATTAAATAGAATTGTTTTTGTCGCCTCAGTTTATAAAAATTATCAAGAACAATTTATATTCTCAATGATTTCGTGTGTTTCTGCTGGCGGATTTCGGTTTGTGCTCCTCTTCAGGGCGCATTTTTCCACTGATTCTCGTGAAATATTCTTTCTTTGTTTGTCATGTAAAATTTTGAAAAGAAAAATAAACACACTCACGAGGTCTACACAGCTCACAGAGCTACTAGATTAGAGGTTTTAAATGTGGACTGGTAGGTGGTGGTGTGGTGGTAGGTGTCGGTACGGAACCCTTCTTTGTGGGTGATCCGACACGCACTAGGCCGGTTTTTTTCTTTTGGAGTGTTTTAAAGCATTTTCACTTTATCAAAAAATTTTTGATGAAGACCTCTATTCATTTTGAAAGACCTATCCAACAACAACCCACACCATAATGTTAAAGCAAAAAAAAATTGTCATCCCACTTTACGTGTAGGAGAAGTACACATAATTTTTTTTTTTTTAGATTTTGTTTTACTATTTTGTCAGATTTATTGCTTTATAAATCCATGCCAAATTGCAGTTTTCTAGCACTAACAATCACAGAGCAAAGCCTCGGATAGACAGACGGACAGACAGACAGACAGACGAACATGGCGAAACTACAAGGGTTCCTAGTTGACTACGGAACCCTTAAATTTAGTGTAATAATTTGACTTGGAGTAAGACTCATACGTAAGAGAAATTCATCGTCTATTTTTGCATATACTACACACAATCGTTTAACCGAGGTGACTGCCGCGCACTGATAACATTGTAATTTGAACTGTAAGGTTTGTGACATAAGGTAGATATTACATTTTTTGTTGAGAAGTTTTTATCAAACTTTTACTTGCAATTCATAAACTATAGTTTGGGATTTATAAACTCTACGTTTTATTTGGGACACACTCTTGTTGATACTATTATATTTACTTCGCAGTCTTGAGCGCTCCCAACACAGACCTCTCGTCTCAGTGGAGCGATCGGGACTGGCTCCGCCCGTGAACAGCAACAGCAGATATACTGCGCCGCGCGGACCGTGCGACGGAAGAGACGGTGTCGCGCGGAATAAAAAGGGCTTATGCGCCATATATGTTTTACCTCAATAACTCAGAAAAATTACAACATTGTGATAAATCGCCAATAACAAAAATTTATAATGTCGAAAGGTATTTTATGTATTTTTTTTACTTCAATGGTATGCAAGGTAACGTCACACAATTGAAATTAGGTGAAAATTAGACATGTTTTGACGATTGTTTTCTATCGAGCCAACTTTAATCTTGTATGGTTTTGTTCAGACTCAAAAATAGCAAATATGATCTAGTTTTCGAGTAATTGGTTTTCCTGGCATTTAGACTTGATTATGATAGGTAAATATTCAATCTGCGAACTGCAATTTGGCGTGGTACCCCCTCTTAAGTGGCAGTGGGCGGGGCACATAGCACGTAGAACTGATGGCCGTTGGGGCGGAAAGGTTCTCGAGTGGCGACCACGTACCGGAAGGCGTAGCGTGGGCAGGCCCCCCACACGGTGGACCGATGACCTGGTGAAGGTCGCGGGTGTCCGCTGGATGCGGGTGGCGCAGGACCGGTCATTGTGGAAGTCTTTGGGGGAGGCCTATGTCCAGCAGTGGACGTCTTTCGGCTGACATGATGATCATGATGATGACAGAGTGGCTGTAATACTTCTAGTTGATTATAGCTGTTGAAAAATATTTACATATGTAAGTAACAGTGTTAACTATGAATTAAATACCGCGTCCTTTATTACTAAGTTAAGTCGGTGTTATTTAGTTCGGTTATGTCGTGAAATTAAAAAAAAATGTTCAGTCACAATGAGATATGCCGGAGTAAATGAGGTGTTCAGATATAACTGAACACAATTCAATTGTCGAGGTGTGAAATATTTAGTTACTCTAAGCACCCGGATGAGTAGGACGAGTATTTTGACTGTGACTGCTCAGCCAAAATTGTAACTAAACTGAACGCCTCTTCAGTGTGTTTCCATTCACATCTAACGTAAGCATATATACTCTCTCTGCTCTCTTAACAGAGCTTCATTACCTATATTCGTAGGCATCATCACCGTGCATTGATCACTTAACAAAACATTTATATGTTCTATGGAATGCGTTGGTTTAGCTACACAACAGACTCAAATCCTCAACGCACCGAGGTCACTCGCGAAGCCTGGGACTCCAGGAGGATCCTGCGCTTCTGGTCGGTGTTACGCTGGGATCCCTAACTGGCATTCACGTCACGCACGATGGTTCAACTTTCGCGGACTAAGGCTGGGTTGCACCAAACCGTCTGTAATCGTAAGCTGTGTTCGTTAAAATTTAAATGTATGGAAAGTTTGACAAGTTTCTATGGCATGACAGCTGCCGGCGCCATATTTAACGTTGATCAGTCTGTGATCGTAAGTCGGTGCAACCCAGCCTAAGGCTGCACCAAATCGTCTGTAATCGTAAGCGGTGTTCGTTAAAGTAAAAAGTAAAAAAAAAGTAAAAGTAGTTTATTCTTCAAATTAGGCATATTACATGCATCCATGAACGTCAATAAGCTACCACCGTTAAAATTTGAATGTATGGAAAGTTTGACAAGTTTCTATGGGATGACAGCTGCCGGTGCAATATTTAACGTTGATCGGTCTGTGATCGTAAGTTGGTGCAACTCAGCCTAAGTGCGGAACAAGGAAACTATAATATACACAGAAAACCAATATTTACCGTCATTTACAAAACGGGTCAACTACCTACATTGTAATGTAGCTATTGTAGCTAAGCTAGCTATAGTGGTCGGCGGTTAAGAAGTCAATCCTGACACCTGTCATATCCATACAGTTTATAACCTCAAAGTGACTTTTAGAGCATTCAAACACAATATATTCTTACTCGTACCTAGAATTTAAAATTGCAATCCTTCAATCTAAGTCTCTTTTTCAACATGCTTAATCAACGTTTTGAGATGTTATCTTCCAAAATTTCACCTGCAGTTGCAGTTTGTTGTGTCATTGTCATTAACCAATAGCCTAAGATGTAATCGAAGTTGTGACCCGACCCTAATGCATTGTGCCGTTTGTAATCAGCTTCACTGTAATTCTTTCGTCGCAGTTAATGTCAAAAATACGTAAGTTGACATAAAGGCTAGATTAGCGCTTCGCTGAAAGAATTAGAAGAAGCTGGAAGAAGAAGCTATTTTTCTTGTGAGAACAGCCAAGCTGTGGAACTCCTTGCCAGAATCCTTGCTCCCCGTGGCACCCTGTGAACTACAACTTTATGGTCTTCAAGACGAGAGTGAACCGGTTTATAAAAATCTTTTTTTTATACAACGACGGTTGCAAACAAGCTTACGGCCTGCCTGATGGTAAGCAGACACCGTAGCCTATGGACACTTGCGACTCCAGAGGAATCACAAATGCGTTGCCGACCCTTTATTGGGGATGCGCTGTGTTGAGTGAGGGACCCGCCGGGTTTTATAAATCTGTGAATGCAGTTTTATTGCTTAGGAGAAATAAAATAATGGTTCCTTTCAGCAAATTGAGCTATCTCAACGTTTTAAGGTAACTCCCCTCCAGGGCCCATAAATTGTTTCGACACTGTATATTGTACTGGGACTCGGACGACAGCTGACAATGACAAAAATCACCGTACCTAAGCTTATAAAAGCTACTACAGAGGTATGTCACATATTGTAAGTCAAATCACTCACTTGGTCATTGTACAAAATTACCAATTCGCCAAAACATCAGCCACACTACTAACCACCAATAAGACCCTCCACCCCGACCACTACCAAACAAAACAGAGCTCTATCTAATCTGGTTGAAGCACACATTATGAGCACCTTCTGTTCGATGGCCTGTCATTCCTAATTACTGTTAATATGAAAAATTGCTTCAAAAACTGATCGATCGTGAACTTTTAGTTGCGGGCGACAAACTCCGCAACTTTACCAATTGACCCTAATTTCTTAGCTGTAAGGATGATTTTCGAATGAATTTTGATTTTTTCTCGTTTACCAGTTGTTTGTTTAATGTTGTGATTAGTATAACCTTACCCGCCAATATGGTCACGTTATTTCGAGTGCAATATCGAACGATATGGTTTAAAGATGACTCGATACTTTGCATATTTTGGTTATTAATTGCTATTATTTCTTTAATTACTATAGACAATGGGAGATGGAGTGTTTCAAGATCGATTTGAACATTTAAAGTTGTGATTGTAAGTCGTGGTATATCTACCTTCCTATTTAAGTAAGCATTTTAGGCGTGATTATTTTTTGTAACGATTCGATATAGCCCCTGATTTTGATAAACCACAATCATTAAGTCTTCTTTTGTTTTACTGTCAGATGTAGGTAGTTACATATAACATTCCATGGTTTTGTAAACTGACGGCACTTAGCGTTCAGTTCGTAAATAAGTACGAGTAGGTATTTGTTTTAGGGTTCCGTAGCTAAATAGCGAAAACAAAACCCTTATAGTTTCGTCATGTCTGTCCGTCCGGTCGTATGTCACATCACAGCCGATTTACTCGGGGACTATAAGAATTACAAAGCACTACAATTATGAAATTTGATAGGAAAGTATATTCTAACCCGACAAAGTCACAATTCCTAGTGATGGTGAATAAGTCGCAACGCCTTAAAATTAAGGAACAAAACCCAATTGCAGTTAGAGGCGAACCTATGTCTCAAGTGGAAAGTGCAAAAAACTTGAGACATAGGTTGAGGAATGCCTTCTACCAACTGAAAGTTTTGTACGGGATTCGCAAATATCTCACAGTGAAAGTCAGGGAAATTCTGGTTAAATCCCTAGTATTGTCGCAATTCAATTACGCTAACATAGTTTATGGACCTAGACTCCTAACTGTAACTAAGAAGGCCATCCAACGAGTACAAAATGCGTGTGTTCGTTTTTGTTATGAGGTTCCCAAACGTGCGTACATTACTCCATTTTTAAATGAACGAAAACTTTTAAATATGGAAAACCGGAGAAAACTGCACTTGGCGTATACAGTCCGGAAAGTCTTAGATTTCCAAAAGCCTTACTACCTTTTAGAGAAACTAAAATGGGTCAAAGATACAAGGATTAGGTCACTGAGAAGATGCACCAAACTTGCAATACCATAGCACAAGTCAGCTTTCTATAGAGGGAATTTCAAATTTGCCGCCGCCAAAGTTTGGAACGATCTGCCACCACCCCTAAGAGAACCCATATCTCTGACAAAATACAAGAGATCAGTCCAAACGCATCTTATTACTGTACAAAGCAAATTCTATACTCCCTCATAGCAACACGCACGCACACAAACTCTCTCACACACACATACACACACACACACACACACAATTTAATTTTTATTGGTTAAGGTTTTTATTACCAAGTATTCTGCAAGTGTATAAGTGATCAATGTATTAATTTACTACATGTTATATCAGGAACGAGCACAGACTCACTAGCTCCGCGAACATTTTATTTAGTGTTTGTGACCGACCGAGGTCCAGAAAGGGACTAGTCTGAAAACCAGCGCCGGGCCGCTTTGCCCAGCACATGCTGGGACTGGGACCCATTGCCCACTATAGTTCCTTAAGTTAGTTTTAATTATTATTATTATTGTACAATTTGTTCTAGTTTTTTATCTTTTTAATTGTGGTTCTTTTTTATTTGATGTTTTTTTTTGCGGCAATAAATAGATTTCTGATTCTGATTCTGATAAACCGCTACAGGAAAGTGATGTAAAATTAGAAAATATACAATATATTAAATCTATCTTAATATTTTCTTCTTAAGGAGCTGATGGCGGCAGATCAGGGAAATCAGGGGGGAAGGGGGGTTTCTGCTCACCACAGAAACAAAAGCCCTTACCGGGATTCGAACCCGGGACCTCTAGCTTCGGAGGCAGTGTCAATACCAAATAGGCTAAACAGGCCGACAAACGCTACGATATAACTGAATAATAATAATAAATCATTTATTTCGAGTATCTTTACAGACTCGTATATTTGGTTAGTACGAGTATTTACTTAAAGCTATGTTATAATATGATATCAGTTTTGAGAAAATTTTAAAAATATTATTAATAGAGTCATGTGTCAATGCTTTGGCTGTCTTATCTTTATGACGTCTGTGACAATATTAACAATTGTAGACAAGGATCTCATCTTTATCGCCAAATAGCGATCTCTTCCAGGCAACCAGGGTACTAATTTGAATACGTTAAACCTACGGCTATATCGATAACCGATCGAACATGGCGCCTGTTAAATACAACACGGGTTTCACGGGTCAATGACCCATGAGCAGGTTTCGGCAGCTTTCCTCCAGCTACTTTCTAGGGTCCCGCCGAAAATGGCGTCGAAACTAGTCGAAAGTCATTCGTTTAAAGGTTGATCCTTTAAGCCGAGCGGCACGACGAATTTACGGCTACGGCTAGTATGATAGCTTATACCGTCACGTTTTATGTGACGTTTCAGTACGTTTTGGCCATATAACGTGACGGTATAAGCTATCATACTAGCCGGGCAGATATAGGTTTTTTTTTTGTGTTTTTTGTATTAATAGTTAATAATATTACTCCAGTAGAGTAAAAAAGTACATATAAGCTACTTTTGCAAAGGAAAAAAATCCAAAAAAAAACATTTTTTTTAAATTAATACCATATGGAAATAATTGCTGGAGAGCTCAATAGTGTACCGTTTATTTATTTGCTCCTATTACAGGCCACACCCTGTATATACCGTAGCTTAAACCGTCACATTTAAGTGACGTCTCAGTACATTTCAGCCATATAACGTGATGGTATAAGCTATCGTGTTGGCTAGACTGTTTGACTAGCGTACAAAGGATATTGGTTAAAAAAAAAACAAGCAAAAGGGAATACCTTCGTAACATTTCATACGTCTTTTACTAAGATGGGAAAACTTTTTACGATAACTCAAAAACTGCTTGTCTGATTTGCTGCTGCTGTTGTGTGCTCATGCCCGCTATATTTTTCGTTGAAATTCTTTATTAAGCGTTACTTTCAGCCTTTCAGCGTGATTTTTTTGATATGTTTTAGATCCATAGTTCAAAACTTAGAGGGGGGGGGGGGGATGATCGATGAAGACAAGTTAAATAAAAAACAAAATCGTAAGGGTCCGTCAAGGAATCATGTTGAAATTACACTGTTGGTCTGATTCGGTCTTGACCATTTTTTTTGTCCTCAGCGTTTAATGCAACACGTAATTGGATTAGTTATGATGATTTAATTAAACTGCCTTTGATACGATGACAGATAAGACTTCGCCTCGGGCGTAACGTGTTTTATTTTTGAACGCATAGATCGAGGAATCTTGCAACGTAATAACTAGTTTAATGTATTCAAAAGGTACTTAAATACAAAATACAGTACACAGCAATCCCCTTTTTAGGGTTTCGTAGTTAACTAGCAACGCTTATAGTTTCGCCATGTCCGTCTGTCTGTCTGTCCGTCCGTCCCGTTAGTGCTAGAAAGCTACAATTTGGCTTGGTATATAAATAAAAAAATCTGAAAAGGAGTAAAAAAAAAAAAAAATTAAGGTTTTTTATGTTTAACCTATATGTAAAGTGGGGTGCAATTGTTTTTTGCTTCAACCCTATGGTGTGGGATGTTGTTGGATAGGTCTTTCAAAATGAATAAAGATCTTATTCAAACAGTTTTTGATAAAGTGAACACTTTCGAAAATAATTACTAGGTATAAAAGAAGAAAAAAATTTTTGTTCCCAACCTCTAACTTTTGAACTATGGGTCCAAAAAAACATGAAAAAAAATCATGAATGTAAAGCTTAATAAAGACTTTCAACGAAAACTATGGAGAACATGGTCAGTTAAGTTGTTTTTGAGTTATCTTACAAAGTCTTCCCTTCTTAGTAAAAGACGTATGAAACGCTGCGAATGTCTTCCCTTTTGCTTGTTATTGATTTATTTTATTTTACTTTTATTGGGCAACTACGGAACTGAGCATGGCCAGACATGCTCTTCACATCACATTTTTTTACGAGTGGCGCTAGTGGACCCGTTCAAGCCATGTCATTTTACATATACCAAAAATCACCGGGGGGTGTCGTGGTGATATGCTCGCGATCCCACTGCGCCCCCTTAACGGCAGAGCGGATGACACCGGTGTGTTTTGAAAGGGTATGCTCCTCCGGCAAAAAAAGATACTAAAAAACCGGCTAAGTGCGAGTCGGACTCGCCCACCGAGGGTTCCGTACAAAAAATAAAAACGGCAGAGAGTCCGACTCGCATTTGGCCGGTTTTTAATTAATATTTTTTGTTATAGCGGCAACAGAAATACATCATCTGTGAAAATTTCAACTGTCTAGCTATCACGGTTCTTGAGATCTAGCTCGGCGAGTGGTAGCCATGAAAAGGGCTAAAATATCACGTTTTTTGTATGGGAGCCCCCCTTAATTATTATTATTATTATGTTTTTAGTATTTTTGTTATAGCGGCAACAGAAATACACAATCTGTGAAAATTTCAACTGTCTAGCTATTACGGTTCTTGAGATACAGCCTGGTGACAGACGGACGGACGGACGGACAGCGAAGTCTTAGTAATAGGGTCCCGTTTTTACTCGTACCCTTTGGGTACGGAACCCTAAAAATCACCAATAGAGCTACCTACCGGGAATTTGACGATTGATTACTCGGAGACTAGTGGAACTATTTCAAAAAATATTTTTTTGTTTGAAAGGGTATGTTCTCTAGTTGGTCCCATTGTCACCAAAATCGAGGGAACTCCTCAAATTATATAGCAGAAGGATGGGTCCGGCAAAGTTTGGAGTCGGTGTTTTTTTTTTGTTAAAAATTTACTTATCCTCGATAATCCAAAGGATTCGTTTTACGAAATCTCCAGCCATCCGACGTTCCAACCCTGAGGAAACTCAGACTTTGTCTTTCACCAAAAGTTAGTGTTAATTAATTGAATTGTGTGGTAGCCGAAAGCGCAGCAATAGTAGATTTTTTTTATGACATAGGAGGCAAACGAGCAGACGAATCGCCTGATGGTAAGCGATTAGCGCCGCCCATGGACACTCGCAACACCAGAGGGGTTGTAAGTGCGTTGCCGGCCTTTAAGATGGGAGGATTCTTTTCTTGAAGGTTTGAACAACAAGAGCATCAAACGATTAATTCTTCGCGAGACGTTCATACAGGGTGATTTCGGGGTAGTGGATCAAGAATCAATTTTCAGACTCGGAATAAGAATTGAGTGACACGAAATAAACGCATTTCATTTTTAATTTATATTGATGACAAAAATACAAATCCGCAAAAAAAAACATGGTTACCCTACTCTCTTTGACGGATAGTATGGAGAATTGACAGTGGGATAGGGTGAGCAAGTTGTATGAAAAAGTATTATTTCCCATTAAAATTTGTCAAAAAAGATTATTTGAATTATAAATCGTGATAACGACTGTGATGTTGTCTACTTTGAATTCTTGACCATGTACAAACATTCCAGATCACTACTCCAAAATCACCTCCGTGGATAGTCACGTCGAGGGTAACATGAGTTTTCATTTCAATTGCAAGGAAGGTAGGTAACAATAATTAAGCATAAGCGTGAAAATTTAATTATTATTTAAAATGGAACTGAAATGTCTATGTAATGTTATGTTCACTCAGAGCACTGTATTCACATCATGTTTTAACTGCACGTTAGATTTTAACACAGAATAAATGCTCCACAGTGTTGGAGGCTGTAATTTCTTCTGAAAGTTCGTCAAAATAGCTTAAAAAACACACTATGCAAAGGTGTTTACGTTGTTTTGGCTTTTCCAACAAAAAACTTTCGTATGGGCTGAGATAGATTTTCTTCGATTTACGCGGCAATATCTGCTTAATTACATTTACAGTAAATATATGGTGCTACTTTACCGCACGAGTGCGGTAATCAGCAGATTACGTGCATATGTCGAAACTTTAAAGAGCCATATGTACTGTAAAACGTTGTACGATACACGTGCGAACAGGTAATTCGCAACTCGTGTCGATTTAAAACACTCCCTTCGGTCGTGTTTCAATTTATCACCACTCGTTGCGAATTTCCCGTTCTCTGCACTTGTATCCTACTGTACTATTATCGCACTTCTTTCCATGAAAGTCTCAAATGAAAAATATGCATAAAACATTCAAAAAAAATTTTAACCCTTAATTTGGCAACGTCCCCTCGATGTCTCACACTCTTTGACCGTCTATTTGTATTTTTTTCCAGGCCAATAGGAGTAAGACTATGCACTCTATTCAGCGTCACCGACGTTTGAATTTGAATCAGGGACATTCCCTTTTTCTTGCCAAATTAAGGGTTAAACAAAATAGAAAGTCACATATTGTAGGGTTATAATACATTACGATACAAGTGCGGAGAATAGGAAATTCGTAACGAGTGGTGATAAATTAAAACACGACCGAAGGGAGTGTTTTAAATCGACACGAGTTGCGAATTACCTATTCGCACGTGTATCGTACAACGTTTTGCAGTACATATGGCTCTTTATAGTTTCGACATATCCACGTAATCTGCTGATTACCGCACTTGTGCGGTAAAGTAGCACCATATGTACTGTAAAAATGTTAAAATCCATCTTATTGTAAACAGCATGTTACTAATGTATTTCTGTGGATCGTGTCAGCAGTTCCTGGACATAGTTACTACTCCTATAAGTAACTCTTATACCACATAATAGTATAATAAATTAAGCTAAACATTACCTACGCCTCAACCCTTGTCTAAATTGTATGAAAATCATATGTAAAATAAAAATTGTATGACTAAATAACGCCTTAAACTAAACCTGTCACGATGTGTGGCGTCAAAGGATTAAGATTATCATAATATTTATCATAAATGATTCTCAGTTACCGTTTTCATACAAACGGTCGTATTTGAGTATAAGAATTAAGTTACTTAAGCTGTTTTAGAAGGAAAATATGTATCACGACTTAATATTTAATTGGGATGATTAGCAATAGTAAATGGATTATAATCATACTATTTATGGTGTAATACGTGGTTTGCTACTTATAATGCTATGTACGTTTTTGTGGTATTATAAAATATTAGTATGATATTAAGGAAATTGCAGGTAATTATGATATAAATACTTTTAGGTAATTATAGAAAACTGCGTTTCGGACTTCGCACATTTAGGGTTCCGTATCAAATTTTCAATATATTGGTATTCTTTAGTAAAATAATATGTGTAATATAATAACGAAGAACTAATAATAAACATTATCATCAAGTTTCAAGTGCAAAGTTGAATGAGAAGTTTAAATATTCATCGGATATTTTTTTTGAAAAAAAGCGTGCTTGGTGGCTGCGTATTGTTTTGTTTTTCTATATTTTCTAAAACCAAAAATAACCACCGCCCTTCAGCTTGCCAATACGGGAAACTCTTAAGGTGCTCTAACACGGGCAATATTTTGACCAATTATTGCCCGTCAACAGTACACGCGTCCTTCTCTGGCCTGTAAGTAAAAGTGAGACAACCGTACTGTTGACGGGCAATAATTCCTCAAAATATTGCCCGTGTAAGAGCTCCTATGCTTATACTGTAAAAAAATTAAACAGTATAACCATACAAATTGTTCAGTAGCTCCAACCCTTATCAGAGTAGACCTGGATAGAGAGGGTTGACCCGGGTATGTTCTAAATCTACGACCAAGACCACTGGGGGCCGCAGCATCCCTGGAGTGCGGTGGTGATACTGATCCTATATCCTACCAAATACCTATTAGGAACTTTAAGCTACAATTCGTTGGAGGTGAGGCGTAGCTACAACTTGTTGGTTAATGCATGTCGAATCATACGTGGAGAGTCGGACTGTCCAGAGCTGGTCAGTCGCCTCGTGCGACTGTATGTTCCGGATATCCCCAGGATAACGCTCAGGCCTCGGCGGCGCGATTTGTTGACGGTGCCGGCAGCGCGCACCGTGTCACGCAGGAACTCGCCACTGCTACGTGCTCTCTCCCAACTCAATGCGCTTTTGGCATCAGCACCGGAGTGTGACTTATTTGAATGGCGATGTATGAATGTGTACTATGGATGTCTGAGATTCTGTGAGGGGATGGATACTCGGCAATCAACTGTACCTGTGCAATTTAAATGTGTATGTATTTAGTTAAGTTTTGTTTCATGACGCATTGGTCAAACTGTAATGTCATGTTAACCTGTTTAAATAAAATAAATAAGTAAATAATACTGCGATCGCCGACCCAAGCGTGGCGATTATGGCTTTCACCCCCATGAAATTCGGGGAGGCCTAGGTCCAGCAGTGGACGTCCTTCGGCTGATATGGTGATCCGGGTAGAACAATTTATTCAGCGCCACTCAAAAAAGCCTCCAATATTTAAAAAAAATCTAGATTTTTTCTCATTCGTATTTAGGCGCCCCTAGCCTGGCTCCTAGAGAGGCCACTCCATGCTCCAACCGTCTACTCTAGAGCCGGTCCTGCCTATAAATTAGTAGGTCAATAGCCATGGTCTTTCTTTGAACGTTTTGAGAAGAATATGTATTCATTTTACGCACAACTTAGGGTGGTAAATTATACAGCGTGTAAATTCAACACGAGCAAAAAAATCAATCGGATTTAGGAGTTAGTGCAATCATTCACTACGATATTTTTTAGTTAGGTACGTTTTATTCTGAACCTGTAATTAATTATTGAAAGTTTACCTAGCGGCTATGTACTTACATCATCATCATCATCATCATAGTACATTGAGAGATATGGAGCTTTTTGCAGCTTTTTCAGAGTAATGACATTGCAGTTATCAACGAGCCTTAACTTGAATTATTTCCGTTACGCATTGTGTCATTGTAATGTTAAGAAAAAGTTATATAAATATACCTCTTACTACCTACCTACTATTGGAATAGTCATATTGGCATCTAAACGTCGCTAGAGTCAGTATGAATGTTTAAAAAAATATTTAAAATATTGGGGGACAATCTTACACAAATCGACCTAGTCCCAAACTAAGCGAAACTTGTACTATGGGTACTAGCCGACGATATGCATACTTAATAGATAAATACATTCTTATATACAAAGAGAACATCCAAGAACCAGGAACAAATATCCGTGCTAAATGCACAAATAATTCCCTGGCCGGGATTCGAACCTTTAGCTTCGGAGGCAGCGTCACTGCTAACTAGGTTAAACCGGCCGTCAATGCCGGCCAGGCCGGAATGTTATGAGAAACATTAAATATGTCATAATATGTCATGAATTGTACTGATATGAGCTGCCAAAAAACCAGTTACAAATTTCATTAACTATAAGTTTCATAGATATGTTGGATATGTTACAAAGTGGCCAAGAAGCAACCATGAGATCTGTAGACCTAGCGCTCTTTTTAAATAATAAATTTCGAAAAACTGGATCGACAAAACAAATCTATATAATTATCGAACCTGTTCACAAAATTTCACGAGAATCTGTTGAGAAATGCGACCGGTAGAGAAAACAGCCGGACATCCTGACATACGGAAGCATTTTTGCCCAACAGAAACGGACATTTTTTTCTCGCTTCGACCGCTCGTTCAAAAACGGTATGAAAACTTTGAAAGGACAACTTGTATACACACCCACATATGAACATTACATGTTAATATACATGTTAATATACCTAAACTTTGTAATAACAGGTTCGAGTCATCACTTTCATTGTTTCCGCCTATACTAGTGACAGGTATCATCATGCGTAGGAAGCAAAAAAAAAGCTGTCGGGCAGTTCAAATAATTAGAGGTGTTATACCAATACCTAGTCGGAAATCAACAATGATATGATTATAAAGGATATAAAAGACGAGTAACGCCCATTGTTAAAAGCTCAGTTGTTTAATTATTAATTGCGTAATGACATGATGTATAATATAAATATATTAAGGGCCCTCATCGGTTAGATTTTGGTAGGTAGGTGTGAATTTACACGTATCTTCAAATTTTTCGTCGGTACTATCTTGTACTGCCCTCTTATTCACTAGCCGACTTATCCTCATATGTCACCTTTCAGCTCTCCCATTCTTATATGAAAACTGTCAAATGTCTATTTTCAAATTTTGACAGTGTCCATATACAAGATGGGCCCTGTAACAGGAGCATCCGTACAGCATCCGCAATTCCGCAGTAACTCTCTTTGTCTCAATATTTTTTTTTTCTATTCGGTGAAGTTTGATCTGAAGTTATGACCTTCAAGTTCAAGTAATGTATCTTGACACCACGAGATTATACGCACCAGTCAATGCATAATTTTGATATAGTATCAAGTTATACGTCAGAGAGGTAGGGCACAGCGAATATCATCTCGCTTGAATCCGGAGCAGCCCAACTGGTGAAGTACCTCCACCTTACAGAAGATCACAGCCATAATAGCACTGCTACTTACTCTGTAGGTATGTAGTGTTGTGTTCCTGATGGTGAGTAAGGTTCCCAGAGCTCCAAACCCCCAGCCTCCCCTTAATGATGATGTTCGCGCAGTTAAATTGGCTACCCCAGGAGGGTACCAGCTGCGCTAGCGCTGGAGAATCCCTCTCTGGCCTTCCATGCTCAGGTAACAATATGCCTGAGCGTGGACGCCGAGACTGCCCCGTGTCGTACTCTGGGGGGGGGGGGGGGGGCAAACCGCGCTCTGTCATCTGCCATCTGCCCGAGGCAAGAACAAGGCAGCTACAACATCCCCTGCCTCGCTGGCCGTGGACTTCTGCAACATCAGGGGCTTACATTCAAACCTCAATGCTGTCCACCAACACCTCGAGACAGCAAAGCCGGCCTTGTTCTTTCTGACCGAGACGCAGATATCATCTCCAGCGGACACATCTTATCTCTCCTATCCTGGGTACGAACTGGAACATTCCTTTCTACCTAGAGCTGGGGTATGTGTGTACGTTAGAGATGATATCAGTTCTCGCCGCCTCAGCAATCTTGAAGGTAGGGATCTCTCCACCTTATGGCTGCGAATTGACAGCGATGACCATCCTCGCGTCTACGCATGCCTATATAGATCCCATAGCGGCGATGCTGAAACTGACCGTCTCTTGGAGCAGATCCAAACGGCTGCAGATTCCGTGCAGCAGCAGATCCCATCCGCTGAAATCATAATTCTTGGTGATTTTAACGCCCATAACGCCGATTGGCTCGGCTCTAGCAAGACCGATCATGCGGGGAGATCTGTTTACGACTTTGCTCTGGCATATGGCTTAACACAATTGGTTACGGCGCCTACGCGAATCCCTGATGTGGAGAGCCAAGCACCTTCCCTGTTGGACCTTCTGTTGACTTCCCATCCGGTTGGCTACCATGTATCCGTTGAAGCCCCTCTCGGCTCCTCGGATCACTGCCTGATCCGGAGTACGGTGCCTCTCACGTGCCCGCCGCGTCGGCGAGTTGCATGTAGCCGCCGTGTGTGGCACTATAAGTCAGCAGATTGGGACGGAATGCGGTCGTTTTTTGCATCCTACCCTTGGGGGCAAATCTGCTTCACGCCGGATGATCCCAATGTCGCTGCTGATTCTGTTGCTGATGTGGTGCTGCAGGGAAGGGAGCTTTTCATACCATCCTCTGTAGTTCCCGTTGGTGGAAAATGGCAACCTTGGTTTGGTCAATCTTGCAAGAAGGCTTCTCGCCGAAAGCAAGAGTGTTACCAAGCCTGGGTCAATGCAGCGGCGGTACGGGATGGAAAATCCAGCGCATTAAGAAGGGAGTTTAACTTTGCCTCCAGGTCCTTCAAAAGAGTTATTGCCAAAGCAAAGTCGTTGCACATTGGTAGGATTCGCGAGAAACTAGAACGCCTCCCTTCGGGAACTCGTGCGTTCTGGTCTCTAGCCAAAGCTATCCAAGGGAATTTCTGCACGCCGTCTTTTCCACCTCTGCACATGGGAAATGATTCATTAGCCCACGACGCAAAAGACAAAGCTGATCTTCTGGGTAAACTCTTTGCGTCCAACTCGACTTTGGATGACGGGGGCCACGCGCCGCCGACCATTCCGCGGTACGGGAGCTGTATGCCGGATGTTCGCTTCCACCAGAACTCAGTGCGTAAAGCTCTTCTTTCCTTCGACGCTCATAAGTCTAGTGGGCCCGATGGAATCTCTGCCATTGTGCTGAAGATGTGTGCTCCTGAGTTGGCACCAGTTTTAACGCGTCTTTTTCGGCTCTCTTACTCTTCTGGCATAGTCCCGACCTCATGGAAGTCAGCTTTGGTGCACCCCATCCCTAAAAAAGGCGATCGCTCAAATCCGACTACAGGCCAATAGCTATAACTTCCCTTTTCTCGAAGATAATGGAGTCCATTATCAACTGCCAGCTCCTTCGGTACCTGGATGACCACCAGTTACTTAGTGACCGACAATACGGTTTCCGTAGGGTCCGCTCGGCTGGTGATCTACTGGTTTACCTGACACATCGTTGGGCACAGGCGATCGAGACAAAGGGTGAAGCATTGGCTGTTAGTTTGGATGTAGCGAAGGCCTTTGATAGCGTTTGGCACAAAGCACTTCTCTCGAAGCTTCCATCCTATGGGCTTCCCGAGAAATTATGTGAATGGGTCAGCAGCTTTCTAGCAGACAGAAGTATAAAGGTCGTAGTTGACGGTGTATGCTCTGACGCCATGTCTGTGAATGCTGGTGTCCCTCAAGGCTGTGTGCTATCACCCACGCTATTCCTTCTGCATGTCAATGACATGCTGCAAATCAGCGGCATTCACTGTTATGCGGATGATAGTACGTGTGATGCCTCCTACACCGGTCGCGCCAATATTTCTCGGGAAAACGTCACTGTGAGCCGAAACAAACTTGTGTCTCAGATTGAGACTTCCCTGGATGAAGTCTCAGAATGGGGTCGACTTAATCTGGTCCGCTTTAACCCTACAAAGACGCAGGTTTGCGCGTTTACTGCGAAAAAGCTTGCGTTTGTCGCATCACCTCGTTTTGAGAGCACTCCCCTAACTGCCACAGCCAATATCGAGATCCTTGGCGTCGACATCTCGAGTGAAGTCCAGTTCCGCGGTCATTTAGAGGGTAAGGCCAAATTAGCCTCGAAAAAGCTCGGTGTGCTAAACAGATCGAGACAGTATTTCACGCCGGCCCATCGCCTACAGCTTTATAAGGCACAGGTCCGCCCACATATGGAATACTGCTCTCATCTTTGGGCAGGGGCACCACAGTACCAGCTTCTCCCTCTGGACCGCATCCAACGGAGAGCGACTCAAATTGTCGGCTGCCAGCGGGTTTCGGAACGGCTTGACTCCTTGGCGCTGCGTAGAAATGTAGCCTCGCTCTGCATTTTCTACCGCATGTATTACGGGGAGTGCTCCGAGGAATTGTTCGGATTAATCCCTGCCGCTTCCTTCCGCCATCGCCCAACGCGACAAAATTTCCATCCTCACCACTTAGATGGTTGGCAGTCCTCAACTGTGCGTTTCTCCAGAAATTTCTTGCCTCGCACAGCTAAACTGTGGAATGAACTGTCGCCTGCGGTATTTCCGGACCGATTCGACCTTCAAACCTTCAAGAAAAGAGCGTACTCCCATCTTAAAGGCCGGCAACGCACTTACAACCCCTCTGGTGTTGCGAGTGTCCATGGGCGGCGCTAATCGCTTACCATCAGGCGATTCGTCTGCTCGTTTGCCACCTATGTCATAAAAAAAAATAATAATAATAATACGTTAATGTTATTTTTGGTCTTAGTCTTATAACGTACCTCTCATCTGTATACTACGCATCTTGTTTTATTTGGTAAATCTGTTTGTTAATCTCCTAGAGTCCTCACGTCACAGGACTGACCTAGTGTGAGGACTGCTGTCTGTTCAAATGAAACTTATTTTATTTAATCGTATGGCATTTATTTACGAACCGTGAGATCTCCGAGAAGACAAGTAAGGTTGCCAGTTTTTGTTGCACTTTTAGCACCACCCAGGGGTCACGTGTAGGGTAACGGTGGGTACTCCCACGGACGTGGTGCAACTTCGACCCCCCTTTGTCAAGTGAGTGGGAAACTTGACTGTTAGAAGTTCTCAAGCCGCCCGAAGGCCTCTAACTCGGCTTAACGACTGCTGTCGTAGACAGCAGACGGGATCAACGGCTTAACGCGCCTTCCAAAGCACGAGAGCGCTCAGTTAGTAACCACTCAAAGCGGTCACCCATCCAAGAACTGACCTGCGCCCACATTGCTTAACCTCGCATAGCGCACGCGGTAGGCGGGTGCCGCTGGGCCACGAGCGCTCTGAAATGAAACTACTGTAATTATTTAACTTCATAAACTGTATTATCGCTTGTTGTAGTTCTGATTACTAAATAAAGAAAGTATTTGTGTTTGTATAAGTCATAATACTTTTGGAATTTTTGGTTTAGTAATAGTTATTGATATAACCCCAGAGGAGCAAAAAAACACCTAAGCGATCTTTGAAGAAAATTAAGAAAAAACTTTTGTTTTCAACTGGGACCACTTGGAAATAATTGCTGGCTTGCTCAATAGTGGACCGTTTAATTTTTTGCTCCTGTTACAGGACCCCACCCGTATAAACGGGTGAGGTTGAGGTGTGAGGTGATTCAATCATTTCAAGCATCACTCATATCAAGAAATTTCAAGCTAAAATGTTTTTTCCAGTTACACACACAAAAAAGCTGCCAAGTGCGCATCAGGAAACACGCAATGTAGAGTTGCGTAGCTGTATATAATTGCGTAGGGGATTTACGTGTGGGGAGGGTAACATAAAAATGTATTCTTCAAGATTTTGTTTTAGCGTTTTATATCTGCGTGATTCATATGTTAGTGGCGTGCTCTTGTCTTGAGGCCAAGACTTATTTTGGGTCGTCGTGCCAGCCTAGTTAGTTAGGTCATATGTTACTGAGCTAAGCCGCGGACGAATGGACGGACGGACGGAAGGGAATAATCATAATCATATCGTTTATTTATATATGTTCGACGACCTGTTTAGCCTAGTTGGTAGTGAGAGTGCCTCCGAAGCTAGAGGTCCCGGGTTCGATTCCCGGTCAGGGCAATTATTTGTGCATTTAGCACGGATATTTGTTCTTGGGTCTTGGATGTTTTCTATGTATTTATCTATATAAGTATGTATATCGTCGTCTAGTACCCATAGTACAAGCTTTGCTTAGTTTGGGACTAGGTCGATTTGTGTAAGATTGTCCCCCAATATTTATTTATTATTTATTGCTTTATATGGTTATACAAGATGGTCTTACAATATTTTAATGAAATGACGAAACTATAAGGGGTCCCTGTTCACGACGGAACCCTGAAATGGTTTCGTTACTATCTAAAACTTAAAATAAAAGTGTGGTACAAATTACTTTATTACTTTATTACTTATTTGTATGGTTCGATCAGTTTTTTGGAATATTCAATCTTTTTTTCACAATTTGAGCTCAAAGCATTTTATGTAAGGCCTCTCTTGTACCGAACTATTAGACTATGTAAACTATTTTTCACATGTAAAAAGTACAGTCGAGGAATTTGATTGCTGTCAATTTTGGACTCTATTCCAATGAAATAGAGTTCAAAAGTGACAAACATTCAAATTCCTCGACCGTACCTACAAAATTTATGAAGGAACAGTTTTTTATTATTAAAAATGGAATTGTTCCTGGCCAGCATCTAGCCAGGGGGCAAAGATGAGACCGACGATGAAGCGAGCTCACCCAGTTGACCCATATATAGATGAAGACCATTTTTGATTCCCTTGTGACACGAAAAATTGCCATATATAGGTATGGGTAACTTTCATGTAACAAGTGTCACAACGGAATCAATTAAATTGTAAACGAATTAAAAGCCACTACAGTCCAAAAATTCGATCCTTACCCATACACAGACCAAAAAAAATTATTACTTGCATTACCTTTGCAGTTTTCTGTTTGGCCCTATGATTGTCTGGGAGAAAATGCCTTGAGGCATTAGATCCGCCATTTGTTCTCATTTGTTTTGTGCAATGATTAAAATAATCAGCTAATAAATATTAATGATTGTGTATTTTAATGAATAATTATTTTTATATCTTAATCAAATTAAACTTCATTCGTGAATTAAATACTGATTACATTGTTGCATAGCTGTATGGTAGAACATAACTTTATTTTTGTCCTAATAAGACCTTTCTATGTACAGTCAACAGCAGATGAAGATGCTCATTTTAGTACTTTGTCGCACTAACGTAACAATACTGTGACAGTTGGGATGCGTCAAAGTAGTAAAAGTGACAAGGTAATAAAACGATCATCTACTTTTGCTGTTGACTGTACGATGTTCCTGCAATGAATCTTTAAATAAAAGCCTAATTAATTAAAAAAACTAAATAACCCGACTACGTTTTTGTGTAATTTGGAATTTGGCGCCAAAAATCCGCCATTTTATTTTTATTTTATTTTGATATACCCAGTGTCACTCTCACGGTAAATACGAATCTAACGACACCTCTCAAACTAAAATCCACCGAGCTGTTCAGGCTGCAGAGCGTGCCAAACAATTGCACCTACATACATACATACTGTATACTCTCGAAAAACATAACCCTCCTTCTGGCGCAGGCGGGTAAAAAGTAAAGTTACTATAAGGACTAAAATATGTATACATACATACGACTGCTAGTCGACCTACTCGCGCTTCGGAACGTTTGTCTCTGTTTCGCAAGGCATTGTGGGCTTTAGATAGATTGATAGCTATAATTAGCACTATTACATCCTAGTTTGGGCCGCTGCTGTGATGCCACCCAGGGCTCGGAACCGGTTAATCTCAAAATCCTGAAATAGCCAAATATTTTTAATTAGTTTATGCTCTTTATGTAGGACTCAATAATGTATTTGGGTTATTACTTCATATTGTTAGATTGCCTGATTAAACATGAAATAGTAGACGAAAGAACGATAAGAACTAAAAAAATACCGGTATTTTTGTATGGACAGAATACCGGTTTTCGAGCCCTGATGCCACCTATTAAGGATCTTGGAATTGGTTCAAATAATGTTAATTGTCCATATTTATATTTATAGTAATTAAATTTGGGAATAAATCTTGAATTTGGGTCAAATAATGTTATTTACTCATATTTACATAGCAATTAAGTTTGGGAAAAGGCTTTGTGCTGTTTATGTGCTAAATATTAGTATTTTGGCATTGAGTGTCTAAGCTTTTGCTTAATACGACCTAGGTTATATGTAGGATTTTACTCTTAGTAATAAATAAGTTAGTAATAAATAAATCGCAATAAAATGGCGACGATCCGTTTTAGTTAGTAGTTAATTGGTATCTCATACAGATTAGAAATATGTACTTACGGCAAAAAATGAGAAATAACTACAATTTAGAAAAGTTGAAAAACCCCCGACCTTTTCATTTCCAAGCTAAATATCTCAAATACGGCTGAACAGATTTTTATGAAACATGGGTAAGAACACTGGAGAAAATTATCTATGACACAAAATAAAACTAAACGAAAATCAGTTCATCCGTTTGGGAGCTACGATACCACAGACAGATACACAGATAGACACGTTAAACACACCTCTTTTTGCTTCGGGGGTTAAAAAAGGGGGCAAGTTTCGAAAAAAAGTTTTTGATCTTCCTATTTATTTATATCTAAATTTTCTAATCAGAATGCAAGACTAAATTGATTAAGACCTTATGCGGATCGCTACCTTTTTATTACAACCGATATTTAATACACTTCTTGGGGTTAAATAATTTATTTTTATCTCCAAAGAAATATACATTTCACTTTACTAGAGATAAACATAGTTAATTATAAATTAATCTCTGGGTGAGCACGGAATTTCAAAAGTACTAATTAAAATTGTATGTGACACAATATTTAGAAATATACTTAAACCTAAAAACTAAAATTATCGTTAGTAATTACAAAATCAAGAATACAACACCAAATTATACAATATATGTATGTGTTCCGGCGGGTATATTTAAAAACAGATAACATATACGAGAGTTGTTAAGCTACCTTAAAGTTATTGTTGACTGCTACAACGTTGCACTTGACTTAACAGCCAAGTTAATATTCACATTGATTATTTATCTAATGTAAAACGGAATTTTATAAAAAATACATTCCTGGAAATGCTATGTTCATAGTCGATTTCAAAAACAATAATAATCAGGTCAGAGACACCCCACAAAAATTCCTTCTTGAAGGGTCATTACACCGGTTACGCGATCGACGTCAGTTTGCGACCGAAATGAAGGATACGTTTTTTTTTAAATCTATACTAATATTATAAAGCTGAAGAGTTTGTTTGTTTGTTTGAACGCGCTAATCTCAGGTACTACGGGTCCGAATTGAAAAAATCTTTTAAGGCTTTAGGCGATATAACATCACGCTGCGACCGATAGGAGCGAAGACGCGGACGAAGTCGCAGGGAACAGCTAGTTTAATATATTAACATTTCTACAGGCCTTAAAACAGCAAATCGTATGCATTTTATTCGGTAGTTATTGAACTTGAATCCATTATAAAAACGAAAAAATACTCTTTTAGCTAACCAAGTGGTCACAAACCCGCACATCAAATTAAGTGTTTGCTAACTGACGTCCCTAATCAACATTTGTTAAGCCATTAAAGTACTGAAAAAAAGTATGAATTTCAGATGAGTTTTAGTTATTTAATTAATTTTAGATTAACTTCATTAAAATAGTCAATAGGTGTTACTCACCTGAGTCACAATTAATGTTTGAATAACAAACAAATAGAGTAGAATCTGAATTATTTTTATAACAGACGTGACCTAGCGTAACCTCACGACAGCTCGTGAAAATTTACATCCAACAAAACGATCTTATATCGGAAGTGTTGATTGCTCTATTCATACAAATGACCAAATTCCGTTGATATCATCAACTATAAAAGAACATTATTTTGCCCTTTTTATAGATCACGAAGCTCTAAATTTATAATAACATAGTAAACATTATTCCCAATTAAATTCTAGCATTAAGTACTCCGCTACTTGAACTTGGAATCTCAGCGTGCATCTTTACAAACTTATCCATTCACTCCCCAAACAACGATCTCTCAAACCGATCTTGCAACGTGGTAACAAAGTGCAATTTCATTCTTACTTTTAAGGACGTTGCCGCGTAGCCGCAGAGATAAAGTTGTGAGAATTCGTGAGCACGTTTTTTTAGACGACTTTTGAAGAAGTATATAAACCAAATGTGGTGCGTCTGGTGGCATCAGTAACAGGGATTCGTTCATTGGAGTTAGTTCGGGGGTTAACACACGAGATGAATTTGGTAATACATTCGTCACGGAAGCGGTGAATTTGACAAGTGTTCTTTTTCTAAGTTGCGCAATGGCAAACCGGGATTTGTGTCAAGTTGTCCGTACTAAGTGGAAGGCGGATATGATTTTGGTGTCTAGCCTACATACGAGTTTAAAAATCTGTGAAAATTACTTAATTTGATAAAAAACATTTAAACTACATCCCAAATTGTGAATACTCGTATTGTTTTACGGGAATTGTGGTAAAAACTAAATTTAAATCGAATCATTTATTAATGTTCTTATATTTATTTAGTATATATAGGTATTTAAAAATTAATGATACACATCAAAAAATATTTAATAATATTTATAAAATTATTAAATCTCTAACTCACTTTAACATAATTAAATAAGTACTTCAAATTTAAAAAATCTACATTTTTATGCTACCGATTATTCTCAGTTGCTTTTAGTTGGAGCCAAGAATAATAATAATTTAATTTATAGAAGAAAAATTAAAGTGAATATTATTAAAATACATACAATTTAACAAAACACAGTGATAAAACAGGAGATGAAATAATCTTGAAAATAAACGACCATACATAAATTAGAAAAGATTTGTGTAAGATTGTCCCCCTAATAATAATTTTCATTTATTTATGAACAAGTAATCATGCTCGATGATTACTTGACCCCACTCTTGACTATTCCTTTTCATTATTTCTGCAATATTTCAGTTAGTCATCATTTCATTTTAATATTGAGAGAAAAAAAATGCCTATTTATGCCATAATTTATGTTTGCCATCTGAATAGGATTTGCGATTGAGCAATCCAATATATCTTATAGACAAGGTAGCATGAAAATTCAACTTTTTGGGGAAACGAAAATTATAAAAATAGAGTTAAAATAAAAAAAAATCTTATTTATACAGTGGGTGTTTTCGAAACGAATTACTGCTGAAAGTAGCATTTATGACAATAATGTAATAAACTTGGTCTTTAAAATAAAACATACCTTTTCAATACATATAAATCAAGTTAACAACTCAAATCATTGATATATGATCGATCCTCAGACGTATCGAATGAATTATATTGCAACTTTAATAAACTTATAAAAATAATAACGCATTTTATAAAACTACTAATATTATTTTAAACTATCGTTAGTTTCAAATTATATTATAAAGTTCATTCATATCGAATGATTTCAGTAACTAAATAAATATTATTTACTAACGTGAGACATATTAATACTTAAAGAAAGAAAGAAAAAGAAAGAGAGAAATACAGTTGAAACTCACTTGTAAAGTCACTATTTGTGACATGTTTCGGACTACGATTGGATTCCTTAATCAGGATGAGTGTTGACACGGTTGCCGACCGCGCCGTTTCTTTCTTTAACTAAATAAATAATAATATGGATCTATTTCTAGACAGAGACAAAGTACACTAATTACTAATGAGTCCATTTTTCAATCCATCTTTAATGTAGTATTCCAGTGCTCGACACTTACCCTTTAGTTGACAAATTCAATATCAAATTGAAGGAGAAAAAAAGAAAAAATAATAGAAATTTTGTTAGCAGCGTTACTGTTTAATACAAAACTACACAAATTAAGTGTTTGTACACAGAGTGTAAAGTTATTGGTATCACGAACGCTCTTTTAAAACATTTGTGAGAGTGAACCTTTGAGACTTTTTTTTTCTAACTCGTTCTTCTCCTGCAGTTAATAATAGCCGCGTTGGCAGCGGTATGCGGAGCAGCGAAGCTTGACCGGACATACCTGCCCCCAGCCTCAGCCAGGACTGCTGGCGGCAGCCCCGGGTCCCTGCAGACACCTAACTCCTTCAGCCAGAACGCGGCCCCCAAAGGAAGCTACACTAATGACTTCCAGGGGGTTGTGGTGGACGCTGCTCTGGCAGGTAATTTGATTTTTAAAAATTCAACGACAGAGGGAAAGGTGCCTGTAAGCAGACACCGTAGCCTGATTGTGACTCCAGATAAACTTGAGGAAACTTGATGAATCGCTGTGTAGAGACACTAGAGACTCATGCAGACATATACAGGACCCTCACTCTCAAGTTGAGAGTGAGGGTCCTGCATATTTAACACAGGACATTCTCGGGAGCCCTCGTGAATTTACGCCACCACGAACTGATGATTAATCACCTTATTAATAAAACTAAACAAACCTTTGTACCTATAGAGTAGGATAACTATTTCCTAAAAGAGCATATAAAGTCGTTACGCCTGTTATAGTTATAGTTCTTTATTTACATTAAATGTGGTTAAAAATAGGTGTTATAAATAAATTCATATATTATATGATCACACATTTAGCAATTTTTAGCATGCAAAATATTATAATTATGCGAGCATCGTCGGTTTGCAACCACCTGAATATCATGCTCGCTTGTATGTTGGACATATCAGCATTTATCTCTTACCCTTATATATTCTGCTGGCTAGACAATGGGATAAAGTTTTTTCAATTAAAGACATTAACATCTCTATAGACCTTAAAATAATGAGTCGTATACATTTTTAATTAGTACCTAGTTATTGAATTTAATCCAATAAAAATCGAGAACCTATCCTTTTCTTTCAAATCCTATCCTACCTGCAAATTTAGCAGTTCTATCTAAAAAACAAAACCGCCCATGTGCGAGTCGGACTCGCGCACCGAGGGTTCCGTAAAAAATATTTCAATTATATGATGTAACTACAAATTTACGCAATTTTTCCTTTATCTGAGCTATAATTATAATTCTTCGTACCAAATTCAAAGATTCTGAGTTCACGGGAAGTACCCTGTAGATTCTGATTCCCTTGGGAGTGTCAATAATTAGCGGAAATTTGAGAAAAAGGCTCTTGACAGACAGACACAAAGTGATTCTACAAGGGTTCTGTTTTTTCCTTTCGAGGTAAGGAACTTTAAAAACAAACCGTCGAAGACATGAAAATAGACAAACTCAGGAGTACTCAGACACCTTGCATAAAAGCTGGAATCATCATCAAATAATATTTTCCGCATCATTATCATATTTAATTTTGATTTTATAATAAGTGATAACACTTTGTATCATTTTAGGCACCAGAGCCTCAGGTTCAGAAGAAACCGGCCTCGGGGCCCCCCGTAACTCCTACGGCTCAACTGCCTCTAAAGTAGGCGAGGCTGCCTTCAGAGGCGCTCAAGCCGGCTTCAGATTCCCTGTCACCCACTTCGGCTCAGAACAGTCCCAGTTTGGAGAAGCGAGTGAGATCCCTGAGAGTTCGCAGAACTTTGGTGCATCGAGGGATTCAAACTCTCAAGGCTTTGCAGTGTCCAGAGATTCGAACCACGGATTTGATGATTCAAGACCAGAGCGTCCCCAAGCGGCCCAGGAGCGCGCTTCAAGCACCTTGAGGTTTGACAGCGAAGTTGGCGTTGAGAGCTTCAACTACGCCTTTGAGACAGATAACGGCATTTCTGCAGAAGAAACTGGAACTGCCATCAATGGTGTGCAAGCTCAGGGCGGTTATTCGTACACTGGTGATGATGGGAAGGTGTATACTGTGACGTATACCGCTGATGAGGGAGGTTACCAGCCCAGGGGAGATCATTTGCCGACCCCGCCGCCAATTCCTGAGGAGATCTTGAAGTCGCTGGAGCAGAATGCGAGGGATGAAGCTAATGGTGTGATTGATGATGGTAAGTTGGATTTGCTTATCAAATTTGGATTTCTTCCAGATAAACGAATATTCAATCCAGTAACAACCGAGACCTATTAATTTAGGGTTGACCGATTGAATAAAAATCGATTTTATTTTTTATTTTTCTATGGTTTTCGACGCATCGAATATTCGATTCAGTAATCACCGACGCAACAATTTTCGACTATAGCACTTGACTGTCCGTGTTCGAGACTATGCAATACACCCAACGCAATAAGATGAAATGTATGATGATAATGGAACGGAACAATTTTTTCATATTACGAATTTTAAACTACTTTTTTGCGCCAACCTTTAGTACTAAGATCTTCCATCCAGGCCCAGTCCCCAACCCGCACTGGGCCAGCATGGGGATTATTGCCCAATCCGTCTCATCAATGAGAGGAGGCTTGTGCCCAGCAGTGGGACGTGTTTTCTGATTAGGAATATAAAATTGCATCTAAATCAGTGCAGCCTGAAAAGGTAACGATCACAAACAAACAAGTGTTGTTTTCGCGTTTATAATATTAGTATGAATCTAAAAAAATCTACGTGAAATGTAATAACATTCCATTACCTATTCATTGGTTTGGATCGTCTAATGTTCCAAACATTTCTCACACTAGGTATCAAGTTAATCAAGGTTCACTATTGTCTAAATCCTTAGACGTGTTTCATTTGTTTCACGAACTGATAATTAGATTACATTGTCGGCTAATATTGCGTGATAGATAGCATGTTCTAGAAAAGATAATCTTCTAACTCAAAGTGAATTAAGGTATCAAATTGCAAATAAATTTGGATTTATTACTTATTAGTTGCCACAGCCTGTTTCTAAAATCTCCAAAATACTCATATCGCCTACCATTATATATATAAACTGCAGAAATATTTATTGAATTCCGCTGTGAAGCTTAGGAGCGTACCACTTTAAAATAGGAATACAAGTAGACTTAGGTATTATGAGACAACGCAACATATCAAAGATTTGAACTGATTGGACTACTATTGTTACATTGTCAAACAGAATATTTAACATTGAATGCTGAAACAATCACAAAACATTCTAAAGATCTAATTATTGAATAGCAATAATGAACGCCTTTTGGCAATTCAATTTTCACTTCCTTACACAATGATAAAAATCCTCTACAAGTAAGTAACCACTCAATTCATTACCGCTTTAAAAATCACTGACAAAATCCGTAACGGGACGGCTCAGCATTATACTATTGTGCGGTGATAAATGTGCCGACTGATATATCGTTAACAGCTTGACAAATGGCCAACAACTTTCATTTTTTATTTACAGGCTCGTACGATGCTCAGAAGTACAATGCGGGAGATTACGCAGAGAGCGACAGTGCTAATGGCAAACAGAATGGCAGGCCATCAGTTAATACTGGGAACGATGTGGATGCTAGCGGCTCGTTCATTAATCAGAACAACCTGCCTTTCAACCCTAACAACCCCAGACGCGGCGATGACAAAGCCGTGAGCCAGTTCCAAGCAAACAATGGCTTCAAAAGTAGTGCTAGCAACCGATTCGGAGCAAGCAACGAGTATCTGCCTCCGTTTCAACAAAACAAACCACAGAATCCAAGGCAACAGGTTCCTAGTGCGGAGAATGCTGACACCGATTCGTCTTCGACCTTTCAACAGGAATCTGCTGAGGGCTCTGGGGATTTCCACTCCCATTCTCAACACTCTCAACTAAATCAGCACGCTTCTCGTCCTAGCACTCAATTTAGCTCCAAGCCTACCTCTAGTAACCAAGTCAACGGTTTCAAACAAAGCAGCTCGAGCAACCAGTTCAAACAGAATGGAAACCGTTTTCCGTCATCCCAAAGCAATAGGCAACAGTTCGCTGTCGCTCCAGTGAGCACGCCTTCCAATAACGGACGTAACCAGTTCTCGTCCCAAGCTTCAGCGTCACTTAGCTCTCAGCATTCAACGTCTATTCCTGACACTGAACTCACAACGCCTTTCGAATCTAGTCCTCAAAATGCTCAACCTTCTGTGCCTGCTACTAATACTTTTGGTTTCAATGCCCAGTCTACCCACCAGGGACAGTCACACTTTGGCTCACAAAGCTCTCATCATCAGACTTCTCAAGCCCCAGCTCAACCTACCATTCCCTCTTTCCCTCAGTCTCGCCCCCAGGGTTCCCACAACAATAATAACCGTCCATTTGGTGGAAACAGGAATACTCAGTCAGCATTTTCCACTCAGGCTCCCGGACAGCAAGAACAATTCGCGCAGCAGTCTGCTTTTGGTCAACAGACGTTTGGTACCAAACGACCCCAATTTTCTCAAACCCAATTCTCTCAAAATACTGACAACCAATTCTCTCCCAGCACTCAGAAACCACAATTTGCTCAACAGCCCACCGCTCAGGATGACTCCTATTACTACAATCAGCCGCCTAGGGCTTTCAATACGCCCCAGTCTCAAGGGTCAAGGTTTCCAAGCGCGCCGTCTAATCAGTTTGATAGAGTAACTCAGCGACCGTTCTCTTCTCAAACTACCCAATACCCCGAAGAAGAAAACTACCCCTCTACTGCTTTCCCATCTCAGAACGCCCAGCGTCCAGGTTCTAGATACCCTAATAGGCCGCCTTCGATCCCCACTGAGTTGACTCCATTGGACAATCAGTTCCAGAGTAACGCTGTTACATCCACTACAAATGGAATCACTCAAGCGTCTGCTTCTTCATTCGCCGCTCCTACATCGGTCCCTGGTTTCAACCGCCAGCAATCGAGCCAGTCCAGGCAGCAATTCCAACAATCATCATTGCAATCAAACCACCCTGCATCACCAGAGCCTAGCAAGCCATCCTTTGTTGCTCAATCTACTACCCAGACGCAGACCAGCAGAGGTCAAAGTCAATTCGAAAAGCAAAACTTCGAGTCAGCGCAGCCGCTGAGCCAGCAGCCGCTACAAGACGTGAAGCAGCCGAAACTTGACGATGACACCAAGGCAGACGCACCCGTAATGAACCATCAATATAAAGGCGAGATCTATGAATACACCAAGCCCGCGGAGATGTTGCCGCCTCCAGAGAATGGCTTTGGACAGTTCGGAACCAAAATGTCAAATACTCAGAAATCTACACCGTCCCGATCCCAATTTGGACAGTCCATTGCGGCTCAGCAAGCTACTTCTGAAACGTTCGCTCCTCAACCTACCCAGCAGTTCAGCCAAAGCGCCAAGGCTCCACAAAGCCAATTCGGATCTCGACCTCAATTTACCCAGACTACGTCACAGTCACAACAATCCGGTTCATCTTTCGGTTCAAAACCTCAATTCGGTCAAATCAGCAACACTCAAGGCGATCAGTTTGGCGCTCAAACTCAGGAATCAACTGATGCTAATAAACCAGGTAGACAACAATTCAACCAAGTCCAACAGCAGAACCAATTCAACAACCAGCGCAGGCCATTCGCGCAGTCTCAAGGAAACTTCGCTGCCACTGAGACCAAGCCTTTCAGTCAAAGTGGAAGTACATGCTGCAGACCTGACGCTCAAGTCGCTCAGCAAACCAGCTTTGGAGGAAGGCCTAGTCAGTCCGGTGGAGACAGTTCATTCGGTTCAACCTTCCAAAGCAACTCTGCCTTGAAACCAGACCAGAGTCAGTCAGTAGCTGGTAAGGGAGAAGTATTCGGAGGGCCACGAGCGCCCCCTAGCTTTGACGAAACGGGATACCATTATTAAGTTAGTATAGGTGCCATAGAACTATGCACTTCAGTTCTAAATGTCTTAAATTTGTACTGTATTGATTATTGTACTGTATTTGTACTCTATACATGTAATTTTGATCTAGATTGACGAGACCGTTCTCATCATAAGAAGGGGTAAAAAATAAGAGAGGCCCTTGATTGGGACATTCAAAATGGCTGTGCTAATGCTTATACTGAAATAAATAATATTCTATTCTACGGTGCAGTTTTTAGACCAAACAGTACAATTTAGACTGACAGAACTGGAGTATTCAATGTGATACAATAGGGTGGAAGTGACTAATATTATTGAAAATAAATTATAATCTTAGATTATAGTGGTAACCATCCGCGCTTGCTGTATATTTTGAATGGAATATGCTCTTTAATAAATTATTTCTGTAAATAATAATTGATATGGTTTTATTTAACACTTCTTTAATACTATGAAAGGAAAGCTGAAGTAAGTAAACTAATCCAATAGTAAATTTAATGAAATAAGTGATAACAAACAATTTAAAAAAGTTGATTAACTTCGGGCATTCTCATTTCAAAGTTCAATATCTAAAAATTACTGAACCGATTTTGAGAAAACATGTGTAAGAAAAGAACCATCGCTGGAAAACCAGCTTTCAATTAATAAAAAAAACCTCGTTCAATTCGGTTCGCCCGGTTAAGAGCCACAGACAGACACACACATACACAGATACACATCATCATCATCCTAGCGTTATTCCCAGTACAGTTGCGCTCTGAAGGATGCCTGGGGTCCGCTACCTAATCTCAAGAATTGACGTAGGCACTAGTTTTTACGAAAGCGACTGCCATCTGACCTTCCTATCCTACCCAAAGGGAAACTAGACCTTATTGGGATTAGGCTTGTCAAGTGACTGGGCAACTTGACTGTTAAAAGTTCTGAAGCCGGCCGCAGGCCTCTAACACTTGACTTAACGACTGCTATTATAGACAGCAGCAGGGGGGGGGGGGGAGGGGGGCGAGGAAGAGGTTAAAAATAGAAATAGATGGCAAATGACCATTTCTTGATGTCTATTTGCCTTATTTATTTACCTCGTCAAACAAAAGGAAAACAATTCTGAAATACGGGTAACCAATGACATAACTCAAGACACATAAGGTCAATGACAATGAAATAGTAACAACGGTGGCAATAAAACCTAACTAACCAGTTAACATTATTCATGCTTCATTGCTGAGTTTTCCGTAAGTAATCTACATATAATAATCGGCCTTGCGTTGAGTGACGGCCGGCAAAGGGGACATCCGTCAAAATTGTGTAGAAGCAATGTCTGTGAAACAAATAATAGATTCAGGATAATTAGGACCTTCTTCAAGACAGGAGTGTACAAAAAACGGTCGGCAACGCGCATGTGACACCTCTGGAGTTGGTGGCGTCCATAGGCTACGGTGATCGCTTACCATCAGGCGGGCAGTACGCTTGTTTGCCACCGACGTGGTAAACAAAAAAAAATAGGAGCATCAATTAATTGTAATTATTGGATGGTCTTTTTTCATTTTGTATCCTTACTGCCTTTTATTGTAGCTACGGTAATTAGTTTTCCCGAGGAACTACAGTAAGGGGGTTCCTCAAGAAAGGAGTGTATAATAGAGTGTACATTTTTAAAGGGTCGGCAACTCGCATTTGACGCCTCTGGAGTTGCAGGCGTCCATAGGCTGCGGTGATCGCTTACCGTATCCGTATCTAGCGGGCCGTAAGCTTGTCTGCCACCGACATGGTATTAAAAAAAACCGGCAATATTGTCTTACGTGCAGCGAGCTTACAGACACGTTTGTGATATAATCTAAATAAAATTATAATTATAATAAGTTAACATATTTGCATTTCTTTTCAATTTCGAAACGACTGTGAAATTAGTACAAAGAAAATGTAGACTTATGTCATTAAATTTTATATTGTATAGAATTTATTATATTGTCGTTTAGAATTGAGCTAGATAAATCATTTTAGCCACATAATTTTAATACGCAACGCAGGATTCGTCAGGTGGGTACAACTAACTACGAGTATAAAGCAGCAACAGCCCGGCTAGTATGATAGCTTATACCGTCACGTTTTATGTGACGTTTCAGTACATTTTAGCCATATAACGTGACGGTATAAGCTATCATACTAGCCGGTCAGGCGTCGTTATAAACATAACAATTAAGAAATCCGCAACAGGCTTCGTCAATTTACCAGCATTATTTTTCAGAAAATTGTACTTAAAATAATCCTGACATCACCCATATCAGCCGAACGACGTCCAGTGCCTGCCTGAAAGCCTGAGCTTACTACGGGGCGCAGGCTTCGTCAATTTACCAGCATTTTTTTTTCAGAAAATTGTACTTAAAATAATCCTGACATCACCCATATCAGCCGAACGACGTCCAGTGCCTGCCTGAAAGCCTGACCTTACTACGGGGCGCAGGCTTCGTCAATTTACCAACATTTTTTTTTCAGAAAATTGTACTTAAAATAATCCTGACATCACCCATATTAGCCGAACGACGTCCAGTGCCTGCCTGAAAGCCTGAGCTTACTACGGGGCGTTACAGGGCATGGTTCGATTTGTTAAAGACTGTCCCCGATGTCCAGCAGTGGAGATCCTTGTGCTGATATGGTGGTGGTGGTGGTGGTGGCCCTATGACATTATTATTTATCAATTTATTTATTTACAAATCGATACGCAGTCCGAAAAAGTTTGTACGAAAAATGCACAGAAATGAACCTGATTACAAAAACGTAAGTTGTTTGCAAACAGTTAGGTGTGGTTGACCCACCCAAAGTTATGATAATGACATATTTGTAGTCATTTATCATTCATTGCCAATTGTAATACAACTGCGGCGCCATTCAGCACTTCTTCGATGATTCGTGACATAACCATTCATGTGACATGGCTTGAAGTTTTGCCACATGCCGAATGTTCGCTCAGTATTTATATTACTTAGTGCTTATCTATGCTTGATGCCTAATACGGTATTATAAAGTCAAATCAGTAACTGTTTACGAAACGTCAAAAACGCTGGGTTATTATGAAGTTTGTAGGGAAATATGCCTAATGACGTCACAATCTTCTAAGTACTTTTTTTATTATTAAAAATGGGATTACTCTACGTTCATACTGCGTCCTTTTTATTCATGTTAATGTATTTAAAAATCTTTAAACATGCATAAATAAGCTGAAATTTGACTTTTCCGAGTATTTTTGTATGATTTTGATTATTATTATTGGTAAAGGGTGCAACTGCACTGGGAATAACGCTAGGATGATGATGATGGTGATTATTGGTTAAGTGCCTCATAAGAAGGCTCAAAGTCACCCAAAGAGCGATGGAGAGAGCTACGTTGGGAGTTTCTCTGCGTGATCGCATCAGGAATGAGGCCATCCGCAGCAGAACCAAAGTGACTGATATAGCCCTCCGAATCACTAAACTTAAGTGGCAGTGGGCGGGCCACATAGCACGTAGAACCGATGGCCGTTGGGGCGGAAAGGTTCTCGAGTGGCGACCGCGTACCGGAAGGCGTAGCATGGGCAGGCCCTCCACACGGTGGACTGATGACCTGGTGAAGGTCGCCGGTGTCCGCTGGATGCGGGTGGCGCAGGACCGGTCATCGTGGAAGTCTTTGGGGGAGGTCTATGTCCAGCAGTGGACGTCTTTTGGCTGACATGATGATGATGATGATGTATGTATGTATAACACTTTATTGCACAAAAAAAAACAATAAGAATCGAAACAAAATAATAAAATATAAAAGTACAAAGGCGAACTTATCCCTATAAGGGATCTCTTCCAGTTAACCTTCGATAACATGAGAAAAATAAATGTAGTACACAAAGGCGACAAACTAATGATGATTGGTTAAATTAAAAAAAAGTGTATAATACCGTATTATCGAACATCAATTTGATGTGATGTGGTTCTGCATCCGGCTGTCAAAAGGGCGATCGTGGGTTCGAATCCTAAATCCTAAAGTTCCCATAGTTTTTCTATTTTGATATCTGTTAACTACGTAGAAATACAAAGGTGACCCCCCCCCCCCCCCCAACACGCACCGGGCCAACTTCGAGACTACTGTCCATTCGCCCTTATTCATGAAAAGTCCTATGTCCGGCTATGGCACGTTTATAGGATGATCAGTTAACATGGCCTGGAATGGTAGCCATGTCACGGTTTGTCATTAAAACAAGTTGAATCGCGCCTCAGGTAGTGACCTCAGCAGACAAATCGGTTGTTAGTATTGCCATCAATTCGAATGATTGCTGTTAATTTGTCATAATTGTAATGATTTTTATCTGTATGAAATATATATCTGATGATCAAAATGTTTCTTTTAATATTACGACGGTGGCAAACGAGCGTACGGCCTGCTTGATGGTAAGCAGACACCGTAGCCTGGAGTCCCAGGCGTCCATATGTCTGGGACTCCAGAATAATGACTAGCGCGCTTCCAACAAGCTTTAATACAAATAAAGAGTACAGTAAGAGATAGAAAGAAAACAAAAAAGTAGGTAGAGGTAGACAATAATTACAAACGCTAAAGAGCGATCTCTTGACAACCTTTGGGAAGTGGAAAAAAAGAAAAATATGCCGGAGAGGGCTCAGGATTCGCCTTATCATCGGGCATAGTTGGGGCGGTATGGGTGAGATCGACCACCCGCATGCCAAGCGTGGCGATTATGGCATTTACCCCCCATGAAATTGGGGGAGGCCCATGTCTAGCAGTGGACGTCCTAGGGCTGATATGGTGGTGGTGGTGGTGGTGGGTGAGATCGAGTATTGAGAGCACAATGTAAATCAATAAGAACTTTATTGGAATACACTGGTCACAATTACACTTTTAACCGTACTTAGACAAACACTTTAATGAAACTTAAATGTAGCGTGGACAGTGATAGAGAGCCGGAGCTCGGCCCACTTGGCTCCATCCCAGCGCATGGAGTGGGGATAGATGGTTCGATTCGATGTGACGTCAGCCACAAAATCAACCAATCGTAGCCAAACCACACGCTGCGCTACAATTTAGTGTCCGTACTCATGACATGCTGTCTCCGACATATGGTATATATGCAGTAGGTGGTGCACAGATTTTATTTAACGTGCACTGTTCGTATGTAAATACATGGTGATTCAGGAGACGTGAGCAGGACCAACACTGCATACATAGTAAATGGCAATAAATCGTTCACCATTGCATTTAAGTGAAACACCCATACCTTTTTCCTGTATTTTAATTTTTGTTAAGTTAAAGTTTAAATCTCTACAATCATGGTCACCCTACAACAACTGGTTTATAAAGATTAAACCTCTAACTGTTATGACAGCATTTTCATTATGAAGAAAGTAAATTGTCACATTGAGTGAGATACGACATTCCAAAAGTAATCAGACTCAGATGACATTCAATTTGACACGTATCACTTGACTGGAGTATTCTGATTGTAGAGTGAGCATGAATTTCGTAAATAATTTAAAACTTTTTGTTTTCAACACCAAAGATAAATGAACGTTAATTTCACTAATAGCGGTAAGAAGCAGTAGCTTATGATCTACTGAATCCGTAGTGTTGAGCTTGCTCACGTCTCCCGAATCACCCTGTATGTAAGTGGTCACTAAAATTTTGTAATCCTTTTTTCAGCCACTTGCCGGTATCAGATTGAGCTGAAATTTGGCATACCTACCTACCTACTTATGTAAGTTCGGTCACAATACAATATTATGATATTTATGATACCCCCGAGCTGATCTGATGATCGAGACTGAAGGTGGTCATAGCAACTTCTAAACTACACAAGACAAACCCACCGTGTTTGGGCTCATTCGAACCGTCTCAACGGGTGGTTGATGAAAAAGTACAGTCGGCAAAAAAACCTGTATCGAAAGTGTTATTTTGGAATAAGCTTATTTGATTTGAGGAATGGTTGTATTGACGATTAGGCCGTACGCCTATATGCCACGTCGGTGGCAAATAGGCGTACGGCCCGCCTGATAGTAAGCGGTCACCGTAGCCTATGGACGCCTGCAACTCAAGAGGTGTCACATGCGCGTTGCCGACCCTCTATAAATTTGTACACTCCTTTCTTGAAGAACCCACAATCGGAGCGTCCGAGGGAGGATTTTTTTTAAACTCCGGATAGGTTTGAGCTTGGTTACAAAATCACCTGATGGTAAGCGATATTGTGGTCTAGGATGGAGCGCGCTTACCTAGTAAAAACCGGTCCGTACGCCTCGCGCCGGACCGCAAAAAACCTGTCTCGGTCGGTCTGTGTCGGTCGCGTCTTCGTATTCCTCTGGAACCGTACCGTACGCGACCATTTGGGTTCTAAGGTGTGAGGATGAATGCCCTGCGATGGTAGAAAGCGGCCGTGGAAATGTTATTTTGGACGGTCTTCTGCAAGGCGGAGGTACTTCCTCCGTTGGGCTGCTCCAAATATAAATAGATAAAATGAATACATAAATACTAGGAGACAATCGAACTAGTACAGTCAACAGCAAAAGTGGATGATCGATCATTTTAGTACCTTAGTACCTTGTCACTTTCACTACTTTGACACATCCCAACTGTGGCAGTATTGTTACGTTAATGCGACAAAGTACTAAAATCATCATCTAAATTTGACGTTGACTGTACGTATGCTCAATAAGGCTTGTGCCATGGGTTCTGTTAAAGGGACCACTTCAAGTTCGTGACTTCGGAAAATTGGTCACGTTATAAAACGGTTCATTTTGACCCTCGCCTGCGGCTCGGGCCTCAAACATCTGCGATATCGACCTTTGTTTGTTTTACAACCCTTGTATCGTAAATAGCTATTATAATGTATCATGTCGTAATCAATAAAACTAACGGTTTTATTGATCTGCACTGTCGATTAATGCGAATTGGTATTTCTTTCTTCTATTAATTTGAAGTTGTCCCTTTAAAATACTTAAATGCGATTTGTTTACATGATTTGTATCTATTGATATAATGACTATGGTATATACCAGGGGTCGGCAACCTTTTAGCGGCTAAGGACCATAATAGTACTTATTTATAATTTGTGATTTAATCAGACAAAATGTGATTTCAACCAGGAGGCTTGCGGGCTGGAAGGAAAGGGCTCACGGACCGCCTGTTGCCGACAGCTGGTAAATATAGACGATATAAAATATGAGCGAAACGACTTGTCGGGTGCCTCCTTACCATCAAAGAGAGGCTCGTGACCCCCAGGGCAATAAATATGTATCAGTATGAGGGCGCGATCGTCATATCATGATGATGGGATTGCTCGGCTAAGTACCAACTTGCCGCACTCGACTCGGTGGACCGCAGAGCCAGGAGGCTCATTGGTGGCAGTACGAGTACGGTAGTGGGGAATAAGCTGCAGAGCCTAGCACATAGACGCATGTGAGTCTTCTACAGATTGTACTTCGGAGAGTGTGCTCAGGAGCTCCATGAGCTCATACCACCTTCCCCCTTCTTCCACCGGACATCCAAACGTACGGCTGGCTACCATCCTTACCTGGTCGAAATTCCTCTAATTCGAACCAAGCGCTATGCATCATCCTTTATAATGCGCACTTCTAAGGTTTGGAATTCTCTGCCGGCGTCTGTAATATTTCCGAGTTCATATAACCTAGACCTTTTTAAGGCACGAATAAATAGGCATCTTCTGGGTGAGCTCGCTTCATCGTCGGCCTCATCTTTGCCCCCTGGCTAGATGCTGGTCAAGAGCAATCCCATTAAAAAAACCCTAAAAAGGACTATTTCATCTTGTAGTAATAGTATTTTTATGTTTGTATCACGGGGTGTTCCTTCGGTACAAAAGTGTGAAAAAACAGAGAAAATAAAATCTGTGATCCGTTTTGTCCTACCTATTTACAGACGGTTGAGAGAGACATCAAACTGATGAGATGCTTCGTTCTGTCAAACATCGGTTAGAATACCGGCCCAGTGTAGTCAAGGCTGCCTTCTAAAAGTCTTTGAACCCAAGATTAGCCCTAAAAGATGAAATACCACAATTTCACGAACTATTTAAGGGAATGGCTTGAAAAGGACCAGGACAGATAATCGATGGTGATAGCTCGTTTTAAATTAACCTCAACATCATTTTAGCTAGAAGCCGAAGTAGCTGAGCGGTAAGGCACGTGATTTTTAATCTGGTGTCGTGGGTTCGAACCCGGTTCGTAACACAGGGTTAAAAAAACTTATGTACAAAATGGGTGGAGTAAGAATTTTTGAACCATAGTTAAAATCAAAATCAAATATTTATTCTGCAAATAGGCCACAAGGGCACTTTTTACATGTCAAAGCATGAATTTATACAATTTAAAAAACTGACAATCTTACTTAATAATAATGATAAAACATTATACTGATTAACAATTCGATGAAAATAAATTTACAAATATTAAGGACGTATTGAATACGATCTGTGTCCGAATAAACAAAAAGTATATAAAATTATGGACCCGGGTATGTCCTTAAACTACGACCAAGACCACCGGGGAATGGACAGCAGCATTCCTAGAGTGGCGGTGGAGATACTGCGATCGCCAACCCGCATGCCAAGCGTGGCGATTATGGCATTTACCCCCCATGAAATTGGGGGAGGCCTATGTCCAGCAGTGGACGTCCTAGGGCTGATATGGATGGATATAAAATTAATTTAATATCTCAGAGATGTACATGGCTAAGGTTTCAATCAGGGCTTGTAACCGGTTAATTTCTCCATACAAAAAACCGGTTAGGAATTTTGTTCTTTCGTTTACTATTTCATGTTTAATCAGGCAATCTAAAAATACACAGTCATGACCTAAATACATTACACAGACCTAGATAAAGAGCATAAACTAATTAAAATTATTTGGCTATTTCGGGGTTTTTGAGATTAACCGGTTACAACCCCTGGTTTCAATTTGTCTCATCATCATATCAGCCGAAGGCCGTCGAATGCTGGACATAGGCTTCCTCCAAAGAATGCCACAATGACCGCTCCTGTGCCATCCGGATCCAGCAGACTTCCGCGATCTTTACCAGGTCATTAGTCCACCTTGCGGGAGGCCTAACCACGCGACGCCTTCCAGAGGGCCTACTCCGAACTTCGAAAATCGAACTTCGTATCGTACCTCAGGACGTGGTTGCCACAATTTGTCTACTACAATGTAATAGATAACACAGTGATACGAAATTACCCATATTAATCCCATGACCCATGACACTTCAGGCTCAGCTCCTTTAGACTTTGTGGCTAACTATATATATACACATATATATATGATAATATATGTATGTATGTATGTATAAATATTTATTTTTATATATGTATATTATTATAAATATAGTATAAAATTATTGTAATTATTAGTAGGTTTCATTAATTATTTCGGCACCACCTACTGCGAATTGTAATTATTTGTTTTGATTTCCGCTACCCAAAGGTTGTCTGGTAGAGATCGCTCTTTAGCGATAAGACCGCCTTTTGTTTGCGTATTGTATTGTAATACCGTAGCGCTCGTGGCCCAGCCTCGCCCGCGTACCGCGTGCGGTAAGCAAGGTTAAGCAATGGGGGCCAGGTCAGTTCTTGGATGGGTGACCGCTTTGAGTGGTTACTAACTGAGCGCTCTGGTGCTTTGGAAGGCACGTTAAGCCATTGATCCCAATCCGTGTTTCTTAAGTTCGAGGTTTAAATTGTATAATAATCCACCTTAAGTAATTAAAGACCTTCCTTATAAGCATTTTTGTATTAGTAAGCTTAATCAATGGCTCACAGAAAAAACATTTTATATTTAAACTGGACTAAAATTGAATAAGATTCCCTATTATGCATTTGCATGCTATGTTGTTGGCGAGATATGGTGTACCTATATCGACATGTAAACACCTTTTTAAACCATTTCTTGACCACACGTGACCCCTGAGTGGTGCTAAAAGTGCGACAAACTGGCAACCGTACTGTTTTCTAGAAGATCTCACAGTTCGAAATAATTGCCATACGATGAATAAATAAACACCCAAATAAATTGTATGAAATCATATTCGCGTCAAAACGGTATCTTTTTTTTTAATTATTCTTCAAATTAGGCATATTACATGCACCTATGAACGTCAATAAACTACCACCGGTTCGGAAAAATAAACCTCTGCCACGAGAAGAACCGGCGTAAGAAACTCGGCGAGAAGAATATCAATTAAATTGTAGACGAATTAAATGTCTTAATGGGATGCCTCGATTCTGTAAACCACGCCGTCTCCATGCAAGAGACGAGATGGAACGCTTCGGGAAGGGCTTTCTAGGACAAATTTCGATAAATATTTCGAGTTTGTGAAGTTTTATTCTTTTCGCCTGTTACGGGAGTTTATATCATGTAGAATTTCATCATTTTAACTTACTTGGTTTACCCGAGATACTATACCTATAATATATACAGTACTTATATAGATAGGGTTCTTCAAGACAGGAATTAATTAATTTTTAAAGGGTCGGCAAAGCGAGTTGCAGTCGTCCATAGGCTGTGGTGATCCCTTGTCCTCAAACGGTCCATACGCGTGCTTGCTATTGACGTGGTTTATAAAAAAGTGTCGTTAATAAATGTATTGTTTTAATAGGCTGAGGAGAAAAAGTGAAATAATGACTCAACGTAGTTTTTTTGTATCAAGAAAATATTAAGCAATCATGTTTCGGTTATAGTCAGAGAAATAATCATATATCTGAAAATAAATGATTATTTCTTCGTCTGTTCAGTAAGGTGTTTCTAATAACGCGATATTTTGCATTGCATGCCCTTAATTTAACGTGTAAACAAATCATCAAATTCCCAAGCGATGCATGCGCATGCGCATCGTTCATAGCTGTGATTATGCGGACCCATTACCCTAATGTCTGGTTTTATACGCAATCGCTCAATAACCGCGATCAGCACCTTGGGGGAGTCGTGAGATGTTATTATTTATCGGCATAACTCCGTTTAGGTATGCTTTCCTAATGTGAAAATGTCAAAGTTATGGTTTAGTGATATATATTTTTAAATACTGCCGTTTTATGCCGCAAGAAACCACGGCACCATGCCACAGGGGCCTGTTTTAATTCGACTATATTTTTTATTATTAATAATATTTATTTATAATTGTAGTTATACTAAGTTAGTTATACATACATATGTGTAGTTCATTTTTATTTTGTCAATATCAAATTATTTTTGTTTAAGTATAAATCAATTACTAATTTTTATTTTGTATTAAGTAGACTAAGTACGTCTGTTAACGGAATATATGTATAAATTCAAATTAAAGGGAAAAACCGGACAAGTGCGAGTTGGACTCGCCCACCGAGGTCCGTACAGGTTCGATACTTTAAATAAAGAGTATACATTTTTTATGTTTTTTTTACAAATGTATAATTTTCAGATTCTTTCCAGCACTTGCAGTAAATTACGATATTACTTGCCAAATTTCATAGTTATAGGTCAACAGAAAGTACCCTATAACTATAAATACTGATTCCCTTGAGAGCGTAGAAATATACGTTTCTTGCGGCATAAAACGGTCGTATCTTTTTTAAACGTTTGATTCTTTTACAGCTCCAAAGCTCGGCGCGTTCCCGAGATAAAGAACCCAGACAGACAGACAACAAAGTGATCGTATAAGATTTCCGATTTTTCCCATTGAGGTACGGAACCCAAAAAAATTAAAACTTAGTGCTTCGAGCAGGATTTTAATCTGCGGCATTTTGGCATACGCGGCCAGTCAATCTAGCCACCTGAACTACCGGAACAATCAAGCTCAGGCACGAAATCTTTCACTAGTTCCTTCTTGCAACGCCTTAGGGTGGCGTACAGCGACATCTATCTAGAAGACTCATGCTTCTTTCATCTCGCAATTGATTGTTTCAGTAGCTCAGAGCGGTTGGCCGCGTATGCCAAGATGTCGCAGGTTTGAATCCTGCTCGAAGCACATTTATTATTTTCTCTTTTTAATTTGAGTTAATAAGCTTAAATTATATATTATAAAAATAATATATTTGACATTCATACAACGTGAGCTTGTATTTGATATATCACACGATAAAGTGTGCAAAACTTGGTTTTATTGGTTAATTGACCCCCCGAAAGTGGTCCATATTTAAAATTCATTTATTTACATTACATTTCTGTGTTTGGATCACCGATTTACATATTTATACCAAATTTCAAATCAAGCGGTCAAGTAGTTTCAGAGTAAATTGGCTGTGACACACGGACGGACAGACACAGGAGTGATCCTATAAGGGTTCCGTTTTTTCCTTTTAAGGTACGGAACCCTAAAAATTAGTACCTACGCCAATTCTTCGGATTAAGGTAACGGACCCCGGGCATACAGGATGCAACTGTATTGGGATAAAGCAACAATGATGAGATGAATGTTACGTACAGCGTTACGTAACGGTATTCAACGGCCTGTTTAGCCTAGTTGGTAGTGACACTGCCTCCGAAGCTAGAGGTCCCGGGTTCGAATCCCGGCCAGGGCACTATTTGTGCATTTAGCACGGATATTTGTTCTTGGGTCTTGGATGTTTTCTATGTATTTATCTATATATAAGTATGTATATCGTCGTCTTGTACCCATAGTACAAGCTTTGCTAAGTTTGGGACTAGGTCGATTTGTGTAAGATTGTCCCCCAATCATCATCATCCTCCTAGCGTTGTTCCCAGTACAGTTGCATCCTGAAGGATGCCTGGGGTCCGCTACCTAATCCTAAGATTGTCCCCCAATACTTATTTATTATTTATTTATTTATTCAACCTTGACCTTCTAACTCCAAATCCACCTAAAAAAATACCCTCATCTGGACTTGATCCCATTAAAGATTTTAATGGCAGGCAATTATTTAACTCCCAATTAGTACGTCTGTTCATCATTTTAATTTATTCATTGCATTTATCAATGCCGTTATTGAAGTATTTGCGGATTCACAGTAGTCATATTAATTACTCTTCTCCATTAATTTGATGGTTACATCGTGAGGAACCTAGATAGTATACTTTAAATCATTTGAATCGGCAGTGTTTCTTACGCTGGTTCTTCTCGTGGCAGAGGTTTATTTTTCCGCAGCGGTGGTAGTTTTATACAAGATTACATCACTAGTAAAGCCAGCTATTGGGACTTACGACTTTTTAGTGCCTGTATTCACATGATATTCAGATGCGATTTTCTCTCCATACATTTTCATAGTAGTAAATTAACCCGTTATTTTTGAAGTTCTTGTAGTTGGAAGCAAGAACCTAATCACTTAGAACAATTTGGACGTGGTTAGGATTAAAATTTTTGTATTTTCTTTTTCCGTATCTATCTATGAAAATTTATTCGCATCTGAATACCATGTGAACACAGGCAGTAAATAGTCGTTAGTTCCAATTCAATTGATTTCAAAAACTTCCTTAGTTCCTACAGCTACTGAAACATTACGATGAGCTAGAAAAAAAGGGAAAATTAAAAAACATCCAAACATTTTCCAAATGTATGGCAGTATGGAAAACGTACATTTTTCAAAATAAAATGGTGCATATCTTGGAAACTAAGAGACTTTGCACTAAAGAAAGTTGTGTCTAAAATATCTAAAATGACCTCCTCTATCATCCCTGAATCAAAATCAATCAAATTCAAATATTTTTTCTGCAAATAGGCCACAAGGGCATTTTTACATGTCAAAGTGTTAATTTATACAATTTAAAAAACTGACAATATTACTTAATAATAATGATAAAAAAAATATACTAATTAAGGATTCAATGAAAATAAAAAATATACTGATTAATAATTTACAAATATTAAGGACGTATTGAATACGATCTGTGTCCGAATAAACAAAAAGTATATAAAATTAATTTAATATCTCAGAGATGTATATGGTCTCTGAGCGTCCAAATACGATTAATAACAATTATTTCAAAGTCCTTAGAGATGTAAATGAACACTAAGCGCTAAAATTAAAATAAGTAAACTTAATATTGTTAGAGATGTATAAGGTCTCTAAGCGTCAATAGCAATAAAACTAATCCAGAACAGGATTATGTCTCTCGTCAATCTACATACAATGAAAGCCTTTGCGTCTTGTTACCAACCACCCTAAAAACTGGTATTGGTACTACTTTCTTAGGCGACTGTACATTGGGTACATCTATCAATCGAGTTTAGAACCATAAAAGGACTAGTAAAATATTAACTACGTGCTAGTTAGAAGTGAATATGAAAGAGTTCAATACAAATTATAATTTACGATCTTAAATTACGATGCAATGTAGATATTGACTAATTTGGATAGAGCGTAAACCGAGCGGTCAGGTCCCGACACCACAAAACTGTAGTTAGGAATGTCAGTTGAGATATGTTGTTATTATATACACTTAGTCCGTGAAAGTCGGACCATTGTGCGTGACGTGAACGCCAGCTAGGAATCTAGCTAGCCTAACTCCGACCAGAAGCGCAGGATCCTCCTGGTGTCACCACAGGCTTCGCGGAGTGACCTCGGTGCGTTGAGGATTTGAGTCCGTTGTGTAGCTACAACTTTTCATTCCAGGATGACATGGGGAGCTGTTTCATCGGCCGACAGGCGTCCCCTGAATTTTTATTTTTTTAAAACCTTTTTTTTTTTAATACCACGTCGGTGGCAAACAAGCGTACGGCCCGCCTGATGGTAAAGTTGTGGGACGCGGAGTTTGTGTCTATCACTACTCTATGATGTATGGTTCAGGAGGAGTAGAGTCACAACGAAATGCGCGAATCGGGGGTAGTGGAGTATCTTTATCTACTAAAAACTATGCAATATCTTGGTATTATTAATACCAACAGATTGCATGGTTTTTATTAAATAGATACGCAGTGTTAATAAAAATGATTTTTCATACCTACGGTTTTCTCATTAAAATTAAATTAAATTAAATTAACGTTTATATCAAGCTCGTGGCTCATAAAGTGTTAGTTACAATAAAGCTTAAAAAACCTTTGCTTTAAATCCTTATGGTTAACCAAAATGAGTTAGAACGGGATAGATAGTACGATAATTTTCGGCTGCTAGCGAATTGACTTTTCAATGGAGACAATTCGTTAGCAGCCGAAAGTTAGCACACCAAAATGTAAATTCCCATATAATCCAAAACGTCCCAGACGTCGGTTCAGTGCAATTTACAGTTATGAAAGCGGAGACACTGACAGGTGAAGACCTGTCAAATATCACTTATCTGTCTCTCTCAAACTTACTCATTAATTGTTGCATTAGTGAGAATAGATCAGGCGTACAGAAATCGTTCAACTTAAATGAGCGGGTCTGTAGTAAAGCTACTCTGATATCTGTCGTCTACTAGGACAGGGATATTATTTTAAAACTGCTTTTAACCTACCTACGTATGTATTTGACACATTCTAACGCCTCTAGAAATACAGTTCAGAGTCATATACATGTTTTCAATTAAATTTTATCCAAAACGCGGCAAAATCTATTAGTTGTGCTAAATTGTTTTCTGTATTTTATAGGCGCTCGACGGACCATGCTAAATTTATTCGTAAATTAATTATTTTAAAAGTCTGATTTTTTTTAATACTACGTCGGTGGCAAACAAGCGCACGGCCTGCCTGATGGTAAGCGGTCACCGCAGCCTATGGACGCCTGCAACTCCAGGGGTGTCACATGCTGGTTACCGACCCTTTAAAATGTATACACTCCTTTCAGTTCAGTCCTTTCATGTCAGTAGAATTACATGTTCATGCATGTTCCGTTCCGCCATAATTTGGCATGCAAAATCTAAAATCTAATTTAAAACGTCATAATACTATTATCTATTTATACAATTGATCAAAATATTCTTTTAAGTTATAAAATGGTCGAGTTATCAAGTAAGATTTAAATTTTCTAGATAATTCGCATTGCTTTATGTCGTCGTTTAAATTATTATAAATTTTAATACCATTATATTCAATCCTTTTTTTGAAATGCACATAATTATTTTTTTTATAATATTTTTTTTTTTTTTTTTATAAATATTGGGGGACAATCTTACACAAATCGATCTAGTCCCAAACTAAGCAAAGCTTGTACTATGGGTACTAGACGACGATATACACATACTTATATAGATAAATACATACTTAAATACATAGAAAACATCCAAGACCCAAGAACAAATATCCGTGAAAAATGCACAAATAAATGCCCTGGCCGGGGTTCGAACCCGGGACCTCTAGCTTCGGAGGCAGAGTCACTACCAACTAGGCTAAACAGGTCGTCAATTATTAGATTTAGACTACGTGGTCTACTGTCAGTGTCACTATTACATGCAAAACTGAACTTATTTTTGTAAACAAAAATGCAGACTAAATTTATGTAAAGCGATATCACGGTTAGTATTCAGTGTTTTACAAAAAGTGGATGGCAATGTTCAAGAGGCTTTGCTTTTTCGACATACCTAAGAGCCTTTTTTGTAGTATGAGAACACGGTTCACATGAACACCATTACCCCAAACCTCAAGACCATACCTTAAACGGAGAAACCTGAGGGAGGAAAAACCTGAGGGAGCAAAAATACAGCGATTATTTAGGTTTTCATGCAAGACATAAAAAATTCAAAAACTCGCTGTATTTTTTTTGTTTTCTAATTTCTAGCAACAGAAACTAATGTCCGACCTAGGTTTGGCAGATCCCATTGTGTAAACAAAGTTTTATGTTATTTCAGCATGGCGTTTAAAAATGAGAATGAAACTACGTTTGTATGGAGAATCGAGTTCGGTCGAGCGTTCGAGGGCTCTTAATACGACACAAAAATGTCGTAAGTACGAATTCACTGCAACATTTTTACCCACGACGGAACGGAGAAGGTATATGCGTTTAGGGTGAGAGGTTGTTTGTTTGTGTGTGCACCTCAATATCTCCAAAACGGCTTGACCGATTTGAATGCGGTTTTCTGCAATGGGTTTGTGGTTTATTCGGGACGAACCTTCAACAAATTTTACGACCATATTTCACCAGGGGGCGCTGCAGTTAACATTTTCCTCTTGAAAGTACATTTGAACGAATTTTCTCCGGAACTCTGCTTGACCAGCATAGAAGATTTTGATAGCACTTGATGAGGAGTACATGTAATTGAACTTTAAGGATCATGATGGAGCAGAAAAACATGGTAGGGAACTGTTAAGGGGTTAGATACCTTTATGTCCGTTTTTGGGCGCTTGTGTTTATGTTTGCTCAGCAGCCGTTGTAAACGAACTTCTGAGGGTCTGATGATGGAGTAGAACAACATCACACAGAACCTTTCGAAGGCATATAGCTACTTGACCGTGTTTGGGCTAATTTCATTATGTTTGCTGAGTAGCTTCTGTACATGACCTGCTGAGCGTCTGATGATGGATCAGAACAATATTGCAGGGAATCTTGTTCAGGTAATTATTTTGTAAACCGTGTTTTGACTATTTTGATAGTATTTATTGAGAAGCCTCTTCTCCTGAAATGCTGAAGGTCTGATGATGAAGCAGAACAGCACCCTAGGGAACTTTGCGAATACACATATGTGTATTACCGTGTTGTGATTATTTTGATAGTGTTTTCTCGGTAGCTTCTGTGCACGAACTGCTGAGGGCTTCAAGTATTATGAAACAGAATAATGAAGTAAGGAACTTTGTGAAGGCTCATAGATAGAATACCGTAATACGGCTCTTTTAAAGGTGTTTAGTGAGTAGCTTCTCTACAAGGACTGCTAAAAGTAGATTTTTTTCTCTTTATACCCGCAACGGAGGGTTACGTGTAAGCTGTATGTTCCCTAAACACATCTGCCGATTTAAATATACATATAATCATATTATGGTTTTGGTTTCAGTATTATTATGGGGTTTGTGATTTATCGGCGATACATGACGTAAATATGCCACGGGGAACTAGTAAACCATCGTGTTATGCTGTATAAAATAATTTCAGGATCAAAACGGCTTCACTAAATTAGATGTACGGCATACTTAATTATTTCCACAATTTGAAGTTTAAAATGAATGGTCCAAATAACTAATATACCTAAAATTTCTTGTTCTTGTGAAAAAGGCATATGAGTACGAGCTTCTAGTGGGTTCGCATTTATAGTGGGCTCGCATTTACTCGTAGTACGCTTTCTGAAGGGAAAAGCTTCGGACCTTCGGCCCTACGCAAAACTCGGCCTTCACCTTCACACACCTTTGGGCCTGCGGTCCTCAGGTTCTCTTTTTTAAGACATTTTGGGATAGAAAGTATTCATGTGGGCACGTCCTTCAGGCCTTCGGTCTTATAGATATGGCTCGCATACTCGCATAGTAAGCTCGTACTGAAGGGATACTGGGACACTTTGGGCCTCGCGGTAGTCGCAGTACTTACCCTTACGTGCCTTGCTGCTCACGCGTGGGCTCGACCTTCCACCCTTTAGCTCGCTAGCTGGCGTAGAAAGTGCCCTGGTGAGACACTTCGGTCTTTCAGTCCCATTAGCCTCGACGCTCCCCTTTGAACACTCAGCGATAGTGAGAATCCGCGTAGGCTCGCGCAGAGAGCGTGACCCTCCACGTTCGGGCTTTTAGGCACTTCGGGCCTTCTGACCTCTGCCTTTGGTTTGACGTGCCTTGCCACTTACCTTTAGGCTCTCAAATTCTATTTGTAAGAACTCATAGATAGTGAGTGTCCGTAGGTTCTCTTGTAAGTCACTCGGGGCTAGAAAGATTAAGGATGATTCACAGTAGGCCGCTCCGTGTCCGGGCCGGCCCGTTTTCTATGACAAGAAAACGACGGCCGTTGCGCGGCCGGGCCCGGTGATACTCGGAAGCGGTCCGACCTGGCCGCCTTTGTTCAACCCAGGCGTTTGACGGCCGACCCAGCTACTACAGCCGGGGCTCAGAGGGCCTACTCCGAACTTCGAAAATCGAACTTCGTGTCATGCCGTCCATTTCACTCTCGTTTTATACAGTATATGACGGAAAGGGACAGTACGATACGAAGTTCGATTTTCGAAGTTCGGAGTAGGCCCTCAGAAGCAGCTCGGTCTGGGCCTAGCCCGGAAACGGAACGGTCTAATTCGAATCATCCTTTACACGTGGGCTCGCCCTTAGGACCTCCGGCCCTTGGGCTCACGTAGAGAGTGCTCGACTTTCGGGCTACTATGCCCCTTTCGCCGGAATATATAGCGTTAGGTGAGAAACAACCATAGTTTTTTAATACCACATCGGTGATATACAAGTGTACCTACGGTCAGCTTGGTGGTAAGCGGTTACGGCAACCTGCAGTTGTGGAATGAGTTCCCTGCCTTGGTTTTCCCAAGGGACTACAGTAAGCGTCCATCTTGTAATTCCAGGGGTGTTAATGCGCGTTGCCGACTCTTTAAAACTGTATACACTCATTCCACAACTGAAGCGTGTTAGGGAGGAATGTATATACATTATTCTATAAAAATAATAAAATTAAATAAAATTAAAAAATTTGAAAAACCCACGACGGTTTTAACTAATGGCAAAATAATGAAATAAAACAATTAAAAGCCCCCGACCATATACGAAGTAAGTACATAAAGATAAAAGTAGATTTCAAAAACGGTTGTATGATTGCGAGGTATAGTTACAAACCCAGAAAAATCCGTCGGGGGCTGCCATTGCCATGTCTGTTCTTAATTTTATAAAACTCAAGATACATTCATTAATTACATAATACAGCAACTTAAATCGAGGTGCCCATTACACAGACCACATAATCTTACTTCATTTCAGGGCAGGCAATGGCAGCTCCCGACGGATTTTTCTGGGTTTGTAACTATACCTCGCAATCATACAACCGTTTTTGAAATCTACTTTTATCTTTATGTACTTACTTCGTATATGGTCGGGGGCTTTTAATTGTTTTATTTCATTATTTTGCAATTAGGTAAAACCGTCGTGGGTTTTTCAAAAAGTTTAATTTTATTTTATACTATCCAGGTCCTTCTATTCGCATCAATGTATTAATAGGAATAGTATGAAACGTTCTCCAACCAATTTGTATGAACAGTGATTTCTCAAACTGTTGACATTCCAGTAATAATTGGCGGATAAAATTATCACAAGTATTTGAAGAACTTATGAAAGAGAACGTTGAAATGGAATCGTTGAATGTTAAGGGTCGAATGGACGTTCGGAATTCGATGTGTACTTGTTCTCTAATAAAATTAAAATGAACGCCCATCAATCGTCCTTCTCGTCCATCAATCAGGTTTCTTTCAGTAAAAACCTAGTTTATTATCCTTAGTTCTTAACGTATTTCCCTAGGAATACATCGGGTAAACTGTTCAATGTTTGACATTTCAATTTAAATATTTGACACCCTATGCTTATCACTTATTACTATGAATTATGATTTAAAATATCGATTTTTGGGGCAGGGTTCAGCACTGGGACACCTACCTTACCTAAAAAACTTCCAAGCTTGAGCAAAAGAAAAAAACATTTACAGAAGATATACACTACTCAGTAGCAAGAACAATTGTGTACAACTGAAATTTATTAACCTTTTTTGAGGTTTGCCCGACGTTTCGAATGTAACACAACATCGGTCACAAGCCACCACCAACCAATAATAATGTGTAAAAATTTATATATTTATTTAAACTTGCCCGATTTTTTGTGGTTTGAGCGTTTTTATTCTTTAATAGCAAGAATAAAAACGCTCAAACCACAAATACTTGCCCTGACCAGGTCTTGAGCCTTCAGTTTTCAGACAGGGGCTCTGCCAATTATGCTAACAAGTCGTTAAACTAATAAACACACATACAAAATCACTTTGCAGGGGTTAACAAGAACTTTGACCTTACAAACAAGCCACTTAGACTAAGATAAGTATAACATTAATAACACTTTTTGCAATCTACTGCTCCAAAATTGCACGTACTTAATTGGCCGTCCTTGCACTTGTCAACTTATCAAAGTTTTGCCCAAGTAAAGTACTTGCTTCACTATAGATTTGCGTGTACTGCTTGACCTGACCTGAGAATTAAGCGAATTCTACCCATCTACCCATTCACGACACAAATATATAACTAGAACTAAGCCAGCTTAAAACTGACCTCCGAATCATTTCTTATACCGGCTGCCTGTGACAATTCGGTCGCGTAATGTAAAAAATAAAGACTAATCTGTGGGAAATATTATAGCCTATGTCCACCTCAAAGGTCTTTCCTATACACTGGTGAAATATTTTTATAAATCGGATGCGTAGTTCCAGAGATACCCGCCAAAAACCTTACCTCTTTATAATATAAGTACAGATGAAGGACTGAATCCATTTATACTGGTCTATCACGCTAAGCCAAAAAGTTTTGTAAATATAGGCTGGTCAAAGGAGCACAAAAAACCTCGTAAACACACATCCACACGCAAACACACACATGCGCGGACGCAAATAATTAGTCTATCGGAGCAATATCGATCGGGATGTTTTGTAATGACGCACACATAGAACTGTTAAGGGGACGAACGCCGGCGATACTTTTTATATCGAGTTTGCCAGTACTGTTATTTGAATTCCATTTGTAATGCTGTGTACACAATGAGACTTCTATATCAAAATGATAATATTTAATTCTTAAAATCAAAATCTAATATAAACGCTTTTGAATCCTTAAAGCAATTAAATTCTTAAAGCTATTATTTTTACCCTCATGAGTACCTATACTAAAAACCGGCCAAGAGCGTGTCGGGCCACGCTCAGTGTAGGGTTCCGTAGTTTTCCGTCCGTCACATTAAGTTGACATATTAAGTACAGAAACACAAAACCTTTGAAAGCACGTCATTTCATTGTGATTTTGTAGAAATGACAGGTACAATAAACACCTGTTTATACGGTTAAATTACAAACTTAGTTCAGAAATTATTTATGTAATTTTTTCAAAAACTATTCAACCTATCAAGTTCAAAATAATTTTCCTACAAAGTTTTTATAAAGTTCTACTTTTGAGATTTTTTTCATATTTTTAAAACGTATGGTTCAAAAGTTAGAGGGGGGGGGACACATTTTTTTTTACTTCTGGAGCGATTATTTCCGAAAATATTAACATTATCAAAAAATGATTTTAGTAAACCCCTATTTATTTTTAAATACCTATCTAACAATATATCACACGTTAGGGTTAAAATGAAAAAAAAATCACTCCCCACTTTACGTATAGGGGAGGTACCCTAATAAAATATTTTTTTCCACTTTTTATTTTACCACTTTGTCGGCGTAATTGATATACATATTAGTACCAAATTTCAGCTTTCTAGTGCTAACGGTCACTGAGATTATCCGCGGACGGACGGACGGACAGACGGACGGACAGACATGGCGAAACTATAAGGGTTCCTAGTTGACTACGGAACCCTAAAAACGGGACTTCCATAATTATCTACTATATTAAGAATTTAAAATATCTATCGTAAATTCATACAAATTTATATGTATATTTGCTGGAATACAAGGATGTTATACATATAATATTTCAGGTCCAAGTATCCAGCGAGTATCATGTAATATGTGTTAAAAAAAGAGTTGTCTCATGTCTTATGGAGGTACCTACCTTGGATGAATTTGCTGCAATGGAAAGTTTGGATTTTTAGATTCTTTTTCTATAATTGACGATTTCGAAAGCTGTTTGAGAACTCTGAATATCTCAAATCTAGAAATTAATAAAATATTAGGATCAATTAATTTTAATAATTAAATTTTAATATTTGGATGATTAAAGATTAAATCTCACTATGTATTTCATTACGCTTAAGTTTTTGTGGGTACATAGAACATCTAAAGCTAAGTCATCTAAAATTCCTTTACTCTACACTTAAAGCTTAATATTTAAACTTAAAACACAACTAGTTTACCAAAAATATCCTATAATAATAGAAAACGCATTACGTTATTATTTCTTCATGAAGTAGAACGTACTCTTAACTAGGAATCTTCGCCAGTCAAAGGTTAGGACCGTGAGTATGGTTTTAAGTAACTCGATGTGAACGACTTTACTTCATATAAATAGGATGAGCTCCAACAGACAGCACACTCGTTCCCCATCCGTCGACTCAGCTTAAACATGAAGCTGGTAATTTAAAACAATCAAATTTAAACTCAAAAGTCAAAGCAATAAGCTTCAGTTTCCGCTCATTGCACCCGTAATGGTCTAAATCATTGTGATTTAGCCAAATTACGTGTTTAGTTTTAATCTTGACCTGTATTTGTATCCTTTAGCCTTTCGCCATGAATCAAGTGTTTTTCTCTTTCCAGCTTATAGTGCTATCCCTGCTAGCTTACGGCTATGCGGATAAATTGGATAGGACTTATCTGCCGCCGCCTGGCGCGGCAACTGCTGGCGGTAGCCCAGGGTCTTTAACAGCTCCTGGACAGGGTTTTGGGCAGCAAACTTCTGCATTCAGAGGATCTCAGTCCCAGGGCCGTGGACCTTTCGACTCAGCAGGACCTAGCCAGTCTGGACCTTCCGGGTTCGGTCAGGCCCCCAGCCAGCCATTAGGTGGCACCGGAGCTGCAGTATTTGGACGTCCTTCTGGACCTAGCCAGTCAGCAGCTTCCGGTTTTGGTGGCAATGGCGCTTTCGGTCGTCCTTCTGGACAGACTGGCTTCCCCTCAGGCACTGGCGTCCAGCCTCCTTCTAACCAGTTTGGCCAAGCCGGTCAAGCTCAAGGCTTCGCCCAGCAACCTGAGCGCCCTCAGGCATCCGCTGACAGGAACGCCGAGATCCTGCGATACGACAACCAAAATGACGGTGAAACGTTCTCTTACAACTTCGAGACTTCGAACGGCATTGCTGCTGAGGAATCCGGTGTGGCTACTAATGGAGTTCAAGCTCAGGGTGGATATTCGTACACTGGTGATGATGGACAGTTCTACAAGATCACTTACACCGCTGATGAGAATGGATACGTGCCGCAGGGTGACCATCTGCCGACCCCTCCCCCGATTCCCGATGAGATTTTGAGGTCAATTGAGGAGAACCAGAGGGCTGCTGCCGCAGGCAACCAGGAAGGTGAGCAGTCTTAATTTTACTCAATGATTACAGTTTTTGTGATCGCAATTCGTATAGATTCATAGTTAGGAGGCTAGGGACTTTACGCGCAAAACTTGGTGCATTACCTTGCATGGAATTCATGAATTGTATCAAACGCTACTTTTATACACAAATTGCAAAAATATAACATATATGCATAAATATGAGTAATTTCAAATTTCATGTACGTTATAAAATATATCAATTTTAATCTGTTAATAGGAAGACTGTAAGTTTTTTAACTGTAACATAGTATGTGATGTACCATTGTAGAAAAGATCCCCGAGTTCCGTTTTGATAAAAGTTACAGAACTAGAAAAAAAATATGCTTTTCTAAACATTATGTTTGAATATCTGATTCGGTAGAGCTCTATAATTACAAATTATTGGAAATTAGCTTTTTCCCGCAACTTCATTTGTGCGAATTACCATTATGCATTAAAATAGTAGTGTTACCTGAACAGCGCACTAAAAATCAGTATTTCTGCTAGTACGGTATATTTCCGGTACGAGTATATTTCCGCGAAAAAAAAGGCTGTTTTTGAATAGGGTATTTCACAACACAAAAAAAATCTTTTGCGTTACCAACAAACAAATCATACGAAAAAACTCAGAAAAATCAAACTTCAGCTTATTTATGCAATTTCAAAGATTTTTAAATATAGCAACATGCAAAAAAGGACGCATCTTGAACATAGAAAATTGTGACGTCATTAGGCATATTTCCCTACAAACTTCATAGTAACTGAGCGTTTTTGACGTTTCGTAACGAGTTGCTGATTTGACTATCAGTGAAATACCGTATTATAGAAATGTTCCCCAACTATTACATGGCTTTATTTAACGCTATTACAAAATCTAGGCAACATATTAATTTTAATAAAAATCGCAAGCATTATTTCCCATCACGATTTGTGTGATTCCCTTAATATTAGTAGCATTTAAATGAAAAGTAAAATGCAGAGATTTTCAAGCCGTATAGTCACGAATCCTATTACAAAATGTTATTTGCAACATCACAGTAACATAGTAATTTGATGTCGTTACTATTCTGTCATACACTATAGCTATTATTTATAATGAGTTTATTCACATAAAAGCTAAACGCGATGTGTTAAAATGGCAGTTAAAATAAAATCAAAATATATTGTTATTGGCAAAGAAATCAAAGGAAACTTGAACCTTCATAATATTAACAATAAACATTGCTAGATGAAATAGGTAACACGATTGTTAGGACACTGTAAGATTATATGCGACAGGGCTCGGAACCGGTTAATCTCAAAATCCTGAAATAGCCAAATATTTTTAATTCGTTTCTGCTCTTTATGTAGGACTCAATAATGTATTTGGGTTATTACTTCATATTGTTAGATTGCCTGATTAAACATGAAATAGTAGACGAAAGAACGATAAGAACTAAAAAAAATACCGGTATTTTTGTATGGACAGAATACCGGTTTCCGAGCCCTGGTATGCGAAATGAATATACTCGTTCGTATCTGTAGAACGTATTTTAATACTTGTTTAAATGTTTTGCTTAGAGATGGTCGGTAAATTTCCTTGCAAGTTCCAAATTAATGTATCGTGAGAACGTATATAATATACGATTAGTGATAAGTTAGGTAGTCTGTGTTTGTCTGATCTGCTTTGTGTGATCATATTCTGGCCCTTAGAATACTTACATAAATGAGTCAAATAATTTCTTGGGCGGAATAGCAAAGAAACATTGTTCTATAAATAGCATAGGGTATGATATGAAAGGATAGTAGATATTTAACATATATAACTTAAGTTCCATGTAGTTTTAAACCATAATAAATGCAGAACAGAAGCATTTTACCTTTTTAGCTGTTACGTACCTAATTTCATATTTTACCGTATTGTAGGTTGTTGCAAATTAAGTAGGACTCATATACTTTCTGGGTATAGTCAGATATTTCAACTATTATTTGAGTGTTAAAGTCCAGAAGTGATTGACCACATTCGTGGCTGACTATACTACTCCACTTCAAAATATACCTTGAAATAAAAAAGTACTTAATGTCTTAAATGTCTCACCCAAGTAATTTTCTTATTCCGTAGGTGCTTACAACCCTGACGAAGACAACTCTCCGCAATACAACGCTCCCACCTTCAACCAAGGTCAAGGTCAGTTCAGAGGCTCCAATGGCTTCGGACCCTCCGGATCTGCTGGTCAATCCGGATCTCAAGGTGCTGGTTTCAACCAGGGCTCGAGCCAAGGACAAGGTTTCAACCAAGGCTCAACCCAAGGACAAGGTTTCAACCAGGGCTCAACCCAAGGACAAGGTTTCAACCAGGGCTCATCCCAAGGGCAAGGTTTCAACCAAGGATCTCAGACAGCGTTCAACGGCAACCAAGGTCAACGCGGTCAAGGCCAAGCAGGTCAGGGCCAGTCTGGGTATGAATACTCCAGGCCGCAGAGCCAGGGTCGTCAGCCAAGCGGACCTAACGCCATCCCTTCTGGACCCTCCAAGGCCCCAGGACAGAACCAGAGGGCTTTCCACGGCCAGAACCAGCCAAGCTCCGGTCCAGTCGGAAACCAGAGGCAATACTTGGCTCCTGAAGACAACCAACGTAAACCTGGAAGCCAGACCAGCCAGTCTTACAACCAAGGCTCACAAAGCTCTCGCCCTAGACAAGGCCCTAGCCAGTTCAACAAGAATCAATTCGGATCCGGATCTCGACCAAGCCGTCCCAACTTTGGGCAGAACCGTCCCACTCAACAGCAACAACCTCAAGGCTTCCCTGCACAAAAAGGTCCCCAGGGATCCCAAGGCCCTCAAGGTTTCCCTGCTCAAATAGGACCCCAGGGACCCCAAGGCCCTCAAGGTTTCCCTGCTCAAAGAGGATCCCAGGGTCCCCATGGTCCTCAAGGCTTCCCTGCTCAACGAGGCTCTCAGGCTCAAGGCTCCAACGCTCAAAACCAAGATGGATACGAATACAACCGCCCTCAAAGCACTTTCAACTCAGGCAACCAAGCTCAATCCCGTCCTCAAGGTCCTAGTGGCTCGAGACCTCAATCTGCTTTCCCTGGCTCAAGCGCTCAGGGTCAACCTGGATTCCCTGGTTCTCAAAGCCAAACTGGCTTCCCTGGTTCCCAAAGCCAAACTGGTTTCCCCGGTTCTAGTCGCCCAGCGGGTCAACCTCAAGCTACCCCTCAGTTCCCCGGACCCAGAGGTCAGCAACCTCAGAGGCCCAGCCAGCAGGAGACCTTCGGAGGACCCCGGCAACCACCCAGCTTCAGCCCCGAAGAGGGATACAAGTATTAATAGCCAAAGGACCATAGAACAATATTAAATTAAGACGCGGCATTAGAAAATGTATAAAAAAAGTTACTCTGTACGTGAGGTAAATGTCCCAGTCATCGACCTAATAGACCACTTCCAATCTTAATTTGAAGCAATGGCGGTCACATACAATTATTGGTAACGTGTCCAACAGCAGGCTGTTTTGTTTACCTTAGTTAAATGTTGTACATAGTAAGTTTTAATGTATTGTCACTGTGTGATAAAAATGAATAAATGATGCAAGTATGGAAAAAATATATTTTTTAATTTATTTATTTGAAAAACAAACAGAGATGGATGTACATAAAAGACTTAATAACTATATAAACCTCAACTAAAGATGCATCGATCTCCTCACTAGTTCCCAATGAGTACACATAAAAATTAGGTGTTGCCAGAGGGGCTAGTATGATCGCTTATATGTCGGACATATAGCATTCGTCCCGTACTGTCAAGTATGTAAGTGCGAGAGGGACGAATGCTATATGTCCGACATATAAGCGATCATACTAGCCCCACAGGTTGGAATCTCTTTGAGCTACAGATATCTAAAGTAGAATTTTATTCTTTGTTCGCGCTATAATTACCTAATTTACAAAAATCTCAGAGTGTTTTGCTAGTTTATTTCTACCTAAATATAAACCAGGTCAAGATTACCCTAAACCGGCGCGCATGCGTGAAGAATATTATGAGAGTTCATGAAACGAAAGTTGTATGTCAGGATCGTAGCAAATGGAAATCCGCGATCTCTGCCCACCCCTTTGGGAAACAGGCGTGATGATATGTATGTTATATGTATATACAGTGTGTTACAGACATGTGGGCTTTTCTTTATGTATGGTATAGAAACGTAGGTCCTTAACTTAACCATGAGCTTAATTTTATTACAAAATGTAAATTTCGACTACAGTAATGTACGAGCTAGCAACGTACATCGTTAAGCATTTACTATAAACATTGCCTTATTTCAAATATGTTCATTCGTGTAACCTAGTTTACTGACTTACGACAATTCAGTGCATTAAAGAAGCACATTAACATATATATTGGGGGACAATCTTATACAAATCGACCTAGTCCCAAACTAAGCAAAGTTTGTACTATGGGTACTAGACGACGATATAAATACTTATACTTATAGATAAATACATACTTAAATACATAGAAAACATCCAAGACCCAAGAACAAATATCCGTGAAAAATGCACAAATAAATGCCCTGGTCGGGATTCGAACCCGGGACCTCTAGCTTCGGAGGCAGAGTCACTATCAACTTGGCTAAACAGGTCGTCATCAAACGTATGTTACTTATTTTGACTCAAGCATATTGATATCTTGACAGTGCGCGTGTAATGGCTCGTACAATTAATATTCCAACATTTTTTTATTTGCCATTAATGTACAGCGAAGTAAATTAACAAGTAACGAGAGTTCTTTATGTTTTGCGGGATAATTACGCAACGTTTTCGAGTGTCGCCGTGACACCAAAGCACGGGAGCGCTCGGTTAGTAAGCACTTAAAGCGGTCAGCCATCCAAGAGCGCTGGGCCACGAGCGCTCTAACTACTTCACTGTATATATCATCCGGAAAAAATAGTTTTCTTGCTACCATTGTAGTAAAAAATGAAATTGAAACATCCTGGTTTACAAAACACGTCAGTATTTTCCGTTGTCAATCTTCGACGCCACGCATAATATTAAACCTGACATTTTAACTAACAGCCAAAAATAATGGTAGCCTACAAAAAGCATATAATTAGTGTCTAAACCGTCAAAGTTTCACACGCACGTAAGTGGTCCTCTTGGATATACACAGTCAAAAGAGTAGTAAAACACCTACATCGATAGAAGTACTATTTTGGCGTGCTGCGTGCGCTGAGTCACAGTATTTATTTATTTAATCGTATGACGTATATACATAAACGTTTCATGCAAAAATGAACACAAAATAAAAACAGAAATTATAGGTCCACATTCAGGGTCCCGAGCCACAAGATAGCGTCAGGTGTTAATTTAAACAGATCTTCCGGGGGGGGGGAGTATGAGTGCAGGGGGCAGCTCTGTATAATGTGCCCTATATTTTGGTCCTCTTCGCCACAATCGCAAAGAGCTGAGTCTCGCCAGCCCCACCTGTGACGGAAGTAGTCGCAGCGTCCGTGGCCTGTTCTTAGTCTGTTCAAGCGGCACCATAGTTTGCGCGGTAAGTTGAAACCGTCAGGTTTAGCCGTGGGATCGATGGATTGCAGGAGAGTCCCAGTTGTATGGGAGCTCAACTCGTCCCTCCAACTTTGTCTGAGGTCGAAACCATTAAGCCTTTGGGCTGTAATGCAGGCGGGATGTCTGCACTTAAGCCGTTGTGTTGGGGGATAGCAGAAAGCCTGGTGGATAGGTAGAGACTGCTGTGACTGAATCTTGTCGGCCTGTTTAGCCTAGTTGGTAGTGTCATTGCCTCCGAAGCTAGAGGTCCCGGGTTCGATTCCCGGTAAGGGCATTTGTTTCTGTGGTGAGCAGAGACATTTGTTCCTGAGACTTGGACGTTTTCTATGTATTTAATTATATATCTATTAAATATATCGTCGTCTGGTACCCATAACACAAGCCTTATTGAGCTTACTCTGGGACTAGTTCGATTTGTGTAAAAAAAAAATGTCCCCTAATATTTATTTATTATTATATTATTAATCTTTTCTGGTTCCCTTTTCAGTGATTGTACTCTGCGGAGGTGTGGTGGGGCAATATGACTGAGAACTGGGAGCCAATGAAGCGGGGTGGATTTAGTTGTGCCCGATATACGTCGCATAGCCTCATTCAGCTTAGTGTCCACTTTTTGGACATGTGCACTTTCTAGCCACACTGGCGCACAATATTCTGCGACCGAAAATACAAGTGACGTAGCCGATGTACGCAGGTATTCAGCGGAAGCACCCCAAGTAGTACCGCACAGTTTGTGGACGATGTTATTCCGCGAGGCTACCTTTAGAGCCACTTTATGGAGGTGTTCTCTGTAAGTCAATGTTCTGTCCAGGGTCACTCTAAGATATTTAGGGAAAGGGTTGAACTTCAGCGATTCTCCTCTGAATAAGCGCATGGTTGGTAATTAGCGAGTCGGTTGTTAAGGTGGAAGCATGCCACTTCCGTCTTGCTTGCACTTGGTATTAGGCGCCATGTGGTAAAGTACTTATCGAGCTTCGCCAGATCGGATGACAATACTTCCTCACCAGACTTAAAACCTTTACTTTGGTAAACAAGTGCTATATCGTCAGCATATATGAATTTGGTAGACTCAGTAGGTGGCAAGTCGTGAATATAAAGATTGAAGAGAATCGGGGCGAGTACAGAGCCTTGTGGCAGGCCAAACTTAAAACCTTTACTTTGGTAAACAAGTGCTATATCGTCAGCATATATGAATTTGGTAGACTCAGTAGGTGGCAAGTCGTGAATATAAAGATTGAAGAGAATCGGGGCGAGTACAGAGCCTTGTGGCAGGCCATTATTCAGTTTTCTCTTGCGGCTTTTGATGTCTCCCAAGTAAACCTCAAATTCTCAATTACTGAGCATACTTGTAATAATATCCGCAATTTTTCTGCTAGGGATCGTTTTCTGAATTTTGCATATCAGCCCTTGTTTTCAGACAGTGTCATATGCTGCAGTCAGGTCTACAAAGACTGCGGTCGACTTAAGTTGTCTTTGAAAGCCAGCTTCTATATGCGTAGTTAAGGCCAAGACCCGGTCTGTGCAGCTTCTTCCTCTCCTAAAACCAGCTTGCTCTGGCGGGATGACGGACTCTATGTATGGCTCGATTCTGGAGAGGATAAGACGTTCCAATAGCTTATACGTACAGCTGAGAAGAGAGATAGGACAAAAGTTTTCAGGTTGGTCGGCTGTTTTTCCGGGCTTCAGTGTAGTGTTGTAGTGTGACAAAGTACTAAATGATAATTTTAGTACTTTGTCACACTAACATAACAGTAATGCAACAGTTGGGATGCGTCAAAGTAGTGAAAGTGACAAGGTACTAAAATGATCATCAACTTTTGTTGATGATTATCATGGGCTAGACCCTTAGACCAAATCGCTTGGAGGCTGAACTGTGGTAATGTTATGGTTATAATAAGTAAATACTTACGACTACCAACTTCAAAAACGTATATGATTAAAAATCCGGCCTAGCGTTAGAGCCTGACGAAAATGTTATCGTGAGCTATTTCGACTGTTACTCGAGGGTCCCTTATGAGGATCTATTGACTCGCATTGATTTTGACGTTCTAAACATGGTCGAAGTTATACTACTTATTTCTATAAGCTTTGTTTGTAATTGGGAGGCTGCGAAGATGCGCTACGCTAATACTGGTAATCATATTGACTGTGGTACAAATTACCCCGTTTATGTGATTAGAAGTATTAGAACAGAGGAGCTAATGAGGATTTGTTTCGTATTATGAAACTGAGTTGTGCGTCTTCTACAAATTGTACTTCGGTGAGTGTGCTCAGGAGCTCCATGAGCTCATACCGCCTTCCCCCTTCTTCCATCGGACATCCCAACGTACGGCTGGCTACCATCCTTACCTGGTCGAAATTCCTCTAATTCGAACCAAGCGCTTTGCAACATCTTTTATAATGCGCACTTCTAAGGTTTGGAATTCTCTGCCGGCGTCTGTATTTCCGAGTTCATATAACCTGGACCTTTTTAAAGCACGAGTGAAAAGGCATCTTCTGGGTGAGCTCGCTTCATCGTCCGCCTCATCTTAATCCCCTGACTAGATGCTGGCCAAGAGGCATGCCATATTTAATTAAAAAAAGTTCGATGTGTTTGTTTATGGTCGTGTCCATGTCTATAGAAGCGGGGTGTTCGGCGGTGTGACGCACGCGGCGGTGCAATCGAGTTCATAAATATAATGTAGATACGTTCTAAATTTCAAAATAAAGGGAAAATTTGATAAATTTTGGGTTTCTAAGGTAGATGTCGCTGTACAACGCCAACACAGTCAACTGACCAATCGTGACCCTTATTAAATACTCGTAAAGTTAACTGTGTTGGCTATGGTAAGGTCAACTCGGCGAAGTCCGGCATACTCCATTTAAGAAATAACTAATTGTATAATTTCAGCTATCCTATTGCATGAAAGTAAAATTTTCTGAAACTGGTTGATTAAGTATGTACTTGGTTTCTATTTAAACTTGCGAAATTTACAGAGAAGGCACTGGTTAATGAAATAAACACTCGTTTTTAAAACAAGTCGCAATGAACGAACTTAGCGCCAATGTCGGCAAAGATCGTCTAATGGCGATTTTACCTACTTATAGGCAGTTTACGTAATTACAGATATTTTGTACGAGTGCGAATTACAATAACAACTGAATGTGTGTCCTAAGCTCTCAAGAAAAAGGTTTATTATGGCTTATTTTGTCAAAAGAAGTGTTTGTCGGGTAAGGCATACATCGCCATTCAGGGGTACAAAACATGTTACTTAATATAAAATAATAATTTTAGTAGTAATATTTTATTATAAGAAGTATGTCTAGATTTGCCCCCGACCTTTTATTGTCATATCATGAGTAAACTAGTAAGTATTGCATTTATTATGTAGTAGAAAATACTTTAAAACAGAACAACACTGACCTTATTTTTTTTTAATTAGTTTTTTTATTTCCTTAATTGAATTCGAATGCATGCTTTAAATTTATATAACAATAACATAACTTAAAACATAAAATGACAGAATACTAAAAAAAACTAAAACAAAACCTAAAATAAAATTAAACTAAACTATTTCTAAAAAGGGCCCCCGTGGCATCGTATCATAGACGCTGGCAGCATTTCCTCGCTGTATGGCTATACTTAAGCGCTGTGCGAGGAAGCTGCCAGCTGTTGCGAACGCAACGCTTATTTTTATATAGATTCATACCATTCCTTATGCAGTAGCAAAACGCGCTCATCGGGCACAGTTAGTATAATGGCGGCTTCTATAAGCCGCCAATAGCAGCTCTTTATCCCTACCACAAAAACCTACACTTTAAGTAAAAATCTTGCTTGTCGTTACCTACCATCTTCTCTGTCCATACACTTTTACCACTTCCGTATACTCTTTCGGTGAACTATTTTTGTAAACCAGAACCTTTGGGAATTATATAGTTATAGTAAACTTTCATCGAAGTTTTATTTAAAAGTCGTCGAGTTCCAACATCATCGGCAACGGCGGCTACACCAGCTCTTTACTCCCCAGTGGTGTCGACGAGTCTTTTGCTGAGCTCTTTAAATAGTTCCCGAGCGCTTGGACCCCACGGCCCGAGGGTCTCGACACCGAAAGCCATGAAATGGTATTGAGTGCTGAGACCCCGGTATTTTGTGGCCTTTTTTGTTTCGGCTGCCTTCGCTGCCCCGCCAGCCCTGGACGAAGTTCGTGGTAGATGGGACGGTGCTAGCGTGTGGCATCCCACACCAGCACTCGTCCCATCTTCTACGGGACCAGGGTCATACCATCCGGCCTCTTGCCATCGTTTCTCAACACGCCGTTCGGTTCGAGAATTGCAGGCGTGCTGACAGTTGCAAGAGTGCGGCGGATAATGTCATTTAAGGCGGCATGACGGGAGAGCCGGCCCGCGCTCAGTTGGCATGATAGGCCGTGGTGGCCCAGCTCGTCGACGAAAGTGCCACAGACACACTTGTGGGGGGCACATACCTTTACGGCCAGTCTCAGACTTACAGCCAGCCTTAAGGTATTCGAATCAAGGAAGTTTCCGGTTGGTGGGCAAGGAAACGCGTGTAGCCACTGGCCGGATTCCCGCTCAGCCGCTGCTCGTAGCGCGTGTATGACCCGTGCCCGAGTTCAAAGATTGAGTAAATTCAACTTTGCATAACATATCGTCCCAGCTCCGTTGGACATTTAATTTTGCAGGCGGAATTTACCCGGGACAAGCCGCCTGCCAAGCATTTCTAGCCTCCGTTAGGCACGACGTCTGGTAGTTTAAAGGACAAGCCCTCAGAATTTTTCCTACGAGAACGGAAGTGCTGTGGACGGATGATAGAAAGGCTGGTAAAGCTACGCTGGAAATTTTGCGAGTGCCTAACCCACCAAACCTAATAGGTAAGGAAGCCTGGTTCCAACATTGCTCGCTGAGCTGTTATATTAAGAATGGACTCCAGGGAAGACTTAATGATGTCATCAATTGGTAATAAAGTATTTGTGTGTTTAAAAAAAGGAGCGCAGCGAAGCAGGTAGGTGAATTTTTTTTTTTAATCAATCATTGAATTTTGATATAGCGTTTGTGATGGTATTGGGGGTGGCTTGATCAAAAATTGGTGACCCTAGAAGGCTTACGGACTCCTTATCGACAATTTTTATGTTAGGAGTCACAGCGCTGAATTGCTGGATAATATCGGATTGATTGCAATTTAGAAATATCTCGCACTTGTCAAAATTTAGTTCCAAACCGATTGAAGTAAATTTGTTTTTAATGTCCAAAAGGTTTTGCATCTCCTCCGAGGGTCCCGTCATCTAAGTACCATACGTTGAATTTAGAATTTAAAGTTTGAATAACCGGGTTTATTGCTAGACTGAAGATGGCTGGACCGAGAGGATCTCCCTGTTGACAACCAACTTCTGAGGAAATTTCGTGGTTTTTGTACATTAATTTTGAAGGATCGGCGTAACAGTGTAGTAAATAATTATTTAGTTCCGGAATATGATTTCGCACTTCTGAAAGTAGGGTGTCTCTATTTATCGAATTAAAGGCGTTTTTTATATCAATTTTGAGGAGTACCTCACACTGATCATTGACTAAGCATGTACGGAGAGCATGGACGGCTGCTTCACACCCCCCTCTGGTACCGAAACCAAGTTGCACGGGTTCAAAAAGCTTCTGAAGTTTTGAGGAAATGAGTCGAACAGAGATTTTTGAAACTAGGTGCCGAAAAGTTGAGCCAACGGCTATGGGTCTAATTCCTCCGTCTTTTTTAGTCAGTGCAATCAGATTCGCTCCGTAAAGGATAGGTACAAAAAGAGGGTTTACGTTACCAGAAAGCATAAGGTTTATCAATTTAGTAAGGGAAACAAGAAGGCGTTTACCTGTATCTCCGACACAGTGTGAGGTTAAGTCCATGAGATGCTGAGGAGATAATCCATCAAGGTCAGCTGCGGAACCCGTTTTGAAAGAGAGGAACGCATTCAAAATATCTTTCTCCTGAACATGTAGGCAAACGTCAGGCCCTGTTGGCGGATCTAAAAAGTAAGGTGTTGCAGGAGCCGGGGGATGTTTGGACCGTAAGGCCGAAAGTGTTTCGGTCGAGTCCGCAGACAGTACATCACTAGAAAAGAGCATTCGTGCGGCGCCTTTCAAATCTCCGTCACTGATCTTACTCTCTACATTTGTTTTCAGGTTGAATTTGTTGGAAAGAAAATTATGATTTTGTGAAGAATGAAGATGGATGAGGGGGTCGGTACAATTGTTTTATAACAATACTTAGATAATATTAAAAAAATAGACGGAAAAGGTTAACGACTTCTGAAAATGGCAAAGATCGATATGACGATGTTAGCCTCCAATATTTAGACGGACTTCGACACGACTACATTTTGAGATTAGTTTTTTTATTCACCAGAAATATCTTCATGGAATACGAGTTTAACGTTATTCTATTATAATATTCAAATAAATACATTAATAATGAATAAACTGACTTGTATGAATCTATCCGATCCGTGCCCTAAAAACAATTTCGTCATTCAAAACAAAATGCCGTGCGTATTTATTTCAAATGCAATAATAGGTAAGTTACGTTGCATAAGTTAAGTTATTCTGCTGTTAATAGTTTATATTTATGTATTTTTATTATTTTCTTACCTTCTCATATGTAATCTAATCTGGTGCGATTCATATTATGGGTTTTGTTAGCGTAGTAGCCACTAGGCACGAGCACAGTTATAACTATAAGTAAACTCCTTATGCGTACGTAGGTAGATAATTAATGGCGGTACTTCATGGTGCGTTTTGTACACATAGGTTCTAAGTTTTTTATGTACGCCTTCCTAAACTTTTCTTTTCATTTTCATTTCTTTTTTTTTTAACTTATGTATGTTTTAGTTTCTGGTTTATTTTATTTTCGATTTCTTAAAAATGATTGTCATCCGATGTAGCTAAATACGGCTGGCTGGGAGACGAAGGATTGGAATTACAAAAATTAAAATAAATGAATTAAAATTAATTAAATGTAAGTGGTGCCTAATGGTCGAGGTGAGAAACAAGAGTGCCGGATCATTCCGTATTTTTGGGAAACGGGGCGGCGATGTTGCGATATGCTGAGTCGACGCCACCTGGGTGGCTGCTTGGGCGTCGCTGGTTATGCAAGCATATAACAAGCTCGTTCTTTATGTTTATTATTATGGTTATTACTTTATTATACAGTAATCCTGCCGTTGGCGTCTGTGTCGCCTCTTGTCTTAGATTTAAGTAAGGTGCCCACGGAAAATCAGCGCCTCTGCTTGCTGAGTCTTGCCGTGGCTTCATGCTGAGTGGGGATCCTTTTTAACGTCTTGTTATGTGATTCACAGTAGGGCGTTCCGTGTCCGGGCCGGCCCGTTTTCTTCTAGAGAAATACACCGGCCGTTGCGTTTGCTGTCATAGAAAACGGGCCGGCCCGGACACGGAACGGTCTACTGTGAATCATCCCTTATGTGTTTGTATTTTATTTTTTTGTGCGACGTTAAATAAATGTATTTCTTTCTTTCTTTCTAAAAAATACTCCAGTTTAAACACTTAAAACTTTTTTTTTGGCGACTTGGTATGCTTCTAATTCTAGTTGGTAACCGAATTAAACTTGAAAGGCCGGTTTCTCTCTTTATACTAGACGTAACGTCACCTGTGTAAATTAATAAGAACTAGAACGGTTTTATCATTTTGTAAATTGTGCTGCCATCCTCGTAGCAGTGCTGAATTTGCTCTAATTCATGATATACGATCTTCGCCGACAGACGGTCTTCGCCGAGTTGACCTTACATAAGCTGAGACGTTGGTGCCGTTAAAATAAGTCTTCTAAGGTAGATGTCGCTGTACGTCTCCCTAAGGCGTTATAAGAGGGAACTAGTGAAAGATTTCGTGCCTGGGGTGCTGCCGCGAACTTCGTATCGTGCCGTCCCTTTCTGTCATATAGTGTATAACACGTGAGCGAAAGGGACGGCACGACACGAAGTTCGCTTTTCGAAGTTCGCGGTAGCACAGCTGAGCTTGATTGGTGCCGATAGCTCGTATGCTAGATGTCGCAGATTCGTATCCTGCTCGGAGCACTAAATTTAAAAAAAACCCTTCAATTTGATATTTAGAATTTTCGTTCGCAGCGTTACTGCTTAATTAGTATAATGTACGTTCCCATAGATTTTTAATTTAAAAAAATTTAAATAACAAACCTCGTGCTTGATTTTTCCTGTAACTCAGGTGGCTAGTTCGAATCCTGCTCAGAGCATAATTTTTTTTTTAATTTGAAATTTATCAGTCGTTAATACAAAATTACTAACGTTCCCATGGATTCTAAAATCACTTGACTCACATGAGTGTAACCGTAATTTTTGTGTGTTCAGTCGATTTTGAAAATAGGGACACGGACAAAGTGAATCAAAATGATTTTATAGCCTGTATGTACAGGCTACATGCCGCGCGACCTTTCAGGCGACTACGGCTGGCGGGCGACGCTGGAAGGAAACATCACAGTCACCTGCTGGTTGATCATCATCATCATCATATCAGAATAAGGACGTCCAATGTTGTCTGTTGGACATAGGCCCGCACCAATGCGTGGGGGTAAATGCCATAAAAGCAACACTGGGTTGGCGATCCCAGCATCTCCACCGCACTCCAATGCTGCTGCTGCCTATTCCTGTGGTGTTGTTCCTAGGACTTACATAGGTCTGTAGTAAGTAAAACGTTTCAAAGTTGCTTAAGTTAGATCTCGACAAAGAAGACTCGATCGAAACAAAAGTAGGGTGAATGTCCATCAGAAATCTGCGAGGATATTTCCATAGACAAAAAAAAAAAAACTTGACACCTAGCCGTGGTACTCGTGTCAAATATATCAAAATCAAAAAATTAGAAACAATATATTTTTTTATGGTATGACATAGGAGGCAAACGAGCAGACGAATCGCCTGATGGTAAGCGATTAGCGCCGCCCATGGACACTCGCAACACCAGAGGGGTTGTAAGTGCGTTGCCGGCCTTTAAGATGGGAGTACGCTCTTTTCTTGAAGGTCGTATTGGTCCGGAAATACCGCAGGCGATAGTTCTTATTATTTGTAGAACATAGGTATATGGCTAGTAAACAAAATTATATAGCCATAAGGCATAGATGTAGCATGTATTCGGTACCTATTGATGTATAAAAACATTCGCTCTTATCCTAGGGATGTTCGGGTGTATCTTTCTGTCCATTACCTAATGGAATCGCGGTCCAGGATATAGCTGCAGGCAAACCGTGTCGGAGCCGGGAGGTTCTAGGAAGTCGTGTCGTGTCGTGATTCACTCGCGACACGGAATGTACGGAAAGGTTGCGCCACACAGTGGTTCGAAGTGAACATTGTTTATTTAGCTCTAAGAAATTGTATGGGGATTTTGATTTTTAAAAATATGCTTAGTGCCAGTGCTGGTTCAGTACAGTTTGAATTCCAAACATTATAGGCCTCTAATACAACTATACAGTTGTCAACTATACACATTGCGTCTATCATCGCGCAAATCCATAGCGTTTTAAAAGTGCGCGGGGTGTTACCAGTGTTTGATACCTGTTGAGGTATCAAACATTTGGACGAGTATATTAAAGTACTAGATGAAAGCCCGGCTTCGCTCGGGTGAAATAAAGAAAACATTTATTCGTGACAGTTATGCAAACATTACAACAACGGATTATGATCAAACTTCGTATACAAATATAGTCTGTAGTCTGGATTAACATATGGAATAGGGAGTAAAAGATTACGCTGACGAAGTCACGGGCAGAGGCTCGTAGTAGGTATCTTTTTAAGTTTATCCTAGCCATTTTTATAAGGCTATATATATAAGCTAGCTAAAATACTAATCATGTGCCAGTCAGTATTTTTGGTACTAAGTCAGCTGCCAACCGCGAACGAAAGCAAACAAAGTCCGCGCATCTCCCTCTCTGTTGCACTTGCAAATTCGAGTGACACAGAGGGAAACACACGATGTTCGTTCGTTCTCGCTTCGCGGTAGCAGCTCTCTATTCTCCGCCAAATTCTATTCAGTGAGGGCCCTTTACACTCAATATTACTGTGTCAATATTATTGCGGTTTTCATAATTGTATAGGGCCCTTTACACGACTAATATTATCACTATACTGGTGTGTCAATATTATCGCGGTTTTCAAAATGTTATGGCTTTTGCTTCAATATTCATCAATATTCACGTGATTCGTATCATGATATGAGGGTGGAATGCAGAAAAATTGTACATAGTTAAGGCCTGGATTTAATCTACGCTTTAATTGTTTCAGTTTCGTAACGAAAGTTACCCATATAAAATATATGACTAATTGTCATTACGAAAATGAGAAAATTAAAGCGTAGATTGAACGCTTACGATTAAATCTACGCTTTAATTGTCTCAGTTTCGTAACGAAAGTTACCCATATAAAATATATTACTAATTGTCGTTACGAAACTGAGACAATTAAAGCGTAGATTAAATTCAGGCCTTAACTATGTACAATTGTACTGGATCGCGTGATAATAGTGACCGTGTAACAGGCCCCTGTGGATGTTGCTACAATATTCATCAATATTCACGTGATACAATAACATTGAGTAATATTTTTTCCAATTAATGGAACCTATTTAACAACTTGTTCCGTTAATTTTGCCAAAGGTATTTTGCATTCCGATACGCGCACCATCCAGGAATAGGAGCCGTCAGACCAGAGGGCCTACCGCGATCCGAAAACGAAGTATTCCCCTCTCCACGCTCGAATATGCAAGTGCGACAGAGAGGCATATACTTCGTTTTCGGCTCCCGGCAGCACTTCAGTCCGAGCGCGACGGACGGCCGAAGAAAGTCAAAGACATTCCGTGTGTCGTCTGTCCCACATATAATTTTTTAATTTCCTATGGACCTATGAACTTGAAATTAGGTAATAATGTTTATTATAACGTATATTTTACCAAAAATACCAATATACTGATAAATAACATTTGTGTTTTAGTTGTACGGAACCCTCGGTGCGCGAGTCCGACTCGCACTTGGCCGGTTTTTTTTACATTTTGAAGTTTACGGTCGACGCCTGAGGCCCACCGCGAACCAAAAACGAAGCATCCCTCTCTGTCGTTCGAATATGCATGTGCGACAGAGAGGCAGACACCTCGCCTTCGGCTCGCGGCAGCGCCTCTAATGCCCGAGCGCGGCGAACGGCATGAGCAGTACCGCTAAGTTATGAGATAGAGCGAGGTAGGGATAGAATTTTGCTAGACGTTTAAAGGCTAGTTAATTTGTCACAACAAAAAAGAGACGCAGCTTTAAGATGGCGGACAGACTCAGCAAACATTGGTGTCCTTTACACGATTAATACTATCACAACACTGGGGCGTCAACACTATCGCAGCTTTCAAACCCGCATGGATTCTGCTTCAATACTCACGCGATACGCATCGTGACACGAACGTATCACGTGATAATAATAACCATGTAACAGGCCCCATTCATTCGCTTTGAAGGCGGTTGTTGTGACAATCTGATAGGTGTATAGAACGCTTGAAAACCACAAAAAACAAAACGCTGCAGACGCGGCTTGCCGATCCACACAATGGGTGATGATGGCCCATCACCCAAAACGCAGCCCAGCAACCTGGCCAACATACCGGACGCAAAAATTGTTCACGATTTCCGAACGTACCCGACACTGACAACTAACAAATTTAATATGGCCGACCTTTTGTCATCAAATTAACACTTTTAAATGCAAAATACGCGACAATCCGAATTTTGCGGATACATATGTTCAACTCAAAAATCGCTATTTTTATACGTTCTTCAATTTGAGACAGGTCTCGTTCGGGTCTACCGTACCCCTGCACGAAATTATTAATATAGATTGTCATAAGAAGAGCTATCGAAAACAGACAAAATATGTTTGTTACACTTTAAGAGTCCGCTGCAGGTGCCATTGAACTCGATTCTCCATACAAGTAGTTTCGTTCTGAAATGTGCTGTGCTGATAACATGAAACTTTGTGCGCACAATGGGATCCGCCACATCGAGGACAGAAATTAGTTTCTGTTGCTAGAAATTGTAATAGAAAAAAATATACAGCGAGTTTTTAAGTCTTGTATGAAAACCTTAATAATCGCTGTAGTTTTTCTCCATTAAAATATCAAGCAACAGAAACTGATTTCCGGCCTAGATGTGCCGGATCCCACTGTGTATACAAAGTTTCATGTTATTCCAGCATGCCGTTTTAAATGAGAGCGAAACTACGTTTCTATGGAGAACTAAGCTTCAAGTGGCCTGCGGTGGCGGCTAGCTGTATACCTACTATGACAATCAAGGCCGCGTATGTCTGAATGATTGATAGGATTGTCATAGTCATAGTCTACTACTGACTACCACCGCGGCCGCCACCGCAGGCCGCTCCAGTGTGTGAGACGCTTTATGCTTCAACATTTAACAATTACTTTTGAAATCACAATCCCTATCGAATACAAAAGTTTTTTTTTACCACGTCGGTGGCAAACAAGCTTACGGCCCGCCTGATGGTAAGCGGTCACCGCAGCCTATGGACGCCTCCAACTCCAGGGGTGTCACATGCGCGAGGGAGAAGTTGGGAGCAAATAAGCTAAATAAGTCCCGTTTATCTCAACTCGGAACCACTGGGCGATGCCGCGTGTAAATAAAGCAAGCATTACTTCCATTCTATATTACCACTATTCTGTTAATATAAGTATATATAAAATTTAGGAAGTGCACCGAAGGTTCTGTTACCCTACAAAACATCAGATTTTTCGTACAAAATGAAGACATTTTTGGGCTTTGTAGGTATTAGTAATTTTAGAATTGGGCTAAAACTCAAATTCAAAAACATAAGCACCTAAAACCATTGATAAAAATGTATTAAGCTAAGATTAAATAAGGCGCCATCCTGACTTGTCGATGCGGGGGCGGTACGATATGAGAAAACTGTCAGCTGTCAGTGTCAACCGATACTAATGCAGTACTGCCCCACTTCTGCGCATGGTATTACTACTGCGCAAACGTATTACTGACAGTATTTCGTCAAGTGAGGAAATCTCACATCGGTAAATTCACGTCAAAGAGCAAAATACTTATGACATATTGCTCCCGCCCCGCCAAATCAGGAAGTCGCCTTAGTCACCTCTAGACATTTCCTGCCTACTTACCAGTTGTGGAAGAGTGATGCATCGGGCATCCTAACAGAGGTTTACATACCAAAAAGGAAGTCCCAAGCTCCCAATCAGTGCAGGCATTCTGTTTGTTAAAAAAGGAAAAATAAACAATTTACATTTTTCAATAATAATGCATGGATGATGCTTAAAGACCCAGGTATACCAAAATGGCAGACAAAAAAAAAATATGAAAAAAGTTATATGGAGGTACCTTAAATACTTAGGGCACAGATCAAAGAATACTACTTAGGGTATCAATATTTCTCAATCCAGCACTGCTAGTCCACGTTTATGAAGTCCTTAGCTTAGTTTAGTAACTACTCGCTACCTAGCCATTAGTTTCCAGACGAGGCCGTAATCAGATCTGTGAACTAACATTTCTTGCTAAGAAACAATTATCACGTAAATCTTTATAAACCGTCGTTATTATAAATTAACCAATCAGGTATTGGACAAGCTGCAATAAATTGTAATAATTGTACAGATATTTATGTAATGAATGCGTTTAAATATTTTATTTGAAACTAAATGGCCAGAAGAGCTAAAGTAGATACAATAAACAATTTTTCATTTTCATTTTTAGGGTTCCGTACCCAAAGGGTAAAAACGGGACCCTATTACTAAGACTTCGCTGTCCGTCCGTCCGTCCGTCTGTCACCAGGCTGTATCTCAAGAACCGTAATAATTTCTGTTCCCGATATAACAACAAATACTAAAAACAAAATAATAATAATAATTAAGAGGTACTCCCATACAAAAAACGTGATATTTTGGATTAGCCTTCTTTATTACTATTCTAAACTTGAAATACATATCATAAGTATTGTTCTTGAGATATTTAGCAATGTGACAGCCAGACAGATAGACAGAAAAAGCGTCACCATAACGGTCCCTTTTTTACCATTTAGGGTTCCGTACCTAAAAACAGATGGAATCACTTTCATCCAAAATTTTGAACTCAGGGAGGCAAACATTGGGTTTTACAGCATACAATTTAGGTTGGCGAATTCTTCATGTTCTATATGTTTTCCTGGTTTTTGTGAATTATTAAAAATTTATAATTATCTTGAAGACATGATGTTAGTAAAATATGTTTTTAGATTCATCTTTTTGACTCATCATTGCCGTGTACGCCCATGGGCGTCTTTACTGGCCTGAATATATTGCCGTGGACGCCGAGAGGCGTCCTATTTCTACAAAAGATCTCACGGTATATTCTCAGTAACGAAAGGCCCTGTGACAATCTTAGATATTTAATTAACCTTTAGAACGCCCGGATTTTAGGAAAACAAAACGTCCAAGCTAGCTTTATCTGTGTGAGTGTTCTGTTAGCAGAACATGTCGGTATATCGAGCAAAGTGCATCTATAAAACGCTCGGCAATACCTAAAGCATGAAATGACACGCACCAGAGCGCGGTACAGCGCCGTTGCGTGGCGGAGGCGGATTTCCGGTATAGCGAACGCGGTCCGGGGGACGTCACACCAAAAAACCGCGCGGGATAGCGGAGCGGGGGTGGCGTGTGTGACATATGAACAGTGATCGGAATTAGGTGAGCTAAAATACCTATTCTTCGCAAGAGGACATAACATAGAGTGGCTACAACCGAGTAGAAAAATATTTTTTCTTGAATAGGTACCGGGTGTTCGATATTTATCCGGGTAGGTACTAGGGCTAGTTAAATACATACTTAATAGGGTTTACGAGGTCCCTTTTTAAAAAGTGTGACAAAAATGTTACCAAATATAACTAGAAATATGTAGTTATAACTTGGTTTAACATAAGACATCCCGTTCTGTAAGTAAAAACATGTATGTTTAACATTACGACTAGTACCCGGATAAATGTCGAATAACCGGTATTCAAGAAAAAAAAATTGGTTGTTTGTAAAGTAGGTTTACGATCGAGATGTTTACGTGATAACGTCTTACTTCACTTGCACTTCACTTATACCTGCGATCGCGCTCGTGAGGTTTTGGTGTGACACAAGTTTCTGAACATGTCACCCGACTAAAACGATTTTAAAGACGTTATCACGTCAAAAATATTTTTTTACCCGGTTATATATATAGAGTGGTTACTCTACATTATGTCCTCTTGCAAAGAATAGGTATTTTAGCTCACCTAATTCCGATCACTGCATATGAAGCAGTTATCGACACCATCAACAGTCCACAGTTCCGGAAAGTTCAAAAATTCAAAATGGCTTCCACCCCGCACTGCCGCGCCCCCTTTGTGCATTTCGAGCTTAAATGGGTTACCTTCATCTCTCTCTCTCAGTCAGTAATCTCGTTTCCCTTTACCTTTTATATCACATTCATTATCCAACTGAAGTGGCTGTCAGTATCAGCGCACGCGCACCGCAACAATCGATACAAATCACGATTATCCACGCACAATTTGAGATGATCCATCCTTTGATAATCGACGTAATGCTACTCTTAGTAAACAATATCGTAGGTCAAGTATACTGGTTTACTACGAGACCCAGAAAGACCAATGTGTACGTGACGGTTCATGCTATTCTAGGTTATAAGTATCTGATTATTAAGACTGTAATCGAGTGTAACGAAAAGGACTTCAGACGTTTTAGCTATCTGGAAGAAACATTTTACGGAGTGTGCTGAATTGAAGTAGAGAATTGTGAGCGAAAATTGATTAAATTTTTGTGTGTGGTATTTTTTAATAGAGGACGCACGTAATCGGATGTATAATGATTAAATTATAACAAAAACAAATTTAATACCTAATTCCATTTCGCACAAAAATCGGAATACACAATTTCAACTTGCATCATTAAGTGATTAAGTTGCATATAATAACAAAGTGTGTGATTTGAGAAAACATAATGATCAGTGATTATCATTTTATTTTTTATGATTCATACAAAAAAAATCTTGTATGGAATTATCCAAGTTGTTTTTATGCAGTTTAAACGTTATGACGAATATTGTATTGTATGATTTACGAGTTTTATGTTATATGGAGTGAAATTATGACAACAGTTTTTATGGTAAATGTTTATTATGAATTTCGTACGTAATGTGACTACCTGAAATTATGCAAAAAGTTTTTACTTATGCCAAAATTGAAATAGTATAGGCAAGCGATCATTTTAGAAAGGCTGGACCGATTCGGATAATTTTACTACGGCTAGTGGGTTTGACGATGACCTCGCCGTATTGGTCAAATAGTTTCATCTCTCCATTTAATGTAGAAAAACAAATAAATGATGTAGAGAGCCATTGTCGCCCATATACGAGTATTAAGAAGTTGTTCAAGGTTTATTAAAAGATGCTCGGAAAAATGTGAACATTAGCGAAACACGAAGTACCTACTCAGCGCGGGTTGCAACAAGTGACGATTACCGACCGATCAACGTTAAATATGGCGCCGGCAGCTGTCATTCCAAACAAGACAGTCCGTATGTCACAGCCGATTCACGCGGCGATTACAAGCACTACAAGTATAAAACTTGGTAGGAAAGTGTATTCTATGAATCGCTATAGAAAAGTGATGTGAAATTAGGAAAAAAATATTGAATTAGGGGGGGGGGGGGGTGAGCACTCCACACTTGTAACCGGGAGATTCAATGCATATAGACGTTCGGGGTATCTATCGATAGGCCTTTAAAATGATTTTTAAAAACTTATATTAGCTGTCAATGTTGTGAAACGTGTGCCTCTCCACCCTTTTTACCCACGACGGAACGGAGAAGGTATTTTCAAACTACGACGTTTAAAATTTTGTGAAAATTGAGGTTCTGTACCATAATAAATACTTTCAACGCTTTTTGGTTTGAACATGATAGGTCTAACGATTTTTGAGTCATCGCTGAATAACTTTCTTGGCCAAACAAAAGGACTCAAGTGCCCTATACAAAATACAACCTTTTGTAAATCAATGTATCCTATAGTGGTTTAAATTGTGGAGTAGTAGGTGTCGGGTTCCCCTTCTTAGTGCGTGAGCCGTCACGCATTTGGCCGTTTTTTATTGCTATTTCTCGTCCTAATTAATGTGACGTTCCACGAACAAATGTACCTTATGGAAACAGTCATCATAATAATGATCGTATGCCATTTATTTTTGAACCGTGAGATCTTCGAAAAGACAGTATGGTTGCCAGTTTGTTGCACTTTTAGCACCACCCAGGGGTCACGTGTACGTTAACAGTGGGTACTCCCTACGTAGTGCAACTTCGACCACCCTTGTCAAGTAAGTGGGCAACTTGAGTGTTAGAAGTTCTCAAGCCGCCCGAAGGCCTCTAACTTGGCTTAACGGCTGCTATCATAGACAGCAGCCGGGATCAACGGCTTAACATGCCTTCCAAAGCACGAGAGCGCTCAGTTAGTAAGCACTCAAAGCGGTCACCCATCCAAGAAACTGACCTGCCCCCACGTTGCTTAACCTCGCATACCGCACCCGGTACGCGGACGCCGCTGGGCCACGAGCGCTTGATGATTCCGTAACACAACGCTCTTGGTTTCCCGCTGTGTAGAGGAATTGGCCTACGACGAGCGCATATCAAGCAGCACGCCTACCACAACACGACGCGCGCGATATACTATCCGACTCTTTCTAATTAGTACACACAGAAAGAGACTAATCAATCTCCATCATCATTCTCTATGTCAAACAATAGATTATATCGTATCGTCTCTGTGTTAAATAAATGCGTCCTACTATAAAAAGTGTTGTACACATGGGCAATTATGCGCTAATTTACTGATCAAGCTGTGTGCACTTAGCTTTGGATATCATGCTAGTTTATAAGCTACTGAAAACACGCGAACTAACTGAACCATGTATGGTGTCTGTAAAGTGTACCTTCCTAATAAATAAATAAATATAACTAATTATCCCATTTATATGTAAACAGAATCTGTGGGTAATAGACAACTACGAGGTTGAAGTATGTTGTGGGTTGTGGGTGATGAGCTAGCATTTTCTCCATCATTTGTTGTGTCTATCCCTTTTGGAAATACAGGCGTGAGTTTATGCATGCGTATGTATTTATATGTATGACTGTACAAATACATGAAATTAAATCGTTACGGAATCGAGACAACTCTTGAAACAACCCTAATTTAGTTGAGACAAATCCTGTTCAAAATGACTTAACCTAAACGACTACCTAACCCATAAAATCTAATAGCCCGAAATGACCTATATATTCTAGACTGATCTAATTGCCTTGATTGCTCACTATATAATTGGAACACCTACTCCGATTTACATATGAGAGGTCAAAAGGTTTAACGTACAAGGTCGGTATCGATATGTGGATGCATTGAATGCTCGTGCTTTAAGTTAGTGAAGCATTGGTGGGTGTGCCAAAAAGCGGTGTTATGCGAGAGTGAACCAAGACAGGGATCGATGTATACAGGATGTGGCCTGTAATAGGAGTAAAAATTAAAACGGTACACTAGCTCTCCAGCAATTATTTCCAAAAAGTTTCTTTAAAAAAATTAATTTTATTTGTTAATGCAAATACTTATATCTTATGTGTGCTGTTTTATTCTACTGGAGTGACATTAATAACTATTTATAAAAAAAATACTTAACCAAAAATGTAACATCCATTATGAATCATAACTAGGATGGCACTTCAAAATCAGCATTGATTGCCGCGCTACAATCGCCTGGTGCTAAGATCCAGTACTTGTATTGGGTAAAATATTAATCAGAAGATTAGCGCTGATAAACCAGGATATAACGTATAAGGAATTTATTAAATATTGTTTACATAGGCACTGTTATTGATCAACTGAGTTTTATAAAAGTAAACAAACCAACCGTAGAACGGTTGCTACCCCAAATACAAATTTGATGTAATTCTACTGTAGCCAGTACTAGCAGGCTATCCTTGTATGTAGGTCTAATAAATATCACATTAAACAACTTCAATAACTTGGAGGTCATAACTTTAGTTATATTTATTTTGGACACAAGAGGTTACTGCGCGTGCTGTAAGGAAGCGTCCTTTAAATTTGTTGCTCCTATTACTGGCTACAACCTTTATATACATTATTTACAATAATAATTACAATAAATGACATATTTAAAGAAATAAAGCCGTACATGTTTGAAAGAGAGATAACTAAATCACACTCTCAAAAGGACGCACTGAGAACAATTTTATTTTAGCTTTGACTTACGTGTTTATTAATAGTTTTGGTATATCCTGAATAGAGCGTTGAAATCATATCAGGCAAAGAGAAGTGAGTCGGAACCTTTAAAGCTGTACAAACGTTGTTGATAATTATACTTTGTTTATACTTACTGTCTGGTACAGTCATGATCATTCATTTGCGGCCCCCTTAATGTTAACTGTCTGTCGAATTGTAGGTATAGAGAAATTCAAAGCAATATTTGGGAAATGAGTCACAAAAAACGTGACCGTACTTTATGTCCGTAAAAAGTTTGGAGATTAAAAGTTCTGTCAGTTGTCGTTTGCCTGTTTGTAATGTGTAATAATTATTATCTGGGAGATCGAGTTTTGCTAATTTTCCGTGTTTTTTTATGGAGAAAACGAGTTTTCCCGGCTCCCAAATCATTAGAGCCGTTGATGAATACTCAATTAAAAATAATGTTGATTGTTTTGTAGGTTAATAGTAATTGTAACATATTACTTTTCTCTGAATATTTGCTTACAATATACTAGAAAACTCCCGTGAGAACCGGTCTGAAACATGTCGAGCGATTTTCGACCTTTAAGACGTGAGTGACACGTTTCATTATATTTAATGCAATATACTACCCAGAAAAATATCATTGCAGAAAATTTGAAGGATAACTTTACTATAGGTAATTTATAAATCCGTAGTGCGTAGTGCGTGTGTTATTGCTGATTAATATTAGTAGACGTTTTAAGTTCCATTGTGTTGTAATTTACATTACCTTGCAACATTAAAATCTAGATTAGCCTTTTCTACAATAATGAAATTCCAAATGTCCACCTAAACATAAGTTTAGATTCAAACGTCTTGCATAAACACATCCACAACAATTAGAGTCCATCTTTGCGTATTACATGATTAAGCAATAGTGAGCCACGATCGATCGGACCATCTTCAATATCTAAGTAGATCGATTGAGTATAAATATAGTACAATGTTTTAATTGCTATCACAACATCATTCGGGTCTGAGCAGAGTGGTAGCTTCAGAAAAAAAAAATGAAATTGGTGCGTAGTTTTTGTGTTTGGTGCTTGGAGCAAAAAATGTCGAATAAGTTTTTTGTTTACGACAGTGACGGAATCTTCAGATGTGTTGTAATTTGGTGCATTCTTTAATAATTGAGTTGTTGAAGATTTTTGAGTGCAGTTTTCAAAATTACTTATTATTATGAATCTATTTTTCCGTCCATTCAGACGTTAAGTTCTTGGATTTAAAAAAGCTTTCTTGCTCTAATTTCTACATGTAAAAGGTTTTACTAACTTACACATTGTAAACATGGAAGTAACTAAAAGTGTCAATACGTGAACAGTACAAGTCGTCTTCAGCTGTTTACAAGAGCCAATCCAACAAAAACTATCTGAAACCAGAAATCTAGTACAATGAAGTGCTCAAATATATATCAAATTATGTTTTTCACAACTCTCTCCCCATACCTTAATTGGTCGATATTAAGAGCAATGTATATAATTTTGAATTAGTTTTATGCACCCGAATACCTATTTAGCACTTGACTGTGCCAAACGCTTTGCTTAGATTTAAGTAACTGTTCGTTTAGGTAAGGTTTTAAGTACAAAGCTTTTCCCCAGATCATCCTTCTTTCCGTCGTGGCCTGGTCTAGCTGCGCCAAGCTAGACAGGACCTACCTACCGCCCAACGCGCAGTCTTCTAGCGGCTCCAACTTCCTCCAAGCCCCTGAATCCAGCCTTGCCCGCAACGGACAAGCCAACGGTTTCGCCCCAGCTAATGACGTGAACGGCTTCAACCAAGGAAACGGATTCAACCAGAATGGAAACGGTTTCAACCCGAACGGAAACGCTTTCAACCAGAACAGTATCGACAGCGGTTTTGGCCAAGGAAACGATTTCCGTCAGGAGAGACCTCAAGCTGCTTTCGAAAGGAACGCTGCCATCCTTCGCCAGGACTCCCAGAATGATGGAGAGACGTATTCTTACGCTTATGAGACCGAAAACGGTATTTATGCTGAGGAGAGCGGAGTGGCTACTAACGGAGTTGAAGCCCAGGGTAGTTACTCTTACACTGGTGATGATGGCCAGGTTTACACTGTCAGGTAAATTAACTTTAGTTTCTACAGATGCTTGCAACACCAGAAGAATCACGAGCACGTTACCAACCCTTTATTGACTTGAGGATTCGTTGTGTTTGTGTTGACAGCTAGAGGCAAGTGATGCGTATCCTCGAGAGCTCTGGCAAACTTACTCATGATCTGGAACACATCATACATAAGGAGGTGGAGTGGGTTTATTATGACTGCGTCTTCTGTAAGGTCGAGGTACATCTCCATTAGGGCTGACCCAAATATGAGCGATATGACGTTCGGTTCTGCTGTATCTCTCTAAACTTAATGGGTTTCTTATCAACTTCATATCAAACCTCTGTTCCCTGAAATGAGTATCTGAGTAAAATGGGTCTCCTAAAACGGGTAAAATTGTGTTTTACCTTTTTGCACAAATATGATGTTAGTTTTTGCCTCGTCAATTGGTTGACACTTATGTTACCTTACAAAATTTCATGATGCTTCCATGAACATTAAAATAATTGTATTGTAATAGATACTCGTACGGAGACTCTATAAAAGTCTCGGTTAATATGTGTAAATGGTAGTTTTTTACTGTGTAGATGCTTAATGATGCCATTATAATTATATGTTCTTGAAAACTAAAATCCTTGAAGCCAATTGTAGAATAAATATTTACATTTTGCGTTTACTGTCTGACTAGGTGAAATTTCAATATTATAGGGCATTAGACGACATTTTTTACACAAATCAAACTAGTTCCATAGTAAGCTCAATTAGGCTTGCGTTATGGGTAGCAAACGATGATATATTTAATAGATATATATACTTAAATACAGAGAAAACACAAAAGTCTCAGGAACAAATGATGTTGCTCACCACATTAACAATGCCCTTACCGGAATTTGAACCCGGGACCTCCAGCTTCGCAGGCTGGCTTATGACAGTATCACGAGGCTAAACAGGTCGACGATTTTCGACAGGTACACCGCTGACCAGAACGGATTCGTCCCCATCGGTGACCATCTCCCAACCCCACCCCCGGTACCAGAAGAGATCCTGAAGGCTTTGGAGCAGAACGCTCGTGATGAGGCTGCTGGCATCTACGATGATGGTGAGATTATACCAATTGATCATATGTACCTTGTCTAGCCTGACTCATCATCATGTATTTAAGAGCTAGGCAGCATAGTGAACAGCCTGATACAAGGTTTACTTTTTCCTTAATTTGGTCCATATATCTTCTTCTTAGTGTCCCTCTTCTTTCTAACTTATCCTGACTAACTAAACAATTTAACTTGGATCCACCATTTTGATTAATTGAAATGATATGAATTCCTGCGAATTTTACTTAATAAATACCCATTTCAAATTACAGGCTCCTATAGTGACGACAAATACGCCGATGGCAACAATCAGTACAGCGGTAACTTCAACAATGGCAACAACTTCGACAATGGCAACAATTTTAATAACGGCAACAACTTTGACAATGGCAATAACTTCAACAATGGCAACCTCCGTGACTACGATGGCAACGACGAAGACTCCGTCGTGACCAACTCCGCTGCCTTCAGATCGAGTTCATCAAGGGGCTTCAACGGCGCCACCAAGGCGTACCTCCCTCCCGTCCAGTCCCAGAGGAACGGTAGTGGGTTCGGTGCCCGTAGGTCTCGACCTGGCTTCAACGCCAGAGATGGATACAATTATTAGACAAATTTTGTTAAATGGTTAAAAATAAAAATTATTTATGAGAATTCATATCAAACATTTCATTTCTTAACTGCAACAAAAAATTCCGCAAAACCAACAAAGTCAATGGCAACAACGTCAACCATGACAAAGACTTCAACAATCTTAACCACTTTTATGGTGACAACTTTACCAAAGGCAACAGTTTTAACAACGGTAACAACGTCAGCAATGCCGACAACGTCAAAAATGGTAATCACCCCTATAGCAACCACTTCATCAATGGCAACATAATCAACTATGATAACCACTTCAACAAAGATAACAGCTCCAACAATAGAGACAATCATGACATTGGTAACCTGAATCGTGACTACGATGGTAAAGACGAATTCTGTCGTCACTAACTCCGCACCTTGAGGTCAGGATCCTCGAGTCAAGGGGCTTCAATAGCGCCACCAAAGCGTACCTCCCTTCCGTCCAGTACCAGAGGAATGGTAGTGGGTTCGGTGCCCGTAGGTCTCAACTTGGCTTCAACGCTAGAAATGGACACAATTATTTGACAAATTTTATTAAATGGTTAAAAATAAAAGTTATTTATGAGAATTGATATAAATAATTTCATTTCTAACCTGTAACCTGTAACAAAAAAAATTCTAACCACAACAAGAAAATCCCAAAAATCAACAAAGTCAACAAGGTCAACCATGACAAAGACTTCAACAATCTTGAACATTTTTATGGTAACAACTTTAACAATTGCAACTCTTTTAACAACGGTCACAACCTTAACAATACCAACAACGTCAAAAATGGCGACCACAACTATGGTTGTGGTCGCCGTTATGGTGGTGGTTAGTTGTTATCGTTGTTGATGTGGTTACAACGATAACAACTCCAACAATAAAAAACAATCATGACAATGGCAACCTGAATCGTGACTACGATGGTAAAGACGAAGATTGTCGTCACTAACTCCGCCGCGTTCAGGTCTGGTTTCTCAAGGGGCTTTAACGACGCCTCATTTTTGACCCTTGTCATACAATCTACTAATAATTCTCATCATCATTTTTCGAAGTCTCTCATCCCGGTCCTGAGCTACTGTTATCCAGGAGTGACCCGCGATATTAACTAAGTATAATCATAAACATTTATTCATTGCAAGTATTGCAACCATGGTGTTTACAAGATGTCCTTAATCTAACCAGTACCACCCAGTACGGACATGGACCCTACTATAGTTAGTGGTCGGCGGTTAAGAAGTCAATCCTGACACCTGTCATATCCATACAGTTTATAACCTCAAAGTGACTTTTAGGTTATAAACTGTATGGAAATGACAAGTGTCAGGATTGACTTCTTAACCGCCGACTACTATAGGGCGAAGCAACATGAATAACTAAAACCTAAATAAAAAAATATAAACATATAATAAACACAAAAACATTAACGACCTACTTTATATTATATCCAACATGTATATTGAAATTATATTTTGACAACTTAATAAGATTAACGAAAATCTAAGGTGCAACTTGACATCTACTATACAAGGTGGTCCCTGTAACTGGAGCAAATATTTAAAAGGACGCTTCCTTAGAGCATCTGCAAAAACTCCTTGTATCTAAAAAACTATAAAAAAAATCGATTAGGAGAAAATTAGATCTAAAGGTATGACCTCCGAGTAATGGATCTTGACACCACGAGATTAAAAGCGCATTAATCAATGCAGTTTTTGAGGTAGTATCAAGATATGAGTCATTTTGTTTTAAAGGACATTTTTGGTTTTATATTTTTTTTTTCCAATTTTATTGAGTTTTTAAGTAAAATTACATTAATATCACTTTAGAAGAGTAATAAAAAAACAAGTTGACTAGTTTTGAAAAATATAATACTTTTTGTTTCCATTGAGACCACTTGGAAATAATTTCTGACCCTCTAAATAGTCCATAGTTTAATTGTTGCTCCTGTTACAGGGCCCACCCTGTATAAAACATTACAGAAACATCATATTATAGAAACATTACATAAACCACTTTCAATATCTTCCTGAATACGGTTCACATGTCAGTATCATCCATTAATAATCAATCAATTGTTACCACAATGTTAATTGTTCGCAACGGCAAACAAAAACTTCAATATCAGTGACGAAATAGGTAAAAGTTATTAAGGATGAAGAAATATTTACTTTAACATCTATGATAACTTTATTGTCTCAAATGTAAACCAATTAATGCATCGTGAGTAGGTTAGCATTCAATTTGGAAGTTGTGAAACGAAATGCATCCACCATGTTTAGAATTGATCGAGTATTTAAATTTGATGTAATGTTTATAATAGAAAAGACGGTCAGAGAGCAAGATCACGAAGGCCAGCGAGCCGCATTAGTTACCCCTTTCGCCTGAAATAATATATTACTAATATTACTTATCCTCTAACTAAGGCAATAAACGAGTTCTGCGCAGGTAAAGCAACGGGAAAAAGTTGAAATTAATAAATGAACTTTATTCTGCAAGTAGGTCGCAAATGGCACTTTTACAAGTCATGATCCAAGCGTTTCTGCAAAAGAAGACCACTGCCGAGAAGAAACGCCGAAACAAACTCGACAGTCAGCCATTTTTCTCATTAATATGATTATTACAATGGTAATACTTAGCCTACTTAATATAAGTAAATCTAAGTATGGTAACAAAAAGAGGAAGAATATTTACAATAGTTCAAGAAGACAACACTAATTTCCTAGACGTGCTACAATGAAAATATATGCACTAACTGTCTAAAAATCATCTCGCTCGCAATTGGAGCAGCCCAACTGGGGAAGTATTTCCACTTTTCAGAAGAGCGCCACCGTAATAACACCACTTGTTCTTTATGTTTGTTGACGACCTGTTTAGCCTAGTTGGTAGTGACTCTGCCTCCGAAGCTAGAGGTCCCGGGTTCGAATCCCGGCCAGGGCATTTATTTGTGCATTTTTCACGGATATTTGTTCTTCGGTCTTGGATGTTTTCTATGTATTTATCTATATAAGTATGTATATCGTCGTCTAGTACCCATAGTACAAGCTTTGCTTAGTTTGGGACTAGGTCGATTTGTGTAAGATTGTCCCCCAATATTTTATTATTAATTTTGTATTTTTATATATTAATGCTATTTAGGTCTCTGGTTTGGGCCATGCATTTCTGTTAGTTGGGTTTATTTGTAACTCTTACAGTTAACTTTAATTAAATGAAATTCAGCATAATTGGTCCAAGCTAATCTACTCTTTCGAATGTAAATGTGCGAAAAAATCAATATAGGGCAAATTCCTGACTTGGCCGGACAGAGGCGGTACAAGGTTGGGTTGCACCAAACCGTCTGTAATCGTAAGCTGTGTTCGTTAAAATTTCAATATATGGAAAGTTTGACAAGTTTCTATGGGATGACAGCTGCCGGCGCCACATTTAACGTTGATCAGTCTGTGATCATAAGTCGGTGCAACCCAGCCTAATACTTTAGTAAGCCATCAGCTGTCAGTGTCAACTTTCATTCGAGTCAGTGCCGCTTTACTAGTCAACATAAATAACTGCTTTTAGTGAATACAGCTGTGTCTGAATGGTACTTTCTGACTGGCATGCGATGCGTGGAAGCGGGGCGATAAGAATGCAATACTGCTTTGTCTCCGCGTATGATATTACTAATTTACAAGCAGTAAGCTCACGACAGTTAACAATACCAATTTAACATTCCCACCCCGCTACGCAGGAAGTCACCTAACATAAAAGCGAAATACAACTGTCTGACATTAAGAGCCATAGCAAAGCTATAAATGGTGTAATACTAACTAATATCTTAATACCCATCTTCATTGTTAACTTCGTAAAAGGAAACAAAGAGAAATCTTTAGACACTCAAAATACATCGCCTTACTATTTAACTCTTGTATGTGGGTCATAACTGCGCATACGCGCCTCGAGAATAATCTCAAAGCGCCCTCTGTCCCGAGGAGGATCTGTTGTACGAGGCTTGCACTGAAAGTGGCGGGAATCGAATACTTATTAATTTATTTTTAACATGTATTATACCTTTTTATAATCTCTGAAGTTTCCTTATCTCAACACACTGGCCACTTAGAAAAAAAAAGTATGGTTCGGTTTCAATTGTTTATTGAAGTCGTCGAGTCACTGCTTAAAATGGAATTGTGCCGTGAAAATTTCAGAGCTATGATTTATTATGACTTTAAAAGTGGACTAACACAAAAACAATGTGAAGAGCGGATGGTTGCTGCTTTTAATATTGAAGCTCCTTCAAAGACTACAATATACAGGTGGTATTCAGAATTTCAACGTGGCCGTGTATCCCTCACCGACGAAGTGCGTGAAGGTCGACCAAAATCGGCAGTCACGCAAGAAAACGTCGATGTTGTGCGTCGTCTGATAAATGAAGACCGACATGTGACATATCGGGAAATTCAAGAGCACCTGGGTATTGGAATGAGTCAAATACAAATTATTTTAAAAGAAGAATTAGGCGTGAAAAAGTTATTTTCCCGTTGGATACCTCACCTATTGTCTGACGAGCAGAAAATAGTCCGTGTCAATTGGTGCCGCAAAACTTTGAAAAGATTTAACAAGGGACGCTCAAATGCTGTTTTTAGCATAGTATCAGGTGACGAGTCGTGGATATACGCTTATGAGCCTGAAACTAAATACCAATCCCGAGTATGGGTCTTCGAAGACGAGCTCAAACCCACAAAAGTTGTTCGTTCTCGCAGTACGGCTAAGAAGATGGTGGCTACGTTTATCTCTAAATCTGGTCACGTAGCTACTGTGGCTCTTGAGGATCGTAGAACAGTCAATGCTGATTGGTACACCACTATTTGTTTGCCGAACGTCTTTGCTGAACTCCGAAAAACAAACCCTAGTCGTCGCATCATCCTTCACCACGACAACGCCAGCCCACACACCGCTCGGACAACAACTGAGTACCTGGACGGTGAAAAAGTCGAAATATTGGACCACCCTCCATATAGCCCTGACTTAAGTCCCAACGACTTTTTTACATTCCCCAGAATCAAGGACAAACTGCGTGGTCAGCGGTTTCAGACGCCAGAAGAAGCAGTGGAGGCCTATAAAATAGCCATTTTGTCGACCCCTACTTCAGAGTTCAAAAAGTGCTTTATGGACTGGTTTGAACGCATGCATAAATGCATGAAATACAAAGGAGAATATTTTGAAAAACAATAAAAATAAATAAACTCACTTATACTGCATATTTTCTTCTATTCCCGAAACTTTCAGTTTTACCCTCGTATTCACAGCTAGAGAGCAGTTTTCTCAATCAATACTGCATTCTTGGAACGAGAGCTTTCTTTTTCAATGTAGTTAAGTATTTATTTATCTATATAAGTATATACATATCGTCGTCTAGTTCCCATAGCACAAGCTTTGCTTAGTTTCGAACTAGGTCGGTTTGCGTAAGATTGTCCACAAGTTATTAATATCATCATCATATCAGCCGAAAGAAGTCCACTGTTGGACATATGCTTCCCCCAAACAGTGAGTTATTAATATTATTCACCTTATTTTTTTTGCACTTGTTGGTTTTATTTAGTAAGTTTATACAAGGAAAATATAAAAATATACATGCAAAATATAAAAGCATTATAAAAAACCTAACCTAGGGTGCCGCCGGCAGCCAGGCGAGCCTAAACTACCGGTGGTTAGGGCGATAGAGAGAGGAACCTCCGGACTATCCGCGCCGTGTCCAGGAGTACCGCCTTCTGTATTTGCTAGGTACTTGCTGGATTTGTCCTTCTCAGCTTTCATGATGTTCTCATCATGGGGGATGGTGATGTCGACGAGCACTGCCTGGCGCTTCAATCGATCTGTCAGCACGATATCAGGTTTGTTTGCTATAATAGATCTGTCAGTGATGACAGATCGATCCTAATAGAGCGTTGCAGGACTATTTTCGAGAACTGGCGCAGGTGTGTACTTATAGTACGGCACTTCGAAGTCCACAAGACGGTAGAAAAGAGCAAGCTGCTAGTTAATAATCGTGGCCACCAAGTTTAGATGTTTTGTTAGTTGTTAGTTATTATTATTATTCACTTTATTTATCTTTGATCTTAAGTTAGGTTTTCTACAACACATTTACAAAAGTAAAATATAAAAATAGACATACAAAATATAAAAGCATTATAAAAAACCTAACCTAGAGTGCCGCCGGCAGCGAGGCGGGGCCTAAGCTACCGGTGGTTAGGGCGACAGAGAGAGGAACCTCCTGACTATCCGCGCCGTGTCCAAGAGTACCGCCTTCTGCATCTGACCCTCGACCCAGCCATCTAGCGAGAGTCTCTTAAGATGTTGGTCGAGACTCTTCGCAATTAGACCGTTCGCAGAATTATTATTATTATTATATGTAGTTATGATGATGGCAATTAAGCCTGATTAAAAGCGGTGCCAAATGCGGCCATAACAGAACACTTGCTAAAGCAAATGCTAAGCATTTCATAAGTTTCACAGCGGGGGATCTCACGCAGTTCACACGACTACAGTTGCACCTGTTAACCATTTGTGTATAACTTGCTCACAGCTCAAGAGAACCAGCGTAAGTAGGACCCCGGTTATTGGCTATGTGCACGTCTGAAACGTCAAACGTCAAAGGTCCCGAGACAATATCAAAACTCAGAGATGTCAAATAATGACACATGAATATTTTATTTACTTTTGTAGACGAGAAAGACCCCGTATTGGAATTTTTACTGAAATAAATAAGAGAATAAATAAATACATACAAACGAAACGAATCGTAGGAAACCGTTAAGAAACCAATAGAAAACGTGAAAGTAAATTTGACAGTGGTCCCCGGTAAGTACACATTTCTGCCATGGTGTGCGCTACGATCGCCTAGCTTACCCCCACCACCTACTTCGCACATAGCCAATACTATGTGTATCCTCCATGTGGTCTGGTAAAAACGTGATTTTTGAGGGACTAACGTTTAAAGGTTCAGACACTAAACGACAAAAAACTGTGAAAAAAAATCTGAAGCTTTCGTACACAAAACAATTAATCAAATTAAGCTGTTTTTAACGCCCGCCGAATAAGAGGCGTGATATAAGTTTGACCGCTATGTGTGTATATGTGTGTGTCTGTCTGTGGCACCTCAGCTCTTAAACGTGTGAACCGATATGGTTTTTTTATTTGAAAGCCGGTTTTCTAGACATGGATCTTAGATATGTTTTTTATCAAAATCGGTTCAGCCGTTTGTGAGATATTGAACTTTTAAATGAAAAAATGTCCGAAGTTTATCAACTTTTTCTAAGTTGGTTAGTGATTCTTCTTCAAATTCGCCAATGCTTCTTAACTATAAATATGATATTTGTATCTTTCTTTCGAAAAAATATTAAAAATGCATTCATCTAAAATCTAACGGTCCACTTTTTGTTGAGCTGAGCGAAGCGAAGCTCAATCATAGGCGACCGATGTATTTTGTTTGATAGACGTACATAGAGAGATGTTCTAATAGACGCTTCAACCGATCACGCTCACATTTTGACAGGACGACAGTTGACCATAGTTTAGATCCATGACGATAGTTTAGATTTAAAAAAAAATTAAAATCGGACCGAAAATCTGAATTTCCGTATAATTCTTTGGTAAGCGAGTAACAGTCAGGGAGTTTGAGACTGAGTAGACGCGCTCAGCTCAACATTTGCAACCAGCAAACTGCATTACATACCTAGTATTATGATCCGTTTTGACATACAACTTATTTCCATGCCGATATTCGAGCGAGCGAGCAAGAGCTACGGGCGCCATCCACTCGCATGCTTTTGGCAAACAGAGTTGCCTACTTTGCACACCCTCAAATGTATTGTGGCAACTGTAGTTGCCAAAGAACTACAATTTATTGTAGTTTAGGGTCAGCAACGCGCATGTGACACCCCTGAATTTGCAAACGTCCATAGGCTACTGTAGCCGTTTACCTTAGTCGGCACGGTTGTTTGCCACACAGGACTTGTAACCGGTTAATTTCTCCATACTAAATACCGGTTAGGAATTTCGCTCTTTCGTTTACTGTTTCATGTTTAATCAGGCAATCTAATTATACGACGTCATAACCTAAATAAAAACACAGGCCTACATAAAAAGCATAAACTAATTCAAATTATATGATTATTTCGGGGTTTTTGAGATTAACCGGTTACAATTACAACCCCTGGCCACCAAACGTGGTATTGAAAGAATATTTTTTGTGAAAAAGGAATTAAGACTACCATTTTTAAAATTAGACAGCAAGTGACTGGATTTTTATGAACATTGGCGTCAAAATATACAAGTGACCGGTGAGGCAAGTGATAGCCAGTTGTAAATAGCACAATTGATGCTCCATCTCAGTTATGTAAGTTTAAACCGATATTGTGCGGTCATCTCTAAACACTACAATTTTGAACTCTATTCGCCGGACATAAGTTTCAAAACGTATAGGAACATCTTGTACGTTACTGTACCAGATATTTTTCTTATCTCGTGGAAATCAATCTTAAATCAACATGGGCGTGGTAAAAGAAATATTTTGAAATAAATAGTAGTTCAACCTTTCTATTCGATTTACAAAGAGTTTTTGTGATGCAAATAAGCATACGGTCCGACTTATATTTACTTCTTATACACCGTGACCGTTAATAACCCGAAAGATTTAAGCTAACGATATTAGAGCCTAATTAGAGTATATAAAGTTATGTAACATATAGTCCAAAAAGTCATAATTAAGGAGATATTAATTATTTACAACAAATCAAAAGTTAAAAAATCTCCAGTGTAACACACCTTAAGGGCGTGAGCATGACGTAGCCACCTATTTCTTTTACACGTAGATACACTAACTGTATGGTTGTTAGCCAGTTTCATAAAGAAGTTGGTATCTATCTACAACCTCTTATAACTGGCTAGTTTGAAATTGATTGTCACTAAAATGACACATTACAAATGATAACTAATTGTCACGCAAGATAAAATAACATTGGGTTCCCACCTAAAGGCTTGTTCACAAAGAAGCGGGCAATTAATCAGATTTAATTCGTACTGAAATAGTAATTTAATTAAGACACATAATTAGACCCATGTTGATATAACATTATTTACTCGTACAGTCGTCAAAAATATGTGGTTTAAATCTTTCGGGTTATTAACGGTCACGGTGTATACACCATCAACAAAGCATATCGTCCTTATATTACGGCCATTTAATTAATTGTTTCACAAATACAGATAGTCGTCGGCTGCAATGTGTTGCTGTTACGTCGTTGTAGAACTAAGCTGCAGCTGTGAAGAATTTATTTACTCGGTGCATCCTTATTTCTTCGCCTACGCCTCCCACAATGTTTGCGATAGGAATATTTATGATAATTGGTGAATTAATTAGGTTCAAAGATCTTTATTTCTCATAAGAATAATACATATTCACTTACATGAGACAATTAAACATGCTTTAACATTATTTAAATCGGTGAGTGTACACTAACAAACTACTTATTAAATATAAAACCAAACTACAAGAACACTGACACTTTTTTGTTGTAGGGTAGTTAGATAACTGCGTTTACATTGTAATGCGATGCGAGCGGTGTTTCTACGCCCGCGCCCGGACTCAGAAACAGAGATAAGAGCCACGTACACGGATATAAAGTGACTGGAGGTGACAAAGCGCTTGCGTTGGTTTAATGTGATAGTTTGGTATAAAATAATTTTACTTTTAATGGAGGGTTCGGGGGATAAGAATATTAAATGGAATTAATTTATTATTATATTTATATTATATTATATACTATATGTTGTTTTTGTTTACTTTTGTTTCTTTATGTTGACTTTTTTTTTTTTTTTTTTTTTTTTTTAGGTTTTTTTTAATTAGGTACGAAAAGGGATAATAATGATTACTATATTACTTATAAGACTGCGATTAAAATAAACAAACTAGTGGCTCTGTGAGCTGTAGATATCGCATTTTTTTTTTCAAATTTCATAATTAACAAAACCAGACTCGATAAATAAGCTATATAATTATCGAACCTGCTTACAAAATTTCACGAGAATCGGTTGAGAAATGCGACCTGTCGAGGAGAACATCCGGACAGACATACAAAGAATTTTTGTCGAAAGCTGAAACGAATACGCTTCGCTCACTCGGCCAATAAAGTCGTGTTTACATTTTTAGATCACTTTGTCTGTGCACATTATTCGAACTCAGTTGTACTAATCTAGGCGTCAAATTGTATGTAGAATAAGCTCCGTTAAGTCCAAAATATTCAGTGAATATTGTAGCTTTTTATACAAAGCAATGATTACTAAATAGACTAAATACATATTAAATGCACGTTTGCAGTTCTTAATTCATTAGCAATACGGGTGTAAGCGCGAATAAAATAAAATGTGATTAGGTCGTTTCGGTTCTGAGATATGGGACTAATGAATGGTTTTCCCATCTAACCGAACAATGGGACATCACTGTCGTAGTGTGATACACACATCATGTTACAAGCTTATATATATATGGCGCTGCATGCTCATTCATAAAGTTGTTAAGGCGCAGTTGTTTATAAGAGTTTTGGGGTTGACAAATGATTTTTTTTGTTAGTGTAAAACGGGGTAAGTAGATTTCGCGTGGAGAGGCGGGTTATGAATGGGGAGAGAAGGTTGGAGAGGGGGGTGAGAAGGGATTTTAAGGCTACTGCTACAAAAATAATGTATTCCAATTTAAAATGGGGCTATAGTGATACACATAATAAAAAAATCGATCCAACAATCTTCCAAAATCACCTTTGCATGGAAACCCCTCTCACCCCAAATACGAGGCACTACGGGGTGAGGTGGGTTTTCCTCTTTATCGTCAAAGTTATGAAATGGAACTACCCAAAATAAAATAAAAACTAAAATACAAACATCCGGAACACTTATTACATACACCATTCAGTTTTCATAATGTAAATATAAAATGTTATCGAGGTTTGAATTTCAGTTTTGACCCTACTTACCCCATTTTGCGGTAAATGTTTTACAACAGAACAATTCATATTGTATGGCATCTGAATCTTGAGGATTCTTATTTATAGAAGAGTACCTGGGTGACCGAGCTTCGCTCAGCATCTTTTCTGGTTTACCGGAGAATAGGTACATTCAGCATCAAAAGTATCTACGCATATGAAGGCGTCAAAAGCCCTTATTCCCTTGTAATAAAGACTTTTGAACTTTTCAAATGCGTAGCTACTTTTATTTATTATTTATTTAAACTATATTGCACAAAATATAATCGTACAAATGGCGGGCTTAATGCCAAATGGCATTCTCTACTAGCCAACCATTGGGCTAAACAGAGATTTATGAAAGGTGCAAAGAAAAAAGTTTGATAACTAACCTAAAGTTAACCTAAAGTTTGGTAACTTTTGATGTTTAACTGTACTAGTTTTCCCGAAGATGAAACCTACCTAGATCGATTTTTTGCCGCCGTGAATCCCTGTATTATAAACATGAAAATCGTTAGAGCCGTTTCCGAGACCCCAAAAAAAAAAGAATTGTTTGTTTAGACACGTTAATATAGATGTAGATATGAATGACTCTTTTAGGGTCTGTTTTGTGGCTCTTTACGTATAGGACCGAGGAAAATCATCACTATCTCCGTGAAATATACGCATTTTATACTAGGCCTGTTTAGCCTAGTTGGTAGTGTCATTGCCTCCGAAGCTCGAGGTCGGGACCTCTAGCTTCGGTCCAGGTTCGATTCCCGGTACGGGCATTTGTTTCTGTGGTGAGCAGAGACATCTGTTCCTGAGACTTGGATGTTTTCTATGTATTTAAGTATAAAATATCTATTAAATATATCGTCGTCTAGTACCCATAACACAAGCCTTATTGAGCTTACTATGGGACTAGTTCGATTTGTGTAAAAAAAACGTCCGCTAATATTTTATTCAAACCAACGTGCTGTAAAAATATTGTTTATGGCATTTATATTGGACGATTCACCCCGAACAACTGGAGTCGGCGCGCACCCCTCTACAGTCAAAGGAATTCGAACCCTCCATTTATTTATTAACGATTAACGCAAAAAAGACTTATATGGTTTTCTCATGGATGCCTTTTTTCAGAACTGAGCCAAATTGAAATGGAAACACACGGGTAGCACCAGCGTTCAAATAAATAAAGAATCATCAAAATCGTTTCACCCAATCGAAACTTCTGAGGTAATAAATGTAAGAAAAATACAGTCGAATTGAGTACCACCTCCTTTTTTGAAGTCGGTGAAAAATTAATTTTGATTTATTTATTTATTTATTTATTTAAACTTTATTGCACAAAATTCAATTGTACAAATGGCGGGCTTAATGCCAAATGGCATTCTCTACCAGCCAACCATTGGGCTAAACAGAGATTTATGAAAGGTGCAAAGAAAAAAGTTTGAAAATATCTACTAAGAAAATGCAAAGACAAAATCAATATAAACACTATAAATACAATACATAAATACAAGATATTTATATAAGTTACATAAATACAAGAATAGATATACTACTTCATATTAAATACATACTATAATTATAGGGATGGATTCTAGTCGAACTCTTGTTTAAGCATATGCTTACGCAGCATTCGCTTGAAAGCAAACTTGCTTGGGGCTTGTCTGATCTTGAGAGGGAGTGAATTCCAGAGACGGCTTGCCTGTATGGCGAAAGAATGAGTCATGAATCTAGTGCGATGGAAAGGTATTGATAATTTGAGAACACGGGAGGTACGCAGCTGACAGCCTGGGCGAGGGGTATCAAAAACAAATTTACTTTTGAGATATCCTGGAGCAGAAGGCTCAAACAGGATTGAAACAAGGGTGCAAAGGATTCTAAGGGACCTACGGCGACGAATGGAGAGCCAGTTAAGCTGACGACGGTAGAAGGAAACGTGGTCATACTTACGGAGACCGAAAATGAAGCGTATGCAATTATTGAGGAGACGGTCCAGTTTATTAAGGGATTCCTGAGTAATATTGGTAGTGCACACATCACCATAATCAATAATTGGCAACACCAACGCCTGAACCAGCAACTTCTTTGTAGCAACTGGGAGGAAATTTTTAAATTTATAGAGACCTCTCAGCGTTCCGGTGACCTTACGACTTATTTCAGATAGCTGACCATTCCAGGAGACGTTCGGATCTAACACCAATCCAAGGTTCTTGACCTGTGTGCTGAGGGGAATGACAGCGTTCTCGAACCGGATCGGCGCAACAGAAACTGAAACAAGTTTGGAAAGTTGTTGCTGGCTACCAATAATAATAGCTTGGCACTTAGCTGGGTTGACACAAATGCCGAAACTATTTGACCATTCCGAGATGTGATCCAGGTCTGCGTTAATAAGGGAAATGGCACAGTTAATATTATTCACATCAGCTTGAGCGTACAGCTGCAGATCGTCCGCATACAAATGGTAAGAGCATTGAATCTTAGTAGTAATGAGATTAATAAAAACAGAGAATAAAAAAGGAGAAAGAATACCACCCTGCGGCACTCCGGTGCTCAGGTCACACCAGTCAGACAGTGAGCGATCAGCACGAACTGCTTGGGCACGATCGGAAAGATAGGATGCGAACCACTCCGTCGCCTTTGAAGAAACCCGCAAATGAGTAAGTGTCGCAAGAAGTAAATCATGGTCTACAACATTGAAAGCGTTTGAAAAGTCTATTAGCACCAACACCGTAACTTTAGTGGATTCCAGACCAAGTCTAACGTCCTCTGTTACATTCAGAAGCGCGGTGGTGGTGCTATGTCCAGATCGAAAGCCAGACTGGAATGGTGAAAGTAGATTGTTGCTGTGAACGAAATTTGAAATCTGTTTATGGGCCACAGCTTCGAGCATTTTTGAAAGAAATGGGAGAATCGATATGGGACGAAAATGATTGAGAGAACTGGGATTGCTAATTTTAGGAAGTGGGATGACAAAGGCCTTCCACCAACACGAGGGAAATATCCCAGTAAGTAAGGAAGTATTCACGATATGAGTTATAACAGGCAGTACGCAATCAAGAATATTGAGAACCATAACTCGACTAACATTGTCATGGCCAACAGCCTTAGACTTAATAGATAGAATAATTTTGCGGATCTCTTCATTTGCGACAGGGGTAAAAGTGAAAGATGAGATATCGGGAGAAGGAAGAGATGCAATAAAGCATAAGGTTTTAAATTTAATCATGTCGTTTAGAGTAGTCGTTTTAAAGAAATGAGAGTTTAACTCATCTAAAGTGAATGAGGAGGAGCCTATGTCAAGTTTAGAACTTCCAATACCCAGAGATCTTAGGAACTTCCATGTGTCAGCAAGAGAGGAAGACAGGACGTTGTCATGAATGTAACGTCGCTTCGCTGCTCTTACCATTTGGTTGCAACGGTTTCTGGCAAGTTTAAATAAACGCCAGTTCTCTTCGCATCGATCTCGTTTGTAAATACGGAACGCCTTATCTCGCCTTGACATGGCCATACGAACGCCCCTAGTGATCCACGGGGCGGGTGGTCGCCTCAGTCTAACCGCACGAACCGGCGCATGAGCATCGAACAGTTTTAAGAGAACTGAGTTGAAATTGGCTACTTTTTCGTCTACCGTTGATGCATCAAATACGGCCACCCAGCCAGCCGAAGCAGCCTCCCGTGTCAATAGATCCAGATCAAGTCGGGCAAAGCTTCGCACATGTATCACCTCTGGCATGCGTTTGGGTGGTTTAATTTTGTACGTCAGAAAAATTAGATCATGATGCGAGAACCCCGGTGCTAACAGTTGACCAGAATGAACGACATTGTCCGGCGAGGACGTAAGAATCACGTCCAGCCAGGAGTCAGGAGAGTCGGCATTACGATGTGTAGCCTGCAACGGAACTATAGAAAAATCAGCATCTTCAACAGTCGTCCGGAGCTGTCTGGACCTAGAATTGTCTCTCAGCAAGTCTGTGTTAAGATCCCCCATAATTATGTGATGTGTGCACTCACAACCAATATCCATGAGGAGGTCTTCGAAAGACGGAAAATAATTTACTGTAGGAGGACAATATATAACACCTAAGATTATACAGACGCCACGCAACTTAACCTCTATAACTAGATACTCCATGGAACTGGAGTAGAGAGATGGGGACGACTTAACAATTTTGTATGGGATGTCAGAGCGGATATATATTGCTACACCCCCACCGCGTTTGCCTGTGCGGTCATTCCGCAAGAGGACAAACCCGGGGAGGCTGCAAGAAGTTGATGAGATATTAGGCTTTAACCAGGTTTCACTAATGAGAACAGCATGAACATCGCATGAAGAAAAGGTGTCTAATAAATCTGAAAAATGGCTGCAGATGCTTTGAGCATTAATGTGTGTTATCCACAGTGTTGCTGAGAGCCGCTATCTGCTGCCTGATGGCACTCACCACGGATAGAGTTTTTTCTTTGAACTCGTGCAACTCTGCCTTCAAGGTGGCAATTGTGTCATTGCCAGGGGCTGCACTTTGCAATGTTGCCTCGAATTCAGCAAACTTCAGCGCCATCAAAGCCTCCAGGGAGCTTTGAGCTTTAGTGATTTCCTCCAGTGTACTCATTTTCTTTGTTATTTGCAACTGTCAATCGGGTTCAAAGTTCAAGTGAGGTGTAGTGTGTGGTCACCGGCAGGTACTAGTGTTTAACTTGCTATATATACATCAAAGGAACTTTCCCACAATGTATGTAAATATTTACCAAAAATACTGTACTTTTACAAAAAAAAAATTGAAATTTGCGCAATAATACTATTAAATGATTATTTACACTTTTAGTTGACTTGTCACTTTATCTAGCACCTACCCACCCTTTCATGAACTGACCTTACATGAACCTTTGATCTTGCTTTAATATTCATCAATATCCGCGTAATACGTATTGTAATATGATATGAGTATAGCGCGTAATACTATTCACCGTGTAAATAACCCCATTGAGAACGAGTAATGTCATCAAAAACACACTTTCCTCACAGTTTTTTTCCGAACAGCATAACCCTTTACAAGTTCACAGTTCAGGGTCCAGCAATTATAAGAGACATATTGATTATGTTTGTCGTGCGCGGCCTGACCTCTGACAATGGGCGAGACAATTGGGATGTTGCATTTTATTCAATGTCAGCATTGTCTTTGGTAGGTTTTGAGGTGGGAGCGTTCGTGGCCCAGCGGCGCCCGAGTCCCGCTTGCGGTATGCGAGGTTAAGCAATGACGGGCGAGATCAGTCCTTGGATGGGTGACCTATGATTAGTTACTAACTGAGCGCTCCCGTGCTTTGGAAGGCACGTTAAGCCGTTGATCCCGGTTGCTGTCTATGATAGCAGTCGTTAAGCCAAGTTAGAGGCCTCCGGGCGGCTTGAGAACTTCTAACAGTCAAGTTGCCCACTCACTTGACAAGCCTAATCCCAATAAGGTCTAGTTTCCCCCTCGGGTTGGAAGGTCAGATGGCAGTCGCTTCCGTAAAAACTAGTACCTACGCCAATTCTTGGGATTAGGTAGCGGACCCCAGGCATCCTTCAAGATGCAACTGTACTGGGAATAACGCTAGGAGGATGATGAGGTTTTGAGGTGGTCGGCAACAACTGTGTATGTTGTTGGAATTTGAAGCCTCTGTCTTAGATAGTGAGGTCGCTTTTTGACTGGATTGTTTTGTTCTTGGGTAGGATACAGGGGCTGGGAAGCAGCTAATAGAAGGAAGTTGCCAAAAAGGTTCAAATTGGACACGAACTTCAGCAATGAAGACGACAATATTAATGATGATCTCTTTCCTGGTCAACTGAAGAATGTCAAAGAAGACATTTCTTAACCTTATTGCAACTATACAAAGTCTACAAAATGGTCTTAAACGTTTGGAGATCGCCCATCATCAAGCGGGCCGTACGCTTGTTTGCCACTGAAATCAAAGTAATTTTTCGGAAATGCGAATAAACTTAGATTTCATACTTTTTAAGTTTTAAGTTCAGTTACGATAATCAGTTATTGAAGAATTTTCGTATCTCGCATTGTCTCACTTTGTGAAGTTTTATTTGTGTAAATTCCCAATTCTTCCAAATATTTATGCTGAAGCACTGGTCAGTGCGATGGGGAAAATTAGCTGTATGACATAAGCGCAAAATTAAAATTCTTTCTGCACTGTCAATGTGATATGCATGCGAAAAAAATTTGTATAAAAACTCTTAGGTCATGTTAGATTTCGTTTCTTCTAAAAGCTAGGCATTGCTAGGTTTTATGTAAAATTTACATCGATTTTCTAAATCGATGAAAATTTATGATAAAAAATGAACGAATGTGTATTGCTTAATCCCTTAAAGGCTACAGAAATTATCGCTGCTCTGTTTATCCCTTATGGAAATTCGAGGGTGAGCTCATGTACCTATGTATTTATATTTATGTAAGGAAACATGCACAGATACCATGTGCAAGGATGCATGAAAATTTCACTTGGTCAGGGTGGCCAGTCGTTCATTTTCCCAGCAGTGGGTCGTTTCCATGCTGGTAATGAAAATAATATAATAGAATTATTTTATTTGCTAGAATACTTAAAAAAATAATAGTACAGGGTGTTGAGGTACAGTAGTAGTACAGTATTTAGTCATGAACGACATGCAAAAGTTATACATATAACAAGTCTTAACCTAAACGATTAGTGCCATTAGTGTGATTGTATTTCAACAGCACAAAAAAAAAAAGATTATTAGGAATGAAATCTCCACGTCAGCACTGTTAGTCTTAAACAACCCACGCTTAGTGACTGAAATAGCGGGAGCTTTATGTGCCGACAAGGCATATAATGGTATATCAATTTGATAAACTACACAAACTGTATGAACGAGTACGTATGTAGGTATGTAAACATTTATTGTACTTACATTATAACAGTTTACAGCATAGCACATATGCCACACAAGATCTAAGAACAAAAGGGAACTTATCTAAGTGCGTAAGATAAGTTACAGATTAAAAGTGTGCCAGTAGATGTATGGATGACTAAAGAAAAAAAATTAAACAGTTTATTTCATAAAAAAGAATAGAATCTATAACGAACTATCTAGAACTATATAGTACTTAATTATTCAATGGAACAAGTACTATAAGTACTTTATTTATGTACATATGTTACGTGTGTTGTATTTTATGAACATATGTTATGTAGCTACTGGTATATAAAGAAATAGAGCTAATTAATAAATGGTCAGTTGGCTGTAGTCAGATGAGAGGTGAGTGTTAAGAGTACTTCTGTCTTTGAGTTTGGACTTCCATTAAGCCCGTCCGGTGTGTAGTCCACGCTCCCTCTACCTGCTCCATTAACAATCCAACAAGTGGCAAATAGCCACTATCATCAACCACCAACCACGGCCTGGCAAATTTTGTATAAGCAAAACGGTTGTAGGTTAGTTGCGAGGAACCTAACAACACCGTCAGCCCAATTCTAAAGAAACATCGCGACACTTTCATACATTATGTCACATATCGGGGCTAATTTCCGAGCTTTGTCACCGTATCCGTACGGCGTACACTCCGGGCCACCGAAATGTCAAGGCAAGTAATTCCCATCTAAACTTGAGAACCAAAACGTCCCAAGCATTTTCATCCTCCACGGAAATATACTCTCAGTGGCATGAATTATGAAACTTAGAATAGCGAGTAGGTCGCGTGGACAAAAGTAAATTTAGATTCGAAGTATAGATGTCATGACCACCTCAACAATAACGTGACGAAATCCAAAAAATAAACACTCTTAATAACTTGCTCATCTATGACAGCTACAATTAGGGTACTGTCACGGAATGTCCGTCTGTCACGTCCGCACGTACGCCTAAATAGTCATTAGAGAATTTTAAGGATGGTATAAATAACATTTTTTGATGGGACACGGCACACATCTCAAGTGATTCCTGTGTCGGATACATCGATGATGAAGTTATTTCTGGTTGGTTTTAGTTTATAGTTTTTGTGTCGTGAAGTGTACAGTGATATTAGGGTTAATAAACGAATGTGTAACGATTTCATACGACAATAGAGTGAGAACAATAGTTTGTGTTGGCATAGAGCTATTGTTGCATTACTAGGATGCGAATGGATCAAGTGCTTTCTCTCGGAATGTTCAATATTGCAAAATTATTAAAATATCTCATGTAAAAACGGTGTACAAACTGATAATCTCAATTCTAATATTGCTTAAAAAATATTAAACCTTTTTTCCCAATTTTAAATATCTTTACTTCTTGAGAAAATTTTACTTTTTTATTTCGTTTAATTTTATGGCATTTATTTACAAACCGTGTAATCTTCGAGAAGACAAGTACGGTTGCCAGTTTTTGTTGCACTTTTAGCACCACCCAGGGGTCACGTGTAGGGTAACGGTGGGTACTCCCTACGGACGTGGTGCAACTTCGACCCCCCTTTGTCAAGTGAGTGGGCAACTTGACTATTAGAAGTTCTCAAGCCGCCCAACGGCCTCTAACTTGGCTTAACGACTCAATCAACGGCTTAACTTGCCTTCCAAAGCACGAGAGCGCTCAGTTAGTTACCACTCAAAGCGGTCACCCATCCAAGAACTGACCTGCGCCCACATTGCTTAACCTTGCATACCGCACGCGGTGCGCGGGCGCCGCTGGGCCACGAGCGCTCAAGCGCTACTTTTTTATGATACGTCTTTATAGATTTTTCTATTTATATCTCGACATACCTACGTATATTATGGGTAATCTTCACAAAACCAAAGGGCGACACACTGGCCAAAAAACACGAACAATTTTGGATCCTTGTGATCCTTAATTTGCTTCTTAATTTGGTTTATTTTTCAGATTATATGCCTGGCTTCCGGGCTGGCTTCCTGTGAGAAGCTGGACAGGAGTTACCTCCCGCCACCAGGGTCCAAATTCTCAGGAGGTAGTCCAGGAGACATCGAGACACCTCTTGAATTCCCTAAACAATCGAACGGACCACAGTTAGGAAACGGAAAACCAGAAATAGAACTGGGAATCAACCGACGACCTGCACCACCAACGGGGACACAGGATCAGAAACCAGGATTCAACTTTTTCCAAAAGCCCTATCCTGTTCCTAAAACTACTACCTCATATGCTATAACTCAGACGACCACTTTCGCTCCTGACGACGAATACATTGATCAGCCTGGAGGTTTCCTGAATGAATCGACGGTTCAGTCAGGTTTTCCGGGACAGAACCAGCTGATTACAAGACCAGGCCAAGGTCCCTTTAATCAATACCGACCAGGACCGAGTCAGTCTACAGTAGTGCCTGGAAGTACGACACGGCCAGAATTCCCTGGTGTATTCAATGGCCCTGAATATTTACCGCCAGTGAGCAATAAACAGTCTCCCGCTCAAGTAGTCAACCAGGATGGCTCTCGCTACCCGTCCGGACTACCTCAAGGACCAAAATATCAAGACGGACAACCGATATTTGCTAACAAACCAGGTTATGTACCTCAACAAAACCAGTATGTTGGCAACTTAAACATACCATCGACTGTTTCACCTCAGTATCAAGATGGACGCTTTGTTCCGACAGGACCTGGCTCTCAGCAATCTCAATACCAGTTTTCAGGAATTCAGTTTCCTTCAACTGCGGCACCTCAATATCACGATGGTCAAAAATTGATTGCACCTGCATCAAACCAGCAGAACCAATTAACCGGGAGTCAGTTCCCTTCATCAACAGTCGCACCTCAATACCAGGGTGGTCAAATGCTGATTACCCCAGAGTCCAACGAGCAGAACCAATTTACCGGGAGTCGGTTTCCTTCGTCAACGGCTGCACCTCAGTACCAAGATAACCAAAGGTTGATTACACCTGGATTGAACCAGCAGAACCAATTCTCAGGTAATCAGGCGATACCATCATCAAATGCTACTCCTCAATCTCAATTTGGACAAAGCTTTACTCCTGTATTAAATCAACAAGATTTAGGAGCTCGTGTACCGAATCAGCAAAATCAGTTGATTGAAAGCCAGTATCTAGGAAATCAAAACTTACCTTCATCTATCGCTGCACCTACACCTGGATCGGTTGAAAAAAGCCAGTTTTCTGGAAACCAAAATTTGCCATCAAGCGGTGCTCTTAACTACCAAGAGGGACAGCGATTTATAACGCCTGGTCAAATCCAAGGGGCACTAGTGCCTGGCGAACAAGGATATGGGTCTCGGTTACCTGTCCAAAGCCAAAATCAATTTGCAGGTCAAAGCACCCCCACGTCCACATCTGCTCCTCAATTCCTAGATGGTACACGTTTGACTACTCCTGGATATGTGCAAGAAAGCTACGGTTCTCCAGCACTTAGCCAGCAAAACCAGAATCAATATCTTGGAAATGGAAACTACCCTTCTTCACCTGCACCACAAAACCAAAACGGCCAGCAATTTACTACTCCTGGATCTGGAAGTAACCAGAATTTCCCTTCGACCACTGCTCCTAACTACCAGAATGGGCAACGTTTTACTGCTCTTGGCCAATATCAAGAAAAATACGTTCCCGAGCAACAAAGATTTGGATCTCGTATTCCTGGCCAACCAAACCAAAGCCAATTTGCAGTAAATCAAAACTATCCATCATCTACTGCTGCTCCTCAATACCAAGATGGTCAGCGCTTTTTAACCCCTGGAGCACAGGAAAGATTTAAATCTCCTCACCCAAATCAACAGAATCAATTCCCTATAAACCAAAAATTCCCTACTACGACCACTGCTCCTCAATACCAAGAAGGCCCGAGTTTTTCAACCCCTGGCTCTGGGCAAACATTTGGATCTCATCAATTAAATCAGTATGCAAACCAAAACTTCCCCACTTCAACCGCTGCTCCGCAATATCAACAAACTTTTGCGTCTACTCCAGGAGCCAACCAGCAAGGGGTTATACCTTCCCAACAGGGTCAGTCCCAGCAACGAATTTTCAATCAACAGTTCCCTTCATCGACGGTATCACCCCAAGGTTTTAACACTGGATCTCAGTCCCAGTATGATGACAACATTCCTACACCTGGTAGTCAAATTTATGGAAACAACCAACTATTTTCTCAAACCGGAGCAGGTTCCCCTGTAATTGACACTGGCGCAGCGTTCTCTAGTGCTACAGTTGGTTCCATACCTGCTAGAGATTTTTCTTCTACGCCTGGTTTTGGAAATATTGGTGGCAGACCAGAGCGTCCTCAGGCTGAGGGTGACAGGAACGCCGAGATCTTAAACTACGAAAACGTGCTTACCCCTGAAGGCTACTTCTACAGTTACGATACTTCAAATGGTATTCATGCTGATGAAACTGGAACTGTGGGTAATGGAACTAGGGCTCAAGGTGGCTTCTCATACACTGGCGATGATGGAAAAGTATACAGCGTGGTTTATTCCGCTGATGAGAATGGTTTCCTGCCCCGTGGCGACCATTTGCCAACACCGCCACCGATTCCTGAAGCAATCCAACGAGTTATAGATCAAGCAAACCAGGATAAGGAATCTGGAGTTGATGATGATGGTAAGGTTACTATTAACTTACCAAAAAATATTTATGGTGTTAGGTTTCCAATTAACTATTAATTTATTTTTTCCAGGTTCTTATAATGAAGAGAAGTATGGATACATGAAATATGAAGGACCCTTAACACGGCTTAGACTGCAGAATAAGACAACTTCTGTAGTCAATGGAGTAGATATTCCCAATAGGGCCGAAAATCGTATTGGTGGACAAACCAAGAAAACATCAAACGAAAAAACCAAAGGAAGAAAACCAGTTTCAATCACAGGAAGTACCGATGGTTTCGAATCAGACTTCGAAGAAACTGATGTGAATGGATCAGAAATAGACAAAATTGATATTAATGAAGAAAATCGCAGAGTTGATGACAATTTGGACAACAGCAAGGAAAAAAATAGGCGCATTAGCTCCAAACGCCCAAAACCCATTAAAAACCTGACCGTTGAAGATATTAGATCAGATAAATTTAAAGAAACTAAAATGCCGCTGGAACCCACTACCAACTTCAAGACAGATTCGCAACAAAAAAATAAAGAATTTGAAACAAATGGTTCAAATCGTCGTCCAAAACCTTCCGGTGAAGATGAAGAAAATGCATCAGATGACTTCATTAAAGAATCGGAGGACAATGGTGATTTTCAAGAATCTCAAGGTTTAGATTATGACTCAGATCTGGTGAACTACAAAGACGACCCCAATAATAGAACTGATTTCCACGGTTTGAACAAGTACCTCCCAGAGTCCAAAAAAACTAACAGAAAGAATCAATCGCACAATAAACCACCAGCTGTTCGAGTTAAAGTAATGAAGCAAGTAAAGGAAACTAAAATACCTGACGATCGTAATAATCAGGGGCTTAAAGATAGTAGACTTGATTTCGATGATGAATCGCGCACTCGTATTCCCTCAAGAAAAAACAAAGTCGGTGAAAAAGTAAAAGATCAATCCAAAATTGACGGGCAAACCGTGCGTGAGAGTGATGAAACAAACTCATATGATGACCGAAGTGACACAGATGAACAATTTCATTCAGATGACGAAACCAAGCCAAGCCAAGTTAACAATGACCGTGTGAGGAAACCGGGGATTTCTCAATTGAAAAAGAATATCCCTGGAAAACCAAAGCGACCAAATGTTAATGAACGCACAGATATGTCTGATGACAAAGGAATCAAGCCTTCATCGTATGAAGAAAATGGTTATGAATATAGTCCGCCGCACAGAAAGTTTGGCCCAGAAGAGGCCATTAACTTTCCATCCAGGCTAGATCAAAAGGGAGCCCAAACAACTCTTCGCCCCTTCATGACTAAAAATGTGTACGGAGATGTTACTGAACCAGCTGATGATAATAACAGTGAGAATGGTGCTAATAAGCCAGGCCGTGGGCGCCCTATGGCTGGCCAAAAACAATATCCTACATTTAACCAGGAAGGTGACAAGTATAACACTAATAACCTTGAGGTTGATGAGGATGAACGATTCTCTACAACCAGGAGACCTGTTTTATATGGAACCTCTCAACCACCAAGACCACAAACTGCTGGTACGGCTCACCGAGAACAAGGTGTGACTGGCCAGGTATACAATCCTACCATACAACCCCAAAGTCCTGGTGACAAATTATTCTACAATACTAATGCACCGACCCAAGGAACAGTAGGCAATGTCTACAGCTCCACAACACCGTTGCCTCCATCAGGACCTGGTTATAATTACCAGCGTCCTGGGTCTCAGAACAGGCCCACCGACGGTTCTTATTACGATACACAAGGTGGAGAAACATACAACCCTGCAATATCAGGGCAATTGCCTAGCACGACTTACAGACCAAACTATAGCTTTGGAGACAAGATATCTATAGGTAGTCCTGTGACTGTGGATGCATTTGGGCGACCGATTCAAACAACCAGCGCCCCCGGTATCGACAGAACTTTGAGACCTACATACTCGACTATAAGACCAACTGAATTAGAGAACCGACCAAGTGATACACAGTTCAGGCCTACTGAAGGACGCTTTGGGGCAACTTCTACCCAAGGAACGCCTGAATACCAGACACCCTCAGCTATCGGCGAAGATTTTAGCGGCCCAAAACAGCCTCAAAGTTTCGATCCTCAAACAGGATACCATTACAAATAGGTACGAGACGATATACGACTTGTTGATTATTTAAGCAAACGGCTACGAAATAAAAATGTTATTTTAATCATTATTACTACTTTTTACTTTTCGTTCTCCATACAAACGTTCTCCATACGTACGTGTTAGACTCTCAGTTCTCCATACAAACGTAGTTTCGCTCTCATTTTAAAACACCATGCTAGAATAACATAAATCTTTGTATTTACAATGGGATCCCGCATATCAAGGTCGGAAATTAGTTTCTGTTACTTGAAATTATAATGGAGAAAAATACAGCGATTATTAAGGTTTAACATACAAGACGTAAAAAACTCGCAAACTCGCTTTTTTTTTTAAATAATATTTTCAAGCAACAGAGACTAATTTCTGAACTAGATATGGCGGCTCCCATTGTGTTTCCAAAGTTTCATGTTATTTCAGCACGGTTTTAAATTGAGAACGAAAGTACGTGTGTGGTACCCTTAATAAGCCATGGATATAAGATATGGAATAATTTACCGCCACCTTTAAGGAACAAAGTCAGCTGTCAGACATTTAAAATCAAATTAAAGCAAGTATTGCATGAGAGGCAGAGGCACGATTTTGAAATAGCCTTTAAATTTAAATAGTAAATAAAAAACCCAACAACTTAGCCATTCACCACACACACACACACACACACACACACACACACACACGCGCACACACACACACACACACACACACACACACACACACCACACACACACACAAGGTATTTAAATTTTAATTCGGTAGTTGAATATTAGTTTAGCAACAGTTTAGTATGATACCCACTGTCACTACATTTTCTTCTCGGCAAACATCATAGACCGAGTTAGGGGCCCATTGAAAACCAGCGCTGGTGGTACAAATATGGGCCGCCAGCAGTAGCTGAATGTGTTCCTTTTGCCGCTTTCTAAATTGTTAACGGTTATTTTTTGTTAGTATTTTTTGTTTATAACTTTTTATAAGGCAATAAACTATTTCTTATTCTTATTCTTATTATATTTTTGTATTATTTTTTTACAAAACGACATGGTGGTTAGCAGGCACCGTCACCTATGAACGCTTGTGACTCCAGAAGAATCTAAAGCTTTACCGACCCTTTATTAACTTGAGGATTCGTTGAGCTGACAGTTAGAAACATATGCACTCACTCTCAACACTGTGCATCTTTGGGAGCTCTGGCGACGTTACTCACCACCAGAAATACATACGCATATTGAATTCTACTAAAAGCAAAGAGTTAAGTACAGTATAACCACGAAGTCGTCTACCAATTTTGAACTGTAATATACATATCATCATCATCCTCCTAGCGTTATTCCCAGTACAGTTGCATCCTGAAGGACGCCTGGGATACGCTACCTAATCCCAAGAGTTGGCGTAGGCACTAATTTTTACGGAAGCGACTGCCATCTGACCTTCCAACCCGAGGGGGAAACTAGACCTTATTAGGATTAGGCTTGTCAAGTGAGTGGGCAACTTGACTGTTAGAAGTTCTCAAGCCGCCCGGAGGCCTCTAACTTGGCTTAACGACTGCTATCATACACAGCAACCGGGATTAACAGCTTAACGTGCCTTCCAAAGCACGGAAGCGCTCAGTTATTAACCACTCAAAGCGGTCAACCATCCAAGGACTGACCTCGCCCGACATTGTAATATACATATATACATACATAAACTCACGCCTATGTTTCCAAAAGGGTTAGGCAGAGCATACGAACATTAATTTTAGTGCCTCTTTTAGGTTTATAGAATTGTAGGTTTATAGATGAAGAACATGTGATATTGCAGTGACAGGTTGCTAGCCCATCGCCCACAACACACTCCAACCTGGTTCCCATAGTCGACTCTTACGGCACCCAAGGGAGGTGGTATTCTAACCCGGCAGCCCACGGGGCTGTAGTATACTCGTATGAATAATAGAATATGTAATATACTATAGTGGCTTTCTTCTTTCGACTGTACCTACTCATCATCATCCTAGCGTTATACCAGTACAGTTGTATCATGAAGGATGAAGAATAGATCTCTTTCTCTCTCTTATCTGAACGTTTATCCCGGTTGCATCCTCAGCTGCTGCTTCGGAGCCCAGGGTCCGCTTTCCTACTTTTTCTACTCCAAGGATCAAGAATAGATACCGGATACTTATAACTTGGATCTTTTCAAGAGGAGAGTGAATAGGCACTATCTAGGTACGCATGTAACACCCTCGACTTCATCATCACTTACCATCAGGTGAGATAGTGGTCCAGTGATAACCTAACTTACTAGTGGTTCTGTGAGCTGTAAACCTCGAAAACATTTTTTTTTTCAAATTTCACCAAGTACTGCTTCGACAAAAAAAATCTATATAATTAGCGAACCCGCTAACAAAATTTCACGAGAATCGATTGAGAAATGCGACCTGTAGAGGAGATTATGCCGACAAACATACGATAAAAATTTGTATATTTTCCAAATTTTCCAAAAACTGACTTGATAAAAATATTCTATACTAGTAACATTTTTGATGAGAAATGCGACCTGTAGAGGAGAATATCCGGACAGGCAAACGAAAAAAATTTTTTTTTTTCAAATTTCAATATTTCCAAAATATGGCTAGACATAAAAAATCTATATAATCATCGAACCTGGTCAACGACTCACGACAATCGGTTGAGAAATGCGACCTCTAGACGAGAACATACGGGCAGACAGAAATACGAAAGAATCTTTGTCGAAAGCTGAAACGGAGACGCTTCGCTCGCTTCGCTCGCGCGGTCAATAAAAAAATCCGTTCTTGGTTGACTGTACTATAAACACATAAAATCATACATAAATAATATAAAATGTAAGCGGACATATTTATTTCACTGGTATTCTAAGAAGCGAGACTTGTATTGCATTATACTTATTCTGTTAGCCTCATAAAAACATCCTTACTCACTATCACAAATCATTTTATCGATGCAATGACATAACATAATCTCAATTGGTGTTAAAAAAAACCTTTTACATTCGAATTCTCTTCAACAAACAAGTTTACTTTTCGAACAATAAGATCAATGCTTTGTACGACAGATAAGCATACAGAACGGCCCGAGTCATCGAACTAGGCAATCCTGATGCAATACTGAAGATCACACGATTCATAGAGCGCTCGTGGTCCAGCGGCACTTGCCTACCGCGTGCGGTATGCGAGGTTAAGCAATGTGGGCGCAGGTCAGTTCTTGGATGGGTGACCGCTTTGAGTGGTAACTAACTGAGCGCTCTCGTGCTTTGGCACGCTAAGCCGTTGATTCCGGCTGCTGTCTACGACAGCAGTCGTTAAGCCAAGTTAGAGGCCGTCGGGCGGCTTGAGAACTTCTAACAGTCAAGTTGCCCACTCACTTGACAAAGGGGGGTCGAAGTTGCACCACGTCCGTAGGGAGTACCCACCGTTACCCTACACGTGACCCCTGGGTGGTGCTAGAAGTGCAACAAAAATTGGCAACCGTACTTGTCTTCTCAAAGATCTCACGGTTAGTAAATAAATGCCATACGATTAAATAAACACGATTCATAAAGTGTTCTACGTATTCGTTCTAAGAATTAACTTCTATTATAATTTGACCCACTAAATTAAGGCAAACGACCTTATTAACTAATAGTTGACATCTATTATTCCTCTCTAATAATTAATACACGGTCATTTTCAGTAACCCGACAGATTTAAACTATGAATTTCTGATTATATTATTACGAGTATGAGTAAATAATGTTATCTATACTAATATTATAAAGCTGAAGAGTTTGTTTGTTTGAACACGCTAATCTCAGAACTACTGGTTCGAATTGAAAAAATATTTTTGAGTTGGATAGTCCATTTATCGAGGAAGGCTTTATTCTATATAACATCACGCTGCGACCAATAGGAGCGAAGACGCGGACGAAGTCGCCAGCAACAGCTAGTATCAACATATAAATCAAATACAGCCATATTGACTTAATTAATTACCGGAATGAAAGAAAAAACAAGGAACGATGATACTTTAATGTGAACAAATCCTTAGTCAAATGAGTGAAAGAGAAAACTTCACTCTTGTAACAATGTCAGGTGGATCTACGTGAAGTCCGTAGGGTTCTTAGGGTCCTTGAGATTTTTTTACTTGTGATATTCCTAAAAATAATCATTATCTCGAAAAATAAGCCGTTTTCGACTATTAGTTGTGCCTCTTTTTTTACTCCATTTAAGCTTTAGAAGGGATGGTTAAAATCTATCGGGTTATTGAAATTCACCGTGTATAACATTAAATTGAAAGTGTACATTTTTGAGTCAGTGCCGACAACTGGGACACTTACCTTAGTTACATCTGCTTATTCTAAAGCGGAATTTTCAACCCTTTTTAGTGCAAAGAAACTTTCGTATATAATACAAGTTGATACATGTTACCCGGACCCGGGTCTGTCCTTAAACTACGACCAAGACCACCGGGGAATGGGCAGCAGCATTCCTAGAGTGCGGTGGAGATACTGCGATCGCCAACCCGCATGCCAAGCGTGGCGATTATATGGGGGAGGCCTATGTCCAGCAGTGGACGTCCTAGGGCTGATGTGGTGGTTGGGATACATGTTACAAGACTCCAAAAAAAAGTGTCTGGAGTTTTTCGTAACCCAAGGCACCGATTTTATAATCCAACTACCTGGGGTCAAAAACATATTGATCTATCGACCGCGAATCTAAAATCAAAAGCTCGCAGCAAAAAACGTGAAAAGACTCTGTGGCGCCAAGCCAAGCTCCATCTATAGGACTCTGAGAACACTTTTTAGACGTCGAGCGACTCGTGCTTTCAAAGATTCATCTAAGCATTCTGTTGTCTGTGGTGTAACGATTTGTTGTTATAACTCGTGAAATATTAAAAAGATGGCGTTCTTGTAGTCGTCAAAAGGGGTTACTAATGAAATCCTTGTTATTGGTGTTGGTACCATAACAAAACCTCGATACGTGCAAGATACATGTTTCGCATCTCTACGAGGCATCATCAGGAGATGCTGGCAAGAGATGTTGTAGTGGTGTTATTATGGCTGCGATTTTCTGTAAGGTGGAGGTACTTCCCCAGTTGGGCTGCTCCAAATATAAGGGAGATGACGTTACATGGCGAATGTAATAAAATGATCAAGGCAATATGTAAGAAAGCTTAAAACAAATTAAAAAGTTCGCAGGAAGTTCGGTTCTCCATACAAACGTAGTTAAGCTCTAATTTTAAAATGGCATAACATGAAACTTTGTATAGACAATGGGACCCGCCATATTGGGACCCCTGTTAATTGAAATTATAATGGTGAAAAAATACAGCGATTATTACAATTTTCATACAAGATCCCGGCCAGGGCATTTATTTGTGCATTTATCACGGATATTTGTTCTTGGGTCTTGGATGTTTTCTATGTATTTAAGTATGTATTTATCTATATAAGTATGTATTTCATCGTCTAGTACCCATAGTACAAGCTTTACTTAGTTTGGGACTAGGTCGATTTGTGAGATTGTCCCTCAATATTTATTTATTTAAGACCTAAAAAACTCAAAAACTCGCTGTATTCTTTTTTTCTACTCCAATTTCTAGCAACAAAAACTCATTTCAGGCCTAGATATGGCTGATCCCATTGTGTATACAAAGTTTCATGTTATTTCAGCACGGTGTTTTAACACGGTCCCTGTCCCCATACAAAATTATCCTTCAATATCACAAGCCCAAGTGACAGTTGTAGTTCGTAGCCGTGAACAACCCGTGGACCCACAGTGGGGACACGGACTTCTGAAAAAAGCTTCATGTCCCCACATTGGGGGCCTTCGGACAGGGAACGTGTAAAAATGAGAACGTAACTACGTTTGAATGGAGAATCGATTCAGTCGCGCATGCGGGGGACCCTGGTAAAAGTCTTAGTGACAGACATTGACCCAATATTTGTTAATTTTTTCTTAACATATGACAATGGAGATGAACCATAAGTGTCCATTAATGGGCATTAAGATGTCGACCATTAGGACATTTACCTTACTATAAATAAATTGTGATAAAAAATCTTAATTGGCAGCCTTGGTTATTCGACCTCCAGAAACTATTGTCCTTGAAATCCACTCTGAACTCGATACTAACCGGATCTGGACCAATAAATGGCCCCCTTTGACCCCCATTAGGGATCCGCAAAAACGGACAGACGGACAAAAAGCTCTTATGCAATATGTACCTACTAATCTGCTTTTTATAGCAAGCATGCTTCTTTTTGTGAAATAGGCATTTGATAACTGGTAGGCTTAATGGTGGACTTTGGTTCTTTAAGTAATTGGTGGAGCTGCTGGGACCATTTGGACGTATAAATAAAAAAAAAAATATTAGGGGACAATTTTTTACACAAATAGAATTAGTCCCATAGTAAGCTCTATAAGGCTTATTTTATGGGTACTACACGACGATATACTAAATAGATATATACTTAAATACCTACATAGATGCCTGTTCGATATGATGCCCACGGCCGCTTTCTATCATCGCACTGCTCGCCGTCGGCAGGGAATTCATCCTCACACCTTAGAACCTAAATGGTCGCGTACGGTACGGTTTCAGAGGAACTTCCTCCCTCGGACGCTTCGGTTGTGGAATGAGCTCCCTGCCGAGGTTTTCCCGAGGAACTACAGTATGGGATTCTTCAAGAACAGAGTGCATACATTTTTAAAGGGTCGGCAACGAGCATGTGACACCCCTGGAGTTGCAGTCGTCCATAGGCTGCGGTGACCGCTTACCATATAAAATGTTTTGCTTACTACAGAAAAAAATGCCCTTACCGGGATTCGAACCCACGACCTCTAGCTCCGTAGGCAGTGTCACTACCGACGTACGGTGGGTATGGGGACGTACATACTATTCGAAAAATATGATATGACGGTCGCGCTTTTTAAATAGTGACCCATATCGCAAAAAAGTTTTTGAATATCTATACAGTTTGAAACGACTGTCAAACTTAAGGGGTCTCAAATTAAAATTCACGACTGTACATATGGTATTTAACACCAGTAAAATTAATCCTACATTGATAATATAAGCAAAGGTCACAAAAATACGTGGAAAAAGAGGCTTCTACATATTTTTTAATTTACATGTTTTTTAAATAAAATAATACAAGTAAAACCAAGAAACGTTGAGTCGCCATTTTTTGTAATGTCTATCAATGATGGGTTATGCAACTGTACTGGGATAACGAACGGTAGGATGCTGATGAATGTTGATTAACATACTTGAACTGGTCAATCATTTAATACCATAATTGATAGACACTTCGGGGTCTAGTCATATAAGGTTAGCCAGCATTATTCACTACATCTGTACACGGCAGATCATCATCATCATCATCATCATTTCAGCCAAATGACGTCCACTGCTGGACACCTATGTCCCTCAAAGACTTCCACAATAACCGGTCCTGCGCCACCCGCATCCAGCGGACACCCGCGACCCTTACCAGGTCATCAGTCCACCGTGTGGGGGGCCTGCCCACGCTACGCCTTCCGGTACATGGTCGCCACGGTAGATAATGAGCTCTTAAAAGTTATACCACTTTACCGACCTCATATTAAGGCACGAGTGAATCGGCATCTTCTGGGTGAGCTCGCTTCATCGTTGGCCTCATCTTTGCCCCCCGGCTAGATGCTGGCCAAGAGCAATCCCATTTTGAATAAAAAAAATTTTAGGGATCCGTACCTCGAAAGGAAAAATCGGAACCCTTATAGAATCACTTTATTGTCCGTCCGTCTGTTTGTCTGTCAGGACCTTTTTCTCAGGAACGCGTGGAGGTATCAAGCTGGAATTTATATCAAATACTCAAGTCTACTGTCCCTTCGAGCTGTGAAAATTTTTCGCAAATTTTCGACACTCGCAAGTGAATCAAAACCTACAGGGTACTTTCCGTGAACTTAGAATCTTGAAATTTTGCTAGAAGCAACGTCTTATAGCGCAGATAAAGGAAAACTTGCGAAAACCATATTTTTTTTGTTAAATCATATAATAAAAATATTTTTCACCGAACCCTCGGTGTGCGAGTCCGACTCGCACTTGGCCGATTTTTTATTTATAAATTATTTCTATTCAAAATTGATAGAACACGTCGCCTCATTATGCATTTTTAAGGCATACACAATAAAACCTTGTTTCTAAAATGCTAATCATCCATTGTTTAGTTAAAATTATGCAATTAATACAAACAATGATACACTGATTTAACAAAGTAACTTTTCCGCTGAAGAGCTTAAATCTCCTAAACAAAATCGAACCAGATGCCAATCTGTAACGGCAAAGGCAACATTGCCATGTATTGACATGATTCATTTGTTAATATCAAGGCCAGAAAAATGATTCATTTCGTAAGTTGAGCATTCCAGATCTACACTTGGCCTTTGACCTGACGTAAATGGAAGCAGAGTGCATTCTTGCGTGCGGACTGAAATGTATACTATTAGGTACAAGAAAATTGTAATAGCTTTTTATGAAAAGCACGGGTATAATTGCGTTTTTAATTTCTAGGATAAATTACTTTGATAAGTATTTAAAAATTAATATTGTTCAAAAAAATTGAAAAATTAGTTTTCATTAAATTATTTTTCATTGTGTTTTGTCGTTCATCGACGTGGATAATAACATTTGTAATGTTTATAGAGGTAAATTCTTCTTTAGTTAAGTCTGTTTTCGTTTACTTTTTATTTCAATTTTATTGTTACGATTAGAAAGAGGGGTGGAGGAATTTTTTACGGTTTCAGAGGAATGTCCTCCCTCTGACGCTCCGATTGTGGAATGAGCTCCCTGCCGAGGTTTTTCCGACTGACTGCAGTACGGGGTTCTTCAAGAAAGGAGTGTACAAATTCTGAAAGGGTCGGCAACGCGCATGTGACACCCCTAGGAGTTGCAGGCGTCCATAGGTGGCGCTTGACCGCTTACTATCAGGCGGGCCATACGCTTGTTTTCCACCGACGTGGTATAAAAAAAAAGTATTTCAAATGTATTTCGATTTTATGGAATAAATTATTTTCATTTCTTCACAGCTGTAAACGATTTCAACGCGGCCATTATTGGTGTGTAAGTCTCCATTTTTTTTAGCAAAACTGTTCCGTTTCTTACATTAGGTATAAAATAAGTTCATCTCTGTGTGTATAACTAAATGTCATTTTCCGTATTAATAACTGCAACTTAGAAAAATCCCCCGAAATTTTAATTTCAAAGCTTAATATCTCAAAAATGACTGAACAGATTTTCATGAAATATGGCTAAGAACACTCGGGATAAAATTATGACACAAATAAAACGAAACGAAAATCGGTTCATTCGTTTAGGAGCTACGATACCACAGACAGATACAAAGGTACACAAACAGACACGTTAAACTTATAACACCCCTATCTTTTTGCGTCGGGTTTTAAAAATACAGTTAGATTGTTAGCCTATCGTACGTTATGATGACTTCCTTTCAATAGCACGCACGATATTCTTATATGTCATTATCACCCTACTGTTACCTAATACAGCCATTTTTCCGCATTTTTGGATATCAAGATAATCAACTTTTCTAAATACTTAAGTAAGTATATATAAATACTTAGATGATGATGATGATGATGTCCCAGACGTATCCGTCGACGGCGACAACCTGACAAATTTATATAAATATTCTGTGATTATGTGCCTTTACGTGCATGTGCGCGCGTGTGACTTGCAAACCCAAACTTGGTTTTGAAACTCCGACAACATGTGAAGCAGTATAGCTCTCCACATGAGTTGTAAGTATATTGATACGAGGGCTTGGATCGAGTTTTACGAAACTGGCGTTTAGCGTCTAGAGCTTCGAGACGGGTTTGTTCAAAATTACTAAGACCCGTATTGACAGCAGTTCGCCAGTCCGACCTCCGAGTAGCAAGCTCGTCCCACGAGTCGCAGGATATGCCGGATGCAGACAGATAACGTTAATAAATACTTAGATAACTTGATCATAGCCCGTTTTAAGTCCCGACACGCAACGTAATAAAGGGGTGTAATGAGTTTAGCATGTCACAGTGATCTGATTGGAACGCGGTTTTTTTATTTAAAAAAAGCTTTTATAGTGATAGTGATGGTTCTTAGCCATATTATATATCAAAATCGGTTCAGCCGGTAGTGAGATATTCAATTTTGAAATAAAAAAATTGGTGGTTTTCTAGTTTTCTAAGTTGTTAGTGGTGTCACATGTTGTAAGCTAAGATCTCAGACCGATTAGCTTCATCACAAATCATCAAAGTCAACAACAATCAAGCAGTCAATCGACTAAGCACGCATCCATATAATCTAAATCAATCTTCCACCGATTACATCAGTTATCGACGTCATACTTCTGGCGATAACTCTTCGTTGCGGTAGACTGACCACGCCTACAATACTAAGCTCCTTATCACTAAACGACGTTATTTTATAAGAAAAATTCTGGCTATTACGACCTTTTTAGATTGTACAATAAATTGTTGAGACGACCTGACCTATTCGAACATGCTAACTTGCGAAATTGGATTCATATTAGGATTGATTAACTGATTTTTGATTGCAAGCGTGACGGGTTTGACAGGAGGAAATAAGTCAATATTAGAAGTAGGTATGTAATTACACCTAACTGTCTGTAAACTTAGGGCGAGTTGCAATTTTAAAGATCAGACGTAAATATGGCGCCCACTGTCATCACATAGGTACTTGAGAAAATCTGTATACCGTGGGATCAAAGACACCACCGCTTACGGGCTATAAAGCTGATTTAGGCCGCTTTTCCAATTTTGATTGATCAAATCAATCAATCAAATCAGGCCCGTCTCCGCCTGCTCTGCCTCGGTGAAAACGTACCCTTATAGACGGTACATATAATATTCGACAATGACTAAAACAGTAGCAGTGGGCGGGGCACATTGCACGTAGAACCGATGGCCGTTGCGGCGGAAAGGTTCTCGAGTGGCGACCACGTACCGGAAGCCGCAGCGTGGGTAGGGCCCCCACAAGGTGGATTGATGGCCTGGTAATGTTGGGAGAGGCCGATGTCCAGCACTGCTGGGAATAGGCCTTCCCCAAAGTGTGCCACAATGACTGGTCCTGCGCCACCCGCATCTAGTGGATTCCCGCGACCGACCAATATTGGTCATTGGTCAATATTGTGCCCACGCTGCGCCTTCCGAAACGGATATATTTATATCTGATGTTATTAGTATGGAATCTTACATTTAGATTAACCTTATGCACGTTTAAAACCGTTACGTAATCACCTTTATGTGTAGAAGTTCTCAGATATTAAGACGTTATTCGGCCGTAAAAAAATAGCTCCCCTAATAACCATGAAAGTACCGACCTTCATCCTAACACTACAATACTGAAATCAAAATACCAGATCATCTATCAAATCGTGAATTGTACCAGATTGTCGGCCATTTAGAATAAATACTTTTGATGGCCTCTCGTGATTGTACGTTAAATTAAAATCAGACTGTTACTAATATTTGTTTTGAAATGTGCGTTAAGATATTTATTTTACAATACTTGGATTACTGTGGCTTACAGAATCGAGGCATTGCCTTAACATAACTACCCGCTCTGTAAGCTAGACTGAGTCGATAATTACATTAATGGATTTTTGTGCCGGTTCAGTTTTTGGAAATTATTCAATATTTTTCCGCCAAACCTGCTCACAAAATTTTACGAGAATTGGTTGAAAAATGTCACCTGTACAGGAGAACAGCTGGAAATCCGGACAGACATACTAAAGCATTTTGCCCAAGCTGAAACGGGCCGCTTCGCTCGTTCGGTCAATAAGAATAATTTTGTAATAATGGCCACTGAATGGTATATGCCACACCTATTTAAACTCTGACCCTTTCATCACTTAATAAAAAAATCTGTTGACTGCAATATGACCACATCTTAAAAATAAATTACTTTTGATATGTAACCGTACAGCAGTCAAATAAGGTCACATTTTAAATAACAAATACATTTGAGATGTGGCCGTTCCCATCACTGAGTCTTATTAAGGTGAGTGTAGAGTCAATCGTACCTCCTTGTGATATGTGAAAACAAAAGTCTCCCGTAGCGTCTGTCTGCTGTCTGTCTGTTCTCCATTCAACAGGTCATATGGTGAATTTGAATAGAGAGATTGTTATGTGATACGAAATTACAATTATTTTTAACACAGTTAAATATCTCTATCACAGTTAATAATCAATAAATGAAAACTAAAGTTAAAGTCTAATAACTGTAAGTCTAATAAAATAAAATAAAATAAAATATCTTTATTTTAGATCATTAAGAATCCATAAGTATAATTCACTAAAAATTAAAATTAAAAAAATATATAAAAAAAGCCCTGGAACTGCTAGTCACCCTCTCGGAAATATATCAGGATTTTCGAGTTCTCGCCCTCTCTTTGTACTTCAGATAATCCAACGAGAACGCCAACGTAACCTGCTCAATTCTTCCTCGACTTCCATTATCTTCTCATTGGTCCGCAGTGTCTGCGTGTTGTATGTTGCCAGGGCCAGAGATCGTCGGTGGTATCAAACGATATACCCTTATTTTTAATTCCTTGGAATTCTGACGTTTCTTGGTATGGCCAGGCTAAAAATAATCCTTGAATCTGTGGAAAGAATTGAAGAGGAAAAAATACATACGGAACATGAATAATTGTTTAAATATTTGCATTTACACACATAACAATATATTATTCACTAAAACGTATTGATTTATTCAATCAGATATTAGCCAGCCCTCTGGTCACGCGTTACCACCACTAATCTCTCAGCGCATTCAGAGAAGATTCTGAGTGCACTCTCACCCCAGGGCCCCAGGGTCTCGACCCCAAACGGCTCAAAAAGGAAGTTACTTGGAGCTGCGTATTTGCGCCAGATACGCAGCTCGAGATTTATTACGTGAGTATTTCTCCGGGCGTTTTGAGCCACTTCCGTGGTTTTTTTTAAATTAAAAATGGGATTGCTCTTGGCCAGCATCTAGCCGGGGGGCAAAGATGAGGCCGAATATAAAGCGAGCTCACCCAGAAGATGCCTATTCACTCGTGCCTTAAAAAGGTCCAGGTTATATGAACTCGGAAATACAGACGCCGGCAGAGAATTCCAAACCTTAGAAGTGCGCATTATAAACAAAAGATGAAGCGCTTGGTCCGATCTGTTCATTTTTACAAGGACTTAGTAAGAAGTTACTAGTGTTATACTCACTTATACCTACTAGTGTTCAGCAGAACTGACAAGAGAGACTGCACTCTGTTCTCATTTGATTATTTAGACTTTGACGCTCTGCGCTCATACATATCTCTAACGATATCTTTATTTTAAGATTTGACTTTATTATTCTAAGGTTGAAGCTTGGAGACCCTGTAGATCTCACAGGTTATAACGATTAGTGTAGATCTCACAGGTTGTAATGATTAGTGTAAATCTCACAGGTTATAACGATTAGTGTACTTTATTACTTTGACGCTTAGAGATATTATAAATCTCTATCAAATCTAGATTGTTTTATTTATTATTTATTTTTATTTATTGGAGAACAAACAGAAACAAGTCTAAAGGTAACTTATAAGCTAAAAATACATGGACAATAAGCATGCACTTATTTCCTAAATAGCCCTCACTAAGACATATTTGGATATTAATTTTTTTTGCTTTGGCTGCACTGAAACTATATTTGTAAGGTTAGGTTGTTTATTATCTATTGTTGTTTGTTTTCATTATTATTGTCATGTCATATGTATAATTATGTGATTAATTTGTTTAAAGTTTAACGTCTAGTGAATATGATTGGACTCGAATTGCACATTCTAAAAGTGTTTTTTCTTTTTTACGTTGGATAAACTTCGATTTATGAAGGGAAATGTAAAAAATACCACCCAGATAAAATAAGTAATTATTGCATAACGTAGATTTGAATACAAATTATACAGGAAAATATAACTAAGGATGTCTTTATCTAGGATTTTTTTAAGAATAAATTTATTGAATTCCGACAAAGTCCATAAATACAAAATACACATTGACGTAAAAATAATAACTAAAACCTGAGTACATAATTACAGAATGAAGATTATCTATTTAATCGAAAAGCCCGCCCCGAATCATTCCCGGCGCAAAAGTGTCCAACATTGCCGCGTTGTATCGCGATGGACAGCCTCTGCACCAAGAAAGACTCGGAACGGGTGTCATGTCCCGAATCCAGGTCAGGATTTTTTTCATCAAAACACATTTCACAATTAAGTTTGTAATTTAATCACATTCGCATGTATTTTTGTTATGTAAACTCGTATGAGATTATGCTGAGAATACCTTCTAAAAATAATTATTTATTTATTTATGGTTCGCCAACAATTGTAAACATCAATACGTTCATTTCAAATCGGTATCATAAATATCTGACTATTAAACATGTGTTTAGATATTTTTGAGCGCCTTGTTTGCTATATCTTATAGCAGCTGTACTATTGCCTCACAAAGTTTATCTTCAGTCCTAATCAAATTCATACAACATGTCCTCGAGCGTCAAACACTGAATTATAAATGCTAATATTACGCACACAGATAAGCCAATATGATGCATCTAATCGGTCGATCTGAATCGATCGATGCAAACATACTGAGAACTGTCAGTATCTACATCGACGTAAACTTAAGACACTGAAAAATACACAAAAACCAAGTATACTCCATTTGAATTCAAACCTAAACTGCTTGTGATTAAGAGGATATTACAAAATCATTACACGCTGCTTATATTGTTTGTCTTTTAATAAAATTCCTGACGCAATTATATCGCTTGACATAAATATTTTTAAAAAACAGCTGACTTTATTCCTTATTGACAAATGTTACTTTTCAATAAATAATTTTTTAAATGATAATGATAGCATAGTTTTGTATTAATTGTAGTTATAATTATTTTATTGCTTATTGTTATATTAAATTATTGTAATAACTTTAGAATCCGAAATTCACACCACAATAGAATTAATAATAGAATGGCTAAATCAAAATGGTCTCAAAATAAACCTAGACAAAACTAAAATCATGAATTTTAAATTAAGAGGTGATCATGTAATCTCCCATAAATGTCAGCTACAGAGGTCACACCATAGCTGAAACTAAGACCACTAAGTTCTTAGGACTAATGGTAGATCACAACATGAATTGGAAATCTCATATTGATCTAATGTGCAAGAAGCTCAGTCAATTCTCTTATGCCTTATACATGTTACAAACAATAGTGAATATGACAGCTGTATTGACAGCATACCACGCCTATGTAACATCTACACTTCGCTATGGTGTGATTTTCTGGGGGAATTCACCTGAAAGAGTGCAGGCTTTTAGGTCTCAAAAGAAATGCCTTCGATCGGTTTGTGGTTTGCGTCCAAGGTAGTCTTGTAAACCCTATTTCATTAATCTTAAGATTCTGACATTGCCGAGTTTATATATCTATGAAATGGCTAGTTGTGTGAAAAGTCATTCTTCTCTTTTTAAAAATCTTAATAGTGTCAGACTTCGTAGGAAAATACAACCTCAATTGGTAAAAAGCGCATCTCTCTCTAGTAGTATTTTGGGTATGGCTTCAACAATTTATAATAACATCCCTAATAATATTAGAGACTTGGATACATTAGGATAATTTAACGTAATTTAAATCAACTGTTAATTAATAAAGCATATTACAAAATTAATGAATTCATGACTGACAAATGGGGACAACTTTAATTTTATTTAATTTTATTGTAATTTATTTTTCTAATACACTGAACATGACATATTTCGATAAGTACTATTTTGAATTGTATATTGACGAGATAAGTTGTGTTTTATTATTGTTTGACAATATTTCATTTGTTTGACATACATATTATACTATAAGGAATAACAGACCACCTACCTTCTATCAAATATTTTGTATGCCTAACGGCAAAACATAATGGGACATGATAACTGTACTTACTTGTAGATCTCTGTTGTACCTATGTTTTACAAATAAATCAAATTGAAATAGTTGTTTTGTTGTATTAGTGAATTACATGTTTACTTTTGTTATAACCGCGCGAAACGAATTCTGTACACCTGCATTGCGGGTAAAACATAGTGCTCAAACCTATTTTTTTATGTACCATCTTTCATTGCAACCTGTGTTTTAACAAAATAAATATTTCTGATTCTAAAAGATTGCGATGCCTGCATTGATAAACTTAGTTCAGGTTTAGATCACGAATACTTACGTCACGAATATCTACAAATACTTAGATGTAGTGGATAATGATTTTCCCATTGGCTAAACTCGAAATACGACGAGACCTTCAAACTACGACGATCTTTTTCTCTATGGAACTCATAAGACAACAGTTTACTGGATTATAATGAAAATTGACCAATTACGTGTCGCCGTTAGTCGACTTTAATGAAATTGACCAATCACGCGCCGCCATGGTACGCGCGGGCGCACGGTTGGCGCGTGAAGATATATCTATGAACACAGGGCCTGCTTCGTATAGAGTATATATACGAAGTTTCAAATCTCTAACTGTACAAACTTTGAACCTCCATTTCACCCCTTTATGGGGGGAATTAGGAAAACGCTTAAATACGTATCTGTTGTATTCAAATACATAGTCTTTATACGAAATTTCCAATCTCTCACTTCAAATTATATTTGCTGGTCATTTAAAATTTGAAACCCCTTTTTCACCCCTTTTGAGAAAGAATTTCGAAAAACGCTGATATACGCTATTGATCGCGTTTAATTTAGTATGGGACGGCGCATCGTTACTGACGATTTCTCAATGTAATTTGAGACGTTGGTGCCGTTAATAGAAGCCTAAGTCTTCTACGGTAGATGTCGCTGTACGCTGCTGTCAAGTTACTAAGTCCAAAAAATTAACTTTTCCCATACAAACTTTCATCCCTTTTTTTACCCCCCTAAGGGATGAATTTCGAAAAATCCTTGCTTACCCCCTTAGCCTACGCTATAAATGTAACCGACTGTCCAAAAATCTGTTGTCTGGCTTTAGTAGTTTCGGCTGTGCATTGATGAGTCAGTCAGGACTTCTTTCATATATATAGATGACACGAGAGTGAAAGGGACGGCCCGACACGAAGTTCGATTTTCGAAGTTCGGAGCAGGCCCTCTCATTACCGCAGGACTAGTTTGTTTATTTATTTCGGTTTATTTAATTAATTTCGGTAGCCTCGTCATCTAAACCTGGTACTCGAATAAAAAATATACATTATATAACAATTGCATATTAGTACATTACGATACAAGTGCAGAGAACAGGAAATTCGCAACGAGTCGTGATAAATTGAAACACGACCGAAGGGAGTGTTTTAAATCGACACGAGTTGCGAATTACCTATTCGCACGTGGATCGTACAACGTTTTACAGTACATATGGCTCTTTAAAGTTTCGACATATGCACGTAATCTGCTGATTACCGCACTCGTGCGGTAAAGTAGCACCATATGTACTGTAAAATACTATTTTGTGTACGTGTCTTTAGAACATGTTTGGGCTCGATCTCAGCATTTGCTGCGAGACTGGTCGGATGTTCCAAACGCAGTGTGTTTAGCCGGAATCTACTTCACCCACATAGCTGGCTGCAAGGGGAATATTCGCTTGTATATTCCACCCAACAGGAATGACGTCTCACGTCAATATTGTATGAATTAATCCAATAAACTAATTAAAGGTATTGAAGGTAAACGTAGGTAAATTTAAATTTCACATGAAACCAATATATCTAGGTCTATAGTCGTTCGACCTAGGTTTAGTTATTCGATAAACGGAGGAATCCCGTTGTACCGCCAGTTTCGACACATGCGGTTGCCGAAGGTTCACAAATCCATGTTAATTTTAATGTTTCACCATTCAGTCTCACGGGGGAGCTTTTTGGCACAGCTTATTTATGTCCAGCTAGAACGTTGTTATTTATTTAATCGTATGGCATTTTTTTTTATGACATAGGTGGCAAACGAGCAGACGAATCGCCTGATGGTAAGCGATTAGCGCCGCCCATGGACGCTCGCAACACCAGAGGGGTTGTAAGTGCGTTGCCGGCCTTTAAGATGGGAGTACGCTCTTTTCTTGAAGGTTTGAAGGTCGAATCGGTCAGGAAATACCGCAGGCGACAGTTCATTCCACAGTTTAGCTGTGCGAGGCAAGAAATTTCTGGAGAAACGCACAGTTAAGGACTGCCAACCATCTAAGTGGTGAGGATGGAAATTTTGTCGCGTTGGGCGATGGCGGAAGGCATTTATTTACGAACCGTGAGATCTTCGAGAAGACAAGTACGGTTGCCAGTTTTTGTTGCACTTTTAGCACCACCCAGGGGTCACGTGTAGGGTAACGGTGGATACTCCCTACGGACGTGGTGCAACTTCGACCCCCCTTTGTCAAGTGAGTGGGCAACTTGACTGTTAGAAGTTCTCAAGCCGCCCGAAGGCCTCTGACTTGACTTAACGACTGCTGTCGTAGACAGCAGCCGGGATCAACGGCTTAGCGTGCCTTCCAAAGCACGAGAGCGCTCAGTTAGTAACCACTCAAAGCGGTCACCCATCCAAGAACTGACCTGCGCCCACATTGCTTAACCTCGCATACCGCACGCGGTAGGCGGGTGCCGCTGGCCCACGAGCGCTCTAAGAACTAGAACGTTGTCTGCTACTAAGTAAGGTTATCGAGCATGCCACCACCACCACTATATCAGCCAAAGGACGTCCACTGCTGGACATTGGCCTCCCTCAAATTCACGGGGGGTATATGCCATAATCGCCACGCCCGGCATGCGGATTGGCGATCGCAGTATCTCCACCGCACTCTAGGGATGCTGCTGCCCATCCCCCGGTGGTGTTGGTCGTAGTTTTAGGACATACCCGGGTCCATCCAGCATGCGTCTTGTTGATATATTATGGTCTTGGTTATGGACTCCATTTTCCGCACTTAGTCCGTGAAATTCGGACAATAGACCATGGACCATCTAAATGTTAATTTCTATAATTTCAAATGAATGAGGAACATTTAAAAAAATTGTGCTTTGAGCAGGATTCGAACCTGCGATATCTGAAATTCTTAATCTGTAATTGTACAAATTTTCCTTTTAATTTGTAATTTACAATTACCGTTAGCAGACGTTAGCTGCTTAGTATAATGTCATTTTCTATACAATCAATGTGTATTATGTAACGTAAATTTCACACGTTACATACTACACATCACCCTGTTCTGAATTAGTTTTTATTGACTACTTTATCTATATCTTTTTATTATTTTTTATTTTAGTTTTTCAAATGAAATTTGTATAATTAGTTTTTATCGTGTTTATACGCTCAGAGAATATTTGTACCAGTCATCATCCTCTTAGCGTTATTCCCAGTACAGTTGCATCCTGAAGAATGCCTGGGGTCCGCTACCTGATCCCAAGAATTGGCGTAGGCACTAGTTGTTACGGAAGCGACTGCCATCTGACCTTCCAACCCGAGGGGGAAACCTACCTTATTGGGAATAGGCTTGTCAAGTGAGTGGGCAACTTGACTGTTAGAAGTTCTCAAGCCGCCCTGAGGCCTCTAACTTGGCTTAACGACTGCTATCATAGACAGCAACCGGGATCAACGGCTTAACGTGCCTTCCAAATCACGGGGGCGCTCAGTTAGTAACCACTCAAAGCGGTCACCCATCCAAGGACTGACCTCGCCCGACATTGCTTAACCTCGCATACCGCACGCAGTACGCGGGTGCCACTGAGCCACGAGCGCTCCAGTACTATGTTATATATTTATATTGTTTTTATTAAGTAAAGTATAAACTGGCATTATATAACAGTCGATATAAACGGGAAGAAAATAATTTTTATATGTGATTATAAACTGTGTCTACTTTCATTATTTGAGACTATCCAAGGCAAAAATCAAACCTGGTCCACTCTTTTGCCGGACCAGCAAACTAGAGCGGCAGGTTTCTATTTAATATCAATCTCTTAAAATGTTGAACAAATTGAAATTATATTTAGAAATTTAATTCGTAAAGAGTATTTTATGCAATCATTATTTAATGTATGCTTTTTTTAGTTAAGTTTTACGTTTACACCACGAGGTCTGCCGAGTGATCTAAGTAAGGTACGATACTTAAAAAGCTAATTATTTAACTATTGTATAATAGTACATTACGATACAAGTGTGGAGAATAGGAAATTCGCAACGAGTGGTGATAAATCAAAACGCGACCGAAGGGAGTGTTTTAAATCGACACGAGTTGCGAATTACCTATTCGCACGTGTATCGTACAACGTTTTACAGTACATATGGCTCTTTAAAGTTTAGACATATGCCCGTAATCTGCTGTTGACACTCCTCCCTTCGGTCGTGTTTCAATTTATCACCACTCGTTGCGAATTTCCTGTTTACTGCACTTGTATCGTAATGTACTATTTTCTACGAGTCAACAGAAATTAATAAACAAACCCACATAACCAATCAAACTCGTCCCGCGGAAACGAAGTACAGGCACTTGGGTCAGGCGCTCGTTGATGTCTTTTGTTCTATGTTCACAGCGGCACGTGATTGGTCGATTTCATTATAGTTCTCTAAAGCGTTGTCTTATGAGTTCCATTGAGATAAGTATGTGGTTATGGTTTGGTCTGCGAAATCTTAATTCAAAAATTCGTCGAGTAGAAAACTATAATGATCTAATTGACTTATAATATTAAGGACAGGTTCTGACGGAAGCGCTTTTTGGACAAGAACTTTGAAGATAACAACAGGACGTCAGATGTCAGGTGGCGGTGGTAAGTGACAGTCTACTGTAGTCAGTATCGCTTGTTTCAAAGTATAAGTCGACACGTTGACTTGGCGGGGTGGGATCGATATGTGGCAGGTATTTTGTTCTTTTACGTGAGCTTACTGATGTGAGATTTCCTCACTTGACGAAATACTGTCAGTATTACGTTTGTGCAATAGTAATACCATGCGCAGAAGTGGGGCAGCACTGCATTAGTATCGGTTGACATTGACAGCTGACAGTTTTCTCATATCGTACCGCCCCGCACGGACAAATCAGGAAGCCTAAGAACTGTTTATACAGGATGTTTTTTTTTTAATTCCGTTAATTGCGAGGGCACATTCCTGAGATGAAATAAAGTAATCTTCTCTGAGACACTAGTATCCCAATCCATACCATTTCAAAGATATTAAAAAAAAACATTTGCGTTGATTAACACCCCTCGTATATAATAAAACATCCTTAACAAAAAACGCGGTGTCATTCGAATTCCGAATATTGCCATACTTGACATTAACTGTCGCTTAACTCCACGTTAACTCTTACGGGCGTTTTGTATTCACCCTTATTATTATTGTTGGTTGGTTGTGGGCCATTTTATGCCGCTTCGACCAGTATTTGATCTTTTGTGGCGGAATATTCACCCTTGGTTATTTAATTAATTATTTTGTATGAAAATGACAAAAATATTTTTTTCTTGAATTTTGAAAAACTAATTATGCTACTTCATTTCTATGGCTATGCACGGCTATATGCTTGCAGGAACGGAAATCAATAAAAACACCCTGTATAATTATTACGTTCAAATGGAATTATACTTACTTTGATTAGTAGTAGCATTAGTTCATAGACTGTTAGTTTAACAGTCTTCTGACACGAAATTGTTATTTCGGATACCCACTTTATTTTTATTTTGATCTTTAGAGAGATCTTTTACATCTCTAAAACCTAAAGTTCTTACTATAAGGACTCTTTACATCTTCGCTATTATCAATAACTAGCTGTTGCGCGCGACTTCGTCCGCGTCTTCGCTCCTATTGGTTGCAGCGTGATGTTATATATCTTAAAGCCTTCCTCGATAAATGGACTATCCAACACAAAAATAATTTTTCAATTCGAACCAGTAGTTCCTGAGATTAGCGCATTCAAACCAACAAACAAACTCTTCAGCTTTTTAATATTAGTATAGATATATTTGACACACACAGACTCTTTACATCTCTGTATTATAGGATAAGTTCATCGAAAGTGTGCCCAGGTATTTATTTGTTGGTTGATGCTGCTTTGTATTCATCATCATCTCCCTGCCCTTATACCGCTTATGCAGGGTCGGCGCAACATGTTTTCTTCTTCCATTCCTCTCTATTATTCGTCACTTCAGCGCTTACTCCTTTCTTTCTCATATCCTCTCTCACACAATCCATCCATCGCTTTTTGGGCCTTCCAATCGCTCTTCGTCCTTCTACATCCTGATGCTGCTTTGTATTCGTGTCACTAAATGATATTGTAATTTTATTGTAATCCTTGAGATGTAAAAGAGCCCTCGAGGCCTACTTTTTTCTATGACATAGGAGGCAAACGAGCAGACGAATCGCCTGATGGTAAGCGATTAGCGCCGCCCATGGACACTCGCAACACCAGAGAAAAGAAAGAAAAGAAAGAAAGAAAAGAAAAAAACATTTATTAATGACAAACACAGGTAATAGAAGTTTACAAAAAAATAGGACGAACACTGTTTGTCAGAAAAGAGGAGAACACTGTTTGTCAGAGGAGTTGTAAGTGCGTTGCCCGCCTTACTTGCGGAATAAATGTTTGAATTTTGAATTTGAAATCAATGAATGATTGTACCATCTTCCTTCGCTATGTTCTGTGCCCATCGTGCACGGAATGCGTGGCAACATTAAAATTAAAATACTAGTGCATACTTGGCAGGTCGACTCGTAAATTTAATGCTATATAGCCGGTTTATACTTCGGGCTAGAATTGCTAATTATTTTATGATACGTTCTGTCATTAATTGTGTAGTTTAAGACCCGAGCCGCGCCTTCGGCTCATCTTATAGCAGTTTATTACCACCACCAATCGTAATCCATTGACATTTTAATTCGGACATCTTAGTTGATAAACATGACAAGTACAATTTTATATTTAATCATAAATAAGTTTTGGTCAAAAAATTCATTTTTGGTACAAGCTTTTATTGCCGACTGTACTTTTTTTCCACAATCATAGACTACTTGTTGAGTCGGTTCGAATGAGCCCAAACACGATGGGTTTATCTTTTGTAGTTTGTCACCACCTTCTGTCTTCATCATCAGATCAGCTCTATGTCATAATAATTTTTTTTTAATGGAAATCATTTTATTGACATCCATTTTTCATCATCACAAATTTCAACTAATATCCTATACTTATTAAAAACTTACAAAATAAATAATTTAAAATAAGGGGTCACCCCGCGGCATCGTGCCTAAGATGCTGGCAAAGAGGCTAGTGGACACCACTGGTGACCAAAGATGCTGGCAGCATTTCCTCGCTGTATAGCAATGCTGATGCGTTGTGCGAGGAAGCTGCCAGCCCTTTGGTCACCAGTGGTGTCCACTAGACTCTTTGCCAGCATCTTTGGCACGATGCCGCGGGGTGACCACTTATTTTAAATTATTTATTTTGTAAGTTTATAATAATATTGCATTGTCATCCGATTTATACATGCATGCAAAATTTCAGCTCAGTCGGAAACCGGGAAGTGGATCAAATTTAACTTGCAAACTTTGATTACATACAGACAACGGGACAGGTGAAAGTAAATATAAGCATGTAAAAAAGCTTGTAATGAGTATGATTATGCGTTGAGCAGGATCTGCATTTGTATCGCCCCGCTTCCACGCATTCTCCGAGACAAAAGCAGTAAGGAAGCGGTATTGACGAGACTGACAGTTGACTCTATTGTGCCGCCTTCACACTAGATATGAGCGCCGATGGTCAATTCCGCGGCGGCGGCGTGATAGGCAAAATTCCGCGGCGGCGGCGGCGTCACGGCGGCGTGACCTTGAGCTTTCGATTTTTATTAGGGAGCAATTTGTAAAGAAAAGCTCGTTTTTGTTGCTATAAAGAAAGTTTTATTTATTTTAATAAAGTAACCGAGTATGTAAACCATCATATTTATTAATTTCACACTAACTTAAATTAAGAGTTCCCAGTACGCTCGGCTGAACTCGATCCTCCACACAAACGTAGTTTCGTTCTCATTTTAAAACGTCTTGCTGAAATAACATGGAACTTTGTATACACAATGGAAGCCGCCATATCTAGGTCGGAAATTAGTTTCTGCTGCTAGACATTGTATAGGTAATAGAAAAAAAAAATCAGCGAGTTTTTGAGTTTTTTACGTCTCTTATGAAAACCTTAATAATCGCTGTATTTTTCTCCATTATAATTTCAAGCAAGAGAAACTAATTTCCGACCTGGATATGCCGGACCCCATTGTGTATACACAGTTCCATGTTACTCTAGCATAGCGTTTTAAAATGAGAGCGAAACTACGTTTGTATGGAGAACCAATCTTACTGCCGGATCTTATATTAAAAAAAATAACATGCGTACACGTGTTCACTCGGTAAAATACGTAGAAAGAGGATAACTATTTATCCTTACTTCATGGCAAAATACTTGAATTGACTGAAGCCATCGTGCGAACGAACGCGGGTGTGATACGTAACGAGTGCGAGCGAGAAATCAAATCGCAACTTGTTGCGCCGGCGCGCCGCGTATATCACTCGGCGGCGGCGCGCCGACTTGAATTGGCGGCGACGGCGGCGCGCCGGCGCGGCGCTCATATCTACTTCACACCGACAAGTTACGAAGTCGCCTACGGCTTCTCATGAGTACACGCCTTAGGCGCCTACCTGACTTGGCGGGGCGGGATCGATATGTCATAGGCATTTTGTTATTTCACTAAGGCGCCTTCCTGATTTATCGATGTGGAGGCGGTACGATATGAGAAAACTGTCAGCTGTCAGTGTCAACGATACCAATGCAGTACTGCCCCACTTCTGCGCATCGTATTAGTACTCCGCAAACGTAATACTGACAGTAATTCGCCAGGTGAGGAGATTTCACATCAGTAAGCTTACGTCAAACAACAAAATACTTGACATATCGACCCCACCCCGCCAAGTCTGGAAGTCGCCGTAAGCTTACTGATGTGAAATTTCCTCACTTGACGAATTACTGTCAGTACCTATTACGTTTGCGCAGTACTAATACGATGCGCAGAAGAGGGGCAGTACTGCATCAGTATCGGTTGACACTGACAGCTGTCAGTTTTCTCATATCGTACCGCCTCCGCATCGACAAGTCAGGATGGCGCCTTGAAGTTAAATGCTATACATACATATAATTTCTTCATAACGATGTATGTACCATCGCCAGCACAGTGAACTGACCATTGGTGCACTTTATTCTCATTGTAATAAGGGTCATGAAAAGTCAGTATATTTATTTTCTATTTACTTGGCCATTAGTTATAGTCAGGCACGTAATTGAACACGCCCCAAGCAAGGATGCGACCAAGGAACCGTCGAAATCTAGTTCAATCAAAGTTCAGGGTCTCCATTCGGTTCGATAGTTTCATATCACAATCGAGCCGAGTTTCTTACGCCGGTTCTTCTCGTGGCAGAGGTTTATTTTTCCGAACCGGTGGTAGCTTATTGACGTTCATGGAATAGAATAGAATAGAATAGTTTTTTTTTGTTTCTATGAATATGGTACAATTGGTGTTATAAGAATCATTTGAGTTTCACATATCCTGCCGACAACAGCGTAGAAATATTAATATACATTTACACATTTGTTTGAGAACAAAAATTAATATTTAAATTAAATTAACATTATTTGAAAAAATACAGAAAAATATTTAAACAATACAAGTATTAACCATCACAACATCATGATAATTTAATTTCAGCGGGACATTAAACATTATTATTACGATTATTATCATTATAATGAGTATATTTAGTAATTTAAAAACTCGTTTACAGGGTTAAAACACATATCAGGAAGCCAATTGAAAACTTTTTTATCAAATTGAGTATATGGTAACGATTATATGTCATTAGGAATTTTATTAATACAATTTATTTGCCATTATATATATGATGGAGGTAACGCGCGACCGGAGGGCTGGGTCATACCTGGCACAGAGGATCAGCATTGCCATTCAACGTGGCAATGCTGCCAGCCTTCTAGGTACGCTGCCCTCAGAAGGCGATTTGGGGCAAATCTTTTATTTATAATTATTTTTAATTTAGTTTTTAATATTAGATAGTTAAGTTTTTATTTTGTTTATCCTCAATTACTTAAATCAAATAAACGGTAAATGATGGACAATTATAAATATTTTATATGTTTTTACTAAAAATATTCATTTTTTGTCTAGAGACATACAGCTTGTACGGAAAAATACCATTTGTTTTATTTAAGACAGTGTCATGCAACGGAAACATTTGAGGATATTTTCTTACTTTAGCTACTTCAAATATATATAAACAGGGTAAAGGGAGAACTTTCAGCTCCTTGAATAGTGGTCGGCAATGGGCAATGTAACGAGCTCCACAGACAGCTCGAATGCATTTTTTCTGGGCAATACTCGTAAATTCTGGAGCGTTCGCGGCCCAGCGGCGCCCGCGTACCGCGTGCGGTATGCGAGGTTAAGCAATGTCGGGCGAGGTCAGTCCTTGGATGGGTGACCGCTTTGAGTGGTTACTAACTGAGCGCTCCCGTGCTTTGGAAGGCACGTTTAGTCGTTGATCCCGGTTGCTGTCTATGATAGCAGTCGTTGAGCCAAGTTAGAGGCCTCCGGGCGGCTTGAGAACCTCTAACAGTCAAGTTGCCCACTCACTTGACAAGCCTAATCCCAATAAGGTCTAGTTTCCCTCTCGGGTTGGAAGGTCAGATGGCAGTCGTTTCCGTAAACACTAGTGCCTACGCCAATTCCTGGGATTAGGTAGCGGACCCCAGGCATCCTTCAAACGCAACTGTACTGGGAATAACGCTAGGAGGATGACTCGTAAATACTCTCTGGACATCGACTAAATGGGTGCATGTAATATGCCTCAATTGAAGAATAAATTTTAGTAGGCGGTTTTGCATTTTTGATCTTTCCGAACTGTCGATTATGCTTCATATGCCACACACGCCGCCTCCGCTTTATCACGCTACCGAATACCGCGCGGTTTTTTTGGTGCGACGTGACCTGGACAGTATTATCTTTACCGTAAAACCACCTCCGCCACGCAACGACGCCGCGCCGCGCTCTGTGCGTTTCAAGCTTACGAATATCCCTTGTTTTACAAAGATAGGGTAAAGCAGATCAACTGGAAAAGCACCAGTGATCGAAGACCACAGCCATTATAATACACTTGCTCTGTATACTTATGTAGTGCTATGATCCTGGTGGTACGAAAGGTCGAAAGAGCTTCCGAGGCTTGGGACTTGCTTTTGCGTCTAATAGGTAGACGAAACGACGAATTTTCACATCAATTAAAGGTCGATAATGCGCTTACCCTGACCTGCTAAATGTCAATGGGTTCCGCTGGATGCGGGTGGCGCTGGACCGCTCATTTTAGCACACTTTGGACTCCCCCAAACACACCTCCAGTAGGCCTCCGCCTATGTCCAGCTGTGGACATCCTTCGGCTGATGTGATGACGATGAACGTTTTCTTACCAGGTAGGCTGTGTGCTTGTTGGCAACCTTCGTGGATAACATCTTATTACGTGCATATGGACCCTGGAAGGGTGTACTTTGAATTATGATTGTGTTGCGAAGCAATAAATAAAAATAGACCTCGTGAATCTCGTGATCTTGTTACCCAATTAGGTGAAATGAGTGGTTGCACGATTTACCAGCTGCTTTAGACAAAATGGCGGATGGTTAGAATAAAACTGTGTCACTTGGGACCTTTAGGAGATAGGGTGGGGTAGAGGTCAAGTGCTACCAAAAGCTGTGATTAGCGTTCGTTCGCAATTGAAAGATCAGACTTTTAATATAGTGACTTTTATGTACTACGACAGTGGCAAACAAGCACATAAGATACTGCGGTGCTACATTGCAAACTCATCACTGCTAACACATCACCCAAGACACACTTGAAACCTATTCCAAAATGTTGTAAGCAACGCCCCCGAGAAGATAAACGTGGCATTATTCTAAGCCGACTCTAAATAGGGCCCACCATATCTTCGGTTAACAACCAAAACTCACTATGTCACCAAAGGTTGTCTGGTAGAGATCGCTCAAAGCGATAAGACCGCCTGTTGTTACCATTTTGCTAAGCAAGCTACTGTACAACTTATCTCTAAGTGTTGCAATAATAGTACATTACTACAGAGGCTGGGACGAAAGGGGTTGCCGGCCGAAGACATATAGACGGCCGAGCGAGGCGAGGCCGGATAGGTCTAAAACGGGCAACCCCTTATTTCCCGCCGAGGTATGTATAAGTATAGTGCTTTTCTCAAACATGCAATGAAATAAACAACAAAAAAAAACATAGTTTTATTTTTTATATGCATAGTGGCAGAATGTCATGATGCCTGTGCCACAAATTTATGTGGAATGGAAATTAAAAAAGAGGACTTTGCCGGCCTAGGCCTGCAAGATTTGTATGAAATTCCATTAAAGACTTCTTGTCCTAGCCGCACCTGAAACGTCATACTTCGCAGCCTATTATAAGGAACATAACATCAATATTTCATTGCATGTTTGAGAAAAGAATAATTATTATATATTACTTAAAATATATGTAGCTCGTATTTCACCATCGCTGCAATACTCCTACTAAGATACGAGGTTTATAAGAGTTATAACAGATTTTTCTCAAACATGCAATGAAATATTGATGTTATGTTCCTTTAAATAGGCTGCGAAGTATGCCGTTTCAGGTGCGGCTAGGACAAGAGGTCGTTAATGGAATTGGATACAAATCTTGCAGGCCTAACTCAGCAAAGTCCTCTTTTTTAATTTCCGTTCCACATAAATTTGTGGCACAGGCATCATGAGATTCTGCCACTATGCGTATTAAAAATAAAACTTAGATTTTTTTGTTGTTTATTTCATTGCATGTTTGAGAAAAGCACTATACATACCTCGGCGGGAAATATCGGGTTTCCCGCCTCAGACCTATCCGGCCTCGCTGCGCTCGGCTGTATGTCTTCGGCTAGCAAGCCCTTTCGTCCTGGCCTCTGTTGTAATGTACTATTATGGTGACTTCTCCTTGTGACTCGGCGATATGACATATACACATGACAATGGCAATGAATGAGAGTTTTAATAAAAAAAACCGATTTAACATCATGCTTTCACCGTTACAATTTTTGATTAGGTACGTAAGTCTCTATATAGAAATATGACCATGAGGCTTTACGACGTCTGATCTCCAAAACATCGATTGATTAGCTCATAAATATGTCTGCAAATTTTAGTACGATATCGCTTTAACATGCTAAATAATAATTTCATATGCCGTTAACGTTTTAAAAGTGACAAGGTATTACAGAACAATTTACAAGTTCTACGATGACAACACAATGCATGATCCATTCAGAGTTTTAAGTGGGGTAGTTATATTCTAATAGATACTTTGCCAAATTAATGGCAAGCCGGGGCATGGGTAAATATAATAAACTATATCGGGTATCCCACGGTTGTGGCACATGAAGATTGCAGAGTTTTCGATATATTTGAAAGACAGCGAAGAAGATTTAAACGTGATTAGAGTATTTCTAGAAAATTCATGACACATGAAAGTATAATACCCCCCGCCCCCTTCTACCATCGGCCGACCAGGGATACGGCAAGGCGACATCGTTTTACGGTGGCAGTTCCTAAAACTCGCACGAAGCGTTTCGCTTCCTCCTTTATTGTGAGAACAGCCAAGCTGTGGAACTCCTTGCCGGAATCCTTGATCCCTGAAAACTATACAACCTTACGGTCTTCAAGACGAGACTGAACCGGTTTTTACCGGTTACCGGTTACCGGTAAAAAAAAAAACATTTAGTTCATTTGGAAACCCGGACGATCTTACAGACCTGACATCCAACGCCATGCAATGGTTGCACAACCTGAATGTTGCCTCATACATTTTACGATTATTATGTTTTATTTTTCCTTCGACTATCGCCATACGATTATAGTACATTACGATAAGGGTTGTAAAACAAAGAAAGGCCGATATCGCAGATGTTTGAGGCCCGAGCCACAGGCGAGGGTCATAAATATGCGAGAGAGGGCTTTCTGTTTTACCACCCGTGTTTTGTAAACAATTTTATGTCACCACTTGGCCAAAAAGTGGGTTTTTCCGGACGCGCAGCGTGAGAAAATACGCGCTTTTTGGCAAGGTGTGGCGTAAAATAAATTATGGCATAATTCTAGAACGATATTCTTTTAAGCTCCTGCCAGCGCCTCTTGATGATGCATCTTAGAGAGGCTAAACACGTGTCAAGTTTTCAGTATTGGTTGTGGTTTTTTGTTATTATATTTGGGTGCTTTCGCGTGTGGAGAGATGGTGGGAACATTTATTTATTTGATTCTGGCAGCAAAAGGCCCATATGCTTTAGATACCAACATACATATCAATGCAAAATATTCTTAAAAACTAAAACATATTATTTAGGCGATGTAACAGATGCTGTAAACTCAGGTTGCATTAGCGACGTTGACAGCATACAAAAATACGATAGAAGGTAATCTCATTAAACAATTGTGTTTCATTCTTTTGGCTCTCAGGTACAAAGTTATTATTTGTTTTATGAGGATGACTATGAGTAGGTACGAATTTAATTTTAATGCTAACAACGACTCCATAGCTCACTTTGTTCTTACCGTGTCAAAAATACTCCGATGCCTGGTCATTATCACTAGGAGACCTGATGCACTTTCTTAATATCTTGGTCGCCTCTATGCTATGTCGACTTTCTGATTTATCGCTGCGGAGGCGGTACGATATGAGAAAACTGTCAGCTGTCAATGTCAACAGAGTTGAGTCAGTAACGATTGTTACCCCGTGGAAGCGGGGCGACACAAATGCATCACAGACCCGCTTCTGCACATGATATTACTACTAGTATCTGGTCAAGTGAGGAAGGCTCTGCGACGTCAGTAAGCTCACAGCAAAGAACAATATGCCACATATTGATCCCGCCCCACTGAGTCCAGAACACGCTAATGCGAGTGTGTACAGTCAGCCTCATAAGTAGCTGGACACTTTGGGACTTTGTCGCTTTCACCCGTTAGACATTTAGTATGACAGTTTAAATATGACGTTAAAGCGACAAGGTACAATGGTGTCCAGCTCCTTGTGAAGCCAACCATACCTACTGTGGCTAATATAATTACCACAGCAAAACAACATTAAACCAAATTACACTATTTAATGCGGAAGGTATATAATTTAATGTAATCAAATTAACAGTAGCAACACTTGACCTATTGAAGTCAATTATTTTACATATCAATTTCGTAATGTGGCAAATATCCAGGCTATGTCATCATTGACGTCATCTGATTTAGTCATGGACATCGAGGTAAATGTGACAAGCCCCATAAAATCGGATCCCTTCAAAATCCATAATTTCATTGTTCGAGACTCCGCTCGCTGGGCAAAGACCCACGTGGACTCTACAGAATACTCAGCAAACGTATGTACCTAGAGGACAGACTGTCCAGTTAGGTAAGTCCAACTTCGAGAAAGAGGTTAATCGTCGAATCCGACTCGGCTGGGCAGCGTTCGGGAAGCTACGGCACATCTTTTCGTCCAATATTCCGCAGTGACTCAAGACGAAAGTCTTTGACCAGTGTGTGTTACCAGTGATGACATATGGTACTGAAACGTGGTCGCTTACTATGGACCTCATAAAAAGGCTCAAAGTCACCCAAAGAGCAATGGAGAGGGCTATGCTGGGAGTTTCTCTGCGTGATCGCATTAGGAATGAGGCCATCCGCAGCAGAACCAAAGTGACCGATACAGCCCTTCGAATCGCTAAACTTAAGTGGCAGTGTGCGGGGCACATAGCACATAGAATAGATGGCCGTTGGGATGGACTTTCATTCATCAGGCCCCCCACACGGTGTACTGATGACCTGGTAAGGGTCGCGGCCTGCGGGTGTCCGCTGGATGCGGGTGGCGCAGGACCGGTCATTTTGGATGTCTTTGGGGGAGGCCTATGTCCAGCAGTGGACGTCATTCGGCTGACATGATGATGATGATGACGAAGCACCATATATTTTTCGTTTATACTCGGGAAAATCTAGAATCTTAATATTATTTGGCAAATGGTTAAAAACGTGAAGAGATATGTAAAAAAACCGGCCATGTGCGTGTCGGACCGCGCACAAAGAAGGGTTCCGTACCGACTTCTCCTAATCTACATACATTTAAAAAAACTACTATAAAAACATTCAATAAAACAAGGTCGTATCTTCATGGGAAACTCACGGCACTTAAGTCCTTTTGTTTGGGCAAGACAGTTTTTCAGCAATAAGTCAGAACCGTTAGACCTATCTTGAAACTAAAGCATTGTTGAAAGTATTTATGAATGTACATCATCTTGATTTATTCAGAATTTTAAACTTCACAGTTTGTAAATTAGAAGGGTAGGGGGGGGGGGGGGGGCGAACTTTATACGACTTTGACAGCTAATATCTCACCAACGGTTGACTTAATGCCCCCCTGTTACATGTATGGCTTGCCCCCCCCCCAGTTTGATATTTTTTTCGTAATTGCACATGATATTTCTATAGCGGTTCATAACATACACCTTCACACCAAATTTCATAATTGTAGCGGTCATAGTCTCCGAGTAAATCAGCTGTGACATACGGACGGACGGACAGACATGACGAATCTATAAGGGTTCCGTTTTCGCCATTTTGGCTACGGAACCCTAAAAACAGATTAAACTTAGAAGACAATTATTATTTTCCTTTCATTATGAATTTTCGTTTGCAGCGTTACTGGTTGATACAACATTAGTTTGAAATGGGCACTAGGAAACTAGAGGAGAGGCATGGTCTTAGGAAACAAGGTGTGCCACTCCGGATTGTGACACAAGCCTACGTCACCGTCGTGTTGCCACTTTATAGTAAATAATTTTTAAGAAAAAAAAACCGACTTCAATGGGGGAGGCCGGTGAAAGATTATTATACTTAGATGGTGCACTCTTAGATTCCATACAATAAAATAAAAATGGCTATAAGTATGTTTATAATGGTAGAAGACTAAGTACCCTCAATTCCTCATGGAATCATGGAAAAACCTTGCTTGCTTGACAAACAAAAAGAAGAGAACTAATCGCCAAACGTGAACTACGCGTCGTTGAAGAGTTTCGTTCTGATCATCATCAGCAGTTCCACTTCATCAAATGTAACTTTTATGAATGAAAATGCTTGATTAGTTCATGAAAATACTAAAATCACTATTTGTGTGCCTTTCACATTTGAGGAGTTCCCTCGATTCCTAATGGATCCCATCATCAGAACTCGAGCATGACAAAAATCAATCGTGAAAATAGAACTTGCTTAACAAACACAGCTAGAAGGCCAAATCGCCAAACGTGAACTTTTCGTCGTTGAAGAGTTCTGTTCTGATCATCATCAGCAGTTCCACTTCATCAAATGTCACATTTTTGTATGATAATGCTCGATTTGTTGATAAAAACACAAAAATCACTATATGTTTGCCTTAAAGATTTGAGGAGTTCTCTCAATTCCTCATGGATTCCATCATCAGAACTGCATTTTGACAAAAACGGGACCAACTTGGATATATATACTTACAATCAAAAAAAGAATATTCCAAATCGGTTAAGAAATGACGGAGTTATGGAGTAACAAACATTAAAAAAAAAAAAAAAAACAAAAAAAAAACATACAACCGAATTGATAACCTCCTCCTTTGAAATCTTGAAGTCGGTTAAAAAACGACTCATGAAGGATTTTTTTCTGCCGTAATCATGCAAAATATATTATTTACGCATTACAACTGCCATTTGTATGGTTACGCAAACAAAATAGGTCAAGTTAAACATGAATTAACGTATTAATTTAACAAAACACTCACAGGTATACATGGGGGTCGGGGAGTATCATGATACAACACTGGCAATACAGCAACTCCCACTTACGCCCGCAGAACCATCAATACAAGTGATGACGTAGGCTTGTGTCACCCACACTACTGAATTTCTCCGGAGTGCTATACCTTGTATTCTTGTATCATGGGGAAAGGTATGAAAACCTTTAAGAATAACTAATTATATAACCTTGACGGATCCGGTTACAAATTCATCATTCATGTCTGACATACACGTACATACTTCACCCAAGTTATTAATGAACGTCGTTACTCTAAATCTGCGATAAGTGAAGCTGAAGACAAATTAATACACTATTTTAATTACACTATAAAAATAACTCGATGATCATCACGATCACGGTTGTAAGCCATTCTGAACTCTATTCGCTAAATAATTAAGATCATAATAATGCATCTGAAGACGATCGATTCATAAGCACTAGATTGTTCTTGATCTAGATATGGTGCTGCGCAGATTTATACTTTAGAAACAGGTAGGTAGATTCCATTTTCATTTGGATATTATGAATTCCTTTATGTGAAGACGTCTAAGTGCTAGTACTAACCCTGTGGCTTGTGGCTTAGCGATAGGTGCACAATTCGACTTGCTTTATTGCCAACACATGATATGGTTTCTGATGTGTTAAGTAGCAATATCACCGGCGACCTGTCATGCTGTATGTATTATGTATATATTTATGTCGCGGGGATCCCGAAGTGTCGTAAACGGCTACCCACTCCATTTAATCATGGCCTTAGAGTAGTCTAGGGATTTGATGCAATTCTCGGCTTGATTTACTAACTATAACTGACTGACTTATGAACAAAAATTACGAACATACTAAATATAATGGAATAATCCTTACATACAGACACTTCACACACATACACACACATACATACACACAAACATAATCACACACAAATTTACTCTCTGCTTTAATTGTTATAAGTACTTTTTATTAACCAAAGAGTATCCTTTTGTTTTGCCTTAGAATACTTTAGATATTGTTTGTCAAACATCAAAATTAAGATATAACATACAGGGAGGAGCACTGCTTCTCCTAAAGCTCAGGTTATACCTATTTAGGAAGTAGACTCTTAAGTTGTAAAGACAAAGTTTTGTAAGATGTTTTTGATGAATAAATTATTATTATTATTTATTATTTCGTGCTTAACGAGCTCATTTCATCAACATTTTATATGTACGTTTTCTTGTGTTTTAATTTGTGTCATTTTGATGTGTCTTCTGTGTCCGTAAATAAATGTTTCTTTCTTTCTAACTCACTAATGTGGATAAGAGATTTTGTCAAGTTTTGGCCGATTTTATTATGTCTCTAAACCGACTCGGAGATTTGATCAAAAAAAAATTGAAATGACGAAACGGAGCAGACATTTTAACATTCTGCGTTAATTCATCATATCTCAGTGATGCTGATCGAAGTGTTTGCACTTCACTGGGGTTCAATGGACAATAATATGACCAATCGTGGACTGTTAATAAACTATAATGAAATGGTATCTTCAAATAACTCCTATATTATCATCATCCCGCTGTTTTTTCGAGCCACCACACCCGGTCCTCCTCACGACTCGCCATGTGGGACGGCCTCCCGCCATGTGGACCGATGACCTGTTTAACACCTAATTGTACACTGTTCTTGCAATAAAATATCTTTATCTTTTAAAAAAATGGCGGGAAGCCGAAGAAGCTGAAGCTGAGAAACTCCTAAATGTACTATATTAAATGTCTAGTACTATAGACAATATGATGAAACTGATTAGTACTATAAAATGATTAATTAATCTTAGGCCACAAATGTAAATCGCTTGTGGGTCTACTTCTCCGAAACAGCTTAACCTATCTGCTTCAAATTTGGCACAATGACAAAGTGAATAGCGTTGAAAGCATAAATCTGAAATCTTAATCCTTTCTGTACGGGGACTTGAACGCCTAGCACCACCTCAATACGGGCATGTATTTGCGAGAGTCGGCGGTTAGACATATTTTCACTTACCCGTATTTTCTGAAATATAACAGCTATATGCTTGAAATTTTATACACACATTTTAAACATTATTGACGTTTGATAACTACTCACTTATTGCACTTTTAATCACTAATACTACGCGTAATATCTCACACTAAAACAAAATAAAAAATTAAGTTACTACAAGCGATTTTAACTATTGTTAGTTTTGTAAATATTAGTTTATGATATTTTGAATAGAACAAGGCCTTTAAATGATAATAAATATTAATATTCTTTAAATCAAGAAATTTACAACCATAACACTTGCAACTGGCCCCACTACGAAAACTCGATGAAATATAAAATAACACTATTTGCCGCCATATTGAGTTACTTTTTCTGCACTTGTGGAGTACGGGTGTCAACCCCAGTTGACAGAAAAATGCGGGATTTTTAAATAAGTATTTATTTCAACGCCATCTACCGAAATGTCCTGGCCTTTTTTTCTTTCTATCTATACTAATGCTACTACTAAATATTATCGTTATTACCAAGACATAAAGTCTAAGTTTGTTGAAAAAAAATTTCGAAAATCGTCCTTGCTTCGATCAACTATAGTTGACACCCGTACTACAGTGATGTTGCCTAATTGGCAACTCTGGTTGTCACCCGTACAGAAAGGGTTAAAAATCGTACTGACCACCGAAAACAAATTGGACGCTCCGCTCAACATTGGAAACCAGCAGAATGCATTGAAAACTAGTTAGATTTACTTCAAAACAAATGAAGTCAACACCGAACTTAATCTAATTCTCATGTACCGAGTTGTCACTGTCAGATAAAATCGATCGACCATCTGACATTTAGTTTACAAAAGATTAAAACTGACAATTTATAGATCTTATTAGTATTACAATAAAGTTTACTTCTGCTTCTATTAAATGTGTGTTTATGCGTGACTAGATACGAATGCTAAAGTAAGTAGCTGATCATTGTATCACTTTGTCACAGTGAACTAACATTAAGGTGTCAGTCGTGAGTTTGCTATGTTCCTTGTTGTGACGAGGTACTAAAATGTGCAGTAACTTTGGAGCTGACTTTCGTCCGTACTACATACATCTAAGCGTGTATAATTATGTTGTGTCTCATTATTTAGGTACGGCTCGTCTATCTGTCTGTCCGTCTGTCCGACCTTTAAAGGGTTCTCTCGTATATATTTTTAACAGTAGTAAGAAATAATATCTGTATTGAATAACACAATACCGATTACTATGTTCCGTATCAAATAGGTACAAGAGGAACTAACTCTATTTAACACATAAGGCACGAGCCTTTTTTGAGCTTGCTCCATTGTAAGCCCCATGACTAGTTCGATTTGCGTCAAAATTGTCCCCTAATATTTATTTTATTTTTATGGTGCGATTCTATCCGTCTGTCTGTCACATCGCTAAATATCTCGAGAACTCCTTACATTATCGATTTTAAATTGGAATAAATATAAACAAAGCTAATCCACTTGTATAAAAAACATATTGAAAAATGTATTTGTTTGCTATGAATATTACCTAAATCTGGTTGGGGGGAGGGGGGGGGGGGTCAGTAGTAAACAAGGAACCGTCCGTCTGTCTGTTGCCAGGCTGTATCTCAAGAACCGCGATAGTCAGACAGTTGAAATTTTCACAGATGATGCATTTCTGTTACCGCTATAACAACAAATATTAAAAAGCGGCCAAGTGCGAGTCGGACTCCTTGCCGTTTTTATAGATAATGGTACGGAAACCTTTGTGCGCGAGTCCGACTCGCACTTGGCTAGTTTTTTGGTTCAGAAATCAGTTTGAGTGATATCAAACTTTGAAGAACATTTTTTTGTTTGAGTCAAGTGTCTCCCCCCTCTGCTAGCGCAAACGATGGCTATATATAAATAAATAAAGCCTCTATTACTGGCTTTCTTTTACATATAAAAACTTACTGATAATTAACTTATTCTAATTTGTGTTTGTGACATCCGGGATGTTTTCATTGGTGTCAGTCTGCCCTTTGGCGAAGGCCTTGCCTAGAGTTTTACAAAGTTTTTGTCAATGGCTTTCCTTCCCTTAGTAGTACAGCCGTCATCAAAAGTAGTAAGCAATGTGGGCGCAGGTCAGTTCTTGGATGGGTGACCGCTTTGAGTGGTTACTAACTGAGCGCTCTCGTGCTTTGGAAGGCACGTTAGGCCGTTGATCCCGGCTGCTGTCTACGACAGCAGTCGTGAAGCCAAGTTAGAGGCATTCGGGCGGCTTGAGAACTTCTAACAGTCAAGTTTGGGCAACTCACTACAAAGAGGGTCGAAGTTGCACCACGTCCGTAGGGAGTACCCACCGTTACCCTACACGTGACCCCTGGGTGGTGCTAAAAGTGCAACAAAAACTGGCAACCGTACTTGTCTTCTCGAAGATCTCACGGTTCGTAAATAAATGCCATACGATTAAATAAAAAAAATCAAAAGCAGATTAGTATATGAAGGCGTCAAAAGCTCTTATTCCGTTGTAATAAAGACTTTTGAATTTTTAAAATGTGTAGCTACTTTTGATGCTTACTGTACATACCTACAATTTTTTAAAAGGAAAATTATCACAGCTAAGTGGACTTTACTATTAGTTAACACGTAGTAAGCCTTAATCTTGGTCGCCATTCGAGAATCTTTCCGCCCCAACGGCCATCGGTTCTACATGCAATGTGCCCCGCCCACTGCCACTTAAGTTTAGCGATTCGGAGGACTATATCGGTCACTTTGGATGCGGGTGGCGCAGGACCGGTCATTGTGGAAGTCTTTGGGGGAGGCCTATGTCCAGCAGTGGACGTCTTTCGGCTGACATGATGATGATGATTTAAGCCTTAATCTTAAGAAATTTATAAGAAAAAGCAAATTTTTCGTACAATTTCCATCAATTACTTAGATAACGTTAGTTGTGTCAAACATTATATAGCATTTGAATAGTAAGTACGTTTGTGAGATTACAAGTCCTCATAATGCAACGTGTGGGCAACTACGGAACCTTCCATTGCGCGTGGTCCGACACGCTTTTGGCCGTTCTTTTCTTATTTCCACAAGGATATTACTAGCATCAATACATCAATAGGCATTATGTTGTATTAAACTTGTTCTCAATCTTCGTTTCTTATTAAATTGTATATTGGAGGTATTGTATTTTGTAAAGCAATCTTAATTAACGGTATTGAAAATGCCAATTATTTTTTGGGACTTCCGGCAGCTAACACTTATTGAGGTGCATCCGAATATCATGCCGATTCTGTATATGTTTTATGTAACTGTTTGGTGTAACCTAGCACTCAGAAGAAGAATGTTCTCCTCTGCAGGTCTTATTTCTCAGCTGGTCAAGACCAATCCAATTGTTAATAAAAAAAAAACCATTTTCGTAAAATTTTGTAAAAATGTTTGGTAATTATATAGATTTTTTGTCGAGTCAGATTTCCAAAACTTTTATATAAAAAAAATGGCGAGGTATACAGCTCAGAGAGTGACTAGTTTTAAAAACCGACCAAGTTCGAGTCGGACTCGCGCACGAAGGGTTCCGTACCGCATGATCTATAAAAAGAGTCCGACTAGCAGTTAGCAGGTGTTTAATATTTGTTGTTATAGCGGCAACAGAAATACATAATCTGTGCAAATTTCAGCTGTCTGGCTATTACGGTTCTTGAGATCTAGCTCGGCGAGTGGTAGCAATGAAAAAGGGCTAAAATATCCCATTTTTTTGTATGGGAGCCCCCTTAATTATTATTATTATTTTGTTTTTAATATTTGTTGTTTTAGCGGCAACAGAAATACACAATCTGTGAAAATTTCAACTGTCTAGCTATTACGGTTCTTGAGATACAGCCTGGTGACAGACGGACGGACGGACGGACAGCGAAGTCTTAGTATCAGGGTCCCGTTTTTACCCCTTGGGTACGGAACCCTAAAAATGGTTTTATTGTCTTACTAGGTATCCTAAGAAGAACCATGGTAACCGACATAGCCCAAATACTAGCCAAACTTAATTGACAGTTTATTTTATTGACAGTGGGCAGGCCACATTGCTCGGAGAACCGATAGCCGGTACGGCCAACGAGTTCCCGGGTGGCGACCGTATCAGACAACGCAGCTTTGAAAGGCGAGGCGACGAGGTGGGCTGATGACCTGGTTAATGGATGCGGCCAGCCCATGACCGATGTCTCTGGAGGAGAGCTATATCCAGAACTGGACGTTTTTTGGCAGACGATGATGATGTAATTGTCTGACACAATTGAAAACCGTGTATCACGCAAGATGAGTGCAGTTTCGTAACCGACGGCATCCTAAGTAGCAATTTTTAACACGACCGCTGCAGTTAAGATGCTATTAACAAATTGATTGCACATTGCTGTACAACCACGAGCCACAATCGCTTCTAATTGTAATTTGTAATAGATATGTTGAAGGTTTGGAAATCGTTATTAAAATGGCAAAACATGATAAAAAAAAATTCAAGAATTCTCCGTAAAATAATAGTTCCATCCCGGAATATATAAAACAAAATTAAATGAGAGGTTTGCCCCGAATTGTGACCTCGCAATGATACTGTTTTGAATATATATATAACAAGCTTTTTCCCGCGGCTTCGTCTGCGCGGGACTCCTTTATACCTTCATACAAACTTATGCCCCTATTCTACTTTCTGAGTTAAAAACTATTCTATGACCTATTCTTCTATTATATTCTATGGCTCAAATTATGTGTATACCAAATTTCATTAAAATCGGTTCAGCTTTAAGCGTGAAGAGGTAACAAACACTAAAGAGTTACTTTCGCATTTCATAATTAGCATGGGTTTTTCAAGCCTTTTTCACTACCCTCTTATTATTTCGGCAACCCTTTGACCCAGTTATTTATGTACCAAGTAAATTATATACAAGAATAGCTAACCAAAACAACTTAAATAATATAAATAAAATTTAAAACTAACCTAAATCTAAAACAGGCATTGTACCGAGGATGCTGGCGGCATTTCCTCGCTGTATCGCAATGCTGATACGATGAGCGAGGAAGTCGCCAGCTCTTCGGTCACCAGTTACGTCAACCAGACGCTTCGCAATTTCTGCAAATAACTTGTGCGCGCTGGGACCCCATGGACCTAGAGTTTCGACGCCAAAAAGTACAAAGTTGTACTCTCTGCCCTGTTGGTTCATGTTATAATAGAATATCACTGGACAAATATTTTTACACATGCATACATAGACTCAGAGAACTTTGCTCGCTGTTTTTATAAATTAGTCCACTTAAGATACTCTTCCTCAAATTTCTAATCAGAAATTTAATACTGAAAAAATTCACTCTTAGACGACTTCCTGACTTGATAAAAAATAAAATTCTTCTCCAAAAGGCCCCTAAATAAATGCCCGTTTTCCACCCCGTGAATTTAAAATGGAGATACATAATAATATGATATCTTTTATTTCACCAAAACAAAACGATGTATAGATACGGAACTTACTAATAATGCCGTACAGATTTCCTTACTTGACAGGATTCGTTTAGCATTAGATTGGCACAGTACCGTAAAATGGGGTGAGTAGGGTTCGCGGGGAGAGTTGGGTTATGAATGGGGAGAGAAGGAATGAAAGAAGGGTGAGATGGAATTTTAAGGCTACTGCTACAAAAATAATGTATTTCAATTTAAAATGGAGCTATAGAAATACTCATAATAAAAAAAAAAACGATACAACAATCTTCCAAAATCACCTTTGTATAAAATCCTATCTCACCCCAATTACGAGGGACTACGGGGCGAGGTGGGATTTCCTTATTATCGTCAAAGTTATGAAATGGAACTAACCAAATAAAAACTAAAATACAAACGTCCGGAACACTTATTATATACACCATTCAGTTTGTATATGTAAAAATAAAATGTTATCGAGGTTTGAATGTCAGTTTTGTCCCTACTTACCCCATTTTACCGTACTAAGGTAATATCACGCGCAAAGCGGGGCAGTACTACATTTGTATCGCCCCGCTTCCGCGGGTTTTGCGATAACCAGGAAACACTCATTTAAACGTGTAGTGGTCGGCAGTTAAGAAGTCAATCCTGACACCTGTCATTTCCATCCAGTTTTTAACCTAAAATTTACTTTGAGGTTATAAACTGTATGGATATGACAGGTGTCAGAATTGACTTCTTAACCGCCGACTACTATAGCTCTTTGGTCTCCAGTGGCGCCAACGGACCGAGAGTCTCGACACTGAATGCGACAAAGTTGTACTCGGCGCCGAGACCACTATATTTACTTATTTTTAATTTCTCAGCCGCTTCAGCCAGGCGCGTTGGAGATGGGAAGGAGCTAGCGTGTCCACACATGTTGCATCCCACACCAGCACCCGCCCCATACTCCCAGGGATCAACGACATCCCATCCGGCCACTTGCCGTCGTTTCTTATGACGCCGGTCGGTTCAAGTAAAGCCGGAACGTTAACTGACGCAAGAGACCGGCGGATAATTTCGTTTAGGGCGGCGTGTCTGGAGAAGCGGCCCGAGCTTTACCCCGTTTTATTAACATTAGAAATTTAACGGCCAGTTTCGCCCATGTTTCTTCGTTTCCCTAGGATATCAGAGGATAATATTGTACTAATTTCACTTATTTCAGTAACTTGTTACGTTTCAAAGATAAAACACCACATATTTTCCCGTTTCAAGATTGTTTTCCTCGAAATCGCATGGCGGGTAACGTACGATTTTGCTTATCTTAAAAAAAATCGGGGTATAAATGTGTAAATCTGCTACTGAAGATAATGCTTCGCCTCAGATCCTTTTCCTTAAGCTTCTATATGCGGAAATATGTATAGAAAAACTGTAATTTTTCCGATCAATCACGCATAGTGACAATTAACATTAAATCTATATCATATGACAAGAGAATAGCCCACTTACGATCCCTTTTAAGGTTGTAAAACGAGGAAATATAGAAATACTGCTCTCTTAATACGAGTAGTCCGTAGTAAGCTCGGTTCTCCATATAAACGTAGTTTCGCTCTCATTTTAAAATGACATGCTGGAATCATTTGAAACTTTGTATACACAAGGGGATCCGGTATATCTAGGTCGGAAATTAGTATCTGTTGCTTGAATTAAAATGGAGAAAAAATACAGCGATTATTAAGGTTTTCATACAAGACCTAAAAACTCCAAAAAACTAGCTGTATTTTTTTTCCATTGCAATTTTTAGCAACAGAAACTAATTACCGACCTAGATATGGCGGATCCCATTGTGTATATAAAGTTTCATGTTATTTCAGCAAGGCATTTTAAAATGAGAACGAAACTACGTTTTGTATGGAGAATCGAGTTCGGTCGAGCGTACGGGGACGACGACGACGACGACTCTAACTTATCATTCACGCATACATGACTAAGATGAGCTATGACCACAAGATCTTAATCGGACCAACCAATCGAGTTTCCTGGACCTCAAGGTTCCCTTTCCTCGCTAGATCGTGATGGTATACTTAGGGCACTTAGTCATCTAATGGCGGCTACTATTATCGTAAAAGGTTATAATTTAGCGCGGTGTTTAAATGTTTCAATGGATTGGCTTGTTGATTTTGTGTTAACAGAATGTATCATTGAAAGTGCAGTTGAAGGCAAAACTATAAACAGAATTAAATAATTATATATATTACATCATCATCAGCATCATCTTTGGGCTGATATGGTGGTGGTGGTGGTGGTGGATATATTACATAGGTATATTTGTATCATTGTCGTACAGTCAGCATCAGAAGAAGCTACCATATCATCATCATCATCATCATCCTCCTAGCGTTATTCCCAGTACAGTTGCATCCTGAAGAATGCCTGGGGTCCACTACCTAATCCCAAGAATTGGCGTAGGCACTAGTTTTTACGGAAGCGACTGCCATCTGACCTTCCAACCCGAGGGGGAAACCGACCTTATTGGGAATAGGCTTGTCAAGTGAGTGGGCAACTTGACTGTTAGAAGTTCTCAAGCCGCCCGGAGGCCTCTAACTTGGCTTAACGACTGCTATCAAAGACAGCAACCGGGATCAACGGCTTAACGTGCCTTCCAAAGCACGGGAGCGCTCAGTTAGTAACCACTCAAAGCGGTCACCCATCCAAGGACTGACCTCGCCCGACACTGCTTAACCTCGCATACCGCACGCAGTACGCGGGTGCCACTGGGCCACGAGCGCTCCTAACGCATATCATCATCATCATCAAAAATAAAGACTTTTGACGTCTTCACATGCGCAGCTACTTTTGATGCTGACTGTACCTATTATGGACGAAATTTTAGAATAATAAAAGGAAAATGATTAACATTTCTTACTAACTAGTATGGTTTTTGTTTTGTTTTTTTTTTTTTGGACCCGGGTATGTCCTAAAACTACGACCAAGACCACCGGGGAATGGGCAGCAGCATTCCTAGAGTGCGGTGGAGATACTGCGATGGCCAACCCGCATGCCAGGCGTGGCGATTATGGCATTTACCCCCCATGAAATTGGGGGAGGCCTATGTCCAGCAGTGGACGTCCTAGGGCTGATGTGGTGGTGGTGGTGGATTAACATTTCTTACTAACTAGTATGGTTTTTATTTAACCTGTGTGTTTATCAATTGTGCTTTTGGGATGGAAATGACAGTTTTCTTTTGGACTAGGTATTTGCCTAAAAAATTGGTGCAGTAATTTCTACAGCACAAAAGTTGAAAAGAGTTCAAAAATCTACCATCCATCACCATATCAGCCCAAGGACGTCCACTTTTTCAATTCAAATTCAAAATATTCTTTAGTCAAATAGGCCTAGCAACAAGCACTTTCGAATCGTCAGTTATAACATGTATTAACATATATATTAATTAATTATTTAGAGCAATTTATTGATGCTATTATTATTCTTTACAATAAATATTGTATTGTTGTAGAAATGTCAAAATAAGAAATAATTATGTAGTAAAATTCACAATAGGATCGTCAAAACATAAATAATAATAATAAAAAAATAATGTATAAAAATTGAAATTTAGACAGTTTCTAGAATAAAATCAATATGTCAAAAGAAAATAATAAGATAATATTAATATCTAATGCCATAATGATTAATTCATTAATATTTCAGTCACAATTAATTAATCCCACGGTGTTTTATCATTCATGTAGTCGTGTGTGCTATAATATGCTTTCACTGCTGGACATAGGCCTCCCCCAATTTTAGTAGTTCCTAGTTTTAGTTTCCAGTACCTCCTCGGCACTCCAGGGAAGCTGCTGCCCATTCCACGGTGGTCTTGGCCGTAGTTTTAGGACGTACCCGGGTCCAAGAAAACCCATCTGAAAATGATAACTTTCGTTCCCCAGATATATATAATAGAATGCTTCAATTAATACCTATCTAAAGCTTTTCTAATTGCAGTTTTGTATAAAAATATTTTGTTGAACGTCGAGGTCACACATATCCTCTTTAGCAGTAAAAAACTGTTAACTGTAGATTATTATCTATTACGGACAATCGAATGTAAAAACATTAACAATAAAACGTATTTATTTTCATTCGTATTCTATGAAGCCTCACAGGATCTCGGATTCTAAAGCATGACGCATGATTTACCGTACAGGAGGTCAATTTAAGACACGCATTATTCATTTTATTTTGAATTCAATAATGTTTAGTCGCCGAGTCCGCATGTCAGAAAGAACGCGCTGCCTATACACAAAGAAATCACACTAAATTGACAACATTTCATTTTTAAGCAGTTTTTTTTTCCGATGCAATCAAATAGAGGTTAAGAAATTAAGTAAAATCACATTTTTCAATTCTTAAAATATCCCAAATTCATATAAATAAATCAATTTCAAAAGTTCCTTATTCTAAAATAGAGTAAGTGACAATGACAAGTAAGGCGTCACAGTCGTAACAAATTATACAGAAGCACTGTTACTAAGACAGATTTAGGCTGGGTTGCACCGACTTACGATCACACACTGATCAACGTTAAATATGGCGCCGGCAGCTGTCATCCCATGGAAACTTGTCAAACTTTACATACATTCAAATTTTTACGAACACAGCTTACGATTACAGACGGTTTGGTGCAACCCAGCCTTAGGTTGAGTTGCACCGACTTACGATCACAGACTGATCAACGTTAAATATGGCGCCGGCAGCTGTCATCCCATAGAAACTTGTCAAACTTTCCATACATTCAAATTTTAACGAACACAGCTTACGATTACAGACGGTTTGGTGCAACCCAGCCTTACTAGAGAAAGTGAACTGCCTTTTTGTGCGCTGCGACTGTCAAAATTCATATTAGTGACGTCATTACTACGATGGTTGGCTTTCTTCACATTTTCGTGAATATTTAGAAAACTAATAGCTATAAAAAAATAAAAAAAATATATGCCGTACTACTTAAAAAAATTAAATGTTGTCAATTGCAAAATGTATGTGTACAGCCTGCGCAGGCAAAAGCTTGAAACGTACAAAGCGCGGGGCAGTATCGTTGCGGGGCGGTATAGCCAACACGGTTTTGTTGTGTTAGAGACTGCGGTGTATATACAATAAGGAAACTCTAGGTCTTAATTTAAGTAATATTTTTGTAAACCTGTTTGTAAACGACTGTTTGTTTCTTAAATAAATAAATGAACACGGTCCGAGGTACGTCGCACTAAAAAACCGCGTGGTATTCGGTAGCGCGGTAAAGCGGAGGCGGCGTGTGTGACATAATAATATGAAGCAGTAATCGACAGTTGACAGCTTAATGTGCCTTCCAAAGGAGGGCAGCGCTCAGTTAGTAACCACTCAAAGTGGTCGCCCATCCAAGAACTGACCTGGGCGTGCCTGGGCCCACGCTTAACCTCGCAACCTTGTAACCGGTTAATTTCTCCATACAAAAAACCGGTTAGGAATTTCGCTCTTTCGTTTACTATTTCATGTTTAATAAGGCAATCTAATAATACGAAGTCATAACCCAAATACATTACACAGACCTACATAAAGAGCATAAACTATTTAAAATTATTTGGCTATTTCGGGTTTTTTTAGATTAATCGGTTACAACCCCCTGCCTCGCATACCGCACGCGGTACGCGGGCGCCGCTGGGCCACGAGCGCTCCAACAAACATTGGTTGTTTCGCATAAACACCAAAACATAAAACATAATAATGGCCATTGGTTACCTCGTTAACGAAATTTCGTTTTATTCATAAAAGATAATAACCGCCATTAATATTGTATTAAAATACTACATTTAGACAACACGACTTTTGTATAGTGAACAACGTATGAATGCACCTTAATTTGTGGCTTCACCCTTTGCCTTTCGAGTCACATTGAAGGTTCAATCATTTATTCTAATATACGTGACCCAGTAAACTGAATTATGTAATTTGAAAATGGTTTGTTTATTGGATTATTACTAACTACTATTGCTATGTTACTAAAAAAAATAAAGTAATCACGTTAATTAGCCGGTATAGTCAACAGTAAAACGGTACAACAGTAATCCAGACGTACGGCTGGCTACCATCCTTACCTGGTCGAAATTCCTCTAATTCGAACCAAGCGCTTTGCATCTTCTTTTATAATGCGCACTTCTAAGGTTTGGAATTCTCTGCCGGCGTCTGTATTTCCGAGTTCATATAACCTGGACGTTTTTAAGGCACGAGTGAATAGGCATCTTCTGGGTAAGCTCGCTTCATTGTCGGCCTCATCTTTGCCCCCCTGGCTAGATGCTGGCCAAGAGCAATCCCATTTTTAATAAAAAAAAAAAGTAGATGATCATTTTAGTACCTTGTCACTTTCACTACTCTGACGCATCCTAAGTGTCGCAGTATTGTTACGTTAGTGCGACAAAGTACTAAAATGATCATCTACATTTGCCGTTGGCTGTACGGATAGGAGGAGTATATACTTAGCTATCACATCGAATTTAGACGTATCTACTGACAGCAAATTTTATATACGACAGTGGCAAAAAAGCCTGATGGTAAGCAGACACCGTAGTCTATGGATGCTTGGGACTCCAGAAGAATCACAAGGGCGTTGCCTAGTTGAGTAAGTTCACTATAATAAGATAACTCACACTTGTAAACAATACCTAAGTGATGTAACTTGAGCGCGACGCGCCAACAAACTGGTTACTGCAGTTTGGCGCATTTAGTGTAATGTGTTTTGAAATTGTTTATACGAATAAATAAAATAAATAATAATAAATAACCCTTTATTAACTTGAGGAGTCGTTGTGTTGACAGCAAGAGACATAGGCAGGTTCTTTACTCTCAACACAGCGCATCCTCGGAAGCCAGAGCTCCCGAGGATGCGCTGAGGATGCGATGGTGAGTAAGGTCACCACTAGGAGCACAACACCACATACATAAAATAAAAATAAATAAATAAATATTGGGGGAGAATCTTACACAAATCGAAAAGTCCCAAACTAAGCAAAGCTTGTACTATGGGTACTAGACCACGATATACATACTTATATAGATAAATACATACTTAAATACATAGAAAACATCCAAGACCCAAGTACAAATATCCGTGAAAAATGCACAAATAAATGCCCTGGCCGGTATTCGAACCCGGGACCTCTAGCTTTGGAGGCAGAGTCACTACCAACTAGGCTAAACAGGTCGTCAACAAACATAAAGAACAAGTGGTGTTATTACGGTGGCGCTCTTCTGAAAAGTGGAAATACTTCCCCAGTTGGGCTGCTCCAATTGCGAGCGAGATGATTTTTAGACAGTTAGTGCATAGCGGAGATGACGTTCCGCTATGCTCTAACTGTCTAAAAATAGGAAAAAATGAAGTCATTCAACATTTTAAGGGTTCCGTACCTCGAAAGGAGAAAACGGAACCCTAATAGGATCACTTTGTTGTCCGTCCGTCCGTCCGTCCGTCCGTCTGTCTATCTGTCTGTCAAGACCCTTTTTCTCAGGAACGCGTGGAGGTATCTAGCTGGAATTTATATTAAATACTCAGGTCTACTGTCCCCCACTCGGTGGACTGATGACCTGGTGAAGGTCGCGGGTGTCCGCTGGATGCGGGTGGCGCAGGACCGGTCATTGTGGAAGTCTTTGGGGGAGGCCTATGTCCAGCAGTGGACGTCTTTCGGCTGACATGATGATGACTGTCCCTTGGAGCTGTGAAAAAATCAACTTCTAAGCCAACGCAGTCCAAAGACACAGCCGTTTATGCCGCAAATTTCTGCAAATTTTCGACACTCGCAGGGGAATCATAACTTACGGGGTACTTCCCGTGAACTCAGAATCTTGAAATTTGGTACGAAGCAACGTCTTAAAGCACAGATAAAGGAAAAATTGCGAATACCGTAAATTGTTATTTACATCATACAATAAAAATATCTTTTTCCCCCTCGGTGCGCGAGTCCGTCTCGCAATTCTCCGATTTTTTTACTGTGTGATACTGTATTTTTAAAATAACAGTTTCTCACTGCGCGCATGTACAGATCGACTATTAGGAGCGCGTTTCGCACCAATTTTTTTACGGTTATGCGTTGCGGCTCATACAAAATCTATGGAAAGGTGGACAGTGGAATCAGTTTCTAACCTGACCTGACCCTGAATTCAGCTAGTACTGGTGATCACAATGCCACGATACGCCGAATTCGGCGGAATGTCTCGGACTGTTAATGATAGGGCCATAGATTTCGTATGGACTGGATACGAGAGGAATCAAGCGGCTGAACTCAGCCTGTCTGTGACGGGCTTTATACAACTACAAACTTTCATTTCACAAACTTAACGACAAAGTTACATACGCATTAACATTGCAGTTAATATGGAATAAAGATTTATCTATTTTATTGTTTGTTTTGTTTATTAGGATTACCAACAGAAGATACCAACGACACATATATAAGAAACATTACCATCCTTCATAATTGATCTCCATCACAGTATTTTAGAACCAAATGCACTGACTTAGGTACAGTCAGCCAAGAAATTTTCCCAACTTTGAATTGAACCTTCCCTTCTTATCCCTTATTCATAAAACTTAACAAATCTCAAACTAAACTAACTAGGCTGGCACGACGAACCAAAATGAGCATTGGCCTCCGAGACAAGAGCACGCCACTTTTCTCGGTCCTGCGCTATTTCTCGCCAGCTTGCACCGGCTCCAAACTCATACAGGTCCGCATCCACCAAATCGTTCCAGCGATACTTCGGGCGACCCACCTCTGTTAACTAAAATTTGTTTTATCCCTTTCTCACAAACATAAATGTTAACGTGACAGATAAGGTCGTCCTTATCTGTCACTTTAACATTACGCATTATTAGTTAACAAGCCGCTAAAGTTTGTTCGTCCAAACTTTAGCGGCTTATTAACTAATATGGGTTTGATAGACGTGTATGAATAAGGCGGTAAGTCTTTACACTCTTTCCACAGCGGTCGTGATCAACAGCTATCTGTTATTTAGTAGGCCTGTTTAGCTTAGTTGGTAGTGTCATTGCCTCCGAAGCTAGAGGTCCCGGGTTCGATTCCCGGTAAGGACATTTGTTTCTGTGGTGAGCAGAGACAGTTGTTCCTGAGACTTGGATGTTTTCTATGTATTTAAGTATATATCTATTAAATATATCGTCGTCTAGTATCCATAACACAAGCTTTATTGAGCTTACCGTGGGACTAGTTCGATTTGTGTGAAAAATGTCCCCTAATATTTATTTATTTATTTATTTATTTATTTATTTATCTGTACTGTCACGCGCTGATGTTGCTCGCCGTACTATGTCCTGCCATCTCTCGATTTGCAAACATTCGAAAGCGCTCCAGCAAAGGTTTAATGTGGTCGGTCCAGATCTCGTACACGGTCAGGTTCCTTCTACTCTGCCCTGGACGACAAGTCTCTCAATGGAGTCATTGTTGCGCCTTGGGACATGGTCGAAAAACTTAAAGTATCCGGGCTTGCACAAGATCAGATAGACGCAGCTTGATGCGGAGTTCTTTAAGTATGGGGACATTTTGAATACTCTTCATGATATCCCCAGCATTCTTCTCCAACATCATATTTCTAAAGCATCAAATTTTATCCTCTCAGTTTCTCCAAGCGTTCATGTATCTGCAGCGTAAATATGTCATAAGTCATAAGTTATTTATTTGCTTATGATAGGGTTTACAATAAGATGTTAGGTACCATTTTCTTTAGCAGCCTAGTTACAATAGTTACCTTGTCAAGCGGTGACATGCAAATGATATTGTGCTTAAACCTAAAATGTTATCTGTTAACTGTCATACAATCCGCTTGATCATTATATAAAATTCATTGTTATAATACAAAAATATCTTCCCAATTATATAAAAATAATTGAACACATGTCCGAATATCTAGTTTAAAAGTCAAATCATAAACAATACAATAAAATAAAATGAAATGTCCGTTGTGCGACCCAAATCAAACAATTGCGGGTTTCATAAATGTCAAGATAAGTATTCTTTCATGGAATAAAATGTGTTTTCTTTGAAGCATTTAAAAATCGTCTTTCAAATAATTGAAGTGGAAGGTGGTCGGTAGTTTATTATATAAACAAATGGCTACCGGATATTTTTTTTTTCCTATTTAAATTAGTGTATGTTCTTGCGGACAACGAGGGTTTGCACGAGGCGGATCTTGGTAGTCTTAGTGATGTTTCTATTCCTCCTATTTTCATCAATTGTCCATTGCAAATTTCAAATTTTATTTAAATTAAATTAGGGAGGCGTACAGCGACATCTACCTTAGAAGACTCAGGCCTCTTTTATTTTTTAATTTATCAAACAAAAAAATTCTTCTAATGTAGATGTCGCTGTACTGTACGCGTCCCTAAGGCGTTGTAAGAAGGAACTAGTGAAGGATTTCGTGCCCGAGCCTGATTGTTCTGACATCTCAGTGGCTAGGGCGATTGGCCGCGTATGCTAGATGGCGCTGGTTCGAATCCTGCTCGGAGCATAACTTTTTTTTTCAATATTTAGCATTACTGCTCAATACAAAATTAGTTGTCCATTGCAGTTCTAAACACCCCCATACATCGTTCCACTTCATCCACACATCCGCCATTGTTCGATATTAAAACCTTTAAACCTGAATGTACAAATAATAGAACCGAAAATTGGTATATAACTTCTTTGGCCGACTGTATAAGGCATTTCTTAACTTTATGAGCTCATTTGGCAATGCGATTAAGAATTAATTTTAAATGAGTTGTCAAGTTGTTTAGTTACTACCTACAGTCGAACGTCTGGTTGTATTTTAACAATAGGTTGGTACTACATACATACATACATATATGATGAGCCTAAGGTAATTTAAATTGAAATAAGGCAATTTTAAATGAATCCTTCTTAGCAGCGAACAGTTTCTAAGTTTCCTTTTTAAGAGCTTCGATGCGCAAATCACGCAAATATATTGATAACAAATGCCAACCAATTTTGTTTATTACAATATGTCCGTTAGAGCATTCGTGGCCTAGCGGCGCCCAAGTGCCGCGTGCGGTATGCGAGGTTAAGCAACGTTGACCTGGTCAACTCTTGGATTGGTGACCACTTTAACTGAGCGCTCCAATGCTTTGGAAGTCACGTTAATCCCAACGGCTTAACATCCCGGCCGCTGTCTATGACAGCAGTCGTTAAGCCAACTTCCTTCAGTTGGCTTGAGAACTTTTGACAGTCGAGTTGCCCATTCACTTGACAAGCCTAATTCCAATAAGGCCTAGTTTCCCATTGGACCGCAAGATCAGATGGCAGTGGCTTCCGTAAAATCTAGTGCCTCCGCCAATTATTGGTATTAGGTAGCGGGCCCCGGGTATCTTTCAGGATGTAACTGTACTGGGATAACGCTAGGATGATGATGATGATGAGCATATACCCCCCGTGAATTTGGGGGAGCCCTATGTCCAGCAGTGGACGTCCTTTGGCTGATATGGTGGTGGTGGTGGATGATGATGATGATATGTCCGTTTTCCATTCCAATTTGGTTTCAATGTGTCACGCGTGCTGACGCGCGTGTGGCGTTTGCACGAGTGGACCCGGATATGTCCTAAAGCTACGAACAAGACCACCCGGGGACGGGCAGCAGCATCCCTGGAGTGCGGTGGAGATACTGCAATCGCCAACCCGCATGCCAAGCGTGGCGATTATGGCATGTACCCCCCGTGGATTTGGGGGAGGCCTATGTCCAGCAGTGGATTTCCTTTGGCTGATATGGTGTTGGTAGATGGTGTCTCACGTGCTCGTTTTTGGCCGAGTGAAACGAAGGTCCCCGAAAATCCGGCTAAATTGCTTTGGTACTCCTATGTCCGGATTTCCGGCTGTTGACCTCTACAGGTCGCATTTTTATATCGATTCTCGTGAAATGTTGTGAGCAGGTCTAATAATAAGTTACAGGTCTCTGGAGACGTTTTTGTAGTTGTGACCTCTGTAGCCAGCCTCACACACACACATACGTGTGCCTGTGTACGTCAACGTGTACGTGTGTCCCTGTAAATATAAAAGCACTACTACAGATGCAAAAACGTCTCTAAAGTAATTTACCTGTATATAGTGTTTTGTAGAAACAATTCTTGGTATATTTAAAATTAAATAAAGGCGCGAGTTCCCAAGCTTACAGAGCCTCTAGTATTAATACTACATTAGTGGCAAACAAGCTTATGGCCCGCTTGGTGGTAAGCAGTTACCGATGCCTTTGGACGCCTGAAACTATAGGGGCGCTTGATAATTGCCGACCGTTTGAAAACCTTACACGCTATTCTTGAGAACCTTATAAAAATATAAACAAAAAAAACTACACAATAAGTCCCATGTCCCAAACAAACCTCGAAGAGTGTCACATCCCGGTTTCTCGTACGCGAAAGTCTGTCTCTTAACGCGAGGGGCATCTACAGAATCTAGGCTTGAACACAACAATTAACTTTACTTCGAACGTGAAAGGTTTGTTAGTTTTATCGGATTGATGTAGATTTCATGGAATTGAGGCAGCATAAACTCGTTAAGTACAAAAAATATGTATATTATAGTCTATGTATACTAATTTATTCACAAAAAGGTTGTAATAAAAAAAAGGAAAGTACAAAGTTTAAGTTAAGTAATATTTACCTGAAAAAAAACTCATTTTTTTACCTCTTCATGTTAGAGTAAAATAGCAAATTGTGCGAAATTTAGACCTTGTTGGGATTAGACCGGGCGAAATTGGTTTCGAAGTTTTATTTATTTATTTACTTAGGAAGATCATCAGCTTAGAAATACACAATAATTTAAAGCAGTAGCGACAGTGATCTAATAACAGATCCTCACTGATAGCATAGTAAATTCTAAGACCAAGTAAAAAAATTTTTACTTGGTCTGAGAGTAAATTATACAAAAAATGAGTGAGCGAAGAGCCAAGCAAAAAACACAACGCCATGCGTCTTGATAGTACTGCTACGCTACATTATTAATTACTTAATTCTAAATAACCTAATAACAAACAAAAACCGACCACCGTCCCGACCCGACCCGACCGGCGTCTGTATTTCCGAGTTCATATAACCTGGACCTTTTTAAGGCACGAGTGAATAGGCATCTTCTGGGTGAGCTCGCTTTATCGTCGGCCTCAACTTTACCCACTGGCTAGATGCTGGCCAAGAGCAATCCCATTTTTAATAATAATAAATAAAAAATCATTTCTAAACTATATCCTACTTTTACCGAAAAATTGCCGCGACAAGAGTCGTTTTAATGAAGGTACACTCGCACTGAACAGGTCCAAAGTCCAAATCGCCAAACCACTGAAACACATCATTTATACCGTATTTTATACATATTTTTATTTATGTTATACATATACATGTTTTTTTCAATAGTCGGGGTACGAACCCCCGACCCCAGATGGCTACGTGCTTTACCACTCCCCCATAGTGGTATACAGCGATGCGGAACGGTATACTGAATCAAAAATGGTTGAATAAACCCATATTAAATTTAAACGAGCTATCCAACAATACCCCGCACTATGGCGTTTGCAGAAAAAAAAAAAACATTCGCATTTTACGTTTAGGGTATGTAGATGAAAACATTTGTGTTTTCAAAATTTAGTTTTTCTGTTTTGTTGGCGTTACAGTTTTGTAGTATTACCTAACGATTATTGAGCTAAGGCCTGGATAGACGGATGGACGGACAGACGGGCTATAAGAAATCCTTGTTTACTACGGAACCCTAAAACAGGAACAAATAAAACAAGATGATACCAATTACTAATGATCATGACTAGAATTAAAATAAGTTAACTAAAACGAACTTTAAAATAACCTACTAAAAAGGGAAAAAATCTAAATTCGGGCCTTTAGTCGGGGATCACGCAGCGGCCAAAGCATTACGCAGGCATCTTTTAATTACCATAAAATTACAGGTAATAATTTAAATTACCTATGTTCTTATTATGGCACCCGCAACCATAGACTAATAAGAAATATTATCAACATTTACATCATCTTTTAGGATCGAACCCGATCCCAATTCTTATTCATTCCATTCAACTAAAACTCTAATTAAAAAATATAACAAAACTAACCTTAACAGCCATAAAAGGTACCAATTGCAAAACTAGTTCTTAAAAATGTTACACATTTGAACTCAAGGAAGAGTAGACTAGCCTTCAAGTGTAAAGTGTACTGAACGAACTAAGGCGGCGTGAGTATAAAATCCTGTGATCGTCTTCACCCATCACAGTCTGCAGTTGGCGTTGTACCGCGCATATCTAATTCACATTTCAAAAATGAAATTGGTGAGTTATAAGGCTGAACTATCTTTAGGGATTAAAATAGAACAAGCGAGCAGGGATTTAAAAATACATGAACGATTTAAAGAACTAAATTTGCTACAGTAATTGTCATTAAACGAAAATTCTAGTTCATAGTTTTATGAACTAAAACAAGAGTTACGCTTTTTAACAAATTCGTATTTTGAAATATACTCATATATAAATTCCAATAATTATTACTAATAATTTAAACTTTTAATAGACTTCAGTTACCAAGTTTATGACATTCTTTGGTAACCCATTGTTGCGACGATAACTATCTAAAGTAATGACTGCTTGGGCAAACAGAAATTCATACATTTCTAATCGGTATTGCATTATTGACAAGTCTTTTATCATTTTGTTCACCAGTCATCATTAACGTCATTTGGGCTCGTCAAAAATTCTGTAACAAAGATTACAAGTACTCACAATAGACTATGTAATTGTAAATCTAATTGACAATGGTATTTGTGAATATGATTGCAATATTCTTTGCATTTGATCAAAACTTAATATTTAGCAAGTCAATTAGTATCGAATTAAACAATATGTTGACATTTAACAGTTTCCTGTAAATTACTCTGTGTTTGAAGAATGTACCTACTTAATAGATTCAATGAACGTAATATTTGGATTTAAACGTTATAAAGAAATTTAGCACTTTATTATGCAAAACCCTATAGGGGCGGTTATAATCGTTCCTTGATATAAAGTATACTCGAAGTAATTAAAACGGGTCAGTTTGTGACGACATTCGATACATAGTTTACCCATTTTTTTTTTGTAGCGAAGGAGCCCCTTTGTGTATCATCTCAAACCGGAGATGTCCTGAGCTAAAAATAATACCTCTGTTTTTTTTTCTGTTTAAGAACTACTTTTTTGCAAGGAACTACTTAAATTGCTTAAAAACTTTATCTTTCTGCAGTTCGTAGTCGCTGCTATCCTCGGAGTGTGCGCCGCTGGCCGCCTTGACAACACTTACCTGCCTCCTGGTAGAGGTGGTTCTGGCTTCGGCCAGGGTGCCGGAGGCTTCGGCCATGCCGCAGCTGGCGCTGGCGGCCGCACAGGCGGCTTCGGACAAGGGGGCTCTGGCAGCCATGGAGGATTTGGTCAAGGAGGCGCCGGTGGCTTTGGAGGCAGCCATGGAGGATTTGGTCAAGGAAGCGCTGGTGGTTTTGGACAAGGAGGTGCTCACGGCGGTGCTGGTGCTGGTTTCGGTCAAACCCAGCACGCTGGAAACGTTTACAACGCTGGCGGCTTCCAGACTCAGTACAGCCAGCAGAACTCCCGTCCTCAAGACGCTGGCGCTCAGATCCTGAGGTCCAACAGCGAAGTTACCGCTGAGGGATTCTCTTATGACTTCGAGACCTCGAATGGAATCCGCGCTGACGCTCAAGGAGTAGCTACCAATGGCGTCCAGTCCCAGGGTAGCTTTGGGTACAAGGGAGATGATGGCCAGGACTACAGCATCACGTACACGGCTGACGAGAACGGATACCGCCCCCAGGGTGCTCACCTCCCCACCCCTCCCCCGATCCCGGAGGAGATCCTGAAGTCTCTGGAGCAGAACGCCCGGGATGAGGCCGCTGGTATCTCTGATGATGGTGAGTGATTTTTTCTTCATTGCCAATGGAAATTGGTAATTTCGAAGCCTCCAAAGGGCTATTTTGTTAGCCCTCTAATTATGGCGTGCATTTCAATTTGACTTTTGATCTTTTCCACTTTTAAGTAGCTTAGATATTTTATTAGTTTCTATTCCCGCGACTTATTTAATAAAGTATTAAACCTAAAAATCTTACATCTGGGAAAGGAAATAACAATATTTTTTTACCAGATATTACTTATACATAGTCAGGTAATGGAAAAACTGCGCTTACATCCAAAATTATTAAATATATACTATTCAAATTTTCTATACTTATATATGCGTATTAGCTTTGGTTATAACTATTGTTCTCAATTCGATATCAATAGCATAAATAGTTGGTTAATACGTATATTAAGCGACGTGTTAGACGGACAGAGTCGTTCCATAAGCGCTCCTTTTGTACCTTTTGACACGGAAACCTAAAATAAATCATATATTGTACTCGTGTGTTGTATATATACTTATCTTACTTACTCGTCATCATATTGGACTTCCGTGTACTAATAATTAGTTCACATACTGGAATAGTTTAATTGGACCATTTAATTTAATCTAGATGGCCTGTAACATATGTTAATGAGTCAATCCCAAGGAAAAGCTCCCTTTTTTAGCCAGAGTCAATAAGGACGGCGTTACGGCAACCAAGCGCTTTATTGACATCGCCAAAACGGGGAACCTTTTCCTGAGAGTTACACATGTCACGAATGACGCCAGAATATCAGTTGCAATTGATTAATCTCGGTCTAGACTAGGGCATAAGTCTAAATATTGGCGTTATGATCTTTGAACTAACTTATACTTATTAATCTTTAGATCCATTTTAATTTATGTTGCGTTATTAATGTCCGAGTTCAATAGTTCATTTATTGCGATAATTTAAATGAGTAGTATGGCGTAACAATATTAGTTCTAATTATACGGCACTAAAGTTTCTATTAGGTTGTAATAAATAAATGTAGGTACAAGATTAAATAAATCAACAATATTTAAGATATATATTCCGGAGAACAAAACTATAGGAGTCGTCATTAAATGTTATCAATAGATCAAAGTTTCAAAATATAACCAAATCTTACGGTAAAACTTTTTCTTATAAATATAATATGCAAAGGTCAAATTAGATCTAAAATTACGTCTATAAAAATACATTAAGTGATAATCATTACGTCTCCAGCAAAAAGTTGAAGATGCCGCTAATATCTTTAACAATAAAGACACAGCTAATCAAAGTCAAGATTGATGCTTGCGGCAAGAACATACTTTTTGTAAGCGGTCATACAACGATCTTAGGTCATCAGTCAGTCGGTACGATGAAGAAGTACCGTGAAATACATTTTCGTATTTAAAATCTGAGATTTATTATAAAGCTTTGTTAATAATTGCCTTTTAGTACTCACCTAGAAAGACAATGAGTAGTTGTTTATCTTATAGTTTTAAGCTGTTGTTAGAATCGTCTTGATTTGAGCACGGCATTGGAAAGAAATAAAGGCACTTTTTGACTAATAATCACTTAGTAAAATGACAGAAAAAAAATGTAAGACATGTTTCTACGTACGGTACCCTAAAATATAAAGAAAATCCGTAAGCTTTTTGTCAAATTAACGAAACCGCGGCTTAACCTCGTAGGAATTCGTAAATAAGTAAGTAACTTATAATTTAACCGCAATCCAAAAATTGCATCATCACTAAATGAACTGAAAAATGTTCTTTGAAAAAAATATGGTTTAATGAGAACCTAACTGTATTGAATAACGTTATATTACTTACAGTAAAAATCCCTGTTTTAACTAATATTGTGTAGTGCCCCTGAAGATAGGGCGTAATAGGAAACGTATTTAATGCCATTTCTTCAACAAGTCTTTTCACCGCCTGATAATCCACCGTCTGTTATTTTTAACGAGTATTTGATTTAAATGATATTTTCTCATTTTTTCTTTTTCTTCTTGAATACTCTTCCCAGTCTGTGACATTTCGTCCTGTTTCCTATTCCAGATGATTTAATATGCTCTTAGTTTTTAAAGCACTTCAGATTCTTCAAATACTTCCAGTGTCTTATATTGTTCGATTTCTCTGCAATATGGTATCAATAGGAAACAAATGAAAGCATTTCTTGACAAAAAATCACACATACTCATACAATACCTTAAAAGTGTCTCTGTTCAAGTGTTTGCCCCGATGGTTGGCTGAGGGTTAAGTCCGCCATTGTGCATTTTTAATTTTGGACAGGTTTAAATAAGGAAATAAACATCCCAAAAACGGAACTAACCCAAGAACGAATGTAGCTTTCGATGCCCTTCGGATTCTTGTATTTCAGTAGCTCACACTCCCCAATGCCGTCAGACCATTGCATCAGCCATCGTGACTCCACTTGTCTGCGATTTATGCACGTTAGGTGTGCCTTAGAATAGCTACCTCAGTTACCATATTTATGAGAACTATAAATATATTATCGGTTTTGATGATGGTGACCCTAAAAATTATTAATTTGCCCAATTATGAGGTCTGTAATGGCTGGTTCATCATCATCATCATCATGTCAGCCGAAAGACGTCCAATGCTGGACATAGGCCTCCCCCAAAGACTTCCACAATGACCGGTCCTGCGCCACCCGCATCCAGCGGACACCGGCGACCTTTACCAGGTCATCGGTCCACCGTGTGGGAGGCCTGCCCACGCTACGCCTTCCGGTACGTGGTCGCCACTCGAGAACCTTTTCCGCCCAACGGCCATCGGTTCTACGTGCAATGTGCCCTGCCCACTGCCACTTAAGTTTAGCGATTCGGAGGGCTATATCGGTCACTTTGGTTCTGCTGCGGATGACCTCATTCCTGATGCGATCACGCAGAGAAACTCCTAACATAGCTCTATACATTGCTCTTTGGGTGACTTTAGCTAGGTTTTGGGTGGCTGGTTAGACCAAACTAATTCTTGAGTACTCTATTGCATGAGTGACAGTAGAATTGGCCAGATCTTTCACGGTATCAAAACTTTTGAAGAAAGCACCTAATAATAATAACCCTCGACCTCACATACCATTGTGGCTATGGGTGGCGTGTCTTTTATAAAACTCGACACCCATCGGCTGGCGTAGTCGAAGACTATTGAGTTAAATGCCTAAACAAAAAGCATAGAGTACGATACGAAACAGTCCAGCCGAAACCTCAGGGGTTTATATGCTGATGAGTAGTTCGCTTATGGTACATTTACTATATTTACTTATACTCCTACATTACAAAAGACTGTTATTAGCTTAATATAACGTTAGATATCTTTTTAAAGCCGGTATCGACTTCAAGTTGTTTGTTGCACCAACTTACGATTACAAACCGATCAACTTTAAATATGGCGCCGGCAGCTGTCATCCCAAAGAAACTTATCAAACTGTCCATACAATCAGATTTTAATGAACACCGCCTACGGTTTCTAGCAATCCTCCCTTAAGGGCTATGCCGGCAGCTATCGTCCCATACAAAACTGACCAATTTGCCTCACTTTGAGTAGGAGTAACGTCTTAGGCCTTACCATCGCTTTCCATCAGATGAGATTAGGATACTAAACTTTTACTTAGGAATACCGACGATTGAAAAGAACTAAGCCTTCAACTTCCAATAAAAGTATATTTGGATTATGAAGCGTTAAATAATTCAATTACAATTTTAACACATTACCAACCTCCACCATCGTACAAAATGACCTAGAGCAATAAAGTGATTTATCTTGCTCTTAAAGATGTGTGGGTCAGTAATCTAGGCTTGGCTTGCGGAGGCGTGTGAAAATAGTCCCTCTCTATACAACTTTGATGACAAAGAGAATTCCATTTAGGTATCTGATTACGACTGGGACATGGCATAAAGGACTCGTCAGATTTTTGTCGTAACTTTACTTTTTTCTCAGATTTGGGATATTTTGGTTTTCTAATTTCTAATACTAACCAGTCCATCCTAGAGGAGCTACGCGTAACTCGCCGACTGTCGTCAGTATGCCACGACCGCATCCTCTCATATTTTGGTCACCTCTCACGACGTTCTTCCGATAGCCTGGAGTCCATTATCATGACGGGAAAAGTTGAGGGCCGGATGTCACGGGGCAGACCACCCGCTAGATGGAGCACCCAAATCACTGCACCCTTGCAACTACATCTGCACGAGGCCATGCATAAGGCGGGTGATAGGAGCCTATGGAGAAGTCTGGTCAGCAATAAAAGGACAGGATGTCATGCATTGAGGGAACGACTGATGATGATGAATTTCTACTAGACTCAGAATTTGCAGAACGAAATAAGATACTAATGATTCTGTTATAGAAAAATAGTCCCAATTTTTTATTCCTCGATGCTACGTTATTTCATTCGTTTTGTATTGTCACATAGTGGACACCTAAAAATGTTTAGACAACTGGGTTTTCTATTTTTAAATATCATAATCATAATAAATAGCATCCTTCCAAAATCTTAAAAATAAATTCAATCTCGTAATGGAAATATTAAACTTGTAAGGAAATTGTGTAAGAATACTGAAATCTTTCCACATGGAAAGTTTCGTAACTTTGGACATTTCGACACATCACTAACGATCATGATTTCCAGAAAAACTGAGCAAAATTTATTTCGACTGTAGAATTCGGTTTGAATGTGCAAGTTAATAGCTCCAAAGATTGGTCATCATCCGGGCACCTACGAAATGACGACACGACTCATCCCACGAAGTTAATTCCGTTATTTATTAGAGCAATCCAGGCCAAAGGTACATACGCTATCATACACTAGTGTACAATAAAGCATATTTAAAAAGACGTAAGTACAACGCTTTGCAAAGAAAAGTGCGTCATTTTACAGCAAGTCAATGTTGCAAGCTTCCTTTCTAGAGATTATCTAGGGCCGTACTAAACGCTTTAAACCATGCATATATGACAACGATAAGAACCTTAGTGTATTGACGTAAGGAGTGTTGTCGCATAGCACGGCTGTCCAGTTTTCGTGGTTAGGGCACCTTAAGTCACTGGTAGGCAAATTATAGATCTGTATGGTAATCACAGTACAGAGTTATAATTACGTTAGATTTGCAAGTGAGACGATGATTGGGGTTTGTTTACATATTGCGTATGAGGTTAGAGTAAAACCAATTTTAAACTGAACGCCCTTCCACTATTCCGCTCAAATCCGACCTAAGCATAAAGACGTGAAATGTCTACTAGCCTACTATTAGGGGAGTAAGGCGGCTTCCTGATTTGACGGAGCGGGATCGATATAATAATATGATCTCATTCTTTGACGTGAACTTACTGATGTCGAAGAGATTACCTCACTTGACGAGATATTGTCAGTATCACGTTTACGCAGTAGTAATATCATGCGCAGAAGCGGGGCAGTACTGCATTCGCACGACCCTCTTTTGGGCATCCTACGTCCATTAGAAAGCACTCATTTAAATGTAGCGCAGTAAAAAAGCGGTACTGACTCGACTGACAGTTGACAGTTTTCTCATATCGTACCACCTCCGCATCGACAAATCAGGAAGTCTTCTAAGTGAATTCGTGAAAAGAAAACTCCAATTCACATGGGATGCGGATGAAATAATTTTGAAAACTTTAGGGCCAAATATGGAACCCTGAGGAACGGTGACATGATGTATTCGAGCGTGCCTTACTAATTACGGCCTAGTGTCAGTTTATCTCGGTAAGTAATCAACTAGGTGTTCTTAATACGTATATAGTTGTTTATTCCATAAAAAATATATAAATACTAGAAGTAAATAACGCCATAAAAAAACATAAAAATAAAACAATATACAAACAAATTCTTAAGCAAAACAATAAAGAGAAAATCAATAATAAGGAATGGAATGACAATTACATAGTTCTATTAATACATAAATTAGTCAATGTTAATTTAGTTTAGTTATCCAATACATAATCATCATGTCAGCCGAAAGACGTCCACTGCTGCACATAGGCCTCCCCTGAAGACTTCCACAATGACCACCCCTGGCCTCGCTAGTACCCTTTTTTTTGACGGTGTGAAAATGCTTTATGCATACCCCCAGCCCGGGGAAGGGGCACTTGGGGGTTATGTGGGACTCTTTCCCTCCGCCGAGTGATGGTGACAGGAGGAGCATACCCACTAAAAACACACCGGCGTCACCCGCTCTGCCGTTAATATGGGCGCAATGAAATCGCGAGCATTTATTTCACCACGACGTCCCCCGACTCCGCTAGTATCCTGGCCGCTACCAAAACCACAGGACACCGGGGGCCGCCAGAACCTCGGGGCTGTGCCTTTTTTGTCTTCACAGGGGTAAATGCCATAATTCCCACGCTTGGCATGCGGGTTGGCGATCGCAGTATATCCACCGCACTCCAGGGATCCTGCTGCCCATCCCCCGGTTGTTTTGGTCGTAGTTTAAGGACATACCCGGGTCTAATACATAATAATATCACGAAAATTCCCAATTACTTGTTATACATCGTCTTGACTAGAGCTTCTGACTGTAAAATTTTCTTACGAAGCTATTACAATCCGCTCCTAATGTGGTAATGGTAACGGCACGTTAAAGGAAGCTAACATTTAAACTAAGAATAGTTACGAAACATTAATAACGAGTGAAAAGGTCGATCGCCGGTAGCCATAGTTGTTTCTAAATACTATTGGAAGTTTATTAGAGGAATTGTCTACACATTTATCTCTTTCTTTGATCTCTAACCTTTAGTTGTATGTAACATAAAAGTTTGGTAATTGATGAGTACGAATCTTTGTTTTAATATTGTATCATATATTTACTTAACTATCCTTTAATATTCATTTTAAAAGAGCCCGCGCGTTGCTCGGTCCACTGAATGCGGGTGGCACAGGACCGGCCATTGTGGTAATTTGGGGGAGGCCTATGTCCAGCAGTGGAGGATGATGATGAATATTCATATTATCGTTTAGTACGAACATCGTTTAGTGTCGTTTAGTGTCCATAGTAAAAAATATAAGTCATACTTAGTTTGGAACAAAGCTTTAAATTTTATCTAGCACTAGATAGAAAATTGCGTTTACTAGGTATATTTTAGTATCGTCTACCACGTCATAAATGAGACAATATGCATTGGACTAAGTATATGTAAATTAGATAAGTTTCTTCCTACCAGTCCATAATTTTTGTCATTAAAAGACTCAATTAAATAGGTATATTTTGAACCTACATATAGTATTCGCATACGAGTAGGTAACAGAGTAAAAATTGTACATGGACCAAAGAATTACATTATTATAGTAAAAACCAGTTTGTAAGTCTAATCCGTATTTAAATCAAAACAATATATTTGAGGAATTATCGCCATATTCGTACATAGTATTCCATGCAACTATGTATTGCTAGACAATTTTCCACATCACCTGAAAGTTAGAACAATTTAAGAATCTATTACGATACACGCAAATATATCCTTTATTTGTTTAACTTTATGTCATAGAACTCCATAACCCTCCAAGAGGACTTATGCCACTTGGGATCTCAGATATGGAAATTGCCCCATTTTGTGTCGCCTTTTACATACACAATTCGAATTCCACCCATTTCATCTTGCAGACAAATATGGATATAATTTGATTTTAATGGACGCCCAAGGCATCTATGGTCAATTTCAATCAGGTTATTTTCACAGCAAAATGCCCTTTAGGCGTATATGATGAAAGGTCATTTTGCTATACAGGTAACACCGTGATTGTATGGCGCTCCATGTATACATATTTATTAAACTTCACAGCCTACAGAATTTCAGTCTCAAGAGGAGGCTGGTGCCAAGTAGTGGAACGTATATATGTTCTTGACGATGATAGGGGGTCAATTTTAATAAATAATAAACTACCAGCGGTTCAGAAAAAACAAACACGAGAAGAATCGGCGTAAAAAGTCGTATAATTTATTCGATAAATATTGTCGTTGGAAATATTGCTGGCGGAAATATTGCTAAAAAACACCTTACTCACCATGTTATTATGGCTGCGTTCAGTAAGGTGGCATTGTGCAAAATTTTTAACCTTACAAATGTTAATTCGATCGTTTCGTAAAGTACGTCGTTACAAGTGATCTTGCGTGACACCCACACTCCCACGTTAGTGTGGGAACCCACAACAAAGGTAACTACGGGTTCTGGATCTGATTCGCGTGAATATTACTAAGGTATTTTACTCGCCTAGAAGATCTCTGACCTAGATATCCAAACCTATTTCAATCTTGAGTGCTTAGCTTGCGGCCAATGAGAAATTTGCACAAGCTGAGTTGTCTATGTGAAAAATTATCAGTAATTTTATTTTGTATTAGCTGTTGCCCGCGACTTCGTCCGCGTCTTCGCTCCTGTTGGTCACAGCGTAGCCTTCCTTGATAAATGGGCTATCCAACACAAAAATAATTTTTCAATTCGAACCAGTAGTTCCTGAGATTAGCGCGTTCAAACAAACATACTCTTCAGCTTTATAAATTAGTATAGATTTCTCAAACGGAAACTCGCCTCCAGTTCCCGTAGAAGTTTCCATAAACGTCGTATATGTTAAGCATTATGTTTTACAATAAGGTTTTAAAACTTTATTTATTAAAAACGTTTACATGACATTACAGAAACCCAATGCGCCATGAAACTTAAGCTTATTGAACATAAAGTATCATAAATTAATATCTATTTTATAACATACTTTTGACATAAACCCTGCAAGGGCACTGCAAATAACATAATCTAGTCAACTTCTAACCCCGTTATTCATAAAACTTAACAAACCTCTGTTAACTAAAAGTTGGTTTATCCCCTTCTCACAAACATAAATGTCAAAGTGACAGATAAGGACAAACCAACTTTAGCGGCTTGTTAACTAATAGAGGCTTGATGGACGTTTATGAATAAGGGGATAAGTTCGAAACGCAGAGAGCGGTCGCGACGCGGTGCGGGGCGGAGGCGGTTTTGCGTTTTTGATCTTGTCGAAACTGTCGACTGTCGATTACTGGTTCACATGTCGCACACACCGCCTCCGCTCTACCGCGCTACCGAATACTGCGCGGTTTTTCGGTGCGACGTGCTTCGGACCGCGTTTGCAAAACCTCCTGCAGCCCGCAACGACGCTGTGCCGCATTCTGTGTATTTCAAGCTTTATACATTGCAACTATTTTTTTACGGAAGGATGATGTTAGTTTATTAGGGCGGGTTGCACTATCTTACGATTACAGACTGATCAACGTTAAATATGGCACCGGCAGCTGTCATCCCATAGAAACTTGTCAAACTTCCCATACAGTCAGATTTCAACGAACTCCGCGAAGGATTACGGATGGTTTGGAGCTCACCATCCGTAATCCTGTATACACTTTGATTTCTGTAGTGCAAGTTCAATATCATCATCATCCTCATCATATCAGCCGAAGGACGTCCACTACTCAACATAGGCCTCCCTCAATTCATGGGGGGTAAATTCATACAATCGTATAAATGTTATATTTTTTGCGGATAGCTGTTGTATGGATTCGCACTAATCACTAATCAATTTGTTAACATGACCTTAGACTCGACGACAACACGGTTGGTATAGGATTCAGACAGCACCCTAATATTACGGAACCCCAAAACACGAACTCACAAAAGCAATGACCTCCATGATTGGCGTAGTTCCGTTACCATCATCATCAACGCGGCGTGCTTGGCCTTGAGCTTTCAAACAGATGAACTGTGGCCATGAGATCGGCGGTTTTGGTACCCATCTCAGAAAGGCGCTTGAAAGTATGTTTATGTCTGCACGTGCAATCAACGTCATAGACATTTATTTATACGTAAAACTGTAAGAAGATGATGCACTCTTAGTCGTTAGGTAGTGATTCAGAACCGTGTAGACTCGGGCAAGAATAGGTACTCTCCTACTAGCTACGGTCTCCCCCGCCTGTCGTAAAAGGCGACTAAAGGGGGTCACCGGGGTTGCGAGTACACCACGTGGCGGGGACCACAGCACCCGACTATCAACCCCAGGGAAAGTGACGACGAGCCAAAAGGAGTACAGCGCAAGGGAGGCCCCAGTGCGTTCAGTACTGAGATCCCGGAGTCCTCCTCATTCGAGCGCAGATGGCGGTCACCGTGGAGTTTTTACTGGATAGAAATACCACATAACCCAGTCATTCCCCGATGAATGGGCACATGGATCGCAAGTTTTCTCCACGAAAAAAAAAAAGGGAGTGATTCAAAGCCAATCAAAGGAACTTATAGATCACTTTATTACCAGGGACTTTTTTCCGTGGCTGGAGGAAATGCAATAGTGTAAACGTATCCTTATTATTACAAACATATCCTTCACGTCAACCGTGTACATTAGTTTCATGTGTGAGATCGAAAACGCTCGTTATTGATTGGTCAGATACTTGTTGGAGAAAAACTCCGCAGAAAATACTCATCCACTTCCACTAGATCCTCAGAGTCCTCGGTCATCATTATTACTTAGCCCGAGTAGCGTGCATTTAGTAGAAGCAAAGTTATAAACTAAAATACATATGTTTCGTAAATTTGTAGTTAGTTAAATCTATTACAAAAAGTTTCAATATATCTCGACAATACTAGTGTCAGAGACAATACTAGACACTTCCCTTCTAGTACTGGACCAATTATGCTACGGTTCACTCAAAACGCTTGAATGAATGAATAAAATTTATATTGAAACAACAACAATAGATAAAAACAATTTACAAAAATCATAGATCACAATGGTATCAGTATCAGTTGTCTCAAAAAAGGAGTCCACTCATCATGAGTCGAGGTAGGAGGTCACGACGCTGATTTTGCTTGCGCGAGCTTTAGTATAAGCCAGCATTAGAATCCGCTCTTCTCCTGGCCACAAGAACTAGCACAAAACAATAACGCAGAAGCACCATGCACCGACTATTATTTATTACCAAACCTAATGTTGTAATTCACAAATTCGAAAGGTCGTGTTCTCTAAGTTGCTTTAGTAAATCATTAATGCAACTTCTATCTACACGGCAATTGACCCTTAAATGTTTGATAATGAGTGTATTGTTTAACATTAGTGATGTCATTATTCTTAATTCGTTTTGACCGTTTTAATTCATCATGGTGTAATATTTTTATAAAATTTTCTTTAAGCTCGTTGTCTTTTAGGTTGGAGATATGTGTAATGACTACTGACTTACCTATTGAATTATCTATCAATTTCAATCGCAATATATATAAGATTATGCCTTTACTATATCTAAGGCCCGCAGTATATCCTCTCATTCTCTCTCTGAAAAAATTATCACACATTCTCATATGTAAATGTGTGTAATCTCGGAACTTTTGGTATTGTTATATTTTTAAAATCAATTAATCCATCCACAGCATATGAACGCAACTTAATTAAAAGTGTTTAAACGTACCTAACTTTATTAACATCTTTTGTGTATTTTCTGTTCGAACAGACTGGCTTAATAAACGATTCTCATATATTTAAACCTTCTTCCCACTGAAATAGAGTCGACAATTTACAAATCTTCAGTTCCCTCGGCGGCATTTAACCTAAGATTTTTCTTCTTCAGGTTCCTACCACGGCGAGGGCGCTGGCTCCGGCTACTCTGGCAACCAATACCAGCAACCGTCCAACCAATATGGTGCCCCCAGCCGCAATTTCCAACAGCCTGCCAAGAACTTCGGTGGGTCTTCCAACTTCGGAGGCTCTTCCAATTTCGGTGGCTCTTCTAACTTCGGTGGCTCTTCTAATTTCGGTGGCGCCACTTCCCGCCAATACTTGGCTCCTAAAGCCGGCCCCAACGGATCTGGTAACTTCAACTCCAGGACCGGATACCAATATTAGGAGCTCTTTTTAATACTGAGAGAATACTGAAGAGTTAACTATATCTAAGACCACGGAATCGTAAGCAAACATTTGATTAACATTTGATTAGTAGCACGAACAATTATAATTTCTGTGTCTAATCTTATTAGTAATTATTAATCATCTATTTGTCGATTGACAGAAAAATGAAAAGTTAATATTTAACTTTTCGGTATTTGTCAGTATTCAAAGTGTAATTGACGATAGAATTTGCGAATTGATTTTCGAATGATGTTGATTTATCCCACTGTTTTCTACTATCTCTAAATATGGCTATATTAATTTTATTTCTTCTTTCGTTCTTTAGATTTTGTCAATCATGTTTACTGAAAGTGTATTTATATTTCTTTTTCATTTATTTTAATGTCATCATCATTAGAAATAATTATTATAAAGACAAAGCTGTGAACTACTGATGTGATCTATAATAATATAAGAATTATAATTACCGTTAACATTAACTATTTCTACTTCTAATTAATATGATCTCAATTCTTCGACATTTTTGTTTCTTATTAAATTTTCTGCTATTTTGAATATAGTCATAAGTTAATATACTCAAATGGACAGTAGTATATGTAAGAAAACTACAAAAAAATGTTTATACTTAATAGTTAAAGTAAGACATTGTAAATATTTTATACAATAAACGAAGGTCGAAACCTGAGATTTATAAAAAGCATATAGCTATTTTTTATTCTTTATTATTGTCAATAAGTAGTTCTTATATACAGGTAAACAAAACTGAAATACGTACCATTTTGACACGCCTACCCAAAATTCTTTAAACTTCACTGCACAATTAAAAGAAGTACTAATGGCGGAATTAATGCCTCATAGCATTCTCTACCAGTCAACCGTAAGGCTAAACAGAAAAGCTCACGATGCATTTGATTGGAATGTAGTAACTCAACATACCTAATTACGATATGATACAGTTCATAATATGGAATTGCATATACATACAGAATACGATACAACACATACATGCATATTCATGTATATGCCCTGTGAAAAATACCATGACGTTAAATTAACCAGAAATATTGTTGAAAAAATGCTTTCGCAACATGCGCCTGAAGGTAGGTTTCGTCTGAGCTTGCCGGATAGTAAGCAGGAGAGCATTGCAAAGCCGGATTGCATAGACCTGGTAAGAATAAAACCGGTGCGATGAGACGGGACGATGAGGTTCAGGCATCGAGATTAGCGGAGATTACCACCAGGTCGAGCAGTTACAAATTGAAATTTAGATCTAAGATAGTCAGGTGCGGCAGGATCGAATAATACTGAAAACAACAAGCAAAGCACTCGTAATGACCTATGAATGGGAAGCCAGTTTAGTTGTCGGCGAAAAGCTGATATGTGGTCATATTTACGAAGTTCTAAAATAAATCTGATGTGGTAACTAAGTAGTCGCTTCAGCCTGTACAATAAAATTTGGGTGATATTAGAAAAGCACACGTCAGCATAGTCCATGATGGGTAGAAAGAGAGCTTGAACTAAGAGAATTTTGGTGCTGACAGGAAGGAAAGGTTTCAACCGGCAAAGCGCTCGGAGTATGTTGGTATTGTTGGTCACTCTACGGCAAACGTCAGACACTTATTGCTCCCACGTAAGAAAAATATCCCGCAGTGTCTCAAGACGAAAGTCTTTGACCAGTGTGTGTTGCCAATGATGACATATGGTCCTGAAACGTGGTCGCTTACTATGGGCCTCATAAGAAGGCTCAAAGTCACCCAAAGAGCAATGGAGAGGGCTATGCTGGGAGTTTCTCTGCGTGATCGCATCAGAAATGAGGCCATCCGCAGCAGAACCAAAGTGACCGATATAGCCCTTCGAATCGCTAAACTTAAGTGGCAGTGGGCGATCACATAGCACGCAGAACCGATGGCCGTTGGGGCGGGAAGGTTCTCGAGTGGCGACCACGTACCGGAAGGCGTAGCGTGGGCAGGCCCCCCACACGGTGGACTGATGACCTGGTAAGGGTCGCGGGTGTCCGCTGGATGCGGGTGGCGCAGGACCGGTCATTGCGGAAGTCTTTGGGGGAGGCCTATGTCCAGCAGTGGACGTCATTCGGCTGAAATGATGATGATGATGATGATGAAGAAAAATCAGCCTTTAGGTTCTTCACTTGGGACGCCTGCGAAATAATAACATCCTCGAAGATAATTGGTCTCAGACTAGAAATGTCGCTGAAGGTAAGTAAGCGCGGGCTACCCAGTATTATGGCCTGACACTATTAGCTATTGTTACTACTACTATATGTTTTGTTTTCACTATATCACACATGTTTTCTTTAACTGTACAGTCAACGTCAAATTTAGCTACGCATATGGAGGGGTCAAAATCTCTTATTCCCTTGTAATAAAGACTTTTGAACGTTTCAAATGCGCAACTACTTTTAAAGCTGACTGTAGTGCTTAGTGATTTTAAATCAAAGCGCATAGAGCACGTATCAGTCTCAACATTGGGTTGTAATTACAACACTTAGGGTGCCTTTCACCAGAGATGTGCTATGTTACGGTGAAATGGATGCGTTTGAATGCACCAAACATATTCATTGGTCCACGTAGCGTAGCCAGACCTTTAAAACGTTATAAAAATAAGCGATATTATAACGATATATTTCGTTAGTGTATAAAATTTCGTTATAATCATAATCGATATTCCTCATAACGATATTTCATATCATAACAAAATGAAAATCATAACCTTATATGATAATGTTATTATAACGTTATAATATCGTTTAAGATGGTGGCGGTGGCGACAATGACGTGCTCGAGTTTGACGTACATGTCACAGCGCACGTAAGAGCGAGACTGTGTGCGAGACAGAGATAGCCTATAACGTTATTATAGCGCTTCACAAAATATCGCTATCTATATATTGCTTTTTATTTATAACGATATAATGGATACCGCTATAAATGCGCGCCAAATATCATTTTAGGTAAATCGTTTTATTGACAAAGTAGCGTTATGAATCATAACGATATGCGAAAATAGCGCTATTTCAAGGCCTGAGCGTAGCACTGGTGGAAACGGGTTTTCGTAGCGTAGCTTACACATTCTCGCAGCATAGCTGCATAGCACATCTCTTATGAAAAGGCACCCTAAATGTTAGAGTAAAGACTATTTCATGCATTTTAATATAAATAACGGATTCAAACACGGAACCACCGCCATGGTAGACAAGAGGGATAGGTTACGCAACGTTTTGGAGCGGGCGTACCTAAGTCGCGTAAGGTAAACTAAAACGTCACTTTCCATGGTGAAGGTGACAAATTTACCTGAAGGTGTCCTTCAGGTATATTCACTCCAAGATAGTAGTCATCATCATTATCGTCATCATCATGCCAGCCGAAGGACGTCCACTGCTGGACATAGACCTCCCCCAAAGACTTCCACAACGACCGGTCCTGCGCCACCCTCATCCAGCGGACACCCGTGACCCTTACCAGGTGTCAACCGTGTGGGGGGCCTGCCCACGCTGCGCCTTCCGGTACGTGGCAATTACCCCCCTATGATAGATACAACCCGACCCGGGACCCGGGTATGTCCTAAAACTACGACCAAGACCACCGGGGAATGGGCAGCAGCATTCCTTGAGTGCGGTGGAGATACTGCGATCGCCAACCCGCATGCCAAGCGTGGCGATTATGGCATTTACCCCCCATGAAATTGGGGGAGGCCTATGTCCAGCAGTGGACGTCCTAGGGCTGATATGGTGGTGGTGGTGGTAGATAGATACAAGATAGTAGTACAGTTGAAGAAAACATGTGTGATACAAACTTGTCAAAGTTTAACTGGAATAAAGAGGTCGTCAGAATAAGTCTGACTGAGCTAAATGTAGGTAATTAATGTATATTAGGCGACACCTAAGTAAAATGCAAAGCAGAATAGTCCAGAAAAAACTAGTACACATCACTAAAATGGTATTCATGAATGGCAGAGGACAGGTCGCAATGCCTAATACAGGTAAGATGGAACCCACTGAGCAAGGCAAGCGCACTGAGTAATTAAGTGCGAGGTTAAGCAATATGGGCGCAGGTCAGTTCTTGGATGGGTGACCGCTTTGAAGGCACGTTAAGCCGTTGATCCCGGCTGCTGTCTCGACAGCAGTCGTTAAGCCAATTTAGAGGCCTTCGGGCGGCTTGAGAACTTCTAACACTTAAGTTGCCCGCTCACTTGACAAAGGGGGGTCGAAGTTGCACCACGTCCGTAGGGAGTACCCACCGTTACCCTACACGTGACCCCTGGGTGGTGCTAAAAGTGCAACAAAAACTGGCAACCGTACTTGTCTTCTCTAAGATCTCACGGTTCGTAAATAAATGCCATACGATTAAATAAATAGGTAATTATCTATTGAGGATAGTCGAATCAGCTAGTTTTTACGAAACATCAAAAATGCCCAGCCACATGAAGTTGGTGAAACATGACGTCACTATTTTCTACCGAGTCCTTTTTCGTCTTTCATGTTATTAAATACCTTTAAAATGGCATAAATAACTTGAAGATATTTTCTTTTCCTACTAAAATACTAGGAAAGCATCAAAGTATTGAATTCGTAGCGTTTTGCGTCGAGACACTTGGTTCGTGGGGCAGGCGCGCACAGATGCTCCACAAGGTGCTCGGCAAACGGCTGAGGGAGGGAACGGACGAGCCTCGCTCGAGCAGGTTTCTCGTGCATCCGCAAATATCGCAATCCAGCGCGGGAACACTGCCTGCGTGATAAGCACCCTACCAAGGGCACTAAATATGCATATATGCTCTTGTGGCACAGACCGACTGGGACACCATGGATTGTGGTATCAAAAAAGTGCAGGCCGTTTTTAAAGTACCTATATTATCGGTCTGGATGAAAATTAACCGAACTACTTCCATTCTACGATATGATCATTAAACATTGTTCATTAAATTTTTTCTTACGTTAACTTATTTTAATCAAACTTTATTTCCTCAGCATCTTAATATATCTTTTAACATGACAAGAAAATCGTAGCATCACTGAATACATGCATTTATTACCCATCTCATTGCATCTAATTAGATTAAGATTATACCGTAAATAGCTATAACTCATCGGCCAGATTTTTTGTCGCGTCGGAAAACGTTTATCACCGTCTCCATTGAGAGTATGATGAGGTTTGAGCAACGATACTTTTGGAATTTAGTCGTGCTGTGAATAGACCCATTAAAGCTAATTACTGCACTTGTGAAGTATTTATGTTTTAATAGGTGCTAGTTGGATCAAGGTCCAGATAAACGTTAGTTAGCTAGTACATGTCAATATGAGGATCTCTAGTTGATGACAGCATTAGCAAAGGCAAATGGTCGTAGACATTCGTGGATGTCGATAGTTAATCTAGTTTGGCTATATTTAATTTATGTCGAATTTAGAGATGATGGTAAGAGACCGGACGGAATATCATTGATTCCGTGGAGTAAGGGACGGGTGCTAGTGTGGGATGTAACCTGTATAGACACACTGGCCCCGTCACATCTCCACAGAACATCGATGAGGGCCGGAGCAGCGGCAGAAGCGGCCATACATAGAAGGCATAAAATTCAACAAATATAGTTTTAGTTTAACTTGATTTTGTTATAGTGAAGTTTAATTTTTAGTTTACTATAAGTCTTTTTAAATATTATAATGAATAACGATTAGAGAACAAACAAAAAAAAAATTAGATGTTATGTGCTCCACATAAAAGCAAAAATAATAAATTAAACTTTGTGTTGTATTGTAACTTTTTTGTTCCTGAGTGTAAATAAATATTTTAGGTCACATCTTTACCAATAACTATTTTTAAATTAAAGGTTTAGTTTCGAATACCGGAAAAAATGTTTAAGGCTATTACTAATATTTTAGTAACGTTTGTATGTAAAAGCTAATCTCAGCGATATCCCCGAAACTATATTTTCAGAAACTGTGGTCTTGTGTTGTTACTGACCAACTAGCAAAAAAAGTGGTTATTATTAAAAGCATTCTATTCTGTTCAAGAGTTTTTTGACAAATTGCAAGCTTATTTCCTTGTTTTTTTTTCTCTCTCTTATTGTTATAATATGTAACTTTGAACGAGATTTTCTGACTGAATAATATTTAGGTAGTTTTTGATAGTGACTGAACAAAATAATTGTATCATAATTCAGAAAATTAAGCATTAGTTAAGAAACGACGGGCCGACCACGTCATCCCAGCCGTTATCTCCAGCCAGCTCATAATACGAACCCAAAAAATTCCCGACGGCGCCGCATTCCTGAGCTGATAACATAGTGATGCGCAAATAAACAATAGTGCTAATGGTATACATTCAGAGAACTATCTAGAACCGTCTACGTGACACATCCCCATGCGTCATTAGATAATGACCCAGCCGAGCAAGGATAAATACCTGAGTTCCAGTCAGCAGAGGGCAGTCAGCATTCGACCACACTCCGTGACCTACACCGAGCTACAAATTGCTCTGTTGTATAGGTTCACCTCCGCGTATTATTGTAACTCGTAAATTCGATTGTAAATTAATTAATAAAACACTTATTCGACATCGGCGTTTACTTCTAAGAAGACCTCCGGCCGTCCAGACAACATAATTTCACATATACATCACAAACTATCAGTTGTACATATTTGCATGCCAATTTCATTGGCGAGATGTGCTGATCTTATTATCAATGACAAATATCTACTTCTGTAATCATGTCTCTTGTATCGGTATTGCCATTGGGCGAGGCAACGCGGCCAGCCTTTTGGGCACCCTGCCCAGTGGCAGCGACCTGGGGGACATATGTTCTTTTAACCTAGGTTTAAATAATCTTAGTTAGGTTCATCATCATCATCATCATCAGCCGAAAGAAGTCCACTGCTGGACATAGGCCTCCCCCAAAGACTTCCACAATGACCGGTCCTGCGCCACCCGCATCCAGCGGACACCCGCGACCTTCACCAGGTCATCAGTCCACCGTGTGGGGGGCCTGCCCACGCTACGCCTTCCGGTACTTAGTTAGGTTAGTTTAGTTAAAAAGGTTTGATTTTTTTTAATTGTCATGTTGCTTATATAAACACCATTTAAAAAAACTACTTAAAAACTCTAACTTAATATTAAAGAACTAAAATAAATTTTAAGAAAAAAAAAACCGACTTCAATGGGGGAGGCCTGTAAAAGATTATTATACTTAGATGGTGCACTCTTAGATAGATATACAATAAAATAAAAATGGCTATAATGTATAAGTATGTTTATAATGGTAGAAGACTAAGTACCCTCAATTACTCATGGAATCATGAAAAAACCTTGCTTGCTTGACAAACAAAACGAAGAGAACAAATCGCCAAACGTGAACTACGCGTCGTTGAAGAGTTCCGTTCTGATCATCATCAGCAGTTCCACTTCATCAAATGTCACTTTTATGAATGAAAATGCTTGATTAGTTCATGAAAATACTAAAATCACTATTTGTGTGCCTTTCACATTTGACGAGTTCCCTCGATTCCTAATGGATCCCATCATCGAACTCGAGCATGACAAAAATCAATCGTGAAAATAGAATTTGCTTAACAAACACAGCTAGAAGGACAAATCGCCAAACGTGAACTTTTCGTCGTTGAAGAGTTCTGTTCTGATCATCATCAGCAGTTCCACTTCATAAAATGTCACATTTTTGTATGAAAATGCTTGATTTGTTGATAAAAACACAAAAATCACTATATGTTTGCCTTGAAGATTTGAGCAGTTTCCTCAATTTCTCATGGATATATATATACTTATACTTACAATCAGAAAAAGAATTTTCCAAATCGGTTAAGAAATGACGGAGTTATGGACTAACAAACCTTAAAAAAACAAAAAACAAAAAAAAAACATACAACCGAATTGATAACCTCCTCTTTTGAAATTTTGAAGTCGGTTAAAAAAGTGTAACCTATGTCGCCTAAATCGCCGCTGCTGGGAAGGTTCCCAAAGGGCCTATGCGTTGGCTGAGGAACAAGCCAGCCCTCAGGTTAGAGGCCTTCGGGTGGCTTGAGAACTTCTAACAGTCAAGTTGCCCACTCACTTGACAAGCCTAATGCCTAATTAATCCCAATAAGGTCTAGTTTCCGTCTTGGGTGGGAGGGTAAAAACTAGTGCCTACGCCAATTCTTGGGATTAAGTAGCGGACCCCAGGCATCCTTCAGGGTGCAATTGTACTGGGAATAACGCTACGGGAAGATGATGATGAGTTCAAGAGCTGAGACGTTATGTAGATCATTTTGTTATATTACTTTATTTTTTAAATTTGTCATTGCATTGTATTGCACATTACAATTATTATGATTTTTTAGCAACATATAACTAGCATGTAAGCGCCTTGGTGCTCACACTGTAAGTTTATTATGTGACTGAATAAATGAAATGTAGGGACCTAATTGAAAGAAAGAAAGTATAAAACATTTGCAAGAACTTGCATGTAATTTTGATTACATTGCTTGGTTTGATCGTACTCGTCTTACCTCGGTAGCCCAGAGCCCGCAATGTAATGGAAATTTCATACGAATTCTTTCAAGCTTGTTGTTAGCGTTAAGAATATGTTTCAACGCCATCTGTTGCTTTTATCGTTACTTAATTATCTCCGCCGGTGCTGCACGAGCAACTTCCCCTTCGCTGCTCAAGGATTTTATTCGATTCGCGGTTTAATGGTTCATAGCATCGCTAGAAGATGGCGCTGAGTTGCTTTTTTAATATTCAAATACAAATACAAATACTTTATTTTGCAAGAAAAAGGGTTGTAATGATCTTAGTACAAAATATTCAGCATCTCCTTAATCAGCCATTAAGTATGGCATGCAAAATATTTACAGTTTTTGCGACTAAGTATTATTCAATTATTATTAACATAAATTCTATCTTAAATTTAATTTAAAATACTAATGTATACATATCACTACATACGTACAGGGTGGGCCCTGTAACAGGAGCAAAAAGTTAAACGGTGGTCTATTTAGTGGGTCAGCAATTATTTCCAAGTGGTCTAAGTAGAAAAAAAAATATTTTGTAATTTATTTTTCGTCAATGATGGGTTACGTGTATTTGTTTATTACATTTTCTGATGTGAAATTAATGTCAATTTATGTTAAAAAGTCATTATATATTTTTTAAATTCTAAAAATATACTTGAAAACAAAAAATACAAAAACAATTATGACTCGTACCTCAAACACAGCGTTGACTAATGCGCTATAATCTCGTGGTGTTAAATTCCATTACTCGGAAGTCATAACTTTAGATCAAAATTTCTCCGAATCGAAATTTTTTTAAAAGATAATTGTAGACCAGGTGTTACTGCAGATGCTCTATGGAAGCGTCCTTTTAAATATTTGCACCAGTTACAGGGCCCATATGCAGTATTTCACAATAATTAAAAAAAGGGCTACAATATAACGTTTTTTGTATGGGAGCCCCCCTTAATTACTATTAGTATTTTGATTTTAGTATTTGTTGTTATAGCGGCAACAGAAATACACAAACTGTGAAAATTTTAACAGTCTAGCTATTACGATTCTTGAGATACAGCCTGGTGACAGACGGACGGACGAACGCACAGCGAAGTCTTAGTAATAGGGTCCCGTTTTTACCCTTTGGGTACGGAATCCTAAAAAGTGCTGTAATCGTTTGAGCAACGCTTTGAAGCGCTCAATGGCAGCTCAGTGGCGGTTATAAGCGTTTTTTTTTTTAATATTTAGAAAATTATCTACAACAACAAACTGAAGAAATTACTCCTTGATAAGGCCTATTATTCAATTGATGAGTTTTTAAATGACCAATCTCTAGATTAAGCACTGTACTAACTAATCACAATTTTAATTTTAATCTACAATCTGACACTATGCAAGAAATGTAATAATATCGCTAATATTCATTATTATTATCAATAATAATAATAATTTAATATAATTTTAGTCCGCTTATAAATTGACATAACCATTTGATTTAATTTTAATTTACATATAAGTATATATTTTAAAGCTTTTGTAAAACTAATTTTGTGTTGGCATGTTAGTATGTAAGACATTGCAATGCCCCAGCAGGGTAACATGTAACTGTAAAACCTATTTTAAGACCTACTGTATGGACAATGAACATGATCGCAATAAATGAATATGAATAAGTTTCTCCACCACCACCAACACACCACGTCTCCGAAGTACTGGACGAGCCACTGCATGCGGGTAGTCAGCCTTACTAGGTTACCAATTAGTCTTACACTATTCTATCTCGCTCGGGAAGCTCGGCGTACCACAGGGTTCAATTTTGGGACCTTTCCTCTTTCTTGTGTACATAAATGACCTGCCATATTTTGTAAACAAAAAATGCGAGATAGTATTGTTTGCTGATGACACTTCACTAGTTTTCAAGGTTGATAGGAAATTGAGCGACTTCAGCCATATCAATGCAACTTTGAGAGAAGTGCTTGAATGGTTCACAGCAAATAATCTGCTACTAAATGCAAAAAAAACGAAGTGCGTTAAATTTTCGTTGCCAAATGTAAGACAGGTTGAGACTGTCATAATGTTAAATGGAGAAAAACTGGACCTTGTCGAAAACACGCTTTTTCTGGGGCTCACATTGGATTGTAAGCTACAATGGGCCCCTCACATATCTGCTTTGGCTAATAGGCTGAGTTCTGCCGCGTACGCTGTAAGAAGAATTAGACAATTCACTGACGTGGAGACAGCTCGCCTAGTTTACTTTAGTTATTTTCACAGCATCATGTCATATGGCATATTGATCTGGGGAAAGGCAGCTGATATAGAAACTATCTTCGTACTTCAGAAGAGAGCAATCCGAGCTATTTATAATCTAGGCTCTCGTGTATCGTTGAGAGAACATTTTAAGGACATAGGTATCCTCACAGTAGCTTCACAATATGTACTGGATGTGATTATGCATACACACAAAAATATAAAGTCCTTTAGGAGGCAGTCTGATATTCATAATAGAAATACACGAAACAGACATAAGTTAGCTGTCCCGAAATTTCGTTTGCAGAAAGTGAAAAAATCATTTTTGGGTAACTGTATAAGGTTTTATAACAAAGTACCTAAAGATGCATGGGAACTACCTTATATTTCATTCAAAGAATATATAAAAACATACCTTTTGAACCAAGGATATTATAAGATCGAAGAATTTATGGAAGATAAAAGAACATGGCCAAGCGTTCGATCTCCAAAGCCGTCGTAACTTTGCAAGCAGTGTCCCGGAGACCAATGTTTGCTGCTTGTGGCGCTGCCGCTACTGCTTGTTTTAATGTAATAGGTTTTTGTTTATTTTCATTACAATTTTTTTTTTCATCATATATTGCATATTTGACATATTGGTTACATACACGTTATGTATACCGTAGCATTAGCTCAAAGACTGCTAGCTTAACAGTCTCCTGACACGGAATTGTTATTTCTGATATTCACTTTTTATTTTGTCCTTTAGAGACCTTTTACATCTCTAAAACCTAATGTTTTAACTATGGGGACTCTTTACACCTCCGCTTTTATCTATAATATTTTTGACCATAGAGACTCTTTACATCTCTCTGTATTATAGGATAAGTTCATCGAAAGTGTGCCCAGGTATTTATTTGTTGGTTTATACTGCTTTGTATTTATGTCACTAAATGATTTGAATTGAACTGTAATTTTATATTTAACTATACAATGTATATTGATTTGAAAAAAGTGACACCTCGCCGAGTTTCTTACGCCGGTTCTTCTCGTGGCAGAGGTTTATTTTTCCGAACCGGTGGTAGTTTATTGACGTTCATAAGTGCATGTAATGTGCCTAATTTGAAGAATAAACTACTTTTACTTTTTTACTTTTTACTTTTATCCGCAACCACCACCATATCAGCCGAAGGACGTCCACTGCTGAACATAGGCCTCCCTCAGTTTCATGGGGGGTAAATGCCATAATCGCCACCCTTGGCATGCGGGTTTGCGATTGCAGTATCTCCACCGCACTCCAGGGATGCTGCTGGTGGGCTTTGTCGTAGTTATATACCTGGGTCCAGGGGTTCTGTTCTATTTATTGCGCTTCAAATTTATATTAGCTATTCCCTTTTATTTGGATAGACATTTTTGTTTTATAATTTGTACCAATTCTAATCTGACATATGAATTGTAAAAAATAATAAAGTATTTACTATTTCTATTAATTATTCCCTTTTTATATGGACTGACATCCACCATATCAGCCGATGGACGTCCACTGTTGGACATAGGCCTCCCCCAATTTTATAGGGGGTAAATGCCATAATCGCCACGTTTGGCATGCGGGTTGGCGCAGTATCTCCACCGCACTCCAGGGATGCTGCTGCCCATCACCCGGTGGTCTACATCCTATATTACTGGACTGATATGTTTGTACTTATTTATTTCGCTGATATGAAAAATTAGTAAGCATGTAATTAGTTCTTAAGATTTTCTAACACAATGTAATATTGTTATAGAAATAAATAAAATGAGTGTGTCAATGTCAAAAACTCGGTAGAGAATTGCCTAGCGGAATAAATACGTCAAAATTATTTTAATGTTTTATTTTTTTGTTTATTATTTTTATTTTCAAAGACGAGCTAAACTGTGGAATGAACTGTCGCCTGCGGTATTTCCGGACCGATTCGACCTTCAAACGTTCAAGAAAAGAGCGTACTCCCATTTTAAAGGCCGGCAACGCACTTACAACCCCTCTGCCCGGCTAGTATGATAGCTTATACCGTCACGTTATATGGCCAAAATGTACTGAAACGTCACATAAACCGTGGTGGTATATAAGCTATCATACTAGCCGGGCTGGTGTTGCGAGTGCGCTTACCATCAGGCGATTCGTCTGCTCGTTTGCCTCCTATGTCATAAAAAAGAAACGAACCAGCCTAATACTTCAACCGTTGTTTATGTCCATGATATTGACTGTTTGACTTACTATTATAATGATCCTTGGTTTAATTATTATAATGAATGTAATTGACAATGTATTATTAGTACAAATAAAGATATATCATATCGTATTGACCTGTGGGGACACTCCCCCACCCAAACACACACTCGCAAAGGCAAGCTACAGTCACCTGAGAGCACAAGGATATTCAACAGCAAAAGTAGATGATCACTGTAGTACCTTGCCACTTTCACTACTTTGACGCATCCGACACGCCGCAGTATTGTTACGTTAATGCGACATAGTATTAAATTGATTATCTACATTTGTTGTTGACTGAACAACTCTCTCGACTAGGTCTTTTTTCTCGAGTCGCCGTGGTTGAAATAGGCCAGGCTGTTTAACCTAGTTAGTAGTGACACTGCCTCCGAAGCTAGAGGTCCCGAGCTCGAATCCCGGCCAGGGCATTATTTGTGCATTTAGCACGGATATTTGTTCTTGGGTTTTGGATGTTTTCTATGTATTTAAGTATGTATTTATCTATTTAAGTATGTAGGTATATCGTCGTCTAGTAACCATAGTACAAGCTTTGCTTAGTTTCGGACTAGGTCAAAAAGAAGAGTAAGATTGTCCCCCCTTTTTTTGTGTGTATATAGGGGGTATATATATATTCAGGATGATTCAGGAGACGTGAGCAGGACCAACACTACATACATAGTAAATGGCAATGAATCGTTCACCATTGTATTTTAAGTGAAACACCTATACCTTTTTCCTGGATTTTAATTTTTGTTAATTAAAGTTTAATTCTCTACAATCATGGTCACCCTACAACAACTGGTTTATTATAAAGATTAAACCTCTAACTGTTATGACAGCACTTTGATTACGAAGAAAGTAAATTGTCACATTGAGTGAGATATGATATTTCAAAAGTAACCGGACTCAGATGACATTCAATTTGACACGTATCACTTGACTGAAGTATTCTGATTGTAGAGTGACCATGAATTTCGTAAATAATTTAAAACATTTTGTTTTCAACACCAAAGATAAATGAACTTTAATTTCACTAATAGTGGCACGAAGCAGTAGCTTATGATCTACTGAATCTGTAGTGTTGATCTTGCTCACGTCTCCTGAATCATCCTGTATATATGGTTAGGGCTGCAGTCTTCTGTAAGGTGGACGTGTTCCAGTTGGGTTGCCCCATATATGATCGATATGACGTTCCGCTGTGCTCTTCCTCTCTCAACCATCAATGATGATGATATTAAAATATAATGAACCAGGTCACTCACGTCTTTAAGGTCGAATATCGCTCGACATGTTTCAGACCGGTTCGTAGTCCTCAATCATGAGTATCTATTGCGGCGGCGGTTCTTTTAGTTTTTTAAGACGTGAGTGACCCGTTTTAGTATATTTTAATATCTCAATAACTCACGTGAATTTTCTATATAAAATTGGAATGATGATGATTGTATTAATTGTATAGTAAGTGTAGTTACTTGATTTTGACATTGTCTACTGCCGACTTTGACGAGAAAAACCGCGTGGACTTTCGCATCTAAGGCGACTTCCTGACTTGGCGGGGTGGGATCAATATGTGGCCTTATTTTGTTCTTAGACGTGATCTTACTGATGTGAGATTTCCTCACTTGACGAAATACTGTTGGTATTACGTTTGCGCAGTACTAATATGATGCGCAGAAGTGGGGCAGTACTGCATTCGTATCGGTTGACACTGACAGCTGACAGTTTTCTCATATCGTACCGCCTCCGTATCGACAAATCAAAAAGTGGCCTAAGTTAGGAACGCATTCGCAATCTTAAAAATAGAATTAAATAATTCGAATGCTTTTTTGCTTGCTCCGCATAAATAAATCAAGGTTACACAGCAACCCATGCAAATCTACCCTTGATGACAGAATCTATGATCACAGTAAGGAGATACTTAGATTAAGATATAAAAGGTATCAAGCGCCTTGCAAATGGCGCAAAACTTAGTGACTTAACCCCTTTTGCATTATATCCATATATATTAGCGAATATAACGTTTGAAGGCAACATATGCCATAAAGGCTCTTTATGACATAGATAGCTAATTATGGATGGTGCCCCGCTTATTTAGGAATAGCGTAAGTTTGTACAAAATGGCTGTCGCTTACAACCTTTTGTCTTGAGGAGCAGAGCTCAGATATGATCTGATGCGTACCGCACAATGGTGTGTACAAGTAAGACACGCTATGCCCTTGCAAAAACGAGTGCTTGGCAGAATTTCGCTGCTCATTTGTTTATAGTTTCAATTGTTTGCCGATTTGCTAATATAACTTTTAAAATGGCGGTTTGTACTATTGACTGACAAAACATCCATACGATTAGTATCGATGTTATGTCAGTCTATAGTACAAAGAACGTACAAGTCTCAGGAAAAAATGTTTCTGCTCACCACAGAAACAAATGCTTCGAACCCGGGGCCTCTAGCTTCGTAGGAAGTATCACCAACTAGGCTAAACAGGCCGACAAATGTATGTAGGTATGTATGTGGGTATGTATTGGTTCGTAGAATTATTCATTTCTCGTTAACTTTTTAGGTCATTGTGAAGCACTCATTTAAGTCTACCAGAAAAGGTTAGGTCAGAACTGTGACACAATATGGCTCTGTTATATATAAGGTGTTAATTTATTAGTTGTAGATATTTTTACAGCTGATAGTACTCGGTCCCTGGAGTATATTTAAGTATGAAACATTATAGCTTTTACGATGTTTTTTTGGAGAAAACTGAAAAACTAATTTGTTACGTAAAGACACCCTGTTAATGTGATTATTAAATGAGAACTCATTGAACAGATTCTAGTACCTCTTTTACGTACCACTTAACTGTAACTGGCCACTTCACGTCGATAAATCAAATACTTGATTGTTAATGTCATGTTATTTTCTGTCTGATTGTGTCGTTTGCAAATAAATTTTACTTATTTTGAACTGCCTCCTTTTCTCCGTGCTTGCTTTAGAAATTACTTTAACTCACTTATCAAAGGCTAGTATTAGTTAACTACCCTAATGGGATCTTGACTAGTTTTAACATGACAGGCCCGATTTCCAACCTACATTACATCCTACATTTGTAGTTTTTCCGCCGAACCATAATGACATTTAAGACAAACATTTGTTGACATGAGTGACATGACAGATAGTGTTAAACGTCTTATCAGGCACATGGTGATTATTTTTAGACGAAATTACAAATTAAATTTATGTTCGGTAAATGAAAACAAAAAAAAATGTATGAAAAGATTTCTTAATTTCTATTTAAAGTTAATTGTTTTAAAGTAAAGTATCATCTGTTAAAATATCTGGAACTAATAAATTAACACCTTATATAAATACAAGTTTTTTTGTCCCTTTTTCACAAATTACAAATATCAAAAATGTAATTTCAAAATATTAAAAGGACACGATACTAAATGTCTTAGAGACACAGGATCTTTATACCATTTCAACTCAAATTGGTCTGATGGCTGTTCATAAAGGCAAGTATAAATATATATGTATACTACCATACGACTATGAGGAGCCTCCCAACCTTAACGACTCAATCAACACAAACTTAACTACCTATATATACACGAAATCAGTTCCGTTTGGCGTCGTGTCAGAATCGTTAAATGAATCGATTAAAAAATCGTTAATTGATTCTATCGATTCGACCCAACACCATGGTGACCCGGAAGCGGCTATGACGTCATTGTTAGGGGTATGTTTTTGTTGAACATAGACAATATGTGTGATGTCATGAAAGCCCTAATTAAAAGGTATTTTACTATGTTTAGCCTTTACTCAGAGGCCCGAATCCGGAAGGCGAATTGATTTTTGGCAATTTGATATACCGATAATATGCAAATGTGTGTCAGCTAGACGCAGTTAAAATCAATGTGATATTCAGATCATACTCCCACTGAAAAAACTTCGTTTTATTCTTGAGATCCCCGTGGATGTCTCTGGACTTCTGATTTTGACAAACAGAGACATGAAATGATATCCTTTTCAGTCAAATATCGCGATTGGAATAGCGGCCCACGTGAAATAGGAGAGAAGGCGGAAGATAATAATTCTGAATATAGGGCGATTTTGATCATTTTGCGAACAATTCATTGAAACAGGAACACCGATTCCCACCAAGGGATAATATTTTCTTTACGTTGATCGCAAAATACTTGTAAAATAATGCGCTCACGTACACATTTATCGACTTTTTCTTAGAGATCTTTGAACGAAGATAACATGTCAGGACACGTGTCAATTCACGGCAAAAATAGTCACAGATATCAGAGTAAAGCAGATCCGCTCATTGAACGATTTCTGTACATCTGATCTATTCTCATTAATGCACAGATCATTAAGTTTGAGAGAGACAGATATCTGACAGTGTCTCTGCTTTCATAACCGCAAATTGTACTAAACTGGCGCTTGTGACGGTTTGGATTATATGTGACTTTACATTTTGGTGTGCTTTTAAATGGAGACAATTCGTTAGCCACCAAAAATGATCGTACTATCTGTCCAGTTCTAGATCATTCTGGTTAACCATAAGGATTAAAAAACCGGCCAAGAGCGTGTCGGGCCACGCTCAGTGTAGGGTTCCGTAGTTTTTGTAATTTTTTCAAAAACTATTTAACCTATCAAGTTCAAAATAATTTTCCTACAAAGTTTTTATAAAGTTCTACTTTTGAGATTTTTTTCATATTTTTAAAACTTATGGTTCAAAAGTTAGAGGGGGGGGGGGACACATTTTTTTTTACTTCTGGAGCGATTATTTCCGAAAATATTAACATTATCAAAAAATGATTTTAGTAAACCCCTATTTATTTTTAAATACCTATCTAACAATATATCACACGTTAGGGTTAAAATGAAAAAAAAAATCACTCCCCACTTTACGTATAGGGGAGGTACCCTAATAAAATATTTTTTTCCACTTTTTATTTTACCACTTTGTCGGCGTAATTGATATACATATTAGTACCAAATTTCAGCTTTCTAATGCTAACGGTCACTGAGATTATCCGCGGACGGACGGACGGACAGACGGACGGACAGACATGGCGAAACTATAAGGGTTCCTAGTTGACTACGGAACCCTAAAAAGACAACTATATGAAAAATAATCTTGCTTAACACTACGGATCTGTTGGTATTATTAATCAAAGTAAATAGGTAAGAGGCTTTTAAATGATTAGGATGCTTAATTAGAATTTAAAATGTAAGTTTTCGTTGTATGCAAAAACACTTGATACTTATGCAAAATACAACTTGTTGTTTTATGAATAAAATGTCCAGAAATCTAAAAAATAAACGTGGTTCAAATGAGTGCGGAAGGTTAATTCACATTTTCGCAATCAAGTTTTAGATGCAGAACGAATTAATACGGGTATTAATTATGTTCCAAATCTATTGGTGTTGTGCACTACCTATTACGTTTTTTGGGCCGATTGTCTTTGTTTGCGATGGAAACGTAGGTGGTGTCATTTTTAGGGTTCCGTAGTCAACTAGGAACCCTTATGGTTTCGCCATGTCTGTCTGTCTGTCTGTCCGTCTGTCTGTCCAAGGCTTTGCTCCGTGATTGTTAGTGCTAGAAAGGTGCAATTTGGCATGGATATAATTATAAATCAATAAATCTGTCAAAATCGTAAAAAAAAGTGTAAGGGTTTCTCCCGTACACGTAAAGTGGGGATTTTTTTTTGCTTCAACCCTATGGTGTGGTGTGTTGTTGGATAGGTCTTTAAAAATGAATAGACGTCTTCATCAAACATTTTTTGATGAAGTGAATATTTTCGGAAATATTCACTTCAAAAGAAAAAAAATGTGTCCTCCCCTCTAACTTTTGAAGTTTTGAACTATGGGTCCAAAAAATATAATAAAGCTTAATAATAACTTTCAACGAAAACTTTAGCGGACATAATCAGTCAAGTTGTTTTTGAGTTATCCTAACAAGTCTTCTCTTCTTAGTAAAAGACTTATGAAACGCTGCGAAGGTATTCCCTTTTGCTTGTTATTGATTTTTTTAAGTAAATCATTGGGCAACTACGGAACCCTACTACACTGAGCATGACCCGACATGTTCTTTGCCGAATTTAATTTATAAATAAAGTAGGTAGGTTAAAAGGTCGTATAAAAAAACGTTTTCTGCGAAGCCGCTAACATGTACCCGCAGGGGAACCAAGCAACGTTTTAGAGTGTGCATAAGGTTGATCTAATTGTCATTGTTCATAGTGAAAATCACAGTTAGATTTACCTATCGTAAGTTCGTAAGGCATAGTAAATACCCTGCAGATGGGTCACACTGCCTCGTGGTAAACCAGCTCTGTCAAGCTGGTTTAATTTGACAGACGTTCATTCTTTCAGTAATGATTGCAAAAATTATGTATGTCATACCTACAAGTCAGAGATGTACCTAAATGAAGAGGGGATTTGAATGTACGCAACTACTGCGCACATAGCTAATGTTATTAGAGTTTTATTTAAAAGGTTAATTTTTAACGAACTAACATGAAAAGGAAACTAACTGGCAAAGATCACGGGAGTCCGCTAGATGCGGGTGGCGCAGGATCGGTCATTGAAGAACATGATATAGGGAAAAGGTTACTGGTTGGATCTAACGTTATGATTGCAGAATGGCATAGGCTACGAGTAAAGACATCGCTTTCAGCACCTAAGTACTCGTAGTATGTAAACCATGTGAGATTTCATGATGAAGAAGGGGGGTCTTCAATCTCTCTTCTTCTTCTTTTTTACCCACGACGGAACGGAGAAGGTATATGCGTTTAGGGTGAGAGGTTGTTTGTTTGTGTGTGCACCTCAATATCTCCAAAAAGGCTTGACCGATTTGAATACAGTTTTCTGCAATGGGTTTGTGGTTTATTCGGGACGAACCCCCAAATTAATAATTTTACGACCATAACTCGCCAGGGGGCGCTGCAGTTAACATTTTCCTCTTGAAAGTGCGTTTGAACGAATTTTCTCCGGAAAACTGCTTGACCAGCATAGAAGATTTCGATAGCGCTTGGTGAGGAGTACATTGAATTGAACTCTGAGGAACATGATGGAGCAGAAAACATGATAGAGAACTGTTAAGGGGTTAGATATCTTTATGTCTGTTTTTGGGCGCTTTTGTTTATGTTTGCTTAGCAGCCGTTGTAAACGAACGTTTGAGGGTCTGATGATGGAGTAGAACAACATCACACAGAACCTTTCGAAGGCATATATAGCTACTTGACCGTGTTTGAGCTCATTTCATCGTGTTTGCTGAGTAGCTTCTGTACATGATCTGCTGAGCGTCTGATGATGGATCAGAACAATATTGCCGGGAATGTTGATCAGGTAATTATTGAGTAAACCGTGTTTAGACTCTTTTGATAGTATTTATTGAGAAGCCTCTTCTCCTGAAATGCTGAAGGCCTGATGATGGAGCAGAACATCACCCTAGGGAACTTTGCGAATACACATATGTGTATTACCGTGTTGTGATTATTTTGATAGTGTTTTCTCGGTAGCTTCTGTGCACGAACTGATGAGGGCTTCAGGTATGATGAAACAGAATAATGTAGTAAGAAACTTTGTGAAGGCTCATACATAGAATACCGTAATACGGCTCTTTTAAAGGTGTTTATTGAGTAGCTTCTCTACAAGGACTGCTAAAAGTAGAATTTTTGCTCTTTATACCCGTAACGGAAGGTTACGTGTAAGCTGTATGTCCTCCAAACACATTTGCCGATTTAAATATATAATCATATTATGTTTTTGGTTTCAGTATTATTATGGGGTTAGTGATTTATCGGCGATACATATATGATTGCGAGGTATAGTTACAAACCCAGAAAAATCCGTCGGGGGCTGCCATTGCCATGTCTGTTCTTAATTTCATAAAACTCAAGATACATTACATAATACAACAACTTAATCGAGGTGCCTAAGTATTACACAGACCACATATTCTTACTTCATTTCAGGGCAGGCAATGGCAGCCCCCGACGGATTTTTCTGGGTTTGTAACTATACCTCACAAAAAATATATGTCGCGGGGCTCCTACTTTTTACAGGTTACAGGTTAGTAAATTACATTCATTATATTTATATGATATGTGGATATTTACTTATGATAACATTATTTATAATTTATTATTTGATAATTAATTCTCTTATGTCATAAAATTGTGACTGTAACAGCCATTTTTAAGTCTGTTTTTAAAATATTAAGATGGTGCTTACTCATTTGCGGCATAAACGGCTGTATCTTTTGATTGCGTTGGCTTAGAAATTTGATTTTTGTCACAACTCCAAGGGACAGTAGACCTGAGTATTTGATATAAATTCCAGCTTGATACCTCCACGCGTTCCTTAAAAAAGGGTCTTGACAGACAGACAGACGGACGGTCGGGCAACAAAGTGATCCTATAAGCGTTCCGTTTTTTCCTTTCGAGGTACGGAACCCTAAAAAGTAACTGATTTACAACAATAGTCGCCAAGTAGGTAATCATGTCAGAAAATAATTAACGGTAGCTGAGTTATGTGAATTATTGTTTATAAATTAGTGCTCTATATTTCATAATTTGTTGGTATCGTAAAGATGGCGTATTAATTTAAAAGAATTGGCAATCGTACTGTCTGTTGTTTTAATGGACTAAGTACTGTCTTCTCAATGATCTCACGGTTCGCAAATAAATGCATACATACATATATACATATAATCACGCCTGTTTCCCACAGGGGTAGCCAGAGAAAATGTATAGGTATGGCATTCGTGGCACAGCTTATAACTGGGTCAGTTCATATTTGTCTAATAGGCAGCAGTGTGTAGAGATATCTCAACTTTGTCCGGATACTAAATACATCGTCAAACATTGGCCAAACTATATAAAAAATGAATACGGAGTGCCACAAGGCAGCATAATGGGACCATTACTATTCCTGTTATATATTAATGATTTACCAAGTACTCTATCACATAAATGTTACCTTTTTGCTGATGATACCACGATTGTCATTAAAGGAGATAATCTAAGAACCTACGAATCACACATTAATAAAACCTTAAACAAAACCATTGAGTGGCTAGAACTAAACAACCTTAAAGTAAATCTGGCCAAAACTAAGTTCATGCAATTCCATACAAACAAAAGAAAACCAGAAAATCTTAACATTACTCATAATGGCCAAAAGATTGATGAGGTATCTAGATACATTAAATTTTTAGGTGTTACCCTTGATCGGTTGTGTAGTTGGAAAGAACATGTTGGAGACCTATGCTCAAGAATTAACCGTTTTGTATTTGCGTTAAGGAAAATAAGACAAGTTGTTTCCAAAGAAGCGGCTCTCATTGCCTACCATGGGTAAATTCACTCAATACTACAGTATGGAATTATAATATGGGGCAGATCCACAGATATAGACGATGTTTTCATTGTTCAAAAAATTTTATAAGGGCTGTCTTTGGGCTGAAAAATAGAGATTCATGTAGGCCGTACTTTATAAATCAGAATATTTTATCTCTTCCATGTTTTTACATACTCAATGCATGCATATTTGTATATCGACATGGTCATCTTTTTCAGCAAGTTAAAGAGTTATACAGAAATCCTATCCGGTCGCAATATCGCAACAAAATGTATATTCCTCCAACAAAACTGTCACTAGTACAAAAGAACGCTTACGTTATGTGTATTACTATTTACAATAAAGTGCCTGATACGACAAAAGACTTAACTTTCAAAAAATTTAAAAAAAACCTTAATGGATTGGCTTGCTGAAAAATGTTTTTACAGTATTAAGGAATTTTTATACTATAATAAGTAAATAAAATAATTAGATTTAAGATATGTCCTAAAATTTTGCATGCCTGTAAGGTAGATTTTAGTGATACTTTTAATTGTACCTGTGTCACCCTACTGTACCTAAAAACGAGCATAATAAAATTTCATTTCATTTCATGTATTTCCATTTGCTAAGATCCTGATATACAACTTTCGGTTCATGAACTCTAAAAATGAATGCCATACGATTATTATTATTAGTTTAAAAGAAGCTATTCTATTTACCAGTTGCTTACTTACAAAATAGACATTACGATATTAATAGACATACGGTGTTGTTGCTAAAGAAAACTTTAGTAGCTGCAAAATCAAAATCAAAATCAAAAAAATTATTCTGCAAATAGGCCACAAGGGCACTTTTACAAGTCAACACATGAATTATACAATTAAATAAATTGACAATGATAATTATTATGTTTTCAAAACAGAATTGCAGAACTAAAAAAAAGTAGACAATAATAATAATGATTTTAAGATTATAAGATTTTATAGTGATTAACAAACTCACAATATTCAATTAAAATTAACTTATAATACTTTTAGGAACCAGGAGTGGAAATAACGAAAAGAACTAGATTGATGAAACTGATTTTATTTAAAACACTTTTTGTAACACTTTAAATTATGAAAAAGAATTAACATTAAAGAGAAATGATTATTCGTAAACTAGGCAATATGGCTCCTTAAACGGACAGAGTTTCTGTTTGTCGAGTGGCCAAGACTGGAATGTTCCGAAATGAGCGCGCTGTAGTCTTTATAGTCAGAGCGGCTTCCCCCACTCAGTCACACCTTCCTCGTCTGATAGCCAGGTGTTCAAACACCTGCGTTAAAAACGGCCAGGTGTTCAGACACTTGCGCTAATAATACATTATATAAAATAAAAAAAATATATTGACCTATATATACGGTCTCTGTCCGAATACACAAAAGTATATACAATAAATTTAATATCTCAGAGATGTATATGGTCTCTGAGCGTCCATTATTCCTAAGTCCTTAGAGATGTACATGGTCTCTAAGCGTCTAACTGCACTTATAATCTCCCTTATAATTTTGGGGTGTCAAGTTCCGTGGGATAAACAATCTCAGCAGGGCTTGGAACCAATATCGAAAATACCTGTAACATACCGGTATTTATACGTTCTCTTCGTTTTGGTTCCAGATACCCCGTTAAGAAAAAATACCGGTATTAGCACCGAAAAATACTGGTTCTTTATAAAGGTTCCTACTCGTGTATGCGATGTTGCCATTTCGTCCGAATGCGCGGTGTGGAGACGGAACTTAGGTAAATAAAATTAATAACATGACACTTACCTTCAAGTCAGTCAATAGCGGAAAGCTATAATCATCACACACTTGGTTCACTGCTAATTCTTACACCTTATACCATAATTACGATTTACTTACCACAAATCAGAACGTCCCAATTACCGACCTCCGACAAGATTACGACTGCATCCAAGAGTTTAAGAGAAGAATATAATTCATCGATCCGACGCTCAACTCGCGATGTGAGTGTTTGTGCTCTTATTAGGTTTTCTATCTCTCTCACTCACTCCACTCGCACGTTCGAGTATCGGTATTTTAACTGTTAAAGAGGAATGGGATCCATCCTAGTTCTTCTGAACTTCTCACGCGCATTCGACTGCCTCAACGACACTACTGCTTTCAAAAATGGCGTATTATGGCGTAACCCCGTCAACATGCAGATGGTTTCGGTCATTCCTTACGGGCAGAAAACAGTATGTGGAAATACAGACACAGCGAGGCGAGTTGGTGAGGTCCAAGACTCAGAAAATCAGTAGCGGTACACCACAAGGATCAATTTTAAGCCCCTTGTTGTTTATTCTGTACACATCAGATCTAATAAAAAACTTAGAATATTGCAATGCACACCTATACGCAGACGATACTCAAATATACCACTCGTTTGCAGCGGAGAAACTGGACGTGGCGCTTCTTCAAATAAACAAAGACTTAGAAATTGTATCGCAGTGGTCAATCAAAAACAACCTTGTTTTAAATGCAGCAAAATCTCAGTTCATTGTAATAGGGAACAAATCGCAACGTACAAAAATTAAAGAATTGAATCCGAGCGTTGCAATCGGAACTGAGCCTATTTCGCGAGTAGAAAATGCGAAAAACCTGGGTTTAATCATGGATGAAGAATTGAGATACATTGAACACGTGAACTCAAAAATCAGAAATGCCTTCTACAGACTTAAGGTATTGTACAGGACTCGCAAGTACCTGTCAATAAGAGTCAGAGAAATACTTGTGGAATTCTTGGTGCTTTCGCAGTTCAACTACGCCGATATAGTATACGGCCCAAGACTTCTGGCCAAAACAAAAAAGGCTATACAGCGCGTGCAAAACGCGTGTGTACGTTTTTGTTACCCGATTCCTAAACGAGCTCATATCACACCCTTTCTCAACGACAGGAAAATGCTAAATATGGAAAATCGAACGCAACTGCATCTAGCATACACAGTTCGGAAAGTGCTTGAGTTCGAGAAGCCAAAGTATCTGTATGACACGTTGAATTGGGCCAAACACTCCCGCAATAAGTCGCTAAGACTATGCACAAAGCTTGTGACTCCCAAGCGCAAGACGGCCTTTTTCAGAGGGACTTTTAAATTCGCTGCGTCTAAGATTTGGAATGACTTGCCACCACCTCTACGAGAACCTATTGGACTACAAAAATACAAGCGGCTAGTTCAAACCCACTTACTGACAATACAAGGCGGATTTAACTCTCCCTCCTAACAATGGCAATACCTAGTACAGCATACACACTCACGCAAATTCATACATATACACACACACATTTACCTACCCACACTTGCATACGCACACACCCGCACTAGCTCACTCACACACACACACACGCACGAGCACACACAAACCACCTGTACCTATGTTTATTGTTTTTTATTTTATTATATTTTTTTTTTATTTTTACAATTTAAAATGCACAATTTTTTACCCCCCTTCTTTCCTGCATGTAAGCACAGACGTACCAAAACTGAATTACTTATAATATTAGTTGCGACCCTTCCTTAGGTCTAAATGTGACTAATGAATGACTAATAAATAAACAGTTATTAGTTATTTATTAGTTAGTTAGTTATTTATTATCTATATTGGGACTAGACTGAAAACCAGCGCCGGGCATTCCTGCCCAGCACATGCTGAGCCTGGGACCCTTTGCCTCAGCTTTTTCAAATTACTTTTATATTAGGCTATTCTATTTGTATCCCGTACTATTGTTTTTTTATTTTAATTCTGTTTATGTATGGTTAAGGTATTTTTACTTTCTGGGCAATAAACGTATTCTTATTCTTATTCTTACGTATTCTTAAAAACCGGTAAAATTCATTAATTTACCGGTTCTCAAGGTATCGGCATCATTTAGGATACCGGTTTTAGCAAAACCGGTACTTTTTCATGGTACCGGTTCCGAGGTACCGGTACCATGTCTAATACCGGTTCCTGGATCAAGGTCACAACACAATAGCGGTTCCGAAAAATACCGGTTATTCAAGCCCTGAATCTCAGTGTTCCCTATAAAAACCGTTAAAATTTCAGGTCTCGTAAAATTGCCTTTTTTTGAACTGTACTTTAGGCTTAATGGTGCTTTTAGCAGTTAAATATCAATGAATGTTCTATTCAACAGTAATTGTGATAAATTGGTTGCCGAAATCGTTTGACTCTGATAAATTGGTCTAGAATCCATCGCATTGAAATTATTCATGTCATGAACCTAGGTGATATACAATATTGGGTTCAGTGAATTAACCACGCTTTAATAAATATGAATCAAAGTAGGTACGACCAGAATAGATTAAGCTATGCATTTCTGAAGTTATAAGATTTTAAAAAATATATACCAAGTTACAGGTAAGAAGTCTATGGAGACAATTTTTTCCGTCCAACCCATAATCTAGATATTTGAAATTAACACAAGAATTTATAAATATATAGATGATACACCCCTTTTTTGAACGAGCGAGAGAAGCATCTCCGTTTCAACTTAGGCAAAATGCTTTTTTTATGACATAGGAGGCAAACGAGCAGACGAATCGCCTGATGGTAAGCGATTAGCGCCGCCCATGGACCCTCGCAACACCTTTCCGGTTAACGGCTCTTATCCTTTGCATGTTGCATTTCTCAACCGCTTCTCGTAAAATTTTGTGAGCATGTTCGACAATTATATGGATTTTGTATGTATGTATGTAAATACTTTATTGTACACAAAACACAGGTAGAAATACAAACAAATTCGGTTATATCGGTACAAAGGCGAACTTATCCCTTTAAGGGATCTCTTCCAGTTAACCTTTGAGGAATTGAGTGACACAGGAACCAAAAGATAGACAAACTAACACGTGTACAAAAACGATTTTATATTTTGTTCATGTTTTGAAAATAAGGATTTGAAAAAAAATACAGAGCCACTACATTAATTTATTTAAAAGTGTACAAAATGTGTACTTTACTTAAAGTTTCGCCAAACTGTGTGTTTCGTATAGTTCTGTGGTTTCGCACCGTTTTGGTAAGAGCGTAAGGTAAATTTTAATATTATTTTTCGTATTAAAATAGGATTTTATTTTTGTCGCCAGCATCCTCGGACAATGCCTTAAGGGCCTGTTTTAGATTTAAGTTAGTTTTAATTTTATTTATATTATATTGGTTAAGTATACTTGTATACATTTTCCTGGTACATAAATTAATAATAAATAAATAAATATTAGGGGACATTTTTACACAAATCGAACTAGTCCCACAGTAAGCTCAACAAGGCTTGTGTTATGGGTACTAGACGACGATATATTTAATAGATATATACTTAAATACATAGAAAACATCCAAGTCTCAGGAACAAATGTCTCTGCTCACCACAGAAACAAATACATAAAATGATAGTTAGATTTACTTATTGCTAGATCGAAAAGTTGTGTGATTAGTGATAACCCTACTGGACTCGGCGTATGAAGGTACGACCTGGCGGGACGGCAGTGGAGATTTTTACTTTTATCTTATTATCGAACTTCCTTATTTAGTTACATACAAGTGGACCTAACTTGCAGGTTTTATAGAACGAGAGAAGGTGATATACTCGTAACATGAAAATGTTACAGTTGTTACTATTGATAACAGATACTGGGAACAACCTAGGTAGTTATGGATTCATTCAAGACTATGTTTTTACCCAAATTTCGGAAATAAAGGCTATGCAAAGAAACCAAGACGTAAGGAGTGGTGGCCTTTATTTGTTTTTTTTTTTACTTAAAAAATCTAAGTGATTTTTTTAATGTCTTCATAAGCTTTATCGACTCATATCGTCATTGATTTGGATAACTAAAGAGTTAGGATTCCCTATTTAACAAATGAAACGAGTAAATATTCGTTTTTCAATACTTTCCACTTATCCCAAAAACAATAAAAACTGCAAACTCAATATTTGTTTTTCTAAATCCCTAATGACCATATATTCAGTCATGTTAATTTTAGGCTGTATTTCTGATACTAGGTCACGACATAGGTTTTTTATGTAACAAGTAGCGTCTGGTTTTTACATACATAATGTTTCTCAATGCAGTTTTTTATGAAACAAATGAAGCGTTACTTTAAATATGATTTTAATTACACTTTTTGTAGAGTTCATCGGGACAGAATGACTAGTATATATAGTCATCAACGTATTTGATTGAGTTGTGGGCTCTTTCATAGGGTTTTTTATATTTTAGCCCTTTGCTAATTTCTAGTTTTTGATTTATTCCAACTAGTAACACTAATATGACTGGTAATTTACAAGTAACTGAACATCCTCTTAAATTCTCTCTTTAATTTTCATGCCTGACACTATTAATTCTTACACTATGCCATTGTTATATAACTTATATATTGTTATATACATATATGTTTAATATGTGTAGGTATATGTGTATATTTATTTATGTAGGTATGTATATTGTATTTATTTATATATTATATTGTAGAGTTTCGTGTTGTTTTGTAATCTTTATCACCTTTACGAAAGTTTACTGCACCACCTACTCAGCTTTACATTTCATTTCTCCATTGCCCAAAGGTTGTCTGGAAGAGATCGCCCTTTAGCGATAAGGCCGCCTGTTGTTTTACCTCTGTCTCCCTGTATCTTCGTTCATTCTTATTGTATGATGATTTATATTATGTGAGGTGTGCCACCAGCACCACCACCATATCAGCCCTAGGACGTCCACTGCTGGACATAGGTGAGGCGTGCAATAAAGAGTAATTGTATTGTATTGTACTGTATCCTCAAAAATAGGATATTGTTGGAAGATTTCTGGTAAGTACTTCATTCAGATTTATAAATAACATACGCACAATACGCAGTAAAACCGCCAATTATCTACCATCATTTTATTACCGTTGTTTTATTATTATTTTAGGCTTAGGAATGTGACGACCCCATCGCCCACTGGATTTCCAGTGCAGTTAGTCAACGTAGGGCAGCTTGTGGCGAGCTGTTAGGGAGCAGCGACCCTATGTACCTGAGTGCTCGGTTGGTCCTTCGGTACCTCGGTACTTCGGCTCCGCGCACGCCTTCCAAAGGTCCGGGACACCATTGTCTCGTGAGCGGAAAATACATACAGTAATAATAATATAATTCATAGGTTCGAGTTTGTTTCGGCGCCAGTAAATTTTAACTTGTAAAAGTGGCATTGCGGCCTACTTGTAGAATAGGTTCATTTATATCATTATTAAATCACAACAAAAAGATTATGAAAAAGTCTAGGTTGGCCTAGACTTGTCTATATCACTATTGTGACTCGCACTGTCTATCAACTTTCCACGAAATCAATTTTGTAATTAATTATTTGAATCCTTGAAAATGTACATTGCTCCTTATCTGTGATTGACGAGGTCGATCCATCATGTATTAAAAAAAAACTATGGTAACTAATTACTCGAGCATGCATATCATAACTCGAATATGGTCGTTTATTATCTTCTATAAAGCATGACGTCACGACTCAGGATTAAGATCAGGTCAGGAGGTATATAATGGGTCAAATCATCTCGAGGCATCACAGTTCAACTCGAGCCTTCATTTGGTCGTTTGCCTCCTCCTATCCAAAAATGAAACTGGTAAATTCTGATTTTATTATTGTTCGCTCTTTTGTTTTCCGCTACATGATTACAATTGTAGTATTTAAATAAGTTAAAACTAAATATCTCTTCAACTTTATTCAGTGTAAATGAAATCAGTTTAATATTTTAAATAATCTAAGTATTTCTAACATTTGACATTTACATAATAATTAAATATAATACAAAACAAAATAGCAAGATAAATTAAGTTTATAGCAAATATTTTATTTAAAATTAAGAATTTTTAGAGTTGTAGAAGTTTTTTTTTAGAATCGAATAAACACTAAGTTCAGTTCTCCTGTTGACCAGCAGCGTTTGAAATCTTTCAATCGGAAAACTGTGTAATATAAAATCTTACCAACAATTATAACATTTATAACTTCTGACTAGAACGCTGGTGTTCAGGAGGGTAATGTCTAGGTAAGATTTAATGTAAAACTTACCACTAGACCTTGGACTCTTCTTTTTTAGATCCAGGAGTCGATCCCACCCGCCGGTAACGGTCAGCAGGTGACTCTTCCCACCTGGTGAAGTTAACCTAATGTGTGTAAGAAGGTATGAGTGTATTCTCTGATTACAGTTCATCCTTGCCGCCCTCATCGCTATCAGCTCCGCCGCTCGGCTGGAGCATCTGGAGAGAGGTTACCTTCCCCCGGACCAGGCTGGGCAAGGCCAGTTTGGTGCCCAGGGCGGCTTCAGCCAGGGTTCCAACAGCCTTGGTCAAGGCTCCAGCGGTTTTGGCTCGCACAGCAACTTTGGGGACTCCGCTGGCTTCGGATCCGCTCCTCAAGGCTCCAGGGCCGGTGCCGCTGGTGTCCGTGGTGTGTCCTCCTTTGAGGCTGCCCAGTCCAACCAGTACCTGCCTCCTGATCATGGACCTTCTGCCGGCAGCGGTTTCCACAGCGGTTCCCGTGGTCAAGGTTAGTTTTGATTTGATTAAATAGTACATTACAACAGAGGCCGGGACGAAAAGGGTTGCCGGCCGAAGACATAGACGGCCGAGCGAAATGAGGCCGGATAGGTTGTATGTATAGTGCTTTTCTCAAACATGTAATGAAATAAACAACAAAAAAATCAAAGTTTTATTTTTTATACGCATAGTGCCAGAATGTCATGATGCCTGTGCCACAAATTTATGTGGAATGGAAATTAAAAAAGAAGACTTTGCCGGCCTAGGCCATCAAGATTTGTATGAAATTTCATTAACGACCTCTTGCCCTAGCCGCACCTGAAACGTCATACTTCGCAGCCTATTATAAGGAACATAACATCAATATTTCATTGCATGCTTGAGAAAAACATATTACATTCGTATACTGTGCTGTATCTCTATATTAACTACCATAAAGAAAAAACTGTACAGATGTAATGAATAATATTTTTCCATCGGCTAAGCTTGGGAAAACGTTGGAAAACGATTCATTGCGACCGACGTACATGTGCATTCAATTCTACTCGTATGCAAGTTCGTTCCTGGGGGGCCTGGCTGGCAGTGAATGTGTTAAACCCGAAGAAATGACATTTAACTATAGTAGTTGTCATGTCAAATGGAGAAATAATACCAGTTTTCATTCTGACATTTGACTAATAAAGTTTCATATTAACAGACTTGAACTTGTGAATTCATTTAATACGATAATTAATTCTACTTCGGGTTTACTAGTATTCCAAGTTTGGTCGTCATTACAAACATCTGTAACTGACTATGTTGCAAGCTGATAATATTTTCATCAAAACCGATAAAACGTGAATATGGGTGTAACTTACATTTACAAATTACTTTTAATTGTTTGTAAAGAATATTTAACTATATTGACAATCTTACACAAATCGACCTCGTCCCAAACTAAGCAAAGCTTGTACTATGGGTACTAGGCGACGATATACATACTTATATAGATAAATATATACTTCAATACATAGAGAACATCCAAGACCCAAGAACAAAATCCGTGCTAAATGCACAAATAATGCCCTGGCCGGGATTCGAACCCGGGACCTCTAGCTTCGGAGGCAGTGTCACTACCAACTAGGCTAAACAGGCCGTCAAAGAGACAGTAGAATTTGCAATACGGTATTTCACTCATAGTCAAATCAGCAACTTTTTAGGTAATGTCAAAAACGCTCGTTTACTATGAAGTTTGTAGGGAAATGTTCCTAATGATGTCTCAATTTTCTATGGTCAAACTGCATCCTTTATTTATGTTTATTTATTTGAAAATCTTTAAATTTGAATTAATAACCTGAAGTTTGATTTTTTCTGAGTAATTTTGTATGATTTGTTTATTGGTAACGTAAAAAATATATAGGTATTTATTAGTGCTCGGTAAATACGAGTATTGTACTATTCCACTTTTTTTGCAATTGTACATACCGAGTTTCGTAATTCGAATTTTCTTTGCAGACTCTTTCGGAGCTTCCAGCAACAAGAACCAATTCGGAGCCCAGTCACAGTTCGGCCAGAGCAACGGATTCGGATCCCACGGCTCCAGCGGCTTGGGATCTCAGGGCTCCAGCGGCTTCGGATCTCAGGGCTCCAACGGTTTCGGATCCCAAGGATCTCATGACTTTGGCTCTCACGGATCAAGCGGCTTCGGGTCTCACGGATCTAATGGCTTCAGCTCCCAGGGCTCCAATGGTTTTGGATCTCAAGGCAGTGGCTTCGGATCCCAAGGATCCAATGGCTTCGGATCCAATGCTCGTTCTCAGCAACAACTCCGTCAATACCTCGCCCCCAAGACATCTTCCTCCTTCGACAAGATCCCTCAACAAGCCTTCGACGAGGAGACTGGATATCATTACTAGAAATTTCGTAAACTAGAATCCCAATTGTTTATAGTTTAGTCAACGGATTCTTCTCTATATTATTCTGTGTAGTCAATTCGAATGTGTTCTAAATGCTCATTGTAAAAATGTATATCAACGACAATAAAATATTGTACATTGTAAAATAACTGGGTGATTTTATTTTGATTCCACAAGACTCAAAAGCTTTGGTATTAAGCAGAAAAAAAAATCAAATTAAAGGGAAAAAATTAGCTAGATGCCAGATGCGTGTATGTCAGATGTCGCAGGTTCGAATCCTGCTCGGAGCGCAAATTTATTATGTTTTTCCCTTTAATTTGAAATTTTCGTTAGCAGCGTTACTGTTTAATACAAAAATTTGTTTAGTATGGGATGGAGCATCGTTACTGACGATTTCTCAATGTTGTTTGAGACGTTGGTGCCGTTAAAAGAAGCCCAAGTCTTCTAAGGTAGATGTCGCTGTACGCCTCCCTAAGGCGTTGTAAGAGAGAACTAGTGAAGGATTTCGTGTCTAAGCTTGATTGGTTCCGATAGCTCAGTGGCTAGAGCGATTGGCCGCGTATGCCAGATGTCGCAGGTTCGAATCCTGCTCGGAGGTTTTATACATAATCACATAACTATGAAATATTGTGGCGAATTTGCATATTCCCAGTGCAACACCTTCATGCCCAACAGATGACATCTATTGCTCACCACTTTCATTGACATAATATTGAAAGAGTCATCTATAGGGTGTCAGTGACGTGGAGTGGTTCAATTACCATGACTAAAATTACTTCCGCGATGGAATATCTATCTCGGGATTTAAGACGATTTCTCATTAATTAGTCTAATGTTGAGTAATTGCCCGAATGTTTGACATCTTGATTATTAATAGTTGACATCCATCTTTTATCATTAATATTATGTTTTAAGTTGGAAGTGTCAAAGTATTAGGTCATGTTGAACACGAGGAGGCCTATGATGGTTGCCATTTTATCACTTATCGTCGTGGATAACATATCCGTCACGTTCTGACAAGTATGCGAGAGCGAGACTGATAGGTGTCTTATCCAACGATGATACGTGACAAAATGGCAACCATCATACGCCCGGCCGCATAAGGAGGACGTTTACAACTTACGAGTAAGAGATATCAGTAGCTTCAATATTTCAAAGATAATATTTACTTCTTGCTAAGTTATAATGAATACGCAATTTAGAAAACTAAAATGGATGCTTGTCTTAACACACTGTCTATAATTTGTTAGTAACTCTAGGACATTTACCTTACATTACGTATTAAATCACAAATTATACTTTTTTCCTTCTTTCCAAACAGTAATCAACTTTACAAACAGACATAAAATGCCTACATCCTTGTTATAAATAATAGTCGCAATTAATAAAGAGTTAACATAATAATGTAAGCATTCCCAAAACGTATCAGAAATCGTGATGCAAAACGTATAATTATTAGAACAATAAAAATTAAGCTGCCAGACATATAAGACTAACAATAAGCTTGAGAGTTCATACTTATTTATTACTAACTTAATTGATGATTGACTTTTTAATAGCATTGGGCATAATTACAGAACATCGTGATGTGGCTGATCGGTGTTGTCTCAATCTGAATGCAGTTTGCGATTTGGATTAAGTATACACATTTATTTATTTATTACAAACGTTTACATGACATTATAGGTACAGTTACCCAATGCGCCATGAAACTTAAGCTTACATAAATTAACTCACGCTCCCTCAGAAAATCAATGATGTCCTTAAGGGACTTTTTTCCGGTTTCATCTCCCCTCCAGTGAGGTGTAACTGTGCCGGCGATCCCGAGGGACTGGAACAGCACCTTCTTCGCTGCGCAGATGTCGGCAGCACTGAAGCTCGAAAAACAAACCTGCTCCGCGTCCAACTCATCTTCCAGCAGTATCCGCAGCAGAAGGCTGAGGAGCTTATTCACGACGGGTTCACTCATCGTTTCAACACTATTAGCAGTGGCCGAGCCGCGCTGATTCCGCAATTAATTAATTAATTAGTCATCAAAGCGTCTACGTCGCTGCGCGCATTGGACACCACTTACATGTGTAATACAAAGACTTTGCTCAGTACAAACATGTGAAATTAGCAGTTTTATTTTACTCTAGCTACCGCCACCATTTACTCGGTGTAAGTTTTTTTCTATGATTTGTCCATCCAAACGGTTTTCAACCATATACATTGTATAAATATTTTCCCTCTCACCTTTTTAAGTCTTTTATTTTGATAACCACCCAGAGTATTGAAGAAAAATCTTTTTATTAGCCCGTACCACCACCATATCAGCCGGCGGACGTCCACTGCTGGACATAGGCCTCCCCCATTTTCAAGGGGGGGAAATGCCATAATTGCCGCGCTTGGCATGCGGGTTGGCGATCGCAGTATCTCCACCGCACTCCAGGGATGCTGCTGACCATCCTCCGGTGGTCTTAGTCGTAGTTTTAGGACATACCCGGGTCCATTATATATCCCGTACATTAAAGTGCTAAAAATCCGCCATTTTGATTTTTAAGAATTTTAAGTACCCAGTGACACTCGCGCCATCTTGACAAACCCAGTGACGTGTCGCTAAACGTAATCAGCCGTTGAGTAATTACAAGCAAATATAGAAACGGACACACTCGTACATTAGGTACTGGTCAACCACATGACCCTCTTTTTGGGCTTCGCCGCAGTCGGGTACAAACAAAACCCGTCTCTACTGTGGAAAAAAGTTAACGGCTTAATGTGCATGTAATTGTTGGTTTGTGTTTATTACAAAGATTTATAAAAACGGACATATACAGCTGCAGATTGTAAACTCACCAAAAATTAAGCTTTCTCTTCCATAACTTTAGACACCAGACAGACAACATCATCATTATATCAGCCGAAGGACGTCCACTGCTGGACACAGGCCTTCCCCAAAGAGTGCCACAATGACCAGTCCTGCGCCACCCACATCCAGCGGACTTCCACGACCTTCACCAGGTCATCAGTCCACCTTGGCTTGGGTCTGCCCACGCTGCGGCTTCCAGTACGTGGTCGCCAACTCGAGAAAAGGTTCTCGCCCCAATGTTCTACGTGCTACGAGTATGTTCCCCGCCCACGTCCACTTAAGTTTAGCGATTCGGAGGGCTATATCGGCTACTTTGGTTCTGCTGCGAATGGCCTCTTCTCTGATGCGGTCACGCAGAGAAACATCCGGCATAGCCCTTTCCCATCTCTCTAATGCTTTTCGGGTGACTTTATGCCTTCTTATGAGGTTTATAGTATGAACGACCGCTTTTATGGACCATGTTTGAACAAGCAAAATAAGCTTTTGTTTTTAATTTGAAAAAGGGATTGAAGAACCGATAGCCGTTTATGCCGTAAATATACCCACAGTTAACGCAGGAATATCAACTCAAAACTCCTCAAGAATCGAAGATTATATTCCTTAAAATAATATATAATACACTATTATAATACTGTATAAAAACGTGTGCTTAAGACCAATAACCAATCAAGCCCTCGAACACGTCAAATCATCTCGTCGATAATTACAATATCAGCGATCATCACACAGAGTTTAGACACGGCCAATTTTCTTAACTAGTTTTTGTTTTTTCGTGCAGTTTTTCTAACATCGCACCTAACACCTGTTGCGAGCCGACAGATTGATAGTTTTTTTGGTAACATTATGGTTTTCGCGATTTTTTTGTTGTACTAATCACGTGTTACTACTTTAAGAGCAACGTTTTCAGAGTTAAGGTAAACGACGGTGTATTTCGCACGACGAATTCCTGATTTGTTCATGCGGAGGTTCATGAGAAAACTGACAGCTGTCAGTGACTGTCAATCGAGTCAGTACCGCTGTTTACCTTACTGCTACTTTTAACTGAGTGCTTCTCGGCAGCGGGGCGATACGAATGCAATACTGCCCCGCTTCTGCGCATGATATTACTACTGCGCAAACGTAATACTGACAGTACCTCGTTAATTGAGGAAATCTCTGCGACATCAGTAAGCTCGCGGCAAAGAACAAAATACGAGTACCTACATTCATTCATTCATATATTGCATTTTGTGGGTTTTACAAGATTTTATAAGTAGTTAAATGTTCCAGCATAAGCTACATTCATTCATTCATTTATTGCATTTTGTGGGTTTTACAAGATTTTATAAGTAGTTAAATGTTCCAGCATAAGCTACATTCATTCATTCATTTATTGCATTTTGTGGGTTTTACAAGATTTTATAAGTAGTTAAATGTTCCAGCATAAGCTACATTCATTCATTCATTTATTGCATTTTATGGGTTTTACATGATTTTATAAGTAGTTAAATGTTCCAGCATAACCTACATTCATTCATTCATTTATTGCACTTTGTGGGTTTTACAAGATTTTATAAGTAGTTAAATGTTCCAGCATAACCTACATTCATTCATTCATTTATTGCACTTTGTGGGTTTTACAAGATTTTATAAGTAGTTAAATGTTCCAGCATAAGCTACATTCATTCATTCATTTATTGCATTTTATGGGTTTTACATGACTTTATAAGTAGTTAAATGTTCCAGCATAACCTACATTCATTCATTCATTTATTGCACTTTGTGGGTTTTACAAGATTTTATAAGTAGTTAAATGTTCCAGCATAACCTACATTCATTCATTCATTTATTGCACTTTATGGTTTTACAAGATTTTATAAGTAGTTAAATGTTCCAGCATAACCTACATTTATTCATTCATTTATTGCATTTTGTGTGTTTTACATGATTTTATAAGTAGTTAAATGTTCCAGCATAAACTACATTCATTCATTCATTTATTGCATTTTGTGGGTTTTATAAGTAGTTACATGTTCCAGCATAACCTACATTCATTCATTCATTTATTGCATTTTATGTGTTTTACAAGATTTTATGAGTAGTTAAATGTTCCAGCATGAACCCCGTTAGGGCACAGCAATATTTTAAAGTACTTATCTAGGACTTAAATTACACGCTGACAAATTAAACCTAATGACTAACATACTCCTTCATATTGTAGTACGAGTTTTCAACCAGGAACTTCTTTAGCTTGTTATAGAAAAACGATTCTTTATTTATATTCTTAAGCTCTAAAGGTATGTGGTTATATACTGTCACTGCCATCTGGTAAGTACATATGGATCCCGCCCCGCCAAGTCAGGAAGTTGATTCGCCTTATACCTAATAGTTGATACTTATGTTTACACTTTAGTTTAAGATATAACTGACAACTTAAAAAAATGAATGAACCCCCACCACGCCGCGATTTATTTAGTTCTGTTATTTTTTTAATTTCCTAATTTACCCCCTTAAAAGGCCCCCTTGTTTTAAATTAAATTATAACAGTGACACTACCGTCTATGGCTCACCGGTTTACATATCAGTGCCGTATTACAGCTCAATCGGTCCAGTGGTTTCGGAGAAAACCGGCTGTCACAGACGGACGGACAGACAGACACACGAGTAATCCTATAAGGGTTCCGTTTTTTCCTTTTGAGGTACGGGACCCTAAAAACGACGTAAGTACACGTAGTAACTCATGTGACCACGCCCTTCACCCGACCGTGATCTGCATCGTTATTTGATAATCGTTCTTTTGTACGAGCTTTAAGGTTAATTCGTGTTACGTGTGGAATGTAATTTGTTTATTGGGCAAATAATACGTTAAGACAACCATTGTTAACCTGTGCTAATAAACCACCACATCAGCTCTAGGACGTCCACTGCTGGACATAGGCCTCCCCCAATTTCATGGGGGGTAAATGCCATAATCGCCACGCTTGGCATGCGGGTTGGCGATCGCAGTATCTCCACCGCACTCTAGGAATGCTGCTGCCCATTCCCCGGTGGTCTTGGTCGTAGTTTAAGGACATACCCGGGTCCCAATAAAGTACACAGTATATTAGGGTTTCGTTATCACACGACGAAATCGTTTGTTTGATTGGGATTCTGCAGGTTCAGCGCATGGAATTCTAATAAGGCACTTACTTAAAACAATACAAAGACACTTATTAAACACCTCAAAAAAATAAAATACTCATTATTGACCGAGCGAGCGAAGCGAGTGAAGCGTCTCCGTTTCAGCTTTCTTTCCGTCTGTCTTTCCGGATGCTCTTCTACAGGTCGCATTTCTCAACCGATTCTCGTGAAATTTTGTGGGCAGGTTCGATAATTATATAGATTTTTTTTGACAAGTAAGTTTTTGAAATTTTTTGAAATTAAAAAAAAATTGTGAGGTCTACCAGCTCACAGAGCCACTAGTCATAATTTTTAGGTTACTGTCAGACCCCACGCATCCTTCAGGATGCAACTGTACTGGAAATAACGCTAAGCGGATGATGATGATAAATTACTGTCAAAATTATTACATACTCGTACTAGCCTTTGCCAGCGACTTCGTCCGAGTAAACTTTCACTTCCTATTTCGCGCATTCGAAGAATGATTTTTGGAATAAAAAGTGTTCTATATGTTAAACCAGGCTATGGACTCTTTGTATACCAAGATTTATTATAATCTGTTTAGCAGCTTTTGCGTTATTGAATAAAAATCATCCAAACATGTAAACATTCACAATTATAATATTTACATCAAAAACAATTGTGCACATGTGCTCGTTCGTTGTTAAGATCTAGGTAGACTGTGCACTGCACATTCGCTTATTTATTTTTTTAAACAAGCTGTCGTGCCGTATGACGTCGCCTATCATCTTGCCTCTCGTATTTTGAATCCTTTACTACTAAACAAGCAAAATTTGTATATTTATTTATTTGTTTGTAATCTAAACCTGGGAAGCCGCTGTAACGATTTTGATTAAATTTACAATATCCGGGTTCACGAGGACGAAAAATCGATTTAGCTTATTCTCATTTTCGGAAATACACGAGCGAAGCTCGGTCACCCAGGTACTAGTTTTTAATAAACATCTTTTCTCTCCAACCATGCTCAAAACCTCTTAGTTCGTCTTTCTTTCTTACCAACTAATTCTTTCCATCTTTCGCCAACACTACATCTAGAAAACCTCTATCTAGTCTTTCTCTATCCCTTTTTATCGGCCTCCAGGTCTCATTCCCTTTAAAAAACACATCAAATATGTAGTAGAGAATTTGCAAATAGTGAGAGATTCCCAATAATGTTCGAGTGAACGCGTTCGGGAAGAAAGCTTGACCGTGACTGGGGGTGTGGAGGGAGCAGCTATCCAGTTACCAGTTCCGTTACCGTAGGAAATGTATGGTTTATGGTTTAAGAATTTATTTCTCTAAAAGAATGTTACAATTCACTTAAACTAGAGAAATAAAGAATTATCTTAACTTAATATCTTAACAGTGTACGAAAGTAGTAGCTAACATTATACAAAACAGTAGTTTCTACACCTTAATTTTAATTTAACATACAATATTTGCAAATGTGGGTACCATGTTTATCTTGTTAGCTGGTCGTAGCAACCACCCGCGCGGCGCGAGCGCGACCCATCTGAGATCTTTAGCCGACCAGCGTAACTTGAGCGAGAGATCCGCTGCCTCAGTGCGTTATCGGAAGACGTTCATCTGAGAATTGCCGAAAGATATTAGTCGTAATTATATAAAATACCACGGAAGATCGAATTGCAATTCGCCAGATTTAATAGATTTATCAGATTTGGTAGCAACGGAAACGCCTGCGCCGTTTATATGAACTATGAGTCCAACCAAGAATTAGGGTTACTAGCTCTTATCTTTTGACGAGTCCATAGCAAAGCCGATCGACAACGTCGGAACCGAAATCGTAATAATTATAATCGTATGGCATTTATTTTCGAACCGTTAGATCTTCGAGAAGACAGTACGGTTGCCAGTTTGTTGTACTTTTAGCAACCTAGGAGTCACGTGTAGGGTAACATTGGGACGTGGTGCAGCTTCGACCCCCCCCCCCCCCTTGACTGAAATCATAATACATCGTGTAATCATTGTGTATAATACAATGTGTACGATGACCCATTTACTTAATAAAATATGAACATGATGAAAACCTATACTAGTGGCTCTGAGAGCTGTAAACCTCGCAAAAAAAAATCTATTTCAAAATTCAAAATTTTCAAAAACTGACTCGTCAAAAAATTCTACTTCTGTATATAATTATCGAACCTGCTCACAAAATTTCACGAGAATCGGTTTTGAAATGCGACCTGTAGAGGAGAACATTCGGACAGAAAGACAGACATACGAAAGAATTATTGTCTAAAGCTGAAACGGAGACGCTTCGCTCGCTCGGTCAATAACTGTAAAATAATCTCAAATACAAAAGATAAACATCTGACATCACTGTGGACATCACGATACAAAATGCGTTTACGGCTTGAGAACAGCAATACTTATAAGTAGTTTTGTGCTACCATCGTCAACGCATTCAGGTGATGACAATATGTGCCTTATCTTAAGAGCAACAAAGTCTACTTTTAATAAATAATATGAAAGGTGAACGTATCACACGCCGCGACCAAGACCTTGTGCGACAGAGAAAGTGATCATCTCGTTACACATATAAAATCAAGACACGAAAACGGTTGGCGGCCTCTCACGGGGTCAGGGTTGCCAGGCTTTGGGATTTTTCCTCTGATGTTAGATATTTTGATTATCAGAGTACTTATAGTTATATCAACGGCCAGGCCTATCCAACTGTCATTTTGGCGCGAAATGGCGCTTATATCTCCCGGTGTAGGTGTTGCCAGGGTCATTGCCACATTAATTATCGCACACCGCCGTAAGCATTTATTATTCACAAATAGCGAAAAAATCAAAAGAATGATGAATATTCACATTTTTACTTGCATTACTACTTTTCGAGATTTAGATCGGTTCTAGGTGTTTTTAACACAACGTAAGAAGGAGAATAATCTCATTGAATGTTTATATGCGCCCCAACGGCTATCGGTTCTACGTGCAATTTATCCCTCCCACTGCCGCTTAAGTTTAGTGATTCGGAGGGCTCTATCGGTTACTTTGGTTCTGCTGCGGATAGCCCGATTTTAGTTGCGATCACGCAGAGAAACTCCCAGCGTTTCCCTTGGATTGCTCTTCGGGTGATTTTGAGCCTACTTATGAGACCCATAGTAATTGCACGGGGTACCTAGTAGGTGGTAGGGGAACCTACAAATTATTCCGGACTAGTGCGAACCTCTTCATCAAAAAAAGTCTAAGCGCGAGCTATCCAGTCACCCTTCGTCTCTCGTATAGCAATTTTGTTCCGAACCTTTACGGATCACTGGCGAACTACTGAGGTTTCACGAACCTCTTCTTAAAAAACCCTAAATTAGGAGAATCAACAGTAAACGGCACTTTTTAACCGACTTCAAAATTTCAAAAAAAGAAGGTTATCAATTCGGTTGTATGTTATTTTTTTTTTTTTTTTTTAATGTATGTTAGTCCATAACTCCGTCATTTCTTAACCGATTTGGAAAATTCTTTTTTTGATTGTATGTATATATATCCAAGTTGGTCCCGTTTATGTCAAAACGCAGTTCTGATGATGGGATCCGTGAGAAATTGAGGGAACTCCTCAAATCTTCAAGGCAAACATATAGTAATTTTTGTATTTTTATCAACAAGTCAAGCATTTTCATCCAAAAATGTGACATTTGATGAAGTGGAACTGCTGATGATGATCAGAACAGAACTCTTCAACGACGAAAAGTTCACTTTTGGCGATTTGTCCTTCTAGCTGTGTTTGTTAAGCAAGTGATGGGATCCAATAGGAATCGAGGGAACTCCTCAAATGTGAAAGGCACACAAATAGTGATTTTAGTATTTTCAAGAACTAATCAAGCATTTTCATTCATAAAAGTGACATTTGATGAAGTGGAACTGCTGATGATGATCAGAACGGAACTCTTCAACGACGCGTGGTTCACGTTTGGCGATTTGTTCTCTTCGTTTTGTTTGTCAAGCAAGCAAGGTTTTTTCCTGATTCCATGAGGAATTGAGGGTACTTAGTCTTCTACCATTATAAACATACATTATAGCCATTTTTATTTTATTGTATATCTATCTTAGAGTGCACCATCTAAGTATAATAATCTTTTACCGGCCTCCCCCATTGAAGTCGGTTTTTTTTCTTAAAAATTATTGTTCATACCTTTCTAGCTAGTCATTATTCTTCACATGGGATCATTCATGCGGGAATGCGACGGGAATTGGTTACTACCAGAGACTATGGAATTACATAGACTACCTATACCTTTGCATTGTGGCGTACCATTAACCCTTTTCATGGCGAATAAAAAAAAATTGCGAGTTTTAGCCTCTTTTGTAGAGAAAAAAACCGGCCAAGAGCGTGTCGGGCCACGCTCAGTGTAGGGTTCCATAGTTTTCGGTCCGTCACATTTTTTTTTTTGAAAAAATTACAAAAACTATTCTTCTTTCACTATTCAACCTATCAAGTTCAAAATAATTTTCCTACAAAGTTTTTATAAAGTTCTACTTTGGAGATTTTTTTCATATTTTTAAAACTTATGGTTCAAAAGTTAGAGGGGGGGGGACACATTTTTTTTAACTTCTTTAGCGATTATTTCCGAAAATATTAACATTATCAAAAAATGATTTTAGTAAACCCCTATTTATTTTTAAATACCTATCTAACAATATATCACACGTTAGGGTTAAAATGAAAAAAAAAATCACTCCCCACTTTACGTATAGGGGAGGTACCCTAATAAAATATTTTTTTCCACTTTTTATTTTACCACTTGGTCGGCGTAATTGATATACATATTAGTACCAAATTTCAGCTTTCTAGTGCTAACGGTCACTGAGATTACCCGCGGACGGACGGACAGACGGACGGACAGACGGACGGACAGACATGGCGAAACTATAAGGGTTCCTAGTTGACTACGGAACCCTAAAAAGAGCATCTAATATAATATTGTATTTGTACTATTTATATTTGTGTATCATATAAGATTTGTCGGCCTGTTTAGCCTAGTTGGTAGTGTCACTGCCTCCGAAGCTAGAGGTCCCGGGTTCGAATCCCGGTAAGGGCATTTGTTTCTGTGGTGAGCAGAGACATTTGTTCTTGAGACTTGGATGTTTTCTATTTATTTAAGTATATCGCCTAGTACCCAGCCCATAGTACAAGCTTTGCTTAGTTTGGGACTAGGTCGATTTGTGTAAGATTGTCCCCCAATATTTATTTTATATTTTTATATATACATATTTATCTATTAAAGATAAAACAAAAAAACGTAACTAAGAACTAAAACTAATCAAAATAAATTAAAGCTATAATAAGGGGTCACCCCGAGGCATGGTTCCGAAGAAATTAAATATATCGTCGTCTAGTACCCATAACACAAGTCTTATTGAGCTTACTATGGGGCTAGTTCGATTTGTGTAAAAAAAAATGTTCCCTAATATTTATAAGATACACTGCCAAGAAAAGGGTTAAAATGATTTGCCTGCTGCAGCTTGTTTCATTATGGAGAGACTGTACATTTTAATTCGTATAAGGTTCAGATCTCTACTTCACACAATAGCGCCACCTATGAACACAATAAAAAAAAACTCCTAATAGATGGCGCCAGTGTGTTAAACAGAGTAGCAAATAAGTTTCATATTTTGACAGTATTAGTACAAAATGTAAACAATCTAGTAAGGTCTTTCCCAATTTATATCTGAATTTATATCTATTAGGTTTTTTATACCACGTCGGTGGCAAACAAGCGTACGGCCCGCCTGATAATAAGCGGTCACCGCACCCTATGGACGCCTGTAACTCCAGGGGTGTCACATGCGCGTTGCCGACCCTTTAAAAATTTATACACTCTTTTCTTAAAGAATCCCATACTGTAGTTACTCGGGAAAACCTCGGCAGGGAGCTCATTCCACAACCGGAGCGTCCGAGGGAGGAAGTTCCTCTGAAACCGTACCGTACGCGACCATTTAGGTTCTAAGGTGTGAGGATGAATGCCCTGCCGACGGCGAGCGGTTCGATGATAGAAGGTTAGGTTCAAACGAAAGAACCAAATAAGAAGATTTAACAAAATTTTCACGCTTTTTATAATTTATATCGGGTAACCCATAAAACACCCATGCGATGAGCTGTTGCCACCTCTCACTATATTGACCTTCGAGAGTGAGAGTGCGGCCTTGGCAGTGAGAGCAAGTTTGTATATAATACAGGGCGATTATGCAACGATATTATCGATGTTATGTTTGTATCGGATGTGAGCAGTGGGCTTAGGTACTTGTTTTTGTGGTTAGAGTTGTAACCATCAAGCATTAGTACATTACAAGTGCAGAGAACAGGAATTTCGCAACGAGCGGTGATAAATTGAAACACGACCGAAGGGAGTGTTTTAAATCGACACGAGTTGCGAATTACCTGTTCGCACGTGTATCGTACAACGTTTTACAGTACATATAGCTCTTTAGTTTCGATATATGCACGTAATCTGCTGGTTATCGCACTCGTGCGGTAATATAGCACCATATGTACTGTAATAGTACATTACGATGCAAGTGCAGTAAACAGGAAATTCGCAACGAGTGGTGATAAATTAAAACACGACCGAAGGGAGTGTTTTGAATCGACACGAGTGTTCGCACGTGTATCGTACAACGTTTGACAGTACATATGGCTCTTTAAAGTTTCGACATATGCACGTAATCTGCTGATTACCGCACTGGTGCGGTAAAGTAGCACCATATATACTGTAAATTATGTTATGGGTTTTTTAACGAACTTTATTTGTTTGCATTGCCAACAACCCTTAAAGATTTTTTTTTGGTTAATTTGTTCCTAAGTATAGAATTTTAATCGTCTTATTTTACCCAATAACTTAAAGATCCGTGCCCTATTCCCACCTCGTTATTACTTCCTTAGGTGACTTCCTGATTTGGCGGAGCGGGAGCGATATGTCATAGGTATTTTGCTCTTTGACGTAAGTTTACTGATGTGAGATTCCCTTAGGTACTTGACGAAATACTGTCAGTATTACGTTTGCGCAGTAGTATAATCATGCGCAGAAGTGGGGCAGTACTGCTTTAGTATCGGTTGACACTGACAGCTGACAGTTTTCTCATATCTTACCGCCTCCGCATTGACAAATCAGGAAGGCGCCTTAGCCCCAATCTATGCCCCTTATATTATCGATATACTAACTCATCTAGATTTTACATCACCCATTAAACAATAGTACATTACTACAGAGGCCGGGACGAAAGGGGTTGCCGGCCGAAGACATATAGACGGCCGAGCGAAGCGATGCCGCATAGGTCTAAGGCGGGCAACCCCATATTTCCCGCCGAGGTATGTATAGTGCTTTTCTCAAACATGCAATGAAATAAACAACAAAAAAAAAACAAAGTTTTATTTTTAATACGCATAGTGTCTACCACTATGCGTATTAAAAATGTCATGATGACTGTGCCACAAATTTATGTGGAATGGAAATTAAAAAAGACTCTTAGGCCCTTAGGCCTGCAAGATTTGCATGAAATCCCATTAACGACCTCTTGTCCTAGCCGCACCTGAAACGTCATACTTCGCAGCCTATTATAAGGAACATAACATCAACATTTCATTACATGTTTGAGAAAAATAAAATTGTTTATCAAACCGATAGTAAACGGGTTTATCACTATACTAACAAAGTCTGTAATGTAACCTCTTTTTTGTCTGTTGACGACGTCCTCACATTTACAGGATACGATTTTAACCTTATCCCAGTAATATTATTAAATTTAAACTATAGAACCAAGCAACATTTCTTAGTATAGACTATTAACTTTGTTACGTATTAACCTACAATAAGACCAAACATTATAAAATTCTGAAGAAATGGACGTTTATTGTTAAAATGTATAATTTCAAAGATATTCTATTATACGTATTTATTTACCGATGGCCAGTTTTTAGGGTTCCGTAGTCAACTAGGAACCCTTATAGTTTCGCCATGTCTGTCCGTCCGTCTGTCCGTCCGTCCGCGGATAATCTCAGTGACCGTTAGCACTAGAAAGCTGAAATTTGGTACTAATATGTATAAAAATAAAAAAGTGGAAAAATAAAAAGTGGAAAAAAATATTTTATTAGGGTACCTCCCCTATACGTAAAGTGGGGAGTGATTTTTTTTTTCATTTTAACCCTAACGTGTGATATATTGTTAGATATGTATTTAAAAATAAATAGGGGTTTACTAAAATCATTTTTTGATAATGTTAATATTTTCGGAAATAATCGCTCCAGAAGTAAAAAAAAATGTGTCCCTCCCCCTCTAACTTTTGAACAATAAGTTTTAAAAATATGAAAAAAATCTCAAAAGTAGAACTTTATAAAAACTTTGTAGGAAAATTATTTTGAACTTGATAGGTTGAATAATTTTTGTAATTTTTTCAAAAAAAAAAAAAATGTGACGGACGGAAAACTACGGAACCCTACACTGAGCGTGGCCCGACACGCTCTTGGCCGGTTTTTTTACTTATTGATGTCGCTAAATATGATACTATTACATACTTACTACTAGCTACGAATGGCTTATTTATTTTTAACTTAATTGGAACATCATTCCTTATTACCTGTTTTAATTAGATGAGAATAATATGGCTCTAAACTAAATTTATAACACAACTTATATTTTTGTCATGTTGGTATGTCTGTAAGTCAGTTCTCAGGAAATTTCTCATTTTGGGTCTCGGTTACGCTGAAAGTCTTTCCTGCAGCTAGTGATACGGCCACTTTATATGTCGCAAAATGTTGGTGCGAAGTATTTTTTTTGACCATGTCGGTAGCAAACGAGCGGCCCGCCTGATGGTAGGTGGTCACCACAGCCTATGGACGCCAGCAACTCCAGTGGTGTCACACCCTTTTACAATGTATACACTCATTTCTTCAAGAACCCCATACTGTAGTCCCTCGGGAAAATTTCAGCAGGGAGCTCATTCCGCAACCGGAGCGTCTGAGATTTTATATTTTATACTATTATGATTGAAAACTCGAAATCGACACGTCGTGTCGCATACGTATCGAAACAGTCTGTCGCACAATATAACTGGCTCCCAATTACAATTACAGCACATTACAGCATTCTCTCATTACATTAGTATCAAGGTTCGTATCGAGATCCGTTTTACTGTAATAAGGGGAATTTCGAAACCGTATAAATGTGCCTCAATCGGGTCATCGGGCACAGTTCGTTTCTGGGTGTCATCTGTTGAACTTGGACTTACAGAAACATGTATTTAGTAAGTTTATAATAGGTAAAAATGTCGTAATAGGTACCTAATAATAGGATAACAAGTAAAAACATAACATTTAGAACTAAAACTGGCTTCGTCTGTAGACTGAGCTAAACGAACGTGATTTATTTATTTATTTATTTATTGCAACCATGTTCATTATATACAATAGATGCCAGTATTACAATTGGTAGGTACATGAAAACCCTGTTAGGGTATTGTAAATTGACTTACGTACTAAATTATAATAACAATTACACAATTCTAAATTTATAACATATACACCATAATATTAATCGTTGCTGATCTTTACCTTTTAATCCACGATATAATTTATTCTAATAAATATAATTAAAAACTACCTATACTATTGCAAACTATTATCCGTTAAAAATTCTTCAACTGTGTAGTATGTGACTTATATTTCTCTTCACTAGATACGCTTTTTGGTAATTTGTTGTACATGAGGACTGACCTGTAATGTGGACTATTTCGAAACATTTCTAGTTTGGGTTTGGGAGGTTGTACTATCGTATGTTGTCGTTGGGCACTTTTTACATGTTCATACAAAGGCCGCGGCTTCTAAAATGTAAATACAAGGCAGCATCAGAATATTTTCTGTAACAAAATGTGGTTTGCAACTAGTTCGTTGGTGAATATTTACAATAATTCTTAGACACTTTTTTTGACTTATAAATAAATTACGTGCCTCATGACTATGACCCCATAAGACGATGCCATATTTCTGCCAGGAATACGCATAAGCATAATATGCTGACTTAGCACATTCAGAGTGTGTATTCGACTTCAGTATTCCAAACATGATTTGGGCCAATTTTGATTTTATTTTTGAGATATGCTCATGCCTGTTCAATGAGACATCTATAGTAACACCCAAGAGAGTGAAATGTTTTACTTCTTCAATTTTTAGAGTATTACTAATTGTTGAAAGATCTATTGGTTGCTTTTGATAACGGTGAAACTTTTTTGAAGGGTGAGCCAAGATGTCGTGTTGTACAAAGAGTCTACAATTGTATTTGTACTATTTAAATTTGGACAGTCGAAAAGAAAGGATACGTCATCAGCGTACAGTATGTTAAAATATTTACTTGATTTTGGTAAATTATTTATATAAACAATAAAGAGTAAACACCCTATCACACTGCCTTGTGTGTTGATTCCGACTGTACGCAAGCTTTTTTTAAATCTAGATATTGGCATACATTAAATTTCGTCATAATTTTGTTTAGAAGTTCATCATAAAATAATTCGGAATATCGATTCTAAATCCTTACATGATTTTCTTCATTGATATGTCTACTGGCGTTTTTTGGTCATCACCTGACATTATCTTGCTTTTTTGTTGGGACGAAGTGCAGCTGACTAGCCAACTGGAGTAATGAATCAATTAGATCGTTCAATCCAGGAAGACGCCCCAAATTCTAATTTACCGCTTGGTAGGAATTACAATTACAAACAAGTACGCCACGAGATAAATGTGGTGCTTTGTCGTGGATTAGACAATATAATATGTGTAAATAATGGGCCACTTTGGAAAAGATTCATGTTTAAACATCAACATCATTATTCCAAGCCTGAAATCGCCCACGGTGTAGCATAGGCTTAGATTACACCACTCATGTCGGTCCTGTGCTAGTTTTACATTTAGGGCTTAAATTATTTCTCTATTTGTCATCCACAGTTCTACATAACCCTTCTGGCGCTGATCGCGCTTAGCTCCACCGCTCAGCTTCCGTCCAGGAGCTACCTTCCCCAGCAAGGCGGCTTCAGCAGCCAGGGAAGCCACAGCAGCCAGAGCCAGTTCCTTAGCTCCAGTTCCAGTTCAAGTTCCACTGGGAACACGCGTCCGCAGCAGGAGATCGAGAAGAACGCTGATATTCTAAAGCAGGACACTGAAGTTGGGGAATCTGGTGAGTAAAAACGGAAAAGTTTGTTGGCGAGACCGCGCTCATTTTAATATAATCTCCCTTAAGAATACTGCGCGGTCAACCAGGGCACGTAAGGGATGATTCACAATAGGCCGTTCCGTGTCCGGGCCGGCCCGTTTTCTTCTAGAGAAATACACCGGCCATTGCGTTTGCTGTCATAGAAAACGATTCATCCTTAAAATGAGCGTGCTCTCGCCAACAAGCGGCGTAGGTATTTGGAGAGGATCTGCATTTCTCTCCCTAGCTTTTCACACCATCTACCAGCACGGCTAGCACAACTTGGCGCGCGAGCTATCTCACGCGCGAGATAGGCAATCCGTCTCTTTCTGTGTGTACCAATTAGAAAGAGGCGGATAGTCTATCTCGCGCGTGAGATAGCTCGCGCGCCAAGTTATGCTAGCCGTCCTGGATCCTCATTACCTTCATGTATATCACACCTGGAGCCCGATTCATTAAACTACAAGATACAGTTTTACAATGATTAACTGTCACTAATGAGGCGTTTGCCAAAGTGACAGATTTCTGTCGCCGTGTCTCATATACGTTTCATCTCTCTCCTCAGGTTTCCACTACAGCTTCGAGACCTCCAACGGTATCCGAGCCGAGGAATCCAACAACGCTGGCAACTCTCAAGGTGGTTTCTCCTACAAGGGTGACGACGGCATAATCTACACCATCACCTACACCGCGGGGGAGGGAGGCTACAAGGCCCAGGGTGCACATCTGCCTGTCGCTCCCCCGACGCCTGAGGCTATACTGCTGGCCTTACAGCAGAACGCTAAGGATGAGGCGGCTGGTATTTATGACGATGGTAAGTGTTTTAATTTGTCTATAGTTAAGGGCAATCAAAACGGGTACAGTTCTTACATTTAGAACTTCTACATATGTACAAGTTTTGTTTGCTGTAATAAAATCAGGTCAATGTTTACTTTCATACTGCCCTACTAAACTTGCGTTGGTAATACTTATTCCGACACGCTGTAAAATAATACTGTAATTTATTTTAATACGTAATTTTTTATCCATACAACTAAGCATTTCGTTAAATAGATAGAGTAAAGGTATCTAATATCAAAACTTGATAATTATATTAAACATTTCATAAACAATAATGCAAAACAAATGAAGATTGAAGTATGCAAGTTGCAGGTTGTTACGCCATCTATGATATACCGCCAGAACTTATATTCACGGTGCAGAAGCACGCACATACTTTTTCTGTATCGCAACAGCTTGTTCTGTATCGACGATTCAATAGCGACATCTAGTTATTTTTTAAAACACTTTCGAAAAGGTTCCAAACTTTTTCATTGCTTCATTATATTTATGCTAATAATATATACGGTATTTGTTGAACTCGTACCGATATTGACTATTCATATTGTTAGCATCAAAAACAAGAAGATAACAGCGAGCTTTTTTTAAATATTACTTTTTGTTTTTACCAATAGTGCATGCGATATATCTGTATGATCTCGGAATACTAACCCATTAGCAATTTTGGAAAATAATGAGCGCCATTTTGTTTAGTGTTTTTGACGGCATTCTAAAATTGCTATTTGACATTATTTGGTTACATCAAAAGATAAAACGCTACATTGTATGTAAGTAGGTACATAATTTCTTTGTTCCTAATCAATATTTGCTCGTTTAATATAGGAATACTATTAAACGAGAAACAAGTGTATATTTTTTTGTAAATAAGGTCTCGAAAACTGCTCGACTTTCATGAAGTTCACGATGAGTTGACGGGGACGATGAATTGATCGAGCTAGGTGTAATGTACGAGAAAACACGTTATCACCAGAAAAACACGAAAATCGTAGAGCAAAGCGTCTTCCAGGTACTTGATTTCTAATTTAACATCCGCTATTTCAGGAAAGTACGACCCAGCGAAGCACGGCGGTGGAATGGGCTCCGGGTCTTCGTCTTCATCGTCAGGATCAGGGTTCAGCGCCTACCAATCTTCTTCATCTTCTAACTTCGGCTCCACCAGCCACCAGGCCAGCTTCAGCCCTAATACTGGATACCGATATTAACCTACAGTATCTGTTTTGAACCCACGAAAACTCATTTCTCCGAAAAAGTTTTTTCGAAATATTTTTCTTACTACTTTTGGCCGAAGTAAGAACAACCTGAACTGCGTAGTAATTGTGTGATATTTCGAACGCTAGGACATATAAACTGTCATTTACACCTCCAAAAAATGTCAGTTAATATTTGCTGACGAGCGTTTCAAAAGATACACAATACCCTGTTGTTCTAACTATATTTTTCTCATCATTTACACCGAAGTTTTCTTTTCACAGAAAGTAGTTTTCGGAAGCGTGATTTTTTTCTCAGAAACTAGTTTTTGTGAACAATTCGGCTTCTTATCTAAAGTTTTATGCTCACAATGTACAAGTATCAACTTCGTATTTTTTATAATCTTCAGTTCAAATACATATCAGAATAGATTTTGCTGTTAAGCCATTAACCATAGAACGTGAGTTCAAGCCTCGCCTCCTTTGCTTGAAGCAAAAAATGGTCAGTAAAAAATTTAAGACAACGATAAAAAGGCAAAGAAGAAAAAGAATAGGTACCGAGAAGTACACTCTCTTAAAAGAAACCATATCAAATATTCCATTTTGTGAAATATTAGACCTCAATATTTATCTTTTCCTAGCGAAATAACGTCGTACCTACGTGTAGTAAACTTTTCTTATGTTAGAACAATACAAAATATAGATAAAATAATAAAGTAAAATATTACTTAGGCCAAATTTCAAAATTGGTATGTGACTTTATCAGATGTATTTAGCATTTGTTTTTATGTCTTTGATTTTTGTTTCAATTTCTTTATTGTCTTTATTAATGTGTGGCTTAGTTATGAGAAATAATAGACCAGGTGACAAAAGTACTGAACGTACGACTAAAATACTAACTCTCCCAATTACGTATTCGCTCATGAGTATTCGCACAGTTAGTATTTCAGTCAGTAAGTTTTAGTTTTTTGTAGGTTATTTAGTTTATGTTTTGAGCTTTTAACCCCTTACTTATTAATACACCATTTTTTTTACGTCGCGTTAGTATATTGTAAGACTTCTTTCACGAACTTGGCACTCTCCCTGGACCTCGATGTGTTATGTAAATAATATGTTTAAATAAGACTTAAGCATTTTAACACCGTCGAAATTAATTTTCGAAATTAATTGTGATTAAGTACTTATAATTATTTTATATAAATTATGAGATTTTTGTGGACATGATTTTTATATTTATGAATAAATATTTATTGAGAGATTATAATAAAACAATTGTTTAATTTTTGAATCGTATCCTACCGTTCAGCGTGAGAAGGTAAAGCCAGACAGAATTACTTCGCATTTATGATATTACTACCGTTTGCTTTTACTTGGCAGTTTCTTTCCGCCCGGGTGAGCTGCCATCACGAAGTAAACACTTAGTAGTAGGTATATTTAATTCTTCTAAGTTATAAGTAATTCTTCTAAATATATATACAGAGTCTGACCTGCAAAAAAATAAAGGACGCTTCATTAGAGCATCTGCAGTAACCTCTTGTGTCCAAAAAAATTATCTTTTTTCAATTGGGAGAAATTTTGATCTAAAGTTGGAGGTCATATCAATGTATTGGATCTTGGCACCACGAGATTACAGCGCGGCAGTACTGCTGATTTTGAGGTAGCATCTAGTTATAACTCATAATCGTTGTTACATTTTGGGTTAAAAGGGATATTTTTGAATTTTTTTAAACATTTTTATAAATTTTTAGTGTTTTTAAAATAAATAGTTATTAATATCACTCCACTAGGGTAAAAAAGTACACGTAAGTTATATTTGCATTTTTTAAACTGAAACCATATGGAAATTATTTCTGGAGAGCTCAATAGTGTAACGTTAATTTTTTGCTCCTATTACAGGCCACACCTGTTTATCAATGTTAAACATAAACTAGTATTAACGGATGCTTCTTAAGTAGAAAGCTTACTCGTACCTAGTTCCTAAACTAATCTATTTCACAGCCGGCAACGATTGCTATGATATAATAATTTCCTGTTGATTTGAGTGATGAATTAATTGGTTTTTTAAATACCGTTTCCTGTCCAACGGTGTCGTGCCTGATATATTTATGGTGGTGTGTCACAACTTAACAGCCGGGCCACTTAATTGCGTCGCGGCAAACGTATTATCTGCTCATTGCACGGTCGTCATTTCTTTCCACGAATCAATTTGAAGCTCGCATAGATCGATCTCCACAGCATCGGCCCAACGGTATCTTGGGCGGCCGACCGGGCGTCTCCCAAACTCCCAATCGGTTTACCCAGGTAGGCTCTTTTGACGCAGTATCAGTAATTTACTGCCACGATATCTAGTGTTAGGACCAACAATTTTTATCATTTCATTTTTATAAGACCTGTCGTAGGATTATTATTTAATGGGGGGCGTCGTGGTGAAATGCTCGCGATCCCATTGCACCCCCTTTAAGAGTCCCCATTACGCTCGGCTGAACTCGATTCTCCATACAAACGTTGTTTCGTTGTCATTTTGAAACGCCTTGCTGAAATTACATGAAACTTTGTGTATACAATGGGAGCTGCCATATTTCTTTTCTATTACATTTTCTGTTGCTAGAAAATGTAATAAGTACAAGTTTTTGAGTGTTTTACGTCTTGTGTGAAAACCTTAATAATCGCTGTATTTTTTCTCCATTATAATCTAAAGCAACAGAAACTAATTTCTGACCTAGATATACCGGATCCTATTGTGTATACAAAATTTCATTATTATGAGAGCGAAACTACGTTTGTATGGAGAACCGAGCTTACTGCGGACTCTTAACGACGGGTGACGCCGGTGTGTTTTTAGTGGATATGCTCCTCCTGTCACCACTACTCGGCGCGGGGAGAGAGTCCCACATAACCCCCAAATGACGTTCCGGGCTGGGGGTACGCATAAAGCATTTTCTCACCGTCAAAAAAAAGGTTTATTATTTAATTGGACATGAATAACAAACAGGGTTTATAAAAAATGTTTCCATTTATTCACAGAATAAATAATTTCACCCATATCGTCATGATCACTATTACTAATATCAGAGTATTAACCAGTGTAACAAACCACAAAACTAACAACAGGGACTGTAGAAATGATGTCTAGTTTCAATGTTGGTATCTCATTGATACAATTAATAAGATAATAGTTTCAGAATTTAGACGTCATTAATTTTTTAGAATAAGATTTACCCCAGCTGTTTTGAAGTGATGCGCTTACGTACTATTTTGGCATTTGATTTTTATTGCTGCAATCTTACCGCAATTACTATACACCTATTATCACATCATCATCATATCAGCCAAAAGACCACTGGAGAAAGAACAATTAATGACAGTAAAATTTTCTTATTTGTTTCTTTCGTTTGAATCTCATAGGTATTATTTATTTTGCTTTGACATCACTCCAACAGCCTCCATTTTAGTTTTGTCTAACATTAAGCCGGATTATACTAATCTGACGTGCTGCTCTGACGTGTCCTGACGTCTGACATAGTTTGTCGTCAGATCAGGACGCGTCAGAGCAGCATGATCGTGAATCTGAACGTCACGTCAGAAAAATATGAATTCAGCTTTATTCTCAACGTCTTCGATTTCATGATCATTATATCACCATTCTTTTTGTATCTTTGATTGTACAATTATTTTCAACTATTTTATTTCTATTGCATTGTGTCATGAATCCTTACGGCTAGATTGAGATGGCGTTGATTTAGTACTTGTAGTTGTTCTGTCTGAACCCAGCGCTCGCTTGCGCGCGCGCATAGGGTTGCTGCGCGAAACCGGCTGCGCCGGCGCTATGCTGATCGGGCTTGTATTGACCTGAAATTTGAAAATGGAATTTGTGTAAATGATTGTTTTGCTCTGCCGAGAAGAGGAGATAAATAATATATGTTTTTCTTTTGTTTATGTTATCTTATCCCGATTGCGTCTTTGGGTCCCCTAGTATTTAGCCCCAACGTGTTTTTGTAAAAGCGACTAATATCTGATTTTCCAATTCAAAGAGGAAACTAGGTCTCATTGGATTATATTTGATGGCAAGTGCGGCCACCTAATTCTTACCCTCTTTCTATTCATAAAATTTAACAAACCTCTGTTAATTAAAATTTGTTTAGCCCTTTTTTCACAAAAATATATGTCAAAGTGACAGAAGGACAAACGAATTTTAGCGGCTTTATAATTTAAATAGGTTTGATGTACATTTATTTAAGAATAAGAGGGTTTGAATTTCTAGTCTCTCGAAGACGATAAAAGTAAATTAAGTAGTTCAGCTAGCAGGCCACAAATACCACAATGGCGCTTTTATAAGTCGGGCTTTACCGTAGTTTCAAAAGAGAATACTGACTTTATTGTATCACTCACACTAAGGAACTCCAAGATAGCGCCTAGCATGGCATTAATAGTACATTACTACAGAGGCCGGGACGAAAGGGGTATTCGCTTCGCTCGGCCGTCTATATGTCTTGGGCCGGCAACCCCATATTTCCCGCCGAGGTATGTATAGTGCTTTTCTCAAACATAGAATAAAATAAACAACAAAAAACAATGTTTTTTTTTAATACGCATAGTGGCAGAATGTCATGATGCCTGTGCCACAAATTTATGTGGAATGGAAATTAAAAAAGAGGACTTTGCCGGCCTAGGCCTGCAAGATTTGTATGAAATTCCATTAACGACCTCTTGTCCTAGCCGCACCTGAAACGTCATACTTCGCAGCCTATTATAAGGAACCTAACATCAATATTTCATTGCATGTTTGAGAAAATTAATTACCTCTTATTTACAATCGTTAATTATGTTCAACACCCTCATACATATTAACATCTGTTAAACACTTCCGATATTCAATTGTTTGCCATTCCTGTACAGCCGACTTGAAAGCATGTGAAAAGAAATCTTATTAATGAGGCATAGAGTGCAAAATGCATCTTCGACACCGTACATCCTTCACAGGCAAATTCCCATCCCACAAACTGTATTTTACACCACGATAGTCTTTAAATTCCAATTTACTTTGTCAAGGCAAATTCACCTTTGATTGTACAGTATTAAGGAACGGTCGGTTTCCCAAGATCTAGAGTGAGGGGTCATTGTGAAACACCGAAAGGTCAGTGCAGTACAGGTGTGTTCACATAAATTACTCTTAAAACGCCCAGGTAATTTTGTTTCACTGCCGTATTTGTAGGTTACATTATGAACCGTATAATTAGATTCGGTTTAGATCTGATGATTGATACTAGTATTTTTATTTACATCGTTTAGTCATTGTTATGTAAAAAAATGTTAAAGTCTTTTTGGTAAATAAATTCTATTCTAGTTTATTCTATCATATCAAAAATAGTATAATTTAAATGAACCAAATGCGATACTATGTAATATTTATAGATTGTTAAAAATTGCATTGTCAATAAACTGAGGTTGAAATCTTTGTTATATTAATAGTCATCTAAACCAACAAACTATAAAATTGATTGACCTAAGTGATTTCTAAATTCTGTACATCAAATAGTTAGGTACTAAATTTTAAATGCCAATTTTGCTCTTCACATTCACTCTCAAACTAAAATTTACATAATCGATACCTAGTCAGATGATTAGGCAAGTATTTAACGGAATTGAGATTTAGGTGTTTCATATGTAATACCTATGACTACGACTTTATAAGCAACATTATAGAGGGGAAAGTTGAAGGCAAGCGAGGAAGAGGAAGACCAACAATAAGCTACATGAAGCAAATAAAAGAGAAAGTAGAAGTCGTGTCGTATATGGAAATCAAGGAAATGGCTCTGGATAGAGATGGTGGAGAGAACTGCATGCTTCATCGGTTACACCGAAAAAAGTTTAACTATTCAATTCATGATGATCTGTAATACAAATGTGGATACTTCTGTACCACAATTGTTCAAACATAACAGTTTTCGAGCGGGAACGGAGAAAGAAGTAAGGAAAATTAAATTAGGGGAAAAATCCCAAGCTCACATGCTATTGTGGAAACTACAGGCCATTCCTTCTCATCTATAAAAGGTATGTCCAGCAATGTATCGCTCATTGGCTATGATAATTAGGCATAGATTGCACCAAACTGTCTGTAATCGTAAGCTTCGTTGAAATCTGATTGTATGGAATGTTCGACAGATGCCAGCGCCATATTTAACAGTGATCGGTCTCTTTTCGTCAGAGGTCGGATTCCAAGGTGGTCTGACACCATCAAGAAGGCTTATGGTTCCATATATAAAACAACTTATATGGCTCTGTCAAGGCAAGCACCCCTGTTCCTCCAAGTAAGCCCTGGCAAAGGGCTCGTCGTATGAAAGGACATCGTCGGGCACGATTCTCAGTCATGAGGAAATGACTTTCTTCTCGCTTTTCAACACGAAGAAGAAGGCCTGAACTCGTAAGTTGGTGCAACCCTGGCCCTAGAGTCTAGCTGATGATCAATTATAGGTAACATGTACTCACCGTCGTCAATAATGCCAGCGGCTTCATCCGCAGCGTTCTTCGCCAGAGCCTCCAGGATGGCCTCGGGGGTGGGGGGAGCGGTGGGGAGGTGAGCGCCCTGGGGCTGGAAGCCACCCTGGCCGGCGGCATACGAGATGGAGTACACCTGGCCGTCGTCGCCAGTGAACTGGAAGCCACCCTGGGACTCGATGCCGTCCGCCTGGAATGTTAATATTTTGAATAAGCAATTGATACTAGCTTTTTTTTTCAGAAACGCTAGTAGATTTTGACTTGTAAGCGCCATCGCCGCTTACTTGCAGTAAGAAGTTCATTTATTTCATTTATAGCACGGGACTGGGATGAGTGGCGTCGAAGAGAGGCCTGTGCTCTGCTGTGGGCGTTTATAGACTGGTAATGATGATGATGATGAAGTAATACATCCGACAAGTATGCCAAAAGAAAATATGCGTTTTTATGCCAAAAGTGGTTTGCCTGGCGGATTACTCGCCACTATGTTAGTACAAGCATTGAGTACAATAGAGAAGATATCGAGACAAAGAAAAATATAGTAGTTATTATTTAATCTATAATTATTGCGATTCTTAAAGTGTTGTTGTGGTTTATGTTTGAGTTTGAGACGTGCTGTGACGTTTTTTTATTTTATACAGGGTATGGCCTGTAATAGGAGCAAAAAATTAAACGGGACACTATTGAGCTCTCCAGCAATTATTACCAAATGTTTTTAACTGAAAACAAAAGTTTTTTGTTTTTTTTTTCGCGAAAGTAGCTTGTATGTACTTTTTTACTCTACTGGAGTGATATTAATAACTATTTATTAAAAATACACTAAAATTTTATAAAAAAAACTAAAAAAATCCCAAAAATATCCTTTTAAACCATAAATGCGACAACGATAATGAGTCAAAACTTGAAGCAACCTCAAAATCAGCATTGACTGCCGCGCTATAATCTCTGGGTGCCAAGATCCATTACTTGGAGGTCATAACTTTAGATCAAAATTTCTCCCAATTGAAAAAAGATATTTTTTTGGACACAAGAGGTTACAGCAGATGCTCTAAGGAAGCGTCCTTTAAATTTATTGCTCCTATTACAGGTCACACCTTGTATATGTGCGCATTATAAGGACGTGAAATTATTAAAATATCAAAATACTTGAGTATAGCGGTTACATGATAGCCATTGGAGATACACAACCTTAAGATAATAAAGGCGTTAGATACTTTAGACTGTTATAATTAATAGTAAGAATTTATGAAACTCCATTGATAAGCCACAGGCAACGCCCATCATAAGACGCCATTACTCATGTATCGCCAATTGTGAAAGCAGAATTTCATTGACGTACGATGCAAAAAACTGACGGATGAACGTTGCATGATGTTAATGATACGGCCAAATACGGCAGGGTTCAGGGTTGCGTAAGACAATGATGAAATTGATGATCTTGGATTTGGCAGGATGATTTTTGATTGTGATGATAATGATTTGCGACAGATGATAAAGTGGGGTCAGTTGGAGTTACAAATTGGACGGAATATGGGCACGGAAGTGGGTTAGTCAAGTTTGTGAATATTAAGTTGGTTATCCATGAATTGGTTGAACTTAGGTTTGTACAAACTGGAATACATGACTGGCCTTCTTTTGAAATGACCATAATTGTATATTTATTGCATTACATGAGTTTTTAATTACATGTATATTATTAAATAAACTAAATTAAAACCTTACAAATCTAAAAACCTAAGTCTAAAATTGGCCCCTGTGGCATGGTGCCGAGGATGCTGGCAGCATTTCCTCGCTGGATCGCAATACTTATGCGTTGGGCGAGGAAGCTGCCAGCTCTTTTGTCCCCGGTTACATCGACCAGCCGTTTAGCTAACTCTTTAAACAGTTTCTGTGCTGCAGGGCCCCACGGACCAAGAGTCTCGACTCCAAAAGCAATAACTTAGACTTAAACTTTACTTTTGAAATTGATATTAATCTCGCTATGAATTCTGGTTTGTTTGAATTGACACAAACATCCTATTTGTGTTTTTGCCGGTAGTAACATAAAGAAGGCCGCGGTCAGATATGCCAGTTAAGCCCAAAAATTGGCGAAGGCACTAGTTTTACGACAGCGACTTTTTATTAAGATATTTAAATGGTGAGTTGAATTGACACTGATACTGTATTCGATCAAATAGGAATAAGTTAATCTAAGGTTGATATCATCCTTTGTATCGACTAATCGAGGAATAAACTAAATATTTATTATCTTCAACTTAATTTTATCGTTCTAAAACAAGGTCAAACAGCTTTAGGATTTGCTAACTTTGAAACGATGTGTGCAATTAATAAAACCTAAATTATGCTACTTTATCATTACGAAATAAAACTACTATACGGATTAAATGCGTTATTACTCAAATTATAATATTTGTGCACTAAACTATTGAAAATAGTTAACACGATAAATCATAGCACGCATTTAAACAGACGTGTTAATAATTATTAAAAGGTAATGAAAATTACGCAACTGTTAACACTCAGATGACACAGGTTAATCGAGAAATAACGGGAATAATCTATCAATTGATTTATTGACGGCCTGTTTAGCCTAGTTGGTAGTGACACTGCCTCCGATGCTTTATGCCAGGGCATTATTTTTGCATTTAGCACGGATATTTGTTCTTGGGTCTTGGATGTATTGGATGTTTTCTATGTATTTTATCTACCTATATAAGTCGTCGTCTAGTACCCATAGTACAAGCTTTGCTTAGATTGGGGCTAGGTTGGTTTGTGTAAGATTGTCCCCCAATATTTATTATTATCTATATTTTTTATTATTATTCGAAACTCAGTTTATTTCATACTCAACCGCAAAATACTTAATAGCTATTTCGACACTCAACCACATGCCAATGTCACTCGGTAATCACAATAACGCTCATTAAATAGACACAGTTTTTAAAAGTCTGAACTTGAAGATTACCCGTGTTACACATTACACAAGACTGTGGTTGTAAGGTGTTTCTTTATGTTCTCTTACACTGCGAATATATACACGTTACTTAAGTGCAGATAACTATTTGACAAACTGATTATATTTATAATGTAATTTTTTGCAAGAGCTAATAATGTTTAATAGTACTATTTTCAACTATACGGACACTCTGAACATGCGCTTTTTAAATCGTTTCTATAAGGATTTGTACACCAAGTTAAACTTAAACTTTATGCGTACGTTAGTGCAAAAAAACGTAAATTGGCAATATTAAACACTAAACTATACGTTTCAAACATCAAAACTAATCTTAACTAACATCGGCAGATTGAGAAAATATTAATAGTTAGTATTTCAACTTCAGTATCTACATAATTTGTAATGTAAATGCAATGATATACCACCCTAATCACACTAATAAATCTATACTAGCGTGCCATTTTGACCTTTGTATTGGTCACTGCCCTTTACGCTAGACGGCAAGCGCAGGCGCAGCGTGTCAGGTCAATTCGAAACGGGTCTGATTCACTTATTTAGAAATTAATGTTCCATATGAGACATAATTCTTTCTACATAATGTTATTTTAAGACACGAAATGGACCTTTTACGAACAGTATTGTTACCAGTTAACTTCAACTGTACCTAAGTATGTATGTTGTAATGTGTGTCTAAAATAACCATATTGACTTATCGAGTCTCAATACATTGTTGGAACCTTTGAAACAATGATAATACAACTTTTTTGTCACACCAATTTTCTAAGACTTAACGATCGTTTCTTCGCACTATCGCAAAATCATTCCCAAAGTGACAAAGCATAGAGTTCCTGTGCGTTACTGTGAGACCCAGCCGAAGCGTAAACAAGTACGCCATTATGCTCCTAATTACTATCAGGCTATGTTGTAAAATTACATGAACTTTCGCGTGGGCTTGAGTCATTTTGTTAGACGTAAACGTCCTGACAAAGGTGAGAACCGCACAGAAAGCGCCGGGCCGCGAGCTGAAGGTCCTGAACTTTAGATGACCGCCCACGTATTTCCGACGAGAATCGATCCTAGATCACTATCAAGGGCACGTTCTAATGCGGTTTTCCTGCTAGTTTTCGAAGAATTGAAATGTCCTCCCGTTCACAGAAATTTGAATTTGCATTTGAGAAATCGTTCGACGAGGCGACGTTTAAACTGATATTACACCTACCAGTGAGAAATAATCAGCGACAACGGGAGCATAAAAACTTGAGTCAATTGTTTTATCCATGCTTGTGGAGGGAAAAATTCGTTCCCTAAATGGTTTTGTCATACCCGTTTCGGAACCGATCACTGTCAGTTTCGCAATTTTAAACCACCAACTCGGACTTCCTTAAATAAATATATAAATATATTGGGTCAATTTTTTACACAAATCGAACTAGTCCCACAGTAAGCTCAATAAGGCTTGTGTTATGGGTACCAGACGACGACATATTTAATAGATATATACATAAATACATAGAAAAACATCCAAGTCTCAGGAACAAATGTCTCTGCTCACCACAGAAACAAATGCCCTTACCGGGAATCGAACCCGGGACCTCTAGCTTCGGAGGCAGTGGCACTACCAACTAGGCTAAACAGGCCGACACACACACACACACAGGTCAAATATTTACATATTCGCTTTGATTGGAAATTATACCTCTGTAGATAACGAGATACTACAAATATAGGCAATTTTACAGGTTTTCTTCAGTCTCACGATGTTTTCCAGGACTGCCCAGTTTTTCTCATCCATAAGATGTCTGTGCTCTATAGTGGGATATACAATAATGATGAGAACAGTGGAGCTTACCTCATGACCCTGCTCCTCAGCCTTGATTCCGTTCTCAGTCTCGTAGTTGTATCTGAAGGAGTCCTCTTTGACATCAGAGTCCAGGGCGAGGATACGGGCGTTCCTCTCGAGGGCGGCCTGGGGGCGATTGGACTGCTCAGAGTAGGGAGCGATGCCGGCGGCGGCGAGGCCAAGGACAGCGGAGATCAGGAGCTGGTGAAAATAACATCCTGGTCATTCCTACGAAGTCACGAATGTATTCTTAAAGGGGTAGGCAGGGTGAAATATGATTTTCTGTGCCAATTGTCGGTTTAAAGATGGATAAAATGTGATATTGCGGTTATTGGTCCCACGTAGAACAGACTTTTATGCCCACACACTTACGATACCCACAGGATGAAAGGTAGCGGTGTATTTGTGGTGAACTGCAAGTAGATAATCACTAAACGTCTATAAGTATTAACTATAAAAAAAACGATCACTAGGTCATAAAAGGTTGGAACTTCTAAACTCTCATTTTATTACGTGACCCCTGGGTGGTGCTAAAAGTACAACAGACTGGCAACCGTACTGTCTTCTCGAAGATCTCACGGTTCGAAAAAAAGGCTATACGATTTTATTACTTAAACAAAGCCAAAAAATAGACGTCTGTTTCGTGAAGTTTTACTATTTTTTTCAGACCTATTGTCCCATGTCCAATTCAGCATGTAATACTGTCGTGAAACGAAAATCTGAGAAAGTAATTAAATACTATCAAAAAATTAGAGGTACTATGCTCAATTATGGTCTCAATTATTATTTTAGTTACCAATATCCACCCAATTAAAAAAATCATTACGTTACATTAGGTCGGGTTTTTTAATAATTCTTAAACCCAGCCCAAATTTTGGCAGCTCGGTATATTTTTAATACGACTTACTTATATAATGTTTAACGGATAATTGACCAAACAGAGAATCCTAAACTTGTTAACCTGAGCGCATGTCATATCAATAACGTCTTGCACAATTACGCATGACACGTGTCATTTCCTACATGTCAAGTTCTTTATGTAACCAGACTGGTAAAACTGATGCAACAATTAATTAGTTATAGTTATGTTGTCATTATAGATGATGAGCTATTGTTTGGGAAGTTTTGAGTTAGATGTGGGATAGTTACTAAAGAATACAGATCATTTGCACTGTCAATTATTGTTAAAACTTTCCAACGCAACGCGCAGGGTAATTGCGTTACTTTTCGAACGAGCGTTAATGCTAACGCTCTGATGTCAACTATCAGATTCAAAAAATTACAATTACTTTGATATCTTCTAAGAAGCGTCTGAAAGCACATGATTTCCTTTTAAGGGTTTTAAAGACAGATTTAAAAAATATTTTGAAATAGGGACTTAATGTTAGATTATTAATAGGTAAGCAAAGAAATTGAATTTATCTAATCATGTAGAAATAACATAATAATAATGGTCGTTTTCAGAAAAGTTTAAGTTTTTTATATAACGAATCAATAGTAATTTATGTTTTTTGGATGTTTTAGAAATTCTGAAAAACTTGTCAATAAGCATGCAATATTTTCTGTTTCTAATTTTGGAATACAGAATCTAGAATATATCCGTGATATAGGCGTGGAAGTGACGCGAGCCAAGTCTGATCAGATAACTGGATAATATGTAGTTGTTAAACAGACTCCTGTTTCCCTGTATCCACTCGGATATCAATATAAATTTTAATTTTAAAAACCTTATAGTTAATTTAGGTTTTTGTAATTCAATAATGCAGTACCACTTTAAGTAATTGTAAATAACATATATCAATTTCGCTACCAATTAATCGATTTTAGGTTATTATTTTTTTACACATTGTATCATGTTATATTAAATTTTATAATTAATAATACTAATATACATAATTGAATTGATAAAAATTCATTGACTTATTGAAAAAAGCTCATACCAATATTTATCAAGTTTACTTTTTTTATATATTGTCAATATAATGTTGCACATGTGTACATCTATACAAAAACTCACCAGCTTCATGTTTACGAGTACGTGTGCTTTGTCCGGAGTCGAACCTGCGAATGTGGACTCGAAGAGCGCCCCTCCTATATATACTGGAGTGCGTTGCAAAACGGCTAGATAATAATGTTACTACTTTTCCTACTAAATAAAGTTCGTTTTTTGCGCATGCGCATTGTGATAGCTTTTTGGGGTCAGCTTGAAGCTTTCGGGCTAATATATGCAACATGTACAGATTATCACTTATATACAATCGATTTTGTTAGTTTATGAATGTCGAAAAATTGGCAGATTTTTGAGACGTAGAAAGTGATAAACTGAATCAAATAAATTTTTTTAAAATCTAGTTGTTATTAACTGATCTTATTATTTATCTAATCGTAAAATAAAACATTCCGACGCCTAAATGATAGGTAATGCACGATTCTTAAAAAAAAACAATTAATATAAGAAATAGAGGCAATTCTCAGAATGTTTCGAGGAATATTTTCAATTTTATTTCGTTTTGAATAATGCTTTAAAATCTGTGTATTAATTTTCATTACGTTGACACGTTAGTTACTTTAAATGTCATTAAAAATATAATTGACTCATATTCGATGTTCAAAAATTTTCAGATTTGTTTGAGGAATATTTTTATTGTCTTTCGTTCAGGGCAATTTTCTGAAATAAGGGTCTTAGCTTTCGTTTCGCCGTCACTTACATAATGTATTAAAGATACTTAAAAATGCACATATTTGTATATTTCAGGGCACTTTTCAAAAATAGTCACATCATTTATAGTTAAGGACTTTCAAATAAAATTGTAATCGTTCCACTACGTCATGGAAATATAGCTGTCTTCAAAAGTGTGTGGCTAACCTTTGTGACGTTGTAGAACTAATTAAATTTCACTTATTAAAAGTCCCGGAACTGTGTGTGCTTTTTAATGCTTAATTGCTCTTTTTCAGTGTGAGACCAATTCATTGCGAATCAAAACCAAGTGGTTTCTTTTGGAAACACTAAAAAGTTTCACAGTTCACAGAAAGTATATCAGTTTATTTTACGCTGTCATACAGTCCTATAATGTCATTAGTATTGTAATTGCTCCATTTCTGTGATGTATCAATCCGACCCTGACGCCTGACCCGACCTTACGGCAAATGTCAGCACATCATATTAATATCAGAGACAAATATAACTCTAACCAAACTACTTTCTAATATGTATACCATAAATCATGAGTGCTCCCGAACCACACGGTTGTACGTACTACATTAAAGGATTGACTAGAGGATGCTCAGGATCGGGAGGTATGGAAACGAAGGGGCGAGGAATTTGTCCAGAAGTGGGACACAACAGGTTCCCAGTAATAATAATCATGTACTAAAAAAACAATGTGTACTAATTTTATGTTAAATGTAACCAGTTGACATTAAAATCCCGATAAGCAATGTAGTATATTAGGCTCAAATTTTTACGACTTATGAACTGTAACTGTAAAGAATTTAATAATTGACATCAAAATTTAGTATAAAATAAAATGCACGCAATTTAGTCACTGCTATTTCATTAATGTAAAATAAACAACTGGATACTATTGCATGCCTTAAAGGTGAAATAATTGAACCTTATGTTTATATTTAAGACCTTTCTGTACTATTACTATTACTTCAAGCAAAAAAGAATTATGAATCATGAATAATTCTCGGGTGTGCAAACAATACCGCAATAATCGTAGCTACATTTTTCTAATTTCAGGAAGACAGCATTCTGCATCTTAGCTCTTCTCTTTTTCCGGAATGTTATCTGCGCTAATTTTATTCTCGTTATAATTCTTCAGAACAGTACAATAAAATGGTTTTTGTCGTAAATATTACAAAGTTTAAAGGCGTAAATCTTACATTCAGTGACCGGTTGAGGTAAGGAGATAAAAATAACACGGAAAAGTGAAGAGATACAGATCGAAGGTTTTTTAAATAGGGTAGGGCGTTTATGTCATGGGGCACTAGTCGGGTAATCTCCACGAGTGTCTGAGCTCTTCCAGTTCCTGTGGACCCTCGCGGGTCTGGGGGAAGGGGAAGGGTTCTGGCCGGTGCGCCCTGGAGGCAACGGTAAGTCATTCATCTTCGGAGGGGTAGCTTTGAGTGTTCCTCTGTTTAGCGGAGGACACTACAGATACGACCAAATGGGGTATGGGAGGTTCCGCATCAGGGAGTCGCAAGACACCCCAGGTGCGGTGAGAGGGACAGGCCATGCCGTATGCCTGTCTAAAGAATTACGGACCCGTAACCCTGACTTCGACAAAGGCCCGCTATGGTCGGGAGCGAGGGCTGTCACCGTCAGGCCGGGGCCGGGTGGTGGCTGCGAGGGAGAAAACCTCTATATAAAATTACAAGGGATCCTGAGGGAGTGAATCCGGGGTTTCTCACTCTCTCCTGGCGTGGAGGTTCGTTGTTCGGCAAGTGTGTGGTGTCGCCCTACACGCTTGCCGTTGGGTGGAGAGCGCAAGCCTCTACCGAGAGGGGACAGCTTCGGCTGTCGCAGCAGGCGGTGTTCGCGGTTGTGTGCCTTGGCGATCTCGTGTCACCGCCACTAATGATGTGTGATGGGCATACCCTGGTGGTTTTAGACGGTAGTCCGGGCGGTTCCCGGGAGTCATACCTGTCCTAGTTTCCCGGCTAGGCGGGATGCGTAAATACAAAAAAGGGCGATAATGTGATAAACAAGTAAAATGGTAAATCAATTGCTCATCCACCACCACCAACATATCAGCCGAAGGACGTCCACTGCTGGATATAGGCCTCCCCCAATTTCTTTGGGGGTAAATGTCATAAAAGCTACGCTTGGCATGCGGGTTGGCAAACGCAGTATCTCCACCGTTGTTTTTGTTTTTTTTTACTCTGTACAGGTTTGCGCTTGACTACAAATCACCTAATAATGGTCAGCGATATTGTGGTCTAGGATGCAGCGCGCTTACCTAGTAGAAACCGGTTCACTCTCGTCTTGAAGACCGTAAGATTGTAGTTTTCAGGGAACATTCCGGCAAGCAAAAGCACTAAATCTTGCATTTGGTCGTAGTTTTAGGACGTATATACCCGGGAATTGCTCATATCATTTGATATTTAACAATAGCTTGTGTATAATGTGTATACGTAGAAACTGGCATTAGTAGAAAATGTGAAGGAATACATCGTGATATAACCAGTGTAATCCCAACAAGGTCTAAATATCTCTCTGGGTTGGAAGGTCAGATGGCAGGCGCTTTCGTAAAACTAGTGCCTACGCCAAATTTTGGGATTAGCTGCCAAAGCGGATCCCAGCTGGTATCCTTACTACCGGGAAAGAGCTAGGAGGCGGAGAGCTCCCTAAGATGCACTGTGTTGAGAGTAAGATACCTAATTTGAGACAATGCTCTGAATTGGGTTCACTGAATAGCGGGACATGGTCAAATATCAACGTTAAAAATGGCGCTTTCCCGAATGTGTGACACCTGGTAACCTGGAAGGTACTGTGGAAGGGTTTGGTGACTGATCATGATTGTTCCGATAGCCCAGTTAGGCGCATAAAATTAGCAAAACCTGGACATAATTCGATAACTGAAATTTTCTTTTTCTATGGTTTAAAGTATTGTTAGTTATAGTTAAAATAAAAAGAATTAAACATTTTAAGGATGCCCGTCAATGTTAAAAAAACAATAAACTTAATTTTTAACACATTTTTATTTCGTAAGTACGCCGTAATAAATGATTTTTCGAATTTTTTTATGCTAATGTTTTTTTCCTTTTGCTAATTTTTTTTGCTAAATGCCAGGTTTTGCTAATTTTATGCGCCAAAGTTGGCTAGAGTGAATGGCGTATGCCAGGTTATCGGAGGTTCAAATCCTGTTCGGAGCACAAAAATTTTCAATTTTTTGTCTTTATTCTGAAATTGCATATGTAGTTGTTATTCGACCCGTCTAAATAAAGATAGCATCTCGTTAAAATAGCAGACAAATTGCGGCTCACCCCGTAAATGGCCTGTTAATTGAAATTTTAAACCGAAAATGCATCTTCGTAGAGAACTTGTTTTCTGCATATTTTATACCAGGAAGAAGGATCTTGTTAAGCCAATTAAGCATAATTTGGGCGATAAAGATTGAAACGCACAGAGCGCGGTGCAGCGACGTTGCGTGGCGGAGGCGGTTTTGTGGTCAAACGAACGCGGTCCGGGGGACGTCGTACCAAAAAACCGCTCGGTATTCGGTAGCACTCTAGCACTGTAGAGCGGAGGCGGTGTGTGTGACATATGAAGTAGTAATGACAGTCGACAGTTTCGGAAAGGTCAAAAATGCAAAACCTCCGCGCCGCACCGCGCCGCGCCCGCTCTGTGTTTCGACCTTAAATGAGAAATGTTGTTAAATGTCATACATATTTGGTACTAGCTGTTTTTTTATAATTATTATATTATACAAAAGTAGAATTACAGTGTACAATATCGTCACTACTTTAAAAAAAACTCGTATCTGAAAATCATCAAGTTACTAGGAGGAACAATAAACATTCTGTAAATTATTGCGATTGATCAATAAAGTTCTTGTTAGTTTCATGAGATACTTTGATAGCCAGTCATTAATTTCACAAATATTCGAATAACTCACTCAAACATTTTTTATAAAATTTACAGTTATTCGTAAGATACAAGATTTTCGTTTTAGTATTGACTGAAAGTTGTTAAGTTACGATAATTTTGCTTTCAATTTTAAGCTACAAAATGAAACGAAATGTATGTTTTTATGTTTATTAAATGAACTAAGTAAACTCTCTTCGAGTAACAATAGACGAACTTAAATAACAACGTGCCTACGAAAAAAAAGATCGGGTCGAATTATTTTTTCTCTACTATACATGCAATAAACTATCGTAAAATGCATGAGTCTTTTGGCAAAATCGGCTTTACAGATTGCAAATCATCATACTTTCGTTTTTTAATGGGGAAGGGTCCAGAATATAGCTGAGGAATCGCTTGATCTTCGGAAATATCATGGAATCTTTGAGGTAGAACAGTCCAGATGTCATCAAAGCGAAGTTTAAACTCAAAAGGACTGAGAGGTGTATATTTTAAAGCCCTCAAATTTACCACATATGGGTCACCTGCTCTCTTTCCAGGTCTTATAGATGTGTAATGCTTAAGTGCGGCATAGTATTTTGCGGCAAAGAAAGGAAAAAGGATAAATAAATCAGATACGAGTTTTTTCAAAGTAGTGACTATAATTTGTTTAGATACGTTTTTTTTTAACTAACGAATACTTACTATAATGACGATTTATCTTCGTTGGAGTTTGTGCATCATACGAGGTGTATTTTATTAGTTTAATGCGAAAATAAACGAAAAAAAGGAAAAAATCAGATACGAGATTTTTTTAAAGTAGTGACGATATGCTTATCTGCCAAACTGCTTGACAGTTCGTTGGCAGAATCTTTCTCCACAAAAACAATGGTATTATTAATCTAAGGTACAAACAAAATAACTATGCGTTCGCTGCTGACATCTGATATCAAGAGGTTACAATACGCAGCGGGTCCACTGGATCCCTAAAAGATCAAGTTCCTCTAACCTTTGCATCACAACAAAAGCACGACGAAATTGCGTCTATTACGTAGTTTGAGCAAGGTCGTACTTTACTATTGCAGAGCCACAATACTTAATTCGGATTTATATTTATTCATTAGGAAGGTTTATGGAAGAGGAAGACCGAGAATAAGCTACAGGAAACAAAAGGGAAAATATCAGTCATATCGTACAAGGAAACCAAGGAATTGGCTCTGGATAGGATAAGGTGGAGAGAACTGCATACTTCATCGGCTACACCGACAAGAGTTTTACTCTTAAATTGATGATGATTAGGAAGGTATACTTTACAGACATCATGTGCTTGACGACCTGTTTAGCCTAGTTGGTATTGACACTGCCTCCGAAGCTAGAGGTCCCGGGTTCAAATTCCGGCCAGGGCATTATTTGTGCATTTAGCACGGATTTTGTTCTTGGGTCTTGGATGTTCTCTATGTATTTAAGTATGTATTTATCTATATAAGTATAAGTATGTATATCGTCATCTAGTACCCATAGTACAAGATTTTCTTAGTTTGGGACTAGGTTGATTTGTGTATGATTGTCCCTCAATATATTTTTTATTATCATACAATACATGGTCATTCGCATATGTTCAGTAGCTTATAAACTAGCATGATATCTAAAGCTAAGTGCACACAGCTTGATCAGTAAGTTAGCGCATATTTGCCCACGTGTACAACACTAGCTCGACCAACACAGATCGGTGTTCACTACTAGATTAAATTCATTATCATTCATTTATGTATTGTTAAATATATAAATTGATATAGTGGTTTATAACCGCTCACACAACCCAAAAATAGGAGTGTTATAAATTTAACACGTGTGTCTGTGTACATGTGTGAATGCGTGTCTGTCTGTGACACTGTAGCTCTTTAACAGATTACTCAATTTCAGTGCGTTTTTTTTATTTGAAAGCAGATTTTACTGGCGATGTTGTATCAAAATCGGTTCATCTGTTTAAGAGATATTGAGCTTGGAAATAGAAATGTCTGCGATTCCCTAAATTTTCTGAGTTAGTTGGTTAGTTATTGAGGTATACTGGAAATTATTTATTATTATTTCTTTTGTGTGTTCTTCCTAATTCGTCGGTGTGGATGCGGTACGATATGAGAAAACTGTCATCTGTCAGTCGAGTCGGAACCACTTTTTACCCCTACATTTATACGAGTGCTTCCTGACGGGCGCAGGATTCGCGGAAGCGGGGCGATACGCATGATATTACTACTGCGCAAACGTAATACAAACAGTATTCAGTCAAGAGAGGAAATCTCTGCGACGTCGGTAACCTCACGGCAAAGAACAAAATACCACATATCGATCCCGCCCCGCTAAGCCAGGAAGTCGATTTTAATGTATTAACCTTAAGAGGGCGCAGTACGCTCGGTCTGGCTCGGTTCTCCATACAAACGTATTTACCCTCTCATTTTAAAACGCCATGCTAGAATAACATGAAAATTTGTATACACAATGTGAACCGGCATATCTAGGTCGGAGCATAGTTTCTGTTCCTAGAAATTGTAAAAGAAAAAAAAATACAGCCTTTTTGAGTTTTTTACGGCTTGTATGAAAACCTTAATAATCGCTGTATTTTTTCTCCATTATACTATAAGTAATTTCAAGCAACTGAAACTCATCAGCCGGATCCCATTGTGTGTACAAAGTTTCATGTTATTCTAGACTGGCGTTTTAAAATGAGAGCATAAATACGTTTGTATGGAGAACCGAACGTACTGCGCAGTCTTAATTCACCTTGTTTGATATGGTTTAAAAAACTGATGATCACAATATTTTCTTAATGCGGAGGCGGTATGATATGAGAAAACTGTCAATAGGGGGAGTTAGAGTCCTCAGTAAGCTCGGTTCGCCATACAAACGTAATTTCGCTCTCATTTTAAAACGCCATGCTAGAATAACATGAAAAAATACAGCGATTATTAAGGTTTTCATACAAAACGTGAAAAAATTTAAAAAGCGCTGTATTTTTTTTCTATTACAATTTCTAGCAACAGAAACTAATTTCCGACCTAGATAAGGCGGCTCCCATTGTGTATACAAAGTTTCATGTTATTTCAACAAGGCGTTTTAAAATGAGAACGAAACTACGTTTGTATAGAGAATCGAGTTCAGCCGAGCGTACTGGGGACTCTTAAAAGCTCACAAACTCATATTTACTATATGTTTGACAGATCTAACTACACACATAAGTAAAATTTAATAATCAATGGAAATTGTACGAAAGTCTGCTTTTCCAACTACATGTACTTGTATCATAAGTTTGGCTATTTTTTATTTATTTATTATACCACGTCGGTGGCAAACAAGCGTACGGACCGGCTGATGGTAAGCGGTCACCGCAGCCTATGTACGCCTGCTATACACTCTGTTATACACTCCTTTCTTGAAGAATCCCATACTGTAGTCCCTCGGGAAACATCGGCAGGGAGTTCATTCCACAACCGGAGCGTCCAAGGGAGGAAATTCCTCTGAAACCGTAGGTACCGTACGCGACAATTTAGGTCCAAAATCCGAATCAGTTTAGACGGTCTGCTGAGGTAACATAAGGTAACATTCCTCCTTTTTGGGGTTTCGTACCCAACGGGTCCAAACAGGCCCTATTGCTGTCACTCGCGTGTCCGTCTGTAGTCTGTCACACATTTTGATCCGAAGATTTTTTTAACTTCCCATTGACCTATGAAGTTGAAATTTGGTGATTTATTTAATCGTATGGCATTTATTTACGAACCGTGAGATCTTCGAGAAGACAAGTACGGTTGCCAGTTTTTGTTGCACTTTTAGCACCACCCAGGGGTCACGTGTAGGGTAACGGTGGGTACTCCCTACGGACGTGGTGCAACTTCGACCCCCCTTTGTCAAGTGAGTGGGCAACTTGACTGTTAGAAGTTCTCAAGCCGCCCGAAGGTCTCTAACTTGGCTTAACGACTGCTGTCGTAGACAGCAGCCGGGATCAACGGCTTAAAGTGCCTTCCAAAGCACGAGATGATAATGTACAAATACCAAAATATTGATAAATCACATTTGTTTTTTAGTTGTACGGAATCCTCGGTGCGCGAGTCCCACTCACACTATACCATGTATTTTTGAAGTCGTTAAAATATATACAGGTTAGAAAAAATATTCAATACATATTAGACAAAATATCTAATTTATGCATTACCTACATCAAATTTGGATTTGGAGGATTTCCTTATCAACATTACACCATCAATATTATTTAACAGGTATGCAAATGATGTTTTGATCTTCATTTGATCTAATTAATTGAAACTTGACGCATAAAGTAATATATCTATTCCGCTCATTACTTATAATTACTGGATCGTTCGATGGCCGCACTGACCTTTTAATTAACGAAAAATATTAATTAGAGGGCGAAATTTAAGAGTCCTTAGTAAGCTCGGTTCTCCATACAAACATAGTTACGCTCTTATTTTAAAACGCCATGCTAGAACAACATTTTGTATACACAATGGGATATCTAGGTCGGAAATTAGTTACTGCTGTTTGAAATTATAATGGAGCAAAAATACAACGATTATTAAGGTTTTCGTACAAGAAGTAAAAAACTCAAAAACCAGCAGTATTTCTTTTCTATTACAATTTGTAGCAACAGAAACTAATTTCCGACCTAGATATAGCGGCCCCCATTGTGTATACTAAGTTTTATGTTATTTCAGCAAGGCGTTTTAAAATGAGAACGAAACTACGTTTGTGTGGAGAATCGAGTTCAGCCGAGCCTACTGGGGACTCTTAAGAGCCCCACATGCACACATAAATACAGTTTCATTACATTGCGCGTTACCGTGATATAATGAGTTCAATCGATGTATTAAACCGCGCAATGTAGTGAAACTTGCGTACGAGTCTCGAGTGTGTTAATAAGGCGATTTCCTGACTTGGCGGGGCGGGAGCGATGTCATAGATATTATGATCTTTGACGTGAGCTTACCGATGTGAGATTTCCTCACTCGACGAAATACTGTCAGTATTACGATTGCGCAGTACCTAGTAATAGCATAAATAAAATAAATTAATAAATATTCGGGGACAATCTTACACAAATCGACCTAGTCCCAAACTAAGCAAAGCTTGTACTATGGATACTAGACGACGATATACATACTTATATAGATAAATACATACTTAATTACATAGAAAACACCCAAGACCCAAGAGATATATCCGTGATAAATGCACAAATAAATGCCCTGGCCGGGATTCGAACCCGGGACCTCTAGCTTCGGAGGCAGAGTCACTACCAACTAGGCTAAACAGGCCGTCAGCATGCGCATAAGCGGGGCAGTACTGCATTAGTATCGGTTGACACTGACAGCTGACAGTTTTCTCATACCGTACCGCCCCCGCATCGACAGATCAGGAAGGCGCCTGGCTTAAACGAAATAGACTCGGCCTTCTTTACCTCGTATTTTTACCCGACTGCGCCAGAACGAGGGTTATGTTTTTCGAGAGTATGTACGTATAATTTTAGCACGCTTTGCAGTCTGAACGGCTCGATAGATTTTAGCTTGAGAGGCGTCGTTAGATTCGTATTTACTGTGAGAGCGACACTGGGTATATCAAAACAAAAAAAAAAAACAAAATCGCCGATTTTTGGTGCCTAATTCCAGACTACACAGAAACGCAGTCGGGTTTTTTAATCTTTGCACACGTTTCCTCGTTTCCCTAGGATATCAGAGGATTATATTGTACTAATTTAATTTATTTCAGTGACTTACACGCCGCATACGAGTATTTTACCGTTTCAAGATTGTTTTCCTTGAAATCATGTTAGAGACTATAACGCATAATTTGGAAAATAACTAAACTACTTAAAAATGTTGAAAGCCCCTAGTCATTTTCATTTCAAAGTGCAATATCTCAAAAAAGGTTGAACCGATTTTGATAAATCATATCTAAGAACCATTGTTAGAAAAATCCAGCTTAAAAAAACACACTCAAATCGGCTCATCCGTTAAGGAGCTATGATGCCACCGACAGACACACAGATACACGCCACCACCACCACTACCATATCAGCCCTAGGACGTCCACTGCTGGACATAGGCCTCCCCCAATTTCATGGGGGGTAAATGCCACAATCGCCACGCTTGGCAGGCGGGTTGGCGATCGCAGTATCTCCACCGCACTCTAGGAATGCTGCTGCCCATTCCCAGACACACGCGTTAAACTTATAATATTGAAATAGTAATTACAACAACTGTTATGAATATTATTCGATCTGAAAGACCTTCACGCGTCTGTTTACTGATTTTATGGGACCATTTTGCATTTTGTTTGCAAAAGACTGATTAGAAGCGGTACATGTAGCTTTTTTATTTACGGCCATAACCCAATAAACTTACCGCCGCTACTGCATTTTTTAGGGTTCCGTACCCAAAGGGTAAAACGGGACCCTATAACTGAGACTCCGCTGTCGATTCGTCTGTCTGTCTGTCTGTCACCAGGCTGTATCTCATGAACCGTGATAGTTAGACAGTTGAAATTTTTACAGATGATGTATTTCTGTTGCAGCTATAACAGCAAATACTAAAACACGGAATAAAATAAATATTTATGGTGGCTCCCATACAACAGACTTGATTTTTTTGCCGTTTTTAGGGTTCCGTACCCAAAGGGTAAAACGGGACCCTATTACTATGACTCCGCTGTCCATCCGTCTGCCTGTCTATCTTTCTGTCTGTCTGTCTGTCCGTCTGTCACCAGGCTGTATCTCTTAGATGATGTATTTCTGTTGCCGTTACAACAACAAATAATAAAAACAAAATAAAATTAATATTTAAGGAGCTACCATACAAAAAAACTTTTAATAAGTTGCTCGTTGTATTCATCAGGTGCTAGATCTCAAAATGGGAAATCATGCGCGAGTCCGACCCGCACTTGGCCGGTTTTTTACTCAGATGGTGCCTACGCGACGCACAGCGGTAAAAGGAGAGGTTAGAGCGTAGTACTTATACGACGAATAAGAACCTGCTTGGCTACCGTTCAGTAACAGAAGCAAGTTCCCAGGAATAAATTTTGTTGGTAGTGGAATTTGGAATGGAAATATATTAGGAAACCCGGGCACGTTTAGATTCACACTCGACGTGTCTGCCTGCTTATTTTTATCACACGATGTACCTACGATACCTACCTACCTATACCTATACCGGGAGAACTCGTGGCCCAGCGGCACTCGTGAACCGCGTGCGGTATGCGAAGTTAAGCAATGTGGGCGCAGGTCAGTTCTTGGATGGGTGACTGCTTTGAGTGGTTACTAACTGAACACTCCTGTGCTTTGGAAGGCACGCTAAGCCGTTGATCCCGGCTACTGTCTATGACAGCAGTCGTTAAGCCAAGTTAGAGGCCTTCGGGTGGCTTGAGAACTTCTAACAGTCAAGTTGCCCACTCACTTAAACAAAAGGGGGTCGAAGTTGCACCACGTCCGTATGGAGTACCCACCGTTACCCTACACGTGACCCCTGGGTGGCAATGATAACTTAAAATACCCCTGGGTGGTGCTAAAAGTGTAACAAAACTGGCAACCGTACTTGTCTTCTCGAAGATCTTACGGTTCGAAAAATGCGATTTTTATTATTATTCTCCATATTTATTTTCTTACTTAAGCTAGGTTTTTTACAATAACTTTATAAAAGTAAAATATATAAACATACATACAAAATATAAACGCATTAAAAAAAACCTAACCTAGGGTACCGCCGGCAGCGAGGCAGGGCCTAAGCTACCGGTGGTAAGGGTGACAGAGACAGAAACCCCCGGACTACTTATCCGCGCCGTGTCCAGGAGTACCGCCTTCTGCATCTGACCCTTGACCCAGCCATCTAACGAGAGTCTCTTGAGATGTTGGTCGAGACTCTTCGCTATTAGTCGGCCTGTTTAGCCTAGTTGGTAGTGGCACCGCCTCCGAAGCTAGAGGTCCCGGGTTCGAATCCCGGTAAGGGCATTTGTTACAGTGGTGAGCAGTAACATTTGTTCCTGAGACTTGGATGTTTTCCATGTATTTAAGTGTATATCTATTAAATACATCGTCGTCTAGTACCCATAACACAAGCCTTATTGAGCTTACTATGGAACTAGTTCGATTTGGTGTAAAAATTGTCCCGTAATATTTATTTATATTTACTATTTATTTATTAGACCGTTCAGAGACGACTATCGGGACAATAATCGTTGAATCAACATCCCACATGGCGGTTACCTCATGTGCCAAGTCTAGGTACTTGCTGACTTTGTCCTTCTCAGCTTTCACGAGGTTCTCGTCATGGGGGATGGTGATGTCAACGAGTACTGCCTGGCGCTTCAGTACTCGTTGACATCACCATCCCCCTATTATTATTATGAACGCTTGCGACTCCAGAGGAGTCACTACACTAGCTAGTGCGAAGCCGAAACTTTATTGGTTTGTCTTAAAATACTAAACTAGTCCAAATGGCCAGTACGTAACACTATCCAACCTAGAAGTTTCTCGTTCGTCCATATTTCTACAGGATGTTTTTTATTGGTTTCTGTTCGTTCAAGCATTTAGCCGTGCATATCCATATAAAAGACGTGGCATATTTATTTTTAAAAATTTAATAAAAAAGTATTTTTCCTTGAAAATGCTTGCAACAGCGCCGACATATAGGAAACTCAATTATCATAATATACATGGTAAATATCCCATTTCTAACATTAATTCTAATGTCAAATGTCTATGACCATGTTAGCTTGAAATGTTATCTGAATGCAAAACGGCCTTAAGAGTTAATGTGGAGCTAGGCATATATATGGATATAACCCATAGATGTACCCACTGTCGCCTAGTATCAAATTGAATAAGTATCCACCTACTTTGTTATATAACTCCTACAATAAATACAATTGTAAGTTGAAATACTTTTGTAATATTTAGGTTAGTCATATATTTTTTACACAGTATTTATATATGGAAGTGTTTTGAGTGTAACAATTCGCCAACAAACTGTCATGCAGTTTGGCGAAAAAAATGTGTTTTTGTATACACTGTGTAATATTTGTTAAAAAAAATAAAAAATAAAAAAATAATATAGGCTAGGTTTAATTGTTAAGGATTTTTTATACTACACTAGGGGTGATTATTAACGAAAATGAAGTATTGAGTATCTTGGAAATGATACGAATTTGGATACTAATGTCTTCTTAGACAAAATTACTTTATTCTATCTCAAGAATTCAATAAAAACACTGCTAGCTAAGAATTCAATAAAAAAACTGTATAACGTTGCCAAACTTGTCCTAAACAAATCAGTAAAAGCTAAAAACTAGACCAATTACAGACACTTTCTATATTAGGTACATATCCATTGACCGATTATGCACTTCCTTTACGATCCGGTAGCCTTGTGAGAGTTTATTTATTGAACTCGACTGTTAATACTATGTTATGTAAGATTAGAATATAGTTCATAATCATCCTACAGTTACTTCAATTAAACTCTCACTAGAATGTACAAAATTAAAAATTCGGCGATTATTAGTTAATTTTTATTTTGTAAAACACAACTGTAATGTGTGGTCATTGGATGGCATATATTCCGGTAGAAATAAAACGTTTAATCTACATAGCAGGGGAAGCTACTTTACTAACTAGGGGAAGACCAAGGACAAGTGCCATGGAGCAAATAAAGGAAGAACTAGCTCTCATGTCGAATCAAAGAGGCAGTCAGATGGAAAAAGTTACACCAAAAAGAGCCTTATTTCTTTTTATACATTACAATTCAAGTACTCTTTATTGCACAACTCGATTAAGATTATTTTTATAACGACTTAACTATTTTTTATACCCTACTAATACAATCTGAACCTCCCTTCATTATCAATCCTTATTGTTTCCTCGAACGGCGTTCAAAAACGCAATACTTTTCATTGCACCTCTTTAAATGACAGTTTATTAATTGCGTACATAAATAAAAACAAAAACAAAATGACTAAAAAAATTAAATAACCTACCTGGAGCGTCAGATTGTGCGGAGCGATGGCAAGCGCCCTGACGGTGTGTCGTTGATACCCTGGAAGACGGACCGTGCGTTGGAGTGGGACGCCACCTGTACAGACACCCTGGCGGCGTCCTACCTGCCAGCAACTGCAAACGTGCGGGGGCGGCGGCATACGCCCGGGAACGCCTGAAGGTCTCAAAATACAGCTGTCTCGGCGCCCAATATCATTTCTTTGCTTTCGTCGTCGAGACACTGGGTCCTTCGGGTAAGGGTGCGCTGGAGCTCCACGGGGAAATCAGCAGAAGGTTGAGGGAGGCTACAGGTGACCCTCGCGCCGATGGCTTTCTCGCGTAAATAATCGCGATAGCAGTTCAGCGCGGGAATGCTGCCTGCGTGATGGGCACACTGCCAAGAGGCCCAGGTCTCATCTTTAATTAATTATTTTATTTATATTTTCTAAGTCTAAGGTTTAATTTTAGTTATTTTAATTTAATGGTAGTTTTATTATAGGTATATGTTTAAAAAAAAACCTATGCTTAACAAAAAGAACTTTAATATAAATAATCTAAAATAAGGACCCCCGCGGCATAGTGCCAAAAATACTGGCAGCATTTCCTCGCTGTATATCAATGCTGATGCGCTGTGCGAGGAAGCTGCCAGCCCTTTGGTCACCCGTGGTGCTCACTAATCTTTTAGTCACTTGCTTGAAGAGGTTATGGGCCCTGGAACCCCACGGACCGAGGATCTCGACACTGAACGGAAGAAAAATAAAGTAAAAATAAAATAAAAATTGCTAAATTACCTTACTGCATGAGTAGGTATGATAGGTCTAGGTCTAATCGCTAGTAGCTACGCATTTGTGTGTTCATCCTAAATTAATAAATTATAAATTGAAGTGTCATTGAATTTATTCAATATTTTTGAATGATGATTACGAATGGCCTCCATTAATGGAGTATAATTACGAGTTCGCATTGAAGATAGTGTAACAGTATTAATGTGTATATATACAAGGTGTAGCAATAAATTATAGGAGCAATAAATTAAACGGTACACTATTGAGCTCTCCAGCAATTATTTCCAAATGGTTTAATTGAAAAAAAAATTGTTTTGTTTTTTTTTGCAAATGTAGCTTATATGTACTTTTTTACACCACTGGAGTGATATTAATAACTATTTATTCAAAAAAGACAAAAAAAATATTACAAAAAAATAAATAAGTAATCCCAAAAAATACTTTTAAACCAAAAATGCGACAACGATTATGAGTCATAACTTGAAGCAACCTCAAAATCAGCATTGACTGCCGCGCTATAATCTCTGGGTGCCAAGATCCATTACTTGGAGGTCATAACTTTAAATCAAAATTTCTCCCAATTGAAAAAATATTTTTTTTCGACACAAGAGGTTACTGCAGTTGCTCTAAGGAAGCGAAATTTATTGCTCCTATTACAGGCAAGACCCTGTATATAAATAAAAATCATGAATAACTAAATGATTAGACAGTATTGCCGACATCCATTTCACAAAAGACGTCATAATATATATATCCTCACTTTGATATATCTTCAAAACTTCAAACAAATTATCTCTAGTGTAATAATAGCGAAGGCCTCGTCAGAGCGTACAATTTTGTACATTTTGGCGTCGAAACTCTAGGTCCATGGGGTCCCAGAGCGCACTGGTTATTTAGCGAAATTGCGAATTAAATTTTTCGCCAGAATTTGATAAAATTTGGTAGGTTTGAAGAGCTTGTGATTCTGTGCAATGCAAACACACGCATAATATGTTCCAACAATTTTGTATTCATTTTCCATTGAGTTACGACAACTCCAATACGTTTGTCACTCAATGGAATAAAAGTGTAGGACACTGTAGGAAATTGAGTGGACATTTTTTTTTTTTATTATTAAAAATGGGATTGCTCTTGGCCGGCATCTAGCCAGGAGGCAAAGATGAGGCCGACGAAGAAGCAAGCTCACCCAGAAGATGCCTATTCACTAGTGCCTTCAAAAGGAAGAATCACGAACTCTTCATACCTACCAAATTGTATCCAGTTCTGACCACCTCTGATAAATCGGCCCATCAAGGTTAGCTGACCATTCGTGAACCTTATTGAAATAAAGATAAAGTCTACCGAGTGATGCTTATAGTACGATATTTCAAAAGTAACAGACTGATGACATTCAATTTGACACGTATAACAGAAAGCGAAGAGTATCGTTACTCTAAAAAACTAAACTCGTAAATAAATTGTTAGCAACACGTTTGAGTCTCAAGCTTAAAGCCTACGCTTGCGCTTGTAAGTTTTAAGTCTTAGTGGTGCGAAACCGTAGCTTATTACTTATTTATGATTTACTGAATCTGTTAGTTAGATCCTGCTAGCGTTTCCCGAATAATCCTGTATTTGCCTTTCCTGTTAGTTATCGTGTTGGGTTGCACCGACTTACGAGACCGATCAACGTTAAATATGGCGCCGGCAGCTGTCATCCCATAGAAACTTGTCAAACTTTCCATACATTAAAATTTTAACGAACACAGCTTACGATTACAGACGGTTTGGTGCAACCCAGATTTAGCCTATATTTGTTTTGTAGGTTTATTTCCTTACAATGTTTTTTATCGAAAATTGATCTTTATATAATACCACGGCAAGTAGCCTATGGACGTTTGTGAATCCGGGGAACCGTCGGCTCTCAATGATTTGAGCAGTCGTTAAACATAATGTGTAAATGGGAGCCAAGTTCAATATTTAAGAATATGCGATGCGTGGTTGTCGTCTTCACCGACAAAGAATTGTGATCTAAATGGGTGCCAAGTTCCGTAGATTCTCTGAAATGGTGCCAAGTCTGGCACTAGATTGGTTACAGTAAAAAACTAATTAATACAATAGATAAATTGCGAATACGTTGTCTTGACGAGAGATAAATGTTCAATCACGTCATGCCTCCATCCATCCATCCATCATTATTATCAGCCTATACGTCCCACTGCTGAGCAGCAGGCTTCCTCTCATTGATGAGAAGGTCAAGCAGTAGTCCCCACGTTGGTCCAGCGACTGACTGACTTTCGAATTTCTTCGCAGATGTATACGGTTTCTTAACGATGTTTTCGTTCACCGAAAAGCTAAAGGTAAATATCAAATGATATTCTTTGGAGATAAACGGCGATAACATGGCCCGCCTCTCCAAATTACTATTTCAATGTAAACATATCCTTACGAAATAGTGTGATTGTTTGTTTGACGGCTGTCTCAGCACGCTCATATGCGTTGGGAGTCTTGTTGGTGCTTAATAAATACTTTCACAAATACATTGAAACGTTTTGAATTTTGGAGGGGTGGGCCATGTTATCGTAGTTTATCTCTACATGAGTTCCGAAAAACTCATTGGTGCGAGCCAGGATTCGAATCCACGACTACTGCTTGACAGCCGCATGCACCACTAGGCTACCATTACTTCCATCCGTCCATAATTTCCAAATAAATCAAGTGCTATCTAGTGAGTAAGTAATATAAATTAAGTGAGGCGTAGGACCGCTATAAACTGCAGCCTTGGTACGTGGATCGAATCTCCAGCTGCGTTCTACTTGGGTCTAGGATAATGAGTCCTGGAAATATTTATTAAAATATTTCCAGGACTCAGTGAAATAAAGTTAAGCTATAATAAACTAGCTTAGCTTTATTTCCTTGACTATCCAGCGAGGAAATATCGCCTGTACTGTAAGATTTCCTGTAACATATATTGGATAAGTACTTGTTGGTTATGCCAAGTTAAATCTCAAAATGCATTAAGCCGCAATAAATTAGTTTTACTGTAAACAATCTAATGCCAGATTTGGCAACCTTTTAGATAATCTACGGAACTTGGCATCCATTTAGATCTTAATTTTTTGTCGGTGAAGATCCACGCATCGCATATTCTTACATATTGAATTTGGCTACCATTTTCACATTTATGTTTCTGATGGGATATTTTGAATGAAGCTTATCCTAGACATAAACTATGTTAGACAACAAGCGGCGGCCGTCAAAAAACAAAAAAGCAAACCATACACTTCAACAAACATCAAACAGTGTTATCGTTGAACTAAACGGACATAATGATCCCGATTATATAGTTCCGAAGCGTAAACTTTACAATAGCAGCCATCTAACATTTATCAGTAATTTCGATCTTATATCTCAGATCTATATATAATATAAATTTTGAAACTGGCGACGCAACTGACTTGTGGGCGTTTTATTACGTTAAAGCGCCTCCAGCATTTTGGCCCAGACGGTCAGGTCAAAGTGGAACGTTTTTTGTCAACTTGAAAAACGAGTTGAAATAAGCGTATTTGTAGGCTTTTAGGATTAGCCAATATCGCAACCATGACAGTGTATACTTTGTACATATATTACACTGTTACTTTTGCATTAAATATACATGTGAAGTAAGGTAAACTTCCAATATTCGACATCTTAATGACCAATAGATGGCACCTATTGATCACCTCTGTCCTTATGACTAGTGTTCGGAGTATCGGTGGCAAATTGCACACAGAAGGTAATGGAGTCGCCTAAGTATTTTTATGATTAAAAGAATAACGATTAAATGATTAACTTTGCATAAAACTTCCTCCAAATTATCTTGCTAGCATTACCCATACCAAGTTTTGTGAATTGGTATGTTTTTTTAGTCAAAATATTAGTCACATTTTTTATTCAAATAAAATTACTACACTAAGAAGTAATACCTGCCATATACATTATTTTCTAGGCCATTGAACTACAATTGGTGACTGGAAGTAAGTGTTCGAGGTCCTCCTCACTGTCTTCAGTTAAGTGCATTCAGGAAGGTTGCATATAATGCATATGGTAAAAATCAATCGAATCATGGTGACATTTGTTAAAAGAAATTGAATAACAACCCAAAACATTTACGACATAACATTTGGGTGTTCCTGTAATAGTTTTATGAAAATAAATAGTTTTAAGTACTTGATATTCACGAGTACCTACCTAATTAATGTCATACTAAGTACAAAATGAATAATTTATTCATTCAATCTTAAAAAGTTAATCATAAAAACGACTCCATTACCCTCTGTGTGAAATTTGCCACCGATACTCCGAACACTAATTATGACATAAGATTGAAAGTGTAATGTATTGGGTCAGTGTCAAGCACAGAGACATTTACTTTACTTTCGTATTACATTCTAAATTCAGATTCAAAAATTTATTCGTAACAAGCACAATATTTACAATATTAACAGTAAACAAAAGCATAGACAACAAACAAAGGAGTAGTCACGATAGGGAACCTACTCAGCATATGCAGGCTTTACAGCCGGCGGTGGTCTTTTGTAGGACCCATACTTTCTAGTCTTTGAGGTGGAGTTCTCAATGTATGTCATAGAAGGTTCGAAATTTTGAGAATACTTAGCGTGATTGAAACGTTTTTGGAAACACGATCTCACATTTTTAATCACTATAAAATAAAATATAACAATAAATCGAACTAGCCCTATAGTGAACTCAATAAGGCTTGCGTTATGGTACTAGACGACGATACATTTAATAGACATATACTTAACCACATAGAAAGTCTCAGGAACAAAAGTTTTTGCTCGTCACATAAACAAATGCCCTTACCGGGATTCGAAACCGGGACCTCTAACCCCCGATGGAAAAATATGGTAAACATACATTTTTAGCTGTCTTCTTTGCAAAACGAAATGTAGTTTTGTTTCATACTGGTACTTTTATCTTAAAATTACCTAAAAGACACGTTTCTTTATTCTCATACTTTATTCCTAGATTTTTTGCAGTGATTAAATAAAAGTTAGTATAAATCCCACATTTAAAATATTAGTTGGGATAATTTTATTCAATTTTCAGTCAAACTCCTAAAGAGAATATTGTGCACGTTGCTACATAGTTATCTATACAAATTACTAAAATAATACTGATTTATATGAATGTAAACTACTTATAAAACTTAAAAATCAACAAAAATATAAAGATAATATATAATTTAAAATAATCGTTTCTGTAGATCAATATTTTGAGTTTATTCTAAAGGTTCCTAGTGGAAGTAATCTTTATGATGCATCGGGCTATGGAATGTCTCGATTAGGATCTCACAATAGATGAGTGTCTTGTGTAGGCGGATTTTGCAATCGTTGTCTTGGTGTCAAGACTAATTCGATTGTTTATTAATCGGGAGTACCTAATTACGTTTCCAAGTCAGATGTAGCGTATTTGACATAGGTACCGCATAGACCAGGGGGTCTACTCCGAAATTAGTCTACTCCTGTCATAGACTATATGAGTGAAAGGGACGGCACCATACGAAGTTCGGATTTCGAATTTCGGAGTAGACCACTTTTTTCAGGAAAGTTTAGTAAAATAAATCCTATGTGCCATTCTTAAATTCTTTGTATTTAAGTATGTATTTATCTATATAAGTATGAATATCGTCGTCTTTGCTTAGTTTGGGACTAGGTCGATTTGTGTAAGATCTTACACACTTTTATTTTTTTACACAAATCGAACTAGTCCTATAGTAAGCTCAATAAGGCTTGTGTTATGGGTACTAGACGAGATATACGTATACTATAGAAAACATCCAAGTCTCAGGAACAAATGTTTCTGATCACCACAGAAACAAATGCCCTTACCGGGATTCGAACCCGGGACCTCTATCAGAGTTATCAGGGTAGTGTCACTACCAACTAGGCTAAACAGACCGACAGGTTAGTAGGAATCTTAGTAAGTATTTTATACTTGGGTGGACATCCGTCACCTGGTAAATTTTCGAGCTATGTATGACGTCATCAATTTATTGTATGGAGAAAAAACTTCAGAAACCTATCGAGTGGAAAATCAAAGAAAGGGCTTCCTGTGCTGATACCGGAAATACACCATAGCATGACATCTCAGCTAAACAAAAAAAAAGTTTGGGCTATGCCGAAAGACTCGTTATATCTTCATATGTAACGAAATGAAGAGGAAAATATACTGCTACTATATGTACTGTTAATGCTTGCAATTTTTTTATAATTAAATATTACTTAAACTACGTTTGACAGGTTACATACTAGTAATCAATAAGCAGGAAAAAAAGCTTAAATGAATATACAATGTTTTAAGAAGACAAATTTATAGAAAACGTGCTAGTAAAATTAATAAAATAGAAATTACTCTAACTTAAAAATAACCTACACAAACTCTAAATTTCGACCCTTAGGCAGGATGCCAATCATGCAGGTAGCATTTTCCGCGCTGAATTGCAAATTAGTGATTATTTGTGCGAGAAAGCTGCCCGCACGAGAATCGCCTGTTGTGTCGCTCAAACGTTTGCTAAGCATCCTGTAGCGTCCACTCGCGCCTTTGCCCCACGAGCCGAGAGTCTCGCTAGCGAATGCGGTGAACTCATATTCGGTGCCGAGACACTCGTATTTCGTTGCCTTAACCCGTTCCCGAGCGTCCGCCGCAGCTCCGGCTGCTGGTCGATGAGAGGTAGTACGAAGACAAAGTGTCTGCACATGTGGCGTCCCACTCTAGAGCGCGACCCAACCTCCATGGAATCAAAGACATGCCGTCAGGGCGCTTACCATCGCCCCGCACGATCCGGGGCTCCAGAGCAGCGGGAACGTTGGCGGAACGTTGGCGCTGACGAGCGCCCATCTCAGCCCGGCTAGTATGATAGTTTATACCGTCACGTTATATGGCAAAAATGTACTGAAACGTCACATAAAACGTGTTGGTATAAGCTATCATACTAGCCGGGCAGGATGTCGTACAGTGCGGCACAGGCCGCCTGTCCCGCCGAACAGGCGGCCGGTGCCGAGACGGTCAACAGGGGCCCCGCAAGATGCACAATAATTAGTATGTGTTTATTACGAGTAAAAAATTTGGTTTGAATTTTCATTAACAATATCGAATCACAAAGAAAATAAAAGGTCGATAGACCGGTTAGCGACCGACTAATTTGGTGTAGCGGTTTGCGATGAGTTGATGAACTAAAAGGATATTGTCTCGTTTTTTTTTAAATGTTTCCCATCAACAACTACCAAATAAAATGCATTCGGCTCACTAGCGACCCTAAATGGAGTTTGTTCTTGTTTTAACTGTATCTTGACTGGGGTCTGGGTAAAACACGATTAAGAACCATTTATCAATAAAAATATTATAGGAAGAAATGAAACAATGATTGTTAAATATTTAAAAAACAGCGGTATATTACACAATAACCATTAACAACGACAAGGAACAAGCTAATTTGACTATTCTCTTAATTATCTAGATAGAAGAACGCACCACATTAAATACCAAAAGCACTTTTCTGACTTCTTTCTCACATTTCCAATAACTTAAGGATGGTTCAGTCTTTTCCTACTTTCCATTCGGAATTTGTAACATTTTTCTAGGAAATTAAACTGTTGAGATTAAACTATAAGAAAATATTAATTCCAAATATTTATAAATAAATATGATGATACATAATTTTACAGGACTGATGAGTAATATTTCAGTCATGATAGATTTAATGCACATTTCGTACACTCAGAAAGTTATTTTCAACTAAAATCAAAGAAACTCTTAACTTAAGTCAATCAACTTTGAAATGGGAACTGTGATGTAAACATGGTACTATAAATTATAGCACTCTAACGCACATAATAGACACAGAAACATACAATATCCTATATAAGAAGCAACATATGTTGGTTATAAAAAGTCCAAAGTTAACAACACCAACTTCATGATAAATTCATCTCAAACATTAGATCTTAACAAAACCTCAGCATTCAAGTGGTGGTTTCTCGGTCTCTTCACTACCAACCACTGTAACCAGCAGTGGTTGCAGTCACCTCTTGCTGGTATTCCTGCTGGTATCCAGGCTCATAGAGCTCCTGGCCATGCTGGAAATGCTGGATCTGCGGCTGGATCTGCTGCTGGATCTCTGGAATACGTTGGATTTCTGGAGCGCTTTGGTGCTGGATCTCTTGTTGGATTTGTTGGACGTCCTGTATCTGCTGGAGTTGGTGGTTGAATTGTTGCGGTTGGATTTGATGGTTGAGTTGCGGCTGAATCTGGTGACGTTGCTGTTGACGGGTCAGCTCGTTTTCTTCTTTGTAGCTGCCTGTAAAAAGAAACGGGCAAAACGGTTAAGAGAGAATAAAAAGTGATGCGCTCGTGGCCCATCGGCGCCCGCGTACCACGTGCGTTATCACTTTACAATCCTAATAATAAAGTTCAGGGGGGAACCCCTTGGGTTGGAAGGTCACATGGCAGCCGCTTGCGTAAAACTAGTGCCTACGACAGTTCTTGGGATTACGTTGTGGACCCCAGGTATCCTTCAGGATGCAACTATACTGGAATACGAGTATATTGTTAAAGAGACGTTAAAGGGGTCTGACTTTATGCCGAATGGAAAGTCAAATTGGTACTGGAAACGTCTTGATTATGATTCGCCACTACAGGTCGCATTTCTCAACCGATTCTCGTGAAATTTTGTGAGCAGGTTCGATAATTATAGTTTTTTTATCAAGTCAGTTTCTGGAAATTTTGCAATTTGAAAAAAAAATTTTTTTTTTCGTATGCCTGTCCAGATGTTCTCTACAGGTCGCATTTCTCATCAGAAATGTTATATAGAATATTGTCGTCGTGTCAGTTTCTGTAAAATTTGAAAAAATATACAAAATTTTATCGTATGTGTGTCCGGATGTTCTCCTTTACAGGTCGCATTTCTCAACCGATTTTCGTGAAATTTTGTGAGCAGGATCGATTTTATATTAAATTTTTTTGTCGAACCAGTTTTTGGAAGCTTCGGAATTTACAAAAAAAAAATCTTAAGTCTGTGTCCGAATGTTCTCCTCTTGTATAGGTCGCATTTCTCATCAAAAATATTATGTAAAATTTTGTTGTCAAATCAGTTTTTGGAAATTTTGAAAATCGAAAAAATATACAAAAATTTATCGTATGTGGATGTTTTCTGTTGGAATTCACAAAAACAAATCCTACGTCCTGCTCTATCTTGGAGTTTGTATAACTTTCTCTTTCACTCACGTGAATACTAATGCACCCTTAAGTGTTATGTTTTTCTTCAGGGATTATTGTGAAGCTTTTTATTCACGTTAGTTGCCTAGTTGCCTTGTATCGATCACATCGTTTAGTTAACACGCACGACTCTCTTGATAAACAATACTAATATACAGACTTTATAATTGAACTGTTCTATTAATTAATCACCCTAACCAATATTTTCCTCTACAGGTCACATTTCTCAACCGATTCTCGTGAAATTTTGTGTGCAGGTTTGATAATTATATAGAATTTTTTGTCGATCAGTATTCGAAAAAAATTAAATTTGAAAAGAAAACAATTTTGCGATGTCTACAGCCTACGGAGCCACTAGTTATTAAATTTCAGGTTATAACTCCTCATCAATGCGTTTTCTAAATTGCATTAAAATCACAAAGAAATTATTCTATTCATTCTCAAGGTGCATGTTAGCTGCAAGAATTTAGTAACCTCATTAATTCTAATAATAGTCTTTTGAAATTTAGTTCTGACCTGTCACCTTTCCCAGAGAGAATTCCGGTTTTTATTTTATAAAGCTGATAAAACTCAGGTTGCAAAAACTTACCGTCATCAAAGACACCATTGTTAGAAGCCGCCTCCCTCTGATTCAGCTCTATCGACTTCTGTATAGCCTCCGGTATGGGGGGAGGGGTAGGCAAATGCGCACCCTGTGGGTGAAACCCATTCTCGTCGGCGGTGTAGGTAACAGTGTAGACTTGCCCATCGTCACCCGTGTACGAGTATGCGCCTTGGGCTCGGATGTTCTTGCCTTGGAGCTCGCCTCGCTCTTGGACTTTGATTCCTGTTGGACATGGAATAGGGTTGATTATTCCTTAATATACGTGATTGTGTTAGGTCGCTTGTTTATTGAAGTTATTGAAAGTCTTAACTCTCATGAAGCCAAAAGTAACTATTTCGCTTAACTTGCCTAGATATACGTAAATGATAGTAAGAGACTAACCACTAATGAGAACCCATGTGCCACTTAAGTTAGCATGAGTGTATTGTTGTTTACTTCTATAGCCAGACCTCTTTGCTTAATAAAAGTTGCAATGCAAAATGTTAAAACTTCTGCACATTTTCTTGATATACATACAGTCTGTTAGTCTATAAGGTATATGTTAAGACGGGCCTTTATTGCGTGAATCAAATATACAAACTAGTGGCCCTATTATATATACCTAGCAAAAATAAGAAACTGAAATCTATACAACATTTTTAATAAGTCAAACAGTAGAAAACGCGGTCAAAACTAATGTTTATACATCCGACTGCTGGGAACACGCCTCTTCTAATGAATGATATGAATCAGACACTAATCCACACGAGGTCCCAGTGCTTGTTGGGGACTTCTCACATACGCATGAATTCCTTTGCGAATGAACGCAGGTATTCTCACTTTTTTTTACCAAAAATCTTACGGTAACTATAAAATGATATGCGTAATAAAAATAATGATTGTAGTTATTACGTTGCGTACGCCCAAAGACAAAAATGCTTTATTTTTGAGCTTATCAAGCAACGTAATAACTAGCCTGATGTATCGAAAAGGCGCTTAAATACAAAATACAGTATATGGTGGCTCGCTATTAAAAAAATGTATTGATAAATGTAAAACAATATAATTATTTACAAAGGGCGATAGTGGACATATTAAAGTTCGAAACGCAGAGAGCGGGCGCGGCGCGGTGCGGGACGGAGGCTGTTTTGCATTTTTGATCTTTCCGAAACTGTCCACTGTCGATTACTGCTTCATATGTCACACACGCCGCCTCCGCTCTACCGCGCTACCGAATACCGCGCGGTTTTATGGTGCGACGTGCCCCGGTGGCCGTTTCACCGCAAAGCCGCCTCCGCCCTGCAACGGCGTTGTGCCGCGCTCTGTGCGTTATTCAGAGAAATAAATCTTACCATTCTCAGTTTCATACGAGTACTGATAGCTGTTCCCCTTGTTCTCATTCTGCAAGCTGATTATCCGCGCTGACCTCTCTGTGGAAAGTCTCTGATTCTGCTGCTGGTAGGCATTTCCAGCAAACGCATTCTGTCCAGTGTACGTGCTCTGTCCCGCAAACGAAGTCTGCGTATTAGGGAACGCGACAGATTGACCTTGGGAATAGCCGGCTTCTGATTGGCTGAAATCCCGCTGGCTGTACTGTGATTGGTCGCCGTAGACTCCTTGTTGTTGTAGCTCGAGCTGTGATTGGTAGGCTTCTGCGTTGTGTGCGAATTGCTCGGTTGGTTGGGTCGTATGGATTGGATCGGATGATGCTGCAGCTAGTATTGCTGCTAGACATATTATCTGGAATTGCAAAACAAAAGATAAATAAACCGCCAATTTTCCTGGTGAAGGTTCAAAAACCGGATTTTTAAATATTTTGTCTCCAACCTCCAACAGTATAATTTGAGTGGAACTTCTTGCCTAAGTTTATGTTCCCGACTAGGTACAATAAAGGGTTTTTTCAAGTCGCGAGTGAACAATTCTTTTAGGCAAGCGTAATACACTCTAGATCGCATCCTCGCTTACTATCTGACAAAATGGTGGTCAAACGCTATCATATCTCCGATAAAAAAAACACTCGCAGATTGTTTGTGTTGCAAAGTTAACCTTAATTACATGAAAATCAATAATTGATCACTCACTTATTGGAATTTAGCTTTTGGGGTATAAAATTAACCCTTAATACCTAGGGCAGAGGGTAATCCGATTTTTCATTGGTTTTCAATCTTATCTTACAGCAACAAGTTTCAAAATCAGGTGGTAACTATTTTACAACTGCCCTATTAAGGGTTAACTAGCTATCGGGGGATAAAAATTGAAATAAAAAGTATTCTATGAGTTAATTCCGGGTATAAACTATATCTACGCCAAATTTCGTCTAAATCGGTGCAGCCGTTTTTGCGTGATTGAGTAACGAACAACTAAATTATATTTATACTATTATTAGTTTTCATTCTTAAAGGTTCTCATGAGCAGTTAACAATTAAATAACCTAAAATACAGTTTCAACTGTCAGTAAAACTTATCATAGAACAATGCCATGTCACGGTTTTGCTTCCGCGTGTCAAATGGTGACTTGTTGACTTAATCGGATTCAAAACAAAAGGTTTATTAGATGACTCTGTCATTGTTTAATTTAAATTCCAAGATGGCGAGTTAAATCTATTGTTTTTTGAATACCATTTACTTTCTATGCCTTTTAGGGGTTCATTTTGGAACGCGCTTACTAAATTTAGATTAAATTGGAATGGTATTGAATGGTGTGCTGTTTTGAGAATTCATTCAAAAAACTAACCAATATAAATCAGATTTAAAATCAATACGTCAACATTGTGAATCGGGGTACAGTCGCATGTAATATTATCTTAACTATAAACTCATTCGAAAAATATTGACTCAATTTTTATTGCCATGTAGAGTTGAAGTCGATCGGTCGGTCGGTGTGTCGATTTGAAGGTATTCTGAGTGCTGTAGTTGCGTATGTAAGGTATCTATTTATTGGACTTATTTATAAATTGAAAAGCGACTTTTCACTTATTGACTTTTCTTTAGGTATGTCCAATTTGAAATGTTTCTGTCTGTCCGTTTAGACTGGACTTCTCAAAAGGGTTAAGCATGCTCGCTTGATGATAAGGTAAATGTCCCAGTTCTTGTCACTGACCCAATATTGATACTATCAATCTTAAATCACAATAATAGAGGCGAACGATAGGTGTCATTGGGAATTAAGTTGACCTAGATTGAGATGTTTACCCTATAACCATTAAACTGAATTATTCCATTAATCACACGTAATATCACAAAACTGTCACAATTCACTAATCACATCACATACCAGCTTCATGTTTCACAGAAATCCTTCACAAATAAATGAAACTGAGTCACTGGGAGTGATCTCGTCGGTTGTTCACGAATGTGTACCGAAAATTTCACTCTTCCGTTTTTATAGCGAAAAGTTTTGTGCGTATATATGTTTGGTGTGTTACACATTGGGCGGGGAGACCACTAAAACTGCGGAGTTCTGTTAATGTTTAAAATACTTTCATTGTACTTATTTCTGTTGCTTCTCCAATAAATAAAATAAAATAAAATAAGAGGGCTTTAACGTGTCCTCTAGCGCCATACGTAAATATTTGTATTTATTTATTTATTTATTAATACTTAAAGGAGTATCTACAAAAACATCATATATATAGATAGTAATACAAAGCCAATTAAACGAGCTCACGGATAGAATCAAATAAAAGTGTTAACAAACACACTATCGCACTATGTAATACTAGGTCCAGAAGTCCGGACGTCCAGACGCGGTAAGCGGTTGCATCCTTACGTTGTCAGCCTACCTTTTATTCGCACGAAGCGATTTGCTTCTTCTTTCTTAATGCGAACAGCTAAGGACTGGAATTTACTGCCGCCGTCTGTATTTCCTGATACATACAATCTGGGTCTCTTCAAGACAAGAGTGAATAGGCTATTACTGAATTAGTGAGCAACATCTTAGGCCTTGTCATCGCTCTCCATCAGGTGAGACTAAGGCCAATCGCTGGTCAGTCTATCATAAAAAAAAAGGTTCTCTACTTGATAAAAAGGAATGCATAGGAAAAAATAACACAACTTCATTTATTTTAGTAAAAAATAAATTTCGCCAAACTGCGGGCAGTTTGATGGCGAATAGTGCGCTCATAATTAAAACATAATTTTATTTTACCTACTACATATTCGTTTAAGTAATTCGTTTAACTAAGCCTAATAAAAAGGTTACATAAAAGGAGCGCACACTTTAGCACTATGTAACACTAGCTTCTATTTACTTGATAAAGAGGTGTACAGGAAGAAAAATGGTTAAATTGATGGATTGATAATAAAATTAGGGGTCAACTACTTACTGTATTTTGTATAATATAATATAATATAATATTGGGGGACAATCTTACACATATCGACCTAGTTCCAAACTAAGCAAAGCTTGTACTATGGGTACTAGACGACGATATACATACTTATATAGATAAATACATACTTAAATACATAGAAAACATCCAAGACCCAAGAACAAATATCCGTGAAAAATGCACAAATAAATGCCCTGGCCGGAATTCGAACCCGGGACCTCTAGCTTCGGAGGCAGAGTCACTGCCAACTAGGCTAAACAGGTCGTCAAAACCGTATTTAAGTACCTTTTCAATATAAAAAACTGGGTATTTTGTTGCTGGATTCATCCATCAATGCGTCCAAAGTTAAAACGGTCGTGTTATTTTTAAGCATATAGATCGATGAATCCAGCAACTTAATAACTATTCTGATGTTAAAAAAAAGTACTTGAATACAAAATACAGTATATGTAGTAGCCCCCCTTTTTTCAATATCTATCGTTAAATTTATAAATAATGGTTGTAAACGTTTACAAATAATCATAATCATGATTTTTTGTTTTCAGGCATTAAAAATAAACTTTATAGCTCACATACATAAAATTAAAATCTGAAAATGTAGGTATAAATTTTTTAAATAAATTTTGACAACCTTGATCCGATTTATTTCAATGGTGTACTGATTTCATATTCACAGCAGGTAAAAAATCTGGGAGTCATTATTGACCGGACTTTATCTTGGGTACCTCAAGTAAACGAAGTTAGCAGGAAGATGTTCATGTCCATTGGTACTCTCACATGGCTTCGGAATTTGCTACCCATTCCTACCAAAATTGCGCTCGCTCAGACATTACTCCTCGCTATTTTAGACTATTCTGATATTTCCTACCTCGATCTTACTGAAGATCAACTTAATAAGCTTGAGCGCATCCAAAACGTCTGCATACGATTCATATTTGGGTTACGCAAGTATGATCATGTCTCCTGTTTCCACTCTCAGCTTAAGTGGCTTCCTATTCGTTATCGTCGTAACTCACGCATTCTGTCCCTTCTATACACAATTCTTTTTCACCCCGCAACTCCTTGCTACCTCAAAGAACGATTTACTTTTCTGAAATCGGGTAGATCTTCCCAAAATTTACTTCTCACTGTCCCGTCCTCCTCTTCAAAATTTTATAATTGTTCTTTCACTTTTCAAGCTACTCTACTTTGGAACTCTCTCCCCGTGGAATTGAGGCGTGCTAAATCTATTGCTGCATTTAAATCACAGCTAAAAGAACACTATCTGTCCCTTCCATGATTCTTACATCCTAATCTGCTTCTTTTGACTCTATGGCTGATATTGTAATTACTATGTGTATATTTATATATATGTTTATGTATATATATTCATATTTATTTATATATGTAGGAATGTATCTATTTATGTTAATTAGTATGATTGATGTATGTGTGCTTTAATATTTACGTGATTCTATATAAGTTTGAATCCAGTAATTCTTTTGTTTGCCACCCACTTTTAAGACGTTTGTTGCTATTTTTCCCGCTAGGTTGTCTGGAAGAGATTGCTCTTTAGCAATAAGGCCGCCTGTTGTTTACCTCTAGTTTTAAGTTTTATGCGCTGTTATAATAAGCTATGTAATTTATTGAGGTGTGCAATAAAGAGTTTTTGTATTGTATTGTATACACGACACAACTGTACATCAAGAGGAGCAGCACAAAGAGAGCCGAGACGAGCGAAAGTCCAGGGGGAGGCCTTTTCCCAGCAGTGGGACACATTACAGGCTTAGAAAAATCAAATTCTACAAGGCACGGTCTGCAATATTTTCGTCACTTATGTAATTGTTGTAAGCGAATTCATTCCCTAAATATCAGCGTCGTGACATTTCATACCCGGTGGACTCCTTTATAAGACTAGGATCTCTCAACATCGTGCTTTAAGACGGTTTTCCTAGAACTAGAGCTGCCTTAAGTTAAAGTTAAACCATCTCACTACAAGTAATGTGAGCTAGTTTAACTCCCCACTCCTATTTAGCATGCTTAGGCATGTCTAAAGGCCGCTTAAATAAAACGGTTAAGTATCAAAACTACTCTACACCGATCTAGCCTTCTCGCTCGACCCCTACTACAACACCTGCGCTGGCGCGCTTGGAGACGGGTAATAATACCTATAATAGAACTTTTTCCGGGCCGATACGGACTCTTAACTAAGTTGTTATGTTGTTTCTAACGCCGTTTGTTCTCGTGGCAGAGGTTTACTTTTCCGAACCGGTGGTAGCTTATTGACATAGGTGCATATAATTGAAAAATATATAACTTTTACTTTTTTTTACTTTTGTTGTGTTTCAAATAAATCATCCATTCAAGTCTCCATTGGTACACTTAGATGCTGCGATAAATGTTGGCAAGTTCTTATCGTGCGTGGTGCGCGCAGGCAGCGTTAGGTAACGTTGGGTAAGATGCGTCCGCGCCGCCTAATGAACAACTGGAGCATATTTCGGGAGCACACAACAAGCGGTAGAAGCGGCGTTTTTGGATCTGAATTCTGAAGGGTTTATCCAGTTTACAGTGACTTTTTTAATAATACAGGGTGATTCAGGAGACGTGAGCAGGATCAACACTACATACATAGTAAATGGCAATGAATCGTTCACCATTGTATTTAAGTGAAACACCCATACCTTTTTCCTGTATTTTAATTTTTATTAAGTTAAAGTTTAATTCTCTACAATCATGGTCACCCTATAACAACTGGTTTATAAAAATTAAACCTTTATTTCAAAAGTAATCGGACTCAGATGACATTCAATTTGACACGTTTCACTTGACTGAAGTATTGTCATTGTAGAGTGACCATCCGTTTCGTAAAGAATTCAAAATATTTTGTTATCAACACCAAAGATAAATAAACGTTAATTTCACTAATAGCGGTACGAAGTAGTAGCTTATGATCTACTGAATCCGTAGTGTTGATCTTGCTCACGTCTCCCGAATCACCCTGTATAGGTTCCCGATTTGTATTATATTTAAGCTGAATTTTCTGTAATACAAATATTATTACTTTTTCGACAAGGTAATGGTTATTTCTGATTTTACATCATTTTGTTTGACTGACGCTGACCCCCTGTAAAGAGATAAGGCGAGTAACATACCTAGATACGTAATATGTTGCTTGATTGGACATTAAGTGTAACATGACTGACTCTATACTATTGAAAAGGTTCATTATCTAAACTAATATTATAAATCTGAAGAGTTTGTTTGTTTATTTGTTTGGACGCGCTAATCTCAGGAACTACTGGTTCGAATTGAAAAATCTTTTTGTGTTGGATAGTCCATTTATCGAGGACTATAGAACATCACGCTGCAACCAATAGGAGCAAAGACGCGGACGAAGTCGCAGGCAACAGCTAGTAAATGGATATGTATCTTAAGGATGTATGATTTTATTAATAACTAACTACTGAATGCAGCCTTAGCCTTTTGACGGCCTGTTTAGCCTAGTTGGTAGTGAGTCTGCCTCCGAAGCTAGAGGTCCCGGGTTCGAATCCCGGCCAGGACATTTTATTTGTGCATTTATCACGGATATTTGTTCTTGGGTCTTGGATGTTTTCTATGTATTTAAGTATGTATTTATCTATATAAGTATGTATATCGTCGTCTAGTACCCATAGTACAAGCTTTGCTTAGTTTGGGACTAGGTCGATTTGTGTAAGATTGTCCCCCAATATTTATATATTTATTTATATATAAAAAAAAAGTACTTAATGGAGGCAGTGGTTTGTTTGTCGTTTACCCTCCACATTTTAATAGCCTTTTGTTTAAATACTGTGTATTTAGGAGTCTACAGGAGTCACGTGTTGTGTTGCTACCCACAACACGTGACGCCTAAATAAAAATCTTTTGAAAGTGCGAGAGGTGTTATATCAAGAAATACGTTCAAAAGTGATTTATTGAATATTTGTATCAACGTCGATTAGTTAAATAATTAGCTAATTAACATATCTAATTAGCTGTGGTACTTCTATACATTTCTAGGTGCCGTTCATTCGCAGCAGCGCCTTTCAATTATGATGCGTTATACATTATCTCGGGACTTCCTTACGAATTATCGCATCTAATGTATTGCTTCACTTGAAATTGAACTTTATGTTGACGATATAAGATCGTACTTTATAGAACCGTACTGGGAAAGATACGAGGTTGCGAATGTTTTAATAAATTATTAAATGACAATGTTTATTTAAAGCCTTTTATTATTTCCTTCTTTTGTTTTTGACAACATATCGATTTCAAGGGCGTTATTCGATATAGTTTCTTGACAGTTTGACATGCACTAACGATTCTAAGGCTGGGTTGCACCGACTTACGATCACAGACTGGTCAACGTTAAATATGGCGCCGGCAGCGACTGCCAGTGAAACTTATTAAATTTTCCATACATTCAAATTTTAACGAACACAGCTTACGATTACAGACGGTTTGGTGCAACCCACCATAAGACTGATAGTTTTTTAGATACCGTAGCTATGAATTTCAGCAAACTCCACTACCAGGAACACTATATTAGATAGTACTCAAAATGTCAATATCTTAACCGTAATTTGACCTATTTCATTAGACTTATCCGGCCAAAACTTTTTTGGTCTGACAAAGGTGAAACCAAGACAAAATTTAACAAATAAAACCTCTTTAAACTTCTACAAAACACTGAAATCACCAATCATATTTTCGGAGTTCTTCGATAACTCAATGGATCTTGATCTTTACCAAATTATATCGGACCAACTTGGAGGAGGTAACTACCTACTCTCAAACAAAAAATACAATGTTCCAACATTGACAGAGTTGTGAGGTAACAAACATTGTTTTAAATGTTTGGTAGGTACAACCGAATTGAGAACCTCCTTTTTGGAAGGTGGTCGATAAGGTCTTGGATGTTTTCTATATATTTAAGTATTTATATCAATTAAATATATCGTCGTCTAGTGCCTACGAGTATATTACAAGCCTGAGCTTATGTGGCTAGTTTAATTTATATAAGATATTCCCCCTAGTATATTTTTATTTTGTTTAAATGCTTTTCACAGAACCCTGCTCCAATTTTGCAAACCTCGTTGGACTTATTGTAATTGATATTTCAGATAATTGATTCTTTGCGAATTGGTACAATGAAAATTTTGATTTATTACTACAGGCCTAACGTATTAACTGAGTCTGTTCCTGAGGTATGGGAGCGGTACGGGAGGGGTGTGTTTACGGGACGTCAAACGACGCGTAATTTCAGTCGGGCGTCAGTCTTGTCACGCCTCCCGTACTGCTCCCATACTTCAGGAACAGACTCATTTAAGCGCTAGACCTACTGGCCTATTGACGTGTTTATGTCTTGTGTGTGTTAATTAAAATTAAATTTTTGGTGAGTATTGTTATTGAAATATTCGTTTATGCGGCCAAATATTCCTAATTTAGTAACTGATGTAAGGAATGAATGTAAGGAAATTTATTTCTTTATTACTAACTCACGCTAACGTCTATGTACCTACTCCTTAAATTACTTATGAACCCAAAACTAACAATATAATCATATCGGCCGAAGGACGTCCACTGCTGGACATAGGCCTCCCACAAAGAGTGCCACAATGACCGATTCTACGCCACCCGCATCCAGCGGACTCCTGCGACCTTTACCAGGTCATCAATCCACCTTGTAGGGGGTCAACCCACGCTTCGCCTTCCGGTACATGGTCGCCACTCGAGAACCTTTCCGCCCCAACGGGCATCGGTTCTACGTGCAATGTGCCCCGTCCACTGCCACCAAAGTTTAGCAATTCTTAGGGCTATGTCAGTTACTTTGGTCCTTCTGCGGACGGCTTTCAGAGCAATGGAGAGGGCTATCCAGTCAGCTGACGCGCACCGTTGCGTTCGCATGTGTTATCGCATGACTCATCGCACGTCATAACAAATCATGACGGGTAATAATACTGTGGTTAAATGTAGTGGATGCAATGTAGTTATTAACGAACTGCTTGCATTTGTTTATAATCAAGTGAATATAATGAGTGAGGACAGCATAATCCGGCTGTGTGTGACGACGTTTGCTCAGAAAGACATTGAGACCGCTAAAAACCTGTTGTATCAATCGGTTGTGACCAAAGAAAAGATAGTCCAACGTAAAGGGAAATCAGAGGAGAAAATGCAAAAAGATGTGAAAGACATTATATCATTACTTAAGTGCACACCTACTGACTTAGTGCCTATTTTTGTGGCGAGAGATCTTCGAAAACTACCCGCGGTCAGTTTCGATCATATCGATGTTTCACGTTTACTGAAAGATATGCTCATATTAAAGGAAGAGTTAAGAATAGTACAGGAGAAGTACGTGTCAATCGAAGAACTAAACATAGTGAAAACTGAGTTAATTAATTTGAAGCAGGCGTCGATGGTTAACGTATTTGAGGCGAATAAGTATGTAAACACAAAAAGAGGTAGTCATAGAAATCAGTTACACTATCAAACATTAGGTATGGATAGCGGACCTAGTGGTCTTGTCAACTGGTCTCAGGACTTAGTTCAGGACGAAACTCAGGCTCCGGAACCAGTGATGTCAGCTGTTAATGTGTGTTCACCGAGCTCGTTACAAAATCAGGCAGAATCACCTGTAAAGGTACTTGTCGTAGATAATACTGCAGTGCCAGAAAGTATTAGACAGGCGCCAGAAACAACATCATCTGTATCAGTATGCGAGTTAAATCAGTATGCGCAGGTACCATCGCTGCATATGGGTAAACAAAATACCGACGCGAATTTGACGGCTACGGCTCGCCCGCAACTGAGTACAGATAACAGCGGCAATGGACCTTACGCTAATATGCCTAAGCGTTCTTTTTCGGACGTTGCAAAGACTGGTGGATCGTTTAAAACTGGGTCAACTAATAAGGATAAGTTATGGAGAGACACCGAGTCAAAGCGCATGCGGAACCAGTTTGTTGGTGTTAGAGGTCAGGCTAAGGACCCGTTGGGCAAATTTAAGGCGGCAGATATAAATGTTCCAATTTTTATTACGTTCGTTGATAAAGGTGTTTCGACTGAGTACATCGCTGACTACATAAAAGAAAACACTGGAGTTAACGTTACATTAGTGTCAATAAAAAAGAAGCGAAGAGATGGGTACAAAGCTTACAAAATGTATATCCCTAGAAGTAAACTAAATACATTTCTGGATGAAAATCTATGGCCAGAGGAAATTATATGTCGTCGTTTTGTGGATTATAAAGTGAATATTCGGACCGAAGTACATGCGGCTTATCCTAGTAAATACAAATAATAATGGATATGGTCACCAAAATAATAAGTTTTAACTGTAAGTCCATAAAAAGATCCATAGATGGGGTCAGGCAGTTATGTAAAACGGCACATGTTTTGGCTATTCAGGAGACATGGCTATTTCCCCACGATGTGTCCTACATCGGAACTGTCGATCAAAACTTCGAGTTTACTAGTAAATCGGCTGTGGATACATCAGCGGGAGTACTGCGAGGGCGTCCTTATGGCGGAGTTGCACTAATGTGGCGAAAAGATGTATTTACGTCTGTATCTGTTATTCCTTGCAAGAGTGACCGCTTAGTGGCCATAAAGGCGTGCGTGGGCGATCGTAGTACTTTATTTTTTTCGGTGTATATGCCCATAAATAGTATTGAAAACCTAGCGGAATTTACAGACGTGTTAAGTGAACTCAATACAGTGATTGATGGTTGTGAAAGTGAATCTGTGTTTATTTTGGGGGATTTTAATGCCCACCCAGGCGAGCTTTTTTTCAAGGAACTATTTAGTTTTTGTAATGAGCGAAGATGGCTCTGTGCTGATGTGGTCAAGATAGGCTTGTTTTCAGACACATACACGTTCATTAGTGAGAGTCATGGCTGCAGAAGGTGGCTAGATCACTGTGTAGTAACAGAGGCAGCTTCGCGTTGTATCTTGGATGTTAAGGTACGTCATGATACATTTTGGTCGGATCACTTTCCTTTGGAAATTCAGTGTAATCTGGGTTATCTAGTTCCTAAAGTTGTGTATCAGGATAAATTGACAGACAAGGTACGTTGGGGCGAAAGAGATGGTACACAAATTTCTGTCTATAGCAAGGAATGTGAGGATAGACTAAGAGTCATTGATTTTCCAACGGAGTGTACGAAATGTGCAGATATTGTATGTAATGACATTGAACACAGGTTAGTCATTGATAGGCTGTACCATTCTATTATTAAGACCTTGAGGCGGTCTGCTGAAATCAGTTATGACGCCAAGAAACATCGCCATAGACGGAAACAAGTAATAGGATGGAATAAGCATGTCAAAGAGGCTCATGAGCGGGCACGACTCGGCTTCCGGATGTGGGTGTTGCAAGGGAGACCTCGTGATGGTTACGTGTTTAATGCGATGGTGGAATCCCGGAAGCTCTTTAAGTCTAGGTTGAAGTGGTGCCAGGACCACGAAGAGCAAATAAAAAATGGATATTTTAGCATCGCGCCATTCGAGTAAAGATTTCAAGGGTTTCTGGAAACATACCAGGAAGCTGGGAGCTGGACCGTGTTTGCCCGCAAATGTTGGAGGACATTGTGAGCCTAAGCATATTGCTGAGCTCTTTAAGGAGCACTTTAGGGTTGCATCGCCACTAGGAACAGGGCCAGCGTTGTCCAGCACTGGGACTGTGGTGGGGGGTGTATATGAGCGATATACTGCCAAGCAAGTCGCTGCGGCGATAGCAGATATGACCAAAGGTAAATCACCTGGCCACGACAGCCTCAGTGTTGAACATTTGCGGTTTGCTGGGGTGCATCTGCCGAGAGTGTTGGCGATGTTTCTCAATCTGTGTATTGGCCACACTTATCTTCCTCAGGAGCTTATGAAGACTATAGTTGTACCAATACCAAAGGACAGGACCGGAGATGCTGCCGATAAAAATAATTATCGTCCAATATCACTGGCAACTGTGGTGGCGAAAGTGTTGGACCGTCTGCTTGATCGTCAGTTTGCTCAACATATTCATCTCAACGAGGCGCAGTTCGGCTTCAGACCAGGGCTCTCTACTGAAACAGCGATTTTGCGACTCAAGCATACGGTTCAATACTATACTTCGCGTAATACGCCGGTATACACCTGTTTTTTGGACTTGTCGAAGGCGTTCGATCTTGTTTCATATAATGTACTGTGGGATAAGCTCCTGAGGGAGACATCTACCCCAAAGGAACTAGTGTATATCACTAGATATTGGTATCATAACCAAAAGAACAGTGTTAGATGGGCAGGTGCTTGCTCGGAGGAATACGGGTTAGAATGTGGTGTGAGGCAGGGGGGGTTGACGTCTCCACGGCTTTTTAGCCTGTATATCAATAACCTAATCGATGAACTCAGCAAGGCTAGCGTTGGATGTTCAATTGGTGGCCAAATTATGAACAATATTAGCTACGCCGATGATATGGCGCTGCTGGGTCCATCGATTGGGGCCCTTGAGATTCTGATCAGCATATGTGAGAGGTACGCGGAGGCCCACGGTCTCAGATATAACTGCAAGAAAAGTGAACTACTTGTATTTAAGGCAGGGAACAAAAAACCAAAATACGTACCACCGCTAAGACTTGGAGGAACTGAGTTAACTAAAGTCACAAAGTTCAAGTATCTGGGGCACTGGGTCACCGAAGACCTCTCAGATGATCTTGATGTGGAGCGGGAGCGTAGGGCATTGGCAGTGAGGTGCAACATGTTGGTCCGCCGGTTTGCACGTTGTACGAGGGATGTCAAAATAACCCTTTTTAAGGCATTTTGCCAGACCTTTTACACGTGTAGCTTGTGGGCCAAATGCACGCAGAGATCTCTCAATGCCTTACGCGTCCAATACAATAATGGTTTCAGGATGTTGTTGGGGCTGCCTCGCTTTTGTAGTGCATCAGGCATGTTTGCAGAAGCTAGAGTTGATAGCTTTCAAGCTATACTTCGTAAACGAGTTGCATCCCTGATGTGCCGCGTGCGAGACAGTACCAACAGCCTCCTGTACAGTATTATTGAAGAATTGGAGTGCCCAATTGTGAAGCACTGGAACACTGTCCATGTTGACTCACGGAAGTGCATGGTATTAATGTAAAAATATGTATATATATTGTAATCCAATTCTAACTAATTTTATTGTTACTTTAATCTAGTTTGTGTGTTTATTTGTTATTCTGTTTATTTAATTTAATATAATTTAAAGTCAAAGTAATGTTTTTAGATATGGACTGTATGGTTCGAAATAAACGATTATTATTATTATTATTATGCTCGGAGTATCTCTGCGTGATCGCATCAGAACAATGTAATACCTGTATGTAAATACCATGGAGGCAATAAATGATCATTAAATAATATTTATTATTATTATTATTATTAAATGATAGGTACTGACGCACATCACCGCCGTACTGATCCGGAATACTTATAAATGTCAATTTCTGAGATTCTCCTGGTTCCTTTAGGGTGCAGATGATACAACGATAAGATGAGGAAGATGGACAGGACACCAGTCGCGCTTGTGATTCTGTAGTCGTAAGTGTCCATAGGCTACGGTGTATGCTTGCCATCAGGGTGGACATAGCTTGTTGGCCACCTCTTAATTCAAAATAAGCCCTAAAGAGTTCCAATGAATTCTAAATGCATGCAGCCGAAACCCACTTATAAAACTCCACTTAAAACAAAAACCCACAAAAAGATTGCAGTCTCTCAGTGAATTTTGTCATTGATCGACGGAACAATGGCGAGAAGAACAAATAGGTATTTTGTTAACGGCCACAATGGGAACATGTAGAGAATAGTCAAGGGTGAACTGGATTTATTGAATGGTTCCGTCGTAGATGATTCAAATCTGAGAATAAATTCGTATTTTGGATATAAGGGAGTAGAGCACTGCTACAACATGCTTGTCAACAACTATTTCAAAGGCAAACACACTATTACATCCCCCCGGCCACTACTTTACGTGAAGTTGTCGGCCTGTTTGGCCTAAATGCTAGTGACACTGCCTCCGAAGCTAGAGGTCCCAGGTTCGAATCCCGGTAAGGGCATTTGTTTCTTTGGCGAGCAGTAACATTTGTTCCTGAGACTTGGGTGTTTTCTTTAAGTATATCTATTAAATGTATCGTCGTCTAGTACCCATAAAACAAGCATTATAGAGCTTACTTTGGGACTAGTTCGATTTGTGTCAAAAATATGCCCTAATTTTTATTTATTTATTTAATTGCGGCACGGTAAGCTTTTATCTCTTCATTGCATGGTCGAGATTGCATTATTTTACTATACCTACCTACCAAAGAAAAAATGTTTCAATTGGAATATGTAATTTATTTCAGAAAACAGCTAGTTTTACTATAAGTTTTTCATTTAATACTACTTATCCTATTTCGGAGTATTTTATTTCAAATGATATATTATCGTAAAATGGAATAGTTGTAGTTTGTGACGAAGTATATCAATTTCTAATTATTTTACAGAAATCAGAAATTTTATTTTACCGTGTGTATTCCGTATGTGCGCATAACCGCATAAGTTTATTCTCCTTTTGCTGAAATGAAAAACAAGAGACAGTAGAGGAGATACAGTGTTTAAAAAAATGCTTAATAGTCGCCAGTACGATCGGCTGAACTCAGTTCTCCATACAAACGTAGTTTTGTTCTCATTTTAAAACGCCTTGCTGAAATAACATGAAACTTTGTATACACAATAGGAGCCGCCATATCTAGGTCGAAAATTAGTTTCTGTTGCTAGAAATTCTGATAGAAAAAAAATACAGCGAGTTTTCGAGTTTTTTTACGTCTTGTATGAAAATCGTAATAATCGCTGTATTTTTCTCCATTATAATTTCAAGCAACAGAAACTAATTTCTGACCTAGATATGCCGGATCCCATTGTGTATACAAAGTTTCATGTTATTTCAGCAAGGCGTTCTAACCCGCAGTTTGGCGAAATTTTGTAATAGTTTTAAGTCTTTTAATGTATGAGCAAATAAATTTAAAAATAAATTAGAACGAAACTACGTTTGTATGGAGAACCGAGCTTACTGCGGACTCTTAATGTGACGGAACCCTAAAAACGATACGAAATGAGATTAAGTTTACAATAGCCTCTTAAATTAGGGTAGATGCTGCAAATATTTGTACAGAGTTTTCATAAGAATGGTTGGTGATAATATTTATTGCTAGTTCAACGTAAGGCATACATTATTCGCTGAAGAGCAATGAAAACAGGTACACGTCGTATACTGGGTGTAACAAAAATGGCAGTGTTACGATTAAGGTGTTTTAGTTTAGCATTCTGACTAGAAATAAAGTAGGTCAAACATTTATAGGTATACGAGATTTGTCCGGTTTTTGAAGTGGCTGACCTACATTATACATAATACTATACAGGGTGATTCGGGAGACGTGAACAAGATCAATACTAGGGATTCAGTAGATCATAAGCTACTGCTTCGTGCCACTATTAGTGAAATTAACGTTCATTTATCTTTGATGTTGAAAACAAAATGTTTTAAAAATTTTACGAAATTCATAGTCACTCTACAATCAAATAATTTAGTCAAGTGATACTTAAGTTTAGCGATTCGGAGGGCTATGTCGGTTACTTTGGTTCTAATGCGGATGGCCTCACTTCTGATACAATCACGCAGAGATACTCCCAGCATAGCCCTCTCCATTGCTCTTTGGGTGACTTTGAGCCTTCTTAAGAGGCCCATAGTAAGCAACCACGTTTCAGTGCCATATGTCAACACACACTGGTCAAAGAGCCTCGTCTTGAGACACTGCGGAATATTGGACAAAAAGATGTGCCGTAGCTTCCCGAACGCTGCCCAGCCGAGTTGGATTCGACGATTAACCCCTTTCTCGAAGTTGGACCTACCTAACTGGACAGTCTGTCCTAGGTATATATAATCATCTACAACTTCAAGTAAAAGTGCCCGATTGTAACGGGAGTTGGTGCTACGTGATCGTGCTATCAAAACAAATGATAAAGCTTATTTCAGAATATCAAATGTACTGATTCTCGACGAATGAAGCCCGTAAAATATTGCATGTACAATGATAAAAGTCTCGCTACGCAGTTCTTCCGTAAAACATCCCAAACTCCCAACAGAGCGGGTTCTTCATGTAAGTATGATGGCCGAAAGCCGTAAGCAAAGTGGCAAAACATGCAAAGCGGAAGGCCGACTATTCACACAGAGCGGGCTTCTTATGTAAGGTTGAGGGCCGAAGGCCTGAAGCAGGGAGGCGAGACACGCGAGGACGAAGGCCGAGCTTCCCAACAGAGTGGATTATTCATGTAAAGTTGATGACTAACGGCCCGAAAAGGAGTGGCAAGGCATGCGAGGCCGAAGGCCGAGCATTCAAATAGAGCGGGATCCTTATTAGGCTGAGGGCTGAAGGCCCGGATGTTCGGCACGCACGCGAGGCCAAAGGCCGAGTGTCCCAACAGAGCGGGTTCCTTATGTAGGGCCGAAGGCCTGAAGCAGAGTGGCAATTCACGCGAGGCCGAAGGCCGAGAGTCCCAACAGAGCGGGCTCCTTATGTATGGCTGAAGGCCTGATGCAGAGGAGCACGGCATGCGAGTCCAAAGGCAGATCATTCACACAGAGCGGGCTTCTCATGCCGATCATTCACACAGAGTGAAGTGTAAGGCTTAGGGCAGAAGGCCCGAAGCAGAGCGGCAATGCACGTGAGGCTGAAGGCCGAGAGTCACAATGCCTGGACATATAAACCGATAGACAAACAGACACGAATTCTTAAAATGTTGAACTGTGTTCTGTTTCGATGCCAAGGGATGCCTCCAATCGCTCCATTGAATTATCCAATATCTTTAATGTACAGATTTTCAACCCTCTAAAGCTGTATTATATGTATACGGATAAGCATAGATTCAGCTCGAAGTACGAATTTTTCTATGGAAATGTTAATTTAACTTATTTGTACCAGATGTCACTGGGTTCTATCTCTATCGCACTTGCATATTGAAGTGACAGGGATGCAGCGGTCGTGCGGTTAGTTCTTACTAAATACACAACGGCGCTACGATCTATGTGGAGTATGGTATCTCACTGTGATCTCACTGGTATCTCTATCTCAGTATATATATTGTTCTTTGTGCATAGATCTAAGGTGCTTCAACCGTCAATGTTGACAATTGGGATGCCCAGCCCAAGTGATCTCTTGTATCAAACAAATATTATAGTGTGAAGGGTCATCAATTACGTAAACAATTTAGCTATTTGGAAAGTTGCCAATAAACGCATGAACAAGAAAAAAGTAGATATTAAAGAGAAACTGATATTTAAAATGGATCAGAACATAGTATGTGATCCTGCTGAAATCGTAGAAATTTTTTCCAATACTTTTAATTCCGCAAACACACAGACAACAGCAGACCCGTCACTAGCAGCTCATTTTCTGGAATCTAACGTTGATAGAGTACAAAAAACATGGTTCTTAGGGTAACAACTTCATCTGAGGTAAAGGTAATTGTTAATAAAATGGAAAGTAAGAAATCGTGTGGATACGATGATTTGCCTATTACTATTATTAAAAGTAATATTGATACACTGGCAGGAGCACTTGCAACTTTTTATAACAAGTGCATTGACCAAGGGATATTTCCCGATCAGTTTAAAATGGTCAAAATTGTACCATTACACAAAAAAGGGTTGAAAACAGACCCAAAGAATTATAGGCCTATTTCTTTATTGCCAACGCTATCAAAAATAATTGAAAAGATTATCAAAAGCAGACTGACTTCTCATCTTATTAACAATCGTATAATACATGAAAGGCAATTTGCTTATCAATGTAGTATTGGTACTTCTGAAGCTATAGATACGATAGTCGAGGACATTACTAATAAATTAAATGTAAATTTAAAGGTTGCTTGTGTGTTTCTTGATTTAAAATCTGCGTTTGATACAATTGATCACAATATTTTAATACATAAATTAGAGTTTTATGGCATCAGAGGAAAAGTTTTGAATTTATTTATGTCATATTTACATAACAGAAAACAGTTTGTAGAAGTTAAACAAGCCGATGAAAATGCAGTAGAGGTTACACACAGGTCAAGATATATTAAAAAAAAACCGGCCAAGAGCGTGTCGGGCCACGCTCAGTGTAGGGTTCCGTAGTTTTCCGTCCGTCACATTAAGTTGACATATTAAGTATTGAAACACAAAACCTTTGAAAGCACGTCATTTCATTGTGATTTTGTAGAAATGACAGGTACAATAAACACCTGTTTATACGGTTAAATTACAAACTTAGTTCAGAAATTATTTATGTAATTTTTTCAAAAACTATTTAACCTATCAAGTTCAAAATAATTTTCCTACAAAGTTTTTATAAAGTTCTACTTTTGAGATTTTTTTCATATTTTTAAAACTTATGGTTCAAAAGTTAGAGGGGGGGACACATTTTTTTTTACTTCTGGAGCGATTATTTCCGAAAATATTAACATTATCAAAAAATGATTTTTGTAAACCCCTATTTATTTTTAAATACCTATCTAACAATATATCACACGTTAGGGTTAAAATGAAAAAAAAAAAAAATCACTCCCTACTTTACGTATAGGGGAGGTACCCTAATAAAATATTTTTTTCCACTTTTTATTTTACCACTTTGTCGGCGTAATTGATATACATATTAGTACCAAATTTCAGCTTTCTAGTGCTAACGGTCACTGAGATTATCCGCGGACGGACGGACGGACAGACGGACGGACAGACATGGCGAAACTATAAGGGTTCCTAGTTGACTACGGAACCCTAAAAACACGAGGTGTCCCTCAAGGATCGGTATTGGGACCTATTTTCTTTGTCATATATTTAAATGATCTAATTGAATATTTGTCCAAACTAATACCGGAAGTAAAACTAGTGATTTTTGCGGACGATACGAGTGCCGTTATTTCCAGCAGAACAATTGAGGATCTAAACCTAAAAATAATTTCAGTGTTAAAATCGTGTCATACGTGGCTTTGTGCAAATAGTCTTGTCTTGAACAGCTCAAAAACATTCGCTATGCTGTTCAAAACCACAACAAAAAATAAAGAAATATTAAATATACACATACACATATACGGAGACATGATTAAGCCTGTCGAGAGCATAATTTTTTTAGGAATACACTTAGATGCGTTTTTAAACTGGAAGGAAGAGTTGAACGCAATAGACAATTCTATTAGTTCGGCTTGCTATGTTCTTCGCAGCTTCAGCTTAGGGATGAGTTGAAACCTGAGCAACTCAAGATGGTATACTTTGCCCTTATTGAATCGAAACTTCGCTATAGCATTAAACTTTGGGGGAACAGCTATAGGTATAATATCAAACGTGCATTCACCGTTCAAAAAAGAGCTATACGCACCATAGTAAGGATTCCTCCATGGGAAAGCTGTAAGGACCATTTCTCGAGGCTGCAAATACTTACGGTGCCCAGTCTTTACATACTAGTTCTCTTAACCGATGTCATCAAGCATCGCAGTCGCTACGAGACTGAAACTGAAATGGAGCTGCGAGAATCCTCCAGAACAAAAAATTTAAATCCGATCGTAGCACCGTGACTGGCGGTTGTGGAGCACAGTGCCAGGGTGCAATCAGTCAGGTTATTTAACAAGTTGCCTACAGAGTTCAAAACAATAAGAAGCTTCACAATGTTTAAGAATAGGTTGAAATCGTATTTATTAGAAAAATGCTGTTATGACATCGATGATTTTTGATTATTATTTTTATTTGTATTATTTTAGTTTATTATTATTACTATTGAATAGATTATTTTCTTTTAGTCTTTGGACAATTTGTTAAGAAATTATTTGTTGTAATTTAATTTAATTGTGTGATTATTTTTATGATATATTGTAGATTATGTTTTATTTAATATTAAGATATTCAAACACAATGAAAATTGTAAATGAATTAAATAAACTGAACTGAAACTGAATACACGACAAAATTAAATTGTACACCGACGATACAAAGGCTGCATTGAAGCAGCTGTTTTTGTATTTAAGCATATGAAGACAAACAATTCCAAAGTATCGCAAATTTATTTTGATTTACACGCAATAATAGACCTAATTGCTAAAAGGTTATGCTCAAAAATAGCGTCATCAATCAGAAGGAATTATGATATTTCGGCTTTGACATATCGAAACGTCAGCTTGTTTACAATACGTCAAATTCTGATATGGCTTACGTTAAATTTATTGACACGCCGTTATACTCCCAATTGGCTGAAACTTAAAGCTTAGAATGGCGTATGAGGATTTAAATCACCCCGTTTCATAGACCATATTTGCACCCCCGATTTCATCCCTTTGAGGGTGATTATCGGGATAAAAAGTATACTATAAGTGAATCCAGATTACATACTGTTAGTATACAAAAACTCATCTTGATCTGTTCAGCCGTTTTTGCGTGATTGAGTAACAAACATCCAAACATCTAAACTTTCGCATTTATAATATTAGTGGGATATTCTGTAAAAAATTAACCTTCTTATTTCTAGTTAGAAAGTGATGTTAATTAATGTCTCAAACGGTAGATGGCAGTTTTTTACACCCTGTTTAATTTTTATGCCACATGTGCCACGGACTGTTTAGCCTAGTTGTTAGTGACACTGCCTCCGAAACTAGAGGTCCCGGGTTCGAATCCCGGCCAGGGCATTATTTGTGCATTTAGCACGGATTTTGTTCTTGGGTCTTGGATGTTCTCTATGTATTTATCTATATAAGTATGTTTATCGCCGTCTAGGACCCATAGTACAAGCTTTGCTTAGTTTGGGACTAGGTCGATGTGTGTAAGATTGTCAACCAATATTTATTTATTTATTTTATTTGTTTTATTATTTAATATCACCTGTTAATTAAGTTTTCTTCATTGTATGGTTTGTGGTGAGAAATAAAGAATATTAATTTGTATTAATATGTAATAGAGTATGGTTGTTCGGTAAAAGGGAGCTTTATGTTTATCAAATGAAAATTGTTTTCTTTTTTATGATTCATCATTTCCCTGCCCTTATCCCGCTTATGCTGGGTCGGCGTAACATGTTTTCTTCTTCCATTCCTCTCTATTATTCGTCACCTCGGCGCTTACTCCTTTCTTTCTCATATCCTCTCTAATACAATCCATCCATCTCTTTTTGGGCCTTCCAATCGCTCTTCGTCCTTCGACATTCAACCATAATAAATTCTTTTATCTATATGAAATTCATCCCTCCTCATTACATGCCCATACCATGCTAACCTACTGCTCCTCATTTTCTCTGTCACGGGTGCCACTTTCAAACTTCCCCTTATATACTCATTTCTAATTCGATCTTTCCTCGTCACTCCACACATCCATCTCAGCATTCTCATCTCAGCTGCGTGCACTCTTCTTTCATCCGTCACTTTCGTTGCCCAACATTCTGATCCATACATTACGACAGGTCTTATGATCGTTTTATAAATTTTCCCCTTAAATTTAAGGGGCATTCGTGGATCGCAAGCTGTTCCAGAGACCTGTCGCCATTTCATCCTTTTATTTTTTATGATTCGGGCTTGAAATTGAACCACCAGCGCGGGGACTACTGGCCCTCTCATCAATGATGGGATGCCCGTGCCGGGTGCTCAGCAGTGGGTCATATGGCTGATGATGATGATAATGAATTGAACCTTGTAGCTTACTTTGCATCTCATAACACCAGAAATGCACGGCTATAACGTTTTGGGATATCTGAGCCACGGTGTGATAGTTACATATTTTATATTAAATTAATTTTAAACAAAATAATATAAATAATAATAATATATTTTTTTTTAATTTTTTTTATATTAAGTATGTAGGTATGACAATATTTTAGAAGGAATATGAAATTTATTAAATAAAAGTCTTTGAACATTTACTGACTCGATAAACACGAATAACTTTATTGCTTTACTGTGTAGAAAACTAGAGCTATTATGGCACATGGGGTGTGTTGAGGGTTAGAAGTAGCGGCGTGTCTGCGGGGGGGTGTAGCGCGGGGCGGGGAAGGTGCGGGCGGCAACGACGGAGTTTTCGTGGTAGCTGCCTGCAAAGGAAAAATAAAATTGTTGAAGATTATAATAATAGCCCTCGGGATTGTTTCCGGGACCGAAACCGGAGTGGGCGCCCTGTATTTATAACCCGTTGGCACACCCCCTGTAAGGTAGATACTCTTACTTACTACACTTCATCTGACATGTATTCTTGAAGATTCTGGTATTAAAACTCTTCCATCTAGACACTTTCGAAGATTCTTAGGACATTTGGCTTTTAAGAAGCTCGACTGAGCGCGTTTAAAGAACAATATGAGCGGTCATATCCAAGATGCAAAACATCGAGCTGAAACCAAAAGAATTTCAAAGTGCTCATCAAGTCATCAAAGATCTTATTGGCCTCATCTCGCGTTCTCCGCCAGCGCCCTCGCCAGCTTCTAGTACCGGCGAAGAGGTGGGCAAATGGACGCCCTGCGCTTCGAAGTCATTGGCGCCCGCTGTGTACCTCACTTGGTACGTTTAGCCTTCATATTTATGTAACTGAATGCTTCGAGCCACATGCTCTCATAGACTAGTAACTACTGGCCTTTGAGAAGTGTAGTGATTATTTCCTAAGTGCTCCTGGTGATTTACTATGTTCACGTGTTGTCAGACATTGATTAATCCAACTCTCAGCTCTTAGAAGATTCTAAAGAAGACTTCTCCGCCAGCGCCCTCGCGATAGCTTCTGACACCGGCGGCGGGGTGGGCAAATGGGCGCCTTGCGCTTCGAAGCCGTTGGCGCCCGCCGTTTACCTCACTTGATACACTTGACATTTATATTAATGTAACTACATGCTTCGAGCCACACGCGCTCAAAGATTAGTAACCATTCGCCTTTGAGAAGTGTAGTGAAAACGGAACGAAAATTATTACCTAAGTGCTCCTGGTAATTATGACTATGACGCCTATCATTGATTGACGTATTGTGACACGTCATATCAATCAAACCCGAAACCCCTTATTCATAAAACTTAACAAATCTCTGTTGACTAAAATTTGTTTTATCCCTTTCTCATGAACGTAAATGTAAAAGTGACAGATAAGGATAAACCAACTTTAACGGCTTGTTAACTAATATAGGCTTGAAGGACGTTTATGAATACGGGGGTCAGTTTTTACAAGATTTTTTAAAAAGCGTACCATCATCAAAGATCCCATTAGCCTCATCCCTCGCGTTCTCCGCTAGCGCCCTCGCGATAGCTTCTGGCACCGGCGGCGGGGTGGGCAAATGGGCGCCCTGCGCTTCGAAGCCATTGGCGCCCGCCGTGTACCTCACTTGGTACACTTGGCCATCGTCGCCGGTGTACGAGTAGCTGCCTTGCGCTTGGATGCCGTTGGCTTCCTGGCCGGACTCTTCAGCTTGGATGCCTGGAAATTATGGTAGTTAAATTATTTAGTCAACGTGAGAATCAGCATCACCTCTATTGTAACGTTTTTGGTGCAGAGTAAAATAAAATTAAAGTTTAAAGTATTTCAAGAACTGGTCATCTTAGGGCAGGGTCTTACTTCGCCTAGAGGATGAGCATAGTCTTTCAACAGGGAAATATGGCGACTGTCCTAGGAATGTTGCCCCAGGCAACAATAGGTTGTGATGGAGGCTAGCCGTTTTGCTAATATGACGACCTGTTTAGCCTAGTTGGTAGTGACTCTGCCTCCGAAGCTAGAGGTCCCGGGTTCAAATCCCGGCCAGGGCATTTATTTGTGCGTTTTTCACGGATATTTGTTCTTGGGTCTTGGATGTTTTCTATGTATTTAAGTATGTATTTATCTATATAAGTATGTATATCGTCGTCTAGTACCCATAGTACAAGCTTTGCTTAGTTTGGGACTAGGTCGATTTGTGTAAGATTGTCCCCCAATATTATAAAAAAAAAAAAAAAAAAAAATATCAAGCTACCTGTATAATGTAGGTATGTAGAAAATAAGAGAGTAATAATAATTATTCAAATGAAAAAATGGCCAATTAATAGCTGAAAATTGCAAAAAATTTATAAGCCAGGTAACAAAATGGCCAACAGAATAACTGGTAAGTACTAGAAAATAATAAATACCGAACCGTCTAAATAGAAAAAAAAACATAATCCAAATCCGTTTGGTAGTTACAGTCGACACCAAAATATCTATACGCACTCAGAGCCAAAATACGCCAATATGACTCTAATGTCGAGGCTGTAAGAGCGTGCGGATTTTTTTGTCACTTTGGGAACGTAAATACAGGACGGTCCCTGTAACAGGAGTAAATATTGAACGGCCTACTATTTAGCGAGCCAGCAAATTATTTCCAAGTGGTTTCAATTGAGAAAAATATTTTGTTTATTTTTGTTATTCAATAATAGCTTATGTGTATTTTTTATTTTCTAGGTATAGTGTTATTTATAACTAAGTATTTATATTAAAAACACTAAAAAAATTTAATTCCAAAAATAACCTCGAAAGCAAAAAATGTTGAAACTATTATGACTACTAACTTAATGCTACCTCAAAAACTGCATTGCTGACGCACTATAATCTCGAGGTGTCACAATCCAATACATGGAAGTCATAAATAAATAAATAAATATATACCTAATTAAAAAAAAATGGTATCAAGGAGTTACTGCAAATGCTCGAAGGAAGCGTCCTTTTAAATATTTGGTCCTGCCACAGGGCCCATCCTATATATTTATTACTTTGATTCGAATCATGATAAATTTGAACACCATTCAGAGTCAAGGGTTACAACAGATATTTAAATGTATATTATTCCCATGCTCTTATTTATTTAGTAGTTGGATGAGAGATCGGGATGAAAATCATGTGACAAGGAATGTGTTATGCGGAGGGATGTAAGAGGAGGGATAGGCCAAGGAAAAGGTGGATGGATTGCGTGAGAGACAATATGAAGAAGAAGGATGTGAGTGACGAGCTGACGGGCGATAGAAAGGTATTGAAGAAAAAAACATGCCGCGCCGACCCCAAGTACATGGGAAAAGGACACGCGAATTAGAAGTTGGATGAGAGAAAGATTATTTAGGTATATGGGTTATGAACTCATTTAAGTAGTAGGTAGGTTCCTTCGTTATTTCCTAAGGCTTCTTTTGTAGGAATGAGACCACATATTTATGAGTTATGTGTGACATCTACGTATGAATCCAGTTCTACCTTGTACCACAATTTATAGGCGGATCATTAAAATAATTGATTGGTTGTAAACCAATTATTGTAATTGCTTAGTCGGAATCGAAACAGATGAATTACGACTTAACACTTTTAGGGGCTCTTTAAGAAGATGAATTAGTGATTATAAAAGAAACTATGATGCAACCAATGGCCCAAAATTACAAAGACGCTTTTTATCTTTTGTTTGCTTTTAAAGGCATTGTTTGAGTCTACGGTACTTTATGTAATTTATACTGAATTTATAGAGACCTCGATGTTTAACGGTAGCTATTGTGAAGGAAAACATCGTGAGAAAGCCACTTTAATAGTTGTCCCTTATGGCATTCGCTTTCATAATTATAAAGAAGCCAGGTGCCGGTTTGGCACATCATCCCAAGATTTGGCGTAAGCACGAGTTTTACGCAAACGACCTTTCAGAAAACTAGATTTTCTTGGGATTAGACAGGTTCACTCACGAAGTTTTCTTTCACCGAAAACTGACACTTTTCAGAACTGCCTGAGACAGACGAACAGACATCGTTGCGATCGCATATGTGTTCCATTGGACCATCTTGGTACGGATCACAAAAAAATTGCAAAGGCACTTACCATTATCAGTCTCGAAAGCATAATGATATCCCCTATCGTTGACTTCAGCATCAGACCTCAAGATGGCGGCATTGCCCTCGAACGAGCGAGGTCTTGGCTGGTAGGGTTGATAGGCCTGGTAGCTGGGCTGGCGGAAAGGGTTTTGGGCCACAGCCACGGAAAGAACTGCTGCTAGGATAACCTGGAACAGATAAAAGGAAATGAGCTAAAGTTATTGTAATTGTGATCCTAGTTATCGCAGATTAGGTTCAGTTTGGGAGAACAATGGGCAATTTAAGTAAATATCATCTGTGTCGCTAATGCTAGGACCTAAAATATGATTTAGTTTTAAGGAAAAAATAGTTTTAGAAAGGACTTTTCTACACAGGAATACCATCCGGACTAAGTCAACCAAAATTACAATGTGCAGGTACATACATTTTTAAAAAAATATTCTGTAGTTTCTTATTGTATAATATTTGAACTGTCAAACAGGTTTTCTTGTTATGAACGATGGATTTGAAAATCAAATCTAAATTACTTTGTTTAAGAAAGATATTTTTTTATCTTTTATAGGAAGTACTTAAATTCAATTGCCTGAAAAAAGTCAAACACAACACTATGAATCAAACACAAAAGTTATTTCCAAGATCACTGAAATTGGACTACCTTTATCAATTGTTAGACAAAGATCTAGGATTACCCAAAAATTCAAAAAAGTTAAAATGCTCTTCATTTAAAAAAAATATGGTTAGAGGATATTTTATCATTGCTTTTGTAAACCCAAAGTACAAGCCCGAAAAAAGGCAAAACACCCGCAAAGGCACCATAGAAGTCATTTTCTCTATATCACAAATCTGACTATCGATTGTTAGATAAAGGATTACCAATTTCATGGTGTTATCGGGTTGGGTATCGCGGTAGGAATGCGTCGGAGTTGGCGGGCGGGGCTTATATATCGGATGCGCTAGCGCAATGCCAAGGTCGGCGTAGGATGTACGGAAGACGGGATTAGGCGGGGGACTTAACATGGAAACCTGAGGAGAAATTACATGTGTTGAAATTTATGGTATGTAATAATTTGCTACTCAATTGCTCAAATGTTAACTGGATAATATACGTACAGGATGTGTTCGCCTTTGAACCTGTATTACACGTGTATCTGATGAACAATACATTTTTTCAATACATAAGTAAAATTATTAGTAATGTATAAAATGTCACAAATCCTTGAAGTGAAAAGGAAGAGTGACCATGAGACAAAAGTAGTATGAATTACTTTATGACTAACCAAACTATTTATTATTTCGTAATCAACTCCCTTTCCGCTTTTGATATGGTTTGTAAGATTTTGGTTATGTGAAAAACTTCTTGCTTCGACCTTCTATCAGCATCACAGTTAGCTGACCATTCATGGACCTTATTGCAACGAGATAAGGTCTATCAAAGCTCAGTGAAATTTAATGCTGATAGTAGGTACTTCCTAAAAATCATGGGTCCTCTATAGGATAGGGTGTTACGTTGTTTTAGTTACTTACAGATACTTTATTAATAAAACAAAATGGGAGAAGATTTATGGAAGGCATGAGTTGTATATATTTTTTTGCTTTACGTACCGTGTAAGTACCTTCTCCCCACTCCAGCATGAGTAAGAAAATAGGAAACAACCAAAGACGAAGAGGTTACCATCCCACTACAGTTACATCCTACAAGATGCCCGGGGGCCGCTGGCTGCCTTAATCTCAAGAATTGGCGTAAGTATAGCCACTAGTTTTTACGGAAGCCACCGACTGCCATCTGACCTTCCAACCGGTGAGTGAGCAACTTGACTGTTAGAAGTTCGTAAGCCACCCGAAGGCGTTTAACTTGGCTTGACAGCTGCTGTCATAGACAGCAGCCGGGATAAATGGCCTAACGTGCCTTCCAGAGCACGAAAGAGGTTAGTCTGTATGAGTAGATAATTATCATCTTATAAAACTTGATCTTTTCTTTTATGCGGTAGTACTCCATAGTATTCCATAGTCCTCCAATCGCAGGTTTTATTTTTAATAATTACTCAGTAAAGCCTGAATCACACTGGCGCGCGCGCACAATAGTAAATTTGACAGCTAATGACAAGTTTACTATTGACCGCCACGGCCAGGCCGAGCCAGTCTGTGAAAGGCTTAAATTCAGTGTACAGTCAAATTTTATAATTTCATATCGTTTATTTCCAAATTTATATGACGAAAGGTTTAGTTCATATTTCTTAAGGCATCATAAATGTTTCAAGTTAGCAGTCTAGCTAATATCAGCGTCTCAAACGTGATACTTTATCGGTAGACGTATTATAAACATTAATTTAGTTACACTGTTCAGCAATCCAATCTTGTAAATTGATTGTGACCCCGTTTTAATAACTATACTGTATTGCTGTTTTAACGATATTGCAGTTTGTAGTAAATCTGCCAATTGATATTTACACACAATACTTGTATTATTGAAGAGAAACAAAATGGAGCTGGCTAAGTGAAAAATGGTGTGTGTCAGGTTGACAATGTTCTATACGTTGAGTTTATATTTTTTCAATTCAAATCAAACGTTTTATTACAGACCATATTTGGAGATCCATAATAATATATTGTTAGGAAAAGGTGGATGGATTGAGTGAGAGACGATATGTACAGGAAGGACAGTGACGAGATGATGGGCAATAGAGAGGTATAGATGAAAAAAACATGATATGCCAATGATAATAATATTATTAGTTACAATTTGTCTTAAAAGCTATACCTGTGTTTACAAGTCAGCTTTCACAAGAAGACAATTCATGTACCAGTCTGCCCATTTGTACAACAAGATCAACCAGGATAACGAAATATACTCGATGAAATATCATGACTGTAAAAAAATCTTAACTGCCATGTTAATTATGAGCAAACGGACGCACTACTTCATGTATAGTTTCAGTCACACACACACACACACACACACACACACACACACACACACACACACACACACACACACACACACACACACACACACACACACACACACAAACACACACACACACACACAATGATGTATTAAAAAAAATGTTATGTAAGAATAGATAGTTATTTGGGTTAATATAATTGTACCTTAACTGTTATGGAGGAGCGGAATTTCCTGCCACAGGTGTCTTTTCACTTACTAGGAAATTCCAACCTTGACAAGGATTGTTACTTCTTTTGTTACCTAAATAAATATTTTGATTTTTGATTTTTGATTTGATTTGACCTGTTACTAGTCTGAATCTTAGCATTTATACATACACTAGCTTTTGCCCGCGGCTTCGCATGCGCAGAAACAATACACTGTAACCTACTGGCTACAGGTATAGCTTACTACTTCCAGTTACTTTATGCCAATAACTACGGGACGTATTTTGTTTGTTCTCTCTTTGTGGTGTACATACTTGCTTGTAAAACATGTTCTTTCTGGCTCGCATAGTTATTTAAAGAAACACTAAGACAACTTCCTGACTTGGGCTTGCGCTTTGACTCCTACTCCAGGATTTTTGTAGACACTTTTACGGAAGTGACTGCCATCTGACCTTCCGACGCAGAGGGAATACTAGACCTTGTTGGGATTAGACCACTTACCAAATGTTTTCCTTTAACGAAATGTACTGCTAAAGCTTAAAACGCACAGAAAGCGGTGCAGTCAGGGGCCTTTCAACTCGAAGTGCGAATTTTTCCATGGAAATGTTAGTTTAACTTGTTTGTACCAGATGTCACTGGGTGCTATCTCTATCGCACTTCCATATTGAAGTGACAGAGATGCAGCGGTCGTGAGGTTAGTTCTTACTAAATACAAAACGGCGCTACGATCTATGTGGAGTATTTCACTGGTATCTCTATCCAGCACCACCACCACATCAGCCCTAGGACGTCCACTGCTGGACATAGGCCTCCCCCAATTTCATGGGGGGTAAATGCCATAATCGCCACGCTTCGTATGCGGGTTGGCGATCGCAGTATCTCCACCGCACTCTAGGAATGCTGCTGTATCTCTATCTCAGTATATATATTGTACTTTGTGGGTGCAGTGTCATTGCGTGGCGGAGGCGGTTTTGCGTCAGAGCGAACGCGGTTCTGGAGATTTTACACGAAAAAACCGCGCGGGATAGCGGAGCGGAGGCTGCGTGTGTGACATATGAAGCAGTAATCGACACTATCGACAGTCGACAGTGTCGGAAAGATCAAAAATGCAAAACCGAATCCGCCTCGCACCGCGCCGTTACCACTGTGCTTTAGGCAATGGAGAATATTCCGCTAATTCGGAATATTACAAGCTTGGTAGCCGCTGGAGATGTTAATGCTCTATGCTTTCAATTATCAATAATCGAACATTTTTCCAATAAAAATCGACTTCAACCGAGTTGTTCGCCCATTTGTCGCGCACATACTTAATGCAAATTTAAGACTTACATGGTTTTCTCATGGATGCCATTGTCAGAACTGGACCAAATTCATATAGGACCACACGGGGAGCACCAGCTTTCAATTAAAAAAAAAAACATCAAATCGAATCACCCAGTCCAAAGGTTTGAGGTAACAAACATAAAAAACAACAGTCGAATTGAGAAGCATCATAACGCATAGCAGGTGCTGTAACGTAAGCGGTAAAGGTCTCCGTTTTCTATTTTGGCTAGACAGAAGTTTAGGCTGTGACATTGACACCAACCGCTTCTTACACGATGTAACACAATACCATGTATGGAATCCGACCTTTGAGTGTATGATGCACACAAATTGAACAGTAACTGACAATTACACGCACAAAAATTGATATTAAAAATTACTATTATCATTTCAGTATTTACGTAGTCGTTCTTACTAAATGGCGTTTTATAATTTTTCGACCTGTTTAGACTAGTTGGACACTGCCTTCGAATCCCGGCCAGGGCATTATTCGTGCATCTAGCACGGATATGTGTTCCCGGGTCTTGGATGTTTTCTATGTATTTAAGTATGTATTTATCTATATAAGTATGTATATCGTCGTCTAGTACCCATAGTACAAGCTTTTCTTTCGGAGACATTCTGCGGAAAGGCCAGCTGAAGAGTACCCTAAATCGGCGCGCATGCATGAAGAATGTTATGAGAGTTCTTGAAGCGAAAGTTGTATGCCAGGATCGTAGCAAATGGAAATCCGTGATCTCTGCCTACCCCTTTGGGAAAGAGGCGTGATTATATGTATGTATTTAAGTATGTATTTTTCTATACAATCGTCGTCTGGTATCCATAGTACAAGCTTTGCTTAATTTGGGACTAAGTCGATTTGTGTAAGACTGTCCCCCAATATTAATTACAGTTTACATACATATTTTATTGTACAAAATAACATGTCACAAGTAAAAATGCAAACTCATTCCTGAAAGGGATCTCTTCTAGCTAATCTTTAAACAACAAAAATTTTAAAGTTCTACCGTAGAACTCACACAATGTCTTCCTTAGGCAAGTTTTCGATTCAATTGACCGCCTTTAAACTGTAGACCGACGGACACCAAAATTGTAGAAGAGGATTTAACTGGGAAAATGCTAAATTCATGAGAACCGGATTGTAATGTAGTTGTATTGTGGTTGATGGGCTAGCAACCTATCACTGAAATATTACATTTTCTCAATCTATAAATATGCAAGACAACTCCAAACCCTTTTTGGAAATAAAGGCGTGAGTTAATGTATGTATATGTATAAATGCTAAGATTCAGAACAGTAACACCGACATACAACACAGAACAGTATATCCAAATAGAGGAGTCTACAGATACTATAAAACCACAGATGTATATATTAGATCTGTGTATAAAACCTTATACTCGTATTATTTACAGCCCATTCATAAATAATCTTTACAGTACATATGGTGCTACTTTACCGCACGAGTGCGGTAATCAGCAGATTACGTGCATATGTCGAAACTTTAAAGACCCATATGTACTGTAAAACGTTGTACGATACACGTGCGAACAGGTAATTCGCAACTCGTGTCGATTTAGAACACTCCCTTTGGTCGTGTTTCAATTTATCACCACTCGTTGCGAATTTCCTGTTCTCTGCACTTGTATCGTAATGAACTATAACGAGCCCGGGGTCTGTCTGTTATATATTCCCGAGCATTGAGTACTTGCGACATCATCATCATCTAGCGTTATCCCAATGGATAGTTGCATCCTGATGGATAGGGAGGGGGGAGGGGGGTAATCCCAAGAATTGGCGTAGGCACTAGTTTTTACGGAAACCACTGCCATCTGACCTTCGAGCCCTAGGGGAAACATTGAACTTATTGGGATTAGACTGGTCAAGTGAGTGGCCAACTTGACTGTTAGAAGTTCTCAAGCCGCCCGAAGGCCTCTAACTTGGCTTAACGACTGCTGCTGTAGACAGCAGCTGGTATCAATGGCTTAACGTGCCTTCCACAGGACGGTAGCGCTCAGTTAGTAACCACATAAAGCGGTCACCCATCCAAGTGTTTACCGTGGCAGGCAAAAAATAAACACTTTAAAGTTTAATATCACGCAAACGGATCAATGAATTAAGAAGTGGTTAAAAAACCATTTTAGTAAACAAACTATCCAATTATAACCCACTAGATCGGTTTGTTAAGAAATAAATAAATATTGCCTCACAATTTTACGTGTAGGGGAGGAACGGTAATATTTTTAACCGACTTCAAGATTTCAAAAGAATTACAGCATTCTTAAATCGGTGATAGATTTAGAGATCAAAAGAGTAAACAAGTGAGTTGCCACCATAAAAAAATTAACGTATGCAGTGGGTACCTAATAGAAAATAAATGGAATACTTGAAAATAACCACTTTGAATTAAATAGCGTTTTTAATAACGTATTGGTGTTGTTTTATTAAAATACGCGGAGATATGATTTATGATTTATTTATATGATAATGACACGAGGTTTTAAAAAGGAAAGTCATGTCAGATTGACAGTTGTTTGTTTGTTGTTTACATTTTTGATCTCTGATTCCATCTCAGACTTTAGTACAAGTAACAGTTACTGAGCTAAGCCGCAGACAGATGGACGGACATGGCGAATTTTTTTTGTGTATACAAAAAAATGGCATTGTGTATACAAAGTTTCATGTTATTCTAGCATGACGTTTTAAAATGAGAGCCGAAATACGTTTGTATGGAGAACCGATCCACACCGATCGTACTGTGCCGTCTTAAGTTGGATAATGAACTCAGCAATTATCACTTCCAGCTTGCCTCGCGCTCGTATTAACAATTTTATATTTATGCATGCTACGTGCTATTTTGTGGCTATTGCCATAGTGATACAATCCATAAACTGAAACACCGATGTACATACCTACGTTTACCAAATAAATTATTTTGTATTTTGCCTCGTTTGTTTGGTTGTATTTTTGTTACTTGACCTCTTTTACCGATAACCTGCTCTAATTTTATTATTTGATGCTGACTTACGGAAGTCCGCTGCATGCGGCTGCCGCAGGACCGATCATTGTGGCATTCGTGGAGGCCTATGTCCAGCAGTGGACATCCTTCGATTCAGCTGGTGTGATGATGATGATTTGATGCTTTTTAGGAAACAAATAAAGGTTTAATCTCAATCCAATCATCTTGATTACAGCCAAGTACTTGCCACCCATGATACAATGATTCACTCATCCTTGCGTCAGCGCATACGCTGTAATTAACTATTGTTACAAACTCAATAGAAATGCATATTTTCGGCATTGAACGGCCAAAATTACAATATTATGACCCTTGATTATTAGTGTTATTGAAATAGGAGTCTGTCAGCCTAGACTTTGTATTATTTATTTATCCATTATCCATAGTTGTTAAATACTTAAACTTAAACATTGTTTGCATTTTAATAACTGTAAATTGATGGGTGAATTCCTATATAAATATGTTATTGTTTTATTTATTTACTGACGCGCAAGTGTAGTGACAGTTTAAGGCAATGCTTACAAAGACATGTTTTTACAGTACGTATGGTATTAATATATAAAATCGATGATAGATTTAGATCAAAAATGTAAACACTTGAGTTGCCACGTATGCAGTGGGTAATTGAAAATCATTGGAATACTTGAAAATGAATTTGAATTAATACAAGAAATAACCACACTGAACTAAATAGCCTTTTTAATAACGTATTGGTATTGTTTTATTAAAATATGTAGAGATATGATATATGCTACTGGTAATGACAAGAGGTTTTAAAAAGGAAAGTTATGTCAGATCTACAGTTGTTTGCTTACATTTTTGATCTCTAATTCCATCTCAGACTTTATAAATGTAGTTTCGGCCGTTGGGGCGGAAAGGTTCTCGAGTGGCCACGATGCACCGGAAGGCGCAGAGTAGGCAGACCCCCCACAAGGTGTACTGATGACCTGGTAAAGATCGCGGGAGTACGCTGGATGTGGATGGCGCAAAGCCTGTCATTGTGGCACTCTTTGGAGGAAGACTATGCCCAGCAGTGGACGTCCGTCGACTGATATGGTGACGATGAGGTAGTTTGTTGAGGGACCCGGGTATGTCCTAAAACTACGACCAAGACCACCGGAGGATGGGTAGCAGCATCCCTGGAGTGCGGTGGAGATACTGCGATCGCCAACCCGCATGCCAAGCGTGGCGATTATGGCATTTACCCCCCATGAAATTGGGGGAGGCCTATGTCCAGCAGTGGACGTCCGTCGACTGATATGATGATGATGAGGTGGTTTAAAGATATGTAGCCAGTTCAAGACGTAACTAATGAAGCATTACCAAGAGTTTAGGAAATTCGTTCTTAGATAGAAATTAAAGATTAAGTTAAATGAATGAATTAAAATATCTAATTAAAAGAAATGAAATATATGATTAATTGTTACAAGTTGAGGTGCTAAGGTACATGCCAAAATGTTTGACATCCTCCCGATAGTCGACACCTCTAATGAAATGACAGGACTATAACGTTTACCGAAAATAAAATAAAAAATATGGAAGGCAGGTTAAGCCGTTGATCAAGCTGCTGTCTGACAGAAGTCGTTAAGCTAAGTTAGAGGCCTCCGACAGGGTTGAGAACTTCTTACAGTCAAGTTGCCCACTAACTTTACAGGCCTAATCCCAATAAGGTCTAGTTTCCCCTTTGGGTTGGAAAGTCGGATGGCAGTCGCTGCCGTATAAACTAGTGCCTATTCTTGGTATTAGGCAGTGGACCCCGGGCATCCTTCAGGTTGCAACTGTACTGGGATTACGTTGATGATGATGACGATGAAGCAAATAACAACCATGCTTCGCACGTATCAAACACAGACTTCACTTTCATTAAGTAGGTAAGTAAGTGTAATAACATTGTTACACTTTACATAATTGATGTAACAAAGATCCTACTTCCTATTTGTATTTAAGATGATCGATTTGTAATATTCTTTGTTCAATAGTCATTCAATGATACAATAAACTGTGAATGATCAAACTAGGGCAATCAGTAACTCGGTTCATCGATTGATCTATTGTAGTGTAGTGAACGACAAAATCTGCAAAATGACGGAAGGAATTGAAAAGGTAAAAAATAAACAGACGCAGACTAACGGGTATTAAGCATGATAAGGTACGAAGTGGCCTAGAAATCAAATTGAATGACAATTCTAGCGTTATTCCCAGTACTGTTGCATCCTGAAGAATGTATGGGGTCCGCTACCTAATCCTAAGAACTGGCGTAGGCACTAGTTTTTACGGAAGCGACTGCCATCTGACCTTCCAACCCAAGAGGGAATCTAGAACTTATTGGGATTAGGATTGTCAAGTGAGTGGGCAACTTGACTGTTAGAAGTTCTCAAGCCGCCCGGAGGCCTCTGACTTGGCTAAACGACTGCTATCATAGACAGCAGCCAAGATCAACGGTTTAACGTGCCTTCCAAAGCACGGGAGCGCTCAGTTAGTAAAAACTCAAAGCGATCACCCATCCAAGGACTGACCCCGCCCGACATTGCTTAACCTTGCATACCGCACGCGGTACGCGCCGCTGGGCCAGGAACGCTCCTTGACTGTATTGTAATAATAAATAATAATAATAAATATTGGGGGACAATCTTACACAAATCGACCTAGTCCCAAACTAAGCAAAGCTTGTACTATGGGTACTAGACGACGATATACATACTTATATAGATAAATACATACTTAAATACATAGAAAACATCCAAGACCCAAGAACAAATATCCGTGAAAAATGCACAAATAAATGCCCTGGCCGGGATTCGAACCCGGGACCTCTAGCTTCGGAGGCAGAGTCACTACCAACTAGGCTAAACAGGTCGTCCTCATTGATATGTATATTTGTAATATAAGTCCAAATTTGAACCCAATACCCAAGGCAATTCGGCCAACACGAACAACAACTCTACTATCCACCATAAGTTCCCACTAAATGAAATAAATCATTACATTATACAATAACAAAAGCTTCTAAACTATTACATGTCAATTATACACGATACTAAATTAGCATAAACAAGAAAATTACACATTATTGAATACCTAATCATATTCATCATGGCGGTCATATTGAACAAGTCAAGTATTCATAAAGCTTTCCAAACATATCAACATAAACCAATGTAAGCTTCTATCAAAAATCTGTCTCGGCATCTTTTATTGCTGTCTTTACTTTCTTTTGCTTTGCACAATCTTCAATTACAAGTTGAAAAGTAATCTTGTGTAGTGTAGGAGCTTCTATGGCCACCATCTGTGTCCATCAAGAAATGTTGATGGACACTGAAGATGTGACCTAATTTCAGCACGGCGGTGCCATAATATTAACCTCACCATCATAGGCCTTTACGTCTATTGTAGACGATTTAAGCATTACTGTGCATTTTCTGTACACGGTTTTTGGTGACTGTATAGAGAAATGCGGGAACGGCACGATCTTCCACAGTTATTGCAGTAAAGGTTGAATTCAGAAGCTGTAGTTCGGATTTGATGTCTGCGCAACCTTTTGTTTGCAAATTCGTCAAACCAGGCTTCATCACACAACTTTCTGCCGTCCACAACGCCTTTGCGCCATCCGTTTCTATCAACTACATTGTTAAGGCCCTCTAGTTCTGCGAGAGTAGGTATTTAGCGCTGTCCTGGCGGTGCGTGAACAAGCCCGCGCGGACGAAGCGACTGTGAACTCGGATGACCCCGCTAGCTTCATACTGGTCACAGTATAGAAATATAACTGTATTTTGACTTAAGAAATGCATTAATTATGATTAAACTTTAGTATGTAATTGATATATTTTTTTAATAAGGTAGTAAATAAATAATTGAAAGATCCATTATAATGAAAAAAAAAAACAGAATTCGTAGTACATACCTACAACCCTGAAATTCGTTATTTTAATCTATGAAACCTAAGAACCTAAGAAATATGTCTTATACCCTTCTACTCGATTTGTTTAATAGGTCATGCAATTTTTTATCTAATTGTGTTATATTATACAGGGTGTTATATTTATTTGTCGTGTGCGTGTTATCATCATCATATATATGTATGTATGTATAACACTTTATTGCACAAAAAACAACAACAATCGAAACAGAATAACAAAATGTAAAAGTACAGAGGCGAACTTATCCCTATAAGGGATCTCTTCCATCTAACCTTCGAGAAAATGAGAAAAATAAATATAGTACACAAGGCAACAAACTAATTTTGCACAAACACGGATATTTAAGAAAGTAATGACAGATTATGAATACACGTAAAACTAATAAGCTTGTATACAATATAACAACTATTCATGTAAATATATCATCATCATCATCATATCAGCTGATGGACGTCCACTGCTGGACATAAGCCTCCCCTAAAGAGTGCCACAATGACCGGTCCTGCGCCACCCGCATCCAGCGGACTCTCGCGACCTTTACCCGGTTATCAGTTCACTTTGTGGGGGCCTATCTACGCTGCACCTTTCTGTACGTGGTCACCACTCGAGAACCTTCGTCTTCGCCCCAATGGCCATCGGTTTTACGTGCAATGTGCCCCGCCCACTGCCATTTAAGCGATTCGGAGGGCTATATCGGTTACTTTGGTTTTTCTGCGGATGGCCTCATTTCTGATACGATCGCGCAGATACTTTATACTTCCAGCGTAGCCCTCTCCATTGCTCTTTCCTCTTGGTTACAGGTGTATAGTAGAGAAACACAGATAATTTAATAGGTTTCTATTGTGATGTCGTAAATAAACATATTTTATTGCGGTTACATTGCAAACGCTGGCTGAACCCTACGAGATAAATCATAATAATGTACTAAAGTATTGTACAACTTAAAAAGGTCTACAAAAAAGTCGATTATGGTATATGTCTATCTCTTAGGGATAACCCACAATAACCATTTTTTATCCTTTATTTTTTACGAAAAATAATGGCTTATTTACGAAGCGATTTTAAGCAATACAGCATTAATTCTTCTCCAATAAAATACCTTAAATACATTTTGCATTTTATATAGATCAATATGGCACTTGACAGCATGTAATTTAAATGAATATTTTTGAAGATATTACTGATTTAAAATGCAGGAACATAGCGGTTGCGGCGGTATCGGCCGGGTTGTATATAAATACATGCTGTAGTATATAAATATAATTAGTATCAGCATTGCACCCGTACGAAGCCGGGGCGGGTCGCTAGTATACCATAATCAACTTCAAGTTCGAGTATAAAGTGTCCAATAGTAACGACAGTTGGTGCTACATGGGCATTTGACATGACCTTCATCTTGTACATATTCAGCTTAAGACCAACTCTCACGGAGGTTTTACCAAGGTCATTGAGCATGGTACTTAAATCCTGTATGGTCTCAGCCAAGACTACTGTATCGTCGGCAAACCAAAGGTGAGTGATGTACTCGCCGTTTATGTTGATGCCCATTGCCTAGGCTTCTCCAGTCCAAAGTCTTGAAAACATCCTCCAGTGCAGCGGAGAACAGTTTGGGAGAAATAGCATCTCCCTGCCTGACTCGCGGCTACAACGGAATAGGTATCGAGTTCTGGTCCTGGAGTCGGACTCACATAGTGGCGTTGTCGTACAAACACTTCAGTACTTCGATAATAGCGGTAGTCTACTTGGCACCGCTGGAGAGATTGTAGTACAGCCCAGGTTTCAACCGAATCGAAGGCCTTCTCGTAGTCCACAAACGGCAAACAGAGGGCACAGGCAACAGGGTATACTCCTCAGTCTACTGTAAAACCGGACGAAGCGTATGGATATAAGTTGATAATGTTCGACTCTTCATATACACAGGCCCAGTAGTAGTGAACCACGACTGTCATAAAATTATACTAACATAGTTTTTTGACCGAGAGAGCGAAGCGTCTCCGTTTCAGCTCTCGACAAAAATTCTTTCGTATGTCTGTCTGTTCAAATGTTCTCCTCTACAGGTCGCATTTCTCAACCGATTCTCGTGACATTTTGTGAGCAGGTTCGATAATTATATAGGTTTAATTATATTTTTGTCGAGACGGTTTTTGTAAATTTTGAAATAAAAAAAAAATAATTTGCGTGGTCTACAGCTCACAGAGCCACTAGTTTTAAGCTTTATTGTAACAGCTAACGCTTTAGGAGCCACGAGCTTGGAAAAAACGTTAATTTAATTTAATATTATACAGATATTTTTTGGTGGTTAAATTTATTCGTCTAAAGTTATTAGCTCTCAAAGCATAATAAACTGTATTCTTTTAAAATAAATAACAGAAATGATTTTTACATAAAGATGATAAAAGAATCAATTGGTATATGAAATGATACCAAACTTGCCACGGTAGCTACCTGGGAATGGGTAGATTTATTAAAAGAAGATTAGCTAGAAAGATAGATAATGTATACATTTTAAAAGGATCGGCAACGCGAATTTGGCACCTCTGGAGTTGCAGGCGTCCATAGGCTGCGGTGACCGCTTACCATCAGGCGGGCTGTTAGTTTGCCACTGACGTGGTATTAAAAAAAAAGACGGTCGGAATAAATGTGGTGAAGCTCATAGCTTGATAAAAATATTCATGTGCAAAGCAGTAGCTCTCTTACTACGAGTATATCTATAATTTCTGGTAATAAACATTTCATTTATAATTTTACCATGTTTGGTTCCATTTCTGCAGGGGTTCAGTTTAGTTCTTATACTGACATTTCTATACTGTGGCACTATGACCATAATTTATTTGTTAATAAATACGACGTTTTTCGTTTGGGTTTTTATTGCCCTTATTAAATAACTTGCAACAATTATATAAATTCGTCAAAAACTGCTTGTTTGGTGCACGAAACTGTCGCGGATAAAACTGACACAGGTCCGTTGTCCGTAAGCGCCAGCGCGCGACTGATCGGGCCTGCCGAGCCTCCGCGCTCGGCATTTTGTAGGTATTTAAACATATTAATTAATACAATCATTTTATCTTTTTAAATTCTGCAAAAATGTCTAGAAATACTGAATGGCTTTAGTTTAGTTCAAAAACTTTATTTAAAACATCAATAGTTTAGTCGTCAGATTGTAAATGCTTTACAAAAAGGAGTAACTTTGGGGTCTCTTTCTATCAAGCGAAGTTCATTAGATCGTGTAACTGAGTGCAACTTTGACTAGACTAGATCCTTAAGTAAAACATATAATTTTTTCAAATTTTTAAAACCCTTATTCTGCGTTTCAGTTTGTTTTTAGAAAACTCGAAAACGCTAACTCGCTTGACGACCTAGCCTTTAAGTATGCCATATTTCAGCTCAATCAGATACCAACCAGCAAGTGGCTGAAAAATGGTTTGCAAATGAAGGACAACTTAACTAACATACGAAATCTGACTCTTTTTAGGTTCAGTAAGTACAAATCCCGGGCTCAAAATATACTAGACATAGCAAGGATAATTGTAAAAAGTTGTGAATATAAGACAGGTGTAATTTGTCCGTCTTTATTGATAGGAAGGAAGAAAACAATGCGTGTGGAGGCTGGTGTAGATTTACTATTATCCAAATCAAAAACATCATATGAGACTAATAATCTATTAATGACAAAATGACATAAGTGCCTTTTGTTTTACATGCCATTACACTCCTAGTTACATGAATCGTAATGACTGAAATCGCGTACATTTTCGGATGGGTTAGGGCCGTTCTTGATTGTAACCGGAATGCTATCGAAAATGAAAAGAGCTTATGAATATTTTGTAATTTAAGGCGTATACCTCTTTCAATGTCTATTGTGTACCGCTTCATAGTCGCATATGTCGTTATGTTTGTAAGAGTGTGTGGAGATTTAATCATGATTGTATGGGATGGGTGGAGATCAGTCAAGTGTATGCGATCATAGGTAATTGTTCGGTTCAGCGCAAGTGTTGGTGGTCGATTCCCGGTTGAGTTAATTTTGGTTTTAACGGTAGGTTCGTAGAAGTGGACATTCAAATAGTATGAGACCAGCTAGGACGATAATATTTCGTGTGTATGCTTGTACATAATTATTTTACAAAAGGAACAAAATATATTAATACAAAGGCAAAGTTATCCCTACAAGAGATCTCTTCCAGCTGACCTTCGAGAAATGAGAACTATAAATGTAACACATGAAGTCGACAGACAAATTAATCATACACAAACTAACTAGACACATATATTTTACATATACACATACATATAATCACGCCTGCTTCCCTGAAGGGTAGGCAGAGATCACGGATTTCCACTTGCTACGATCCTGACATACAACTTTCGCTTCATGAACTATCATAACATTATTCATGCATGCGCGCGGATTTAGGGTACTCTAGACCTGGCCTTTCTGCAGAGTGTCTCCGGTTTGGTTGGAGTACGTTCGCCGAGGTCTTCCCTTTCCAACTTTTCCATCCACTCTTCCTTCATACACTCGTTTTGTCAACTTCTTTCATCCATCCACTCTACATGTCCAAACCATCTTAACATTTCGTCCGATATATTTTATACAATATTTATTGTTGTACTTGTTTTTGACCTCGACTTCACCCTCATTAACTTCCACTACCTATTTTGAGGGATGATTTATGGTATAAAAAATAATCTGTAATCCAGGCTCTTTGTATTCCAAGTTTCATCAATAAGGTACATTACATGTTGAAAATTGGTATACTATTCTGATCCAGTTTTTTTTTCAGTAGACCAAATGACAGTTCATTCGGATGAGAACGCCCTATATTACTACTGAGACACTGACTGACTGATTACGAGTACAATATTATATCTGCTATTTTAATCTTTCTAATAAACAAAATAGCTATTTACGATACAAGGGTTGTAAAACAAAGAATGGCCGATATCGCAGGTGTTTGAGGCCCAAGCTGCAGGAGAGGGCCATAAATATGCGAGAGAGGGCTTTCTGTTTACGACCACTTTGTACACAATTTTAAGTGACCACTTGGCCAAAAAAGTGGGTTTTTCCGGACGCGCAGCGTGCGGAAAAACGCGCTTTTTGGCAAGATGTGGTGTCAAAGTCTTTATGTAAGTCTACACAAGTGAGGTCTGTACATGTGCTTTTCCATCAACTAGAATAAGACCTAACTTTCGAATATGTGATTTTTGACTACATAATTATTGTTTCTGTGATTATAGCTAAAACAAGATAGCTTAAAGTTTTCTAAAAATAAGTACAGAGTGGGTCTTCTTTTTCTTCAGCAATAATTATAATATTAATGATGGTATTCTACACTTTTACCTCATAAAAAATCTCATGAGAAGATAAATTAATAAAATGTTACAAAATTATATATTTATCAGACTTAATACAATCCACTTATAAAGAAATCTATTCCACACAACTTTTATTTTACGGAAGCACCTATGACCAACAAAGCGGTAAATTTCGCCTTAAACACGTGGACTCCGTGCTCTACTGGTCTATGGTTCCGCCTCATAACTAAGTATGATATAATTTCGTTATGCAGTGTTAAGTAACTGTATACAAACCAAAAGTGACTTAAGTCCACGTAAATTTTCACGCAATTCTAGAACATAAGACTATAGTGATACGGAGTGTCATTGCTTGCAAAATAAAGGGTTCTTCGTTGAATTTGGAGCTGAGATACGTGTGCGTAGAAATTATTATAACAAAATGTATTTTAATAAAATGTAAGTAAGTGCAGAAGGGTGAAGCTAAGACGGTGTTAAGTGTGTTCATAAGACAATCACGTAGTACTTTTTAGTACTGTATTATATGTTATGGTAATATTGTACAAATGTACACGCTTGGCTTATTTGGATTAAGTGAGAACTCGAAAGTGGTCAGAGATTGTCTGTTTTGAGCTAAACTAGGATTAAATCCTAGATAGTAAATGACGTGTATCCATTACCTGAAATCTACTCTAGTAATTTTTAATTATAACTTACTTGATTTCGGGGGACACATTTTCTTTTCTTTTGGAGCGATTATTTCCGAAAATATTTACTTTAACAAAAAACGTTTGATGTAGACCTCCATTCGTTTTTAAAGACCTATCGAAACCAGAGGTTTGAAGCAAAAAAAAACATCTTACGTGCAGGGGAGGTACCCTTAAATGTTTTTTTTTAGATTTTATTTTACAACTTTGTCAGATTTATTGATTTATATAGCCATGCCATATTGCAGCTTTCTAGCACTAATAATCACACATCAAAGCCTCGGACAGACAGACGGACACGGCCATACTATAAGGATATCTAGTTGACTACGGAACGGAACCCTAAAAAAAGTTATGAATTTATTTTGGAAGTGTCAACTATCGGAAAAGCGTCAGAGGGCCTACTCCAAAATTCGAAAATCGAACTTCGTATCGTGCCGTCCCTTCCCGTCATGTAGTGTATAACACGAGAGTGAAAGGGACGGTACGAGACGAAGTTCGGATTTCGAATTTCAGAGTAGACCCCCAGGTACCTACGGACACAGTTGACTACGGAACCCTAAAAGTTATGAATTTATTTTGGAAATGTCAGCTATCGGATCAAAGTCAGGTACTGAAACATTTATCTTAATGGCTACAATTTTTTTTAATCGTATGGCATTTATTTACGAACCGTGAGATCTTCAAGAAGACAAGTACGGTTGCCAGTTTTTGTTGCACTTTTAGCACCACCCAGGGGTCACGTGTAAGGTAACGGTGGACCCCCCTTTGTCAAGTGAGTGGGCAACTTGACTGTTAGAAGTTTTCAAGCCGCCCGAAGGCCTCTAACTTGGCTTAACGACTGCTGTTCGTAGACAGCAGCCGGGATCAACGGCTTAACGTGCCTTCCAAAGCACGAGAGCGCTCAGTTGCATCACTCAAAGCGGTCACCCATCCAAGAACTGACCTGCGCCCACATTGCTTAACCTCGCGTACCGCACGCGGTACGCGGTCGCCGCTGGGCCACGAGCGCTCTCAAACTACATATATTGAATCGTAGAGTCTACAATTCAATATATGTCATTTGTAGCCAGTAAGATATATATAAGAGGAGACATCTTAAGACTGCGCAGTACGTTCGGTTCTCCATACAAACGTATTTATGCTCTCATTTTAAAATGCCATGCTAGAATAACATGAAACTTTGTATACACAATGAGATCCGGCATATCTAGGTCGGAAATTAGTTTTTGTTGCTTGAAATTATAATGGAGAAAAATACAACGATTATTAAGGTTTTCATACAGCCGTAAAAAACTCAAAAAACTTCTGTATTTTTTTTCTTTTACAATTTCTAACAACAGAAACTAATTTCCGACCTAGGTATGCCGGATCCCATTGTGTATACAAAGTTTCATGTTATTCTAGCATGGCGTTTTAAAATGAGAGCATAAGTACGTTTGTATGGAGAACCGAGCGTACTGCGCCCTCTTAATCATCATCACACATATTTGAACGCTCCATAAAATTTAAATTGATTCACTAAGTAAGGCATGATTCATTATAATTACCGTTTACTGTGAGAAATGCGCCCATCTACGTGCAAAAATCAAGCTTTGGCTATGGGTCAAGTTCAAATCTTCAATTTAGGTCATCATCTATACTAATATTATAAAGCTGAAGAGATTGTTTGTTTGTATGAACGCGCTAATCTCAGGAACTAATGGTTCGAATTGAAAATTATTTTTGTGTTGGATAGTCCATTTATCGAGGAAGGCTTTAGGCTATATAACTTCACGCTGCGGCCAATAGGAGCGAAGACGCCAGCTAGTACATTATAAAGCGTCACAATACCAACGCTACTCCGGAACAATCACAAACGCGTTACCGACCCTTTATTGACTTGAGGATTTGTGGTTTTAAGGGGCTCCTATGTCCCAATGACCTTCTATCTGTAACTCTCCCTTTTCTCGCGTTTTTATGGCTTATCGTTTTAACAACAACAAAGTTCACCGAAATAGTATCCCGTGTTTACTTCAAAACTCACCGTATTTGAGATATATGGCATCAATTTTAGGCCAATTATACAGTTTTTGGACGTAACTTATTAGAAAATTAATTAAAAATAAAAATCTCCCTTCAGTTGTTAGAGATATCAATAAGGAAATATGTAGATTTCATATATATAAGTGCATAAATAAGATACTAATATTGAAAATAGAGCTTTTTTGAGCCATGTTTGAATAAATCTTAAAAAAATAAGTATTCATTTTTCCCGAAATTCGGCTCTTCAGATTGTAAATAAATAATTGAAGAACCGATAACCGTTTGTGTCATAAATATATCTATAGTATTAACGGAATAATATCAACGTGAACATCGTCATAAATCGATTGTTTCTGTATGGAGCCCCTTAACAGTTAGAGACATATACGTCCCTCACTCTCAACACAGCACATCTTCAGGAGCTCTGGCAACGTACCTCATCACTAGGAACAGAACATTGTTACCTAAAGAGCATTAGTGGTGAGTAGTGGTGGTGTGATGTAGAAATTTCCACACATCTATCAATATTGTCCTTTGAGTTATAATATACGTGAGGCCTCGTGACCTGCATAAAATTACGTGCATATCATACCGTTTACCGTTGTCCATCTGCTGCCTCACTCCCCCCCCCCCCCACACGTTTGGTGAACTCGATTCTCCATACAAACGTAGTTTCGTTCTCATTTTAAAACGCCGCGCTGAAATAACATATAACTTTGTATACACAATGGGAGCCGTCATATTTAGGTCGGAAATTAGTTTCTGTTGCTAGAAATTGTAATAGAAAAAAATACAGAGAGTTTTTAAGTTTTTTACGTCTTGAATAAAAACATTAATAAATGCAGTTTTTTTTTCTATTATAATTTCAAGCAACAGAAACTAATTTCCGACCTATATATGCCGGATCCTATTGTGCATACAAAGTTTCATGTTATTCCAGCATGGTGTTTTAAAATGAGAGCATAACTACGTTTGTATGGACTACTGAGCGTCCTGCGGACTCTTAGGTGAGGCTGAAAATGGCTTGCCTTTCGGACTGACTGTATATAATATTGAATATTAATATTTAATTATTATTTGCTATTTATCCTACATATATTCATGTAAAAAATGTATACATCTGTGTTATGCATGAATATTTAACATTTATATATGTATTCCTAATTCCTGTGCTTTGGAAGGCACGTTAATCCGTTGATCCCGGTTGCTGTCTATGATAGCAATCGTTAAGCCAAGTTAGAGGCCGCAGGACGGCTTGAGAACTTCTAACAGTCAAGTTGCCCACTCACTTGACAAGCCTATTCCCAATAAGGTCGGTTTCCCCCTCGGGTTGGAAGGTCAGATGGCAGTCGCTTCCGTAAAAACTAGTGCCTACGCCAATTCTTGGGATCAGGTAGCGGACCCCAGGCATTCTTCAGGATGCAACTGTATGTATGATATGTATTCCTAATAATGTCAATCTTATTACACATAGGATTCCTAGACTAAACATAATTTGTAAATTGAATTACTTAAGTAACTTCACTTTAGAAGCAATTAAGAATCATCTAAATTCAGTAAACGTATGCGCAATAAACTATTATGTATATGTTATGACTGAGGAGTTTAAACTATCTGGAAATCCAGCATAAGCTGACCTTCGATTCCTTATAGTTCATATATGAATCTCGGTGTCAAGATATACTAGAGCATGGAGAGTATGTTGTGAATGGCGTAGTTGGTAAGAGCCGTTAAATACGTATTTGCATATTTAAGTATTTTAGTTAAGTAAGATAGTAAAGCTATGCAGCCTACTAAAATGCAATTTCGCTGCTTCCGCTATATTGTTGGTATTTTTTACCGAGATGGTGCCAAATAAACTTTCTATAAACTGAACAAGTTCATTATCTTTAAGAGGGCGCAGTACGATCGGTGTGGATCGGTTCTCCATACAAACGTATTTAGGCTCTCATTTTAAAACGCCATGCTAGAATAACATGAAACTTTGTATACACAATAGGATCCGGCATACCTAGGTCGGAAATTAGTTTATGTTGCTAGAAATTGAAAAAGAAAAAAAATACAGCGGTTTTTTGAGTTTTTTACGGCTTGCATGAAAACCTTAATAATCGCTGTATTTTTTCGCCATTATAATTTCAAGCAACAGAAACTAATTTCCGCCCTAGACAAGCTGGATCCCATTGTGTATACAAAGTTTCATGTTATTCTAGCATGGCGTTTTAAAATGAGAGCATAAATACGTTGGTATGGAGAATCAAACGTACTGCGCCCTCTTAAAGGTTTATGGGAAAGAGGATTACACTTTTGACAGCTTGTTGAAACAGGTTGAAACAAGAATCTTCAGAGTTTATTTCAAAATGTGTCCATGCAATTTAAGTTCACCTACAGCCTGAGTGAAAAATATACAAGCATGGAGGCATCAGCTTACTGAATTCTCATGATATGCGATTCTAAAGTCCTTGGCCATATCCTTATTAGAATAGGTACAAAATTGAGGCAAAAATATTACACCGATACCATTTACCTTTGCCCTTATCAACACTCGTCGTGGAATTTTGAACCTTGTCCTTTACCAACTAATGTCACATTTCATTTGTCAACAATACTCTGGAAACCGCAGAAAAATAAACAAAAGAATGCAAGCCCTGAACTTTGGAAACCCCTCAACTCTTCTTTATCCTGCCAATATTATGGTAAAGTGCTAAGGGCGTATTTCCCCTGTCATTGAAAAGTTTAGATGTGTGTGAACTTTAGATGGGTACGCACAAAAACTGTATCCGTGTGCGTTGGAACCGTATCAACAACGTTACGACGAAGATTATTTGTGTGTTATTGAGGCTTTGGTTGCCTACTAAGACTTTGGTCCTAGGCAAGTTTTTTAATATAAAAAAAAAATTAAGTAAAAAAGGAATCTCGATTGAACGGATTATTAAGCTAGCTCCCTGTTGCTTCGTCTTAGATACGTGAATAAGCTATCTCGAAGACTCAGGCTTGTTATTTTCTAGTTTATCAGGAATATTTATTTCCCTTTGCACAAATTAATGCAACTTAAAATGTTATGTACTTACTTGCTGTACAAGGATTATAACAAGGAAGGAGTTCTGAATGAAGCGAAAGATTTAAGAGCGTAACGAGGGATTCAAATGTTTACGCGCAAGACGTCCTCACATAATAAATCATCATAGGCAATAAGAATTCACAAAGATACGGGGCGAAAGAGGTAAAACAACAGGCGGTCTTATCGTTAATGAGCAGTCTCTTCCAGACAACCTTTAGGTAATGGAGAAACCTACTACTACTACTTTGCCAACTTTATTGACAGAGTGAAACGAAGGCAAATATCCTTTCATATATCCGGCTGTTCTCCTTCTCATTCGATTCTTGTGGAATTTTGTGAGCAGGTTTGATAATTCTATAGAATTTATTTGTTATTAAAGTTTGGGAAATTTAAAAATTAAAAAAAAATCGCTAGATCTGCAGTTCACAGAGCCACTCCTTTATAATGTATTAGGAGAGGTTCAAAGCTTTCGCGATGCTCGCGCGCAAGGCTGTGACATTTAGCGGAGATGGTCGCTCCAGTTGCATGCGTGCGGGCAACACTTAGTGACGAGCGAAGCGTTCAAGCGTTTTTACTAAAAATTTAATCTTTTACTAATTTTGGGTTTCTCCTGCAGAATCAGTTTACTGACACTTTATTCTGATATTGATGCAAAAAATGTCCCTAATTTCCCATTCATCTTTTAGTTTTCCACTATTTCACGTCAGGTATCATTATCATCATCATATCAGTCGAAAGACGTCCACTGCTGGACATAAACCTCCCCCAAAGAGTGCCACAATGACCGATCCTGCGCCACCCGCATCCAGTGGACCCCTGGTACCTTTACCAGGTCATCAGTCCACCTTGTGGGGGCCTACCCATGCTGTGCCTTCCAGTACTTGCGTTATCGCATCAGAAATGAGGCCGTCCGCAGTATAACCAAAGTAACCGATATTGCCCTCCGGATCGGTAGGTAAATTTAAGTGGCAGTGGGCGGGGCACATTGCGCGTAGAACCGATGGCCGTTGGGGAGGAAAGCTTCTCGAGTGGCGACCACGTACTGGAAGGCGCAGCGTACGAGTTGGCCCCCCACAAGGTGAACTGATTACCTGGTAAAGGTCGCGGGAGTCCGCTGGATGCGGGTGGTGCACAACCGATCTTTGTGGTACTCTTTAGGGGAGGCCTATGCCCAGCAGTGGACTCCCATCGGCTGATGATGATGATGATATGTAAGTATGTACGCTTAAGGGTACTAATCGATCAATCGTCGATAATTCAATAATTCCAATGATATCGATCGATTAGTTTGGTAGGTTTGGCCGATCGATTGCCCTAGTAGAAACTGTCGATCGACGTCGACGAATCTATTCTACCATCGTTCGATTGGTAACATACTCATACTCTTTATTCATAATGTTATAAATATTACATGTCACATATAAATAGTTACATTAATATACAGGGTGTTCGGATGATAGATGGACATACGTATTATTTATTATTTATTTTTATTTTTAAAAAATCACTTTTTTTAAATAACTGAGTTTGTAAGATTCTGGAATTAGGCAGGGTTGCACCGACTTACGATCACAGACTGATCAACGTTAAATATGGCGCCGGCAGCTGTCATCTCATAGAAACTTGTCAAAGTTTCCATACATTCAAATTATAACGAACACAGCTTTTACAGACGGTTTAGTCTAGAGAAGAATAAAATATGTTTGTTATCCGTTTTAACATTTTTAAATAATTGAGGTTATAATCTTTAAAACAGAGTATAAAAAATGATAAAACGGACAGCATTATTATTTCATTTAAATATAGACTAATTCCAGAATCTTACGAATTCAGTTATTCGAAAACCAAGAATTTCAAAAATAAAAATAAATTAATTCTTTAAAAAAATCCTTAGGCCCAATTCATTTTTTTATGTGCTAGACCACGAAGCAGATGACCTCGTCTATCCCCAATATACGTATGTCCGTCCGTCATCCGAACACCCTGTACAACACCCATAGAGCATAATAACACAATGTATATAATTTAGCTACAATATGTAGATACCCCGTTTTATTTGCTTTCGAGTTTATATCGTCGTCTAGTTATATAACTAGTACAATCTTTGCTTAGTTTGGGACTAGGTCGATTTGTGTAAGATATTGATTCATTTGTTTAATTCATTACAATTAAAATTCTAAAATCCATTCGCTCATATTGTCTTCTATAAATTAATGTTTCCACTTTCTGCTAGCCTCTTCACCATGGGCACAACCTACACAATTACCTGTTCTTCAGCCGAGAACATCAAAAGGAATCCGATGTATAACGATAATTTAAATCAAATTCAATAATAATCGCAGCTTAATGACGGCGTATTTGGAGCAAATCACTTGAATGACGCCATTCAGCACAAACAGTATAGTTTCAATGACACGTGGGTCGTCCATATTTCAGGGTTCCTTAAATGAGATCATACTTACCTGGTCGAAATTCCTCTAATTCGAACCAAGCGCTTTGCATCTTCTTTTATAATGCGCACTTCTAATGTTTGGAATTCTTTGCCGGCGTCTGTATTTCCGAGTTCATATAACCTGGACCTTTTTAAGGCACGAGTGAATAGGCATCTTCTGGGTGAGCTCGCTTCATCGTCGGCCTCATCTTTGCCCCCTGGCTAGATGCTGGCCAAGAGCAATCCCATTTTTAATAAAAAATAATAATAATGAGAGAAATAACTTTTTACATGAGGCCAAAACAGTGTTTGGAGACGTTTATTGTACATTATCTATCATAGTCTATCACAGTAAATATTTTATACAAATGCAAGTGTATACCATACTCACCACACCACATCAGCCCTAGGACGTCCACTGCTGGACATAGGCCTCCCCCAATTTCATGGGGGGTAAATGCCATAATCGCCACGCTTGGCATGCGGGTTGGCGATCGCAGTATCTCCACCGCACTCTAGGAATGCTGCTGCCCATTCCCCGGTGGTCTTGGTCGTAGTTTAAGGACATACCCGGGTATACCATACACAAGTCATTATATGACTGGTGGGAGAATCAAAATGGATTTCCATACATTATTATACAACTATATATTATTTTTCAATTTTAAAAGAGGCACACGTTAATGTCCCTAATTCCCTATTATGCCACCATATTGATTATTGAAATCAAATTCTTTTGCTGATGATAGTTAAATAATAAATAAATAAATAAATATTGGGGGACAATCTTACACAAATCCACCTAGTCCCAAACTAAGCAAAGCTTGTACTATGGGTACTAGACGACGATATACATATTTATATAGATAAATACATACTTAAATACATAGAAAACATTCAAGACCCAAGAACAAAATCCGTGCTAAATGCACAAATAATGCCCTGGCCGGGATTCAAGCCCGATCAGGATTCGGGATTAGGTCTTAAAATTCGAGAGTCACTGTAACAAAACGAGCATAGCGAGTTTTGTTATTAAAGACTCGAGAAAAGAAACATTATTATGTAAGTAGCTGTTGCATAAAATACTATTATCCAAATGTAGCTTTTATATTGCAACTTTAAAATTCCGATGCTAATTGGTTAATTTAATAGTACATTACTACAGAGGCCGGGACGAAAGGGGTTGCCGGCCGAAGACATATAGACGGCCGAGCTATGCGAGGCCGAATAGGTCTGAGGCGGGCAACCCCATATTTCCCGCCGAGGTATGCATAGTGTTTTTCTCAAACATGCAATGAAATAAACAACAAAAAAATCAATGTTTTATTTTTAATACGCGTAGTGGCAGAATGTCATGATGCCTGTGCTACAAATGTATGTGGAATGGAAATTAAAAAAGAGTACTTTGCCGGCCTAGGCCTGCAAGATTTGTATGAAATTCCATTAACTACGTCACAACGTCACACTTTGCAGCCTATTATAACATAACAATAATACCCCGGGTATGTCCTTAAACTACGACCAAGACCACCGGGGAATGGGCAGCAGCATTCCTAGAGTGCGGTGGAGATACTGCGATCGCCAACCCGCATGCCAAGCGTGGCAATTATGGCATTTACCCCCCATGAAATTGGGGGAGGCCTATGTCCAGCAGTGGACGTCCTAGGGCTTATATGGTGGTGGTGGTGGATAACATAACATCAATATTTCATTGCATGTTTGAGAAAAAAGTATTTATACCAGGGCGAGGAAACCGTGACTTTATATTTACAGCCAACAGCAAATGTAGATGATTATTTTAGTACTTTGTCGCAATAACATACCAATACTGTGACAGTTTGGATGCGTCAAAGTAGTGAAAGTGACATAGTACAAAAATGATCATCCACTTTTGCTGTTGACTATACCTATGTTTTAATTACTCTTGCAATCAATAAGAAGCTACAGAGTTCATAAAATAGGTAATACATTTTGAATATAGTCATACAACACAAGCTACACAGGGGGCCAATTCTCGGGTTGGATCGAGATGATCTCTATTCGAGATTCCATACAAGTGACTCTACCATTCTATACAATGTCACGATAGACATGCATCTGGATCGGACCGAGAATTGGCCCCCAGTACTACTAAGTTAATAAAAGAAAAGAGTAGGTATAGAAAACCCTCCGTACACAGTCTGTCAGGTTTTATATACCACTCATTACGAATACATGTACACACAACGCATACGTATGTGTATAATACACCGTGTGGCCTGTAATAGGAGCAAAAAATTTAAAGGATGCTTCTTTAGAACATCTGCAGTAACCTAATGTGTCCAAAAAAAATTTTTTTTTTCTATCCGGAGTAATTTTGATCTAAAAGTAATGGATCTTCACACCACGAGATTATAGCGCGACAATCAATGCTGATTTTGAGGTTGCATCAGGTTACGCTCATAATATTTTTTGCATTTTTGGTTTTAACTGGTTTTTTTAATGTATTTATCAATTTTTAGTATTTTTAAAATAAAGTTATTAATATCACTCCAGTAGAGTGAAACAATACACGTGTGCTCTATATTTGCATATATTTTTTTCACACTAAATACCTTGTTTTAATTGAAACCATTTGGACATAATTCCTGGTGAGCTCAGGTGTACCGTCAAAGATCGCAGAGGACATTTTTTATTTAATCTATGGTCCCGTTTAATTTCTTGCTCATATTACAGGCTACACCCTGTATATATCAACACAAAATAAAAACAATATGTTGTAATTTACCTTTAGGCAGAATAAAGGTCGACCAGTATCTTCAATACGAATGCCGTACGGAAATGTAACATTCTTTGTACGTAATTGATAATTGCGATTAGATGTTGTTTAGGTTTTGATTTATTATTTGATCCATTAAAATTATCTCAGTTAAATGTCAAAAGGATGTTTGATGTTATTCATTGCCTTTTTAAGCGTTCAACTCGCAGCCAATACTCATTTTGAATACGATTAAAATGTTTTGAACGTTAATTATAACAAGATGAGTGTTACATATCAAATTCCAATAAACATCACATTTATTGCATACATTCTAGTTTAGTTAAGTGCCGGTCGACTGGGGTTACTTTAGGAAAATATGGGGCTACTTTGATCATTTAGGATGTAATATGGCTGCATAATTAATGCTTTTAATTATGGCTTTACTTTCGGCAATTCGGTAAATCTAATTAAGCAACTGGTGACCGAAGAGCTGGCGGTTTCCTCGTTCAACGTATCAGCATTGCGATACAGCGAGGAAATGCCGCCAGCATCCTCGGTACAATGCCTAAAGGGCCCGTTTTAGATTTAAGTTAATTAGTTTTAATTTTCTTTATATTATTTTGGTTAAGTATTCTTGTATATGTCGGGGTAAAGCGGGGAAGCAGGGGCGTGAAAGGAGCACAATAAATAACATCGGCATCAGAATGATCAGGAGTTGAATCCATATTAAGTGGGCAGAACAGTGGGTACAATCACGCACACGAGATCAGCACAGTAATAACAATTAATTACAGTCACAAGTCTTAAAATCACAAATCAATGTCAATAAATCACAATCACACGAGGTGGAAATCAAATGACAAAGTCTTTCACACTGAATAGTTATTCAAGCTGAGAACACGACAACATTGTTGAAACGGTAACGAATCCGTGGGTCAAGTGGTACTTTACACGGCATGGTCACGGTAGGGAATACGTCCCATCTTATTCGCAGATCCCATCAGAATGCCCGCTCGGCATTCAAGCCAAAGCTTAGAACAAGGACAGATATCAAATTTCATTCAAATCTCCAGACCCACGGCTACGTTCGACAATAACACATTGTCCCGTTTCTACGAACACATACCTCCTCTGTGTAAAATAACACCTTAATGCTGTTAATGTAAACATTGAGCTAAGATTGCGTGTCACCTGCGCGAGCCCCAGCTATTAGAGCTTTTATCCCGTCCCGCGCCGACACGGCGATCCTGACTGTCACACGTCCTCGTGTGCCAAACAACTTCACAGAGTCTCTACCGAGACATAATTCATACAGTATCACCTGCTCGGCTATCCTGCCACCAAGGCACAGCCATAATAAACTAGTTAGTTTCCAAAATCCATGACTTATCATCAAGTCATCAACAGTCATTAAACATTTCACAGGACACAGATCAGGTACAGCCCAATACTAATTCCATACTATCAAATTACTCAAATTCGTATGGACACAACTATTTGGCTCAACCATCACCACAAACGTGTGATATTCTCCATGGCACCATAACAAATGCAACCAACAAAAGGTCACACAGACCACAATGCCATCAACGCAAGGTCACACAGACCACAATGCATTCAACACAAGGTCACACAGACCACAATGCCATCAACTCAAGGTCACACAGACCACAATGCCTTAAACACAAGGTCACACAGACCACAATGCAACCAACACAAGGTCACACAGACCACAATGCCATCAACGCAAGGTCACACAGACCACAATGCAACCGTAATCCTCCTGCTTGCCACCGCACCGCGCAGTCTCCGTACCAGCTAAACTGGGTTCCGAATGTGACCTACGGCTAATGGTCAAGTCAGTAGACCACGTTGCAAGAGCCAAATCGAAGTATACCAAGCAAACAATGCAACATCGGTGTCAAATTTCGGCCACCATGTGTTTCAACTACACACCTCGCCGACAAGGGCTGATCCTGACTGTTTCCCATGAACATTAAATCGTTGGCATTTTAAACTCTGTGTTACACATACTCGTTAATTACATAATAGAAGTAATGTCTTCTCTCTGTCTGTAAAAAATCTTAGATTGACTTTATTACTTCAAATTTAATTTGATTTCCACTCATATGACTCATTATAATCAAAACAAATCACCAATCAATAAATTACTATCCTTGCTTTTTCGCTATCTAACTTTCATTAAGTTTTACCAACCCTTAAACATAGAATTCACCACCTGATCTCTGATTCCAACCACGTCGGTTTTGTTTTAGCAACGGTCAAATCTCAAAACATATAGCGACAAACGTCACGTAACTTCAATCAATAACTCTAAAAGATGAACTTTGTTTATTCTTTTGTTTTTATTATGTGAGCTGTTACGTTGTCATCAACATCAATAGGTATGTCAGGCCAAAGACCAGAGAAAAACCTTCTTTAGATTTGATATACTACAGTACAGACGTTAATCTTAGTTGAAATTGGTTGAAATCAATATGAAACCAGAAATCATATTTAAACCATATTGAAATTGCATTCATGCCATAAACAAATCTTTTTTTTTATATTATAGAAATAAGAATTCTCACGCGAGCTGTTATTCTAATCGATGAAAAAAAATAAACTTGCTTCAGAATACGAAATGCTCATAGCAATAATTTAGAAGTCAGGTATGACAAAAGTCCATATTCCACATAGCTACGTACGTATTTTGTAAATGAACCAACTAGGACCGAGTAATCTCTGTAATTTTCAGTTCTAATTTCCCAAAGCATAAACATGGCAACCATGTGAAATGAAACAGTGAGAGGATAAAGACCATCAGCTCTTATGTCTTACCGGAATTAGATCAAGCTAACTAATCTGCATTTTGTGTAATCGCAACAAAATCTGCACGTTGTTGTCACACATTGAGGAACTAGTACTAATCCAATGTCTATAAATGTCGTCCTCTATAAAAAAACTTGTGGCATCACGGGTATACACAAACGACTAAAATTGTTGGGTTCGTATTTGAAAATTCATGGTTAATTTCATTTTAATTTGAAAATAAGTGTTCTCATTCCAACCAAAACATTTTTTTTATTAAGTAACAAATCAAATATTTTGCGTGTTATTTCAGCCTATGATTTATTTTAAACCAATGTGACCCATTCGTCTACCGTTTCTATAAAAATATCAAAACTGACCAATAACAAGAAAATCCACCCATTTCAAATTGTATGGACCTGAATAGGTTTCAAAATCAGTTATCACTGTGAACTGCAAACATTACGAAAGTGCTGTAATCTATTTACAACCGGTAAAAATTTGTGAAAACTTGGGACTTACCGTCTTTCTTTTACAATATCATTAAGGTGCTATGATTAAACAACCCCCGGGACCCGGGCATGTCCCAAAACCACGACCAAAACCACCGGGGGATGGGCAGCAGCATCCCTGAAGTGCGGCGGAGACACCGCGATCGCCAACCCGCATGCCAAGCGCGGCGATTACGGCATATACCCCCCTTGAATTTGGGGGAGGCCCACGTCCGGCAGTGGACGTCCCCCGGCCGACATGGTGGTGGTGGTGGTGGATTAAACAACTGCACTAGGATAAACTATCGTAGTTTCTCAGCCCATACATGCTACTACTAGAGAACCAAAAAATTTTAATACGTTTTCAATTTTCAAACTGCTTTATGGTTTGTAATACAACATCAAAGGTCACTTCCTCAGAAAAGACCATTATTGTCATCGAACCAAAGACAGACAACAATGAAACCACAATGTATCTCGTACATGGGTTTCACATCATAATCGTTATCGTCATAATCATGACCATCATAACTTTATCACGTAAATCATAACCTCATCGTGGTCAACATCATAATCACCATTATAATCATGGCCAACATCACAATCATACCCAATCATAAACCCGCCATCGGGGCACAGGTCCCAGCTGTCCTACAGCCGAGAGAAAACATTCCACAGTTCCCCGCTGGTCCAGCGCCGGCCAGGGATTGCACACAATGTAGCCTCAAACTTTCCCGCAAACGCATGCAGGTTTCTTCGCATAAACACAGTTGTTGTTTTTAACCGCAACGTGCAAAATAATTAGAAGTTTCAAATTTGTGTACAGGGCATTAACATCACGCATCAAACTGTGGATTTGATAGAAACACTAAATTCTTCAGGTACAGTACAGTATTATTACTTAGGTAAAAGCGACGCAAAATCTCTCCAAACGATTTTTTTTATATACGGCTCGCAAACCAGTACTTGTTGTAATACATTAGCTATCAAAAGCTTTTTTTTCTAAATTATTTTACAACGAGATAATCTCTCACCAGGAACCAATCTACAAACATCGTGGAACTGTAGAAACCATTACGATCAATAACCTTTTTTTTAATGTCTTACGCGCACCACTGGCGTGGCGTGGCGTACCTTCAACTAGTAAAAGTATTCCTTTTTTTTTTTACTCCATAAACGCAATGTCACCACTGACATATCTGCATCTACATACCAAAATTCAATACGTAAGTATAAGTTGGCTCACCAACTTAACATAAGTTAAAACATGAAGCATAAATGCCCTGCCAATTAAAATGCCATAAATATTGCATTATCAGAAACAATCATCATGCAACAGAGATTCTGAACTGATACCATCAACAAAAAATTTGCTTAACTAGGAGCACAGCCGTCCTCTTGAGATTTCAGAGGATACCAGACAAATAATATTCACAAAGGCACCATCAATGCCCGTCAACGTAGCAAAAGGCCCAAAACGTTGGCCACTAAATTAAATTGCTCAAGTTTTTTAAAATCAGATATCATTCAGAACCAAAACAATAATTGGAACAACTGACCGGATTTGTAAGCTGAGACGACACAGGCAAGAGGTTGTAGCCGTCCACTCGCTGCTGTACCGCAGTTCACTTGTCTCTCCAACTGGGCGACTGCGACGAAGATGATCGACGAACACCATATTGAAGAGTGATGTGTCAAACTCGTTCACATTGGAAGTAAACTACAGATTATTTCAGCTTTCATCTTTGTTGCCTTGATTAATTATTTTACGAAAACACGTTTCTAAGTGTCCATCTGTAGCATATCGTTTTTCACATTCATTGGATTTATCACCAATCTATCCATATGTACAGCACAAAGCAATTGGAAACAATTACGTGCTCAAGAGTTCTCTTCAGACATATCCGAGTAAACAGTAGAAACAAAAACTCGTCCATCCTGCTCAATATGACAGGGTTCTAAAACGTCAGGCGCAGGTGCATCATCACCTTGCCGTTCCACTACTCATAACGGGGTCCGTCACTACAATTTATTCACACTAAAACAGCGGCGATCTCAGCAGAATCAAATATTGCCAAAATTATTTCATAAAATTTAATGTAGTGCTAATTCATTCCGAATTAACTCGTCAGAGAAAATTACGATGTCACTAAATCATCATAAGCAGTACTCCGAATAATGTTAAAATCTCTCTCAGATTATCTGGTTTTTTTCATTGCACGAAGCCACTGTGCCACATCAAGCTTATACTTCCATGTTCTTCTCACGCAGAAAAATTCCGGAAAACTAGTTCGTATTTGTCTGAACCGAAAGGATGCATCAAAATCTGAATCAACTTTTCAATGTAATCACTTAATTGCGTATTTTCATGACATCTCAATCTCATATCTGTCGAGATAATTGATACAGATCGTGTTCCATCATCGGGAATCGCACTGGTTAAACCAGATTATCTACTCCGCTTAGAAACACATTTTCCTCTCGATTTCCACCAAATTCTCGTGGCGCGTATCCCGACTTCTGATGTCGGGGTAAAGCGGGGAAGCAGGGGCGTGAAAGGAGCACAATAAATAACATCGGCATCAGAATGATCAGGAGTTGAATCCATATTAAGTGGGCAGAACAGTGGGTACAATCACGCACACGAGATCAGCACAGTAATAACAATTAATTACAGTCACAAGTCTTAAAATCACAAATCAATGTCAATAAATCACAATCACACGAGGTGGAAATCAAATGACAAAGTCTTTCACACTGAATAGTTATTCAAGCTGAGAACACGACAACATTGTTGAAACGGTAACGAATCCGTGGGTCAAGTGGTACTTTACACGGCATGGTCACGGTAGGGAATACGTCCCATCTTATTCGCAGATCCCATCAGAATGCCCGCTCGGCATTCAAGCCAAAGCTTAGAACAAGGACAGATATCAAATTTCATTCAAATCTCCAGACCCACGGCTACGTTCGACAATAACACATTGTCCCGTTTCTACGAACACATACCTCCTCTGTGTAAAATAACACCTTAATGCTGTTAATGTAAACATTGAGCTAAGATTGCGTGTCACCTGCGCGGGCCCCAGCTATTAGAGCTTTTATCCCGTCCCGCGCCGACATATATATTTTCGTTGAACATAAATAAATGATTTCATTAAGCAACCACCAAGACTGTATTAATAATTATACTGCCACTGGTCGCAGGACAATAAGACTAATAATTTATGAGAAAAACTGGTTTGATCAAAGTCGCCCCTTGAATCAAAGTAACCCCAGTTTACGGTAATAATTAATCATTTACCCGACGACTGGGTATAAAAAAATTCCAGAATAAATTTAACTGGGGGAATTTCATTGGGGCTATGTTACTATGTGTAGGACCCCGGAGGATGAGATTCCGACTTACATTAGTGTGCTATAAAAAATCTAAACAAGGATTTTTCATGAATATTTAGGTTAATTAATATTCACATAAGTATGCCTTTCTGGTCAATTAGTTAATGACTAGTGGCTCTGTGAGCTGTAGAGCACACAAAAAAAATCTTAATCAAATTTCCAAAAACTGACTCGTCAAAAAAATCTATATAACTATCAAACGTCCTCACAAAATTTCAAAAGAATCAGTTGAGTAATGCGACCTGTAGAGGAGAACATCCGGACACACAAAAGATTTTTTGTCGAAAACTGAAACGGTCAATAACTTAACTGGTCTTAAATTCAGTTCGAGATTCAACCCACACAAACATTCTAACAGAGCAAGTTATACTAGATCACTCAGAGCTCTAGATCTCGCAAAAAAAAAAAACAAATTTGAAAACTTCCAAAAACTGACTCGACAAAAACAATTTTTTTTTTACACAAATCGACATAGTCCCAAACTAAGCAAAGCTTGTACTATGGGTACTAGATGACGATATACATACTTATATAGATAAATACATACTTAAATACATAGAGGACATCCAAGACCCAAGAACAAATATCCGTGATCACAAATAAATGCCCTTGCCGGGATTCGAACCCGGGACTTCTAGCTTCGGAGGCAGGGTCACTACCAACTAGGCTAAACAGGTCGTCAATCAATCTAGTTATATAATTATAATTATCAAACCTGCTCACAAAATTTCACGAGAATCGATTGAGAAATGCCACATATAGAGGAATACATCCGGACAGACAGACAGACAGACATACGAAAGAATTTTTTTCGACATAAATTAAAGGTCAACTAACAGAGCCAGCTAAATAAAAACTTAAACAAAAAACTAAACGCATAAAAATTTAAAACGTCTTAATAAGTCGGTTAACAGACATTTACAGGTATATTTAAATGTTACAAAGCATGTACGTTTGTGACCTTGTCATACCAAAAGCAAACATCTGATTGTTTTCTAATAGCTCGCATTTTCATCGCAACATCTCGAGATCCATTCTGGCACACGCAATCTACGTATGTGATTATATTGGTATCGTGTTGATTTCTGCGCTCTCGCTTACTCTAACGCGCAGCCAAATGGATGAGAGTGAGATAACATCATTGAATACAATTCATACGTAATGTCAATACGTATGTACAGTGTTTCGAATGGGGCCTCAACGTTGACCTTAAAATGTTAACCTTCACTTATGTATATATTAAGTGACGGCAAAGACTTGACACAAGTCTGTAATTCTAGGCTTTTATACCTACGCATATGAAATGTTTAAATAGTGTCATATATCAATTTAATAAGAAGAAATTAAAGTGTTTAACCCTTACTTTGACGTTGTTTACTGTGATAGTAGGATTTTGATTTCTAATAAAAAATAGGCATTACAAATTTTTTAATGCTAGAACTCAAATTATGAGAAAGGCATTGATTAAAGAGGTTGAAGTAACGTTGAGGTTTCATAAATCTCTGTTTAGCCCAATTGTTGGCTGGTAGAGAATGCCATTTGGCATTAAGCCTTCCATTTGTGCAATAAAGTTTAAATAAATAAATAAATAAAGAAATTAAATTTTAATAATACCTTGAGTTTTTTATTCCAATGGCCTGATTGAAGTCAAAATTAAACTCAAAGTAATTAATTCTTTAATTTCGACATATTATATGCACTTATGAATATCAAAAACTACCACCGGCTTGAAAAAATAAAAATCTGCCACGTGAAGAACCGGCCTAAAAAAACTCTGCTATGAATTGATACTGTATTAAAGTTTAAGATAGTAACGAAGCCGTTGTTTGCTTTTATTGTGCGTATTGCTAGAGGTTAAAGTAACGTTTTAAACGACGTTTTTATGAGATATATAAAAAAGTGTTTATAATACATAATAGTAACGAAGAAAATATCAAGATGAGTCTTAATCTATATTAATAATTTCGTGCAGGGGTACGGTAGACCCGAACGAGACCTGTCTCAAATTGAAGAACGTATAAAAATAACGATTTTTGAGTTGAACATATGTATCCGCAAAATTCGGATTGTCGCGTATTTTGCATTTAAAAGTGTTAATTTGATGACAAAACGTCGGCCATATTGCCCACAGACTATATTGCTATATTAAATTTGTTGTTTGACAGTGTCGGCTACGTTCGAAAATCGTGAACTATTTTTGCTTCCGGTATGTTGGCCAGGTTGCTGGGCTGTGTTCTGGGTGATGGGCCATCATCGCCCATTGTGTAGATTCGGCTAGCCGCGTCTGCAGCGTTTTATTTTTGTAGTTTTCAAGCGTTCTATACACCTATCAGCCTAGCTAGCACGATAACTTATACCGTCACGTTATATGGACGAAATGTATTAAAACGTCACATGAAACGTAACGGTATAATCTATCGTGCTAGCTAGACTCATTGTCACAACAACCGCCTTCAAAGCGAATGTATGGGGCCTGTTACATGGATTCATATCACGATAAGTATCACGTGAATATTAAAGCAGAAAAATGCTGATTTTAATAAATTTAAACATTCACTATTAAAAATGCTTTTAGATAAATGTTATTATAATATTAAGGAATATATTAATGATGTAGATTTCAATATTGTGACTTAATGTAATTAATAATAATAATATTAATATTCGTGTGGCTTGTAATTTATATATATGTAATTGACAATATTTGACATGTAATTTTATATTTTCTAATTGTTTCTATGGGATTTTAATTTTAATTGTAAATGATAATTTAATAATTCGTACGCCAAAAGGCACGTCATAGATCTGCTACCTATTTGTACTGTACACCTATTTTATCACCTATGAAGACGAAATAAAGATATTTGTATTTGTATTTGTATTGTATTTGAATCCATACAAATTTGAAAACTGCGATAATATTGACACCCCAGTATTGTGATAATATTAATCGTGTAAAGGACACCACTTGAATGTTTGCTGAGTCTGTCCGCCATCTTAAAGCTGCGTCTCAATTTTGTTTGTGACAAACTACTAGGTGACTTATGGCTTTTAAACGTCTAGCAAAATGCTATCCCTATCTCGCTCTATCTTATAACTTAGTGGTACTGGGGGACTACTCCGAAATTCGAAATCCGAACTTCGTATAGTGCCGTCCCTTTCACTCATATAGTCTATGACAGGAGAGTGAAAGGGACGGCACCATACGAAGTTAGGATTTTGAATTTCGGAGTAGACCCTCAGCTCATGCCGTTCGCCGCGCTCGGACGTTAGAGGCGCTACTGCGAACCGAAAACGAAGTATCTGCCTCTCTCGCACATGTATATTCGAACGACATAGAGGAAGATAGTTCGTTTTTGGTTCGCGATAGGCCCTCAGGCGTCAACTTTAAAACGAATAGGGTATTTAACTATAAGAGAAATAGAATTCAAAATGTAATAAAAACCAGCCAAGTGCGTCGGAGTCGCACACTGAGGGTTCCGTACAACTAAAAAACAAATGTGATTTATCAATATATTGATATTTTTGGTAAAATATACTTCATAATAAACATTATCACTTAATTTCAAGTTCATAGGTCGATGGGAAGCTAAAAAATTATATGTGTGACAGACAACACACGGAATGTTCTTTGACTTTCTTCGACCGTCCGGCGCGCTCGGACTAAGGTGCTACCAACCGAAAACTAAATATATATGCCCCTCTGTCGCACTTGCATATTCGAGCGCGGAGAGGGAAATACTTCGTTTTCAGATCGTGGTAGGCCCTCTGGTCTGACGGCTCCTATTCCTGGATGGTGCGCGTATCGGAATGTGAAATACCTTTGGCAAAACGGAACAAGTTGTTAAATAGCTTCCACTAATGGGAGAAAATATTACCAACTGTTATTATTATCACGTGAAACACTAAATATTGAAGCAACATCCATAGGGGCCTGTTACATGGTTATTATTATCACGCGATATACTCATATCACGATCCGTATCACGTGCAATGAATATTGAAGAAACATCCATACGATTTTGAAAACCACGATAATATTGACACACCAGTATTGTGATAGTATTAAGCGTTTAACAGACCCCATACAATTTTAAAAATCGCGATAATATTGAGTGTAAAGGGCCCCACTGAATAGAATTTGGCGGAGAATAGAGAGCTGCTATCGGGAAACGAAAACGAACGAACATCGTGTATTTCCCTCTGTGTCGCTCGAATTTGCAAGTGCGACAGAGAGGGAGATACACGAACTTCATTTGTTTTTCGCGTTAGCAGCTCTGACTTCGCACGAAAAATACTGACTGGCACATCAATATTTAACAATGCACATCTGAATTGAATTTTAATGAACGATTAGTATTTTAGCTATACAAATCAGTACTGATTACGGTGTCAAATTTTTTATGTGCCTTTAAATACTACCCTTATAAAAATGCTTAGGATTAACTTGCAAAGATACTACCTTTGCCCGTGACGTCGTTTGCGTAATCTTTTACTCCCAATTCCATATAATTCCATTCCATACTTTTATTCCCAATCCAGACTACAGACTATATTTCTATACGATTCGAAGTTTCATCATAATCCGTTGTTGTAATGTTTTTATTTTATACATTTTTGTACACTATTTCTTTCGTCGTTTGCATAACTGTCACGAATAAATGTTTTGTTTATTTCTTTCTTATTTATTTCACCCGAGCGAAGCCGGGCTTTCATCTAGTTAAGTAAATATTAACTAGCTAGTTTTTTTTAAATCTTTTAGCGTGCGCAAGCCGGCCATGCGTAGCGTTTTGAAAGTTTGCAAAGTATAAATAAATCATAAAATTAATTATGCAGTCTTTTTCAAGGTTTTATATATTGTTTCGTAAATTTCTACTAGCGTTTACTACAATACTTTTCACTAAAAGAAAGTTAAGGAGATGGGTACCTAGAAATACTAAATATAATTAAGTAGGTACTCCACAGCACAAAAAACCTCACAGAGAACAATCGGGAAGGGCACATTATAATGTAACACACGGTAAAGTCTGTTGTAATAATCTTTGTGCTGTCATTAGCAAGTCGAATTACATGAAAAATAACAAGAAGATTGCAACATTTCACAAACAATAGCTTTATTATTACAATGTGCAAATTTTATTGATATCGCACTATATAGCCTAACATACATAAACTCACGCCTTTATTCCCAAAAGGGGTAGGCAGAGCACACGAAAATTAATTTAAACGCCACTTTTAGCAATTGTGGGATTAAGATGCTTAACATTTACGTAGCTAAACCATGTGTGTTCTCAAGATATAAAATTGTCTAGTTTATATATGGTCAAGTCTATAGAATACTTAGTCCAAAGTTTGTACATTTGCTACTTTTTCGCGTCAAAAAACAGATTTTGGTATATCTGGCACCGGTAAACTGAGGTTTGGGGGTGAATTTTTAGGAATAATATTTTTATTACTAGTACATTACTACAGAGGCCGGGAAGAAAGGGGTTGCCGGCCGAAGACATATATAGGTCTAAGGCGGGCAACCCCAAATTTCCCGCCGAGGTATGTATAGTGCTTTTCTCAAACATGCAATGAAATAAACAACAAAAAAACAAAATTTAATTTTTAATACGCATAGTGGCAGAATGTCATGATGCCTGTGCCACAGATTTATGTGCAATGGAATTAAAAAAGAGGACTTTGCCGGCCTAGGCCTGCAAGTATTGTATGAAATTCCATTAACGACCTCTTGTCCTAGCCGCACCTGAAACGTCATACTTCGCAGCCTATTATAAGGAACATAACATCAATATTTCATGGCATGTTTGAGAAAAAATAATAATAATATATGACAAATAAAAGTAATAATAAATCACGTCTCTGCAATGCAGTCTAGTGAAGTTTAGTTAGGTGGTGATTGGAATGGCTGCTCCGTCGTCAAACCCCAACAGTTTCGCTGCAGGTTTGAATTTGTGGCGTGTGCCTCGTATGCACATACTGGTGGCTCGAATTATGGCAGTGCCACAGATCAAAGAATACTAGTACAGATACCCAATCCCATAGAGAAAAAGTGTGCCTTCCTAAGGTAGGCTATTCGGTAGGCAATTTTTATTTCCATAATTCCAACACTAGATGCAGTAACTGGGTTAACACGACTGTGACGCTGTCGCCGTGGCTAGTAGTTTAGTAATGTATTAAGATGTCACTAGATGGCGTGACTTCTCTGGCAGCGAGTGGAGACGCGCGACGTCCAGGGGTTCTTTAAGGTTGTGTTTATTCAAAATGAATAATATACCTAAAGCATTCATTCAGTTTATTCCTTCATCGTTGTGCGATTCCAAATGTTTAATACCTACCTATAGACTATAACTATAACATGTTTATTTCTTGTATTGACATTGATATGTTCCCTGATCACATTAGGCGATTTTGATATTTCTTTTTTTGTATCAAAGTAGGTACCCTCAACGAGGTTCCATATAAATTTGGTGAAGGTCTGACGATGGGAACTAGGAGGAATCGAGGGAACTCCTCGAATTGATTTGATATGCTTATGCCGATTTCGGTATTTTCTGTAATTAATCAAGCATTGGCTCTCCGAAACCTCAACTTTGGTGAAGCGGAACTGGTGATGATGACCACAGATGACTTATGAAACTGCTCAATGATCTAGGGCATTTCACAGATTACGATAAAATTTCGTTGACGTAGCCACTAATGCTCGTCAACATACACATTTTAAAGTGGAACTTATGATGAGTAACTGAACGTCAGTATGGGTTCCCTGAGGAATCGACGGAACTCCTCAAATATCATCGGCCCATATAAACTGACTTGTTTGGGATCTGTAGTAACAGTAACCACCTCCTTTGCTATCGGACAGCAGTACAGGTGGTGAAGAGGGAAGAATATGCAAAAATGTCATGTGTGGGGCATAGCGAAGTACAAAATTGGAGTCAGGTTTTTTTGGGTATAAATTATTAATAGTTTTATAAATTGTATATAGTACATTACGATACAAGGGTTGTAAAACAAAGAACGGCCGATATCGCAGAAGTTTGAGGCCCGAGCCGCAGGCGAGGGTCATAAATATGCGAGAGAGGGCTTTCTGTTTTACGACCCGTGTTTTGTACACAATTTTACGTCACCACTTGGCCAAAAAGTAGGTTTTTCTGGACGCGCAGCGTGCGGAAAAACGCGCTTTTTGGCAAGGTGTGGTGTAAAATATATTAACTTTTTACCCGACTTCAATAGAAGAAAGTAGGTTCTCCGTTCGTCTACATTTTTTTATGTATGTCATAGTTATGCGTGTGTAAGTTCTAAAACTTTCAGTTACGTAACCGGGTTGACCATACTTGTATGTGTAAGCTCAGGAGCGGTCGCATCTCCTGAGTCACTAGTTGCCTTACAGTTATGTTTTAAAACTTTTAGTTACGAAACCGGGTTTGCCATACCTGTATGCGTAAGCTCGGGAGCGCTCGCCTCTCCTGAGTCATAGGTAGCCTTACAGTTTGTTATAAATTGAAGTTAGCGTGTTTTTAGTTTCTTAAACTTTTTGATACGAAACCGGGTTGAGTATACTTGTATGCGTAAGCTCGGGAGCGCTTGCCTCTCCCGAGTCACTGGTTGCCTTACAGTTCGTTATATATTGATGGCGGCATATTTTTAGGTTCTAAAACTTTTGGTTACGAAACTGGGTTCGCCATACTTGTATGCGTAAGCTTGGGAGCGCTCGCCTCTCCTGAGTCACTGGTTGCCTTACAGTTCGTTATATGTTGACGTTAGCGTGTTTTTAGTTTCTGAAACTTTTTGATACGAAACCGGGTTGAGTATACTTGTATGCGTAAGCTCGGGAGCGCTTGCCTCTCCTGAGTCACTGGTTGCCTTACAGTTCGTTATATATTAATGGCGGCGTATAAAAGGTTCTAAAACTTTTGGTTACGAAACCGGGTTCACCATACTTGTATTCGTAAGCTCGGGAGCGCTCGCCTCTCCTGAGTCACTGGTCGCCTTACAGTTCATTATATATTGATGACGGCGTGTTTTTTAGGTTCTAAAACTTTTGGTTACGAAACTGGGTTCGCCATACTTGTATTCGTAAGCTCGGGAGCGCTCGCCTCTCCTGAGTCACTGGTTGCCTTACAGTTCGTTATATGTTGACGTTAGCGTGTTTTTAGTTTCTGAAACTTTTTGATACGAAACCGGGTTGAGTATACTTGTATGCGTAAGCTCGGGAGCGCTTGCCTCTCCTGAGTCACTGGTTGCCTTACAGTTCGTTATATATTAATGGCGGCGTATTTTTAGGTTCTAAAACTTTTGGTTACGAAACCGGGTTCGCCATACTTGTATGCGTAAGCACGGGAGCGCTCGCCTCTCCTGAGTCACTGGATGCCTTACAGTTCGTTATATGTTGACGTTAGCGTGTTTTTAGTTTCTGAAACTTTTTGATACGAAACCGGGTTGAGTATACTTGTATGCGTAAGCTCGGGAGCGCTTGCCTCTCCTGAGTCACTGGTTGCCTTACAGTTGGTTATATATTGACGGCAGCGTGTTTTTAGGTTCTGAAACTTTTAGATACGAAACCGGCTTCGCCATACTTGTATGCGTAATTCGGGAGCGCTCGCCTCTCCTGAGTCACTGGTCAGTGGTCGCCTTACAGTTCATTATATATTGATGACGGCGTATTTTTTAGGTTCTAAAACTTTTGGTTACGAAACTGGGTTCACCATACTTGTATGCGTAAGCTCGGGAGCGCTCGCCTCTCCTGAGTCACTGGTCGCCTTACAGTTCATTGTATATTGATGGCGGCGTATTTTTTAGGTTCTATAACTTTTTGTTACGAAACTGGGTTTGCCATACTTGTATGCGTAAGCTCGGGAGCGCTCGCCTCTCCTGAGTCACTGGTTGCCTTACAGTTCGTTATATGTTGACGTTAGCGTGTTTTTAGTTTCTGAAACTTTTTGATACGAAACCGGGTTGAGTATACTTGTATGCGTAAGCTCGGGAGCGCTTGCCTCTCCTGAGTCACTGGTTGCCTTACAGTTCGTTATATATTAATGGCGGCGTATTTTTAGGTTCTAAAACTTTTGGTTAAAAACCGGGTTCGCCATACTTGTATGCTTAAGCACGGGAGCGCTCGCCTCTCCTGAGTCACTGGTTGCCTTACAGTTCGTTATATGTTGACGTTAGCGTGTTTTTAGTTTCTGAAACTTTTTGATACGAAACCGGGTTAAGTATACTTGTATGCGTAAGCTCGGGAGCGCTCGCCTCTCCTGAGTCACTGGTTGCCTTACAGTTCATTGTATATTGATGGCGGCGTATTTTTTAGGTTCTATAACTTTTGGTTACGAAACTGGGTTCGCCATACTTGTATGCGTAAGCTCGAGAGCGCTCGCCTCTCCTCAGTCACTGGTTGCCTTACAGTTGGTTATATATTGACGGCAGCGTGTTTTTAGGTTCTGAAACTTTTAGATACGAAACCGGGTTTACATACTTGTATTCGTAAGCTCGGGAGCGCTCGCCTCTCCTGAGTCACTGGTCGCCTTACAGTTCATTATATATTGATGACGGCGTGTTTTTTAGGTTCTAAAACTTTTGGTTACGAAACTGGGTTCGCCATACTTGTATTCGTAAGCTCGGGAGCGCTCGCCTCTCCTGAGTCACTGGTTGCCTTACAGTTCGTTATATATTGATGGCGGCGTATTTTTTAGGTTCTAAAACTGTTGGTTACAAAACTGGATTCGCCATACTTGTATGCGTAAGCTCGGGAGCGCTCGCCTCTCCTGAGTCACTGGTTGCCTTACAGTTTGTTATATATTAATGGCGGCGTATTTTTTAGGTTATAAAACTTTTGGTTACAAAACTGGGTTCACTATACTTGTATGCGTAATCTCGGGAGCGCTCGCCTCTCCTGAGTCACTGGTTGCCTTACAGTAGGTTATATATTGAGGGCAGCGTGTTTTTAGATTCTGAAACTTTTAAATACGAAACCGGGTTGATTATACTTGTATGCGTAAGCTCGGGAGCGCTCACCTCTCCTGAGTCACTGGTTGCCTGATAGTTGATTATATATTGACAGCAGCGTGTTTTTAGGTTCTGAAACTTTTAGATACGAAACCGGGTTGATCATACTTGTATGCGTAAGCTCGGGAGCGCTCGCTTCTCCTGAGTCACTGTTTGCTTTACAGTTCGATATTTAATCGTAGTACTACGTGTTTAAAACTTACTTACGGAAGGCGGTTGGCTTTACAATAAAACCAATTTTGGGGCATTGGAATGTGCCTCCGTTCAATATGTCAGTAGTATTTTGTAGTGTGTTAATGCTCTTTCTTTCGTAGACTTATTCGTTTGTCTTAGTAGAAATCGTTCGCTTAAGTGCTACTAGGTACTACTAAACTGGCAAGATTTCACTCCTTTACGTTAGTACGTAAATGAGACTTAATCGCGACCATTAAAATGTAATTACCTTTTTGAGAATCACCCGGCGTTTCGGATGTGTCACTTCAAGCTTGGATACGATTTGGGCGTCTACTCCGAAATACGAAATCGGAACTTCGTATGGTGCCATCTTTTTCACTCATATAGTGTATGACAGGAGAGTGAAACGGACGGCACCATACGAAGTTCGGATTTCGAATTTCGTAGTAGACCCCCTGACTCGCGTGAGCGGATATCAACATCTAGCCGCACGGGTTTTATTTTATGCCCATTCCAGTCAGCTCTCGATTAAGAATGTTGTGTTGTGACACATCCGAAACGTCGGGTAAACCTTAAAAAACGTGAATATATTTAATTACAATCGATTAATTCCGGCTACTTATAATAATGTGTTTGTAATCTTTTCCACTGAACAAGACATTATTATTGTGACTCTATAATCTTCAAAAGGCACGTCGTCGTGCGTAGATTTATCTGCCAGGGTCCGAAGTCAGTGCCAAGTCGTCGTAAGTGCTGTATTCGTCCGAATCCGTACACATAAACAGTCGCGAACGATGAAGAACACAAATCACAATATCCGTTTAGAAGGCCGGGTCGTCGTTATTAGAAACAAGACTAATCAAATAAAAAAACAAAAAAACCCGACCAAGTGCGTGTCGGACCATGCACAAAGAAAGGTTCCTTACCGACACCTCTCATAATCTACATTTAAAACCACTATACAATACATTTAATAAACAAGACTAATTATTTAAAAAAACTAAAAAAACCTGACTGCGCTCCTTTGTAATTTGGCGCCAAAAATCCGCCGTTTTGTTTTTATTTTCATTTTGATATATATTCCCAGTGTCACTCTCACAGTAAATACGAATCTAACGTCACCTCTCAAGTTAAAATCCATCGAGCCGTTTAGGCCCCTGAGCGTGCCAAACAATTATGCATACAAACATACTCTCGAAAAACATAACCCTCCTTCTGGCGCTGTCGGGTAAAAAAAGTCGTATCTTCATAGGAAACTTACGGCACTTACGCTCTTTTGTTTTGGCGAGACAGTTTTTCATCAATAACTCAAAAAGCGTTAAACCTATCTTGCTCAAACTAAAAATCGTTAAAAGGATTTATTAATCATCTTATACAATACATCATCTTGATTTTTTCAGAATTTTAAACTTCATATTTTGGAAATTAGAGGGGGGGGACACACTTTTTACGACTTTGACAGCTAATATCTCACCAAACAGTTGACTTAAATGGAAAGTTTTCTAGAAACCTCTATGTCATTTTTGAAGGCCTATCCCTAGACACCCTACACGCCTATGTGCATTGGAAAAAAAATTACTCCCCTATTACATGCATGGGGTGCCCCCCTCGTTTAATATTTCTTTTTTATAATTTCACATCATATTTCTATAGCGGTGCATAACATACACCTTCACACACACAATTTCATAAATGTAGTGGTCATAGTCTCCGAGTAAATCGGCTGTGACCAGGGCTTGAAACCGGTACCGAAAATACCTGTAACATACCGGTATTTATAGGTTTTCTTCGTTTCGGTTCCAGAGAACCGGTTAAGAAAAAATACCGGTATTAGAACCGAAAAATACCGGTTCTTTATAAAGGTTCCTACACTTGTATGCGATGTTGCCATTGCGTGCGTATGCGCGGCGCGGCGGCGGAACTTAGGTACCTAATGCAGAGGCCGTGAAGTAAGGATTGCTGGACGAGTTTGGGATAAACTGCCGAGTCGTAGACGAGGCCGGATAAAACGAGTCCTGCAATCCCTGTTCCGGCCGAGGATTGTACAGTACTTTTCTCAAACATGTTTGAAAAAAAAAACAATAAAAAACTGCAATGTAAAAAAAATAAAAAATACAAAAAGTCCAAAAAAAGCAAAGCATAGCAAATAAAAACACGAAAAATGCAACAAAAAAATTCAAAAGAACACGAAAAAAAACAAAAATGTCAATATAATTAAACATAAAAGCATAAGAACACGAATAATGCTTTAACAAATCCAGAAACATCAAAAAAACAAAAAAACGCTAAAAAAAAACACGAAAAAACTAAAAAAATACCGCAATTCACGAAAAATTCGAAAGAAATAACAAAAAACACACAAAATGATACAAAAATATAAGCACGACTTAAAAAAAAACACGTAAAACTAAAACAAAGCCAAAACACAAAACAAAACTGACGAAAAGTACAAAAAAAACTTTTAAACATCAAGAAACAGAAAAAACGCTACAAAATAACACGTAAAAACTTTAAAAAATACCAATATTCACAAAAAAAACCACGAAAACAACTAAAAACACGAAAAATGCTACAAAATTCAAGCACGATTTAAAAAACAGGAAGAATTGAAAAAATGTAAAAGAAACACGTGAATACTAAAAGAAATACCAAAAAAACATGAAAAAAACAAAAAACCTGACGAAAAGTAAAAAATAATAGGATAAACTTATAAAAAGCCAAAAAATACGACAAAACTTTTAAACAGTCCAAAAACATCAAAAGACACGAAATAGATACATAAATACTCGAAAAATTCGGAAAAAAACCAACAAAAAACAAAAAATGCTACAAAAATTCAAGAACAATAAAAAACCCCGGAAAAACTAAAAAAAAACAATTTATATAACAAATTAAAAATATATATACATCGTGGCGGTTGGCTCTATGTAATATTTCCTTTATCAGTTGATTTTAGTAAGCAAATTTAAAAAGTTAGAGCAGCGTACACTAATGTTAATTGCATACATTCTCCATACATTACTCGCGATGTGAGTGTTTGTGACCTCAGTAGGTCTATCTCTCTCACTCACTCCACTCGCATTTTCGAGTATCGGTATTATAACTGTTAAAAACCGGTAAATTTCATTAATTTACCGGTTCTCACGGTACCGGTATCATTTAGGATACCGGTTTTAGCAATACTGGTACTTTAGCTAGTACCGGTACCATGTCTGATACCGGTTCCTGCTACAAGGTCACAATACCGGTTTCCAAAAATACCGGTTATTCAAGCCCTAGCTGTGACATACGGACGGACGGACGGACAGACATGACGAATCTATAAGGATTCCATTTTAAATCCTAAAACCCGACTGCGTTTCAGTGTAATTTAGAATTTGGCGCCAAAAAGCCGCCATTTTTTTTTTTATATATCTAGTGTCACTCTCACAGTAAATACTAATCTAACGACACCTTTCAAGCTAAAATCCATTAAGCCGTTCAGGCTGCAGAGCGTGCCAACAATTATACATACAGACGTCATACATACATACATTTATACATACATACTCTCCAAAAACATAACCCTCCTTCTGGTGCAGTCGAGTAAAAAACTAAAAGAGCGCTTATAACTTATTTGGAATCAAACGAAACGAAGCTACACGCAAAACTACGCATCAATGTTTGTACACAAACCGTCTGTGAGTTTTGTTACTTCCATTGCATTATTAAAGATAATACGTTGTTCGTTACGTTACTTATTTGAGCTTAGATTTTAATACTTACACGAAGACAAAACGGTGTTATGTGTTTATATTTTGCAACACATTATTTTACCTAATACTCTATTTTATACTTATAATATACAAGTAATATATTTGAGACCATATTACACATCACATAAGAACATTCAAAAACGAAGCGCGTAGGGCTGTAGTTCGCTGACCGACCTTGACCGTTGCATCTACAACCAGTGCAGTGGTCAACAACATTTTTATACTGTGTTCAATGAATTATGGCAAGGATGTGTAATTAATTTAAAATAATATCTATTACATTTCAAGAGGGCACTTTCCTTGTTTCCGTTGAATTTTATTGTTCTCATTGCCATTCTAACTAATTAAGGTACCTATTTGCTATGTGCGAAGTAGGTGGTGGGGGTAAGCTAGGCGATCGCAGCGCACACCATGGCAGAAATGTGTACTTACCTGGGACATCTGTCAAATTTACTTTTGACGATTTCTATTGGTTTCTTAACGGTTTCCTACGATTCGTTTCGTTTGTATTTATTTATTTATTTTCTCGTTTACTAAAATAAATAAAATATTAATGTGTCACCACTTGACATCTCCGAGTTTGACATTGTCTCGGGATCCCTGACGTTTGACGTTTCAGACGTGCACATAGCCAATATGTATATACGGTGAAGAACCAAACACAATAAAATAACTACTTACGTCAAAAAAATTGGAAAGGTAAAACGCTACGATTACTGGATTATCACTTATTATATGGATTATACAAATTTTCACTTAAATGAGACATTTTCCGTTTCTTCCGTGGTGACACAAACACCTTGAAGGGGCGGGGCGTGGGCCACTTGGGGTAGATGGAGTCGGTTCCATGTCTTTAATAACACCAACTTTTAATAACAAAAAATTAACAACGCAAATAAACTCAACGAATAGTAACAAAAAAGATAACAAACACAACAAACGTAACTTAAACAGCGATTTAACAAGTAAAGAGTTCGAGAACTATGTGACCACAAACGCATCCCACTATAGAATACCGCTTTAAAAAATATTACAGCTTATGATCATGGGACCAATAACATTGCAAACAAAATAACACGTGCTTAAGATCCCGTCCGTATACCTGCGAACCTAAGGTTTACAATCTCTGCAGCTGGCAATTACGGTTACTGTGCGAGCGTGAGGGCACTATTACTGTGCGCGTGTGACAGAGACAAATATACATAGAGCTGTTATAGCACCATCTAGTGAAAAAACTCAATAATACGTGGCAAGCTTGGAAGCTCACACGTAAGGTATCAATTTTATTGTATTTAGTAAAATACAAAATTTTGTATCTATTTTATGTGTAGAATAATGTTTGAGACTAAAATATGCTATGTGAATTTATTGGGGTGTAAAAATCATTATTTTCTCAAGTTTACGTGCAATATTATTTCACGTGATACCTGTAGCGCCATCTATGAGATTTTACTAAGTATTAATTATACGTTGTATGAGATGGGTGGCCATGGCAGTGCATATCCTTGTTCTAAGCCAACCCAGTATCGTACTCGGAGATTTATTCCAACGGTTGGGGGTGAATTTGGTCACAGGGGTTTTTTTTTATAAATTATTGTTTTTATTTTCGTGTGGTCTGTGGGTAAAAACATTATCTTGGTGTTTACTTAATTTTTACCCAATTGCTAATAGTAAAACATTAACCAAAGTAAGCCCCACTTTTACCTAAAGGAACCCCAGCCCAGGTATATAGAAAGCTGAAATCCGGGAGATGAATAGATATAAATTACTCAATTTTATGAAAAAAACCGGCCAAGTGCGAGTCGGACTCGCGCACCGAGGGTTCCGTAAAAAATATTTATATTGTAAAATGTAACTAAAAATTTGCGGTTTTCGCAATTTTCCCTTTATCTGTGGTAGACGGGAGGACGGACGGACGGACGGACAACAAAGTGATCCTGTAAGGGTTCCGTGTTTTCCTTTCGAGGTACGGACCCTAAAAATCACTCCAAAAGAAGAGGGGGCTAGTCGTGGGCAGGGCACATTTAGTATGATCTAAAGACTGCTAACTTCAATAGCTCCGCTAGATGGCGGTGTATAACAGTTTCTATGAAGCGTAATACCAACCCGGGACCCGGGACCCGGGTCGGTCCTAAAACTACGACCAAGACCACCGGGGAATGGGCAGCAGCATTCCTTGAGTGCGGTGGAGATACTGCGATCGCCAACCCGCATGCCAAGCGTGGCGATTATGGCATTTACCCCCCATGAAATTGGGGGAGGCCTATGTCCAGCAGTGGACGTCCTAGGGCTGACATGGTGGTGGTGGTGGTGGTAATACCAACGAGTTTGTTTTGGAATGAAGTACAGTCAAAAGTAGATGATCATTTTAGTACCTTGTAATTTTCACTACTTTGACGCATCCCTACTGTCGCAGTATTGATATTTTAGTGCGACAAAGTACTAAAATGATCATCTATCTACATTGGTGTATCCATAATTTAATTAACAAGTAGGTATATTAAATATAATGAAACGGGTCACCCGGTGGACCCGGGTATGTCCTAAAACTACGACCAAGACCACCGGGGGATGGGCAGCAGCATTCCTGGAGTGCGGTGGAGATACTGCAATCGCCAACCCGCATGCCAAGCGTGGCGATTATGGCATATACCCCCCGTGAATTTGGGGGAGGCCTATGTCCAGCAGTGGACGTCCTTTGGCTGATATGGTGGTATGGTGGTGGTGTTTCATGTTTCATGTTTGTGTTTTGATGTTTGTCTCGAGATGTGCTAAGAAAACCGCCGCCGCGATAGGTGCTCATGATTAAGGACCTCGAACCGGTCTGAAACATGTCGAGCGATATTCGACCTTAAAGACGTGAGTGACCCGTTTCATTATATTTAATATGTCTCAAACTCACGGGAGTTTTCTATATAAAACAAGTAGGTACTTTGTTATCAAAGTGCCATCTGAAAATAATACCGCTGCACACCTAATTTGTCTTCCTTGCAATTTTAATTAATGCATGTCAATATTAATTGAAATTGCAAGGATATTGCTGATTAATGTGTCATGTGTTATTAGATATCGTGATTTTCTATGTATAAAGGAATTAATTACAATCAGATCAATAATTCTCAAACATGCAATGAAATAAATAACAAAAAAATCAAAGTGTCATTTTTAATACGCAAACGGGCAGAATATCATGATGCCTGTGCCACAAATTTACGTGGAACGGAAATTAAAAAAAGAGCACATTGCCGGTCTAGGCCTGCAAGATTTGTATGAAATTCCATTAACGACCTCTTGTCCTAGCCGCACCTGAAACGTCATACTTCGCAGCCTATTATAAGGAATATTTCATTGCATGTTTGAGAAAAATAATACTACCACTAACATCCTGGATTCTTTGTTCTCAACAAATGGACGTCCTTCGGCTGACATGATGAAATTATAAATGTCTATTGTTTGAAAGCTTTCATTACACTTAATTTCATGACTATATAGTATATTTGTAAACATAAGTCATTGTATTTACTTTTTGAATAATGTTACTTTATCAAAGTAAATCAATATGACGCAAAATTATTCGCAAAATCCGATTAATAAGATTCAGACTATAATAGGCTGATTCTAGCAATGCCGTATTGAGGTGTGAAGTGATGGTAAGTGCTTAACGTAACAGTTGAAACTCGTGCCCCAAATGTTACGCACACCTGGCTCACGGGCAGAGGTCGACAACTGTTTCACTAAAGAAATGGCGAGTTATAGTGAGTGTGCCCGAAATGTTGCAAACAACTGACTGTCAGTGGTCGGCAACCATTAGAGTAGATTTAAACATATTTTAACTATCGTCATTCGGTTCTTTATGGATATAAATTTTCGAAGATGTTTTAATAATGTTATACGTATATTTGGAATGTCAGTAAATACGGATAAAAATTATCAGTAGTAAGTACAGCATATACTGATGAATTTGTTACGACTTACATACATTAAAATGATGCATTTAAAATAAAAATATACTAGTATGACCGTTTGGATAATGGGTATGTTTGTTTAACATAAACCTCCTTCCTGAATCTGATAGTGGACTAATTTGAATAAAGTAAAAATAATACTACCACTAACATCCTGGATTCTTTGTTCTGAACCGGTCATAGGTTTTGACCGTGACCTTACGTTCATTTTAATGATAAAATTACATTACGTTTTTATAATAAACTATACTTTGTATTTTAAAGACATTTCGCAAACACTTTATACACGCCATTAGGAGAGCTAATTAATTATAAATAGAATTCATCATCATGTGTTAAATCACAAATAGTCTCCTGAGTCCCTGCATTATATAAAGCACTAAAAATACCAGTCAAGGTTTGAACTGTTAGCATTACATTCTTGTAAGTAAAATTTAAATTATTATCGAAATTGCAAGAATCAAATTAGCAGAGAGTGAAACTTTGGTGCCGGTGACAGACGTATGACGTCAAGCTACATACAGAGTGTTTTTTATCTAGATTATTGAAGATTTTGATGATGCTAGTTTGACTCACAATAATATTTGTTCTAGTTGCATTTACAGGCGTTATGATCAGTACAACGACAAATTTTATAACCGGTGGGAGAGGCGAGAGTTACATTGTTCAGTGTGTACTAGGTATGTATGTATTTAAAATAAGAAGATAAAATATAATTTTTGAATTTTAAGCGTTCTGCATATTTTTGACAACCCACGAAATTTTAATTTGTTGTTTTACATTTATCCGCGGTGTTAATATATTTCTTACAATTACTTACTCAGTAAAATATGTTTTTCTCATTGTCTGTGTAATTATTTTAATATTAACATTGTTTTCAATATAAATAAATAGACATTTTATAAACTATAAAATTTTCATTACCATTATTGCATTACATATTAATAATCATTGGGGTGTCTCAAAGTCGTTTATATAAAATCATTCTATATGTGAATTTGCGTCATAATGATGTCACTGGCACCAAAGTTTCGCTCCCTGCAAATTAGATTGTTTTATTTTGTGTGTTAGATCTCTGGAGGATACAGGGAAATGAGTTGACTTGTTTAATTTTTTATATACGAGTACGGTAATCCTTTACCCTCTTAAATTTTTGACCTATATGCCAATTTTTTGTCTATTTGACAGGACACTCAAGTAAGGTGAACCAAATTAAAATTTCTGGCTGTACATTATATGCACATACATACGTATTATTTGTAGATCAAGAATGTAGTACCAACGAAAAATTAGTACAGACAACTACAAATAGATCGATCTATCCAAAGTTACAAACATGTATCCACGACGTTAATGTTCCATAAGGACACGGATACATATTTTTGTGACTTTCGGTGGATCAATCTCATTGTAGTCGATTTTAAATATGCATGTTTTTCTTATAAGTATGAGTTTTCTGCAGGTCACATTCCGTAATAAAATAAGTTAGCTACGTTGAGGTCTCATTAACGGTCAATATTATGCAGTTACTTATTTTATGATACTTTAGTAACATGCATATAAAATAAATAATTGTATCAAAATGTTATTGATCCCTGCGCGTGAAAGGTCAACCTCTAGAGATGAAATAGAACGGTATATCGATAAAAATATGACTGAAAAAGCAAAACTATGTTCGTTTTAATGTTACGTAATCATAGATCAGCATCGAGTATCTATTTTAATCCGTGTTAGTTTAATGAATAGTCTTATTCTCATTGAATTCTGACGGGCAGGACGTTGCTATACCTAACCTAGAGGTACATATCTATTGTTATTTTAAAATTTAATTAAAGAAAAGCAAGCAAATTAGCATTTTTTTTTCAATTCAAATATTTGCAATTAATACCATTTCATCTGATATTCATCCTAGTAATTGAAAGTAGCAATTTTTAATATGCTGTTATCGGGTCCTTTAGCGCGCTGATTTGACCCATAATACATACATTATATTAATTACTTAGTAGGTACACAACCCGGGAAATAATCATACACAGCATGTCTATATTTTAATCGATAAATAATCAACTGCCATCCCAACCCTATCATCCCAATCACGTATATCGATAATAGTCGTCACACGGATCGAGAATATCGACACGATTATTACACCACTACCACCTTCCCAGCCCTAAGGGCGTATGTCGCACATTTTTGGTACATCAGCCAAGAGAGCAGTCTATCAATTTTTAACCTTAGCATGCTAGTAATACAGTCGAAAGTGGTAAATCACATACTTGATTTACTGTACTTTATACGCCTTTTCGATTCAAGCTTCAGTAATACTGCTACTTCACGATGTTGTTAATTATTATAATCTAGTTTAAGTCGCAACACTCGTAGTCAGGGAACTTAGTACGGGAATGGCTAAATCCTAATTACGGAAGTTTATATTACACATAAATCGATGAATCTGGGCTTCAACAGGCTTTTGTTATTTCCAACCACAATGAAAAATTGATCACTCCGGGCGGGATTTGCACCCACGACCTTTGGACCGTCGATCGCTCTTTCCAACTGAGCTACCGCGGGTATTGCTCGAGGCGACGTATTTTCCAATCAGTTCACTATTCTAATTAAGCCTTAGGGAGGCTTGTAGCGACATATGCCGCTATTCTGTTTGGAAATTATAATTTCGATAAGCGGTCAATTCCACTTGTAAAAATGGTGTTCTGTTCCCATTGCTGAGCGCTCGTGGCCCAGCAGCGCCCGCGTACCGCGTGCGGTATGCGAGGTTCAGCAATGTGGGCGCAGTTCGCGCAGGTCAGTTCTTGGATGGGTGACCGCTTTGAGTGGTTACTAACTGAGCGCTCTCGTGCTTTGCAAGGCACGGTAAGCCATTGATTCCAGTTGCTGTCTATGACAGCAGTCGTTAAGCCAAGTTAGTGGCTTTCGGGCGGCTTGAGAACTTCTAACAGTCAAGAGGCCCACTCACTTGACAAGCCTAATCCCAATAAGGTCTAGTTTCGCCCTTGGGTTGGGAGGTCAGACGGCAGTCGGTTCCGTAAAACTAGTTCCTACGCCAATTCTTGGGATTAGGGAGCGGACCCCGGGCATGCTTCAGGATGAAATTGTACTGGGATAACGCTATGATGATGATGATATTTGATGATACGCAATCACTAGCAACATACTTCACAAGCCTTACTTCATAAGTCAGATCATAAGATTAGGAATGCAATTGAGCTCATTATATAATCAGAAAGGTCAAAAGGTTATTTCATAACGGTTATATAACCTTACAGGTTTCATGTGCAAAGGTTAAAATCGGCTGTTTATTAAATAAGAATTATCGTTGACAGGTGATGAGATCAGATAATTAATAAAGCCTATTTAATTTAAAAGTTTAGTTTTGATTAAGGAGAAAGTATTAGATTACATAGACTTGTGTCGCAAAGAAATATGCTTGTCAACAAGAAACCCAAAAATCTATTTTTTATATTTCTTTAGCTACTCGTTTTCAAGATATTCACGAAAATGTGAAGAAAGCCTACCATCGACTATATGACGTCACAAGGCTGAATTGTGACAGTCACAACGCCCTTACTTGTAATTTACTCTCTTTTACCATAAGATACTTTTGAAATTGATTTTTTAATATGAAATGTCGATTTTTTCGAGATATTAAAAATGTGGTTATGTTTATTTTTTTATCCTCTATTTGTATTTAATCGAAAAAAAGCCCCATTAGAACAATGAAATTGCATTCTGACCAGAAATAAGTAGGTAAAAAATTCATTTGTCAAGTTTTTGTTGCGTTTGTATTGGCAAATTTTGACAAAGGTCCCCATATTAAACCAAAAAAAAAATTAATCAAAAATGATTTTAAGTAGTGTTTGGAGATTTATTTATTTACTCAACTTCGTACTCAATAAACATCATGTACATTATAAAATAAACTATATTAAACCCTTATAAATTAAATAACCTACGTCTAAAGGATGGTTCACAGTAGACCGTTCCGTGTCCGGGCCGGCCCGTTTTCTATGACAGCAAGCGCAACGGCCGTCGTATTTCTCTAGAAGAAACGGACACGGAACGGTCTACTGTGAATCATCCTTAAAGTTGGCCCCTTTGGCATGGTGCCGAGGATGCGGTAGTATTTTATTATTTATTATTTATTTAGTTGGCTCACATAACAAATTACAGTCATTTAGACAATTATATAGATAAATAAATATAATAAATAAATAAATATTAGGGGACAATTATTTACACTTATCGAACTAGTCCCACAGTAAGCTCAATAAGGCTTGTGTTATGGGTACTAGACGACGATATATTTAATAGATATATACTTAAATACATAGAAAACATCCAAGTCTCAGGAACAAATGTTTCTGCTCACCACAGAAACAAATGCCCTTACCGGGATTCGAACCCGGGACCTCTAGCTTCGGAGGCAGTGACACTACCCACTAGGCTAACAGGCCGACACATAGACACATAGATTGCTTAAAATCTAGGTCTGGACTATAATTCTTATACATGTGTGCACAGACTGAAAAATAACAGATAGTACAAATTAATCACTACATTAAGATGTTTGTTGGTTACTAGTGAACATACGTATTTTACTGCGGCTTAATGCATTTTGAGCCTTAACTTGGCAGTTTTCTATGCAGTATGTTATAATACCATAAAAGCTGTTGGATATTTAAGAAAACTGCCAAGTTAAAGCTCAAAATGCATTAAGCCGCAGTAAATTAATTTTAATGTAAACAATGTAGTGCCGGACTGGTTGGTGGCCGGAATGGCACATTTCAGAGAATCTACGGAACTTGGCACCCATTTAGATCTCAAATCTTTTGTCGGTGAAGAAGACAACCTAGCATCGCATTTTCTTGTACTTGGCTCCCATTTTCACATTTATGTTTTTGATGGGATTTGGTTTACACAATATATTTCAAACTGTATTTTTAAATGTAGGTAACCTCTAGGCTTAGGACTTTTGGATGCTCGATGTGGTTCTAGAATCCAGGGAGTCGCCATTATGTTAAAATATTTTTTTCGAAGTCAAAATCAAAGTATATTAGACTTATGTGGACCGGGATATTGACCGTGATTATGTTGTTTATTATTTTTATCCTCACTAGCTCGAAAAGTCGTATTTTATCCTTTGAAAAGTGGTTGGTCAACAGGTTAAGAAATCTCTTCCTTTCGTTTTTTTCTCGTGATAGGTACAAACACTGTAAGTACTTATTGTTGTTAAATGACAATAAATTGTATTGTCAAGTTGTCAGAGGCGTATACCGCGCACCTAAATCTCAGACACCCATCACTGTCGACAATGCATCCGCTGACATTGAGACACGAAAGTGCAACCTTTATTTAGAGCGTCTGCCGATACAGGATGTTCCGTTTTAATTACAATTTTATACCGCTCAATTACTTTGCCAGTACACCAATGAAATCAACGACCATTTGAACCTAAAAAAACATGTGGTCGTTGTTTTCATTGATTTTAGCAAAGCGTTCGATATGTTGCAATTTAACACTTTATATGACAAGTTGTACCAAAGTGGAATACAGGGACCCCTATTGACCTGGTTCAAAAATTATCACAGCAACCGGAAAACATTTGTCAAAATAGATAAAGTTCTAAGTACAGGAACCGGCATAGAAACCACAATGGGCACAGCCCAGGGTTCAATAATTGGGCCGAGTGAATACTTAATTTACGTAAATGAAATGTGTTCTATAATCAAAGAGGGCTCTGTGTACCAGTTTGCGGACGACACCTGCCTAGTAGTGGCTGACACGGATATTGTGAAGGCAGAACGACAAATGCAAGCAAACTTCGACCTTCTGTGCCGATGGTCGCACGATATGGGGCTTGTTATTAATGCACAAAAAACAAAAGCTATGCACATCCACATAAGCCACAATAAAACAGCCCATGTGCCGTGCATCATCGCACATAGCGCCGAGTGCTTGCACAAGTGTGATGACAAGTGTAATTGTACACGGGTCGAATTTGTTAAGCAGCATACATACGTAGGTCTTGTGATTGACCATAAATTCAACTGGGGTCCGCACATACAGCACGTATGCGGAAAACTAAGAGCGCTTCTCAGTAAAATTCATATATTAAAATATAAACTACCTTATCGCACCCTTAAGCTATTGTATACTTCCATGGCAGATTCTGTGGTTACATACGGACTAAGCAGCTACGGTAGAACCTACAAATCTTACCTTGACGACATCTATAGACTACAAATCAGATTGCTTAAAAATATTGTACCTAAAAACGTAAGGACCAAAATATCCCCAAATTATGAGCTGTTGTTTAATCATTGTAAAGTAATGTCTGTGTATAATAAAGTTAAACTGTGCATCTTAAAAGAAGAATATACTTATGTCGATACACTAAAATTAAATGTAAAACAAAATAAACTTAGACAAAATATACCACAGCTAGCTTTGTACAAGTTGCCTAAGTTTGCTAATGTGCATGGTAAAAGAAACGTCCGATATCTATATTGCCTTACCTAATAAATCGACTACCAAAAGAACTCCAACATAGATACTTGAACAGCTTGAAGTCGATACCGGCTTTAAAAAGATATCTAACGTTATCTGAAGCTAATAATAGTCTTTTGTAATATACGAGTGTATGTATATGTATATGTAGTAAATGTACCATAAGCGAACTACTCATCAGCATAAAAACCCCTGAGGTTTCCGCTGGTGAATCATGTACTACTTTTGTATCATATATTTTTGGCCAATAAATAAAAAAAAAAAAAAAAAAAAACAAAAAGGTTGACATTATCACCAACATCATCCCACAGAAATGGTAAAATGTGCGGCAGGACCGACGCGCAACCTATCCAATCGCGAGATTTCCGCCATCGCCCTACGCGACAATATTTTCATCCACTTAAATGGTTGGCAATCCTCAACTGTGCGTTTTTGTAACTATCTGCCTTAACCGTGTGAGGCAGAAAGTTTCTGTGGAATGAACTATCGATGGCAGTATTTCCTGACCGATACCATCTTCAAATCTTTAAGAGGGCGCAGTACGCTCGGTCTGGCTCGGTTCTCCATACAAACGTATTTACCCTCTCATTTTAAAACGCCAAGCTAGAATAACATGAAAATTTGTATACACAATGGGATCCGGCTTATCTAGGTCGGACCATAGTTTCTGTTGCTAGAAATTGTAAAAGAAAAAAATACAGCGGCTTTTTGAGTTTTTTTACGGCTTGTATGAAAACCTTAATAATCGCTGTATTTTTTCTCCATTATAATTTCAAGCAACAGAAACTATGGTCCGACCTAGATATGCCGGATCACATTGTGTATACAAAGTTTCATGTTATTCTAGCCTGGCGTTTTAAAATGAGAGCATAAATACGTTTGTATGGAGAACCGAGCGTACTGCGCACTCTTAAGAAAAGAGTGTGTGAAGTTTCCATCTTGAAGATCGGCAACGAACGTACCAGACGCAACACCAGAGGGGTTGTAAGTAACCCCTCTGGTGTTGCGAGTCCATGGGTGGCGATAATCGCTTACCATCAGGCGATTCGTCTGCTGGTTTACCTCCTATTTCATAAAAAAGAGATAGACCATCCATATCTTTTTAACTAGTACACGCAGAAACCACCGGGAATATTATCTCGCGGCAAGATAGCCCGCGAGACTCTCGCGTCATCTTAGGCTAGCCATGCTGAGTGGCAAACGAGAGAGAGAAGTCATACAATTTGTATAAGCGTGCTTACACGTCAATTACTAAATAAATAATTAAATTTATAAAGTAATATTGAGGCTGGTCAACTACTTGATCGCTTCGTCGCTTATTCATACAATGTTAACTGTATGGATGTAAAATACTATTCATAGGTACATATTTGTTTTATTTTAAATATGGAACAATGAGAAAATATTTTTAAGAAAAAAAAACCGACTTCAATGGGGGAGTCCGGTGAAAGATTATTAATCTTAGATGGTGCACTCTTAGATTCCATACAATAAAATACAAAAATGGCTATAAGTATGTTTATAATGGTAGAAGACTAAGTGCCCTCAATTCCTCATGAAATCATGGAAAAATCTTGCTTGCTTGACAAACAAAACGAAGAGAACAAATCGCCAAACGTGAACTACGCGTCGTTGAAGAGTTCCGTTATGATCATCATCAGCAGTTCCACTTCATCAAATGTCACTTTTATGAATGAAAATGCTTGATTAGTTCATGAAAATACTAAAATCACTATTTGTGTGCCTTTCACATTTGAGGAGTTTCCTCGATTCCTAATGGATCCCATCATCAGAACTCGAGCATGACAAAAATCAATCGTGAAAATAGAACTTTCTTAACAAACACAGCTAGAAGGACAAATCGCCATGCGTGAACTTTTCGTCGTTGAAGAGTTCTGTTCTGATCATCATCAGCAGTTCCACTTCATCAAATGTCACATTTTTGTATGATAATGCTCGATTTGTTGATAAAAACACAAAAATCACTATATGTTTGCCTTTAAGATTTGAGGAGTTCCCTCAATTCCTCATGGATCCCATCATCAGAACTCGAGTATGACAAAAATTAATCGTGAAAATAGAACTTGCTTAACAAACACAGCTAGGAGGACAAATCGCCAAACGTGAACTTTTCGTCGTTGAAGAGTTCTGTTCTGATCATCATCAGCAGTTCCACGTCATCCAATGTCACATTTTTGGATGCAAATACTTGACTTGTTGATAAAAACACAAAAATCACTATATGTTTGCCTTAAAGATTTGAGGAGTTCCTTCAATTCCTCATGGATCCCATCATCAAAACTGCCTTTTGACAAAAACGGGACCAACTTGGATATATATTCATACAATAAAAAAAAGATTTTTTCAAATCGGTTAAGAAATGACGGAGTTATGGAGTAACAAACATAAAAAAAAAAAAAACGTACAACCGAATTGATAACCTCCTCTTTTGAAATCTTGAAGTCGGTTAAAAATACTCTATATTTTGATTTTTGAAAGAGTAGTCACGATAAAAATTTGAATTTGATTTTTATAATTTGAACGTAATTACTAAGCTTAATTGTAACACACCCTGTATCACGATCAATAACACTTGACTATGACCTCAACCCGAGCTATTTCAAGACGCTTTAACACATAAATATCATTTTCGTGCGAAAGTAGTTTAAATGCCTTGTAACTATCAATCTTCCGTAGCCTTAAGTAAAATAAACAATATTCGGGAAAATCTTACACAAATCGACCTAGTCCCAAACTAAGCAAAGCTTGTACTATGGGTACGAGATGACGATATACATACTATATGGATAAAATACATACTTAAATACAAAAAAGGCATTCAAGACTCAGGAACAAATATTCGTGCTCATCACACATAAAAATGCCCTGACCGGGATTCGAACCCGGGACCGGCTTCTTAGGCAGGGTCACTAGTGTCACTACCAACTAAGCCAAAGTGGTCACCAGATAATAGTTGTCTAGATGGACCGATGACCTGGTAAGGATCACTGGAGGCCGCTGGATCGGATGGCGCAGGCGCAGGACCGGTCATTGTGGAACTCTTTCGGGGAGGTCTTTGTCCGTCAGTGGACGTCCTTCTGCTGACATGATAATGATGATTGTCGTGCAAAACCCATAGTACAAGCTTTGCATAGTTTGGGACCAGGTCTATTTGTGTAAGATTGTCCTCCAACAGTTATCGGCCGAGTGAAACGAAGGCCTTCGCTTCAGCTTCGACAAAAATGATTTTTCTGGATGTCCTGTTCACCTCTACGAGACGCATTTTATTTTTCAACTGATTCTCCTGAAATTTTGTGAGTAGGTACGCTAATTTTATAAAAAAATTGTCGTGTCAGATTTTGGATATTTTGAAATTCACCATTATCATCATCATCATTTCAGCCGAATGACGTCCACTGCTGGACATAGGCCTCCCCCAAAGACTTCCACAATGACCGGTCCTGCGCCACCCGCATCCAGCGGACACCCGATACCCTTACCAGGTCATCAGTCCACCGTGTGGAGGGCCTGCCCACGCTACCTACGCCTTCCGGTACGTGGTCGCCACTCGAGAACCTTTCCGCCCCAACGCCCATCGGTTCTGAGTGATATGTGCCCCGCCCACTGCCACTTAAGTTTAGCGATTCGAAGGGCTATATTGGTCACTTTGGTTCTGCTGCGGATGGCCTCATTTCTGATGCGATCACGCAGAGAAACTCCCAGCATCCATTCTCTCCATTGCTCTTTGGGTGACTTTGAGCCTTCTTATGAGGCCCATAGTAAGCGACCACGTTTCAGTACCATATGTCAGAAAATTTTAAATTAGAAAAAATAAATAAATTTGGAAATAAAAATATCGTGTGGTCTATAGTTCACAGAGCCACTACTTTATTTATATATTCTATCACGCATAGGCGCATAAACGAAAAATGCAAAATGGATTCCAAATCATAACTTTAAGTTGAGTAGTACCCTTTGACACGAACTTACGCATCAGTTATAAAAATAGTAAAGTTCATTTATCGGATTCAAATGTTACATAAGTAAGAGGTGTTACAAAAAGAAAGAGCCATCAAGTTGCCAAACTAACACTTACTGTGCTCATCGTCGGTACAGACTGGTTGAAACAGCTGCTGCAGTTATCATCCTCCTAGCTTTTTCTCAATTGTACCCAGATCGAGGGCCGGTTTGGCAACAAGAAACAGCTATACACGGTTTTTACCCGACTGCGCCAGAAGGAGGGTTATGTTTTTCGAGAGTATATATGTATGTATAATTGTTTCGCGCTGAACGACTCGATGGATTTCAGCTTGAGAGGTGTCGTTAGATTCGTATTTACTGTAAGAGTGACAAAATATAATAATAAAAGAAATATAATAAGAAAATTAGCTTCAAAGGTGTCGTTATTCATTTTCAAATTTTACTTTATTTAAATTTTTGACATATTGCTATAAAACATACGGCATGCTCATTTGGTTCTGACATATAACTTGTATGACATAGTACTTTATACTTAGTTAAAAAATATATAGAGTATAATGCAATAGAAAACATATTTTCATGGATAAACCATTCACTCCCATATGTCACATCTGTAGCTGTAGGTTTTTTTTAATTGCTTTCTTTTAAGTCGAATTTTATAACCTCTTTTACTAGAATTGCTGTTCAAAACGGGATATTTACCATGTATTTTAATATTGTTGAGTTTCCGATATTTCGGCGCTGTTGCAAGCACCATTTTCAAGAAGAAGTTTTGTTAACATACATGGTAAATATCCCGTTTTGAACAGTAATTCTAGTGTTAGTGACTATGTTAGCTTGAAATCGTATAACCTCTTTTACTTTTAAAAGTTGAGCACTCACAACTATTGTTTAAAAGAAGTAATTATAATATTAAGCTGATCAAGTGTAAGTAAAGAAAAAATAAATTATTTCATAACTAAACCGTGGTTCTTTCCACAGATTTTCCACAAATAGGAATAATATTGGTAATTTATTATTTCCACCTAGTAACCGTAGATATCATTGTTTAATATTTCTAATATAATTATTTGAGAAAATGGCAATTTAATTAAGAAATCGGTCACTAAACTTTGAACTTGGTTGATATTTTTGTAATGATTGTCTGTTCTGATCAGTTTCAAATGAACTCGTGATATTGAGAGTTTTTTTTTGTATCTGAATAGAACTAGATCTGATGTCTAATATTTTTATAAAATAATATTGAATTTAGTTAACTGTATAAGTTAGCTTATATAAATATTTATCCGATTTTACTTCCATTCAATTTTTTTATTTAAAAGTTGAAAAAAGTGTTCCATTTATTTTCTAGAAGACAAGTGTTGCATTACATACTTATAATAATTTTGTATACTGATTTGCCGTCAATTTATGCATTTAGATGCCTTTTTTAACTTTAAAGTAGAAAATGGCAAAACAATCGTTGGATTGAGCTTCATTATTCAAAAATGAATTAAAATTTCTTACTTACTCCCTAGAACTCAAAATAATCTATCATTACATTATAATCTTCGTTTTAAGGCGAAGGGGTGGGCAAGCTCTTTCCATACAAACTTTGTGCAAGTTTTTCTTCGATTGTGTTTGCACTCCAGTTACTATTTTTGTCTTGATCTTTTTCTTTTTTAATTTTAATTATTTTTTGTTTTTTTAATTTTTTTTTTTAAATAATTCAAAATTTCAACATCAAGTTCTGCGTATATCCAATATGTACCAACAAAATAAATGCTGTAGTGCCAAAACTAACGCAAAAAACTTGCACAAGCTTTGTATGGAGAATGGCTTGCCCTACCCTGCGCCTCAAGTGTAGTGAAAATGCGAAATATCGTACGGCTCTTAATATTTTGTTCATACATCCACGACTGTCTGTGATCTGACTTGTGTTGAGACTGCGTGTTTCGTTTTGAGGTAGCCGCGTCTAGCTGTGAATCCGTGATTAGCACATAACTGTCAAAAATAAAAACACGGCGGTTACCTCACTAATCAGCGTGATTAAGAGCTTGGTAATGAGTGTGGCAGGTGATAAGGACCTTGAGTGTTTAAGGCATAAGATTATGGAGTAGGCTTTTGCTGTTAGGACAGAGGTTAGGTTAACATACTCGTAATTTAAAGGTACGTGTTGAATAATGATTTACAAATGTCGATATAAGATAAAACGGACAATTTTTTTTATTTTATTGAAATTTAGATTAATTCCACAATCTTACGAAATCAGTTATTAGAAAAAATAAAAGCATAAATCTTGGTGCCCCAATGCTTTTTTTTGTGCTTGACGTAACATATGCCCTCGGCTATCCGCTATGTATGTCCATCCATCAGCCAAACATCCTGTATATTTAATATTTTATTTCGCGAAGTGAATAAGTTCGCCAAATTAAATGTTTAAATAATTTTAACAAAAAAAAACCGACTTCAACCGAGTTATTCGTCCATTTATCGTGCACATACTTAATGCACATTTAAAACTTATATGGTTTTCTCATGGATGCCATTGTCAGAACTGGACCAAATTAATATGGGACCACACGGGAACCACCAGCTTTCAATTAAAAAAAGAATAATCAAAATCGGTTCACCCAGTTTAAAGTTCTAAGGTAACAAACATAAAAAAAATACAGTCGAATTGAGAACCTCCTCATTTTTAAAAGTCGGTTAAAAAGCCAATTTAGGTCTTGTGAGCGTTTCAAGTCAACATATTTCAGGTAAATAACTTTCGAGACGTTTTTGCATTTGTAGTAGTAGTTACATACTTACAGGGACACACGTGCACGTTGACGCACACAGACACACGTATGTGTGTGTGTATGAGGCTGGCTACAGAGGTCACAGCTACAAATTCAAAAACGTCTCTGAAGCAGCAAACTCGAAAGTAATATACCTGAGGGCCTGCTCCGAACTTCGAAATTCGAACTTCGTATCGTGCCGTCCCTTTCCGTCATATAGTGTATAACATTATTTATTCCAGGGCTCGGAACCGGTTAATCTCAAAATCCTGAAACAGCCAAATGTTTTTAATTAGTTTATGCTCTTTATGTAGGACTCAATAATGTATTTGGGTTATTACTTCATATTGTTAGATTGCCTGATTTAGTAGACGAAAGAACGATAAGAACTAAAAAAATACCGGTATTTTTATATGGACAGAATACCGGTTTCCGAGCCCTGATTTATTCTGTGGTATAACACGAGAGTGAAAGGGACGGCACGACACGAAATTCGATTTTCAAAGTTCGGAGTATATAGGCCCTCTGCACGCTTGGACCACGCGCCAGCCACTTCGATTTGAATCCAATACACCAACGCTGGTGATTAATTTCAATAAACAACGGCCTCATTAAGGTCCCGACCTCTGCGGTCGTGATGATATGATTTACACTTGGGAAACTACTGTAAAATCGTTTTTGACCGTAAATATTTCACAATCGTTTGAAATGGTGGGTTTCCAAGGATGGGCGATGCGGGAATTTTCGGGTCAATTGCCAATAATATGCATGACAGTCTACGTCGATTTAGGACCAAATTGCTGTCGATTATTGATTGAATCCTCTGTAACCACAGTCACTCATTTTGGATTTTGGACCCTATTATTTCCAGTTTAACTTTATGTGCTTTTCTACCACCGGCGAGGCACGGCGAGGATTAAAGTTTATCGGCATGAAATCAGCGATGTTATGAATATTTTAAAAGTAATTGCCAAATGATATTTTGGGCACAAGTATCGTAGAAAAACCCAGCAGAAGTACCACCCACCCTTAAGTTTAAACTAGTGACTCTGAGCTGTTGACCGCAAAAAAAACTAATTTCAAAATGTCCAAAAGCTGACTCGACAAAAAAATTCTATATAATTATCGAACCTGCTCACGAAATGTCACGAGAATTGGTTGAGAAATGCGACCTGTAGAGGAGAACATCCGGACAGACAGACACATAGACGAAAGATTTTTTATCGAAAGCTGAAACGGAGACGCTTCGCTCGCTCGGTCAATGAGTGATCCAGTTACGGTAATAAAAGCGATAAATTAAGCAGTAACGCTGCTAACGAAAATTCCAAATTTCATCTTAAACGGAAAAATTGAAAAATTGAATGCTCCGAGCTGGATTCGAACCTGCGACATCTGGCATACGCGGCCAATCGCTCTATCCTCTTAGCTATCGGAACAACCAAGCTCGTGCACGAAATCCTTCACTAGTTTCCTCTTACAACGCCTAAGGGAGGCGTACAGCGACATCTGCCGTAGAAGACTTAGACTTCTATTAACGGCACCAATTTCCCTACAATTTGAAATTTGGCAATCTTTTCCCTTTAAATTGAAATTTGAAAAGCGATAAACTTCACTTCAAGCTATAGAGTTCTTAATAAAATAATGTCAAATGCAAATTATCAGGACAATCCTGAGAATTGCATCAATTCAAGACTTATTATCCGTTGTTCCGGACTTGGCTCAAGTATGTGCTCTACATCCTATCTCAAAGAGCATCTAAAAATTACGCTCAAACTAAAAACATCTCTATTTCAATGGTTTACAGTTCCTTTTCAAACGCCACAAAATTCTTAGTCAAGAATGAAAGATACGGAGTAAAATGTACTCTAAACCCTTGTTATAAGGTTAGGTTTCGCATGAAGTAGTGAGTAGGATAATAAGAAATGGTAATTGTTAACAACTGAAACGTGCGCTTTTTGGCACCGAAATCGTTATTTTGATGTGCAGATTCATGGAAGAATAGATATGGCACATTCTTCAGTATAGTTGTTCGGTTTCGGTTAAGTATGCCCAATCCATTGTCTTATTGTGCGGTTTTGCTACCTCAATGCAGTTCGTCATAAAAGATAAGCATACTTTATAGATAAAAACTGCATGCATTACCATGTTACCGGATTATCAACTCTAGGCCTTTGCCAAATGTTTTAATTGTTTTAACAGAAATGTGACGTTAGATGCATTCTGCATTTTATGGCCGCCATTTACCTTAAAACCTGAGAATGGTACAAGTACAAAGGCATCTGGACCGCCATTTTTTAGGGTTCCGTATTCAACTAGGAACCCTTATAGTTTCGCCATGTCTGTTCGTCCGTCTGTCCGTCCGTCTGTCCGTCCGTCCGCGGATAATCTCAGTGACCGTTAGCACTAGAAAGCTTAAATTTGGTACTAATATGTATATCAATTACGCCGACAAAGTGGTAAAATAAAAAGTGGAAAATAATATTTTATTAGGGTACCTCTCCTATACGTAAAGTGGGGAGTGATTTTTTTTTTTTCATTTTAACCCTAACGTGTGATATATTGTTAGATAGGTATTTAAAAATAAATAGGGGTTTACTAAAATCATTTTTTGATAATGTTAATATTTTCGGAAATAATAGCTCCAGAAGTAAAAAAAAATGTGTCCCCCCCTCTAACTTTTGAACCATAAGTTTTAAAAATATGAAAAAAATCTCAAAAGTAGAACTTTATAAAAACTTTGTAGGAAAATTATTTTGAACTTGATAGGTTGAATAGTTTTTGAAAAAATTACAAAAACTACGGAACCCTACACTGAGCGTGGCCCGACACGCTCTTGGCCGGTTTTTATTAGTGCACTCGTAATTATCTTATAGAAATAGAGTCGATAATCAATTAAACTTTCTAGATGGCTGTAACGACTTCTTACAATATATTCATGTTGGTGTTTTACAGTTTTAGTATAGAGGCTTCCTTCCTTCCTTTCCCTTCCTTTTCGTTCCTTTAAGTGAATTGGACAAAATTAAAACCCAACGACCATACCTAAGTATGACAACGTTTGGTTGAAAAATTTTTTTTTACCCCAGAGCAAACTACATTATTTTGCAAATAAAATACATTAAGATTTGTGTACGCATATCCCCTACTTTTAGAGCGCTCGTAGCCCAGCGGCGCCCGCGTACCACGTGCGGTATGCGAGGTTAAGCAAAGTGGGCGCAGGTCAGTTCTTGGATGGGTGACCGCTTTGAGTGGTTACTAACTGAGCGCTCTCGTGCTTTGGAAGGCATGTTAAGCCGTTGATCCCGGTTGCTGTCTTAAGCCAAGTTAGAGGCCTTCGGGTGGCTTGAGAACTTCTAGCAGTCAAGTTGCCCACTCACTTGACAAAGGGGGGTCGAAGTTGCTCTACGTCCGTAGGGAGTACCCACCGTTTCCCTACACGTGACCTCTGGTTGGTGCTAAAAGTGCAACAAAAACTGGCAACCGTACTTGTCTTCTCGGAGATCTCACGGTTCGTAAATAAATTCCATATTAGGTACGATTAAATTAAATATATAACAAAAAAATGTAGTAAAACAATATGAATTGTATCGAATTAATCCTGTCGTAAATATGGCTGGCAAATATTTAACATATTTTGAGTAAGTTGTATGCATATTTTGCACTTTATTTTACGAGTACATAGGACCTCTGGTATTGATCCTGCGACCGCTAAGCTTTTTGTATTCATGACGTATTGCTGTAATGTACTCGTAACACGAACGTGATAAAGTGGCTGTTGCACTAGTAACGGTTGCTTGTAATCCAAGGTCAAGATGTCTCTTAAAGATGGCCTAAGTGTAATCCAATTGCTTTAATTCAGGCGCAGGGTAGGGCAAGCCATTCTCCATACAAAGGTTGTGCAAGTTTTTTGCGTTAGTTTTGGCACTACGGCATTAAATTTTATTTTTTGTTGCTATATATTGGATATACGCAGAACTTGATGTTGAAATTTTGCATTATTTAAAAAAAAAACAAAATCAAAAAATATTTAAAATTAAAAAAGAAAAACATCAAGACATAGCTAACAAAAAAATAAGCATATGGATCAAAAATAGTAACTGGAGTGCCAACACAAACGAAGAAAAACTTGCACAAAGTTTCTATGGAAAGAGCTTGCCCACCCCTTCGCCTTCAGAATAGACGCTGTACTAATAATAATAAATCATTTATTCTCATGCATCAAACGCCCATATCTAGATAATATCTTATAGCTAACATACATTTCAGCCTTGTTGGTCTAGTGACACTGCCTCCGAAGCTAGAGGTCCCGGGTTCGAATCCCGGCCAGGGCATTATTTGTGCATTTAGCACAGATATTTGTTCCTGGGTCTTGGATGTTTTCTATGTATTTAAATATGTATTTATCTATATAAATATGTCAATCGTCATCTAGGACCCATAGTACAAGCTTTGATTAGTTTGGGACTAGGTCAATTTGTGTAAAATTGTCCCCCAATATTTATTTTTATTTATTTATTTATTTTTACTCTGTATAGGTTTGCGCTTGACCACAAATCACCTGATGGTAAGCGATATTGCGGTCTAGGATGGAGCGCGCTTGCCTAGTAAAAACCGGTTCATCCTCGTCTTGAAGACCGTAAGGTTGTAGTTTTCAGGGATTAAGGATTCCGGAAAGGAGTTCCACAGCTTGGCTGTTCTCACAATAAAAGAGGAAGCGAAACGCTTCGTGCGAGTTTTAGGAACTGCCACCGTAAAACGATGTCGCCTTGCCGTATCCCTGATGGTCCGATGGTAGAAGGGAGCGGGGGGTATTATACTGTGCAGTTCCTCAGCACACTCCCCGAAATGCAACCGATAGAAAACTGAAAGACTAGCAACTTTGCGGCGATATTCTAAACTGTGCAGTCTCGCATTGCAAGCCTTTCAGTGGTTACTAAGCAAGCGCTTCCATAATTTATAAGATACGTTAAGGCGTTGATAGGCATCTAGGACGTCAGCAAAGGAGAGATTGGAGCTGCCCCATCCTCCCTTTTTTTCGTGGAGATAACCTGGTACCCAGCCATCGGGGAATGAGTGGGCTCTGTGGTATTTCTATCCACTAAAAACTCCACAGTGACCGCCATCTGCGCTTGCGGAGGACTCCAGGATTTCCGTACTAAGCGTACTGGATCCGAGCCTGGGACCCTTTGCCTCAGCTTTTTCAAATTACTTTTATATTAGGCTATTCTATTTGTCTCTTGTACTATTGTTTTTATTCGATTTTAATTCTGATTATGTATGGTTAAGGTTTCTTTTTGGGGCAATAAATGTATTCTTATTCTTATTCTTATTCTTATTCTATTCTATTCATACTTGACGCCGACGTGGTATTGAAATAGTACCAAGGACCTTTTTGCCGCATCTACACTTTAATCACTCGACACCATGTGAGGCGACATTTCGTTCGTGCCTCGCCATAGGTTAGTGTTTCGGAACCAGACATTCGCTAACTAATTTTACCTCCAACACACAAAACTGTGACCGCAACTGTCAGTGAAATGTGCTAATTGTTTTTTGTCTAACATTTTATCATTTAGTTTCATAATTTTCCTCAGGCAAAATTACCATCGTTATTCATATTGATTCTTCATATTCGTTGGGTTATTTTTTACAGAGGTTTACCTCGTGGTTTGCGTCCAAGGGAGTATTGTAAACCCTATTTCATTAATGTTAAGATTCTGACATTGCCGAGTTTATATATCTATGAAATGGCTAGTGTTGTGAAAAGTAATCCTTCTCTTTTTAAAAATCTTAATAGTGTCAGACTTCGTAGAAAATACAACCTGAATTGCTAAAAAGCGCATCTCTCTTTTGGGTATGGCTTCAAGAATTTATAATAACATCCCGCATATTCGTGGCGCTTTCTTATTTTTATTGTTTTATTTTATTTTTTATTGTCTATGTTTTTATGTGCTACGAATAAATGTATTTCTTTCTTTCTTTCTTTCTTTCATACTATTAGAGACTTGGATAAACTAGGACAATTTAAACGTTATTTAAATCAACTGTTGACTAAGAAAGCATATTACACAATTAATGAATTCATGACTGACAAATGGAGACCCCTTAAATTTTATTTTATTTTATTGTAATATTTTTCTAATACTCTGAACATGACACATTTCAATAAGTACTATTTTAAATTGTATATTGACGAGCTAAGTTGTGTTTTATTATTGTTTGACATATTATAATATAAGGAACAACATACCACCTCTGCTTTCTGTCAAATATTTTGTATGCCTAACGGCAAAACATAATGGGACATAAGGACTGTACTTATTTAAGATCTCTGTTGTACCTATGTTATTACAAATAAATCAATTCAAATCAAATGAAATCCGGGCAGCTATTAAGATTTACTCGCATTTTACTAGGTTGCTAAAATAATAATATGGCATTGGTCGCCTGGGGAACAGTCGTTGAGATTAATTTAGTGGCCGATTTTAGGGTTCCGTAGTAAACAGGGAACCTTTATAGTTTCAAGAAAAAAATTCTAGACTATCATTATCATATTATGTTATCACATCAGGCTACGTGTCATCAAATAGAATTCACCGAAACCAGACTCTTTCTTCAAATCATCATACAACCTTATTACGGCATTGTTGAGGTACATCCGTACACGGAACAGATGCGCACCATTATATTTCATAAAATCACCGTTCACTCAACTCAAAAACATGTACGCGCCTGCCTTGAATGTTAGAGAACGCAGACTGAGTGAGTTCGCGGCGGCGGCCCGCGCCGCCCGCTCACCCGCGCTAGCCCCCTCAGTTGCTCTGCGCAAGTACATTCGTGGTCCAACTGTATGTTGTTAAACTGTGGTTTCGCCATGTCCGTCAGTCTGTCTGTGATGGCTCTATGGTTATAGGTATATGTACCTATAGATATGGTTGGGTGTAGGTATAGGTATGATTATACGTATTAATTATGTATACCCAATTACCCATACACGTTATAACAAAATGGTATATTAAAATAACATTTTGGGAAAACAATTTTATGGGGTAAACCCCTACAAGTGGGGAACCGCTTTTTTTTCGGCTTATTCATAATAAGGTCTGGTTTTTCCCTGTGGGTTAGAAGGTCAGATGGGAGTCGCTTTCGTGAAACTAGTGCCTACGACAGGTCTCGGTATTAGGTGCTAAAGCGGTACACTCTAAAGGAACCCGGGAAATTTTTTGGAGGATAGTAATTCATGTATATATATTTTTGTTTATTGGTTGGGTGTTGATTATACAGTGTTTGGCAGATGGACGGGCATACGTATATTAGGGATAGGTGAGGTCATCTGCTACATGGTCAAGCACAAAAAAATATTGGGCCCAAAGTTTTTTTTAAGATTTTTTTTAGTAATTCTCTGTTTTTAAATAACTGAATTTGTAAGATGCTGGAATTAATCGAGGTTAGAATAAAAAAAAAATTGTCCGTGTTTTTTATTTATGTAACTGAGGTTATAATCTTGAAAACAGATTATTAAAAATGATAAAACGGACAACATTTTTATTTCATTTAAATCTAGGCTGCGGGAGAGGGGACATGACACCCGTTCCGAGTCTTTCTTGGTGCAGAGGCTGTCCATCGCGATACAACGCGGCAACGTGGCGAGCGTGTTTGGTACTTTTGCATCTTCATTCTGTATTTATGTAATCAGGTTTAAGTTATTATTTTTATTATTTTTTACGTCAATGTGTATTTTTACGAACCGTTTCTATCAATAAAATTAAATTTAATCTAGGCTAATTCCAGTAACTTAAGAATTCAGTTAAGTATTTGAAAACCAAGAATTTCAAAAATAAAAATAAAATCTTCTTAAAAAAATCTTTGGGCACAATTCATTTTTTTTTGTGCTAGACCACGTAGCAGGATGACCTCATCTATCCCCAATATACGTATGTAAATCCATCTGCCGAACACCCAGTATATTCATGTTTTTTTATCTATTAAATATATCATCGTCTAGTACCAACAACACAAACCTCATTGAGTTTCTATTTGTTAGTTTAGGATCCAGAATATTTATTAACTAGCGCCCCGCTATAGTAAAACCAATGAAGTCGAACCTCTGATGGTGCGTATTTGTTACGAAGCCACGGGACGATTTATATTGGTCATTGATATTCAATTGAACACAAAATGTTTGGTAAATAGTTGAGCCGTCGTAATTTACTGGACATCACAGGTGCAGCGTACAGATAGTAGACAGTAAAAAACAGTAAGCTTGTCCTTCAGATCCGTAAATCCGTAAAAATCAATCAATCAATCAAATATATTTATTTGCAAAAATACAGTGGTAGGTTGTTACATTGAATAAAGTTCAGTGTATTTTGCTTGCAAGCAAGCGTGCAAATATTATCAGTAATATAATTCTAATTCACATGTCAATCAAAATCAATCTTCAAAATAAATAGGTAAAAATAATCATAATATATATATATATATATATATATATATATATATATATATATATATATATATATATAATACGGTGGCAAACAAGCATATGTTATGTCTATTGGTAAGTAGACACCGTAGCCTATAGATGCTTTTGCTTCCAGAATAATCAAAAGCGTGTTGCCAACGCTTTTGGATTTGAGGATTACTTGTAAAAATTGTAACGTAACTCTCACTAAAGGATCTCCAAAAAGACGATTACAAAATATAATTACAGTCATAAACAAATATGAGATTTCAGAACTTAGAAAAGTATTTTTGTTAAATCGTTGAACCGTAAATAACAAGTAAATAAAGATTCATATGTTTAAATAAAAAAATATTTGTATAACTACTATATAGAGTTATAACCTAAACGTAGTGTTTCAAGACTAAAATGTTAATTGTTTTTCCATACATCCGTCATGTTTCGCTGTAGATAAGCATAAACCATATTCACACACAACATAAAGGAAACTTTTGACTTAGATTCTCTTTTTTTTTAAATTCTAATTGAAGTAGATCCCATAAAGACAAGTAATCCTTTCTAAAAAGCAGTTGGAATTGCATTTCTCTTGAGTATCCACGGAGGAACAGAGTCAAAGTACTCATAAGTTAACATGACATAAAACCGAGTGGAGATCCTTTCAGCAACGCTTTCAATACTTAATTGTACAGACAACAGCAAAAGTAGATGATCATTATAGAACTTTGTCACTTTCACTACTCTGACGCATCCCAACTGTCGCACTATTGTTACGTTAGTGCGACAAAGTACTGTAATGATCATCTAGTTGACTGTACTAGTCGATTTTGTTTGTTAGAAATATAGTTTTAAGAGCTATTCTACTCGTAAGTTTAAAGGATCCTTTCTTTAAAAAAAAAAATAGGACGCTTCCTTACTGATCTACAATTTGTCAACTGTGACTAGAATCTTCTCTGGTCTAGATTGTAAATCACTTGGACTAGATTTAACTAAAGGTCACGCGCTATTTTGTTCGTACTGTAAAGTAAACGTAAGTCCTTTAAAAGGAATGATTGCTCATCCATGATGATTATGACGATCCTGATGTATAATTCTTAAAAAAAAAATGTACTGACATGTAATACTGCGCAGAAAATTACTAACTCAATTAATAAATAAAAACGAATATTATATAAGACTTTAAAACTTGGCAAGATTGAGTTTGTGCTGGAGCTCAAAGTTCCGTTAAGATAGCCCCCGCGTACAATTTTTTGTACAAATTCTAAAATTGATTTGAACTTAAAATGAATAACAAAAAAAATTCTAATTCAAAAACACAATATTTTTTCTGGGCCTCAGGAGGTATATGAAACGTTCTGTATTTGGATTTATCTTAGTGAGTATTAAATACTCATTAAAAAAAAAGAAGGAAACAGTGAACGAGTTTCACTATTACAGATGAGTTTCCATTATATGTTGGACCTGTCACATATAATTTATGAAAAAAGTTACATTTTGGAATAAAAATGGTGTCTTTTTTATTCAGAAACAATTCCGATTGATTTAGACAAAAAACGGTGTTCTCATTATTTGTCCAAATCAATTGAAAATATGTAGGTCTAAATAAGAAAAACACATTATTTCACCCTTTAAAAAAGTACATAACGTTAATGACAAAATGCAAAGATACATCAAGAATATACGTTTTTTTTGTTCGGGAGAAAAATCCTCCTCAACTTATTTTGGAGGGCTCTGGGATCTCCTTCCGAACGCACCAGTGTCGCCCTAGAGTCACACCTCTGTGGGTCCTACAATCTGTTTCCATGGACGATCGCAGCCCCCAACTGCGAGCGTTTTCAACCCCGAAGACATTGAGTCTTGAGCCTTGTCAGGCAGGAGATACCGTAGCCGTATTTATGCCCAGCCACAGGACGCAACGAAAAGATACCTTGTACCTACAATAACTCTTGTTAAGTTTTGTAAATATGTATGTATGTATGTATGTATTGCTTTATTGTACATAAAACACGGTAAAATGACAAACAAACAAAAAGTGGAAGTACAAAGGCGAGCTTATCCCTTTAAGGGATCTCTTCCAGCTAACATTTAAATAAAAAAAAATAAAAAAAAAATATTTTTGAATTTATATATATTTTTTTTTTTTTAAATATTATCATGATTCAAGATTTTGTCGCTACCAAATAAGTTTCAAGTGGTGTAGTAGGTAAATACTGATTGTTCAAGGAACCCTATTAAATACGCACACGGAATACAGAATACGCGCCATCCATAGTCAATGAGACATCAAACCAGTACATCTTCAGACATCATGCCTTAACGAGGCACGCTCGATACATAAGGGATTACTTTTATAAACTCATACATTTTATCAGGGCCTTTGGCTTATAAAAAGCTATGTGTCGTACTTATGTCCTTAAAAATTATGCAACTGAATAACCCAGCTGACTGAATATTGATTAACTAAGCGATATTTGCAAAAAAATAGGTAGGTATATGTGTTTCCGATTATAAAATACATATAATTCCTCCAAATATTTTACACCGTAAATTCTATGTTGGTCACGTAAGATCTATAACACCTTTCACACCACATCTTGCCAAAAACCCACTTTTTGGCCAAGTGGTGACGTAAAATTGTGTACAAAACACGGGTCGTAAAACAGAAAGCCCTCTCGCATATTTATGAGCCTCGCCTGCGGCTCGGGCGTCAAACATCTGCGATATCGGCCTTTCTTTGTTTTACAACCCTTGTATCGAAATGTATGTATACTATTATCTACACCCATATAGTAAATTCTTCTTAATGTGTCCAAATCGAAATCCATCCATAAATACCAGCTTTACAATTTACTCTACCCCTCGCCCGCGACCGCGCCATAACCACAAATGAAATCCATAACTCCATGATATACCATGTAGTTATGAGATAAAGTACAAGTTTAACGGGGCCGGCGCCGGGCTGTCTCAGTAAACATGCTTGCATATACTCAATGTACATACATACTTATGTATGTATGTACATTGAGTATATGCAAGCATTACCCCTTTTCGAAATATAGGCGTGAGCTTATACTCACGCCTATATTTCGAAAAGGGGTAGGCAGAGCACAAATTCAAATTCAAAATATTCTTTATTCAAATAGGCCTAGCAACAAGCACTTTCGAATCGTCAATATTTTTCATGCTTTGTTTTATACTCAATACAAATTTATACAAATAATCGTTTGATTATGTACAGTTGCATACACTAGTTTGTTCGTGGTTTTATGAAAGGAGACGCAGGCCAGTTTCATAAAACCACGCTCGTGTTTTATTGCCTCAGCGGTCTCTCTTATTATGACCAGTGCCAGATATTGGTCCAGTGTCAAGCACTGGGATATTTACCTTACTGCTGTTACTGGTCTACAAGTCACCGTATAAAAAAATAGCACTGCTAAGGAAATTTTGTATATTACAGTTATTTTACCTAGCTTACTTATATTCTTGGGGCTTTTTACGAAATGGCAAAAAAGACGTACCTAACCTTGTTCCTTGTATAACGCATAGAGTTAAGTATACTCGTACCTACAAATGTTATGAAAAACAAGTGAATGATTGTGTATGCATAGGTATCTGAAATCCGTATCGTATTGAAAACAGATGTTTTGGAATACGGATGGAACTCTCCTCCTTTAGTTTCCCCCTTGTAATAGAGGAGCCGGTGGTCCACTTTGACACCTATCAATCTTAAAATATCTTGTAGGCACTAGTTTTAAAAGCGACTGCTATCTGAGCTTCCAACCCAGACGGGAAATTAGACCTTTTCAAGTTTCCTCACGATTTCATCCTTCATCGAACATACGTATTATTTTTTGGAAAATCTTTGTAGGTCAAGCCGGGGTTCGAAAACACGAACTCCAGGTTGAAAGTGTCGTGATTTAACTGCTTTTTGAAAACTACTGATAGAATTGGTAGTGATTAAGTAACCTTTACAAATAAAGTAGGCAGTAGTACTTATGGAATCGAGCTTTGCCTGGCGTCGTAAGTTTCTTACTTCGTAGTCATGACTGAGGATCGCGACTGCATGCAATTGCCCTCCATGCTGTTCGGCTCTTCGTCAAATGGATCGCACGGGGAAGGCTGGATTTGGCAGCCTTCTTGACTGCATTGGTCTAGCGTACCGGAGTCTTCTTGAGCGTATGCCTTCAACGGATACGAGAATAATTTGTTCTCTACGTCATGCCTAGGTAAACGCATGATATGTCAGAAGAAACAAAGAATCGTAGCCTGACAAATGTCCAAGAGTCGTCTGGTGGTGGTCGTAAGTTTAGGGAAAGTAATTCTTCGGGAAAGGAGAGCTAGATTCTTCGCCAATTTTTTATTTTTCACTAGAGATACATTGCGGGATTCAATAGATCGCTTGAACTCATTATACCGTGGAAACCCGCAATGTATGTAATTAAACTCGAGTACATTCCATTCTTGAATTCTTGAAACTGGGGCTTGGGCTTGCCTTGTTCGTTCTAGGTTTGAATTACTTTGAAGCTGTGCGACTGTGCGTCATAAATTTACAGGTAATTGCTGAAATTAGCATTATTATATAGAGTCAAAGTGGACACATCTTCTAGAGTTCCATTTGTAGAAAACACTATGTACAAATTTGCATTCCATTAAGATGCCAAGCTAATTAAAAATAAGATGAAATAATTACACGCATTAATATTGAGTAGGCAATTCACTTTTAAAAACATGCGATAATCATCTTTATTTCAAGTTAAATAAAGACCTTGTTAGTAAAAGGGACAGTAAGATTTGAACGTACAATTCCGTCCTACAATTTCATTTACCTCGCATAACCGTTTGCAATTGCGCAGAAAGTGTACTTTACTGCGCTCAACACAAGATTCTTTTTTTAATAAACAGTTGGAAAAGATGCGATGTTTAGAAAGTAACAGATGACACCGATCCTATATCATTGGGATATCGAACAGTGGCCGGTATAAATATGCCGTGAGTACTCAGTTTAGGCACATTTCAGTGTCATCTCCTTTCGAGCACACATCATGAAATACGTTAGTAGTTTGCCATTTAACCTTTCTATTCGTGTTGTGTAGTGTTTTCAGTGGATTGACATGTTTAGGCGTTTTAAGTGCAGTGGTTGGGAAATGTAGTGTCAGGGGCGTTAACGTTATTGTCAATTTAATTTATTACGAAAAGTCTTCGATTTAGGTGTTAAACAGTTTTATTTATCCTAGTAAAAGATAAAATCGCAAGTTTTCATGGGTCGTCGTATTTAAAACTAATCGAATTTTCCCTTGTGACAATTTTGAGTGGTACTTTTTATTTTATTTGATTTTTTCTTTTCAATCAATAACTCTATCTAACCTAACTTTTAGTTGAGTTAAGAAATATGGAGATAATAATAAAGACTGGATAATTATCTGTGTTTAAAAATCAAGTAATATTCGATAGGCTGAGTATCAACAAAACAATGCTAACAAAGTAACCAATTTGCTGCCTGCCTAACTGACTTTTTAATAATAAGATTTCTTTCTCAACCAGTAAAAGATAGTTTACTATAAATGCAAGTTAATTAACTGTAATTACAATAAACGACCTTTGTATGACCTTTAAAATCAACTACAATTGGAAAAAAGCGCTGAAATTCACACTAGAGCTATAACTAAAGCTACCAAAATTATAGGCATTACTTTTAAACAAACGCGTACGGCACCCAAATCTAGCGTGTGGTATTATTTAATAATTATGAGATTTGCTTCAATTTTAAATATGTTTTTCTACGAATAGTATTTTGCAAACCTGACTTTTATTTTATCATCAACTTTACGTAAGAAAGACTCTTGTACTATATATTAGTAAATGTCTCAACCTTTCGAGTTTAGTATTTGCAAGTGAGCCGTGAATTGTCTAAGTAGAGTACCTACTTAACCAGAGCGTTGTATTTTTTATTGCATGTCGAGCGTATATTTTAACGATATCATCACCACCATATCAGCCGAAGGACGTCCACTGTTGGCATAGGCCTCCCCCTATTTAATGGGGGGTAAATGCCATAATCGCCACGCTTGGCATGCGTTTTTTTTTAAAATATTTATATTACAAAAAATAAACATTTCAATACAAAACTAATAGACCCGCACAGAAACCTATTTAAGGTTTATGCGTGACGCGAATGCATCGCACCGCTCACAACAATAATATCACAATCTTTATATACCCAAGTAATTACAATACAACTAAATAGCTATTGTAGATACACTCCAGAAACTACACCTCGCTGTCAGTTAGAAAATATCTTTTCATGCGTTCTTGCAGGATTTTTTGTCTTTAACGACACTTGTGTGTATATCTTCTGGTATACTATTTAGAAAGTTAAGCAGCATGTACTCCCACGTCCTCCTGCCATATAGGTACATTTACATAGTTAGGTAGGATTGGCGATCGCAGTATCTCCATCGCACTCTAACGATATATATTTTTTCTTAATATCAAAAATTCCAAAAACTGACTTGACAAAAAGAATCTACATAATTATCGAACCTGCTCACAAAATTTCACGAGAATCGGTTGAAAATGCGACCTGTAGAGGTCAACATCCGGACAGACAGACAGACATATGAAACAATTTTTGTCGAAAGCTGAATCGGAGACGCTTCGCTCGCTATGTTATATAATAATGTATATAAATCCATTTCTAATCTCCCACCAGTCATATAAATGACTTATAGACTTGCATTTGTATAAAAGTTTACTGTTTTAATACTGCTGTCAGTAATAGAATTGACAGATTATAAGGCTGGAGCAGAAAAAATCTATAAGATGATTCAAACTCTTATCTGGCTTGGCTAATTCAAACATTGAAATAAATAATAGTACATTACTACAGAGGCCGGGACGAAAGGGGTTGCCGGCCGAAGACATATAGACGGCCGAGCGAAGCGAGGTCGGATAGGTCTCAGGCTGGCAACCCCATATTTCCCGCCGAGGTATGTATAGTGCTTTTCTCAAACATGCAATGAAATAAACAACAAAAAAATCAAAGTTTTATTTTTAATACGCATAGTGGCAGAATGTCATGATGCCTGTGCCACAAATCTATGTGGAATGGAAATTAAAAAAGAGGACTTTGCCGGCCTAGGCCTGCAACATTTGTATGAAATTGCATTAACGACCTCTTGTCCTAGCCGCACCTGAAACGTCATACTTCGCAGCCTATTATAAGGAACATAACATCAATATTTCATTGCATGTTTGAGAAAATGTACTTTTTATCAAATGTGAAAGGGACCATAAACCACTCACTGCCACACGTCAATCAATGAAGCCTCTTACTGTTGACCGTTTAAGCAATGGCGGATTAACCAAATAAACATGCATGCAATTATCATTATCAGCAGCTTAGGCAATTATGTGCAGTTTTGTAAAGTTTAAAATTGTCGGATAACGTTTTAATTAAATAGAGATGTGCCAAGTACCTAATATAGGTCAATTACTGGCGTTGCATATTTTGCATTGAAATTTGGTAAAGTTGAAATTTGTTAGAGCGCTCGTGGCCCAGCGGCGCCCGCGTACCGCGTGCGGTATCCGAGGTTAAGCAATGTAGGCGCAGGTCAGTTCTTGGATGGGTGACCGCTTTGAGTGGTTACTAACTGAGCGCTCTCGTGCTTTGGAAGGCACGTTAAGCCGTTGATCCCGGTTGCTGTCTACGACAGCAGTCGTTAAGCCAAGTTAGAGGCATTCGGGCGGCTTGAGAACTTCTAACAGTCAAGTTGCCCACTCACTTGACAAAGGGGGGTCGAAGTTGCACCACGTCCGTAGGGAGTAACCCCCGTTACCCTACACGTGACCCCTGGGTGGTGCTAAAAGTGCAACAAAAACTGGCAACCGTACTTGTCTTTCTTGAAGATCTCACGGTTCGTAAATAAATAACATAAGATAAAAAAAAAACAAGATGAGTGTTGACACGGTTGCCGGTACGCCGTGGTCAGCAACCGTGTCAACACTAATCTCGATGAACTCCAATTGTAGTCCGAAACATGTCGCAAATAATGACTTTACATGTGGGTTTCAACGGTATTTTTTTCTTGAGAAGTATAATATTTTTAAGGCAATGCCCATTAAGTATTATAATTATGCCATTAGTAGATATTTTTTTTACATAAATCTTCTTCTACTCCATCGTCTGCTACACTGCTGCCGTAGTGTCTTCTACAAGATCTTACGGTTCGAAAAAAAAAACCATACGATAATAAACATAGTGTCCACTTTTGCAAAGTTGTTCGTCAGTCTTGCGAACACACACAAATCGGAAAACGATAAAGTAGGTCTTTACTAGAAACTGAAACTTTAGATCTGTTTTTAAACATTTCATTCAGCCTTTCAATATGAACATACAGATATTTTTTTTTATAAATCAAATATAAAATAATAAATTACCAAAAAAAAAGCTAAATATATAACTAGCTTAAAATTAAAATAAACTATGCCTAAAAAGGGTATGGCATCGTACCACAGAGTGACGCTGGCAGCATTCCCTCGCTGTATGTAATGGCTATACTTACATAAGGGGTATGCGAGGAGGAAGCTGCCAGCTTTTTGGTTCCTTGTGGTTGACGAGCTTTTTGATAATGGTTATAATTGAGTCACTATCTAGGTTTTAAGCAGCTAGCTAGAAGTAAGATGACGCAAGAAGGAAGACGCCGGCGGGGTTAGATTTTAGGGTAGAGTAAGATTTTGACAGAGATATTGCGGTAACTGACACTGTCCTCGGCAATGGAAAAATAGGGCAATTAAGAGGCTTTATCCAGCTGCGGAATCCTCATTACGTGTCTCTCACTCGGCATTTTGACTCCAAAGTGTACACTTTTATCTCAGGATTTGGAAACATTGAGTGTTTCGTACTGCGAAACATGAGCTGTCTTTATTTTAATGTGTTGTTTTCCATACATTTGTATGAAACATCAGATTGTGGAAACCCAGTAATTCTGGGTAGAAAAACAAAAAAACTCCAGATACTGATAATTACCTAAAAGGTACACTTTGAAGTGAACTCCACTAAAAACAGCCTTCATGTCATCTTACAGTAATACTAAACCACTTTACCTAATATCAATATATTTTATTTTTATATATTTATTGTTTATTCCAGTTCGTAGTACTTGCCCTGGCTTCCGTGGCCTCCGCGGCGCGGTTGGACAACGTCTACCTCCCCCCCAACGCTAAATCCTCGAGCGGACTTAATGCTGGTCTGCAGGCCCCTAAAGGAGGCCCCGCTTTCCAGGGATCCCAACAAGGCCATGGAGGTAAATTACCATGATTTTTTTCATTTACATACAATCTCAGGGCTTACTGAATCAAAACATGATTAAAGACGGGTAAATGGGAATATAGTTACAGGAGATGGTCAAATAGTGTCAGAAATTGTATAAAAACAACATAACCTCTAAAATAAGTTATGCTCATGATAATGCCAGATATCAGTGACTGTCTTCGGTAAATTTCCAGCGTTGCGAGAGAGGGACTCAAAGTCCTCAAATCAATAAAGGGTTAGTAACGCATTTGTGATTTTTCTGGCATCGCAAGCGACCATAGCCAACGCTGTCTGCTCACCATCAGGCAGACCGTAATTTAACCCTGAAGTATATTAAAAAAAAATAGGTTTACAAATTGGTCATTCTACGTGCGTTTCAACCACCCTCATTACCATGACCCCATGTTTGTCTAATTTCCTGTCCAGTTTGATGACATTTTCAGTCATTTCATAACAGCCCAGGAACACTATAACATAACCAAAAATGCCACAGAAATCAACAGCAACTCCGACAATAATAGGATCATACGGGACAAGACGGGACAGGACGACCTGTTTAGCCTATAGTTGGTAGTGACACTGCCTCCGAAGCTAGAGGTCCCGGGTTCTAATCCCGGCCAGGGCATTATTTGTGCATTTAGCACGGATTTTGTTCTTGGTTCTTGGATGTTCTCTATGTATTTAAGTATGTATTTATCTATTGGCTATGTGCGAAGTAGGTGGTGGGGGTAAGCTAGGCGATCGTAGCGCACACCATGGCAGAAATGTGTACTTACCGGGGACCACTGTCAAATTTACTTTCACGTTTTCTATTGGTTTTTTAACGGTTTCCTACGATTCGTTTCGTTTGTATGTATTTTATATTCTCTTATTTATTTCAGTAAAATTTTCAATACGGGGTCTTTCTCGTTTACTAAAGTAAATAAAATATTCATGTGTCATTATTTGACATCTCTGAGTTTTGACATTGTCTCGGGACCTTTGACGTTTGACGTTTCAGACGTGTACATAGCCAATATAAGTATGTATATCGTCGCCTAGTACCCATAGTACAAGCTTTGCTTAGTTTGGGACTAGGTCGATTTGTGTAAGATTGTCCCCCAATATTTATTTATTATTATTTATTATCATGGTAATGAGGGCGGCTGGAACGCTCGTACAATGACCGATTGCATATCTTCCAGGATTCAACGGCCAAGCCCAGAGCTACACTAGTGCCTCAGCCAGCGCCTCAGCCAGCAGCCAGGCTGAGATCCTGAGGTTCGACAACGAGATCAACGAGGAAGGCTTCAGATACGCGTATGAGACCAGCGATGGCACCAAGGCTGAGCAGGAAGGTCAGTCAGGCAAATTCCCTCTATTGCCTTTTGTTATTAAATGAGAATATCAACAAGTCATCATCAACATCATATTAGCCGAGGGACGTCCACTGCTAGCTGGACATGAGCCTCCCCACTAAAAGTGCCACATGACCGGTCCTGCACCACCCGCATCCAGCGGAGGACTCCCGCGCCCTTTACCAGGTCATCGGTCGACCTACCCACGCTGTGCCTTCTGGTATGTGGTCGCTACTCGAGAATCTTTCCTCCTTTGCACGTCGGTGTGCCTCGCCCACTGCCACTTAAGTTTGGCGATCAAAAAGTGTAATTAGAAAATATGTCACACAACCACGTACTTTAAATTTCGAGATTTCCGAACTTGTCTGTATTTCTACCTGTGTTTTGTGTACAGTTAAATGTTTACATACATATGCTCACAATATAAATGAAACTTTTAAAAATATCGTACTCAATAAGGGTGATTGCTAATTAAACCAGAAGAGAAATGGCACCTTATTGATAACTCCAAAAGGTATCCTTTTGCCTGATAGTGGCACATTTAATATCAGTTTTCACATCTCTAAATCTATTATAACAATTTTTCCAGGTCGTGTGATCCCTGGAGCGAAGCCCGAAGAAGGCTCCCTCCAGGTCTCCGGTTCGTACTCATACGTGGGTGACGACGGACAGACATACTCGGTCACTTACACTGCTGATGAAAACGGGTACCACGCGGAGGGAGACCATCTTCCAACCCCGCCACCGATCCCAGAGGCGATCCTGAAGAGCTTGCAGCTTACTGCTGGGAGCGGAGGTAAGGATTATACATTGTAACGAGTCTCCGACAACTTATACGTGGACGATGAAGGACAAGCATACTTGCTCACATGCACTGCTGCTGAAAAGGGCTACCATGCGGAGGGAGACAACCTTCCAACTTCGTCGCCGATCCCAGAGGCGATCCTGAAGAGCTTGCAGCTTACTGCTGGGAGCGGAGGTAAGGATTATACATTGTAACGAGTCTCCGACAACTTATACGTGGACGATGAAGGACAAGCATACTCCCTCACATGCACTGCTGCTGAAAAGGGGTACCATGCGGAGGGAGACAACCTTCCAACTTCGTCGCCGATCCCAGAGGCGATCCTGAAGAGCTTGCAGCTTACTGCTGGGAGCGGAGGTAAGGATTATACATTGTAACGAGTCTCCGACAACTTATACGTGGACGATGAAGGACAAGCATACTCCCTCACATGCACTGCTGCTGAAAAGGGGTACCATGCGGAGGGAGACAACCTTCCAACTTCGTCGCCGATCCCAGAGGTGATCCTTAATAGCTAACAGCTTACTGCTGGAACTGAAGGTAAGGATTATACATTATATTGTATTAGTTATACGTCGAGACTCCGACTACTCTTAAAAGGACATACTTTCGACCCAACCGCCGACCCAGGATGTGATTCTTAAGATTCGTCTATGTCGTTACTGACCAAAAGTGTATTTTCAACAATTTACTACTAATATTTAAAGCAGAATGAGGTCTAAACAGAGTTCCGGTTAATCCGGTTATAATATTAGCTAAAAAATGTTGAGCATTAGATTGTTCGTTCGTCACGGCATCTATTGTCGAGTAGCAGTACTGATAATTCCGCTATTTGACGCTAGATGCCGACTACAAAATAACCCGTAGTTTTGATAACAAAACTGATGTATAGAGTGAGAACTCTATCTTATTTATTTCTCTATGCCTGTACTTATACATTATTGAATTTATAGCAGTCTCGGAGCCCCTACTCATTTTAGTTGAGCAACATACTCAACATGTATTTGCTAAGATAAAGTGTCCAGGCGTTAACAATTCTTTTTTCATTTTCAGCTCACTACGAAAGCCAGAGGAGCAGTTATGACGCTGACAAGACTGGCTACTAACACACACATACATTTATTAGTCTACTTTACTAAATTATTAATGTACAGCCAATAACAAAATATATTTTTTAGTTTTATACGCTTTTTGTATTTTTATATTGAGTTTTGTGGTTGACTGTACTTAATGGCCAGTATGTGTTCTTTAGTTATAAATGTTGATTTTATAATAAAAGTGTAAATAATATACTCGTTTTACTCTAATAAGGAAAATCCTTCCTTGAAAACCGAATAACTATTACTTAGTACAATTTCAGCCATTCGAGTGAATAAAATACAAAAAAATATTTAAATTATAGAATAGAATATAATACTTTTATTAGTATAACACAGGTGATACAAGAAGGTCTTAATAATTATAATAATAGAACTCTGTGCTTTGCCTATTGACACAAAAAAATAAAATTTCCATAACAATCCTAACATTATTTAAGTAATAATGGACATTAAAATTATAAACAATTATGAAATACAAATACAATTATGAATCAATTTGTATTTCATAATTGTTTATACTGAATTTGTAAAAAAAAAATATTAATTTAAATTACTGAATTTATAATTGTACCTATGCATTTAGCCGAAATCAGGGATTATAGTTACAATGATTTAAAATGTCCGACATGAAAAAAACTGCAAGAAGATTATGAGCCTTCTTGCTTGGAGAGTAAAGTAGCTTTTTGGACGGACTTATTTGATACAATTGGGTCAAACCAGTTGTTTTTTTAAATCATTTATTCATCTACATAGAAAATATATACAAGAATACTTAACCAAAATAATATAAATAAAATTAAAACTAACGTAAATCTAAAACAGGCCCTTGAGGAATTGTACCGAGGATGCTGGCGGCATTTCCTCGCTGTATCGCGATGCTGATTGATGAGCTAGGAAGCCGCCAGCTCTTCGGTCACCAGTTACGTCAACTATTGATTTTAAGTTTATTTATTTATTTATTTATTCTTATGGCAAGAAAATCACATTTGATGAAATGAAATATATACCTACATTAGATAGATATGTCACAAATTTAAGTACCTATAGCAATGTTCTTGGTTACTAGTAATCGTATAAAAAAAATTGCTCTACAAACAAATTTTCAACCCCCTTGTACTCATTCGAAGGGCAAAATTTCAAAAATGCTGAAAGCAGTTTCTTTCAGTTATGTTTAGTAAGTATATTAGTCAAGTGTCTAGTTCTTTCTGAAAACTAATTTTGTACCCCATACAAATTCTATGCTTATTTTTTTCGACTTTATTTTTTTTTATGACAGGTGGCAAACGAACAGACGAATCGCCTGATGGTAAGCGATTAGCGCCGCCCATGGACACTCGCAACACCAGAGGGGTTGTAAGTGCGTTGCCCGCCTTTAAGATGGGAGTACGCTCTTTTCTTGAAGTTTTGAAGGTCGAATCGGTCCGGAAATACCGCAGGCGACAGTTCGTTCCACAGTTTAGCTCTGCGAGGCAAGAAATTTCTGGAGAAACGCACAGTTGAGGACTGCCAACCATCTAAGTGGTGAGGATGGAAATTTTGTCGCGTTGGGCGATGGCGGAAGGAAGCGGCAGGGATTAATCCGAAGAATTCCTCGGAGCACTCCCCGTAATACATGCGGTAGAAAATGCAGAGCGAGGCTACATTTCTACATTTCTATTTATTTGGACTATTATTGCCACCGATGCTTGGATTGGGGGCATTTACATTTTTGCCAAGTAAAATGTGCCTAAGGCGATGAATTTAGAAAAAAAAGACCCTATATGTTATTCTGTTGCCTAAGCTAAAATACTGGAAAATTTAATGGAAAACAGTTTAGTAGTTTTTGAAATTAAGAGGAACGTCGTAGGTACATTCCCATCCAAACATCCGTACAAACTTTCACGTTTATAATATTATTAGGATACTAGGATTACGATTATGACTGTTAGGATTAGATATTAGGAGTATATATAACCATAGGAGAGAGTGCAGCATTACGCTGCATTAGCGAGTAAATGCGTATTGTAGTACGCATTTCATATTTGTACGTCCTTTTTACCTCGTTTCGTTCATTGTGCTCACTGGCAGTTTTCGAAAAGTGGTTCTGTTTGAATTTATCTTCTGGAAGGATTTGTTTGGAGGTGAAAATTTTCCTGTCAAAACATATCAGTCGGTTTGGCATTCTAGACAAAGCTTCAGGAAAAGCAGCAGTTTTACCTTGATTTTCTGCAAATAATTTGTGCTTATTTAAGATTTTATTATTATCCTGTCAGTCACAACTCCTATATAAAAAAAAAACAATGTATGGCGATGGAGCGCCTGTCATGCCAACCTACAGGATAATGGGTTGTCATGGCAATCTGACAAACTTGACAAAGTCAAATACGTACATTAAAAATATTTTTCTCACTTGAAAATCTTGAAATTTCGACGTCAAGTAATGATAATTATTTTATTCGCTATACTTTTGAAACATTAGTGGCGTAGAGTTGAGCAAATTTGCTCCTGCGCTTATTTCGCGTGTGCGCGCGGTTTTTAGAGACAGGAGACTCGTAATGTTTTGTGTGTGTGTTATTTTATTTAAGAGACGTGGACTCGTGATATTTCTGAGATAGAGACTCGAAATAGTAATAAATGACTCATAATGGGCGGTAGTAGACGTAAAAATAGACGCTTTGAAGTATGTGGCGTCAGGGAAAGCCTCAGGGGAGGATTCTTTGCTAATTTTCCCAAAGATGAGCTAATAACAAGATAATGTAAATATCTATAAGATTTAATGGAAGGAAAAGGGTTTTTTATAACTCCTTGTGTGTGAATAAATAATATTGTATGAACTTTACGTGGTTTATTTACTATTTACAACAACAGTTGAAAACAAGTCGATTGTTTTCGCATTAAGTATTAACGCTGGTTACTTCTTAATGCAAACTTAGTTAAAAAAGGCAAAATGGAAATCGCAATACCTACGTAAGCAATTTTTATCGAATATCGATAAGACATGCACATCATTTACTATTCAATATTATCGATAACTCCACAGCACTACAGTGATAGTTAGTTTTATAGCGATGAACATCAAAGATATTCAGAAACATACAAATTACTGTGGATGACAGTATATAGGCAGTTACCACAAAGTACAATATATATACTGAGATAGAGATACCAGTGAAATACTCCACATAGATCGTAGCGCCCTTGTGTATTTAGTAAGAACTAACCGCACGAACGCTGCATCTCTGTCACTTCAATATGCAAGTGCGATAGAGATAGCACCCAGTGACATCTGGTGCAAACAAGTTAAACTAACATTTCCATAGAAAAAATCGTACTTTGAGCTGAAAGGCCCCTGGCAGTTACGTCTCTTCTCCGTAAGGAGTATTAATATTCTCTTTGTTATTATCTTCGAATTCAAGTGACCAGTGAACAGTTATCAACGTCTTCTACTGAAATTGTAGACAAGTAGACCGTTATCGGATTTTCGAAGCCGGGCTAGCATTCCCGTGCGCAATTAAGCCGCGACCAACATCCTCAGCGGGTAAGGCTACACGTTATTCATATACCAATTATGTTATCCTAGTTCATGGCAATTTGTTAGGCTCGTTTCTTATTGGTGGCATTTCATTGCAGTTTTTTTCTTACCTACGGGTAAACCCACAACGTGCCATCGACCTTCCCTGTGTCAGTGAAGTACAAACGAAGGATCGGTCACTGGTGCCGCTGTGAGAGCAGACAGATCACCCTGAATGAACCAGCCGTGACATTGTAGGCCGCTCTGGAGCGAGAAGTATTCTTCCGAAGCCATTACGATCAACCAGGTTTTTTCGATCAGGCGTGACAGGGTTAACCTAGATTAATTTAGATCACTATTCCTATTCTGAACCCGTTACCTTTTTTAAAAATTTACTGGCCTAAATCTACTTATAATTGTGGTGTTCCGTGTGCTTAAAAACTTTTGTTATGTTTATTTAATTCATTATATTCATCCATTCATTGCAACTCTAAATACTAAAAGCGCAATTTGTCCGCACCGTCTTGTTTGATTTGGTTATTTTTTACTTTCAAACTGCGCCAGGTTCCGTCTGTTAAATACTCGTATTCCAGCTTTAGCTTTACCGTATCAAACTTGACGCCAATAATTTGTTTTAACTCAATATAAGGATGATTCACAGTAGGCCGTTCCGTGTCCGGGCCGGCCCGTTTTCTTCTAGAGAAATACGCCGGCCGTTGCGTTTGATGTCATAGAAAACGGGCCGGCCCGGACACGGAACGGTCGACTGTAAATCATCCTTTATCCCATGCATGGGGTAGGTATTGTTAATTGTTACGGAATTATAAAAGTTTATTTGCGAAATTGCGGGTTCACGCGTAGGTATTAACCCTTTCAAAGTGCACCGACCAATTTGGTAGTTTTACCGTTACCGTTTAACCTATCAACTTGGTCGTACACTGAAAACCGTACAACTTTTATTTTAATGGCTTTACCTATTTGTTTTAATGGCTCTTCTTTTGCTCATCCCTGCCTTGTGGGTACTCGTCTACCTACACAGTTGATTCTTGGTATTGAATTTTGGAATCCTTTGGTTTTACTGATATTATTTTGCAATCGACTGATCGCTCTGGTACATTACTCCAAACCTTTACTTATTACTATCACATTTTTCAACGATTCGACTATTTAGCACAGCTCGACGAACCTTTTTATTGTTAAGCCGTATTTTGCGTTCTGAACAATTTTGTACATCATTTCAACTGTTTTTCTGACATAAAAATATTTCCACATTACAGTAACGTCAGCTGGTCTACTACTTCTGGCTACTGACTTTCTGGTCAGAACCCAAATGTACAATAGGTTTTAAGCTTCAATTTAGCTACCGTGTTAACGTGGAAGTTGCTGGAGTGTACAAAAGAATATCCGGTGTGTATTGGATTACTTTTCTTAATGAATAAAACCTTGTGTTATTCATATAAATTATTAAAAAAAAAAAAAAAATTATTAATAAATTATTTTGATGTAATGTGTAAAATCATTGCAAATAAATGAGTATTAGTATGAGTATGAGTATTTTACGGCATAACCCTTTTTTACGTATGTTACAAGAGCTAGCCTTACCATTCGATAGGATCAGAGAGTAAATTCTCATTCAAATTTTAGTAGCAGGTACTGTATGTTGAATGAGAGAATATGTTGCGGCACTTGATACGACATGACCATTACAAAAAAACTATTATAGAAGGGAAAATAGATGGAAGAAGAGGAAGGGGAAGGCTGAGACGAATGTTCTTCGCCAGCATCTAGCCAGGGGGCAAAGATGAGGCCGACGATGAAGCGAGCTCACCCAGAAGATGCCTATTCACTCGTGCCTTAAAAAGGTCCAGGTTATATGAACTCGGAAATACAGACGCCGGCAGAGAATTCCAAACCATTCCAAACCTATTTTTGAGCATAGCCTTTTAGCAATAAGGTCTATTATTGCGTGTAAATCAAAATGAATTTGCGATAGTTTAGAATTGTTTTAATTCATATACTTAAATACAAAAACAGCTGATTCAATGCACACTTTGTATCGTCGGTGTGCCACTTAATTTTGTCGTGTATTATTTTTCACGTAATTGTTGACCCTTCAGACCATAATAACTGTTTGATATAAGATATCACTTGCGCTGGGCAGCCCAATTGTCAACATTGACAGTTAAAGCACCTTAGATCTATGCTTATCCGTACATAAAATCACAAAGTACAATATATATACTGAGATAGAGATACCAGTCTAATACTCCACATAGATCGTGGCGCCGTTTTGTATTTAGTAAAAACTAACCGCACGAACGCTGCATATCTGACTCTTCAATATGCAAGTGCGATAGAGCACTCAATCATTTCTGAAGGGGGTGGAAATGGTAAAAGATGTATGGGAAAACAAATAACTCTAAAGCGAGAATGAGTTCCACGCAGACGAAGTCGCGGGCAAAAGCTAGTGTTATATAAAACAGATTAATTACCAAAAATAAAACTAATGACAATAACATTAAAACTAATTACAAAACTGAAATAAGACTAAATTAAATCTAAAAAAAAACCGGCCAAGAGCGTGTCGGACCACGCTCAGTGTAGGGTTCCGTAGTTTTCCGTCCGTCACATTAAGTTGACATATTAAGTACAGAAACACAAAACCCTAAAAAGCACGTCATTTCATTGTGATTTTGTAGAAATGACAGGTACAATAAACACCTGTTTATACGGTTAAATTACAAACTTAGTTGAGAAATTATTTTTGTAATTTTTTCAAAAACTATTCAACCTATCAAGTTCTAAATAATTTTCCTACAAATTTTTTATAAAGTTCTACTTTTGAGATTTTTTTCATATTTTTAAAACTTATGGTTCAAAAGTTAGAGGGGCGGGACACATTTTTTTTTACTTCTGGAGCGATTATTTCCGAAAATATTAACATTATCAAAAAATGGTTTTAGTAAACCCCTATTTATTTTTAAATACCTATCTAACAATATATCACACGTTAGGGTTAAAATGAAAAAAAAATCACTCCCCACTTTACGTATAGGGGAGGTACCCTAATAAAATATTTTTTTCCACTTTTTATTTTACCACTTTGTCGGCGTAATTGATATACATATTAGTACCAAATTTCAGCTTTCTAGTGCTAACGGTCACTGAGATTATCCGCGGACGAACGGACAGACGGACGGACAGACATGGCGAAACTATAAGGGTTCCTAGTTGACTACGGAACCCTAAAAATGGCGCCCGCGGATGCCCAAGATAGTGGCATTTCCTCTCTGAATAGCCAAGCTAATTAAGAATTATATTTATGTTTTTCTAAATAGACATAATACAATAACCTATAAAATTAAAATAAAATTAGCAAACTTACAGATAAAAAAAATGTCCCAAGTCGCCATCAGCGGGTAGTGTCAAAGAATTACAAAGTATGTTTTTGATTATGTTTTTTACATTTACTTTTGCATATGCAAAAACCAATAATTTGTCGACTTTGTTTATTCTTCACTTAGTCATGTCTCGCACGACCTATGATTAGTTTCTATCTAGCCCGAATGTTGACTGGCAGAGAATACCCTATGGCATTAAATTCGGACTTTTGTATTTGTAACTTGTAACTGTGCAATAAATTTTAAATAAATAAATCGTACATTTGAGTTAATAAATATGTGTATCATCCCAAAGGTTCAAAAAAACCTGAGCAACCTTATGGCCTTTAGAATAACGCTGCGTTCACATATTTTCGTAAACTTTGTACATGCATACATTGAGCATTCGACTGTACATACTTCTATAAATAATAAGTTTCTTTAAAAAAAAGAATCATTTTCTTTTCTTTAAAGTTCTGTACGTCGAAAGGAAAAAACGGAACCCTTATAGGATCTGTTTGTTGTCCGTCTGTCCGTCTGTCTGTCTGTCAATACCCTTTTTCTCAGGAACGCGTAGAGGTACCTCTCAAGCTGGAATTTGTATGAAATACTCATGTCCTTTGGAGCTGTGAAAAAATCAAACTTCTAAGCCAACGCAATCAAAAGATACAGCCGCTTATGTCGCAAATGTCCGCAAATTTTCGACACTCGCAAGGGAATCAAAACATACAAGGTACTTCCCGTGAACTCAGAATCTTGAAATTTGGTACGAAGTAACGTCTTATAGCACAGATAAGCCGTTTTTTTCCAGTCAACAACTAGTGGTTGAAACGGTCCCAATGGGCCTAAACACGATGGGCTTTTATTGCGTAGTTTAGGAGATGCGATGGCCAACTCTGTCTCCATCATCAGATCAGCTTGTTGGTATCATAATATTACATTGTCACTGAACTTACATAAGTATGCCAAATTCCAGCTTAATGGGATACCAACAAGAGACTGAAAACCACTGCCTAACATATAATTTCGGTGGCATGGCAACTATCCAATTATAATTGCCGTTCACCATGAATTTCTACTAATCACTAATTAGTTTAACATGTACTTATTTATAAAAATACTATTGTTAATTATTTTTATAATAACATATTAAAATCATATTTTTTATTGATAAATATACTCTACAATTCATTTTGATACGAGTTATAATTTCCAAACTATGGTGTGTTAATGTTGACAGAAAATGTACACGTACTCGTATGTACCTAAACTAGTACCTATAGGTACATACTTATAAAAAAAACTATTCCAATAAGCCGCTGCCAGTGGGTAACGTCCCCAAATCAGGGCTCGGAAACCGGTATTCTGTCCATACAAAAATACCGGTATTTTTTTAGTTCTTATCGATCATTCGTCTACTATTTCATGTTTAATCAGGAAATCTAACAATATGAAGTAATAACCCAAATACATTATCGAGTCCTACATAAAGAGCATAAACTAATTAAAAATATTTGACTATTTCAAGATTTTGAGATTAACCGGTTCCGAGCCCTGCCCCAAATAGCTGGCGGCATTGCCACGGTGGACTGATGTACTAGTAACGGATGATTCACAATAGACCGTTCCGTGTCCGGGCCGGCCCGTTTTCTTCTAGAGAAATACGCCAGCCGTTGCGTTTTCTGTCATAGAAAACGGGCCGGCCCGGACACGGAACGGTCTACTGTGAATCATCCTTAAGGGTCGCAGGTGCCTAGACAAATGTTTGCATGTATATTTTATGGGCTCCTGGTCCCCACGGCCCCAGTGTTTCGACCCCAAAAGGCTCAAAAATATGTACCCGCTATCGAGGGTATAATATTTGGTCCTTTTGAGGAATTCCGCCGGTTCAGCCGCCGCATCAGCCTTATTTCTCGTTCCGGGTAGATGTGACGGCACAAGGGTAGTCATCATCAACATCACCCTAGCGTTATCCCCAGTACAGTTGCATCCTGAAGGATGTCTGTGGGGTCCGCTACCTAATCCCAAGAATTGGTGTAGGCACTCGTTTTTACGGAAGCGACTGCCATCTGACCTTCGAACCCGAGGGGAAACTAGACCTTATTGGGATTAGGCTTGTCAAGCCGCTCCGAGGCCTCTAACTTGCCTTAACGACTGCTATCATAGGCAGCAACTGGGATCAATGGCTTAACGTGCCTTCCAAAGCACGGGAGCGCTCAGTTAGTAGCCATTCAAAGCGGTCACCCATCCAAGGACTGACCTCGCCCGACATCGCTTAACCTCGCATACCGCACGCGGTACACGGGCGCCGCTGAGCCACGAACGCTCCTGGAGTAGTCACAAAACTAATTAATTGTTTGGAAGGTATTAATTGGCGAAGTTTGTTGGGTATTGGTTACAGTATGCAATAAGTAGTGTGCCACCATGATTCGGATTCTCCCGTACGCCTAATTGTACTCTACGTTAAAAGGGGTTATGGTATGTACCTATACGATCATTCTACGAGCGTTTCATCTGCCCTCATTACCATGACTGTCGTTCTTCGAGCGTTTCAAATGGCCTCATAACCACCCCATACTTCCTTAAAAAGTGAATGTTGAAATATTTTAACAAAAATTTAACCCATTCAGGTGTCAAATGATTAAAAGACATACAAATACATTACTGGATTAAAAATAATAATATATCTATGCTAATATTGTAAAGCAGAAGAGTTTGTTTGTTTGTTTGAACGCGCTAATCGCAGGAACTACTGGTTCGAATTGAAAAATTCTTTTTGTGTTGGATAGTCCATTTATCGAGGCAGACTTTAGGCTATATAACATCACGCTGCGACTAATAGGAGCGAAGACGCAAACGAAGTCGCGGGCAACAGCGCGTACTTAAGACTGCGCATGCAGTACGTTCGGTTCTCCATACAAACGTATTTATGCTCTCATTTTAAAACGCCAGGCTAGAATAACATGAAACTTTGTATACACAATGGGATCCGGCATATCTAGGTCGGACCATAGTTTCTGTTGCTTGAAATTATAATGGAGAAAAAATACAGCGATTATTAAGGTTTTCATACAAGCCGTAAAAAACTCAAAAAGCCGCTGTATTTATTTTCTTTTACAATTTCTAGCAGCAGAAACTATGGTCCGACCTAGATATGCCAGATCCCATTGTGTATACAAATTTTCATGTTATTCTAGCATGGAGTTTTAAAATGAGAGGGTAAATACTTTTGTATGGAGAACCGAGCCAGACCGAGCGTACTGCGCCCTCTTAAGAACAGCAAAAACAAAAAATCGCTTACAAATTAGGAATAATAACAAATCAAATTTTTAACTAAATCTATCAGATCCTCAAAACACCTGTACCTGGTACAAATATGTCCTATTTGCTGACGGCATTGCCCCGCTGCGTAATATAATTATACATTTAACCTACGCCACGGATTGTCTGATATACAATTAAGTAGCAATGCTGTTAGAAATACCTCTACAAGCTGACATTTAGAGATTCGTCACGATCAATGAGCAGTCGACGGATCGGTCCGGTATAGCAATAATGACATAAATTGTGTCTAAAACTGTGAGTCATGTAATTTTTGCCGTCCTCAGGCCATTCTTAGTCATTCGGAGCCAAGAATACATCAGACATTACCTATCTATACGTCTCATTGCCAGGCAAAAGGTCTCTCCCAAGAATATAATGTCTGTCCTGGCAAAACATCAAAGATATATACGACATTCTCGATCCACCAAACTGTACCCCGTCCTTACAAGAGGAAGTCCTCTGCTCACACTCATCGGTTTTCAAAATATTCTGTTCATTCTATTGATTTTGTAAAATTATTGATTTCATATACCTATCGGCTCTTTGAATAACTTATTTCTACACCACGACTTTTTTTCGGTATTACAGACACCTACAAGAAAGTAAAAACCATCTTGTAAGTACTTACTATTTCTTGGAGTTTAGAAGTTCTGTGTACTTTTTATTTTAACTCAGAATTGTGTGTAAAATTATCATAGATTCTTATAACTTTTTTTTTTCATGCATCTTTGTAGTCCGTTATTTATGATGGCAAATTTTGTTTATTTCAGGCAAAATGATTCCAACGATACAATGTGACCGGCTGATCGCTATGCGATGCGATGTTCAGCCGTGATTCGGCCCCACGTTTAACAGATAAATAATTAAAAATAAAATTAATAAATATTGGGGAACCATCGAGTCCCAAACTAAGCAAAGCTTGTAATATGGGTACTAGAAGACGACATATTATAAGTACATACTTATATAGAGAAAAATTATATACTTAAATAGGAAACATCCAAGACACAGATAAATTAATAAATAACACGTACTTAAATTATGTATTCTAGCAGTTTATTGTTAAAATTAGGCGTTACTTATATAATTCCATGGTTAATTTCTAGAACAATATTCTTTTGAAAAAAAATCAAAGGAATATTGTTCTAGAAATTAATTTCGAAAAGTATCACATATTTATGCTGGCTGGGCTGTACCCTATTTTTTAATGCTCAGTCTCTTCTATCGTCGATTATATTCACGACATTGTAATGATAGAGGCTATAGCCAGCTGCCGTTGGAACTAACACAATCTTAATTTTGTTCGTATCACAAAAAACTAGACTACTTTTTTCTACACAAGTGATAATGTTCCAACTATCATTAAATTACTGTTACCGTGGGTATGCCCTCTTAAGGATGATTCACAGTAGACCGTTCCGTGTCCGGGCCGGCCCGTTTTCTATGACAGCAAACGCAACGGCTGGCGTATTTCTCTAGAAGAAAACGGGCCGCCCCGGACACGGAACGGTCTATTGTGAATCATCCGTTAGTTGTATCTCCTCTGGTTACATGATGTGCCTCCCATTTTTTCTTGTCCCAGACGAAATCCGTTATGGATCTCACCCGGGTCGGGAGAAGCCGAGTAGTTTTTTTTTTTAATTAATATAGTTATGCCCGACTCACTCGGACTAAATAAAATCCCCTTTTTTTCGTGGAGAAAACCTGCGATCCAGGTACCCAGCCATCGGGGAATGACTGAGCTACGAGTATGTGATATTTCTATCCACTGAAAAGTCCCCGATGACCGCCATCTGCGATCTGAGGACTCCAGGATCTTAGTACTGAACGCACTGGGGCAAAACCCCTAGGGTGTTTTGGACCCAAAAACGCTATTGTGTCGGCCTGTTTAGCCTAGTTGGTAGTGTAACTGCCTCCGAAGCTAGAGGTCCCGGGTTCGAATCCCGGTAAGGGCATTTGTTTCTGTGGTGAGCAGAGACATTTGTTCCCGAGACTTGGATATTTTCTATGTATTTAAGTATATACCTATTAAATATATCGTCGTCTAGTACCCATAACACAATTAGCTTAAGCCTTATTGAGCTTACTATGGGACTAGTTCGATTTGTGTAAAAATTGTCCCCTAATATTTATTATTATTTATTTATTATTTATTTATTGTATACATCCGGAACTCTGTCTGTGCCTCCCTAGGAACGACTATTCAGGTATTTTTATACAGCCAGGTAAACATGCATGCTCAAATATATTATTTATTATTATTTATGCTGGCCAGCGGTAATTTTACAGTTTCTTAGAAGCATTTTATCTTATCCTTTGCGGGCTTACGGGGCCCTCCGGGTTCAATTTAACAACGCGTTCCGGGTGTTGTTGGGGCTGCCGCGTTTCTGTAGCGCATCAGGGATGTTTGCCGAAGCAATAGTGGAGTGCTTTTACGCCACTATGCGCAAAAGGGCCGCATCTCTGGTGCGCCGGGTGCGTGACGGTCCCAACAATATCCTGCAATTGATAGGGGATAGGATCGACTCCCCCTATTTATTAAATTGTAGTAGGTTGCACGGTCCCAGTGAAACTTACGTATAACTACATTTATATACAGGGTGTGGCCTGTAATAGGAGCAATAAATTTAAAGGACGCTTCCTTAGAGCATCTGCAGTAACCTCTTGTGTCCATTTTTTTTTATCTTTTTTCAATTGGGAGAAATTTTGATCTAAAGTTACGACCTCCAAGTAATGGATCTTGGCACCCAGAGATTATAGCGCGGCAGTCAATGCTGATTTTGAGGTTGCTTCAAATTATGACTCATAATCGTTGTCGCATTTTTGGTTTGAAAGAATATTTCTGGCATTTTTTAATTTTTTTTTATAAATTTTTAGTCTTTTTTGAATAAATTGTTATTAATATCACTCCAGTAGAGTAAAAAAGTACAGATAAACTACATTTGCGAAAAAAAAAATTACAAAAAAAAAACATTTTTTTTTTCAATTAAAATCATTTGGAAATAATTGCTGGAGAGCTCAATAGTGTACCGTTTAATTTTTTGCTCCTATTACAGGCCACACCCTGTATAGAATTATAGATTAGATTATACTAACACCTAAATGTAAGTCATACTAAAAACATATGAGTGTAATTTACTTGAAATAAATGCTAATAATAATAATTTGCAGATGCATTTCGACCCAATGGGATCTATTGTGCAATTTCCCCCTCCTTTATATCTACTCCAAGCTGCTTTCCAAGATTTCCGCATACAGGATGATGGAGCTGTGCGGCAGTACCCTTACTCTGTTATACAGGGTGTGGACTGTAATAGGAGCAATAAATTTAAAGGATGCTTCCTTAGAGCATCTGCAGTAACCTCTTGGTTCCAAAAAACAATATATTTTTTCAATTGGGAGAAATTTCGATCTAAAGTCCAAGTAATGGATCTTGGCACCCAGAGGTAATAGCGCGGCAGTCAATGCTGATTTTGAGGTTGCTTCAAGTTGACTCATAATCGTTATCGCATTTTTGGTTTAAAATGATTTTTTTTGTTTTTTTTTTTAATAAATTTTTAGTGTTTCTTTAAATAAATAGTTATTAATATCACTCCAGTAGAGTAAAAAAGTACACGTAAGCTATTTTGTATAAATAAAACCCATAAACACTTTTTTTTCTTTAATTGAAACCATTTGGAAATATTTGCTTGAGAGCTCAATAGTGTACCATTTAATTTATTGCTTGTATTACAGGCCACACCCTGTATATGTAGGTATGTTTGCAAATATCGAAGCTTTATTTCCATTACATTAGAGTTACACTTATGGTTTATTATTGAATCGTTACAGTTAGTCCCGTTCATTGTCTGGTTTAACTGCCTAACAAAGAAAAAGTCACATGCGCCAATGAAATCGAAGAACGTTACGCTCTATTAAATTAAAAGAGTCGTATAATACAAATGACATTACTGAAAACTAACAATGTATACCTTAAGTCAAAGCAATAAGGTTCACAAATTATTACTTACAAGTTAGAACGCTGTTCAAAAGAAAAAGGTCGAATGTATGCATGAACGCCATACACAGTTAATATCTTTTTAAATTAATGGTGTGGTACTCATGGTGGTGAGTGATAGAAATATGCAAACTTAGTCGAGCTTTTGTAACGGTACGGGAAGGCTGAAAATGATTGCGATTTATATATATTTAGGTATTATTTTAGTGAGTTTATATGGGGACGTATCGTGTATGGTGAGTTATACGAATTTTATATATTTTATTTTTATTGCTTTTACAAAATAGCTCAGTCCCAAAGAATATAATTTGTTTTTTTTTTATACAGCCTACTAGAAAAAACGAACCATTTATGCAAATAGATCTTTATTATCTTATGAATCACAGTAAATAAAAACAAAAATAAAAATAAGTTCGTACTTATGAATGTATAATTAAATTCATTTAAATACATTTTTATGAATTTTGTTTGATTTTGGAAGCCAATTTTATGGGACATGGTATCATAGAAATTTAATAAAAAAAAATACATTTACAATTTTGTTCCATACTTCTAATTTTTTGATCTACCTATTTAGTATCCGTAGAACAATTAATTTTGATAAAGAGATATATCAAAATTAATATACCCCAATTGTACATATGTACAGTTTTCAGGTTTCAATTTTGTGACGAGATCTAAGTACAAAATGTGGTAGTATACCGTCACAGAGTGCAACAACTAGGCTGAAAGGTACAGTCAGAATCAATAATTTGTACAGGACAATATTATCCATAGATAGGGGTGGAATGTGTGTATTTATACCTCTTCATGATACCCACTAACTCTACACTCGTATACATTTTTAAAACTGTATTTTAATTTACTAATTTCTTTAAAGCGCCTTTTAAAAAAAAGTACATGCTTTTCAATTCTTACCTGTATCTGTACGTATATACAGGATGGAATCTTGGGAAAATATAAAAAACCGGCAAAATGCGAGCCGGACTCGCGCACGAGGGGTTCCGTACTATTATCTGTAAAAACGGCAAATAAATCACGTTTATTGTACAGGAGCCCTCTTAAATATCAATTTTATTCTGTTTTTTAGTATTTTTTGTTATAGCGGCAACAGACAATACAACATCAGTGAAAATTTCAACGGTCTAACTATCACGATTCATGAGATAGCCTGGTGACAGACGGACAGACAGACGGACGGACAGCGGAGTCTTAGTAATAGGGTCCCGTTTTACCGTTCGGGTATGGAACCCTAAAATGTGTATCTGACCATGAATTTGAACAACTTTTACTAGGGTTGGGAACAACTTTGCTCGTGAAAAAATACTGCTGTTTCATAAGCATACTCGTATATTATCAATTGGCAGACCAAACTGTATGAAATTGACAGGGACAAAGTTGGTTCCATAGTAAAAGTTGTTCAAAATCATTTGTATTACCAGTTAGATTTCAATCCGCATAATTTGCTGTATAAATTGTATAAAAGGCTAATGGTTTATTTTGATATAGGCACATCATAACTTTCTGCAAAATCGTTCATGTTAATTCCATGTAATTCATGTGACGTCATCTCCCGTTCAAACAAAGCCCCATTGAAACGTAACATATGTACTTTGATGTGGCACCGTACCGTCAGTCAAACATTTTTTATCGATATAGTATAATATAAATGAATTACTATAAAATTATACAGCGTTGAGATAATAATCGTACGGTATTATTTTCGAACCGTGAGATCTTCGAGGAGACAGTAAGGTTGCCAGTTTGTTGCACTTTTAGCACCACCCAGGGGTCACTTGTAGGGTAACGGTGGGTACTCCCTACGGACGTGGTTAAACTTCGACCCCCCTTGTCAAGTGAGAGGGCAACTTGACTCTCAAGCCGCCCGAAGGCCTCTAATTTGGCTTAACGACTGCTGTGGTAGACAGCAGCCGGGATCTACGGCTTAACGTGCCTTCCAAAGCACGGGAGCGCTCAGTTAGTAACCACTCAATGAGGTCACCCATCCAAGAACTGACCTGGCCCCACGTTGCTTAACCTGGCATCCCGCACGCGGTACGCCGGCGCCGCTGTGCTACGAGCGCGCTAGTGTTGAGATGAGGTAGTGACCCTGCCTACAAAGCTAGCCGTCCTGGGTTCGAAAGCCGGTCAGAGCATTTATTTGTGTGATGATCACGAATAATTGTACCTGAGTTATAGGTGTTCTCTAAATATTTGAGCATTTACGAGGTATTTATGTATCCATATAAGTACGTTTGTACGTTGTTATTGTTATTATTATCAACCAAAACCCATTTCATTTAATTTTGTATAAGTACATACGCATACGAGTATATCGTCGCCTAGCCTTTGCTTAGTTTGGGACTAGGTCGCTTTGTGTAAGATTAATGCGTTTTTTAACCCTTTACTAATTAAAAAAAGTGAGTTCACGCCTCATCTGCTCTATGTAAAAAAAAAAACTGTACACAAAAAAAAATGCAAAAGGACCATCCAAATATATGCATCTTATATGAATATGATACACTGCCATGAAAATGGTTCTAATTATTCCAAATGTCTTAGTGAGGGCATAGATGAATCCTGTGATTATTCCAAATGTCTTAGTGAGGGCATAGATGAATCCTGTGTTTATTCCAAATGTCTTAGTGAGGGCATAGATGAATCCTGTGTTTATTCCAAATGTCTTAGTGAGGGCATAGATGAATCCTGTGTTTATTGCAAATGTCTTAGGGAGGGCATAGATGAATCCTGTGTTTATTGCAAATGTCTTAGTGAGGGCATAGATGAATCCTGTGTTTATTCCAAATGTCTTAGTGAGGGCATAGATGAATCCTGTGTTTATTGCAAATGTCTTAGTGAGGGCATAGATGAATCCTGTGTTTATTCCAATTGTCTTAGTGAGGGCATAGATGAATCCTGTGTTTATTCCAAATGTCTTAGTGAGGGCATAGATAAATCCTGTGTTTATTCCAAATGTCTTAGTGAGGGCATAGATGAATCCTGTGTTTATTCCAAATGTCTTAGTGAGGGCATAGATGAATCCTGTGTTTATTCCAAATGTCTTAGTGAGGGCATAGATGAATCCTGTGTTTATTGCACATGTCTTAGTGAGGGCATAGATGAATCCTGTGTTTATTCCAAATGTCTTAGTGAGGGCATAGATGAATCCTATGTTTATTGCAAATGTCTTAGTGAGGGCATAGATGAATCCTGTGTTTATTGCAAATGTCTTAGTGAGGGCATAGACGAATCCTTTTTCTTTTCTAGTGTGAGGGACAATCTGAAACTGTGACAAATGGAATTTGTTTGGTTGATGAAATTTAGTTTCAGGAGCTCAAATACGATAAGAAAACATAAATGCAATTGGAGTTTTTTTTTCAGCGTTAAGATTAGGATGATCCGATCCCATCCTTGGGTACGATGAAGCCTGTAAAAATGGAAAGGAGCTTTAAAAAGAAAAAGAAAAGAAACATTTAAGCGTGACAGCACCCTACAAAAGAAAAATAATTGTAAAAAATATTATAAAATTAAAAACCCTATGAGTGAGGGTAGGTATTTCACTTCAACCTTGTAGATTATACAGAATTACTTTATTTCCTACCTAGTTAAATTCACATAAATGAATAAAAATCGTCCATTTTCAGCCCAAATGGATCCATAGGTTATATAGGTATATAGGGTCATAGTGACAGGGTTGTGATAATAATTAGAGTTTTTTTTCTTAAGCCTGTGTAAAACTGATGGTGGTGACACTAAAATGCGTCATTGTTTTTTGTGCAACTGCAAATAGCTAACCAATAAGTCAATGAAATGCGGTTTTTCTCAGTCCAGCAAATATGTATAGCACCATGACAACATTTCTTTGGAAATTGACATGTGTCATAATTTCTTAGCAATGGTTGCCTACGGTAATAGTACATTACTACAGAGGCCGGGACAAAAGGGGTTGCCGAAGACATATAGACGGCTGAGCGAAGCGAGGCCGGATAGGTCTAAGGCCGGCAACCCCATATTTCCCGCCGAGGTATGTATAGTGCTTTTCTCAAAATGCAATGAAATAAACAACAAAAAATCAAAGTTTTATTTTTAATACGCATAGTGGCAGAATGTCATAATCCCTGTGCCACAAATTTATGTGGAATGGAAATAAAAAAAGAGAACTTTGCAGCCTGCAAGATTTGTATGAAATTCCATTAACTACCTCTTGTCCTAGCCGCACCTGAAACGTCATACTTCGCAGCCTATTATAAGGAACATAAAGCACGCATACTATTTCATTGCATGTTTGAGAAAATTATTTTAAGAACAATCAAATGGATTTACCTTAAATGGAAGCAAATTCCTTGACGTGGGTATGATTGACGCGTTTTTACATTAATATATATTTGTGTGTTGAAATAATATCGTAGAATACACAGGTAATTTTTTTTATACCATGACGATAGCAAATAAGCGTACGCCCGCTAAGGTAAGCCGCAGCCCATGAACGCCTGCAACGGGGTGTCACATGCTCGTTATCGACCCTTTAAAAATGTATACACTCCTTCCTTGCATTACCAATAAAATATTTTTCATATTTTAAAGATTTTACTTAATGATGAAAAAATAAACGCTATGACCATTAAAAATAGTAATGTTACTTTGTTGTATTTCCCTACAATATGTAGGTATGGTCTTACAACCCGGGCCCGGACCCGGGTATGTCCTAAAACTACAACCAAGACCACCGAGGGATGGGCAGCAGCATCCCTTGAGTGCGGTGGAGATACTGCGATCGCCAACCCGCATGCCAAGCGTGGTGTTTATGGCATTTACCCCCCATGAAATTAGGGGAGCCTATGTCCACTGCTCCAGCGTCTTTCGGCTGATATGGTGGTGGTGTTATAAAGCGTTTTTGACATTTTATTAATAATAAGCTAGATTTATTTATTCAAGATAATAATATTTAATGAAAAGAAATAGATTCCCGATTCTTTTATGTTTACTTACATTTTTATTATCAACTAATAAATTACAGTCAAAACACTTTAGCATGCGATTGTACCGATTACGTATTGTATCCGATCAATATGAGTGCAAGATCGATTGAATGATTTGTAGATCATATCAAATTTACCCTTGAAGGGAAGAGTAGTTGCAGCGGGTCAATCATACGCTTAAGTTTCGCATATCAATGTCTTCGCGTGCTTGCCACGAACGCTGAGCTAGCGCGTTCGACCTCGAATTATTGATATCATTTTGGATTAGAATAACGTGAAACCCACGTACCTGATCAACCTCAATTTTGCTCGTGGACAAAACAAGATATGACGCTTTACTCTCTTTTAGATTGAACAAAATATTTTTTAAATGTAATGGGGACATTTTCGAGTTAAAATATATCTATTAAAGCACATTTTTATCTTCAACAAACATGAAAACAGGATATTTATATAAAACAAAACAACTAAAACTATTAAAAAAAAGGTCACCAAGATCGAAACCGTGTGGAAGGGTTCCCATAAGGCTGGCAGCGTTTCCCCTTTGAATAGCTATGCTGATCCGATGGCCAAGGAACGAGCCAGCCCTACGGTCTCCTGACACCTCGGCTAGCCTTCGGGATAGTTGCCCAAAAAGTCGGTGGGCACCCGCGCTCCACGGTCCCAGTGTCTCCACAGCAAATGCCGCAAATATATGACGGTCTGCAAGTACGATGTATTTGCGGCACTTCGCAGCCGGGTCAATTCGCGTAAATCAACCAAAAATGTGTACCGGTGTTTTTAAAATAAAAAGTGACTTTATCGTTATTTATTCATTTGTAGAACAATACAGGACGTGTTTAGCCACAAGTCGCCGCAATTCAAGTTTGTTCATTTGTTTTAGGTAATTTAAAAATCTAACTAACACGCACTAAACGTCATTACCATCAGATGAAAAATTTGAGGTTTACAAAACTTCGTACTATATTTCTTGAAAATCCACCGCACGGAATCCGTGTTTTTTATTGTATGTCGTAAATGCATATCATGTTAATATTTATAAAGAAATCTCAAAGAGCCGATCAAGCTGATCGGCCTGTAGCCGATCAGCTTATAAAGGCAAAGTCCGGGGTATACCGAGCTTCCCTATCCCTATGATCGATATACCTTTCAACGCGGCTGGAAAATGAGTATTGGTATTGGTCAGCGCGGCATTTAAGATACGAGCAAAATGAGGTGAGTTTCGGGGAAAATTCTCAGGATACGATTAGATATACCACCTGCACCCGAAGCCAAAGAAAACGCCTGACAAGGTCACTGACTTCCTTAACCAATAGCGGTAAAACGGGTGAAGTTACGGGGAGATGCGATCTCGTGTCCACCTCGGAATCGACCCATCTATTATGTTATTAGCTTCTTCGATGTGCAGGAGACTAGGCAAACATTGGAACTCTTAAGCTACTTGCAAGCCATTCGGCTTTCTCACTATCCTCGAACGCAGGGGTAGGGTGATAAACCGGACGATTCAAGGAAGATTTAGCGGAAAACACTATATATAAGCCTGTTAACTATAACCCTACCGCCAGGATAACCCGCCGTCTAAAAAACATCATCAAAGACCAGGAGGGTCTATTTATGGAGGACGATTTCAATGGCCTATACAGATCGAAAACCGTCCAACCACCTAAATTATATGGACTGGCTAAAGTATTGTGAGTGAGATTGGCTCGCCATCATATGATCTGGCAAAACATGTGGCAGTTATGTTGCAAACAATGGTGGGAAATACTTCGTCATACGAGAAAGACTCGCGTCATTTCATTGACATTGTTCGAAAAATACGTGTGCAAACAGGCGAGATTGTGGTGAGTTTCGATATGGAATCGTTAATCACCAATGTTCCATTAGCAGAGTGTTTGGATATGTAAAGACGAAATTAAAAGTAAATGGGATATCCGAAAAGTACGTTACTCTACTGGAATAGCAATGGGCAGTTCTTTAATTAATTTTTGTAATTGTTTCTACCGGCTCTACCATTGGCTGTCTGATTTGAAAGAAGCGTAAGCGAAGAAGAAATAAAAAATTGAACATAGCAAGAGGAAAGGAATATGCGGAACTTAAACAAGGCTTAGTAAAAGGGAAACAAAGATTTAAAGAGAGGAAAGAAACAAGCAGTTCAAAAGTGTACACGAGAAGTCCCCTCGTGATTAATGGGAAAAAAGGAAAAAAGGCCCGAAATGTCCAAAAAGAGACAAAAAAGAAAGAAAAGTTAAATAAAAAATTTGTAGCAGCTCCTGAGATAATTTTTATTGATGCAACCGATAAATATGAGCCTAAAAATGAAGTAGCAGATCTATTCACAAAGTCTCCCGTTTGTGCAGATTTAGAAGCAAGAAAAACAAGATAACAAGAACTGAAGAGAAGAAAGTACCTGCTGAAAGTAATTGAAAAGCTGGAAGAGCAAAATATTATACATGAAGTGTAGTTTCATTCACAACCCCGGTATTTTTTAATATATTCGTCATTAAGTATAATGAAACGGGTCACTCACGTCTTAAAGGTCGAATATCTGCTAAGAAAACCGCCGCCGCGATAGGTGCTCATGATTAAGGACCGCGAACCGGTCTGAAACATGTCGAGCGATATTCGACCTTTAAGACGTGAGTGACCCGTTTCATTATATTTAATATGTCTCAAACTCACGGGAGTTTTCTATATAAAATATTCGTCATTACCATCTACTTGATATCATTACCATATCTAAAAACGTCATTCCACCTACTACATTGCCTACCGTCATTACCGTTTTCATGACGTAACTTTTGACGCCAAGAACTTCTAAGTTAATTAGTGTATAATGGTGCCTCCTGCAGATTTTTCTTCCTCTTTATTATATCTTTAAATTTAGGCCACTTAGCACGCATTCCTAACAATTTTTAAAAAAACTCCAAAAAAATATGAAATAATCAAAAAGGCGAATCCATTCAGCCTCGGCCGAAGATATAGAAGATTCGTAATAAATATATAATTAGGAGGACAATCTCATACAAATTGCTCTTAAAAATTCTTATTTACTCTCTATATAGTAAATACCCCTTTTTCGATGTTATAAGAATATATAATCTAGATAGAGATGTAATAATATTTATATTGATATCAACGTTGTGTAATAATTTCCTATTTTTTCTTGGTAAACTTCGGAGATAACAGGGAACGGTATTTTTTGAACATTTTCCTTTATAAATCGAAAATTATCCACCGTAAAAACTTTCAGTTGTGTTAGAATGTGCAGTTCAAGTCCTTTTATAAGTATAACATCCTACTTGAGATAGGCACTAGACTTTTTTCGACTCCTTCTTTGTATCGGTAAATTTTCACAGAAAATAAAAAGTATATTGAAAAAAACATATTCAATGCGTCTGGGTTAGCCTTCTTTATACCTATTCCAAATTTCAAATCGCTAGCCATATGATAGACAGACAGATAGACAAAGCGGCATCATAAGGGTTCCTTTTTACCATTTTGGCACGGAACCCTAAAAATGCTCCCGAAGTCGCCTTTAGAGTATGTACTCAAATTAAATAAATAAATGAATATTGGGGGACAATCTCACACAAATCGACCCAGTCCCAAACTAAGCAAAGCTTGTAACTATGGGTACTCGACGACGACATACATACTTTTTTTTTACTTGCGCTTTGGAAGGCACGTTAAGCCGTTGATCCCGGCTGCTGTCTACGACAGCAGTCGTTAAGCCAAGTTAGAGGTCTTCGGGCGGCTTGAGAACTTCTAACAGTCAAGTTGGCCACGTCCGTAGGGAGTACCCTCCGTTACCCTACACGTGACCCCTGGGTGGTGCTAAAAGTGCAACAAAAACTGGCAACCGTACTTGTCTTCTCGAAGATCTCACGGTTCGTAAATAAATGCCATACGATTAAATACATACATACTTATATAGATAAATACATACTTAAATAGATAGAAAACATTCAAGACCCAGGAACAAATATCGGTGCTAAATGCACAAATAATGGCCGGGACCTCCGGCTTCGTAGGCAGGCTCACTACCAACTAAGTCAAAGTGGTCGTCTGTTTTAAAATAAATAAACTGTGCGATTTGTTTACATGAATTGTACTGACATAAGTAATAAATATAGTAAAGATGACGCGACGAAATAATTGTTTATTATAGACTAGGTAGTCGTAAGCACTAAGCAGGCTGCGCCTGACGTAATAGAGCGAAACTATTGTGTATACCTTCAGTCTAGTTCAGTGATTATTATGTCTGATTACAGATTTTATTTTTTAAAACCTACGCGGTGTTAGTGTCTATCAGTGTGGTAATTTTGGTTCTTCTATGTTTTTCGGTTAAGGAGGAGTAGAGTCACAACGAAACACGCGGATCGGGGATTGTGGAGCTTCGTATCGCCTTCGGCTCGCTTTCCACCAATTAATAAATAGTTTGCTTTTGTTTTTGCCAAGAAATGTGTCGTTATTTTATTAGGTTTGTATCTAGTGTTGGTAAACACTTGGGTCTGTGGAGTCTTCTTTCCGAAGACTCGACTTAGTTTACTAGACTACAGTCATTTAATCGAAGCTTGAGTGTTCTGTAGAGTCCTGTCCTCTAAAAAGATTAGATCCTCTATAGAGACTTGAGTGTTTTGTTTACTAAGTGTAAGCAAAAGGCTTTTTACTCATTATAATTAGACACTCAACTGTACTTGTAGAAACACGTAATGCGGCCTACTCAGTGAAGTTAGTACTGTAGAAATCAGAACTTTGAATAGAAACTTCAAAAGTGAGTTTTTGCTATTGGATTCAAGTCTTTTCAGGCACGTCTAAAGTAAAACCGACTATAAAAGATACGATCGCTGGAGTCTTTTCTAAGGCTTGAGCAGTGACTACAGGACTCGAAAAAGGACTCAACTTATGACTCAAATGACTCAGAAGTCTTTAAGCTTGGAGTCCCATAAATATAAGACGACTTCTTGAAATCGAGACTCCAAAAACTTGAGTCTTTAGCAACACTATTTGTATCGTCCGTCACTGCAATCATGGACTTAAAATACATAGGATACATTCAAAAATCAGGCAGGATCACTATTCGTTATCGACTATGCCAAAGTCAATAAGATCTTCCGTATAAACCGGCCTGTGGCTTTATAGGACGTGCCCATTAAAGCGATAGGACTGCGCGGTGGGAGAGTTGCCTGCGGAAAATCCAGGGAAACTTCTGACACGACCAAGCGGGTGGCCTAAACATTGGAATACTCTAAGAGTTTGTGCTCCAGTGAGATTGCTCGAACTGCTTCAACCGAATCTGGGGTGTAAGTGGAATCGAGCTACTGGGAGTTTTGTCGCTGGTTCACCAAACCTAGCCTAGCTAACTTGAGTCCAGCAAGAAACTCAGCTAGGCACGACCTGGGTCGGACTGACTCTACCCCGGTATGCGGCGGTACCGGGACGAATAGGGACTACATGTGTCTGTGTTGTCGCGATTGTGCGGTGGAAGTTCCTGCCAGCGGGAAAGCCTAAGTGTACGCGTAGTGTTTGAGTAGGACGCCGTTAGCGCAGCGTTCCATCTTTTGATGGATGCTATGATTACGCGTGCCGGCTTAAAACATGTCGACCCAATATGTGAGTGACCCGTTTTATTACAATTAATTATTGTATATTTTCATTTTCAGATCACTGCACATCCTAACGCCAGAGTGATGAAATATGTACGTTATACAGAACCAAAGCACGAACTAGTTATCCCCATAATGATACACTATGACACAGCAATGGCTCATCAAGCGTCCAAAATATATGGATACAAGAAAACCAAAATAAGACAAAAGAGACCGAATTTTTCACACAAAGATATATTGAGAGAAGTCGAAAAAGTATATAGCTTTAAGAATCTCAACCAAAGAGTAAAGTTTAATTTATTGAATATTAGGGAAGTGAACGATAACATTTTTAATGCAGATAAGAATATTAGTAGATATCTGGGTAATTACTGCACCTGGCAGGCAAAAGTGAAGGATATGAATATGAAGCCGTTCTTCTCCGTTTTGCTGACTGGTCTGGACTTGTACCATAAGGAGAAAGTTACAGAAAGCAAAGGTATTTAAAATAATCATAAATTTCAAATTTAATGGAGAAATGTAATGTTCCGAGCAGGATTAAACACTTACATTTTTATTTTTAAGGTTCGGTACCTCGAAAGGAAAAAAACGGAACCCTTTGTTGTCCGTCCGTCCGTCTGTTTGTCTGTCAAGACCCTTATTCTCAAGAACGCGTGGAGATATAAAGCTGAAATTTATATCAAATACTCAGATCTACTGTCAATACTGTCAATACTGTCAATAATCAAACTTCTAAGCCAACGCATTCAAAAGATACATCCGTTTATGCCGCAAATTTTCGATACTCGCAAAGGAATCAAAACCTACAGGGTACTTCCCGTGAACACAGAATCTTGAAATTTGGTACAAAGCAACGCCTTATAGCATACATCATATAATATTAATATTTTTTGGAACCCTCGGTGCGCGAGTCCAACTCGCACTTGGCCGGTTATTATCCCTTTGAATGCAATTGGAATTTAACCCTTTCTTTACGGGGACTTGAACGCCTAGCACCGCCTCAATACGGGCATGTTTTTGCGAGAGTCAGCGGTTAGACATATTTTTACTTACGTGTATTTTCTGACATATAACAGCTATGGGCTTGAAATTTTATACACACATTAAAAACATTATGCACGTTTGATAACTACTCACTTATCGCACTTATAATCACTAATACTATATATTTCACGCGTAATATCTCACACTAAAACAGAATAAAAATTTAAATTACTACAAGTGATTTTAACTATTGTTAGTTTTGTAAATATTAGTTTATGATATTTTGAATAGAACAAGGCCTTTAAATGATAATAAATATTAATATTCTTTAAATCACGAAACGACCATAACACTTGCAACTGCCCCACTACTAAAACTCGATGATATATGAAACAAAACAATTTGCCGCCATATTGAGTTACTTTTTTTGCACTTGTGGAGTACGGGTGTCAACCCCAGTTGACAGAAAAAATGCGGGATTTTTAAATAAGTATTTATTTCAACGCCATCTACTGAAATGTCCTGGAATTTTTTTCTTTGTATCTATACTAATGCTACTACTAAATATTATCGTTATTACCAAGACATAAGGCCTAAGTTTGTTGAAAAAAAATCTCAGACTTCGTCCTTGTTTCGATCAACTATAGTTGACACCCGTACTACAGTGATGTTGCCTAATTGGCAACTCTGGTTGTCACCCGTACAGAAAGGGTTAAAAAAATTGTTATACACACACAATTAGTATCTAATCAAAATCATATATAACTTTAAACATACCGTTAAGGGATTATTTTACCTCAATGAACTTCGATCTGTAACTGCACTTTTTCGTTTTGTTTTTATCGCATCGTATCAATGGTAGTATTTAATAATAAATACACCATCTCACTTTACCTCAACCTGTCACTGAAACTAAGATATACGCCATCAAACTTTGTAAGTTCTACAATAAATAAGCAGTTTTTTTGCAATTTTCTCGGAAACTATAAAGTAAATAAAAAAGCGCAGATGTAATTACGGATAAGTGGTGCTAAAACCCAATTTTGAACTTCGTCTTTCCAGCGATATCTTGGTCGGCCGATCGGGCGTCGACCATTTGGACGTTCATCTATGACTGATGTAATGAGGGATATTAGGAAAACAAGAAATTTTATTACACAAATTTGATTAAAAACTGAAATAACCAGCAGAAATGTACGAGTATAATAAACATAGTATCAACAAATAACTATTAATAACCTTACTTTTAGACCATATTTGTTCTTTTGGACAACAGATGGGAGGTTTTATAGTACTCTATTCTTATAAAAATAACTTGTATTGATGTGCAAAGACAGAAAAATATAAAGAGTATAAACGTAATTTAATTCAATAACAATTATGATGACATTGATGACGATGATTGTTTTAATAATATCTACCTGAATTACCCTATCAATTCGGGCTTATAACATAAAGCATCTATCAGAGACATACTGTATTTTTTTTGTCATGGGAAATACTTTCGAGCGATTCCGACAAGATTTTTTCATGGATGTATTGGAGTCTGTTACACGGTTATTATTATCACAATACTGGTGTGTCAATATTATCGCGGTTTACAAAGCTGTTTGGATTTGGCGTCAATCTTCATAAAAATGAACGTGATACGGATCGTGATATGAGTGTATCGCGTGATAATAATAACCGTGTAACAGGCCCTATTGTTACGTCTATAACTTCTGACAGCTGATAATGCATGTATCTATCCAGAGAGTTTTTATAATGCTTCCTTCCGCCATCACCCAACGCGACGAAATTTCCATCCTCACCACTTAGATGGTTGGCAGTCCTTAACTGTGCGTTTCTCCAGAAATTTCTTGCCTCGCACAGCTAAACTGTGGAATGAACTGTCGCCTGCGGTATTTCCGGACCGATTCGACCTTCAAACCTTCAAGAAAAGAGCGTACTCCCATCTTATAGGCCGGCAACGCACTTACAACCCCTCTGGTGTTGCGAGTGTCCATGGGCGGCGCTAATCGCTTACCATCAGGCGATTCGTCTGCTCGTTTGCCACCTATGTCATAAAAAAAATGCTTTCAGTGTTTGTAAAAAGTTCGGTGAACAATCCATAGAGACAAATTTGGAAACTTCTCGTTGCATTGTTAAGTTAGGTTAGGTTAGGCACAAACAAAGGTCTCACGATCATCATCATCAGCCGTAGGACGTCTACTGTTGTAAATAGGCCTCCCCCAGAGACAGTCACAACGATCGGTCAGGGGCCGCCCGCATCCAGCGAACTCCCGCAAGGTTCTCGAGTGGCGACCGCATAATAGAAGGCGCAGCGTGGATAGACCCGTACCGTGGCCGCGGGTAGATGAACTGACGACTTGGTAAAGGTCACGGAAATCCGCGGGTGACGCAGGATCGTTCATTGTGACACTCTTTGGGGAGACATAGGTTTATGTGCAGTGGACGACAATCGGCTGATATGATGATGATGATGATATTGTTCCTTTATTGGCTTCCAGGACGTGGCTACATGGGCCAGATGTGCAGCTTGAACAAGAGCTGCGCTGTGGTGAAGTGGCACCCTAAAGACTTAGTGTACCTGCTGGCACACGAAATAGCTCACAGGTCAGCAAACCAAATATGCCAAAATGGTATTTAATTTTGAATTAAAAATAAAATAAATAAATATTGGGGGACAATCTTACACAAATCGACCTAGTCCCAAACTAAGCAAAGCTTGTTCTATGGGTACTAGACGACGATATACATACTTATATATATAAATACATACTTAAATACATAGAAAACATCCAAGACCCAGAAACAAATATCCGTGCTAAATACACAAATAATGCCCTGGCCGGCATTCGAACCCCGGACCTCTAGCTTCGGAGGCAGTGTCACTACCAATTAGGCTAAACAGGCCGTCCTCTTCGCGCTCATACACTTCCTTAAGTGGTTTACTTTCGAGCACGTTATACAGGGTGTGGCCTGTAATAGAAGCAATAAATTTAAAGGACGCTTCCTTAGAGCATCTGCAGTAACGTCTTGTGTCCAAAAAAAAATTATCTTCTTTCAATTGGGAGAAATTTTGATCTAAAGTTATGACCTCCAAGTAATGGATCTTGGCACCCAGAGATTATAGCGCGGCAGTCAATGCTGATTTTGAGGTTGTATCTAGTTATTACTCATAAGATGACCTGATGCCCAGTTCGGTTTCCGACCTGGGCTATCCACTGAGATGGCAGTACTGTGTCTCAAGCATACTGTCCAGTATTACACCACGAGAAAAACACCAGTATTTGCATGTTTCCTGGATTTGTCGAAAGCTTTCGACCTTGTATCGTACAGCAAACTATGGGAAAAGCTTTCAAAACACACCGAGCTGCCAGAAGAAACAGCTAACATACTTAAATACTGATATGCTAATCAGTGTAATTTTGTAAAGTGGGGGGGTAGCTTATCGGACGTGTACAAGTTAGAGTGCGGTGTCCGGCAAGGGGGGTTAACTTCGCCAAGGCTCTTTAACTTGTAGATGGACGGGTTGATACGTGAGCTCAGCAGTGCCGGGGTCGGCTGTTCAGTTGATGGGGTGTTTTTTAACAATAATTATCAGTTACGCTGACGACATGGTACTGCTGAGTCCATCAATCAACGGACTTACAAAGCTACTAGATATATGTGTGCGGTATGCTGAGAGCCATGGCCTTGTGTATAACCCGAAAAAGAGCGAGTTACTAGTATTTAAGTCCGGAAATAAAACTTAATTAGATATTCCGCTAGTCAAAATTCGGGGCACTCCTCTTGAACGTGTCTCACGTGTTAAATATCTTGGCCACTGGGTTACAGATATCCTCACGGACGACGTGGACATGGACCGGGAACGTAGGGCACTGTCTGTTAGATGCAATATGTTGGCCCGTAGGTTTGCAAAATGCACTAAAAGCGTCAAACGGACTCTTTTCAAAGCCTTCTGCCAGTCATTCTATACATGCAGCCTATGGGTCAACTACACCAAAAAAGCATACAGTGCGCTACGAGTCCAGTACCATAATGGATATAGGGCACTGATGGGACTGCCACGGCATTGCAGCGCATCAGGAATGCTTGTCGAGGGAAATATAGACTCGTTCCAGGCTATAATGCGCAAAAGAACAGCATCCCTGATGCGCCGTCTTACAAACAGCACCAGCAATAGTTTGCTGGCTATTGTAGCTGGAAGGGTGGACGGATCCTTTTTTGAACACTGGACACGAATGCACATCAGCATGTGTCCAGTGTTCAAATAAATTACCGCAATACTTTTAATTTAATAATAGTTTTAGAAATAAATACTTAATACTAACATAATCTTAAGGCAAACGCTACTTGTACTAACAACATATATGGATGTAACTGATCCGAAATAAAGAATAATAAATAAATAAATAATCTGGCCACACCCTGTATTAGGGCATACTCACTGGTCCTAATATTTTTTTTAATGATAAAGATCTAGAGGTAAGGACGATTTTCGTATTATTTCTATTAGTATGTAGCCAACATTGACAATTGTGCTTCTTTGCCTTGATTTACTGGTCAGGCGCACGGCCCGCAACTTTTCCTCGGGCAAAATTGTCTCGGCCCCAGTGCAAAAGAAATACAGGGTTGCTCCAAAAGAATTAAACGAAATTAATGAGGGCTATCGCGTATGTATTCATCGCTGGAAGCGCTAGTATTTATTTATTTAATCGTATGGCATTTATTTACGAACCGTGAGATCTTCGAGAAGACAAGTACGGTTGCCAGTTTTTGTTGCACTTTTAGCACCACCCAGGGGTCACGTGTAAGGTAACTAATGGTGGGTACTTGCTCCCTACGGACGTGGTGCAACTTCGGCCCCCTTTGTCAAGCGAGTGAGCAACTTGACTGTTAGAAGTTCACAAGAAGGGCTCTAACTTGGCTTAACGACTGCTGTCGTAGACAGCAGCCGGGACCAACGGCTTAACGTGCCTTCTAAAGCACGAGAGCTCTCAGTTAGTAACCACTCAAAGCGGTCACCCATCCAAGAACTGACCTTTTTTTTTTGTCCCAGAGAAATGCGTGACGCATACCAGTACGTAATATGAGGCCTGCGGGGAGAAGCCAGATATTACGCATTAGTTATGTGGGACTCTCCGGTCCAAACGAGGACCAGCCTACCCACTAAAACTCTGGGATGCTGCCTCCACCGTGCCCGAGTGGTGATGCCATGGGATCGCGAACATTTCACCACGACATCACCGGCACCATCGCCCTAAGGCGAACCCTCACCAAAAGGCACACTGTAGCATGACTAGTGTGCCTTCCCGCACCGACCTCCCTACACCCCGGGAAGGTTAGGGACCAGCACCGACACACGGTGATCTGGTCCCACCCGCGCCACGGCACCGGGAGGACAAACGCCCCTACCCCGGCGCCCAGCGGGAGGACAAACGCCCCTACCCCGCAGCCCTCCGCAGCCGAAGCCACCGGCCCCCCAGTGGGCCGTGTAATTTTTTATAGAGGTTTTCTTCCTCGCGACTGCAAGCCTACCGCAAGCGGGGTCTTCACAGTCCCCGGTCCGGACATCATCGGCCCTCTGCCTAGTCGAGATTACGGGGCCGTTATATTTGACGAGGCAAACGGTCGGTGCCTCGAACCGCACTACGCCGCCGAAGCGGCCCACCTTCGTCGGACCTGGGGATTTCTCCGTGGAGAAGTCCTTGGTCCGATACCTTCCTCCCCCCTGACAGGTTATTGGTAGCCCGACAAGTGATCACTTAGGGTCCTCTAAATGATCACTTGCCGTGCCTCCAGGACGCACCGGCCAAGACTCTACCCTTACCTGCGGATCAACCGGATCAACAGGTATTGGTAGAGCCCGGACACTCGAGGAGGTTACCTGTCTCGCGCCCCATCCAAGATCTGACCTGCGCCCACATTGCTTAACTTCGCATACCGCACGCGGCAGGCGGGTGCCGCTGGGGCACGAGCGCTCTAAATCAGGCGAGGCGCTAGTGAAGCGCGAGGTCTCCGAAATGTCAAATGTCACTGTTTGTGATTGGGCTGCACCGATTTCGTTCTAATTAGAATAATGTGTTGAACATTTTGCGATACTTGAGATTAATTATTGCAAATATGAGTTATGGGTCCATTAATGTCAGTGCTTTGAGGCAGTTTTATCTTATGTGTCTTTTATACCGAATAAAAATCGGCCAAGAGCATGTCGGGCCATGCTCAGTGTAGAGTACCGTAGTTGAACAATGAACTTACTTTTAAAAAATCGGTAACAAGCAAAAGGGAATACCTTCGTAGAGTTTCATACGTCTTTTAATAAGAAGGGAAGACTTATTACGATAACTCAAAAACAGCTCATGTCCGCTATAGTTTTCGTTGAAAGTCTTTATTAAGCTTTAATTTCATGATTGGTTTTCATAGTTAAGGACCCAAAGTTAGAGGGGGGACACATTTATATCCGAAAATATATTAGAAATAGAAATAGAAAATCATTTATTCGTGACAATTACAAATACTTAGGAAGAAGCATAAAATAACATCAAAAAAGAAAAAGAATTGTCACGAATTGGTCCCAATTCAGCATGTAGCTGGCATTATTTACTTTATCAAAAAGTGTTTGATGAAGACCTCTATTCATTTTGAAAGACCTATCCAACAACACCCGAAAACATAGGGTTGTAACAAAAAATATTTCATCCCCACTTTACGTGTAAGGGAGATACCAATAAAAACATTTTTAAAGTAAAAGTAAAGTAAAATAAAGTTTATTTGCAAGAATGTGTACATAATATGTTAACATTAATTATATTATGAGTCGCAGTATTCAGCCTTAAACGGCAAGCAAATATTATCATAATACTCTATTAATAATTACAAATAAAAATATTGATGAACTAATTATATTAGGAAAAACAATTTAAGGTTGTAAATTAATTTAGTTGCGTGCAATGTCCAAAAATTCCTTTACGGAGTAAAAACATCGTCAATTTTGTCCTAAATTCTATATTGCACAAAAGTTTAATTTCGTCTGGTAAGTTATTGTACACTAATATGCAAGAATAGGAGGCATTGCGTCTAGTTTTTATATTTTATTATATGACTTTTTCAGTTTTATTTATTTAAATATCCATACCAAATTGCATCTTTCTTTTACTATGCGAAGCGAAGCAATGTGGGCCCAGGTCCGTTCTTGGATGGGTGACCGCTTTGGGTGGTTACTAACTGAGCGCTCCCATGCAAAAGCACGTTAAGCCGTTGGTCCCGGCTGCTGTCTACGACAGCAGTCGTCAAGCTAACTTAGAGGTCTTTGGGCGGCAAAAAAACTTCTAACAGTCAAGTTACCCACTCACTTGACTAGACACTTGACCGACGTGACCCCTGGGTGGTGCTAAAAGTGCAACAAACTGGCAACCGTACTAGTCTTCTCGAAGAGCTCACGGTTTGTAAATAAATGCCTTAAGAATTATTATTATTAACTCTAAATATTTCCTTCAAGCTTGGGAGTGTATCACGATGGCACCCACAACAGCTGTAGAACTGGATTTATCATGAACCCTCAGTACAGTCGAGAAGAGATACCACAGTACTGGTCCACTTGCAGCAGAACTCATCTTCAGGAGTTCTTGAGGTAAGTTCTCAACTATTTTTACTGGTTCGAGCTAGCGTATGGCCCGCCTGCACAGATAGATTAGGTAAGATAGCCAATTCGGTCGTAAAACATGATCATATATGTAGTCGTATCCGGTTTGAAGGACCACTTTTGTAGAAGTGGTTATCTACAATTAAACTGTTATTTTTAAAATTAAAGGGAATAATTAAAAATGTTAGTGCTCCGAGCAGGATTCGAACAAGAGCAGGAGGTTTTTAAAATTTTCCCTTCAATTTTAAAATTGGAATCCTCGTTAGCAGCGTGACTGCTTATTACAAAATTCATAAATTGCTAACCCCTCACTGCATACGAGGTCATATATGGCAGTTTTCATTTTTGACCTAATTGTATCTGGTCTGGTCAAGGTTGAAATTTAAACAAATAATTCCATATAAACGTCAAACGGGACTGATGTAACAACCTAACTATATATTATTTCCGATATTATAGGGTGGAACGCACGCGCACTGTGCGAGATCAGACGAGAACGTGTCGCCAGCTTGCACTACATATTATAAATAATAATAAATATTATTGGACTATTTTTTTAAGTAGACAAATCGAACTAGTCCCATAGTAAGCTCAATAAGGCTTGTGTTATGGGTACTAGGCGACGATACATTTAATAGATATATGCTTAAATACATAGAAAACATCCAAGTCTCAGGAACAAATGTTACTGCTCACCACAGAAACAAATGCCCTTACCGGGATTCGAAACCGGGACCTCTAGCTTCGGAGGCAGTGTAACTACCAACTAAACAGGCCGACGAATTATATTATATTATACCATAATTATACCATATTCATGTATTTATCTATATAAGTATGTATATTGTCGTCTAGTACCCATGGCACAAGCTTGGCTTAGTTTGGGACTAGGTCTATTTGCGTAATATTGTCTCCCAATATTATTATTATTATATTTTGTTTTATCATTAAAAAACATTTCTGATCTAAGTTTGAATTTAATCACGTTTGCATGTATTTTTGTTATGTAAACTCGTATGATAATATGCCGAAAATACTTTGTTTCAAATAAAAAAGAAATTATTGACATCGGTTCACATGATAAATAATTATAAGTACTTGAAAAATCAACACCACGTTATTCAGTCGCGCCAATTAGTTACAAAATGCGCGTAAAGATGGCGCTGTACCTATGTTCGTTTCGAGCTTTAGTTAGGAAATCAAGGCGACGTTAGTATACAAAGAAAACAAAGTTGATAGTACCGCATGCCCCCCCAAACGACCGCGAAGCCGAGAAGAAGAAAAAGCGGCGGGCGGGAGCGAAATGTCATAGGTATTTTGCTCTTTGACTTGAATTTACCGATGTGAGATTTCCTCACTTGACGAAATACGTTTGCGCAGTAGTAATACCATGCGCAGAAGTGAGGCAGTACTGCATTAGTATCGGTTGACACTGACAGCTGACAGTTTTCTCATATCGTACCGCCCCCGCATCGACAAGTCAGGAAGGCGCCTTAGATAACCACAAACTTTACCAGTTACTACTTATTAGTGTAGATTATTGTTTTTTTCAATAATTGCAAGGATAGCCTTGTATAACGATAATTTGATTGTTACAGGGATAAGGAGAAATCGTGGTGCTTGTCAAGGAAATATACTTATAAACGGAGATCTAGATACAACTATAAACAGTTCAATCTATAAATTCCCCTCATGTGTTAGCTAATCATAAAACATTACAGTTATCTGCAATAGTTATTTTTCATCACACTTGCTTGTATTGCACGCAAGCGAATAAAGTAGTTATAGCCGGTTTACCTCCCACGGAAGTTATGAGTTTGCGTGTGATCTGATCGGTTAAAAAAATCTAGACGCTCCACAAAAGGACTGCTCTGTGATTGGTTGAAATATTGAAGCTGAAAAATCCAGTTGGCCGCCCGCCGCAAGAATAATAATAATAAATATAATAATAATAATAATATAGCCATTTATTCCAATACATTTTAACATATTTAATACAGTATTATTTAACAAAAAACAGTAAACGTATTAATTAACATGCTTTTTTTTTACATGTAGTAAAATGCGCTAGCTTTAACATACATATATGAATTTCATTCTAAACGTTTACTCAGATATTATAAGATATATATATTTTATTACTATTACATTAAGATTCATTTTATTTTCTGAGTTTGTTATTTCAAATGGATATTAATTAATTTATATAAAACTATTGGATTGTCCATTTCTGGACATAGGCCTCCTCCAGCCTGTGCCACTCCGTTCTATCGACGGCGAGCCTCGTCCAGGCGGCGCCCGCCGTAGCGACGATGTGCCATGATGATGACGCCGCAAGAATACTGCTTTGTAATTGGTTGAAATATTTTGTCAATTCAAATTAGTGCACGAGTTATTTTTTTCCTCGCAAATGTGATGAAAAACGTTGTGATTAACGTACGCCGGGCATGAGAATATTGCAAATTCTAGTCATCAAAAGCGCTGCTCCTTTGTCGTCGCGCTTCTGACAGACTCTCGTTCGCATTTTTCCACTTACGCCCCTCGTTAAACAATGTACTAATATTATTCAAAAAATTCTGAAGCTTTCGGGATTTGGGTGAGGACCTATTTTTCGTGCCATCGTTAAGGCATTTAATTCGACTACAATTTAATTGTTTCCATTGTGACACGAAAATTTGTCATACAATTTATATGGGTAACTTTCGTGTCACAACGGAATCCATTCCATTGTAGACGAGTTAAATGCCTCTACGATGGTCAAAAAATTTGGTCTTAACCCATTTGCCATTCTGTGCAAAGAATCGTTGAGTCATCATCGCCCTATATAAGGTGTTAATATATTAGCTGCAGATATTTTTACAGCTGATAACATTATAGCTTTTATGATGTTTTTTTGGAGAAAACTGAAAAACAAATTTGTTACGTAAAAACACCCTGTTAATGTGATTATTAAATGAGAACTCATTGAACAGATTCTAGTACCTCTTAGCCACTTCACGTCGATAAATCAAATACTTGATTGTTAATGTCATGTTATTTTCTGTCTAATTGTGTCATTTGCAAATCAATTTTACTTATTTTGAAATGCCTTCTTTTCTTCATGCCTGCTTTTAAAATTACTTTAACTCACTTATCAAAGGCTAGTATTAGTTTAACTATCCTAATGGATGGATTTTCTTGACTAGTTATAACACGACAGCCCCAATTTCCATTATACATTACATCCTACATTTGTAGTTTTTCCGCCGAACCATAATGACATTTAAGACAAACAATTGTTGACATGAGTGACATGACAGATAGTGACATGACAGACGTCTTATCAGGCACAGGATGATTCTTTTTAGACGAAATTACAAATTAATTTTTTGTTCGGTAAATAAAAAATAAAAAAATGGAAAGGTTTCTTAATTTCTATTTAACGTGAATTGTTTTAAAGTAAAGTATCATCTGTTAAAATATCTGCAACTAATAAATTAACACCTTATATACATTCCACTGCTGGGCACAGGCCTCATAGATGAGAGGGAAGTAAAGTAGTCCCCACGCTACCCTAATGCGTGGGTCGTTCACGTACATTTTTGAATTTCTTCGTGGATGTATGCTCTCGGCACATACACAAAGTGATAAGGAGTATTATCATTCGACACATACACAGAGAGATAGGGAGTACCATCATCAGCGCTTTTCCAGTACAGTTGCAACCTGAAGGCTGCCCCGGGTCCGCTACCTAATCCCACGAATTGGCGTAGGCAATAGTTTTTACGAACGCGACTGCCATCTGACCTCGCAACCCAAACCCAAGGGGAAAATTAGACTCCTATGTACTGGACGACGAACAAGCCCAATTCCAAACAAACCGAAAATCGATGTACAATTTAGCCATTTGTATATTTTTATAATCGCCTCAAAAAGCTCTTTCGTATATTCACGATAGGTGTCTGTTTTTTTTTCCGATACAAAAAAATGGGTTGGCACTCCCCTCTTAAGGACTTTCAAACTAATTATATACGAGTACTTAAATCTCCTCTCATCTCATCTTTCTCATCTAATTATTTGGAAATGACGTTATAAGTTGATATAGTAAAAGTTTTATAGGAAAAACTATTTTATTAAGTATTTTTAGCGCATTTTAATAAAAGCTTGTTTTTAAAAATGTTTTTTATTTATTCATTCCTTTTGGTTATGACCTAAGTATAATATTAAAACTAATATTATCATATCATTTATATGCTCACTGATTGTATTAATCACTCGATGACTTGATCGACCGACACAACAACCGGGATTAACCGTTTATGCGACGAGTTATTTCCAAAGAGACCGTTCTGTTAAAGGAACTCGTCGGGGTTGGATCACTAGTTTCATGCAGACCACTTTTTAAAAAACTTAATGTACTTACTTTGACGGGCATTTATATTTACGAACATGCAAAATTTGTAAGAAACAACCCTGAGTTATTTGATAAACCAACCCAACATCCACGATTACGTAGCAGGGATTTGTTTAAACTCAAACAACCGATATATAAGACGGCCCTGTATAATAAAAACTGCTTCATGATGTCTGGAAGAATATATAACAATATTCCGTTAGAATTAAGAAATCTGCCGAACACTTTGTTTCTATCAAAGCTTCGTTTTTGGCTTAAAGAAAAATGCTTTTATAATTTAAATGCCTTTTTAAATAAATTGTAATTTTAATTTTAATTTGCATGCCACTAAAACGGTGAATTATGCTGAACGTATTGTTTTATGTCCATCTTTTATTATGTACCTACCGTAATTCCGCAAATAAATATTTTTATGATTATGATTATGAACCCGCTAGGTCAGCGCTCGTCTCGTAGGCGCTTTCCGCTACATACGGTTTTTCGCATGTTATCGGCTACGAACGAAGCGCTACGAAATCGCATCACTGGAAGTGTTAATAGACTATTCAATGCACTTGGTTTTCATTGACTAACCGCACGACCGATACAAATACTTACAATGAATAAAAGAATAAATTATAGAAAATGACATAATTAAAGTTTTTGTATAATATTTGTTGTTTCATTAGAATACAAAATAATTTTTAAGAAAAAAAAACCGACTTCAGGGGGGGAGGCCGGTGAAAGAAATATACTTAGATGGTGCACTCTTAGATTCCATACAATAAAATAAAAATGGCTATAAGTATGTTTATAATGGTAGAAGACTATGTACCCTCAATTCCTCATGGAATCATGGAAAAACCTTGCTTGCTTGACAAACAAAATAAAGAGATCAAATCGCCAAACTTAAACTACGCGTCGTTGAAGAGTTCCGTTCTGATCATCATCAGCAGTTCCACTTCTACAAATGTCACTTTTATGAATGTGCCTTTCACATTTGAGGAGTTCCCTCGATTCATAATGGATTCCATCATCAGAGAGCATGACAAAAATCAATCGTGAAAATAGAACTTGCTTAACAAACACAGCTAGAAGGACAAATCGCCAAACGTGAACTTTTCGTCGTTGAAGAGATCTGTTCTGATCATCATCAGCAGTTCCACTTCATCAAATGTCACATTTTTGGATGAAAATGCTCGATTTGTTGATAAAAACTTAAAAATCTTTATATGTTTGCCTTTAAGATTTAAGGAGTTCCCTCAATTTCTCATAGATCCCATCATCAGAACTGCGTTTTGACAAAGACGGGACCAACTTCGATATGTATACTGACAATCAAAAAAATAATTTTCCAAGTCGGTTAAGAGGGCGCAGTACGTTTGGTTCTCCATACAAACGTATTTATGCTCTCATTTTAAAACACCATGCTAGAATAACATGAAACTTTGTATACACAATGGGATCCAGCTTGTCTAGGGCGGAAATTAGTTTCTGTTGCTAGAAATTATAATGGCGAAAAAATACAACGACTATTAAGGCCCTCTAGTCCTGCGAGAGTAGGTATTTAGCGCTGTCCTGGCGGTGCGTGAACAAGCCCGCGCGGACGAAGCGACTGTGAACTCGGATGACCCCGCTAGCTTCATACTGGTCACAGTATAGAAATATAACTGTATTTTGACTTAAGAAATGCATTAATTATGATTAAACTTTAGTATGTAATTGATATCATTTTTTAATAAATCGGTAGTAAATAAATAATTGAAAGTAGAACTTACGATAGGATCCATTTATAATGAAAAAAAAAAAACAGAATTCATAGTACAACCCTGAAATTCGTACAACCATTCATTCTATTTAATCTATGAAACCTAAGAACCTAAGAAATATGTCTTATACCTCTCTACCCGCTTTGTTTAATATGTCATGCAATTTTTATCTATTTGTGTTATATTTATACAGGATGTTGTATTTATTTGTCGTGTGCGTGTCATCATCATCATCATCATATCAGCTGATGGACGTCCACTGCTGGACATAGGCCTCCCCTAAAGAGTGCCACAATGACCGATCCTGCGCCACCCGCATCCAGCGGACTCTCGCGACCTTTACCCGGTCATCAGTTCACTTTGTGGGGGCTTATCTACGCTGCGCCTCCCTGTACGTGGTCGCCACTCGAGAACCTTTCCGCCCCAATGGCCATCGGTTTTACGTGCAATGTGCCCCGCCCACTGCCACTTAAGTTAAGCGGTTCGGAGGGCTATATCGGTTACTTTGGTTTTTCTGCAGATGGCCTCATTTCTGATACGATCGCGCAGATATACTCCCAGCGTAGCCCTCTCCATTGCTCTTGATATTGGGTGATTTTGAGCCTTCTTATGAGGCAACGACGTTTGAGTGCCATATGTCATCACTGGCAACACACACACATTAGTCAAAGACTATCGTCTTGAGACACTCGATTATGGTATATATCTATCTCTTAGGGATAACCCACAATAACCATTTTGTATCCTTTACTTATTACGAAAAATAATGGCTTATTTACGAAGCGATTTTAAGCAATACAGCAATAATCCTTCTCCAATCTCAGAACATAAAAAAGGGAGAAGTGCGCTAGTGCTTCCTTTCAACGAAAACCAATGTCTCCAGTTTTCTCCCACCAAGTCCACACACACACATTGAACCGTGAAAACCTCGGGTGGTGCCGCCGAGTTTACTGACATCATGCGATTAGAGACATTCTGTAGTATAATTAGTTTCAGCATTGGACCCGAGCGAAGCCGGGGCGGGTCGCTAGTATACCATAATCAACTTCAACTTCGAGTATAAAGTGTCCGATTGTAACGACAGTTGGTCTCCAATCCACCACCACACCATATCAGCCAAAGGACGTCCACTGCTGGACATAGGCCTCCCCCAAATTCACGGGGGGTATTTGCCATAATCGCCACGCTTGGCATGCGGGTCGGTGATCGCAGTATCTCCACCGCACTCCAGGGATGCTGCTGCCCATCCCCCGGTGGTCTCCAATAAAATACCTTAAATACATTTTGCATTTAATATAGATCAATATGTCCCTTTACAGCATGTAATTTAAATGAATATTTTCGAAGATATTACTGATTTAAAATGCAGGAATATAGCGGTTGCGGCGGTATCGGCCGGGTTGTACTATATAGAGACATTCTGTAGTATAATTAGTATCAGCACTGCACCCGTGCGAAGCCGGGGCGGGTCGCTAGTATACAATAATCAACTTCAACTTCGAGTATAAAGTGTCCGATTGTAACGACAGTTGGTGCTACATGGGCATTTGACATGATCTTCGTCTTGTACATATTCAGCTTAAGACCAACTCTCTCGGAGGTTTTACCGAGGTCATTGAGCATGGTACTTAAATCCTGTATGGTCTCAGCCAAGACTACTATATCGACAGCAAACCGAAGGTGAGTGATGTACTCGCCGTTTATGTTGATGCCTAGGCTTCTCCAGTCCAAAGTCTTGAAAACATCCTCCAGTGCAGCGGAGAACAGTTTGGGAGAAATAGCATCTCCCTGCCTGACTCGCGGCTACAACCTACAACGGAATAGGTATCGAGTTCTTGTCCTGGAGTCGGACTCACATAGTGGCGTTGTCGTACAAACACTTCAGTACTTCGATAATAGCGGTAGTCTACTTGGCACCGCTGGAGAGATTGTAGTACAGCCCAGGTTTTGAACCGAATTCGAAGGCCTTCTCGTAGTCCACAAACGCCAAACAGAGGGCACAGGTAACAGATTATATTCCTCAGTCTAGTGCAAAACCTGACGAAGCGTATGGATATAAGTTGATAATACACAGGCCCAGTAGTAGTGAACCACGACTGTCGTAAAATTATTACTAATATAGTTTTTTGACCGAGCGAGCGAAGCGAGCGAAGCATCCTTGTTTCAGCTTTCGAGAAAAATTCTTTCATATGTCTGTCTGTTCGAATGTTCTCCTCTACAGGTTGCATTTCTCAACCGATTCTCGTGACATTTTGTGAGCAGGTTCGATAATTATAATGTTTTTTTTTCGAGACGGTTTTTGTAAAATTTGAAAACTTTTTATTTGCGTGGTCTACAGCTCATACAGCCACTGGTTTTAAGCTTTATTGTAACAGCTAACGTAAAATACAGACAGAATATTTTTTGGTGGTTTAATTTATTTGTCAAAAGTTCTTAGCTCTCAAAGCATAAAAAACATTGCGAAGTTTTTACTTTTTACTATTTATGCGAAAGATTACCGTATTCTTTTAAAATAAATACCAGAAATGATTTTTACATAAAGATGATAAAAGAATCAATATGGTATATGAAATAATACCGAACTTGCCACGGTAGCTACCTGGAAATGGGTAGATCTTTTAAAAGAAGATTAGCTGGAATGATAGTGTATAAATTTTAAAAGGGTCGGTAACGCGCATGTGACTCCTCTGGAGTTGCAGGCGTCCATAGGCTGCGGTGATCGCTTACCATCAGGCGGGCCGTACGCTTGTTTGCCACTGACGTGGTATTTAAAAAAAGACGGCCGGAACTAATGTGGTGAAGCTCATAACTTAAAAAAATATTCAAGTGCAAAGCAGTAGATCTCTTACTATATCTACAATTTCTGGTAATAAACATTTCATTTATAATTTTACCAACTTTGGTTCCATTTCTGCAGGGGTTCAGTTCAGTTGTTATACTGTCATTTTTATATTGCGGCACTATGACCATAATTTATTTGTTAATAATTACGACTTTTTTCATTTGGGTTTTTATTGCCCTTCTTAAATAATTTGCAACAATTATATAAATTCGTCAAAAACTGCTTGTTTGGTGCACAAAACGGTCGCGGATAAAACTGACACAGGTCCGTTGTCCGTAAGCGCCAGCGCGCGACTGATCGGGCCTGCCGAGCCTCCGCGCTCGCGGATTTTGTAGGTATTTAAACATATTAATTAATACAATCATTTTATCTATTTAAATTCTGCAAAAATGACTAGAAATACTGAATGGCTTTAGTTTAGTTCAAAAACTTTATTTAAAACATCAATAGTTTCGTCGTCAGATTGTAAATGCTTTACAAAAAGGAGTAACTTTGGGGTCTCTTTCTATCGAGCGAAATTCATTAAATCGTGTAACTGAGTGCAACTTTGACTAGACTAGATCCTTAAGTAAAACATATAATTTTTTCAAATTTTTAAAACCCTTTTTCTACGTTTCAGATTGTTTTTAGAAAACTCGAAAACGCTAACTCGCTTGACAACCTCCCCTTAAGGTTTTCATACAAGCCGTAAAAAACTCAAAAAACCGCTGTATTTTTTTTCTTTTTCAATTTCTAGCAACAGAAACTAATTTCCGACCTAGGTATGCCGGATCCCATTGTGTATACAAAGTTTAATGTTATTCTAGCATTGGCGTTTTAAAATGAGAGCCTAAATACGTTTGTATGGAGAACCGATCCACACCGATCGTACTGTGCCGTCTTAAGAAACGACGGAGTTATGGAGTAACAACCATAAAAAAAACAAACAACCGAATTGATAACCTCCTCTTTTGAAATCTTGAAGTCGGTTAAAAATCATGCGAACCTACTTGAACGTTTATGTGTCTGCTTGTGTGTTATATGTATGCCTCAAACGTGAAGTAATTCCATCATATGTACATACTTTGTAGTATTATCAATACATTTTAAATAAATAAATGTTCAGGCTTGTTCAATTTCATTCCTAAAGATCTGTTAGATGTTTTTTTTTTCAAATACTTAGAAACTTTTCGTGGTGAATATTTATTTCGTCCTTTTTCTTAATCTCTTATCAACCAATAAGGTTTTTATTTATTTATTTATTTATTTATTTAAACTTTATTGCACAAGATATAATTGTACAAATGGCGGGCTTAATGCCAAATGGCATTCTCTACCAGCCAACCATTGGGCTAAACAGAGATTTATGAAAGGTGCAAAGAAAGAAGTTTGATAATTCTACTAAGAAAATGCGAAGACAAAATCAATATAAACACTGTAAATAAACATATATAAATACAATATATTCATATAAGTTACATACATACAAGAATAGTTATACTACTTCGTATTAAATACATACTATAATTATAGGGATGGATTCTAGTCGAATTCTTGTTTAAGCATATGCTTACGCAGCATTCGCTTGAAAGTAAACTTGCTTGGGGCTTGGGGGTTTTTGTATGAATAATAATTTCATACCGTGCTACGGAGCTAATTAAGAACTGCGAAGCTATTTGTTTTTTTTTTTATAAATATTGAGACCTTATATCATGGCATGGTTGTCATATCAATATATGCTCGAAACGTAGACCTTCGTCTGGCAACCCTAAGCCTTGTGAGAAGCTGGTTAGTGGTTGCATTGAGGCAAACGATTTTGCACTTCTCCTATTAAAAAAAATGTTCACCTCTGCGGCACAAACAATGCGGTTTTGCTGCTTGAAACCAGTGAGCAAAATACAATTTTGCTGCGAGCGTGAAAAAAACATTTTTCATATCGTAGGTTAGTTGCAGGTTATCGTTTCATACTGCGGGGTGTGATACAAACTTGGAACATTTAAACGTCATTCTCTCTGTCACTATCCATTTGCGTTATATGTTCTCGCCTCTGAGGTTGTATGTATCACACGAGAGCAAAGATCGTGTCTTTGAGTCCCTTGCTACGCTCAAGAATCTAATTTGAATCACTCGCTACGCTCGTGATTCAATTATAGGGTCTATCGCTTGCTCGCGACTCAAAGACACGAACAATCAACACTCGAAGCAATTTCAGTGCCACTTTGCTCTCTTGTTGAACAAATAACTAGTTTTAGTCCGTATTTTTTTAAAGTTTTTTTTTTTTATATAGTTTATTTAACTGTTGTACTCGTGCGTGTTCTATCGCTTATAAAATGGGTTGTGCTCCGAAGAACTGTTCGACATGATGCCTACGGCCGCGTTCTACATCGCACCGCTCGCGCGCTCGCCGTCGGCAGGGCATTCATCCTCACACCTTAGAACCTAAATGGTCGCGTACGGTACGGTTTCAGAGGAACTTCCTCCCTCGGACGCTCCGATTGTGGAATGAGCTCCCTGCCGAGGTTTTCCCGTCGGACTACAGTATAGGGTTCTTCAAGAAAGGAGTGTATAAATACTTAAAGGGTCGGCAACGCGCATGTGACACCCCTAGGAGTTGCAGGCGTCCATAGGCTGCGGTGACCGCTTACCATCAGGCGGGCCGTACGCTTGCCACCGACGTGGTACAAAAAAAAAAGTTTATGTTTATACAGAAGCATTTTGGGTTAACATAAAATGTAACTACGTTTTCTTAAAAGTGTGTAAAAAAGAGATAATACCTACCTAAAGAGCAATACTAGTCATGTTACTAGATATGTGCACGGTCTTCTGTAATATGGAGCTGATTCCCCAGTTGCATGGTCTGCTCCTAATAGGTATAAGCGAGATGACTCACTGATGCTCATCATGGTGTGGATTTAACTTTTGTGAAACATTACGATGTTCTCATGATTACGATGAGCTCAAAGATCTCATTAGAAATGAAATCCGTGAAGCACTTAAAGGAGCAATAGAACAAACAATTAAATCATTGTTCAACACCCAGCTCCAGGCCTCCGCGATCAACTCTCTGACTTTTTAAACTCAATAACTTTTATGAGCAATCAATACGATGAAATGAAGGCGAGCGTAGATACCCTTACTAACGAAACGCAATTCCTTAAGAAGGAAAACGAAGCCCTCAAGTCCTCAGTCACAGTGTTAAATAACAAATTATCATTTTTGGAGCAAGCTGCGCGAGAGACAAACATTGAGATTAACGGGTTGACTGAGCATAAGGGAGAAAACTTAGTAAACCTGGCTCAACAGCTAGGCAATGTCGTCTCCGTGCCATTAAGCAACGACGATATTCTTTCCTGTCACAGAACGGCCCCCCTCAACAAGAACGACGAAATCAGCAACAGCAAACCGAATACTATAATAGTAAAGTTGAAGAGCGTCCGATGTCGTGATGCTATTATTGCAGCGGTGAGTAGGCATAACAAAGCCAACCCGGATGCAAAACTGAATACCTCCCTACTGGGCATTGGTGGCCACAAATCTCCAGTCTACGTCCAGGAGCACCTCACCCCAGCAATGAAGGCGCTTCACGCACAGGTCAGAATGAGAGCGAAAGACAAACAATACAAGTTTGTATGGGTACGTAATGGCAGAATATTAGTCAAGAAGACCGACGATAGCAAGACCCTTGTTATACGTAACCAGGAAAATCTAAATCTTCTGACCTAACTAGAGAAATACCCGTAGTAATATACGAATGTCAACGTAATATACCAAGCCACATTCAATTTCTATTATCAAAATGTGAGAGGTATGAGGACTAAAACCTCTACCATCCTACAAAAAATTCTTAAGACTGACTATGATGGTATCATTCTCTCTGAAACTTGGTTAAACAATGATATCTTTGACCACGAATTCATTGACCATCGGTACAATATATACAGAAGAGATCGTTCGTCGAGTGCTCTAAATCCCGAAAAGACGGGCGGAGGAGTACTGCTAGCAATCAAGAAGGAGTTCAAAGTAGCGCGAGTGCAGGCTTGGGAAAGTGCATGCGAGGATATCTGGTTGTTCATAGACATTAAGGACTCCTCGGGTTTCCAAAGTAAAATTTGTGATGTGTGGTTTGGGGCCACACACCCATATCCTCCTGCCAGACGGGCGTGGAGGTTTCCTAGCTAGCTCAGCTGTCCGGGAGTTCCTACGGGAGTCGGGTAAATAAGAACCACAAGGTATGTAATTACAAGTTAAGGGTCTTTATGCCCGTTTATTGCTAATCAAACCTTAATCTAAACGATATGATTATGATGGTATAAGCCTACGATCCTTAGGGGATCCTATCGATACGGGAACGCGGAAATGGGCCCTATGCGGCCTCTCGGGAGCCAAGCGGCCAGCCGGCAATGAGTTGTGAGAGTGTGAAAGTGCTGTCGAAGAAAGGGACACCACGGGGGCCTCTCGGGAGCCAAGCGGCCGGCGAGTGGTGGATCAGGCAGAAGGAGGTCCCTACGGTACGCGAGTGAGAGGCAGGAATTCAGGGGTGCTATAAGGGCCTCTCGGGAGCCAAGCGGGTGTATACGGAGGGGTACACTGCGAGGGCCTCTCGGGAGCCAAGCGGCCACGGGCAGCGGGGAGCGGTGTCGGTAACCAGTCCGGCCAGAGGAGTCGGTATTGCCTGGCTGAATTGCGCGGCCTAGGCGGTGGGAAAGGTGAGGGGCAGAGCCGGGTGCGCGTGCGGAGCGCCGACCGAACTCTAACGCGGCGCTTTTTTTTTTTTTTTTGACCTGACTGTGGCTTTATAGGCCGAGCCCATTAAAGCGATAGGAATACGTGGTGGGAGCGTTGCCTGGGGAAAATCCAGGGGAAAACCTCCGACACGACCGCGTGGGCGGTTTAAACACTGGAATACTCTAAGAGTTTGCGCTCCAGTAAGATTGGTTGAACGGTTTCAACCGAATCTGGGGTGTGAGTGGAATCGAGCTACTGGGAGTTTTGTCGCTGGTTCACTAAACCTAGCCTAGCTGAGAAGAGTCCAGCAAGAAACTCAGCTAGGCCCGACCTGCGTCGGACTGACTCTACCCGGTATGCGGCGGTACCGGGACGAATAGGGACTATATGTGTCTGTGTTGTCGCGATCGCGCGGTGGACGTCCCCGCCGGCGGGAAAGCCTAAGTGTACGCGTCGTGTCTGTGTTGGACGCCGTAAGCGCAGCGTTCCACCTTTCGATGGACGCTGTGATTACGTCGTCTGGGTCCGTGAGTGTGTGCCTAGGACGCCGGACCGTGCGGCCCCTAATCAGTGATCGCCGAGTTACGACAGAGGGGGGAGGGATGGGAACGTAGTCGACAGCCTTCCTAACTAACGGATTCCTATGATGGGGAGCGTTGTCAAAATAACGCCTGGCAGTCTGCTTAAAGAAACCATACATGGTGCTAATCCCCATGTCGTGGTGCAGGCTGAGGTTCGATTGGTACCACGGGGCACCAGTCGCCCTACGGAGAAAACGATTTTGAATGACCTGAAGCGGCTTGAGCGATGTCATAGGCACGTGAGCAAAAGCTACACTTGCATAAGACATGATTGGACGAACACAAGTTTTGTAAAGTGTCAGCTTATTTCTAAGTGACATTTTACTAAACTTGTTGATCATCGGCCCAAGCCTTCCTAGCACGAACAACGCACGGCTGCGTACCCTACGGATGTGGCTGCGGAAAGTCAGTTTCCTGTCGAGGGTCACTCCAAGATATTTGACCTCGTTGGCCCAGGGGATAGGCCGGTCAAACATTTGGATCGGAGCCACCCGCCTTTCTGTGCTAACGCAGTCAGACGGGTGGAAGACTATTGCAGTGCTTTTTTCCGGATTGACTTCGATACGCCAAAGATTAACCAACGACCAAGGTCGGTGATTGCCTCCTGGAGATATCGCCGGATAAAAGCGTACTTACAATGAGTCGTAAAGAGCGCGGTGTCGTCCGCGAACAACCCCAGATGCACTTTAGAGTGCCTGGGAATGTCATTCGTGAATAACGAGTACAGAGTGGGAGAGAGCACGGAGCCTTGCGGGACTCCGGCTCGGATGGGGTGTGGGTCCGAGTACGTTCCCTCTAGTCTGTAACGAAAGCTTCGATCCCTGAGAAAATCTCGTATTGTGAGTACGAGTCTGTCCGGCATGCCGAGCAGATATAACTTGTATATCAACCCGTTATGCCAGACTTTGTCGAAGGCTTTCGCCACGTCGAGAAAGATCGCACCGGTCTTGAGCCCCTGGAAACGAGAGAAACCGTCCAGCACGTGCTCCGTGACGCGGTGCACTTGTTGGACACACGAGTGCCCAGATCTAAAGCCGAACTGCTCGTCGATGATGACGTTATTCTCAGCCGTAAATCTGAGAATTCTAGTGAGTAGGATCCGCTCATATAGCTTTCCAAGGGAGCTAAGCAAGCTGATCGGCCTGTAAGAGGCAGGCGAAGTCCGGGGTTTGCCGGGCTTCGCTATCCCTATGACCGATGCCCCTTTCCACGCGGCTGGGAAGTGAGCATTGGTCAGCGCGGCATTGAAGATGCCAACCAAAATGAGGAGGAGGGTTTCGGGGAGAAGTTTCAGGATACGATTGGATATACCATCCGCACCCGGAGCCTTCCTAACACGAAGACGCCTGACGAGGTCACTGACTTCCTTAACCGACACCGGTAAAACGGGTGAAGTTACGGGGAGACGCGATCTCCTGTCCACCTCGGAATCGACCCATCTAATATGGGCTTCGTCGGTGTGCAGCAGACTAGGCGAACATTGGGACTCTAAGCTACTCGCAAGGCATTCGGCTTTCTCACTATCCTCGAACGCAGGGGTAGGGTGATCCGGACGATCCAAGGGGGGTATAGTCCAACAGGTGTCTGATTTGAGAGATCTCGCTAGTTTCCAGTAAGCCAGATGACTAGGCGCGATCTCACCCATCAGATCCCTGAACGAGTTCTCCCGAAACTCGGCAATTCTCTGTTTGGACTCGTTGCACAAGTCCCTCAGGATTTGACGGTTTTCGGCAGAAGGGTGATTAGAGTAGGTCCTGATGGCACGATTTTTCCTAGTGACTAACTCTCTCAATTCCCTAGGTAGGGGTCGGTTTTGGATATCCTCCGCCGATACCTCCCTTGAGGCCTCACTTCGAACAGTGTTGAGGTAGTTAGTGAAAGAATCGATCGCTTGGTCGGTCTGTTCAGTAGTGGTTATATTGTTGGGGATGTCTCTCAGCAGGGGAGGATCTGTCTGTAGGAGACCTGATTGTACCTTGTCCCAGTCCACGAGTGTTCTGGTACGAGGTGTACTATTCGGGTGAGGTCCTAGTCTCAAAAGGACTGGCCTATGGTCCGAGTCAAGTTCGTGTATCACTTCTATAGAACGCAGAGTTAACGCTACGTTCTTTAGTAGTTCAATGTCGAGTATGTCAGGTCGGTGCTCTACGTTATGTGGGAAATGGGTCGGTTCTAGGGGAGCGAGGAGATCGAAAGGGAGGCTGTCGATCAAAAGGTGATGAAGCCGATTGCCGTTGGGATTGGTTGCCGTGCAACCCCAGTTAATGTGCTTACTGTTTAGGTCCCCGGCCACGATGACCGAAGGACCTAGGGAGGCTAGCGAGTCAGACAGTCGGTCTTAAGTAAGTCACGTTGAGGTGAAAGGTAGGTTGACGCAATCGATATCGGGGGGTGGCCCTCCATCGATATGCGGCAAACTGACACTTCCATATTTGTCAGGGGTGGGGGAGTAAGACTTATGCAACTGATGACGCGGCGCGGTTGCGCTGCGCCTTATATGTGCGGCGGCGGCAGGGGCGCGGGCGACGAGGTACGATGGCTGCCTCCGTTCCCCTCGCGTCTCCTCCCGTGCGTCGACGCGGCTTGCGCCGTCGCAAATTGCTATGTGTGTTGTATACCTCCCTCCCCCTGTCAGAATAGATGTTCTTAAAATGTTTCTTAACAGTTGTAATAAAGTCTGTGAATCAGTGGATCAGGTCATTATTGTAGGCGATTTCAATCTAGGCTTCATCAATTGGACTGACAATTTTGAGCCCTTAAATTACGACAACAGTCTGGGATTTGCACTCATAGATTTCATGAATATCAACCAGCTCGTACAACTCGATCAAATAACCAACGCCAACAACAGAATACTAGATCTCGTACTGACAAACATCCCTCACATATCTATAAGTAAACCACCTTGATCTTCTGAGCAAATTGGACTCTCATCATCCCCAGTTACTTATCATTCTAAACCTCTCATTGGAGCGTGGCCTATCCAGAGTTTTACGCCATGATTACAACTTCTACAAAGCAGACTATGATGGCCTCAATCGAGATCTAAGTAAGATTAATTGGCATAAATTGCTGGGGGCGGTAGCTGATGTTGACGATATGACAGAATTATTTTATAATAACATTCATACTGTTCTAGCATTGCATGTTCCCAAACGAAAACCTCAAGTTAGAAAATATCCCCCCTGGTTTACACACAATCTCATAACTCTCCTTAAAGAGAAAGACAAACTTAGGAAACGTTATCGTACTTACAAGAACCCTAGAGACAAATTAGAATACGACCTTGTACGCAGGCAATGTGATAAAGTTTTTGGTATTTGCTATTCATCTTATATTTCCAAAACTGAAGAGGCAATATCGAGCAACCCCAAACTTTTCTGGAAATACGTAAAGGATAGGAAGAAAAATAATAACGACCTTCCCGCTTCCATGAAACTTAATGATTTAACTAGCTCGAGAGGTTAAGATATAGCCAACTTATTTGCCAGTCACTTCTCAACAACATTCACGAAGCCCAATACATTCACTTTAGATTCCAAGACCGAGACAGAGACATCAATTTCGAATCTCCACAAGCTGCAGGTAGATGAGCGCACAATCTTGCGTACTCTAAAAAAACTAGATCCAAGCAAGGGCGCTGGCACCGACAATTTGCCGCCACTATTTATAAAGCGTTGTGCCATCAATCTAGCTTTACCTTTAAAAATAATTTTCAATAAGTCACTAAGTACAGGAAAATTCCCAACTAAGTGGAAAGAAGCTCGAATAGTACCTGTCTACAAAAAAGGTGATAGAGATAATGTTCAAAACTATAGGCCAATTTCCATTCTAAGCACTTTCTCCAAAGTATTCGAATCCGTAGTCTGCCCTGTCTTAACACATCAAGTCAGACCAGTAATAAGCACCAAGCAACACGGATTCCTAAGCGGAAGGTCGGTAAATACTAATTTAACAAATTTTATAACGAATATAACAGAATGTTTGGACAGGGGTGGACAAGTCGACGCCATTTACACTGACTTCAGTAGCGCATTCGACAAAGTGAATCACCACATACTGTTGCACCACGCACGTGTGGTGTCACTGGCACAGTGAACAAGTGGTTCAAATCATACTTAAGTGGACGGAAATCATCAGTGGTCACTAATGGTTACGCTTCGAAACCATATGAGGTAATATCTGGAGTCCCACAGGGATCACACTTGGGCCCTGTTCTGTTCCTTATTTTCATCAACGATATTGCCAGAAATATACTCCACAGCCGGTGCTCACTCTTTGCCGATGACGTAAAAATTTATAAAGAAATCAAGACGGTACTTGACGCACATTTACTGCAGGAAGACTTGGACAGGATCAAATCATGGTGCACAAAAAATGACATGTTGCTGAACCCCTCGAAATGTTACCACATCAAATTTTCCAGGAAAAGGAAGCCCATTCCAACTACTTACGATATAGGCGGGAAACCTCTTCAAGAAGTTAATCAAATTAGAGATCTAGGAGTAATTGTCGACGCAGAATTAAACTACAGAGCTCATTACGACTCCATAATTGCAAAGTCCTTAAAGATGCTGGGTTTTCTTAAGCGTAACACCAAGGAGTTCAGAAACATAACAACTAAAATTGCACTGTACAACGCGTTAGTCAGAAGTTGCCTCGAGTTTGCTTGTGTGGGCTGGAGTCCGAGCTACAGTATCCATAGGGACCGTATCGAGCGTGTACAACGTAGCTTCACACGTCATCTGGCTTATGTTGCACCGAATATTACTTGCAAGAGCAACTACGATACACGTATTTCAACATGTTATCGTTGCTGAATCGCCGTCTACTACATGATCAAGTGTTCCTGCACAAAATGGTTAATGGTCCTGACCACTCACCCCTGCAGGATATGTTCGAAAGGGTAAATCTGTCAGTACCAAAACCAAACAGTCGCAGGATTGCGCAAACCTTCAGTATACCTCTAGCTAGAACCAACATAAAGAAACACGCCCCTCTATGTAGGCTACTCATTAACTACAATAACATTGCCGCAGAAGCTGATCTGGATATCTATCATGATTGCATTCGATCTTATAAAAATAAGCTGTGTCGCTATCTTAAACAATACAGTCCAGTTGATGGGCCTAATTGAGTTTGCATCAAATAAAATATTGCTCTTAAATCCATAAATTGTAACCAATTACATAATAAATCTTAAACTAACTTTAAACTGAGTAATAATAAAAACTAATTAACTAACTAATTAATCCTAAATCTTAAATTCTATTGTTATACTTTATTACCATATGATTCGCTTTAACGATAAGGAAATGCCCCTATACTATTTTGTACGTGCTAAAACGTGAATGATGTGTTCACCTATAATTGGCGTACGTAAGTGCCCAAATACCACATAACTATATTAAAATGTAACTAACTATTCTTATGTACTCTGTTGGTGTCCCGTATAAATAAATAAAATAAAATAAAATGTTTTTGTCGAACTGCAAAATTTTGCTATTCCTAATACACTAGGCGCTATAGAAATACTTATTGTATTTATAGGTAGGTTACCTTTATAATTCAGAAAAATGAAATAAAATTATTATTTTTTTGTTGAATATGTGTCACAATAAGTTGGTAAAGGATCTAACATTAAATCTACTAAACCGGGTCATCAATCCACTGGTCACGGGAGTTCGCTGGATGCGGGTGGCGCAGGACCAGTAATTGTGGCACTCTTTAGGGTAGGGTAGGCCAATAGTCCAACAGTGGACGTCCATCTCGCAGTGGAGATACTGCGATCGCCAACCTGCAAGCCAAGCGTGGCGATTATGGCATATACCCCCGTAAATTTGGAGGAGGCCTATGTCCAGCAGTGGACGTCCTTTGGCTGATATGGTGGTGGTGTGCCGTGGTGGTGGGACGTCCATCGGCTGATATGATGATGACGGTCCAAATTACGGTCCAATTTTTTTTGTCACCAGACAAAATCCGGACATTACTTACTTCAAACTTACTTATTCCAAGTTTTAGATTTAATAGTAGATATAATCACGGCCATGTCACAAGCCAACCAACACGTTAACCTCTGAGTGGAACATAGATAATAAATATCTAAACTCACATAATTATTTGTCTACGTGCACGTTTAGATATTTTTAATTCGATTCGTAAACTAGGCCGCGATTCCTCTTGTCTTAAATCCCAGAAGTTGCATGTAGAGTTAGTTATACTCTATGATTTGATTTTTGTGTTACATTTAGATATATTATCAAACCTCTGTTAACTAAAAGTTGTTTTGTCCCTTTCTCACAAACATAAATGTCAAAGTGACAGATAAGGACAAACCAACTTTAGCGGCTTGTTAGGTAACTAATAGAGGCTTGATGGACGTTTATGAATAAGGGGGTTAGAATCTTCAGTTAGAACAGGGCCGGTATTGCGCTAATGCTATTTGGGTATGTCCCATTCTGTAGTCTCTGTTTTTCATAATCAAAATGTCGTGGATAGTAAAGTAGGCATATATTATGCCTGTCAAATATCGCGAGTGGAATAGTGGCACGGACACGATTCCATTGTTGAAGACGCAGTAAAAGCGTGATATGATATGTTATTATATGTGAGTGTGCTTGGCAAAGGGACAAAATATAAATCAGCTTGTTGAATACTCGTATGTAATGATTCCAACTTACGCTGTCATTTTTAGGATGGAAATTGGCATAAAGATGTGCCTACCTTTTACACGCTTGAAAACTTTGCGTATTTAATAATTACCCCTCAAGTTTTGAACAAATGTTTTCAATTGTTTCTGGTTGAGGACAGATCATCATTACATACATAAACTCACGCCACACGAAAATTAATGTTCAGTGCCACTTTCAGCTTGTTTGTGTGTCCTTTTGCTTTGTGTTTGGTGTTGTGTCTTTTTTTGTAAGTTTATAGATGGAGAAAATGTGATATTGCAGTGACATTGGCTAGCCCATCGCCTCAACCCACAACACTTCAATCTGGTTCCATTAGTCGACTCTTACGATACCCAAGGGAAAAAAAAGTGTGGTACTCAACAGAATTAAGGATAGGTTCCATACATTTCATAAAATAGGTAACTGCCTAAAAAAACTCATATTTTTAACCGACTTCAAAAAAGGAGGAGGTTCCCAATTCGTCTAAATATTTTTTTTTGTATGTTCACCGATTACTCGGAGACTAGTGGACTGATTTCAAAAATATTTTTTTTGTTTGAAAGGGTGTGTTTTCTAATTGGTCCCATTGTCACCGAGTCTGGATGTGATGACGGGATCTTGGAAAACTAGAGGGAACTCCTCAAATTATATACCAAGAGGATGGGGTAAGTAAGGCTACATCGAAGGAACTCAAATTATATAGCAGGAGGATGGGGTCTGGCAAAGTTTGGAGTCGGTGTTTTTTGTTAAAAATTTACTTGTTGTTACTAATGAACTAAAAGGTAATCAGACAAATTATGTTATTCCAAACCTTATTCCTACTAAGATACAGTCTAAAATCCACCTTTTTCATTGAGAATTCACAAATTCTATAGTTACAATGGTAATAATAAAACACTTTCACACGACACGGCGCATGCGCATCGGAATAAACAATATAAAGCGTAACCGTAACAAATATATTACAGTTCACATTCACAAAACTCTGTAGAAACGTCTGTGAATATGTCCAGTATGATTTGACCTTTCTTATGTACAAGAGCTCAAGCCGCCTGTTTAACCTCCGACTCAAACGAAAACTGTATCATCCATCATCATCATAATGAGCCTGTGCGTCCCACTGCTGGGCACATGCCTTGTGTCATTGATAAGAACATTATACTTTAATGTAACATGTGCACCGTATCTCGCAAACGTATGAAACGATTTGAGTTCGATTATTTTATTCGAAAGTCATGTCTGTCGAGATGGTTCTGGACGCCAATTCTCGGTCCGAGCGAGGTGCATGTCTATCGTGACTTTGTATAGAATGGTAGAGTCTCTTGTATGGAATCTCGAATAGAGATCATCTCGATCGAACCCGAGAATTGGCCCCCTGTAGCTAGTGTTCAGTGAAGTTTTATTTTATTTAGGTTATTATCAAGCAAAAGTATTGTAGCTTCAAAAGTACTTTAGAGTGACATCATTAAGTGACATGATAATAAAATAGTTAACTGTGACGTAGTACCTACCGGCCATTTTATATAGAAAACTCACGTGAGTTTGAGACATATTAAAATATAATGAAACGGATGACTCACGTCTTTAAGGGCGAATATCTTTCGACATGTTTCAGACCCGTTCGCGGTCCTAATCATGAGTACTTATCACGACGGCGCGGAGGAGTGCTAAAAGAACCGCCGCCGCGATAAGTACTCATGATTAAGGACCACGAACCGGTTTTAAAAAATGTCGAGCGATGTTTTACCTTAAAGACGTGAGTGACCCGTTTTAATAGTACCGGCCAATTGTATATTATATATCACCTTCAGGTTTGAAAAACCGGGAGAAATTTTTAAAATAACCATTTTATGTGATTATCATGATAGAAAAAATAAGGAACAAGAGCATATTTACTTACAGATTTGATATAAATTAAAGAAATGATTAAATAATACTAATTACGCTATGTCACAACAATTAACATATTCGTTAACACAACACTGTTGAATTAACTATTTTTCAGTGTATATCGAAACATAAATAAAATGAATATAAATATTGGGGGACCATCTCACACAAATCGACCCAGTCCCAAACTAAGCAAAGCCTGTACTATGGGTACTAGATGACGATATACATACTTATATAGATAAATACATACTTAAATACATAGAGAAAATCCAAGACCCATGAACAAAATCCGCACTAATTGCACAAATAATGCCCTGGCCGGGATTCGAACCCTGGACCTCTAGCTTCGGAGGCGGTGTCACAAGCTAAACAGGCCGTTAATATGTTCAAACCATGTTTTTTACGTCATTGTGTTGTGTTATATTGTAAATAGTAGGTAATGTCCATAGTGCAGCGGAGAACAGTTTGGGAGAAATAACATCTGCCTGCCTAACTCCCCGCTGCAACGGAATAGGTTTCGAATTCTAGTCCTGGAGTCGGACTGATATAGTGGCGTTCTCGTACAAACATTTCAGTACTTCGATATAGCCGCAGTCCACTTGGCACCGCTGGGGAGATTGTAGTACAGTACAGCCCAGGTTTCAATCGAATCGAATGCCTTCTCGTAGTCCACGAATGTACTTATATATCATAAGAAGCTTTTGGCTGCTTCTTCCTCCACGTGAGGATAATTGACAACATGTTTTTTTTAAGTAGAATAAAATATTAAGTCACTCCGTTAACTTGTCAACAAAAACAAAAAAAAAATTTTTTTTATGAATATTCGTTTTCGAGATATTCACGAAAATGTGAAAAAAGCCTACCATCGGCTATATGACGTCACAAGGCTGAATTGTGACAGTCACTACGCACAAAGAGAACAGCAGGACACTTTCTTTAATAAAACCGCCTTGTTAATAGTCCTTCTGTAAGATTGTTTACGCTGTGACGCCTCACTTGTCACTTACTCTCTTTTAGAATGAGAAACTTTTGAAATTATTTTTTTATTATGAAATGGCAATATTTTCGAGATATTACAAATGTGGTTGTGTTTAATTTTTTATCCTCTTGATTTAATCGGAAAAAAAGCCCCCTTAAAAATGAAATGTTGTCTATTGCTATCCAATTATTACAGGGTTTAATAATCGCTCTCCCAATACAATTTCACCCCACTTTTCAACTCTTTGTGCGACGATTTCCTAGATAATAACGTTCTATTGTATGCCCTTCCCAGAGTCACAAAATATCTCCATATAAAGTTTCATCTAAATCGATTCAACAGTTCAGATTCGCATTTGGATATACAGAGAGTTTTAAAAAGAGGTCAAAAATTCATAGATTTCAAAAAATATATGAATTAAGTTACGAGTATGTATCACATTGGCTTGCTATGGCACCTACATAACTAAAAAGGACCGACCTATACTGGCACACTGGCAGTATGGTATGCGTTTGGCGTTGTGAATCAGTGTACCCAAATCACCATATTAGTATTCGCGGTACGAGTACAGCACCGAAAGTAGCCCGAACAGGGAAAGTATTTTCTAAGTATGAAAGTGATCTGGTAAAGATGAAGTAATTTTAACATAAGTGTACACCATTCTAATATTTCACATGAGAAAGTGTGTATGTCTGTTTGGCTACTTTTTCATATTTGGACCGCTGGAATGATGAAATAAGGTATGAAGATAGTATGGTTTGAGCTCTGGGGAATGAAATGGACTGTTTTATGCATCTGCAAATTTTAGTTAACTGGTTTTTTTGGGCCACCAATGTCTATTCAGCAGCTTCGACGTGGCTTTTCTGGATGATACTACCCGACAGGTCGAACTTTTTTGACCTGTCTGTGGCTTCATAGACCGGAGCCATTAATGCGACAACAGTGCTGATCGAAGCAAAGTCAAAGTCAAAATATTCTTTTCTCAAACATGCAATGAAATATTGATGTTAAGTCCCTTATAATAAATAGGCTGCGAAGTATGACGTTTCAGGTGCGGCTAGGACAAGTGGTCGTTAATGGAATTTCATACAAATCTTGCAGGCCTAGGCCGGCAAAGTCCTCTTTTTTAATTTTATATTTTCACATAAATTTGTGGCACAGGCATCATGACATTCTGCCACTATGCGTATTAAAAATAAAACTTTGATATTTTTGTTGTTCATTTCATTGCATATTTGAGAAAAGCACTATACATACCTCGGCGGGAAATATGGGGTTGCCCGCCTTAGACCTATCCGGCCTCGCATGTCTTCGGCCGGCAACCCCTTTCGTCCCGGCCTCTGTAGTCAGTCAAAATAAAAAAATATTATCTAGTTAAATTCACAATAGGATCATTAAAACATAAAACATGAATTTATAATATAAGTCTAGATAGTTTCAAGAATAAAATCAATATCAAAAATAAAATAATAAGTCAATAATATCTAATGCCATAATTATTAAAACATTATAAAATTATATAATAAATAGTTCGGTCACATTTAAATAATTATTAAATAATTCTTTAATATTTCAGTCACAATTAATTTCACGGTGTTTTATCATTCATGTAGTCGTGTGTGCTTATGCTTTCGATATGAGTTTACGCTTTACATAATTTTTGAATTTAATAATAGATAATTCAGTTAGGTTTGTTGGAAGCATATTATTTATTTATTTATTTATATAAGGAGAACCAACAGCTATAATTACAATATTGCAGCTAAAATAGTCATACAGAGCCAATGACATGTACTCACGTTTAAATATTACATAAGAAAAAAACATATACGCTTAGGCAATACACACAATGTACAGCAATGCAACAAAGTACACTTGCAGGAGTTAGACCAATTTAATACAGTATAAAAGAACGGAACCTGATTAATCCAAAGTACAGACTGTATTTATTTAAAAAGGAAAAGAGAAGAAGCGAAATCACTTAAGCAAAATACGTGCTCACTAGTTTTCGCCTCATGGAAGGAATAACAATTAAATATATCGATATCAAGCTCTCTCGCCAAATTGTTTAGGTTTCGACTAGCCCGGTTAAGGATGATTCACAGTAGACCGTTCCGTGTCCGGGCCGGCCCGTTTTCTTCTAGAGAAATACGCCGGCCGTTGCGTTTGCTGTCATAGAAAACGGGCCGGCCCGGACACGGAACGGTCTACTGTGAATCATCCTTTAAGGAAACTTAAACTTTACACCATTACCTATGAATGATTTTCTGCAGTGGTGGTAGTGGTGGTTATAAAAGGGCGGTCCACCCCCGGTTAACATTCTTCTGGGGGTGACACCAGGACGGAGCTATTGGACATTTGCGACTGCGATTTGCTATTTGCCTCTAAAAAGAAAATTAAATTTATTTAATAAAAGTTTTTTATCAAACATGCAATGAAATATTGATGTTATGTTCCTCATAATAGGCTGCGAAGTATGACGTTTCAGGTGCGGCTAGGACAAAAGGTCGTTAATGCAATTTCATACAAATGTTGCAGGCCTAGGCCGGCAAAGTCCTCTTTTTTAATTTCCATTCCACATAAATTTGTGGCACAGGCATCATGACATTCTGCCACTATGCGTATTAAAAATAAAACTTTGATTTTTTTGTTGTTTATTTCATTGCATGTTTGAGAAAAGCACTATACATACCTCGGCGGGAAATATGGGGTTGCCCGCCTGAGACCTATCCGACCTCGCTTCGCTCGGCCGTCTATATGTCTTCGGCCGGCAACCCCTTTCGTCCCGGCCTCTGTAGTAATGTACTAATATTCTGCATTCCCCTGTCACTTTCATCTATAAAACCCACTGACCCATCAACACGGTCACCTAAAAATTAATGAATGACTTTTATTTTTAATTACTACATGGAACAAAGGCACAACGGTTAACAGCCATGGTCCGATGATTCTGGTAGTGTGAATACGGCTTTATCAAACAATTAGGTAGGGTCGCTACGCCAATTGCGGTGGAGATACTGCTATCGCCAACCCGCATGCCAAGCGTGGCGATTATGGCATATACCCCCCGTGAATTTGGGAGAGGCCCATGTCCATCAGTGGACGTCCTTTGGCTGATATGGTGGCTACGCCGGTTTGCGATCACTTAACCGACTTGTCCACTATTATAACATTTTTGATTGGAGATCCATTCAACGAAAAATATTATTATATACATACTTATTCGAATTATATGTATTGGTTTTAAATCGCATACCCATTGCCAAATCACCACCGTATCAGCCCAAGGCCCACTGCTGGACATAGGCCTCCCCCAATTAATGGTCCCCCAAAATAATCACCGCGCTTCGCAAGCAGGTTGGCAATCGGAGGATCTCCACCGCACTTCAAGGATTCTACTGCCCATTCCACGGTGGTCTTGGTCGTAGTTTTAGGACATACCCCTCTATCAAACAGATAGTCATTTTAGCACTTCATCTCATCTTCACCTAGTCTCAAGATTGGCGTAGGCAATAGTTTTTGTGGAAGCAACTACCGACGACAGCAGAATGTACCTACCTAATGATCAGTGCCGGATTAAGACTATTTGATGCCCTAAGCAATCCCCCCCCCCCCCCTCTCATCTGTGTCGGAGTCGGTATTGTTTTCGCTGCTTTTGGATTTTAAAAATGAGCGTGTAAATTGCTTCTTTACAGAAAAACTATTTTTTTGAATACCACGTGGGTGGAAAACGCCCGTACGGCCCGCCTGAAGGTAAGTGGTTACTGTAGTTCATGGACACTTGCAACTCCAGGGATGGCACAAGCGCGTCACCGAGCCTAAACTGCACTAAAATGTAGTTGCCACAATCCAAATGAGTTGAGCAAGTGAGTGGTTAGTAACCACTCAAAGTGGCCATGTTGCTGGAACGTACCTAATGATTTTTATTGGTTGACATCAGGAGCAACCCTTTTTGAATGGACAAAATTGAGGAGGCAACCCTATCACTGTACTTACCTAATCAAGTAATCACTGTACTCTTAACCCACTAAAGGATGATTCACAGTAGAACGTTCCGTGTCCGGGCCGGCCCGTTTTCTTCTAGGGAAATACACCGCCCGTTGCGGTTGCTGTCATAGAAAACGGGCCGGCCCGGACACGGAACGGCCTACTGTGAATCATCCTTTAAATCGTTTGCTATGAGCATTTTAGTCGTAGCAAGCAATCTTCACTCTGTTATTGTTATTTCAGCCTAGTCGTATCCCGGTCCGGACGTTTATTTGTGTGACGAACACGAATCTATTCTAGAGTCTTGGATCTTATATGTATTTAAGTATTTATCTATATATATAAGGACGTATATTGTCGTCTAGTACCGATATACAAGCTCCGCCTAGTTTGGTACTAGGTAGATTTATGTAAGACTGCTCACAAATATTTAATTATGTTTTTATTGATTTCCGTTCCTTTAAGCATATAGCCGTGTATATAGGTAGCCATAGAAACGACGTAGCATATTTAGTGAGCCAAAATTCAAGAAAAATACATGTTTTTCGTTTTCATACAAAATAATTTAATTAATTATATCACCAGGGCTGACCAGGGCGAATGCAAAACGGCGTGGAGTCAAGCAAACGCTAATATCAAGTATGACAATATTCTGAATTCGAATGACAAGCACGTCAGCATTGTTTAATTGTTAAGGATCTTTTATACTATACCAGGGGTGTTAATAAACGAAATTGAATTCTTGAATATCTTTGAAATGGTTCGAATTGGGATACTAGTCTAGTGTCTTAGAGAAAATTACTTTATTTCATCTCAGGAATGTGCCCTCACAATTAACCGAATTCAATAAAAACACCCTGTATAGGAGGTGAGATATTAGCCAGTGAAATCACTACGACTAGTGTTTCATTCGAGCATTTGATTCCTTGTAACAAAATGTAAAAGCCCACTTCAAAGATCACATACTATAATGTGAAGGCCATAAGTACCGCAATTGATGATTCGTTTGTTCTCCGTATCAATGCTCTGAATACATGTAATTGACCCTTTCTTTCCGCATTTTGCAACAATAGTGACAGGCCATCTGTAAGGGAAAGGCATTATGCACAGGCACACGGCGCGAAGTGACATATCGAACCAGATCTGAACTGTACTGGGAACAGCGGAAGGTTTGGAGACTTCGTTACTACAATAACAATACTAACAGACATACCCTAAGTGACATATCGAACTATATCTGAACTGTACAGGGAACAAGAGAAGGTGTAGATTATAAAAGTAACACCTATACAGATCTCCTTCCGAAACCGAGATTGGCAGTCAATGCGTTTAAATTTAGTATTGGGCTAGACAGCGATGTATGAAAGGTGCAAAGAAAAAAATTTCATGATATTTACTAAGAAAATGTGAAGACAAAAACAAATGTATTTACACTACAAATAAACATACATAAATACAAGATACATAAGTTACATACATACGAGAATAGATGTACAGATTTTATGGGGTAGCGGCTATTTTGTAGTTAGTCAGTTGAAATACATCGACACCCTGCTCTAAATATGTGGAACAACAGTTAGAACGCGACTCCACGCCACCCCTGTTCTAATCCGAGAGAGCTGAATCGAAGCGGAACTCCCGCGCATTTTCACTGCGCTCATTAGCATCGCCATTAACGAGGAAACCGACGCTGAAACTGTGCACTGTGCATTTACATACTGTATCTCTAGCGACCCGTCACTTGCTTCGTATAAAATATAGAATAAGAATAAGAATAAGAAAAAGTTTATTGCCTTAACAAAAAAAAACCATTAACAATTCAGAAAACCAAAACCTACAAGATACATTATGCGGTCTTATTTTAAAACAGAATGCAATTAAATTACTAATGAAACTGAAATAAAAAGCGGCAAAAGGAACACATTCAGCGTATGCTGGCAGCCCATAAATGTACCACCAGCGCTGGTTTTCAATGTGCCCCTAACTCGGTCTATGTTGTTTGCCGAGAAGAAAATGTATTGAAAGTGGGTATCAATCATACTAAACCGTTGCTAAACTAATATTCAACTACCGAATTAAACTTTAAATAAATACCTACAGTGTGTATGTGTATGTGTATGTGTGTGTGTGTGTGCGTGTGTGTGTATGTTTAAGTGTGTGAAGTGAATGGATATAGGACTTATACATGAATAACATGAAATATGCCGGGTGATGAGACGTCTGAAATCACCTTTTCTGACTCTGTATTGGTCGGTGGACACACCCACAAAGTAGGCTGATGACCTGGTGAGGGTCGCGGAAGTTCGCTGGATGCGGGTTGCGCAGGAGCGGTCATTGTGGCACGGCACTCTATGGGGGAGGCCCCTGCCAAGCAGTGGGCGTCATGCGGCTAATATGATGATGATGATTTGTTTGGAATTTTATTTCTTCGGAGTAAAGTATAAATACATACATAAACTCACGCCTATATTCCCAAAAGGGGTAGGCGGAGCATATGAAAATTACTTTTCAGTGCCACTTTTAGCTATTGTAGGTTTATAGATGGATAAAATGTAATATTGCAATGACAGGCTGCTAGCCCATCGCCCATAACACACTTCAACCTGATTCCCATAGTCGACTCCTACGTATGAAATCTTAACTCATTTCGTTAAGCTGTTAAAAATAAACCTGAAAATATATATTTTTAAAGCTATTAGTTTTCAAGATATTCATGAAAATGTGATGAAAGACTACCATCGTCTATCACGCAACACATCGTCTGTCACAATGCTGAATTGTGACAGTCACAACGCACAAAAAGAACAGTATTACAGCAGTACAGCGTCATACTGTTCTTTTTGTGCATCCTCCTAGCGTTATTCCCAGTACAGTTGCATCCTGAAGGATGCCTGGGGTCCGCTACCTAATCCCAAGAATTGGCGTAGGCACTAGTTTTAGTAAATCCGCCTTATTAATTTATAATACTACTGTGTGTTTTTTAACGCAGTGACGCCTAGCTTATCACATCACTTACTCTCTTTTAGATTGAGGAACTCTTGAATTTTTTTTATATGAAATTAGGATATTCTGGAGAATTTAAAAATGTGGTTATATTTATTCTTTCAGCCCGCTGATAATGAAATTTTGTCAATTCTTGGGATTAGGTAGGGGACCCCGGGCAACCTCCGGGATGCAACTGTACTGGGATAAGATAACGCTAGGATGAAGATGGTATTTCGCAGTAAAATACTAGTGGCTCTGTGAACTGCAGACCACACAAAAAAATATATTTCTTTTCAAATTTCAAAATTTCAAAAACTGCCTGGACAAAAAAATCTATATAATTATTGAACCTGCTCACAAAATTTCACGAGAATCGATTGAGAAATGCGACCTGTAGAGGAGAACATCCGGACAGACAGACATATGAAATAATTTATGTCGAAAGCCGAAACGGAGAAGCTTCGCTCGCTTCGCTCGCTCGGACAATTATTTAACATTTTACCACGTCAAAATCCGCAGTAATGAACTCTTTTAAAAGTCTGATAATAATTAAGATCTCACTTAACTTAATCCAAACGCAATAAAAAAAAGAAAAGTAACGGAAACATATCCACGATTATTTTTACGTATTATCACGCTTTACCTACACTTGAAATTCAACTTTCCATTCAAAGACGCAAAGTTGCAATTTGCATACTCTGTCTAAAATAAGTTTTTTTTTTGTGAAATCCTTTAATTGATTTGCCGTGTCAATCGCCCGATAAGTCGAATACTAACTATTAAAGTTTTTACACCTCATAATGCAATTATTAACCTAAAGTAGGTTATGAATTATATTGTACGATCCCAAAGCTTCCAAAATATCTGAGCACTTAAAAAAATCGTGTTGACTTACATATTTCTGGTCACATTTCCAGTACACATATTTTCGAACTCTACTATAAAGTCAACTACAAAAATATGGGTGCATACAACTTACTCAAAAATATGTCCCATAGCTCTTATGTCGGCGGGATAAGGTTGCGATACGTATTTATGAGAGGACTAAATCCATACGTATTTTTGCACTTGACCGTTCGATATGGAGGGCAATCTGGTTTGACATTTACGTTTATTTCGATGATACTTATCTTATTATTCTCCTGAATGTTGCACTCAAAAGTATTAATAAGTGAAATTTGTTGATACAAGTTTTGGATTTATCTGGACGTTTATTATATATAGAATTTTTTTGTCGAGTCAGTTTCTGCAAATTTTTAAATCGGAATTCTGCCAAAAACCTTAAAATATGATGCATAATGATGACTATGAATCATTGATAATCAAGTGAATATAAAGAGGAGTAAAGTAATTGCGCTTTTTTGCGACCACCTAAGTTAGTGTGCGGTTTACCATTTAGATTTTAGATGATGTGGTGAGCTGAAAGTGAAGTTTTTAATACACTTGCTTAAAAAGTGGCACTTTTTGTATCTGGTATATCGTGTGGAAAGTTGAATTTCTCACCCTAATGCCTTTTACTATTCCAAGTGTGATACTTAACAAGTACTTATTTGGTTTTTGATTGGCATTTGGAGTAGAAACAAATAAATAAATGATTTTTTGAATCATTAATTCCGTTTTTGACACATTGAAGGGTTATTTACATAATAAAATTCTCAAAAGCATTTTTTTAAGTTGGCTGTTTGAATTGCCAATTACTGGAGATGAGATTTGTATCGTGCGAGACAGCCGCGTGCCGGTTAAAAGAATAAAAGAGTAATTGATAGAATCAGGCATTACTTTGCGGAAAACCATGACAAGCTTCTTGAACAATATTTCTTTGCTATTCCGCTAAAAAGCAATTTTAGCGGAATAGCAAAGAAATATTGTTCAACATGAATAAAAGAGTATTAAAATTTTCATGTATTTTTTAAGAATATGTATTAAAAAGTCGTTTGATACACTTGTGAAAGTGACATTTTGCACGAGGATTTAAGACTCGGGACGATACTTTTGCGGGCCTATGATGCTTGCCATTTTTATCACTTATCGTCGTGGATAAGACATTCGTCACGTTCTAACAAGTATGTGAGTGTGAAAGTGACGGGCGTCTTATCCACGACGATAAGTGATAAAATGACAACCATCATACGCCGCTGCACTTAGTATCAAAATATTTTGATATTCGCTTTTTAGTAGATATTATAAAGTTAGTCAGAAATGCTTACTGTTTAATAATTCAAGAAACCTTGTCATTTAGGTGGTCGTTATAACAAAAGCTGGTCAAATCCTCTGGTATTCATAAACTTAACATACCTGTATCAATTAAAATATGTCTGAACCCTTTCTCACAAATACATTATCAACGTGATCGATAAAGACAAACGAATTATAACGGCACTCATCCACCATATCAACCAGAGGACCTCCCTCAATTTCATGGGGGGGTGAATGCCATAATCGCCACGCTTGGCATGCGGGTAGGCGGTCGCAGTATCTCCACCGCATTCCAGGGATGCTGCTGCCCATCCCCAGGAGGGCATGGTCGTAGTTTTAGCCTGATCCTATAACATACCAGTAGCTAAGATATGTTGAACGTACGAATAAGTATATGAAAAGGGCCGTAATATTATACTCTTTTGGAAAAATAAGATTTTTGGGGCCCTTTACATGGTTAATATTATCACAATACTGGGATGACAATATTATCGCAGTATTCAAAATTGTATGAATTTTGCATCAATATTCATCAATATTTACGTGATACGGATCATGATATGAATGTATCGCTTGATAATAATCCCATCAAAAACATAAATGTGAAAATTGCAGTCAAGTTTAATATGCGATGCGTGGTTGTCGTCTTCACCGACAAAAGAATTGAGATCTAAATGAGTGCCAAGTTCCGTAGATTCACTGAAAAGGTACCTAGTCCGGCACTACATTGTTTACGGTAAAACTAATTTACTGCGGCTTAATACATTTTGAGCGTTAACTTGGCAGTTTTCTTAAATATCAAACAGCTTTTATGGTAATTAACATACTGCATAGAAAACTGCCAAGTTAAGGCTCAAAATTCATTACCTAAGCCACAGTAAATTAGTTTTACTGTAAACATTGTAGTGCCGGACTTTCAGTGAAGACAGACACCTTTTCAGTGAATCTACGGAACTTGGCACCCATTTAGATCTCGATTTTTTTGTCGGTGAAGACGACAACCACGCATCGCATATTGAACTTGGCTGCCATTTTCACATTTATGTTTTTGATGGGATATAAATGTAAATGGTGCTTTCTAATAGCGAATGCACTTACTATACAAAATACCCAAATCGCCTTAGGTGCACCTCAAATATTTGAAGAGTTCCCTCGATTTCTTCAGGATCCTATGATCAGATTCTTACCTGATAACTATGGGACTAGCCCTGAAGTATATCGTTTAAAACAAAAAAAGTATTTTCTAAATCGGTTAATAAATGACGGAGTTCTGAGGTAACTAGCATAAATAATAATAATAATAAAACTAATAAAAAAACACTGTCTACTGATTTTTTCTGGTGTACACACACAATTACCAAGTAGCATGCCAAATTTCAGCTTTCTAGGTCACCTGGAAGTTGGTTAGGTTTTTGATTACTAGTCAGTCAGGCAGTCAGTCAGTCAGTCAGTGGTAAACATACCGTTTTTTGGAATTTAATATCTCAATAATTTTACAACCCTTATTCATGAAATTTGGGGTTCTAGTTGTTCTAAAGTATCTTAATACATGTACCAATTTTTTTTAATGTAAGATAGATTTGGAGTTATTGGGGGGTCAAAAGTGGCTCCAAACGGTTCGTGTAATAACACATGGCTGCAGTTCCTGGGGTGAACTTGGCTTGACACGCTGCCGCGTGTCTAGATAACCGTGTAAAAGGCCCCATTGCCATTAAATTCCTAAAGATACCTATATATTACTAGTTTCTAATCTAAAAGTGCATTTAGCCAAATAAAAAAACGAACACTTTAACAGTGATTGTGAACTCAAGTCTTCCTTATATTTGAGTTAATTATTCCGTAAGCTCTGGCTTGAAAGCTCAGGTAAGTAAAGCGTTGAATTTTAACAGCTTTTGAAGGAGCTATACAAGTACCGATACTTAGAGGGCAATGCTGCGGCGCGAAAGTTGTAGCGTTGTGGCCAAATGTCGATAAGATTTTATCGATGCCGACAGAATTCAGGATTTTTAGATTATAAGATAGGTAAGTATAGAAGAGACTGCTTTTGAAGATGATTGAGAACAGAAGAGGAAATATGTTGGGGCACCTGATACGACATGACAATTACATAAAAAGAGAGGAGCAGAGGCAGGGGAAGAGCGAGACGTGCGTTTATGGATCAAGGCAAACAGAAGGTCAATGTTATGTCGTATCAGGAGCTCAAAGCATTGGCAGAGAACCGAACGGAATGGCGATTACTCCACCGACAAGAGCTACACTCTTAAATATATGATGATGAAGTATAGTAACAATAATTTGTAATTATTGAAAACTTACAAATCCTGTTGATACAGTTAGGACCTTCTTACTTCGACCATTAAACATAAATAGACGGATTATATATATATATAAGCCTTTGGACCCGGGTATGTCCTAAAACTACGACCAAGACCACTGGGGGATGGGCAGCAGCATCCTTGGAGTGCGGTGGAGATACTGCGATCGCCAATCCGCCTGCCAAGCGTGGTGATTATGGCATTTACCCCCCATGAAATTGGGAGAGGCCTATGTCCAGCAGTGGACGTCCTTCGGCTGATATGGTGGTGGATATATATAAGCCTTTATTAACAATCTTATATCTAATTACATTTATTACACGTATATATTTTACTAACAGTTTTTGTTTTAAGTTGGTATTACGTATATCATGCATACATATACATATATTCTATTTACAGACATCGGTTTGTACTTAAGATTGTTTTGCTTTCGCATAGGCTTACTTTGTTAATAGACGGATTACTTTAATATAATAATAATATTATAATATTGGGGGACAATCTTACACAAATCGACCTAGTCCCAAACTAAGCAAAGCTTGTACTATGGGTACTAGACGACGATATACATACTTATATAGATAAATACATACTTATATACATAGAAAACATCCAAGACCCAAGAACAAATATCCGTGAAAAATGCACAAATAAATGCCCTGGCCGGGATTCGAACCCGGGACCTCTAGCTTCGGAGGCAGAGTGTTGAAACAATAAGTATTTTACTCTTGTCTATGGTAAAAGGTCTTTAGTTTATGTGCGCTCGTGTTTTGGTTCTAAGAAAAACATGACGTTGTCTTCCAATAAAACAGAGTTATACATTGGACATAGGAGTTTCCTTTCATAAGTCCTATCAGGTTATGGGCTACTCTGGTCATAACTCTGTATAGGTGAAGACTGTGGTGGTGGTGGTGATTCGGTGTATGACGAGGGGCTGCGTGAAGAGAGGTTCGGAGGAGTCTAGGAGGTCGTGCGGTGGCCGCGACAATAGACTTAGGATCAACACGCATCGTCAATCAAGGAGAAGATGGAATCCCACACGGTGTCTACAGCTGTGAGACTGGAAGGTCAGCGCAATTGGAGCACCTGGAAGTTCCAAGTGACGGTCACGCTAAAGGGAGCTGACCTGTGGAGTGTAGTAAACGGTACTGAAGAGAAAAACGAGGCAACTAAGGTAGAGTGGGCAAAAAAAGATGCAAAAGCACAGTCAATAATTGTCGCAAGACTAAGCGAGGCAGTGATGGTTCATGTTTTAACGTGTGAGACAGCGAAAGATATTTGGAATAAATTGCAAACGGTTTTCGAACCAAAGTCGGCAACAGCAACCCTCATGTTGCAACAAAAGTTCTTGCAGTTTAAATACGAAGGTGGAGATTTGGCTGTGTATCTGTCACAGCTGCAGGAGTTAAAATGTCAATTAAAGCAAGGTGGAGAGGAGGTGTCTGATAAATTCCTCATAACAAAGATTCTGATGTCCTTGCCAGAAACCTATAGTCATTTTATTTGCGCTTGGGAATCAGTAGAGACTAGTAAACAGAACTACGAAGATTTAGTTGCAAGACTACTAATTGAGGAAGAGAGGCTGAAGGCCAGAGAATCAAGAGACATAGGAGATAATGCGGCCCTATATATGCACCACAAAAGTAAAGCGGGTGGATCAACTAAGAAATGCTTCAGGTGCGGTAAATCTGGGCATTTCGCGCAGCATTGCAATAATGCATCAGAGAATCGGAGGTGCTTCGTGTGCGATAAAATTGGCCATTTAAAAGCAGATTGCCACAAACTAAAAAATAAACATCACAAAGAAGCAAAGTTTGGAAATTCGTCACATAATAATGCATTCGTAGTGACAGCTATGACAGCGGGTAGTGACCTGTTTGGTGATAGTTGGGTGATTGACAGTGGAGCCAGTGAACATCTGACAGGAAATAAGTCAAAGCTGACAAACTATCAGTCAGTGACAGACAGATTTGTTGTGGTCGGAGATGGCCGGCGTTTGCCTGTTTTGGGTATTGGCGAGATGGAAATGGAAGTCTACAATGGCAATACGTATATAAACTCGACTTTTAGTAACATACTGCATGTGCCGGAGATGAAAATTAATTTGCTGTCGGTACTGAAAATTACGAATAAAGGATATGAAGTTACGATGCAAAACGATGAATGTTTGATTACTAAAGACGGAGTTGTGTGTGGACGGGGAAGCCGCGTAGCTAATTACTATGTTCTTATTACCAAGAATAAGCAAGGGGATGTAGCCGCAATCTGTTCATTAGATGAGTGGCACGAGAGACTATGTCACCAAAATTACAAGCTTGTGAGGTCCAGTTTGAAGAGACACGGTATTGAGTACGTAGAAAGTGACAAAAAATGTGAAAACTGTGTTCTAAATAAAATACACAGGATGCCATTTACTGCCAGCAAGAGTGTATCAAGCGAAGTGCTGGAGCTGGTGCATGGTGATGTGGCAGGACCTATGGAGGTGCCATCCATTGGAGGGGCGAGATATTTCCTGCTTCTAAAGGATGATTTATCTAACTACAGGGTAGTTTACTTTCTCAAGAGGAAGTCTGAAGTGGCGGAGAATCTTAAAAACTATATATTAACGTCAGAGAGATATACGTCAAAGAAAATGAAGGTGTTGAGAACGGATAATGGAACAGAGTTCGTTAACCGCGAAATCAAAGACCTGTTAGCAGCGAAGGGTATCACACATCAAACTACAGTTCCATACAGTAGCGAACAAAATGGACGAGCTGAGAGAGAAATGAGGACTCTGGTAGAGGCTGCACGTTCAATGATAAGTGGTCTTGACAAAGAACTGTGGGCGGAAGCAGTTAATATGGCAGTTTATGTACTGAACCGTACGGGCAATAGTCGTATCGAAGGTAAAACGCCATATGAGCTGTGGGAAAACAAGGAATTTGACTTGAGTAACTTAAGAATGATTTTCGGCAGCGAGGTTGCAGTTCATATTCCAAAGGAGAAGCGTTTAAAATGGGATCCTAAAGGAAAGAAGGGTCTGTTTGTGGGCTACGAGAAGTCCAAAGGATACAGGATTTACTATCCTAATGAAAGATTTGTGGACATTAGAAGAGACGTTATTTTATTGTCAACAAAAACCTGTGTTCTGGCAAATCAGAAACCGGATGAGAGAGACACTGATGATTTGGTAATATCTTTGGAAATTGAGAGAGCACTGGTTCCGACAAGCGATGTACAGCAAGAGGAAGACGAATTCCTAGATGTTGAGGAGATAGAAGATTTACCAAATGCTATACAACAGGATGTTACAGATGTTGTTTCAGATTTGGAGCCTGAACACTTACCGGCGGCGGATCAAGGCGCTAGGGTTGTAGAGCAGCCAGTTCCAGTTGAGTTACAGCAAACCTCCAGGTCTGGACGTCAAATCAAGAAGCCACAGAGGTATGATGACATGGTAATGGTAGTAAATGATGAATGCGAGCCAAAAAACTATGCTGAGGCTATGAAGGCTAAAGACAAAGACAAGTGGGAACAAGCTATTAAGGCTGAGCTCACTCAGATGAAGGAGTATAATACATGGACCGAGGTCCAAAGTGTTCCAGACTCAGCAAGTGCTGTTAGTTCGAAATGGGTTTTTAAGAAGAAGGATGAAAATACATTTAAAGCTAGGTTAGTTGCAAGAGGTTTTGAACAGGACTGTGATGATGATTATAATGTGTATGCCCCAGTGGCGAGGCTAAACACCTTTCGAATTTTTGTTTCAGTAGCGACTAAATTAAATTTACAAATCAATCAAATGGATGTGTGTGGAGCATTTTTAAATGCTAGCTTGGATGAGGAATTGTACTTAATACTGCCCGAAGGATGTGACGCTAAGTATGGTAAACTGAATAAATCTCTATATGGACTAAAAGGAGCACCCAGGTACTGGAATGAGACTTTTAATAGCCTCATCAGGTCATTAGGCTTTGTACGGTCAGAAAAGGATTGTTGTTTGTTCTCAAAGTGTAGTACAATGTCTAAAACTTGGTTACTATTGTATGTAGATGACATACTGTTATTCAGCACCTGTCACGATGAAAGCGTTAAAGTGAGAGATGTCTTAAGTAAATCATTTAAGATGAAAGATATGGGAAAAGTTACTAAATATTTAGGGTTTGAAGTTAAGCAGGATTTGGACAAGCAAACTACGACTATGAGTCAAAGGAGATATTTGGATAAGTTATTGCAAAGTTACGGTATGGCGGATTGTAAACCTTTGTTGTTGCCTATTGACAAGAATTTTGACTTTCATGTGTTAAAAAGAGACTCATCTGAAAGTGTAGATGTAGAAAATAAATGCAGAACTTTGATAGGCAGTCTGGCATATTTAGCCGCTGGTACAAGGCCCGACATATGTGCAGTTGTTGCAATGCTCAGCAGATATCAAAGCTGTGCATCAATGTTGTTATATAGATTACTATGTAATATCTTGAGATATTTGTCAGGCACTAGAGATTATTGTTTAAAGTATGAGCCAAGTACTGAAAATGACTGTGTAGGCTATGTGGATAGTGACTGGGGAGGGAGTGAGGACAGAAAGTCGACTACAGGCTGCTGTTTCAAGCTTTGGGGGTGCACTATAATGTGGTTCTCAATAAAACAACAGTCTGTAAGTCTCTCATCGACAGAAGCAGAGTTTGTTGCACTGAGCAAGGCAACAAGTGAAGCTTGCTGGCTCAAGGATATTTTATCTTTTTTTGAGATTGATGTGGGACCAATTGTGATGTATGAAGACAATCAGTCAGCTATCAAGATGGCTCATATGACAAGGTGGCTTACAAGAGTAAAGCATCTTGACATTAAGCAGAGTTTTGTTAAAGAAAAGATAGCTAAGGGTATTGTGCTGTTAAAATACATTAATACTAGTGAACAAATAGCTGATATCTTTACTAAAGCTTTAGGGGGTGTTTTGTTTAGGAAATTTAGATCATTACTTTTTAACTCTCAAAAAGGTTTAGAGATCCATTGCTAATGGGTACTGATTTAATTGTGTTAATGTGATTTTAGAGTTTGTAGTTAAATACTTGATTGAGGGGTGGTGTTGAAACAATAAGTATTTTACTCTTGTCTATGGTAAAAGGTCTTTAGTTTATGTGCGCTCGTGTTTTGGTTCTAAGAAAAACATGACGTTGTCTTCCAATAAAACAGAGTTATACATTGGACATAGGAGTTTCCTTTCATAAGTCCTATCACAGAGTCACTACCAACTAGGCTAAACAGGTCGTCGGACTTTGTTATAAATGTTCATGACTTTATTATTTAATATTTTAAACAATATGATATTAGGTTTTTATCTAGAAATCAACACTAGTCTGGGGACTACTAAAGTTTAACTGAAACGTTAGAACGACAATATTGATAAATATCACTACGAAGTTCAATAACGAAAGGGTGTAAAATAATAATAATAAGTATTATATGTTGAGTTTAAGGAGAAATTTTGCCTCCTTGTGCGTGTTCTATCGCTTATATAATGGGTTGTGCTCCGAAGAACTGTTCGACATGATGCCTACGGCCGCTTTCTACCATCGCACCGCTCGCCGTCGGCAGGGCATTCATCCTCACACCTTGGAACCTAAATGGTCGCGTACGGTACGGTTTCAGAGGAATTTCCTCCTTCGGACGCTGCGATTGTGGAATGAGCTCCCTGCCGAGGTTTTCCCGACGGACTACAGTATGGGGTTCTTCAAGAAAGGAGTGTATAAATTCTTAAAGGGTCGGTAACGCGCATGTGACACCCCTAGGAGTTGCAGGCGTCCATAGGCTGCGGTGACCGCTTACCATCAGGCGGGCCGTACGATTGTTTGACACCGACGTGGTATAAAAAAAATATTATTGCCTCACGAGGAAGAGAAAAGTAAAAAGTTCTACGATCTTTTCTATGAAAAAATATGATACATATTTAATAGCAACCATCACTTTCTTCCATCAAATAAAATAAGAATAACACACGCTCGTTAGCGCTCGATAGCTAAATTACTACTGTAAGTTAAAAATAAAACATGTACGTATTACATTTTTAAAAAGTATGCAATAACTAATTTTTTAATGAAATTCATTAGAATTAGAACTATACACTACATTAGCTATATGAACCACAATAATATATCACAACTTTTTATCGACACAACGACCCCCCTATCCATTCTAATCCGCGATACAAATCAGCTGCAACACCCGCAGTCGGCCCGGCGAATCGTTGCGAACCGCCGCGCGCCCTCAACGCGTTTAAAAAATCAAACTGTCAAAAATGCGCGGCAAAACCGATGAGGCGTTATTCCAATTTTAAAACTAACGTGTTAAGGTTAGGGATTAGGACAAAATGTGAGGTGTTTTTTATTTAATAAGAAGTATATTTTGTAAATATGGTGTGTTGGAAAAGAGTGTTTTTGGCGGCGGTCCTGTCTTCGGTTTTGGATGTCCACAGTGAACAGCTGTTTGGTGATGATGTAAGTTTTTTTTTTAATCTGACTTTGACAATTTATCAGGATTGGACGAAATGAAGTATATAGGATTGGATATCGACATTAGACATAGACATTAGAGATTGGAATGTAAGTGACATAAAATATTGTACAATGGGGTCTCACACGCAAGTTGCTATTATTCGTGACTGGATGACCTAGGTTTGATACAAATAATAATAACGTAGAGTCAGGCATCATAAATATTTTAACACTTTTCGACCGTATTCTCTAAGCAATAGAGTCCTATAATACATAAAACTGTACAAGTACGGAGAAATGTTTATAATTTATTTCACTCAATTAATGTATCATAATTACTTATTCTACATCAGCCAGGTTAGTAAGTTATAAAACTTTCGGATAAGGGCAAGGTACTACAGTCTTGCTCTTTGATTTGTGACCCGTTTCGCATTTTTTTTATTTATATGATTTGATCCCAAATTTAATTCCGTGAGTGTACATAATCATACAAGTTTGAAAAAGTCCGTGAAATAATGCGAAGTTCCAGATCGCAAGCATGTCGCCCGCGCTTTGAGCTTGTTTGAAAAATATCTTCAATTGGGATGTTGACACCAATAAAAATTAATTACTCTAACATTAGGTACCAATAAATAAATCTCACGAAAATATTCAGAATATATCACGCTTCTACTTATTTTTGCTATTTTAAAGATTTTTAAATACATAAAGAACATGAAAACAATACATAAATACATAAATGGACGCTATTTGATCATAGAAAAGGCGTGACGTCACTTGTTGCTATTTCCCTACAAACTTCATACTAACAGAGCGTTTTTGACGTTTCATTAAAAGTTGCTGATTTGACTATCAGTCAACATCCCTATTTCTTTCATTCTCTAGTAAGTAGTAGGTAACTTTATTTGCAGTAAATGTGGTTAAAAACAGATCATACAAATAAATTCATACCCATACGGCATTCTGAAGGTCATTGATGGGCGATTTGACTGCCTCCTATTTTGGCACTGGGTATGAGGTCTGAACTACTTTGACATACGTCAAGTAGCTCTTAGAATAAATTAACTGTGAGTACTAACATCGATTTTAAGTCAAATTGTTACCAACAATATATGGATCACAGGGTCTGAGATAAAATATTGGATTGAGAATATAAATGATCACACAGCAATTTTTAACATGCAAAAATTAAACATTTAAAACAACATTAAATTCCAATTTATGTATAAATGGCTATTAAGTACATGTATCACACACTTAGGTATGCGTACATAAAACTAATAAACTATAGTAAATTTAGTCAATTGATGTCTATGAAATACCTTAAATGGAACCAGTGAGGAGTTCTTAAAGAAAGGAGTCTATGTGTATACATTTTAAAAGGGTCGGCAACGCTCATGTGACACCCCTGCTGAAGTTGCAGGCATCCATAGACTGCGGTGACCGCTTACCATCAAGCGGGCCGTAGGGATGTTTGCCACTGACGTGGTATAATAAAAAACTGAAACTGATTCTATATCTATAAACTACGTTTTTAAATTATAATTATTAACTACATATTTAACTACGGTAGCCTAGTTGTTCAAGCATGCGCCTGTCAAATGGTAGTGGGTTCGAAATGTTCGAATCTCGGATCGTACCAATGATTTTTACCGCTGGGTTTTCGGTGATGGAAAAACATTTCGAGGAAACATGCACATACGTCTGCGAAGAAATTGAAAGGTGTATGTGAAGTCCCCAACCCGCACTGGGCCGGCGTGGGGACTACTGCCCGTTCCCTCTCACTCATGAGAGGAGGCCTGTGCCCAGCAGTGGGACGTAGTGGGTGATTTTTTTATCGTATGGCGTTTATTTTCGAACCGTGAGATCTTCGAGAAGACAGTACGGTTTCCAGTTTGTTGCACTTTTAGCACCACCCAAGGGTCACGTGTAGGGTAACGGTGGGTACTCCCTACCGACGTGGTGCAACTTCGACCCCCTTTGTCAAGTGAGTGGACAACTTGACTGTTAGAAGTTTCAAGCCGCCCGAAGGCCTCTAACTTGGTTTAACGACCAACTTGGCATCAACGGCCGTTCGGCTTAACGTCTTAACGGCCTTCCGAAGCACGGGAGCGCTCAGTTAGTAACCACTCAAAGCGGTCATTGGTCACGTTGATCACGTCATACGACACGCGGTACGCGGGCGCCGCTGGGCCACGAGCGCTCATAGGCTAATGATATGATGATGATAATACTTAGTTATTAATTTTTACTTCGCACAAATTATAAAACTCCAGGTCATTTTTCCACTAAACGTATACAATTACTCGGAATTCGACGAAATAGAAATCATAACTGACCGCAACCGCTCTGGCAAAGAGCCTTTCTAGTATTACGATTCTAGATCTTGTGCCTAAAAAAATAAAAAAAGTTGTGCGTGCATTATTGTGCGCTAGCATTAAGTGCGAGTCCGACTCGCGCAACGAGGGTTCCGTACAACGAGCATGTACCCGTTCCGACCCCATTAATTCGGGAAAAAACTTTACATAATCTTAAATCTTAACAGCGCGATGTAGAAATTGAACGCCACGAGTACAGCGCCAGCTATCAGCGCACTTTGTTACTAATTTGCGTGACTGAATAAAGTAGTGTCTATGATGGTTTTTTTAAGGAAAAGATATATAAACGTAGTTTCTCATTTTAAAACAAACAAAGTTTCATGTTATTCCAGCTTGCCGTTTTAAAATGAGAGCGAAACTACGTTTGTATGGAGAACCGAGCTTACAGCGGACTCATTATTACCAAATAAAATGCATACGACTCACTGTTTCTCTAGGGTCTGTAAAAATGCTAATATTACTTAATATCTTTTATTAAATAAACTTCGCTCTTAAGGTGGCCGCAAACTAACGCTGGTTGTATAACTGGCCTAGCGACCCTACTGTACTATCTTGGTTGAACCGCAGAGTCTAGTTGACATTATTCAAAATGACTGACTTTAATAAAACTGCCATTCGATTTTGGACCTTCTAACTTCGCCGGTAAAGTCGCTTTTTCGATGGACTAATTTGATTCAATTCGATCATTTCATTATTTTAAGTAAAATTAGTACTGACTCACAACACCCACCTCTACGCCCACTCCGAAATTCTGTATCCAAGAGGAAACGATAAAATAAATTAGGACTATGAATCCAAAGCAGGAAACTGCTCTTTTATTTGTTCTTTTATTTGTATTATTTGCTCTTTTATTTGTAGCTCCTTGACCCCAGATAATAATCCACAGGTGCAATTTCGCCCTTCCTAATGCCCCGCTTCTGCTCATCCTGGGTCAATCAGGAAGCACTCATTCTTATGTAGAGATGCAGTAAAAAATCTATACTGACTTAGGCGCCTTCCAGATTTTAGAAGAAGAAGAAGAAGAAGGTGAAAATTTATTTTGGAAACCATTACACTGGTAAACTTAAACTAAACTCGATACGAAGATCTCGGATTTTTTGATGCGGAGGCCGTACGATATGAGAAAACTGTCAGCTGTCAATGTCAACCGATACGAATGCAGTACTGCGCCGCTTCTAAGCATGGTACTGCGCGCACGTAATACTGGCATAATTTCGACAAGTGAGGAAATCTCACATCAGTAAACTCACGTTAAAGAACAAAATACATACATCAGTAAACTCACGTTAAAGAAAAAATAGGGTCGGCAACGCGCATGTGACACCCCTAGGAGTTACAGGTGTCCATAGGCTGCGGTGACCGCTTACTATCAGGCGGGCCGTACGCTTGTTTGCCACCGACGTGGAATTAAAAAAAACCTATCACATGTCGCCCTCACCCCGCCAAGCCTTAAGGATGATTAACAGTAGACCGTTCCGTGTCCGGGCCGGCCCGTTTTCTGCTAAAGAAATACGCCGGCCGTTACGTTTGCTGTCATAGAAAACGGGCCGGCCCGGACACGGAACGGTCTACTGTGAACCATCCCTTAGACCTCGCCTCCCTTATCCTTCCCGTCACCTTAGACGACTTGATGCGGAGGTGTGGAATTGGCGATATGAGAAAACTGTCAGATGTCAGTATCAACTGTCAGTCGAGTCAGTGCCACTTTTTACTACGCCCCTACATTTAAATGACTGTTTCCTGACTGGAGCAGGATGCACGGAATCGGGGTGATACGAATGCTACTGCATTCTGCCCCGCTTTTGCGCAGGATATTACTAGTATCAGGAAACCTGTGCGCCATCGGCAATCAATAAGCTCATGTAAAATAAGAAATTACCACATATAAATCCCACCCCGCCAGTCGGGAAGTCGGCTCAGCGCAATTTTCAGAATCTGAACTAACACTCGAATTATAATAAAAAATAAAATACAATACTTTTAGCCGAATAGACTCCAAGACCTTGGTCCTTCGCTTCAGTTTTTGCATAAGCATTAAAATAATGAAGCCCGCAAAATTGTTCGCAATTTGATTGCTGTCGTGAATGAAGACTTAACTTGCCGTGACTGTAATAAGCCGTAGTGTCCTTAATGGTTACTTTAACATTAAGGATGATTCACAGTAGGCCGTTCCGTGTCCGGGCCGGCCCGTTTTCTTCTAGAGAAATACGTCGGCCGTTGCGTTTGCTGTCATAGAAAACGGGCCGGCCCGGACACGGAACGGTCTACTGTGAATCATCCCTTACTCGTTGGCTTTATAGATACATTATGCTTGTGACTATGCGGTTTATGTAATTCTTGTCAAAGGCGTAAGGATCTTGTTCTTTTTTTTTAAATGGGATTGCTCTTGGCCAGCATCTAGCCAGGGGGCAAAGATGAGGCCGACGATGAAGCGAGCTCACCCAAAATATGGCTATTCACTCGTGCCTTAAAAAGTAACTAGCTATTCATACTAACAATATTTTTTTAAGTAGTTAAATTTTTCGTAGCTAAGGTTATTTTATGTTTTTATATATTTATATAATATATTGATTGTACTTACGATTTCGCATTCCGTAAAGTTACCATGAAGAGGAAAGACGCTGACATGGCTCTATGGAAACGTAAAGGTATGTAAAAGTTTCACATTATTATAGGTTATAAATTTCTAATTAAAGGGAGAAATTGCAAAAATTCGGCGCGGCCAACTGAGATATCGGAACAATCGGGTTCAGGCACGAAATCCTTCACTAGTTCCCTCTTACAACGCCTTAGGGAGGCGTATAGCGACATTAACCTAGAATACTCTTGTTTTAACGGCAAGCAGTGGACTAGAGACTTTTATGTATGTATGTATGTATGACTTTATTGTACATAAAACACGACAAAACGAAAAACAAACAAAAAGTAGACGTACAAAGGCGAGCTTATCCCTTCAAGGGATCTCTTCCAGCTAACCTTTGAGCAAATGAGTTTATCAAAAACAAATGGAGGATAACGATAAACAACCTGTGAATTATGCACCGAACCAAATTTAAAACAAAACAAATTAATTATGAATACACATAATTTATAATTGAATACAGAAAATACGATTAAATATCCGGCCTACTACTTTTCTTTTTTACTTTTCTTACGTTTGGGGATATACCTTTATGCATTCCGCCCATGGACCCGGGTATGTCCTAAAACTACGACCAAGACCACCGGGGAATGGGCAGCAGCATTCCTAGAGTGCGGTGGAGATACTGCGATCGCCAACCCGCATGCCAAGCGTGGCGATTATGGCATTTACCCCCCATGAAATTGGGGGAGGCCTATGTCCAGCAGTGGACGTCCTAGGGCTGATATGGTGGATTCCGCCCATAACGGCAATTTGTATAATAAATTTCATATAATAACGTATGGAAATCCATTTTGATTCTCCCTCCAGTCATATAATAACTTGTCTGTGGTAAAGACTTGCATTTGAATGAAAAGTTTATTGTTTTAATACTGCTGTCAGCCTTCTAATTGACAGATTATAACGCTGGAGTAGAAAAAGTAGTTATAGTAATTATATAGTCAGGTAATTAAAGGATGATTCACAGTAGACCGTTCCGTGTCCGGGCCGGCCCGTTTTCTATGACAGCAAACGCAACGTCCGACGTATTTCTCTAGAAGAAAACGGGCCGGCCCGGACACGGAACGGCCTACTGTGAATCATCCTTTAAACGATGGCAAAATTTACAATCACGGTAAAATAATGATCCGATATTTTGCTACAATGAAATAACGATTCACAAACATCTAACAAACCGATATATATATAAGTATGATATCTGAGGGTTTCTTTAACTATTACCCTTTCCTTTAATAAAATATTAAAATAGCATTCGTATTCAAAGTGAGAGGATAATTAAGTTGCGATTTTTTTTTGTTAATGCATAATAATTTCACTGCTTGCTAAAATAAATTTGCATATGCATAATGGTGATAATTACTATTGCTCAACGCGTATTGACTGTTACAGCCAAGCGAAGAAAGTGGTATACAACTTTACAACTCTTTCACTTGTAGATATGTTAAGGTAACAAATTAGTTTATTAATACAACAAACATGAAAACATGATACTTAAATATAAAACAAAACAACTAAAACTAATTAAAAAAAAGGTCTCCCAGATCGGAGCCCTGTGGAAGGGTTCCCATAAGGCTGGCAGCGTTCCCCCTTTGGATAGCTATGCAGATCCGCTGGCCAAGGAACGAGCCAGCCTACGGTCTCCTGACACCTCGGCCAGCTTTCCGGATAGTTGCCCAGATTGTTAAGGTTCAATTGTGGTTGTAAGATACATCAAATTAGAAAATGTACACTTTTTCATTGTATTCATCAGCATCCCTATCCCTGTGCAGTAAAATAGCATCCTGAAGGATCTCCCGGGTCTCTAAAATATAAAAAAATGCACACTAGACGAAAATAAATATCAAAGAAATCAAATTCAATGTGTAAAAGCTTAAAACGAGATCCTATACTGTTACGAATTGACTGAGCGAGCGAAGCGTCTTCGTTTCAGCTTTCGACAAAAAATCTTTCGTATGTCTATCCGGATGTTCTCCTCTACCGGTTGCTTTTTTTCAAAAAAATCTCGTGAAATTTTGTGAGCAACTTCGATAATTATATAGATTTATTGGAAATTTTTAAATTTGAAAAAATAATTTTTTTCGAAGTCTACAATCCACAGAAGTAGGTAATGGGTATACTAGTTACCGAACGGATAAAAAACATTGATTCCAGAGCGCTGAGAATTTAGATTATTTTTTAGATTAATCAGTTTTGTAAATGATTAGGCACCTTAATAATCCACAGTTTCATTCCAAGGAAAAAGGTGCTGTACCACAGCCCACACTCTGTATTTAGAGTGTAAGTAAAATCGTACAGAAAACTTAGACCCTGATTCCAGATTATTATCCTGAGCTGAAAAATACTGAAACTTTTCCTCAATTTTCTTAAACGATTTCTCAATCTCTTAGCATGTTACAGTAAAATAAAACGTAGAAAGTAACTACGAAGCCTTTTTCTTGAGTTAGCGAATATACAAGCTTGATTTCAATCCACGATTGCCAGAAATCAGCTTGTTCATAAGTCATAAGGTTTCAATGTAATTTTAAGTATGGAAAATAAAAAGCGCTGTATTCACATAAATATAATATCTTTAGTCATTAAGTTTATTTTTTTGTATTGAATAAATTTGTACAGTTTTTTTTATATTATAACCTATGCTTATCAATAAAACTTACAAAGTAAATAATCCAATAATCCCAAACTTACAAAGTAACCCCCTTATTCATAAACGTCCATCAAGCCTCTATTAGTTAACAAGCCGCTAAAGTTGGTTTGTCCTTATCTGTCACTTTGACATTTATGTTTGTGAGAAAGGGACAAAACAACTTTTAGTTAACAGAGGTTTGTTAAGTTTTATGAATAAGGGGGTTAGTAAATAATGCCAAAGATGCTGGCAGCCTTTCCTCGCTGTATAGGTAGCAATACTGATGCGTTGTGCGAGGAAGCTGCCAGCCCTTTGATCACCCGTGGTGTCCACCAACCTCTTTGTAACTTCTTTAAAGAGGTCACGAGGGAAATGGAAAATGACATTTAGTACTTTACAATCGAAAATGAACATTTGAAAAAACTAATAACTTACTAATGTTTCTCAATGTAACTTGAGACGTTGGTGCCGTTTCAAAAAGTTGTAGCAACTTTGACGGTAGATGTCGCTACAAGTCTCCCTAAGGATTAATTAAATAGTTTATAAGAAAAAAAAACTGACTTCAATGGGGGAGGCCGGTAAAAGATTATTATACTTAGATGGTGCACTCTTAGATTCCATACAATAAAATAAAAATGGCTTTAAGTATGTTTATAATGGTAGAAGACTAAGTACCCTCAATTCCTCATGGAATCATGGAAAAACCTTGCTTGCTTGACAAACAAAACGAAGAGAACAAATCGCCAAACGTGAACTACGCGTCGTTGAAGAGTTCCGTTCTGATCATCATCAGCAGTTCCACTTCATCAAATGTCACTTTTATGAATGAAAATGCTTGATTAGTTCATGAAAATACTAAAATCACTATTTGTGTGCCTTTCACATTTGAGGAGTTCCCTCGATTCCTAATGGATTCCATCATCAGAACTCGAGCATGACAAAATCAATCGTGAAAATAGAACTTGCTTAACAAACACAGCTAGGAGGACAAATCAACAAACGTGAACTTTTCGTTGTTGAAGAGTTCTGTTCTGATCATCATCAGCAGTTCCACTTCATCCAATGTCACATTTTTGGATGCCAATGCTTGACTTGTTGATAGAAACACAAAAATCACTATATGTTTGCCTTAAAGATTTGAGGAGTTCCCTCAATTCCTCATGGATCCCTTCATCAGAACTGCGTTTTGACAAAAATAGGACCAACTTGGATATATATACTTACAATCAAAAAAATAATTTAGTACATACAAAGTTATGGAGTAACAAACACAAAAAAAATAAAAAAAATAAAAAACATACAACCGAATTGATAACCTCCTCTTTTGAAATCTTGAAGTCGGTTAAAAAGAGTGAACTGATTGAAAGATTCGTCGCCTCGGGATAACCCGTGGTAGCTCAGTTGGAAAGAGCGATGGACGGATTCCAGAGGTCGCGGGTTCTAATCCGGCCCGGGGTGATCAATTTTTCAATAGTTCATTTTCGATTGGAAATTATAATTCCGCTAAGTGGACGTTTCCGCTTGTAAAAATATTGACATTTAGTACGAGGCTCGAAAACGTTACGTAATTATCCTTCAGCTCAGGATATGTTTTCGGTATTATGACCTGTTTAGCCTAGTTGGTAGTGAGTGACTCTGCCTCCGAAGCTAGAGGTCCCGGGTTCGAATCCCGGCCAGGGCATTATTTGTGCATTTAGCACGGATATTTGTTTCTGGGTCTTGGATGTTTTCTATGTATTTAATTAAGTATGTATTTATCTATATAAGTATGTATATCGTCGCCTAGTACCCATAGTACAAGCTTTGCTTAGTTTGGGACTTGGTCGATTTGTGTAAGATTGTCCCCCAATATATATATATTTTTTATTATAATGTTACTGACGGCCCGTATATGCCGTTTTGCAGTGTGAAACATTGAACATGTACAAATAGTTTCCATGCCACCGATTATGAGGCAACGAGCTATGGCTCCCCATCCACTGAGCATGGAGTGGCGAAACGCCAATCTAGATTGAAGAGTTGCGTCCTTGTCTTAATTATAACCTTAGCGGCGTGAAACCACTAAAGTGAAAATCTGGTGGTTGTGTAAACTTTAGGTTATTGAAATAAATATTGAAGTTGAAAATAAACTTTGCCTCCTTGTGCGTGTTCTATCGCTTGTATAATGGGTAGTGTTCCGAAGAACTGTTCGATATGATGCCCACGGCCGCTTTCTATCATCGCACTGCTCGCCGTCGGCAGCGCATTCATCCTCACACCTTAGAACCTAAATGGTCGCTTACGGTACGGTTTCAGAGGAACTTCCTCCCTCGGACGCTCCGGTTGTGGAATGAGCTCCCTGTCGATGTTTTCCCGAGGAACTACAGTATGGGGTTCTTCAAGAAAGGAGTGTATACATTTTTAAAGGGTCGGCAACGCGCATGTGACACCCCTGGAGTTGCCGGCGTCCATAGGCTGCGGTGACCGCTTACCATCAGGCGGGCCGTACGCTTGTTTGCCACCGACGTGGTATAAAAAAATCAACATAGCAGCAGGGTAACGCAACGTTCAACGATCTATCTGTATGTTCCAAAATTTACGGGATTTACCCTCGTAATAATACGGAGCTTCTAACACTAAGTGCCTCTGTGAGCTGTAAGCTCCGCTATTCTGAAAAATAAAACAAAAACTGAATCGGCAAAAATAAACTGTATAACCGAACCTGCTCACAAAACTTTAGGTTGTGGAATAAGCTCCCTGTTGAGGTATTTCCCAATGGGCTACAGCGTGCGACTCTACAAAAAACCGGTCAAGTGCGTGTCGGATCGCGCACGAAGAAGGGTTCCGTACCAACATCGCCTAATCTACATTTAAAACCACTATACAATCATTCAATCAAAAAAGGTCGTATCTTAAACTCACGACACTTAAACCCTTGTGTTTGGGCAAGACAGTTAAACCTATGAAATGAAATGAAATGAAATGAAATGTTTATTCACAAGAACATACAGTGTACAATAGAAGTGAAGTGAAGTGTTGTTCTTCAGAATTTAAAACTTTATAGTTAGGAAATTAGAGGGGGGGATACACTTTTTACTACTTTGACAGCTAATATCTCACCAACGGTTAACTTAAATGAAAAAGTTTTTAAGAAATCTCTACGTCATTTTTAAATGCCTATCTATAGATACCCCACACGCCTATGTGCACTGAAACTTTTGACCCCCCCCCCACCCCCTTTTACATGTATGGGAGCCCCCCAGTTTAATATTTTTTTCGTAAATTTACATCATATTTCTATTACGGTTTATAGAATACACCTTCCTACCAAATTTGATAATTGTAGTGCTCATAGCCTCCGAGTAAATCAGCTGTGACATACAGATGGACGGACGGACAGACATGACAAATCTATAAGGGTTCCGTTTTTGCCATTTTGGCTACGGAACCCTATAAAAAGGCGTGAAAAGGTTTCTTACAGGTCGGCAACGCGCGAGTTTCGCCTCTGCACGGCTAGCACAAGACGAAATACGTAGACTATAGTGGATAGTCTATCTCACGTGCGATATAGCTCGCGCGCTGTTTTGTGCTAGCCGTGCTGGTGTTGCTAGCGTCCATAGGCAACCATCGGCGACAGTAACCACTTGTCATCAGGTCCGCCATCAGCTAATTGTTTGTCACCGATATGGTATTTAAAAATCGTCCAAGAGCATATCGGGCCATGCTCAGTGTAGGGTTCCGTAGTTGCATAATGAACTTACTTAAAATAATTTTTAAGAAAAAAAACCGACTTCAATGGGGGAGGCCGGTGAAAGATTATTATACTTAGATGGTGCAGTCTTAGATTCCTTACAATAAAATAAAAATGGCTATAAGTATGTTTATAATGGTAGAAGACTAAGTACCCTCAATTACTCATGGAATCGTGGAAAAACCTTGCTTGCTTGACAAACAAAATGAAGAGAACAAATCGCCAAACTTGAACTACGCGTCGTTGAAGAGTTCCGTTCTGATCATCATCAGCAGTTCCACTCCATCAAATGTCACTTTTATGAATGAAAATGCTTGATTAGTTCATGTAAATACTAAAATCACTATTTGTCTGCCTTTCACATTTGAGGAGTTCCCTCGATTCCTAATGGATCCCATCATCAGAACTTGAGCATGACAAAAATTAATCGTGAAAATAGAACTTGCCTCACAAACACAGCTAGGAGGACAAATCGCCAAACGTGAACTTTTCGTCGTTAAAGAGTTCTGTTCTGATCATCATCAGCAGTTCCACTTCATCAAATGTCACATTTTTGGATAAAAATGCTTGATTAGTTGATAAAAACACAAAAATCACTATATGTTTGCCTTTAAGATTTGAGGAGTTCCCTCAATTTCTCATGGATCTCATCATCAGAACTGCGTTTTGACAAAAACGGGACCAACTTGGACATATATACTTACAATCAAAAAAAGAATTTTCCAAATCGGTAAAGAAATGACGGAGTTATGGAGTAACAAACATTAAAAAAAAAAAACAAAAAAAAAAACATACAACCAAATTGATAACCTCCTCTTTTGAAATCTTGAAGTCGGTTAAAAAAAACAAGCAAAAGGGAATACCTTCGCAGCTTTTCATACGTCTTTTACTAAGAAGGGAAGACTTTTTACGATAACTCAAAAACAGCTCAATTGATCATGTCCGCTATAGTTTTCATTGAAAATCTTTATTGAACTTTACTTTCATATTTTTCGGACACATTTTTTCTTTCTTTTTGAGTGAATATTTTCGAAAATGTTCACTTTATCAAAAAGGGTTTTAAGAAGACCTCTATATTTATTTTGAAAGACCTATCCAACAACACCCCACACCATATGATTGAGGCAAAAAATGCATCCCCACGTTACGTGTAGGGGAATTAATTCTCCCTTAATTCTTTTTTTTTAATTTTGTTATACGATTTTGTCAGTTTTATTGTTTTCTATATCCATACCAAATTGCAGCTTTCTAACACTAACAGCCACAGAGCAAAGCCTCGTACAGACAGACAGACAGACGGACATGGCGAAACTTTAAGGATTCCTATTTGACTACGGAATCCTAAAAAAGTTCGGTCGAGAAATACGACCTGCAGGTTAATCATGTAAGTTATTGAAGGTACGATAGGTAGATCTTACTGTCATTTTCACTATGGAAAATGTCATTCTGACCTACCTTAATGCACGGTCGAAAACGTTGCGTAATTACTCCGCTTTAAAGGAGAACAGCCAGACATCCGCCGGACACTATACGGAAGCATTTTGGCCCTAGCTGAAACAGACACGTTCCGCTTGCGCTTTGCTCTCGCTTGGTCAATAATAATAAATAAATAAATAATAAATAAATATTATGGGACAATTTTGACACAAATCGAACTAGTGCCATAGTAAGCTCAATAAGGCTTGTGTTATAGGTACTAGACGACGATATATTTAATAGATATATACTTAAATACATAGAAAACATCCAAGTCTCCGGAACACTTAGATGGTTGGCAGTCCTCAACTGTGCGTTTCTCCAGAAATTTCTTGCCTCGCACAGCTAAACTGTGGAATGAACTGTCGCCTGCGGTATTTCCGGACCGATTCGACCTTCAAACCTTCAAGAAAAGAGCGTACTCCCATCTTAAAGGCCGGCAACGCACTTACAACCCCTCTGGTGTTGCGAGTGTCCATGGGCGACGCTAATCGCTTACCATCAGGCGATTCGTCTGCTCGTTTGCCACCTATGTCATAAAAAAATAAAAAAAAAACAAATGTCTCTGCTCACCACAGAAACAAATGCTCTTACCGGGATTCGAACCCGGGACCTCTAGCTTCGGGGGCAGTGGCACTACCAACTAGGCTAAACAGGCCGACAAAAATATCACAGGTTGATCATAGGATTCACGGGTCGCTTTCATAGACGAACTTAGTATCTTTCTGAAATCTGTTCAAATGGTCAAAATCCGCTAACAGCATGAATACCTACTTCCAAAACAAACATTAACCCCCGGCGCCCTATTAAAAAGGCAACAAGTACATATAAACTATTACGACGGTTGCGACATTCTGCTTCTGAACTAAGAAGGCATCTCAAATTGTCACGCAACCTGCGCACGGTCACAACTCAGTCGGTTTATTGTCTTTTTATGCAATTAGGCGACGCAGGCGCAGGCGCGATTTATATGGGCGGTAAATTGGTGAACTTGATCTTTGAAAATACTAATTGCAAATTCCACATACTTAATGAGATAACCAAAAAAATACATTGATGTGTATTTTAAATAAGGAAATTAAAAACAATATTTTGGCCAGATTTGTCGAAATAGTAAAACGGAGTTTTATCCTTAAAATTAATACTTAAGATGGATAGTTCCCTTAGAATTGGCGGCCTGTTTAGCCTAGTCGGTAGTGCCACTGCCCCCGAAGCTGGAGGTCCCGGGTTAGAATCCCGGTCAGGGCATTATTTGTGCATTTAGCACGGGTACTTGTTCGTGGGTCTTGTATGTTTTCTATGTATTTATCTATATATGTATGTACATATATCGTCGTCTAGTACCCATTCATAGTACAAGCTTCGCTTAGTTTGGGACTAGGTCGATTTGTGTAAGATTGTCCCTTAATATTTATTTATTATTATTTATGGGATGACAGCTGCGCCAGCGCCATATTTAATGTTGTCCGGTATGTAAGCGTAATTTTGGTACAATCCACTCCTAAGCTGTTTAATAGTAGATTTAATAATTTAATGTTTAGCCACGCTTCATTTTCGTGTGTACGAATGTAGTTTTAGGAATTTCCCACGAACCCTGAAATAGGAGTAGAACCTCTAATGTGCTAAAAGTTTATTGCCAAATTATTCTTCCATTTCCCCAAATATGTAAAATTTCTCTAGTTACTTACTATTGTTTGTCTTTACAGTTATAATCCGAGCATTAAGTCAATTTTAATCTACCTCACGGAAATTTAAAGTTCACAACAATCTACAATTTACAAACTTATCTCTTCTACTCAACTTCAAATCGGCTCATACAAACGTGCCAACCTTTCTATGGAAACTCCGATTCGAGAGTGGAAAATGTAACTTTGCAGTTACCGAACCAAAAAATGACACAAGAAATGTCAACATGATTGTCCCAAATTGCGTTTGGAACAGAATGAGACTCTAATCTTGAAGATAACTGTTATCTCACGGCGCGAAGACTGAATACAGTTGGGCAGCCAAGCATTCATGATTTAGATAGAGGTACAATCGGCTAAGAAATTGGTGTACGGCTTTTGAACTTTGGTATGTATATAGGGTGGGCCCTGTAACAAGAGCAAAGAATTAAACGGTGGACTATTTAGCAGGGCCAAAAATTATCTCCAAGAGGAGAAAGGTGGAAAAAATGTTTTTTTTCTTTAAAGATAGCTTGCGTGTATTTTTATTACTTTTCTGAAGTGACATTAGTGTCAAATATTATTTTAAAAAGTTAATAAGATTAAAAAAATTAAAAATTACCAAAAACATCCTTGAAAACAATAAATGCAACAACAATTCTGACTCATAACTTGATACTACCTCAAACATTGCATTGACTGATGTGCTATAATCTCGTGGTGTCAAGATCCATTACTCGGAGGTCATAACTTTAGATCAAACTTTCTCCGAAAAGAAATTTTATGAACAAAAGTTGTACACCAGGTGTTGCTGCAGATGCCCTAAGGAAGCGTCCTTTTGAATATTATATAAATATTATAAATTCTATTATATAAATTCTCTTATATTATATTATAAATTCTATTATATTATTATATAAATTCTTTTGTCCGAGTGTACAGTCGGATACAAATACCTGTACCTTCAGAACATGGACAAAGCGCCGCACTAATGCATCAATACTAAAGGAGCTTCGTATTGCCACCCGGCTTTCCACTACATGCTTCCAAATAGCCCGCCAGGATCCGTGCAGCTTTGAAAAGCAGATAATGGTTGGCTGCGTTGAATGAAAGAGGAGCAGAGGAAGAGCACCCACACGATTGTCAGATGCAATCCGCGATGCCACGGGCGTCAATATCCAGGGAGTAATACGACTAACCCAAAATAGAGGGGTCTGGAGAACGGTGGTGAAGAACTGCTCCTCTGTTGGTCACGACCTTGAGGAATCAACGAAGAAGAAGAACAGAACATGGTGTAAAAAAAGAAACTGTTACTCTCTATCTATACTAATATTATAAAGCTGAAGAGTTTGTTTGTTTGTTTGAACGCGCTAATCCCAGGAACTACTGGTTCGAATTGAAAAAACCTTTTTGTGTTGGATAGTCCATTTATCGAGGAAGGCTTAAGGCTATATAACATCACGCTGCGACGAATAGGAGCGAAGACGCGGACGAAGTTGCGGGCAACAGCTAGTTCTAGTATATAAAGACTCCGAAGAAGTCCGATTTTGGAGAGATCCATATTAACATTTAAGGCAAACGCACCAGTGTACAGATTCCAACATTTCTATCTAAGGTAGTCTGACACTGACAACATTAAGAAGGCATGTGGTTGCATGCATAAAGCAGCTTACTTGACCCTTGACCGCTTCGTATAGTTCATATGGAAATACATCGTGATTGTTATGTGATAAAATTTCAATAATTCTGTATTTTTTTTATACTACTGTCATAAAGTCAAGTATACTCTATAAAGCAGGGCATTATGTATGGAGCTTGGCTTATTGGAGGCAAAGAACAACTTTAATCTAAGTTTAAAATCGTGGATTTTACTTAGTTTTCATTTACACAGAATGTATCATCAACGTAATTTGCTATAAATGTAACAAAGGTCTAAGCTTATACGTTTAGTGTTTATTTGTTTTTCAAACTTTTAATCCACATTCAAATGGGCTAGCAGAGCACATGCACCGAACAGAGAGCAAATAATATTGAATAATATTGTATTATTCTTGCGATCGCGTTCTGTTCGTCGTTAAAATAATAGTTCGTATAATTCTTGCGTTTGTGCACGTTTTCTCTATACATGTCCGCAATGAACGTAATTCTAAACTTAATGAAAGCAATACGTACATTGCTCACGTTTGTATCATTCACTGATTCCATTTATCATCCATTGGTTTCGCGGGATTGCTTACTCGAAGCAATCTAACTTAATCTATGACTTTATGATGTGAATGAACAGTTGTGGCAACTGGTATTAGTTAATAATTATTCGTTGAACCAATGATATACGAAGAAATTTCACGCGATATGTACGCACTACTCACAGTATAATTTTTCTATTTTTAAACATAAATTTAGTGTTTTGGAACAGTTTACACTTAAATAAAATTAACAAGTAAAAAAATTAAAATATTATTTAAAATTTTAATCAAGTTCCTAAAGTGGAACAACGGACTAGGAAACGCATGAATACATAATATATCTGTTCCGGTGCTGTTGGATGACTGGAAATGATCAATAATTTAAATGGCTGTTTTTTAAATAAGAGCATTTGCAAAATATCCTGCCAATTTACAGATAACTAAACACTAAGTGATAATTTGAACAACATCATCAACCTAGCGTTATCCCGGTATAGTTGCATCCTGAAGGATGCCCGGGGTTCGCTGCCTAACTTCCGTTTTAAAAAAAAAGTTTTATGAATTAAATACATACAAGCCTCGCACCAAAATGCTTTATTTACAGGCACTCAGACGGTTTTTTTTTTATTTTAGGGATAGGATAGGTCGGGTCTGTTGCGTACGAGATTACGGTTCATTTTTCTTTGTATTTGTTATCAGTATCAAACAAGTACTGTCCAACGTTCAAAGAACCTAACACAAAGAAGCTTCAGTGTTTGGCATTACTTTAATAGTTGACACTCAATTGTCTGTCACTTCTGTTTGTGTTAGGAAATTAAGATTGTAGTGCCGTCTGTTGGTGCGTTGAGGGGCACTGGGACAGTTAGCAAGAGTAGGTATTAGAATGATATTAGTTCATAGCATAGTTTAATCGGTTAAATGTTAAAAAGAGTGCTGTATTCGCCAACAAACTGCTTAGCAGTTTGGCGAAAATATATAATTTATTGTAAAAATTTCATTTGAATTAATAAATTAAAAAAAAAAAAAAAAAGTGTCTCAATTCGCCACACGCGGCCGTTGACACTTGACACAAAGCGCGATTACCGCGCGCTCTGCGCGTGACAGTTTTCTAACTCAAGCCACAGTGGGTACACAGCTTGAAGCAGTAAGTCAAATCTACTAATACCTAAACGACCGATTTGATGCACTCACCGACAGGCATGTTTTTTTTTTTTTTTTTTTATGATAGACTGACCAGCGATTGGCCTTAGTCTCACCTGATGGAAAGCGATGACAAGGCCTAAGATGTTGCTCGCTGGTTCAGTAATAGCCTATTCACTCTTGTCTTGAAGAGACCCTGATTGTATGTATCAGGAAATACAGACGGCGGCAGCAAATTCCAGTCCTTAGCTGTTCGCATTAGGAAAGAAGAAGCAAATCGCTTCGTGCGAATAAATGGTAGACTGACAACGTAAGGATGCAACCGCTCACCACGTCTGGACGTCCGGTGATGGAACGGGGAAGGCGGAACTAAGTCATGTAATGGTTATGGTCTCCTTTTTCCGCACAAAATCGGACCATTGTGCGTGCCGTGAACACCCGCTAGGGATCTAGCCAGCCTAACTCCGACTAGAAGCGCAGGATCCTCCTGGTGCCACCACAGGCTTCGAGGAATTGGAGAAAAATAAGTTGACTTCGCAGGACGCGCATGTACATTAGTACAAAAAAGTAAAAATGTTTGTCGTCCCAAACTAGGTAAGCAAAGCTTGTAATTGGGTACTGTGGGCGACGATTTACATACTTATAATTATATAGATAGCTAAAGCTGAAAGTGTTCGTGGCCTAGAGCGGCGCCCGCGTATTATACCGCGTACGATATGTGAGGTTAAGCTACGTCGGCTGGGGCCAGTCATTGGACGGGTGACCGCTTTGAGTGGTCACTAACTGAGCACTCTCGTTCTCTGGAAAGCACGTTAAGCCGTTGATACCGGCTGCTGTCTATGACCGCAGTCGTTAAGCCACGCTAGAGGCCTGCGGTGGCTTGAGAACTTCTAACAGTCAACTTGCCTACTCACTTGACAAGGCTAACCCAATAAGTTCTTGTTTCCCCTTGGGTTGGGAGGTCAGATGGCTGTCGCTTCCGTAAAAACTAGTGTTTACGCCAATTCTTGGGATTAGGTAACGGACCCCGTCCATCCTTGAGGATGCAAATGTACTGGGCTGATGCTAGGATGCTGATGACCACTGTTCTGTGACGATGACGATAGATATAGCTGAAAGTCACGTTGGCATCTCGTCATAGTCATTATGTATGTTATCATAAACGCCTAACGAAGAAAAAATCCCTACAAGCTTTACGAACAGGAGTAAATTAATTCATTACCAGCACAGATAACCTCCACTGTGATTACCAGATAAAATTACTAAAGTATTCCAAGTTAAGTACTCGTTTGCTTTAACTCTATTTTTACAGAGTGGGAAAACGACATACACTTTTTCAAGTAAGCTTACGCTAAAAACAAATAAATCACGACTTGTTTCTAGCGTAGGGTATTTTGTTTTCTATAATTAACTTACCAAGCAAAAACCAATTTTCAGCTGCATACTTGTAACGGTTTCAGTTACACGTACAAAAATTACATATATCATAGAAAACCCATTTTAAATCTTTCGCAAAAAAATGTTGCTATGTTTCATAGAGGTAGTTATCGAGAAAATGTTTATTGAATCTGCTTAAAAAGCTCGTGTACAATTTGTAAAAACTTACTTGTTTTTAATTATGAGCAGTCGGACTGATAGAGTTACTGCTTTAGCTAAATACATATATTTACTGTGTCTAGGCGCAGGTTTCTAGATCTTATTCTATCGCGTGACGGCGTAAGTATAGGGAAGAGTGTGACATTCTTCATGGTGTCGGCCGCTTTTGTTTCGATGAAGTGTCATTAATTACTGTCATACCTTATTTTCTCTGCGCATCTAAAATATAGTAGAACAAATCTTAGGAGAATATTTAAGGAAAAAAATCTGTAAAAATATTTTATGCTATTTCTTTTTGCCGATGATTGAGTTTGGCAATTAAGGTTGTTGCATTACTCAAGTCAAAAAATCCTTGTCTTACGCATACTGATAAGAAGATCACATCATCTTCTAAATATTCTACTGGGTCCTGTAACACAGGGACTCCTAGCTCAGGACCCAAAGACTTGTATTCCGTGTAACATGTTTATGTGAAATAAATATTTCTATTTCTATTATCTTATAAAGATTTCACGATTAGATGTACTAAATTGAAACTCACAGTAGTCAAATTTTGAAATAGGATTCATAATCGATTTACTGTAAAGAAGATCAATTAATTGTAATTTTTGTACATCACGAATGGCGGAAAATGGGTTTAATTTTATATCCGACTAAATGGAAGAAATTCAGCAATATTGCAAGGTTTTTGCAGTATCTAGGTGTCGATCTTAACAACTATAAATTAAATGGTCTAATTACCTACACTTACATTCTCCTGACACGCAACGCTAACTGGGGATCTATTTCACTAAACATTGAATTGAAATTCAATTATATTTGTTGCGCACTCTCATTTTGACTACCTATACAGGGTGATTTTGGGGTCGTGATCCGAAATAATTGTACATGGTCAAAAATTAAAAGTAGACAGCATCACAGTCGGTATAAAGGTTTATAACTCAAATAATTTTCTAGTGTTTACAAATTTCAATAAGAAATAATACTTTTTCATACAACTTGGTCACCCTACCCTACAGTCAACTCTCCATACCATCCGTCAAAAAGAGTAGGGTAACCATGTTTTTTTTGTGATTTTGTATTTTTTTCATCAAAATAAATTAAAAATGAAATGCGTTTGTTTCGTGTCACTACAATTTTTTTGAAATGGCTATCAGATACCAAGTCTAAAAACTGGTTCTTGATCCACGACCCCGAAATCACCCTGTATAAACGTCAGGGATTTAAGGCCTCTGCACATCAGATGCGTAGACGTGCTAATAAACGGGCGCGTCCGCTGGGTTGTAAAGTATGTCGAGGTAGTACAGAATTTTCTTAGTCTGTATATTTAAATATGTGCTTCTTGATTTGAGTGGGACAGGAGGGGGTGGAACAAATCCAGTCCTGAATCTTCGTGCAAATGGAACACTGTTATACCGTCAGTGGCAATTGAGGAAATCTAGACAACATCAGAAAGATTTTGGTAGAGCAGAAAATACCACCACCAACAAACCAGGAGCCGCTCCGCCTAGCCAAGAAATAACCTTAGTGAATACTTTGTTTTGCGTTGGGGGATTGCTTTGACGCATCATCCGCCCGGACGAAGGGGGACGGACGGGTGTGTTGGACTCCTAAACAGAAACACCCAGACTGGGTAGTCTCGACGGTTTGTTGGTGGGTACCAAACCCCAACGGTTGTCCAAATACGTCGCTTCCACGGAGGGCCAAAGGTTCTCTAGACGCATTCTACTTTGCGTCGTGAGGGTTCACGACTCGCCGTTTTATTCGGTCCTGTCACGTGTGACGGCGTTTCAAAGCGAACGCGCAGTATAAAAAAACTATTAGATTTCATGTAATATGCTCAGTAAAATAGACCCCTGAGATGAGATTAAGATTTGCATGGACTTCCTTAGCGAGAGCCGTTAGAAAGTTAAGAGCACTAATGGGTGTTTTTCATGTAATTTAAACGAAAATTAAGGAAATGCAACTTATTATTACGTTATTACGTCACGTTAACCACGTCTCGGGTAAAGTAATAATAGCTTAGTATCTAACGATTCGACCAGGTTGAGTTTTCCTTTCCTGCCAGAATAACAAACAATTATTATATAAGTATATGACAATATGTCCGATAATAGTACCAAGGGTTGAAATCCACCCATTTCAGAAGAGATATTGTCCCTACGTTCGAGCGCCAATAATTCTAGACTGAAATGGGTGATTTCACCTTTCGAATACGAGGAAACTGAAAAATTCCAAATGTGAAAAATCATTTTCTGGATTAGTCAAATCCATATAGAACATTTTAAAACGTCAGTATGTGTACCATTTTTGCGGGAACTAGTGATGACACGTGTGTAAGTAGAATCAATCTGCAATTTTTTATCATAATTGCCCGACGAACACACTTTTTTTTTTTTTTAATGGACTTGGGGCAACGATCACACTTGCTTCTTGAAATTAGTTAAATAAACGCCACATGAAAACAATAACCAATCACTACGTGCAAGTACAATGACCCACCACCACCACCACCATATCAGCCCTAGGACGTCCACTGCTGGACATAGGCCTCCCCCAATTTCATGGGGGGTAAATGCCATAATTGCCACGCTTGGCATGCGGGTTGGCGATCGCAGTATCTCCACCGCACTCTAGGAATGCTGCTGCCCATTCCCCGGTGGTCTTGGTCGTAGTTTTAGGACATACCCGGGTCCAATGACCATTTATGTACAAATACTTCTTGTTAATGAACATTGGCCAATTTCAACGCCATAAATGGTCTCCATTGCTCAATTATACTGTAATATTCACTTACAACAGTAGCCGGCCATACTTTATTTGAACTTAGGGTTTTTATTTGGTACATAATGATAATAAGAGGATTATGTTGAAGATAATACAATACAATACAAATCCTCTTTATTGCACACCTCACACAAATGAATTAGTTACAAACAGAAGAAAAAAAAGAACAGCAACATGTAAGTAGGTAGAGGTAGACAACAGGCGGTCTTATCGCTAACGAGCGATCTCTTCCAGACAACCTTTGGGTAGCGGGAAAAGAGAAAAATAATATATGCAGTAGGTGGTGCAGAGATTTATATGAATCATGTAAATTAATTTGTAAAATTCATACTTATAATGTACAGTTTTTGAAATTAAGAATCTAAGGCGACTTCCTGGGGTCTACTCCGAAATTCGAAACACGAACTTCGTATGGTACCGCCCCTTTTACTCTGCTGTCATACACTGTATGAGTAAAAGGCACGACACAATATGAAGTTTGGATTTCGAACTTCGGAGTAGACCACCTGATTTGGCGATGAGGAGGCGGTACGATATGAGAAAACTCAACTGTCAATGACAACCGATATGAATGTAGTACTACCCCACTTCTCCGCAAACGTAATACGTGGTAATACTGGCAGTATTTCGTCTAAGTGACGAAATCTCACATCAGTAAGCTGACGTCAATTAACGAACTACTTACCTACCACATATCGATCCCCCCCCCGCCATGTTAGGAATTCGCCTAAGGCTACATTCCCATTTACATTTTAGGTGCGGAGGCGGGACGATGTAAGTAAGCTTTCGGCTGTCAATTTCAAACTTCATTCGAGTCAGTACCGATCCTTTACTGCACACCTACATTCAAATAAGTGCTTCCTGATTGAAGCGGGATGCACGGGATCAAGATGATTCAAATGCAGTACTGATTCGCTACCGCGCATGATATTACCAGGTATTCTAGACTACGCTACGGAATAGTCTAGGTAATAGTACTGAGCAAATGTACAGTCAACAGCAAAATCATTTTAGTACTTTGTCGCACTAACATAACAATGCTGTGACAACTGGGATGCGTCAAAGTGAAATTCTCAAGGTACTAAAATGATCTTCTACTTCTGCTGATGGCTATACCACTGAAAATATACCGACAAATGAAGATTTGCGTGACATCAGTAAGCTCACGTCAAAGTACAAAATACCGCATACCGATTCCGATCCGAGCGAAGTGGAGATCTTTAGCTTCCCTGACCCGGCCACCATAAAGGAACCCCTCGATATCCATAAGTAAAAGTAGTTTATTCTTCAAATTAGGCATAATTACATACACCTATGAACGTCAATAAACTACCACCGGTTCGGAAAAATAAAGCTCTGCCACGAGAAGAACCGGCGTAAGAAACTCGGCGAGGTGTCACTTTTTCAAAACAATACACATGAAGGGCCCACGGAAAGAAAAAGAAAGATTTTTGAAAATGAGTTTTTAATGCCAAAATGTAGAGCAAGTAATAAACTATTACTTACATCTTCTGTTACAACTGAATTATTATATTGACGTGACTTTTTTTTAATTAAAAAAAAAACCTATACACGGAAATAACGTGCGTTGTATATTGGGTACATGGAAAAAAAATGTTATGTCACACAAAACAATACAATAGAGAAACTTTTCTTTTAGTGGTACAAAATGGGTTATACTCGTAGATCTAGATCTACGATAAAGAAAATTATATTTTAACAGGAGATTTGTGCCAATGCGGTTATAATAATGATACCGCACATTATTATGATTTCGAACGATTTCTCCCTGATTTGTTCTGCATACGATGTGCCGGGCCGCTGTTTTCAATAAAGTCTTAAATCACTCCAAAGGGACGTTTTATTAATTATTGGACATCGTTATAATACTAAAATCGCTATTACCTTCCTATAGATTACATACCTAAATTGACTTAAATTTAAATAAATAATATTAATAAATACGATAGCGACTCCATGGTATTTAGAACCACGAATATGTAATCAAAATATACCTAATTAATATTCAAAGTTATCAGATTCCAATAAAATATACTTTTCTCAAACATGCGCCGAAATGTATGCATTAATGTCACGAAAAGAGGACATGAAGTTACCTGTTTATGGCTCCCTACATTACTTCTTGGCTGCTGGCTTGACGGCCTGTTTAGCCTAGTTGGTAGTGACACTGCCTCCGAAGCTAGAGGTCCCGGGTTCGAATCCCGGCCAGGGCATTATTTGTGCATTTAGCACGGAATTAATTCTTGGGTCTTGGATGTTCTCTATGTATTTAAGTATATATTTATCTATATAAGTATGTATATCGTCGCCTAGTACCCATAGTACAAGCTTTGCTTAGTTTGGGACTAGGTCGATTTGTGTAAGATTGTCCCCCAATATTTATTATTTATTTATTTATTAATGTATGAAACTAACGTTATTGTCCGCTGCTCTAACTTTTTAAATTGGCTTCTAAAATCAACTGATAAAGGAAATGACATAGAGCCAACCGCCACGATTTTGTATATATATTATATTTTTAATTTGTTATGTAAATTGGTATTTTATTAGGTTTCTCCGGTTTTTTTTATCGTTCTTGTATTTTTGCATTTTGTTGCTTTTTTTCGAATTTTTCGAGTATTTATGTATTTATTTTCGTTTTTTCGTGTTATTTTGTAGCGTTTTTTGTTTTTTGATATTTTTGGAGTTTTTAAAAGATTTTTCATATTTTCTTTGTACTTTTCGAGTTTTTATTTGTTTTTCCATGTTTTTTGGTAGTTTTTTTTTAGTTTTTACGTGTTTTTTGGTATTTTTTAGTTCATTCGTGTTTTTTTAAATGGTGCTTGTATTTTGTAGCATTTTTCGTGTTTTTTATTTAATTTCCGTTATTTGTCGTGATGCTTTGCTATTTTTGGACGTTTTGTATTTTTTCGTTTTTTAACATGTTTGAGAAAAGTACTATACAATCCTCGGCCGGAACAGGGATTGCAGGACTCGTTTTATCCCAAACTCGTCCAGCAATCCCTTACTTCACGGCCTCTGCAGTAATGTACTATTTATGCTTTTGACTTTGCATATTTATTTCCTGTACCTGTGTGACGCTTGGAGACCTTATACATCTCTAACAATATTAAGTTTATTTATTTTAATTTTACCGCTTAGAGATCATTTACATCTCTAAGGACTTTTAAATAATTGTTATTAATCGTATTTGGACGCTCAGAGACCATATACATCTCTGAGATATTAAATTAATTTTATGTACTTTTTGTTTATTCGGACAGATCGTATTCAATACGTCCTTAATATTTGTAAATTTATTTTTATATAATTGTTAATCAGTATATTTTTTTAATCATTATTATTAAGTAAGATTGTCAGTTTTTTTTAAGTTGTATAAATTCACGCTTTGACTTGTAAAAGTGCCCTTGTGGCCTATTTGCAGAATAAATATTTGATTTTGATTGATTTTGATTTTGTAGTTAAGTGACAACGCATGTTTCTTCCGTGTTCTATAGGGATTTGGTTTGGTTTTTTGGTATTAATAATAACAATCCGTCAATTTTAACTAATATTCTATTTATTTATCTAAAGATAAGTAATTTTAACATACAATTGATTTAAACACAAGTGCATAAATATATTTGATAATTAAGTACATCGTTCCAAACTTGAAAAACGCGATAACTCAAAATGTCACTAAAGTGACTAGAGATGTTCTTTCCGTGGACGCTTCTCACTGTATTGTTAAATATAAAATATAATTTCATTTGCTATGCCATAAAATAACACAATTATGTGTAATATTTTTCTGAAACCATAACATTTTCAGAATAATTGGTATAAATAATAAATATTTTTTATGTTTTTTTTATTTTATTTTATTTTATTTTTGTTTCGTCTGCTCGTTTGCCTCCTATGTTATAAAAAAGTTATAATTGGTATAAACTTTGTATAGAGCCCTGTAGGTTCGGTTAAGTTTGTAGTATAACAACGGCAGATGATGATGGGAAACGTTATATTTATGTTATTGCAAAAAATTGGTTGTTTGTAAAGTAGGTTTACGATCGAGATGTTTACGTGATAACGTCTTACTTCACTTGCACTTCACTTATACCTGCGATCGCGCTCGTGAGGTTTTGGTGTGACACAAGTTTCTGAACATGTCACCCGACTAAAACGATTTTTAAGACGTTATCACGTCAAAAAAAAAATGTGGATTTTTATTAGTAACCTAGCTTCATATATGAAGAGATAGATACATCTTACACTCGATTTATAAATGTTCCACGGAACCCAGTAAGATTGTTGTGGCTCCGAGTTACCGGATGACTGCACCGCTGCGTCGGAAGTATTTTTTGAGCGGTTGGATCATACCTGACTTTCTTTAATGGCGGCTATTTGTTTACAATGCTAATGAATATTTCAAGTTTTCCTTTTTAGTAACGATGGTTGTAAACGAGAGCATGAATCTTTGAAAGTAAAAAAACGCCTTACGCCAATGCTCTAATCATTCTAAAGCTCTAAGCTCTAAGCGGTTTTGAAGCACGCGATGCGCCCCGCAAAATTCGCTAACGATGTCAAAGCGAAGGTGGAGATGGTTTCCAGATAAAACGAACGGCTGTTTGGAAAGCGTATACCCTAGTCCCCAGTTTTAAGACGTTTTACTAAGGTGTTTAATGTGCATAACGACCCCAATGTCTTAAATATATTCCAAATGAAGAAGACATACTCCAACGACTTAATTGTCTATGACAAAAAATACATTTTCAGTAGGTTGTTGTTGTGTTTCTGGTTGTGAGTAAGGTCGCCAGAGCTCCCGAGGATGCCCTACGTTGACAAAGAGGAATGCATAAGTCGCTAGCTGTCAACACAACGACCTCATAATAAAGTGTTGGCGAAACGCTTTTGATTCTTCAGGAGACGCAAGCGTTGATAACCTACGGTGTCAGCTTAGAATCAGGCACTTAAACTGATGTTCCATCGTTGTTGAATAGCTTAACATCTGTGTCAGACACCCGCGTTACTTCCTTAAGGAAACATTACAGTTAGGGCCGTCACACTGGGATGCACTTTGCACTGCACGCTCGAACACGCACAGTGTGCATAAGGTATACAAAGGAATGGATTGTGCTCCGAGAGAACTGTTCGACATGATGTCTACGGCCGCTTTCTGCCATCGCACCGCTCGTCGTCATCGCATTCATCCTTCCACCTTAGAACCTAAATGGTCGCCCACGGTACATTTTCAGAGGAATTGCCTCCCTCGAACGGAGGCTGTGGAATGATGAAGAGGTTATCCCGAGGGACTAGATGTCTAGATGTGAGGTGGTAGATGTCTGTTCAACCAGGAGCCGGAATATGGGCCCCCTGCCCCTCCTCCAAACGGCGTCTTATGTCTTTTTTAATTATCAAATATGGGATTGCTCTTGACCAGCATCTAGCAAGATGGCAAAGATGAGGCCGACGATGAAGCGAGCTCACCCAGAAAATGCCTATGTCTAAACATTTGTTTTTGATCCATTATACAGTCAGATTCTGAATGGCATGTGAAAGATATGAACCGTATTGCATCTCAGGCGCGTGGCGTGCGCGGAAGAGCGGACCGGCGCGGTGCGCACACGCAGCGATACGCATGTTTCGAATACCTGCCATATCTAGTTAGACGAGACATTGTCGCGATTCTGTTGCTTAGCTAGAATAAAAACAGTTTTCATCATGTATTTGGAAAATGAAAAACACCGGAATTTGTGTCATGCATAGAATTTGAGTATTTTCTATGTATGCGTATTATATATAATTATATGCGTATTTCCTATGCACTTAACATAATTAAAATAAAGACTATAAAGTCACATTTGAGCACGGAACGCAAATTCAGATGCATAAGTATTAGGTACCTGCAAAAAGTCGCAAAATAATGAGTCAGATTTTTGAAAATATTACTTGTACGATAATTAGCAACTTATTTAATTTTAGAAATCTGCTGCCTGATGTTTTAGTTCAGTTTAAAGAGATATTCTTATATGTCTTTTTTAAAGTTTCCAACCTAAATTTAAATACTTGCTAGTTATCGTTAATTATCTGATATTTAGGATAAAAGAGACTTTTCAAGTGTGTATGACTCAATTTCTCTATTTCTCCAAGTCTCAATTAAGATGCGTAAGGTAAATAGATGCATTATCCACTAGAATGGTACGACTTATTATTACTAGACGTACCTATTCCAATGCATAATGTATGTCAATGGAATAAGTGTTTGTAAGTTTGTTTTTGACTTTTAAGAAACCAATTATTTTTATTACATAACTAATGATTGATAAAGATAAACAGCAAAAACTGTCAATTGGTAAACCGTCTGAAAGTATTGATTCCACAGACAATACTAGACCAGCAACAAATGCAACAATAGGTGTTGGTCTGTTTGTGGGATTGCGCAGGGTTGCGCAAGCGACGACAATGGATCCGGAGCAAGATGGGTATTGCGGCTATGTGTTCAATTTTGACATGACATCTGGTTACCATTTTTGAAGACCCCTTTCGCCTAGTTGGTAGTGACCCTGCCTACGAAGCCGATGGTCTTGGGTTCGAATCCCGGTCAGAACATTTATTTGTGTGAATTTTTATTTGACCGAGTGAAGGATTCCGTTTCAGCATTGGCAAAAATGCCTTCCTATGTCCGGTTTCTGGATTTCCGGCTGTTTTCCTCGCATTTCCGAATCTATTTTCGTGTAATTTTGTGAGTAGTTTTAATAAATTTATAGACTTTTTTTTCGAATTAATTTTCGTAAAAAATTTATTGAAAATTTTCTTTTTTCAAATTACTTCTAATATTTCTTAGGCGACAGATGTATTTCGTTTGAGTACGTACTCCTCTTAGACACTTCTACCGATCACGCTCACTTTTCGCATGTCGATAGGTGACATCAAGACGATGGTTTAAATAAATAAAAAAACGGACATACGACGAAGGATCACCGCAAACCTGAATTTCCGTATATTTCAATGCTAAGCGAGTAAAGGATGATTCACAGTAGGCCGTTCCGTGTCCGGGCCGGCCCGTTTTCTTCTAGCGAAATACGCCGGCCGTTGCGTTTGCTGTCATGGAAAACGGGCTGGCCCGGACACGGAACGGTCTACTGTGAATCATCCTTAACTGTCGGGAGTTTTAGACCTGGTCGACGCGCTCAGCTCAACATTTGCAACCAGCAAACTGCATTGCATATGATTGCATACCTAGTATTTATGTTAGAAAGGAAAATAAGGGACGGTTATTACTTTTGGCCATGGCTGTAATTGTCGTGAACTTTCTATACATGATACATCAATAATAAAATTTTGTCAAATACAAAAAATTCAAACACAAAATATTTGCACTTAAAAAAAGACGGCGGTATCAGACCTATTGCCGTGGGTACCACCTATCGCCGTCTTGTGGCTAAAATTGGCTGTGCTGCTATATTCGACCCCCTTAGCCAGTACTTCCAGCCGACCCAATTGGGCTTTGGGTCAAAGGGGGGGGTGCGAAGCACCGGTGCACGCACTTAGGACCCACGTCACACAAACTACAGGAAAGGTGCTGCTAAAGGTAGATGTTCAAAATGCTTTCAATAGTATCGACAGAGCCGCCCTGTTGGCACAGGCTCGCGAAAAAGCACCTACTATTTTCAATTTTATTTGGCAATGCTACAGTAACCCTTCAAATTTACTCTTTAATGAAAACCATATCTCCTCGGCCGTAGGCTGCCAACAGGGGGATCCACTTGGTCAAGCTCTTTTCAGCTTAGCAATCCATCCCATCATTTCAAAGTTAACTTCACAATTTAACGCATGGTATCTGGATGATGATACCCTGGGAGGCGATGAAGCCGAAGTTTTGGAAGACCTTCGCGTTTTAATCGAAGAATTTCACGGTGTCAGACTAGAATTGAACTTTTCTAAATGTGAACTTTTCTTTTCCGACACCTGCAAAGACAACGAAACCACCTTGTCCAAATTCCGTCGCCTTGCTCCCAATATTAAATTAGCTGAGAAGAGCACACTACACCTCTTAGGTGCTCCGGTCCTAGACGAATCATTTCCTGTTTTTTTAGATAACAAAATTGAAAATCTTAATGAAGTTTCGGACCGCATGTCAAAATTAAATGCCCACGTAGCTTACGCAATCATTCGATATTGCCTTTTCGTTCCAAAATTTACTTACGTCTTAAGGTGCAGTCACTTTTGGAAATTTCCCTCCCTTTTAGATAAAATCGACAAAATTATTCAGAATCTTTTAAATTCTATAATAAACGTCAATTTGGACGATCGCTCGTGGGTCCAGGCTTCCCTTCCAATACGACATGGAGGCCTAGGAATTAGGAAGGTTTCTAGCGTTTCGCTCCCAGCGTATCTGTCATCATTACATAGTTCTTTCCACCTTACTTCCAAAATTCTCAAGTATCCAACCCAACACATCGACATTCCTTTTTATGACGGAGGCTATTAATGCGTGGACCAATTGTTGTCCAAACACCATCCTGCCCGGAAACCGCAGTACCCAGCGGCTCTGGGACGAGCCGCTCTGTAGACTGGTACGGGATAACCTGTATCAAACGGCAACCAGCCTAACAGAGCGTGCTCGGCTCCTAGCCGTTGCAGAATGGGAATCCGGGCAGTGGCTTCAAGCTCTGCCCTCGTCATCGTTAGGAACACTTTTAGACCTGTGGGAGTGACCTGTGTTGCCCCGCATCGCTGTCGTTGCGGTGACCCAGTCGACCAACTTGGCCACCACGGATTATCCTGCGGTAGAAGCGCAGGCCGTGCCCCTCGTCATGCCAATCTCAATGACATCATCCGTCGGGCCCTGGCCAGCGCGGGAGCGCCTGCCATTTTGGAACCAACCGGTCTTGCCCGCGACGATGGCAAGAGACCCGACGGAATGACCCTCGTGCCATGGAAAATGGGTCGGCCGCTGGTTTGGGACGCGACTTGTGCCGATACACTGGCGTCGTCTCATCTCCGTGGCACCGCTACAAAGGCCGGTTCTGCTGCCAATTCGGCCGAAACACTCAAGCGGCGCAAATGCGCAGCCTTAAATAGTGGCTACTATTTTGTGCCGTTTGGGGTTGAGACCTTGGGTCCGTGGGAGGAAAGCGCCCATAGTTTATTTAAAGAATGCTCCAAACGCCTGATGGAGGTAACGCGCGACCGGAGGGCTGGGTCATACCTGGCACAGAGGATCAGCATTGCCATTCAACGTGGCAATGCTGCCAGCCTTCTAGGTACGCTGCCCTCAGAAGGTGATTTGGGGCAAATCTTTTATTTATAATTATTTTTAATTTAGTTTTTAATATTAGATAGTTTAGTTTTTATTTTGTTTATCCTCAATTACTTAAATCAAATAAACGGTACTATTTTATTTGTTAAACATATGTATGTACAATATGTACATCGGTGTTTCAGTTTATGGATTGTATTGTATCACTATGTCTTGGTTGTTAAGGCATACAAATAGCTACATAATAGCATATTACATATATAAAATAGCATATTATATTACATATGTATCATAATGATTACTCAATAAAATCATGTGATTGTCAAGCGGCTGATGGCTCGTGGCTTGAAATCCCGGCTCGTACCAACGAATTTATCGGAACTTATGTACGGAATATCATCTGATATTGCTCGTTAGCTTTTCGACGAAAGAAAACATCCTGCGGAAAACTGCATATATATGCGAAGAAATTCAAAGTTGTATGTAAAGTCCCCGATCCCCACTAGACCATCGTGAGGACTAAAGTCCACCACCACCACCACCATATCAGCCGAAGGACGTCCACTGCTGGACATAGGCCTCCCCTAATTTCATGGGGGGTAAATGACATAATCGCCACGCTTGGCATGCGGATTGGCGATCGTAGTATCTCCACCGCACTCCAACGATTCTGCTGCCCATCCCCCGGTGGTCTTGGTCGTTGTTTTAAGACATACCCGGGTCCCAATGCCCATTCACTCTTATCTATGTGAGGCTGCCTGTGCCGAGCTGTGGGACGTATATAAACGATGAAGATGACTCAATAAATTGAAGAGTCACCTACTGCAGTGTCAGTGGGTGATTCTTCCTTGGGCATGTTATGCGGAGGGATGGAAGTCATGTGACAACGAAGGTATTAGACATGAATATGAAGGGAAGTAAGAGGAAGGGTAGGCCAAGGAAAATGATGGATTGCGTGAGAGACGATATGAAGATGAAGGATGTGAGTGACGAGATGACGGGCGATGGAGAGGTATGGAAGGAAAAACCCTGCTGCGTTCCCAAGTAAATGGAAAAAGGGCACGCGAATGATGACCTACTTACTGCAGGAGACGGCAACCTTTTAGCGGCCAACGGGCATATATTAGCTAAACAAATTGACGCGGGCTGCACTTGTTAAAATTTTTTGGCTATACCAGGCAAAAGGTACCACAATTTAGTTACATACTCGTACAAAACAGCCAGCAGGCTTGCGGGCTGCAAGTAAGGGGATCGCGGGCCGCCGGTTTCCGACCACTGACCTACTGCAATGTCAGTAGCGTACTCAATTCACAACGATGGGTATAAAACCCATTTCTGTAAACTTTATTAAAGTAAATTAACCATTAACGGCACGAAGTACCACTCACTTTCGGTGTCGGTGTTTATGTGACGACAGCCCGTTGGGCATATTTCATACATGTTTTATTGTTTCCCTCAAGGCAGTGTTACAAGTAGCCATATTTGAAGGTAGCGAGTATTATCAATTATCATACAGCGGATAGCTAGAAACGGAGACATGGCAGACCTCTGGTGATACCCAGGATTAGGGACACAACCGGTTTCTAATAATAATGAAAGGCATTATCACGCTGATTTCCTTCTTAAATGACTTCTTGACCCGGCGGGGCGTTATCGATAATGTGGTAAGTATTTTGTTCTTTGGCGTGAGCTTACTGATGTGAGAATTCCTCACTTGACGAAATACTGACAGTATTACTCATACTCATACTCATTTTATTGATAAAATATAAAATTTTATCAATAAAATGTCAAAATTATTAAATAATTAAAGTCTGTCATAGCTTACATTACGAAAATCATTATACCTAAATAATATAAATATAGAATGTTTTACATTAAATTGTCATTGTTATTACCTTTGAGCAGCAGTAATCATGCGGTTGACACTGACAGCTGACAGTTTTCTCATATCGTAACGCCTCCGAATCGACAAACCATACAGAGAATTGGGCTCGTCTTTTTCCTGTGGACATCAGTAGCTAAATAGTTAAATGTTTAGAAGGCTTTTTTTGGTAGCATCCGTACAAATAGCAGCATTTCTTGTTAAATAAAAATGTGTGTTCGATATTTAAGGGATGATACGTAACGATCCAAAAAAAATGTGTTCGAGCCATATGCAATGCGTGGACAGGTGACAGCTGAGTTCCACTTTTTTAAAAATTGGAAATTCTGCCTCTATCAAGTTTGTACATTAGGGAAGTATCTGTTTTCGTAGAGTCTCATCTGTTCTACTTCAAAATGCGTGAGGAGACTATGTTAAGACAGATGAGACTCAGAGGGAAAAACCTGCTGTACAAACCAACGAGCAGCAAAGCCATTTATGAACGCAATGTTTCAAATATGTGCATTGAAATTTTTAATCATTTACACGAGGACATTAGATCTCTTAAGGGAAAAGCCTTTAAAGTCAAACTGAGCAAATGGCTATTGGAAAAGTGCTTCTATGAAGTCAGACATTTTCTCGGCAAATATTAATTAATTATGTAATATAGTGAAATGACCTTTCTAAATATGGAATTAATTGTAATTAAGTAAAATTATTAGTAGTGTATTGCAATGTATAATATTTGTTATAATTAAGTAAAATTATTATTAATATTTGCACGCCTGTAGATGGGCTGAATACTAGAGACAAATAATTATGTAGCATCCAGTGAAAAACGGTATTCGTAGCAAATAAATAATTATGTAGCATCCACTGAAAAACGGTATTCGTAGCAAATAAATAATTATGTAGCATTCAGTGAAAAACGGTATTCGTAGCAAATAAATAATTATGTAGCATTCAGTGAAAAACGGTATTCGTAGCAAATAAATAATTATGTAGCATCCAGTGAAAAACGGTATTCGTAGCAAATAAATAATTTTGAATTTGAATTTGATGATATGTGCCATTTCATTAGAAGTGAAGTAGAAACATATACACGCTGAATTTCGGTGACCCGACAGATATTAACCATGAATTTCTGATCATATTACGAGTAAATAATGTTATATCAACATAGGTCGAATACTGACCATATTAACTTAATTACTTTCTGGAACAAAAAAAAAACAAGTAACGATACTACTTTCTTGTGAACAAATCCTCAGTCAAAGGAGTGAAAGAGAAAACTTCACACTTTTACAAATGTCAAGCGGATCTTGCTACGTTACGTCCTTAGGGTGTGCTATGCTTCAGAATTTTTAACTTGTAAATTTCATAAATTATATCACTATAATTAGTTATATCACTTGTTTACTCTATTTAGGCGATTTAGAAGCGATGGTTAAAATCTGTCGGGTTATTGAAATTCACCGTGAATATTCATTCGCATTGTGGAAAAGGGCCAATCATGGTACAAATAATACAAGGTATGGCACTCCGGGGAAATACAGTAGTGTGGGTGACACAAGCCTACGTCATCACTTGTATCGATGGTCCTGCGGGCGTGTGTGAGTTGCTGTATTGCCAGTGTTGTATCATGATACTCCCCAATCCCATGTATACCTGTGAGTGTTTTGTTAAATTAATAAGTTAATTCATGTTTAACTTCACCTATTTTGTTTGCTTAGACAAACAAATGACAATCGTAATGCGTATATAATATATTTTGCATGATTACGGCAGAATGAGTGAAAGTAGAATGACTAAGAGGGTTTACGTTCAGGAGATGAGTGGTAGGGTCGGAAGGGGACGACCAAGGCGAGGTTATCCAGATCAAATTTCGGCGATACTGAAAAAGGGCCTGGTCAGAAGTACCCGCAACCGACGAGCATGTATGAGAAGATGTATAAGTATGGATGTGATTAAAGCGAAAGAAGTATGTAAGGACCGTAGTATTTGGCGTTCCTTGGTCTTAGGCACCCGGACCCGGGTATGTCCTATAACTACGATCCAGACCAACGGGGGATGGGCAGCAGCATCCATAGAGTGCGGTGGAGATACTGCGATCGCCAACCCGCATGCCAAGCGTGGCGATTATGGCATTTACCCCCCGTGAATTTGGGGGAGGCCTATGTCCAGCAGTGGACGTCCTTGGGCTGATATGGTGGTGGTGGTCTTAGGCAGAGGCCTACCCCGTGGGATAACGGCGTGAGTTTATGTATGTAAAATTCCTTCATTAATTGATTAGTTACCATAAAGTGGCAACTCGAAAGTGACGTAAGCTTGTGTCACAATCCGGAGTAGCAGACCTTATTTCATTCATTTAGATCATGGGGCCAAGCTTCCTCGGCAGTCCGCCATACTCGGTCGTCTGGCTGCGCCTTAACAAATCAACAGTAAATCGTGAGTGTCATGACTGAGGCATTTTATATTGTAATTACTTTCATGACAGACGTATTTGCACGACGAACATTCCAATACCAACCTTTAAACAAGTCCACACTTTGTTGCAGTATTTATTTTACCGTAGGCTTATAATTTTAACTAGATCCACAGAATAAACTACTATAATGTATTATACTTAGAAGGTCCACTATTTAACAAAACCACAGATATCAGAGTAAAGCTGATGATCAACTAATTTAAGTTGAACGATTTCTATACATCTGATCTATTCTCAATAATGCACAAACCAGTAAGTTTGAGAGAGACAGATAAGTGACATCTGACAGGTCTACACCTGTCAGTGTCTCCGCTTTCATAATTGCCAGTCGTACCGAACTGACCTTTGTGACGTTTTGGATTATATGGGATTTTATAATTTGGTGTGCTTTTAAATGGAGACAATTCGTTCTTCAAGAAAGGAGTGTATATATTTTTAAAGGGTCGGCAACGCGCTTGTAACACCCCTGGAGTCGGTCGCGTCCTTAGGCTGCGGTAACCGCTTACCATCAGGCGAGCCGTACGCTTGTTTGCCACCGACGTAGTATTAAAAAAAGGCAACTATTTGAAAAATATTTTTGCTTCACGCTACGTATCTGTTCGTATTATTAATCTAAGAACAAAACAGATGTTTGAAACTAGAAAACTTAAATCATGCCATGCCGCTCTATCGTGTAGCACGCGCTGTTTCGTCCATGGTCAAGAGCTAATAAAATGTCATACACTGTGTATCTAATTTCCATATACAGGGTGTTCGGTAGATGGATGGACATACGTATATTGGGGATAGGTGAGGTCATCTGCTACGTGGTCAAGCACAAAAAAAATTGGGCCCAAAGTTTTTTTTAAACATTTTTTAAAAATTGTCTGTTTTTAATTGACTGAACTTGTAAGTTTCTGGAATTAGTCTACATAAGAATAAAATGAAAATTTTGTCCGTTTTATCATTTTTTTAAAGTAATTGAGGTTATAATCTTGAAACACATTATTAAAATAAATAAAACGGACAACATTTTTTATTTCATTTAAATCTAGACTTATTCCAGAATCTTTCGAATTCAGTTATTTAAAAACCAAGAATTTCAAAAGTAATAAATAAATTTTAAAAAAGATTCTTTGGGCTTGATTTTTTGTGCTACACCACGTAGCAGATGTCCTCATCTATCCTCAATATACGTATGTCCATCCACCTGCCGAACACCCTGTATGTACAACTGAACCGTTTTAATTGCTCCTAAATGTAGTTAAGGTTGTCGCATTTTGTGTATCATTGACAATATCATTGATAAGTCTGGCCGCAAGGCTATGCGTAAAAGACACATATGGCGGTGTCAGCCGCGTTTAGGTGCACCTCGGAGGTGTTTACAGTTTAGCCGAACTAACAAAAGGGTTTTACAATAAATAAATGGAATAATTCTGTTTTCTAAACTGGTTTTGAACCTATGGTCTCCAAGTGGCCGAAGGGCAAAAAAAGAAAAAGTAGTTTATTCTTCAAATTAGGCATATTACATGCACCTATGAACGTCAATAAACTACCACCGGTTCGGAAAAATATACTTCTGCCACGAGAAGAACCGGCGTAAGCAACTCGGCGAGGGGTCATTTTTTCAAAACAATATACATTATATAGTTAAATATAAAATTACAGTGTCAGCTACTACAAAATAACTTAAATAACAATGCTACAGTAGAAAATATATTTACGCGATAGATTACCCGTGCAGGACGCTATCACTGCCAAACATCCCTATCCATGATGTAATCGTTTATCTTATAATATGCTCTTGAAATAAGTGTTAAATTAACTATATTGAGTCGGAGGACCGTAAATATACTATTGTAGCTCTGCATCTAAACGTGCTTCTGTTCAAGCCCTTAGGGCAAACACTAAAAATAGGACACGTTTCTTTACTGCGCTTGCGTAATATTGGACGATTCAAACCGAACCCTCCATACATAAGTTGGCTTTGGCTACCGCCGGCTCTACCACTGCCGTTTGAATAAGAAGTCTAGCTTCTGTATGTAGGGTTTGAATTTGAACTCCTTTGACTCTGGCGGCGTGCGCGCCGACTCCGGCCGTTTGGTGTGAATCGTCCATAAGAGCTTAAATATTGAATACCTATATACGTTCCGGGCGTATAATGGTTGCCATTTTATCACTTATCGTCGTGGATAAGACATTCGTCACGTTCTGACAAGTATGCGAGTGCAAGAGTGACGGGCGTCTTATCCACAACACAAGTGATAATCTAAACACAATTAATCGAAAACCAATCGTAAAACATAACAAATAACAAAAAAGGATCATGGCTCATATTTCGCCCCTGTATACCTATCTAATTTGATTATATACCATACAATTTAATTAACTTTTGCATAACCGAAACACAAATGTCATTGTCATTGTGACGAAAGTAAGATATTGCGACTAAACTTTGAATTTCAGTGTTTGATAAGTTGACCTAGTAAATCGATATATCTTTTACAACCATTGTTGTACTAAAAGTATGATACAAAATATGAAGATTATAGCCAAATATATAAGAAAGAGAGAAAGAAAAAATAAAACATTTATTCACTGTACAAAAGACACGCAGATACAAAAGGAAGAAACGCACAATAATCGTTGCAGTCTCAGCAATGAGTATGTCAGATATCGCAGCGCTGGTTTTCAGACAGCACCGTTCGTGACCCACGGAACGCAACCTAACATATTAAGTATTAATTACTATATTAAGGTATACACATTATATAAAGTTATGATATACATCACTACACATACTAATAGTACTGACGCATAAAATACGCTCTCAATTAACATGCACAAAAAATTTAGACAAAATTTAAGAAATACAAATAAAATAAAATTATTTAGACAGAATTGGGGAGCAAGAGACTGCAAGAAATAGTTACTGCAGAGGCCGTGAAGTAAGGGATTGCTGGACGAGTTCGGGATAAAACGAGTCCTGCAATCCCTGTTCCGGCCGAGGATTGTATAGTACATTTCTCAAACATGTTAGAAAAAAAAAACAATAAATAAAATACAATGTATAAAAAGAAACTAAAAAATACAAAACGTCCAAAAATATCTTAAATTCTTGGCCGCCGGCCAAGAAGTAATTTAGGGAACCATAAACAGGTAACTTCATGTCCTCTCTTCGTGACATTAATGCATACATTTAGGCGCATGTTTGAGAAAAATAAATTACCGAAAGAAGTAAAGGAGTGTGAATCAGGAATACTATTAAAAACCAAGTTAAAAACTTATGAATATGATAATATTTATTAAGATGTGTTGGAAATATGTTATACCTTAAGTTGAACTTGTTTGTAAACTCATTTAAGTGAACTATTGTGTTCTTATGAGTAATAAATGTCTTTAAACCAATTGTACTAATAATAATAGTGCTTACACAAGCATGATATTTAAGCCCACACCATCCTTACCTCACCCTTTAAGCATATATTAGTGTCAACGGTATAATGAAAACGTGCTCACGAATAATTGCTTATTTCGACACTAGTGCATAATGAATTGTTATTGATACGATAAAGTACAGTCACGGAATAAACAATAATACGCGATGTCAGGAGAATAACGACATATTTCGAGCTAAATTCAAAACCTGTCAGGCCTGACATTTCCAGAATTTTTGGAATTGAATTTGCACAAGGATATTTATTATATTACCTTGAAAAATACTGTATGATGATTATTTTTTAGATCGAATCAGGACTGTTCTTTTTTTCTTTTTCTTCCTTATTCTCTTATTGCAGAGGACGACTAAATGCAGTCTGTCTCCAAATAGTGAGGTTATGGACCATGTGGACCGCACAGTGCATGCATAGTGCCTCCAACCAGCCTCCAACCGACTTCTTAATGATGTTAGATCATCTACCTAGTAGGTGTCCAACCTTGAGCACGTTTGCTCAAGAGAGGAATAGAGGGGAGGAGCCTTATCCAATTAGGTAAATATAAGTTACACAACGTGTACACCCTATGCAGCTTTTTCGCATTGTATACCTATCTGCGAAAAAAGCGTTAAAATGACGTTGGAAATTGTTTGATCATCATCATCTTCAGCCGAAAGACGCCCTTTGCTAGACATAACCCAGAGACTGCCACAACAACCGGTCATGGGCTGGCCTTATCCAGCAGGCTCCCGCAACCTTTAACGAGCTGTATGATCATAGTCACCCCAAATTTCGAAATCACCCTAATAAACGAAACAAACTGACATAGCGAACTTTAAGTAAATATTATTGCATTAGTAACCAAATAATTAAAACAAGCCACGAATAATTGCTTGTTGCAACATAAGGAATTATGATATTACGTTATTGTGCTACACGCAGTTAATTGGAGATCATGCCGGCCATAATTGCATGCGTGTGAGCATTTAGGTGGCCAGTTGGACAATTCAGATGTTATAAATATAGCATATATCGTTACGTCAATACGACGTCTCTTTTACGACGAACGTGCATGTAAATAAAGAAATATTATAGGACAATTTTTTTACACAAATCGAACTAGTCCCATAGTAAGGCTTGTAAGACTACTGGGTATTAAAATTGGCGGGAATAAATTATACTCTGTCAAGTTGACAAAGACACAGAACTTAATTGGGACCTATGTACTATGTGTAGGACACCGGTCGTCAGGAGGATAGGGTAGATGACTCATGTTACAATGTATAACAGAGTGTTTAACAAACCATAAAATTATCGCAAAGAATTAAATAAAAAAATATGATAGTTAATTTAAAAAGGTAAGGGATAAGTTCTTTGTACAAACGTCTAAAATTAAGTTTAATATTCTTTTATGTACTTGATTTGTGCAAAAAAGTATTTACTTCTAGTACTACCTACTACTACTAAAAAGTAAAGAAGCTTTAAAAAATCGGAAAATTATGTTTTATTTTATATTCTAAAATTAAATTAAAACGATTCTTACATTTGAATAAACGCAAAAAATCACGACCGAAACAACAAATTCCTCTATTTCCATACAACGGCAGTACGGGCTACTCAACTGTAACGTCACTAGTATGGACCGTTTTCAGTGCTCAGCAGCTATGTTGCACTTGGCCTCTCATTTTTGTCCTTTGTAGTTGGTCCCATGTTGGTTTGTAACATTTGACCCTCTCCAAAAAACTGGTTCGATAGGCATCGTGAAAAAAAATGCATCATCTAGCCTACATATTGAAAACATTAACCTAAAGGTATAGGTTAAGCATTGTGGGCGCAGGTCAGTTCTTGGATGGGTGACCGCTTTGAGTGGTTACTAACTGAGCGCTCTCGTGCTTTGGAAGGCACGTTAAGCCGTTGATCCCGGCTGCTGTCTCCGACAGCAGTCGTTAAGCCAAGTTAGAGGCCTTCGGGCGGCTTGAGAACTTCTAACAGTCACTTGACAAAGGGGGGTCGAAGTTGCACCACGTCCGTAGGGAGTACCCACCGTTACCCTACACGTGACCCCTGGGTGGTGCTAAAAGTGCAACAAAAAGCTGGCAACCGTACTTGTCTTCCCGAAGATCTCACGGTTCGTAAATAAATGCCATACGATTAAATAAAATAAATTGAAAACATTTCAGGGGCGTCTATGATCGGCTACTATTTGTATACCTATACCTACCCGTAAGAACGTTAACTAGTACAAAATGATTAATCCACTCAATTTGTTAACCACTCAAGAAACTATGCGACCAAGTCACGAATATTTAGTTCAACTATTTACTCGACTTGACATTCAATCCAGTTATATTCACAACTTGTTTCACCTCGACGCTTACCCAAATACCCATAGCATATCTTGACGCCGAGATTCATCATAACTGACTTGCTTTTGGCAACCAGACAAAGACATTTTTTTAAGACAAAGACAAAGACATTTATTTGCTTGAAATATGGTTACCAGAGTAGCCATCTTTGCATACCCTCAAATCGTATGTGGACGTAACTGAAGCGGGTTTTATAATATCGGCACCGGAGTCTAAGAGATTGGAATCGGGACCGAAATCGAAGTTTGAGTTGAATAGGTATATTCCCAAGTAAGTATCAACCCCAGGTAACGTGACGTTAAGATGAGCCGAAAGGCGTAAACGCGAGGGGGTTCCAGTGCTTTCAGTATTGAGATGGAGTCCGCCTTAGAGCGCAGATGGCAGTCACCGTGGAGTTTTTAATGGATATAAATACCACATAACCCAGTAATTTCTCTATGACTGGGTATCTGTATGGCTTGCAGGTTTTCGATGCAAAAAAAGTTATATTCCCAAGACGACTGGTCAAAATAATATGTTGGCGCCGAGCCAACCCGATGTTGATTTCAGCTCCGATAATATAGCTGCCATGGATAATTATCGGAGTCGGAGTTTCAAACTCAAAGTCGAAAGTGGAGGGAGGTGTAAAATTGCTAAGTACTGTGTCTGACTGTCTCTGTGTGTGTATAGCTGTAGTAGCACGTCCTACATTTGTTACATGCCTAATCCATAATAAGAACGTTTAATTGGAGTTCTACTTGAGTTGGCTTGCTTGTTGATGCGATTGATGAGTCGTGAATAACCGGCGTCACTTAAAACCCGTTTAAATCAGATTACGAAACATGACCTATCATTGTTCACTGACAATATCGATCAGCCTACACAAGATATTTGTACTCGAGTGTAGTTTCTGTAGGTCTACCGCAACTAACAGGGGGTTCTCGGGGTCTCACACGGTCGCAGTTGGGTGTTGCGATCGTCCCCGAAAAGAGAAGTGTGACTCTAGGGCGGCACTGGTGCATTCCAAAGGAGATCCGAGAGCCGTCAGAAATGGGTTGAGGTAGATCATTGGGGAGTTTAAGTCGGTGCAAATTAGGGTGGCCCAAAGAATTTTTTTTTTCGTATTCCGGTTTGGAAACTCATCCAATCTGTTGCTTATGCCTGGTGATTTAACGTCATCAAATATTGTCTCACTAATCGTAGTAGAACTTGGTGATAATAGGTTGTTAAATACAAGAACTGTGGGATTAAGTGTCTCTGTAACTCACAAAGAACTGGTCTTTTAGTGATAATTGTCTCATAAAAATATAATTGGTGAGATGGTGAGGTGTCTTTTCGGGTGCAGTTTTTTGGACCACCCTAAGTGCAAATCCTACATAACTTACGCGCTGTCCCCTCCGTGCTTTGGTATCCAAGACGGAATAACCTCCCAAACAAAAAAGGCATCGTGGTAGAATGCTACTGATCCCGTGGTAAAAGTACTCAAATATGTTTTTCTACATGAATTGTAGAGCCCTCCTATTTATAAACGGACTCGGCCTCACCGTTTTTATAGGGAAACTGTCAAATGTCATTTGTCAAATTTTGACAGTTTCCATGGGTAAGGTGTGAGTTGACAGGTGAGGACGACTCGGTTTATGAGTACCACCCGGCATTATGAATATGGTACAGTGAGAAGGAAGAATGCGTCCGACATGACCGCGACCACGCAAGGGCCTATTCATTTTTACCAATAACTACTCGTAATATAACGATAGTACATTCTACTTCCTAAATAGTTGCCAGCGAAATAGAATAATACACTACATTACACATATGACGGAAACGTAAGCCTGTATCCATCATCCAGTCATTTGTGGTGACCATGAAATTGACCGCATTATGGGCGCGTGTTCCAAATTGTAAAGTGGCATATTTTAATATGGAAATATGGGCGCTTACTACCTTTTGCCATTGGACAGAAAGCGCATTTTGTACCAAATTCATAAATTTTATTACACATAAACCATGGGATTTAGAACCATACTGTTTGCAAATTAGGGTTCAAAATGAAAAGATATTTATAAATTTTTAAATATACTGAAGTGAAATATTTAGTGAAACTAGTTTGCCTTTAACAATAGACGTGCGTTTATCTATATTAATAATTTCGTGCAGGGGTACGGTAGACCCGAACGAGACCTGTCTCAAATTGAAGAACGTATAAAAATAACGATTTTTGAGTTGAACATATGTATCCGCAAAATTCGGATTGTCGCGTATTTTGCATTTAAAAGTGTTAATTTGATGACAAAACGTCGGCCATATTGCCCACAGACTATATTGCTATATTAAATTTGTTGGCTGACAGTGTCGGCTACGTTCGAAAATCGTGAACTATTTTTGCGTCCGGTGTGTTTGCCAGGTTGCTGGGCTGCGTTCTGGGTGATGGGCCATCATCGCCCATTGTGTGAATTCGGATAGCCGCGTCTGCAGCGTTTTGTTTTTGTAGTTTTCAAGCGTTCTATACACCTATCAGCCTAGCTAGCACGATAACTTATACCGTTACGTTATATGGGCGAAATGTATTAAAACGTCACATAAAACGTAACGGTATAATCTATCATGCTAGCTAGGCTGATTGTCACAACAACCGCCTTGAAAGTGAATGTATGGGGCCTGTTACATGGTTATTATTATCACGTGATACATTCATATCAGGATAAGTATCACGTGAATATTGAAGCAGAATCCATACAAATTTGAAAACTGCGATAATATTGACACCCCAGTATTGTGATAATATTAATCGTATTGGCTATGTGCACGTCTGAAACGTCAAACGTCAAAGGTCCCGAGACAATGTCAAAACTCAGAGATGTCAAATAATGACACATGAATATTTTATTTACTTTAGTAAACGAGAAAGACCCCGTATTGGAAATTTTACTGAAAGAAATAAGAGAATAAATAAATACATACAAACGAAACGAATCGTAGGAAACCGTTAAGAAACCTTGACAGTTGTCCCCGGTAAGTACACATTTCTGCCATGGTGTGCGCTACGATCGCCTAGCTTACCCCCACCACCTACTTCGCACATAGCCAACAAAGGACACCACTTGAATGTTTGCTGAATCTGTCCGCCATCTTAAAGCTGCGTCTCTATTTTGTTGTGACAAACTACTAGGTGACTTATGGCTTTTAAACGTCTAGCAAAATTCTATCCCTATCTCGCTCTATCTTATAATTTAGTGGTACTGGGGGTCTACTCCGAAATCCGAACTTCGTATGGTGCCGTCCCTTTCACTCATATAGTCTATGACAGGAGAGTGAAAGGGACGGCACCATACGAAGTTAGGATTTTGAATTTCGGAGTAGACCCCGAGCTCATGCCGTTCGCCGCGCTCGGACGTTAGAGGCGCTACCGCCAACCGAAAACGAAGTATCTGCCTCTCTCTCGCACATGTCTATTCGAACGACAGAGAGGAAGATAGTTCGTTTTGGTTCGCGGTAGGCCCTCAGGCGTCAACTTTAAAACGAATAGGGTATTTTACTATAAGAGAAATAAAATTCAAAATGTAATAAAAACCAGCCAAGTGCGTCGGAGTCGCACACTGAGGGTTCCGTACAACTAAAAAACAAATGTGATTTATCAATAAATTATATGTGTGACAGACAACACACGGAATGTTCTTTGACTTTCTTCGACCGTCCGCCGCGCTCGGACTAAAGTGCTACCAACCGAAAACTAAATATATATAAAAATATAAATAAATAATAATAATATACATAAATGTATATGCCTCTCTGTCGCACTTGCATATTCGAGCGCGGAGAGGGAAATACTTCGTTTTCAGATCGCGGTAGGCCCTCTGGTCTGACGGCTCCTATTCCTGGATGGTGCGCGTATCGGAATGTGAAATACCTTTGGCAAAACGGAACAATTAGCTTCAGAGCTTCCATTAATTGGAGAAAATATTACCAACTGATATTATTATCACGCAAAACACTGAATATTGAAGCAATCACGCGATATACTCATATCACGATCCGTATTACGTGCAATGAATATTGAAGAAAAATCCATACGATTTTGAAAACCACGATAATATTGACACACCAGTTGTGTGATAATATTAAGCGTGTAACAGACCCCATACAATTTTGAAAATCTATATTAATAATTTCGTGCAGGGGTACGGTAGACCCGAACGAGACCTGTCTCAAATTGAAGAACGTATAAAAATAACGATTTTTGAGTTGAACATATGTATCCGCAAAATTCGGATTGTCGCGTATTTTGCATTTAAAAGTGTTAATTTTATGACGAAAGGTCGGCCATATTAAATTCGTTGGTTGACAGCGTCGGGTTGGGTACGTTCGGAAATTGTTAACTATGTTTGCGTCCGGTGTGTTGGCCAGGTTGCTGGGCTGCGTTCTGGGTGATGGGCCATCATCGCCCAATGTGTGGATTCGGCTAGCCGCGTCTGCAGCGTTTTGTTTTTGTAGTTTTCAAGCGTTCTATACACCTATCAGCCTAGCTGGCACGATAACTTATACCGTCACGTTATATGGGTGAAATGTATTAAAACGTCACCTAAAACGTAACGGTATAATCTATCGTGCTAGCTAGGCTGATTGTCACAACAACCGCCTTCAAAGCGAATGTATTGGGCCTGTTACATGGTTATTAGTATCACGTGATACATTCATATCACGATAAGTATCACGTGAATATTGAAGTAGAATCCATACAAATTTGAAAACTGCTATAATATTGACACCCCAGTATTGTGATAATATTAATCGTGTAAAGGACACCACTTGAATGTTTGCTGAGTTTGTCCGCCATCTTAAAGCTGCGTCTCTATTTTGTTGTGACAAACTACTAGGTGACTTATTGCTTTTAAACGTCTAGCAAAATTCTCGCTCTATCTTATAACTTAGTGGTACTGCTCATGCCGTTCGCCGCGCTCGGACGTTAGCACATGTATATTCGAACGGCAGAGAGGAAGATAGTTCGTTTTTGGTTCGCGGTAGGCCCTCAGGCGACAACTTTAAAACGAATAGGGTATTTTACTATAAGAGAAATAAAATTCAAAATGTAATAAAAACCAGCCAAGTGCGTCGGAGTCGCACACTGAGGATTCCGTACAACTAAAAAACAAATGTGATTTATCAATATATTGATATTTTTGGTAAAATATACTTCATAATAAACATTATCTTATCACCTAATTTCAAGTTCATAGGTCGATGGGAAGTTAAAAAATTATATGTGTGACAGACAACACACGGAATGTTCTTTGACTTTCTTCGACCGTCCGCCGCGCTCGGACTAAAGTGCTACCAACCGAAAAATAAATATATATGCCTCTCTGTCGCACTTGCATATTCGAGCGCGGAGAGGGAAATACTTCGTTTTCAGATCGCGGTAGGCCCTCTGGTCTGACGGCTCCTATTCCTGGATGGTGCGCGTATCGGAATGTGAAATACCTTTGGCAAAACGGAACAAGTTGTTAAATAGCTTCCATTAATTAGAGAAAATATTACCAACTGTTATTATTATCACGCGAAACACTGAATATTGAAGCAACATCCATAGGGGCCTGTTACATGGTTATTACTATCACGCGATATACTCATATCACGATCCGTATCACGTGCAATGAATATTGAAGAAAAATCCGACGTGTTTGAAAACCACGATAATATTGACACACCAGTATTGTGATAATATTAAGCGTTTAACAGACCCCATACAATTTTAAAAATCGCGATAATATTGACACATATTATTGAGTGTAAAGGGCCCCACTTAATAGAATTTGGCGGAGAATAGAGAGCTGCTACCGCGAAACGAAAACGAACAAACATCGTGTATCCCTCTGTGTCGCTCGATTTTGCAAGTTCGACAGAGAGGGAGATACACAAACTTCATTTGTTTTCGTTCGCGTTAGCAGCTCTGACTTCTCACCAAAAATACTGACTGGCACATCAATATTTAACAATTGCACATGTGAACTGAATTTTAATGAACGATTAGTATTTTAGCTATACAAATCAGTACTGATTACGGTGTCAATTTTTTTATGTGCCTTTAAATACTACCCTTATAGAAATGCTTAGGATTAACTTGCAAAGATACTAGCCTTTGCCCGTGACGTCGTCAGCGTAATCTTTTACTCCCTATTCCATATGTTAATCCAGACTACAGACTATATTTCTATACGAAGTTTCATCATAATCCGTTGTTTTAATGTTTTTATTTTATACATTTTTGTACACTATTTCTTTCTTCGTTTGCATAACTGTCACGAATAAATGTTTACTTTATTTCTTACTTATTTATTTCACCCGAGCGAAGCCGGGCTTTCATCTAGTACTTTTATATTTTCAATCACAGATATCAGAGTAAAGCAGATCCGCTCATATAAGTTGAACAATTTCTGTACAGCAGATCTATTCACACTAATGCACGAATCAGTAAGTTTGAGAGAGACAGATAAGTGATATCTGACAGGTCTTCACCTGTCAGTGTCTCCGCTTTCATAACTGCAAATTCTACTGAACTGACGTGTGTGATTGTATCGGATTTACATTTTGTTGTGCTTTTAAATGGAGACAATTCTTTAGCAACCGAAAATGATCGTACCATCTGTCCCGTTCTAACTTATCTTGGTTAACTATAGGGATTCAAAGAGACAACTATATGAAAAATCATCTTGCTCAACACTACGGATCTGTGGGTATTATTAATCTAAGTTTTAAATAATTGCGTAATATTTGACATTATCAAAATCCAGCAAACGCTATTTCTTTCATTCAACCTTCTTGTTGAGCTCGTAACGTTTATTGAACGTTTAAATATTTGAACGGAATGTTATACAAATGTTGCATCTCGAATTTCCACTACAAATGTACTTATAGTTTGGTGACGAATATTCAGCCTGTTATTTTATAAAGGCCCAGCACCGCTTCAATCTTCATATGAACCAATGTATCTTCATACACCTGAAAAGAAATCCAAAGGCGTGTACATGTGAAGTCCCCAAACTGCACTGTGTAATCTTGGGAGCTGCCCGTTTCCAATGATGATGATTATTATAAGCAGCAGTCATTTCACACTTTTAATTACGATATCTAGCAGCAAAACTGCTGAGAGCGCGAGACCACAAACCAATAAGCTTCTTAATAACACGTAATAAGTTTCATAATGCTTTGCGTAAACCAAACAATTTCAGCACGAAAAGCCTACCTATTGAATGGTTTAGCAAGCAAATATTTTTTGTCTATCGCCTTTCATTCCGGAACGGTGCATATTCATGAATGGCTCGCATTGTGTGTTCTGACCCGATTTTTTTGGTCTATGTTGGCTGATTGGTCATAAATACGTGAGTGTAAGGGCATTGCGTTTTCTGGATTATTCATCGTATTACTTAAGAGGGCGCAGTACGTTTCGTTCTCCATACAAACGTATTTATGCTCTCATTTTAAAACGCCATGCTAGAATAACATGAAACTTTGTATACACAATGGGATCCAGCTTGTCTAGGGCGGAAATTAGTTTCTGTTGCTTGAAATTATAATGGCGAAAAAATACAGCGATTATTAAGGTTTTCATACAAGCCGTAAAAAACCGCTGTATTTTTTTTCTTTTTCAATTTCTAGCAACAGAAACTAATTTTCGACCTAGGTATGCCGGATCCCATTGTGTATACAAAGTTTCATGTTATTCTAGCATGGTGTTTTAAAATGAGAGCCTAAATACGTTTGTATGGAGAACCGATCCACACCGATTGTACTGCGCCGTCTTAATATGAATTGTCATAATAGTCAAAATGGATTTACTACAGGCAGGGAATAATGCTTTCCTACTGGCTGAACTCGGAATAAGACCCGAAGTCGCTATCAATTGTCATATTAAATGATTGACACTCCCGTGCTTTGGAAGGCACGTTAAGCCGTTGATCCCGGCTGCTGGCAATGACAGCAGTGGTTAAGGCAATTAGAGGCCTTCGGGCGGCTTGAGAACTTTTCTAACAGTCAAGGCTCGCCTCGCTGCAGACGGCACCCTAAGTTTTGTATAATGCTTTTATATTTTGTATGTATATTTTTATATTTTACTTCTATTAATTTACTGTAAAAAACCTAACTTAAATGAAAAAAATAAATAAGGTGAATAATATTTTTTATTCATGACAATCACAATACAATTTACAAACAATCACATTAGAGTATCACATTTGACACGAAATGGTCACAGATCAGCGTAATAATAATAGTATTTTTTTAATTCAGGCAAGTAACCCATATCACAGCAACATTAACATTAAGGCTGGGTTGCACCAAACCGTCTGTAATCGTAAGCTGTGTTCGTTAATATTTGAATGTATGGGAAGTTTGACAAGTTTCTATGGGATGACAGCTGCCGGCGCCATATTTAACGTTGATCAGTCTGTGATTGTAAGTCGGTGCAACAGGCTGGGTTAGTAAAAATAAAGAAAAATTAAAAAGGTACATGACATTTAAAATTGAGAAAATAAAAATAAAAAATAACAATAATAAACAATTAATGTTGGCAGAACCAGCGCTGGTCTTCCTCTGTGACCATTTGGCATGACAGATGTTAAATAATATGGTCATTGACTGCCACTTCTTTTATCTAGTAGTCCTATTCCGTATTTAGACGATGGAAATGCATTAAATTCACCACACCCTGTACTAACGGGCTCTGTAATTGTATGATGTTCTGAGGGCCTACTCTGAACTTCGAAAATCGAACTTCGTGTCGTGTCGTCCGTTTCACTCCCGTTTTATACAGTATATGACAGAAAGGGACGGTACGATACGAAGTTCGATTTTCGAAGTTCGGAGTAGGCCCTCTGTTCCAGGTGTTAAGTAAGGTGGCATAAGCTCCTGAGTATACGTTGTTTTGAGAATGAAGGACCTACATACGTCTCGGGCTATCAACACAAAGAATCCTTAAGTCAATGAAGGGTCAGCAATGCGCTTGCGATTCTTTATGCAAGCGTCCATAGGATAGGGTGTCTGCTTACCATCGGCCGTGTACTTGTTTGCCACCTTCCTAGTATAAAAGTCATGCTTTTAAAATTTCCTCATACGCAAATTAACATGTAAAATTTACTACATGGTAGAAAATATGCGGACACGTCATTTTGCGCAAACATTTAAGTCTATTAATCTATATTGGTCGTTATATCCATTGTGTAAAGTTTAAATTCGTACACGTTTATTTACTGAACTGAATCGCTTCGGCACGCGTCGTAATGGTCATTGAACATCGAACCACTTCTGAGGTTAATTGCAGTCATTTTCGCCACTTGACAGTGTTTATTGCCGTTCTATATTGAATCTTATTAAACATGCTTTAATGTTGATTTCGCAAGTGAGTGGTAGGTGTAACTGGGGCTTTTATAATTATTAGGTGATTGGTAACGTGACGGCATGTTTTTTTTTGTTTAGCCTACTGTGAAGCAAAATGAAGGGTTATATAACTTTCCCCATAGAGACCATAGTACCGTCTATGTTCACCTTGTTGTACAGCGGGATAATTACGTAGGTAACGTTTTTGGGCGCGCGCACGGTAGATCTAAATGTCTTTTTCCATAGTAAAAATGACAGTTAAATCGAATGTACGTTCAAAAATTTACGCGATTACCCTGCTGGTTGTTGAATTTATCTACCTCTGTTCATATCACTCATCCACTCAAAAGTCAACGGGAAGATAATACTTTTCGCTTTTGTATACACCCGCGGGCGTCTTCCACGACACCGATCTTCGACACTTCCGATTCGACGCGATGCGAGTCGTTTGTTGGAAATTATCCTTACTCTTTTCTAAACCTTACTTACTTTGTCGGTACGGTATCAGTACAATACAATACAATAATTTATTGGTAACACCATACTACGAAGTCAGTGTCAACCTGTCAACCGTGTCAGTACAGATTCCTTACTGTGCGCTTTCCTGATCGGCACGGGATGCGGGCCAGTACTGGATACCACAAAGACGATCTCAGCAAAACCTATTTGAAATAACCATGTGTTTCCTCTCATCATCATCATCATATCAGCCGAAGGACTTTCACTACTGGACAAATACAAATACAAATATCTTTATTCTGCTAAAAATGTGGTACATAAGATGGCAACATTATTTAAATATAAAACCGCACATTTTACCAGCAACTGGCATGCAAAAGTGAAAAAGAGAAATGGAATTCAAATAATAAAACAATAATAATAATAGCAATAAAAAAGGAGGAATGATCATTAAAATAACAATGTCAAAGTCATATTTACTTCCACAACCCACTAATTTGTACCTACTTATATCTAATTATAAACGATGTCACATATATATATATATAAGAATAATTACAAAGTGGATAATAAGAAATATAAAATTGCAAAGTCAAGTCCATCCATACCTAATCACAAAGAGTCTTCACATAATTATATTTAAAATAATCAAAATATTCATTAATGGAGTAAAAACATTTCTGTATTAACCAGTTTTTTAACTTACGTCTAAATAATCTAAGCGGCAAATCCTTGATGTCATCTTGCAGACGATTGTAAATGCTAATAGACATGCAATATGTGTTTTTACCATAAAATTTCGTCTTTTTTGGAGGTATGACAAGACGATTTGGGTATCTAGTATTAAATTTACACGTATCTTTGTTTGTTTTAAATAATTCAGGATGCATTTTAACAAATACACATGTTTCAAAAATATACATACTCGGCAAAGTCAAAATTTTTAATTCTCTGTATAGTGATCTGCATGATGTCATGATATCCGCATTACAGATAGCTCTGATACATTGCTTTTGCGCCAATAGTGCCCGTTTGGCCTGACTTGAGTTACCCCAAAAAAGAATGCCATATTTAAGTATTGAGTATACATATCCATAATACGCTTGTATGGCAGTCTCCTTAGTACTGATTTTTACTAACCTCCACAATGCATAGGCAAACGAGTTCACCTTACTACATACCTTATTGATATGGTCATTCCAAGAAAATGCATCATCCAAACAAATACCTAAAAATGTTGTCTGACAAGATTCATTCAAGATCTGATCCGCAAAAGTAACAGTTAGACGGTGTTTAACGCCATTTTTATTTACAAATTGTATAAATGTAGTTTTCTGAAAATTCATATTTAGATTATTATTCCGCATCCAATTCACAATATTGTTAATAGTCTCATTGATGTCATTGTTATATGTTTTTGCATCTCGACATGGTATGACGATTGATAGGTCATCCGCAAAAAGTGTACAGTCGAATTTTGTTGCATTTGAAAGATCGTTAATGTACAGTAGAAAAAGCAGGGGTCCTAAAATACTCCCCTGCGGTACTCCGACTGCGTTTACTTTTGTGGACGACCTATGAGCAGTTACAATATTGTCAGAACCAATTTGAGTTACTTCCACAAATTGAGTCCTTGCCTTCAAATAATCCCTAAGCCAGTCGTTAACTATTCCTCTCATGCCGTATAGTTCACATTTGGCAAGTAGCGTTTCGTGACATACAAAATCAAAAGCCCGGCTCATGTCAAAAAAGATAGCCGTAACTGGCAAGCTTCTGTTCATATGGCCTAAGATGTTATTTGTTAGATTATATGCAGCTAATGATGTGGACTTCCCTTTTTGAAAACCGAATTGCTCAGATTTAATTATTTTAGGCCTCATATTAGGCCTCCCACAAAGAGTGCCACAACGACGGGTCCACAGAGGTGCATCGTGCCCCCCACAAGGTGGACTGATGACTTTTTTTTCTCCGGCGGTGAAATCCGTTAGGTATGGATACCACCGCACCGTGGAGTGTGGTGGTTATGTCGGACTTGCACCAACTAAAAAACCCCCCGATCGTCCTCCTCAACTCATTTCGGACGGCTCTGGGATCTCCTTCGGAATGCAAAAGTGCCGCCCTAGAATCACACCTCTGTGGGTCCCACCATCTGGTTTCATAGACGCTCGCATCCCCCAACTGCGTCCGTCTCTGACCCCAAGGACACCCTTTTAGTCGCCTTGTACGACAGGCAAGGGATACCGTAGACGTATTCGATGCCCAGGCAACTGACCTAGTAAAGGTCGCGGCAATCCGTTAGATGAGGGTGGCGCAGGACCGGTTATTGTTTTTTCGTACGGGAAAGAAAATAAATGTAATTACAGGCAATTCAATCCTATTTAGGTACTACTTATTATGTATGTCTATTATTGGCACACTTTAAGCTCCGTCTTTGGGGAAATGGGCTGAATGATCCCGACAAGCGATCGACAGCCCGCCTGTTTCCGGCCGGTCCCCTACACAACAAGTAAAAAGTAGTATTGGCACACTTTACTAACAACCAATTGTTTTTAAAACATGCCACAAGGCGCCAGTTATGAAGAAACCAGTGCAAATCGGTGTTAATCGTGGGACATGGCTTAGAAAGGCGTGCACACGATACAGACCCGACAAGAGTGTAAAACTACGCTAGTATAGGTAGTAGCAATGTCAGTAAAGTAATAGTTACGGAGGTGGACAGACACATTGGATTAAAACAAGTTAGGCTAGATTGCACCGACTTACGATCACAGACTGATCAACGTTAAATATGGCGTCGGCAACCGTCACCCCAGAGAAACTTGTCAAACTTTCCATAGATTGAAATTTTAACGAACATAGCTTACAATTACAGACGGTTTGGTGTAACCCAGCCTTAAGAGGGCGCAGTACGCTCGGCCTGGCTCGGCTCTCCATACAAACGTATTTACCCTCTCATTTTAAAACGCCATGCTAGAGTAACATTAAAATTTGTATACACAATGGGATCCGGCATATCTAGGTCGGAAATTAGTTTCTGTTGCTAGAACTTGTAAAAGAAAAAAAATACAGTGGTTTATTGAGTTTTTTACGGCTTGTATGAAAACCTTAATAATCGCTGTATTTTTTCTCCATTATAATTTCAAGCAACAGAAACTATGTTCCGTAAAGTAATAGTTACGGAGGTGGACAGACACATTGGATTAAAACAAGTTAGGCTAGATTGCACCGACTTACGATCACAGACTGATCAACGTTAAATATGGCGTCGGCAACCGTCACCCCAGAGAAACTTGTCAAACTTTCCATAGATTGAAATTTTAACGAACATAGCTTACAATTACAGACGGTTTGGTGTAACCCAGCCTTCTTAAGGCTCTTAGGGCGCAGTACGCTCGGCCTTTTTTTTTTTTTTTTTGTCGGTGTGAAAATGCTTTACGCATACCCCCGGCCCGGGGAGGCCCTTGGGGGTTATGTGGGACTCTCTCCTCCACAGCCCCCTCCGTTAGGAGGGAGGGGAGGAGCATACCCACTAAAAACACACCGGCGTCACACGCACTGCCGTTATAGGGGGGCGTCATGGGATCGCAAGCATTCTACCACGACGTCCCCCCGGCTGCTCCGGCCATTATACCGGAGGCACCTTCGCACCAAAGGAGGGAAGGGTAGGCGATGTTTTAACCCTTACCCCAGACCTGCAGGGCCTTATATGGTGGGTCCCCATCCCACCGGCTCTACTGAGGGATTTGGCGGCTGATAAATTGCCGCCGCCTTCTCCCCATCCGTCTGCGCCGGAGCGGGTGCGCGTCGGCTCTTTCTTCGCGCTCCCGCTCCGCTTCCTCTTTTTGTGACATTACTCTCTCACAGTAGTTTGTCACAGCGTCCCACGATCTCTCACTGCCCAACATACACGAGACTACGTTGTGCAGCGAGAGATCGCCCGTCCCTAGCACCACTTCCAGCTGTCGGCGCTCTACGGCCCAGCTTGTACATTCCGCCAGGGTGTGCTGGGCCGTGTCATCTTCTTCGCCACAGTGGTGGCAGACTGTGGAAGTTTCCCTCCCAATACGGTGCAGGTAATGACCAAAGCATCCATGTCCGGTCATCACCTGCACCAGCCTATAAGTTAGGCTTCCCTCCTTCCTATCAAGCCACGCCTCCATTGATGGGAGAAGTGCCCCTATGGTTCGGATGCCATAGGGGGACTCCTCCAACATCTCTTTCCACCGATCTCTTTCTCGCTTCGTTGCCATACGGCGTCTCGCAGCTACCTCTTGTGGGGCCAGACCCTCCTCAGATGTCCTAGCGTCGACCCGCTCCTTATGCCGCTCTGCCAGCAGCCTGGCATCGAGCTCCCATGGCAGGGTGCCGGCAAGAGCGCAAGCCGCCGCGAACGCTACCGTCCTAAAACATCTGCTCATTCGTTGAGCTATAACCCTCTGTGGCCTCCGGAGGAGGGCTTTCGTCTTTTCCTTCAGCCGGTCTGCCCATATCGGCGCCCCGTACAGGGCCATACTACGCACGACGTTGGCAAAGAGGCGCCGACATGGGGCTTTAGGGCCTCCTACATTTGGTAGGAGGCGGCCCAGTGCGGATGCGGTACCGACGAGTCTGGGAGCCAGTTGTAGAAAGTGCTCCCCGAAATCCCATTTGCGATCCAGGATCAGGCCAAGATATCTAATGTGGGCCTTAACCTGGACCGCATCGTGGCCAACAGGGATGGTCTCACCGGCATGCACCCGCCAGCCCCTTCCTCCGAAAACCACAGCATCTGTTTTGGATATAGCTACCCTCAGTCTTAGGAGGCTAATCCTGCCGACGGTCAGCTCCGTTGCGACTGCTGCCCTCCTCAGCGTATCTGTATATTCTTTCCCCCTCACGGCCACCATCGTGTCGTCCGCATAGCAGATAGTGACCATGCGGGGGAGTTGTATACCTCTGATGGCCCAGTCGAAGCCGATGTTCCATAGTAGAGGTCCCAAAACCGACCCCTGCGGAACACCGGCCTCCATTCTCCTAATCTGGCGACCATGACTGCTGTCGTAGAGCACCACCCTATCCGTGAGGTAGTGTCCTACAATCGCTCTTAGATAGGGAGGCACCCCATGGTAGCGCAGCGCCTCCTCTATTGCCTCGTAAGGGAGGGAGCCAAAGGCGTTAGCAATGTCTAGAGACACTGCTATGGTTCCCTCACCTCTTTCCGCCGCTAGGTCGCTGAAGGCCTTCAGGGTATCTACTGCATCTATTGTTGACCGCCCCTCCCGGAACCCGAACTGCCTCTCGCTAATGTTGGGGCCCGTATCCTCCAGGTGTTTGGTAATTCGACGGGCAATTATGCGTTCAAGCATTTTGCCCATCTCATCTAGGAGGACGATGGGACGGTACCCTGAAGGAGAGTCAGCTGGACGACCATCTTTCCGCAGCAGGCACAGCCTCCCCTCTTTCCAGCACTTCGGAAATATCCTCTCCTTAAGGCAGTCGTCATATATTCTCCGCAGACGGAGCCCCAGGTGCTTCATGGCGACGGGTATTACCTTCCCCGGCACCCCGTCTGGACCTGGTGCTTTATTACAGGATTTGAGGCGGGCGACCGCTCCAAGGATCTCCGCATCCGTAACTTCCGGCACCTCGCCGCTGGCACCCTCATCCTCACCCGTCGGCCCTGTCATTCTGGGAGCTACGAAGGCTGGTGCCTCTGGAAAAAGGCCCTCAACCACCCTCGTGAGGAGTTCCGGCTCCAGTGAGTCCATGGGAGGAGCATGCTTCATTTTGTTCCGAACCATTTTGTATGGTCGCCCCCATGGATCCCTGTCCAACGTGCAAATGAACTCCTCGTAAGCTTCGTCCTTCCTTTTCGTTATTGCGGATGTGAGGGCCTTCTTTGCTGTTGTTAGTGCTTCCAGCAGTACTTCCTCCACACCAGCAGTATGCCGTCTACGCCTGCATCGGGTATATTCCCTTCTGGCTGCATTTGCGATGGTGCGGAGGGCCGCAATTTCTTCACTCCACCAGTAGACTTGTCGCTTCCCGGGCAGTCGCTTGGCTCTCCTCATGGCGGCATCGCATATTCTTGTGAGTGACTCACGAAAGCAGACTGCCCGTTCTTCCAGCGGAACCGCTGGGATCATACACCAGGCCTCGATAATTGCCGTCTCTTCCGCCATGCTTATATCGAGGCTGGCCAGCGACCACCTAGGAAAACTGCCCTCCGCTCGTCGCCTAGATGAGGCAGGCGACGGGGTTGCTAATGACGGGGAGACCCTCATCCGTATATACATGTGATCGGAGAGGGTCTCTACCTCCTCCAGGACGCGCCATTCACTAATTTTTGCTGCGACGACAGGTGTTGCTAACGTTATGTCAACAATGGACCCTCCTTGTCGTCGCACGCAGGTGTAAGCGTTTCCCCGGTTTACGGTATTTAATCCCATCGCCACCGCCCAGTCCAGCAACGTTCGACCCCTCGCGTCAGTAATAGGTGAACCCCAGGCCGCGCTCTTAGCATTAAGGTCCCCCATTAAGAGCACCGGCTTCGGCGCAACCCTCCTTATAACCCTCCCGATGTTTTCAAGGTGCGCTTCAAAGGCTATGAGCGGCTTGTTGGGAGAAAAGTATGTGCCGACGATCACCATATTCTCCCATTTGACCGCTGCATAGCCCGGCCCCTTATCGAGTGAGACTAAAGGTGGGAAATCTCCTGTGGCCGGAGCGATCAGAGCCACGCTTCCATCCGATGCCCCCACCCAATTGGGCTGAGGAGGGACACACCACGGCTCAGCGACCACCGCAACGCTTACGCCCCACTCCGCCATTACCTGCATTATCAGATCTTGAGCGCGGACGCAGTGGTTTGCATTTGTTTGTAGAAATTCGTGTAGGCGTGGTGGCATTAAGTTTCCATAAAGTTCCCCTCAGCCTGGCAGGCATTCCTCTGGCTGGGCCCCGGGATCCGGATGGGGTCCTGTCTTCCTTTTATTTTTGGGGGATTGCAAGCTGATCCACCCATTACATGACCGGCTGGGCGCTTTGAGTGGTGGCACACGGCGCAGAATGGCGCCTCCGTGCACTCCGACGCCTTGTGTCCCGCCTTGCTGCAGCGGAAGCAGTACGCTCGGCCTGGCTCGGCTCTCCATACAAACGTATTTACCCTCTCATTTTAAAACGCCATGCTAGAGTAACATGAAAATTTGTATACACAATGGGATCCGGCATATCTAGGTCGGAAATTAGTTTCTGTTGCTAGAACTTGTAAAAGAAAAAAATACAGTGGTTTTTTGAGTTTTTTACGGCTTGTACGAAAACCTTAATAATCGCTGTATTTTTTCTCCATTATAATTTCAAGCAACAGAAACTATGTTCCGACCTAGACATGCCGGATCCCATTATGTATACAAAGTTTCATGTTATTCTAGCATGGCGTTATAAAATGAGAGCATAAATACGTTTGTATGGAGAACCGAGCGTACTGCGCACTCTTAAGTTTATTGGAATTACGTATTTTACTCGACACACAGACCACTCCACAACAGGCTTGAGTCAATATTTTTACGCGATCCTACTGATTTGATCCGCATTTTGAATGCTTTGAGGGGTTTCCTCCGAGGGACACAGCAAGACCTCAACCACCCTTAACGTAACCGTATTGGGTATTTGCCACATAAATAAATAAATTAAATCAATGTAACAATGAATGGAGTTCCATTCTGCAAGTAGGTCGTAATGGCACTTTTACAAGTCACAATCTACTAGCGTTTCTGAAAAAGAAGACCACTGCCGAGAAGAAACTCAAGTAGTCGAAATTTTGCGTGACGTAATATGTGGATGGTACCTTATACCTATCTACCTCTTCCTCCATAAAACCCACATGGTGGTGGTCAGCTATCCGAGCTAATCTTCTCCACTTCTCTCTGTCCGTGACATCGTCTTCCGATGTCTGAAACTCTATCATGTCTTTTAGCACTAGGAGTACATCAGATGTAGTGCGGAGAGGAAAGATTCTTTCCTCCTTACAGAGCTTGCTTATAATTATTTTCATTTTGTATCTGGGCCAGGGAACGAGATTAGCTACCAAATTTGCAGGAATAATTAATTACCACCACCACCACCATATCAGCCCTAGGACGTCCACTGCTGTACATAGGCCGCCCCCAATTTCATGGGGGGTAAATGCCATAATCGCCGCGCTTGGCATGCGGGTTGGCGATCGCAGTTTTTTTTAAACACCACGTCGGTGGCAAACAAGCGTACGGCCCGCCTGATGGTAAGCGGTCACCGCAGCCTATGGACGCCTGCAACTCCAGGGGCGTCACATGCGCGTTGCCGACCCTTTAAAAATGTATACACTCTTTTCTTGAAGAATTCTGTAGTTCCTCGGGAAAAACCTTCTCCACCGCACTCTAGGAATGCTGCTGCCCATTCTCCGGTGGTCTCCAAGCTCTCCAGAAACAATTACGCACTGCATTAATTTTGTAGCCAAAGCTAGCTAGTATCGAGAACTGAATTGCTATAAATCCATTCATCATAGTAAAACCTATTTCCGAGGCTCGCCTTAACTAGTTTAGCTAGTCATAATCACTAGTTTATTACTGAGTAAGGTACGGCTGGTAATTTCTATCGCATTCCATAAAGCCATTATACAACAAATCAATGTTATTAAGTAGGTATATCGATATGAATTTGTGCTAGTTAAGTGTGATCATAATAAGTAGGTATAGGTACATGACGGCGTAGGATAGCGGAGTCCGTTTAGGAAAAGAACATGGGCCCGGCCCAGGATCCTGATGAAACGATAATAAAGAATAGTTATTTGTTATACAAGGGTGCAAAGTTGTATTTGACCCGCGAGTGTGGAATTGAAACACGAACCAGCGAACGGATTCTATAGTTGAACCACGATCGAAGCGAGTGGTTCTAAAATAGAATCCTGAGCGTAGCGAGTGTTTCAACACACGAGAAGTAAAATGCAACTTTGCACCCGTGTGTAACACAAAACTTTTCTCCTCACTATAGCGAGGAAAGTGCAACATACAAAAAGACACAGCTCCACAGGCATGATTTCCATCACTGGAATCCCTGATTTTTTTACGATATTATAACAGAAAACTCTGGAGGTTGTGTATATTTACGTGAGTCTGAGTCGGTGACGTAGTATCTTCTTAGTAGTCTGTGAGTCGGTGAGAAGTTATTTTAGTTGACATTGAAATTGATGACATTTCTGACGATGCGTTTTGAAATTGCATTGACTCAACTTGTGCGTTTACAGTTATTATAGTCAATGTCATTATAAAAAAATGTTAGTTTAGTCTTAAGGTTTACTACTTAAAATCGTTAAATAAAGGTAAATTTGGTATTTTTTATTAATTCTCAAACCATTTATTTAATGATAATTGATATCAAATGAACCATTATTATGCGCGTTTTACGTTTTGTTATCTGTCAAAAGCTATTCAAACACGCTCCAAGGTCAAATTACTTTCCCCACTTGTGGATAAAATGCGTTTTACCCGCTTGTTTCAAAGGATAAAAGACGGCTTTCCGAGCTAGTGAGGGGAAAAAGAACATATATGATGGCGCCATTCGTACCAGTTTCTAGAGAGGATCAAATTTCTATATGGGACCAACTACAATTAGAACACACTAAAGGGCAATAAATATTGACAAATCTATCTCGACGCTAGCGGCCCTCGGAATGGCTCTCTTACAAATTGACACTTGGTTATGACGTCACACGCAAGTTATCCAACCAACCTTTGTATGGGAAAATAATAAATATACACAAACAGGCTTCGTCAAACGACCACCCCGATTCGTACATGGCTCAAAAGTTCCAGTGATACTGGCGTTGCGTTGTTAAGTTAAGCCAAGAACGACCCGGACAGAGGATTTTAAATTGATAGTTGCAATGATAATGATAATCCATATAAAATTAAAATATACCTTAATTTGTGGTTGCGGTTCCTCTGCTGGATAACGAGTTAGATAAGTACTAGGTATTATAAATTGGTGCCAGTATGTTAATTTAGTATGATTTTACTTGTCCATATTCATAACTTTAAGTACCTGGCAGACCGAGGTATGGCCGGCGCCTTGAAACTGAGAAAAAACTATATTTCGTCCTGTAAATCTAATCCAAATCGTTAGTTGTTTTCGGGAACCTATCAACAAACAAACAATAGCTATTTACGATACAAGGGTTGTAAAACAAAGAAAGGCCGATATTGCAGATGTTTGAGGCCCGAGCCGCAGGCGAGGGTCATAAATATGCGAGAGAGGGCTTTCTGTTTTACTACCCGTATTTTGTACATAATTTTACGTCACCACTTGGCCAGGAAGTGAGTTTTTCCGGACGCGCAGCGTGTGGAAAAACGCGCTTTTTGGTACGGTGTGGTGTAAATGAATAATTACACTTTACTCGGTTAGTATATAGGTAGTATTACTACTATTTTTTACAAGTTTCGATAATGAAACGTAGTTTTTCATGTTGTTCCTAGTGATTAATTAGAACACTAATAACAATGTAATATTCTACTCGACACTTTACTTTAAGTACTTACTAATTTTCTCGTACTGTTACAACATAAGTTTTGCAGCCAAAGACCTCGACTCTATTTATAAAAGAATAAGGCTTATGTTACCATTTTAAGCAGTTATCTGCAGACTGCCAACTATAGATTTATCAGTTCAATTACATTACATTTTCTCATAAACCGGTTTGTTTTCTCTGATAGAAACGACTATTGAGTACTGTAGGAGCAAATAAAATAGAATTATGCATTTATTGTAAGATTCACAGCAGTAGAAAGTGTAGTCCGGCCTATCCCACCAAAAAAATCGTGAAATGATATTTGTCTTTGGTATTCCCGCCCCATATGCTCCTACAAAACACAAGGACATATTTTAGGTTAATATCTCTCAGTTCCCTCTCTTATAACTCAGCTTTGCCGAATGTGTCATATCTGACACGGCGATATGACACATTCGGACACTGCGATATGACACATTTGGCAAAGATAAGTTAGAGGAGAGAGAACTGAGGGTCAATCTAAAAGATGCCCTTCTGTTTTGTAGAAGCATAGCAACATTTGAGGAAGTATGCGATGCGGGAATGCTGCCGGAACAGTAACCCTCAGCTCCAGTGGAAGGGCTGAATGAACGCCAGGAACGATGAACGATCGACAGCCCGCCGGTCCGGGCGTCACTCCTAACAACAACAACAGGGTGATTGACGATTGTCCCACCAAATACATTCCTGCTGGCTAATAGTGTAAAGCTGGGACGGGTTGCTAGTCAATTATAAATACTATAATGGTCACCATGTCAAACTGTCATAACAACATGTCAAATCTCTGTCCGAAGTAACGAACATAAACTGCAACTAGGGCACAACTTCTCAATGTCTTTGTCTAAAGCCATGAATTAATTCTGGCATGCGCACAATTATGGCACATACACACGTGCGATTTTGCACAATTGACCTAATTAAATCTGTAAAAAGCAAAGCATTCTTATGCAATTAGTAATAAGTGCTAGTATGCTACGAGAACTAGGTTAACTTCAGCTTCGTGGGACTTTATGTGGTATTTTGTAATGCCTAAACATTACTTTATGTGATAAAAATATGGGTGTCATATTATTCCGCGACCACCCGCGTATAGGTATCAAGTAGTTGTTTGGTTTTGATTGTGTCCAATCCACACGTCGGCAGTGACATTTTGATTTTCTAGTTGCAAACTTAGCCGTAGGTACTCATTTGCCATCATATAAAAAAGAATAATGGTAGGATAGCAACAAGTCCATTTCCTAAGCTACTAACTCGATCACTCATTAAAATGCGCCGGCGCCTTCCACAATGCCGACATTAATCTCCTAAACGAGACAGATACGATCTCGCAGACAGATAGCTAAAATGGAGTAGCAGGTTGTGTCAACATTTCGGTTTGTGTAGGATTGGGTTATTGATAACAAAACCAATTTCGGAACATCGAACATCAATCAAAGCACATTATTATTTTATTAGGGGCTCTGTGAATCCCGCCATAAAGAAAAAAAACAACACAAAATGAATTGATTGAAAAATTGCGTGTAACTATCGAACCAGTAGGATAATCACGTAACTCTTCCAAAGTACGATAGGTAAATCTGTATTATTCGACGTTTATGCCATTATTGTTTCTTCCTATTCGCGAATCTGCACAATATAAATACTATTCTACACAACTGCATTTGATCACATTCATTGTTTTTCAGTCATTATTTATATCTTATCGCGTTTCTTCCTATTCACGATTCTGCCCACTATTAATTCTACACAACTGCATTTGATCACATTGGTTATTCTTCGCGGTCGACATTTTTAAGAATCATCATCATCAACTACATCCTATGTTACCCACTGCTTTCGCCCACTGCTGGGCAAAGGCCTCCTTTTGCGAAAGTGAAGGAATGAGCTTTAGTCGCCACGCCGGATCACTGCCAGAATATTTTTATACAATCTTCGCATGTCATTCTACACAATAGTAAGTACTACTTACTTACTTTACTTGCCTGAACAGTTTTTGTTTATACACATTCACGTCTATTCCGTTTCTGAACTTTTTTTTTAAACGAACGTATCTGCTGAGTCTTGATTTAACCAAAACACCTTGTCATAAAAAAAACTCAATAAAAACCTCATTAAAGATGGTGGATCATACGCTCAAGGATGATATTAACGATATAATTAAAGATAAGAAACCTCAAAACAATGCGTCCTAACAAGCGGGCTTGAAGATGAGGCGATAGCAAACACCAAACAATTGCTTAAGAGGTCGATAATTACATATGATTTCAGTGGCTCGATTTTTTTTTTACATAGCTACGTGGAACAACCGGGAAATACCGTCGCAAGAAGCATAAAATTAAATACATACGGCGCATCCTTTTTGTCCTAGTCGTTTTCCGGTGTTAACTCGAATACTTGCTCATGCATTACATTTCACTTAGATAAAGATACCTGACAATTTGACTGCATTCCTGAACAATTTAGTAACCTCAAAACGTCAAAGATGACATAATATTGTACTGGGATACTGGCCGCTATTCCCGTACTCAATCCCGTGTCTTGAATACAATCCCTCCCGTTACAATCGCACACTTTACACTCGAAGTTGTAGACGATTATATACACCAAGGACAGACTGTCCAGTTAGATAGGTCCAACTTTGAGAAAGAGGGTAATCGTCGAATCCGACTCGGTTGGGCGCGTTCGGGAAGCTATATATATAATATCCCTTCAGAGGAAGGCTGCACTAGTTTACGATGCTATAAAAATAAAGTAAAGTTGTTTTTGCTTAGTAATCCCTTTAATAAAACACTTAGTCCTTAATGTAAGGTAATAAGTAATTATAGATATAACCCATAGATGTACCCACTGTCGCCTAGTATCAAATTGAATAAGTATCCACCTACTTTGTTATATAACTCCTACAATAAATACAATTGTAAGTTGGAATACTTTTGTAATATTTAGGTTAGTCATATATTTTTTACACAGTATTTATATATGGAAGTGTTTTGAGTGTAACAATTCGCCAACAAACTGTCATGCAGTTTGGCGAAAAATATGTGTTTTTGTATACACTGTGTAATATTTGTTAAAATAAATAAAATAAAAAAATACAAACTCACACATTAAAAGGGCGATAATTTATCTTGCACTTCCACTTATAATTTGCTAGGTTCGTTTTTAATTAAGCTTCAGTGTCCCTGAGGCATTCAAGATTTTGAAACAATTAGGTAGTGTTTTTATTGCTTCGACCTCAAGATTTAGCGCGCAAATTGCCATATTTATGCATTGTATTGTATGTCATATACCAACGAGGTTATATCGTCCAAGAATCAGACAAATGACTACAGTCTTGACATCAAGTGCCGTGCTATTAAAATTATTTAATTCATACTTCAACTTCACCGTTTCAACGAAAGACGAAAACGACGAAATGAAAGAATTAATAGTTATGAAAAATATGTAGGTGTATTTAGTGTTTCAATTAGCCAGTCTCAACTCAACCAGCGAACGAAAACAGTTTCTAATGAGCATTTTTTTAATGTATATTTTTATTTTCTTTAGTGGAATTTATTTCACCCCACTACCCAATATACCTATCAGATATATCATGAAACTAAACAATTTTCGCCCGAAGTCGGAAACGAATTTCTTTATAGCTTAAGTTTCGACGCAAACCGAAACTGAAACCGCAATAAGATATTTTGATCGAAACCGTAACCGAAACTTCGGTCTGATTTTAAATATGCCTAACCTATAGTTTGTGACCTCATTAGCACTGATTAGTTATCTAAAACGTTTGATTAATCCTGCCCTCTTATGATTTATTTCTTACTTCTAATAAGGTTATCACTCATTAGGTAAAGAAAGACGACTAATACTCGACATAGGCTTTCCCATACGTCATAAGGCATAAATAATAGTCGATAGTAAGAAAGATGCATCAAATCAGCATATAATTAAACTATAAACTATACGGAAAATCTTTGCACTGTTATATACGTCGTCAGTGTACACTGACCCTTATTTTTTCGGTCTCACATCGGCGCGTACGCATTTAATTGTGCTCAAACAAAGGCGCTGGTGATGTCTGATATGACACTGCAGTAAAGTGCATCAGGAATCGCGTCTTTATTGTGGTTTTTGCAATAATTATCCAACCATGTAAAATCTTCAACCTGTATCGTAACAAAGGTACATTTCAAATTATTAGTGTATGTATGTATGTATGTATGTATGTATGTATATTGCTTTATTGTACATAAAACACGACAAAATGAGAAACGAACAAAAAGTAGAAGTAGACAAAGGCGAGCTTATCCCTTCAAGGGAGCTCTTCCGGCTAACCTATATTTTAATCGTCTTATCATGTCGGTTCCATTACGAATAATGAAAACACTTACAGAAGAACTTACTTATTTGTAGAGAAGGTTCCGTAGGTAAGTGTTTCCAGAAGTTATATTTTTATCCTTAAGATGAAGGCAACGAGCAACTTTTTAGAAGTTTTTATTTTTGGGAGCCTCCTTAAATGTAAATTTTTATTTTGTTTTTAGTATTTGTTGTTATAGCGGCAACAGAAAAACATCACCTGTGAAAATTTCGAATGTCTGTAGCTATCACGGTTCATGAGATACAGCCTGGTGACAGACGTACAAACAGACGGACGAACAAACAACAATAATACTAAATCTGCATTACCACATGTCAAAATGTTAGCCATTCCGTCGTGTGACCCGACATCGTGACTTGAAGCCCTAATTCCTCAAAACCGAGCAGCCTTTGTGCCAATAGTTCCTCTCCTATTATTCACAATGCTTACCTAACTCAAAGAGAACCAGTTTAAGTCAGACCTCCGACTGAAACCGGATTCGTTATTAGCTGACGTGACGCACTCTGCCTAGCATGATCACGTTTATATAAGTAGTAAGTAAGTAAGTTTTTTTTTTCAAATTTCCGAAAACTGACGCTACAAAAAATTATATCGAACCTTCTCACAAAAATTCACAAGAATCGGTTGAGAAATGCGACCTGGCGGGCTATGATGGTTAATCGTTTGTCGTTTGTCACTTATCGTTTATCACTCGTCGTTATCGCAATCTTGTCGTCTCCTTTACTATGCTTCCTGTCAAAGGCGTCGATAGCTTTGTCACTTATCGAACGATAAGAGTTAGTCTTGACAACCTTCAAAATGTAATGTTGGATAAATGTTTGCTCTTTAGTAGGAAGCTTTATTATTATACCAGTAAATTAAGACGGTTTAGAAAAGCCTTGTAGTTAGCAAATTTAAGTGACTTTTTAAAATACACGGTTAGTGTTTGATAAATGGCAAGTCGCACGTTTAAACAAGGTTCAAAAGTGTATATCTCTTTGTAGTCTATTACATGTCGATTTGTTCTCTGCATTTGTCGATATATATGGAGTGTTTGTATTGATTTTTATTCTCAAAATATATGATGATTATCACGATACACGTATCAAGTGAATATTGAAGTAAAATCCATACAATTATGAAAAATCGCAATTATATTGACATCCCAGTAATACTAATCGTGTATTGGGCCCCTATAACAAGGTCCCATTCGTTATGACCACAGACTAGTAACGGACCTAAACACTTTTGACAACGATAAACGACAAGATATCGTTTTGCATAACATGGTCGTTAGTTAAAACGACAAATTGTCGTAATTTGACGTACCAACTTAGTTAATTTTATCTAAGTGCTTCTTAGGTCACGATAAGCTTTCTCGCGTATAAATATCTTGGTTTTTACCAAATTAAATAACAAGTGAGTATTTGATTTTAGTTATAATCATATTAATTAGTTTATTATACTTTTTTATTTATTTATTTAGGTAAACAAACAGTCACTACAAAAAAAGTTAGATAGATTTCTTAAAATAAAGGTTTACAATATGTGTGACCAACACCGTTCACCACTTATTAATTTAAATTGATTGTATCACTCGGAGCTATATGTGCGAGTCACAGTAGCCCCTAGCGCCTCAACGACATTAATCAGTAGGTATGAAGGAAAGGAAATTTCTATGCTTAAAATAATTTGCTAATTGCTTAAAATATACTTCTACAATTATTTAGATACTTTTTTGTAGGGATGTCAAGATATCATTTTTATCTAATGGAGGTTGCTGCTGCTGAAAAGCAGCGTAGGAAAATTCAAAGGAGAGCCATCCGGAATGCCTCCAACCCATTTGAATTGCCGGACGCTGAGTTCCATCACATATAGAGTGCGGAAGGAGCTGGCATTCTATTTATGTGATGAACTGAACGAGGACCTCCGGCCTCATCATGCCGACGGGTTGCTGGTTCATATAAAGGTAACTTAGGTACATTCTTTCTCGAGTAGAATGATGTATGGGAGTAGGCTATAGAGTGTGTATAAATAACAACACAGTAAATAGTAACACATTACCTTGGTCCTTGTGTTTTAGGTACTAACATCGCTGCATCTCCTGGGTGATGACAGCTACCAGCATGGGGCTGGACAAGACCACGGCTTGTCCATCGCACAATCTACAGTTAGCCATTACCTAGGTCAATTTGTGGACGCCGTAATAGAAGGTAGGTATCTACATTTGTTGGGCGCGACTATTGAGTGCAAAATTCGCTTACTTCATTCTATAAACACTGATGTGGATTTTAAAACTGACAGTGACACCTTTTTTATGAGTTGTATTGTAGTACACTCAACAGCAAAAGTAGATGATCATTTTAGTACTTGTCACTTTCACTACTTTGACGCATTCCAACTGTCGCAGTATTGTTACGTTAGAGCGACAAAGCACTAAAATGATCACCTACTTTTGCTGTTGACTGTACCATCTACTGTAGTATGCGTGTAGTAAGTACCATTCGAATAATATAATAATAATAATAATAAAGTTTATTTCATAAGTACTTACAACTATGTCACTGTTACATCATGGTTTGAGATAATAATAAATATTAATAATACGAGTATGTGACGTATTATTTATAATAGATATTGTGAGGAGATCAGTCTAAACCCAATAAGGTGTAGTTTTCCCCAAGTCTGGGTTGGCAGTCACTTTCAAAAAAGTAGTGCCAACCCATGGGACTATTGCTCCTTTAGGATACAATCGGGAAAAAACGCTAGAAGGATCATGATTACCAATGCTTATTTGATATCAGTTTCCTTAAATAATGCTTTGTTTTGTTTGCAGACTCATGGGAAGGCGGATAGTTTTCCCAGGACGACCAGTCCCAGCGATCCACAACGGATGCCTTTTTACAGGCATAAATATGGGGTGTCGCACATCTTGGGTGCAATACACTGCACCCAAGTTAAAAATATTTCTCCCGCCACTGCCGCACGGGGTTCAATACTTAAATAGAAAGTGTGTGCACTCGCTCAATGTACTGTTAGTTAAGTAATATGTGATTTATTAATTGATAAATATATATAATAACAGGGACATAGCACATACTCTCTCATTTGTCAAAGGCGTTCATGCTAATATTATGATTCTCTCCCACAGTGGAAATATTATGTTGGTATTATATTTTTAACTAACAAAGTATGAGAAATAGTGTTGTCATATCAACTGTCAAATCTCTGTCTGTCAATGGAAATTAATTGATCGAGGGAGCGAAGCGTCTCCGTTTCAGCTTTCGACAAAAATTCTTTCGTATGTCTGTCTGTCTGGATGGAAATGGGCGGGACACGTATGTAGAATGCCATGTGATAGATGGGCCAGAAAACTGGTATGCCCGCTCCACACTCGCGGCGCGAAAGCCCGTGAGAGCTGCGAAACGCGAGTGTAGATGTTGTTCACGCCTTTGCATTCGCGCTTCGCGCCGTTCCCCGATCAGAGTGCCTACCGCGAACTTCGAAAATCGAACTTCGTATCGTACCGTCCCTTTCCGTCATATAGTGTATAACACGAGAGTGAAAGGGACGGCACGACACGAAGTTCGATTTTCGAAGTTCGCGGTAGCAGGCCAGTGTCGGTTTTTAGGCCCGCGACAAAGGGTTCGCGGCGCGCGAACGTGAACAACATGTACACTCGCGGCGCGACAGCCCGCGAAAGCTGTGAAACGCGAGTGTAGATGTTGTTCACGCCTTTCGCACTCGCGCTATGGCAAGCAGTGACACGTCCATTTTCGTTCAAGTCGCGAACAAGACTGCGAAGTGCGAAGCTTTGCGAGTGTGGATGGACACAGGTCACGCGCGAATCGCTGCGTAAATTCACGGAGCGACTTCGCGCGCGAGTGTGCAGCGGCCAGTAGATTGGGTACCTAGAGATGGACAAAGAAACAAAGGTAGACCACGGAAAAGATGGGAAGATATATTTAAAGAAAAATGTGGACCAGGCCGGAGAAGACAAGCCAGAGACCGAGACAGATGGAGGATACTGGGGGAGGCCTACACCGCAGAGGTGACTTCCACATGAATAGTACCTAATTAATAATAACAATGTTGCATTTAATTATGATACCTGCTATCTGTTTCTTCCCAGCTATAGATACACATATCCCACAAGATGGGTCAGCTCTCCTTAAATTGCTGCCCTATACCTACTACGAGTATATACATATTATAGACCGAACAAGTGAAGCGTCTCCGTTTTAGCTTGCGACAAAAATTCTTTCATATGTCCGGAAGACGAGAACTCCTCTTACGAAAATCGGTTAAGAAATGCGTCTCAACCGATTTTCGTGAATTTTGTGTTCGATAATTATATAGAATTTTATTGTCAAGCCAGTTTTTGGAAATTTTGAAATTTGAAAAAAAAAAATTTTTTTTGAGAGCTCAGAGCCCAGAGCCACTAGTGATAACCTATGCATGGGCTTCTTCCTGACTTGGCGGGGAGGGATCGATATGTGGTAGGTATTTTGTTGTTTGACGTGAGGTTACTGATATGCGATTTACTCATTGGACGAAATACTAACAGCATATGTTAGCGCAAAAGTGAGGCAGTACTGAAGCGCTACCGCAAACTGAAAACGAAATACAATGCCTCTCTGTCGCACTTGCATATTCGAGCACATTAGCATTCGTCTCGGTTGACACTGACAGCTGACAGGACAGTCTCAAATTGTACCGCCTCCGCATCGACGAATCAGGAAGTCACCTTACTCTACAACCCCTTAGACAGTATCACTAAAGCGGCGCGGGTGCGAGCCAGAAGCGGAGCGAGCGCGGTTATATCAGAATTTATGACGCATACAGCTCTACACTACAACGCGGGCCCACGAATTATGTGCTTGCTGTAGAAATTCCACTATACTGAGGTCTCTATGCTGTGTGCGCCATAGAAAGCGCTAAAGCGCTATTGTGGTAAACACTCTATGCGCCATACCAACTGAATGGTATAAATAGAGTCCTCTATTAGTTGCGGCAACTATATATTAGTAGTATGGTCACGGACTTTAATTGATGAGCCATCTAGAGCTCACTTTATACTGGATACTTTATAGCTAACTATGATGCCCAATATAAAGCGAGCTTTAAATGGCTGAACAATTAAAGTCTGTGAGTGTACACTTATTGCGTTAAGGGTGTTCCTCATGCAAGAAGTAGTCAATGCACAACTTGACGTAGATAGGCAAGTAAGACAAAGGCTAAAATTTTAATGTATATATAATTATATAATCAAATGTCAAGTTATAAAAGTTCTTCTAAAATTTGGATTTCCTCCATAACATATCTGAAACAAAAAAGACAATGTTATAATCCGTTACATTGATGAAAATATCTAACGCGCCAGCGTGTCCATCCAAGTTTAGCCCAGGAACTGGCGGACAGCAGCCGAGTGTTATTTTACACAAACCGTTTGGAGCCACTTTTGACCCGACAATAACTCCAAATCTATTTAACATGAAAAAATGAAATTTGGTATATGTATTAAGATCCTTTAGTACAACTAGAACCTCAAATTCCATAAATATAGGTGAAATGTGGTAGTAATCAAAAACCTAACCCACTTCCAGGTGACCTAGAAAGGTGAAATTTGGCAGCCAGCTTGGTAATTGTGTGTGCACACCAAAAAGTCAGAAAAAAGGGATTTTTTCAGTTTTATTATTATTATTTATGCTAGTTACCTCAGAACTCCGTCATTGAACTTGGCAGTTTTCTATGTAGTATGATATAATACCATGAAAGCTGTTGGATATACAAGAAAACTGCCAAGTTTAAGCTCAAAATGCATTAAGCCGCAGTAAATTAGTTTTACTGTAAACAGTGTAGTGCCAGACTTGGCACCTTTTCAGAGAATCTGTGGAACTTGGCACCTATTTAAATCTCAATTATTTTGTCTGTGTAGACGAGAACCAACCAATACAAATAAATAAATAAATAACCAAGTATCACACATTCTTATGTGATTATATTGACAAATAAATAAATAATAGGGGGACAATCTTACACAAATCAAACCAGCCCGATAGTATGAACATATTATGAGATTATATTTTAAAATTAAATTTTAAATTAAGTAACAAATAATAGTAATCCTTAATCCTATATGTTTAATGTCTCTTTGGTGTTGTCAGGGCAAATATGTGCGTGACAAACATGCATATTTATTTGTTGCTGAGACTTTGATGGTTTCTACATACTTATTTATTTAATTTTTATATAATAATAATAATAATATTGGGGGACAATGTTACACAAATCGACCTAGTCCCAAACTAAGCAAAGCTTGTACTATGGGTACTAGACGACGATATACATACTTATTATAGATAAATACATACTTAAATACATAGAAAACATCCAAGACCCAAGAACAAATATCCGTGAAAAATGCACAAATAAATGCCCTGGCCGGGATTCGAACCCGGGACCTCTAGCTTCGGAGGCAGAGTCACTACCAACTAGGCTAAACAGGCCGTCGATAATATCAATTAAATATATCATATACAAAATGTCCTAACGGGGATTCAAATACGGGGCCATCAGATTCGTTTTTAAATTTTAAAAATGCCTTAACAACAAGATCAGCATTGGCCTAGTTGGCAGTGACATGAATTTGATGGCCCCGGGTTTGAATCCCCATAAGGGCATTTTTTTGTGATAATCATTTGTTGACATGTTTTGGATATTTTCTATGTATTTTATATAAATATTATACAAATGTTTATTGTTTTCTGGTACCAATAGTAGGTAATCAACTTCAAAAATATGGGTGCATACAACTTGCTCAAAAATATGTCCTATAGCTCTTATGTCGGCGGATTAAGGTTGCTGTACGTATTTATAAGGATTAAATCGATACGTATTTTTGCAGTTGACCGTACCAGTCTTTTGAAATGGTCCCAAAATATTTATAAATTGTTAATTTATTATTTTACTTGATTTTATAATCACAAAAAGTGTATACTCACATCACCGATCCGGGACTCTGGAGACCAACCTCCTCGGAAGACTCCAGCATAATCACCGAGGGCACCATCTACTCTTCCTCCCCCACTGGCGGAATGGCGAGAGTGTTTCCGGTGGCCGCTGTCGCCCGCTTTGCCACAGCTTTCTCCTCCCTCACTTTCCGTTTTAGGTCCCTCCGTGTCTGTGAATATCACAATGCCATGTGTGTGTGGTCATATCATATACCTTCATTAAGTTCCTTCATATACATCTTTATTAATTCAATTCAATTCAATTAATTTATTTCAGATTATAATCCATATACACATTTCTTAGTAACAATTAGAAACTTACAAAACTATGTTAGTGAAACATTTATGAAAATAAATATAAAATAAAATTAATTTTTAATTAATAATTCATATAAAACAAGTATCAGTATCTGTCAATATAAATATATTGAGGGCATCAAGCTATAGGAGTTTATCATGTTTTATGGCTGGAATGTACTCTTACAAAAACCGTCACATACAATACAAGTAAAACATAGGCTGTAGTGACCGGTTACCATCAGGTGGGCCGTACGCTTGTTTGCCACCGACGTGGTATATATAAAAAAACATGACAATATGATAGCATGATAAGTCATGCTAGAAAGACTAAAGCCCTCTTAAATATTATTTTATACTATATGATTCAGACAAGATTAAGTCACAACATGGTTTATAGCCATAAAACATAATTAAAATCCCTTTTGTAGCTTGTGTATAAAAAAAATTGAATATTTCCATAAATGTTACAATTTTATGAGCAACCATACTTTGAGGAATCTAAGTATGTAGTTGTGGCATGTTCGAATATGCATTAGTTTTTTGTCCATTCAAACACACCAGAACTACATACAAAAGGAGATTTACTTAAGTTTTTACCTAATATACCTCATAAACCAACTTCAATAAAAGGAGGAAAGTTTTCAGTTTGTCTGCATGTTTGTTGTTATTTTTTTATGTATGCATGTTTCCCGATGACTCTTGACTATGTTGGCCGATTTTGATAATTCTTTTTTTGTTTCAAAGCAGATAACCCATAAAAATTTGGTGATAGTCTAATGGTGGGATTCAGGAGGAATTGAGTGATACATAATTATTATGTATCCATTACTTACGATTTTCCAAGCCACCGCGGACTTCTCCGGGCCAAACTTCAGCAGCACCTCGGCCATAGCTTGCCAGTTTCCTTCATGTTTTTGATCACCGAGTGGCTAGTCGAACTCCCCGTTTGCAAAAAGGGGGTTTGCAGCCATGTGCTCTATTAATTTCTGTTTTTGAACGGCGGAGCAGCGCTGCGGCTGAAAGCGTATTCATCATGCAAATAAGGAAATATGAAACGAACATAATTATTTACTAATATTTTTTTATTACTATGAAAATCTTTAATTATATTTTATAATTATTATAACTTACACTTTCGGCGGCATTGTCGCGATTTTTTTTATTATAGTGGCCCACGCAAAGGCCTTCTTCACTATTCTTACAAACAAAAACGTACTGTTTATATTCTCATTGTTTACAAACAACCGACCACCCGACATTTTAGTTTTCGAACAACGCATCGCTCCGAATATAACCTCAACTTTCGCAGTGTTGCCAGGTCCAATCTGAAAAAGTCTCTACTCAAGTGCTGTACACACCCGAAAAATCAAGATATTGGAGTGAAAAATAATAGTCGATATGATTTATATGTCAATACTTACCTAAATGCAGTTTTTTTACTATCATTGTGACAGAACTTATCTAATTATTAATCTATGTATTGTAAAAAGCGTCAGACGGTTATTTTCAAATAATTATGTTGTTAAAAAAAGTCGGAAGACTAATTTCTCTATTTAAAATGATGCACACCTCAGGATTTTCAACACTAAACACAGTCTACCATGTCGCTATATCAATTCCAAAGGTCAATTTATCATAAAATTTTGGAGGTAGAGGTTGCATTGCAGACTCATAAAATCATTTTAGGCAATTTTTATCTACAGTTCGACATAGGCCTATCACATCAAGCTAGTCACGCACGGCTCTATTCAGTAAAAGACTCGCTTTATCTTTGTGTAATGGGTGTTACTACTCACATATTGCCATCTTAGTATGGTGTGGGGCGTGCAATATTGGATGGTTTTCAATTCCAGAACTGATTTTCGATATTGGGCTCCAATTCCGGAATTGGGATTTATCTAATTCCTTGATCATGTCATGATACCATGTCTTATAACTATTAATAGGTACTTACCTCCTGAAGTCAAATAAACGTTAACATTACTTAGCCAGATGACCTGACTACAAATGAAACCTTTCATGGCCAAATTCGGTAGAAAACTAAAGCAGTAGGTATGGCCGATTCAGGGCATGGTCCATCGACCATGTACCTTACATTAAAATAGAAAATCGGCCATATTGCTTTAGTTTTCTACCGAATTTGGCCATGAAAGGTTTCATTTGTAGTCAGGTCATCTGGCTAAATAATTTTAACGTTTATTTGACTTCAGGAGGTAAGTACCTATTAATAGCTATAAGCTTTTAGTCTTAGCCTTGTGGTAAATCCGCCACTGCCTCCTCGAATGTCAAGTGCTTCATATAGACTTATTGTGTCTGCTTACTATTAGGCAGGTCGTATGGTGTTTGCCGCCGTGGTTGCACTATACAATCTTAGGCCTTGGCGTCTTTTATTATGTATATACGATGCGACGTGCGGCATAAAAGAGTATAAATTCGGAAACTGGTTTCATTATGTGGCAACTCCATCAATCATGCTGTCAATGCTGTCATACGTTCAATAAGTTCAATTCTGAGCTGAGGGCCTAGGTACTCCAAATTTCAAAAATCGAACTTTGTGTCGTGCCGTCTCTTTGCTCTCCGTCCTCACTCTTGTGTTATATACTATATGACGGAAAGGGACGGCGCGTGCGACGGACTTGCTAGAAATTGTAATAGAAAAAAATACAGTGAGTTTTTGGGTTTTTTACGTCTTGATTGAAAACCTTAATATTCGCTGTATTTTTTCTCCATTATAATTTCAAGCAACGGAAACTAATTTCCGACCTAGATATGCCGGATCCCATTTTGTATACAAAGTTTCATGTCATTCTAGCATGGCGTTTTAAAATGGGAGCGAAACTACGTTTGTATGGAGAATCTAGCTTACTGCGGACTCTTAAGTTACTGTAATTTTATTTTCTTTCCAGATATTTTACAAAGAAAGAAAGTTATCTACTTGATTGTGATAAACAAGTAGGAAACAGCCAAGTCATAACAAATCTAGGAACATTAATCTCCATTGTCATAGCATTATCACGATACTGTTACATCCTGAAGAGTGCCCAGGGTCTGCTACCTAATCCCAAGAAATGGCGTAAGCACAAGATTTTATGAAAGCAACTGCCATCTCACCTTCCAATCCAAGGGAGAATCTATACCTCATTGTGATTAGGCTTGTTGCCCGTTGGCCTTTTACTTGGCTTCATGGCTGCTGTAAATTTAATAGCAGCCGGGATCAATGGCTTAACATGCCCTCTAAAGCACAGGAGTGGTCAGTTAGTAACCACTTGAAGTGGTCACTGCTGGGCCATGAGCGGTCTTTAACAGGAACATTTATAAGTTTTTTTTTTAGTGCACACTTAATGTGACATAATATTACGAAGAAGTAATAAAATGGACCCCAAATGAAATATAAAATTATATATATGAAATACCTACTATTTTGTTTAATTTATACCTTTACAATGCTACCAAAGAAGATATATACTAAATGCTACTCATATACAGGGGGTGCGCAGAGGAAGGTGAGTGTTACAGAGACTGTGTGTGTATTTACTCCCACTTGTCGGTTTTCATATATGTCACCAGTAAATATAGTTTGTAAGCTAGTAAGAATACAACTTTGAAGAACTATTATATTAATCTGTGGTACAACTAAGCAAGGTAAGCTATAGCCAGTTTATCTATTAAGTATTAAGGTTGTCAGGAAGAGATTGCTCTTTAGTGTTAGGACTGCCAATTTTCTACCATTATTTTATTTTGTCTTGGTGAACAATGAAGAAGTATTGTATTGTACAATGCCATACAAATTATATGTAAGAAACAAATAAGTGTGACATACATTTTACAATGGTCAGTACTTAATAGATAGAAAAAACTGAGTATAGTAAGATACAATACAATACAACAAAACTTTATTGTACACTTAAATGAATGATTACAGTGAACAATTAAAGACACATGATTATTATATTTTTACTTTAATTACTAAGTAAGAATAAATAGGCTACTCTTTATATATTACAAGTTTAAGTACAAGGCGAACTTATCTATTTAAGGGATCTCTACCAGTTCTTGTCTCTCTCTCTCCTGAATATAGGTTCCATTCCCATCTGAAACTTGGAACCCTGAAAATTATTTTTAGGAACATTAGTAACAGAAGGAAATTTATTTAGACAAAATCGTAGAACAAAAAGGCAGAAGGCAGATGAATACCTTTACAGCCGTTGAATACATAATATACATATGCTTTAAATTTGCCTGTTTATTTTTATGAATCTTAAGTTGAAACATTTGGCAGTGAAATGTTGCACAATACACAGATAACCTTTTACAATACAATATAATCATGACAATACAGATTATTTTGTCTTTCAGTTTAGGTATAGATCCGTGTTTCAGGTAGATCCGGTGGTTTGAAATATATTTAAAGAACTGAATTTGCTTTAGGCTGACAAGTAGTCGCTGTAAACGAACAAACTTAGTACTTATGTATCACAACTTACAGTATACTTTCTTAAAACTTGTGGACTAGTTATTGTTGAGCTAATAATGGTATGTTTCTATTCGATACTTTGCTTTACTTTTTACACGCTTTTCTATGAAAAATTATATTCCTAAATATGTTATGTTGATATTATTTTATTACTTTGTAGTTTGTTAAAGTTGACATTGACCATTGACATTCGCCTCACACTACTAACCATACATTTTCAAAGGCACTTAAGTTTGCTGACCACCAAACATTTCTAAACCATCTTAAATTTATGGTATAATAGTAAAGCTTCCTACTGACGAGCAAACATTCATCTAATATTACCGACAAATGGATTAAAAACCCAAGACTTTTGAAGCTGTCAAGATGTCGCTTATCGATCGATTAGTGACAACTGTCGACGTTTTTATTATATCGTACGTCAAAACCATAGTAAGGATAACGATAAAACTGAGATAAAGACAAATGACATGTGATAGAAGACTTCTTTTTGCTAAGATTTTAGACTTAGATTAATAAGTACGAGGTGATTTTAGAGCTAAACTCTAGTAACTCAGCATGGACGCCAGTGTGGATGAAGGGATACCACAGGGGGAATGATGTCTACCGATGGTTTACACTGTTAGGTCTTTAGTATACTGTTCGGTTTGTTGTTTGGGGTGAAAGTGATGGTCCTCCCCCAACTCTGGAGAGCTGGGAAATCACCTCTTCCATCTCTGTCGTCTGTGAGGTCTGTTACTTCAACTCCCTGGCCGCCTGGCATCGTTTTGTAACATTTTCTTTAGTAGGTCTTGAGTCGATTAATACGTGCTCTTAGTTTGCGACCGGAATGTAATTTGCTGCTGCCCTGATGAGAGGATTGATGTTGTGTGGCGTAGCATCGAACTATCGCCTTGACGCCAGTGTCATATATTATTTAACTTTTTCAAGCCCTTCCCTATGCAGAATCAGTGTTCCTCCAACCAAGGGGCTCCCACTGCTCCCCTGAGGAACCGATTTTGCAGGGCCTGGAGCTTGTTCAGGCGATACTTCAACAAACAACTAGCTATCATAATGGGTCATGCATATTCAAATGCTCGGCTACAGTGCTACTCTCTTCAGATGTTAGAGTAAATATGCAGATATCTTCGAGCACCCTGATGACTGCAATTACCTTAAACAATGTTGTGTAACAAGGGGTTGAGGTTATATGCAGACTTTATGTTCGATCACTGACAAAATTTACTTTTGCCCTATGAAATTTCAACTTCACTTCCACTTAGCTAAGTCCAGCACACAGAAGGTCTCTGTAACATCAGGGACTAGTAAATTATATAGTCTAGCCTTAAGTAGGTAGTTTTACCATGGAGAGGTCTGTATCATTCGTTTTGTATGACACAAACACAGGGACCTCTCCATAGTGAAACTAGCTACAGCAGCCTACCCTAGCTCTACCGCCACTTTATATGGCCAAAATGTACTAAAACATCGCATGAAAGACGGTATTAGCTATCATGCTAGCTAGGCTGGCTCATTATTTTATAGATTTGCCACAATGTATAGGCATTGACAGATTTGACAGTCTATATAATTAACTGGTCTCTGGAAACACTCGCCTATCAAACCTCTATATGTATAAGGAGCATGCAAAACAAAGTTCCCAATGAAACAAAATAGTAGTAAAAATAATAAGCCCTTTATTCCGTACTAAGAGAAATTAACATGTACAACTTAAATGTAATTTATTCTACAGAATGTCTCTTAGTTCGGCGTGCCGGTTGGCAAAGGCCTCCTCCAATGATTTCCATTGTTGCCTGTCTTGGGCAACCCTTCTCCAATTTATTTATTTATTTATTTATTTTATCTTATACATCATTTTAATTATGAACTTTTCTGGTGATTTGGCTGTTCCTATGCATTTGTAACATTGAAGTAGGTGATCTTCATCCTTTTAAGATCTGAAAAAATAAAGATGAAAAATTAAACCTCAATAATAAAACGAATTACCGGGTATCCTCTTAATTTAATGGCAATAAAAATATGTTTTTCTTGAAGCTATAAACTGACCAGAGAGGGCCAAATACAAATAGACATTCTTAGCCAAGTTCCCTGGCAATAAGATAAATGGCAATAATAATGTACCATTGAGGAATTTGATTTCTGGGCTGCTTCATACCTTGTCCCAGACAACACAACAACAATATGATATCTGTAGCAGCTTTCATATTGATTTTCACTGTGAAGAGCTGACAAGTGGTCTGGAACGGACAAGTAGTTCTAACAGAATAGGTAGCGGACCCCGGGCAATCCGGGCATCTTTCAGGATGTAACTGTACTGGGATAACGCTAGGATCATGATGATGATGATGAATAATGTACATAGCTCCACATAAATATACTATTAATTTGACTGTGGTAAACTTTCTACATATTGTATGCATAATGCATTAAGGTGTCTTATTTATACTTTAGATCTAGTTAATCACGTAGGTGCTCTGTAAAACTTGACATAAACGTATACAGGGCATTGATGACATTCCTTGTAATCTAACCTTTTTAGTTCTTGGTCTGTCTTTGGGAAGATACGGAACTATGGATTTCTTTGTGTTCTCCATAGTACCTAAGTAGTTTATAGAGTTGCGTAGCCAACTGTACAATGGAAAGCAACATTCAAATAATTGCAGCTCTGCCCAGTAAAGGAATTTTAATCTATCACAGTTATGGCAAACAAACCTTACGTACCATTTTGATAACAGCACATCAGTCAGAGATTCATCCTTGTGCACTTATAATACCCAGCTAAACATCCGGCTGAGGAACTCAAAACTGGCAAACAGTGTCCGCGAAGACTCTTCGTGATAAAATATACGGCTGCTTCTCAAATTGTAGGTCGATGATGCTAATGTTCCCACATTTTGTACCTAAACATATATACACAAATCATTACTAACTTATACTCGTAGGTAAAATATAGCAGCGTATTAAACTAATTTATATTATTATCACTAGGAAATCAAGTACTCACTTGTTATTTTGGATAAACCAATATTTTACACACGTGAAAGCGTAGCTATATGATATGAGGACGACGTGACATCGGAAGCACAGATAAAATAAAAGTTGAGTTGAGACGTCAAAACGTCAAATCACGACAATTTATCGTTTTAACTAACGACCATGTTCGCAAAACGATATCGTTTATCGTTTGTCGTTTATCGCTGTCAAAAGTGGTTAAAATCGTGATAAAGAGGTAAACCATGTTATGTATCGATAAATGTCGTGGATAAATCGACAAATTTACCGTTTATTGTTTATCGAGCTCTTATCGACGATCCATCATAGCCCTGCTGTAGAGAGAACATCCGGACAGACAGACAGACATACGCGAAAGATTTTTTGTCGAAAGTTGAAACGAAGACGCTTCGCTCGCTCGGTCCAAAAATCACCACCAATGGTGATGACACCCCTGGAGTTGCAGGCGACCATAGGCTGCGGTGACCGCTAACCATCAGGTGGGCTGTACGCTTGTTTGCCATCAAAGTGGTATAAAAAGTTACTGTGTGGTATGATTTTTCTCCATTTTCTACTATTGCTTGTCATATGATAGGTTATGCGTGCGTATTGCGCATGGGTGAGGTAAAGCGCGCACGAGCAAGTTTTGTCCCCACAACTATGTCTTTGTCTCTGTCGACAGAGACATAGTTGCGGAGACAAAAGTTGCTCGTGCGCGCTTAGCCTTATGGGTGAAGACGTACGGCGCCGTCTCGTACATACGTACAATCGTACATACAAAAACTCACTTCCATATTCCCAAAAGGGGTAGGCAGAGCACAAGAAAATTAACTTCAGTGCCACTTTTAGCAATTGTACGTGACGGAGAAAATGTGATATTGCAGTGACAGGTTGCTAGCCCATCGCCCACAACACACTTCAACCTGGTTCCCATTGTCGACTCTTAAGACACCCAAGGGAAGAAAGGGGGTTGTGATATTCTAACCCGGCACCAAACAGGGCCGTCTCGTAATACGTCCAAAAAAATGGATTACACTGCAGTTTTTTTTAATGCCGCGTTAAGGATGATTCACAGTAGGCCGTTCCGTGTCCGGGCCGGCCCGTTTTCTTCTAGAGAAATACGCCGGCCGTTGCGTTTGCTGTCATAGAAAACAGGCCGGCCCGGACACGGAGCGGTCTACTGTGAATCATCCCTTAGTGGCAAAAAAGCCTGTGCCTACGTAGCAGACACCAAAGGCTATGGACACTAACGCTATAACAATGACACATGTCCCGCCGTCGCAGTATTAAGAAAATTTGAACTTCTGCTGTGCTGCACTTCTCTACATTTGTCACCACTTTCTGTCTCGATTTGTACTAGCCGAGCCAGTTGATACCAAGCGCTTTGTGAACGCTTATACGGAACCAATCGTGAATAGGCGGTGCCGACAAAGTGCCAAGGTGAACCGGGGTCAATGAGGATTTGTGTCGATCGGATGTCATTTGGGACTAAGGTTAAAGTAGGACCTTAGATTAAATAGGTTCCTGTAAAAGCTGACGGTTAAAGGATGATTCACAGTTTCCTACGACACCATGAGCATGGCGCCGACCGTTGCGCGGCCGGGCCCGGTGACGCTCGGAAGCGGCCCCTTTTTACTGAATATTTTCGCATATCGATTCATAACGCCACTTTGTCATTAAAACGCTTTAGTAAAAACGATATTTGGCGCGATTCAATAGCGGTATCCATTAAAACGCTACAAATAAAAAGCAATATACATATATTGCTTTGCTTAGTTTGGGACTAGGTCGATTTGTGTAAGATTGTCCCCCAATATTTTTATTTTATTTTATTTATAATAGTGATATTTTGTGAAGCGCTATAATAACGTTATTATAGGCTATCTCTATCTCGCACACGGTCTCGCTCTTACGTGCGCTGTGACATGTACGTCAAACTCGAGCACGTCATTGTCGCCACCGCCACCATTTTAAACTATACTCATACTCATTTATTTGCAATGATTTTACACATTACACGTCAAAATAATACATTACATCATACTACACTACATATTTACATTAACATAAGTACTTAAAGGCCCAAAAACTTTACCCTTTAAATATGTCAGTGTCTCTTACAGTTAAAGTTAAATTACAAATTAAGATGCAAAATTAAATTACGGTCCGGTAGAGTCCGGTCTGTTCATGCTTGCAAGGGCATGATTAATACCTTAATACTAGTGTTATTTTATTGGAGATTGACGAGAGACATCATCCTGTTTAGGATTAATTTTATTGTTATTGACGCTTAGAGACCTTATACATCTCTGAGAATATTAAATTACTTACTTGCATTTACTACTTATTTTAATTTAGACGCTTAGAGACCATGTACATCTCTAAGGACTTAGGAATAATGGACGCTCAGAGACCATACACATCTCTGAGATATTAAATTTATTGTATATACTTTTGTGTATTCGGACAGAGACCGATATAATGTATTGTAAGTTTATTTTAATTGAATATTGTGAGTTTGTTAATCACTATAGTTTTGTAATCATTATTATTATTGTCTACTTTTTTTTTAGTTCTGCAATTCTGTTTTGAAAACATTATAATTATCATTGTCAATTTATTTAATTGTATAATTCATGTGTTGACTTGTAAAAGTGCCCTTGTGGCCTATTTGCAGAATAAAATTTTTGATTTTGATTTTAATTTTGATTTTGAATTACTATTATGATTATTGGATCAGTTAAATGTCACAAGAATTCGGATACATTATAATGAGCTTTTCCAACGAGCCACGATTTTAATTTGTCATAAAATGACTGTCCGTTCTGCTCTTTGATGCAATCTGGGATCGCGTGGGATATTATAACGTTATTATCATATAAGGTTATGATTTTCATTTACTTATGACATGAAATATCGTTATGAGGAATATAATTATGATTATAACGAAATTTTAAACACTAACGAAATATATCGTTATAAAATCGCGTTTTAAAAGCCTGTAAAACTCGGCTGAGGCTCGTAAGTAGCCCAGTCTCGGCTCGCCCCGGAAACGGAACGGTCTAGTGGGAATCATACTTAATGCGACTTCATGAGTTCGAAACATGTCCCCGTAGTGATAAATTAATACGTAACTTTAACCGATTTAGTAATAGACAGCGATTTAGGAGTGTTGAGTCATTTCCCTGGGTACCTGGCTTGCAGGTGTTCTCTACATAAATAAAATTGGGCAAGAGAATGTCGGGCTATGCTCAGTGTATGTACACATACTCATACTCATTTATTTGCAATGGATATACATTACACGTCAAAATTTTACATTTTTGTATACACAATTAGGTTCTCTAATAATAAAATTTTACAAGGATGTTTCCATAATTCAATACTATTCAATATAATAAAAATGTCATATCTCTAATTTTAATTACAATTCATCCGATATAGAAACCTCATATTTAAGTGTTTAAATAAAATAAATAAAATAAATAAATATTGGGGGACAATCTTACACAAATCGACCTAGTCCCAAACTAAGCAAAGCTTGTACTATGGGTACTAGACAACGATATACATACTTATATAGATAAATACATACTTAAATACATAGAAAATATCCATGACCCAAGAACAAATATCCGTGAAAAATGCACAAATAAATGCCCTGGCCGGGATTCGAACCCGAGACCTCTAGCTTCGGAGGCAGAGTCGCTACCAACTAGGCTAAACAGGTCGTCAAAATTCGTCACATAATTCACATAATTCGTTTACATCATGAAAAGCATTTATAATGAGCCATTTTTTAATTCACTATAAAAGGTACAATCTTTTTCTAGATTTTTAATACGACCCGGAATGGCATTGTATGGTTCCGTAGTTACCCAATGAACTTAATTTAAAAGAAATCAATAACAAGCAAAAGGGAATACCTTCGCAGCATTTCATACGTCTTTTACTAAGAAGAAAGACTTTTTACGATAACCCAAAAACAGCTTAACTGATCATGCCCGCTATAGTTTTCATTGAAAGTCTTTATTAAGCTTTACGTTCATGATTTTTTCATATTTTTTGGACCCATAGTTCAAAATTTAGAGAGGGTGACACATTTTTTGTTTCTCTTGGAGTTATCATTTTTAAAAATATTTACTTTATCAAAAAAATATTATTGAAGACCTTTATTCATTTTGAAAGACCTATCCAACAACACCCCACACCATAGAGTTGTATCAATAAAGAAATTCATCCCCACTTTACGCGTAGGGGAGGTACCCTCGAAAAAAATTCTTAGGTTTTTTTACCACTTTGTCAGACTTATTGATTTATATATCCATGCCAAATTGCAGCTTTCTAGTACTAACAATCACAGAGCAAAGCCTCAGACAGACAGACGGACATGGCGAAACTATAAGGGTACGTAATTGACTACGGAACTCTAAAAATACGCAATATATAACTTTCTCGTGTATAGATGGGATTGCTTTTAAACTATCGCTTTATCTCACAGTCTCTGTATCAATGGCTTTATCCAAACGAATTCATAAAAGATACATTTCTTGATCTATTGACGACTTGCCATGCTAAAATGCATGTCATGCCACATAATTGTATATCACAATTAAGCTTTTCTCCAAATTTGTAGCAAGTAGCAAGCTTTCTAGGAAAGCTCTTAAAAAGCCATTAAGTGTAATTATATTTGACTACTGTTTGCTTAAAGTGGTGAAATGTGTTATGCTGCATTTGTCGTGTAGAAAAATGAAATTGAGAGTTACTTGACCTGATAACTGGAAAGAAGGCAAAAATATTTTTTTATGGTCCCGAAAGTTATGCTGTTGAGCTGTTGTTTTTTTTTTGTCGTTGTAACAGTTGTGTGTCACAGCATATAATACATATAACCTCAAAAAATTAACTGAAATTTCTCTCTTCGTATTTAGATGGCCTCGCGTTTCGGCTCGGCCATCAATAACATATTTGTCCTGGATGGCTTACAATCAATACAAATCCTCTTTGATTACACGCCTCACATAATAAATCATCATTATACGACAGGATTTACAGGATGTTTGCAAAAAAACTTAAAACGTTATTATTTTTCTGAAATATCCAACAGCTTTCATGGTATTATAACATACTGCATATAAAACTGCCAAGTTAAGGCTCAAAACAAAATGCATTAACCCGCAATAAAATAGTTTTACTGTAAACAATCTAGCCCAGACTTGTCAACTTTTCAGATAATCTACGGAACTTGGCACCAATTTAGATCTCAATTCTTTTGTCGGCGAAGACGACAACCATGCATTGCATATTCTTAAGCTTGAGACGTACAGACCGCGGTGCAGCGTCGTTGCGTGGCGGAGGCGGTTTTTTTGGTGAAGCGAACGCAGTCCCGGGAACGTCGTACCAAAATATCCGCTCAGTATTCGGTAGCACGGTAGAACGGAGGCGGCGTGTGTGACATACGAGTATGAAGCAGTAATAACAGTCGATAGTTTCGGAAAGATCAAAAAAGCAAAACCGCCTCCGCGCCGCCTCCTTTCTGTGCGTTTCGACCTTTAACATTTAAATTAGCTCCCATTTTCTCATTTGTGTTTTTGGTGCGATGTACTATTTCGGTGTCACTTCAAGTAACTGTAGGTTTGTGATAGGTATTTATTGACTGAGCGAGCAAAGCGAGCTAAGCGTCTCCGTTTCAGCTTTCGACAAAAAATCTTTCGTATGTCTGTCTGTCTGTCCGGATGTTCTCCTCTACAAGTCGTATTTCAAAAGTAAAAAAAGTAAAAGTAAAAGTAGTTTATTCTTCAAATTAGGCATATTACATGCACCTATGAACGTCAATAAACTACCACCGGTTCGGAAAAATAAACCTCTGCCACGAGAAGAACCGGCGTAAGAAACTCGGCTTTCGATAATTATATACAATTTTTTTGCCGAGTCAGTTTTTTGAAGCGAAGCCTACAGCTCAGCTAGAGACCCAATATGTTCCCGTCTACGTTTTATAATTTGTTGTCTACGTTTATCACATCTATTACCGCTAATCACTCATAATCCAACTTTCGTTCCGAATTTATTCCAGTTTCGGCTAATTTCCGTCCCGATTACAGCGAAAGTGCATAATGTGAACAATGAAAGTGTCTGCCGCGCTTCGGTTGCGCTTGCGCAATGTTGGGATCTATGGGCCGATCTGTCTTGAGATAAATCGTTGTGAATAATTGAATAATAATTTAGTTATTATGTAATCATTTTCCATAAAGTACGCCTCAAACAACGACATAGTGTTTCTACATAATGTACGCACCTTACGGATCGTGGGCGTAATAAGAGTAAGGTAAATGTTCCGATACTCGACACTGACCCAAAATTTACCCTTTTAATCTTATGTCATAACAGTATTATGTTCTGTGTGGTGTTGTGTTCTTGGTGCTGCGTAAGGTCACCAGTGCTCCCGAGGATGCGCTGTGTTGACAGTGAGGTCACCAGAACTGCCGAGGATGTGGTGTGTAGTAAGTGCAGGACCGAAATTTTACTCTAGTTGGGTCGGTAACGCTTCAATTATCTGCAGTCGCAAGCGTCCATAGGTTACAGTGTCTGCTTATCATCAGACAGGCCATTCGTTTGCCACTCATCAATTTCTATTTACGGGACCTGTAAGACATTCGGGGTTTAAGGGGATAATTATAAGTTATTAAATTGCTTTCAGTACCATCTATTCCAGTTTAGAGCGCTCATGGCCCAGCGGCGCCCGCGTACCGCATGCGGTATGCGAGGTTAAGCAATGTGGGCGCAGGTCAGTTCTTGGATGGGTGACCGCTTTGAGTGGTTACTAACTGAGCGTTCTTGTGCTTTGGAAGGCACGTTAAGCCGTTGATCCCGGCTGCTGTCTACGACAGCAGTCGTTAAGCCAAGTTAGAGGCCTTCGGGCGGCTTGAGAACTTCTAACAGTCAAGTTGCCCACTCACTTGACAAAGGGGGGTCGAAGTTGCACCACGTCCGTAGTCCGTAGGGAGTAGTGGGAGTACCCACCGTTACGCTACACGTGACCCCTGGGTAGTGCTAAAAGTGCAACAAAAACTGGCAACCGTACTTGTCTTCTCGAAGATCTCACGGTTCGTAAATAAATGCCATACGATTAAAGGATGATTCACAGTAGACCGTTCCGTGTCCGGGCCGGCCCGTTTTCTAGACAGCAAAAGCAACGGTCGGCGTATTTCTCTAGAAGAAAACGGGCCGGCCCGGACACGGAACGGCCTACTGTGAATCATCCTTAAATAAATAAAGTGACATCTAATGGTCTAAACTCTAATATCTCCAGCCGACGAACAATCGTTCATCGATCTCATTAACCAACGATTGCCCGTCAGGCGTGCGAAACCTGCCATTGTCAAAATTTTATGTCGAGGCCACTCATATCAGACAATAGTCGGCGGGTAATTAGACACGCGAGGTTAATTAGTTTGAGAAAAATTCAACTTAAACATGCGGATGTCGCTGTTGGTAGATGATAGCTTATTTCCTACTTCTTACTTCTTATATATCCGACAGCTTTTATGGTATCATAACATATTGCATAGAAAACTGCCAAGTTAAGGCTCAGAATGCATTAAGCCGCAGTAAATTATTTTTACTGTAAACAATGTAGTGCCGGACTTGGCACCATTTCCGAGAATCTACAGAACTTGGCACCCATTTAGATCTCAATTCTTATGTCGGTAAAGACGACAACGCATCCAAGCATCGCATATTCTTAATATTGAACTTGGCTCTCATTTTCACATGTATGTTTTTGATGGGATATCATTACTTTTTGTCAACCTACGCCAAATGGTGCTTTTTAATTGCGAATGCACGAGTTAATATTCAAAATACCCGATTCACTATAGATGCACCTCAAATATTTGAAGAGTTTCCTCGATTTCTGCAGGATCCTATAATCAGATTCTTACCTGACAACTATGGGACCACCCCTGAAGCATACCGTTTCAAACAAAAAAGATTTTTCCAAATCGGTTAATAAATGACGGAGTTCTGAGGTAACTAGCATAAATAATAATAATAATAAAACTTATAAAAATACACTGTTTTCTGATTTTTTCTGGTGTACACACACAATTACTAAGCTGCATGCCAAATTTCAGCTTTCTCGGTCACCTGTGAGTGGGTTAGGTTTTTGATTACTAGTCAGTCAGTGGTAATAATTCCGTTTTTTGGAATTTATTATCTTAATAACTATTAAACCTATATTTATGAAATTTGGGGTTGTACTCGTAGTTGTTCTAAAGGATCTTAATACATGTACCAAATTTAATTTTTTATGATACATAGATTTGGAATTATTGGGGGGTCAAATATGGTCAAAAATGGCTCGAAGCGGTTAGTGTAAAATAACACACGGCTGCTGTCCGCCAGCTCCTGGGGTGAACTTGGCTGGACACGCTACCGCGTGTCTAGATAGGGTCACCAGAGCCTTGAATGTCTATTGGTAAAACTTGTCGCTAGATGTCGCTGTGCCGTTTGCGTCGATTTCTCAATCGCGCTGTTCAGATTTTTCGTATCTATCTATATTAATAATTTCGTGCAGGGGTACGGTAGACCCGAACGAGACCTGTCTCAAATTGAAGAACGTATAAAAATAACGATTTTTGAGTTGAACATATGTAGCCGCAGAATTCGGATTGTCGCGTATTTTGCATTTAAAAGTGTTAATTTGATGACAACACGTCGGCCATATTGCCCACAGACTATATTGCTATATTAAATTTGTTGGTTGACAGTGTCGGCTACGTTCGAAAATCGTGAACTATTTTTGCGTCCGGTATGTTGGCCAGGTTGCTGGGCTGCGTTCTGGGTGATGGGCCATCATCGCCCATTGTGTGGATTCGGCTAGCCGTGTCTGCAGCGTTTTGTTTTTGTAGTTTTCAAGCGTTCTATACACCTATCAGCCTAGCTAGCACGATAACTTATACCGTCACGTTATATGGGCGAAATGTATTAAAACGTCACATAAAACGTAACGGTATAATCTATCGTGCTAGCTAGACTGATTGTCACAACAACCGCCTTCAAAGCGAATGTATGGGGCCTGTTACATGGATTAATATCACGATAAGTATCACGTGAATATTAAAGCAGAATCCATACAAATTTGAAAACTGCGTTATCGCAGTAATATTATTATTGACACCCCAGTATTGTGATAATATTAATCGTGTAAAGGACACCACTTGAATGTTTGCTGAGTCTGTCCGCCATCTTAAAGCTGCGTCTCTATTTTGTTTGTGACAAACTACTAGGTGACTTATGGCTTTTAAACGTCTTGCAAAATTCTATCCCTATCTCGCTCTATCTTATAACTTAGTGGTACTGGGGGACTACTCCGAAATTCGAAATCCGAACTTCGTATGGTGCCGTCCCTTTCACTCATATAGTCTATGACAGGAGAGTGAAAGGGGCGGCACCATACGAAGTTAGGATTTTGAATTTCGGAGTAGACCCTCAGCTCATGCCGTTCGCCGCGCTCGGACGTTAGAGGCGCTACTGCGAACCGAAAACGAAGTATCTGCCTCTCTCGCACATGTATATTCGAACGACAGAGAGGAAGATAGTTCGTTTTTGGTTCGCGGTAGGCCCTCAGGCGTCAACTTTAAAACGAATAGGGTATTTTACTATAAGAGAAATAAAATTCAAAATGTAATAAAAACCAGCCAAGTGCGTCGGAGTCGCACACTGAGGGTTCCGTACAACTAAAAAACAAATGTGATTTATCAATATATTGATATTTTTGGTAAAATATACTTCATACTAAACATTATCACTTAATTTCAAGTTCATAGGTCGATGGGAAGCTAAAAAATTATATGTGTGACAGACAACACACGGAATGTTCTTTGACTTTCTTCGACCGTCCGCCACGCTCAGACTAAGGTGCTACCAACCGAAAACTAAATATATATGCCTCTCTGTCGCACTTGCATATTCGAGCGCGGAGAGGGAAATACTTCGTTTTCAGATCGTGATAGGCCCTCTGGTCTGACGGCTCCTATTCCTGGATGGTGCGTGTATCGGAATGTGAAATACCTTTGGCAAAACGGAACAAGTTGTTAAATAGCTTCCATTAATTGGAGAAAATAGTACCAACTTGGAGAAATTATTATCACGTGAAACATTGAATATTGAAGCAACATCCATAGGGGCCTGTTACATGGTTATTATTATCACGCGATATACTCATATCACGATCCGTATCTCGTGCAATGAATATTGAAGAAAAATCCATACGATTTTGAAAACCACGATAATATTGACACACCAGTATTGTGATAGTATTAAGCGTTTAACAGACCCCATACAATTTTAAAAATCGCGATAATATTGAGTGTAAAGGGCCCCACTGAATAGAATTTGGCGGAGAATAGAGAGCTGCTATCGCGAAACCAGCGTAATCTTTTACTCCCTATTCCATATGTTAATCCAGACTACAGACTACATTTGTATACGAAGTTTCATCATAATCCGATGTTGTAATGTTTTTAATTTATACATTTTTGTACACTATTTCTTTCGTCGTTTGCATAACAGTCACGAATAAATGTTTACTTTATTTATTTCACCCGAGCGAAGCCGGGCTTTTATCTAGTCTATATTAATAATTTCGTGCAGGGGTACGGTAGACCCGAACGAGACCTGTCTCAAATTGAAGAACGTATAAAAATAACGATTTTTGAGTTGAACATATGAATCCGCAAAATTCGGATTGTCGCGTATTTTGCATTAAAAAGTGTTAATTTTACGACAAAAGGTCCGCCATATTAAATTTGTTGGTTGACAGCACAGACTACTAAGAAGATACTGTTGACAGCGTCGGGTAGGGTACGTTCGGAAATTGTAAACTATGTTTGCGTCCGGTGTGTTGGCCAGGTTGCTGGGCGTGGATTCGGCTAGCCGCGTCTGCAGCGTTTTGTTTTTGTAGTTTTCAAGCGTTCTATACACCTATCAGCCTAGCTAGCACGATAACTTATACCGTCACGTTATATGGGCGAAATGTATTAAAACGTCACATAAAACGTAACGGTATAATCTATCGTGCTAGCTAGACTGATTGTCACAACAACCGCCTTCAAAGCGAATGTATGGGGCCTGTTACATGATTATTATTATCACGTGATACATTCACATCACGATAAGTACCACGTGAATATTGAAGCAGAATCCATACAAATTTGAAAACTGCGATAATATTGACACCCCAGTATTGTGATAATATTAATCGTGTAAAGGACACCACTTGAATTGAATGTTTGCTGAGTCTGTCCGCCATCTTAAAGCTGCTTCTCTATTTTGTTGTGACAAACTACTAGGTGACTTATGGCTTTTAAACGTCTAGCAAAATTCTATCCCTATCTCGCTCTATCTTATAACTTAGTGGTACTGGGGTCTACTCTGAAATTCGAAATCCGAACTACGTATGTTGCCGTCCCTTTCACTCATAAAGTCTATGACAGGAGAGTGAAAGGGACGGCACCATACGAAGTTAGGATTTTGAATTTCGGAGTAGACCTCCAGCTCATGCCGTTCGCCGCGCTCGGACGTAAGAGGCGCTACCGCGAACTGAAAACGAAGTATCTGCCTCTCTCTCGCACATGTATATTCGAACGACAGAGAGGAAGATAGTTCGTTTTTGGTTCGCGGTAGGCCCTCAGGCGTCAACTTCAAAACGAATAGGGTATTTTACTATATGCGAAATAAAATTCAAAATTTAAGAAAAACCGGCCAAGTGCGTCGGACTCGCGCACTGAGGGTTCCGTACAACTAAAAAACAAAAGTAATTTATCAATATATTTATATTTTTAGTGAAATATACTTCATGATAAACATTATCACCTAATTTCAAGTTCATAGGTCGATGGGAAGTTAAAAAATTATATGTGTGACAGACGACACACGGAATGTTCTTTTACTTTCTTCGACCGTCCGCCGCGCTCGGACTAAAGTGCTACCAACCGAAAACTAAATATATATGCCTCTCTGTCGCACTTGCATATTCGAGTGCGGAGAGGGAAATACTTCGTTTTCAGATCGCGGTAGGCCCTCTGGTCTGACGGCTCCTATTCCTGGATGGTGCGCGTATCGAAATGTGAAATACCTTTGGCTAAACGGAACAAGTTGTTAAATAGCTTCCATTAATTGGAGAAAATATTACCAACTGTTATTATTATCACGCGAAGCACTGAATATTGAAGCAACATCCATAGGGGCCTGTTACATGGTTATTATTATCACGCTATATACTCATATCACGATCCGTATCACATGCAATGAATATTGAAGAAAAATCCATACGATTTTGAAAACCAAGATAATATTGACACACCAGTATTGTGATAATATTAAGCGTTTAACAGACCCCATACAATTTTTAAAATCGCGATAATATTGACACATAATATTCAGTGTAAAGAGCCCCACTTAATAGAATTTGGCGGAGAATAGAGAGCTGCTACCGCGAAACAAAAACGAACGAACATGGTGTATTTCCCTCTGTGTCGCTCGATTTTGCAAGTTCGACAGAGAGGGAGACACACGAACTTCATTTGTTTTCGTTCGCGTTAGCAGCTCTGACTTCGCACCAAAAATACTAACTGGCTCATCAATATTTAACAATTGCACATCTGAACTGAATTTTAATGAACGATTAGTATTTTAGCTATACAAATCAGTACTGATTACGGTGTAAAATTTTTTATGTGCCTTTAAATACTACCCTTACAAAAATGCTTAGGATTAACTTGCAAAGATACTAGCCTTTGCCCGTGACGTCGTCAGCGTAATCTTTTACTCCCTATTCCATATGTTAATCCAGACTACAGACTATATTTGTATACGAAGTTTCATCATAATCCGTTGTTGTAATGTTTTTATTTTATACATTTTTGTACACTATTTCTTTCGTCGTTTGCATAACAGTCACGAATAAATGTTTACTTTATTTATTTCACCCGAGCGAAGCCGGGCTTTCATCTAGTGATTATATAAAGCCAAAAGTTTATAGTAGGGTTATTGGTACCAATGTAGACCAGTGTGGTAATGACGTAACGTTTTTGAACGTGTGTTTCCCATGATAAAATTGATAGTTAGATCTATCTATCGTACAGTCAACGGCAAATGTGGATGATCATTTTAGTACTTTATCGCATTAAAATAACAATACTGCGGCAGTTGGGATGCATCAAAGTGTGGAAGTTACTAAAATGATCATCTACTTTTGCTATTGACTATAGGTCAGAAAAGTTCCGTAAATACCCTGCAGGCTGATATCAGACAATACAATAGACACGCAAGGTTAATAAGTTTGAGAAAAATTCAATTTCACACATATGCGGATTATATGCGTATTTCCGGAGTAGCGGAAATGGCAAAATTTAATTTATTTGCTTCTTTTTTGTGTGTGTCTTACTCATGGGAATAAGTACAGAGCACTACACACGATCTTATTGTATACTGAAAGGAGAAAGACATGTACGCGCATATCTACTCGCGAGATTGATTACATACTATAATATTTTATATATAAACAAACTAAAAGTTAAATGTAAAATTTTGTTTGTTCCAGGAACACTCTCAGCAACTGTTGGAGCATCTCACAGAGTCAGAGAAGATATTCCTATTTGGTGCCAATCACAATGGTAATCATTCATCATTTGAACTAATTATATACTAAGTAAAAGCTGCCGAAAAGATCCGCAAGATGATCTAGTTTAATAAATACCAGTCCAGCCATCCTGACGTTCACATTTGAACAACGAAAAGAAACAGTGGCGCATTTAACAGCCTGCAAACAAGCATACAGCTTGCCTTTAGTTTGCAGACTGCCTAGGGGCCGCCCACATATCACGTCACGCAAAATTTAGACTACTTGACCCCCCTCCCAGTCACGCTTTTTCCTATCCCTTTTACATGTACTGCCACATTGAGTGACCCCCCCCCCCCCCTCTGTGCCCCCTACAGAAAGTCACAAGCTCGTTACCAATCCTTTACTAATGGATTTGTTGAGTTGACCAGACAATACCAAATACTACCTACGATCCTTACATAGGTACTTCTTTCTCCTCATACATGCTAGTCGATTTGCGAGTACTTCTTATCTGAGGGCCTACTCCGAACTTCGAAAATCGAACTTCGTGTCGTGCCGTTCCTTTCACTCTTGTGTTATACCCTACATGACGGAAAGGGACGGCACGATACGAATTTTGATTTTCGATGTTCGGAGTAGGCCCTCTGGCCTTTTTACAGTATCGGAGAGATATGTACGCTATGCCCTACACTCTGAAAATACTTACACTTGCTTTATCTACTCACACATTCATTCCAGATGCTCAATTCGAGATCGGACACCACCACCATAAGCGCTCCGCCTCAATTCTCCGACACCTGGACCTTGCACCAGCGCCACGGCACACGTTCCTGGATCCTCATTTCGTGTTGATGAGGAGATGGGCAAACAGCACGGAGCCAGTGCAGCATGGTGACGAGGAATGCTTCTATAGGAGTGACAGCGCTGCGTTGTATATATGTGATGATGTCGTGAGTGTTCGTAGTCATTTTATGTGAAATTACTAAATTTCACATCTCTTCTTTTGTAGAGGTTCAGATCTCTAGGTTTGATCAAGCTTCAACGACATACAGCTGGCTGCCTATATAGACAAGTAGTCCGCGAGTCTAAATAGTACAAGCATAATAAGATGTCCCTATTGTCCCTACAACCAACGCGACGAGTAAAATAACCGATAATTCTCCTACGCTCTCGAATTAACCAAATTTGACTTTGAAAATTTCAAAATTTTCATTTATTTGCAATTTTATTGAAATTCGTAGTCGAGTTGACTAGATTGATAGACTAAAGCACCAATATCATGTTGACTGAATTTTTCATATGAACAAATTTGCTTAAGTTCATGACTTTCTCTATCAGCCATCTTGAGTCACTGTATTTAGACCCACAACAAAAACTCTATCTATTTAGTTTCTATGAAGTATTGAATAAATTTTGATGTTTTATGTTTCTTTTCAGAGAGGTGTAGTCAAATCCAACGATAGTTACTATTTAATTCATCCACTGCCAGAAAGGTTCCACGGTGAAGACTCAAAAGCACACGTCATAGTCAGACGCACAGACGACTCAAATAAAAAAGACTCTTACGTAGAAAAAGATAGTCTTAACACTATTGTTGCTCCTGAACCGGCCAGAATATGGACAAAGCACAGGAGAAAAAGAGATGCAAATCCACCGAGAAAAACTCTAGAAGAATTCAAACTAGACTTAAATCATAGAAACCGAACTATAGGAGCGTTCATTAACAAACTAGTTACTAAAACAGAAAGACAAAAGAGGGCTGTATTACCAGCAGTGTTCGTAGAAACTGCCGTTTTTATAGATAGAGATTTATATAAGCATATGACTGTGAATTTTCCTAAAGATACAGAAAGGGAGTTAGTAAGATTCGTTCTAGCTATGATAAACGCTGTACAACTGTTGTACCACGACCCTTCGTTGGGTAGACCAGTGAATTTTATATTAAAAAGACTGGAAATACTTCACGAGGATCCAGCAAATTTAAAGAGGCCGCATGATATAGATAGATTTTTGAGTAACTTTTGTACATGGCAGAGACTGGAAAATCCTCCGGGAGACACGGATCCATTGCATTGGGACCATGCATTAATATTAACTGGATTGGATCTGTATGTAGTTAGTAAGAATGGGAAAGTCAGCAGTCAAGTAGTAGGTGAGTAAATATTTTTTGACAATTATTAAGAAGCTTAATTACATAAGAATACAATAATTTATACCAAAAAAAAACCGACTCCAATTTTGTACTTACTATGCCACCGTTTGTGGTTTCCGTGAGCCAATGCTTGGTTCTCTAATATAAAGAAAATACCGAAATCGGCATAAGCGTGCCTATCAAATCGAGGAGTTCCCTCGATTGCCCCTATATCCCATCATCAGACCTTCACCAAATTTATATGGGACCAATTTCGGGGTACCTGCTTTGAAACAAAAAAGAATTATCAAAATCGGCCAACGTGGTCAAGACTTATCGGGGAACATACATACATAAAAAAGCAAGCAAACATGCACACGAACTGAGTACCTCCTTCCTTCTACTGAAGTCGGTAAAAAATAGGATGCTTTAACTAAAATCATGGCAGAGTATGTTTAATTGATTATTAATGAGCATTTCAAAATAGTCACAAATAAACTAAGACAGCCATGTGTTTCATTAACCCCGACGCGGAACGCAAAAATGGAGCGTTATAAGTTTAACATGTGAATCTGTGTATGTGTGTGTCTGTCGGTGGTATCGTAATAGCTCTTAAACGGGCGAACTTGAAAAGCATGTTTTACAGCGATGGGGGTGATTGGTTGGTGGTGGACTTTGATAAAACATATCAAAATTGTGTCCGAAATCGAGAGCATTCTAGTCAGTCTCTGAGTGGGGCCAGGATAATCTGGTCCAGTTCAACCCCACCAAGGTTCACTGCTAAAAAAAAACATTCACTGTAGTCCCGCGGTTCCAAGACGCAACCCTCTCCATCTCAGAGACTATTAGGATCCTTGGTGTCGATATTTCCAGCGACGTCCAGTTTCGGAGCCATTTAGAAGGCAAAGCCAAGCTGGCACCTCTGGGCGGGAGCACCTGGATACCAGCTTGGGCCTTTTGACTCGCTTCAGAGACGTGCTGTGCGAATTTTAATTGAGCCATTGAGTTTAAGGAGAAATTTTGCCTCCTTGTGCGTGTTCTATCGCTTATATAATGGGTTGTGCTCCAAAGAACTGTTCGACATGATGCCTACGGCCACTTTCTACCATCGCACCGCTCGCCGTCGGCAGGACATTCATCCTCACACCTTAGAACCTAAATGGTCGCGTACGGTACGGTTTCAGAGGAATTCCCTCCCTCGGACGCTCCGATTGTGGAATGAGCTCCCTGCCGAGGTTTTCCCGACGGACTACAGTATGGGGTTCTTCAAGAAAAGAGTGTATAAATTCTTAAAGGGTTGGCTATGCGCATGTGACACCCCTGGGAGTTTGCAGGCGTCCATAGGCTGCGGTGACCGCTTACCATCAGGCGGGCCGTACGCTTGTTTGCCACCGACGTGGTATTAAAAAAAAATATATATGTTTTATCAAAATCAGTTCAGCCGTTTTTGAGGCATTGAACTTTGAAATGAAAATGTCGGGGGTTTTCTAAGTTATTATACTCAAGCAATAAAATCTAAGAGAGCAACAAAAATCAATTCACCTTTCTAGTTCTAACTGGATATTTTTGTCCTTCTTTTTGTATACTTCTTTATATATTTATATACTTCTTTATATATAATATGGTTTAATTCTCAATATTACAAAATTTCAAGTAGTATATTGTTAGTTAGGTACTGGCGCTTCGCCGGCCGCTACCGCGGCACGCTCGCTTCGCTCGCTCGGCTCGCGCGCGGTAGTGTCGCGGTTCAACTAACACTCCTCCTCGCTTCGCTCGTCGTCGTACCTACACCGACCTGCCTTAAGTAGAATATGTAGAAGATACATTCCAGTAATCCAACTCGGTTAACAATATGGAATTAGAATTTCACTCACATAACTGGTTTTCTTCGCGGAAGAAATGTTCCACCTAGTTAACCAGTTATCAAACTTGGTTATCTGGATGGAACAAAGGATTTTTGTATTCGCACCACACGTAGGTAAGTAGGTCTAGTCACCAGCGTCAATATCTGCTATAACAAAACGCGCAGAAATATCTGACACGATTCTATTTGCAGGCCTGTTAGGACGTGACAGATATTTTGGTCGGCTTTGTTTTGACAGATATTAACGCAAGTAACTGTACATAATCTATTAATTATGACTTAATTCATCATCATCATCATCATATCATCCGAGATGTCCACTTCTGAACTTAGGCCTCCCCCAAAGAGCAGCGTTGCTTCTCTTTGGGGGAGACCTCCCTACAAGGTAGACTGAGGACCTTTACCAGGTCATCAGTCTACCTTGTAGGGTCTATCCACGCTGCGCCTTCGGATACGTAGACGCCATTTGACAAACTTTCCGCTACAGGGCTTATGATCTCTGTGACTTAATTGTGAGATAATAATGTAGTTATATGGTATTGAAGGTCTGGCTCCAGTGGCCGGGATGTGCACCGTCACAAGCAGCTGCACTGTGAACGAAGGAAGACACTTCGAGAGCGTCTATGTTGTTGCTCATGAGATTGGACATAAGTAAGCTGGACTATTATCTAAAGCCGGATTCATACTTGATATGAAGTGCCGTGAAGCGTCAGAATGATATTGGTGTCGTGCATGTACTATAGTTATATTCACAATTATCTGATGCACTCAACGTCATCAGATAAGTATGAATCCGGCTTGAATAAATAATTTACTTAATTTTAAATTGACTAAGGGTGGAGACGGAATTAGGAATCAAAAATGTTAACAATGGGTTTCTACCACAAATATAACTCAAGCGGTGGGTGGCAGAGAAATCATATTTTTTTTAAAGAAAAATAACCGTATTTAGAAGTTATGTGAAATAACATTGAATTAAATAGCAAATTGAGGCATTTTTAATTACATCTTAAATTATATGATACCGCGACTAAAGTTATGGAAGATATATTGTTTAGTTCCTATACCTTTGGCGTAATTTATTTGTTTTACTTGTGTTAACAACGTTGAAGAGTAGACTGCAGTCAAATCTATATGTCATCCATGAGAAGAGACATTGCCATAGTGGAACGCAAGGCTAAACATAAATACAGTTTCAAATTGAAGTCGTGAATCATATCATAATAATAAATTTGAAATCTATTCACGATTCTGAACCTCGTTTATCATGGGAGCAACCTTGTCCGTGCAAAATAACACCTATTGCATACATTATTGGGGTCAAAAGTCGGACCTATGGAACAGTCGATTTCTTTTTTCAAATGGACAGGGTTGGTCCCATAATAAAAGTTGTTCGAATCATGAAGAGTATCATATTTTATTATTCACGACTTGTATTTCACCCTGCATATAACAGTTTCGCCATGTCTTTGAATCGTCTTAAAAAAATATCGGTGTGTCTGTCTGTCACGATTGTATTTAGAACAGTCGATTTCTTTTTCACATGGACAGGGTTTGTCCCATAGTAAAAGTTGTTCAGAATCATGAAGAGTATCATATTTTTATGGTTCTGTAGCCAAAATGGCTAAAACGGAACCCTTATTGATTCGTCGTGTCTGTCCGTCCGTCCGCCCGTCCGTCCGTCCGTATGTCACAGCCGATTTACTCGGAGACTGTGAGCACTTCAATTATGAAGTTTGGTAGGAAGGTGTAAGCTATGAACCGCTACAGAAATATGATGTCAAATAATTACGGCAAAAATATTAAACTGGGGGGGCATACATGTAACAGGGGTATCAATTGTTTTTTTTAATGCACATAGTCGTGTGGGGTGTATCAATGGATAGGCCTTCAAACATGACATTAAGGTTTCTAAAAAACTTTTCCATTGAAGTCAACCGTGAGATATTAGCGGTCAAAATCGTAAATAATCAAGATTATGTACAATTATAAATACTTTCAGGAATTTTTGGTTTGAACAAGATAGGTTTAACGGTTTTTTAATTTACTGCTGAAAAACTGTCTTGCCCAAACAAAAAGGCGTAAGTGCCTTGACTTCCCTATGAAGATACGATCTTTTTTGATTTATTGTATTGGATAGTGGTTTTACATGTAGATTAGGAGGTGTCAGTACGGAACCCTTCTCTGTGCGTGACCCGACACGCACCTGGCCGGTTTTTTTTATTATTACGATTCACGACTTGAATCTCACCCTGCATAAAACAGTTTTTCCATATCTTTGAATCGTCTTTAAAAAAATCTGTCTGTCTGTCTGTCACGATCGTATTTAGGTACCTATCAGAAGGTTTGCTAAAGTTAATTTTATGATTTCAGCCTTGGCATGCGACATGACGGCCCTCTAGCCGACAACGGCTGCGATCCCAGCGCGTATATCATGAGCCCAACACTGGGCAGCGGCAAAATCACCTGGTCTCAATGCAGCAAAAATTACCTGCAGAAGTTTCTAGAGTGAGTCCTTTTTCTTTCAGGTATATAATGAAGGACGTGAGCTATGGCTATCCAGAACGCAATCAGCAATACTACCAGCCTTCTGGGCACCATACCTTGTGAAAGAGACCTCAACATCCACCATATCAGCCCCAGGACTTCCACTGCTGGACATAGGCCTCCCCCAATTTCATGGGAGGTAAATGCCATAATCGCCACGCTCGGCATGCGGGTTGGCGATCGCACTATCTCCACCGCACTCTAGGAATGCTGCTGCCCATTCCCGGTGGTCTTGGTCGTAGTTTAAGGACATACCCGGGTCCTTAAACGACCTCAACATCATCATCATCCTATCAGCCGAAGTACGTCCGCTGCTGGACATAGGCGTCCTCCAAAGAGTACCACAATGACCGGTCTCGCACCGCCCGTATACAGCAGACTCCCGCGACCTTTACCAGTCTACCGCGTGGGAGGTCTGCTCACGCTGCTCCGCACAGTATATGGTCGCCACTCGAGAACCTGTCGGACACCACCTGAACTAGAAATAAGTAAATGCCCGCCGGGTCATTTTAGTTTATAATTTAGATTTAGTCCTTAGTTTATAGTTGTGTTTCTTTACCCATTATTGTGATCGTGTGTATTTTTTTTTATATAGTAGGCGTTGAGAAACTCCGAGCATACCTCGCCCCATAGCCGGATTGGGGCAGGGCAAGACCGGTCATTGTGGAGATCCTAAGCAGAGGTCTTTATCCAGCAGTGGACGACTGTCGGCTGATATGATGATGATGATGTAGTAGGCTCATACTTTCTCAAATTTGGGCTACGATATTGAAGATCTTATTGTTTTATTCAGCACCGTGCAATCCCGTTGCCTCCTGGACCATGGCAACTCGGCAGGACAGCTGGACCATAGTGCCGAAGGCATACTGCCTGGCGAGAGATTTGACGCTGATCAGCAATGTAAGTATGGATGTGACATAGAATGCTTATTTCATTCTTCTTCTCTGCACTCTAGACACAAAAATTTCGTCTGTAGTAATGTCGTTGTAAATTATGTTGTTCGATTTGTCACGACCTTTTTTATCGTGGTGAAAACCCGTTCTCCCGTTCTTCCCGAAAAAATCTTGCTCGAGTCTACACGGTTGACTCCTGCGGCCTATGGCGGACGGTTGCGTTCCCGTTCTCGACGTCGCCTTCTTCGAGTAGGGTTCGCTCTCTCCCGTTCCCGTTCAACGGCCTCCTTCTGGGTCATAACTCTTTCACAGAAAGAGACCATGGCCCTCTATGCCGACCAGTCCGTGTCCACTGCCAGCATATTTTGTTACTATTGCTGGCAGGGCCAAATTTGCGCCTACCACACTGACCATCCCATCCAAGGCATAATTCCAAAGTATGTTGTGCAGAGTCCTAGCTTCCCCCACAGCGATTTGTTATTACCTAATGAATCTTGCGCAATCTCGGTCGACAAATATAACCGTGAATTGAACGCTCCAAATCAAATGTACCTAATTGAATTATACTAACTTATATCTATTCATCTCAACCAATCCATTTCCTCCGCTTCGTAACACTAAGCAATCGAGTTATACTTATATTTCCTATTTAAGTTTTTGTAGGGTTCCGTAGTAAACAAGGAGCCCTTATAGTTTCGCCATGTCCGTCCGTCTGTCCACGGCTTAGCTCAGGAACCGTTACTACTAGAAAACTGTAATGATTATGGCATAGGTACATATTAATCACGCCAACAAAACGGTAATATGGATTCTTGAAATATAGCCCGACGAAAATAAAATTATCTTAGTAAAACTCAACAATATTGTGCTCTTCTACGTAGATCGATCTAGATAGTGTTACTCGTGTATCAATGAATATATTAATCACACAGTAATATTAAAACTAACTTAAATCTAAAAAACCGGCCAAGAGCGTGTCGGGCCACGCTCAGTGTAGGGTTCCGTAGTTTTCCGTCCGTCACATTAAGTTGACATATTAAGCACAGAAACACAAAACCCTAAAAACGGGCCCACAGAGGACGGTGATAACTAAAGAAAGAGTTTGGATTATACGGTTAAATTACAAACTTAGTTCAGAAATTATTTTTGTAATTTTTTCAAAAACTATTTAACCTATCAAGTTCAAAATAATTTTCCTACAAAGTTTTTATAAAGTTCTACTTTTGAGATTTTTTTCATATTTTTAAAACTTATGGTTCAAAAGTTAGAGGGGGGGGACACATTTTTTTTTACTTCTGGAGCGATTATTTCCGAAAATATTAACATTATCAAAAAATGATTTTAGTAAACCCCTATTTATTTTTAAATACCTATCTAACAATATATCACACGTTAGGGTTAAAATGAAAAAAAAAACACTCCCCACTTTACGTATAGGGGAGGTACCCAATAAAATATTTTTTTCCACTTTTTATTTTACCACTTTGTCGGCGTAATTGATATACATATTAGTACCAAATTTCAGCTTTCTAGTGCCAACGGTCACTGAGATTATCCGCGGACGGACGGACAGACGGACGGACAGGCGGACGGACAGACATGGCGAAACTATAAGGGTTCCTAGTTGACTACGGAACCCTAAAAAGCAGGCCCTTGAGCATAAAAAAGTTATAGTACCGGTACCATTATACCGCGGATGCTGGCGGCATTTCCTCACTGTAATACAATGTTGATACGTTGCAAGGAAGTCTTCAGCTTGCTCTTCGAAAACCAGCATAAATCTGCGAAGAACTTCAACGGTGTATGTGAAGTCCCCGGCCCGCTGCCATCGTGGGGACTAATACTTACCCGTTTCCTCTCATATGAAAAAAGGCATGTGCTCAGCAGTGGGATGAAAGTAGTTGGGACTTCTTTGAAATAATGAATTCGATCTGATACAGGAAATCTCGAATCATTAATTGGAGATGTACAAATTTATAATACTATATATTTACGATGATAGGCTGATGATGATGTTGATATTTCAGGTATGTTGAAATACGGTCGCGGGAGCCGCCATTCGGGTGCTCAGAGCTTGGAGGATATCTGCAGAGACCTGCATTGCCAACGGGAACGGTATACCTGGACATCACATCCGGCTCTCGAAGGCACCAAATGTGGAGAAGACATGGTAAGTCTACATGCAGTACCAACCAAAGGGTTCATCATACCACAACGCCACACTCGACGATCGTGAACAATTTTATCGGAACGATACGGACCGTAGTAGCATGCCTAGCATAAAACTGCGCGCGAGATATACTATCAGTATCTTTGAAGTATTATAATTAGAAAGAGACGGTAACCTGATACCAAATACTAGTTGTAGAACATTCTCAAAGTACCTAACCGTTCTAGGATCCCAAGATCTTGCATCTTGCCCTTAGTTGTCTCTCATTTTTGGTTACAGTACAATAATCCTATTTCCAGTACTGCCGTGGTGGTGAGTGCGTGGAGCGAGCAGGCGTGGCGCGTCGGGGACAATGGGCGCGCTGGTCTGGTTGGTCAGAATGTGCCTCGGCCTGTCTGCTCACAGACTCACACGCACCGGCCGCTACTGGGGTGGCTGTCGCTACCAGACGCTGTCAACGACCCAGGTACTTCAACGGGTGCCCTTTTAGGTTTGGTACCTGCAGCCCAAATTTTTCTGTGTCGCATTCCCCTACAGATATACGCTGCTCAGGAAGGCAAGTAGGTATGTCAGACTATAAGTTCTTAAGTGTAGCATCACGGATAATGGTCGTGCTGGACGGGTTGTTCGGAATGTGCGTTAGCCTGTCTGCTCACAGTCTCAAACTCACCGGCGACTACTGGGGTTTCTATCGCTACCAGACGCTGTCAGTGACCCAGCTAGGCCTTGGTAGGCTTAGAATCATCATTTGCAGACTATCTGCATGCAGTCTTGGTACTGCATGCAGTGTTGCGGAAATCGTTGGTGATTTATCGTAAGAAATAAAAATATATGGTATATTTTTAATTTCTGTACTCGTAGATTGGCTTTGTTGATGTATATTCCCAAATTGATAGCATAAGTAGTTCCCGATCCATTTAACGATGTGACAGACATACACATATAGACACGGATAGAGTCGCACTATAAGGGTTCCTCTTAAACCTTTTTGGCACGGAACCCTAAAAAACAGTTCACTTGATGACCAAAAATATTTTTTTTAGGCACGACAACGGCAACAACTATTGTTCCGGGCATGATAAGAAATATCAATCCTGTAACGCACATCAGGTCAGTAACACCAGCCTTTAAAGAAGAGCTTATAAGTCTCTTTATAAGCACATTCTGTTAAAACTGTATAAGGCAGAGATTATGGCTAGACTTGTTCTATCACACTTGTTAGATATGTGCCGTACCTGAGAATATTCCCGAATGCTTTCGGTTTCTGTGGGTCTATAATTGTTGTCGTTTCATTATTATCATCAACCTACATCTAAGTGATGGGTACTGAGCCTTCTCTATGTATATGGGGGATTGTATTTAATACTTTACAAATGCTCATCATCTTTCGCGTGCCCTTTTTCTATTTACTTGAAGTTGGCGCAGCATGTTTTTTTCTTCTATACCTCTCTATCGCCCGTCATCTCGTCACTTATCTACATTCTTCCTCTTCATATCGCCTATCACGCAATCCATCCACCTTTTCCCTACCTAATAGGCACCTTTCTTGTCACATGACATGACTTTCATTCCTCCGCAAAACATGCCTATACCACCGTAGACGATTAGCTCTCAACTTATCATCTATGGGTGCTACTTTCAGGCCTCGTCTTATATACTCGTTCCTGCGTTCTTTCTATCTGATCCATTCTTGTGACCCCACTCATCCATCTCAACATTCACTTACTTTACAATTGCTCATATTTAAAATATTTTCTCTCGACTGCAGTGTCACAACGTGCCCCGAATGACGGTGCGAGAATTTGCCGACCAGATCTGTCGACGAGCGAGAGAAGTAGACCCGGACTTGATCGGTACTGGTCTGCAGAGGATAGACACAGAAGGTAATCTACATTATGTACAACTGTACATTTTAATCCGTTTCCCTACATTAAATAGCACATTACCTCGGTCAGAAAGCGATGCGATGCGCCTTATGATGCGCAACTGATATGTGGTAAAAGTAATTAAGGGTGGATACAGAGATGCGCGAAGCTGTGTTTTGATACATTATACACTTCGCAAGCTGGTCAGATAGGTGTCTAATGTATGAGAACAAATCGTCATGCATCACTAGTGGATGCTTACCCTAAAGAGGGAGGAGGGAGGGGAGGCAAGAGAAATAACTGATATTAAGTTGGTAGCCATTACTTAACGGGGATCTAATTTTGGTCCTCGCTTTTGACTCCAATCGCAGTGATGACTCGAGTTGAGACCAACTTTATCTGGTTTCCAGACGTGAGCAGCGCTTGCGCAGTGTGGTGCGACACACGCGGCGGCGGCTACAAGTCCCGCGGCTGGAGTCTTCCTGACGGGACGGCCTGCTCCACTATGTCGCCAATGTTCTGTATATCTGGAGTCTGCCAGGTAAGGAGACAAAGGCATGGTTTGGTCTGGTTTTACTGCTGCATGAAAGCTAGCTCCGATTTGGATTATTATAGAAAAACCCTTTACATAAGAGGAGTCTCTTTCCTAAATATTCCATAGGACGATTCAGGGGTCCGCTCCATATTTGCAAGTCTCTGTGCAATATTTTCTAAGAAACAGCTTGCTTAAAGAAATTTGCCGTCGTGACAGCTCACTACGAATGAGGAAACTCGAAATCGTTAAAAACCTTTGCTTGCGCGTTACAAAAAATCAGTTGTGCCCTATTCTCTGTGAGACGTTGTTATCCTCCATGTTCCAAGGCCTAGACTTCCCACAGTTTCTGGTAAGAAATAAAATTACAGAGCATTTATTTAGAGGCTGTTCATTACAGAAATTCTCCTGCAATGCCAACGTAGATACGGAATTCTCGCTGCGGCCAGGAGACTGCGAATGGGAAGCACTTCAGCTGCAAACCGCCGCTCCTCACCAGTCCACATCCTCGTATGTACTATTACGATACCTGCCATCTGACCTTATAATCAAGAGACAGAAGACTAATAGAATTCAGAAAACCTTGTAAGAGAACTGAAATATATAGCTTCGTGTGCTATTTCAATCCTTGAAGTAACTACTCAAAACTGTGCAGTCAGTGATAAACAAGATGCGGAATATGAAATAAATACTGTACTGATTTTGCATTAACTTACACGACCGGGTTTGGCCCAAATACTTATCTAAAAACCCTAAAATAAAATTAAATACACTTGTACTAACGAAATTCTTATAGACCTTTCAGGTAAGCAGCAACATGGAATAACAGTTCAGACGAGGATACTTTTTAGGCAGACTATAAACCTTCCTGTTTAAAAAAAAACAAATAGCTTTTCTTTAACTTTATGCACTTCGATTTATTTATTTGTGATGATATCTACAGAACAAAGACGTCGTCAACCTGGCGGCGCGCCGTGGGCTCGCAATGGCGTCCCAGCAGCGGCTGCCACTACCACTGCATCGCCCCCGGCTCCGGCGTGCGCCTGGTCCGAGCCGCGCGCACCACCAGCATCCAGCTGTGCCGCCCCGACTCCACGCGGGCTGACCTGGTAAGCCAATGGCCGCAGTAGTTGCCCGCGCGCGGGGTTCTCTCAAATGTATTGACTATTGTGTAATATCAGACTATAGTGGTCGGCGGTTAAGAAGTCAATCCTGACACCTGTCACTTCCATACAGTTTATAACTTTAAAGTCACTTTGAGGTTATAAACTGCATGAATATGACAGGTGTCAAGATTGACTTCTTAACCGCCGACTACTTTAGCAAATATTACATGGTCCAATAGCAATACAGGCTGGTAAGTAGAGCTGCTGCGTTTTATATATCGTACTTTAACACGTTCAGATAGATTTACAATGGGATCGAGGGCCATCGAGGGCTAGTTACGTACAATGAGTACAATCTTAATTCATTTGTTTCTTTCAGGGTTGCACGCAAAGAAAATCTCCATACCAGTATGCGACGATGGTGTGCACAAAGTATAAGGAGAGGGTCAGAAGACTGTCCGGGCTCGGCATGCAAATATCGCCGGCACTCGGTGAGTTACACTCCAGTTTTGACACCCTAAGCAACTGATCTGACCCATCCAATGTTAAATGGAACACGAACATATTCTTTCCTAGGCAAAAACCTCTTCGTTTTGGGTCAATAAGAACTATTGCAGTTAAGTAAGTTGTTGTAAAGTTGTACATTGTACAAAGGTAAACTTTTATACTAAAGGTAAGAACACCATTTTATACTAAAGGTAAGAATACTTCATCACAGTCCATACTTGAACTGCCTCGATGCAGTAGAACTGGAGTTTACAGGTACGTATAATACCAGAGGCTACCAGACTCAGTGGAATTGGAGATGAGTTTTTGTTTGAGTGGTGTTAGTCAGTTTAGGTACACCAATCAGCACTCGGCCAGTCGCTGACTTGCAGTAGTACGAACTGCTGCGTATTTTTTTTATTAATAATGGTTTTTTTATTTCACGTTATTCTTTGATGAATTACGATGAAATAATTTATTTGACATATGTTTTGACAGAGGACCCGGACCGACCTTGTCGTATCGCGTGCCAAGATGAACGCGTTTCGCACCGGTTCTATCTGGTGAATGGACACGAGGGCTGGTTCCCGCTGGGCACGGCCTGCGGGAAGAACAACGCTTCTTACTGCGTCAGCGGGAAGTGCTTGGTGAGTGCTTAGGCTTGAGTCTGCCACGAACTACGAAGTCATATCTTAGTAGTCATCTGACTCTTGTCAGAGTGGTTGTTGTCTTGGTGATCTGTACTCGTGAGGAAATCCTATGCCTATTCGGAATTTCTTTAGCGTACAGAATGGAAGGTAGCTTCTTTTTGAGATACCACCGGTCCTCGGTTGTTTAGTTCAGTGGGATCAACACAAAAACGGGTGGATTTGGAATAAAGTAATTCTAAAGCGCCACGTAACTCACATCGCCTTTGACCGCCATGATTCGAGAACCGTACCCAAACACCGGATTGACCGGATGACTAAGGATTTTATCGTTCGCTTTCTCTGATAACAATTAACGGCTCCTGGTGTCACTGAAGACAGCAGCGCAGTGAGGCTTAGAAAATTTAAGAAAAAAATTTTGCTGTGGTCTTTTGTAAGGGGAGGTTTGGAGCCCAGTTGGGCTGCTCCAAATTTGAGTGAGATGACGTTTCGCTGTGCCTTACCTTCTCAACCCTACCTAACAGGCCAGGGCAGGGTTTTACCTAACAGGCTACCTGACTGCTAATGAAATTAAGGGAATACAAATCCATATCCATACTTCCATACTAATATTAATAAAGACGAAAGTAACTCGACGTCTGTCTGTCTCTTCATGCTTAAACCGCTAAACCGATTGAGATAAAATTTGGTATAAAGATAGTTTGAGTCCCGGGAAAGGACATAGGATAGTTTTTATTCCGGAAATCTTTTCTAAGGGGGTGAAAAGGGGGGCAAAAGTTTGCATGGGCGAGCGATATTTAAGCCTGCGCCAACAACAATTTAATAGGCCGTACCTATACGGTGCGTCGTTGTGTGCCCTTTCGAAGAAAGATGGTGGGGTGAGGCCGATTGCTGTGGGCAGTGTACTTCGGCGTCTCACTGCCAAGCTTGGCTGTTACGCTGTCAGGGATGCTATGTCAGATTATTTGCAGGCCAAGGCAGGTCGGTTTTGGAACACCTAGAGGTTGTGAGGCAGCTATACATGCCACTCGCTCTTTTATTTCAAGCCATGATAACACTAATAGTGCCGTCGTCAAGATCGACTTAAGAAACGCATTCAACTGTATAGAGAGAGACATTATATTGAAGGAGGTACTGGACCTTGTGCCGGCCCTATACCCGTTTATATATCAATGTTATTCGAACGACACTAATCTTTATCTTAAAGAAAAAATGGTACTATCGCAAGTAGGAGCGCAGCAGGGTGATCCTTTGGGTCCTCTGATTTTTTAGTTTAGCCATACATAGGATCATCATTACTTTAAAATCTCCGCTTAATGTGACGGAACTATTGGTGGGCTGCCGGAAACAATATTCGAGGACTTAAATAAACTAATGCCGGCTTTAAGGGTAAGATTAATTGTTACTAACATCTTTATGTCATTTATATGGAACCATGTTTCTGAAATAAATTATTTGATTTGATTTGATTTAAATAAACTTGGCCTAGAAGTCAACCCTACGAAATGTGAGCTCTTCTCTTGCGGGTCAGTGACTGACTCTTCGTTGTTGACCCTTGAAAATTCTTTACCGGGTATAAAGAGGGTAGATAAGACCTCCTTCTCTTTGCTAGGAGCGCCAATTTTTCCTGACGGAGTCCGTGCTGCTCTGCAAGCTAAAAAAGTTGCTCTTATGTCAGTTCGGGATCACCTGAGGAATCTATCATCCCATGTTTCCTTGACTTTGTTGCGTAATTGCTTTGCCACACCTCGAATGATCTATATACTCAGAACGTCGCCGTCGTGGCTTTTTGTCAACGAAGTAAGGGATATAGATCGAGAGCTAAAGTTTACTTTGCAAACTGTTTTAAATGTAGACTTAAGCGAAATACAATGGGTGCAGGCCAGTCTTCCAGTTCGTTTCGGAGGTTTGGGTATTCGTCGCATTGAGGAGTTGGGACCGACCGCCTTTCTTGCGTCTTCTTATGGAGCCTTGGATCTCGTCACTCGCATTTTATCTATAAATGGTGGCAGTTTCCAGGTTCCATTCGTTTCTGAGGCGTTGGTGAGATGGTCAGCCACTGTCCCCGATAATGAGCGGCCCGAAAATCCTGGGGTCCAAAAAAAGTGGGATGATATTTGCTGCAATCAACAATATAGTGCCTCGGGAGTTGATGTGGCGCGCCTTAAGGCCCTTGCACAGCCAGAATCAGGGGCTTGGCTACATGCACTGCCCTTCACCTCAACTGGGTACGTTGCTGGACAACGACACGGTTAGAATAGCAGGTGGCTCTACGGTTGGGTACTAAGGTGTGTGAGCCCCATCGCTGCAGTTGCGGGATCATAGTTGCGGAAAATGGGCACCATGGTTTGACCTGCCAGAGGTGCGCCGGGCGGTTCCCGAGGCACCACTCTATAAACGAGATCATACGGCGGGCCTTGGTGTCGGCAAACGTGCCATGCGTATTGGAGCCACCTGGGTTGAGTCGGTCTGACGGAAAGAGACCAGACGGGCTCACGTTGATTCCATGGCGGAGGGGACGCTGCCTTTTTTGGGACGCCACGTGCGTTAGCACCTTTGCTGCGTCCCACTTGAGGCAAACCACACAAGGTGCAGGCTTGGCGGCAGAGTCAGCCGCCAAGCTAAAGCACACAAAATACTCTGCCCTGGAATCAAGATACGACTTTGTGCCAGTGGCAGTGGAGACGGGAGGACCATGGGGCTCAGAGGCCCGCCGCCTGTTTATTTATTTATTTATTTTCTTTGGAGATCCAACAGCTATGACATTACATTAGGCAATAACATAGAAATAGAAAGCCAATTATAGGAACTCACAGGTAGTGACATAATATTACTAGTAGGTTTTTATGTTACGCACTAACTTAACCACACATGTAAGCAAATAATTAAAGATTATAAACAAATTCTGAGAGTGGAGTTCTCACAACTCATGCACTAATTAATTAATACAATGTGTATTAATGAATTAGTGCATGCAAGGTTTAAAGAGTTAGGTCGACGGTTGCGGGAAAGGGGCAACGACCCCCGCTGTGGGTCGTATCTGGTGCAACAGGTCTCATTAGCAGTACAGCGAGGGAATGCGGCGGGCATTATGGGTACCTTTGCACCAGGTACGATGAAGGGTGGGCTATTTTAGGCTGTTTTAATGTATTTTATATTTGTTTTGTTAATTAGTTTAGACCTATAAATGATAATCATTTATTTATGTACAACGAAAATATATACAAGAATACTTAACCAAAATTATATAAAGAAAATTAAACCTAACTTAAATCTAAAACGGGCCCTTGAGGCATTGTACCGAGGATGCTGGCGGCATTTCCTCGCTGTATCGCAATGCTGATACGTTGAGCGAGGAAGCCGCCAGACCTTAGTTTAGTTATATTTAATTTTATGTTTTGTATCATTAAAACTGAAATTACTGATTAAAAAAAAGGATTATATCAATAATATTATTAGTAAGGATTTGTAACTTGTATTTTCGTGGAATGGGCCACTGTTGTAATCATGATATTCATGATTTACACTACCAGCTGTGAAAGTATTATGTAGATATTATTGTTAATAATTTAATAGCAATTATTTCTATAATATAATGAGTTGCGCGCTGACGGAATCACGGGCAGAAGCTAGTATCTAATCATTATCCTCCTAGCGTTATTCCCAGCACAGTTGCATCCTAAAGGATGCCTGGGGTCCGCTACCTAATCCCAAGAATTGACGTGGGCACTACTTTTTACGAAAGCGACTGCCATCTGACCTTCCAACCCGAGGGGGAAACTCGACCTTATTAGGATTAGGCTTGTCAAGTGACTGGGCAACTTGACTGTTAGAAGTTCTCAAGCAGCACGGAGTAAAGCTACTTAGTATCTAATATTACGCAATAATGTGCTTAAGCTTATCACATACTAACTTTTTTGTGAATAGAGCGTATTTTCTTAGCAAAATTGTTTTCCAGGAATTCGGACCAGACAACACACCGCTTTCGGAATCCGTGTTCACACTGCCACTCCTCAACCGCAACGCCTCCGTATCCGTCTCGCGCTCGTCTCGTCACCGCCGCTCCGTTGACTCCGCGACACGAGGCGACTCCGATATACGAGGCGATGTCGACACGACACGGGACCGGAGGAGCTTGCGGGCGCGCGGAACTATCACCGCCACGTTGGAGCAACATCATTTGGATGATATCATTGCTAGATTGAATTTAACTCGTGAGTGTTAAGTTGTTCGAAACAATGTTAGTGAAATAGCGAGCTGACCAAAAACTCTGAAAAAAGTACATCATTCTCTAGTGGGACTCAAAAAAGCAACGTCATCATCATCACCCTCGCGTTATTCCCAGTACAGTTGCATCCTGAAGGATGCCTGGGGTCGGCTATCTAATCCCAAGAATTGGCGTAGGCACTAGTTTTTACGGAAGCGACTGCCATCTGACCTTCCAACCCAAGGGAGAAACTAGACCTTATTGGGATTAGGCTTGTCAAGTGAGTGGGCAACTTGACTGTTAGAAGTTCTCAAGCCGCCCGGAGGCCTCTAACTTGGACGCAAAAAAGCAACGTGAACAAAACCTTGTTCCTTTGAGTATCTATCGCTATAGTAACCTTCGATAGTAACACTTGGGAAAACGGACGCCCCGTTGTAACGATAGGTCGCAGATTCAAATCGATGCAGCTAAATAAAAGCATATTACATTTTTTTAGTTCTTTAAACGTTTAAGAGCATTATTGTAGATATGAATGTGGATGTATGCAAGAAACGAGGCAGGCTAAAGCAAAGGTGGATGGACTGTGTAAGAGATGATATGAATAGGAAGTATGTGAATGTAGTGAATAAAGAATGTGAAAAGAGATGACGCGTGACAGATATGTATGGAAGAAAGATATGCTGCGCCAACACCTTATAAATGGGAAAATGGCAAGCGAATGATGAAGTCCATTAAACGGCAAAACTAAAACAAAAAGTTTGAATGTACTAAATAACCCTTCTTCTTGGTCGTTCTCAGCCAGTTTGATGTAGGTGTCTCTCATATTGCGCTATCTAACCCGACCTTGCACTGCTTTTATACAACTCGTCCAAACAGTTTTCTTGACGTCATCGCATTTGTGGTCTTCCTCTGGGTCAATATATTTGAAATAATAATGTATGTTAGGAAGAATTTGTGCAATTTCCCAACAAACGCTGATAAACCAATAGCCACCAGAAACACTGGGAAACTGAAAATAACCTTCTATAGACTAGTAAAGGCGAAAAAGTCCTTCTTGGGAAATTGTATTAAATTCACAATAAAATTCCAAAACACATTACTGAACTTAGCAATTCTAAATTCAAATCTGTAGTAAAACAAACACTTATTTCAAAAGCATATTATAAGGTAAACGATTACATCATGGACAGGGATGTTTGGCAGTGATAGTGTCCTGCACGGCTAATCTATCGCGAAAATAGGTTTTCTACTGTAGCTTGTTATTTTTGTAGTAACTGCATGAGACTGTAATTTTATATTTAACTATACAATGTATATTGTTTTGAAAAAATGACACCTCGCCGAGTTTCTTACGCCAGTTCTTCTCGTGGCAGAGGTTTATTTTTCCGAACCGGTGGTAGTTTATTGACGTTCATAGGTGCATGTAATATGCCTAATCAGAAGAATAAACTACTTTTACTTTACTTTTACTTTTTAATAAATAAATAAACCAACCAGGCTGCATAAATATACCAACTAGGCTGTTTAGCCTATTTGGTAGTGACACTGCCTCCGAAGCTAGAGGTCCCGGGTTTGAATCCCGGCCAGGGCAATTATTTGTTCATTTAATACGGATATTTATTTATAATAAGATAACTAATTACTACTTACAGCATCTGGATTACGTATAAGAATAAATTAGCTAAAAAATAAATTAGAAAAGAACGGTATGTTTTTAGTACTTAGTGCTGGATTAGAATTAGGATTTGTGAAGCGTCAACAAGTAGCATTTAAGCTTACGCTTAAAGGTATACCTGCTAGGCGCCCCCTGGATAGGAGGTGGGATGTCATTCCAGCACTTAGACGCCGCAAACCTGAAACTGCCTCGGAAAGCCGCGGTCCTGTGCATAGGCACGATAGTCAATTTTTTTAAATGGTACAATGGGGTCTCGTGATGTACCACCCCAAACAGCAGACGACGATATACATACTTATACAGATAAATACATGCTTAAATACATAGAAAACATCCAAGACCCAGGTGCTAAATGCAATAATGCTCTGGCCGGGATTCGAACCCGGGACCTCTATCTTCGGAGGCAGTGTCACTACCAACTAGGCTAAACAAGCCGTCAATGAACTTTGTTTAGAACGAATTCACAAATAATAATTGTCATTCTTGTGTCTAAACAAAAATGTTTACCTTTCCTGTGACGATAAAGAACACGTCAGTATCTCGTACCTAAAATTCTCAATCAGTTGAGTCCAAATATTGAACAAAGTAGTAGTAGACAACTTTTTAAAAAAAGATTAAAATCTATACTGTTAGATATGATTGATTCGGGTATTTAGTGGTTTATTTCAGTAGGTACTGTTTAGTGCATATATTATAGTGAATCGCTGTATAATGTACACACAAATAGGCAATGAGCATCCTTTTATAACGTAGTAATAATACTAATTAATTAAGATTATTATTCTTTTTATAACGAGGTGCGGGTGCCACCGTCGATACGGTCGACTGGCCGTTCGCGAACCTTATCGCAACAAGATAACGGCTGTTACTTATTGCGCTTACTCGTATGGTATCTCGCAATAGGAGAGCCAGTGTAAACACATTTTAATATAACAGTTCTTCGAAGTCGTCGTTGGCACACGCACTATATACTGTAGCTTTTGTTTATAGTAGTGCATGAGTTAGTCTAAGTTTAGGAAATAAGTAGGTATACCTGAGTTTCGAATGTGTGAGAGAGCGCAATACTCGCCAACAAACTGTATATACAGTTTGGCGAACAAAAGGTGTATGCTTACTGTAATTTTATATTTTGGGTTTAATAAATAAAATAAAATAACCTACGAGTATAATAATAATAATATTCTTTATTGCACCACAAATACAAGAGTAAAATGTGTAAAGATTATGTGTATATCTACGTAAAACAGCATTTTCTAAATAAGTTTTCCTGGTTCCAGAAAACCACAACGAGCACATAATATACTACGACCCGATACCGGACACCATCGAAGTGGACTTCAACAACCCCATTCACATCGCGCCAGAGGACACCATGATGCGCAAACCGCCTAGACCTACCTGGGACTGATAAAAGACTAATGTCATGCATGTACCGTTCCCAGGCTATATTTTACGTAGAAATTGGAAACGGGAACTCTAGGAAATATTTTCCGAGGACAGTACATTTCTGATAGTGAAACTAGCAACTTTTTACGAAACAGTAAAACCGCTCGATCAGTATGAAGTTTGTAGGGAAATGTGCCCAATGACGTCAGAAAATTGTGATGGTCAAAGTGCGTCCAAATGTTTAATATTTACGTATTTCAAAATCTTTAAAATTGCATGAATAAGCTGAAGCTATTTTTTTCCGAGTATTTTGGTATGATTCCTTTACTGGTAACGTTAATTAAAATATTTTACAGTACATATGGTGCTAGATTACCGCACGAGTGCGGTAATCAGCAGATTACGTGCATATGTCGAAACTTTAAAGAGCCATGTGTACTGTAAAACGTTGTACGATACACGTGCGAACAGGTAATTCGCAACTCGTGTTGATTTAAAACACTCCCTTCGGTCGTGATTCAATTTATCACCACTCGTTGCGAATGTCCTGTTCTCTGCACTTGTATCGTAATGTACTATTTTATTGCAAAATACCCTATTACGCATGACTGATCGTGACGACACTCATTCGTGACTGACAGGAATAACAACCAAATAATGACTCTATCATAGTAAGTTATTGTATTAGTTGGCTTTACGGTGAAGGAAAACGTCGTGAGGAAACCTGTATATATCAGCAAAGAAATTCAAAGGTGTATGTGAAGTCCGCACCCCGCACCGGGCCAGCGTGGGGATTTGCCCGTTCCCTCTCATCTATGAGAGGTCTGTGCCTAGCAGTGGGACGTAAATAGGCTGATGATGATGATGAGTACATTGACAGTCTAATTGCAAAAATTCCAACCGACATTACTCCGTTACGTTTGACAATATCAAAGAAACGGTCCAGTGGCGTAGCGAGCCTTGGAAGGCCAAATTAAGGGTTTGCTTACATGTTAGGGGCTTCTGTAACCCGGGGGCCCGGTATCATTGATACGGCTTATACGGTGGCCGCTGCAACGTTCGTCTGCGATAATTACATGCAAATTAGACTGCTGAACTTTACCCAGTACATCAATGGAGATTGCTAAGAAAGTTGCACGTAAATGTTTACCAGTTTTAGATATAAGTATCTAATGTTTGACTGCCTCGTTTTAGTACTAGGTAAATATTACGTTAAGATACCTTTTTGTAAATATTAAAACGTCATGTGATCAAAATTAGTATTTATTATAGACATTTTATACTGTTACATAGTTATATTTAAAATTAAAATTTATTGAGCATAACTTTGTTTCAATGTTGCCCACATCCTTTTTTATACCACGTCGGTGGCAAACAAGCGAACAGCCCACCTGATGGCAAACGCTCACCGCAGCCTATGGACGCCTGCAACTTCAGGGGTGTCACATGGACGTTGCCGACCTCGGCATGCAACTCATTCCAGAACCGGAGCATCCGAAGGAGGAAATTCGTCTGAAACCGTACCGTACAAGACCATTATGTACAAATGTACAGCGATATCATACTCGCTTCTCGCGCCATCCCAGGCGTCGCCAATCTCAATGAAAAAGGACTTGGGGAGCAGTTTTTAATAATATTGGTTTATGCCTGCTATGGCTGCTATTCAGTAAAGATAAATCGTTGCCCTCGAATAAGGGATCAAACTTCGTCCCTTATTTTAAGGCAACAATGACTGTTTTCAGAATAGTAGTCGCGCAAAACAGTATGTGCCACTCTGTCTGTAGTAAAATCTTGGGCGTAAACGCTTGAATCCCTCGTTACGCTCAAGATTCTACTTTAGAATCTCTCACTACGCTCAATATTCTTTTGTAGAATCTTTCGCTCCACTAAGGATTCAATATACCGCCCTCGCTGTAAATAGATCATTTTGTTCGATCGCTTGAAACACAATGTACGGTTGCAATAGCAGAAATTTCACGTTTAATCATCGAAAAACGAGAGTTCTTCTCCCGACGGCAACGGGTCAAAGTAGCTGTCCACCATAGTGTCAGTAACGTCGGCAAGTGTAGATGGCTGCCACTTTGGCTGACGGCCTTTGTCTACCAGTAGCGCTCTCACTCCCTCCTGTGCGTTATAGCTGCCTATCACACGAGTCAACACTCGATACTCATTTCGGAGGCATTGTTTTATATCGCTAATCTTCCCGTATTGCAGCGCGCGTAGACTCACTTTAAGCATGGTGGGACACATCTGCTCAAGCGTCTCTAGTGTCTTCTTAGACCAGGAGTTGTTTACTTTCAAAACTCTTTCAATAATCTCTTCGACAGTGTCAGCAGAGAAGCAGTACTCGATATCCTTGAGGACTTGGGGAGACCTCTCCAAGCGGCTCACTGAATGCATTTAAACGGTCTTCTATGTCTTTTATATTGCAGCAGCACAGGTCAGACTGGAGTTCTTTCAAGCGAGCGCTCGGCACGAAATGGGTCGCTAACCCTGCCAAAACTACGTCTTTCCCTTCAAATCTTTGTCCAGTCAAGCCCATATAGATACCGAGACGGTTATCCAAACGTGGTAGGAGATACGTAGCGCTGGCGTCTGTAAGCCAGCCGATGCGAGTCTCCGGAGTGGCGACCAGGGTCCGTTCTGTAGCAACTCGGTAGCGGCCGTGTAAGGCCAAAGTACAGCCGCCTCCGAACGCCACGCCATCCATTAGAGCTATGTAAGGGATTTTACATTTCGATAATAAGTATAGACCGTTTAGGAACGCAACTTCAAATTCCATTTTTTTAGGGTCTGGTTCTGAGCTGCCAAGCCATTTGACGTCTCCTCCAGCGCTGAAGGCATTTCCAGCGCCTTTAATGATGAGACGTGAGCGATTCTGCTCCCAGTCTTGCAGCCGTGGTAGTAGCAGCTTCCACAAGTGGTAGTTCATGGCGTTTAGCTGCTTCGGTCGGTTTAGCGTGGCCACGCCAGCAGTTCCGACCATCTCAAACAACACTGGTTCGACGGCTGTGCTTAGTGCTCTTTGAACCGTGGTTATCAATGATCTAAATGAGCTGGTGCTATTGGGGCCATACTTTACAACAGCCATGGTAACTATAGTATATACTCTTACGTAGTTATTTTGTATGTTGCAATTTGTCATGAGAAGCTTAATCTAATTAGAACGTTGGTCTCTGGTAAATTAAACTAAGTCACTGTTTTACTTTTATTTTTGTATGCCATAGTTTTGCATTGTGTGTCTCATGTCCATATTGTTGAATGGCGAATCCTCGAAGTCATGACTGGAATTACCTGTGTAAACCATTATACAATAAGTAAAAATAACACGACGATTCGTAGCTAGAACTAATCTTGTTGCAGGAAGTTCCACGTTTAAACATGTATGCCGTCGAAGCCCTATCATTCCAGATCTTCTGATATAGGGTTGGAACGTGAATAATTCAAGAAATAGAGCGGCAGAGAATAGATGCACTCGAGATATATTGCACGAGGTGGATACTTCGAATACCGTGGACGGCCAATAATACTTATGTATACGAGTATTTGCTGGAATACATACAATATTTCAGGTCCGTGTATCCAGCCTGCATACAGGCGTGCAAATTGTATAGTCGTTTACGCCCAACCAGCAAAAACCAGTCTTACAGCAGTCTCAATACTAAATTTTTTCGCTCTTACATTGATTCTATATCGTCGCATAAGTGTATTTATTGGGCACCAATTATAAGCGTATTTATTTTAATATCGTTCTACTTAATATCAGTTTAATTGAATGCTGTTCACATTCACATCCTAATATCAGTCTAGGTAATTGAATACTGTTCACATTTAAAGTATTCTTGCAAAAACTATTTTATGCTGCCTTAGGCTAATATCGCTTATACGTAAGTATCTTGTAGTCTATAGTAGGCTTATATTGGTCCAACGTTATCTTGTGAGCCTAAACAAGCTTCTTTTGGTTTTTTTTTTTTCAATGAAATGAAATGATTTATTTAAGGATGTGTCAATCGCATAAACACAGTGTCTATTCTCTCCCAACTTGGTATCAAGATGCAACTGTCCATCGCATGTCTGCTATATTTCAGCAAGATAATGCGAAAAGGGGATGGCAAGTTGGAAAACTGGTTATTGTTGGCAGTACCGAGATTTTATCACGTGGTGAAGACTACTACAGACCGGAATGGAAGGAGGCAAATTGTCCGTTTAGGAACTTCCAGCGACCACGATCCTCAACAATGAGGGACCGAAACCGAATAGAGAGAGCCATCAAACTACCGTAATTAGTGTAATCACAATATATACTATGAGTGTTAAAAAATAATAAATAGATAAACATATTTTTTGTCCAATCGTTGGTAGGTATATTATGTCTTGTGCCATTATGAATCGTAAAATCATTCGCACCACGTATCTGTATATAATTGACGCTACTGACGATTAATTATCTTGTTTTCATATAAAATAAGTAATTCAAAAGTTTACATACCTACAGTACTCAATCACAATCACGCAAGTATACGACAAAATCATAACGATCCATACTTGTTTATTGATATCTTTATTTCACCAATGCACTTGTACAAATACACATTAATGTTTGATTGTAAGGACTAAATAATTAGTATAGATGACTAACAGAATTACGACCGAAGTCTGAAATCTTATCAATCGATAACTTTGCGCTTCGTCTCTTTCTGATATATGTTCTTTAGCGCTGGCTATATCAGCTGTAGATAACGACGATGTATCAAAGGTTAGAACACGGAATACATAACTATTTATATATACTTAGCATGGATGTGTTATGAAATATCATAGTAGGTATGTATGACGAAGTCTTGAAATGAAAAAGATATGTAAAGTAGGGTTCAAAAGAACAAAGGAAAATCGAATATTTATTTACAAATCTTACAATAAACATAATAAAACAATACACACTAAAAATCACTTACAAATTATGAAACAAATTAAAAATCTAGACATAATCTAGCAGATCCCAGAACGGCAGGCACCTGGTGCAAATGTGGCCAATATTCTGGCGGCATTGCCCCGCTGCACTGCCAACGATATTTGTTGAACCAGGTACGAGCCGGACCTGGGATCGCAACCACTTTCCCTCAACCTCTGTCCTAACTTATTTATAAACAAGCTCAAAGCACAAGGGGCCACTCGTCTCTACCACAACCGGTACGAAGTCATACATAGGTTCCAGGTTCGAGCATTTGGCGTGCTTCAGCTTAGCTGCGCTTTCAGCAGCTGCACCGGCTTTGCGCAAAGTGAGGTTGAGATGCGACGGGGCAAACGTACCTACTTACACACGTCGCATCCCAAATGAGACTGCGCCCTCTCGCCCACGGAACCAATGTTCCGGTTCCAAACCAAACCCGTCCGGTCTCCTACCTACCATTCTACTCAAACCTTGAGGCTCTAAAACGGAGGGCAGATTTGCGGACACCAGAGCTCGACGTATAATTTCATTAATGGACTGATGTCTCGAAAATCTACCCGCACAGCGCCCGCAGCTTAAACCGTGATGGCCTCAACAGTAGCTCCACAAATGCACTGAAGTTCGCACACTGAACACCCAAGTCTTAGTGCAGCTGCAATTCTGAGCGAATCGTTGTGAAAAATCTTTCAAAAGTGCATGGACATTTTTCAACCCTAAAGGTCGAAACGAAACGTGCGTCGCGGAGGCGTTTATGCATTTTCAATCTTTCCGAAACTATGGACTGTCATTACTGCTTCATATGTTACATACGCTGCCTTCGCTGTACCGTGTTGCCGAATACTGAGCGGATTTTTTGGTACGACGTCCCCCGGACCGCGTTCGCTTTACCAAAAACCCGCCTCCGCCACGCAACGACGCTGCGCCGCGCTCTGCGTGACAACTGAACAGCCACTCGATTTAAAGCTAAATATTGAAGTTTAAGCCTTATATTCATATTCATTTATTCATAATATTAATATTACATGTCAAAAATGTATGTTATGTATTCTATATAATCAATTCTATAATATTAATTCTACATCATATTAACTATAGAGTACCACTAATTCTACAGGTTTAAAAATTCGTCATAGCTGTAGAATGTGTGCTCGAGAAGCCAACTTTTCAGCTTCCGTTTGAAACACTGTAATGAAGAGGCCGCCTTGACTGATTCCGGTAATTTGTTATAAATGGTCGGTCCCCTCACATGAGTCATTTTTCCAGATCGTGCTAATCGCCGTAAAGTCTGTTTGGATATCGCAGCGAGCGAGTAAAGTTCACGCGTTTTTTATAGTCGCTCATGTGAACATGAGTGTAAGTGGCAATCTGTAAGATTATGTCGTATTACCTACAGCAAAATTTCCAAAATTCATGTTAAGGTAGTGTACGACGTGTGGTCTACGCGTTGTTCCCGTGTCGTACACTCGTGTCATACATATTTGAGTTGAGTTGGTGCTGCAGTGGTGTGGAGTCGATATAGTCATCATCATCATCATGTCAGCCGGATATAGTGCGAAGACCTTAATACTACAGCAATATAGTCGACATCTGTCCATCCAGTTATGAGCTCGACTGTACCTACCTTGTGCAACTTACTCGTTGTTCTAAACATCGGTGACAACGAGGTTAGTCTTAAAACAATCCATCATAACATAGTACGCGTAGATACAATGTTAAGCATTTTAACGGTTCCGTGTCAAAATGCAGAATAAAGGAATCCTTATACCATTAAATAAATAAATAATAATAAATAAATATTGGGGGACAATCTCACACAAATCGACCTAGTCCCAAACTAAGCAAAGCTTGTACTATGGGTACTAGACGACGATATAAATACTTATATAGATAAATACATAGAAAACATCCAAGACCCAAGAACAAATATCCGTGAAGAATGCACAAATAAATGCCCTGGCCGGGATTCGAACCCGGGACCTCTAGCTTCGGAGGCAGGGTCACTACCAACTAGGCTAAACAGGTCGTCATAAAAACATTATACATAGATCCATTAATGTAACGGTCGATTATTTAATATTCCTATTTATTATACAGTCCGCTTATTTCTCTCCAGTAGCTAGACCAACACCTGTCAGTCTCCGCCTTCATAGCTGAAAACTGTACTGAACTGACGTTGTGGTGTGTTACGTTTATAAATAAAATAAATATTAGGGGACATTTTTTACACAAATCGAACTAGTCCCACAGTAAGCTCAATAAGGCTTGTGTTATGGATACTAGACGACGATATATTTAATAGATATATACTTAAATACATAGAAAACATCCAAGTCTCAGTCAGTTTATATAGGATTTAACATCCTGGCGTGCTATTAAATGGCGACATTTCGTTAACAGCCGAAAATGACCGTACTACATGTCGCTTCTAACTCATTTCGGTGCACCATAAGGATTTAACGAGACAACTATATAAAAAATCATCTATACTGCGAGTCTGCTTTTCTCGGATGTCTGTGCGCTTTACTCACAGGAACAACAACATACCATTACCAACCAATAGTAATATACAGGATGATTTCGGGGTCGTGGATCAAGAATCAGTTTTCCGACTTGGTATCTGTTAGTCATTTAAAAAAGTTTGTAGTGTCACGAAACAAAGGCATTTCATTTTTAATTTTTACAAAAAATACAAAATTATAAAAAAGCATGGTTACCCTACTCTCTTTGACGGATGGTATAGAGTTGACAGTGGGGTAGGGTGACCAAGTTGTATGAAAAAGCATTCATTCCCATTAGAATTTGAAAAAAAAGGTTCGTTTACTTTAAATTCTTGACCATGTATCATTCGGGATCACGAGCCCAAAATCACCTGTAAAATATTGCGTTAAACCTGGAAACAAATCGTTTTAGTATATAGTGTAAAGTTAAGGGTTAATAAGATACTCTTTAATAATAAAATACATGTGTTATCAAAATTGTATTTATTCCTGACATTTTATACTATATACTTGTTTAAATTTTAAATAATCATTATTGAGAAAACAAATGCTTTTTCTTATGAATAGATTTTTACAAAACCTAAAATTAAATTCTTTTCTCAGCTCAAATCAAGTACAAACGACACTTTGTCGTGACTGACACGTAAGAGCGACCTGATCACGAAACAGTGTAGTTAGAAACACTGTATAATTAACAAAACCATGCATACTTATTTTTCATGGTAACACTATATTTCAGTCTTACAACATTATAGTAGTTTTAATAGCTAAACACATCTAAGTAAAGATACAAACAAGACAAATGCATAGTTATGTATGACAATCATCGTCACTTTAATCTTGACACATATATACACTCAAGAGCAAAGAAAACATATACTTTGTATCGAATTTCCATTTAAAGCGTACCCGTTTTATTAGCTCCCGATTGTAATAGGCAACGAAAATGCCTCAAACATTGACCCAGCGGCTCTAAAGTAAGCGCCAGTTGAATGAAATGAAATGAAGTGAAATGTAAACATTTTTTCGTTTTCAACTGGCGCTTGCTTGCTTGGGCTAAGTAAATTGAATGTAATTTTCATCTATGTTCTCTCAAAATTCTCAAAATACGTTCGATAGAGATTGACATATCCCAACTTTGTTTTTTCGTGATTATAGCTCTGACACGATACCCAACGAAGTAAGTAAGTAGTTCATATCGCCACCCTCAGATTCCATCATCGGGACCTGGTCAGGTGGTCATAAGCATTACGTCTTAAGCTACAGGGATTATTAAGAGGTCCATGGATGTCTGGAAAATGTAAAACCCTATGGACGCCAAGAACAACTAAAGGCGTTAACATTTTGTCAAAGTCACTTTCATGGTTACACTCAATCTCTTGTGCAAAATGAGTTGGCGCGTAGTGTTGAGTTAGGATGTGGCAGATGTCACTGCCGTACATAAAAAATGGCGTGCAAAGGGTTGAAAGTTATGCCGTCATGTGGAAAATTGAAGTGGTACACAATTTTATATAGAAAACTCCCGTGAGTTTGAGACATTAAAATATAATTAAACGGGTCACTCGCGTCTTTAAGGTCGAATATCGCTCGACATGTTTGTCCTAAAAGAACCGCCGCCGCGATAGATACTCATGACTAAGCCGCTAACCGGTCTGAAACATGTACAGTGATATTCGACCTCAAAGAGGTGAATGAGTGGTACACAAGTTTGAATAACTTTTTTTAAAGTCATATTGTTTGTGAATACCACGTACTAAGTAGATTTAAGTGAAGCTTCTAGTTTGGGCGGCTCGCATGGCCGCCGCCAGTTTGTTCTGGTCAGTTAGGAAATACTGCCATAGCTTACGGAGTCCTTTTTTATCGCCGTTCTGAAATAAAATAATCACCGCTTTAATGCCATATACAGGGTGTGGCCTGTAATAGGAGCAATAAATTTAAAGGACGCTTCCATAGGACATACACAGTAAACTCTTGTATCCAAAAAAAAAATTTTTTTTTCGATTGGGAGAAATTTTGATCTAAAGTCATGACCTCCAAGTAATGGATCTTGGCACCCAGAGATTATAGCGCGGCAGTCAATGCTGATTTTGAGGTTGCTTCAAGTTATGACTCATAATCGTTGTCGCATTTTTGGTTTAAAAGGATATTTTAGGGAGTTTTTTATTTTATTTTTTATATATTTTTATATTTTTGTGTTTTTTTAATAAATAGTTATTAATATAGCGCCAGTAGAGTAAAAAATTACATATAAGCTACTTTTACGAAAAAAAATTTGTTATGAATTATAATGATGCAATTGAGCACATTAATTAATTAATTGTTTTAATTTAGTGGGAAATAAGTAGAAAATTTGTATTAAAATGCATGCAATTTTTTGAAAATGTTGATACACATTTTTTCACATAAATGGGTCGACAAATGTGTTTTGTTGCTCGTTAGCATGGTTACGTCTCCTGAATCACTCTTTAAAACCGATATTTTGTAGGGTTTACATCTACAAACATAAGGTAGCGATGATCATAAACCTATTCTGACGTGGGTCATCTCTGGAGCATGGTAGAAGTCCATGTTATAACATTTTTCCTAAGAATCTCTGTTCCTGTTGTCACCTCGCTGACGGGACAGTATAACAAGGAAAAGTTGATTGACCCAAATATCGAAAGAGCTCCTGATCCGCTATGCGAGGTGGTGTAGACGCTGAAAAATATAAAATTTCCAAAATTTAAACTAACTACCATAGGCTACGGTAACTTACCATCAGGCCGGCCGTAAGCTTGTTTGCCACCGTCGTTGTATAAAAAAGCCCTCTCAGCAGTACTTGCCAAGTATAGGCTCTGGCTACTCTGCATGATTAAATTAGAGAGCTCTTTCCTGCTAAAAACAAGGATCGAGTTACCTTGACAGAAGAGAACATTTCACTGGTTTCGGTCACCTTCCTCTCAACAGGTTCAACTTGTTCCATTTCTTGCCTACGTACAGGCTCTGGCAACTCTGTATGATTAATTTAGAGCTCTTTCTCGCTAAAAATAAGGATGGATTTACCTTTACAGAAGAGAACATTCCACTGGCTTCGGCCACCTTCCTCTCAACTTGTTCCATTTCTTGCCTAAGTACAGGCTCTGGCTACTTTGTATAATTGAATGAGAGAGCTCTTTCCCGCTAAAAATAAGGATCGATTTACCTTGACAGAAAAGAAAATTCTTATGGCTTCGGCGACCTTCCTCCAACAGTTTCAACTTATCCCATTTCTTATCTAAATACAGGCTATGGCAACTCTGTATGATTAATTTAGAGCTCTTTCTCGCTAAAAATAAGGATCGATTTACCTTGACAGAAGAGAACATTCCACTGGCCTCGGCCACCTTCCTCTCAACCTGTTCCATTTCTTGTTTAAGAGCGTGCGTCATGCCTGCCACAGTTGTGTTCCAGCAGTTTGGTAGTTTGGTGCAGCCATCCCAGATGTATTGGCGAAGAGGTAGCGTCGTATTTTGGCTGGAAAATAGAAATGCACAGATTATTACTAACAATACATCGTCGTCTAGTAACCATAACTAACACAAGCCTTATTGAGCTTACTAAGGGACTAGTTCGATTTGTGTAAAAATTGTCCCCTAATATTTATTTAATAAAAGAAAATATAAAACTGAAGAAGGGGTCTCTGAAAGCGAATCCAAAGTTATAAAAAAAAACTTACAACTCGTCTATTGCTCGTTCCCTGCTTCCATAACTTTCATAGAGAGCCTCTCTCAGCGCTCCAGTCTCCGTCCTCAGGTCGCAGCATGCTTTACTGAGTAGCGCCGCGTCGTTGACCTTCACGCCGACAATACTGCAGAGGGTGTCCAGCAGCTCGTCTGATTCAAGGCGGCGTTCGCAAGAGTCTTGCTCATGGCAGATCTCATTCATTGATTTCTGGAATGATAAATAACAATAATAACAATAAAGCTTTTTGACGGCCTGTTTAGCCTAGTTGGTAGTGACACTGCCTCCGAAGCTAGAGGTCCCGGTCGAATCCCGGCCGGGGCATTATTTGAGCATTTAGCAAGGATTTTGTTCTTGGGTCTTGGATGTTCTCTGTGTATTTAAGTATGTATTTATCTATATAAGTATGTATATCGTCGTCTAGTACCCATAGTACAAGCTGTGCTTAGATTGGGACTAAGTCGATTTGTGTAAAATTGTCCCCCAATATTTTTTTATTTTATTTTATAATTTCCAACTTTACAAAATTTTTTTCTTTTTTTTTCTAATCCTGAGTTGGAAACCCTTCTTGGGTATAGGCCTCCTGCAGCCTTTGCTATTTCACCCCTGTTTTTGCCTATATCCCTCCATTTGCCGGCCTGTTTAGCCTAGTTGGTAGTACCCCGGTGAGGGCATTTTTTTTATACCACGTCGGTGGCAAACAAGCGTACGGCCCGCCTGATGGTAAGCGGTCACCGCAGCCTATGGACGCCTGCAACTTCAGGGCTATCACATGCGCGTTGCCGACCCTTTAAAAATCTATACACTCCTTTCTTGAAGAATCTCACACTGTAAATCCTCGGGAAAACCTTGGCAGGGAGCTCATTCCACAACCGGAGCGTCCGAGGGAGGAAGTTCCTCTGAAACCGTACCGTACGCGACCATTTAGGTTCTAAGGTGTGAGGATGAATGCCCTGCCGACGGCGAGCGGTGATGGTAGAAAGCGGCCGTGGGCATCATATCGAACAGTTCTTTGAGCACAACCCATTATACAAGCGATAGAACACGCACAAGGAGGCAAAGTTTCTCCTTAAACTTAACGGCATTTGTTTCTGTGGTGAGCAGAGACATTTGTTCCTGAGACTTGGATGTTTTATATGTATTTAACTATACAGGTGATTCAGGAAACGTGAACAGGACCAACACTACATACATAGTAAATGCTAAGGAATCGTTCACCATTGTATTTAAGTGAAAAACCCATACCTTTTTCCTGCAAATTATTTTTTGTTAAGTTAAAGTTTAATTCTCTACAATCATGGTCACTTGTTTCATAAGATAAAAACTCTAACTGTTATGACAGACAGCACTTTGATTACGAAGAAAGTAAATTGTCCCATTGAGTAAGATACGATATTTCAAAAGTAATCGGACTCAGATGACATTCAATTTGACACGTATCACTTGACTGAAGTGTTCCGATTGTAGAGTGACCATGAATTTCGTAAATAATGTAAAACTTTTTGTTTTCAACACCAAAGATAAATGAACTTTAATTTTACTAATAGTGGCACGAAGCAGTAGCTTATGATCTACTGGATCCGTAGTGTTGAGTTTGCTCGCGTCTCCCGAATCATCCTGTATATCCATTAAATATATCGTCGTCTAGTACCCATCCCATAATAACACAAGCCTTATTGAGCTTACTATGGGACTAGTTCGATTTGTGTAAAAAGTTGTCCCCTAATATTTATTTCTTTCCAGCGGTGACTGCAATGTCATCAACCCAGCGTTTCCTTGGTGGACCTTGATGGAATAATAATCTATACTAATATTATAAAGCTGAAGAGTTTGTTTGTTTGAAAGCGCTAATCTCAGGAACTACTGGTTCGAATTGAAAAATTATTTTTGTGTTGGATAGTCCATGTATCGAGGAAGGCTTTAGGCTATATAACATCACGCTGCGACCAATAGGAGCAAAGACGCGGACGAAGTCGCGGGAAACAGCTAGTATGATTATAATATGATTTCATCATCGTCATCATGTTAGTCGAAGGACGTCTACTGCTGGAGATAGGCCTCCCCCCCTCCCCCTAAAGAGGTCCATAATGACTGGTCCTGCACCACTCGCATCCAGCGGACACCCGCGACCCTTACCAGGTCATAAGTATACCTTGTTGGGGGCCTGCCCAAGCTACGCCTTCCGTTACGTGGTCGCCACTCCAGAACCTTTCCGCCCCGAACGGCTCTCGGTTCTTCGTGCTACGCCCCGCCCACTGCCACTAGTTAAGCGATTCTGAGGGCTATATCGGTTGCTTTGGTTCTGCTGCGGATGGCCTCATCTCGATGCGATCTCGCTATGATTTATAAATAAAAAAACGGCTTGTTGCCGCATTGTATACTGTTCTTGCAATAATATCTTTATCTAAATGACAAAAGGCATTCTCTATAGACATGGGGGAAAAATAACGTCACGGTGACCTCGCCGTCAAAACGTATCACTGTGACTTTTCACAAAAAGCAACGTTACAAAGTCACATACGTTCCTACTGTTCCCAGCGCAGTCTCTGTTTCTCAAATCACGACAAACGCGGAGCGTGACGTGACGCTCCTGACGCTATGGAGTGCTGTGACTGTAACTCGGCTCTAATATCGGCGTAGTCACGTTGAAATAATAGTGTGACAAAAAAACGTTCATTACAGGACCGTGACGTGCCACAAATATCGTGCAGTGACACCAGTAACAGGCGTGACAAAGTCACGATGACTTTTCACTGTGACTTTTTCGGAACGGGATCGTCAGTCACTGATATCGAAATGTAACGCTTTTCCCCATGTCTAATTCTCTACCAGTCAACATACGGCCAGTGTCATGGAAAATGTTCACTCACGATCCTGTCGGCCGCCGCCTGTCCCTCTGTCACGTAGTACTCCTTAAGCTGACTGGTCAGCTGGAGGAACTCTTGTGTATCACGCAACGCCGCACGCAGACAGTAGTAGAGCGCGCGGTCCAAGCGCAAGGCTTGTTGCGACACGTCCAGCAGGTACGTGAGGTCAGCGTGAACGCGTCTGCGAAACGAAAACATACATACATTAAACTCACGCCTATATTCCCAAAAGGGGTAGGCAGAGCACATGAAAAATTATTTTCAGTGCCGCTTTTAGCAATTGCAGGTTTATAGATGGAGAAAATGTGATATACAGTGCTCGGAATAGGTAGTGCCTATTTGCCTAAACTTCAGATGAGGACCTAACTAAGAGTGGTTACAACCACCAAAAATATTATTTATTAATATTGTTCCCGGGATTCATAAGAGTACCTAATCGACATATAATCAGACTCGGCGTCAAATTATTAGTAAAATTCAATAGTTCAATTCAGAAAAATGCGTGTCGTGACATATAACGTACTGTGTAGAAAATCGATCAAAAATGTAATGTGTATGTGTGTAACGAGGTAATTGAAATAAAAACTGGTTATCATATGTTTCAAACATTTAATGTATACAAATTTGTACTAAATAAACATCTTTCAATCGGTATCATCATCATCAACATCAAAAATATCATCAGTATCAGTACTATTATCATTAAAGTCTGAGTATATGTCGATTAGGTACTCTTATGAATCCCGGGAAATCCCGCGAACAATAATAATAAATAATATTTTATGGTGGTTGTAACCACTCTTAGTTAGGTCCTCATCTGAAGTTTAGGCAAATAGGCACTACCTATTCCGAGCCCTGGTGATATAGCAGTGGCAGGTTGCTAGCCCATCGCCTACTTCAACCTGGTTCCCATAGTCGACTCTTACGACCCAAGGGAAGAAAGGGGGAGGTGCTATTATAGCCCGACACCACACGAATACATATAGCATTCAAAAGAAAATAAGGGCACCGTATAAGGTGGGCCCTGTAATTGGAGCTAATAATAAATAATTAATAAATATTAGGGGACAATTTTTACACAAATCGAACTAGTCTCATAGTAAGCTCAATAAGGCTTGTGTTATGGGTACTAGACGACGATATATTTAATAGATATATACTTTAATACATAGAAAACATCCAAGTCTCGGGAACAAATGTCTCTGCTCACCACAGAAACAAATGCCCTTAACGGGATTCGAACCCGGGACCTCTAGCTTCGGAGGCACTACCAACTAGGCTAAACAGGCCGACGAAGAGAGAGAAGGCAAATATTTAAAAGGACGCTTCCTAAGGGCATCTGTAGTAACACCGGGTCGGGTATACAATTCTTGTTCAAAGATTTTCGTTTCAGAAGAATAGAGAAATTTTCAGTCAATGCAGTGTTTGAGCTAGTATCAATACGAGTCATAATTGATTTTGCATTTTTTGTTTTTTTTTTCTATTTTATTGTTTTATTTTAAATAAATGGACGTTCATGCCACTTGTAAGCAATCTTTGAAGAAAAAAATTATTTTTTTTCAACTGGGACCACTTGGATATAGTTTCTGGCCCGCTAAATAGTCCACCGTTTAATTCTTTGCTCCTGTTACAGGGCCCACCCTGTATATCAGCCGACAGACGTCCACTGCTGGACAAACGCCTCCCCTAAGGATTTAAACAATTAACGGGCTTGCACCGCCCTGAATTGAGCTTTCTCGACGTTGAAATAGCTCAATGTGTGGAAAGGAAACTTTGCAACTTTGCTCCTAAGCAATAAAACTGTATTCACAGATTTGAAAGACAAAAACTTTTTTTTTACTAATTATATAGAATAGAATAGAATAGAATAGAAACCAATTTATTGCAAACCACAAAAGAACAGCACATTACAATTAAAATGTTAGTAGAAACGACAGCAAAATAACTAGCTTAACTTAAAATATTTAACCTACTTAAAATAAGTGAAACAATTCAAAAAGCAGTGGTGCTGCTACAGTGGCCGCAAATGGACACCACTCAGCATGATGCTTTGACATTTATTGGTAAAATGCCATAGCGCTGGTCTTCCGTGGAGCCCAGGGCTGTAAGAATAGATCTGAACAGCGAAGAGTGACAGACAAGGAACGACATACTTAAGATTCGTAATAAATGTAAAGATAAAGAGAAGAATGATAATACGGAGTCAAGGAGAATAAAGGGTAAGGTGTGAGTACAATGCATAGGGCAAGCATATTAATAAAAATAATATTAATAACTTAAATAATATTATTAATGTATATACAAATATATAGATTTTAATGCACATAACAAAATAAGATAGGATAGATGCTATACATGGGCTTACTAAATAAACATTTCTTGTTTTTTATTTGTGACCTCTCTTGTATCCTAGGCTAGGGTGGCCTGTAAGAAGTTTTGTTCCTTGATAGAAATAGGATCGATTGGCATCAAATAGGGTTTTCTCAAACATGCAATGAAATATTGATGTTATGTTCCTTATAACAGGCTGCGAAGTATGACGTTTCAGGTGCGGCTAGGACAAGAGGTCGTTAATGGAATTTCATACAAATCTTGCAGGCCTAGGCCGGTAAAGTCCTCTTTTTTAATTTCCATTCCACATAATTTGGTGGCACAGGTATCATGACATTCTGCCACTATACGTATTAAAAATAAAACTTTGTTTTTTTTTTTTGTTTATTTCATTGCATGTTTAAGAAAAGCACTATACATACCTTGGCGGGAAATATGGGGTTGCCCGCCTTAGACCTATCCTATATAGTCTATATGTCTTCCGCCGGAAACCTCTTTCGTCCCGGCCTCTGTAGTAATGTACTATTGCAGTCCCGGTCCCGATTTGTATGAAAATTTCCGGGAATCCCCGGGAGTTTGCATCCCCTAGCATAAAACATTTTTTCTACAAAAATAAAAAAAAAATGGTTTTGTTATGCTTTCTGTACATTTTTTCAAAAACCTGTGAATACGGTTTTATTGTTTAGTCGAAATAAGAGAATGTTTCCTTTCAGCAGATTGAGCTGTCTCAACGTTTTAAGATTGTTCCCCTCCAGGGTTCATATTTTCTTCCACCCTGTATAGATACATAAGTAAAACCTCTTCGGCCGCGAAAGTAACCGCATTTTCGTAACCAGTTAAGGTAGAATAGTTTTTTTTAACTTTTCTCATACTCGTATTATATTAAATAGGTAAGCATTTGACCACTATCTCACCTGATGGTTATTGCTGATGAGCAGGGAGCGAAACTTTGGTGCCGGTGACATCATTATGACGCAAATTCACATATAGGTGATTTTATATAAACAACATTGCGACACTCCAATGATTATTATTAATGCAATAATGATAATGTAAATTTAATTTTTTATTAATAAGAAATAACTACTTATATTTATATTGAAAATAATGTAAATATTAAAATAATTACAAAGACAATAAGAAAAAAATATTTTACTAAGTAATTGTAAAAAATATATTCGGATAAATGAAAAACAACAAATTAAATTTCTTGGGTTGTCGAAAAATAGGCAGAACGCTTGGAATTCAAACACACCATCGCATTTTCTAATTTAAATAGGTACATACCTACATACATATACTGTACCACCATCACCACCACCATATCAGCCGAAAGACGTCCACTGCTGGACATAAGCCTCCCCCAATTCCATGGGGGGTAAATGCCATAATCGCCACGCTTGGCATGCGGGTTGGCGATCGCAGTATCTCCACCGCACTTCAGGGATGCTGCTGCCCATCCCCCAGTGGTCTTGGCCGTAGTTTTAGGACATACCCGGGTCCATATACTGTACATAATGCCTGTAATCGCAACTAAAACCAAATTATTGTTGTAAGTTAACCTTGCATCATCAAAATCGATTCCTTCAATAATCCAGATAAAAACACTCTGTATGTAGCTTGACGTCATACGTCTGTCATCGGCACCAAAGTTTCGCTCCCTGCTGATGAGGTGGGGGGTATTACTCTCAACAGCCAAAACGGATCTCGCCGTCGTCTCAGCAGCCGATTTCATACTTCAACTGTGTCTTATAGGTTCTAATCTATGATACAAGTGGTACGAAACAACTTACTCTCTAACATCCAAAACGGATCTCGCCGTCTCTGCAGCCGGATTTCTGCGTCCATCTTTCACTTCAACTGTGTCTTGAAGATTCTTATCTAGGATACAAGTGGTACCAAACAACTTACTCTCTAACATCCAAAACGGATCTCGACGTCTCTGCAGCCGGATTTCTGCGTCCATCTTTCACTTCAACTGTGTCTTGAAGATTCTTATCTAGGATACAAGTGGTACCAAACAACTTACTCTCTAACATCCAAAACGGATCTCGTCGTCTCTGCAGCCGGATTTCTGCGTCCATCTTTCACTTCAACTGTGTCTTGAAGATTCTTATCTAGGATACAAGTGGTACCAAACAACTTACTCTCTAACATCCAAAACGGATCTCGCCGTCTCTGCTGCCGGATTTCTGCGTCCATCTTTCACTTCAACTGTGTCTTGAAGATTCTTATCTAGGATACAAGTGGTACCAAACAACTTACTCTCTAACATCCAAAACGGATCTCGCCGTCTCTGCAGCCGGATTTCTGCGTCCATCTTTCACTTCAACTGTGTCTTGTTTGTTCTAATCTAGGATACAAGTGGTACCAAACAACTTACTCTCTAACATCCAAAACGGATCTCGCCGTCTCTGCAGCCGGATTTCTGCGTCCATCTTTCACTTCAACTGTGTCTTGTATGTTCTAATCTAGGATACAAGTGGTACCAAACGACTTACTCTCTAACAGCCAAAACGGATCTCGCCGTCTCTGCAGCCGGATTTCTGCGTCCATCTTTCACTTCAACTGTGTCTTGTATGTTCTAATCTAGGATACAAGTGGTACGAAACAACTTACTCTCTAACATCCAAAACGGATCTCGCCGTCTCTGCTGCCGGATTTCTACGTCCATCTTTCACTTCAACTGTGTCTTGTTTGTTCTAATCTAGGATACAAGTGGTACCAAACGACTTACTCTCTAACAGCCAAAACGGATCTCGCCGTCTCTGCAGCCGGATTTCTGCGTCCATCTTTCACTTCAACTGTGTCTTGTATGTTCTAATCTAGGATACAAGTGGTACGAAACAACTTACTCTCTAACATCCAAAACGGATCTCGCCGTCTCTGCTGCCGGATTTCTACGTCCATCTTTCACTTCAACTGTGTCTTGAAGATTCTTATCTAGGATACAAGTGGTACCAAACAACTTACTCTCTAACATCCAAAACGGATCTCGCCGTCTCTGCAGCCGGATTTCTGCGTCCATCTTTCACTTCAACTGTGTCTTGTATGTTCTAATCTAGGATACAAGTGGTACCAAACAACTTACTCTCTAACAGCCAAGGCGGATCTCGCCGTCTCTGCAGCCGGATTTCTGCGTCCATCTTTCACTTCAACTGTGTCTTGAAGATTCTTATCTAGGATACAAGTGGTACCAAACAACTTACTCTCTAACATCCAAAACGGATCTCGACGTCTCTGCAGCCGGATTTCTGCGTCCATCTTTCACTTCAACTGTGTCTTGAAGATTCTTATCTAGGATACAAGTGGTACCAAACAACTTACTCTCTAACATCCAAAACGGATCTCGACGTCTCTGCAGCCGGATTTCTGTGTCCATCTTTCACTTCAACTGTGTCTTGAAGATTCTTATCTAGGATACAAGTGGTACCAAACAACTTACTCTCTAACATCCAAAACGGATCTCGACGTCTCTGCAGCCGGATTTCTGTGTCCATCTTTCACTTCAACTGTGTCTTGAAGATTCTTATCTAAGATACAAGTGGTACCAAACAACTTACTCTCTAACATCCAAAACGGATCTCGACGTCTCTGCAGCCGGATTTCTGCGTCCATTTTTCACTTCAACTGTGTCTTGAAGATTCTTATCTAGGATACAAATGGTACCAAACAACTTACTCTCTAACAGCCAAGGCGGATCTCGCCGTCTCTGCAGCCGGATTTCTGCGTCCATCTTTCACTTCAACTGTGTCTTGTATGTTCTAATCTAGGATACAAGTGGTACCAAACAACTTACTCTAATATCCAAAACAGATCTCGTCGTCTCTGCAGCCGGATTTCTGCGTCCATCTTTCACTTTCCTGCAGCAGCATCCCTGGAGTGCGGTGGAGATAGTGCGATCGCCAACCCGTTAAATTGGGGGAGGCATATGTCCAGCATTGGACGTCCTTGAGGTGATATGGTGGTGGTGGGTGTCCTGTAGGTTCTAATCTAGTATACAATGGTAGGAACGACTTACTCTCTAACAGCCAAGGCGGATCTCGCCGTGGTCTCAGCAGCTAACTTTGTTCGCCCGTCGACAAACTCCTTTATTGCATCCTGTATCTGCTGGTCTAGGATCGGCTCTTCTTGTTCCATGTCTAACGCTGCTTGCTCTTCTAATGATAGGTGACTGAAATGATTTTGTATTTTTCAATTGTCTGTGTGTGAAATGTATAATACATTTGTGCTATGTATTTAAGTATATATATATTAAATATATCGTCGTCTAGTACCTATAACACAACCCTTACTATGGGACTAGTTCGATTTGTGTAAAAAATGTTCCATAGTAAGCTCAATAAGGCTTGTGTTATGGGTACCAGACGACGATATATTTAATAGTTATATACCTTAATACATAGAAAACATCAGGAACAAATGTTTCTGCTCACCACAGAAACAAATGCCCTTACCAGGATTTGAACCCGGGACCTCTAGCTTCGTAGGCAGTGTCACTACCAACTAGGCTAAACAGGTAAAAATTATCGATTCAGTTTTATGGTTTTTTTTTCAAAATGGCGGTGCCATGGGTCTGCAGCTCAGAACCGCTAGTACATTTAATGGATTTAACACTTACGCCACTCTGCTAGGATGAACGTTCTGATAGTTTGCGACTAGTGCAAGCTTGGCCTGCTCACCCGTTAGCTCTGTTTTGGCGTCTATGTAAGTAAACGCGGCGTTTGTTAATCTGGAACATATTAAAAATAGTTAGCAAAGACAAATATATTTAATAAAAATAATAATATATATTGGGGGACAATGTTACACAAATCGACCTAGTCCCAAACTAAGCAAGACTTGTACTATGGATACTAGACAACGATATACATACTTATATAGATAAATACCTCTACATAGGAAACATCCAAGACCCAGGAACAAAATATCCTTGCTAATTGCACAAATAATGCCCTGGCCGGGATTCGAACCCGGGACCTCTAGCTTCGGAGGCAGTGTCACTACCAACTAGGATAAACAGGCCATATACATTTAATATTTCATATCCCCCCCCCCCTCCCTCTCCCTTTTAGACATACAGTTAGTAGCACAACTGAACCAATGTCCACTACTTTGATAAGTATCGTCAATTAAAACAAAAAGGGTTAAGAATAATGTTTCCATTGAAACATTATTCGTTAGCATGCATTGTAGGGATAATATGCCGTTATGTAATTTTAGATCAAGATATTGCATTTTGTCTCAAGGGTGACGTTAGCATTGAATCAAATTTGCACCCACCATTTTCTATGGAAGTTTGTCTGATCTATCGGCTGTATCTTAGGAAATTGCCAATAAATTAACATTAATTCAGTCAGCTGTGTTCAGCAAGAATCAATAACAAAACTGTAACACCTTTGAGCAACGACATAAGAGGAGAAAAAAAAAGTTTAGTCCCTCAAGAAACGTGTCAATTATATGTTTTTGTTTAACGAAAAACATTTTTTTTTTTGTATGACGACCCCAAATTATTTAATTGTCTATAACAGTTAATTCTAGCTTCCTTAAAATGAGCACGCAACTGCTTGAATCAGACACGTACTTTTGTAGTTATTGTAGGGTTAGACTCAGTTGAATAAGGTGTCCACCATTCAGTTTCCATACTTATTTACATTGACTCACTTTCGCACCGAACTCTTTGTGGAAAATAATTACCTCCTAAAATATATCTCATCAACATACTTTCCGAATCACTTTTAAGAGACTGAAATTGCCTATTTTAGGTGGTTTCAGTTTTTAGGGTTGTCTTAAAAAAAACAAATTATTAGGAAAATAAATTAGGTTAAAATTTCCAGTTTTTAGGTTTCAGTAGGTAAATAACTATAAATCGTAAGTAATACATTTGTACAGCAGTTTTGTTGCTCATTTCTAGGAGTAATATTGTATATAAAACATTTATATTTTTATATAGTTTGACATCTATTAAATCGAATCCTACTAACATGCGAATATTGACTCACTTATGGTACTAACTGTATATAGGTATCGTTGGCGTGGTAGGCATGGTAATTTTGAAAATATATCTAGTTACACTGCATTTTGGCGGTTATGCGTCTAAATTGTCTAAAAACACAATTATCATAATCCCTTAGGCAGTAATATACACATAAGAAAGTTTATACCTACATAACTATATGACTATATCTCACCTCTCTCCCATAACGCTGGCTTCAACCAACGCACACCGCAGATCGCCATCGGTGACAGTATCACTCTGTCTCTTACTGAACTTGCGCGACACGTACAGGTCGAAGTGAGAACGGTATAGCGCCTGAGCCTGCTTATATGACTCAAACGGACCGAAGCTGAGAAACTTCTTCGCGATTTCCTGCAAAAAAAAAGTTCTGTAAAAAAAAATCTTTTTGGTACAATCTTTGATTACAAATACAAATAATTTTTAACAAAAATAAGAATTATACAGGTAGACAATATCTATCAGACTTCAAACTATTATTAATCCTTTTCTAGGCGTAGTACGTTTCATCGACCACATACGTGTCAATAGAATTTCAATCCTAGTTCTCTGATTTATTTATTTATTGCAACCATGTTCATTATATACAATAGATGTCAGTTTTACAATTGGTAGGTACATAAAAACCCTGTTAGGGTATTGCAAATTGACTTACGTACTAAATTATAATAACAATTGACGACCAGTTTAGCCTAGTTGGTAGTGACTCTGCCTCCGAAGCTAGAGGTCCCGGGTTCGAATCCCGGCCAGGGCATTTATTTGTGCATTTTTCACGGATATTTGTTCTTGGGTCTTGGATGTTTTCTATGTATTTAAGTATGTATTTATCTATATAAGTATGTATATCGTCGTCTAGTACCCATAGTACAAGCTTTGCTTAGTTTGGGACTAGGTCGATTTGTGTAAGATTGTCCCCCAATATTATTATTATTATTATTATTATTAATTACACAATTCCATATTTATAACATATACACCATAATATTAATATAAGGCTCAAATTACATTGCATTTTCGTAAAAAGTAACTCGTCTTGAAATGAATCACCATAACATAACTATTTTGAGTGTTGTACTTATTTTGTTTTTTGTAAAGCCTTCTAGATTGGCGCGGCCTGGTAAATGGTTAACTGTATTTTGGACGCCTGCGAGAGCGAATAACAAAATAAAACGTTGGATTCAATTAAACGTTAATTGGTTGATACAGGTTTATACCTAGTTCAGAAGTCAGAGGCTTCAAAATTGTGTACAACTTTCTGATCAATAGATTATTATTATAAAAAAAAAATTAAATTAAAAACTAAGTTTCTTACAGGTGACTAAAACAGTAACAAAAAGACTGCAGAAGAGGTGTCTATCTCTCACCCATTACCTATTGTAAAACTGGCAACCGTACTTGTCTTCTCGAAGATATCACGGTCCGTAAATAAATGCCATACGATAAAATAAAATAAAATTACCTATTGTACCTGTTCTTCCAGTCATCAACTACTCGTTGAGACGGTTCTCATATTGCAAACACGACTTTATGTTGTATAGTTTAGGAGTTGATATGGCCACCTTCTGTCTCCATCATCAGATCAGCTTGGTGCCATAATATTGCATTATCACCAAACTTGCATTTTTATTTATCATTTTCGGTTAAGGCGAAAGGTAGGGCAAGGCATTCTCAATACAAACGTTGTGCATGTTTTATTCGTCTGTTTTTGCACTACAGCATTTAATTTTATTTTTACTTCTGCATATTGGATATATGCAGAACCTGATGTTGAAATTTAGCGTTATTTCAAAATAATACAAGTTTAAAAAAAACTAAAAATAATAAAAAAAAAACATCAAGCCATAGCTGTAATAACTGTAGCGCAAACACAGACGAAGAATAACGTGCACAAAAATTGTATGGAATGAGCTTGCCTACCCCTTCGCCTTAAAGGATCTGTATACGTAACGTCTTATTTATACACCCTCGGTCCGTGGAGTTCCAGAGCCCATGACTTCTTTAAAGAAGTGGCAAAGAGGTTAGTGGTCACAACTGGTGACCAAAGGGCTGGCAGCTTCCTCGCACAACGCATCAGCGTTGCTATACAGCGAGGAAATGCTGCCAGCATCTTTGTCACGATGCCGCGGGGTGATCCCCTATTTTAAATTATTTATTTTGTAAGTTTTTAATAAGTATAGGTTATTTTATTTCTTTAGTCATTAAGTGTAATTGTGTGTGTGCTAATTGCCCCGATAAATTAAACGGCAAAGTTCTCAGATACGGCTTCCTTCACTGTTACTAACCTTGTCAGTGTGCGCGCTGCTATACAAACTTAGGCTGTCAGCTATAACATCCACCACACTCTCTTTAAGTGCCTCGAGCTCGCCGGCCAGTCCGAGGCATTCTTCCGCCGAGGCTGCCTCGTCTTCAGCAAGCTGGTGTTGAGCAGAGTTGAGCTTGGTGATCTCACGGCTTAGTTCTTCTTTAGCGAGACTGAAATATTTAATAATAAATAATAATAAAGCCTTTTATTTATTTCCAACTTAACATTTTTTTTTTCTTACAAAATTTATTTTCCTATTTAATTATTTTTGTACATAAATAAGTAAATGTTTGGGAGTTTCTATTCTTCTAATCTTGAGTTGGAACCCCTTCTTGGGTATAGGCCTCCTCCAGCCTTTGCCATTCATCTCTGTTTTTGGCTATATCCTTCCATTTCTTCCCAGCAGTGGCTACAATGTCATCAACCCAACGTTTCCTTGGTCGTCCTTTTAGTCTCTTTCCACAGGGCCCCATCCATTGAGTCGCTAGTAAAGTCCACCTCTTATCTTTGTATCGTGCTAGATGACCTGCCCACGTCCATTTTAGTTTTAAGGCTTGATGTAGAGCATCTGTTAATTTTGTTCGTTTCCTTATTGTTATGCTTTTAATTTTATCTATTTTCTTTAATTTAAGGATGCTCCTTTCCATCGCCTTTTGACATGTAGCCAGTTTTGTTTTTGTTTTTGCAGTGTAAGTCCATGTTTGGCATCCGTAAGTGAGAGTGGGAAGAATGCAGGTGTCCATTACTACTTTCTTTGAATGTAGAGAGAAGTCTCCCTTCAGAACTTCTTTCAGAGACCAGTATTTTTTCCAGCCTATTGCAATACGGCGATCGATTTCGTCATCTTTATTTGTATCTTGGAAAGAGACTTGTTTTCCGAGGTAAATGTATGTGTCGACATATTCCAACGGTTTGCCTTTTAGATGAATTGTGCGAGGTTTGCTGTTTGTCATCACTTTTGTTTTGCTTTCATTCATTTTTAACCCTAAAAGTTCACTCTCTATATTTAGTTCTTCTGACATCTGTTCTAAAGCTCTGCTGGAGTCTGCAAAGAGGACTATGTCGTCGGCAAACCTTAGGTGGCTTAAGTATTTGCCAGCCACTATAATTCCTTTCTTTTGCCAGTTCAATTTATTAAATATACTTTCGAGCACGGCTATGAATAGCTTTGGTGACAAAGGGTCCCCTTGTCTTACTCCTCTTTGGATGGCAATTTCTGGTCCTCTATTTTCCAATTTTACTCTGCTGGTACTACCTTCATATATGTTCTTAATAGCTAGTATGTATTTTTCATGGATTTGACAACTATTTAGAGCGCTCCAGATAGCCTTGTGTGATATGCTATCGAAGGCTTTTGCAAAATCAATGAATGCTATATATAAAGGTTTCTTGAATTCATTATATTTCTCCAGGATTTGTGTGATGACTTGTAGGTGATCTGTTGTGGAGTAGCCTGACCTAAAGCCAGCTTGTTCTATTGGTTGAAGTTTGTCTATTGCAGCGCTGATCCGATGTTGCAATGTAAGTGTGAACAGTTTGTAGACGCTTGACAACAGGCTTATAGGTCTGTAGTTTCCAATGTCCTTCGGGTCGCCCTTTTTGTATAGTAGGATGATGTCTGACTTTTTCCATTGTTCTGGTACTTGTCCAGTATCTAGAACTTTATTAAATAGAAATGTCAATGGTTTTGTCAGAAAAACAGCACCTAGTTTTATGGCTTCATTCTGGATTCCGTCTGGCCCTGGACTTTTGGCAGATTACAATTTTTTTATTTGTTTAGCTAATTCGGTTTCATTTATTGGTACTATGGTTTCCTTGTCTGAGTAATCTAGTTCGCTTCTATTTGTGTTGCAGTAAACATAGGTTGTATCATCTTTTTTATATAAGGTTCTATAGAATTCCGTGGCACATCTTATTATTTCTTGTCTTGAGTTTATTTCTTTCGAGTTAGATTTTAAGTTTGGTATCCAGTTCTTATGTGTAGATAGTTCCTTGTACGCTCTTTTTGTACTTCTGTATAATTTTATATTTCTATTTATTATTTTATTTCTATGTTTTTGATAATCTTGCTTTATGGCCTTGTTCGTTTTTTTTGAATAAATTTCCCAGTTCTAACTTCGAAAAAAATATTTAGTTGATAAGAATTCGATTTTTTACAGCAAAAGATTGTATTCCTCTAATTCGAACCAAGCGCTTTGCTTCATCGTTTATAATGCACACTTCTAAGGTTTGGAATTCTCTGCCGGCGTCTATACGTGGGCTGTTCCGAAAGTTTTTAGCTGCTCTCACTCTATTCATGCGGTATATTTTTTATTTACACCATTATGTGGGTAATTTCAATAGTTATGAGCTGAGATAAAATCGTTGGTAAGTTGTATTCCTCTAATTCGAACCAAGCGCTTTGCTTCATCGTTTATAATGCACACTTCTAAGGTTTGGAATTCTCTGCCGGCGTCTATACGTGGGCTGTTCCGAAAGTTTTTAGCTGCTCTCACTCTATTCATGCGGTATATTTTTTATTTACACCATTATGTGGGTAATTTCAATAGTTATGAGCTGAGATAAAATCGTTGGTAAGTAGCAAGTATTTTTTCACAACATTTCTTTTACCAAAAGGCCTTTTGTATGGGCATTTAAAAAAATGCGAAAATAGTACTATTTTTGATACCTAAAAATAGTTTTGGCAACGAAATCCCTAACAGCTGTAGTGGAAACTGCCCGGGATAACTTCCTAACTTAGTTTTGCTGATTTTAATTTAAAATCAGTAAATGATTTTATTTTATTTAAGTCTTTTTGTGATGATGACCAGTCCCTAGTCTCGCGACCTAGACTAATATTCGACACACCTGCTCACTGTCGCTAATTGTCATGCAATCGAAACAGATTACGTGGGTAGAGACAGGGAAGATTCATAGTTTGCGGTGTATAAAATTTCGTTTAGTTGTGGTGACGTATTAATCAAAATTGGCCCGCAACACAAAATTGGTATTGTGACCCGTTCATCGCATATTAGATAGGGCTGTTGACACGTCGTACTTAAAATACAATAAAAGAAAACCCAAGCGTCTTTCATCAACATCAGTTTCACCCCAACACATATGTATTGAAATTAACCGCATAATGGTATCATTAAAACATATATGGCATGAATAGAGTGAGAGCAGCTAAAAACTTTCGGAACAGCCCACGTATTTTCGAGTTCATACAACCTGGACCTTTTTAAGGCACGAGTGAATAGGCATCTTCTGGGTGAGTTCGCTTCATCGTCGGTCTCATCTTTGCCCCCTGGCTAGATGCTGGCCAAGGGCAATCCCATTTTTAATAAATAAATAAAAAATAATCGACAGTGTTTTTGCACAGGTATATAATTAAATCGAGGTCAAATAAGATGGTTTACAGGAGAGAGATTATGCATGAGAAAAATGCGAAATGATAATTTTTAGTTGCCCAATAAATATTAAAAGTGTCATCAACTATTTGTACGCGAGTGATGCTGCCGGCACAGCAGCCCAGCAGCATGGCATTATATAATAATGATAAATAAAAGGAGCGTGGACTACAACTGGCCTATCCAGGAGAGGGGTGTACTGTAGAGACTATTACGAGTATAATGAAAAAGAAAATAACTTACTCATTCTGCTTGACTAGATCCCTGATGACATTCTCCTGCTTCTCCAACATCTTGAGCCGCTCATTCTGCATCTGCACATCCGTCTTGGTATCCTGCACCGATTCCTGGTCTCCCGGTAAACATAAACCTTGGAACTCCTCTTGTAGAGACACTATGTAGGCCTCCAGGTCTTCAGGTGAGAGGAGGTTCTGCTCAATTTCTGCATATCTGTTTGGCGAAGACTGAAGTCAGTCATTCACTTAGGCATGTAATTCTGAATAAGTCTTTATCTTATTAAGGTCTTGATTTTGATATGTTGAATAAAATATGCCGTCTTACTATTATATTTGCTGATTATCTATATTTTTAATTGCCTTTTCAGCTTGGAGGTTTATTTTATTTCTTACTTAGTAATGGTGTACCTACTTATAGATGTCCATTTAATAAATATTTCTTTCCATTTGCTATAATTATGTTTGTTTATTTTGTTGTTTTGTTTTACGTTTTACTATATAGAGCCTCGTACACTGTTTTAATGGAAGATTCACAAGGCTTCTATATAACGATCTTACTTTCATTTAATTATTCTACATCTTTATCAGAAGTCATATTTATGTGTATGACTCCTAATTTGTAACAAATTTTAAAATTTCTTCGCCTTAAAATTTCTACATGAGATTCTGGTATACTGAGATCAATTTCCATTCCTTTCCCTTCATTTGTATGTTTGTATCTATAGTCTATAACTGCCCACTGAGCCATAGAAAACCATCGACTATTCATGCGGTCTAAATGTGATTTTATTTCATCTACCGTGCCCTCGGCAACAGGTATTACAACGGTCCCTATTGGGGTATTCATTGATGCTGCTGAAACAACTTTAAGGGTACACCCTTCAAAGGCAGTAATGTTAGAGACAGTTTCTTTCAGCCACGCGTAAGTAAATTCATCATAACAATTTAATCTAACACCTTGAGGTATTATTTTAGGAGAACGCTCAAATACTGGTGGTAAATTATTGTTAGTATCCTTAAGATATTCACAGAGCTTCTTTTCTATTTCGTTCTTCACTAGTATACATTGTTCATTAGTAAGGCTTTTCGTGTTAGCAGATATAACATTTACTGACAAATGACTGAATTCTGGTTCTTGATTATTCGTTAATGAGTTCTCTAGGCAGGACCTTTTACTAAGTGAATCATTATTAACGTCAGAATGTCGACGTTTTGATGCTCTTCTTCCAGTTTCCGTCTCAATAACATTGGTGTTTTCATCTACTTCAGAGTCTAACTCAATTATTTCATTATTCTCTACAATAATAACGCTATCATTGTCTGCTTCTCTATTTACCACCTCATTCACTGCTTTATTTGCCTCTACGTTAGCTGCTCTATGTATCCTTTTCCATTTCTTTCTTCTAGCATCCCTATTGATTATAGCTTGCAAATTCTGAATTACAGTATTTATCTTTACATCACTACCCGTACCATTACTCTGTGCTATATATTCATCTAAAAGACCTGAATCTTTCACTAGCCTTATTCTTTCCGCCGTTTGCTTGTGCAGCAATTTCGTCAACCTCTTCTCTCTCAAATTATTCCTACGATTTTTGTTTTGTATAGTTCTGTTCATAGTTGTTCCCACGAGTCGGGTCGATATGTAGGTCGCTTGCGGGGTGACGCCCATCCCCACAAGAAGGCATTACAACGACGTTTGCCAGCTCCGTCGAGGTCGGCGCTAGCGACTGGATTCCCACCAGCCATGCAACCCTTCGGCACGTTCCCACCTTGGGTTTGGGGTGATTTTTTATTGAGGTTGTCTTCCTCGCGACCCGGGCGGCTAAGCCAAGGTCCTCGGACTTTGAAAGTTAACGAGATGATGTCAAATACAAGACCATAGGAAATTTAAAATGGATGGGAATGGGGGAACTTTTATAAACTTTTATTTTTAGTGTGATTGCTAAGGTATATTCAGACACATTTATCCCAAATGAATGCCATTTCTGCCATTGCATGAAACAAGAATTACATTCATTCCCTGTTTTTTATTTAAAAAAGAAAAGCAATTTGAAGAATTGTGGGCACCCTATAATAAAATTGCAAATGACCTGTAATGTGCAGTGATTAATGACTAAATTGTGTAATATATTTTTTAAATTCCTTTAGATAAATGAATTAATATTGGTGTGTTTAGTAAAATTTAAAACAAATAAGTACCAAATCTAAGAGTTATATTTGACATCCTAAAGTTTGCGGTGTTAATGCAAACTGACTAGTTCCTTTGCCATCAATTAGGAAGATTCTAAAATAGTATTCTATTCATATAATGACTCATTGTGATCTTATTTAAAATAATGCATGACAAAAAATGGAAAAGCGATATTGAAGCATAGATATGGTTAAGTAGTAACTAGTGGCGTAGCGTTCAAAGAGCTATGTTCCAACAGGCTTAAAATTTTAATAACATTAGCTTTTGCCTATGAAAATGTTTGATGCCACGCCACTTAGTTACAACTAATAGGAAATGAAAGAAGTCTTCATGTAAAGAACTTAGCAAGAAAAGGACTACTACAAATTTAAATTAAAGATTCTAGAACGTTCCTAACTGATGCCCAGGGTACACCGGCACTATGGTTGATTTTATTTATTCTATAGACAATAAAACTAGGTTTTATTGTCTATGTTATAAAGAATATCAACCATAGAGCACGCGGGGAGGTGAACTAGTAAGTACCCCAAGTATGAAGCGTGGTTAGTAGCGATGAAGGGTGTTTCCTAATTTTGTGAAATGTAAAGAGTACAATTTGGACTAAAAATGGAAAGAATGTCTAAATGTGTAATGGGTCATACGAGGGTGGTTAGATAAGTAACTTGTTTCGGATACCGATAGATGGCGTTAGTGTAATCTATGTAACTATTCACAAAGATTATTTAATCAAGATAATTTATCTGTGGCCAAATGTCATTTTTGGCGGGAATTTTAGATTTGACAGTAGTTTAAACAAAAGTGATCGGAGTAGCGCGGCAAAATGGAGAAAATAGGAATTCGTGGTGTAATTCAGTTCTTTTTTTGGAAGGTAAAACTGCAAAAGAAATCCATGAAAGGATTTTACCTACATTGGGTAGCTCGTGTCCTTCCTATGAGACAGTTCGACTTTGGGTGAATGAGTTCAAGCGAGGCAGGACAAGCATTGATGATGCACCTCGTCCTGGAGCCCCAAAAACGGCGGTTGTACCCGAAATAGTCGATAAAATCCATGATTTGGTTTTAACCGACAGAAGATTGAAGGTACGCGAATTAGCTGAAGCCACAAACATCTCTTCTGAGCGGGTGCATTTTATTTTGCACAACGAACTGCACATGAAAAAGCTGTGTGCAAGGTGGGTGCCGCGGCTGCTCACTCCAGAACAAATGCGTGTTCGTATGCGAACATCTGCGGATAATCTCCAGGTCTTTGAAAGAAATCCAACAGACTTTATTCGCCGTTTTGTGACAATGGATGAAACCTGGATTTATCACTATATTCCGGAGACGAAACAACAGTCCAGACAATGGGTTGGTCGTGGTGAGCCAACTCCAAAGAAAGCCAAGGTCATTCCATCAGCTGGAAAAGTGATGGCATCCGTTTTTTGGGATGCAAAGGGGATTCTCTTAATTGATTACCTTGCGAAGGGAAAAGCCATTACTGGGGCATACTATGCATCACTGTTGGACCAATTGCATGCGGCGATAGCCGAGAAACGGCCAGGTTTGGCAAGAAAGAAAGTAATGTTTCACCATGACAACGCACCGGTGCATTCAAGTCGTGTCGCTGCACAAAAATTGTCGGAATTACGGTTTGAACTCCTTCCTCACCCCGCTTATTCCCCGGATTTGGCCCCGTCGGACTATCACCTATTCCCCAAACTCAAAATCTTTTTATCGGGGAAAAAGTTTAACTCCAACGAAGATGTGATACAGGAGGTAAACGCGTATTTCGAGGACCTCGAAGAAACGCATTTTCGTGAAGGCATCGAGAAGTTGCAGAAACGTTGGGGCAAGTGCGTCGAGCTTCGAGGGGACTATGTCGAAAAATAAAATATATACAATCGCTCAAAATTTTTTTTTTCATATCAAACCAAGTTACTTCTCAAACCACCCTCGTATCATATAGGTCAATTCACAAGAGCTGGCGCGGAAAATGTATGAAACTGTCATTAATTTCATAGACATTTCGCGCCAGCTCTTGTGAATCGACCTATACACAGATTAAGGTTTGCATCTTTCCTGTTTAAAGCCAAATTTTTAACCCCCGACGCAAAAAGAGGGGTGTTATAAGTTAAACGTGTCTGTCTGTGTAACTGTGTATCTGTCTGTGGTATCGTAGCTCTTAAAAGGATGAATCGATTTTCGTTTAGTTTTTTTGTGTCATCTCATACATAATTTTATCCCGAGTGTTCTTAGCCATGTTTATAAAAATCTGTTCAGCCGTTTTTGAGATATTGAGCTTTGATATGAAAATGTCGGGGGTTTTTCAACTTTTCTAAGTTGTAGTTATTGGTTTACTCATAATCCACATCAACAGCATCCATGTTTCCATCTAAAACTTATGTAATAATAGTCGATTTTATGACAAGGGTCTAAAATAAGCGATATAAATAGTTCGAGGGGTAATATGGCTTTTAGATCAGAGTTATACACTCTGCATTTCAGTTCGATTGCGAGCAAATAAATAAACAAAAATTATCCTTCCAAAAGGAACAACAAATTTCACAGCGAACATGTGTATAATTTGGAGGCAATGGCGGCATCTTTCTTTTAAACTGCTTTGACATGTACAAAATACAGACACTGGTTTGAGTAGGTTAAAGACACCACGAATAAACGCCTCTGACCTGCTTCCTGATTGGTCGATTTTAGTTTAGCTGTTTTCTGGTTGGTTGATATCAAATACAAAGCTTTTTTTTTAATAGTTAAATTGTGATTGTTGAATTTAATATGGTGCAGTGTTTTGATGGATCCAATTAAAATGTTTTGTCAATTATAAATATGTATACATATTTTCCCTAGGGGTTAAAAGTAAAGCCCTGCTTGATAAGTCTAATATGACACACTTTTCGAGCATGAGAAGTGAAAAATTATGATTTTTTATTTAGGAGCGAGTTTGAAGGCCGACTGAGTATGACCTAGATGTTAACAAAGTCAAATAAGAAAGTCAGTAAACAAAGCAGTGTTACTAGACGGCATCTTTAACTGTGGCCTTTCCATTTACTAGCCAAAACAGGGCTCTCTAATCTCTTGTTTTTCACGTGTTAGTAAGAAAATAGAAAGAGACGAAATCTTTTTTAATAGAGGCTTCGTAGCTTTAAGATAAGAGGATATTAATTTAAGGTGGTGCAGGGACTTGATGATAGAATGGATACAGGCCCCTCATAAAGTATAGTGGTTTACCGCGTAACAACAAATATTAAAAACCAGCCAAGTGCGAGTTGGACTCTTTGCCGTTTTTATAGATAATGGTACGGAACCCTTCGTGCGCGAGTCCGTCTTGGCCAGTTTTTTTATTAAAGTTATATTTAGCACAGTACAATAAAGATTAACAGATTTGATTCGACGGCCTGTTTAGCCTAGTTGGTAGTGACTCTGCCCCCGAAGCTAGAGGTACCGGGTTCGAATCCCGGCCAGGGCATTTATTTGTGCATTTTTCACGGATATTTGTTCTTGGGTCTTGGATGTTTTCTATGTATTTAAGTATGCATTTATCTATATAAGTATAAATGTCGTCGTCTAGTACCCATAGTACAAGCTTTGCTTAGTTTGGGACTAGGTCGATTTGTGTAAGATTGTCCCCCAATATTTATTTATTTATTTATTTATTTAAATAAAATATACCCACCATGCATGATGTTAAGTATATTCAAAAAGACTGAATATTTTTTCAAGGAAATAGTTATGTTGCAGTCACCAAAAGAAGCTAGAATACATAATTTTTAGATATCAATCTGGCACAGCGGCTCAGCATAGCCTGTATTGATGATGATGATTACGGGCCAGGGTCACCCCTAGAGTAAAGCGGATGGAGCGCCCGATAGGAGCCGGGCACCGGGATGCCCAAAATGCCAAAGAGGAAAAAAAACAAGCAAAAGATACTAACAAGTTACAGTAATTTTTTTTGTTCTCTCCTTTTTCTTTTTGTAATTAGTAACTAAAATTGTAACAATTTGTTGCTATGGAGGAGCGGGGCTTCCTGATACAGGTATTGCATACTTAATAGGAAGCCCCTACCTTGTAATGTATATAACACTCGTTTTCTTACGTAAATAAGCTCCTTTTTACATGAATTGCTTCTGGTCAGGGATTAAAGCCAGTGCTGCAATGATGCAATAACATTCATAGGAACAACCGTGAACAGATTAGGACTAACCCGATTATACTAACTAACCATTGGTCTAAGTAAGTAAAAAATTCACTAATATAACTTATGCTTCCTTTTATATAAAATCTGTAAACACAACACAACCCAAAATGATATATTTACAGCAAGGGTGGCATATTGAATCCTGAGTGAAGCGGAAGATTCTACAATAGAACCCTGAGCATAGTGAAGGGATTCTAAAGTAGAATATTGAGTGTAGCAAGGGTTTCAAGTGTTTATTTATTTATTTGTTCATTAAGGATCACCAACAGATAACACATAATACAATGTTTTTATATTAATTACACAGTTCGTGATAGATGCTTATCCAATTATAGGCAACCACTGCTAACATTATCCAATTATAGGCAACCACTGCTAACATTTAGTAGTTTATGCCCAAGATGGAAATAATTTTCCTACCAAGTGACACATACTGCTTTACACACCTTCTACGAGGAAAAGAGTCATTGGTTGCCTTCAAATGTGTGTGTACTTCCATGAGGTTTCCATTCTACTTTATTTAAAATCTAAAACTACATTTTTTACTCATATACATTGCATAAAATATTGTGTCAAAAGTATGATTCGAGCTAAGTTGACACATACTGCTTCACACTCCTTCTATGACAAAAAGAGTAATTGGTTGCCTTCAAATGTGTGTGTATTTCCGTGAGGTTTCCATTCTACTTTATTTCAAATCTAAAACTAAATTTGTTGCTCATATACATAGCATAAAATATTGTGTCAAAAGTATGATTCAAGCTAAGTTGACACATACTGCTTTACACTCCTTCTATGACAAAAAGAGTAATTGGTTGCCTTCAAATGTGTGTGTATTTCCATGAGGTTTCCATTCTGCTTTATTTAAAATCTAAAACTAAATTTGTTGCTCATATACATAGCATAAAATATTGTGTCAAAACTATGATTTGAGCTAAGTACCATATTTTAAAATATTTGTTGGAAGAGCGGGGCGTCCCAACACAGGCTCTGTAAACCTAAAAGGGCCACCCCGAAACTGTAAATCTATGTAGTCTGCTAGTGTTAATAAAGAAATTTTGTGTTCTTAATAAGGGAACAAAAGTATGACTTTGATCCCTCTTTTAAGGGCAACAATGACTTCTGAATAGCATGTGATAAAACCAAATTTAAGCAAACATCCTTCATCATAATGATTCAGGTTCCCCCTGAGGTTGGAAGGTAAGATGGCAGTGCTTCCATAAAAACTAGTGCCTACACTAATTCTTGGGATTAGATACAGGACCCCAGACATCCTTTAGGATGCAACATTACTGGCATTATGCTAAGATGATGATGATGATTACTTGTTATTTAAAGAGCAACAAGACACAGCACAAATAATAAATTATTGTAGTTTGATGCATTCAGAATTATCATTCAAATTACCAATTAGAAGCTATTTTATAAACCTATTCAAAATGGCATCACTTCATATGAGCAATCTGTGTTATGCATTTCACATTTCATTTGCCAAGCTATAAACTTGTGCCGGGACGAAAGGGGTTGCCAGCCAGATAGATCTGAGGCGGGCAACCCTATATCTCCTGCAGAGGTATGTATAGTGCTTTTCTCAAACATGCAATGAAATAAACAACAAAAAAATCAAAGTTTAATATGCATAGTGGCAGAATGTCATGATACCGGTGCCACAAATTTATGTGAAATGGAAATTAAAAGCCTAGGCCTGCAAGATTTGTATGAGATTCCATTAACAACCTCTTGTCCTAGCCACACCTAAAACATCATACTTTGCAGCCTATTATAAGGACCACAACATCAATATTTCATTACATGTTTGAGAAAAATAAATAATTGTCTAGAGTGCCTTAAGTTATGTTAGCTTTGTATTCTAACAATCGTGAAAGTTGTACGGTTACAGAAAAAAAAATAGGAACTAAACGGTGAAATTAATCATTTAAAAAAAATGTTATGCCAAACATTAGTAAACTCTAAATACGCCAATTACGTCTTTATATTCCCATATGAGGTACGGAAGTGAAATAAAAATTTCCACGGACATATTTATTCGAGAATACTCTTTAGTGATGTCAGTAATAGAAATAACGGATAGAAATCTATTTACCTGTATTTCTCACGGGCACTTAACGCGTTGGAATGATCCAAACTGTTGTAAAGCCATTGTAAAATACCGGAAAGTTCGGAATCGTTAAACATCCACTCAAAGGATTTTCTGTCGCTCTCGACCTCTAAACTTTGAAGGAAAGGCAGGAATTCTTCGTCACTGATGTAATTTGATGGATTCATTCTACAAATAAACAAATAAATAACTATTTTAGTGGATTCTACTACTTCACACGAAAAACCGTTAATAAGAATTCTTCGAATGAAATGACAATTCAAGATGTCAAAGTAAAAACCATAGACTAGACACGCAGCGTATTTTTCTTGTGAGAAACGGTCAAAGCAATTTGATTTTAATTTTAACGGAAAATAAACCGAAATTGAGAGACTGAATGGTTTTTAATAACTATAGAGCTTAAAGAAGATTAATTAATGTTAAAAATTAAACATGACTGTATCTGAGTGGCTAGTATGATAGCTTATACCGTCACGATTTATGTGACGTTTCAGTACATTTTGGCCATATAACGTGACGGTATAAGCTATCATACTAGCCGGGCTGTAGACTACAGCTACGGAACATAACAATGTGTATGTTCAAAAATCATAACTAGATGGCGCTATACGTTTCGTAGTTCGGTGCTCTAGGTTCGATCCCGGTCAGGGCATATATTTGTGTGAAGATTATGAATATTTGTTTCCGAGTCTTTGATATTTTCTATGTATTTATTAGTATCTACTAATTAAATATATTATCGTCTAGTAACCATAACACAGACAAGAAATAAGCCTTCTTGAGCTTACTATGGGACTAGTTCGATTTTTTTTATAAAATATGTCCTCCTAATAAGATCTAAGCAGTGTCTATCAGTATGACCTTCAGTGCGTGATTCAAGGATTTCCTTTTGACAGTTTTCTCTTGAAGTTTGTAGTGATTAGAGTGGGCTGAGATGAATCGTTTGTCATATTTAGTGATTACCGATGAAAGTGATGAATGGTAAATGATTAACCGAATCTATTTTAATGCCAAACCGCTACTGTACCTATATCCGAATTCCGCGACAATAGTAATTTCACACTTCATTCGTTTGTATAGCCTGACCAGTAGCTATTTGGACCTGGGGTGCTACCACGAACTTCGAAAATCGAACTTCGTATCGTACCGCCCCTTTTCATCATATAGCGTATAACACGAGATTGAAAGGGACGGCACGACACGAAGTTCGAAGTTCGCGGTAGCACAACTGAGATAATGTCGCTGCTAACAGCATGTTATATGGCAATATTCTGTTCGCGACCCTAAGACTGCATAAATCTACACCCTATACGCATATCACACAAAATCAAAGAAGAAAAGATAATATCATACCAACAATTTCAATAAACACGACCTTTGCAAGCAGGCAATACAGTTTTAAATCGGCTAAATTATACAATTTCTTAAATAAGCAAATCAATATGCATCACCTATTATATTACGAATGTAAAAACTCGATAACAAACTGGTTAAAACCAAAAAGCTACCACGAAATAGAAAACCTATTTTAGTTAAAATATAAAATTTACACACACACAAAAACACCTTCATAAAACACACTGCACTTTTAAAAATATTTATTCAGCAATAGATAGTTATAATATACTTACTATTTCTTTGTAAGATGGATTGTTACGTAATATGTAAAGATTGTTAAAATATTCTTAGAACTGTTCGTTTATTTCATCTGATCCTATGTTATTTCTAGCATAGTAATCTTTGGATTACTTAATTTTTTGTTAATCTTATTCTTTACAATTGTATTGTATTAATGAAGAGCGGTGCCTCTTAACACAGGTATAACTTACTTAAAAAGAGGCATCAACAGCTGTTTTTGTAATGTGTAATAATTGTGATTGAATAAAATTATTATTATTATTATTATTATTATTATTATTATTATTATTAATAATAAACATACGTCATGTATAGTCGGGACAGTGTGTATTGGCTTTCTTGGTCACCTACCTTTTTATAAATATTTTATTGAGTCTTTTTAGGGGTCCGTAGTCAACTAGAAACCCTTATAGTTTCGCCATGTCCGTCTGTCTGTCCGAGCTCTGTGATGGTTAGCACTAGAAAGCTACAATTTGGCATGGATATATAAAACAATAAAGCTGACAGTCGTAAAATAAAACCTAATATTTTTTTTGATTGGTACCTCTCCTACACGTAAAAGGGGATGAATTTTTTTTGCTTCAACCCTATGGTGTTGGGTGTTGTTGGAAAGGTCTTCATCAAACTTTTTTTGATATAGTGAATGTTTTCGAAAATAATGACTACAAAAGAAAAAAAAAACAGCCCTCTAACTTTTGAACTATGAGTCCAAAAAATATGAAAAAAAGTAAAGCTTATAAAGACTTTCAATTAAAACTATAGCGGATATGATCAGTTAAGCTCTTTTTAAATTATCATAAAGTCTTCTTTTCTAAGTAAAAGTCGTATGAAACGCTGCGAAAGTGTTCCCTTTTGCTTGCTATTGATTTTTTAAAATTAATTTCATTGGGCAAGTACGGAACCCTACACTGAGCATGGCACGACATGCTCTTGGGCATTTTTTTTCATTGGCGGCAACGACGGTAACGTTATTTTCTTTTTATACATTGAATAAAAAAAGTGTACTTTAACACGTACAATTCAAACAATCTTTCCAATTCAATCAATCCTTACTATAATATGAAATGTCAGTACTACCGGTAATGTCAACAACTAATTTCAAAACATTGTGTGATGGAATATTAGTCAATCCTTCGTCCTTTTATTGTTTTAAATAATTAATAATATTCACAATAAGCTTTGTGGACAACGTTTTGGATGATTTTCGGCTTATTTATTTTTATAATCACGAAATATTTTGTCTGGATATAAGTTTGTTTACATCGAAGACATTCGATGACTTCTGACGTCTGTTGTCAAAGAGTATCTCTTGCCATTAAAATAAATTAGTACCACTAAAAATCCGCAACATGGCCCGGTCCAAATAGACGCTGGTCAGGCTATAATTTCAATATTTTTATCGTAACGTATTTTATTATGGTTACAAAATTCACTAATTTGATCGATTTCTATCAACTTGTGGAAATGTTATGAGCTGAATCAAACCGAAAGCTTTAGTCGCTACACTAGTTTTAAAACAAAAAATTGGTTGTTTGTAAAGTAGGTTTACGATCGAGATGTTTACGTGATAACGTCTTACTTCACTTGCACTTCACTTATACCTGCGATCGCGCTCGTGAGGTTTTGGTGTGACACAAGTTTCTGAACATGTCACCCGACTAAAACGATTTTAAAGACGTTATCACGTCAAAAAGATATACATTTAAAACAAGAAAGACACAGTGCGTAACTGTTTTAATAGTGAATTATTGTCATAAATTACTACGGAATTGTGATAGAAAAAAGACCATTCATTTGATTGCTTCTCTAAAACGCGTATTATAACTTATTATTCTTATTAAGGACTGCCGCAGTTACCTCATAGAGCTTTGGCAAGTTCAGAGCATCATCGGTAGTTAATATCTTACATTTTAAAAACATTACGTACCAACTTATGTTGTTCTTATTAGTCCAATTTTTCTTTTGATTTTGCGGTATGGACGCCTAGACTAGTATTTCATTATGTTGTAGTACTAACGCACGCATACATCAACCCCGCGCCAATGCGGACACCACAGAACACTTTTTCTACTCTGTGGGATGACCTTGAACTTGCCAACGTTCAAGAGCGAGGATGTGCCGAAACGGTGGTTCACGAATCGCGATTGGACAACTGCTTGCTTCCGCGTGTCACTTCAACTGAATGATATACAGTTTAATCGGCAAGGGAATTTGGTTTGCTGATTGGAAGATGGCTGGATAACATTCAAGTATCAACCGGAGTGTAGTAGTTTTGTTAAAATTGTTTTTATGTCATTTTTATTAATCCCTGCTATGTTATGCTTGAATACTCTCGATATTTCGTCATTTAGTTCATAATACCCGTTATAGAAGCTGCGAGCCAGATACTGAGTTTTCGTGGTAAGAACGAGTTATATTCTGTAATAGTGTCACCGCCACTTATGCTGCATGGCGGGCATACCCTGGTGGTTTTAGACGGTAGTCCGGCCGGTTCCCGGGAGTCCGTCATACCTGTCCTAGTATATATAGGCGGGAAGCGTAAATGCATTTCCCCTTTCAGAGATGAACCGAGTACTTCTATGCTTTGGGGCATATCTGTGTCAAGCTTTGAGCCAAAGTCCGTTTAGCTTGTGACCTTCTGACACCTACTATATTGACAAAGAGCTAATACTACAAAGATCTAAATAGTTTCCGTTCTAGATTGTTACGATTATATTGTCATTTAATATCCAGGAGAAGGCCTGCAAGCATCCAGCAGCATTACATATTTTAAGATAAAGTAAGTCGATTTAAGATTCTCCCATGTTTGGAAGACCAACCACCAAACCCACTTTCGTTTCCTATAAACGTGTCAAGACGAAGTTGAAGATCTATCGAGCTGCAGCCATTGTGCACAGCCTGTTCAGAGTTGCTTCCGTTTGCTTTCCAGTGCACATGTCCGTTGTTCCATTCGGCACGACATTTTATTAACTTGGCTACCATCGTCTACCTTTAGGACAGCATCGGAAAGCCTGCGGGATGTTATTATACGGATGATATTATGTACATATACTAGAATTCTTCCGACGGGGAAAAAATCAATTATTCAGACCCCTATTTCACCAAGGTGATGGATATCACCCATGAATATGATGGTCTGATGGATAATTTGGCATAGGTACATTTTGGATTTAGAACATATTTGCTCTATGGTAAGATACCTACGTAATGTTTGATTTTGTCCCAGAGATGTACGAAGACTTGACATTGTTCGGTGACAATTGTCAGGTTGCTTAAATAGAGGCCAGATGACATTCATTGATTTGGTTGAGTATCTATATATATCTATCCATCATTTCATATATTTGACTCCTCGCATGCTTTGCAGTTAAGTGTTATTGTCTTATATGGATAGAACGTATGAAAATTAATTAATGATGATTTGATGATAATGAGACACCAAAAAGTGAAGATGATGGCCCGTCCAAGATAGATTAGAATGAAGAATGCTGCAACGGTAGAGGACACATTATATGGCCGAATTGTATTGAAACGTCACATAAAACGTGACGGTATACGCTATCGTGCTAGCTAGGCAGGCCTAGCCTGGCCTGCTCTGCCTGAAGGGTATCTCATTCATCATTAATATTAATAGTAATATTAATGACTAGCTGTTGCCTGCGAATTCGTCCGCGTTTTCGCTCCTATTGGTCGCAGCGTGATGTTATATAGCCTAAAACCTTCCTCGATAAATGGACTATCCAATACAAAAAGATTTTTTTAATTCGAACCAGTAGTTCCTGAGATTAGCGCGTTCAAACAAACAAACAAACTCTTCAGCTTTATAATATAAGTGTAGATGAATGAGAAACAGAAAAGAGTTAGAAGCAGGTCTTCCAATATAAAACAAGACAGTGGAAACAGTACCAAATACAGTACCGACCACATAGGAAGTAGGCGACATCGAGTACCCTCCGCTTCATTGTCCCCTTAGCTACAAAAACAATGGACTGCCTTACAATGCCATTGTTGTACGATTCTGAATCGTAATATCAACGAGGAGGATGTGAATTTTGATAACACTACAGTAGAATAAAGAGAGCTCTTCACGTTCGAATTTGAACTTTCTTTAATAAGTGTTTAATAGATAGACAAAAGTTAAATTAACATGTGTGGGCTATTTCAAATGTACTTAGAGTGATTTAAGAATAAGTTTGTCAAAAGTTTCATTTTTGGTAGAAGTCTTGCTTTATTTCCGTACCTTTTTGACCGAGCGATCGAAGCGAGCGAAGCGTCTCCGTTCCAACTTTCGACAAATTATTTCTTATGTCTGTCTGTCTGTCCGGGTGTTTTCCTCTACGTGTCACATTTTTCAACCGATTCTCGTGAAATTTTGTTAGCAGGTTCGATAATTATATAGAATTTTGTGTCGAGACAGTTTTTCGAAATTTTGATATTCATTTTTCTTGCGAGGTCTACCGCGCACAGAGCCACTAGTTCTACATTCATCAACATTTAAAGGGTCCCGATGAGCTCAAACACGACAGGTTTATCGTGTGTATTTTAGGAGTTAATAAAGTTAGCCAGTGCAGTACATGTACAGTGCGACACAAAAGAGTAGAAATTAAGAAGTGGCAACACTGTAGTGTCGTCCCTTTTTCCTAGATTGATTTGAAAGGAATGACACGACAGTGTTGCCACTTTAATTTCTACTCTTTTGTGTCGCACTGTGCCTTCTGTTTCCATCATAAGATCAAGTTCGGTGGTGTCATAAGTCATGATATTGCATTGTCACCAAACTTACATCACAAGTATGCTAAATTTCAGCTCTATCGGTTGAGGTGAGGTTAACTGCTTTAAAATTCAGTTGCAAGATATGACCCAAACATACAAGCATGCAAGCTTGTAATAAGTAAGCAAGCAAAACTTTGTAATGATAGAGGAAGGTATTTAGTCCTTTTTATTCAACTAAAATATGAAATATATAGGTACTTACCTGTAATTCGTTATAAATGTCTGATAATTCCTGGAATTTATCGGTAGAGTATTCTAATTCACAATAATTCCAGTGAATGTACGAAATTATATCGTAGTTACTTGTATTAGTTGTATTTCATCTCTTGTAGATGGTTGCAGGTACACTGTGTAGATAGACGGATAGACAAAAAATAAGGTTCCATTGGTTGGTAGGTACTTCGTTTTGGTATTTTTTGGCAGAGAACACTAATCCACAATTCAATTCAATTTACTCAAGAGTGAGTAAATTGTTTTTTTTACTCTTGTATTTGAACAGAAAAATACATCTTTCAAAATGACCAATCCAGTGGGGCCTCGTGGGACACGGAGCTATTATCACATGATACACTATTATGACGTGAATACTGATGGATATTGAAGCAAATGTAAAACAATTTTGAATACCGCGATAATATTGACATATTACTATTGTGATAATAGGTACTAACCTTGTAAAGAGCCACAGGCGAGAAAATTATATTTATTAAAAAAGACTTATGGTGGAATTTGAGCAAATATTTGTCTTGCATCTCTTTCTTTAATATCACAAAAGAAAGGGAACCATTATGGTGGAACCACACTTCTTTTCTTTTGCCATATTAAAGAAAGAGATGCAACACGAATATTTGCACAAATATCCTCAGTGTTCCACCATTGCTAACATTGATTGGTGTGCGTGCATATCTTGTGCATATAGCCCTTTACCACAGGGTGATAATAACACGATACGCTCATAATTGTATATATTAGAACATAATTACAACAATTATGAAAACCGCAGAGTGATGATATACAGAATGATTCAGGATACGTGAGCAGAACCAACACTACATATATATGCAGTAAATGTTAGTGGATCGTTTAGCATCGTAATTAAGTTAAAGATCCACACCTTTTTCCATTCTCGGCTGAACTCGGTTATGATCTTCGTTTGGTCCATGTTCATCTTAAGACCAACTTCTTCAGAGGCCCACCTTAGATCATCGAGTACTTAAGTTCTCCGTGGTCTCAGTTTTTAAGAAGAATAACCTAACTCCTGTCCCATGCCTTTCAGAATGACTAAATCGAACAGCTTCTAAACTAGATATAAAATTAACTAAAATAATATTTTTATTTTTAATTTTAACAGATCACAATCAGCTATCTTCGAAAGACTAATTAGAATTCACGATCCGAAAGTAGGTACAATTTTGTAAGTTTTGGCACGACCGAAAGGTTCGGCACTTTTTTGGCCGAAACCGAACCTTCGGCCGAAACATGATTTTTAGGCCGAAACCGAAACTTCGGTCGGACACTAGTTCTGTTGCTAAAAATTGTAACAGAAAAAAAAAGTTTTGAGTTTTTTACTCCTTGTATGAAAACCTTAATAATCGCTGTATTTTTTCTCCATTGTAATTTCAAGCAACAGAAACTAATTTCCAGCCTAGATATGCCGGATCTCATTATGTATACAAAGTTTCATGTTATTCCAGCATGGCGTTTTAAAATGAGAGCGAAACTACGTTTGGATTGGAGTACTGAACGTTCTGCGGACTTTTTCTAAAATCATGGTCAACCTTTTTTTTTTGTTGGTGTGAAAATGCATTACGCATACCCCCGGTCCGGGGAGGCCATTGGGGGTTATGTGGGACTCTCTCCTCCACAGCCCCCTCCGTCAGGAGGGAGGGGAGGAGCATACCCACTAAAAACACACCGGCGTCACACGCACTGCCGTTATAGGGGGGCGTCATGGGATCGAAAATCATGGTCACCCTACACCGACTAATTGATATTGGCTATGTGCACGTCTGAAACGTCAAACGTCCCGGGGCAATGTCAAACTCAGAGATGTCAAATAATGACACATGAATATTTTATTTATTTTAGTAAACGAGAAAGAAGAGATTTGTTTCGTTCAGAATCAATCACTATTGTATTCCTAATATACGATTTCAAGCTACTTATATATATGTTGATATTGTTGAGTTTCCGATATCAGCCCGGCTAGTATGATAGCTTATACCGTCACGTTATATGGCCAAAATGTACTGAAACGTCACATAAACCGTGGCGGTATAAGCTATCATACTAGCCGGCCAGTTAAGCCTTGAAAATGGTCGGAAACTCAACAATATTAACATACATGGTAAATTAAATACCCCGTTTTGAACATTAATTCTATTGTATTCATAGACGGCAAAAGTTTGTTCATGGTTCGTTCCTTATTTAAATATTTCTTCACGTCTTACCTAATTTCATGAAATTTGATGTTATCATTTATTATTTATTATAGGTGAAAAAATTAAGTAAGTCACCTGCCCGGCTAGTATGATAGCTTATACCGTCACGTTATATGGCCAAAATGTACTGAAACGTCACATAAAACGTGACGGTATAAGCTATCATACTAGGCGGGCTGTTGTATGTAGTTGTGACGTGTTCGAATAGGCGTTTCTTTTGTTTGTGTTGCACATTGAAAAATATGTAATGTCTACTCGAACACGCTACAACTACATTCAACTGACCTATATCGTTTATGTATACTCGTATCTAATCGATTTCTATCAATTTACAGAAATGTCATCTGAATCGAAACGACGGACTTAGTCACAACACTGGTTTAAAAAAAGCTATATAACACGTACCTAACGGGTGGTAAATTATTATAGTAGAATACTCAACAATTCCAATGGAAAGCGTAATTATGTCAAACTCAGTTCATTAAATCGCATTGTTGCCCCTTTTCAGTGCAACGGAAGCAGTTATGGCATATTTATTTGTGTATGCCTATTTATAGCGTCTTGGAACAAAATCTATTGTGGGCAAGACTTTAACGATATAATCCTGTTTTAAACACAATGTGAGGAACAAAGAAATGGGTGGAGTAGAGTAGAGTACCCATGAATTGTATTCTTCGGAACCATATCCATTATACCTACGATTCGTGTATACAAATCACATACGAATACTTTTAGGAATATCTTCAAGCAAATAAAAGAAATAATTTGAATTACCCTACTGGTTTGAACTAATAAAACTCATCATGACTTCGGCTTAGAGTAAATATCCGCATGTATTAGTCGATAATATGGTAATCGACGGTTAAAGGATTTCCTAGTGAATAAGTGTTACTATTAGCCTTACAGATTTCTTCGATGACAAAACGTTCTTTGCTAATTAATAATTGAAATATGTAGCTACTGACAATGTATAATACAATGGTCGAATCTGAATTATTTATTTTAATTTCCAAAATCTTTATTTCTGATTATGTGATATAATAATAAATTTAATTGGATTTACCTACTAATTAATTATTACTTCATTACCAACTCGTATTAACGTCTATGTATCATCTATTTCTTAAATTAGTTATGGGACTGACTACCAATTGCTGTGCCCTATCATGTCAAACCATGACTACTAATGTATCAGCTATATTCTGTAAAGACCATTGATGCAATAAATGGTGATTCATCATCCTCCTAGCGTTATTCCCAGTACAGTTGCATCCTGACGGATGCCTGGGGTCCGCTACCTAATCCCGAGAATTGGCGTAGGCACTAACTTTTACGGAAGCGACTGCCGTCTGACCTTCCAACCCGAGGGGGAAACTGGACCTTATTGGGATTAGGCTTGTCAAGTGAGTGGGCAACTTAACTGTTAGAAGTTCTCAAGCCGCCCGGAGGCCTCTAACTTGGCTTAACGACTGCTATCATAGACAGCAACCGGGATCAACGGCTTAACGTGCCTTCCAAAGCACGGGAGCGCTCAGTTAGTAACCACTCAAAGCGGTCACCCATCCAAGGACTGACCTCGCCCGACATTGCTTAACCTCGCATACCGCACGCGGTACGCGGGCGCCGCTGCGCCACGAACGCAGTATAATAAAAAAAAAAGCAGTATCCTATTCAAAAATACAAAAACGTGTCCACGGATTTCTCTGTGCGGTGTCCGCGTGGGCCGAACAAACAAACTGACACCCTAACACACTCACAGAAGCACATTACGGTATATTCAAGTGGCTTCGTTAGGTTAGATAACCTTTTAGCCTTTGATGGTTGCGATATTTGCTTAGTTTCTTCCCGCTTGCTAAGAAGGGATTTTTTAGGGTTCCGTAGCCAAAATGGCAAAAACGGAACCCTTATAGATTCGTCATGTCTGTCCGTCCGCCCGTCCGTATGTCACAGCCGATTTAATCGGGAACTATGACCACTACAATTATGAAATTTGGTGTGAAGGTGTATGATATGAACCGCTATAGAAATATGATGTGAAACTACGAATAAAATATTAAACTGGGGTGGCACTCCATCTCCATATATATGTATAAGGGGAGTCAAAAATTTTATCAATGCACATAGGCGTGTGGGCTATCTATGGATAGGCCTTCAAAAATGATAAAGATGTACTAAATAACTTTTTCATTTAAGTCAACCGTTGGTGAGATATTAGCTCGCAAAGTGGTAAAAAGTGTGTGTCTCCCGCTCTACTTAATTTCCAAACTAAGAGGTTTAAAATTCTGAAAAAAATTAAGATAAGATACATTAATAAATCCTTTCAACGATTTTTGGTTTGAACAAGATAGGTTTAACGGGTCGGTACGGAACCCTTCTTTGTGCGTGGTCAGACACGCACTTAGACGGTTTTTTTTTATCATCAGGTATCGTAGAACCGATGGCCGTTGGGGCGAAAAGGTTCTCGAGTGGCGACCACGTACTGGAAGGCGCAGCGTGGATAGGCCCCCCACAAGGTGGACTGATGACCTGGTAAAGGTCGCAGGAGTCCACTAGATGCGGGTGGCGCAGGATCGGTCATTGTGGCACTCTTTTGGGGGAGGCCTCTGCCAAGCAGTGGACGTCTTTCGGCTGATATGATGATGATACTGCGATCGCCAACCCGCATGCCAAGCGTGGCGATTATGGCATTTACCCCCCATGAAATTGGGGGAGGCCTATGTCCAGCAGTGGACGTCCTAGGGCTGATATGGTGGATGGTGGTGGTGGTGGATGATGATGATCAGATATCGCTCTTTAGCGATAAGACCGGCTGATGTTTATCTATACTTGAAGCTTTATATTCCTTTTTGAGGTGTGCAATAATCCAATAATAGATTATTATTGGAGAGGCCGGAAAAAACAAATTGTAGACAAGTTGACTTAGGCGGACGATGCGAAGCGGAGTCCGTGAGTGGATACGCGCGTAGTGCTTTTCTCAAAAATTACAATTACATTTGAGAATTTTAAGAAAAAAATTAATAAAATCCTAAGGAGTGAATAACACGCGCTGCAGCAGCCGAGCGGACTGGCTTGTATGGCGGGATTATATAGCGCGGCAATCTCTGCTGATTTTGAGGTAGCATCTACTAGTTATGACTCATATTCGTTGCATTTTTGGTTTAAAATTGTATTGATAGGTTTTATACCAATTTTTAGTATTTTTACCCACGACGGAACGGAGAAGGTATATGCGTTTAGGGTGAGAGGTTGTCTGTTAAAATAAATAGTCATTAATATCACTCCAGTAGAGTAAAAAAGTACATGTACCTAAGCTCATTCATTAATATTTTTTTTCAATTGAAACCATTTGGAAGTAATTGCTGGAGAGTTCAATAGTGTACCGTTTAATTTTTTGCTCCTATTACAGGCCCCTATACATATCTTACATTAATTAGTGTATGTACAAATGTATCTGATAGAGAATGTAGGTGCCTAGGAATGTCTAGTAGTTCGACACGGCACGAAAGCAAAGGTGTCCTCGAAACTACATTTCACGCAGTTTCACGGTCCTTGTACTCGGTATTGGGGCGCCTAGGGTTCATCATTAATTATTCATAAAGCAAGTCTATCAATAATTACTAGGCACTTTACCTCCAACCTTTTACCTGGCTGACCTACGAATGTAGAATCACGGCCGCTACCGCCCCCGCTTCCCCAGAAGCCTCATTCACTTTGTCACGGGTTTCGAACGACCGCTGCTTGACAACCGCCTGCTAGACCCAAGGCTACCGTTGCTTGTATTACATATGCAAAAAGGTTCAAAATGCCGGAAGGCCTTATCGTGGGTAGACTGGACAAGTCTATGATGACCTGGTAAAGGTCGCGGGAGTACGCTGGATGCGGGTGGCGCAGGACCGGTGCGGTCATTGTGGACCTCTTTGTGGGAGGCTAATGTCCAGCAGTGGGTGTCCTGCTGATATGATGAAGGTTCAATAGCGGTAGATCACTATCGTGGCTTACGGGTGCAGGTACAATCTTACTTCAATACCCGCCTAACAACAAGAGTCACGCGCCGCCCCTCGCGTCGTTTGTCTATACAGGGTGACATCGGAGACGTGATCAGAAGCTAATTTTTCAGACTCTACACATGATCGCCATTTCAATGTAATTGTTGTTACATCGAATAAAACAAGTTTATTTTTTCAAACTTTTACAAGGAAAATAGTAAAGCCATACTTAATCATGGTCACCCTATCACTTTTGACACATGTTGTATGAGGGATGACAAGACGTCGTGTGGTGTAAGGTGACCAAGTTGTATGAAACATTTTTTTTTCTGTTAATAATTTGAGAAATAATAGTCAATATTGCAAGTAGTAACTGTGATATCATCTTTGTTGGATTTGTCTTTCCATACTTCATCGAGTCAAATAATTTCTGATCACGTCTCCGATGTCATCCTGTATATCATTCCATTAAGAGGGCGCAGTACGCTCGGTCTGGCTCGGTTCTCCATACAAACGTATTTACCCTCTCATTTTAAAACGCCATGCTAGAATAACATGAAAATTTGTATACACAATGGGATCCGGCATATCTAGATCGGACCATAGTTTCTGTTGCTAGAAATTGTAAAAGAAAAAAAATACACCGGTATTTTGAGTTTTTTACGGCTTGTATGAAAACCTTAATAATCGCTGTATTTTTTCGCCATTATAATTTCAAGCAACAGAAACTAATTTCCGCCCTAGACAAGCTGGATCCCATTGTGTATACAATGTTTCATGTTATTCTAGCATAGCGAAAATGAGAGCATAAATACGTTTGTACGGAGAACCAAACGTACTGCGCAGTCTAAAGTAAACAATGATACTTGTGTCAGGAGAACCCGCTCTTCCATTAACAAGAAGAGTTTGTTGTTTGTTATGTACAAAATATATACAAATATACAATAGACAGGAGACACAAGAAGAAATGACAATAGAGAGATCTCTCAGGGAGCGAAGTCCATTGAGAGATTTTTGGAAGTTTATCTTAAGCAACTGATTTAAGAAACTAGCGCGTTGCAGGGTTACGTCAGATTCGACAGATGGCAGGAGTGATGCCACAAAGCAAATAAAAAGAGAAAGTAGAAGTCGTGACGTACAAGTAAATCAAGGAAATAGCATGACCAAAAGCACTTGTACTATTACTTATTCTGTGCCAAGAGTAAGAGAACTAAATGTTGACCGAAGAGTTCTTGATTTTATGTTTTGTTTTCAATTGTAGAAGTCACAACTTCTACAATCTAAAACAAGAAGTTTACAAACAAAATGGGTGAACTTAAAGAGTTTAATTTAGCTCTTCCAACATGGACCTCAATAATCTATCCCTCAGGACTAAAGTGCCCCAAGTCCCTATTGTGTTACACTCAAATTATGCGTCTATTTCTACATCATTAAACTCTAAAATGGGACTTGGACGAACACAGCTACTTGTCCATCGGGTCAAATATAGCCAAATCCAGGGTGTCTCGTGAGGAAATATGGTGTTGACATATTAGATGAAACAACTAACACCATGGCTAATGCGTTGAAAGATTTGTGATCCCTTAATCTATAAATACTGATTCTAATGACAGGGCTTTATTCGGTAAAAGTTTAGAAGAGCTCCATAAGCATAAAAATAGTATAACTTATATATGTGCTTGTGGTTTTTTGGAAGAGATCGCTCTGTAGCGCTAAGTACACCTTACCTTTAAGTACTTATAATTGTGAGTATGTTTTGTATAGGATTTTTACTGAGGTGTGTAGTGTCAATAAATTAATTATATTCTTTTTTTTCCATTGCAGTGCTATATTTCAAGTCGATACAAACCCGATAGTGTTTAACGACACTTTTCACTCAAACAAATGTATGAATTTTCTATTGTTAATAAAATAAATATATACATATATATTTCTAATGGTGAGTAAGGTTGGAGCTCCTGACGAAGTGGGGTACTCTAGGATTCATTACATTGTAAAAAAAGTTTTTGGTATTTACCACAGTTTAACGAACTTCAGTTGTTTTAGTTCGGTGTCACTTAAAAATAAATCTCCAATAGCTCGTCTGTAGTGACTTCATTAAAAAATTGGCACTTAGGTCAATGTGCTCCCACACACTTTTCGACATTTATACGTACCATACAAATTTAGATTTTATTGTATTATCTTTAGGTATCTATCAGAATACCGTTTCCATTTGCTACAATGTAGTATCTAACGGATTTCATTGTTAAGCTTTAAGCTGAGCATTAACCAAATTTTTATTAGTTCGTGAACCATTGTTCTGTCATTAATATTCTCTTTGTTTTTTGTTCTTATCTAGGCCGATTAAGTATAGTAGTGTGTCATACCATCCACTTATAAAGTTGCGTATTGAAATGAGGATATCTTGCTTTAGGTTAGGTATCTTGATTCATGTGTCGGCCTGTTTAGCCTAGTTGGTAGTGTCATTGCCTCCGAAGCTAGAGGTCCCGGGTTCGATTCCTGGTAAGGGCATTTGTTTTTGTGGTGAAGGAGACATTTGTTCCTGAGACTTGGACGTGTTCTATGTATTTAAGTATATATCTATTAATTATATCGTCGTCTGGTACCCATAACACAAGCCTTATTGAGCTTACTGTGGGACTAAAATTCACCGACCGTTCCGTGTCCGGGCCGGCCCGTTTTCTATGAGAGCAAACGCAACGGCCGGCGTATTTCTCTAGAAGAAAACGGGCCGGCCCGGACACGGAACGGCCTACTGTGAATCATCCTTTAGAGTGGCGGCGGCAGCCGTATCGGTTTTTCTAATTGACCGAGCGAGCAAAGCGTCTCCGTTTCAGCTTTCGACCAAAAATCTTTAGTATGTCTGTCTTTTTGTCTGTCTGTCCGGATGTTTTCCACTACAGGTCTCATTTCTCAACCGATTCTAGTGAATATTTTTGATCAGGTTTGATAACTATATAGAATTTTTGTGTAGCGTAAATTTTTGGAAATCTTGAAAGTTGAAAAAAAATATAGTTTTTTTTTTGCGGTATTTACAGCTCACAGTACTAAGCACAGTCACGTTCGTTAATTTGTGACCCATTTCGCAAAAAAAAATATACGGTTTGACAGGGCTGTCAACCTTAAGGGGGTCCCAAATTAAAGTTCGTGACTGTACATTACGTGTGATCCCAACTAACCCAAGTGCGTCGCGCGTACTGGCGGTGCAATGAACAGATAAACTGCTTGCCGCTCCACGATTAAGCTCGAAAGTCAAAACGGACAGAGCGGGCGCGGCGTGTAGCGGGGCGGAGGCGGTTAGCATTCTGGGGTGCTACCGCGAACTTCGAAAATCGAACTTCGTATCGTACCGTCCCTTTCCGTCATATAGAGTATAACACGAGAGGGAAGGGGACGGCACGACACGAAGTTCGATTTTCGAAGTTCGCGGTAGCACCCCAGATCTTTCTGAAACTGTCAACTGTCCATTGCTGCTTCATATGCGCTACCAATACCTCGCGGTTTTTTGTTGCGCCTCCACCATGGTCTAAGGAAACAATGTCTGCTATCCGGATCGTGACACAAGCCTACGTCACTGTGCAGCCTGTACACACACGAACTCACACTACGACCGCCAACCACCGATAGGCTCGATGGCAGTGATGACGTAGTAGGCTTGTGTCACTCGCACAACGAATTTTCCCCGGAGTATCATACCTTGTATTCTTGTATCATGGTCCAGACCGCTCTGGTGTTCTAGCTTCAGTACAAGTATTTACATGACTCATAAAAAGTTCCATCGTCGTTAGTCACAGGTTTCCCCCAGGTACGATTATTACGCCCCTCCCTCTATCGATCTACCTAGGTACGAGCAACACGCCACGCAGGTTTGCGTTTATTAGTTTGGTCTGACTGGGGGTTATAATATATGTATAGTTTAAGCTTATAATAGTGAGAACGTTTGCGGGATACTTTACTGACAAAATTAAGAATTCTTGAATTTATAAAAAAATAAGTTTTTGCGTCGTCTGCAAAATCGAAATAAAAAAATACGAAGTGTATGTCACATTGAGTTTTTCAATAAGAGTTTCTAAGTATTGGGATACTGCCAAAATTTACTCTCATTGGCTTTATTATTATGGTTTAGATTGACTCTACATTTACGTAAATTTATCTCTATACACAAAAACGTATATCAGTTTAATGGTACAAACGATTTACATTCGTATATTTTGTAGTTTTATCGAAGGAAATTGTCATTTTTTTTTTATTACATAGGTGGCAAACGAGCAGACGAATCGCCTGAAGGTAAGCGATTAGCGCCGCCCATGGACACTCGCAACACCAGAGGGGTTGTAAGTGCGTTGCCGGCTTTTAAGATGGGAGTACGCTCTTTTCTTGAAGGTTTGAAGGTCGAATCGGTCCGGAAATACCGCAGGCGACAGTTCATTCCACAGTTCAGCTGTGCGAGGCAAGACATTTCTGGAGAAACGCACAGTTGAGGACTGCCAACCATCTAAGTGGTGAGGATGGAAATTTTGTCGCGTTGGGCGATGGCGGAAGGATTAGTGCTCTAACGCAAATATACATTTAATAACCCAATATTCGTTTCAGATCATTCATATTTTGTGGAGATTCCGAACCACTTATTGATTGAACCCACAATATTTTCCGTAGTCCCGAGTGATCCCCAAATGTCCATGACGATTCATCATCATCATCCTCCTAGCGTTATTCCCAGTACAGATGCATCCTGATTATCCTGAAGGATGCCTGGGGTCCGCTACCTAATCTCAAGAATTGGCGTAGGCACTAGTTTTTACGGAAGCGACAGCCATCTGACCTTCCAACCCGAGGGGGAAACTAGACCTTATTGGGATTAGGCTTGTCAAGTGAGTGGGCAACATGACTGTTAGAAGTTCTCAAGCCGCCCGGAGGCCTCTAACTTGGCTTAACGGCGGCTATCGTAGACAGCAACCGGGATCAACGGCTTAACGTGCCTTCCAAAGCATGGGAGCGCTCAGTTAGTAACCACTCAAAGCGGTCACCCATCCAAGGACCGACCTCGCCCGACATTGCATACCTCGCATACCGCACGCGGTACGCGGGCGCCACTGGGCCACGAATGTCCATGACGATTATCATGACGTTAATTCTTTTATATAACAAATTAATGGTCACGTATTAAGTACGACAGTTTATATGACTGTGTATTATATAAGATAATTCACTAAAAATTTTTACACGACTGCCAAAAGAAGGAGTGTAATGTTTTATCTGAATTTGACGGTTTTTAAAACATGAGCGTAATAGCTGTCATTTTGCTATCATACTAGCCGGGCTGGTGCTGGTTGAAATCTTCCGTGAACACTGGCGACGCGACCACGAAAAGTCAGGGAAATCTTTTGCACCAGCTGATACCTGGTCTACAATTTTTCTTGAGTTGAGTAGCCATTTTTTGTACTTAAGAAGCCTCTGTAGCAGAGTGGTAAGATACGCGCCTTTCAATCTGGAGGTCGCGGGCTCGAATCCCGGCTCTTACCACTGGGTTAAACAAAACTTATGTAAGAAACATTTTTTCGTATATAACAGTAGCTTTATGGTGAAGGAAAACATCGTGAGGAAACCGGTGTAATCCCAACAAGGTCTAGTTTTCTCTCTAAGTTGGAAGGTCAGATGGCAGTTGATTTCGTTAAAGTAGTGACTACGCTAAAACCAAGAGCAATCCCAAAAAACTACATCTAAATAGATGCCAAAACGGACCCTGGACTCCTATAGGACACACCGGGATAGTAAATGAAATAAATGAACTTTACAGTACATATGGTGCTACATTACCGCACGAGTGCGGTAATCAGCAGATTACGTGCATATGTCGAAACTTCAAAGAGCCATATGTACTGTAAAACATTGTACGATACACGTGCGAATAGGTAATTCGCAACTCGTGTCGATTTAAAACACTCCCTTCGGTCGTGTTTCAATTTATCACCACTCGCTGCGAATTTCCTGTTCTCTGCACTTGTATCGTAATGTACTATTATTCTGCATGTAGGCCGCAATGGCACTTTTACAAGTCACAATCTACTGGCGTTTCTGCAAAAGAAGACCACTGCCGAGAAGAAACGCCGAAAGAAACTCGAAGCAGTCAGTCATTTTTTCCCAAGAAATATGCTTATTACAATGATAATACTTAACCTACTTAATATAAATAAATCTGAGTATGGAAACAAAAGAGGAAGAATATTTATAGTTCAAGAAGACAACATGTGTTTACTAATTTACTAGACGTGGTACAATGAAAATATACATAATATGAATATTAATACTATTTAGGTCTCTGGTTTGGGCCATGAATTTCTGTCAGTTAGATACTCCTCGACCCTGTAATAAGCCTATGACATCAACGATTTTTCAAGTAATTTTTAAGGGCTGGAAAGGGTAAATTAGAAATTTCATCAGGTAACTTATTATAGAAACGGATATATTGACCGAAAAAAGACTTGTATACTTTGCAATCACGAAACTTTTTAGTGGCAATTTTATTTTTATTTCTAGTATTAAAATGATGGACATCAGATTTTTTACAGATTGACTCTACGTTCTTAATTTATTGACATAAATAATATTCTCATAAATGTATTGGGACGCTACAGTTAAAATGGTAATTTCTTTAAAAAGTTCTCACGTTGTATATGGAGCGAATGGCTCTTTTTTGTAACACAAAGATTGTCTGTATATCAGCTGCTTTACCCCAAACCAGAATACCGTACGACATAACACTATGAAAATAATTATGATCAACTAAGCGAGCTGTTTCAACATTGGTCCATTCTCTAATTTTTCTAATAGCATATGCGGCTGAACTTAGTTTACGCGCCAAAACGGCTACGAGTATATGGGGACTCCATTGTAAATTTTTGTCTAATGTTATACCTAAGAATATTGCTGTATCGACTAATTCAACACTCGTTATTTAAAATTATACAAGTTTCCACCGGTCTAACATTTGGTAAAGAAAAACGAACACATTTAGTTTTCTAAGCATTCAGTAGCAGATTGTTAACGGTAAACCAATTAAGTACTTTCACCAATGTGCTATTAACTCTACTATAGTCTGTTGATTTTCGGTCAACCTTAAAGATTAATGGTGTATCATCCGCAAATAATACTATATCATGTTACTTACTATACGCGGCAGGTCATTTATATAATAACGCCGTTTATGCGGATGAAGAGTCCAAACAAAAATTAGGCTTTATAGCGCTTAACTTTGGCAATGTCCACAGGAAAGACGCGAACCTAAATCTCTTTATGACCCATAAACCAGAAATAAAGATGGAAGAATAGTGCTAGGAGAATAAAATTCATGTTTCTTCTTAATTTTACGTGTTACTAACTGTCACGGCGAACTTCGTTCCGCCTCTGACTCATTCCGTACAAAATGTACACATGATAATATATTTTATTTCGTATATTTTACTGACATTTTAATAGCAATTCTGCTATGCCGAGCTAAGACAAACCCAAAAATCAAATATCATAAAAAATCGGCCCAGACTTACACGACTTTGTTACAGTATGTAACCAAACGAAAGGCAAAGAAATGTACCACATATTTCTTAGATCATAGGTATGATGACGGTACCTGATTTATTGATATCCAGTAAACAATTTAATCATTTTCTGTAACCTTCTGTATTCATATTTGTTTACCATCTTATCAATGACAAGAACGAACGATACAAACAGAAATGTCTTAATGTCAAAATGAAAATGACGTTTAGAACCTTCAACTTCACAGGATGTTAATTGTACAAAATAATTAAACCGACTGCAAATAATCGTCGTCTAGTACCCATAGTACGAGTACAAGCTTTGCTTAGTTTGGGACTAGGTCGATTTGTGTAAGATTGTCCCCCAATATTTATTTATTTATTATATTCGACATAATATTTATTTAAACCAATCAAATAAAACTAAATAACAAGTACAAAACTAAAATTTTAACAAATTATGTTTTAAAAACTTCTGCGTTGGTTATACAAACCATGTCGTTATACTATGCCCCATTTCGATGTTAGCCAGCTTAAAGCTTATCTTCAGGATCAGATACCTATTGTACATATAGAATTTTAGGTTAGTTCTCAGCTTACTGTAATAAATATTAATAAACCAAAGGCCCTCTGACGGCGGTGGGGTAGAAATAGTTATTTAATGAAGCTAGATTGCATGATTGTCTGTTGTATCATAATAACATTCATAACATGTAACACTGCGCTAATTCAAATATATACATATTTATACATTCCTATCAACATAATTATATCAACCGAAGGACTTCCACTGCTGGACATGCGCCTGCGCCAAAGTCGACCAGTTTAGCCTAGTTGGTAGTGACACTGCTTCCGAATTTAGAGGTCCCGGGTTCGAATCCCGGTAAGGGCATTTGTTTCTGTGGTGAGCAGAAACATTTGTTCCTGGGACTTGGACGTTTTCTATGTATTTAAGTATATATACATATATATCGGTCGTCTAGTACCCATAACACAATCCTTATTGAGCTTAGGTACTATGGGACTAGTGTTAAAAAAATGTCCACTAATATTTATTTAAGTATTTTATTTATTTAAAGACCACAATGGCTGTTCCTGCACCATCTGTATCCAGCGACGTTTACCAGGTCATCAGTCCACGTACAGTTCACGTCGCCACTTGAGAACCTTTCCCCACTGTCGGGGCGTCTAACCTCTTCGCTGGCCGACTGACAAGACTACGACTGGCAGACTTACTGACAGCCCATTTCGAACGACTAATTCTAAATTCAAAGACCTGACATGACTTGACAAAACAGAAGACTTCGACAGTTGGACTCAGACAGCGGACAAGACGAGTCCACCAACCACGTCGCGACAGCCGTAGACAGCGGCGACATCATAAAGACAATTTACGTACAAGACAAGACCGTACACCCACGGCCATCGCTATACATTATAAAAATTATAATCTCTGTTACCAACTACCTACTTAAGTATACCACCCAGCATCAAAATAAACTTCCAATGAACCTTAACCAATTCATAATTCCCCTCAAGATTGTTTTAAATTGCCATAAACATAGGCGTCACACGGGATCGAACCGATAATACCAGCCGTAATGGGAGTTGGGCAATGTCCATCATTACATCCTGTATGTATTCATAAATCGTTCTCTGTGATACCGATCCTAGTATATTTTGATCCCTTATTTGTAAAACGTTATGTCAATAGCACCATCAAGAAAGTATGAATTGACAACATTTAAAATTTTCAAGGCGTCTGACATCTTAACTCATTTCGTTAATTTGTTAACATTTATATTTTTATAGCTATTAGTTTTCAAGATATTCATTCATGAAAATGTAAAGAAAACCTACCATCGTCTATATTTTTTATTTATTTATTCAAAAGTAATTACACAGTATTACAGTTCGAAACTAAGTCACTGTGAACTACAAACTAGATTACAAATTCTAATATATAACAGAAGACTTACTTGCATCCATCTCCTCACATAACCTTAAGCATTCACGACACACAATTACCCAATCGCTTGCAAATACATCCACATCCGGTGCTGATGCAAGAAGCGCATGTACAGCTCGAACAAGAGGAGAGTTTTTGCGCGATATGGTGCGCGCCTCTGGAGCAGCCAGTAGCAGCCGGTTACGCGTGCGAAAATGGAATCTTGATAGAAAGGGGACCAGCAGACGGACCGCCTGACCCACCAGCTCTGGAGTTGTTTGGAGTTTGGAGGAGGCAGTCTGAGCATCCTCGCAAGATTTTGCAAGCGCTCGTTAGTAGCACATAGTTACGCCTCGTCTCAAGTGAATTAAGACCCAATACGCAATATAAATTTTGTGGGATATAAATATGGATAATATCCATATTTTTTCTTATAAAGAAACCGTAAAAAGGCTTTTTTTATTTTCTCCAATAGCAAGATGTAAGGCCGCCCGAAGGCCTCTAACTTGGCTTAACGACTGCTGTCGTAGACAGCAGCCGGGATCAACGGCTTAACGTGCCTTCCAAAGCACGAGAGCGCTCAGTTAGTATTGTTAGTAACCACTCAAAGCGGTCACCCATCCAAGAACTGACCTGCGCCCACATTGCTTAACTTCGCATACCGCACGCGGTACGCGGGCGCCGCTGGGCCACGAGCGCTCTAAGATGAACCCTTAAGATGAAAACTCCTGACCGACTTCATCGCATTGCACGCACGGAGTGTCCAGGGTCGTCTTTAACCTATTCGGAAGCCCTGGGCACGTTAGGATAATGGGGCCCTTGTTAGAATAGACATAGATAGCAGGCAGGAACTAGGAGGCCCCTGTTGATCGCGGGGCCCTGGGCACGTAGCCACAGTGCCCAGTGGGAAAGAGGGGCCTGGGAGTGTCTGGAGAGGAATAATCACGGCCGGAGGTCAAACTTAATCTGGTTTGTGTCGTGATGCGTTTAGTTAGCTTTTGTAATAGCCATGCCCTTTAGGTGTAGGTACGATGCCATGGAGTAGAGAAAAACGGGAGAACACGCCTGAAATGTTAAGATTTTTTTATACTACGACGGCGGCTAGTAAGCTTACGGCCTACCTGATGGTAAGCAGACACCATAGCCTATGGATACCTGACCCAGGCTAACCAACAGGAATTGTCCACCTAAATTCCACCCTAATTCTTTGTCTTCTTTGTCGGCCTGTTTAGCCTAGTTGGTAGTGCCATTGCCTCCGAAGCTAGAGGTCCCGGGTTCGATTCCCGGTAAGGGCATTTGTTTCTGTGGTGAGCAGAGACATTTGTTCCTGAGACTTGGATGTTTTCTATGTATTTAAGTATATATCTATTAAATATATCGTCGTCTAGTACCCATAACACAAGCCTTGTTGAGCTTACTGTGGGACTACTTCGATTTGTGTATAAATGTCCCTTAATATTTATTTATTTATTTATTTATTATTTATAAATTCCATGCAGACAGAAGAATGTAGGCATACTAGGCATATTAACACCACCAGTCTACCAGCGGAGCGCTCGTGGCCCAGCGGCGCCCGCGCGCCATGTGTGGCGTGCGAGGATAAGCAACGTCGGCCGAGGTCAACTCTTGAATGGGTGACCGCTTTGAGTGGTTACTAATTGAGCGCTCCCGTGCTTTGCAAGGCACGTTAAGCCGTTGATCCCGTCTGCTGTCCATGACAGCAGTCGTTAAGCCAAGTTAGAGGCCTTCGGGAGGTTTGAATAAAAACAATTCATAAAAGTTTTTTTTTCATGATCAAAATACACCTTCACACCGACCTTTTTAGTGGTTGTTGGCGTGGTGGGCACGACGACACACGTCCACTTTGTAGGTTCTTGGCGTTCAAAGGGTTAAAATGTAAATAACATACATACATATCGTAAGCATGTATACAAACATTTGAAACACGATGTTGTGGACTCCTTAAAGGGTGAGGGTTTATTCAATAATTCACACAAACACAAAATATATTTGCTTAGTTTAATAAATATATTACTCCAGTTCTGTTTGTTCTAGCGTAGCTTAAAATATTACTTATCATATTAATATTTACAATTTCATTTGCCTATCTATACGTAGTAGATACTATCAATAATAATCTAATGTAATCATCATCATCAATTTGTATATCCCACAGATCTCCCATGGGAGGGAGTGGGCCATAATCCCGCTGGCCCAGTGTGGATTAGGAGCTTCCTGGGGACTTCAGTTACTAACTTGTTGACTTGATCAATTATTTTAACACTATGTACACATTAATACATTACAAGTGCAGAGAACAGGAAATTCGCAACGAGTGGTGATAAATTGAAACACGACCAAAGGGAGTGTTTTAAATCGACACGAGTTGCGAATTACCTGTTCGCACGTGTATCGTACATCGTTTTACAGTACATATGGCTCTTTAAAGTTTCGACATATGCACGTAATCTGTTGATTACCGCACTCGTGCGGCAATATAGCACCATATGTACTGTAAAGCTACTTAAAATATTTGTTTAAGTATACGGGTGCCGCGAATTTGACCGGTACGGTGCAACCCGTGTCGAAACTTCGGTACTTAATAAAATAAAAGTAAATAAATATAAATACCGCGTTAAGACTGGTATAAACAAATAAATTACTTGGATTAGAATAGATTTGATAATTACATGATAAAAATTACAATATAAAGCTTAATGTCAAAGTTACAGGAATTTACATCATGATCGTCAAATATTAAGAAATAAGATGGAAATAAGTAGAAAACATGTCAATAAATAATATAGTATTGTATCTCCCCAGTGAGGCGATGAGTGTCAATATTATCGTGGTTTTCAAAATTGTATGGATTTTGCTTCAATATTCATAAATATTCACGTGTTACGGATCGTAATACGAGTGTATCGCGTGATAATATTCACCGTGTAAAAGACCCCAATAAAACTCGTCAGTTCACAGCAAAATTAAACAAAATGAGGAAATTAAAAGAACTATGTCATTTTAAGGAATAGAATTCTCAACACAAGTAATAAATAATAAAAACGTAAAATGCGAATATCTCCCAATAGGGATCGTCATCAAATCATCATATAGAAATGTGTAAGACAAAAAGTGATATAAGAATAACATGACAATAAATAAATATAGTTAGCAACCATAATTAATTGAAATTTAATTTCCAATGTATTCGGGAACACACATGATTTTTTAACAAAAGATTTACCTCAGCGGCTCGAAAATGGCGGTTTTGCTGCTTGAAACCAGTGAGCAAAATGCAATTTTGCTGCGAGCGTGAAAACGACGTTTCAAGCTTGAAACCAGTGAGCAAAATGCAATTTAGCTGCGAGCGTGAAAAATACTTACTTTTTAATTATTTATATCGTAGGTTAGTTGAAGTTACTTCATTCTCTTTATCACTATTCCTCTGCGTTATAGTTATACGTTCTCGCCGCTGAGGTGAAAAGTTGTATGTATCACACGAGAGCAAAGATATTTGCATCTCGTGTCTTTGAGTCCCTCGCTACGCTCAAGATTCTAATTTTGAATCATTCACTTGCTCGGGGCTCATCATCAACACTCGCAGCAAAAATCTACTTTGCTCTCTTGTTGAACAAATGACTATTTCATGTTGTGTCTAGATTAGATAGCGGACCCCGGGCATCCTTCAGGATGTAACTGTACTGGGAATAACGCTAGGATGATAATGATGATGATGATGTCCCGCCTAGATTTATCGTCAGATGGAATATTCAAGTATTATGAAAACTGAAAAACAGAGCATTTCAACAGCATGTCAAATCAAAACACAATTGAGAGAAGCACGATCGTAGCAAAATATGACGTCAAAGTGTGCTTCACAACATACCTACTGTACTTTGTACTTCACAATTTATCATCAATTTAGGCCATACAGTAGATATGTAAATTTACGAACGTGTTTTAAGAACATTGATTGCATTGATTGTTTGGCGAAAGTGACAGATGATAATGTCTTATCACTCGTTTGAAAAGTAACGCAATTACCCTGCCTAGATCCGATTAGGAACCTGCTTCTGAATTACTTTACCAAATTGTATTCTTGCTATCGTAATGAATGGTGCTGTATCAACCATCAAGAAATTCATTTTTAAAAAAAAAACTTTTGTTCCAACAATCACAGAAACCACTAGTGACAGCGGACTGGCCAACAGAAGTATTTCGCGCAACAGAGTAAGCATAGTGCTATCCAGCGTGGCATGCCTTTACTACCCGCGGCGATTTGGGGCAATTTTTGATCTTCAAGTTTCATTTCATAGTTTTATTGTCTCCTTTAACGTAAACATAGATTCTTCACGTTAAGATATGGGCCGTCTTCTGGAAGTGTCGTAGAGCAGATCAGTGCTCGATTGTTGTGTTTTGGAGACGACAGTCCCCCTGTTTGACGCGAAGTTATCGCCGATGACGAGAACCTGCAAACACACAGACCAAATCAGCATTTTATTTTGGTCAGTAAGCGAACTCTACTGGTAATAACCACTGTTCGATTACTGTTCTGTGCTATTGGTTCTCTCTGTTGGGCAAAAGACAATATTCAATACTAAAAGATCGAGTATTTCATTATTGTTATATTATAAGTATTGAAAAAACCTCGACACAATAAACATAATTAGCTAGGTACCTAAGAAACATTTCAACAGATGAACCTGTTTAGAAGTTACAATGCCATAGACAGACACACAAATATATACAAATAATATTAATATAACAAAAACCAGGAGGTTTGCGTTGGGGGTTAAAAGAGTTACATTTTGGAAGAAAAACATCCGGGATATTTGATTTTTCTCTGTTTGTACGGAAGCGTAAATAGCCTTCTTCAACATTTAAAGTTTTCAAACACTATTAATACATACGGTCCAATGAAAACAGTGTATAAAATCGAGCCGAGTAAAATGGTCAAGGATTTTATCACGACCCTACAGAGCCCTAACCGCCGGCTTGCGTAATGTAACCGATCTACTGGGTCAAGGGACATGGGACGAGGATCAAAACAAAGCGGAGATGCCTTAAGCCCTTATTCAAAAGATTCATTAAATCTACGATACTTTGTTATAGCGACCTTTAGGTGGCTAGATGCGCTTTAAGTTACTTAAAAAGTTACGTTTAGGTGTTGATCTTAGTTTTTACGCAGACGACTAAATAGACACTTAAATAAATAATAAATATTATAGGACATTTATTTAACAAAAATAAAACTAGTCCCATAAATATTTATGTCGCAGGAACAAATTTTTGCTGCTCACCACAGAAATATATGCCCTTACCGGACCTCTAGCTTCGGAGGCAGTGTTACTACCATGCAACTAGACTAAACAAGCAGACAGACACGACTTACCGCAAACACGAGGGTGCCGACACCTACAGCGGCGCCGACGGCGACGTCCCACCAGTGGTGGCGGTGGTCGCTGATCCGCGACAGCGAGCACAGCGCCGCGTACGCAGCGCAACTGATCTGTATGAACGGCACGAGCAACACCGTTCGGGACGACCAGGAGAACGCGCGCCGTTGGAGGTACCACTGTTGATTATTAAATATGTATAAATGTATCACACTCAATCTTAGAGGGACGCCATCGCCAGACGACTCTCGGACATTTATCAGGAAAGGATTATTTGTTTCTTCGGGCATAATATATATAAAAAAAGATTTATTGTTGCAAAAAGAAAAAATACAAATACACAGAGGAGTAACAAAACTAAATTAAAACAAAATCGGTGCGACAATAGGTTCCGGCTTAGCGTTTGCTGCGAGCCTGATATGTTCGGATGTACAGTGCTGACTTTCAACCCGCACCTACTTCACAACTCAAAAAAAGAAGTGAATTAATAGCTGGCTGCAAGGCGTTCACCTAGGCATGATCTAGAGAAACAAATTATTCTCGGATCTGTGGAAAGCAAACACCCAAGAGAGAGGATTCCGGTACGCTGGGTCTCTAAGAAGGCTGCGAAATGCAGCCTCCGCCATGCGGTCCATTTGACGAAGAACCGAACTGCAATGCAGTCGGGATCATCAGTCATGAGGGATCGACTAGGAAGAATAAGAGAATGTATCACACGACATACTGTTAGCTCCTTTTATTGACAAACAATCATACGGCCTGCCTGATGGGAACAGACACCGGGACACTTGCGACTCCAGAAGAATCACAAATGCAGGTTCCATACTCTCAACACAGTGCATCCTCAGGAGCCCTGGCGACCTTACTTACTACAAGAAACACATCACCACGTAACAAGGGAGCAAGTAGTAGTTTTATTATGGCTGCGGTCTTCTGTGAAGGTATTTCCCCAGTTAAGCTGGTAGAAATAAGAGCGGGATGAAATTCGGCTGTGCCCCTACCTCTCTGCGTGCCCCTGGCAATAAACCAAGACTTGTAAACATGTCACATGACCCATTTTACGAATCTATGTACTTGTTAGCTACAAGCTTACTTGTATCACTGCTTACGCGCCTCAGTGTTGCCTTTTGTCATAGTATCTAGATTTTTATTCGTGTGAAAATAAGCAATACTCATCATCATCATCATTCAGCCGAATGACGTCCACTGCTGGACATAGGCCTCCCCCAAAGACTTCCACAATGACCGGTCCTGCGCCACCTGCATCCAGCGGACACCCGCGACCTTCACCAGGTCATCAGTCCACCGTGTGGGGGGCCTGCCCACGCTACGCCTTCCGGTACGTGGTCGCCACTCGAGAACCTTTCCGCCCCAACGGCCATCGGTTCTGGTAAGCAATACTCACCGCAATGAAAAGTCCACAGTAGACCGATAGAGACGAGTGCCCCGACGGGAAGCTGTGGTATGAGTCGTACTGTTTCCACGGCGCGTAGGATGATGTGCATTCAAAGGTCGGAATATATTCGCCTCTGTAACAACCGGCCAAATATATGTATAAGTTCAAATATGTATAAAAATAAAAAATAGCATAATCTTACACCAATCGAACTCACATGCTCATCACTCATATTCGACCTTACCAGGATTCGAAATTCGAAACCCGGACCGAAAGCTTTGTAGGCATAGCCAGAAACCATTGGGCTAATTCTGATGTCGATAGATAGTGTAATGACGCGCCTAAAGCATTATTTCGTCACCGGGCCCGGCCGCGCCACAGCCGGAGTCTTGCTGCCATAGAAAATGGGTCAGCCCACAATCTGGCCTGGTGGTCTGGCCCGTACACGGAACGGCCTGCTGTGAATTATCCTCAACTGGGAGAACTGTGAAGGTAGTTAAATTATCTCGATCTAACGAGTGAGATGGTTAATGGATGATTCACATCAAACGGCCGAAGTCGGCGCGCAAGCCACGATAGTCAAAGGAATTCAAACCCTCCATACAAATGCTAGACATCGTATTTTAGATTTCTGTATAGAGAGTTTGAATTTCTTTGACTCTAGTGGGGTGCGCGTCGACTCCGGCCGTTTGATGTGAATCGTCCATAATTCCCCTCCCCCAGTTAGGAAGCTTTTAGCCACGTCTAAAGGCCGCTTTAGCAAATTAAGTACTGGGACAGCATGAAGACTTAAGCCATTCCCTCATTACCATGATTAGGGTTAGACCTTCCTTACCTCTGGAAGTATTCCAGGAGTGCGATATGTAACTAGGGCTTGCAGTACCAAGATTTTCCGGGACATTGAATTCTCTACGTGTAACTGATAAAGAGATAACTTACGTGGTGCAATTAACGCCAGTATCCGGCGCGCACAGATCAAAGAACGCAGGCCTGGGCATCCCAGATATGCCCTTCATGATTTCCACGATCATGAAGTTGAAGGTGAAGCCATAGGCATAGGTCCGGTACAGCAGGCCGCACCGTCGAACTGCCTCTAAGAGTCGGGAGCTATGGTACTCGGAGTCGAGGAGGATGAACTCTGTGATGAGGACCTGATGGAGAACAAAATGAGAAAAAGTCAGCTAATACTTCAAAAAAATTGTGGACCTCGAGAATATTTTTCTTGTTTTAAGAGTCAGCAGGAAGCTCGGTTGTCCTTAGTAGTTTCGCTCTCATTTTAAAACGGTATGCTAGGATAATATGAAACTTTGTATACACAATGGGATCCGGCATATCTAGGCCGGAAATTAGTTTCTGTTGCTAGAAATTCTTCTTCTGCCTGGTCGTAACCTCACGTCTGAGCGACGTGACTGCTATGGGTGATGACGCATTCCAGGCCACCACTGCTCTCCAGGCCGCGCGGTCTTGAGCCTTTTGTCCAGTCGCCTGCTGCTTGAAATTATAATGGAGAAATAATACAGCGATAGCCATGAAATGACTCTATTGGTTCTTAACAAACACATCCCTCGCTACGCATCCTCGCACATGTCTGGTGGTAACGCAGCCTTAAGTTGGCTAAAACTGTCGCCCGTGAACTTGTAGCTCAGCTTCAGGTCGTTGCAGAAGAAACCGCTCAAGGGAATGATGCCAAACTTATGTCCTACTCACAGTCAGTAAAGTAAGCAGTAGCACAGTAGACACTATAGTCACCTCTTTGACGGTGATATATAATCAAATCATTTAGATATATAATCTTTGACGGTGTCGCCAGTGAACTTGTAGCTTAGCTTCAGGTCGTTGCAGAGCCGCTTGAGGGAATGATGCCAATCTTATGTCCAACTCACAGTCAGTAAAGTAAGCAGTAGCACAGTAGACACTATAGTCGCCTCTTTGACGGTGTCGCCAGTGAACTTGTAGCTCCGCTTCAGGTTGTTGCAGAGCCGCTTGAGGGAATGATGCCAAACGTATGTCCAACTCACAGTCAAGCAGTAGCGCAGTAGACACTATAGTCGCCTCATTGACGGTGTCGCCCGTGAACTTGTAGCTCAGCTTCAGGTCGTTGCAGAGCCGCTCAACGGAATTATGCCAAACTTATGTCCAACTCACAGTCAGTAACGGGAGCAGCAGCACAGTAGACACTATAGTCGCCTCATTGACGGTGTCGCCCGTGAACTTGTAGCTCAGCTTGGGGTCGTTGCAGAAGAAACCGCTCTTGTGCGAGGGAATGATGCCAAACTCGTACAAAGCGACGATGGCCATTGCTGGAAAAAACAGTAAAAGTTTTATACACATAAGGGATGATTCACAGTAGACCGTTCCGTGTCCGGGCCGGCCCGTTTTCTATGACAGCAAACGTAACAGCCGGCGTATTTCTCTAGAAGAAAACGGGCCGGCCCGGACACGGAACGGCCTACTGTGAATCATCCTTAACAAGAGCCCGCAAGAGGTAAATAAAATAGTATTAATAGTATTACTTATATGCAATAGTTACATAATAAGGGTTATTAAAATACGAGAGTCGCTGTCAAACATGTTACGCTCGCTTTCTTATTAAATACTTGAGAATTTTAAGACCTAATTATTAATTATGTAACGTTGCACACAATTTTTTTTCTATACAACAGCAAAATAATTTGATTTAAATTAAAAATTCAGAGATCTCGTGCACTACACGACCATCAAGGTAAATTGAAAATGAACTCAACAAAATAAAAAAATGTATTACATTTGCTAACGTTATGCCAATTTGGTTGATATATAATATATAAACATAGCTCACATACAAAATTCCTATTAAATTGACAATTTTTTAAAGCGCAGCCAAGTTACGGTAACCACATAAAAAGGCATTTGTCACTTTACTAATATTCACGCAAGATAACGGCAACTTCAAATTAACTCGACCTCCAAACTCCGACTATAACTATAACAAGAATTTTCAAAGTCGAATTCAACATGACACCCTAGGCCCCAGGAGAAGGATAAATTATATGATACCATAACCTTGATTATTTGTTTAATTTTCTCGCAATCGAAGTGAAAAGCAGATGTATAACTCATGTGTAAAACTCATTTTATCCTCTACTTTATATCGACCCTTGCCTGCGGCTCGGGTCGATAAATTGTCTCGGATAAAATGGCTTGTTTTATGCAATCTCAATCAACTATTTTATTTGCCAAGGTTTTGGAAGATATTGGTCTTCCAAAACATCATTGACTTATCCACGAATTGCTATTTCCCGGGCACTGCAATAATGTGCTATTGTTGTCTGGAACTATAATTAATTATAGAAACAATACATGTTTAATTTAAACAATTTGAAATATAAAACTAAAACTAACTACAATTATACAATTGTGTTGATTTAAAAAAATATATATTACCTACTAATAGTCGTTCTGACTTTTTGACTTCTTTCAAAAAGGCTAGGCTACAGCGCAAACCCTTGACCCGATCGTCTTTGTTTTAGGCTCAAATTGTAGCCGACTAAATTGTCCAGAGGAGTTTTGATCAAAATTTTGATATCATTCTTCGTTTCCAAAATATCGAGTGCCAAAATGAAAAAATCGGAGGAAATTGAATTTTTTTTCACTATTTCGGCCAAAACTTTTTTCGTTCTGGACTTTCTCAAATAATTCTCTTTGCATCTTACACATCTCGAAAAATACGCGTCTTTTGAGCCTAGCTTGAATATCATACCTTCACAACTCTCTGAAATATAAGGGGATCGGGGGGGGGGGGATATTTCGTGAAATGGGACCCTGTACTGGAGCGAACGAAAAGACATTTTCAATGTCAAAATCGAAATGACGCGTGCCGCTTTAAAAAAAAAACAATGATTCTCCCACCAGACATTTTTTTCCATAATAAGATTGACAGTTAGATCTATCGTACATTCGAATAGTTACGTGTTTACCTCGCAGCAACGGGAAAATAAATACGTCATACTTCGTGGCATGCCATGCGCACTTATCAAACGCATTGGATTATCATACATTCCGAACATTCTGATAGACCCGTGCGCGTGCGATGCACGTCGCGTTTATATATTTAACATACCATTACTTATATAGTGTTCACCGGACCAACTTGACACTTTCGTTATTAATACCGAAAGAACGACAGGGTGTAAATTATTAGAATCAAGGTGTCATTCGTTTACCTTATGGTAAGGCCAAAACTCGGAACCAAATTATATTTTTTACTCTTCTCTTATTAGAAACTTAAAAGGTTCCCGTCTAAAAAAAATTTTTGATACAAAATTTTAGTGCGACTGTACCTTTTTCGAACAACGGGTTTTTCTTGTGTGGTTTAGGAGTGGGTATTCCCACCTTGTGTCTCCATCAGATGAGCTCGGGAGTACCATAAGGGTCTCCCCCCCACATCTATCGACGCGGAATCGGCAAAAGCCGATAGAAAAAAGCTTTATGTCCACGCAATTAGAGCTAAGTACAAAGGAAAACTTCGGCTCGGCCGACGCCGGTCGACGCGTCCACGTCGGTTACGCTCTTATTGGGTTGACATAAAGCTTTTTTCTATCGGATATTGCTGATTACGCGTCGCTAGGTTTGGGGAGACCCTAATGTTGCATTGTCGCCGAACTTACATAAGTATGCCAAATTTCAAGTCAATCGTTTGATGATAACTGGTTCAAAATTTTGTTGCAATATTTGACCCACACAAATGGACACTTGGACATGTCTAATAGGACAAGTTAAATAACAACCTGTATTAAAATAGCATATATTAGAGGAACGAAACTTTCGGTAAATGATTCCTTAAAAATACTATTTAATTTCGATGCTGTGACTGGTAACCGTTTAAAGGATGATTCACAGTAGACCGTTCCGTGTCCGGGTCGGCCCGTTTTCTATGACAGCAAACGCAACGGCCGGCGTATTTGTCTAGAAGAAAACGGGCCGGCTCGGCCACGGAACGGCCTACTGTGAATCATCCTTAAATCAGTGAAAGTTGTACTATAATTAATAATTATTTACATATTATGAATCGTATAAATTCCCATATCTCTTTACAATTCACTTATAAAAGGGCCCTTAAGGCCTGCTTACAAGAAACATTTTGATTTTGGCTTTGACACCTACATGCTTTCCTACTCGCGATTACAGAGAGGAAGAGATGAGGATGACACATGAGAATGACGACGATGATGACCGAGGAAATTTCCACAAGCGTCAGTGGTGAGGAAGAGGAAATGTTGGAGGAAACATAACGACAACTTTAGGCAAATAAGTAAGACAGGTAGGTCACAGAAGAACGTCATCTCACTCATAGTTAGAGTAGCCCAATTAGAGGTAATTCCCTCCGCCTTACAGAAGCACGCAGCCATAAAACGACTACATGTTCTTTAGGTATGTGGTGTTGTGTTCTTGATGGTGAGTGTAGTCGGCAGAGCTCGCGATGATGCGCTGTGTCACATCACAACGAATTCTAAATCCATAAATGGTCAGCAACGCTCTTGTGATTCTTCTGCAGTATCAGGCGTCCCTAGGCTGTGGTGTCTGCTTATCATCAAGCAGACCGTAAGCTTCAACTGTGTAGACTCGGCCAAGAATAGGTCCCGCCTGTCGTAAAAGGCGACTAAAGGAGGGGGCGAGTGCCCCGTTTTTTTTAATAAAAATGTAATTGCTCTTGGCCCGAATCCAGCCAGGGGGCAACTATGAGGCCGACGATGAAGCGAGCTCACCCAGAAGATGCCTATTCACTCGTGCCTTAAAAAGGTCTAGGCCATGTGGCGAGGACCGCAGCACCTGGCTATCAAGTATCAACCCCAGCTCGGCTAGTATGATAGCTTATACCGTCACGTTTTATGTGACGTTTCAGTACATTTTGGCCATATAACGTAACGGTGTAAGCTATCATACTAGCCGGGCAGGTGAGCCAAAAAGAGTAAAGGGCGATGGAGGCTCCAGTGCGTTCATGAGATATTAGACCGCAAATGGAAGTTACCGTGGAGTTTTTAGTAGATAGAAATACCACATAACCCAATCATTCCCCGACGACTGGGTACCTGGAAAGCAGGTTTTCTCCACGCGACAAAATGACCCTAAGCCTGTTTTCAACCGTCATTGTTAAAAAAGGAAGCGGGTACCGATTTTTGCTGCGATTTCACTGTACTCGATTGGCTAACAGTCCAAAACAACTTCATCAAATGCATTTCATGTTATTTTACCGCAGTAAATCAATGTCGCAATCATTTTTATAGATAAATCACTTGTCATTTCACTTTGAGTCGTTGCCCCTTGGACAACGGGTCGAGTTGAGGTCGTATTCATCGATTTCTTGGTGTCATTGGACTCCTCTTTGTTTCAAATTGTAATCTTTCCGGAAGGATTAAGAAAGATTGTCTTGGTTGGGCAATTTTATAAAAATATGTTGCGACGAAAAGAATATCAGCCAAGGCACAGAATAACATAACTGTTTTAATCTGTTACTGAAAGTTAAGGATTCTTGAAGTGAATTTCTGATTGGATAGGTTTATCCCGTTCCGTGGGTTAATTTATTTTATTTTATTTTTTATTAAAAATGGGATTGCTCTTGGCCAGCATCTAGCCAGGGGGCAAAGATGAGGCCGACGATGAAACGAGCTCACCCAGAAGATGCCTATTCACTCGTGCCTTAAAAAGGTCCAGGTTATATGAACTCCTTATTGCTTCCAAAGTTTAGTTTTTGAGTGAATTGTGAAAGGAAATCAGATCTACAGCAGTCAAAAGTGATAATGGCCAGAAATCGATCATGACCCAGCCACAACTCCACATTGTGGGAAGGAGGATACAAGTAAACATACTAGCGGAATGTGCCATGTATGCGGCAGCGCGATATAACAGATTCGGCAGAGATGAGTTAGAGCAGAGGGCACTGAGGGATGTCAACCTAAAAGATGTCCTTCTGTTTTGTAGGAGCTTCTGATTTGAGGAAGAATGTGGTGCGCGAGCGCTGCCGGAACAGTAACCCTAAGCTCCAGTGAAGGGGAATTGGCTCCAGTGAAGGGGAATTGACTGCAGTGAAGGGGAATTGGCCATCGACAGCCCGCCTGTCCGGCCGGGTGTCCCCACCCCAACAACAACAACCAGCATACCATAAACTCACTTCTTAAGAGGGCGCAGTACGCTCGGTTCTCCATACAAACGTATTTATGCTCTCATTTTAAAACGCCATGCTAGAATAACATGAAACTTTGTATACACAATGTGATCCGGTCGGAAATTAGTTTCTGTTGCTAGAAATTGTAAAAGAAAAAAAATACAGCGGTTTTTTTGGTTTTTTACGGCTTGTATGAAAACCTTAATAATCGTTGTATTTTTTCTCTATTATAATTTCACGCAACAGAAACTAATTTCTGACCTAGATATGCCAGATCCCATTGTGTGTACAAAGTTTCATGTTATTCTAGCATGGCGTTTTAAAATGAGAGCGTAAATACGTTTGTATGGAGAACCGAACGTACTGCGCAGTCTTAAGTCACTATTTGCGACATGTTTCATACAATTGGAGTCCTTCGTCAGGTTGAGTGTTGACACGGTTGCCGACCGCGCCGTACTCGTGTACAAGTTACAACCGTATTTCTTTCTTTAATCTTGAAACGCACATAGCGGGCGCGGCGCCGTGCGGGGCGGAGGCGGTTTGGCATTTTTGATCTTTCCGAAACTGTCGACTGGCGATTAGTGCTTCATATGTCACACACGCCGCCTCCGCTACCGCGCTACCGAATTTCGCGTGGTTTTTTGGTGCGACGTACCCCGGACCGCGTTTACTATGTCGCAAAACCGCCTCCGGGCGAATCTACGGCGTTTTGAAACGCTCCTTTCTAACGTCATTGTCGGGTACACGATTATATATACAACGGGTAGAACAAACCGCGAGAATTTTGATCAACAAGACTCACAACCGATATCGGTTTAAGTTTTTAACAAAAGTTAACCCTGGTTATCGTTTTCGTTTAACAAAATGTAATGAGACGACAATGACGAAAACAAACGCTGTAAAAACGCCGAATATTCACCCCTCCGCCCGCAACGACGCTGCGCCGCGCTCTTCAAGCTTTGTGTTAATATGTCTCACGATGGTATACATTTAAGGACGTACACTGCTGGACATAGGCCTCCCCCAATTTAATGGAGGGTAAATGCCGTAATCGCCACGCTTGGCATGCGGGTTCGAAATTGCAGTATCTCCACCACACTCCTGGGATGCTGATACCCATGCCCCGGTGCTCTTGGTCGTAGTTTCAGGACATACCCCTCCAATAACAACAACATAACCATAACTCAAACAGCTAAGGCCATGTCTAATCAAGGTTTAGTCTCCCCCAAATGAATTCAGCCTTTTATTCTTAAAGAACCAGGAACCATTAGCCAATTCAGACCATTTCGCCAAACGACAGCGTCCGTTTGCAGTTCAAAGTCAATGCCAAACACGGGGGCGAATGGCAAATCGGCAATTGTGACGTCGGAGAGCGAATAACTGTCGCCATTATATGCGCAGTGTTTACATCTCAGAGTACCCCAGAGAAGACGTCAAATAATATCACTACCGAGCGAGATCGTCATATTTTAAGTTGGATAAGAGCAACGGAGAGAGTTATATCAAACAACAAGTGCATCCCAAAGAAATATAGTCAACTAGCTTTTGCCCGCGACTCCGTCCGCGTGCAACTCGTTATATTATAGAAATAATTGCTATTTAATTTAAGTAGGCGCAGGCTTAAAAATCGCTCGCCCATCAAACTTCTACCCCCCTTTTCATCCTCTAAAGCATGATTTCCGGAGTAGAAACTATCCTATGTCCTTTCCCGGGACTCGAACTATCTCTATACCAAATTTCATCCAAATCGGTTTAACGGTTTAAGCGTGAAGAGGTAACAGAGAGACAGAGGTACTTTCGCATTTATAATATTAATAAGTATGAATATACCCGCCGGCAAAAGCAATTTCCTGGCATTTTTGTAATGGAATAAGATGGTGCTTCTTGAATATGCTTAAATAATCGGAAGAATCGTAGGGCTGTTTCAGTTATTCTAAAATCCCCCGTGGCATCGTACTTTATAGTCAACAGCAAATGTAAATGATCATTTTAGTACTTTATCGCACTATTGCGACAGACGTAACAATATTGCGACAGTTTTTTTTATGACATAGGTGGCAAACGAGCAGACGAATCGCCTGATGGTAAGCGATTAGCGCCGCCCATGGACACTCGCAACACCAGAGGGGTTGTAAGTGCGTTGCCGGCCTTTAAGACAGGAGTACGCTCTTTTCTTGAAGGTTTGAAGGTCGAATCGGTCCGGAAATACCGCAGGCGACAGTTCATTCCACAGTTTAGCTGTGCGAGGCAAAAAAAATCTGGAGAAACGCACAGTTGGGATGCGGAAAGTGAAAAGGCACTGAAATGATCGTCTACTTTTGCTGTTGACTATATATACTAAAGAGTCTAAAGACGATCGCAGCATCCCCTCACTGTATGCTGTGCGAGGAAGCTGCCAGCTCTTTGGTCACCTGTGGTGCCGGTGAGCTTTTTGCCGGCTTTTGCAAAGCTCTTTAAATGGTACATTGTCGAACGAGGGACGTAAGTGGAAAATTGCGAACGAGAGTCTATCCTACCAAGAAGCCCGGCGCCGAAGGCGGAACCAATCACAGAACAGTATTCTTGTGGCGCCAACTAGATTCTTTACACATAACTCTTTCGGGAGTTATAAAAATCGATAACTCCCGCTGGAGCTAAATTGGCTATAACTGCGATATACGCCTGCGTACAATATGACCATTATACGAGCAAGTGTCAAATAAATGCTTTATTCATTCATTCATTCATATTAAAGTGAATCCTCACGTTGCATCCCGCATGCTAAGTAAACGTCACTCTAGGGCCAGTCTTTCATAACTAGTGGCTGTGTGAGGTGTAACCCTCGCAAAAAAAAATTTTTAATTTCCAAAAATTGATTCGACAAAATAAATCTATAAAATTATCGAACTTGCTCACAAAATTTCAAGAGAATCGGTTGAGAAATGCGACCTGTAGAGGAGAACATCCGGACTGACAGACATACGAAAGAATGTTTGTCGAAAGCTGAAACGGAGACGCTTCGCTCGCTCGGTCAAATATGTAGACAATTTATTAAGTATTATTAAACATCCCACGACAAATATAACTCTTGTGAGAATCATACCAAGCGTCGATAAGCTTTGTAAAATAAAGTCTCAATTTAGATTTGATATTTTACTGTTTAGATTAGAAATTGTTTAGATCTGATAATATTTTCATCATCATCATCATTATACATAGCTTCTATAAGTAAAATACATTCTAAACATGTTTAAATATAAAGTTGTGACAGACGGATAGTAGGAGTCGCACCATAAAGTTTCCTCTCTCACCATTTTGATACGGAACCCTCAAAATATTAGGAGAATCCCCAAGACAGACCTCCCGAGGATGCGCTGTGTTGAGAGCGAGGGACCTGCATGTCTAGCTGTCAACACAACGAATCCTTAAGTCAATAAACAGTCGGTAACGCTTGTGATTCTGGATTCGGGTGAATATTCGGCGTTTTTACAGCGTTTTTTTGTCATTGTCATCTCATTACATTTTGTTAAAAGAAAATAATAACCAGGGTTAACTTTAGCTTTAGCTAAAAACTTAAACCGATATCGGTTCTGAGTCTTGTTGATCAAAATTCTCGCGGTTTGTTCTACCCGTTGTATATATATATAATCGTGTACCCGACAATGACGTTGGAAACGAGCGTTTCAAAACGCCGGAGATTCGCCCATTCGCTAGCATCGATAGGCCGGTTATCTTACAGATTTTTGCGGTGGCTTACGAAAAGCTACCAAAATTCTGGTGCCAGAGAACGCAGACGGAAAGATATTTCAATATTATTGCATATTTTTGGTTGGCTGAACATCATTGGTTTTCTGAATACATATAGTCATTTCAGTGGGATGATTGTAAACGTTGAGAATTTTAATTTTAATTTTCGACGTTTGATCTAATATGCCATGTCTGGTATTGAAAATGACATTTGGATAAACCGCCGTACGCTCAAAACCGTCTTTTAAACCGTCGCTCGTTTGATACGTTACTCCGCAATCACCCTGCCGCAGGGTTTGTATTTTGGTCCGTTAGAGTTCGATTAAAAGTTTTGCTACTCGCCACTAGATGGCGCTACTAGTATGTTGCGAATTGAAATGTTTGTTTATTTTCTTTTGCTGATGATCAACGTAGGTGAGACTAATACTAGTTCACCTGAGATGAGTTTCGGTAAACTTAGTAATTTTTGTAACAAAAAAATTGAATAGAATAAACTTTATTTAATATTAATTTAAAATTATTATTGCTCACCGATGACCTGGTAAAGGTCGCGGGTGTCCGCTGGATGCGGGTGGCGCAGGACCGGTCATTGTGGAAATCTTTGGGGGAGGCCTATGTCCAGCAGTGGACGTCTTCCGGCTGATATGATAATAAATAAATAAATAAATAATAATAAATAAATATTAGGGGACATTTCTTACACAAATCGAACTAGTCCCACGGTAAGCTCAATAAGGCTTGTGTTATGGGTACTAGACGACGATATATTTAATAGATATATACTTAAATAAATAGAAAACATCCAAGTCTCAGGAACAAATGTCTCTGCTCACTACAGAAACAAATGCCCTTACCGGGAATCGAACCCGGGACCTCTAGCTTCGGAGGCAGTGTCACTACCAACTAGGCTAAAGAGGCCGACAAAGGATGATGATGATGATGATGATGAATATTAATTTTACAGTTTTTGGACCGCCAAGTACGAGCAAATATTCATGTCTCTATAAATAGGTACAGTCAGCATACGCAGTCAGCATCAAAAGTAGCTAATACGTATATGAAGGTATCAAACGTTCTTAATCCTTTATAATAAAGACTTTTAAACTTTTCAAATGCGTAGCTACTTTTGACGCTGACTGTACTACGCTAAGGGACAGCTAAGGTGTTGGGTGGAGAAAATTCCATAACATGGGCAAGGTTTAATCCTTTTTACTTCAGATTAATTGATATTGTAATTAGTTTTGATACCCGTAAAATTAACACTGGTTCTTTTACCGGCACTTTGTACACTTTAATCGTTAATAGCCTATCCGGCGGTCTACTTCACTTAATCTAAGGTACAGTCGAGTTGAAATATTTACGTTCCTAAATATTTAAAAAGCAACTTTATTGCCATAATAATAAAGTAGTGACCATATACTGTTCTGTGGCAAGATGCACCTCGGATCGTTGAGCCAGCGGAGTAGTAGTATGTATAGGTTAACATAATATTTTCATACTTAAACCTGCAAATTACTAGCGAGGGCATTGAATATTAATGTTCATGTGTTTTCCGTAGGTACTATAAAGGTACAAGAGGTACTCTTATGGTACGACTCTGTCCGTCAGTCTGTCTGTCTGTCACATCGCTAAATATCTCGGGAACTATGTATGCTACCGATAAACAAAGCTAATGTACGTGTATAGAAAATTCCTATATATTTTTGTTTTATATGAAAATGTAAATATGGGGGTCGGTAAAAATAATAGAGTAAGCGTTCCAATGTTTGTCTTGATACGTAATAGTCGATATCTATATTATGAAAATTGCGATTAAAAGTGTCAGGACCTTACTTTAGCTTAATAACAACCCTACAATAAGAGCTTAGTGCCCTAGGCTGTCCAGCCGCAGAGAAGGAAAACAAACCCGGCTCGGTGACAGTTATTATGCACCTGAGCTCGCACTTGCATCTCTGTAGCACTTGCATATCCGAGCGACAAAGAGAGAGACATTCGAACTTCGTTCGTTTTTGTTTCGCGGTAGTGTCCCAGCAACCCGCAACCGATCCGACTCCGCGCGTATCGACTTGTCGTTCCCGCGTACCCAGTCGGTTAGGTCGAGACAGAGGCAGAAGTCTTGGGCAACCTTATGTCTCTTCAAATTCTAATTCGTCCCGCGCGATGCAGTGTCTGTGGAGAGGCAACTTTATCCACGTCGGTTCACCGTGTGGAATCGTGGATTACACAACCACAAAAGAAATTGTCTGCCTATATTAGGCATACTTTAAACTTACCATCAGTGTCAAGTGTACTTGACACTGTTTATATAGTCAGTCTCGGCTGTGCAGCGTTCGGGAATCAAGCTACGGCACATCTTTTCGTCCAATATTCCGCAGTGTCTCAAGACGAGAGTCTTTGACCAGTGTGTGTTGCCAGTGATGACATATGGCACCAAAACGTGGTCGCTTACTATGGGCCTCATAAGAAGTCTCAAAGTTATATGATATATTTTTGTCAGGATTGAATATCGTCATCATCATTACTCAAGAGTTTATAGGCTTTTGACGGTAGAGTAATGGCCATTCTATTCTTTTTATTGCCAGGCTCTTGATTTTCGCGTAAGATGCGGCAAATAAACTGCAAAATATATAAGCGGCATTTTTTACACATTTCATTTATCTTTATGATTGCCAAGAGGAACCGGTAGAAGGTATCCACTGGTATGATCGGAATGCCTTAAGAGAAGCAGACTTAGCCATTCCTTTGCGACTCGGGCGCGCGAATTCACGAGGCATTGTTTGAAAAAGCAGCCAGACGAGAATTCAGCAAATAAAATACTCAGAGCGGCAAAAAACTGCGAAGAAAGCATACTTTAGCCAGATGATAAAGATTCTTTTGAGAGCAAAATAAGGCGGGACTATTAGGCTGAATGTATGATCTTAAATTGATATGATATTTGTTGCGTTCTCGTTCTGAGAAATAAGCCTGAGGGCCTACTCTGAACTTCGAAAATCGAACTTCGTATCTTGCCGTCCCTTTTCGTCATATAGTGTATAACACGAGAGTGAAAGGGACGGCACGACACGTAGTTCGATTTTCGAAGTTCGTAGTAGGCCCTCTGGGCGCGCGTGGAAGTGAGCACACATGAAAAAAACGTCGCGTTTGGACCTTTCAACGCCTTACGGAATGTATTTAAGGCTGCTCCGTGACTTGGCGGGCGGAAACAGTTGCGGTATTTTCTACAGATCGGATGTCGTCCTTGTCAATTTGCTAGCAGTATTACATGCGCAGTACTATATTGCGCAAATGTCGGGCTACTGCTACCTATACCCATATACTATCCCACATCGGAACATCATGCGTCAATCAGGGAGTAGTCATTTGAAAGCCGGCTTCCTGACTCGGTGCGGTGGTGGGATAGGGTGGGGTGGGGTTTGGGGAAAGCTGTCAGCTGTCAACTTCAACTGTCAGTCGAGACCTCAGAGTAAGGATTTCTATAGAGATCCTATACGAGTTCCACCAAGAGGGACAGAAAAGATCTTACGCAGCTAAATTGAGAACTGATCTCAAACATCTGGCGGCTTCCTATAAATAATAACCTCTTTAATTTGGGCGGGTTATCGTTTATTTGCCTCAAACTGTTTGACATGAGGTGGACATGACATTGAGGCAAATAAAGAAAAGCGGAATCATGACAAAGACAACAAATTATACATCTCTCTATCACTCTTATTAAATTTCGTATGACCATTGACCAGAGCATGGCCAATACTTTGCACAACGTATTAATGTCACTATTGGCTATATGCACGTCTGAAACGTCAAACGTCAAAGGTCCCGAGACAATGTCAAAACTCAGAGATGTCAAATAATGACACATGAATATTTTATTTACTTACTAAACGAGAAAGACCCCGTATTGGAAATTTTACTGAAATAAATAAGAGAATAAATAAATACATACAAACGAAACGAATCGTAGGAAACCGTTAAGAAACCAATAGAAAACGTGAAAGTAAATTTGACAGTGGTCCCCGGTAAGTGCACATTTCTGCCATGGTGTGCGCTACGATCGCCTAGCTTACCCCCACCACCTACTTCGCACATAGCCAATACAACGTGGCATTGCGGCCAGCCTTCTGGGTAGACTACCCATCGGCACTGATTTAGAAGATATGTTTTATTTATAGGTAGTTTTTTATTGCAATGTCCTTTCAATGTCAGGATGTTTTAATGTTTTAATGTTTATTTGGGCAAACAACGGTACAAATAATACTTAAAATTATAAATAACTATAGCTAATACATCGACCAGCAAAGCTGCCACCACCAAGTGATACATCTAAATATTGACATGAGTTATGAAGGTAACCAAAAACTAAATTCAGAGCTGCCTGAAGACCTAGTGAATATGCAGGCAATGAATAAACTTAAACTACAGGTAAACTTTTAGAAAACATTACATTATCTTATACATCTTAACTATTATATTTTACTTTGCAGAGCAATCTACGTTTATATTGGCTTTCCGACATATGAAACATATCTGCTTCACTAAATTTATCATTATATGTTTTACAAGCTCTGCTGAGGAAAGAATTAGCCTTGACGCAGTAAAGAATCTGTAACTGACTTGACTGACAACTGAGACAACTAATACCGCTCCGACAAATGCGAAAGTGGCCTTAGAGAGAGCTGAAGGCGTACCACGAACTTCGAAAATCGAATTTCGTGTCGTGCCGTCCCTTTCACTCTCGTGTTATACACTATATGACAGAAAGAAACGGTACGATGCGAAGTTCGATTTTCGAAGTTCGCGGTACGCCCTCTGGAATGTCACGGGACTGTGGAATGCAATCTCGCTCGTATTTGAAGCAGCCCAATCTGCTATAATAACACCATTATTTCCAAAAAAAGTATGAGTTGGGTCGAGTTTCACTTAGCAACAACATTGCACATAGAACCGATGACCGTTGGGAGGGAAAGGTTCTAGAGTGACGGCATTGGAGACGCAGCCTGAGTAGAGCCCTAATTCCTGCCCTAACCTGGTGTCGATCACCACGGGAGATGCGGGTGCGCAGGACCTGTCATTGTGGCAATATTTGGGGGACGCATAGTCCCTCGGCTGATACGATGAAGTATCTGTTGTTTTTCTGATGGTAAGATCGCTCAGCTGCAGACGACGCACTGTCCCACTTGCCTCTTCGGCTAAAGTCAGCTCAGGCACATTTCCGAGGTGTCAAAACACCCGATTGTGGTAGGAACGAAAGAGTACGTTCTATGCGGGATGCCATTACACGATATTTGACTTTTTGGTGCCATTTGAACCAGTTTTTAGAGACGATCAAATGTCTAGGGACCAACTGCAATTAGATCATGATCAAGGGCAAAATTAGGTACAAACCTGCAAGCTACCCCCGAAAAGCCTACAAATTGATACTATTAGCTTAGTTTCGACACGGTCTGCACGGTCGTGTTCACGTGGAGCCGTATCAAGACTTCGGTAATCATCATCCTCCTTGCGTTATTCCCAGTACAGTTGCATCATGAAGAAAGCCTGGGGTCCGTTACCTGATCCCAAGAATTGGCGTAGGCACTAGTTTTTACGGAAGTGACTGCCATCTGACCTTCCAACCCGAGGGGGAAACCGACCTTATTGGGAATAGGCTTGTCAAGTGAGATAGCAACTTGACTGTTAGAAGTTCTAGTTCGTATCAAGACTTCGGTAATAAAGGTAAATAAATGAATATCGCGTTCGACCCATCACAACAAATATTTAAGTACACGTAGGCAAAGTTCATTAACATGTTATACATTTATTAAAAAGGGAGACTGCGATTGCGTGCATTCTGCCACATGCGGTTGCCCCGCGTGTGGTATAAACTTTTTTATCTGATTCGTATTTTTTTAATGCAGTGTGACTACAGCGATGTCACTGACGCATTACTCTTTTGAGGTTATAAATATAAAAAGAAGAGAGTTGAGCCGTAATGGGTCACCAATTGCACACCTTGCGATGCATACACACGATCGGTTGCAGTACCCGGATGGGAGTTATTTATAACTACGTAACACTACCTCCCAACACAATTAAATCACTCACACTGTAACAACAATTTTATAATAGTTCTTTTTTCTTTCCAATGTGTCATACAATTAGCTCGTAAGTAAGCTTATTAACAATATTGTTCACGATTTCGGTGTCGATACAAACCCGATAGGGTTTAACGACACTTTTCCGTTATAACAATGTATCAATTTTCTATTGTAAATAAATAAAAAAAAAAAAAAATAGTGTTTAGAATTTCCTATACAAAGATATATCAAAATAACTTGTAAATAAGAAAAAATATATATACACGTACAGATACAAGTTCTGGGTAATTTTTGATTGACCGTTTGCTCAACAAATACATATATTTACAACGGTAACATAAAAAAAACTGGGCAAATACGTTTCAGACTTAGCACATTATACTCACAGCACTAATTTTAAGTGTATCTGTTTGGTCCAGTGGTTGACTGGTAGAGAATGCCCTTTGGCATTAAGTCCGCCATTTGTACATTTACTTTTATTGCAATAAAGCTTAAACAAATAAATAAATTCTAGGGATCCGTATCAATTATCAATGTATTGGTATTTGTTAGTAAAATATACGTAATATTTAATCAATATTATCACCAAATGTGTCAATAGGGAGTAAAAAATCTTCCGAATAAAACTTTGTAATAAAACTGACTTTGGCGGCTTCTCGTTACTTTGTTTTTCAACATTTTTAAGACAAAAATCCAGTATTTATCTACTTAACGAGCCAAACTATATCTCACTCGGTGGTGTAAGTTTATCCCGGCCCCATTTAATGTATTAATAACCCTAGAACGTCTATTCATTTTGACATTTCTGTAATAAAATATTTTTTAAGAAAAAAAAACCGACTTCAATGAGGGAGTCCGGTGAAAGATTATTAATCTTAGATGGTGCACTCTTAGATTCCATACAATAAAATACAAAAATGGCTATAAGTATGTTTATAATGGTAGAAGACTAAGTACCGTCAATTCCTCATGAAATCATGGAAAAACCTTGCTTGCTTGACAAACAAAACGAAGAGAACAAATCGCCAAACGTGAACTACGCGTCATTGAAGAGTTCCGTTCTGATCATCATCAGCAGTTCCACTTCATCAAATGTCACTTTTATGAATGAAAATGCTTGATTAGTTCATGAAAATATTAAAATTACTATTTGTGTGCCTTTCACATTTGAGGAGTTCCCTCAATTCCTCATGGATCCCATCATCAGAACTCGAGCATGACAAAAATCAATCGTGAAAATAGAACTTGCTTAACAAACACCGCTAGAAGGACAAATCGCCAAACGTGAACTTTTCGTCGTTGAAGAGTTCTGTTCTGATCATCATCAGCAGTTCCACTTCATCAAATGTCACATTTTTGTATGATAATGCTCGATTTGTTGATAAAAACACAAAAATCACTATATGTTTGCCTTTAAGATTTGAGGAGTTCCCTCAACTCCTCATGGATCCCATCATCAGAACTCGAGCATGACAAAAATTAATCGTGAAAATAGAACTTGCTTAACAAACACAGCTAGGAGGACAAATCGCCAAACGTGAACTTTTCGTCGTTGAAGAGTTCTGTTCTGATCATCATCAGCAGTTCCACTTCATCCAATGTCACATTTTTGGATGCAAATGCTTGACTTGTTGATAAAAACACAAAAATCACTATATGTTTGCCTTAAAGATTTGAGGAGTTATCTCAATTCCTCATGGATCCCATCATCAGAACTGCCTTTTGACAAAAACGGGACCAACTTGGATATATATACATACAATCAAAAAAAATTTTTTCAAGTCGGTTAAGAAATGACGGAGTTATGGAGTAACAAACATTAAAAAAAAAAAACATACAACCGAATTGATAACCTCCTCTTTTGAAATTTTGAAGTCGGTTAATAACAAAGACAACGATATACTTCTACATCCTCTGTATTTACAATAACAAGAGTATACCTAAATAAAAATAACATCAAAACATCATGATTCACAGCATTCCAGACTTAAGTTCGCCATATTTTTTATTACAAAATCAACACATAATTTTATCACATCCCAACTCTTCGCAAAACCAGTCCTATGCACTGACGGATACAGTTTAAAATCAAATGTACGTGTCACAGCTGAATCTTTTAAATCATATATTACGTTACCAAGAACGAATAATAATTTATTCCTTTCGATGAAACGGTACCATTTCGGGAACTCGATTAATTTTACATTGATGTTGGTTAATGAGTGAATTATTATATCGCTTGACGTATTTTTAAAGACCGATTCGTAGAGTGGTGTAAGGTATTGATATCCGGACATGTTTTTTATTAATTTAGGAGGTTTTCATAGCAATGATGTTGACAAACTTTATTAGTGAATCTACCTGTGAAGTTGGCAGTCCTGGGTTTGAATCCCAATATGGGCAAATATTTTTGTGAGGAGTACGAATATTTTGTTCTTGAGTCATGGATGTTTTTCATATATTCGGGTGTAGGTCTTCGTATAGTAACTATTGTAAAATACATACTCGACCTGCTTTGATAATGAGCTTGTTCGTCAAGTATTCATCAACGATATAGGTACTTAAGAGGGCACAGTACGCTCGGTTCTCCATACAAACGTATTTACCCTCTCATTTTATAACGCCATGCTAGAATAACACGAAACTTTGTATACACAATGGGATCCGGCATATCTAGTTCGGAAATTAGTATCTGTTGCTAGAAATTGTAAAAAAAAATACAGCGTTTTTTAGGGTTCCGTAGTCAACTAGGAACCCTTATAGTTTCGCCATGTCTGTCCGTCCGTCTGTCCGTCCGTCCGCGGATAATCTCAGTGACCGTTAGCACTAGAAAGCTGAAATTTGGTACTAATATGTATATCAATTACGCCGACAAAGTGGTAAAATAAAAAGTGGAAAAAATATTTTATTAGGGTACCTCCCCTATACGTAAAGTGGGGAGTGATTTTTTTTTTTCATTTTAACCCTAACGTGTGATATATTGTTAGATAGGTATTTAAAAATAAATAGGGGTTTACTAAAATCATTTATTGATAATGTTAATATTTTCGGAAATAATCGCTCCAGAAGTAAAAAAAAATGTGTCCCCCCCCTCTAACTTTTGAACCATAAGTTTTAAAAATATGAAAAAAATCTCAAAAGTAGAACTTTCTAAAAACTTTGTAGGAAAATTATTTTGAACTTGATAGGTTGAATAGTTTTTGAAAAAATTACAAAAATAATTTCTGAACTAAGTTTGTAATTTAACCGTATAATCCAAACTCTTTCTTTAGTTATCACCGTCCTCTGTGGGCCCGTTTTTAGGGTTTTGTGTTTCTGTACTTAATATGTCAACTTAATATGACGGACGGAATACTACGGAACCCTACACTGAGCGTGGCCCGACACGCTCTTGGCCGGTTTTTTTTTACTTTTTTACCACCACCACCACCACCATATCAGCCCTAGGACGTCCACTGCTGGACATAGGCCTCCCCCAATTTCATGGGGGGTAAATGCCATAATCGCCACGCTTGGCATGCGGGTTGGCGATCGCAGTATCTCCACCGCACTCTAGGAATGCTGCTGCCCATTCCCCGGTGGTCTTGGTCGTAGTTTAAGGACATACCCGGGTCCACAGTTTTTTACGGCTTGTATGAAAACCTTAATAATCGTTTTATTTTTTCTCCATTATAATTTCAAGCAACAGAAACTAATTTCCGACCTAGATATGTCGGATCCCATTGTGTATACAAAGATTCATGTTATTCTAGCATGGCGTTTTAAAATGAGAGCGTAAACACGTTTGTATGGAGAACCGAGCGTACTGCGCACTCTTAATAATAATAAACGACTATATGTGTAGATAAAGTGAGATAAAGTTAATATCATTAAGCCGGTAACGCGATCATCATTCTGTTGGCATTGGCAACCACCTGAAGAACAGAATTTTATACAATTATAGATATTAACATTTCTGAAAACCGCAGAAACAGTAAACCCTTTGTGTTTTATTTCGTAGTTACTAAATTGAAAAGAAAATTCGAGAATAAAAAAAAACGGCCACGTGTCGGGTCACGCACACAGAAGTACATTTAAAATCACTACCACCATATCAGCCGGAAGACGTCCACTGCTGGACATAGGCCTCCCCCAATTCCATGGGTTTTAAATGCCATAATCGCCACGCTTGGCATGCGGGTTGGCGATCGCAGTATCTCCACCGCAGTTAAGGGATGCTGCTGCCCATCCCACGGTGGTCTTGGTCGTAGTTTTACGACATACCCGGGTCCGAAAAAAAAAATCACTGTACAATATAGTAAATCAAAACAGGTCGTATATAGGGAAGTCACGGCACTTACACCCTTTTGTTTGGGCAAGACAGTTTTTCAGCAATATGTAACTCAAAAACCGTTAGAACTATCTTGTTCAAACCAAAAATCGTTGAAAGTATTTATAATTGTACATCATCTTGATTTTTTGCACAATTTTATACTTCATAGTTTGGAAATTAGAGGGGGGGGGGGGACACTTTTTACGACTTTGATAGCTATTATCTCACCAACGGTTGATCTAAATGGAGAAGTTTTATAGAAACCTCTATGTTATTTTCGAAGGCCTATCTATAGTATGTATGGGGTGCCCCCCAGTTTAATATTTTTATTTTTGAAATTCACATCATAATTCTATAGCGGTTTATAGCATTCCTACCAAATTTCATAATTGTAGTGCTCATAGTCTCCGAGTACATCGGCTATGACATACGGACGGACGGACAGAAATGACGAATCTGTAAGGGTTCCGTTTTCGCCATTTTAGCTACGGAACCCCCAACTCACTCAAGTGGTCGCACACCGACATATTAAATTATTTGCCAGCTAACCGATATAATAACTCTACTTGCCTACTCTAAGTTCTGATCTGATTAAATTAGGACTCAAATTTTAACTAACTTTTTAAGCGAGCGTGATGGCATATCGATTGTAATTTATTCAAGGTAATTCGGTAACTTATGCGATTACCTCGTTAATCTTAGTTTAAGTCCATAAATTCGGTCGAGGAATTTAAATGTTTGTCAGTTTTCGACTCTATTTCTATCGTATAAGGGTCCAAAAGCGTCCTATTTATGCTAATTTCCGTGGAATTGGCATTGTATATTGACATTTTATCTTTTATTTTTTTAAGCTAAAAGTTTTTTACGCTTAATTTCTACTGCACGTAATAATAGCAAAAAATGGCTCCGTTACTATCTAAATCTTAATAAAACCATATTATCACTTCTTCAATTTATTGGAATTATCTATAGTTTTGTAAATGAGTGTTCAAAGCATTTAATATGCTTACCTAATGCAAAGAGCGGTACATCGATGCAGACATTCCACCAAACGCTGTGTCTCTTCTCTGTGATGTTCGAATTGGACTGTGACTCCAAATCCCGCCTCTGGAAAAAAAATCATAATTAGAGTAAAAGTCAAGAGACTGGCAATGGGGCCTGTTCCACGATGATTATTATCACGCGATACACTCGTATCACAATATATATCATATAAATATTGAAGCAAAATACAAACAATGTTGAAATCCTAAGAATAGATATTAACTAGATATTAACATTTCTAAAAACCGCAGAAACAGTAAGCCATTTTTGTTTTAATTTGTAGTTACTAAATTGAAAAGAAAATCGAGAATTTAAAATAGGTTATTTTTAATACAATATCTATACCAACAGATCCGTTGTGTTAAGCAAGATGATTTTTCATATGTAGATGTCTCTTTGAATACTTATGGTTAGCCAAGATTAGTTAGAACGGGACAGATAGTACGATAATTTTCGGCTGTCAACGAAATGTTTCCATTTACAAGCACACCAAAATGTCAACTCCTATTTAAACCAAAACGTCACAAACGTCAGTTCAGTACAATTTGCAGTTACGCAAACGGAGACACTGTCAGGTGAAGCGAAGACCGTCACATATCACTTTATCTGTCACTCTCAAACTTACTGATTTGTGCACTAGTGAAAATAGATCAGATGTGCAGAAATCGTTCAAATTAAGTGAGCGGATCTGCTTTTTTTTAACCGACTTCAAAATTTCAAAAGAGGAAGTTATCAATTCGGTTGTATGTTTTTTTTTTTTTTAATGTTTGTTACTCCATAACTCCGTCATTTCTTAACCGATTTGGAAAATTCTTTTTTTGATTGTAAGTATATATATCCAAGTTGGTCTCGTTTTTGTCAAAACGCAGTTCTGATGATGGGATCCATGAGGAATTGAGGGAACTCCTCAAATCTTTAAGGCAAACATATAGTGATTTTTGTGTTTTTATCAACAAGTCAAGCATTTTCATCCAAAAATGTGACATTGGATGAAGTGGAACTGCTCATGATGATCAGAACAGAACTCTTCAACGACGAAAAGTTCACGTTTGGCGATTTGTCCTCCTAGCTGTGTTTGTTAAGCAATTTCTATTTTCACGATTAATTTTTGTCATGCTTGATTTCTGATGATGGGATCCATGAGGAATTGAGGGAACTCCTCAAATCTTAAAGGCAAACATATAGTGATTTTTGTGTTTTTATCAACAAATCGAGCATTATCATACAAAATTCTTCTACCATTATAAACATACATTATAGCCATTTTTATTTTATTGTATATCTATCTAAGAGTGCACCATCTAAGTATAATAATCTTTTACCGGCCTCCCCCATTGAAGTCGGTTTTTTTTTCTTAAAAATTATTTTCATTAAAAATGGGATTGCTCTTGACCAGCTTCTAGCCAGGGGGCAAGATGAGGCCGACGACGAAGCCAGCTCACCCAGAAGATGCCTATGCCTGCTTTACTCTGACATCTGTGGTTTTCGCCCTTCCAATGTGTTTCCGTTTCAAACTGTCACCGTCGCATCACAAATCATACGATGTTTTTACCTACCTCAATTGTTTAATAATATACCACACAATAACATAGGTTAGGTAATTATGTGACGTTATTGGCTATGTGCACGTCTGAAACGTCAAACGTCAAAGGTCCCGAGACAATGTCAAAATTTAGAGATGTCAAATAATGACACATGAATATTTTATTTACTTTAGTAAACGAGAAAGACCCCGTATTGGAAATTTTACTGAAATAAATAAGAGAATAAATAAATACATACAAACGAAACGAATCGTAGGAAACCGTTAAGAAACCAATAGAAAACGTGAAAGTAAATTTGACAGTGGTCCCCGGTAAGTACACATTTCTGCCATGGTGTGCGCTGCGATCGCCTAGCTTACCCCCACCACCTACTTCGCACAAAGCCAATAGTATTAACCCAAATTGATTCATTTATACCTAACCTAACCAAGTACTTAAACGTGGTTAAAACCTCCAATATATTTATAATTAACAAGTGTAAGTCTTAAGCAATAATGTTAATATGAAACACATCTAAAATGAATACAATGCATAATTAAATGGAAATAGTTTAAGTTCTATTTCTTCAATGAGACCAAGTTTAACTCTGAACTGAGTAGTACAAGTTATTTTTTGAAATCTATGAATGCAGTTTTTCTTGTTTCTAAAATCAACGCCATACTCGTAGTCCCTAAGAACAAAACGATAAAAACAAAAAGATATTGGACAAAGATATTGAACGAGTGGAATACCATCCTTACTCACTGTAACTTTATATCGTTGCAGAGTCAAGTAGTTGGCCAATTTCTTTGATCAAATGTATATTGGACAAAGATATTGGATGAGTGGAATACCTCCCTAAGGTAAATATTCTGGTGCTCGAAACTACTGTTAGCTTCAGTCTTATGTTATGTCATATGTAATGACATAGGTGATCAATGGTATCATCTATATTCAGACGTTTACCTTATAAACACTTGGGTTACCTAAAAGGCTACATTTTTATTATTTACAAGCTTTTATTTAGTTTCACCTGTCCCGTTGTCTGTCTGTCGGTCTGTAACCAAATCTTGCAAGTTAAATTTGATCAACTTCCCGGTTCACGATTGAGCTGAAATTTGGCGTGCATGTATAAATCGGATAGCAATGCAATATTTTGATGACTTATGACAGCTCTAGCTGATATGATGATGGAGACAGAAGGTGGTCATAGCAATTCCTGAACTAGACAAGATAAACCCATCGTGTTTGGGCTCATTCGAACCGACTCAACAAGTAGTTTATGATTGAGGAAAAAAGTACAGTCGGCAATAAAAGCTTGTACCAAAAATGAAATTTTTGACCAAAAACTTATTACAAAAGCAGTTTACACAGCTGTCTAGTAGTAACGGTTACATAGCTTAGCCGCGGACAGACAGGCGAACGGACATGGCAAAGCTATAGATAAGGGTTTCTAAAAACGCACTGCAATTAACCTCCTTCTGAAGGCATTTAGTTTCCTATATCCTAATATTTTTAACACAATATGCACACTTTCCATATTTTCAAATACTTATTAACGTCATTCAATTGTTTTTTTTAAACTTAATAGTAGTTTATTAGGTAATTTGCATAAGAATAATATAACTTAAAACATAAAATGACAAAATACTAAAAAAAACTAAAACAAAACCTAAAATTAAACTAAAACATTTCTAAAAAGGGCCCCCGTGGCATCGTACCATAGACGCTGGAAGCATTTCCTCGCTGTATGGCTATACCTATACTTAAGTGCTGTGCGAGGAAGCTGCCAGCTCTTTGCTCCCCAGTGGTGTCGACGAGCCTTTTGCTGAGCTCTGTAAAAAGTTCCCGAGCGCTTGGACCCCACGGCCCGAGGGTCTCGACACCGAAAGCCGTGAAATGGTATTGGTATATCCTTATTTAATTCATTAAAATTGAGAATCATCGCCTTGGCAAAGAAAATAACGGGTTATCAATTCAAATGGGTCAGTAGGGAGAAGTAGGAAACTATAAGAGATAGAGAAAAAAAGGTATAACAAATAAAATATATAGATATGTAAAAAATAACAAAGTGCAAAAGTAACATTAAACTAGTTATTAATACCAATATAATTGAGATGTAAAAGGTCTCCTATATATAGCGTAAGAGCCTAACGCCGAGAACGATGTAACTGAAACTAAAAACTGTTTCGTAATAATGTAATACCTACATTAATCGGAGTACCTAACAGAATATAAATACTTAAAAAGCTCCCTTTTGTTCCATCTAAGTTCCTAAAAACACGCCAAAAGCTCATCTAACCTTACATAAACCAGCGAACCTTAACCTTCAACTGTTTCCCCGAGACCAGCCCGAAGGATCGATGCAAGGACACCGCGACCTTAGCTGACGTGACCTTAGCTTATGTGACCTTCAGCGGCGATGACCTTTAGCCACGCAGCCGAAAATTCTGAAGGACTAACCCTAACTAGTGGAATATGAATTTAAAAGGAAATGAAAAGTACTTAAGTGAATTGTTCTTGTACAATTTAAGTTTATGTTTAACTAAAAGCCATAGAGATCCTTCAAATTTATCCTAGGTACCTAAAAATAATATCAAATTAGAAAACAAAAACTTAAATAAAATAAAATATTAGGAGACAATCTTACACAAATTGACCTAGTCCCAAACTAAGCTAAGCTCGTACTATGGGTACTAGACGACGATAAATAAATACTTAAATAGGTACATAGAAAGCTTCCAAGACTCAGGAACTAATATTCGTGCTCATCACATGCCCTGACCGGGATTCGAACCCGGGACCTCCGGCTTCATAGGCACGGTCAGTACCAACTAAGCCTAAGCTAAGGTTCTTAGGGTTACGTAGTAAACAAGGAAGTTGGATCGTCCGCGGCTTGCCTCAATAACCGTTACTCAAATCAAAAATACTTTATTCCGGGTTAGTTATACTACAAAGAAAACTTATATAATAATTCATGATTAATATAAAAAATGAATTAAAAAATAACGCCTACCATACCGTACTACGCCTAACGTTTCAGAAAAACAATGTATAATGTGAATGTGTAATGTAATGTAATGCCCCAGTTACTCAACGTAGTGTGATGAGGTAATGTACTTTACCACGTACATTACGTAAGGTCAAATAAGGACATCTTTGTTTATAACTACTCGTCCTCATCTGTTAAATTTAAAGCCCCGACGTAAACTGGAATACTGGCGTAAGCGCTAGTTTTTTTATAATTGACTGACCAGCGATTGGCCCTAGGTGGCCCTAGTTACTCAGTCAGTTAGGTACTCACCTGATGGAAAGCGATGAGTGCGATGACAATGCCTAAGATGTTGCTTACTGGTTCAGTAAATATTTAGCCTATTCCTTTTTATTTTGGCGGACGCGATAGCCTGCCTGCTAAGAACTTGTTAATAGATACTAACAAGGTCTTAGTAAAAACACTGCACCATGTGGTATGGACCCGGGTATGTCCTAAAACTACGACCAAGACCACCGGGGGATGGGCAGCAGCATCCCTGGAGTGCGGTGGAGATACTGCGATCGCCAACCCGCATGCCAAGCGTGGCGATTATGGCATATACCCCCCGTGAATATGGGGGAGGCCTATGTACAACAGTGGACGTTCTTTGGCTGATATGGTGGTGGTGGTGGAAGTGTGTATCTCGTGGTTACCAAACTTTGCAGTTTTGAGGACATACTCGTCCTGGCTGAAATTATAACGTGTGATGCAAAATTGTCGAAGGAAATGTTTTTTCTCAAACATGCAGTGAAATTTCGTCATTGCGTGCGTTATAACAGGCTTCTAAGTATCACGTTGCAGGCGGAAGCCTACGCAATCAAAAGATACAGCCATTAATGCCGCAAATTTCCGCAAATTTTCGACACTAGCAAGGGAATCAATTCATAGAGGGTACTTCCCGTGAACTCAGGATCATGAAATTTGGTACGAAGCAACGTCTTATAGCACAAATAAAGGAAAAATTGCGCAAAATCGTAAATTTTTAGTTACATCATATATTAGAAATATTTTTTACGGAACCCTCGGTGCGTGAGTCCGAATCGCACTTAGTCGGTTTTTTTTTAATCAGTGCTAGCGTCATATATTTCACTTCAATAGACAACGCACATTATATTCTCCACTGTTATTGTTGAAGATTTCTATAGGAAATATCGATATAATTTTCCTTCAATACTCATACCTACTCATACTGACCTAGTACCTATACCTGGTTGTAAGGTAAATTATTTTTAGAAGCAGTTTCGCTTGTAAACTGAACTTGTGAAAATGCTCTCGCTTATAAATTGCGGAAGACTGCCTTAAGCAATACTATTATGTTGAATCCCTCGTTACCCTCAAGATTCTATATTACTGTGGATTATGTCACTTCACTCAGGGTTCAATATACCGCCCTCGCCGTAAGTGTATCGTTTTGTTCATTTGAGACAGAATCGACTATTGCCTATTTCCTAAGCAGTAATAATCGAGAAACGATGGTAGTGTCGAACTCAAGTACTATCTACTTTGTTGAAAAGCCGACCTCGGCCGCATGAACAATCTGGTTCCGCCCCCAGCCCTTTCAGGGCTTATTTATTATGTAAAACTTAATGGAAACCCTGAGGGCCAATCTAACGCTTACGTTCGACATTCTAATTTGACTTCAAGGCCCAAATCAGCGGGCGTATTATGGTTGTCATTTTATCACTTATCGTTGTGGATAAGACGGCCGTCACTTTCGCACTCAAATGCTTGTCAGAACGTGACGAATGTGATAAAATGGCAACCATCATATCATACGTCTGCAGAGGCGCTACCGAGAACCGAAAACGAAATATCTGCCTCTCTGTCGAACTTGCGTATTCGACCGACGCGAAGCGAAACCGAAGGGTGATCCTTCGTTTTCGCTTCGCGGTAGGCTATCAGAAACGAAAAACGGGGGTAGTACAATCATAAATTACGTTAAGTACCTATCCTTCTTGTTTTTGTGATTGATTAATTCGCGATTGATTGCCTTGAATACTTTAAATATTGTTTGTCAAACATCTAAATTAGGTCATAACATACGGGGAGGAGCACTGCTTATCCTAAAGCTCAGACTATACCTATTTAGGAAGTAGACTTAGTAGTAACGGTTAGTTTACTTTGCTTATTTTAATAGTATAATTACTTATGGTCTTATCTTATGGGGATCAGCTGCAGAAATTGAAACTGTTTTTATTTTGCAAAAAAGGGCTATCCGAGCAATTTGTAACTTGGGGTCGCGTGACTCATTAAGAGAAATTTTCAAAGAAATAGATATTCTAACCCTATACATATTTGAAATAATAATGTATGTTAGGAAGAATTTGGGCAATTTTCCAACGAACGCTGATAAACCCATAGCCATGAGAAATACTGGGAAACTGAAAATAACCTTCTATAGACTAGTAAAGGCAAAAAAGTCGTTCTTGGGAAATTGTATCAAATTATTCAATAAAATTCCAAAACACATTACTGATCTTAGCTATTCTAAATTCAAATCTGTAGTAAAACAAACACTTATTTCAAGAGCATATTATAAGATAAACGATTACATCATGGATAGGGATAGGGATGTTTGGCAGTGATAGCGTCCTGCACGGGTAATCTATCGCGAAAATATGTTTTCTACTGTAGCATTGTTATTTCAGTTATTTTTCTCAAACATGCAATGAAATATTGATGTTATGTTCCTTATAATAGGCTGCGAAGTATGACGTTTCAGGTGCGGCTAGGACAAGAGGTCGTTAATGGAATTTAATTTAGCTGACACTGTGATTTTATATTAAACTATACAATGTATATTGTTTTGAAAAAATGACACCTCGCCGAGTTTCTTACGCCGGTTCTTCTGGTGGCAGAGGTATATTTTTCCGAACCGGTGGTAGTTTATTGACGTTCATAGGTGCATGTAATATGCCTAATTTGAAGAATAAACTACTTTTACTTTTAGACTCTCTAGTTGTAAGACAAAGGTTTTGTAAAGATGTTTCTGATGAATAAAGTTAAAGTTATAAGTTATTAAAAAGTAAGAAAAGAAGAAGAGGAGTTACTTCTTACGTAGTTGCATTGCCTACCTATTTGTTTTCTTCAATAAATACAATTCTTCAATAAATACATAACCATCAATATAAAATAAACTCAAACAAATAGTACATTACTGCAGAGGCCGTGAAGTAAGGGATTGCTGGACGAGTTCGGGATAAAACGAGTCCTGCAATTCCTGTTCCGGCCGAGGATTGTATAGTACTTTTCTCAAACATGTTAGAAAAAAATAAATAAAAAAACTACAATGGAAAAAAACTTAAAAACACAAAACGTCCAAAAATAGCAAAGCATCACGACAAATAACGGTAATTAAATAAAAAAACGAAAAATGCTACAAAAAAACTCCAAAACACATGAAAAAACCAAAAATATCAAAATAATTAAACATAAAAAGCAAAAGAACACGAAAAAAAAAACAACATAATACAAAAAATGCTACAAAAATACAGGAACGATAAAAAAACCGGAAAAACCTAAAAAAATACCAATTTACATAACAAATTTAAAATATATAATACATAATCGAACGGTTGGCTCTTTGTAATATTTCCTTTATCAGTTGATTTTAGTAAGCGAATTTAAAAAGTTACTGCAGCGGACAATAATGTTAGTTTCATACATTCTCCATACATTACTTCTTGGCCGGCGTATGTAGGGAGCCATAAACAGGTAACTTCATGTCCTCTTTTCGTGACATTAATGCATACATTTAGGCGCATGTTTGAGAAAATAGTATTATGCTTTGACATTTATTGTAACATAGCTACCGATTGGCCCAGTCCGGCAAAAAACTGAGACGGATGGCTGGAGCCAGAGGAGGCCTTTATCCGAGAGGGGTCCAAACCAAATTGTGACGTTCCACAGTCGTCGTGTTTATGACGGTAGGTAGCCATAAGGTACCTTTATTCGGGGAACGCCACAATTTTTAGGGTTCCGTACCTCGAAAGGAAAAAACGGAACCCTTATAAGTAGGATCACTTTGTTGTCCGTCCGTCCGTCTGTCTGTCTGTCTGTCAAGACCCTTTTTCTCAGGAACGCGTGGAGGTATCAAGCTGACATTTATATCAAATACTCGAAGTCTACTGTCCCTTAGATTTGTGAAAAAAATCAGGAAAAATACAGACGACGGCAGCAAACTCAACTCCTTAGCTGTTCGTATTAGGAAAGATTGAATATGTTTTATATTGTATGTTGGTAACGGAAGAATGTTTTTTTTTTGTGTTCTTAAGTTGGAAATTGGAATGCGAAATGCAAGTAGAAGTATAAAATTGACCCTGGACGGAGTGTATGAATTATTCTCTGTTGTATTTAGTTGCTTTGTAATTATTTTTGTGTACACGGAAGGAAAACATTAGAAATCCTTCGTCAATGTCAAACAACCGTAATTATCTTTAAATTTATAATACTAAATACACCAAAAATATGTACATTAAATTCGAATGGTTTATGTTTGAATGTTTGATGTTATGAATTGTGTAAGGTAACTGTAAAAACTGACCCTGTGTTTGACAATTTCACACACTCAAGAGTCAAGGTGCCACGCATTGTTTTTTTTTACCTATTACTCAAATAAATCGCTCAAAGGTCAGCTGGAAGAGATCCCGTGTAGAGTTATCCCTAAAACTTTATACTTAGATCTTGTCACATGTTTGTCTTGTAACATGTATACATAAATAATCTCACGACTATATTCCCAAAAGGGGTAGAGCACACGAAAATTAATTTCAGTGCCACTTTTAGCTATTTATAGATGGAGAAATTGTGATATTGCAGTGAGAGGTTGCTAGCCCATAGCCCACAGCACATTTCAACCTGGTTCTCATAGTCGACACTTACGGCTGATGCTGGCAACACCGCCAAGCATAGACGTCAAATTTTACACAGCTGTAAAAATAATATAATTAAATATAAAAAAAACACTTACTTAGTGTTAAATCAAGTGATAGTGTGTAAATATAGTGTTAGTTATATAAACTAATCGCGAGAGACAGTGTAAAGACGAAAAAGAAGAACTAAAATTGCTACCGGCCAAACGTCATCGTAACGCATCATCGTTTGAAACTTCAACGATTAATCTGGGGAGTATTGTGTTCAATATAAATAAGTCATAGCTGCATTTTATGTTACATTAAATAACATTTAACTTGAATACTTCCCGTATTAAATTAATAAGTAACTACAAGCATAACCTCACTCGGAACTGACATCGGACTCGGTCAGCTGATTCATAACTTTTATGCCAATTGTGTTTCACTCTGTCAAATATTCTTTTCATACATATTTTCACTCTTATATTCACAATTCAATTCTGCCTTCTACGTTCATATTTATATTCTATCTATACACTTAATATCTGTTCAGTCCTACTCTCTCTCGACTGTGCTTTCCTTGCTTGGTGTTTAGTCGTGTTGCCATCATATTTCAGGTGCTGTGGAGAGCTGTGTGTCCAGCTAGCTCAACATGTCTAGCTCAGTTATGACACGCAAGGCCACAGTACGTGAACTGGAAAGGAAATTAAATGCAACACTCAAGGAACTAAAGCAATCTAAATCTCTGTGTGACCAGCTACTGCGGGAACGAGATGAAAGTGAAGAGGAGGTTAAATTGATTATTCAAAAAAACACAGGACTCAAATGTGAGTTAGCCAACCTGGATGCTTTGCATGCGGATACTGTCATACAGCGTGACCATCTGTTGGAGAAACTGAACAGTCTTCAAGAGTGCTGTGATATCCATGAGCGGACACTGCAACGTGTGGATCACCTAGAGTATGAGCTCTCCGATGCCCACAAGGTGGTCCGTCAATTGCAAGAAGAGGCAGAGAGCCAGCAAATAAACAACACTCAGCGGCTCTTTGAAGAACTTGTGACACCAAACGCTTATGCAAAGCATTGCAGCAATTTTGGACCTTCTAGTGTAATAGATTTGACAGAGGACTCCTTTTATGATAAGCAAGTTTGTTTTAAAAGTTATAAGAAATACAAAAAGTATGTTAAGTTAAATAGATGTATAAAAAAATCAAAACGATTGTACAGACAGTATAATAATATTCATAAAATTACTCAATTGAGAAAAAATCATGTCTGTGTCTTGAAAGAGTTAAATTCTTACAAAGAGCAATTATGCTACAGTAGGACCATTTATGAAACGGACACTGACAAGCTGCAAGCCGAACTGAACAGATTACAAAATTCTTTGAAAGATCTAACTAATAAATATGTAATGTCTCAGAAGCAAATTAGTGAACATATCCTGGCAGCGGATGAACTGCTGGAGCTGTGCCACCACAACGAGGAATGTTTGGAAGCACTGCTTACCAAGCAGTCTTCGTGTGAATGTGAGTATGCGCTCCGGCAGGCTCACCCTCTGCCCGGAGATGCAGTTTACTCATCTGTGTCGAACAGCAGCTTGCCGGTGTCACCGGAAAAAATAACCCCAGCCTGTAATAATGTAAATAGAACTCTGGTTTTCTCAGATAGGGTAGGACGAGGATTGGGCAAAATTTTATGTAATAATATTCAGAACAGCTGTGTTATAAATTATTGTATGCCCGATGCCTCATTTGAAAAAATCATAAATAATATTAAAGATGTCCATATAAATGAACAGACCACAATTGTATTAATGTTAGGTGATGGCTCAAATATTAGGTACTCTGAGATGAAGACTGAGTTCGAATGCCTGTCAAAGCTAGGTGCTAAAAATGTTATTATAGGCGCGTTACCCTATTCTGCTTCTCCTTGCAGTGCTAACAGTCATGCGTGTAATCTCAATAAGCTTATGTATAAGCTGACGTGCCGTCATAGTGACGTTATATTTTTTGACACTAATAATGCTATTAGTGATTACCGTATTACAACTGACAGACTTGCTAAATCTTTAGCATCTTTTATTAATTCCGTTTTTGGAAATATAAGCTCCCCCTCCCCCTTGGATAGGACGACATCTCCAATAGCGGATTTGTCTTTAAACTGACTGTTGGGACAATGGAGAAGCACAATAGTGTAATTTTATTACACCAAAATATAAATCGCTTCACTGGCAAAATACTAGATTTAGAATTATTTACAGAAGAGCTTAATGTAGATGTAGTCTGCTTAACAGAAACTTGGTTAAAGAATCATATGATGAAATTTAATGTAAATAATTACGTATTGGCCAGCGCATTCAACAGAACTACCGCAGAGGGTGGTGGCTCTATTATTTTAGTGAAAAATGGGTTAACTTTTAAAGAACGTAAAGACCTCTCAGGTTGTTCTGTTGATCGTGTTTGTGAGATTGCTTGTGCAGAGACGGATCAGTATCTGATATTTTGCATTTATAAACCACCATCAGGTGACTTAATATCTTTTATAGAAATTATGGAGGATGTACTTAGTAAAGCAATAAGTGGTAAAAAACCAGTAGTGGTCTGTGGCGACTTTAATATCGATATTTTATCACAATCAGTCGAAAAAGATAAGTACATCACTCTTTTTAAATCGTTCAATTTTGACTACTTATTTGAAGCACCTACCCGAGTTACTCCGACCTCTGCCACTTGCATAGATAATATTTGGTTAAACTGTCCTCATCTAGACAGAAGCATAGTGAATGGAGTCCGGTCGGATCATAAAGCTCAGATGGTCAGGCTACCTTGCGAAGTAAAACCTCCAGATCGCGTTATAGAAATAAGACCCCTGAGTAAAAGTAGACTAGAACTACTAAAGTCAAATCTACTAGTCGCCATGCCGAACACCCAGGTAGAATCAAATGATCCGAATGATCAATTCAAAATGCTTCTGAATACAGTGTGTAACGAATTTAATAGGACTTGTAGTAAAAAGCGTATTAAAATAAACAATAAAATGAGATTTAATGATTGGGCAACTACCGGAATTCGAAAGAGTAGAGATAACTTATACCAACTTTATGAAAGGAGATCTTGCACCACTGACGAACGCTTCCATCAGTATGTTAGGGATTATTCCAAATTATTCAAAACAGTGTGCACAAAGGCAAAAGCAATGCACTTGAATAATAAAATAAAGTCCTCAGATAACAAAGCCAAGACTGTCTGGAAAATAATAAACACAGAGACTGGGCAGAGAAGTAATAAAGAGTCCACGATTTCTTTGAAAATAGAGGATAATTTAATTACTAATGCACTAAAAGTAGCCGATGAATTTAATAATTTCTTTTCCAAAATTCCTATAGTCACGACTCAAAGTTTGGCATCATCTACCACAATAGCAGAATCCCTTCTGAATGAGAACGTAAAATTAGAGTCACTAAATATTTTCAAATTTCATCATGTTTCTCCTCTAGATGTACTGAAGTCTTTTAAAATGTTAAAAATAAAGAGGACTGAGGACTTATGGGGCGTGTCAGTCATGGTACTGGAATCTATTCTCGAGGTCGTTGCACCCACTCTAGCTCTCATTTTTAATAGTTGTGTAGACAATGGCATTTTTCCAGACTTAATGAAGTGTAGTAAAGTAGTTCCTATTTTCAAATCAGGTCATAGAGATAATCCTTCTGATTATCGTCCAGTTTCTATCCTACCTGCGTTTAGCAAAATATTCGAAAAAATAATGCTTACGCAATTGGTTTCTCATTTTAATTCACACAATATTTTGCACGCACAGCAGTTCGGTTTCACGAAAGGTAGATCAACTACTGATGCAGGTGCAAGTTTAATAAAATTTATTTTGCAGTCTTGGGAAGAGTCATATGACGCCATTGGAGTGTTCTGTGACCTTTCCAAGGCTTTTGATTGTGTAGATCATGGAACTTTAATTTGTAAGCTTAATTTCTATGGTATCAGAGGACATGCATTGGATCTTATGAAATCATATTTAACACAGAGAAATCAAAAGGTAGCGTTAAATAAAGCCCTTTCGTCAGAGACAGTGGTAGAGATGGGAGTACCTCAGGGGTCTATTCTAGGCCCTTTCCTGTTCCTTGTTTATGTAAATGATCTACCATATATGGTAAGCCGAAGATCAGGCATTGTAATGTTCGCAGACGACACCTCATTACTGTTCAAGGTAAATAGGAAAGATACTGAACTCATTGAACCAAATAATACCCTGTCCATGATATCTGACTGGTTTGCTGCCAATAACTTAGTGTTGAATCCGAAAAAAACTAAATGTATGAAATTCTCTCTAGCGAACTCGTCAAATAGAAACTTAGATACAAATATTAAACTTAATGGCCAAACATTAGAATTTGTTACGTCAACTGTATTCTTAGGTATTACATTGGACTCAAAATTGCAGTGGGGTTCCCATATAACAGCGATAGGAAGTAGGTTGAGCTCTGCTGCATTTGCAGTCAGGAGAATAAGGCAGCTTACCAATGTGGCAACGGCACGGTTAGTTTACTTTGCTTATTTTAATAGTATAATTACTTATGGTCTAATCTTGTGGGGATCAGCTGCAGATATTGAAACTGTTTTTATTTTGCAAAAAAGGGCTATCCGGGCAATTTATAACTTGGGGTCGCGTGACTCATTAAGAGAATTTTTCAAAGAAATAGATATTCTAACCCTGCCGTCCCTATACGTATTTGAAATAATAATGTATGTTAGGAAGAATTTGTGCAATTTCCCAACGAACGCTGATAAACCAATAGCCACCAGAAACACTGGGAAACTGAAAATAACCTTCTATAGACTAGTAAAGGCGAAAAAGTCGTTCTTGGGAAATTGTATTAAATTCTACAATAAAATTCCAAAACACATTACTGAACTTAGCAATTCTAAATTCAAATCTGTAGTAAAACAAACACTTATTTCAAAAGCATATTATAAGGTAAACGATTACATCATGGACAGGGATGTTTGGCAGTGTTTGGCAGTGATAGTGTCCTGCACGGCTAATCTATCGCGAAAATAGGTTTTCTACTGTAGCTTGTTATTTTTGTAGTAACTGAGACTGTAATTTTATATTTAACTATACAATGTATATTGTTTTGAAAAAATGACACCTCGCCGAGTTTCTTACGCCGGTTCTTCTCGTGGCAGAGGTTTATTTTTCCGAACCGGTGGTAGTTTATTGACGTTCATAGGTGCATGTAATATGCCTAATTTGAAGAATAAACTACTTTTACTTTTACTTTTACTTTTTACGACACTCAAGGGATGCAAGGGGGTGGTGTTTCATGTATTTTTAACCTTCATGTACATAATAACATACAATAAAGTCCGTACATACATAAACTCAAAGTTTTAGTTGTTATATGCACCTATGAAGGCGGAACCGGAACGCGTAGCGGGGACAGGCCCCCCACGATGACCTGGTAAGGGTCGCGGGTGTCCGCTGGACGCGGGTGGCGCAGAACCGGTCATTGTGGAAGTCTTTAGGGGAGGCCTATGTCCAGCAGTGGACGTCATTCGGCTGCACCTATGACCGGTCCTGCGCCACCCGCATCCAGCGGACACCCGCGACCATTTTCTTTGGGGGAGGCCTATGTCCAGCAGTGGACGTCCTTCGGCTGACATGATGATGATGATGATGATATGCACCTATGATTGTCAATACATTACCAACGGTTTGAAACCGGTTTAAAAGAACTCTATGGATGATATGATAAGTATTTGCATAAACCAAATCGTTCATCAATTATTATGAATAAGACCTGTGTGATGATGGCAGAACGTTATGACCGAATTTTAAATGCATCGTAATGCTGCAAGCGTCAATTTCTCGAAAATACTACGCATTGCATTTACAAAGAAAGCTAAATAGTACGACTTTGTTAGTCACACAATGAGATTGGTATTTCGTTTAGTAGGTCTGTGGTGTTTATTCATTTATTTTATTGTAAAGGGAAACAAACAGCTTAAAAATTATACATAATATAAACTCAATGAACTAATACACGAGCCAAAACAGTTTCCACTAATGGGATTAGAACAAAAAATGCTCGAAGGGAACTATGAATAAAAATGCAAATGAGGAAAAACAAACATAAAAGTAAAATGAAGAAAAATAAAATAAAAAATACTGAAGTTAAACAACAAAAGAAAGTTGTGCATACAATGTCAGCTTAGACTACCGCTAAACACCATAAATGAACCTAAAAACTATTATTTTTTACTGGATATTCAGTGACGAAACGAATTTACCAAATTTCGTATTGAATAAATCTAGGTCTAAATATTTAGCATTATATGTCGAGCATGCTCTCACTAGGTATGAGTTTTTGACATATTTAGTTCTGCAAAATGGTATAGCAAATAAAGCATTTGATCTAGTTCTAAAAGTAGGGCATCTATATAAAATATTACTAATGAGATATTGCGACTCAATTAAATGATTAAGTAATTTAAACAAAAATATCACATCTTTTTGTTCTCTACGCAGCTGAAGACTCACGATGTTATCACTAGAAAAAGATTTAAACTTATATTTCATCCATAATTTCCATTGTGTTTCTATATAGCTACAAGTAGCATTCATGATCGATACATTTCAAATTAAAGGGGGAAAACAATGAAGATTTCTCGTTTATTTCCAGTAGTCCCGTGTAAGTGGTTCCGTGGCGGAACTAGTAACACTTTATACCCAACTGCGCCAGAAGGAGGGTTATGTTTTTCGAGAGTATGTATAATTGTTTGGCATGCTCTGTGGCCTGAACGGCTCGATGGATTTTAGCTTGAGAGGTGTCTTTAGATTCGTATTTACTGCGAGAGTGACACTGGGAATATCAAAATAAAATAAAAAATGGCGGATTTTTTGGCAAGAAATTCCAAATAATACAGAAATGAAGTCGGCTTTTCTAGTTTTTTTATTAATGAGTCTTTTTCTCAATAGTTCCATTTCCAATGTTCAGTTGTGGCACACTCGCTTCGCTCGCTCGGTTTGTGCGTTGTAGGGTCGCAGTTCTACTAACACTCCTCCTAGCTTCGCTCGTCGTACCTAACTACCACTCTGTACCGTTGACTAAACTATTGGAAAAACGTTTTACTAATACCACCACGGAACTTCTTCCACGGGAAATTAATTGTAATTTGAGACGTCAGTGCCTTAAAAGAAACCTGAGTCTTCTAAGTAGATGTCGCTGTACGTGAAACTAGTAAAGGATCTCGTGCCTGAGATTGATTGTTACGATAGCTCAGTTGGCTAGAGCGACTGACCGCGGATGCCAGGATGTCGCAGGTTCGAATCCTGCTCGGAGCACAACAGTATTCAAAGTTTGGAATTGATATAAATATGAAATTAAGAATGATCGTTAGCAGACGGGTATTACTGCTTAATACAAAAATTGCTTAATACAGGGTGGAAATTATGGGCCCCGGAGTGGAACTACCTTAAAACGTTGAGATAGCTCTATTTGCTAAAAGGAAACATTATATTATATTTCCTAAACAATAAAACTGCATTCACAGATTTCTGAAAAAAATTACAGATATCCTGTAGCCTACGGACTTCCACCCCTCTTTGTCAAGTGAATGAGCAACTTGACTGTTAGAAGTTCTCAAGCCGCTAGAAGGCTTCATCATAATCATCATCACGTCAGCCGAAAGACGTCCACTACTAGACATAGGCCTCCCCCAAAGAATTCCACAACGACCGGTCCTGCGCCACCCGCATCCAGCGGACACCCGCGACCCCGCGAGGACCCGCGCGAGGGCATCAGTCCACCGTGCGGCCGTCCACGCTACGAAGAAGGCTTCTAACTTGGCTTAACAACACGGGCTTTTCAAATGTATATTTACCGGTACTATTTCGTAAGTACTGAATTCCATTTTCGAACACCAATCAACTTAATAGTCTTCGATCACACAAAAAACTCAATAGCACACACAGTCACACTTCACGTTCAAATATCGACTGGAACTTTCACACTAATGTGACACTAATTCACGATTGAAGTATTTGAAGTTACGCATTTTCATTATCGATTGCTAATTCGCATTATTGATAAGGATTGATAAAACACTATCTTGTATTGTCATATTTTTAACGCGCTGAATTTTTCTTCCTATTTTGATACACATTGTACAGTCAAAAACAAATGTAAATGACCATTTTAGTACTTTGAAGTGACAAGGTACTAAAATGATCATCTACTTTTGCTATTGACTATACCTACGACGATATTATTCTAAAGTCCATAATATCTCCTGGGTGAGCTCGCTTCATCGTCGGCCTCATCTTTGCCCCCTGGCTAGATGTTGGCCAAGAGCAATCCAATTTTCAATAAAAAAAAAGTTTTCTTCAAATTTCCCATACAAACATAGTTTCGTTCGTATTTTGAAACGCCGTGCTGAATAACATGAAACTTTGTATACACAATGGGAACCGTCAACTAGACTCGAAATTAATTTCTTTTCTAATAGAAAAAAAATTTGGTCTAGTATGAAAATCTTAATAATCGCTGTATTTTTTCTCCGTTATAATTTCAAGCAACATAAACTAATTTGCGATGTAGATCCCATTGTGTACACAAAGTTTCATGTTATTCCAGCAAGCCGTTTTAAAATGATAGCGAAACTACGTTTGTATGGAGAACCGAGCTAGCAAGTTAAAGTTGGCAAATTCCCGGAAAAGGTTAATTAAATATGTAAATTCCTTTCAACATAAAACTTGCTACTTACTGACCGAGTAGAGGATTTCCGTTTCAGCTTCAACAAAAATGCCTTCTTACTTATATCAGGCGGATTTCCGGCTACAGGTCGCATTTCACAACCGATTCTCGTGAAATGTTGTGAGCAGACATTATAATCTTTTTACTAGCTATGATTTACTTTCACCTGTCCCGTTGTCTGTCGGTCTGTAATCAAATCCCATTAAAAACATAAATGTGAAAATGGCAGCCTAGTTCACCGACAAAAGAATTGAGATCTAATTGGGCGCCAAGTTCCGTAGATTATCTGAAAAGTTGCCAAGTTTGGCACTGAGTACCGAATGCACGAGTTACTATATAAAATACCCAAACCGCTATAGGTGCACCTAAAATATTTGAAGAGTTCCCTCGATTTCTCCAGGACCCTATGATCAAATTTTGACCCGATGACAATGGGACCACCCCGGAAGTATAACGTTTCAAACAAAAAAAGAATTTTCCAAATCGGTTAATAAATGACGGAGTTCTGAGGTAACTACTAAGTAGTATAAATAATAATAATAATAAAACTAATAATAAAATCACTATTTTCTAATTTTTTCTGGTGTAAACACATAATTACCAAGCTGCATCCCAAATTTCAGCTTTCTAGGTCATCTGGAAGTGGGTTAGGTTTGTGATTACTAGTCAGTCAGTCAGTGGTAAAAATGCCGGTTTTTGGAATTTAATATCTCAATAACTATTAAACCTATATTTATGAAATTTGGGGTTCTAGTTGTTCTAAAGGATCTTAATATATGTACTAAATTTCATGTTTTCATGTTTGATAGATTTGGAGTTATTGGGGGGTCAAAAGTGGCTCCAAACGGTTCGTGTAACACACGGCTGCTGTCCGCCAGGTCCTGGGGTGAACTTGGCTGGACACGCTGCCGCGTGTTTAGTTCTTGCAAGTTTTTAATCCACTTCCCGGTTTTCTATTGAGCTGAAATTTTGTATGCATGTATAAATCGGATGACAATGCAATATTATTATGACATAGAGCTGATCTGATGATGAAGACAGAAGGTGGTGACAAACTACACAAGATAAACCCATCGTGTTTGGGCTCATTCGAACCGACTCAACAAGTAGTTTATGATTGTGGAAAAAAATACAGTCGGCAATAAAAGCTTGTCCCAAAACTGAAATTTTTGACCTAAAACTTATTATCTATTTACTTTTAGGAAATTTGAATAGGTAACAAAATCGTGGGGTAGCCAGCTCGCAAAGCCGCTACTTAAGCAGTTTAATAACGCTTTCTGAAATACAATAGTACATTACGATACAAGTGCAGAGAACAGGAAATTCGTAACGAGTGGTGATAAATTGAAACACGACCCAAGGGAGTGTTTTAAATCGACACGAGTTGCGAATTACCTATTCGCACGTGTATCGTACAACGTTTTATAGTACATATGGCTCTTTAAAGTTTCGACATATGCACGTAATCTGCTGATTACCGCACTCGTGTGGTAAAGTAACACCATATGTACTGTAAAATATTTTATTTGTTAAACATAGGTATGTACATCGGTGTTTCAGTTTATGGATTTTATTGTATCACTATGTCTTGCCTGTTAAGGCATACAAATAGCCACAAAATAGCATTCAGAATGCATACTTATACACTAAATATAAAATTGTTAATTATACTATCATTCGCTTATGTTATGTTAGGATCATGAAAATGATTAGCTCTGGCCCTTTCGCCATGGCAATTAAAATATTTAATCAAATCCCAAAAAAGTTCCAAGATACAAGGAATATGAGCATATTGAAAATTGAACTTAAGACATTAACATTAACTTAGGCCTATTACTCCATACCAGAATTCCTAAATGATGCTAGACCAATTAAATGAAATACCGATAATAATAGAACAGCAATAAATTTATTTTGTGGTTTATAAAAATTGTCATTGATTTATTTATTAAATTTATTTACAATTAATTAATTTAAATGTGCTATTTGATAATTTATTTCACACTGGCATATTATTATTATTAACATTTTGTACCCCTTTCATAGTATATATTTTGAAAAATTGAGATAATTTTATAAATATTAATTTGTATTTTGACATTTTAAATGATTTTTACAAATAATGCAATGACTTTTTGTTTTTTTTTGTTTTGCGTGTGCTATTTGATTTTTTTATTACAAACTTTGACATATTATTTTTAATATTTTGTACCCTTTCTTTTTATACATTTTGAGACAGTGATAATTTTTTATTATTATTTTGTATTAGGACATTTTAAATTTAATTTTTACACATTGCTATGCTCAACAGAGCTCATGTTTGAACTGTACCTAACTTTAAGATCTTATTGTATTACTTAACATGAAACGCAATAAATCATTGAATTGAATTGAATCATAAATAGTCTTGTATGGAATAGTATGTTTTGGTAGCTAGAAATTTAAACAATGCTTTTTTTTTAATAAATGAGGGTCATGGAGTTTCAATATGGCTGTTGACAATTTGTTAAAAATTCTAGGCGCCATTCCAAATATACTTTTTGAAAGTAGGGCAGTTTTGTATAGTCCATAGTTTATCTTACACCGCATACGAACACTATTAAAGCTCGAGAACTGGTTACTGTTGTGTTTAACATAGGTACATTGCTGTTTCAAAAATATAGAGTGATGAAAATGTCAAAATAATTATTTAATTTAATAAAATAGGGCTTACATGATTCGTAGGGGTTTACGTCGCAAACAGATCTGATACATTTCTTCTGACCTTTGAAGATTAGGTCTCTATCTCAAAAGTTGCCCCAAAATATTATTCCGTACCTTAAAATAGATGTGACATAGGCTAGGCATGATAAGATGTCAAGACTGCAGATTAGTTAACTTTTTTACTAAGATGATATGAATATTTATTTAGTTTCTTACATAAAGTGTCAATTTCATTTTCCCAGGTCAATTTATTATCTAAGTTTAAACCCAAAAATTTTGATATGCAAAACCCTAAACACGTGCTAGAAATTGTATCAGTCGACTTGTATGTCAAGTGGAAATTATAAAAGATTTCCATAACTCTAGTTATTGAAGTAGCTAAGTGGTTGCAATCATCATTATCATGATTAGCAATCTCGTCGATGATATGATATGTATACGTCCTAGACTATAATGAACATTGATAATAGGAGATCAAGTGTCAAATGTGTCAATGAATTTAATCGGTGAGTGACATCGATTATAAATCCGATTAAATCGATGTAATTAATATGTAATCATGTCTGACACCGAAGACAATAATAAGAATAGGTATAGGACACAGGCGGCGAGGCAGGCCCAGACCTTTTTTTACGTGGGGATTTGGGGAAAGGCTTTTACGGTATGACGGACTCCCGGGAACCGTCCGGACTACCGTCTAAAACCCCACGGTGTTCCAACTTGGCAGCATGTTGCCGGTTACGGGCACTCTTCCGCGACATGACGAGATGACCTGGACGCGTTCGCAAATGATTGGCCAGAGATTGCGGTGGACAGAGATGTGTGGAAAGGGGGGATGCCTTTGCCCTGTAGTGGGACACATGATTGGCCAGAGATTGCGGTGGACAGAGATGTGTGGAAAGGGGGGATGCCTTTGCCCTGTAGTGGGACACATTAATCGGCTACTAAAATATAAAAAATGCGCTCAAGAGGGGGATGTGGTTGTCATTCAATGGCGTGTTCGCCGGTCGCTGGTTGCTACCCTCTGAATATCACCCAGTCCCCCGCTAGTTAGGCTACTGCCATAGCGTAGCTCGTTGCAACCGAATTATAGAATAGTATAAGTATCACCTTGTTGACTGTGACGTTACTTATTTTTCCTGTGGCTCGTCTTTATATGTATTTTTTATTTTTATTTTTTTATAACATTGGAGGCAAACGAGCAGACGAATCGCCTGATGGTAAGCGATTAGCGCCATCCATGGGCACTCCGTATTTTCTTTGGAATCATCTTGAATTAACACAACATTTGATTTCACCTATATGGATGCTTTGTAATGTGTCATAAATATCTTAGTATCGGCTTTTACAATGATAAGATTGGATAGAAAAATACATCATGGAGTATTTTCGTGACATGACTCACAAGCGAATTCAGTGTTTCCTTTAAATGTTATCTAGGATATCGTAACGTATGATGTAATTGATAGAATAGGTTTTAGATGTTTATTTCAATTTTAGAATGGACTCTCAGTTCTGGCATAGGTAAATTGTTTTCATCGTTTTTTTTCTTTTCTTTTCATATAGGGTGAGAGGTTGTATATTTTCATGTTATACGCCATTGTAGTAAGAAAATATAAGCATTATCAATAACTAAATGGCATAATACGTACTCATATGTTATCTAATAGACCTTCGTCTATTCGAACGAGTCAAGCATTGCTGTGTACCGTTTTTGGTGACTGAAAAAACCAATACGGGAACGTGTATATGTATGTTAACGAGTATATAATATGTAATAATATTTAATTAAGCATACCCCACTGCCTCTCCTTATAATTGATGAAGAAATCCTCTTGATTTCCCCTATGCTGGCCCTCAGCGGTGAATTCTGATGCACCATTTTTAAAACCATACACTTGATCTTAACTAACGCCAACCAAAGTTCTATATTAATTCTAAATTGATCACCTAATTAAACAAAAGACAGTAAGGTATGTCAGCTGGTTAAAATTGAAATGAACACAATTATTGTAGTTCGTATTGTATTATTAAGCTAAGTGAGTAATACTAATAAGGAAAATCCCAACCCAACGTCAACGGCAACCTTATTGGTTTCAATATAAAATGAACGTACTTACTAGTAGAGAATTAGTCACTAATACAACTAAGTAAAATTTTCTCTCACTGTTCTGTGTCTCAAAATAGACGAAAATGCATCAGACGGTAGAGTAAAAACAATCTTTGGCCTGTAAATGGCCTCCAATCTGTAACGTTTTGGTCCAGCTGCCATCACTCTGCCTTTTTGTGGAGAAAACCTGCGATCTAGGTACCCAGCCATTGGGGAATGACTGGGCTATGTGGTATTTCTATTGCCTGAAAACTCCACGGTGACATTCATCTGCGCTGCGGAGGACTCCAGGATTTGAACGCACTGGAGGCCCTTGCGCTTTATTCCTTTTGGCTCCTATCAATCGACGTCACCTTCCCTGGGGTTGATAGTCGGGTGCTGTGGTCCCCGTCACAAGGTGTATTCTCAACCCCGGTGATCCCCCTTAGTCGCCTTTTACGACGGACGGAGAAGAACGGAGAGATTCTTACCTGAGTCTACATGGTCGACACTCACTCACCCTAGCAATATGTCCTACCCAAACAACTCCACTTGAGTTAATTTATGACTTCTCTGACGTCACGCACCTTATAACGTAACCACCTCGCACCTCACCGTGCTCTTGTGCGTTTCAACTTTAAAGTATGTTATTATTATTGGTAAACGGGACTTAATCGCGTACAAAAATTAATCACCTGAGGTGTGAATAATAAAGAACAAGTGCGGGTAGTACGGAAAACCCGTGCGGCTAGAAGATGTTGATACCCGCTGAAGCCAGTCAGCTCGTGACCACGGATGTTGCGATACATTCGAAACGTCGGGCACACCTCAGGTGATTAATTTTTGTACGCGATTAAGTCCCGTTTACCAATAATAATGTGTAAAAATCGTGCAAGTTTAAATCAATATATTTAAAATATGTTATTTTGATTGTTTGGTACATCGGGATGGGAACTTAATACGGAAGTAAAATTAATTACATTTCTCACTAATTGACTCAAGATTGCATCTTATAAATAGCATAACATAAATTTCTTAGGCACATAACTTTCAATATCAATAGCCATGATTACCAATTTCAAAATGAAAAGGACGAATATCCAAGACATTTATTTGGCACTTGTGACTATTTTGTTTAAAAGTTAAGCATTATTCACTGCTTGCTACGACAAATGATGGTCATATTTTACCTTCGAGTTATTAGTTAAATGCACAACTAAGGCTGCGCAACTGCTTTGGGAATATTGGATTCTTTGTGAGAAAACTGGTTGTCTGTTTGTTGCATACATTTTGTAACAACTAAAACATGCGTGCAGATCCCTTCGACCGGTATATGTAACTTCTGTTTCGTAACCGGTTACGACTGAATACTTATTGACACTCATACGAAACTGTGCGATCGAAGAATTTTTATTATTTGCATCAAATTAATTGCAACCATTATTTTCGTTAGTATTTTCGACAACCTTGTCGCGCTGGGCTCCTATTAGTAGAGAGTTTGTCCTTCAGGTATGTTAGCAAACCTAAACTACCCAGTGTTTCGCATTAGCAAAGTGTTTCCTTGCGAAAGAAGTTTGCGATCGCAACTAGTTTTGTACAAAACAGAAAAAAATACCTATTAGATCGTTATAAATCTGCCATTACGCATGTGGAGTAAGAATCAAGGTTCACTATAGAAACTAGATTTGTTGAAGAGGTTAGAGATACTTACTAAGCATATACTGTAGATGGGCAAGTGACTTGCAGCAAGTTCGTCGCAGTACTTAGTCGTGAAAAGCCACACCTACCCTACAGTGTGTTACAAAAGTAATGGAGATCCGTTTGAGGCGTTAATGGGTTCTGCATTCTACTTAATAATTAAAATAACTATCTGGGTAAAAAAAAACATTACACTTTCATCGTCAAAATTTCTTAAGTCCTCATTGAATAAAAAAAGCATTTCATGTAAATTTTTGTTATCTACTTATTAGTAGAACGTGACACACGGTGTGAATAGGTAACAAAGAGACAGACAAACTTAGGTACTAACACACTTGTAAGTATTATATTTATTGGTACGGATGAATATTTATAGCGTTGAGTAGTTGTACTTACTTAAAAAACAGACAACGCCGGAGAATTAAACTCTGGTTTGTTATAAATAAACTCATATTTTAACCGTCGTTAGCGGTCAAAGGCGCCACGGGTCGGGTAGGTTAAGGATGATGTTATTCATAAGGAACCAAACATGCAGAAAATCAAGTCCAAGCAAATAATATCCTCTTTCGCTGCAAACACCTTTTCCTCACGTGAAAATATAAAAAAGTCAACCAGCGAAACAAATGCAATAAGTTTTGGTGCACCATGGTACTTGGTACCAAATAATCTATTCTATTTTTTTCCATTCCAATTTCTAGCAACAGAAACTAATTTCTGACCTAGATATGGCGGATCTCATTGTTTGTACAAAGTTTCGTGTTATTTCAGCATAGCATTTTAAAATGAGAACGTAACTACGTTTGTATGGAGAATCGAGTTCGGTCGAGCGTACGGGGGACTCTTAACACACTGACGTGACACATTGACGACCTGTTTAGCCTAGTTGGTAGTGACTCTGCCTCCGAAGCTAGAGGTCCCGGGTTCGAATCCCGGCCAGGGCATTTATTTGTGCATTTTTCACGGATATTTGTTCTTGGGTCTTGGATGTTTTCTATGTCTTTAAGTATGTATTTATCTATATAAGTATGTATTTCGTCGTCTAGTACCCATAGTACAAGCTTTGCTTAGTTTGGGACTAGGTCGATTTGTGTAAGATTGTCCCCCAATATTATTATTATTATTATTACTTTTTATGGATGCAAGACGATTTCAAGAGACTTTTTAAATTCTTGATTCTCTACTGCATAAAGCGGGGTCAAGTGCGCAGGATGGCAGGATGTAACTCAAGATTAGCAGTGGATATGCAACAAAGAAAATATTCATTGCCTTAATCGTACAGGCGCGATAAGCACAAGTTATATATCACTCGCCTTAAGGTTTTCTACAATAGCCAAGAAGCTCTACAGTAGATATGGCTAGGGGAGGGGTAATGTTACAATTTTTGTACCATTTAAGGCTTCTTTTTCTTTTTGTACCATTTAAGGCTTTTTTCCGTTGTGACACGAAAATTACACATGTACAACGTATGTCACGCGTCACACCGGCATCAATGAAGACGTAAACGAATTAGGCAGTAAATTAGAAAAAAACTAAGTCCACCTGTTTAGGAAGCACTCAAGGGCAATGAAAGGCTATGTAATATGTATGATGATTATATATGGCGATATCAAGTAATTATACCGTTTTTACATTTTGGAATAGTGCGTTTGTGCGTACTAATTTAAATAAACAATATTTTGCTTCACAGTATTGTATTTAAGTGCGCAAGACACATTGATTTTTAAAAAAATCATGAATATTAGAGCTTAAAATATTTGTGTCATTTCGTGGAATTAAACAATAATAAATGAAAATCGGATAACCGCATGCCCAATTGGGATACTCACTGTAAAAAGATAATAATTAATTTTCCTCCCCATAATAAAAAGCTATCGATTTTTACTGCCATCTAGCGTTGAGTAGCAAAACTAAATGTTATTTGCATTACAGATGGATAGATGGCGTTGGTAGTACAAGAAGCTAACGCGTCGCGCCAAAAAGTCTGAGATACAATAATAGTAACGAATGTAACGATATAAAATTGTCGTAAGTAAATATAATTTGTAAATAGAGTTTGGCTAGATGATAATAATGTTTGGGATTCACATAATATTCTTTCCGGAAAACGCTGTAAGTATTGGGTAAACACAAACCGACTGTGATTTTATATATCATATTCATATATCATGGGAAGAAATATATATCTAAGAATATTCAAGATCTGATGTAACCATGTATTCATTATGAATAAACCATTCATTCATTCAAGGGGGACGTTGCGGGGGACCGCACGCTCGACTGAACTCGATTCTCCATACAAACGTAGTTTCGTTCTCATTTTAAAACACCGTGCTGAAATAACATGAAACTTTGTATACACAATGGGATATATAGGCCGGATATTAGTTTCTTTTGCTAGAAATTGTAAAAGAAAAAAATACGGTGGGTTTTTGCGTTTTTTAAGTCATATATGAAAACCTTAATAATCGCTGTATTTTTTCTCCATTATAATTTCAAGCAACAGAAAGTAATTTCCGGCCTGGATATGCCGGATCTTATTGTGTATTCAGAGTTCAATGTCATTCCAGCATGCCCTTTTAAAATTAGAGCGAAGATTGGTTTGGGTATATTTTTAGAAGCAAAAGTAAGTTAAGAAAAAAAACCTGATGTACATACAAATAAAAAAACTAACCCTGAGTGCGAGAATTGCGAGACTGGTTCTGTGGCCGGAAATTATCAGAATTTTTCACATGACCTTTTGAATTAATAATGATCTCATTGCTTTTTGTTTTCGTACCCTGACGTCATTATCGATCAAAATTTAATCCGTTCAAAATATTTATTTATGATACAAGTTCAGAAAGTAAGTTATTTCCAACTGGCGGTCATCAAATACACGAGCGTTAAGCGAGTATTTTTGACCGATACGTTTTGTGATTTCCGTTTTATTTATTTATTATTACTATTATTTACATATACCTCACAGAATAACATACAAATTAAAATGAAGAGAAAGAAACATACGTATTTCATATATTTTATACCGTGATGGACCGTGGCAACAAGCGTAGTTAGCATGATTTTAAAAATCGGATATAACATTCGTCTCTTTCTTACTTATACATACTTGTTAGTAAGGAACGACTGCTATATGACGTGTGACATAAAATTAATTGCATAGGTACTACCTCTAGATTCAAAGTCCACTAAACTAAGTCATGGTCAATGGTCATCATTCGCGTGCCCTTTTCCCATTTACTTGGGGTCGGCCCAGCATGTATTTTCCTTCCATACCTCTCTATCGCCCGTCATCTCGTCACTCACATCCTCCCTGCACATATCATCTCTCACGCAGTCACTCCACCTTCTTGGCATACCTTGTCTCTTACATCCCTCCACATTCATACCTAATATCTTCGTCACATTTTTTTTTTATTTTATTTAATCAAGGTTTATCAACAAATGTTTACACCGATGCTTAAATTAATTTACATGAGTACTTGTTTCTACGAGTAGTGTAACACTTACTTAAAGATAAACTCCACATGCATAATTTGTGAAGATAAAACTAAAATTAACAGATTTGTTTTAGCGTACGATAACAATAATAAGTGTTCGTAGCCTCTTATTAAGTACAGTCTTATTGCATAGATTTTACATTAAGTAAACAATATTCGTTTAGTTGTACTTTAAGATAATATATCGCTTCAAACATAACGTCGAATCGACAAGTTTCTAGCTAATTACTGTTTTTTTTTTCATAAACATGTTTTAAATAAGTTAATATTTTCAGAACCTCTTAAATGTTTGTGTGTTTTCTTACAGCTGTACGTAATTTGCTAGGCGGGTCAAAGTGGATATCCACATCATGACTACAAGTGTTGGCTATCTGACATAGTCACATGACTTTCATCCCTCCTCATTTTATGCCCATACCACCTTATGCAATTAGCTCTCAACTTATCAATTATGGGTGCTACTTTAAAGCTTCATCTTATATAATCATTGCTTATTCGATCCATTCTAAACTTCATGATATTTTAAATGTATAATGACGTACCGTAAAATGGGGTGAGTAGGGACAAAACTGACATTCAAACCTCGATAACATTTTATTTTTACATATTCAAACTGAATGGTGTATATAATAAGTGTTATGGACGTTTGTATTTTAGATTTTATTTTATTTTGGGTTGTTTCATTTCATAACTTTGACGATAAACAGGAAATCCCACCTCACCCCGTAGTCCCTCGTAATTGGCGTGAGATGGGATTTCATACAAAAGTGATTTTGGAAGATTGTTGGATCGTTTCTTTTTTATTATGAGTATTACTTTAGCTCCATTTTAAATTGGAATACATTATTTTTGTAGCAGTAGCCTTCAAATCCCATCTCACCCGCCTTTCATCCCTTCTCTCCCCATTCATAACCCAACTCTCCCCGCGAAACCTACTCACCCCATTTTACGGTAACTTTATTGTATTCGAATCTAAAATGAAACGTTATTTTAGCTTGAAAAACCTTTGCAATGCACTATGAATTATCATGGTATTAATCAGTGCAGTGTATCATTAATAAATAATAATAATATAATAATAAATAAATATTAGGGCGCAAAGTTTTACACAAATCGAACTAATCCTATAGTAAGCTCAATAAACGCTTGTTGTATGGGTACTAGACGACGATATATTTAATATATATATACTTAAATAAATAGAAAACATCCAAGCCTCAGGAACAAATGTTTCTGCTCACCAAAGTAACAAAATGCCCTTACCAGGATTCGAACCCGGGCTCTAGCTTCGGAGGCAGTGTTACTACCAACTAGGCTAAACAGAACCTTACCTGTCTTTTAGAATACTCGTTGTGCCAATAAAATAAATTAATATTTTTCTATTCTACATACTTACCTAGTCATTGTAACACACTTCCCCATTGATTACATATTCCTATTTATAGTGTAAACTACTTATAATATTGTATTATACCCGGAAGTCCGTTCCGTTTTGTTATTCAAATATAGATCTAGAATAAATGAATATCACTCAATGATGATCATAATCATAATATAATGCGTGTGTATTGGGAGTGCGAAAATGTTATATGCAGATGATATTTTCGTCCAAAAAGGAGATATAATTTCGTGTGTTTATTGAAGTAATTCTAACCCACTTATTCATAAACGTCCATCAAGCCTTTATTAGTTAACAAGCCGCTACAGTTAGTTTGTCCTTATCTGTCACATTGACATTTATACTTGTGAGAAAGGGACAAAACAAATTTTAGTTAACAGAGGTTTGGTAAGTTTTATGAATAAGGGGGTAAATATCTAATAATATTATGGTTTTATGATATTTATATTTTGTAAAACTCATACTCATAAGTACTCATTTATTTGCAATCTGCAATGATTTTATACATTAGGTACACGGCAAAATAATTTCAAAATAATACATTAAATCATACCATTTCATAAATATACTTTACACCACACCTTGCCAAAAAGCGCGTTTTGCCGCACGCACGTCCGGAAAAACCCACTTTTTGGCCAAGTGGTGACGTATAATCGTGTACAAAACACGGGTCGTAAAACAGAAAGCCCTCTATCGCGTATTTATGACCCTCGCCTGCGGCTCGGGCCTCAAACATCTGCGTCACCGGCCTTTCTTTGTTTTACAACCCTTGTATCGTAAATAGCTATTACAGTACATATGGCGCTACATTACCGCACGAGTGCGGTAATCAGCAGATTACGTGCATATGTCGAAACTTTAAAGAGCCATATGTACTGTAAAACGTTGTACGATACACGTGCAAACAGGTAATTCGCAACTCGTGTCGATTTAAAACACTCCCTTCGGTCGTGTTTGAATTTATCACCACTCGTTGCGAATTTCCTGTTTTCTGCACTTGTATCGTAATGTACTATCACAGTACATATGGTGCTACATTACCGCACTCGTGCGTGTTGATTGCACTTATAATTCTCAGTGGTGCTGATTGCACTTATAATTCTAAATGGTTTATTTATCTCATATTCAGACAATACTTCTATTATCGCAGCACATACTTCAGATATAAAATGACATATTGACGATTTGGACATTTTACTGAGATACATAAGACTTTCATAGGAATCTCCAGTTGCCAAAAATCGTAAAGTCACTGCTAGCTTGTCGTATGTCGGAATCGAGTCTCTATAATTTGTATTTGACTTACTAATTTTATCATTGATCAGAGACAATAAATGGTTAAAATCCTCTGACGCCATTCTACAAAAGTTTTTGTATTGACCGCTTTCTTCTTGTTCTTGCATAATCTCCATTAAAGCACCTACATTATCTAGTCTTCTTCTTTTCATTAAATTGGTCACCCACCAACGTCTCTTCCTTCTTTTCTTCATTACTAAAGTCCGGACGATTAATGAAGCACTTGCAATAGTTGCAATGATAATATCAGTCTCAGAGTCAGACATAATGCACGCACGCTGTCTACAGACACCGAATGAGCAACGAGCACTCGTTCGCCTGATATAAACATCTCTAGATCATATGCTCTAGAATCTTTTGTTGGGTTGCATTCTTGCTCGTTAATATTCGTGTGGTGTAAACGTAGAAAACGAACTTCTGTTTACACTAAAATATCAGGAATGAATGCTCTGTTCTGGTTCTAGCTCTTTGTTCGTTTGGTCTAACTCTAAACCCACCTTTAGACCCGAGCAAGCGTAGCGAACGTTTACAATTCGACACGAGTCGACAAACATCTTTAAGCGCGCCGCGCGTATCATACAACGGTTTAGTACCTATGCGTTGTGTGAGGAAATATAAAAAAAAAAACAATCGTAAAGTTCATTTAAAATATATGGTGGACTGATGACCTGGTAAGGGTCGCGGGTGTCCGCTGGATGCGGGAGGCGCAGGACCGGTCATTTTGGAACTCTTTGGGGGAGGCCTATGTCCAGCAGTGGACGTCATTCGGCTTTAATGATGATGATGATGACCTGTATTACCTTGCTCGATACGTTTACGTATTATCGTTTTACCATTTTTGAAATACAAATATTTTTCAGTAAACTGTTATATTGACTTCACGCTGGCCAAGAGCCGCGTCGAGCAGGCGCAGCGCGACCAGGTCAAGCTGCGCCAGCTCACCGGCGACAAGTGGAACACGCAGGTACGCAGGACTAACAACAACACCAACACCACCTCAAAAATCTAGTAAGTCTTTTGGTTTCTGTATTAGCCGGAAGGTGGCGTTTGTTGGCATTTTTTGCTTCTTGAATAATATTCTCTGGGGTTACATCGATCTGATAAGTCAAGATAAGAGAGTGAGAGTGAGAGTGGTAAGTTAAGATCACTACAATGAAAAATGGCGGCATTTTTTGGGGTTCCGTAGCCAAAATGGCAAAAATAGAACGGTTTTTGTCGGGGCAGTGCAGTTTTTCAGCGATAATACAAAAACATTTCAAACTTCTTATAGGTTTTCCTGTAATCTGTAGGTTAACGGCTATTCTAAATTTTTCAGTATTGTAGCTATCGATCCCTGTTAATGTGATATGCGATCTTACCATATACGGGTGATTTTGGGGTCGTGATCCGAAATAATTGTACATGGTCAAAAATTCAAAGTAGACAACATCACAGTCGGTATGAAGGTTTATAACTCAAATATTTTTCTTTTTTTTACAAATTTGAATGGGAAATAATACTTTTCCATACAACTTGATCACCCTACCCCACTGTCAACCTCCATATAATCCGTCAAAGAGAGTAGAGTAACCATGTTTTTTTTGTGATTTTGTATTTTTTTCATCAAAATAAATTTAAAAAAAACCGGCCAAGAGCGTGTCGGGCCACGCTCAGTGTAGGGTTCCGTAGTTTTCCGTCCGTCACATTAAGTTGACATATTAAGTACAGAAACACAAAACCTTTGAAAGCACGTCATTTCATTGTGATTTTGTAGAAATGACAGGTACAATAAACACCTGTTTATACGGTTAAATTACAAACTTAGTTCAGAAATTATTTTTGTATTTTTTTCAAAAACTATTCAACCTATCAAGTTCAAAATAATTTTCCTACAATTTTTTTATAAAGTTCTACTTTTGAGATTTTTTTCATATTTTTAAAACTTATGGTTCAAAAGTTAGAGGGGGGGACACATTTTTTTTTACTTCTGGAGCGATTATTTCCGAAAGTATTAACATTATCAAAAAATGATTTTAGTAAACCCCTATTTATTTTTAAATACCTATCTAACAATATATCATACGTTAGGGTTAAAATGAAAAAAAAAATCAGTCCCCACTTTACGTATAGGGGAGGTACCCTAATAAAATATTTTTTTCCACTTTTTATTTTACCACTTTGTCGGCGTAATTGATATACATATTAGTACCAAATTTCAGCTTTCTAGTGCTAACGGTCACTGAGATTATCCGCGGACGGACGGACAGACGGACGGACAGACGGACGGACAGACATGGCGAAACTATAAGGGTTCCTAGTTGACTACGGAACCCTAAAAATGCGTTTGTTTCGTGTCACTACATTTTTTTTGAAATGGCTAACAGATACCAAGTCTAAAAAGTGGTTCTTGATCCACGACCCCGAAATCACCCTGTAGTTTGCAAAACTTATTTTTTTAATATTCAATTTACCTCCCAAAAGTTGCCCCCCATGTTTAAAATTCATTTATTTACGCTACGTGTCCGACGACTAAAAATATGTACCGATATTTTTACTAACTCAATCGGCCGATTAGTTTCGGAGAAAATTGGCCATGACAGACGGACGGAGACACGAGTGATCCTATAAGGGTTCCGTGTTTTCCTTTTGAGGTAAGGAACCATAAAAATCAAAAAAATTATTCTGCAAATAGGCCACAAGGGCACTTTTACAAGTCAACACATAAATTATACAATTAAATAAATTGACAATGATAATTATTATGTTTTCAAAACAGAATTGCAGAACTAAAAAAAAGTAGACTATAATAATAATGATTTCAAAACTATAGTGATTAACAAACTCACAATATTCAATTAAAGTAAACTTACATTATATAAAAAAAAAATAGTGTCTATTCTTTAATTACTTTACTTCAGTCCCAGTTTTAGTATATCTTAAATACTTACGGCGGGGTGATCCTTTGAGGTTCGGCAATGACCTTGACAACTTACTAAACTAGGTTTACCAAAGGCAAGTGTCGTTTCACAAAACTTTTAGTAGGTAGGCCTGATAACACCTCACCTTCTTGTAAAAGTGGGTTAGACCGTTATGTGACTAAGCTGTTATGATAAAAGAATTTCTTTATGGACGATTCACACCGAACGAAAATTCCTCTAATTCGAACCAAACGCTTTGCATCTTCTTTTATAATGCGCACTTCTAAGGTTTGGAATTCTCTGCCGGCGCCTGTATTTCCGAGTTCATATAACCTGGACCTTTTTAAGGCACGAGTGAATGGGTAATCTTCTGGGTAAGCTCGCTTCATCGTCGGCCTCATCTTTGCCCCCTGGCTAGATGCTGGCCAAGAGCAATCCCATTTTTAATAAAAAAAAAAAGAACGGCTGGAGTCGGCGCGCACCCCACTAGAGTCAAAGGAATTCGAACCCTCCATACAGAAGTTAAATTTCATATTTTAATGGGTTGCGGGCAGTCGGTCGTCTGCCACCGGCTCTGCTGCTGCCGTTTGGATACGAAGTCTAGCTTCTGTATGGAGGGTTCGAATTCCTTTGACTCTGGTTAAGGGCGCGCCGACTCCGGCCGTTTGGTGCGAATCGTCCATTACACACTTACACAAACGGTGTTTAAGTTTCAAATTTGAGTGTAATTTATTGAAAATACCGGTAAAGACAATCAAGTTTACAATTATCGGGCTTCGTTGTTCCAGTCATTTTATAAACACTTGAGAGGCATTGCTCACTTTTTTACTTATATAATTGGACTAGCTGAGGGATAAGTTGCTGAAAGGCTACTCCAGCGGGCCTATGATGGTTGCCATTTAATCACTTATAGTCGTGGACATTCGTCACGTTCTGACAAGTATGCGAGTGCGATAGTGACGGGCGTCTTATCCACGACGATTAGTGATAAAATGGCAACCATCATACGCCTGCAGTTATGTACAAGTATATTTTTTTTTTATTAAAAATGGGATTGCTCATGGCCAGCATCTAGCCGGGGGGCAAAGATGAGGCCAACGATGAAGCGAGCTCACCCAGAAGTATGTTCTAAAGATTATTAGTCTGGTCATGTGGTAATAGAACCATAATGTATACTTACTTACTTATTGACTTCACGATGCTAGTATTCGGGTCGGCTCTATCTCCCCTCTCTCCACAAAATCCCGACTGCAAACCTAACACAACCCCATATCCTTATGTACGTACGTGGCTTCCCGGTTTCTTGGGCAAGAGGCTGCTGTCTGCAGCGGGGCGGCGGAAGTTGGGACAAATGGTCAAGCAAGCTCGCTTATCCGGATTATTTTAGCGTTTGCGGCTAAGTCGGTGTGAGGTTAAAGTTCGTATACCCCACTAGCTTCCTGCCCCATACGCTACGCGAGCCATATCCGTCATTTTGCCCTAACACCTCCTTCCTAACGTAGCCAGATCCTCCGAGTCCTTGCAGCTGAATTGCTGGCTGGAAAAGTCACCGGAACTTAACTGAACTGGTCATGTGGTAATAGAACCATAATCTATACTTACTTACTTACTTATTAGGCTGGCTCGATGATCCGAAGAGGATCTTGGCCTCCGATACAGAGAGCGCCATTCTTCTCTATCATGCGCCACCTCGCGCCAGTTGGGTACTCCGAGGTTAGCCAGGTCCTTGAGGGCCTCGTCACTCCAGCGGTATCAACGACCAACCGGACGTTTTCCATTGGGCCGACCCGCATACGCTCTCTTCACTGACTCACTGACCGATCGTCACCCATCCTCTCCAAATGACCGATCCAGCGGAGTCGCGCTGCTCTTCCAGCTCCCTATTGCTCCTACGTCTTCAAAACACTACGTAATGTCTACAATTCTACATATTTTGTATGTATTCTAGTATGCGTGACAAACGGCATTCCCGAGAAAACAGTTGATTTCCATAGGAGTTCCTCATCTGGACTCGATCGGAGTAACCCGTGTTATTTAAGTTTCTTTGAATGTGATTAGGTATGTTTCGGGATAGTAAAAAATATGATACTATTTATCTGCGCGAAGTATTTCCTTTCAGCTACAACTCCTAGGATTCCCATATCAGTAGAGATAAACTACGATAAAATGGCCCGCCTCTCCAAAATTCAAAACGTTTCAATGTATTATTTTATTAAGCACCACCAAGACTCCCAACCCAACGCAAGTGTGCGTGCTGAGACAGCCGTCAAACAAACAAACACTCTTTCGTAAGGATGTGACTAAACACGTTGCAATAGTAATTTAGAGGGGCGGGCCATGTTACAGATAGTTCAATTCAGTTGTGCGTGCGGCTGCATGTGTGCGTGCGCTTGTAACTTTCGCTGTGTGTGTGCGAACGCCTGTAACAACGACTGCCGAGTCACACGCACACAAACCAAACCCGTATAATTACTAGCACACGCACATATAGCGCCGCGCGCACAATTGAGTTGAACTATCTGTACGGTAGTTTACTCGTATCTTCTAACTGAGCAGTATCTATGTACGTGTACAAGCGAGGATCTACAATTGGTGGAGGTGCGGGGTAACGATCTCGCCACCACACCACCACATCAGCCCTAGGACGTCCACTGCTGGACATAGGCCTCCCCCAATTTCATTAAATGCCATAATCGCCACGCTTGGCATGCGGGTTGGCGATCGCAGTATCTCCACCGCACTCTAGGAATGCTGCTGCCCATTCCTCGGTGGTCTTGGTGGTAGTTTAAGGACATACCCGGGTCCGCAGTCCGACGGTCCGGTACGATCTCGCAGTATACAATGAATATTTGGACATAGCAGATTTGATTTGATATGAGGTTTAAGTTGAAATTTTCTTAATGTCGAAGTTATGTTATGTCTAGGTATTATTAATTACTGAATTACAATTTGTTACGTAGTTACTTTTATGATGCGACAAGGTTTCATCATTTAAGAACTCGTCCACAAAATAATAAAATTTACGAATGAGATTTTTTCTACTTTTTGTGAAACAGTCTGTCACATTATTGCACATGGTGAATAAGATGGTTTAACTGAGGTTTTTCAATTGATGATAAGATAGAATATTTAGGTAGGTAATATAAATGCTAATGAAGCTTAATTGATGAAATTTTATGTGTGGTCACTAGCTTATGAGTTATTTAAACACCAATTACTGGGCGATGCCCAATGATGCCAAGTTTTTTACTGAATTAATTAGGTCTCATTTTGGAGAGTTCCGTTCATGTACAGTTTTTTACGAATAAAACAGTCGAAACGAGTACATATCTTAGGCTCTTAATGAAAATGTCCGTATGTTTATCACATTCATTCCCAATAGTTGGCAGCCCTTACCTATATATACTGTTGTGATTATTAAATGCTGACGTTTGTAAGGAAACAAGCACTGACGTTTGTAAGGTCGCGTTCAAGAACCCATGCCACAGCCTATGCAAAACTGGTTTCTTTAAAATGTTTGTTATTGCTTTTTGTATTTCTTTATTTCAATGCGTGTTAATTAAGAGTTTAGTTTTATTTTTAAGTGTGTTATACGCCGTGATCTCACTAGTTGGCCCCGACGGAAGACCAGCGTTGACCGTAAGGTTGGCACTATGCTGAGTCGGGACCAATTCGTGGCGCTTTCTTATTTTTATTGTTTTATTTTATTTTTTTATTGTCTATGTTTTTATGTGCTACGAATAAATGTATTTCTATTTCTATTTCTATTAAATGTACAATAATGTTAGTTCCAGTAATCGTATATTCACAATACAGCGGCAGGTAAACCTTACGCGGTTTTCTTTCGCGAGTATAATATTTTTTTGTACCTACATAGCGTTAAGATGGTTAACCATTTCCACCATATCAGCCGAAGGACATCCACTGCTGGATATAGGCCTCCGCCAATTTCACAGGGGGTATATGCCATAGTGACCACGTTTGGCATGCGGGTTGGCGATCGCAGTATCTTCACCGCACTGCAGGGATGCTGCTGCCCATCCCCGGTTGTCTTGGTCGTAGTTTTAGGACACACCCGGGTCCAAACTTTTGTATTATCCCTATTTATTAGATTTGGTTAAATATATAAAAGAAATAGTCGCATCACATAAACTTAAAAGTTTATTTGAAAACAACTTTATTTTTATCGTAATTCCTTTATCAAGGATCTGCAGAGTATTCCTATGTTTACCATTGCGACATTGATTATTTTATAATTTAAACACATTTTCAATGATTTATCGCGTTTTAAATTTGCAGACTTTAAGTACCTACCTATAGATACTTTATCTAATCTTATTTGCAAAGTCTTATCATTTACCCTACTGAGTCAGAGACATGACTAGGGCTCTATTTTGCACAGCAAAATGAAATAACGCCAACCTTTTTACCCGACTGCGCCAGAAGAAGGGTTATGTTTTTCGAGACAATGGGGCGGCTTGAGAACTTCTAACAGTCAAGTTGCCCACTCACTTGACAAGCCTAATCCCAATAAGGTCTAGTTTCCACCTTGGGTTGGAAGGTCAGATGGCAGTCGCTTAATCTTGGGATTAGGTAGGCATTCTTCAGGATGCAACTGTACTGGGAATAACGCTAGGATGATGATGATGATGTATGTATGTGTGTATAATTGTTTGGCAAGCTCTGCGGCCTGAACGGCTCGATGGATTTTAGCTTGTGAGGTGTCGTTAGATTCGCATTTACTATGACAGTGACACTGGGTATGTCAAAATAAAATATAAAACAAAATGGCGAATGTTTGGCGCCAAATCCAAATATTTGGCACGCTCTACAGCCTGAACGACTCGATGGATTTTAGCTTCAAAGGTGTCGTTAGATTCGTATTAATTGTGTGTGGAACACCAAAAGCAGGCCAGTTTAAAAAAAAATTGATCACTAGTATTTATAATATTTTTTAATTCGTATTATTTGACAAAAAGGCAATAGAGAGGACTATGCTGGGATTTTCTCTGTGTGATCATATCAGGCAGTGGGTGGGGCACATTGCACGTAGAACCGATGGTCAAAGTGTGAGCAGATCCCCACAAGATGGACTGATACATACACATTTAATGGGTAAGGTTTTTGGACCTTTAAGTACTTATGTTAATGTAAATACCTAGTATGATGAAATGTATTATTTTGAAGTGTAATGTGTAAAATCATTGCAAATAAATGAGTATGAATACGATGACCTGTTGTCGGTCGCTGTAGCACTCTTTGGGGGAGGCCTATGTCCAGCAGTCGCCTTTCAGCTAATATGATGATGAAGATGATGATGATTCCTTTTGAAAATTCCTATTTTCAAAGCGAAAACAAACGGTTTTTTATTGAACTTTGCCCTTGCGCGGTAAAGAGCATGTCATATTGAATGTAATCATTTCTTAAGGGGCAATAAAAAGGTAAAAGATTGTATGGGAAAACAAATAATTCTAAAGCGAAAACGAGTTCTACGCAGACGAAGTCGCGGGCAAAAGCTAGTTATTTTATATGTCATTCGCATTCGCGTTCTTTCCACGCGTCAAAACAAATGTCATATCAATAGATCTATTGATATGACATTGTTTTGTCGCGTGGAAAGATACATATCAATAGAAGTCTTTGATAGATACTGACATCAAGCCAAATAGCCCATTGCCCAAAATCGGTGATAGATTTAGAGATCAAAAATGTAAACAAGTGTGTTGCCACCATAAAAAAATTACCTAACTTATGCATGCAGTGTGGGTAATTGAAAATCATTGGAATACTTAAAAGAAATTACCGCGTTCAAAATTTAAGCGAAATATATTTGAATTAATACAAAAAATAACCATTCTGAATAAAATAGCGTTTTTAATAACGTATTGGTATTGTTTTATTAAAATATGTAGAGATATGATTTATGCTACTGGTAATGACAAGAGGTTTTAAAAAGGAAAGTCATGTCAGATTGACAGTTGTTTGTTTACATTTTTGATCTCTAATTGCGTCTCAGACTTTAGCTCTAGCGTGTATTGTATGCGTATTAAATCGATTCAATGGTCAATGAGATGTTACGTAGCTATTATGTTATACCAAGGTTGATTGACCACACGCGAAGCATAGACCGGTGATTCTAACTGTAACATACAGGATGCTGCATCTGTTTACTGAGTAATGAGATTAAAAATAATGCCTCTGTGCGCTGTTGACCTCGCAATTTAATTTTTTCAAATTACAAAATTTCCAAAAACTGTCTCGACAAGAAAAATTTATATAATTATCGAATCTGCTCACAAAATTTCACGATAATCGGTTGAGAAATGCGACCTGTAGAGGAGAACTCCGGACAGACGTAGACAGACACACGAAAGAATTTTTGTCGAAAGCTAAAAAGGAGACGCTTCGCTCGCTCGGTCGCTTGGTGGAAATTAGCACAAAGAAGACTTAATTGTGATTTGATCAGGAATATTCATGCCTCTTTTATCCGATCAACAAAATGACAACAGATACTTTTTTACACTGTATTGCGCTTGACCACAAATCACCTCATGATAAGTGATGTGGTTTAGGATGGAGCGTGCTTATTGCCTAGTAAAAACCTGTTCACTCTCGTCTTGAAGACCGAAAGGTTGTAGTTCACAGGAAACAGGAATTCCGGCAAAGAGTTCCACAGCTTGGCTGTTCTCCAATAAACGTGGAAGGGAAACTCTCTTTTAAATTTTCTAACCCTCCAATGCCCTCAAATGCACCTATGAATGTCGATAAACTACCACCGGTTCGGAAAAATAAATCTCTGCCACGAGAAGAACCGGCGTAAGAAACGGCGAGGTGTCATTTTCAAAACAATAATAATATATTATATATATATATATATTATGTATAGGTACATTGTATAGTTTATTATACAAGTAATTTTTTAACAAAAAACAGCTACTCCAAACTTTTCCATACTCACACTAGGCCCTTCCTGCTATATAATTTGACAAACATAAAAAAAATATTCCAATGAATTGAGGATCTCCTCCTTTTTTGAAGTCGTTTAATAATTACAGTGTCAGGTACTACAAAATTACAATGGTACACTAGAAAACCAATTCTAACCTATCCTCCTATTTTTGCAATGCAGGACGTTATCATTGCCAAACATCCCTATCCATGATGTAATGATGCCCCTTATAATATGCTTTCGAAATAAGTGTTTAATAATATAAAATAGTTTCTAGATAGGCAAGACTTTATACAACGAAGACCACGACCATGTTGTTGAGGTAACACAATGGATTGGAAATCAACCACAGATACCACAATCATCTGTCATGGTAAACACGACAAAGATACACGACTTTGTCGGCTTGTTTAGCCTAGTTGGTAGTGACACTGCCTCCGAAGCTAGAGGTCCCGGGTTCGAATCCCGGTAAGGGCATTTGTTTCTGTGGCGAGCAGAAACATTTTTTCCTGAGACTTGGGTGTTTTCTATGTATTTAAGTATCATCATCATCATCATCATTTCAGCCGAATGACGTCCACTGCTGGACATAGGCCTCCCCCAAAGACTTCCACAATGACCGGTCCTGCGCCACCCGCATCCAGCGGACACCCGCGATCCTTACCAGGTCATCAGTCCACCGTGTGGGGGGCCTGCCCACGCTACGCCTTCCGGTACGTGGTCGCCACTCGAGAACCTTCCCGCCCCAACGGCCATCGGTTCTGCGTGCTATGTGCCCCGCCCACTGCCACTTAACACTTGGTTAGCGATTCGAAGGGCTATATCGGTAGTATATATCCATATATATCTTATAAATATATCGTCGTCTAGTACCCATAACACAAGTTTTATTGAGGTTACTATGGGACTAGTTAGATTTGTGTAAAAAAAAATGTCCCCAATATTTATTTCTTTATTTTGTCCGGGCTACAAATCCTACAATATGTATATATAATATTTTCTTTTGCAATAGCCACTAACCATAAGTTACAAAGGTAAAATTGAGTCATCAAAATTACACGGAACGATCAAGAGTGTGCAATTTTAACCAAATTTCGTAAAGATGTTGGTTATCTTAAACTTCTGTAGAATATTTTGAAACGGTTCTTAAGCGCGAAACGAGGAATTGGGCCATTCTAATCATGGACTCATAAAATATATGCAAGTTTCTAGTTATGTAAAGAGATTTTCTCTTTAGCCGACTAATTTAATGTACCTAATCCATGAGAATAATTAAGGCAAATACGTAACAACACTGTTACCTTCAATGGTAATTTCGTTTCTCACTTTTTCTTTTTTGTAATGGTTTGTGTTCTTAATAAATAATTTCTTCTTCTTCTTCTAATTTAACTGCCTACGAGGCTGATGAGGTCCTGGTTTGATTCCTATTCTTCTTCGTCTATACACTCTTAAAAGGGATCGTGGTCATTATGTAGACTCAGATCATTACGTCGATCTGATTATGTAGGCTTTAACTGACCCGTTTTACGACACGACGCCATTCTTCCCGTAGAGCCGGTTTCCGAGAGCATTCGTTTAATGTATATACTCGACGTAGATAGACTTTCTTGGTACCAGGTATAATTTAAGAAATAAGACAGAGTTCACAGCCTTAACCGATGATTCAACCAGATTTCGAAACATCTTAAAATGGTATATAGCCCCAAAGGAAACTTCTGGCTAAGAATACTGCCGTGTAAGAAAAGTTCATTAACTAACGTTAAAAATGGCAGAAAACTAAAAGTCAGCAGAGTCACGATCCTCAATAAGGAGGGTCGAAAAAGAGGAATAGATAACGGATCTGACGGGAACTACACTAGAACCTTAGTGGGACATCTCGAGCTATAGCCTGCTAGGCAATGAACGCTTCATAGTTCATCTACCTTTATCTACTTCTTCACCTATTCATCATTCTTCATCTATCTTTATCTATTGATACGTGAATTGTTATCAATTATCATTAAAAAAACTCACCGATCCCGCCATACTGGTAACAGCAAACACCTCCGTACTCTCTGTCGGAGTAATCTTAAAACTATTAGGAGACACACAATCCAAGGCGCGCATCATTTTTCCAATTCAAGCGGTGGCCACTCAGAAAACTGACAACGAACACTGGCCACTCGGAAAACTAACAACGAATTCAAGAAGAGAACTCAAAACTCTGAAAACAAAACACTATCGCGATCGTCGAACGCGCGAACCGATATTCGGCTGTTTTTGGCGAAAAAAACCGACGATCGCGGTGTTATGTCAACACGAGTGAGCGAGAGCGACACGTGTGAGCGTGTGTGTGCTGTTAAGAGACTAACGTATGGCGGAGGCAAGTGGCGCGTACGCAATTTAAATAACGAGTTTCAAGTGCTGGATGTGGCATTGAGTGAGATAAGAGCGATTTCAAACTGGTTTAAAAGGTTGGTGTTTACCGTTGCTGAAGGTTGCAGACTATGCAAAAAAATAACCCAACCCCCTTTTCTACATAAAATAGGCAAACACCTGACCTGAAACACTATTTAAGGATGATTCACAGTAGACCGTTCTGTGTCCGGGCCTGCCCGTTTTCTATGACAGCAAACGCAACGGCCGGCGTAATTCCCTAGAAGAAAACGGGCCGGCCCGGACACGGAACGGCCTACTGTGAATCATCCTTTATTGTGTAGAGTCACTAATGTTTTGTATCAAATTGTTTCTTTATCGAAAACTTTTTTAATACCACGTCGGTGGCAAACAAGCGTACGGGCCGCATCATTGTAAGCAGTCGTCGCAGCGTAAGGACGCCTTCATATCCAGGGGTGTCACATGCTTGTCGCCGACCCTACAGTCTGCCCTCTTATTCATAATCCGACTCGTCCTCACCTGTCATCTCACACTTCATCCGTTTTGATATGGAAACTGTCAAATGTCATTTGTTAAATTTTGACAGTTTCCATACATCGGTCTGTGAATGACACCCGGGTCTGTAGTTTATGGTCCATCTAGTGAAACTACATCTTCAAAGTCGTAACATATTTATGATTCACCACGCGAGCTGCGGTCCGAGTAAGTACTCAGTTAAGTCCAGCAGCGGTGACTGCCGCCAGGTTCCGTAACGCGTTGATGACTCATTAACACTTAAGACGTGTGGCCCTTATGCCGTTGGAGTAAGGTGCAAGTTAATAATGGTTGTGGATAAGCGCCGGCGCCGAGCATACGTGTTTGGTTACCGATTTGATGGTGGCAAACATGCGTACGGCCCACCTGGTGACCTGACACGTGTCAAGCACATATATATCGTGACACACTCATTCAAAGTCACATATACATTTTGCATATACAGGCTATTTTTATTTATTTCCGTTCCTGCAAGCATATAGTCGTGCATATCCATAGAAATGACGTAGCATATTTTAGTTTTTCTGAATTCTAGAAAAAAAAAATTTTTTTTCATTCTTTAACAAAATAATTCATTATATAAGTATAACTAAGGGTGATTGCAAAACGGCCTTAAGAATTAACGTGGAGTTAAGCAAAAGTCAATGTCAAGTATGACAATATTAATGTCAAGATAATTGTTAATGTCAAGTAGGACCCGGGTATGTCCTTAAACTGCGACCAAGACCACCGGGGAATGGGCAGCAGCATTCCTAGAGTGCGGTGGAGATACTGCGATCGCCAACCCGCATGCCAAGCGTGGCGATTATGGCATTTACCCCCCATGAAATTGGGGGAGGCCTATGTCCAGCAGTGGACGTCCTAGGGCTGATGTGGATGGTATGGATGACAATATTCGGAATTCGAATGACACCGCACGTGACGCCCGTCAGCATTTATTTGTTAAGGATGTTTTATAATATACTAGCGGTGTTAACGAAAATGTTTTTTTTTTTAATATCTTCGAAATGGCACGAAGTGGGATACTAGTGTCTCAGAGAAGTTTTTTTTTTTTTTTTTTTTTTTTTTTTTTTTTTTTTTTTTTTTTTTTTTTTTTTATGACATAGGTGGCAAACGAGCAGACGAATCGCCTGATGGTAAGCGATTAGCGCCGCCCATGGACACTCGCAACACCAGAGGGGTTGTAAGTGCGTTGCCGGCCTGTAAGATGGGAGTACGCTCTATTTCATTTCTACTTTATTTCATCTCAGGAATGTGCCCTCGCAATTAACGGAATTCAATAAAAACAACCTGTATACATTTTTGCTTGTAATTGTAACCACTGTACTTAATTAGCTTTATAAAGAGTAGGTACAGTCAACAGCAAATGTAGACGATCGTTTTAGTACTTTGTCGCACTAACGTAACAATACTATACAGTATTGTTAACTACGACAGTTGACATATGTACGTCAAAGTTATGACAGTGACAAAGTATTAAAATGATCATCTACTTTTGCTGTTAACTGTACCTGGGCGACCGAGTTTTGAAGAAGTTGAGACCTGTCCAGATATTTCTTTCGTTCCCGGAAACCCCTATAACCCCTAAATTTAATTAAAATCGTTGGAGCGGTTTTCGAGATGTCAATTACAATCAAACAATTATAAAATACAAATGTTGCTCGTTTCATAGTATAGGATAAAGATAAAAATTGTTTTCTCAATAATGGTGGTAAAAGCTAAGGACCCGGGTATGTCCTAAAACTACGACCAAGACCACCGGGGAATGGGCAGCAGCATTCCTTGAGTGCGGTGGAGATACTGCGATCGCCAACCCGCATGCCAAGCGTGGCGATTATGGCATTTACCCCCCATGAAATTGGGGAGGCCTATGTCCAGCAGTGTACGTCCTAGGGCTGATATGGTGGTGGTAGTGGTGGTAAAAGTGGACGTTACTCACCACATATTGAAAGGCGAAGTGTACAAATTATGGTCAGTATTAATTAAAAATATATATAACAAAAGGTGTAGGCACAACCATCCCGCGCGAATATAATGAGATGTAAGAGAGGAGAGATTAGAATGTTACATATTGCCAATTCAAATCGTATTTTTCTGTTAGAAATGCCACGTTTTAGTAGTATACGTGTCTGAAATAATTATGCGGTTTTCGGTGAAAAATACATTTCCGATTCTGTTTAAAAAAATAAACGGCGGGAAAGCATAAACATTTTGACGTTTTAAGGTTATGTTTATCAAAAATTATTTCCAATTTAGCCTTTTTATCCCCCATTTTTGAGAAAAATACTATATTAGCGCCGGCTGGAATGTCAATTGCAGGCATCGTATTAATTAAACGGATGGGAGTCCGTTTAAAACTCATATTCAGCCTGCAATTGCCTCCTTTCATAAATAAGAAAGAGACATGTGGTGCATGATATTTGACTTTACGGAGATTCTAGGAATCCTCGCACTTAGACTAGGCCTGTATCGCGGGAGACCAGCTATACATATGCCATACGTAAAATTTTTGTACCAAATGAAAACTACTTATGGTGTTGGTGTTACTAACAATATTCATTATGAAAAGTGGTAAGTAACTTATAAGTTAGCTTTACTATCAATAGGTTGTTGGAATTGGTACCATTAATAATTTAAGACTTATTATAAGGGTGCCTTTCCACAAGAGATGTCCCACCAGTGGTTAATTTCTTACATTGACACCTCTAATTAAAGTAGGTATCTAAACTCGAAATCAAAAAGCTGAAAATAATAGTCAAGCACACGGAAACCAAATACGTAAAAGCATTACTTTTTTTTCAAGTATAGATGGTAAATTTTGATAGCCCTGATCAATTACATAAATATTAAAGTAAATATTTGTAATGAAGCCTCGTAAAAATAGCGGAACATTTTGGATTTGAATTGATAAACACGTGAAATATTTAGTTATTTTAATTAATACACTAATTATTTTAAGTCAAAATGTAAGCAGCATTTCTTGCAAGTTGAGCTCGCTCCCCTTTGAAGAGATCGTGTAATAACATATTTGCGAGGGGAGAGCATGCGAGGCGAATATTTCGGATTCGTTATGGTTATTAAACGATTGGATTGGCTTCTTACGTGTATTTAGTGTAGTTTTGATTTTGGGAGAATCCCCACCAATCATATTCATTGGTCCACATAGCATAGCACTGGTGGAAACGGGTTTTCATAGCGTAGCTTGCACATCCTCGCAGCATAGCTACATAGCACATCTCTGGTAGAAAGTCACCCTTACATTGGCCTCAGTAACTGAGCTATTTATAATAATTTTATTCTGTCGCCTTACAGCATATATTGTTGTACAAAGTCAAACCAAGGATATCGGCAAAGCGTCTGGCGAAAGTAGTGTTTACTCTAGATTTAGGTAATATAAATCTCTTCGTTACCAGGCGAGTACTTTACCATGTTAAAAATATTTTTATGAACCGTAATGCAAACTTTGTAAAGAAGAGCAGACGAACTGTGTTAGGACAAGAGCTTCTTCGTAAAGGCTGTTTGTTGGTACCTAATATGGTTTCATAAACATTAGTTTAAGAATTGAGCGTTGAGCTCTTTTGGCGACCAAGATTGAAGTATTTCCGGCGCTACCCCAAACTGAAATTCCGTACGTAAAGATCGAGTGACATAAAAATACTCGTATATATATCGTCCTTGGGAGAGTCGCACCCTCAGTATCGTCACTGATGAAATACAAGTTACTTCGTATCGTAGTCTTTTGATTACAATCATAGTTTTCCTGATTCTTTTGGAAAGATACGTAATATGGTTTTTGAAGTTTAAGTTCTCATCTATGCCGAGATATTAAATCACGTATAACAAAGTCAAACTTATTTTTTTTTTTTCTATTATTGATGATACCAATTAACACTGGGTATAATTCTAACAGCATTCTATACATGTGCTAGCATGACCTATCTTTAAAAAGTCCGGTTCAGTTTCCAAGTAAAGATGTGAATATTATTAGTCATGATACGGCAAAAAATGGCGAAGACAGGTACCACGCTCTGCTGGAGCCGACCAAAATAGCAGTCAATTTGGTTTAACTAATTACTGTCAAGTGTCAACCAGTGTACGAGTAGGTCCATACCTATATAACGTTTTAATTTATTATGATTTGTAATTATCATCGTCAGCTTATTTTCATCCCACTGCTGGGCATAGGCTACTTTTCATGCATGAGAGGGATAATTAGTTTAAATGCTCTAATGGAAATACCCACAATATCTAAAATTCATTTTATATTTTATGTGTTTTTGACGTGATAACGTCTTTATAATCGTTTTAGTCGGGTGACATGTTCAGAAACTTGTGTCACACCAAAACCTCACGAGCGCGATCGCAGGTATAAGTGACGTGCAAGTGAAGTAAGACGTTATCACGTAAACATCTCGATCGTAAACCTACTTTACAAACAACCAATTTTTTTTGAAGTGCTACTTTTATAAAAGGCATCAATATTGGCAGGCTTTTGTTTATAGCATGAGATCTATACCTTGTAATTTGTTACGTCAACCATTTGACATTTATGAATTGACGTTTGTAGTGATGAGGCTAAGACGTATCGTTTGTCAAATGAAGCGATTATTAACGAATGGTTGATTGAATCGATTTTACAGACGATTTTTGAAATGTTTTGAGTGATGCCTTTATATATTTTATATCACACGATTGTATCAGTCTCATCAAAAAAAAGGTTACTTATTATGTATGGCGTTCTTTATTCCATACAACAAGAAACGTTTTAAGAAGAAACATAATAAGGTACCGTCCGCATCCAAATCCATGTAGCACCAAAGAGGCTGGAACTAAAGGCCAAACGACTAAAGGTGTTTATTGAACTTCAGTGCAAGAGAGTGACATCTGGTACAAATAAGTAAACTAACATCTCCATAGAAAAATTCGTACTTCGAGCTGAAAGGCCCCTGGTATCAGTGGCTCTTATGTTTTTACAGCTGTCACAGAATTTCCGCTGTCATTTATGTCAATCAATTACATTGCGTACATTTTCCAACTTTACGGAGTTTCACTATTCTTTAGGTTTACAGCGTCAACAGATATTTTTTTTTGTTATTTTATTGTTATAAATGTATGCGTACCTAATCGATTTCTATCAATTTACGGAAATATCTTCCGAATCGAAACGACAGACTTGGTCACAACACTAATTTTAAAAAGAAAACGACATAACACGCAACTGTTTGGGTGGTGAATTATTATCGTAAAATACTCAACAACAATGAACTAAAAAAATGTAACATAACTTAAATTTTGGTTAAGAAAAGTAAAATACTATTTTTATTTACTTGAAAAGCCCTAATACTATTACGTGATTTTATTTATAATTCCCATAAGTCTTGCGTGTTTACGTTCTATGGGTGTTTTGATGTGTCAAATGATTGAAGTAACAGATTGCAAGGTATAGTAATTTTTTTCAGTAGAGAGGCGTAATATTGACTAATTATTAGGCACAGTTAACAAACCGTATAACATAAATAACAGTTGAGAAATTTTGGGAAAGGAATACAGTGTATAATCCAAATTTATCAAGTAAGAAGGTAAGAGGGCCTACGGTAGGCCCTCTTACCACGAATCAGAGGGAATGGGAGGAGCTAACGCCATTCCAGTGCTCCCCAGCACGCTTCATTAACACCTTCAAATACATTCGCAGGTGTAGTTAATTCAGGTTAATCTCAAGTAAGTAAGAAAGATATATTTATTCATGACAAACACAATACAATCACATTTTGCCACGAAATGGTCACTACTCAGAGGAAGGCCTGAATCACACTGGCGCGGTCTGCGGCCGCGGTCAATAGTAAATTTGATAGCTAATGACAAGTTTACTATTGACCGCCGCGGCCAGGCCGCGCCAGTCTGTGAGAGACTTGAAGTCTGATCACACTGGCGCGGTCTGCGGCCGCGGTCAATAGTAAATTTGATAGCTAATGACAAGTTTACTATTGACCGCCGCGGCCAGGCCGCGCCAGTCTGCGAGAGACTTGAAGCCTGACCACACTGGCGCGGTCTGCGGCCGCGGTCAATAGTAAATTTGACAGCTAATGACAAGTTTACTATTGACCGCTGCGGCCAGGCCGCGCCAGTCTGTGAGAGACTTGAAGCCTGTTCACACTGGCGCGGTCTGCGGCCGCGGTCAATAGTAAATTTGACAGCTAATGACAAGTTTACTATTGACCGCCGCGGCCAGGCCGCGCCAGTCTGTGAGAGACTTGAAGCCTGATCACACTGGCGCGGTCTGCGGCCGCGGTCAATAGTAAATTTGACAGCTAATGACAAGTTTACTATTGACTGCCGCGGCCAGGCCGCACCAGTCTGTGAGAGACTTGAAGCCTGTTCACACTGGCGCGGTCTGCGGCCGCGGTCAATAGTAAATTTGACAGCTAATGACAAGTTTACTATTGACCGCCGCGGCCAGGCCGCGCCAGTCTGTGAGAGGCATATAACCTGGACCTTTTTAAGGCACGAGTGAATAGGCATCTTCTGGGCGAGCTCGCTTCATCGTCGGCCTCATCTTTGCCCCCTGGCTAGATGCTGGCCAAGAGCAATCCCATTTTTAATAAAAAAAAAAAGAGGCTTAATGCTGGCAGAGCCAGCGCTGGTCTTCCGCTGGGACCATTAACACATTGTTATTATTGTATTGTTAACATTAATAATACAGGGTAAATAATGGGAGTCGTACTTGAACGGGCGCCGTATGGTAATAATGAGTCATACTAACTGCTATTTACTTTCGCTGGTGACGCATGCGCAGTGAATCGAGGTTTAACGGTTGGAAGATAAACTTCGCAAGTTAGTTCATATGTATATTGATTTAAACTTGCACGATTTTTACACATTATTATTGGTAAACGGGACTTAATCGCGTACAAAAATTAATCACCTGAGGTGTGCCCGACGTTTCGAATGTATCGCAACATCCGTGGTCACGAGCTGACTGGCTTCAGCGGGTATCAACATCTTCTAGCCGCACGGGTTTTTCGTACTACCCGCACTTGGTCTTTATTATTCACACTTACACAAGGGTTGTCACTCGCCCGACACACAACACTAACAACATCCGTTAATGTAATGGAAGAAGTATTTTGACGCTTGCACTTACTAATAACTGGATTCCACGAAGATGAAATCTTAAAACCCTCATCCCGGTTGAAATTACGATGTTTTTTGATTTCAACGGCTTCACGTACCTTTCTACTGTAAAAATGACGTTCTGTAGAAAGGACTTCCGGCTTATGAAGCTCAATCCAGTGGTTTGGTCCTGACTCCAGTAAATGCTCGGCTATGGCAGACTTATTAACCTGACGATTTCTGACAGCTGTGATGTGCTCCTTGACCCTTTCTGCAATGGTTCGCTTAGTCTCACCAATGTAGGAACTCCCACAATTGCAGTCGATCTTGTAAACGCCAGGTGATTGATAGGGGATAACATCCTTTGGCGATCTTAAATGCCCCGCAACCTTGGATAACGGTACGTAAACGGTTTTAATCGAGTACTTCTCTAGTACTGTACCGATTTTGTCAGTTACCCCTTTAACATAGGGCATGTATGCCGGTTGCCTCGGAACATCAGGACATTTTCCTCTAGGCTTCCGTCTGGGTTGCCGTCTGTCTACTTTGTACCCATTTCTCCTAAGAACCTCTTCAATATGTGCCTTCTCACTCTCTAAAAATTCAGGGTCACAAAGGTCTTGAGCTCTGTTCCGCAGAGAGTTAACCACAGACTGTAGGTGGCGGGGATGATGGTGAGACAGAGCGTTTAGATACCTGTCCGTGTGTGTCGGCTTTCTGTAGACAGTGTGCGTCAAAGATCCGTCACTTCGACCAGTCACCTTGACGTCCAGAAAAGGCAAACTGCGTTCTGATTCCAATTCATACGTAAATTTAATATTCGCGTGAATGGAATTGAGGTGTTGGAGTAGTTCCTCCACTTCCTGCTTTCCACCTTTCATTATGCAAAAAACATCATCCACATATCGCTTCCACAACTTCACTGCCCATGATTGCAGATCTATAGTGGCTTCGAAATGTTCCATCCAGATATTTGCCATAACCGGTGCCACCGGACTACCCATAGCAACGCCATCAATCTGGAGGTAATGCTTTCCACGATACAAAAAGTAGCTACCCTCCAAGCAGTTTCTCAGCAACACCATGATGGACTCCGGCATCCCATTCACAGCCAGCCTTCCTCTGACGACCTCGAGACATTCACCAACGGGAACATTGGTGAACAGCGATGCAACATCAAAACTCACCATTATATCTTCTGGTTCCAACGTTACGTCCTTGAGAATGTCCACAAAGTGACGAGAGTCCTTCACGAAAGACGTCGTGCCACCCACGAGCGGTTGTAACACCGAAGCAACGTACTTTGCAAGACTGTAAGTAGGAGAATCAATTTGACTTACGATTGGCCGCAAAGGCACGTTAGGCTTGTGAACTTTCGGTAATCCGTATAATTTTAGTGGTTGCACGATTTTAGGCTTATGTAGCCGATTAAAAACATCTTCCCCGAATAACTCCCTGTAGTCTCTGATGACAGCCCTAATACGGCGCGTTACTCTGGCGGTAGGGTTGTATGAGACGAGAGTCTACTTGAATACTTCCCAAGTAAATAAATATTTACAAGCATAACCTCACTCGGAAATGAAATTGCACCCGGTCAGCTGAGTCATAACTTTTGTACTTGTTGTGTTTCACTCTGCCTAATAGTCATTTTATAAATCCTTTAACGACTCATTTCTCCATTCCATATTCATACTTACATTCTACCATCACACTAAACTGTTCACTCCTGCTATCTCTCTCTCTCTTTACTGGTCTTTCTCTGCTTGGTGTTTAGTCGCGTTGCCGTCTCATTTCAGGTGCTGTGGAGAGCTGTGTGTCAAGCTAGTTCACCATGTCTAGCTCATTTATGACACGCAAGGCCACAGTACGTGAACTGGAACATAAACTCAATGCAACACTCAAAGAACTAAAGCAGTCTAAAACTCTATGTGACCAGCTACTGCGGGAACGCGATGAAAGCGAAGAGGAGGTTAACAAGATTATTCAAAAAAATACAGAACTCAAACGTGATCTAGCCAACCTGGATGCTTTGCATAGGGATAGTGTGACACAGCGTGACCATCTGCTGGTCAAATTGAACAGTGTTCAGGAGTGCTGTGACATCCATGAGCGGACACTGCAACGTGTGGATGACCTGGAATATGAGCTTTCCGATGCCCACAAGGTGGTCCGTAGATTGCAAGAGGAAGCACAGTGCCAGCAAGTCAACACCACCCGGCGGCTCTTTGATGAACTTGTGACACCAAACACTTATGCAGAGTGTCATAGCAATTTTGGACCTTCTAGTGTGATTGATTTGACAGAGGACTCCCTTTGTAGTAAACAAGTTAACTTTCTAAGTCACAGGAAATACAAAAAGTATATTAAGCTAAATAGATTTATAAGAAAATCAAAACGACTGTACAGACAGCATATTAATATTCATAAAATTACTACATTGAGAAAAAATCATGTCAGTGTTCTGAAAGAATTAAATTCTTGTAATGAGCAATTATGCTACAGTAGAACCATTTATGAAACTGACACTGAGAAACTGCAAGCCGAACTGAACATATTAGAAAATTCTTTGAGAGATTTAACTAATAAATATGTAATATCCCAGAAGCAAATCAGTGAACATATTCTGGCAGCGGATGAACTTCTGGAGCTGTGCCACCACAACGAGGAATGTTTGGAAGCACTGCTTACCAAGCAGTCTTCGTATGAATGTGAGTGTGGGCTCCGGCAGGCTCATCCTATGCCCGGACATGCAGTATACTCATCAGTGCCGGACAGCAGCTTGTCGGTGACACCGGAAACTATAACTCCAGCCTCTAATAATGTGAGTAGAACCCTTGTTTTCTCAGATAGGATAGGGCGAGGATTGGGCAAAATTCTATGTAATAATATTCTCAACAGCTGTGTTATAAATCATTGTATGCCCGATGCCTCATTTCTAAAAATTATAGATAACATCAAACATACCCATATAAATGAACAAACAACAATTGTATTAATGTTGGGTGATGGTTCAAATATTAGGTACTCTGAGATGAAGGCTGAGTTTGACTGCCTGTCTAAGCTAGGTGCTAAAAATGTTATTATAGGCGCATTACCCTATTCTGCTTCTCCATGCAGTGCTAACAGTCATGCGTGTAATCTTAATAAGCTTATATATAAGCTGACGTGCCGTCATAGTGACGTTATATTTTTTGACACTAATAATGCTATTAGTGATTACCGTATTACAACTGACAGACTTGCTAAATCTTTAGCATCTTTTATTAATTCCGTTTTCGGAAATCAAAGCTCCCTCTCCACCTTGGATAGGACGACATCTCCAACTGCGGATTTGTCTTTAAACTGACTGTTGGGACAACAGAGAAGCACAATAGTGTAACTTTATTACACCAAAATATTAATCGCTTCACTGGCAAAATACTAGATTTAGAATTATTTACGGAAGAGTTTAATGTAGATGTAGTCTGCTTAACAGAAACTTGGTTAAAGAATCACATGATGAAATTCAATGTAAATAATTACGTATTGGCCAGCGCGTTCAACAGAACTACAGCAGAGGGTGGTGGATCTATTATTTTAGTGAAAAATGGTTTGACTTTTAAGGAACGTAGAGACGTCTCAGGCTGTTCTGTTGATCGTGTTTGCGAGATTGCTTGTGCAGAGATGGATCAGTATCTGATAATTTGCATTTATAAACCACCATCAGGTGATTTAACATCTTTTATGGAAATTATGGAGGATGTACTCGGGAAAGCAACAAGTGGTAAAAAGTCAGTAGTGGTCTGCGGCGACTTTAATATCGATATTTTATCACAATCAGCTGAAAAAGATAAGTACATTACTCTTTTGAAATCTTTCAATTTTGACTACTTGTTTGAAGTACCTACCAGAGTTACTCCGACCTCGGCCACTTGTATAGATAATATTTGGTTAAACAGTTCTCATATAGACAGTAGCATAGTGAATGGAGTTCGTTCGGATCATAAAGCTCAGATGGTCAGGCTACCTTGCGAAGTAAAACATCCAGATCGCGTTATAGAAATAAGACCGCTGAGTAGAAGTAGACTAGAATTACTAAAGTCTAATCTACTAGTCGCCATGCCGAACACCCAGGTAGAATCAAATGATCCGAATGATCAATTCAAAATGCTTCTGAATACAGTGTGCAACGAATTTAATAAGACTTGTAGTAAAAAGCGTATTAAGATAAATAATAAAATGAGATTTAATGAGTGGGCAACTACCGGAATTCGGAAAAGTAGAGATAACTTATACCAACTTTATGAAAGGAGATCTTGCACCACTGACGAATGTTTCCATCAGTATGTTAGGGATTATTCCAAATTGTTTAAAACAGTGTGCACAAAAGCAAAAGCAATGCACTTGAATAATAAAATTAAGTCCTCAGATAATAAAGCCAAGACAGTCTGGAAAATAATAAACACAGAGACTGGGAAGAGAAATAATAGAGAGTTCACAATTTCTTTGAAAGTAAAGGATAATTTAATAACTGATGCAGTAAAAGTAGCTGATGAATTTAATAATTTCTTTTCTAAAATTCCTATAGTCACTACTCAAAGTTTAGCATCATCTACCACAAAAGCTGAATCCCTTCTGAATGACAACGTAAAATTAGAATCACTAACTAATTTCAAATTTCATCATGTTTCTCCTCTAGATGTACTGAAGTCCTTTGAAATGTTAAAAATAAAGAGCACTGAGGACTTATGGGGCGTGTCAGTCAAGGTACTGGAATCTATTCTGGAGGTCGTTGCACCAACTCTAGCTCTCATTTTTAATAACTGTATAGACTATGGCATTTTTCCAGACTTAATGAAATGTAGTAAAGTAGTTCCAATTTTCAAATCAGGTCATAGAGATAATCCTTCTGATTATCGTCCAGTTTCTATCCTACCTGCGTTTAGCAAAATATTCGAAAAAATAATGCTTACGCAATTGGTTTCTCACTTTAATTCTCACAATATTTTGCACGCACAGCAGTTCGGCTTCACGAAGGGTAGGTCAACTACTGATGCAGGTGCAAGTTTATTAAAATTTATTTTGCAGTCTTGGGAAGAGTCGCACGACGCCATCGGAGTGTTCTGTGACCTTTCCAAGGCTTTTGATTGTGTAGATCATGGTACTTTAATTTGTAAACTTAAGTTTTATGGCATCAGAGGGCACGCATTAGATCTCATGAAGTCATACTTAACACAGAGAAATCAAAAGGTAGCGATAAATAAAGCCATTTCGTCAGAGACAGTGGTAGAGATGGGAGTACCTCAGGGGTCTATTCTAGGTCCGTTCCTGTTCCTTGTTTATGTAAATGATCTGCCATATATGGTAAGCCGAAGATCAGGCATTGTAATGTTCGCAGACGACACCTCATTACTGTTCAAGGTAAATAGGAGAGATACTGAACTCATTGAACCAAATAATACCCTCTCCATGATATCTGACTGGTTTGCTGCCAATAACTTAGTATTGAACCCGAAAAAAACGAAATGTATTAAATTCTCTCTTGCGAACTCATCAAACAGAAACTTATATACAAATATTAGACTTAATGGTCAAACATTAGAATTTGTTACTTCTACTGTATTCTTAGGTATTACATTGGACTCAAAATTGCAGTGGGGTTCCCATATAACAGCGATAGGAAGTAGGTTGAGCTCTGCTGCATTTGCAGTCAGGAGAATAAGGCAGCTTACCAATGTGGCAACGGCACGGTTAGTTTACTTTGCTTATTTTAATAGTATAATTACTTATGGTCTTATCTTATGGGGATCAGCTGCAGATATTGAAACTGTTTTTATTTTACAAAAAAGGGCTATCCGAGCAATATATAACTTGGGGTCACGTGACTCATTAAGAGAATTTTTCAAAGAAATAGATATTCTAACCCTGCCGTCCCTATATATATTTGAAATAATAATGTATGTTAGGAAGAATTTGGCCAATTTTCCAACGAACGCTGATAAACCAATAGCCACGAGAAATACTGGGAAACTGAAAGTAACCTTCTATAGACTAGTAAAGGCGAAAAAGTCGTTCTTGGGAAATTGTATCAAATTCTACAATAAAATTCCTAAACACATTACTGAACTTAGTAATTCTAAATTCAAATCTGTAGTAAAACAAACACTTATTTCAAAAGCATATTATAAGATAAACGATTACATCATGGATAGGGATGTTTGGCAGTGATAGCGTCCTGCACGGGTAATCTATCGCGAACATATGTTTTCTACTGTAGCATTGTTATTTCAGTTATTTTGTAGTAGCTGACACTGTAATTTATATTTAACTATACAATGTATATTGTTTTGAAAAAATGACACCTCGCCGAGTTTCTTACGCCGGTTCTTCTCGTGGCAGAGGTTTATTTTTCCGAACCGGTGGTAGTTTATTGACGTTCATAGGTGCATGTAATATGCCTAATTTGAAGAATAAACTACTTTTACTTTTACTTTTACTTTTTTACAGGCTTGTATACGCTTGAGTCATCCAGTAAAAGTCGTATTTTGCTGTCGTAATCTTTTGCGTCCATGACCACAGTGGCGTTTCCCTTGTCAGCCTTAAAAACCAAGATATTCTCATTCGCCCTTAGGTCCTCAAGGGCTGATCGCTCTTCTGCAGTCACGTTACTTTTCGGTAGTCTGGCTTTCCTTAGCATTACCGCAACATCCTGTCGGAGCACCTCCGCATCTCCAGAAGGCACCTTGTTGCGCGTTATTGCTTCCTCGACACTACTGATTACGGTCTCATATGGAATTCGCTTGGGTGTCAATGCAAAATTCAACCCTTTGCTTAGTACACTTAAGGTTGCATTTTCGAGGGTAGTGTTGGATAAATTTATAACCGTCGTGGTGGTAGATTTGTCAGAGTGAAAACTACCCGCGTTCACGCTTCTTCCACAGCGAGCTAACAGCTTTCCGTATTTCTTTTCGTGTACCTCATTAGACAAGACCCCAATACGATCGGCTTGCTCATAGGATATCCGATCACACAATTCAAAATCACTACGAGACAACACCGTACTACACACATTATGCACCCCGTATAACTCACACTGCACTCTGCCCAGGACCGTGTAATTATTTTTAATGAGCTGTTTTAAAAGACGGATACTTGTAGCCCGTAGGATATTTGCACCCGATATTTAAACCCGTGCGGCTAGAAGATGTTGATACCCTTCTGAAGCCAGTCAGCTCGTGACCACGGATGTTGCGATACATTCGAAACGTCGAGCACACCTCAGGTGATTAATTTTTGTACGCGATTAAGTCCCGTTTACCAATAGTTCATATGTACACGGTGCAGTAGATTAATAACTTAGGTTTTAAACACGTAAAAATCACAGGACTATGTTTAAAATAATATTTCATGTCACTTCTTTTAAATAAATAATTATTGATTTCAGACAGCGAATTACAACAGCGGAACCCTATTGGCTATGTGCGTAGTAGGTGGTGGGGGTAAGCTAGGCGATCGTAGCGCACACCATGGCAGAAATGTGTACTTACCGGGGACCACTGTCAAATTTACTTTAACGTTTTCTATTGGTTTCTTAACGGTTTCCTACGATTCGTTTCGTTTGTATGTATTTATTTATTCTCTTATTTATTTCAGTAAAATTTCCAATACGGGGTCTTTCTCGTTTACTAAAGTAAATAAAATATTCATGTGTCATATTCTAAATTTTGACATTGTCTCGGGACCTTTGACGTTTGACGTTTCAGAGGTGCACATAGCCAATTTCGCACAATATCTTTCACAGCATCAAAATTTGTTCTCTTATTTTTTATTTATTTTAAGAGAGCCCGCGGCCACATACGGCCAGTATTTGTAAAATCTGGGCGTAAATATAACATACTAGATGAAAGCCCGGCTTCGCTCGGGTGAAATAAATAAGAAAGAAATAAACAAAACACTAATTAAATAAAAACATTACAACAACGGATTATGATGAAACTTCGAATCGTATAGAAATATAGTCTGTAGTCTGGATTGGGAATAAAAGTATGGAATGGAATCATATGGAATTGGGAGTAAAAGATTACGCAAACGACGTCACGGGCAAAGGCTAGTATCTTTGCAAGTTAATCCTAAGCATTTTTATAAGGGTAGTATTTAAAGGCACATAAAAAATTTGACACCGTAATCAGTACTGATTTGTATAGCTAAAATACTAATCGTTCATTAAAATTCAATTCAGATGTGCATTGTTAAATATTGATGTGCCAGTCAGTATTTTTGGTGCGAAGTCAGAGCTGCTAACGCAAAAAACAAATGAAGTTCGTGTATCTTCCTCTCTGTCGCACTTGCAAATTCGAGCGAAACAGAGGGAAATACACGATGTTCGTTCGTTTTCGTTTCGCGATAGCAGCTCTCTATTCTCCGCCAAATTCTATTCAGTGGGGCCCTTTACACTCAATATTATCGCGATTTTTAAAATTGTATGGGGTCTGTTAAACGCTTAATACTATCACAATACTGGTGTGTCAATATTATCGTGGTTTTCAAAATCGTATGGATTTTTCTTCAATATTCATTGCACGTGATACGGATCGTGATATGAGTATATCGCGTGATAATAATAACAGTTGGTAATATTTTCTCCAATTAATGGAAGCTATTCAACAACTTGCTCCGTTTTGCCAAAGGTATTTCACATTCCGATACGCGCACCAACCAGGAATAGGAGCCGTCAGACCAGAGGGCCTACCACGATCTGAAAACGAAGTATTTCCCTCTCCGCGCTCGAATATGCAAGTGCGACAGAGAGGCATATATATTTAGTTTTCGGTTGGTAGCACCTTAGTCTGAGCGTGGCGGACGGTCGAAGAAAGTCAAAGAACATTCCGTGTGTTGTCTGTCACACATATAATTTTTTAGCTTCCCATCGACCTATGAACTTGAAATGAAGTGATAATGTTTATTATGAAGTATATTTTACCAAAAATATTAATATATTGATAAATCACATTTGTTTTTTAGTTGTACGGAACCCTCAGTGTGCGACTCCGACGCACTTGGCTGGTTTTTATTACATTTTGAATTTTATTTCTCTTATAGTAAAATACCCTATTCGTTTTAAAGTTGACGCCTGAGGGCCTACCGCGAACCAAAAACGAACTATCTTCCTCTCTGTCGTTCGAATATACATGTGCGAGAGAGGCAGATACTTCGTTTTCGGTTCGCAGTAGCGCCTCTAGCGTCCGAGCGCGGCGAACGGCATGAGCTGAGGGTCTACTCCGAAATTCAAAATCCTAACTTCGTATGGTGCCGTCCCTTTCACTCTCCTGTCATAGACTATATGAGTGAAAGGGACGGCACCATACGAAGTTCGGATTTCGAATTTCGGAGTAGTCCCCCAGTACCACTAAGTTATAAGATAGAGCGAGATAGGGATATAATTTTGCTAGACTTTTAAAAGCCATAAGTCACCTAGTAGTTGTCACAAACAAAATAGAGACGCAGCTTTAAGATGGCGGACAGACTCAGCAAACATTCAAGTGGTGTCCTTTACACGATTAATATTATCACAATACTGTGGTGTCAATATTATCGCAGTTTTCAAATTTGTATGGATTCTGCTTTAATATTCACGTGATACTTATCGTGATATGAATCCATGTAACAGGCCCCATACATTCGCTTTGAAGGCGGTTGTTGTGACAATCAGTCTAGCTAGCATGATAGATTATACCGTTACGTTTTATGTGACGTTTTTATACATTTCGCCCATATAACGTGACGGTATAAGTTATCGTGCTAGCTAGGCTGATAGGTGTATAGAACGCTTGAAAACTACAAAAACAAAACGCTGCAGACAGCCGAATCCACACAATGGGCGATGATGGCCCAGAACGCAGCCCAGCAACGTGGCCAACATACCGGACGCAAAAATAGTTCACGATTTTCGAACGTAGCCGACACTGTCAACCAACAAATTTTATATAGCAATACTTATATAGTCTGTGGGCAATATGGCCGACGTTTTGTCATCAAATTAACACTTTTAAATGCAAAATACGCGACAATCCGAATTTTGCGGATACATATGTTCAACTCAAAAATCGTTATTTTTATACGTTCTTCAATTTGAGACAGGTCTCGTTCGGGTCTACCGTACCCCTGCACGAAATTATTAATATAGAAATACAGCGTGTAAATTGTATACGGGTGTATACTTTTACTACCTATAGTATCAATTAATACGACTCATATAGGATAATACTCGTAATTTTGTTAAATAGTGTAGTCGGATTTAAACGATTTTTTTTTAATCCAACCGAGCAGGAATTTACGCAGTCCGACTTATTTTGACATACCTAACAAATTTGTTTACTTTATTTTGTTATAATTTTTAGAAATTATCTTTTTCCCATGATGTTTTTCGTTTGATAGGGACAATAAGGATTAAGCAAATTGACTTAATTAATAAAGCAAACTAACATGACGCATCAGTACGTTAATTATTATGGATGCAATAAATTGCGTGCTTAATTATTATATATGAAGAAAAGAATCCTAATTTCCTAAAGAAATTAATCTAAATATGTTCCCTGGGTCCAATCTTAATCTCCATTACAATATACGCCCTCGCTGTACAATCTCGCTGGTTGGTTGGCAACAAACCAGGGGCCTTTCAGCTCGAAGTACGGTTTTTCTATAGAAATGTTAGTTTATCTTGTTTGCACCAGATGTCACTGGGTGCTATCTCTATCGCACTTGCATATTGAAGTGACAGAGATGCAGCGTTCGCGCGGTTAGTTCTTACTAAATACACAACGGCGCTACGATCTATGTGGAGTAATTCACTGGTATCTCCATCTCAGTATATATATTGTACTTTGTGGCAGTGACTAAAAAAGAGTCCTAATTCCTAATAGCTTATCTCATAAAAAGATAAACATGTCAAACGACATGACAATGACATGTATATCTTAGTTTATTTACACTGTTTATTTTTATCGTCGCAATGGATTTGCCGGAATTAAAGCCGATAGTGGAAGTGGCTTTAGACACGGTGGTGTCAGTCGTGAACAGAGCGAAGGAACAGCTGGGAGCTCGGCAGACTCTTAAGGAGCTTGCACGTAATGTTTTTTCTCAAACACACAATGAAATAGTAACGTTATGTTCGTTATGGTTATCCGATAATTTATAGCCACTTTGGGTCTAGTCGCCGATGCAAAAGGACCATCACTAGAGATAAACTACGATAACATAACCCGCCCCTCCAAAATTCAAAACGCTTCAATGTATTTGTGAAAGTATTTATCCCATCAAAAACATAAATGTGAAAATGGCAGCCAAGTTCACCGACAAAAGAATTGAGATCTAAATGGGCGCCAAGTTCCGTAGATTATCTGCAAAATTGCCAAGTTTGGCACTAGATTGTTTACAGTAAAACTAATTTACTGTGGCTTAATGCATTTTGAGCCTTAACTTGGCAGTTTTCTATGCAGTATGTTATAATACCATAAAAGCTGTTGGATATTTAAGAAAACTGCCAAGTTAAAGCTCAAAATGCATTAAGCCGCAGTAAATTAGTTTTACTGTAAACAATCTAGTGCCAAACTTGGCAACTTTTCAGATAATCTACGGAACTTGGCGCCCATTTAGATCTCAATTCTTTTGTCGATGAACTTGGCTGCCATTTTCACATTTATGTTTTTAATGGGATATCATTACTTTTTGTCAAACTTCATCCAATGGTGCTTTCCCAGAGCGAATGCACGGGTTACTATACAAAATACCCACACCGCTATAGGTGCAACTAAAATATTTGAAGAGTTCCCTCGATTTCTCCAGAACCCTATGATCGGATTCTAAACCCATGACAATGGGACTACCCCGGAAGTATAACGTTTCAAACAAAAAAAGAATTTTCCAAATCGGTTAATAAATGACGGAATTCTGAGGTAACTAGCATAAATAATAATAATAATAAAACTAACAATAAAAACACTGTTTTCTGTTTTTTTTCTGGTGTATACACATTACCAAGTATACAAATTACCAAGCTGCATGCCAAATTTCAGCTTTCTAGGTCATCTGGAAGTGGGTTAGGTTTTGATTACTAGTCAGTCAGTCAGTCGGTCAGTCAGTCAGTCAGTGGTAAAAATGCCGTTTTTGGAATTTATTATCTCAATAACTATTAAACCTATATTTATGAAATTTTGGATTCTAGTTGTTCTAACGGATCTTAATATATGTACCAAATTTCATGTTTTATGTTAGATAGTTTTGGAGTTATTGGGGGGTCAAAAGTGGCTCCAAACGGTTCGTGTAATATAACACACGGCTGCTGTCCGCCAGTTCCTGGGGTGAACTTGGCTGGACTAGATTAAGCACCACCAAGATTCCCAACGCATGTGCGCGTGCTGAGACAGTTGTCAAACAAACACACTGTTTCGTAAGGATGTGACTTAGCACATTGAAATAGTAATTTAGACGGGCGACCCATATTGTCGTAGTCCTTTTTTTAATTAAAAATGGGATTGCTCTTGGCCAGCATCTAGCCAGGGGGCAAAGATGAGGCCGACGATGAAGCGAGCTCACCCAGAAGATGCCTATTCACTCGTGCCTTAAAAAGGTCTAGGTTATATGAACTCTGAAATACAGACGCTGGCAGAGAATTCCAAACCATAGAAGTGCGCATTATGAAAGATGAAGCAAAGCGCTTGGTTCGAAGTATATTTCTATATATATACGACGACGAGCACAGCGAGTAGTGAGAAAGAACTGCGACCCTACAGCGCGCGGGCGGTGGGCATGTTATGTCATCCTCCTAGCGTTACTCCCAGTACAGTTGCATCCTGAAGGATGCCTGGGGTCTGCTACCTAATCCCAATAATTGGCGTAGGCACTAGTTTTTACCGAAGCGACTGCCATCTGACCTTCCAACCCGAGGGGGAAACACTGAAAAAAAAAGGATAGCTCAACTAGTTTGGCTACTCGAGAAATAGCCAAATTTTGCTTAGTATACAGGGTGGCCCATTCAAATCGGTCAGTATGGGAAAGTCTAAAACTATAAGACATACGAAGATTTGTTCTTAGGAACCATGTCACCGATTTTACAAGTAGAGAGGTACAAACAACCATAGAGACAATTTTACATGCCTGAACTTGTTGAATATTGTAACGGTGGTCACTTTGAACACCTACTATGATAAATTAAAGTATGTGAAAAAAATGCATTTTATTCTTTTTAGACATTATGTTTCTTAGAGACATTTACTGCTTAAGACCTACACAAACGATATCTGAATAGAAATAGTGTAAGTTTATTTTTTCAAAACAACCGGGTTCGATTCCCTAGCTGGGTACAGTGTTTTTTTCAAATGTATGAATGCAGTTTTTCTTTTTATCAAAATCGGTGACATGGTTCCTAAGAACAAATCTTCGTATGTCTTATAGTTTCAGACTTTCCCATACTGACCGATTTGAATGGGCCACCTAGTATAGTAACCAAAATTATTTATTTATTTATTTATTTAAGCTTTATTGCACAAAAAACAAATGTACAAATGGCGGACTTAATGCCAAAGGGCATTCTCTACCAGTCAACCACTGAATCAAACAGATACACTTAAAATTAGTGCTGGGTAAATGTAGAAACGTTGAGAATATATTATAAGCTGAGTTCGTTCCTTTTGTCACATTACTGATGAAACCAAATGCATGTAACTGCCTTTTTTTGTATGTGTTGTGATAATAAATATATTTCTATTCTTCTATTCTATTCTATTCTATTCTATAACACAGACGTAAATACAATATACGTATTTTCAACAACTAATTTGGTTACTAGTAAACTCTCAGTTTGCCAGTCCTCTGATTTAGTTACTAGCACCTAACATTTGGGCTACTGTTAACAAATCTTTTTTTTCAGTGAACTAGACCATATTGGGATTAGGCTTGTCAAGTGAGTGGGCAACTTGACTGTTAGAGGTTCTCAAGCCGCCCGGAGGCCTCTAACTTGGCTTAACAACTGTTATCATAGACAGCAACCGGGATCAACTGCTTAACGTGCCTTCCAAAGCACGGGAGCGCTCAGTTAGTAACCACTCAAAGCGGTCAACCATCCAAGGACTGACCTCGCCCGACATTGCTTAAACTCGCATACCGCACGCGGTACGCGGGCGCCGCTGTGCCACGAACGCTCCACAAATGTATGTTATGTAATATGGCGAAATATACAATTTTCCTACAACTGTTTTACGTAAGCGGCTATCATCTGACCTTCCAACCCAGAGGGCAAACTAAAACGATAAAATTGGCTGTTGTATAAAAATGTACAGTTACCGAAAACCACCCTGTATTAGCTAAAGTAATATCTCAATCAGGGATGACCTTTCAGAGTTGTGTAGTTGTGAGCAGGGCAGCCGTACAGGGCCTCGCTAACTCGAGTTAGCGAAGTGGTTTCGCAAGTTTTTAATATTAATACGACGAGCACCCTCCGGTACGTGGTCACCACTCGAGAACCCCTGCTGTGCTACCGCGAACTTCGAAAATCGAACTTCGTCTCGTGCCGTCCCTTTCACTCTTGTGTTATATTTTATATGACGGAAAGGGACGGTACGATACGAAGTTCGATTTTCGAAGTTCGCGGTAGCACCCCTGGAAGGCGCAGCGTGGGTAGGCCCCCCACAAAGTGGACTGATGACCTGGTAAAGGTCGCGGGAGTCCGCTGGATGCGTGTGGCGCAGGACCGGTCATGTGGCACTCTATGGGGGAGGCCTATGTCCAGCAGTGGACGTCCTTCAGCTGATATGTAAAAGTAAAAAAGTAAAAGTAAAAGTAGTTTATTCTTCAAATTAGGCATATTACATGCACCTATGAACGTCAATAAACTACCACCGGTACGGAAAAATAAACCTCTGCCACGAGAAGAACCGGCGTAAGAAACTCGGTGAGGTGTAATTTTTTTAAAACAATATACATTGTATAGTTAAATATAAAATTACAGCCTCAGTTACTACAAAAATAACAAGCTACAGTAGAAAACCTATTTTCGCGATAGATTAGCCGTGCGTGACACTATCAATGCCAAACATCCCTGTCCATGATGTAATCGTTTACCTTATAATATGCTTTTGAAATAAGTGTTGGTTTTACTACAGATTTGAATTTAGAATTGCTAAGTTCAGTAATGTGTTTTGGAATTTTATTGTAGAATTTAATACAATTTCCCAAGAACGACTTTTTCGCCTTTACTAGTCTATAGAAGGTTATTTTCAGTTTCCCAGTGTTTCTGGTGGCTATTGGTTTATCAGCGTTCGTTGGGAAATTGCACAAATTCTTCTAACATACATTATTATTTCAAATACGTATAGGGACCCGGGTATGTCCTAAAACTACGACCAAGACCACCGGGGAATGGGCAGCAGCATTCCTAGAGTGCGGTGGAGATACTGCGATCGCCAACCCGCATGCCAAGCGTGGCGATTATGGCATTTACCCCCCATGAAATTGGGGGAGGCCTATGTCCAGCAGTGGACGTCCTAGGGCTGATATGGTGGTGGTGGTGGACGTATAGGGACGGCAGGGTTAGAATATCTATTTCTTTGAAAAATTCTCTTAATGAGTCACGCGACCCCTAGTTATAAAATGCCCGGATATGATGATGATGATGAAGACATGGGCCTCGCAATAATCTACCCGCCCGGAGCCTCACAATGGCTAAGGCCCCAGCGGGCGTATGATGGTTGCCATTTTATCACTTATTGTCGTGGACAAGACACTAGTCACACGTCTCTTGATCTCAACTAGAGGCTCTTAAGACCTCTATAGACCTGTGCTCAATTGAAAACCAGTTGTACCCGTTTCATTATTACATTATAAGGTTTGAAACTCACTGGAGTTTACTATACAGGGTGGAAAGAAAATACGGGCCCTGGAGGGAAACTACCTTAAAACGTTGAGATAACTCAGTTTACTGAAAGGAAACATTATTTTATTTCTCATAAGCAATAAAACTGCATTCACAGATTTTTGAAAAAGATACCTTTTTTTTTCAATACTAATTGTGCATTGTGCAAATTGTCTTTTTTTATTATTTTTTGGCTCTCTTGTATCCTAGACTAGGTCTGTCTCTAATAAGTTTTTGTTCCGTGATAAAAATAGGATCTGTTGGCATCAATGGGCATAATTTTTTTTTTTTACGAAAATTTAAAAAACATTGCTATATTTTGCTATCTGTACATTTTTAAAAAATCTGTGAATGCAGTTTTAATGCTTAGGAGAAATCAAATAATGTTTCATTTCAGCAAATTGAGCTATCTCAACGTTTTAAGGTTATTTCCCTCAAGGGCCCGACTTATCTTTCCACACTGTATACTAGTAAAATATTTTATCTTTCAGATTGTCGTGAATTCTTCGGCGGCAAGGCTAAACTGAACGTTACTGGCCTCAGGCCGCCCCTGTCCATCACAGCGGAACATTTCATCGAAGACACCATCAGGTGCCATTGGAAGCTGACCGACATCTTCATGCTCTCACTCAGCTACAAGTACACTTCGAGGGACGAGTGCTCCCACTACTATTACTATGAGGTACATCTGCTTTCTCGGAGCCATGCTCGGAGATTCTCTTAGGGATCATATCCGGAATGAAGTTATTCGTCAGAGAACCAAGGTTACCGACATAGCTCAGCGAATTAGTACGCTGAAGTGGCAATGGGCAGGTCACATATGTCGCAGAACCGATGGCCGTTGGGGCAGACTGGTTCTTGAGTGGAGACCGCGTGTAGGCAAACGTAGTGTAGGACGCCCTGTAGCTAGGTGGGGTGACGACATCCGTAAGGCAGGAGGCAGGGATTGGAGGAGAAGAGCTGAAGACCGAGCTCGGTGGCGTGCCACGGGAGAGGCCTATGTCCAGCACTGGACTGACACAGGCTGATGATGAATGAATGATGACATCTGCTTTCTTATTCGATGACGGTGGCCAACAAGCTTTCGGCATGCCTATTTTTTAGGGAAATGCATTTACGCATCCTGTCTTGTTGGGGATGAAGGGTATGACGGACTAACCGCGGCTAGAGAGCCTTGGACTACCGTTTAAAACCACCAACGAAGTCCGGCTCCATCGGCCGCCGCAGGATCGCTCGTGGCACTTAACCACGTACAAGCCTTTGGCATGCCTGATGGTGAGCGACACCAAAAGGATCAGAAGCATCTTGCCGATTGAGTTGAGATGTCGTTATGTTGACAGCTAGAGACACAGGTCCCTCATTAAACTCAACACAGCACATCCTCGGGAACTCTTGGTGATCATACTCGACTCCAGGAATACAACACCACATAAATACCGGTGTAAAGAGCAATTAAGAGTCCCCCATACGCTGGACCGAACTCGATTCTCAATACTAACTTAGTTTTGTTCTCATTTTAAAACGCCATGCTGAAATAACATGAAATTGTGAGTTAGCATCTACGAATTGTTGAGAGATGTTTGGCGTTGCACTGGCCATTATTTTATAAGGTTCTGGCAGAATACCAGCGCTGTGGCTTGCCACAGCATTTATGCTGAGCCAGCGCCTGTTCTCTGCCACGACACATGGCTTATCCGTTTAGTTTCTAAGTCTTAGTTCATAAGTAGTTGCATGATAATAATGTCTGTGTTTTTTATTTATTTAATTTCAGTATCATGTTATGCCATGTATGTTGTGGATATGAATAAAGAGTTTATCTATCTATCTATCAATCTAACTTTGTATACACAATGGGATCAGCCATATCTAGGTCGAAAGTTAGTTTCTGTTGCTAAAAATTGGATTGAAAAAAAATACAGTGAGTTATTGAATTTTTTAGGTCTGCTATGGAAACCTTAATAATCGCTGTATTTTTTCTCCACTATAATTTCAAGTAACAGAAATTAATTTTCGACCTAGATATACCGGATCCCCTTGTGTATACAAAGTTTCAAATGATTCCAGCATGCCATTTTAAAATGAGAGCGAAACTACGTTTGTATGGAGAACCGAGCTTACTGCGGACTCTTAAGCTATTAGGTCAGATATCTTTGGTGGTAACTTGATAAGATTAAGCTGAACGTGATGAGCCTCAGACGACCCCTGTTGTGCTACCGCGAACTTCGAAAATCGAACTTCGTGTCGTGCCGTCCCTTTCACTCTCGTGTTATACTCTATATGACGGAAAGGGACGGTACGATACGAAGTTCGATTTTCGAAGTTCGCGGTAGCACCCCTGTCCATTAGTGGAAAAAAGTTCATCTGGGAAGTTTGTAAACTAGAGAGGGGAGACAGTTTTTACGGCTTTGACAGCTAATATTTCACCATCCTCAGAAATGAGGGAAGGCAACCCGCGAGATGGAATGACGATTTGGTACGAGTGGCTGGAAAGGATTGGATGAGCTAACATAGAAGAGAACTTTACTTAGCATTGGGTAGCTCAACCGGGTATGTCCTAAAACTGCGAACAAGACCACCGGGGGACGGGCAGCAGCATTCCTGGAGTGCGGTGGAGATACTGCGATCGCCAACCCGCATGCCAAGCGTGGCGATTATGGCATTTACCCCCCATGAAGTTGGGAAAGGCCTATGTCCAGCAGTGGACGTCCTTCGGCTGATACGGTGGTGGTGGGGTAGTTCAAGGTTGAAGAAGATTACACCAACGGTAGACTGTTTTTTTTTTCATCTCCCGGTTGCATGGAGTGCCTACACTAAATTTCGTAATTTGACATCACTTTTATGTAGCGGTACATAGAATAAACCTTCCTACCAAATTATTTCAAAATTGTAGTGCTTATAGTCTCCGAGTAAATCGGCTGTGACATACGGACGGACGAATAGATAGTAAAGGGTTCCGTTTTCGCCATTTGGCTACGGAACTTAATAAATAATAATAATAAATATTGGGGGACAATCTTACACAAATCGACCTAATCCCAAACTAAGCAAAGCTTGTACTATGGGTACTAAACGACAATATACATACGTATATATAGATAAATACATACTTAAATACATAGAGAACATCCAAGACCCAAGAACAAAATCCGTGCTAAATGCACAAATAATGCCCGGGCCGGGATTCGAACCCTGTGTTTACTACCAACTAGGCTAAACAGGCCGCCAAACGTAGGATAGTGGATGGTAAAACTTACGCAATTGTGGTAAGACGATGACACGCAAACTTGACGAAAATGACGAGTTGGCCCTAACTAGATGAAAGAGCACGTGTTATGCAGTAGAGTGGGATGGCATGATTTGGGTTTTTAACTGTCAAAATTCAAGTTTGTTGGACAGTGTGTTTTGTGTAAACAGTAGCTATTATTTATTCTTTGGTACTGTGTTTCCTGAATTGAAAACATTCCATTTTTTTAAGTAGGCTTTTTCCGACGAAATCAAATAGAAGATAAAAAATTAAGTAAAACCATATTTTTAAATTCTCGAAAATATCCCAATTTCATATAAATAACTCAATTTCAAAAGTTCCTTATTCTAAAAGAGAATAAGTGACAAGCAAGGCGTCACAGCGTAACAAATCATACAGAAGCACTGTTACTAAGACAGATTTAGGCTGGGTTGCACCGACTTACGATCACAGACCGATCAACGTTAAATATGGCGCCGGCAGCTGTCATCCCATAGAAACTTGTCAAACTTTCGATACAGTCAAGTTTTAACACAGCTTACGATTACAGACGGTTTGGTGCAACCCAGCCTTACTAAAGAAAGTGACCGTCATAATTTCATAGTATAGTGACGTCATTACGACGATGGTAGGCTTTCTTCACAATTTCGTGAATATTTAGAAAACTAATAATTAGCTATAAGTATAAAAAAATAAAAAAATGGGGTTTCTTATTAACAAATTAACGTTGTCAATTATTTGGTTGAACACAGTGCTGAGATATATGTGACGCAGTGACGCAACTGGTTGCTCTACCGTTATATGGCGTCAGGTGATTTTATTACTTTTTGACTGATTATAGAAGTTCCAACTCACTTCACTAAATTATTCTCTCTACCCACTGAGAAATTTTCATTTTGAAACCAATCTATATACCCATAGAGTCGAAATTGTTATGCATTGCTTCTTTATGGAAGACCCGTTGTCAAATCGATCGTGTGACGTGCCCCGCCGAAAAATAGTAGTTGGGAATAGAAATAACGCGTTTTACAATAACATCTAAGAATATCCAAAAATATTTTGAAATTTATTAATTTTATTACTAGTGACATCACTACGTACCTAATCATGCGTAGCTTTAATTGCCAAAATTCGATTGGTACACTATCTCCCGTATGGTCTAGTGGCTAGGATACCTGGCTTTCACCCAGGAGGCTCGGGTTCGATTCCCGGTACGGGAATTATTTTTGTTTTTTTATTTCATAGAAAATAAGTACAGTCAATAATTCCAATAAAACTTTTTCTAATCATGTACATTTTATAAAGTTTTGTTATTTTCTTTCTCAGGCCATCTTTAGCCAGCCAACTGAAATGTACCCCATACCCCAGGCTACCGCGACCGTGTACTTTAGGGTACAGGACAGGTACACTCATCCTCCGATAAACGCCCCGCTACCGGTGGTAAGTACAGTCAAATTCATTTACCGGTTTTCACTCAAAATTATAACCTTTTTAGGGTTCCGTAGCCGAAGGGTCCAAACGGAACCCTATCTGTCACTCGCGTGTCCATCTGTCACACATTTTGTTGCAAAAAATTTTTTAACTTCCATTGTACAAGTACAAAATAGTTTATTTCAAAAAATACACGTATTATGTGGTCTAAGGGATGGAAAAGCAAAAATTGTCTGAGGCACCGCTCCTCCTCAGATAATACACGGTAAAAACTATGTAGGTACTTATGACTCTAAAAATATTTTTACTTAATATATCGAATTATACTTCCCAGAGGTTGTCTGGAAGAGATTGCTCTTTAGCAATAAGACCGCCAATTGTCTACCGTTATTTAATTAGGTACTGTTTAATTGTTTTGTTTTTGGTGAACAATAAAGAATACCTAATTGTATTATATACATATACATTAATAGTGTTGTGATAAACTTCAATAATTTCTAATTTATGCGTAATTTTGACGGTTTACTATGCGTATAGAAACACCATGTTATAAAATGTTAACATGTGGCATGTATCCAATTGTTTCATTTGTGACATCTATTTGAAACGAATGAGAAAACATTAATAGGGTATTTCACAACTCTAAAAAATATTTTTTTACGTTACTAATAAACAACACTCTCACTCACTCTTTATGCTGTTTCTATCTGTAATTCTTTTTTGAGGTGTGCAATAAAGCATATTGTATTGTATTGAATTGTATTGTATTGTAAACAAATAACATGAAAATACTCGGATAAATCAAACATTTTAATATTCATGCAATTTCAAAGATTTTTAAATACATAACTATGGAAAAAAGTTAGTAGTTTGACCATAGAAAATTGTAACGTTATTAAACACATTTCACTTCGGCCTGTAGCCGGGGCATAGAATACGGCTACGTACCTCTGCCAGTCATAGAAGACGACTAAAAGTTGGGACTTGGGGTCGAAGACGGTCGCAGTTGGAGGCTGCGATCGTCTATGAAAAGAGATGGTGGGACCCACAGATATGAGACTCTAGGGCGGCACCGGTGCGTTCCGAAGGAGATCCCAGAGCCGTCCGAAATGTGTTGAGGAGGACCCTTGGTGGTTTTTAGACGGTTCAAGTCCGACATAACCTCCGCACTGTCCCCGCGGAGGACCCGGGTATGTCCTTAAACTACGACCAAGACCACCGGGGAATGGCCAGCAGCATTCCTAGACTACGGTCGCCAACTCGCATGCCAAGCGTGGCGATTATGGCATTTACCCCCCATGAAATTGGGGGAGGCCTATGTCCAGCAGTGGACGTCCTAGAGCTGATATGGTGGTGGTGGTGCGGTGCGGTGGTATCAAAAGGCACATTTCACAACAAACTCCATACTAAGTTTAACCGAGCGTTTTTGACGTTTCGTGAAAAGTTGCCGATTTGACTATCAGTATAAATACCGTATTATGAAGAAAAATATAATAGGTAAGCTCTTGGCAGCACTAACACAAAAAATATCCGTAGAATATCTTGTTGTGTTTAGATCGATCGGTATGACGAAGTCAATGAATGAGAAGTCCCTATTACATCTCAATAATGTCACCAAAATTCCAGAGTCAAGGCTGAGTTGCAGCAACTTACGATCACAGAGCGATCAACGTTAAATCGGGCGCCCACAGCTGTCATCCCATATAAATATGTCCAACTGTTCCTAAATTCAGATTTTAACGAACACCGCTTACGATTACAGGCGGTTAGGTGCCACCCAGCCTAATTGATGATGACTTTCCAGATCGAGTACCGCTTGGAAGGCGAGCGAATAACACACGACATACGCTACGTCACGCTGGTCCCCGAGTGGTTGCTGGCCATCATCAAGATGAAGATCACGCTGTTCAAGCGCATTGAGGGTTATAAGATCTTCTGATATATATATTTTTAAATATAATAAAACGGATCACCATCATCATCTTTTAAGAACTCGCCTTGTAACCCTCCGTTTTGTCGTGTTTTTTATGGCTTATCGTATTAATAACAATGAGGTTTACCGAAATTACTTCAAAACACACTGTTTTCGGGATATATAGCATTAAACTTTGGCAATTTTCGGCAAAACCGGTTTTTTGGAAGTAACTTTAGTGAAAATGAATTAGAATAAAAATCTCTCTTACGTTGTTAGATACGTGAATGAGTAACAGTTATAATAGATTTCGTGTATGTAAACACCATAAGGCAACTGATTGGCAGATGTGAGAGCTACGCCGAGCGACATGGTCTTAGGTACAATGTAAATAAAAGTGAGATGGTGATTTTTAAAGCACGTAAATATAATCCACAAACTGTACCTTCGCTCATGTTGAACGGTGTGGCTCTCAAAGTCTCCAGTAAGTTCAAATATCTGGGTCATATTGTTACGGAGGATTTAAACGATGACCTACATGTTGAAAGGGAGAGAAGAGCTTTGGAAATCAGGGGTAATATGCTCATCCGTAGATTTGCGCGATGTACTAAGGACGTAATGCTAATACTTTTTAAAGCTTATTGTACGTCTTATTGCACGTGCAGTCTATGGGTGAAGCATACAAAGCGCGTCTATAACAATATCTTCAGGATGCTGTTCAAGCTGCCTCGTCACTGCAGTGCGTCCGGCATGTTTGCCGAAGCGCACACTGATGGCTTCCATGCCATCATACGCAAGAGGGTCGCCTCACTGCTGAGACGAGTGAGAGGCAGTCCGAATAGTATCCGGAGGATGTTGGAAGGACGGCTGGACAGCCCATTGTTGAGGCACTGGGTTGGCATTGTGATGGGGAGGATCTAGAACTGCCTATATTTCAAATCATTTGATTTGACCGAATTGTATTAAAATGGTCCGTTTAAAGAGTGTATTTAATGTTTAAGCAAGAGGGTTCAAATCCTAATGGCAGTTTTTTAAAAGTTGAACATTTTTTAATAATTTTATAATACTAACACGTACTACTTAACTGTTTCTCTGTAAGTCTGTAATATACTAACAAATATGGATTCTCCGAGTCTAAAAACAAAAAAAAAACAGATATTAATATTGAAAAAAGAGCTTTTTTGGACAATTTTTTTTTTTTATTAAAATTGGGATTGCTCTGGCCAGCATCTAGCCAGGGGGCAAAGATGAGGCCGACGATGAAGCGAGCTCACCCAGAAGATGCCTATTCACTCGTGCCTTAAAAAGGTCCAGGTTATATGAACTCGGAAATACAGACGCCGGCAGAGAATTCCAAACCTTAGAAGTGCGCATTATAAAAGAAGATGCAAAGCGCTTGGTTCGAATTAGAGGAATTTCGACCAAGTAAGGATGGTAGCCAGCCGTACGTCTGGATGTCCGATGGAAGAAGGGGGAAGGCGGTATGAGCTCATGGAGCTCCTGAGCACACTCACCGAACAGTTTGTAGAAGACGCACAGACATGCTACTTTGCGTCGATGTGCTAAGCTCTGCAGCTTATTTCCCACTACCGTACTGCCGCCAATGAGCCTCCTGGCTCTGCGGTCCACCGAGTCGAGTGCGGCAAGTTGGTACTTAGCCGAGCCATCCCAAAGGTGACTACAATACTCCATGCAAGACCGGACTTGGGCTTTATATAAAGATAGAAGCTGCCCAGGGGTGAAGTATCGCTTGACCTTATTTAGGATGCTCAGCTTTTTGGCCGCTGTTCCGGCTTTGGACTGGACAATGTTTGATAAATCATAAAAAAATAACAAGTATTTTCTTTATTCGGCTCTTGCAAGCAAACATAGATAAAGGAAGGATTTAAGAACCGACCGGCCGACAAACACTGCGTGATGCTGAGCTCCTGGAGCATGGACTCGAGCGATATTCGACCTTAAAGACGTGAGTGACTAGTTTCATAGATAGACAGTCAAGGAATTTTATTTGTGACCCACTTAAGGTTGTCAGTCCTATCAAACTTTATAGAATTTAAAGAAAAAGTTTGCGAAATGGGTAGGTCGTAAATTTCGATTTTAGAAGCCCTCTTATCTCCGAAGTTCACAAAAAAATATTTATTACAGGAAAACTATTATTATGTAGGTAGTTTTTTTTAACATCAATATACATTTATAAACTAAGTTTGTAATTTAATCCCCTTTGCACGTTTTTTGTTATGTAAATTTCTATGCGATTACGCTGAAAGTACCTATAAATAGAAATCGGTTCACGCGATAAAGATTTATCCTTGACATACATACGACGTTCGTTACTCAGTCGCGCATATTAGTAAGAAAATGCGCCGATAGGTGACGCTGTACCCATTGCGTTCAATTTCTACATCGCGCTGTTAAAGTTTTTCCTGCATTAATGGGTTCGGGACGGGTATACGATGGTTATAATTATTGTTTTGAAAAAGAAGACCACTGCCGAGAAGAAACACCGAAACCAACCTTCTCAGTCGTAGGACAGTCAGTACTGTTTTTTTATGATTGACTGACCAGCGCTTGGCACTAGTCACACCTGATGGAAAGCGATGACAGGGCCTAAGATGTTGCTCACTGGTTCAGTAATAGCCTATTCTGGTCTTGAAGAGACCCAGTTTGTATGTATCAGGAAATACAGACGACGGCAGCAAATTCCAGTCCTGAGCTGTTCGCATTATGAAAGAAGAAAGAAAATGATGAAGAATGATGAAAACATAACCCTGCCCTTGTGCCCCCGTCGCGTAATAAGGTCAAAATGTCAATAAACTTCAAATATACCTATACAATTATACATTTTACAACTCTGACAAAGGTTAGAGTCAGGTCAGGTTTTGTCAAAGGACAGTCATTGTGTTTTAATGACCAAAGTTGTTAAAATCTGACTCACAATAGCTACAGCGTGTTTTAAATTATAGTGTTATCTACAGGATGTATCGGTACAACCGAGGCATTTTGATTGTATGATAATATGGGATGAATCTTAAATCGTTCCTAGAAAACTAAACTTAAAAAGGTTTAGTCACACTAAAATATTTAAAGGGGTGTCTACATAAGTGGGATCTCAAGCAAAATATATCTTTTATTAATATAATGTATTTAAAATAAGCAAAAACAAACTGAAACAATGACACAAACTTAAGAGGGCGCAGACAGGGCGCAGTACGCTCGGTCTGGCTCGGTTCTCCATACAAACGTATTTACCCTCTCATTTTAAAACGCCATGCTAGAATAACATGACAACTTGTATACACAATGGGATCCGGCATATCTAGGTCGGACCATAGTTTCTGTTGCTAGAAATCGTAAAAGAAAAAAAATACAGCGGCTTTTTGAGTTTTTTACGGCTTGTATGAAAACCTTAATAATCGCTGTATTTTTTCTCCATTATAATTTCAAGCAACAGAAACTATGGTCCGACCTAGATATGCCGGATCCCATTGTGTATACAAAGTTTCATGTTATTCTAGCCTGGCGTTTTAAAATGAGAGCATAAATACGTTTGTATGGAGAACCGAACGTACTGCTCAGTCTTAAAGACTAACAATAATAAATTAAACTACGTATATGTACTTACCAAAAACAATAGCAATGCGGATGCGTGTAGTGGCGTTGTCCACTAACCGAAAAAAAATTTTACGAGGTCTACAACTCACAGATCCACTAGTTTATTTAATTTGCTACAAGCTGCATTGGAAATTAAATTTGCATGTGCTCTGTCTGCCCCTGTTTCGATACAAGCGTGAGTCTATGTATGTATTAGATACAATGTATGTTGCGTGTACTGCAAAATTTAAAGTATCCAACTCGTCAAACTTTCACTCAAACTTTAATGTCACATTTGAAATGCAAATGGCGCCGATTCTTATTCATGTGCCAATAATCTACGGCACAGTAAATAAAAAGCAGTAAGGCAAACGCACCAATTAATTGACACCTATTTTTCACCCTTATTATCATGACATACTCGTAAGATTGAAAGTAGTAAGCTCAGAGTACCCCAGAGAAGACGTCAAATAATAATAACGCTACTGAGTGAGATGGTCATATACTAAATTGAATAAGAAATCATAAATCATTTATTTGTGTGAATAGGGTCAGATTACTGTTCTTATAATACAGACAGTTCTAGAAACAATACCATATAACAAGAAATAAACCTTTAAGTAAACTTAAAAATAAACTTATAAATAAAAAATGGTCCCCAAGTCCTCTTCGTGGGCTATGGTGCCCAGAAGACTGGCAGCGTTATCCCTTTGGATGGCCAGACTTAATCTCTAGCCGAAGTAGCTGCCAGCCCTCTGGTCACCTGAGGTATCTGTGAGGCACTGGGAGATTTCTTTAAAAAGGAATTTCGCGTTGGGCCCCCACGGTCCCAGAGTTTCAACCCCAAACGGTGCAAACATGTAGCCCTCACCGAGGACAGCATATTTGCGCCGCTTGTTCTGTCCCGCCGTTGTCGCCGCAGCCCCCGCCTTGACAGAGGTCGCCTGTAGGTGGGGTGGCGCGAGCGTATCAACGCAGGTGGCGTCCCACACAAGCGTCCTCCCCAACTTCCACAGAATGAGTGACAAACCGTCGGGGCGCTTGCCATCGTCACGTGCGATACCGTTTGGCTCAAGGATGGCCGGCACGTTAACGGAAGCAAGCGCCCTCCGTATGACATCATTCAAAGTCGCGTGACGGGAGATGCGGTCTGCGCTCCTCTGGCAAGACAAGCCGTGGTGGCCAAGCTCGTTAACCATAGCGCCACAGCGGCAGCGGTGGGGCTCATTGGTTTTAGTGCCTAGTCGCAAGCAGGTGGCTAAGGTGAGGGCCGTTTTGTCGAGCAGGGTACCAATGTTGGCTGATGGCAATGCGTGGAGCCAATATCCAGCTTCCGGTTCCGCAACTGCGAGCAGACGAGCGCGCTCTGCTGAACTCTGGGCAGTGTCAGTGAGTTCTTATAAAGTTGACTGTTTTTGCAACTTTAGGCAAACCGGAAGTGGGAGACCAGGACAAGACTGCATCCACATGTCTTTGGCCTCGTTCAGGGTAGTGGTGCACTCGTTATCGGAGGTTGAGCAGAAAATCTTATCGGCAAGCGTTTTTGACCTCATTTCACAGTACACAAGACTACTGTGAAATGAGGCCAAAAACGCAGGCAGGGCTACACTGACGACTTGGCGTATACCCAAGCCGCCATGTCTTGGGTATACGCCAAGTCTTGGGTATAGGCAGGGAGGCCTGGGTCCAAGCGCAATTATCGAGGTGGATGTTTAGGATAGATGAGAGAGTGGTTTTGACTACGGAATCTAAGGGCTTGATAAGATGAGGATGTTGCCAGATGGGACTACACCATGTATAGTTTTATTGACATCCATTTTTCATCATCACAAATTTCAACTAATATCCTATACTTATTAAATACTTACAAAATAAATAATTTAAAATAAGGGGTCACCCCGCGGCATCGTGCCAAAGATTGTGGCAGCATTTCCTCGCTGTATAGCAATGCTGATGCAATGACTACACCTGAGTTTCCTTCATTGTTATGTCTACGTCATTTCAAATAGTTTGAGGCAAATAAACGATTACCCGCCCAAATGAAAGAGGTTGTTAATAGTAAGCTGCCAGACGTTTAAGACCAGTTCTCAATTTAGCTGCGTAAGAGCTTTTCTGTCCCTCTTGGTGGAACTCGTGTAGGATCTCTATAAAAATCCTTAGTCTGAGGTGGCAGGTATTGGGACTGATGTAGGGACCGCCGTCTGTCGGGTGTTAATCACAAGCAGAGTCGTCCTCACCTCTCACGTCACACGTACACACCTCACCCGTTTTTGTATGGAAAGTGGAACCTGTAAAATTTTGACAATAGACATTTGACAGTTTCCATACAAGTTAGAGTATAAGAATTTTAATATAAACACATTTTGAAATTCTCTCTCTCAAAAAAATCAATTTCACAGCGTCTACATACAGTAGCAGTACGATTTACTAAAGAAAGTGTACTTTTGTTCTTTTTGTGCGTTGTGTTTTAACTGTCAAAATTTAGTTTTGTGACATCACATCATACATATAGACGATAGTAGGCTTTCTTCACATTGTCATGAATATCTTGAAAACCATCAGATATAAAAAAAATATTCGGAGAGTTAAACTTTCATACCTCTTGGAAATTTTAAACGTTGTCTATTTCTTTGCAGATGAATGCAAGTTGTTTCCTCACTATGTATTCCTTCATCGTTTGTACGTATTTGTTTTACTGATTCAAGATATATATCTACTGTGCCTGTGGGCCGATGACTCAGCGGAGTTGTGCAGAAATATCAATAGATCACAAGCCAGTCCGTTGGAATAAGCAGAAATTAAGGTGTCTTTTCACCAGCCGGTGAAAATAGTATCACCAGAACAAAATACTGTAAACAATTTTCGTTTTATTTATTTATACGTAACAAAACATATCGTGTCAAATATAAAATGTAAATAGAAATAAAAATTACAGCAATTTAATAATAATCCTAATGTCAAATTAGTCAATAAATAACCAAAATATGATTGTATATTGTACTAATTAAATAAATAGGGTCTACATTTCTACAATTACAAAACTACAACATAAGCTTAGCAAGTAACTGATGAAATCACTTTAATTAAAATTGGCCTTTTACATTATTGTCTCGGTTAGTAGTAATTTTAATCAAAATAGGTACTATTAATTTATTTAAAATTTATTATCAAGCAAGTATGCATATTACAAAATTATATAGGTATACATTCCGGTGGGCAAATTTTCACTCTGTCTGCATAGGGCAAAGTTAGAGAGTTTGACTATAAAAAGTTTTTTTATACAACGACGGAAAGCTTACGGTATGCCTGCTGGCAAGCAGACACCGTCGTCAATGGACGCTTGCGACTCCAGATGAATCACAGCAAGTGCGTTGCCGACCCTTTATTGACTTGAGGATTAGTTGTTTTGACAGCTAAAGACATGCAGTCCCTCGCTCTAATCACAGATCCTCGGGAGCTCTGGTGACCTTACTTACCTCTAGGAACACAACACTAGATACCTAAGGAGCACGTAGGTGGTGAAAATTATTAAGTTAATTACTAATGTAATTATGTTACGTAATGAGGATGACGAACTTAAACTCCTGATTAATCGATACTTTTCTACTTTGCAAGCCCAACCTAATATAACCTAATTGCACAAATGAAATAACATCACCATCAGATAGAGTTTTTAACACATTAACTTAAGTACTCTTTACGCCGTTAGAGCCGTGTACAAATTAAAATTAATCGACAATACAAATTTCGTGCCACTGTATTTTTTTTTAACAATAATTGTTTGTATTGTACCAATAAAGCATCTGAAAAAAATTCAAAACTGTGGTCACTGTTTCCTTAAGATTTAGATTGTGGCTTAAAAAAATAGGTAAAATTAGGAGTAAAAGAAAGAGTTGGAGGGTTGAGTTGGGTTGGTAAATTTTCGACCTTGGTGTGTTATTTTTTAACAACTATCCTCTGTCATTGTATTAACATCCAAATTATTGGCATATGAAATAGAAAGAATGTTATGGAATAAAGTTAAAAGGAGTGCCGATAACAAGTATGTTTACTCTACTTTGAACCACGTGGTGATTGATAAATTAACTTCTTTTTTACTCTGTGAACGTAACTAAGGGCGATGACCGTGAAAGTTTGAAGATAAAGTCCACAACAGAAATAGATACACAGAAAATAAACCTCATTTTCTCTTTACTGAGGTAGAGTTATAGTTTCTTAGGTCTCAAAGTAAATATTTTCAGCTTTAAATACTAGAAAAGCTACTTGTATTGATTGATGTCTTAATCCTTTACTTGGCAGTATAGCTTTAAGCGTATTTTTTACTTTTATTTTAAGATTTTTGTTGGTCTCTATTCACCGCGACCTTATATTCAGCTTTATTCATGACCTCTATTTTTTTAATTTGCCATGTTAAAATCACATCTTGATTCGCATATTTGCATTTGGGCTGTATTAAAAATATTTTATCCCAAACATCGACAGCCATGTCAACATTGCCCAAAAGCATAATGTAGTAACTCTCAATGAACTGCATTATTATTAGTAACTGTTGTTTTATCCTATTGTAGTTTACTACCTGTGTACTCGGGCACAGAATACTATAATAGTATTACATAGTCAGTCCGGGTTATGACAGTTAAAAGCAGATAACACGAATTACATCCAAAAATAGTTATGCGGTTTTGAACCTTTACTCACAGACATAGTGTCTATATGTTATAAATAAACCAGTTTTACCTGGTAGCTAAAAAGGTTTCTCGCCAATAATGTCCGAAGGCAAAGGCTGTCATTCGATCTCGTTCACTTAACGGCGGCGCACGCGCACGTTCGCTCGTATTTTGTTTCCGCGATCGTGTTTTGTTTGAGTTTTCGTTCGCCGATAGCATTTGTTTTTAGTGTTGGAAACCCGCGCTTTTGTTTTGCAGTGTTGTGTAAAATGGTGCGTAGAGTGTGGTTCGGTGTGAGGAGAGGCAAAGTAGTGCCTGAGCAGGCTGTGTATAATATACCTATCGATATGTCATCGACGTCTACCTTGGATGTTGCTAATCTGGATGTTATTGTAAGTATTAGTTGTAATGGCATGTTTAGTTATCAAAATATCATTAAGGCAAAATGACCATTGATCGGCATCATAGTATTTGAGACGCAGCTTTTGCAGGATTTTCGCTACTATTGCCTTTAAAATAAGGTTGAACGTGACCTCCCATTGGTTGCCGGCGATAAGTACATTCACCTGTTGTTTCATCAAGTTGTAAGAAGCCTCTGAAAGGTTTGTATTAAAGAGTGTCCTGTCGACCGTCAATATGGTTATAAGTAATGTCGTTCTGGATACATTCCCATTTTACTGCTAAAAAGCTTTTTACACCTCGCTAATGAAAGATTTCAAAAACAAACGATTTGATAGATAGGTAACACCTGATAAGACAGTGCTGCCATCTGGATCTAAGTTATGTCCATCTTTTTCCTCAATTTGTAACTTTTGTAAGATCGATAGAATACTAGAATGGAAGTTATCGTAAGACATATGGATTTCTGCCTAGCAGCATGGTAGCTTATACAGTCACATTATGTGGCCAAAATGTACGAAAACGTCATAGAAAACATGATGGTATAAGCTATCGTGTTAGCTAGGCTGGAGACTAAACGAAACCATAGTAACAACCTGAGACTGGAGCCATAGGTTTTCGTTGTAATGAAGCAATAGGGCAACACTTCTCCCTTTTTTATGTTCTGAGGTAACATCAACATGAAATTACTTTGAAGTTTGTCAAATTTGTGTCTATCCGTTTATCACAAGTATTTTTGTAGGCATGATTTATACTCGATAATGACGATAATATATAATCATGAGTGAAAGTGTAATCCAAAACTGGCTGCAATTACTCACTGTTTAAGTTCATTTTCGAATAGCGTAAAATACATCCACTATAAACTATTTTCCTATCACTCTATTTATCGGGTATTAATTACATTTTAATATGTATGTATCGAGATTGGACGCGTAATTTTGACATTGTGGCAGTGAGAAATATGAGCAATTTTGTGTGAATCAGTTTTGAGTAAAATATGATACATAAAATGACTCCATATTAGATATCACTCGGGGGTGGAAACCGATCATGCTAATGCAACATACGTGAACATTAACTGAAATATTCTTATTAGAAACCATGTCGTATCCAGTTTTTTTTTTCATAATTTGCGCCGATCTTTTACAAAACAGATTTAAAAATGGGGATTTTTTTGGTCTAAACAGACGACAGGTTTTAATGGTTGATAATACAATACAAATATGTACTCCATAATACCCTTGAATACACGTCGTTAAAAGTAAAGTTAAACAATAGGCGGTCTTATCGCAAAGACAATCGCAATTAAGTACTAGTTAAATGCTAACTTAACCCTTTTCCAGACATAATACAATTTATCGACCACACACGTGTCAATAGAATTTCAATCTTCGTTCATCGATTTAAAGTTGAAACTAGAATGCATTTTTTTTAATAACTGACTCGTCTTGAAATATTCATCATAACCTAACTAAGTATTTTCGTCGTCTAGTACCCACCCATAGTACAAGCTTTGCTTAGTTTGGGACTAGGTCGATTTGTGTAAGATTGTCCCCCAATATTTAGTTTATTTATTTATTTATAAATTCTGTTTTTTCTAAAGCCTTCTAGACTGGCGCGGCCTGAAAAAACGGTTATTATAAGGAAATATTTTGAACGCTCCAAACAAAAATACATACAGTACAAAATTTACATTCAGGTATCCGACCTATGTAAATTTTCATTACTATTCAGCAATTGCTGAAAAAAAGACCAGTAGAAAATCCAGACCAGTACCAGACCAGTTGAATGTAATCTTTTGTTATGCTTAGTAATTAAGTTGTGTTACTTTTTCCTATGCACTCCTTTTTACCAAGTAGAACCTAGTGTCACATAGTGCGAAAGTGTGCGCTACTTTTGTTAAATACTTTTAACTTTTATTTAATTTTCTATCTGTGAGTTCCTTTAATTGGCTATGTGTTGCTATTCAAGACTTTATCATGTTTTTGCAGCTGTTGGTACTCCTTATGTATAAATAAATAAATAAATAATAAATAAATCAAAATATTTGGAGTTGGCAAAGTTATGCTTGGTTATGCTCTACGGGCAATGTTGTAGCATCTTTAATTATAAATAATCTATGAAAATTACACTCTGTTAGAACGTGCCATTGTGTCTATGAGACATTGCCGATTCAACAAAAAATATTTTATTTCAAAACATATCTCACGGTCATCGTAAAAGAATAGATGTAAAAGAAAACAATAACCAACACCGTACCTTCCCTTTGTGAAGTCGGTAACAGTATTCCCACGGGCTTTTTTTATTAGTTACCGGGAACAAGAGATAAATTTCTTGGAAAAATTAAATCCCACGTTATTGATATAGAGTACAATACATTTTAGTTAAAAACACGTTATATTACCATTTAGCATGTTATTTCTAAATACTTATGTTTATTAAAAACAGGTCGTATCCATGACTTTAAGTAATTTTAACTTAACTTACATTTCAACTTAATGGTCTATGTTTCAATAAGCTAATGTCTGGTATAAATTATTTCAATTTAATTTTAATATAATAAACCGATATGGGTCAGGACCAAATCTACCAAAATAATAATCAAAGCATTCAACTATTATTATTTTATAACCACAGCAAAATTAACTACTTATACTTAGGTGAAATATTGAATTTTGTATTGTAATATAAAATTTGTTTAACATTTACATAAATGAGCTGCCGGATGTGATTCCTTGTAAGTCCGTTCTATTTGCAGATGATATTTCAATAATTATAACAACAGAAAAAAATGATAATAATAATAATTACGAAAATAAAATTAATGGAATATTAGAATTATTAATTAAATGGTTAGAACAACACAATTTAAGAATTAATGTGGATAAAACTAATGCCGTACAATTTGGCATGAAAAAATTGAATACAATTAATAATACATTGAATTTACAATACAATGACGAAACTATTAATGAAATGAATAATGTTACATTTCTAGGTTTAAAATTGGACTCTTATTTAAATTGGGAATCCCAAATCGAAAATGTATGTAACAAGATTAATAGGTTTATATATGTACTAAGAAGACTTAGACGCACTACCACCCTAGAAGCTACCTTAACCGCGTATCACGGTTACGTAAGCTCTCAATTAAGATACGGACTGGTCTTATGGGGAAACTGTTCAAATTTCAAAAGGGCTTTTATAGCTCAGAAGAAATGCTTAAGAGCGATATGTGGTGTAAATCAATATAAGTCATGCAAGCCTATATTTAAGAAATTAAAATTACTACCATTGCCGTGTATATACATCTTAGAGGTCTGAATATTTGTTAAAAAACACCCTGACTTGTTTAAAACAGCAGGAGATGTATATCACCGTAATACAAGAAATCCAGGGCGACTGGCACACGACCGCGTCCCGCGAACATCATTTTATGCAAAACAATGTTATTGCATGTGCATGAAGTTATTTAATAAGTTACCGCCAAACATACAACAATTGCCTTTCAACATGTTTCGAAGGACCATAATAAAACTCTGGCAAGAAAAACAATATTATAATATAAAGTTGTTCCTTTTAGATAAGATTTAGATAATTAGTAATTATTTGCATGCTAGTATTATTTGTAATACTTATAGCAGAATAATGTTCCTCAATATCATTTTATCATCTCTTTGTATATAATTATTCTATGCAAATAAAGAAGTTTGAAGTTTGAACTGAAGAGATATTTCATTCAAAGCTTGGCTCTCCTGAGATGTTTTTTACCATTTAGCAGGTATACTATATAAGTATTATTATGCAATTATGGAAAAATTACAAATCAAGAAGGCCAGTAGCTACATTATTCTTTGAATAACACGACACGTCAACATACATACTTACATATCGTATTTTTTCTCTTACATTTTGCACCTGAACTCACAAATTCACAATTCATGTCACACAAGTCTGAGGACGTCCACGTGACTATTAAAAACGTTCAAAAGAAAACGTACCTTGTTGTCGAATTTTTAAGGTTTAAGATAAAAAATGAGTTAACTTTACCTAATTGGCCAGTTTATAATACCTGTACGTTATCTGCTCCTGCTTTTATTGTATGCTAATATCACCTTTATTACCATATTTATAAGGTCTAAAGATAGTTGTTATTCGTTATAAAGGCTTGTAAAGCCTGTTGGAATGCCTTGAGTTGAGAAATGGCGTGATCCACCGTTTTAAACCGCCTGCACATTGTCAGTAAATATTGTCAAACCTTGGGTCCTGATAAGCATTGTGAACTGCGCTTATTAAAAAAAAATTGGAATAATTGACTATACCAAACAAAATTTCATAAGTACAAATATAGATAGAGCATTTGTAATACATTCCAAAATTAATTGAATTAAGTAATTTTAATTGCTAGGCGAAAACTAAGATGCTAGATTAGATTTATACCATTCGTTTCGTGCCTACTAGGAAATAAAAAAATCACGTGGTATTTTATGTTTAAAAACTGAAAATAAGTAGTCGACAAAAAATTGTTACAAATGGTTCAATGTTATTGGAATCTTGCGAATCTAAAGAAATGTTTCTGAAATTCTCTTATTTTATTACGCTACCCTGGTTCAGATGAGGCTTCTTGAATGCCATTGGCTTATTTTACGAAGTAACAAGTTACCTATTGTCTAAGTCCGAACTGGCAACACTGGTCAAATAACACTTCGTTATTGGTCTATCATAGCATAGGTAAGTTACAATTTTACGAAATATTGACCAGCAATATTTAGGTGCTTTAACCAATTCCGACTTTTTAGGGTTCCGTAACTGAAATAGCGAAAACGAAACCCTTATAATAGTGTCATGTCTGTCCGTCCGTCCGCCCGTCACAGCCACTTTACTGAGAGACTATGTATAAGCACTACATTTTGAAATTTAGTAGGAAGGTATATTCTATGAACCGCTATAGAAAAATGATGTAAAAATATTATATCAGCTGTAAAAGTTGTATAAAAATGTGTCCTTCTTCTCTATTTTCCAAACTATGAAGTTTAAAATTCTGAAAAATAAAATCGGTCAAGAGCATGTCGGGCCATGCTCAGTGTAGGGTTCCGTAGTTGCCCAATGAACTTACTTAAAAAAAACTAGCAAAAAGGGAATACGTCTTTTACTAAGAAAAGAAGACTTTTACGATAACTCATAAACGGCTTAATTGATCATGTCCTCTATAGTTTTCGTTGAAAGTTTTTATTAAGCTTTACTTTCATGTTTTTTTTTTCATATTTTTTGGACCCAGGGTTCAAAAGTTAGAGGGGGGACACATTTTTTTTCTTTTGGTGTGTATATTTCCGAAAATATTCACTTAATCAAAAATGTTTTACGAAGACTTCTATTAATTTTGAAAGACCTATCCAGCAACATCACACACCATAGGGTTGAAGCAAAAAATAATTTCATCCCCACTTTACGTGTAGGGGAGGTACCCTTAATAAAAAATATCAGATTTTATTTTACGTCTTTCTCAGTTTTATTGATTTACATATCCATACCAAATTGCAGCTTTCTAGCATTCACAATCACAGAGCAAGGCCTCGGATTGACAGACGGACATGGCGAAACTATAAGGGTTCCTATTTAACTACGAAAACCTAAAAAAATGAAGTGGTGTACCTACATTAATAAAACCTGGCGAAAAAATTTGGTTTGAACTAGTTAGGTCGAACTGTTTTTGAGGTATCACTGAAAAACTATTTTGCTCAAACAAAACGTAATGTGCTGTGAATTCCCTATGAAGACACGATCTTTATTGATCCAAAGTCTATACTTTTAATGCGGGGTAGCAGGTGTCGGTACGGAACCCTTTTTGTGCGTGATCCGACACGCACTTGGCCGTTTTTTTTGAGGAGTGCTACCGCTTTACACTTCTAAACTTATAACTGATATCTATTTTTATAATGATGCGCTATTCTATTACCTTAAAAATAAATCAATTTGACAGTTTGTTTCCCCCATTGCGTCACCGATTTTGAGTGAATCAGAAAACACAAATGCGTTTTTATCGTATCGCGATTTGGTTACTAAGTTTGTGGGTTTTGCCCAGTGTTTTTCCATCACTGCCTACTACAGTATTTTTTATTTTTCTAGCGTGTATTTTTTATATTGCCTAAAATTGTAAGAATTGTAAGCTATATAGCAATCAACTTTTAAGTTTAATGTCAACTAACTACCTTTAATAAAACATGAAAGTATGTTTATTAGAACCTATTTTATAGTTTTTTAGATTTTTTTAGTGTATGCGGTTGTGTCAAAAATACGCGCTGTATAAATAAATAAATAAATAAATATTGGGGGACAATCTTACACAAATCGACCTAGTCCCAAACTAAGCAAAGCTTGTACTATGGGTACTAGGCGACGATATACATACTTATATAGATAAATACATAGAGAACATCCAAGACCCAAGAACAAAATCCGTGTTAAATGCACAAATAATGCCGTGGCCGGGATTCGAACCCGGGACCTCTAGCTTCGGAGGCAGTGTCACTACCAACTAGGCTAAAGAGGTCGTCCAACTCCCACGTCGTATACCTAAGTATACTTTGTTACATTAGGAATAGGTACATATGTAATAAAATACTTAACTCATTACTAACCGCCATTACCTATTGCGTAGGGGAAATACAGCGTTACACACGCTATTATATCCGTTTACTGTATTAGTTACCTACAACTCCTATAAATAGTTAATTTGTAAGAGTTATAGGTACCTAATATATTAAGTATTATTTATTTAAAGAACCATCGCGATCATCATTATTTCAAGTTTATTTAATTAAATTTCTTCATTATATAATATGTTTGGGAACTACAGTGCAACTTGACAGTCAAGTCGTCAGACGTGTTAACTTTGCCCTCAAAATCGTGTCAACATTGCCCTTAGAAGAAATTGTGTCACCCGAAAATGATTTTTGTTCAAACTGACGTGCTATATTTATGAGTATTTGGTAAATGAATATTTCGTTACGAGAAAGCCATAAATTACTATTACTATTCATAATTTCAATACCTAAAATTTTCAATATTATTCCAATGTCACAATTTCTCTGCAGTGATTCACGATGTTGGTTTACATTTGATGCAATCAGGTAATTATGCGTTAGGACTGAGATATTTGGTATTGGATGTCCATTGCTACCCAAAAAACAGCTATAACACTGGGTTTTGTCTACTAACGAAGCCAAATAGTATCAATAGATTATGTCCACTATTGCCGCTGTTGCAAGCTACACAAAGCCGGGTCACCGCTACCGTTTCCTGCCATTTGCACTACAATGGTAGTCACGGACTCACGGTTGCCACGCGTGTTCGTGATGCATACAAAAACGACCTGAAATTTATTGTTTTGAGAAAAAATTACTGAGTCAGCTTATAACCTTTTTGCACGACAATTTCCACTGCTGGTACAATTTAAAGTCAACGACGCGAAGGACCATAACTTGGTATGGCTGAAATAAAAATGTTGGCCTTGTTCATTGTGAAATGTGTGTTTGTGAGGAAGGGGCAAAACACATTCTTTATTATTAAAACTTGTGTGTATGTGGTGAGCAAATAAAACATCAATCTATCTACATTTTAATTAGTAGTGAGATGAGACGTTGGCATATATTGCAGGGCTATGTTTGTCTCATATTCTTTCGGTAAAAAATCGCAGAAGCAATATTATTCAAATTGAAAATTGCATTTTGAGGATAAATAAATAATAAATATTAGCGGACAACTTTTTTACTCAAAACGAACTAGTTCCATAGTAAACTCATAAAGGCTTGTATTATGGGTACTGGACGACGATATATTTAATAGATATATACTTAAATAAATAGAAAACATCCACGTCTCGTGAAAAAAAAACTCTGCTCACCACAGAAACAAATGCCCTTACCGGGATTCGAACCCGGGACCTGTAGCTTCGGAGGCAGTGACACTACCAACTAGGCTAAAGAGACCGACGGAGGATAATATAACAAAAACATAAATGAAAATACGAAATGATCATATTATATTATGCATTTTATTAATTACATAATTGCGGTCAAAACCACGAGGATAAAAGTAAATGCATTTGGGTCAGCAATTCTGCATTTGGGAACAGTCATATTGTTAAAACTAAATCAATATCATAATTATTATAAATTATCTTATTATTCTTTTTATCGTATCTGTTGATCTCATAAGGCTTGTTCACGAAATAAAGTAGCCATAATAAAATATAAATAAATCGTTTACTTCTAACGGTACTGACAACAAAAAAAGTTAATTCTATGTATAAACATTTAGAAAAATAAATACAATGCATTTTTTAGTAGAAACGCTAAGAGTTCGCGAATTGTTTGACTTTCGTTCGAACGCCTGCCATCAGTGTACGTATTGATATATTAGTAAAGCTGCGGCTGTGTTCCATATTTTTTTGAAGTCAGTTTCACTGTCGGCCACTGTACCTTTCTTGAGCAGGTATCGCTTGATATTTGACCAGTACCTCTCAATCGGGCGAAGTTCTGGACAATTTGGCGGGTTCATGTTTTTCGCTACATAACTAATATTCTCGTTATCAAGCAAATTTAAGGTGGCTTGAGCATAATGAGCAGAAGCTAAATCAGGCCAAAATATTGGAGGGCGTGCATGTTTCCTATATAAGGGCAATATTCGCTTCTTAACACATTCCTGTCGGTAGACATCTCCGTTGATTGTGCCGGTAGTGAAAAAGCTTGAACTCTTCAGCCCGCATGAGCAAATAGCTTGCCATACCAGGATCTTTTGGGCGAATTTTTCAAAAGCCACGCATTTATGCTCTTCTGACACATGCTCGCCTGCCGCACACGTATAAAACTGAGGCCCTGGTAAGGTTCTCATGTCTTTTTTTTACATATGTTTCGTCATCCATTAAAATGCATCGGTCGCGATTTTGAATTAAAAACTTGTTCAAAGTTTTAGCTCGAGATCTCGCTCTTTCGAGCTGGGCAGCAGTATTTTTCGGGATTTTCCGTTTCTTCCTGGTCTGTAAATTATTTCTCCTTTTAGCGTTTTGCACGTTCCTAACCGAAGTCTTTAATTTTTTGGCTATATCTCGGGTAGAGGCCGATGGATTGTGGCGGAACGAGGCAACTATTGCCGAGTCCAATTTCGGCTTCACGCAGCCTTTTTTGCGACCTCGTCCTGGCAGATCACCTAGAATATTAAACTCCCTAAACTTTTTTATAACTTTTCGCACACCTTCTTTTGATATTTTGTATCGTTTTGCAAGTTGTCTCATCGAAATGCACTTCTCTGTACAATAAGAGACTATAATTAATTTACGAATATTATCGTTTATTCTCGGCATGTTGATTTTATTTAGTCAATGACATCTAATATTTATTTATCTTAAACTTGATGATACCTATGTTAGAATGACAGATATTAGCATGTTAAAATGTTTCTATATACCTGTTAAGGCTCAATTTTAGGTGGCTACTTTATTTCGTGAACAAGCCTTACCTGATGAGTCTGTTTTCCGAGAAAAAATAACATAAATATGCATGTTTTCCTGATGGTATGATTGGTATGTTTAAAATGCTAATTATGCGAAATTCTTGGAGCTCGTGACCACGGATGTTGTGATACATTCGAAACGTCGGGCACACCTCAGATGAATAATTTTTGTACGCGATTAAGTCCCGTTTACCAATAATGTGTAAAAATCGTGCAAATTTAAATCAATATATTCTTGGAGCACCTTAGAAAACGCTTTTTTGTTTGCTGAATGTAGTCCAGTAGGTTCTAGACATATGTGTTTATAAGGATTTTCTGTTATTATTATTATTACCACAGATTCACATAATAAAGTTACGCTGGCGGGGGTTGGTTGGTAATTGACCGAAATATACATTTGAGCAGTTTCGAGTTTTATACTAAAACATTCCGTAATATAAAGCTACCAGTTACCACGTCACAGTGAAAATAGCTTCAATATCCGTTATTATGTGTCCTTATTTGTCCCGAATAAAAAGACATACGCAGCTGGTATATTGTTTTGGTACTGATTTAGATTTTAGAACAAGAACGATTTACACCAATATTTTAATACGCATTACTTAATGTGGTTAGCTGTTTGGAATATTTATAAATATTTACCATCCATATATACTCATTTCAATTCAATATCAAGTTTGCTCGGCGTCGCTAAAACTGGTCCATTTTATTTTAATATGTTGACAGGGCTGTTATTCACAGCGCTCATCTATAAAAAATCAGTAAGTCAGACCTCCGATCACGCGTTTTTACTATGAATCCCGGCATCAAGATACACTAGAGTGAGCGGCGATGAGGTGAAACAAGTTGTGAAGCTGTGCTATAACTTGTCTTAAGACCGTCGTTGTATTGTAACCGACGTATGTAGCCGTCGATAGTCGACATCAAGGTAACATTAGCTAGATCGTTTAATGCGATAAATATTGATGTTTCATCCGTTCGTCGTAACGTATATATGATAATGTTTATCTAACTCCATATGTAGTGATGAATTAATGATGGAAAGATCTGCAGAGCAGTGTCGCTCAATCGTAAAATTCTTTATTTTTATTAAACTCTGAAACCTGCCTGTTTCGTAACCATTTTTTATCAATATTATCTTGAAATTAATATTACTTACTGCAAATTAGGCAGAAGCTAGTGGCGAGGTGTCCACAGAACTAGATTTCTACTTGCTCCGTAGAACTTGTGTTACACGGCTTGCTTGGTGATTTTATCTTTCAGTTCTTGAAGAAATAATAATCCTAATTAAATAGCTCCTTCTTACCTGTTTAAGTACCTATCTAGAATTACTAACTTCTCACTGTTAGCAAAATATATTTTTATAAGACATCGTCAACAAGAGCACTCGAGATCAAATCTATACAATTACAGAGTGTTTAGTGAAATCTAGGCTATCATGATAATAACAGGTTTAACTGGAGATCGCAGAGAGAGTGGTTTGTAACATTATCATGAGCAAACCAGATAAAGTCATAAAATATAACATTAATTATTTATATATTTCATTTTGAGCATCAATAGTGATATATATAATAAACACCAAACCTAATCAAACTGAAACGATAGTCAATGAAAAATAATCATCCTAGCGTTGTCCTAAGGTCCCGTAGCGGTGTCCCTGAAGGATGCCCGGGGTCCGCTATCTTATCCCAAGAATTGGGATAGGTACTAGTTTTTACGGAAGTGACTGCCATTGCCATCTGATCTTCTAACCCAAGGGGGGAAACAAGACTTTATTGGGATTAGGCTTGTCAAGTGAGTGGGCAACTGACTGTTAGAAGCTCTCTAGTCGCTCGAAAGACTCTAAATTGGCTATAGTCAATAAGAAATATGAACACAAATACTATATTGGTTAATTTAAGCAATAATTTAAAAGGTCGTATATTATGTGAGTTGAAATGCTTGTTTGATCGTGTGTATGCATTACTTTAGTTAACTTGGATTGAACTTTTTACACGCAAGAGACGTGAAATATATAGTTAAATTATAGGCAAAACTAGCGTAAGCAATAAAATTACACTTACGGCCATACCGTCAACCATGCCCAAGAAGATAAATACTACTACTAAATCAAATACCCGTTTGAAACAAAACTCTTTATAACGTTATTAAATGCTTATCAATCGTTGAATCAGTGTTGTGAAAAACTTACATCATAATTTCTGATGGGCAAAGTTATATACATAAGTTACATTCTTGAGCAAAGTTGAAGAGTTTGAAAAATGTGTAGTATGTAAAGATTAATTTAGTTTCTATTGTAACATTATAACCTATTGTTGTATATCCTTTCAGGGCGTCATGGTCTGACTTATAACAGTTAGAACTAATTATGTAACACCCATATTGAAGTGTACATGACTTTGCAATGAAATAAATGAAATGAGTTTGATATTTAGTGAATAGTACATCAAAACGTGCCTAAACCTACTTCTCTAAGAATCGTCCATCTAAATATATCCGGCTAATGATTACTTAATAATAAAAATGTTGCTGTAGGCAAAGTAGAAAAGGTTTATGATTATGACATTGACATAAGATTAAATCTAAGTATACTTAATATTATAAAGCTGAAGAGTTTGTTGGTTTGAACGCGCTAATCTCAGGAACTACTTGTTCGAACTGAAAAAATCTTTCTGTGTTGGATAGTCTATTTATCGAGGAAGGCTTTAGGCTATATAACATCACGCTGCGACCAATAGGAGCGAAGACGCGGACGAGGTCGTGGGCAACAGCTAGTGTCGACATAAAGGTTGTGTTCACTATAGCTGTGGGGCTAGTATGATCGCTTATATGTCGGACATATAGCATTCGTCCCGTACTGTCAAGTATGTAAGTAAGCGATCATACTAGCCCTGCAGGGGTTCATTTCACAAATACTTGTAACATGCAATACAAGCGAAATTACCTTTGTAATGAAATGGGTTTAAAAGAGAATTTCGCTTGTATTACAAAGTACAGTCACGAGCACATTTGGGACTCCCATTAGGTTGACATGATTCTGTCAAACTGTCTTAAATATATATTATGAGATTGTTCACAAATTAAAGAGCGTTATCTTACTTTGCGCCCTCATCGCAGAATAATTAATAGTACACATACAGAGGGGTCCCTATAATAATATATATATATACTCATACTCATACTCATACTCATTTATTCATAATATTACAAATATTACATGTCAAAGCTATTAATTACGTATTAGTTCAGTGATCATATTAAATGCAGAAGAAATTAAAAACAATTATATACGAGTAGATTAGCATTAGGTACAAATGTCAGTGTTTACAAGCTATTATTGTTATTATATATTAATATGTATTTTTAATTCTTTATTTAATGTCATATAATTCAGTTAAATTATAGAAAGCTTTGCCAATGAGCCATTTTTCCAATGTATTTTTAAATGTATGTGTGCTCTCTATTATTTTAATGTCATTAGGTAAAGCATTATAGATTTTGGGACCTAGCACATGCATAGTCTTGGAGGACTTGGTCAGGCGATGCGTCGCAAGCTGCAGTCGTTCCTTGCTACCTAGACGGGTGCGAGTGAGTTTGGTGTAATTAAATGTGTGTTTGAGTGTGAACATGTTTGGCAATGTCGAATATGTACTGTGAGGGTAGTGTTAGAATTTTTTGATAAGTAAATAATGTTTTAGCTGATGTCCTTGGTGGAGTCATAGATATAGTTCTCAAAGCGCGCTTTTGAAGTACAAACACGCGATGCCACTCGGCAGCTGAGCCCCATAATTCTAAGCCGTAGCACATTATGGAATGGAACAGAGGGAAGTAGCTGGAGCGTAATTGCTTCGTCGGTAGCACATGAGCAAACTAAGCAAAGCTTTTACTATGGGTACTAGACGACGATATACATACTTATATATATAAATACATACTTAAATACATAGAAAACATCCAAGACCCAAGAACAAATATCCGTGAAAAATGCACAAATAAATGCCCTGGCCGGGATTCGAACCCGGGACCTCTAGCTTCGGAGGCAGAGTCACTACCAACTAGGCTAAACAGGTCGTCAACTACTACTATAAAACAAACTATAACACAACAAACGAACTAACTATGCTATGTCACAACAAATTTGACTGTACCCAGCTTGTACGGGTACGCGCGCGTACCGGCTGTTTGCAGTGGCCCCGTGCCGCACCAACGCCGGCGCGCGCGCGCCTCTTCGAAGGCTCCTGACTACGTACAACCAGTACTTTACCCAATTAGATATATGTCACCTACCCGAGGCTAAGTATAGAAAAGACATCTTAGAAACTTTAAAAACCTTAACTTAGCACAGCAGTGTACCTAACACTTAATATAGTAATTTGTTACTTTACTACTTTATTATATTCATAAAATGTACAAATATTTAAATTTAGACTTTAAAACTATACCATATAATGTCTCTCGAATGCATAGTATGTAAGTACTTCTTTAGTTTGAATATTTGAATATTGTTTGTTTTAAGTACTCAACCCAATTACATTGTATATCTACCTATATAAATATAGTAATACTGTCCTATTTGTGCCAACCTTAACCTGTTTTAGCAGTAATTTGTGGATAATGTCGTTGGCTATACATAAAGTAATTGTAATTGTAAGTGTAATTGTAACTTATACTGTATGGTTGTTTTTTATCCCTAAAATAAATAAATAAATAAATAAATAAACTATAAAACAAAACAATTGTTTCACAGCTAGAAAATACAGAATCATTCTTTCTCGCTCTGCCGCCTAGTTAGGGTAGTCTCACATAACCTCAAATCCAGATCCAGTAAAATTAAATTTTCACCTGCAATGTTTTTAATAGTTACACTAATGGCGTGCAAATGTTTTTTTTTTTTATATTATTTTTTTATAGTACTTAAAACATTGTTATCCTTTGATTGTTTGTTAGAACCACCACCACCATATCAGCCCAAGGACGTCCACTGCTGGACATAGCCCTCCCCCAATTTCATGGGGGGTGATTGCCATAATCGACACGCTTGGCATGCGGGTTGGCGATCGCAGTATCTCCATCGCACTCCAGGGATGCTGCTGCCCATCCCACGGTCATGGTCGTAGTTTTAGGACATACCAGGTTGTTTTAGAACAATCTTCTCTATTCTCAAGTATAAATTGCAGTTACCTTTTAATATTCTTTTTAAATTGAGAATTCTAAATTGTATTGATTGTCGTCTTCGGCCGCCATGACAGTTGTAAAGAAGAGGAGATAATACTCAGAATAGACATAACATAATATACAGGTTTTACCGGACCATGTCCAGAACTGTACAACGTAACAATAATAATTATAAACTGAAAATTGAGTTAGTATTAAAATTATTACTACGAATATAAAAACATCGCTAGCCATGCTAACTAGCATGATCACTTTTATATGATAGACATAAAACATTCGTCCGTTACTAGAGAAACTATGTAAGTGCGAGTGGGACGAATGATTTATCCGTCTCTCTCTCATAATTATATTCAAGGAATTGTCTCACATAAGAAGGCAATAAGAGTGACTAGACATGAACATATCATTGTACAGACACGATCACGATCATGAGGTCACCATGATTTTATTTTATTCTACGAAGCAATTTACTGGAAAATTAACTTAATGAGATTCTTACGACTTTTGTCATAGCGATAATTTACTTTTTAAATTGATCTCGTTGTGACTTATATTTCTTTAACTTTGTTACTGTTTAAATAAAAAAATGAAATAAATGAACTTTATTCTGCAAGTAGGTCGTAATGGCACTTTTACAAGTCAAAATCTACTAGCGTTTCTGAAAAAGAAGACCACTCCCGAGTATAAACGCCGAAAGAAACTCGACAATCACAATCAGTCATCACTGTCATCAGTTTAGTTTTATAAATTGTTAAATGCTTTCAAGCATTAAACTACCTCTCTAATTTCATGAACATAGAATGTAATTATTATACTATTCTGCAGTGAATGAAAAACTGTGACATAATATTACTAAACGTAAACAAACTATTGATATGACTTCTTGCGCCATCTAGTAGCGACTAGGTAAACGTATCCACGCTAGCGCCATCTAGCGTCGAGTAGCTGACCTAAATAATCTTATCATGTTATATATTTCTTGTTTACATTGCAATTACTTATCTTATTTAACCTTTTTAATCTCTTTTAACATTTTTATCAACCACTGACGCATAAGTCATCTTTTATTTCAGTAATAGGTCAACGGTAGTTTTAAAGATAATTTTGCAATAAAATTGACAGTTTATGTTGTATAAGTCTAATTTTGTTACAAATGTATATATGTCATAATCGTAATAGTATGATGACATGATTACCTGTGATGGGTAGCCGGTCGAAGGTACGGGAATCTCTTCCAGTGTGAGACTTCGGAGGGCTGAGTGCAGTCGAGAGAGCCAAACAATTTGTTCAGTCAGTTGCCGGCTGCACTGCGCGTCAGAAGAACGTGCGTTGAGTCGACACTCTAACCGCGATCGCGCGCGTCAAGTTTCAAATATCGAATCTTTTCGAATTTCGAATAGTTTTTGAATTTTAAACTTCAACTGTTTTTTGTTTTATCGAATCGAACTTAAACTTGTGTGTGTTTTGTTGTTTATTTGGAGCTGTATTTGGATTTTCTAAAATGCCAGCGTGTGTGGCAGATTAGAAATAATTCGGAATATTATTTTGGTAAGTTTTATTATACTGTTTTGTGTTTTAAAAGTAAAGGACAATTTAATCTTGACGCGTAGGAAAAATATTTTGGTTTGAAAGAATGATAGGTAAACAATATTTTTTCATATACCCTCTTTGATACCGATATCAAATGTATACAAACACTAAGCAAAGTAGACCAAATAATCACGAAGGACATACATATAGTATTAATTTGAATTTACTTTTATTTGATATTTCTTAACTGGGGTAAAACTTACCTTAAACCATTCATCATTTCTATGATTACCTTAAATAAAAAGTTAGGAATAGTCTATAAACTTAGGTAAGCAAAATATTTTTTAATGCGATAGGTATGATATTATTATTGTTTATATTTAGGTACGTTTTATTAACATTAAAGGTTAATTTACATTTAAATGTATTTTATAAAATGATCATAATTACAGTGCCACAGTCCAATTACAAAACCTTAAATACGAAGAAATCTAAAATGACGCATTGCTTTTAAAATCATTCATTTATTTATTTAATGATAAAATATTATATTTTACAAGTCAACTTATGTATATATTATACTGTTGTGTGTGTATATATTATACTAGTTTAAGAAAATCAATTCATTTAAGAACTTAAATTATTAGAATTATACCGATAGACATTTCATTAGTTTTTTTATTAGCGAGCCACGCCAAATATACTGATTAGTTAATTGTATATGTTAATAATTAATAATTGCTAGGCTTTATGCGTCATAGATTATGATTAATTAGTGTCATGAAAATTGGTTTAAAAATAACATACAAATGGCTATTATATTTGAAATAATGGAAAAGTACGATCAGTCAATTAAGTAAAACAATTAAAAAGTTGTGATATTGGTTAAAAGCCGCAAAAATTACAATGATTTTACTCCATCTATCCGATTTTATCAGAATCTTTCCTTAATAATCATATGTTTTACAAGTATAGGTATGTTTGCAATAGAAGTCACTGAAGTACATACATATTTTAAAAACTACATAACAATCCACTTCAGCACAGATCAAAGAATAGACTTCAGTAATTCATTACACTACTAATGAAAAATAATAATAATAATAATAAATTTTGACCTGTAATGTGTTATTACCAATAAATAATGTCTATGTCTACTACACTACCTAACAAACTTGATATCAAAATAGGAAAATAATTAAAACTCGATATATCATCGAATGCGTAACGGCGTTTAGCCATTAAAAACATATCAATAAATAAAACAATATGTGGTACCAAATGAACCAACGTACGTTTTCAGAGACCATGTAAAAAATTGATAGTTTTATCTTACTTATTTAAACGAATATTAACGATTTTTTTTAACCGACTTTAAGAAGAGAAGGATGTTCTCAATTAATCGGAATAATTATTTCTTTATTGTTTTTTTATATGTTCACCGAACTCGGAGACTAGTGGACCGATATAAAAAAAATCTTTTTTTGTTTGAAAGGGTATGTTTTTTAGTTGGTCCCATTGTCTCCAAGCCTGGATCTGATGACGGGGTCTTGGAAAAATCAAGGGAACTCCTCAAATTATATAGCAGGGAGGGCGGAGTGTCAGTATGGAAGAGTTTGGAGTCGGTGTATTTTTCTTAAAAATTTACTTGTTTTATTCTATCTCTCTCTCGTACGTCGCACTACTGGGAACAGACCTCCTCTCATACATAGATGAGAGGGAATGACCAGTAGTAATTTTTTCTACTCCAGCATTATAATCTGTCAATTAGATGACTGACAGCAGTATCGAAACATGTTTTTTTAAAAGGCACACGTTAATGCCCGTATCTGCATCATAACGATTTTTAATTTAAATCAAATTATTTTGCCGTCGTAGAAAAATATTGTATGCTACGTTACACAATTGGGTCTTAAAATTCGCGAGTCTTTAATAACAAATCTCACTACGTTCGTTTTGTTACAGCGACTCTCCAATTTTAAGAACCGTAAGTAACTATTGCATTAAATACTGTTAAAATCTGTGCAACAGCGGTGTTATAAGTTTAACATGTGTATCTGTGTATGTGTATGTCTGTCGTATAAGCTATAGCTCTTAAACGAGTGAACAAATTTGAATGCGTGCTTATTATTTGAAATCAGATTTTCAGCAATGGGTTTTATTGGACATGTTTTATTAAATTCGATTCAGCTGTTATTGAGATATTCAATTTTGAAATGAAAATGGGATTATAATTTTTTTTCAGACATCATATTCTAATCTGATCGTTGGTCGTCCGGACGACATCCCTGCGTAACACGTCCGTAGGTCATACACAATTGAAAAACAAAAGCTGTGTCTCCTGTGAACAATACCTAGTCTAGCAAACTTAACTTAATTTAACTAACTTAGGAGGGCGCAGTACGATCGGTGTGGATCGGTTCTCCATACAAACTGTGTCCCTCTTGTTAGTTAAGGATTTAGTGGTATTTTATGTTCTCAGTGAGATACGTATATGGAAGCATCTGTATTTAAGGACATTTATGTTACTTTAAGTTTTGTTTATACAATGTATGTTTTCCGTGTTATCTCCTCAATAAATAAATAAATAAATAAACATATTTAGGCTCTCATTTTAAAACGCCATGCTAGAATAACATGAAACTTTGTATACACAATGGGATCCGGCATACCTAGGTCGGAAATTAGTTTGTGTTGCTAGAAATTGAAAAAGAAAAAAAATACAGCGGTTTTTTAAGTTTTTTACGGCTTGTATGAAAACCTTAATAATCGCTGTATTTTTTCGCCATTATAATTTCAAGCAACAGAAACTAATTTCCGCCCTAGACAAGCTGGATCCCATTGTGTATACAAAGTTTCATGTTATTCTAGCATGGCGTTTTAGAATGAGAGCATAAATACGTTTGTATGGAGAACCAAACGTACTGCGCCCTCTTAAGTTACTTAGGCAATGTCCACATATGAAATGTGAATCCATAATCTGATTATAACTCTATATACTGTATACTAAGACGTATACTGTCTCTACAAAAAGCTCAGGTGCGCTACGTAAACGTTTTGAATTGAAATTGATTTTCTATCCCTCACACCCGCCTGCCAAGCCTGACGTGTGACTAGGAGGACGCATGATATAAAATACCAATTCCATTTCAGAATGCTCACATACACACCCGGTAGTAAAATCAAAGTAGCCGTAAAGAGACATTAACTTTCTTCCGGCCATTGCCCTCAAGGAAGCGTTTGCTTATCAGCCTGTGATACCCACTGATACGTGTTATCAGCGCCTTGACCTCCCGTAATAATTACTGGAATAACTCTACAAATGAATATGGTAAGATCAAATTGTCAAAGTGTTTTACTAAACCCACCACCACATCAGCCCTAGGACGTCCACTGCTGGACATAGGCCTCCCCCAATTTCATGGGGGGGTAAATGCCATAATCGCCACGCTTGGCATGCGGGTTGGCGATCGCAGTATCTCCACCGCACTCTAGGAATGCTGCTGCCCATTCCCCGGTGGTCTTGGTCGTAGTTTAAGGACATACCCGGCCATACATACCTGGGTTATTAAACCCATTAAACTGTAACTATTTAAAGGTTAACTGGAAGAGATTATAGATCCCTTAAAGGCATAAGTTCGCCTGTGTAGTTACTTAAACTTCTCTTTACAAATAAAAATTGTACTAGTCCTACTATACCTACACATATAAATTTATAACTGTAGTTGTTGACTAGAACATATAAAGTGGAATGAAATTTACAGGTCATTTCGATTCCTCCTCTAAAATAAAATGTTCCGAAATCATTCACTAACGAAGAAATGATTCCGAATCCTCGTATACATTATTTACAAATCCGCGTCTAGGGAATAAATTATTCTGAAGGCTTCTAAGAAAGAAATGATTCCAAATCCTCCTCTAAGAAATAAATTATACTGAATCCTCTTCTAAGGAATAAATTATTCCTAAATCCTCCATAAGGAAGAAATGATTCCGAATCCTCCTCTATAACGATTTTTTTTCCGAAATCCTAGTCTAGGGAATAAATGATTCCTAATCCTCATCTAAAGAATTAATTATTCCGAAAAGAAGTGAATCCGAATCCTCCTCTAAGAGACTAAAAGTGGCTGTTAGTTTGTATGTACGAGGTCTACAAAGACAGTCGCCGGCTACAGTTAATAGTGTTAATACTTACGTAATAATAAGCTACCGTAGAATCGTATTTCAATACAAATTACTGCCATGCGATAGGGTTACAATAGCATACCCATGTTTTTGTTGAGGTTATGTTTATGTAAAAACGTGTTCGCGCGAGGAAGTAGTAAACCCATGTTTATGTTACAGCGAGCCATAAACGGCGTTATTAAATAGAACGGAAAGTAACAAATATACCAATGGTAATAGCATTAAGAAATACTAATCGGTTTGATAAATTGCTCAATCCAAGAAAACTCCCGCTTCTACCAACGCAGCTGAACCAACCTACATTTCCTGAGGGATAGTTTTGAATCTCAGTTGCCGGAGTGGGCTACAAAATGAAATTCTTCAAAAAAGTAGACTATCCCTGGGCCCAAGGCGTAGCAAACGTCCCCAGCATAACGTACGATGTCCATTTACCGCAAGCAATTCCTTCACTTATTTACATTTTTATCTTATAAAAATGACGAAGCTTTTATTTTGATACAAACAGACTTCGGAAGTGTAATCAGCACGAATATTGACATTAACATATGAAATACCCCGGGTATGTCCTAAAACTACGACCAAGACCACCGTGGGATGGGCAGCAGCATCCCTGGAGTGCGGTGGAGATACTGCGATCGCCAACCCTCATGGCAAGCGTGGCGATTATAGCATTTACCCCCCATGAAATTGGAGGAGGCCTATGTCAAGCAGTGGACTTCCTTGGGCTGATATGGTGGTGGTGGTGGATATGAGTTACTGTGAGTTATTTTTGTAGTGTATGTAATGAAATGAAGTTTAATTTGTATTTATAAAAAAAAACTATTCAGCGTTTAAATTCTCAGAAATATGATGTTAGCTAGAATCCAGATAACAATATACCATGAAGGCATACCGCAGTGTTGTTATCATAAATATTTGTTCGAATTACCACACGTTATGTAATGTAATCAAATGAAATAACTATAATTTTATTCGTGGCAAGCCAGATAAACAGGCAAATCCGGCGGAACCCATATCGCTAATGAGTAAACCACTCTTCCGCGCTCGCTGCCGTAAAATTCGGTGCGTTGAGTCATCCGAGTCATAGCTACATCGTCCCAATTAGGGACGGCATTCAAGTATTCCTTTTCGTTAAAAGATACTGAAACTGAAATAAGTTAGTTTTTCAATATTCCCCGTGTGGTTAGGATAGCAGCACCCACTTTCATCACGAGGGTGTCGTGTTGAAGAAGAAGAAGTTATTTATTTAGCACACAAACCTAAACGACACTAAAAACAGAGAGAAATTTAAAAACCTTAGTGCTAAATAAGACACTCACTCAGCATACTCAGCATGTTGTCGCGGAATCTGTGACGCTGGTTCAGTGAGTGCTCAAAAGTAAAAACTAAACCTTGCCAGTATATGCACGAAATAGAAATGCACCAATTTAATAGCTAGCGGCATCGGGAGAATATGAATGATACGTCTTCCAAAACCGCTTTTCTATCAAACAGTGTATGGTACGTGTATATATTCAATAAACAAATCAGGAAGTTCCTAAGATTATTTTTTCTGTCACGAATATATTTAGTACAATTCAGTTCGGGGAGTGCGCTCAGGAGCTCCATGAGCTCATACCGCCTTCCCCGTTCTTCCATCGGACATCCAGACGTACGGCTGGCTACCATGCTTACCTGGTCGAAATTCCTCTAATTCGAACCAAGCGCTATGCTTCATCTTTCATAATGCGCACTTCTAAGGTTTGGAATTCTCTGCCGGCGTTTTGTATTTCCGAGTTCATATAACCTAGACCTTTTTAAGGCACGATTGAATAGGTATCTTCTGGATGAGCTCGCTTCATCGTCGGCCTCATCTTTGCCCCCTGGCTAGATGCTGGCCAAGAGCAATCCCATTTTAAATAAAATTATAGTTAATGCGTTCAAACAATGAATGAAAACCGGTAACTTCCGCAACCTTTCAATCTGTGGTGAGGAAATTTATTGTAAGTTGAATCTTAAGGAAAGGCTCGCTTTGAGAACTCCTTTGAACTGCCACGAATATCAATGAATTCTGTGAGTTCTTTATAGTTTTACTTGGAACGTTTAATGTGGAGAGGAAGAGAATGTTTCCGCATAGTTTTGGCAATACACTTACTGGTTAGGTAGGTTAGGTAGCTACTTTGTTTCGTGAAAGAAAGTTTACAACAAATGAACAATAACTGTAAATATTTTCATAAGCGGAAACGTTCGCTTAGCGGAAATATAATTTCAAACCGAAATGAAAAATTTTAAAAATTATCAGCCTTGGCGGGATTTGAATTGAACCCGCGTCTATTGGATGGACGGATTCCAGGGATTTTCCATATTTATTTCGATGTGCAAGATGAACAATAGTTCTCAACTATTATGAATTATCGAGTCAGATACTGGGATATTAATCAATCCGCATAGTTTATCAGTTTTCTCGCAAGACTGGTGGTTGGTTTTGGTTTTTGTAACCTACGAACTGAGAAATATTTTTGCCCAGTAGGTATAACCCACACTGTATTATATTCATTTAAGTGAGCTATTAAAAATCATAGATGTTGTTAATTATAATTTTAAGTTAACATTTTAACTTTTACATGCAAAACCAATCGAACTATGGAAATCTGTGAGCCCTGGCACATTTACAATATGAGGGACTATTGGCTTCTATAGGTACCTATTAAGACTGCGCAGTACGTTCGATTCTCCATACAAACGTATTTATGCTCTCATTTTAAAACGCCAGGCTAGAATAACATGAAACTTTGTATACACAATGGGATCCGGCATATCTAGGTCGGACCATACATTCTGTTGCTTGAAATTATAATGGAGAAAAAATACAGCGATTATTAAGGTTTTCATACAAGCCGTAAAAAACTCAAAAAGCCGCTGTATTTTTTTTCTTTTACAATTTCTAGCAACAGAAACTATGGTCCGACCTTGATATGCCGGATCCCATTGTGTATAAAAATTTTCATGTTATTCTAGCATGGCGTCTTAAAATGAGAGGGTAAATATGTTTGTATGGAGAACCGAGGCAGACCGAGCGTACTGCGCCCTATTAATGGTTTTTGTGAATAGAATAAAATGGCCTATAATTTAGTTCGACTGTACACTTACTAGCCGTTCTACAAATCAATTAGTTGGTGCAACAAAGGTTATTTCGGTACAAATGCATACATTAGCTTTAGAGAGATTTATTTATTTGTTTTTGTGACACGTTAATGTCTTTATTGAAGCGCCCGGCGTCTCCCACTGTAACTACGAGTATACAACTTACTAACGCGTGGAATACAGGCCGGTGCAAGAAATCAGTCTACAATAAACTATTCGTTATTTATTTATCAAAATTTTATTACGCAAAAAGAAGCTTAACGTTTGAAAGGCGGACTTAATGCCATGAGGCATTCTCTGCCAGCCAACCTTCAGGCCAAGCAGAATTGTAGATGGTGCAAGTTAAACCAGAGAACAGGCATGCTTACATACAAAATGTTGATTATTCATGACAGTGAAGCAAACAGAAAAGTAAAAAATATATATATATTGAGAAACGCTTGTTTGTCACTTGTTTATCTGAATTTAGCTATTATGAAACTAATACGACCACCACTTTGGCTTAGTTGTGTGTGACCCTGCCTACGAAGCCGGAGGTCCCGGGTTCCAATCCCGGTCAGGGCATTATTTGTGCATTTATTTATCACGAATAATGCTCCTGAGTCTTGAATGTTTCTTATTTATTTAAGTATGTATATCGTCATCTAGTACCCATAGTACAAGCTTTGTTTAGTTTGGGACTAGATCGATTTGTGTAATATTTTCCCCCAATATTTATCTTATTGTTTATTTTAATAAGCCCATTTGTAAAATAAACACGAAACGTAATGGAATTGCCAAAGGCATTTAAATTAATAAAAGGTTAGAATCAGGACACCTACAGATTATGAAGACGGCTTTGTTATTTATATTATATCTCTATCTCTCTTTTGACATCAAAGTCAAGTTTATTTATAAACGCGTTGCTACCAATCCAAATCTATCGTATAATTTAATAAGGTGTAGGTTACTTGCTTGACATTAAATGAAACATTATCCAATCATTGATAATTTTCATATCACAACTACTCAACTAGAGTAGTGACGTACTGCGTTACTCAATCCTCCACGCGTCATGAACCGGAGCATCCTGTAGGTAACTCCAGCTGTCAGTCAGCTAACGGCGTAATGGCCGCCGATTATTGATTTACAAACATGCGCCTACGCACATCTCGGCTCGAGGGCGCTGAAGAAATTGCTAGCAAGATGTACAGTTAAATGCAATAGTGTTAAGTGTAAGTGGTTTATAAGTGGGCTTAATCCCCATAGGGCCTGTTGTATTTGGGAGACGTATACGGCACAGCGCCAGCGTGCCGATGGCCGTTGGGGCGGAATGTTCGAGTGGCGACTACGTACCGGAAGGTGCAGGGTGGTCGGAACACAAGGTGGACTGATGACCTGGTAAAGGTCGCGGGAGTAGGCGGATGCGGCTGGTGCTGGACCAATCATTGTGCCACTCTTGGGGAGGCCTATGTCGCCTACGTTCAGCAGTGGACGTACTTGAAAAAAAATTTTTTACGTGTTTTTTACGTGTAGGAGAAGTATAAGGTCGATTCACAAGAGCTGGCGCGGAATATCTATGAAATTAATGTAAGTTTCATTCATTTTCCGCGCCAGCTCTTGTGAATTGACCTATACCTAGCCAAAGCATTTTTTTCAAGATTTTATTTTACCGTTTTGTACCCATGACACAAATTACAGCTTTCTAATAGTAGCGGTTACTGAGATAAGCCGCGGACAGACGGACGGACTTGGCGAAACTATAAGGGTTGCTTGTTTACTAGGCACGGAGCGGAACCCTAAAAATTCGTTATGTTATAAAACAACCCTAATTACCTAACCCGTTAACTTTACCTAACGGTTTTCCCTGTATCCTTAAAAACCATTTAAAAACCTTTAAACACGTTTGATACCATTCTTGAAACACTTACCTATATCAGTACTTATTAAAACTAACCTACTAGTACTTTGGCCACAGTTCCGATACTCAAGTACTGGGCCTTAGGTTCTAAAATGTCTTAAGTCACTATGAACTATTATTGACTTAAGTCGTTTTCAAAATTACAAGTTTTCTGATAGTCAGTGGGCAGTGGGTTTTAAAATGTCGTATCTTAGTGTGAACTTTTAGTAAGTTGTGACGTTTTTAGTGTTACTAGTTAATTGTTTACGACAATTACGGGCGAGGAATTGATTTATAGCGTCACTGGGGTTAGGGTTGTCACCAGTTTGAAATTTATTAGAATTTATGTTTATAAATTAAAGTGGTGAGAAATATGTTAAGGTGAGTGGTTAAAATGGAGTCCGTGGGTTACTAAGCTAAGGGAAGGATGGGAAGGCTTGTGATAAGGGAAATTATCGTATTTTCCATTATGTCTGCGGTGAAAAAAACACAACAAGAGGCCGAACTGGTGTTGATTGCAAGGTTTTAGTTGTTCCAAATATTGAAATTTTTTTTATTTAAAAAAGGAGTGCATAAGTTTTTAAAAGGTTGCCCAAACACCCCCATTTAAGGTCATCAGTCCACCCTGTGGAGAGTCTACCCGTACTGCACCCTCCGGTACGTTGTCGCTACTCGACAACCTTTCCGCCTCAAAGGTCATCGGTTCTACGTGCAATGTTCCCCGCCCACTGCCACGAGAGCTACGGTTACTTTTGTCCTGCTGCGGATGGCCTCATTCCTGGTTTCTTCTTTGTGGTTTCTGGTCAAAATCATTTGTTACGGGTAGTTAAGTAATCAATTTAGTCAGACTAGATTTTCCCCAAATATATTTTCCTATTCAATTGCTGATCTAAACGTACTAAATTAGAGGTCAAACGGTCAAAGGTATGTATAGGTGCTACGATCCCTATTAAAAAGTAGAGATTCTAAGAAAAATGGCCTCTATCATAATTCTCCCAATTTTTTAAAATTATAATAATAATTAATTTGCAAGTAGCGAAACAACGCACCACTGACCGCTTACACTATCTTAATTATTACAACATTGTAGTCACTTTGTAATTATTAATATAATTAATTACCGGATGTGGCAACCCTATGATGTATAAGTTAAAGTTTAAAATAGAGTGTACAGTTGGCCGCGTCATACGGTGTAATGGAATTTTACGTTTTGAGGCTAGCACGCCTGTGGTCGATTGTACAGGTATTAAGTTTATTTTCATACGTAAAATTTATAAAAATATTTATAATGTCCCCATGTGCGATGACTCTTGGTTACACGTCTGTGGTAAACGGTACAGGTGCAAATATAGACACCAGTTTTCCTCTTTAATTTACAGTGATGCATATTGGAAATTTTGCTGAATACATAATTATGATTGTCATTGTCACGTTTAAGGTGCGCCTTATTAAGTCATTATGGGAATATACATATGTACTTAGGTACCTAAGTACACTTACAATTTGTATTAATGACTACGGGAAATGTGAAAATCATCAAATGTCAAGAAGCGTAAATCAACGTTAGTGTCAGGCAGGTTACCAAATTGATTGCGTGTTTTTTTTTAAATAATGATGCAAATATAAGTGTCAATATATCTAAGGATAAAAAGTAACACTTAACATAGATAAAATAACGCTTAAATTTGCATCATAAATTAAAGAAAAACGCAATGAAATAGTAACTTGCGTGACTATTTCATGGAATTACTCGGTCAGCACGCTTTTATTCCGGAACCATTTCCATTGTGTAGCTCGACTCGCACTTCGTCGTATTAGATCTTATAAAGGGAGACCGAGCTTCACTCGGTATCAAGATTGAAGACACGCGGGAAATGTTTTTTTTTTCAGAAACGAGATAATAAGAAAGAATAATAAAAGAGATAATAGAATTTCCTTTTTTTTAAATTAAACTGCACAAATAGTAGCTTGAATTACAACTAGTTTCCTACTCCCTTTAACACAATAGTCTGCGTTAACATCAATTGGCAAATATTAGCCTAAAATCGCTGTTAGACGGAAATCATACCAGTAACTATGTTTGACTTCATGTACGCAGCAATGTTTAAAAATAAATAAACACATGTAAACACGCCGTCGTTAACCGACTTACAAATGGATGTCAAATAGTTATGAGTTATGTCTTCATCGAGATTTGTTGGATAAATACAAGATGGGTGCTTGCGAAAAACTGGGAAAACAGAAAGGGCGTTATTTCTACTTTGTTTATGGTATGTTTGCATCACGGCTATGGCCAATCTTGCGGCAAAGCACAAAGCTATAGGTACTAAGATGTTAGGTAGCTTGGCCACAGGGATGATAGACGATTTTAGAAGAGGTTGGGCACAGCGAAACGTCTTCTCGCTAAAATTTGGAGCAGCCCAACTGGGCAAGTATCGCACACGCACGCACGCACGCTTACAGAGGACCGCAGCAATAAAAGCATCACTACTTGCCCATTAGTTATGTTCCTGGTGGTGAGTAAGGTCGCCAGAGCTCCCGAGGATGCGCTGTGTGAGTGAGGGAGCTGCATATGTCTCTAGCTTGACAGCTGGAACCATCTGCGGGTCCCTCATACTCAACACAGCGCATCCCCAAGTCAACAAAGGGTCGGCAATAATTCCTCTGGAGTCACAAGTGTCCATAGGCTACGGTGTCTGCTTACCATCAGGCAGGCCGTAAGCTTGTTTGCCACCGTCGTAGTATAAAAAAAGAGGTCACTTTAAACACTTTAGATCACATTCTTACCTCTATAAAGTCTTGTAGTTTTTTAAAATACAGCGGTTTTCTGAGTTTTTTACGGCTTGTATGAAAAACTTAATAATCGTTGTATTTTTTCTCCATTATAATTTCAAGCAACAGAAACTAATTTCCGACCTAGATATGCCGGACCCCATTGTGTATACAAAGTTTCATGTTATTCTAGCATGGCGTTTTAAAATGAGAGGGTAAATACGTTTATATGGAGAACCGAACGTACTGCGCACTCTTAAGGTTTCCTCTTGTTTCGCAAACGAAAATTTCATAGAATGTATTGATTCGCAGAATCATTTATTTCATAGAAAGCTTTTTTCCAAAACCGTTAACTTTTTAATTAGGCTTATAAGGTCATTGTGTACAACTCATTTAGGTGCACCAGAAAAGTAGGTTAGATTAGAACTGCGGACCTTTATGAAAAAATTGCTTTCTATTAAATGAAAATTATGGGAAACATATATTCAATGATACTTCTTTTTTTTCCCTTTAATTTGAAATTTATGATACTTCTGTCTGCGACCTTGTTTCGTAGACAGAAATATCATAGAATGTATGTTTCCTAGGAAAGATGTACAATAGAAAGGTCATACCAGGGGCCTTTCAGCTCAAAGTACGAATTTTTCTATGGAAATGTTAGTATAACTTGTTTGTACCAGATGTCACTGGGTGCTATCTCTATCGCACTTGCATATTGAAGTGACAGGGATGCAACGGTCGTGCGGTTAGTTCTTACTAAATACACAACGGCGCTACGATCTGTGTGGAGTATTTCACTGGTATCTCTATCTCAGTATATATATATATTGTACTTTGTGGGTCATACAACCGTTTTTAAGATATGCGCCAGTTTATTTTTATAATTTGTACTTTTTCCTTACAACCACACAATGAAAACATGTCACGTTTTTAAATATTCTACTTTTTTCGGGTTATCGTAATTTTGTTGCGTTAGCGTTGGGAACATATCGGTCTTTCCGGACCGATTCGACCTTCAAACCTTCTAGAAAAGAGCGTACTCCCATCTTAAAGGCCGGCAACGCACTTACAACCCCTCTGGTGTTGCGAGTGTCCATGGGCGGCGCTAATCGCTTACTATCAGGCGATTCGTCGGCTCGTTTGCCTTCTAAACATAAAAAAATAACTAAATTCAAATTAAATTAAATTTTATTCCAACGAATTTTTACTACTGTATTGTGGTGAATGTATCATGATATATTCAGATTTGTTTTTTTCTCATACGGTATTTCCACAAATGGGGAGATTGGGGTATTGTGACAAACATAAGTAAACCGTTATACAAATGCTTGTATGAAAAATCTAGCCAGCCAATTTTGCAAAGTGAAAAAGGCGGCACACCGGCCGTGGGTTTGTGTTATATGCTACTTAATAAATAGTGTGACTTGGCGAGTTTTTACCCGCCAATTTTAATCTTTAACTCTGAGTACAAGTCTAGTAAGTTAAGTATGTTATTAACTTTACGTACAGCTCTGTATCAATCAAGCAGAAGAATATGAAAATGAAAAAACTCGCCATGCTGCACTATTGGGTAGCAAATAACATAAACCATTGGGTAGCAAATAACATAAACTATTGGGTAGCAAATAACATAAACTATTGGGTAGCAAATAACATAAACTATTGGGTAGCAAATAACATAAACTATTGGGTAGCAAATAACATAAACTATGGGGTAGCAAATAACATAAACTAGTGGCTCTGTGAGCTATAGCAGACCTTGCAAAATAAAAATAAAAAAATCTTTCTAAATTTCCATATACTGACTCGACAAAATAAACTTTCTATCTAAATACCGAACCTGCTCACAAAATTTCACGAGAATCGGTTGAGAAATGCGACCTGTAGAGGAGAACATCCGGCCAGACAGACAGACAGGCAGACAGACAGACAGACATACAAAAGATTTTTTGTCAAAAGCTAAAACGGAGCCGCTTCGCTCGCCTCGCTCGCTCGGTCAATAACAAATAATTTATAGCAATTGAAGAACGTTATGCCTGACAGGAGCTGTAATCTAAGCTTTGAAAGAACTTGGTTTGAAGTTAGGTTCTCATCTCATTAGCGATTTACGACCTTCGCATTTTGTGACATATTTTTGATGTGATACACATATAATTGACTCTAATAGACCTTTTATCTTATTGTCGATGGTCCCCCATGTTGTACAAGGTCACCTGACCCTTCGGATGTGTTAGCCCCCTATCTCGTATACAACATGTCAGCTCCAGGTGGTATCCGGGCAGTAACCATCCAATTACTGTTCTCATTGAGGCCCATAACTAACAAGGAATGTTTTCGTAATTTCATGTTTATTGCTTCGTAATAAGATTGATGTTTGCATGGATTTTGGTACGTATAATTCGGCTAAGTCAAATAATTAAAAGTGTGAGTGATTCGTTACGAGTGTCGGTTTGTTAATGAATGGATGAAAATTGATGGAACGTATTGGTAACATACATAATTTGATAAAATATTCCGAAGAGTAGGTAATTTTTGAACGAGCAAGCGAAGTCTACTGGACCGATCCGATACTTGTATGTATGTATGTAAAAATTGCAAGTTAAATAAAAGTAAAAGTAAAAAACGAAAAGTAATTTATTCTTCAAATTAGGCATAATTACATGCACCTATGAAGGTCAATAAACTACCACCGGTTCGGAGAAATAAACCTCTGCCACGAGAAGAACCAGCGTAAGAAACTCAGTGAGGTGTCATTTTTTCAAAACAATATACATTGTATAGTTAAATATAAAATTACAGTGTCAGCTATCACAATGTTCAATCACATGATATACATAGTTAAAACTATTCTTGCAAAGTATCCAAGTCGCTTTTGTTAGTACTTACTCGACAAGTCAGTATTTTTTTTATCGGAATCAAATATACTGTGGATTGAGGTTACTTTAGGAAAAATGGGGATACGTTGATCATTTCGAATGTGGCATAAAATTAGTACTATTGGCAAATAGGTAGATTAAATCAAGTAAACTGCAAGATAATATTTTTTTCCTGCCTCGTACCAATTATGCCAACACTAATAGAAAAAAAAATTGATCTAAGTCCCCCTTCGAATCAAAGTAGGGGTTACTTTGAGTCCACTTCACGGTACTTAAATACCGTGCTAACGTATTTAACTATGTTTCAAAATTTATATTATTATTATTAATCGTATAGCATTTATTTACGAACCATGAGATCTTCGAGAAGACAAGTACGGTTGCCAGTTTGTTGCACTTTTAGCACAACCCAGGGGTCACGTGTAGGTTAACGGCGGGTACTCCCTACGGACGTGGTGCAACTTCGACCACCCTTTTGTCAAGTGAGTGTGCAACTTGACTGTTAGAAGTTCTCAAGCCGCCCGAGGGCCTCTAACTTGGCTTAACGACTGAATTTATATTGAATATATATTTACACTTTGCATACAGATGCATCCGATTTCTTAATTTCCAAATCGATATTCCGTTCAAATACTGCTATAAATTTTGACGAACCTTATATTTACACGCCCTATCCAATCAAAAATAACCCTACTTTATATTAGAAAGACTTACAACCAGAGCTCAAAGTAATTTACACACGAAAGAAGTCCATAATACGTTGAGCTGTAGGATAAAGGGAGGTGTGTGGATGTAAGGGTTATTAAGGCTGGTCATTGGGCAGGGCTATTAAAAATGATGATTTAAGATACACTGTTGGATGCTGGGGGCCAATTCTCGGCCCGATCGAGATGCATGTCTATCGTGACATTCTATAGAATGGTAGAGTCACTTGTATGGAATCTCGAATAGAGATCATCTCGATCAAACCCGAGAATTGGCCCCCTGGTATATTATTTGGTTTGTTCCCGTATGAAGCTTCACGGATACCGATTGATTATTAAAAAAGTCTTGTGTTCGGTTTAGATATTCTATTTACCTTTTTCTACTCCAGCATCTGTCAAATAAATGACTGACAGCAGTATTAAAACAATAAACTTTATATGCCAATGCAAGTCTATACCATAGACAATTAAAAATGTGTTAAAAATGAGAAGGACAGTCGAAAAATGTAAACCCGTCCATTATCCTGCTGAAATATTAGTTATCATTTTGAGAATGTGAAAGTTTCAGTTGATTTGTTCTGTTCTCTTAACCGGTCTATTTCCAACATGGTCTGCCCTCTGGGTTAGAAGGTCAGATTGTAGTCGCTGTCGTTAAACTAGTGCCTACGCCAAATTTTGGGATTAGTTGATAAAGAAGACCCCGGGTTCCTTTCCTCCGGGAAAAATGCTAGGAGAAAAAAATGCCAGGAGAAGAAAAATGCTAAGAGAAGAAAAATGCTTGAAGGAGAAAAATTTTAGGGTAGAAAAATGGTAGAAGAAGAAAATGCTAGGAGAAGACAAATGGTAGAGGAAGTAAAATGCTAGGAGAAGAAAAATGCTATTTGTTTTTTATTTGGTCTATGTTGCATTGTTGTTGTTGTGGCTATGTTGAAGGTAGTCATAAAGTTCGTTCGAGAAGTTGCGCAATGATGCTGTATATAATAGTTTTAACAGAGTGAAAACTAGTAACAAACAGCAACAGAAGCCCGAGGTCTGCCTAGACCCAAGACTAGATGCACTAGATTGGCGAAAGCGTCTGCCATTTGACCTTTCCGCCCTTTATCATATAAATAATAAATCTGTTTGAATTTAAACTTATACTACCGTTAAACTCGTACGGGCGACATGTTTCGAACCCTTTAGGTTAGGAGTTCTTCTTCAAAATGCCCACAACAGTTTAAACTGTTTTAGTGGAAGATAAAACTTTTTTTGATTATTTTATCAATTTACTGAAGATTAATCGTAACGTTTTATTTATAATGCTGTCAGAATTTCATTGACAATGTATGCAACAGTGTTGAACAGTCTATGATGTATGTATGTTTGTTCCTTTGTGGTACTCTAAAGACCAAACGCGTCGGCCAATTTTGATGATTCTTACGTCAATCGATTCATCTTAATTGTTCAAATGTCACTCAATAAGTATTTTTTTACGAAGAAGGGTTTTTAAATTTAGCTTGTTAATTCTTTAGTTAGGTTGTAAGGAACAATCCTGCAAAAGGACATCGCTTGATCACCAAGCGCCGTAATCTGTAATCTGCTTCCGTTGTCGTGTGGAGCTGCAACTAAAAATCTAAGATTCAATGGTCCAAACAGGATTAAACTTAAAATAGGCGTAACATTACAACCAATGGGTGATTAATTAATAGTTAATAAATGCGGGCGCGGCAACAAGGCGGGAAACGCTTTGTTTTATTTTACGATCGACTTTTAATAGCATAGGTACTTACTTACCTATTACATCTACCAAGATGCTTTAAGAGTCGCCAGTACACTCGGCTCAACTCGATTCTCCATACAAACGTAGTTTCGTTCTCATTTTAAAATAATATGAAACTTTGAAATATCATGAAACTTTGTATACACAATGGGAGCCGCCATATCTAGGTCGGAAATTAGTTTTTGTTGCTAGAAATTGTAATAGAAAAAAATACGAGTTTTTGAGTTTTATACGTTTTGTATGAAAACCTTAATAATCGCTGTATTTTTTCTCCACTATAATTTCAAGCAACAGAAACTACCTATAATTTCCGACCTATTAGATATTCCGGATTCCATTGTGTTACATGTTATTTATTCTAGAATGGCGCTAAAATGAGAGCGAAACTACGTTGGTATGGAGAACCGAACTTACTGCGGACTCTTTGCCTCCTTCAAGTACGTTTTATATTTTATTTCGATATCCAATTTCAATGGCTCCTAGTCTCCGTTGGTAAGAAATTCGATAATAGTATTGTAGTCCCACCAGTTGGCACCAACGTAAGACCAGTGAGCGTTGACTAGTGAGGTTGGCACTATGCTTAGTCGGATTCGTAGCACTTTCTTTTTATTACGAGTATGGTTTATGTAATATTTTTTTTTTCATTGTTTTATGTGTATCGTAAATATTACTCCGTTTGTATAAGTATATTTCTGTGCTGTGCTATTACATAAATGTTTTTCTTCTTCTTAGTGGCAATCAGGTAAATATATTTTTTTAATACCATGTCGGTGGCAAACAAGCGTACGGCCCGCCTGATGGTAAGCGGTCACCACAGCCTATGGGCGCCTGCAACTCTAGGGGTGTTACATGCGAATAGCCGAACCTTTAAAAAACTAAAAAACTATACACTCGTTTCGTCTATACTCGACATGGCAACCGCATTTCTCATTGTATTGCTCAGAAATAAGCTTCCATGGTCGGTAAAATTTTAAACACAAATGTAATGGCGTGCAAATGGAAAGGTCGTAAAAACCTATTGGTTTCTTACACAATAACGCTTTCTTCTATTCCACTGTAACACCCACAATGCACCAATTTTACTAGCGCGTCATTACTATGAATGCAATTAGTACGATACCATCGTAAAAACTTCATAAAATAAGCGAAAATACACCTTAAAACTACAGTTGTAAAGGTTAACTTAACTGAATAGATTACTTTGCAAGACACGTGTTAAGCTACAATAGTATTTATACCATAGCGCCAATCGATTTTGAACTTTAAACCATTTTAAGATGGAAATTCTGGACTGTATCTTAGCGAAAATAAATTCAATGTTACTAAAATCGCTCTGTTAATCGAAATTTGTCTTTAAGCCGCTTGTAATAAGGGTGAGATAAGTGTATTAAAATGTTGGCGCCTAGAGCTAAGTTTGTTGCACTGGAGGCGTGAACTGTAGATGAATGCTACATTCATAGAGATATGCATTTGTTTTTTAAGTGCATAATTAGGGCTACACAGGCGCCAGAAGTTATCGAAAGCGATTCGAAAACTGATGTGAATTAAACTGTTATGGCTATTAAATCTCCATTACATTTCTATAAGATAAAGATCATCGAATGACAAAGTAGGCAAATTGTTGGATGGAGTACCTTATGCAAGTAACAGTAAAGTCGTGTTTACATATTTTTGATCAGTTTGTCCCTACTCGAGTACCTAGTATACACTTTATAAGTTACATGTAGCTCAACTCTTATAACTAAACAAAAAATAGTAACATGGGAAGACATCCTAAACCTGTATGTACTGTGAAAGTCTCAACCGGTGGTAGTTTATTGACGTTCATCGGTGCATGTAATATGCCTAATTTGAAGAATAAACTACGTTTACTTTTTTTACTTTTACTTTAAAATACTTAGAAAAGTGTATTTGAAGGAACCAGCACCCCAGACTGAGTCCAGCTGCACAGATCACCCCAGACAGGAGGTGATCTGTGCAGCCTGGGCGTCTTGAGGCCGTGAACCCGGGGCGCGATTAGCTATGAGCCGGCGATCTCAGTTGGTTCATCAAGACTTCCACGTTGTTCTGAAATCGCCGTTGCGTCCCCAATCGAAGGACACTGCGGGCCCGGTCTGAAAAGAGGCGTGTACTCAGAAGAGTCAGAAGTGAGAATATACTTCTATTGATGATTGAGGCCTGGTCTGTCTTGCGGACAGGAGAAGGAAAAGACATTCGATCTCTATTCACCTAACTCACAATTTCTCCTGTCACCTCTGCGGTAGCCAACACCGGTCCCGCTTAACATAGCCACTAAAAAAATGTTCCACTGAATATTTACAAGGCGCTGCTCGAATCATAAAGACGGGTTGGTCGGGCAGACCTGATGATGATACATTATCTTACGATGATACAACAATTTTAATTTAATTTAATCGTATGGCATTTACTTACGAACCGTGAGATCTTCGAGAAGACAACGGTTGCCAGTTTTTGTTGCACTTTTAGCACCACCCAGGGGTCACGTGTAGGGTAACGGTGGGTACTCCCTACGGACGTGGTGCAACTTCGGCCCCCCTTTGTCAAGTGAGTGGGCAACTTGACCGTTAGAAGTTCTCAAGCCGCCCGAAGGCCTCTAACTTGGCTTAACGACTGCTGTCGTAGACAGCAGCCGGGATCAACGGCTTACCGTGCCTTCCAAAGCAAGAGAGCGCTCAGTTAGTAACCACTCAAAGCGGTCACCCATCCAAAAACTGACCTGCGCCCACATTGCTTAACCTCGCATACCGCATGTGGTAGGCGGGTGCCGCTGGGCCACGAGCGCTCTATGATATAACAATCATACATTATCTTACAATGGTACTTAGCGTTTCCAACGATCCCGTAACATAACGACTTGATAACAACTGACAACTCCATGCGACATAGACTCGTTACTGTTGATATAATTGCGGTTTATCTGTTGTTACTGTATCTCCATGTTTGACGCCGCGCCGTTAGGTTTATCGTGTGTCAGTACGAGGTTTATCGACATGTCATAAAGATGATGCTACGTGGGTGTAAATGAGGCGATTTTATCTCACTGTCACGCAAAAACGTCTTTTCAAAATCATTTTTTGTTACTGGTCTGGTTATCATCATCCTAGCGTTATTCCCAGTACAGTTGCAACCTGAGGAGATCCCGGGGTCCGCTATCTAATCCCAATAGCGTAGGCACTTGTTTTTACGAAATCCGCCATCTGACCTTCGAACCCAAAGGGGAAGCTAGACCTTTTGTTACTCGTCTGATGAAAAACTGAAAAAAATGTCTTCTTCATAGGCAATTCAACATAATTCGGCAAGAAAGCAGAGAGCACCTAGCAAGAAATACATAAAATTAACACATTTTTTAATTTCCTGTTATTGAACTTTTGAAAATGTAAATTATAAATAGGTAAAATGTAAATAATATCTCATAAACACTAACATATTGCTGGGCAATAAAGTCAAAGTTAACTTTATTTATTCTCCAATTTAGGCATAGGCATATATTTAGGCATATTTATAATGCATCTAATATTTTATACAAAATGACAATACTACCAAATTAAAATGCTACAGTAGAAAACCTATTTTTGCGATAGCATCACCCAGTGCCAATAAAACAATTGTATTGCAACACATGTAAACGAATGTACTAATGTGAATGTGTGTAGTATTATTTAGATGTAAACTACTCGTATGCACAATTGCGTAAAACCATGTTAAATATTCGTCTATTCACCAACAGTTCTAGTTAGCAAGCAAATTTTTCCGCTAAGGGCCCGGGAAATGTCGGCTTACGGAGAAAGTCGTTAGGACATGCAATCTCCACTCTCCAGGGCTTACTAATAGGTTTAGTTCAACACGAGTATGCACTAATGATAGTCAGATAAACGTTGGGAAACCTGGTTTGGCGCCCGCGATATACAAATTTGTTCCTTACTCAGTCGTATTAAGATGGAAAATGTACATATCTTTGACGTCAATAGTACAACGCGTGCAACGACGGTCAAATGTGGTGACAATAGATATGCGAACGATTATGTATTGGATGTAGTTCAGCACACCATTCGTAGGTAGTTAGGTACTTGATATACAGAAGATATCTCTAACAAATCCTATGTTACGGATACCAATTACCAAATAACTATGCACCCGATTTCCTAAAATTTTAATTAGTTATGATATGTATCCAGATATTGTAAGTTAAAAGAATCCAAACATGCTGCTGTAACTATTTCATTAAAAAAACTAAAATAAACAACTGTTTCAAATATAATTCACATTTGCCTCATACCAAAACGAAGTTTTTATATCCTAAGGGCACAGAATGCTATTTTGACGCGCCCGCGCCGATAAATAAGACATTTTATCGAAACATCTACAAAAAGACTACAGCAAAATGGAAATCCATTTTTTCCATTTCAAAACGCACCTGCACCATTGTACGTCCTTTGGGTCCATAAATTGATGCTCTGACAGCTTGGGAGACGGAAGTCACCCACGTATTTGAGAATATAGTAAAGTAAACGAGACAAGATAGGCTACGTGGGCTTCATCTTTCTCTGATGTATTATTAGAGCATTTCTTTCAGATTCGCAAGCTATGTTCCGGATGGGAGAAAAACTCCCTGAAATTTCCATAGACATTTCTCTGTATCGCCATAAAATGTACCTATATGGAATATAGGATTATGAAAGATTATGATTATAAATATGTGTAGGAAAAATAACTTAGGGTATTTTTGTTCTAGACATAGGATGGATTGAGCTCGATGACTTTTAGTGGAAACAATATGATAAGATTGCCTGGCAATGTGAACGTTTAAGGTATCATTGTTTTAAACAATTGCTCATTTACTTTTCGTTCCTTTTCTCTCTCATGCTATCATTTATCCACTCTAGTTGATCTTATTTTAGGGTTGTCTGTTGTGATTGTCGGACTTCACTAACTGGTTCAGTTATGACGCGTGGGTTCCTTATAACTGACTAACAATTGCTTGCATTAAAGTCGCCTCTTTTCACTATAATCTTTACTTTATTTATAGTCTTTTTAACGTTTGTAATAAATAAATAAATAAATAATAAATAATGTTGTCACGTGACGCAGGTACCTGTCTGCCACGTTCAATACTAAAGTAATTTCGATTAAAGTTTCGACTAAGCTTTTCACTGAAGCTTAGAGTGAAGTTGGTAGTACATGTAAGTTGGGTTGGAAAACACTAATGAAAATATACCTAGCTGTAACTCTAACCATGAAAAACTTAATATTCGACCTTATTACTATGAGACAGGGACGGGTATGAAAATAATGTTCCGGCCGCGCTTGGGGAGATATTGTAAAATCTTAAAGACTATCTGGGTTTTATGTTTGCCTAGTAACTAGACGGCTAAAACAGCGAGTAAATCCTCAGAGCTGACGTAGGTATTGTAGCGAACAAACTTCAACCTTATTATCAATGGAGATCGTCATCGTTAGGTGGTGCGAGTGAGCGGAACAGGAGACACGCATCCCTTTCTCTTAATCGTAATGGCGTCGGTACGCGGACTAATGCAAGCGCACAACTACATACAAGTAAATATTATTCACTATTGAAAGACAAAGACAACGTGCGAGGACAATACATCAAACGACTATCGACCTTATGAGTAGCGACGAAGGGTAGGAAGCCGCAGATTATACGTCGCTCGACACTAAAATATTAATTGTCAAAGGCTTCTCACGGTTATGCGTCCCTGGTACGTTGATGTCCCAAACCACGATATAATGGCAGGCGGGTCAAGAACGCTGGTTTATACAAGGATTTATACTGCAAGGGATAGGGATAATGTATGCATAGTTCAAAATATGTTGGGCGTTTGAGTACATACGGTCTCTCTGAACGAGCGAAGTGGCCGAAAACTCCGGAAATCCCGACTATCTCAAGTATCGGGTATTGTCGACTTAGTGCCTATGGGGCTAAAGTCGTCATTCTCCTAACAATACACGTTCAACTGGTTTCACCCACACAATGAAAAACGCCGGGTTAACCAGGAGTCTCACAACACGCGAGTTTCGCAAGTGACGCGGAAATAGGCTTTATCGTCAAAGAGAACCATAGGCATAGTATCGAAAGTTGTGCGAGAGTCTCACGTCTCGCGTATTACGCACATTTAGGGTATATAAACAAGTAACAAGGCGGGGAGCGGACTCATTCTATTCTCATCGTTGGCTGTTGACGGACGCTGGTTTTTGGGCATACACCTTTCCGGTGAGGTTTAATTTTTGTTGGGCCGGGATCTTGACGCCACGCCGTAGTGCGCGGTTGGGCAGATAGATTCTGGCCATGGGAATATTTTAGTTTGTTTTATTTCGTGGGGAAATTGACGCGTTTGTGTGGCCGAGGTTTCGTCGCTAAGCTAATGCATAGCCGGGAAACCTACGCTACTACTGTTAATGTGTTACGTTTTCTTTGGTTTAATATCAAGTTGTTCTATTATAATTTAAGCCAGCTAGTCAACTGGGCGACAGTTGCCCAACAAGTTGGACAGTAGCCTAGCGGTGGTAAACGCTGTGCAGCTTGGAGCTATGTTAGTTCCGGGTCTGTGGGTGGCTCGGCGTTACTTCTTTAACAACATAAGTAACGAACTATCCCACACGTCTTCTCGGTGTCCAGCTGACGATCTGAAGCATGGCTGGCACGATTGAACGCTCAGCACAGGAGGTTACTCCGCTTGCGGAAGTCGTCAGTATCCGGGGAGACGGTCTTGTTAAATATATTTATATATCCAATTTATATACACAATAGGGAGTTCTACTAACACCGCCAAGCTCTCGAGCGTGTTGGGGGGAACGCACAACACACAGGTGTGTCAGGTTTCTAAATCCTAGCTTCGCCGGCTAGACTTTACAGCTTAAAGTAGGGACTTCACGGCTTTATTCGGAACTAAAACCAGATTCTGGGATTAGTTGCGAATAATGCAGAGTAGGGCCGAGAAGGGGTAGTGCTAGGTTAAATTCATACACAGGGATAATATTAGGCACCTAGGATGGGTAATATTTCTGTAAGTGAAGTGTTTTATTTCCAGGATCACAGTAGGGATTCTTTAGTGTTTGTAGTGTTCCAGTCGCAGAATAGTTAGAGCATCGATGGCAGAGAACAAAGTGTCTTCAGTATACGTGTGTAAAAGTGTTAAGTGAATAGTGAGATCAGTGGATTCTTAAGCTGCTAGTCTTCAGGTATTTAGCATAGGCCTGACAGGGACCTAGTTACGGTGAGGCTGAGAATGCCGATCCTAGTGTGGTATATTTAAAGTGATCAGTGTACGTTGTGAATAGGAGGTGGGCATATACCCAGAGTATTGGGACATGTCTACTAGGGACTGATGTCTAGCAGAGCCGTACATCAGACGTTTTCCACAATGGGTAGCTGAACGCTCATGACGTGGTTAACTCGTTTTCTAATAAGGGGAATTCGGTGGGCTACGTGTTACGGTTCGGCATTTTTGGCTTCAACGGGAGCTAGGCGTGCTAGTGATAGGGCTTAGAGCCGCTAGGAGTGATAGGGTTAATAAGGCATCAGCGCCTTCAGTGGTAGTGTAGACTAGAGATGCCCGCGAGCATCTGAGTGGCCGAGCAAAACAGCTTACCCTGTTTTGCGAAGCTAGATTAATTAGATCGTTGTAGAATATGACCAAACCCCACCCTCTTGGGCTTGCTGACAGTGACAGTAGCTAAAATGGCACGTCACAACATATATATATGACCAAGGATAACTTTAGCTAGAATAGGGTAGTCAGAGTGTAGTGCTTAGACTAGCAGGTATCCTTGGCTTAGGAATTTCAAAGTGCTGTGGTGGGAGATTTGCCCTCCTTCGACAACACGCCCCGTCAGCAGGTGCCAAAAAGCGGTCTTATCAGGTATGGTTGGGGTTAAATTAATAAAACAAATATAAAACCTTATTTCCAAGCGCTAGAGCCTATAGGAGCAGCTAGGTGAGAAGTCGGTTAGTTGAGCTACGTAACGCTCTAAGTTTTACATTAATAGGACCATTACATCGACTAGGACAGGCAGAGTAATCTCTAGGCTCCTCTCAAATAGACTAGTCCTCAGTAAAACCTTATTAGAATTAGTTTCAAGCGTGTACTTTAATGATACAAGCTGCCAGCGCAGCCCAATCTTAGTTAGGTGGCGTTTAGGTCAACTGAGTAGCGATGTGTGTAAGGATAGATTAGATCGCGAATATTAGAAGAGATGAAGAGTCCAACGATCCTACCAGCTTCACATTAAAGTTCAGGGGTTGCTTACGGTTCACAACACTAATAGGGTTCTACCATAGACGATCACAAGGCCAAATCATTTTCATAAAGCTCGTTTTTCTCAAAGCGACTTCAGTAAAGTTTAGTCTAGTTTTCACGGGGTGCGGTAGCTTAGTGGGGTTGCAGGGGCATTTAGCAGAGGGGGTTAATATTGAGAGGGGCGTACGTTACAGTTTGGTAAGCCGTGATCAGGATCTGTGTCACCTTATGGTGACAAATTAGAGCAGTGACCAATGGATCAAATGTCATCTTTGGTGACATGTTATAGGGCTTAATTATTAGTTTAATAGCAGCTAACGCTGTAGTGGGTCATTCGGCCCACAGTTTGGCGTCGTATACGATGGAGTGTGAGCTGGTGGGGTATTTGGACTCTTCATTTCGATTTTGAGAATTTTACTAGCTATTCTTTGTTTATGTGTAACCTAGAATCATCAGTTTAAAACTTGGGGGGTAGGAAACGAAAAAGCGTACGATAATAGGACGGTTACCTTAAATAAGTTCATAGATAGATTTAGTAGTGGCGGTCGCGAACTTTGAAAATTAAGCTGCATCAGTAGAAAACCTGGACTATAGTTTAAAACGCTGGGGGTAGTGAACGAACGCGTGCTATCGGGGTTTAGTCTAAGACGCGGGGGGTAGTTGATCATAATTATTGAATGCTGCACGCAAATTGCTGCGGTTTTTCATCATCATAATAATAGGCCAAGTGCTTATTTACCACCTCCATAGATCATGAAAATTTATCATAATTATATTCATAAGTATAGATCGTTCATAGGCTAAGACGTCTAATAATCATCATCATCGTATCACGACTAGTAAATTTGAATAGGCCGTATGATTATTTACCACCTCCGTGGATCATACCAATCAATTATAATTACGTCCATAAGCATAGGTCATTCATAGGCTAAGCCGTCTAATAATCATCATCATCGTATCACGACTAGTTTAATTGTAATAGGCCGTATGCTTATTTACCACCTCCGTAATTCATATGATTTATCATAAGTACCTACAGGCTAAAGACGTCTTCACATCATCATCATCGTAAGACGTCTGTTTAATTTTAATAGGCCATATGCTTATTTACCACCTCCGTAGTTCATATGAATTATCTTAATTACATTCATAAGCATAGGTCATTCATAGGCTAAACCGTCTAATAATCATCATCATCGTATCACGACTAGTTAATGTTAATGGGCCGTACGCTTATTTACCACCTCCGTGGACCATGCAAAACAATTGTAATTATATTCATAAACATAGGTCGGTCATAGGCTAAGACGACTACTCATCATCATCATCGTGAGACGTCTGTTTCATTTTAATAGGCCATTTGCTTATTTACCACCTCCGTAGTTCATACGATTTTATCATAATAACACCCACAGTCGTGTGTCGCTCATAGGCTACAATGATCATCTACCATCATCATCAATATCGTCATAATCTATTTAGTAATCATGGTAGGTTGTATACCTAACCAAATTGCTATAGCTCACCCGAACCAATTATGGTTACCTACGTCATAAACATAAGGCGTTCATAGGCTGCTGCAACGGATCATCATCAATTAGACCGCGTCATCAACTGTGTAATGAATCAGCATTTCTATTTTTAGAAAGGAAAAAAAAAACCTCCCATTCGAAGAGCTCTATCGGGCGTTCGAGTCAGAAGCAGGGGTTCGAAACCTTTTTCAATTCAGTACTCGATTTTATCGTGCACAGATGTTACAAATAGTGGACGATTCAAAATTTTAAGTAAAATTAATGTGGTATCACATTAAATTTACCATTCGTTAAATTTTACAATTACTAGACTTACGAAATAGTAAGAGAGTGTACGATTCGGTTTAGAAAATTTAACAAGTACCTATAGTCTTGTATAGTGAGTAAGGTTATGCGCATACATTACAATAATAAACAAGTAGTACCTAGGCTAATATTGATTGGTTCGGATTTAATTCCGATTTCGGCTATGGAGATTTTGATGGAATTCAGGAGATGAGATATATCCACACAATGAAAAGGATAATAGTAAGGGTGAACCTTGTAGGTAGTTTAACAAATATATGTTCTCAGTGTTTTTCACTCGTGATGCCGAGCTAAGCACGGTCTCCACATTTACTTATAAGATTTAAAATCAGGCAATGATCGCCCATATAAATAAGTAACTTTATGATAGAATACCGACAATCTTAAAATATTGTGAACCGAGGATTGCGAATTAATGATTTGGATAACAGTCTGGTTCTAATATATACTCATATTTCAACTTCCCATTCAATTTACCTGTTAGTGATATAAAAATAATTAATATCATGTTAGGATACTGACAGTGATATAGCATTGTGAACCAAAGGTTGTCGATTTCTCCTTCAAAGAAACATTGTGTTTCATTACATTCATATTTGAATTTCTCATTCAATCTAGGGTCTGATGATTTGGTTTTCAGAATGAATTGGTTCACAATATTGATATATTTTCTGGTTAAATAACGTTAGGATAAAGTAGTGAGTGAAGTATTACAGCGAAGGTGCGAGCGCCAATAGGTAGAACTACCCGTAATTGTCGGATTTATTCCGTTCGAGCGTGCCGGTTGCTAGTAGAAATACCCTCTTCGTTTTAGTTTTATATGAATGAAATTTATCTCGAGATCTTTCTATGCGCAATAAGTATGCAATAATTATTGCCATTAATCAATGTCGGACGAGGTGAGAAATGGTCTTATGATAGTACGCTGAAGTGCGAGAAAATTCTCGTGCATTCATAGCCAAATTAGATGTTTTGCCTGTAGAAAGATTTTGAAGTTAAGGTAATACATAAAGTTCAATGTTTAAGACTTAAGAATTCATTTATTGTTTAAAAGGTTAGATTTGTCATGATCTGGGTAGGCTGTGTAGCAGATTGTTCTATTTGTTCAACGTAATTCAAACACTAATAATGGATATTAACCTTTTGAACGCCAGCGGCGTGCGGTGCGATGACACCGACATGCGTTTCTGTATGGTTCAACTTCGTGTTTGACATTTCGATGCCATGGCGGGCGAGTGCCAGATTTTATATTTGACAGAGCGTTGAAAAGGTTAAAGATGGGAACATAAAATTTCACATATAGTGTAATCATAAGAGCCAGTTAACTGTTAGTTACTACTCAATGAGCGAATTGTTAGCGAGTTGGGATTATTTTATTTATACATTCTTATAACAAATTCGACAATCAGCGGCCCTATGTAAGCCGCGATTTCACTCGGAAAAGCTATTTATTTGCTTTTATTAGGGGTGAAGTTTCGTGAATAATTCTATGATATCATTATCATTCAAGTGTTCAATACTTGCTTATAATAGGAATAATTTAGGTAAATTAGTTACTGCGTCTGCCCTTCGACGTCCACAAATCAATACGAATATTTATTCATTGCTGACTTAGATCAAATAGGAGCATTGTATAATTGACACAAACATTGTTTGGCTTATCCAAGGGGGCGTGAAGAGGGTTTAGATGAACTTCAGGATTATAACTTTGATAGAAATAATTAGGAAATATTCATTTTATTGTAGCAAGTCGTGTAATCTTGAATATCAGAATGATTGCAGCGCCTGGGATTTATGTTTAAAGATGCTGAGCCACAGCATAGCGGTAATTCTAGCTGTAAGCATATATAGCAACGGGTTTTGGTTCAAGATCATTTAAAGGATGATACTTTATAAGAAATATCTGGAATTAGGATAAATCAGACTTTGTTCTAAATAGTTCATGGTTGGGAAATAAGGAGATGGCCAAATGAACATTAATTTAATACAAACAACATAATATTAGGAATGGATTATACCCCTTTAAACAGTCAATAAATTCATTAGACAAGAAACAAAAGTAAGGTAAAGACATCATTCTTAAAACTTTTATATCGTTCAATAGTTCTCTTATGCTAGTTGCTCGTATAGACGGTAGGTAGTTTGACACATGTTCAGCCTTGTAGTCGGGTCGTTAGGAACAAGCAGGCGGTTTTATTGGTGTTGTGGACGACGCCCTCCCACAGCACCGTACCCTTGGATAGCTCGAGGAGCGTAAGGTTCCTGCCCACCCGTCTCAGCGGGTCGCGGTGCGTCACAGGTTCTGCGAGCGCGTGAGGAATAGCGGGCAACGCTCCTTGTGCGGCGATTACGCGGTTCACTATTTCGCCTAACGTTCGAAATGAAAACAACTCGGATCACGACACTTATTTATTTACACCACTAAGCACTAAACTAAGCGTTACAACTAAGCCTACGCGTACACTGAGCACCACTGCACTGTTCACTTCTCTTCTCTTCCCTTTTCCGGATTTAGGACTCGAATACTAAACTCAACACACACACACACACACTGCTCTCGCTGCAAACCAGGCCTGTTTTTATGCCACAATCTGGGCCCGCAATTAGTGGGGATGTCTTCACGAGAATAGGCGTGGTTTAGAACGAGACAGACTGAAAATATCCCTTTCACACCCTTCTAGAAAGTTCTTGAAAAATCCCTCTTTCCTGATTGGTGGATTTACTTGGGCGACAAACTTTGCCAACTTCCCTGCTTCTACATTACTCGCTGTCCGCGACTCTCGCGGGCTCCGGTTTTAATTTATTTCTCTAAAACTTGCGTTCGAGTTTGAGTTACTAGTTTTCCCTTTTCGACAGACCTTATCGTGGTCCGATTTACGCCGGGGTTCCTCGGCTTAGCTGTCGACAAAGATTTTGCGCGTACGCAAAATAGAAGTTGGTCGCCCATTACAACTAAACCCTACGGTCTGGATATTCATTTTCTTTACAAAAGTTAGATATTACCAAGTCTCAATTTTCAATATACTTTTTAACATTCCAGGTGTGTCCGTTTCGAGCGCAGAGCTGAAAATGCGCCGTTTCCGGCACCCTCGATACGTCTTCTGTCTCTTTCTAACAGAGCTTGTAAATATGACTGGCGCGCTGTAGCGTCAGCTCATTATGTTCTCGGCGCTCGTTCCGGACACTCTTCTCCGACTTATGCTGCTTATCCGATGTACAAAACGATCACTTTACATTATCATACGTTCCTTATAGCTAATTAGCACATTAAGATTAACACTACAGCGTCTCTGTCGCAACTTCTAACGCGTCCATTCTCGCACACAATTTATTCACTTAGCACCATTTGGAAGATTTCCGTGGCTGTCCGTAACACTCTCCCCCTCTGACTCGGTCGAGTCGCTCCGTTGCACCGGTAGGACAGCCAGTCGCGTTACAGGTCGCCGGAAAATGCCACCTCTCGTCTCGACGTCTGCTGAACGTATGTTGCCATCGGGCCCCGGGAATACTCTTCTCACTATGCCTCGTGGCCATGTGTTGCGAGGCAAGTTCGGGTCGACAATTACCACACAGTCGTTTGGTTGGAGCGGTCGGGTTAGGTTCGTTGACGACTGGCGGGGCGCAAGCGTAGGTAGGTACTCGCGCACCCATCGGCTCCAAAAATGATTAGCGAGCGCCTGACTTGCTCGCCATGTGCGTCGGTCGGCTTCGTCACATGGGCCCGTAGGTGGTAGGCCCGTGGATCCCCCCAGGAGAAAATGAGCCGGCGTAATAGCTTCTTCGTCGCGACTGTCCACGGAGACGTGAGTGAGAGGCCGTGCGTTTATGGTGTTCTCGGCTTCAGTAAGTAGCGTTTGCAACACTTCTTCTCGCGGTGCCTTTGTGTGTAGTGTTGCGGCAAGCGCGGTCTTCACTGAGCGTACTAAACGCTCCCATGCTCCCCCCTGGTTCGGAGCCCCCGGTGGAATGAAGCGCCACTGCATGTTGTGTCGCACCCCGTATTCCTGCAGCGCCGGCAGCCACTCGGCGTACGCGCTGCGCAGTTCCACGTCGGCGCCCCGGAAGTTTGTTGCGTTATCGGAGTACATCACAGCTGGCCAGCCGCGTCTTGCTGCCAGCCTCCGAAGAGCCATTATTGCTGAGTCTGTGGACAGAGAGTTTACAATTTCTAAATGTACTGCCCTTGTCGTTAGACATGTAAATAGAGCCACCCATCGTTTCTCATGTCGCCGCCCTATCGTTACTGTTATTGGACCGAATAGGTCCACCGCCGTATTCGTAAACGCCCTCTTATATGGTTCGATTCTTGCGAGAGGCAAATCGCCCATTATCGGTACCTGTGGCATGGCTCGTCTAATCTTACACAGCTGACAGTTGTGTGCCACATTTCGCACCGTGGGTCTAAGATGCAAGATCCAATACCTTTGCCTTAAGTTGTTAATTACCATCTCGTTGTTCGCATGTGCCGCCTTCCGGTGGGCTTGTAAAACTAACAACCTCACCAAACTGTTATGCCCGTCTAGAATGACAGGTCGTTTCTCCAGTCCTTGTACGGGAGCCGCGTTGATCCGGCCGCGCATCCTCAGCAACCCATCGGTGTCTAATACCGGGTCCAGTCCAAAGATCTTGCTCTTCTTGTGGATGGGTTCTCCGCGGCTCAGGCTCAGCAACTCGTTCGCGAAGTCGGTACGCTGTGCCCACTGGAACCATATATGTTCTGCGGCCGATCTGTGTTTCACCTTTCTTACTTTGTATCGATGTTGCTTCAATATCTCGTGCATCAGTCGGGCTCCTATCAGCGCTGATTGCAGTTCTAGCCTCGGGACGCTCAGCTGTTTTACTGGTGCTACCTTTGCCTTAGCAGCGATTAGTGATGTATCTATGTTACCTTCACACTCCACTCGCCAGTATGCAACACATGCATATGCTTTTAGACTCGAGTCTACGAAAACGTGTAGTTGTCTCTCCGGTTCTGATCCCGTCGCGCTGCATGCGTACGGTCGCGGGATCCGCAGTTTCGCTACACCTTCCAACGCTTTCAACCATTGATCAAACTTCTTCTTTTCTTCATCTGGTAGAGGCGTGTCCCAGTCCAATTTCAGGCTCCAAATTCTCTGCAATTGTAGTTTCGCTGTTATAGTATAGTGTGATAACAAGCCTAACGGGTCATATATACTCATTACTGCGGATAACATCTCCCTTTTGGTCGGTGCTCTTTTAAGGTCTTTAACATCCTGCGGGACCCTTATCATTCTCGTATTGAACCCTAGTGTGTCGTCTACCGGGTTCCATATAAGCCCAAGTATCTTACTCTCTTTATTTCCTAGCTGAGCTGGCGCGTTTGCTCGTAGCTCATTAGGGATACGTTGCATTAACCTCTCACTATTTGACGTCCATCCACGAAGTTGAAATCCCCCATTTCTATGCGACGCGGCTACCTGGAAGGCTACGTCTATTAACATATTTTCATTATCAAAACTTGATACAAAATCATCCATATAGTGATTTCTTGTTATTTCCTCTACTGCGGCCGGGTACCGTTCCGCATTATCTCTCGCGTTTTTATCTCTTACGCTATGTGCAATAAATGGCGAAGAGGAGGCCCCAAATAGAATGCTACTCATTTTGTAGATCTGTGGTGGCCCTTCCCTGTCTGTTCCTCGCCATAAGAAGAGCTGTGAGGGCTGGTCATCTGCTCTAAGTTTTATTTGTAGGAACATTTCTTTTAAATCGGCTACTACGGCGAACTTGCCTTCTCTAAATCTAAAAAGTATTCCCATCAATGATTGTAGTAGATCCGGTCCCTCCAAAATGAAATCATTCAGGCTCACGCCTTGACAGGTGCAAGCCGCGTCAAACACAAGTCGAACTTTCCCTGGTTTATTCGCATTGGTTACCGGAAAATGGGGTAAAAACCACGTCTTATCGCTAGCAGGTAATTCTGTCACTCTCTCAGCGTATCCCATATTTAATAAATTGTCTACCTGGGCTATATAACTCTCTGCGAACTCCGGATCTCGGTCCATTTTCCGCTCGATGCCCCTTAGCCTCGTCAATGCGGTTCCGTAACTCGGCGGCAGCTTCGGGTTGTCGTCTCGCCACATTTGCCCCACCTCGTACCTAGGTCCATTCATATTTACCTTTTTCACGGTGTCTTCAAATATTCTCACTGCCCTTTCGTCCTCTGGTTTTCTCTTCTCCACATGTCGCACGCCCAGCGAGTCTATAGCAAAATATTCTTTCAGTATACCGTTTATGTCCTCTTTGAGGTGACAATGAAGCGCGACCTCGCTACCTCTCCACGCGCTCGTACTCGGCGCGGTCCCGAACACCACCCAGCCCAGCTGGGTCTTGACGGCTGCCGGCTCGCTCTTCTTGCCCATTCTTGTCTCGAGGGGCATCATGAGGTGCCAGTTGTCTGCTCCGATGAGTATTCTTGGCACCGCTTTTTCATAACAGGCATCCTGTAAGTCAGATAGGTGCGTGTATTTAGTTATGTCGCTTAGGTACTGGCCGCGCAGTCCCAACGCGCGTACCGTCCTTACTGACATTCGTTGTGGGGTCTCGTTATTTTTACCCTTTATCATTATCTGCACTCGTTGGCTCTTGTCGTTCGCAGTTGCCATTGACCCCACTCCCTGAATTCGTAGGGGCTCCTTCACCCCCACGGCTCCGATCTCCCTTATAAGATCCTCGTCGGCGAGTGATACGGTAGAACCCTCATCCATAAGGGCGTAAGTGCTCAACGTTCGATTCGGGCCCGTTATTACGACCGGAATAACCTTTAACAAAATCGTCATACCTACTTGCTCCGTATATACATCTGACGCGCAGCTTTGCTCCGCCCTAGGTTCGGGATCTTGTTGGTTCTGGCGGGGCGACTCGGTTCGGGTCGATGAAGTCTGCGTATGGGCGCTCATTTGCGCTTTAAAGTCGTGCAGCAGCTTATGGTGACCATGCGGGCACCCCTGTATGCCGCACCCCCTTGCTCTGCACTGATCTCTCCTGTGTTTCCTGCTCAAACATTTAAAACATACTCTATTGTTCCTCGCCCAATCCCAACGGGCACCCAGATTCATCCCTACTATCCTTCTACACTCGGTTGTCCTGTGGCTGCCCCCGCAGCATAGGCATTGATCCTGCTTTTCTAACGTATAAGTTCTATAAACCGGTGGCTTCCCTCTGGCAGGCACGTTCGGTTTATATTCAGGGCGTGATGGACCGCTATTACCCACATACCTTTTAGCCGGTGCCTTCGCATGTGAATATTCCAACTCGGCTTCACTTTCCTCTAGTAGGAAGTTCGCTAGCAACATCAGTTCCCCGGCCCCCTGACTGCCCATCTGTTCTCTAGCAAACTGACACCACTTACTCCTCAAGTGTGGGCTCAGTCTCTCCGTAATTTCTCTAATCAAAAGGGGATTATCACCATAATTTTTGCTATCTAAATCGACAAGAGTACCTACTATATTTACAACTCTAGTGCTAAACGAATTTAAATCTACTGTGCTTGGCCCCACATGCGGCAGTTTCTTTAATTCATCCAACGCCTTATCTATCAAAAGATCTGTCCTACCAAAGTTCTTCTTTAACAGTCTAATTATTAACTCTGGTTGCTTTGATGTCGCGAGCAAGTGTTGTACACATTGTTTTGCGTCTCCCTTAAGGCAGTTCCTAAGACGAGCCATGTTTTCATATGAGCTAAAACCATACCTCGCTGTGGTCTCTTTATATGCATTATAAAAGAGTAACCACTCATTCGGATCCCCGCTGTAATACGGCAGCTCGTAGACTTGTTTCGGCGGCTTAGGTCGCATCGTCTCCTTCAACTGCTCGGCAAGACGGTTGAAAGCGGTGGCGGCATCACTGGGCGGCTCTACCGATGACCTTACACCCTTTCTCAGCGGCGTTGACTCAAATCGGCCGATCGGTGACCCGGCTCGTGGCTCTTCGGGTGACGGTTCGCGGTACCCGCGCGGCGATCGGGTACGTTCGACGCGTTCACGACGCTCAGGCAACGGTGCCTTACTCTGTACACGCGGCCCTTGTGGCGGTGATAGGGCGCGCTCTGCTCGCAACGGTGCGAGAGGCGTCTTTTCCGCGCCTCTTTGTCGACTTCCGACGTCGGGTCGGCGAGCCGCGGCTTCTTCCAGCTCCTCCCGTTCTGGCTCGATGCGTGAGAACCATTCATCAACCTTATCCGTAAGGTCAACAAACGTTACCGGCGGAGTAGGCGCTCGTGATGATGGCGGTGATTCTTCCTCGTCGATCATTTTCAATTCAATCGCCAGCCTCTTCTTGATCAGCTCCCTTTCGATTGCTGCCAGCTCCTCTACTGCGCGTAATTCCGCTTCCCTCTTCCGTGCCGCTGCGCTGCTGGCACGTGATCGGACCGACGGTACTGGCCTTCCCGGATCGCGCGCGCCCGAGTTCGCACCCGTATCGACTCGCGGCGCGTCATCTAGCGCGGGCATCCGGCCGGTCGCACGTGTGGCCGCGCCCCCCGCGGGCGCGTTAGCGTTGCCAGTGCCCGCCGCGCGCTCCTCAGTAGGCTTCGGTTGTTTGTCGCGGTCGGACGGCTGTTCCTCTGTTTCGGTTCGCTGCCCCTCCCCCTCCGGTCGTTGCTCCGCCATTTCGGTTCGCGGCCTTGGTCGCCTGTCCGCATCTTCTTCGGACGGGGAGGCAGGCTGGCCGTAAGTGAGGACTCGTGTTCGATTCGCAATTAAATGCGACGCTGCTGCTGTCCCGGCGGTTTTGTGACGGATGGTAGTGGCGTCCTTCTCAACCACTCTACCATCACCGGAGTTCTTTGGAATCGCACCAGTTCTGCGATCGTCGACAACACGCGATTCTGTACCGTACGTCCACGCAACGCCTTTGGACGTAGTCTTCGCCTGGGACAGCGCCTGCTCATTCATCTGTTGGCGTTCTTGATCGTCGGCTTTGTTCGTTTTGCTGCGGGTAAACATCGCGCACTAAGTCACTTCACTGTTACTTTAAACACGGACAAGTCAATCACTCACTGTTTCAGACGTCAGTTATCACAGAGTCAATCGCTCAGTGTACTCACAGTACAGTTAAACAGTCTCACACGGTTATAACATAGCCTCCACGCGCACGCGGAGGTTCACAGTCCCGTCGGGGGTTCTGGATCACCTTATTCGAAGCACTCACACAATAGCCAGTCGAACTGTGATCCTAGTCTAAATCCGGCTCGAAGGACCAACGAACTGTGGACGACGCCCTCCCACAGCACCGTACCCTTGGATAGCTCGAGGAGCGTAAGGTTCCTGCCCACCCGTCTCAGCGGGTCGCGGTGCGTCACAGGTTCTGCGAGCGCGTGAGGAATAGCGGGCAACGCTCCTTGTGCGGCGATTACGCGGTTCACTATTTCGCCTAACGTTCGAAATGAAAACAACTCGGATCACGACACTTATTTATTTACACCACTAAGCACTAAACTAAGCGTTACAACTAAGCCTACGCGTACACTGAGCACCACTGCACTGTTCACTTCTCTTCTCTTCCCTTTTCCGGATTTAGGACTCGAATACTAAACTCAACACACACACACACACACTGCTCTCGCTGCAAACCAGGCCTGTTTTTATGCCACAATCTGGGCCCGCAATTAGTGGGGATGTCTTCACGAGAATAGGCGTGGTTTAGAACGAGACAGACTGAAAATATCCCTTTCACACCCTTCTAGAAAGTTCTTGAAAAATCCCTCTTTCCTGATTGGTGGATTTACTTGGGCGACAAACTTTGCCAACTTCCCTGCTTCTACATTACTCGCTGTCCGCGACTCTCGCGGGCTCCGGTTTTAATTTATTTCTCTAAAACTTGCGTTCGAGTTTGAGTTACTAGTTTTCCCTTTTCGACAGACCTTATCGTGGTCCGATTTACGCCGGGGTTCCTCGGCTTAGCTGTCGACAAAGATTTTGCGCGTACGCAAAATAGAAGTTGGTCGCCCATTACAACTAAACCCTACGGTCTGGATATTCATTTTCTTTACAAAAGTTAGATATTACCAAGTCTCAATTTTCAATATACTTTTTAACATTCCAGGTGTGTCCGTTTCGAGCGCAGAGCTGAAAATGCGCCGTTTCCGGCACCCTCGATACGTCTTCTGTCTCTTTCTAACAGAGCTTGTAAATATGACTGGCGCGCTGTAGCGTCAGCTCATTATGTTCTCGGCGCTCGTTCCGGACACTCTTCTCCGACTTATGCTGCTTATCCGATGTACAAAACGATCACTTTACATTATCATACGTTCCTTATAGCTAATTAGCACATTAAGATTAACACTACAGCGTCTCTGTCGCAACTTCTAACGCGTCCATTCTCGCACACAATTTATTCACTTAGCACCATTTGGAAGATTTCCGTGGCTGTCCGTAACAGGTGTCCAACAGCCGAATTTCCATAAGCAAGCTCACTGTAACACAAAATAATATAGGATTATTTTCTTAGATTAGCTCATATGGCAGATACACAGGTAATTGAAAGTAATCAAAATTATAATTTTTTCTCTGAGACAGAATGATTGAAATGACTCAGGTTTTAAATTTCATTTATGGTACAAGCTTTTGTTGCCGACTGTACCTTTTCTCACAATCATAAATTACTGGTTGATTTGGTTCAAATGAGCCCAAACACGATGGGTTTATTTTGTGTGGTTTGAGAGTTGCTGTGACCACCTCCTGTCTCCATCATCACATCAGTTTTTCTCATAGTAATATTGCATTGTCATTCGATTTATACATGCATGCAAAATTTCAACTCAATCGGCAACCAGGAAGTGGATAAAATTTATCTTGCAATATTTGATTACAGAAGGACAATGGGATGGATGAAACTAAATAAAAACTTGTGAAATTCACATCATCATGATGGTTCATGAGAATGGGCAAGTCTAGCTTAATTAAATAATAATATCATTCTAGAATAAAATAAACATACTGATTACTTACTTGGAGACTAGTAAGAAGAGAGGCATCTTGATACAAGTATGAGGAATAAACTGTCAAATTTGGAAATGGCTGATGCACTTTTCTTCTGTTTAGATTAAAACATGTATACCAATTGCATAGAATGTCCTAGTAGTTGTCATTTCTTCTCATTATTCAAGTAGACCTGAAAAATAGAACAAAGGAATACTTCATTATAGTAGGAATGGTTAATTATTGAAAATAGAGAATATTTTATGTGGTCGGATGGAGTGATAACAAGAATTGAACAATTTTAACAAAGGGGGCAATTCGCATAATAGTCGCGTTTTATGTTGAACTTACATACATACATGTTATAATTTAACATGAGAATGTTTCATTAGTTTGGCGGGATCTTTGAGAGAATTCTTTATAACATATGATTACATAAAGATGTGTAGTAGACAAATAATATTGATTTATGAGGATAATTATTATTGAATTAAGCAATATCGTATTATGTAGCTCTATAATAAACATACGTATACGAATATTTACTTAGAACTCACCGGGTTTTGAGGGTGGCATGTTTGAATCAGTGTTTCATAAGGGTGATTCATGAAGGTGGGGAACTGTCCCCTAGGGCGACTGTGCTGTCTTGCATAGGATAGGATAATGCACACTTGGTTGCTTTTCAGAAAGTGCACTGTCGACTCTGGTGGATACCAAAATGTATGTAACGGTGGAGTCACTTCATTTCGACTATTTGCTAACGAGCAGTTTCATCACAAATGTTGTCACAATTCACAATAAAAGCTAATGTTAGGAACAATACTCAAATAACGTGGGGCTGAATTAAAAGAAATTGTGTTCTTTAGTCTGTAAACAAACTTTGAAATAACCCAAATTAAGGTTAGATGTTAACATTGACAGCCAGCCAGAACATAGAGTAGCGCGAGAGAAAAAAAAAAGTAGTGTTGATAAAAGGGCTCTCTACACAGTTAATGTCGTGATGAGTAGTGGTGTCAATATTATCGCGCTTTGTATTTTGCTTCAGTTTCGATTGTAATCATGATTCGAGTGTATCACAAGATGGTAGTGACAGTGTAAAAGGTCTCATTAATATTATGACTATCCTGGGTTGTCCACATTTATAGACGGCGTTCAGATTTGGTTGAGTTTCGCTTCAATATTCATCACTATTGATGCGTAACGCGATCATGTAAAGGGCCCTATTGAAAGAAAAAAACAATTTACACCTAATAATGAATGATTTGAGTCACGTTATTAATTGTACGCATAAAGGTATTATTTGATTTTAAAGAAATTATTTAAAAATTTGCGGAGAAAAATGAACGTTTTGAGTGACTGCGATAGTAGTGACCTCTCGTAGCTATTGGGACGATTTGGGTCAATGATTGAATATTGAAGTTGAGTAAGCTTATGGGGTGAGAAGTTTGGTTATACATCAGTAGATGTCACTGGTAATTATTTGAACAATAATTTCCTCTATGGTTTGAATAATTTGGGAGAATATGGAACAAAATTCTTTTTATAAAAGGTTTAATAGGACAAGAGTGCTTAGGGATTTAACTTGATATGGATTATCCAATACTCAGATAAAATTGAGATCTTGCATACTAGAAATGACATCAAAGATATTGAGGTTTTACTACTTTTCAAGCCACTAGTGGTACTTACTCATTTTTGCAACTGGATGAGTTGGCTTAACTTCATACAAGCTATGGGTGGAAAAGGAATTTTAGCATTAGATAGCTAGAATGAGTGAATGAAGAAAGATGGTCTAGTAAAAGCTTTAGGTTAATCATTCAATGGTCATAAATATTTTATAACAAAACTTTGGTAATTGATCTAGCTATAGATATATGCAACATCAAACATAAATTTAAGATAGACCAGAAGGAAGTAAGAATAATAGGTATTTCCATCATAACAAAGGAAGATTCATAAGCCAGGATCAATTTCCACTATTTATTAGTGCTTGTTCAGTTCAGGCCATACAAGGTGCAATGCAGAAGGGTTGGGTTTATTGGGTACTATTTCAAACACCGTGAACAATAAAAGTTTAATGAAAATACAGCATAAGCAGTCCAGTTCATAAAGCTCAAAACAAAAAAAAAAAAAACAGGAAAAAAAACAACACACATTTTTGGTTACTAATTATAGTGGTTTGGGTGCTACATATAGTTTTATAGTGGATAGTGATAGGTTGATATTTATTATGAGAATATGGGCTTTGCCGGAAAGCAGGAGTACACATAGGAGTAAGCGGGCTTATTTGGTGTGATGTTGTTCGGGCTTCCGGGATCTTGTTATTTTTGCCTTTTCATTCATTCTGTAACATAAAATAGATATGATAAGTTAGCTGAATAAGTGTATATAATGTAAGGACATAGCTAGTAATATTACATTTTTTTTTATGATTAATATGCCTAGAGAAGGAACGAAATTTATTTTCGAACGATAGTTTGGAGATAGTTTGTATGATGATCTAATAATTATATTAAATAGTGAAGTGAATTGAGGTTTCATAAGACTATATAGGATTTAGTTTTACATTTTTCATGGTAAGATTGGGACTCAAGTATGTATGTATGGACAATAAGTGAAGTTTGGGGGTAAGTTGGCCCAGGGACATTTTTTCTTGTTCAAGAAATGTATAAAATATGACCATTTGCTTGTGTTGATAATGACAAACATACAAAAAGGGGGAATGGAAGGGAAAAGTTTAATATATGGGACTTCTTTTGACAAAATGTTAGATATTTAAAATCAAAGAAGGCAATACTCACTGTTTAATGGATTATGCTTGCTCAGCGTTGTACGTTGTAGTTTCACCATTCAAATATTGTTTTCTTCGGCTGGGAATTTGTTTTACTGTAATGAAGGTTATGTTTATTAGTTTAAGACAGTGTGTACAATGGGTGTTTATATATTGAGTTCATTAATTAGCATGATTTAGTAGTGAAAACTACACAGCTTTTAGTTTCATTCGACTAGAATAAGAAGTAAATCAGTGACATTTATGGGGTCGACAGACTTAGGAGATGTGTTCATGAATAAAAGCTTAGGTAACTTACATAGATTCTTCAGTATGGAGAGATTCGAGGGTGGGTCTCTGAAGTTGTAACACCACTTTATAGACAAACAAAAGACTTCAGTTAGGGCCGTAATTGCTTGAGTTTTCGAAGAATTGTAAATAAATTTCGTCATATTTACGAAAGGTTACTCTGCAAAGGCAAAATATAAAAGGGAATTAGATTATTATGGTATGTTAGTTTAGTAGGCAGCTCTGATCACAGCTTCACTCGGGCAGTACTTGCATTTACAACACAGTACGGATTAGCGCGACTTAACTAGTATAATCGTTAAGGCTTTATCTTGGGGCACGCTCATGTTACATAAACATAAGTCGCTAGGGTATTTGCGAACAAATAATTCATATGGGATAATGACATTTAAAAACAAGGAGAACAATTACTCACCTGCAGTATTTCCGTTTGTTTTTCTTTCATTCGATCACAGATTGTTTACATTTCAATTACATGATAAGGAAGTAGGCATAACGAAGGTTTTGATAAATGTTTTGATAAATTTTCTAATTGCGTCGTTCGATTCGGCGGCGTTCATTGACGTTGACAGTGACACTGACATGACAGTACAGTAGAACGTATTGGTTGACAGTTGGCAGTGACACCACATTTACACAGTCGTGTTTGTGATTCACCTCGCGATTCACGCTTACACATTCGCGGTATAATAAAAATAAGGAACAATTTTATAATAGGTTTTCGAACGAATGTGAGAAGAATAAATATTTACTAGTTGCGACTTGTGATATTTAGTTATCATGGGAAAACAATGCGTTTTATTTTGTACTATAAGGTTAAATAAAGTGTGTAAGTTCGAATTGGACCCTAAAGTGCTATAATATGGGGAAGCGTTTACAGAAATATGTGTCCGAAGTGCACATAGGAATACATTGACGATAATGTCATAAGGAACGGGACGTTAGTTGAGTAAAACGTAGGAGGGTCGACAGAGGGAGGAAGGTAGTTGTTGACCTTTTCTGGGATTAAACGTTGTGTAAAATAGTTTGATTTTATAGGTAACTATTTTATTTACGTATAAATTCAAGAGATAGACATAAATTATCAAGGGGTGAAGACTTATTTTTCGGTTCCAGTCAGCGGATATTTGAGCGCGCCATGTAAAAGAGGCTTAAAGATATATACAATGGAATGACAAGTGACAATCATTTAGTCTTTAGCTGGGTTTTCGCTCGCGAATCAAAGTAAACAAACATATCTAGTTTGGCAAATAATTAGCGGGAATAGTGAAATTGAGGGCGGTGGGGTTGTTTAAAGTGCATTTAAAATCAAGTGAAGTGTGTCAGTGAGGTGATTTAATGTGCAACGCAGGAAGTAACGGAGTAGATTAGTTGGAGTCTGAAGTGTGAATTGGAGGATATAAGGTATTATTAATATTATTTCATTTTGATAAGAACAGTGATCTAGACTTGCGGGTAAATAATTTAGCTTAATTGGATGGGTGCATTGTAAGTGTCGAGGTTAGTTTTCATAGCGGTAAACGACGGGGTTAGGTATGAATAGATTAGATTTATTTCATGATATAAATTGCTATACAAATGTTCCTATGTCAAGATCGTAAGGATTTGCGTCACAATTGTCGAACACATATACAAGTAATAATTCAAATTTTCAAATACAAACAAACAAATTATCTGTTCGTATCTCCCAGTGACTACTGTGATAGTCAAAATTTTAATTAAAATCGAAAATAAACAATATTGATATATTCAAACGTCAAACAATTCTTATTAACCTACGATAAAAGGAACAGATAACCTACGAAAAAATAAATAAAGTGATGTTAAATTAATTAAGTTCAAGTAAATGCCAATTCCATAAATTCCTTAGTTGAAAATATTGGTGTGTCCAATAAAAGGTTTAAGCGCAGTGAAGTGTCCGGTGAATTTTATAAAATTGCGAGTTTAAAGAACTAAGGATTTTTATTAGTTTAATTTCAAGTTTCGGGGGAATTAACATGCGGATAGGGACGTAGGAAATAATTAAAATTCGAGAGGGAAATATTTTATGCAAACAGGGTTGTATTCCACTTGTTTTACTTACAAAATATATATGTAAATTTGTATAGATTTCCTTCGGTATATCCGCGATTGTAAAGGTTGGAGTTATAGCTAGGAATAGTATGCAGAGAAGCAAGGGGAGATCGGGGGTGTTTTGGTGGGAAATTTTTAAATTTTGTTTTACAAAGGTATAGGAGGGATTGTATACTTATGATATTATTTTCTCAGTGAGGTATATTATTAATGGTTCAAGTAACTTGTGGCAGGGAATAAAGAGATATGACTTGGGAAGAGCAACTTTTATGTTGTGGTTTGTATCTACGGGATTCCATTTGTCTGGTAGCGGCTGGGCGTTAAGGATTAGGGTCAAAGAATGATTGGAATGTATTGGCATGGGATGAAGTATGAGTCGACATAAGAGGGATGAGTGTTAGATAGTCAATGAATGTGTTGTGAGTGATATGAATGAGTCGCTTCCAGTCGGATGGGATTTACGGTACGACCTAGATCTATTGCTAATTGGTTCCTTCAACCAAACACAATATTATGAAGTCACAGTTATAGGTGGTAGGTTAAAGCCAAAGTTTGGCGAGGTCCTTAAGAGACTGACTGTGACAGGCATCAGACTATACATGGTGTGTTAGGATTTACACAACTCAATTTGTGCGGGATGATCGATGATGTTGAACATATATTGTCAACAGCTATGATTGCTATTATACATATAACACAATTCTAATAGCACTTCATAAATTTATGATTGGTGGTTTTAACAGGTGGAAATAACGTATATTGTCAACAGCTATGATGGCTATTATACATAAATATAACACAATACTAATAGCATTTCATAAATTTATGGTTCATGTTTTAATAGGAGGAAAGGGGCACAGAATAATGGTTGAGTGGGAGAATTATAAGTACTATTATACATATAACACAACTCTAATAGTACTTCATACAAAATGAGGGAGTTGGGGAGATTTCAAGTGGGATTTTAAGTTATGTTCTTTTCATTAAAGCAAACTTCAACAAATGGCCATGTAAATTGCCTCTGTTGGGGTTTCCAATTTCTAGTCTATCATTCCGTTCAAAGGGAGACACACTCCGAAGGGTTGGTCTGCAGTGTCTGGGCAGCGGGATTGGATCTGGCTTCAATTCTGGTTTATGAACGCTTCGGTACTTCTACCAAACACTTTTCTGGATTGTCTGAGTAGACTATGTGGGGTTCAGTTATGGGGAGGACAATGTTTCCCAGAAAACGCCTGTCGAACAATGTGACTCTAGTTTTCGGGCTGAAGACCCCTAGTCTGGACGGTAGGTCCTATCGGAGTCACGCCCGGTATCTCTAACGAAACAGAAAACCTGAGGAAAAAGTTGTCATGGATTATTGTTGAGGTATAATGATTCAATCGCTGTTGCCTGGGTGCCAAAGTCTATCGCCTTTGGTTTAAATATTCACCACACTAAAACCACTCTCCTGGAGGAATTGACATATCAATGGGTCGAAACTTTTCAAGTCTTTAGTTAATGGTATAATGTTTGTTAAAATTTTTTTTTGGTAACTCCGTTAGATGAAGGGTTGGGAGATGACTTCTACAGACGATATCTGAGAGATCTCATCTTTCAAATTCATCTGGGGGTAGACTGTCACGTGACGCAGGTACCTGTCTGCCACGTTCAATACTAAAGTAATTTCGATTAAAGTTTCGACTAAGCTTTTCACTGAAGCTTAGAGTGAAGTTGGTAGTACATGTAAGTTGGGTTGGAAAACACTAATGAAAATATACCTAGCTGTAACTCTAACCATGAAAAACTTAATATTCGACCTTATTACTATGAGACAGGGACGGGTATGAAAATAATGTTCCGGCCGCGCTTGGGGAGATATTGTAAAATCTTAAAGACTATCTGGGTTTTATGTTTGCCTAGTAACTAGACGGCTAAAACAGCGAGTAAATCCTCAGAGCTGACGTAGGTATTGTAGCGAACAAACTTCAACCTTATTATCAATGGAGATCGTCATCGTTAGGTGGTGCGAGTGAGCGGAACAGGAGACACGCATCCCTTTCTCTTAATCGTAATGGCGTCGGTACGCGGACTAATGCAAGCGCACAACTACATACAAGTAAATATTATTCACTATTGAAAGACAAAGACAACGTGCGAGGACAATACATCAAACGACTATCGACCTTATGAGTAGCGACGAAGGGTAGGAAGCCGCAGATTATACGTCGCTCGACACTAAAATATTAATTGTCAAAGGCTTCTCACGGTTATGCGTCCCTGGTACGTTGATGTCCCAAACCACGATATAATGGCAGGCGGGTCAAGAACGCTGGTTTATACAAGGATTTATACTGCAAGGGATAGGGATAATGTATGCATAGTTCAAAATATGTTGGGCGTTTGAGTACATACGGTCTCTCTGAACGAGCGAAGTGGCCGAAAACTCCGGAAATCCCGACTATCTCAAGTATCGGGTATTGTCGACTTAGTGCCTATGGGGCTAAAGTCGTCATTCTCCTAACAATACACGTTCAACTGGTTTCACCCACACAATGAAAAACGCCGGGTTAACCAGGAGTCTCACAACACGCGAGTTTCGCAAGTGACGCGGAAATAGGCTTTATCGTCAAAGAGAACCATAGGCATAGTATCGAAAGTTGTGCGAGAGTCTCACGTCTCGCGTATTACGCACATTTAGGGTATATAAACAAGTAACAAGGCGGGGAGCGGACTCATTCTATTCTCATCGTTGGCTGTTGACGGACGCTGGTTTTTGGGCATACACCTTTCCGGTGAGGTTTAATTTTTGTTGGGCCGGGATCTTGACGCCACGCCGTAGTGCGCGGTTGGGCAGATAGATTCTGGCCATGGGAATATTTTAGTTTGTTTTATTTCGTGGGGAAATTGACGCGTTTGTGTGGCCGAGGTTTCGTCGCTAAGCTAATGCATAGCCGGGAAACCTACGCTACTACTGTTAATGTGTTACGTTTTCTTTGGTTTAATATCAAGTTGTTCTATTATAATTTAAGCCAGCTAGTCAACTGGGCGACAGTTGCCCAACAAGTTGGACAGTAGCCTAGCGGTGGTAAACGCTGTGCAGCTTGGAGCTATGTTAGTTCCGGGTCTGTGGGTGGCTCGGCGTTACTTCTTTAACAACATAAGTAACGAACTATCCCACACGTCTTCTCGGTGTCCAGCTGACGATCTGAAGCATGGCTGGCACGATTGAACGCTCAGCACAGGAGGTTACTCCGCTTGCGGAAGTCGTCAGTATCCGGGGAGACGGTCTTGTTAAATATATTTATATATCCAATTTATATACACAATAGGGAGTTCTACTAACACCGCCAAGCTCTCGAGCGTGTTGGGGGGAACGCACAACACACAGGTGTGTCAGGTTTCTAAATCCTAGCTTCGCCGGCTAGACTTTACAGCTTAAAGTAGGGACTTCACGGCTTTATTCGGAACTAAAACCAGATTCTGGGATTAGTTGCGAATAATGCAGAGTAGGGCCGAGAAGGGGTAGTGCTAGGTTAAATTCATACACAGGGATAATATTAGGCACCTAGGATGGGTAATATTTCTGTAAGTGAAGTGTTTTATTTCCAGGATCACAGTAGGGATTCTTTAGTGTTTGTAGTGTTCCAGTCGCAGAATAGTTAGAGCATCGATGGCAGAGAACAAAGTGTCTTCAGTATACGTGTGTAAAAGTGTTAAGTGAATAGTGAGATCAGTGGATTCTTAAGCTGCTAGTCTTCAGGTATTTAGCATAGGCCTGACAGGGACCTAGTTACGGTGAGGCTGAGAATGCCGATCCTAGTGTGGTATATTTAAAGTGATCAGTGTACGTTGTGAATAGGAGGTGGGCATATACCCAGAGTATTGGGACATGTCTACTAGGGACTGATGTCTAGCAGAGCCGTACATCAGACGTTTTCCACAATGGGTAGCTGAACGCTCATGACGTGGTTAACTCGTTTTCTAATAAGGGGAATTCGGTGGGCTACGTGTTACGGTTCGGCATTTTTGGCTTCAACGGGAGCTAGGCGTGCTAGTGATAGGGCTTAGAGCCGCTAGGAGTGATAGGGTTAATAAGGCATCAGCGCCTTCAGTGGTAGTGTAGACTAGAGATGCCCGCGAGCATCTGAGTGGCCGAGCAAAACAGCTTACCCTGTTTTGCGAAGCTAGATTAATTAGATCGTTGTAGAATATGACCAAACCCCACCCTCTTGGGCTTGCTGACAGTGACAGTAGCTAAAATGGCACGTCACAACATATATATATGACCAAGGATAACTTTAGCTAGAATAGGGTAGTCAGAGTGTAGTGCTTAGACTAGCAGGTATCCTTGGCTTAGGAATTTCAAAGTGCTGTGGTGGGAGATTTGCCCTCCTTCGACAACACGCCCCGTCAGCAGGTGCCAAAAAGCGGTCTTATCAGGTATGGTTGGGGTTAAATTAATAAAACAAATATAAAACCTTATTTCCAAGCGCTAGAGCCTATAGGAGCAGCTAGGTGAGAAGTCGGTTAGTTGAGCTACGTAACGCTCTAAGTTTTACATTAATAGGACCATTACATCGACTAGGACAGGCAGAGTAATCTCTAGGCTCCTCTCAAATAGACTAGTCCTCAGTAAAACCTTATTAGAATTAGTTTCAAGCGTGTACTTTAATGATACAAGCTGCCAGCGCAGCCCAATCTTAGTTAGGTGGCGTTTAGGTCAACTGAGTAGCGATGTGTGTAAGGATAGATTAGATCGCGAATATTAGAAGAGATGAAGAGTCCAACGATCCTACCAGCTTCACATTAAAGTTCAGGGGTTGCTTACGGTTCACAACACTAATAGGGTTCTACCATAGACGATCACAAGGCCAAATCATTTTCATAAAGCTCGTTTTTCTCAAAGCGACTTCAGTAAAGTTTAGTCTAGTTTTCACGGGGTGCGGTAGCTTAGTGGGGTTGCAGGGGCATTTAGCAGAGGGGGTTAATATTGAGAGGGGCGTACGTTACAATGTGTTTGTCCCTTTCTCAGTAAAACAAACACAAAATTTCAGTGACACTTTAGCTTATGTTTGGTGAACGTTAAGTAAGGCGAGAATGGCGTAGACATCAATACTTTTACAACTACCCATTCCTAGCTAGCACTATAGCTTATACATATAGTCACGTTATATGACCGGAATATAATAATAATTTATACCAAAAAAAACTGACACCAATTTTGTACTTGCTATGCCACAATTTGTGGTTTCAGTGAGCCAATGCTTGGTTACCTACAGAAAATACCGAAATCGGCATAGGCGTGCCTATCAAATTCGAGGAGTTCCCTCGATTCCTCCTAGATCGGCTAGATCCGATCACCAGACCTTCACCAAATTTATATGAGACCATGCAATGTCGGGGTAAGTGAAAGAATTATCAAAATCGGCCAACGTGGTCAAGAGTTATCGGGGAACATACATAAAAAAAATAAAACAAAAAAAACCGGCCAAGTGCGAGTCGGACTCGCGCACGAAAGTTTCCGTACCAGAAAAAAAACGCCAACAACTACTCTGTTGTATGAGAGCCCCCCTTAATTATTATTATTATTTTGATTTTAGTATTTGCTATTGTAGCCACAATATAAAATACATAATCTGTGCAAATTTCAACTGTCTAGCTATTACGGTTCTTGAGATCTAGCTCGGCGAGTGGTAGCCATGAAAAAGGGCTAAAATATCACGTTTTTTGTACGGGAGCCCCCTTAATTATTATTATTATTTTGTTTTTAGTATTTGTTGTTATAGCGGCAACAGAAATACACAATCTGTGAAAATTTCAACTGTCTAGCTATTACGGTTCTTGAGATGACGAGATACAGCCTGGTGACAGACGGACGGGCGGAAGTCTTAGTAATAGGGTCCCGTTTTTACCCTTTGGGTACGGAACCCTAAAAAAGAACAAGCAAACATGCAGACGAACTGAGTACCTCCTTCCTTCTATTGAAGTCGGTAAAAAGACATTTTCTCAAACATTTTGTACGAAACGAGTTGGGAGTGGGACGAAGTTCGCCGAGACATCTATTTTATTATATAAATCTCTGAATTGATGTTATTTATGTCTTAATTCTAAGGTTTCTGTGCATTATCTCACGTGCACTATAACGAGTGCTTAAACACAGGTTTCGTGCTGGTTTACAATTAGACGTTCAAACTAGAAACGGTAAGTTAATTAGTTAACAGGTTTCGTTGATAAATTGAGATAAATATAGACCACAGATAATATAATACTTTAAGTACTAGTCCGAGATTTAAATTAAGATATTCGTGTCAGGTTAATGTTTGTCCACTAGAACTTTTAAATATACCTTGCATTTATAATCTTCCATAAAAAAAGGTTTTTGAGAAGTTATATAGGTAAGACTTTTAAGATATCAATCAACACATGGTGTACAATCGATATAGATTACAGAAATTGATCTTTTAGGATCTGAGGAGTAATAAATTCTAAAAATGACATAGATAAACCTTACGTGCTTAGGTACTTTTACTGATATGCTATACTTTACGTAGGTAGATTTTTTAAATTTGACTGTAGATTGGAGTCAGTCAAGAACTTGGTCTACCAATTTTCGACTCTATGATATTCCTGCTCCTTCCTTTATCTACACTTGCGAGCAGATTAAAAATCCTACAATTTTCTGAATTTAAAAGGCTTCTGACTTAGGCATGGTTCTAATTGAAGAAACCCTTGTAGCGCATAATACTCTGTAATACTAGATAATAGGGGTCGTAAGCTTCTTAAGGTTTAGTTCAGTGAACCTTATCTAAGCATGGGCCTATACCTATTAAAACTTTGTAGTCCTCAGGGAAACCGAATAAGCACAAATTTGTAACAAAAATAGTTATGTTTAATTTATCAACAAGAAAAAAATTATAGAAATATTAAAATATCGCCCTAGAACTGTAGAAATGTTTTTTTTTTTTTGGAATTTTCGACATTTGGTTTCGCTCAAATATTCTGTCGTTGAAGATACATAGACAGAATTTTTGATCGCTCTAATAAAATGTGTCACCCTAAGTTTTCATCCCCCGCCTAAATTTGTTTTTTTTCTCATATCTTTGATGTTTTTGTTTTGTCCATTTGCTGACGAAGTCTCAGCACGTACTTCTATCGTAAAGAGGGTCGCACCCCTGTTCGGTGTAAAGATATCTTACTTTATTATTGTTAGGTCTTGAAGTTTGGAAAAACAGTACTTTACAAAGATTTAGTACCTATAAACCTCGTCAGTTCTTTGATAAATTTATCTGAGATCCCAATTCAAAGGCGTTGAAAATGAGTTATCATTTTTATTTATACTACCACGGTGGCAAACTAGCTTACGGGCTGCCTGATGGTAAGCAGACACCGTAGCCTATGGACACTTGCGACTCCAGACGAATCACAAATACAAAAATTCAAAGCTTGAAGCTAGAGACATATGCAGGTCCCTCACTCCCAACACAGCGCATACGCAGGGTAGGGTCAGCAACGCATTTGTGATTCGCCTCAGGAGCTCTGGCAATATATCAGCCTAAGGACGTCCACTGCTGGACATAGGCCTCCCCTAAAGAGTGCCACAATAACGGATCATGCACCACCCGCATTCAGCGGACTTCCAAATGTTCACGTTCAGGGGTCGGAAATTTTAATGCTCATTTACCTACACCTGGCAAAATATGGAGTCGGATTTTTATAAATATTATTTCTATGATTATCTCATAGTTTAAATTTCCAGCGTAAACTTAAATAGTAGCTAGTTTTCGTTATTTTATATTTAAGATTAAATTTTTGCGAATTTGCGCCTGAAACTTTGTTAGTTGAATGATTTACAGAAGAATTTAATAATACTTTGTGGCTTTAATACATAGAAATTAACTTATAATATATGTATAATGTATAATGGCGTGCCCTGTTTATTTTAAAATCCCGTGAGTTATATTACCTAATAAATAAAAAACCACCCATGTGCGAGTCGGACTCGCGCACCGAGGGTTCCGTAAAAAATATATTTATTATGTCACGTAACTAAAAATTTACGGTTCTCGCAATTTTTCCTTTATCTGTGCTATTAGACGTTAATTCGTACCAAATTTCAAGATTCTGAGTTCACGGGAGGTACTCTGTAGGTTTTGATTCCCTTGCGAGTGTTGAAAATTTGCGGCATAAACGGCTGTATCTTTTGATTGCGTTGGCTTAGAAGTTTGATTTCTTCACAGCTCCAAGGGACAGTAAGTTTGAGTCATCATCCTCCTAGCGTTATTCCCAGTACAGTTGCATCCTGAAGAATGCCTGGGGTCCGCTACCTAATCCCAAGAATTGGCGTAGGCACTAGTTTTTACGGAAGCGACTGCCATCTGACCTTCCAACCCGAGGGGGAAACCGACCTTATTGGGAATAGGCTTGTCAAGTGAGTGGGCAACTTGACTGTTAGAAGTTCTCAAGCCGCCCGGAGGCCTCTAACTTGGCTTAACGACTGCTATCAAAGACAGCAACCGGGATCAACGGCTTAACGTGCCTTCCAAAGCACGGGAGCGCTCAGTTAGTAACCACTCAAAGCGGTCACCCATCCAAGGACTGACCTCGCCCGACATTGCTTAATCTCGCATACCGCACGCACTACGCGGGTGCCACTGGGCCACGACAGTAAGCTTGAGTATTTGATATAAATTCCAGCTTGATACCTCCATGCGTTCCTGAGATAAAGGGTCTTGACAGACAGACGGTGTACCCTGGACAGACGGACGGACAGCAAAGTGATCCTATAAGGGTTTCGCTTTTTCTTTTCGAGGTACGGAACCCTAAAAATAAGTTGACACGTTTTTACCCAAATGCGGCCCATGGAGGATTACATGTTTTGAATGTGTGTAGTAAAAACAGCGAATTTATAATAGCTTTCAATTACATAATACTTTGTACATTTATACATTTTCGTTATTAACCACCGATTCGTAGAAAATGATCGGACCACGTACAGTTTCCACGTTTCCAATAGCGGCTAATGAGTATGGAAGTGCTATTTCCGTACACTAATAGCTTGTGAAAGGTCACGACTTTGCGGGCAAATATCGTAAACCGACCGATTGTGGTTGATAGTGCACTGTGACATGGCCTGCGCCCTTTATTTTATCAAATTAGGGTTCATACTAGAATTGTACATAGGAATAATGAGACTTTCTCATGTCTCCTTCATGTACAACTTTTTTTGCGCGCAGAAAAGCAGGTACTCGGGGAATGACTGGGTTATGTGGTATTTCTATCCACTAAAACACCACGCTAACCGCCATATGCGCTTGAATGCGGAGGACTCCAGGTTCTCAGTACTGAACGCACTGACCCCCCCCCCCTCGCATTTTACTCCTTTTTGCTCTTATTATTAACGTCACCTTCCCTGGGGTTGGTAGGAGCGCTCGTGGCCCAGCGGCACCCGCGTATCGTGTGCGGTATGCGAGGTTAAGCTATGTCGGCCTAGGTCAACTCTTGGATGAGTGACCGCTTTGAGTGGTTACTTACTGAGCGCTTCCGTGCTTTGAAAGGCACGTTGAGACGTTGATCCCGGCTGCTGTCATCAGCAGTCGGCTTGAGAACTTCTAATAGTCAAGTTGCCCACTCAATCGACAAGGGGGATCGAAGTTGCACCACGTCCGTAGGGAGTACCCACCGTTGCCCTACATGTAACATGTAACCCCTGGGTGGTGCTAAAAGTGCATCAAACTGGCAACCGTGCTGTCTTCTCGATCTGGTGGTCCGTTGGTTCAAAAAATTGCCATATACGATAAATAAACAAGTAAATTTTTAACAAGCAAACACCGACTCCAAACTTTGCCAGACCCCATCCTCTTGGTAATTTGAGTACCTTATTTTTTGCCTTACCCCATCCTCTTGGTTCATAATTTGAGGAGTTCCTTCGATTTTTCCAAGATCCCGTCATCAGATCCAGACTTGGTGACAATGGGACCAACTAGAAAACACACCCTTACAAACAAAAAACGAATTTTTGAAATCGGTCCACTAGGCTCCGAGTAATCCGAATAAAAAAGTAATCTAGTCTTAGCAACAACCTAGTCTTACTTACATATGGATAGGTATTATGTTTTCATCAGTGGTTTTCTCCTAAAACAATTTAAATCAATAAAAGCCGGCCTTGTCAGCCAGTACGTTAGTATTTCGTTTTCAGTTTCATTACTGCCGCAGAATTGCGTGCGCGTGACTATTTGTAGTCAAAACTTTACTTGACGTGAGACATCAATGAAAATAACGGTTGTCAAAGACTGGCAAGCAAATATTATACCTAACTTACTAAGAATAGAGTTGAGATTAATTTGGAAGTGATTGTTGTATTCAATACGATGGCACGAATAGTCTAAAGTCACGATTGAGATAGTCTTATTAATCTTATTATAGCACGCCGTGACAAATGTTTTGATAAAATGAAAAGAGTGCTGATAACGGTTATGTAATAAAGTTATTTTAAAATACTTATTTGGAATTAAATTACCTTACGTACGGCTGGCTACCATCCTTACCTGGTCGATATTCCGCTAATTCGAACCAAGCGCTTTGCATCTTCTTTTATAATGCGCACTTCTAAGGTTTGGAATTCTCTGCCGGCGTCTGTATTTCCGAGTTCATATAACCTAGACCTTTTTAAGGCACGAGTGAATAGGCGTCTTCTGGGTGAGCTCGCTTCATCGTCGGCCTCATCTTTGCCCCCCGGGGCCCGGCTAGATGCTGGCCAAGAGCAAACCCATTTTTAATTAAAAACAAAACGTGTTATTACATCCATGTTCGCACTGGTTAGATTTTACGTACATCTTGTAAATAACATGTTTGTAAACGATTATTATAATGATTATAATCTGTATGATCTCAGTAATCTTATCAATGTATCCCTAGACAGGTTATTAGACAAATAGCTTTATGCACGCTTCAACATAATGGCATTGCACGTGTGTATTTCTTTATCTTGTCTCATGCATTTTATACTTTATCTTATCTGCTTTGCGTGTTTCCACTTGAGACCTTCACAAAGCTACATCTAACTGTAAGGTCTGTGTGAGAACTTGAGAAGAGTGGGAGTATAAAATTAAAAGTTGACTGTACACCTAAGATTATAATCCGTTTTACTGAGACTACCAAATTATGGACGATTCACATCAAACGGCCAGAGTCGGCGCGCACCCCACTAAAGTCATAGGAATTCGTACCCTCCATACAGAAGTTAGATTTCATATTTGAATGGGTTGCGAGCAGCCGTTCGGCTGCCGCCGGCTCTGCCGCTGCCATTTCGATACGAAGTCTAGCCTCTGTATGGAGGATTCGATTTCCTTTGACTCTGGTGGTGTGCGCGCCGACTTCGGCCGTTTGGCAAGAATCGTCCATTAGGCACTGGCCCACCGCCGGCGAGTAAGCGATAAGCTCATACAAAAATACTCGCTTCTCGCCCGCTCGCCCACTCGTTCTAGTATTATATTCTACTCGTTTATCGCTCGTCTCCGGCGGTGGAACCAGTGCCTTAGGGGCCTTCGGGTGGCTCGAGAACTTCTAACAGTCAAGTTGCCCACTCACTTGACAAGCCTAAGCCTAAGCCAGTAAGGTCTAGTTTACCCCTTGGGTTGGAAAGTCAGATGGCAGTCGCTTTCGTAAAAACTAATGCCTACGCCAATTCTTGGGATTAGGTAGCGGACCCCGGGCAGGATGCAACTGTACGGGAATAAGGATGATGGTGATGATATGAGACTGATGGCCAACCGGGAACCAAAAATAAAGTTCGTTCGTGTGTCTGTTCTCGAATATGTAAATTGCAAGAGGAAGTAGTGGGACAGAGAGGGAGATGCATGAACGCACTTTGCGTTCGCGGTAGGCCCATTGCCACAATTTGAAAATAAATACATAGAAATCTACGACGGCGCATTGTATGATTGTATAAATCAAGATTGAAATTGGTAGTGGTAGTCGTTGATTCAACGAACTAGTTGTAAAACGTTTTTCGTTCGTCAACGAACGAAACGTTTTGTTTAACCTTTAACTGACGTGGTATACGTCTCACAGACGTCATGACTATATTTTGAACTTTGTCACCGTGACAGAAAGTGTTACTTTGACAGTGCTCTAAGCACATCGCCAGTTAAAGGTTAACAGACTCAACTATATAGTTGACGACTTTAACGTACAAACTTAATCGAAATGGAACGCTAAGCTAAAGCCCTTAATATTTTCCCCCTTACTCAAAATGTATCAAATGCCTTTTTCTCGTCAGTTAAAGCAAAAACTTAGTTGACGAAATTAACTAGTTTTTTTAACTAGTTGACGTTTTCTAAGTTAACGTTTCGTTTCATTGAAGCGAAAACCTTCAACGACCCACCACTAGAAATGGGTTTAGTGCTCAGAGATCAATGAGATCATCATCATTAGCCTATACAGGCTGGAAATCATTTAAAGGCCCTGAAGGGAAACTACTTTCAACGTTTAGATAGCTCAATTTGCTGTTTTTTTTTACAAAAATCTGTAAATACAGTTTTATTGCTTAAGAGAAATTTAAAAACATATTTCTTTTCAGCAAATTGAGCTATCTCAACATTTTAAGGTTATTTCTCTCCAGGGCCCATAAATAATTTCCACCCTGCTGATGCGGCTGATGATGAAGATCGTATTTATCTGAGCACAAAACCAATTCAATTCATATTGTGCGCTACTTGAACAGAACCTCTTATTTACATATATGGTAGCATACCACTTAAAGCACAGAACAGTTAGTGGGTTAACAAGATTCGCCACTATAATGGTCCTAAATAAGGCAGACACAGTTATGCGAGATGACGTGCCAAATGTCGGCAACAATGCGCCTGCGCCGCTCGATGTTCTGATGGTTTATTCATCGAGGCAGGTTACGCTGCTTTCGACCCGTGTTTTAGCATTATTATTTTTTGAAGTGGATAGTTCTTTGTTGGCAGTTTGTATGAGTTAGCAGTTAGCACTTAGCTGCCGTACTCTCAATGTTTTCAATTTTACTTCCGTTAATATCGCTAGATGGCGGATATAAACGACCTATTCCTCCTACAAAATAAGTGTATACGTACATAAGCTAATATTAAAAATAGAGATAGTTGTAGATCTTATTTCATCGAGTACAAAATATTGATACTATCTATATCCTTGAAATATGCAAGTTTGTGAGGAGGAGCCCCGACGGCTCGAGCATGGTGTCGAAAAGTGCAATTAATATATGTATTTCTATTACCTAACACTGAGACATCAGATAACCGAGAAGATCTCTGTTCGAATTTATGGGATGGATCGGCTAAATATCAGCCTAAGGCGTTGGACGCAATTGAGAAACGTGCCAAGAAGCTCATAGGAAAAGACTCTCTTTGCAATGCGAGACTGCACAGTTTAGAACATCGCCGCAAAGTTGCTAGTCTTTCGGTTTTCTATCGGTTGCATTTCGGGGAGTGTGCTGAGGAACTGCACAGTATAATACCCCCCGCTCCCTTCTACCATCGGACGACCAGGGATACGGCAAGGCGACATCATTTTACGGGGGCAGTTCCACTTCCTCTTTTATTGTGAAAGCAGCGATGCTGTGGAACTCCTTGCCGGAATCCTTGTTCCCTGAAAACTACATCCTCGCGGTCTTCAAGACGAGAGTGAACCGGTTTTTACTAGGTAAGGTAAGCGCGCTCCATCCTAGACAACAATATCGCTTACTATCAGGTGATTTGTGGTTTGTGGTCAAGCGCAAACCTATCCAGAGTAAAAAAAAAACATGGCCGAGGTTAACCCTTGACGAAACGTCGGAATTAAATAATACGACGTAAACTACAATACGAACTAATACAAAAATACTTTATTGTTCACCAAAACAAAATAAACGAACAGTAATTAAATAATAAACCAACGATAGACAATTGGCGGTCTTATCGCTAAGGAGCGATCTCTACCAGACAAACTTTTCAGGTTTACTATTTACGGGTCAAACTACGTTAGACCCGTGAACAGTAAATCTTTCAAAAATCAAAACAAATGAAATAATTCGAAGGAGGGTAGAGCTTGGAACGACCCAATCCCGATCGTTTTTACATCGCCGGCCGGTGTAAACACGCAGGTTAGGAACGTAAACAAAAAAGTTCAATAGTGCTGCGATTCTTTACTTTGTAAACAAATTCTTTGCTTTGTTGAATAAACACCGAGAAATAACATGGAGATGCTTACAACTGTATTTATTTCCTCTACAGTCGAAAACATATTTCATCTGAGCAGAACCGGAATATTATCGGAGGTACAGTGTGTTTAGATATTTTAGATATTTACTCGTACCGTCACATGCTAAGTAACTTTTTTCATCACACTTACTCGTAAAGGATCTTATTTCACCCAGGCGTATACTTAGAGCAGTTATAGCCGATTTACCTCCCAGGAGAGTTATGATTTTCATTCCCGAGGGAGTTAAGAGTTTGCGTGTGATCAGGTTGGTTTAAAAAAATGTACATAGTTGGACACGCTCCACGAGAATACTAATTTGTAATTGATTGAAATATTGAAGCTCCTCTCGCAAGGACGCCCCAGCGATCATGCACTCTAACTGGTTTTCGATTTCATCAATTTAGATTGGTGCTGGAGTTATTTATTTCCCCGCAAATGTGATAAAAAACATTGTGACTAACTCGGGCGTAAGAAAATTACTAACTCGAATCATCAAAAGCGCTCCGCTTTTGGCGTCGAGCTTCTGATAGACTCTCGTTCGCAACTTTCCGCTTACGCCCCTCGTTAAACATTCTACTATTTTTGCCACGCAATGTAATGGAAAACCGCTGCCAGCGGCAGAGGTAGCGGTTTCCCTAATTTATTGCGTGTGACCCCAACTAACCGCAGTGCTGCGCGTCTCGACCTTGCATTGCAATGAACAGATAAAACGCTTTCCGCGTCGCAATTCGTGCAAAGTCGTAGGCCGCCTGTTGTTTACCTCTACTTTTAAGTTTTATACGCTGTAATAATAAGCTATGTAATTTATTGAGGTGTGCAATAAAGTTTTTGTATTGTATTGTAGACCTAGAAGGCTAAAGTAACTGTGTCCGTTGCCTATTCATGCTTAAACCACTAAACCGATAAGATAAAAATTTGGCGTGGAGATACTCGTAGTCCGAGGTCCGTTGGCAGGATAGGAGATATTTAGAAAAAAGATAGGATAGCTGTTATCTCGGAAAAAAGACGGGTGGCGTTTGTAAGGAGGTTCGATATAAAATGAGTTGCACAGAACTATTTATAATTAAGTATTTATGCCTATCTCTATCTTTGAGAGCTAATCGCTTACGGTGATATGGCCATGTTGTGCGGAGGGATGAAGTCAAGTGACAAGAAAGGTATTAGACATGAATGTGGAGCGATGTAGGAGGAGTAGGCCAAGAAAAAGGATGTGAGTGACGTAATGAATGGCGATAGAGAGGTATGTAAGGAATAGATATGCTGCGATGACCCCCAATATATGGTATAAGGGTAGGGAGTACTATTACTTATTCTGTGAAATTGGGCACGCGAATGATGATAATTATGCCCAGCTTGTTTAGTAAACAGGTGTTTACACTAATGTCATTATTAAGTGTCAGTTTCAATAACAGCTCATTAAAAACCGCCATAACGTTATCGCTGGCGTGTTAATTATCGTAAAATAACTGGTTATTATACAACTGTGTTACATTACATTATCAGTAAGTAGAGGGCGTGTAAATACATTGCATGCAGTCGTGTTATGGGTTGTTTGACTCAGTTGGCTTTAGAATTTAGAAAGAAGAAGTTATTTGTTTAGTACGTAAGGAAATCATCCTTTTTTAAATACTGGCATTCATGGAGCACAGATTAAGAGGCCCTGCTCTAGACTTTCACAATGGAAACTCGACATTGTTTCACCCGTCGTCCAACGTCGTCATCAAAACATATGGCTACTTATATTAATTTTGCTTTTCTTTTGTTCTCGAGTTTTCCATTTTTTGCTTGTCTAACTATGACAATTATAATGTCCAAAATACTCTCTTTGGGATTATCCTGACAGAAACTTTCTACGGTCGTAGTTATCACCACCACCACTACATTAGCCGAAAGACGTCCGCTGCTGGAACCCCCCATTTTATCGGGTATGCCATAATCGCCACGCTTGGTATGAGGATTGACGATCGCAGTATCTCCACCGCACTCCAGGGATGCTGCTGCCCATCCCACGGTGATCTTGGTCGTAGTTTTAGCTTAAACATAAAGAAATAACGAGAGTGAATAGGTACTATCTAGGTACGCATGTAACACCCTCGACCTCATGATCACTTACCATCAGGTGAGATAGTGGTCAAAAGCTGAGCTATCTTATATAAAAAAAAAGCTGAGACTCAGAGTACACTCGTTAGAAAGTAGTGTGGTCAGCTCCAGAAAAGATTAAAATGATCAGGAAATATTCAATTAACAATTTTAATGGCTTGGATGCCATTTTTTCATTTCCTTTTCGAGTCACAGTTTTACGAGATGCCAGACGTCAACTGACAATTATTTTTGTCTCAGACATTGAATCACTTCTTTGACAGATGTATTACGGCTACTTGTGAGGCAAGTAGTAAAGAGTAATGCTAATGCCATGGAGTAAATATCTGCCAAAATCAACATGTCATATATACTATTTCAACTTCATTAATTTGTAATATCTTAGCATTTTCTCGTTTATATACCTACTCAATTATTGGCTCAGAGTTTTAAATCTTGCTTTATCTCTTCTCCATTAATGATATTGCTGTTCCCTATAGGGTGTTAAATAGTAATCCTTATACAGGGTGATTCAGGAGACGTGAGCAGGACCAACACTACATACATAGTAAATGGCAATGAATCGTTCACCATTGTATTTAAGTGAGACACCCATACCTTATTCCTGTATTTTAATTTTTGTTAAGTTAAAGTTTAATTCTCTACAATCATGGTCACCCTACAACAACTGGTTTATAAAGATTAAACCTCTAACTGTTATGACAGTACTTTGATTACGAAGAAAGTAAACTGTCACATTGAGTGAGATAAGATATTTCAAAAGTAATCGGACTCAGATGACATTCAGTTTGACACGTATCACTTGACTGAAGTATTCTGATTGTAGAGTGACCATGAATTTCGTAAATATTTTAAAACATTTTGTTTTCAACACCAAAGATAAATGAACGTTAATTTCACTAATATAGTGGCACGAAGCAGTAGCTTATGATCTACTGAATCCGTAGTGTTGATCTTGCTCACGTCTCCCGAATCACCCTGTATAATTACTAGCTGTCCCGGCGAACTTCGATTCGCTTCCGACCTGTTCCATATATATTTTTTCTTTTTCGTAAATTTTACTGACCTATTCTGCTATTCGGAGCTAAGACAAATATCCAAAAAATCGAATATCAGAAATCGGCCCAGCCGTTCTCGATCAATCTGAACTTTCAACCCTAAGACGAAACTAAGCCTAAAATATACATTCGTCTTCATGTTTTAGGATTATTTCATCCACGTGCATTATGTTAACATGACGTCAATATCATCATATTCTAAGATATTCATAGTTAGTTTCATAGTTTATTCATTGCTACCATGCTATTACAAGGTCTTATAAAATTTACTAACAGGTACATCATGGACCCTGATAGGGCATAGCATAGCATAAAACAACATAACATAAATTCTAACCTAATCTAAACGCTATTTTACAACATAACTAAAGGATCACAGTTTGATATTAAAAATTATCGTCTTATTTTCAATAATTTTATACAAGAATGCAAGAATTTATGTCTAAAGCAATGTATGATTTTTTTTCATATCTATAATGCTTAATTTACTATGGTCGTGTGTAAAGATCCGCTACTACTTATACTTTACACACAGCTACGCTGTGACAAAAATAGAAATGATTGATTATACTACATCAATTAATACAAAATAATAAAAAAATTCATTTTATACATCCATTTCGAATACATATCATATAGATATTCATATTCATAGCTATAGTTTGTCTATACGTATTATATATAAGGAGTGGGGTTTTCTTCAAATTGCACGCTCTATATCAGATATCATTATAGTTATAGCGTATACTATGTCTTAAAAATAATTGAACGAGAGCGCGGATAATCCAATGATACCCTATATCTCAAGGCTGGATCAATTGCCGTTGCATTTAGTATTTTAAATTTAATGGGCCAGCATGCTAATTGGGATTACCATTCCAGTCGACGCATGCTAAATAAGAAGCTGTTTACGCATGCGTTCGTTGATTATAAATGCGTATCTTTACCGTTGTAATTTCTTATTGAAACCTTTGTTTATCATCAGTGTTATCTTAAATAGAACTGCATCATCATTCGCGTGCCCTTTTCCCATTTACTTTTGGTCGGCGCGGCATGTTTTTTCTTCCATACCTCTCTATCGGCCGTCATCTCGTCACTGACATCCTTCCCCTTCATACGGTCTCACACGCAAGAACTGCATGTTTTACTTATATTCAAGTAGAAAAAGGACGGCGCTGACCCGAAAAGAAATAAAAACAAGGATGATTTGAATATTTATTTTCCTAAAATTACCTATTATTTTAGCAATAAAAATTGAAATTCTCAGCCCGCGAGACTAGCAGCAGCAATTGGATTCGTCTAAAAGCCTTTACTATATTTTCCATAAAGCTTGGGCATTGCTTGCACTGCAAGCGGACTACATACCTACCTATACTTGTTACAGATTTTTAGAGTTTAAGTTCTGTTAGACATAAGCATACAGCTGTGAAAGTATTTAGAAAATTAACGTTTTTATTCTTCATGTTGTCTTTGCCTTGTTTTAGTTGTAATTATATTGTTTGCGATTATTTAGGTACAATATTAAAAGATTGGTTCGTTCTAAACTTTGCTCCATATTTAATTAAACTAACCGTTGCGTAAAAATGCTTTGATAGTTCACATTCATTAAGAGTCATTAGTTTCGTCTGATTTGCCGTTTCACTGTCAGCTGTTAATGATCATTACGTAAGCAGCAGTCACATTTACATACTGCAGTTATCGCAAGACTGTGTCACTGTCAACTGTGAGTGTAGTGAGTGTGTTGATTTATTTTCTAAACTGAATAAAATCATCATAAATTGAACTAAGTGCAAGGTGAACAAGTTAAGAAACGAAGCTGGGACGATTGTCTTACATTTTTGTGATGGATGGAAGCACCCTCGAAAATCCTACAATTTGCCGTATTGAAAGCAACCTTTTCTGTCCTTTACATGCTAAAATTGGACAGAGTCAAAAAAAAATTACCTTACCCTACCAAAAAATCGTAGTACATCCCAAAGGATCCTCAACTCAACTCAAGATAGTAAGTAATTTTGATAGCCTATTTAGAGGTCTCACTGGGGGGCTAGGGCCCCCCTCTTTTCTTCCACTCGACCCTATTGCTTGCGCGCTCCCGCCAATCCGAGCGGTATGCGTTCAAGTAGTCCGGCCATGTCCTTTTCGGTCTGCCTCTGCTCCGGTAGCCGACTCGAGGGGTGCACTGCTTACTTATTTTGGCCCATCTTTCCGGATGTACACGGCAGACATATCCAGCCCGTCCCACTTCAGTTTGGCGTTCTTGACACCCATAATTACAACTCGTATTTTGTCTGCTCAGTAAGTGTCAAATTTAGTTTTGGCGGCAAAGCTAAAGTTGACACTTATGTCTATGAAGAATTTACAAGCCAGTAGGTAAACAATAAATTGTGATAACTTAGGAATTCGACGTTAATTACCATCTTTAGTTAATTAGTTCTGTTATTAGTTGATAAATGCACCAAGTGGGTGGGCGCTTGCACTCATCTCTTAAGGATTTGTCATACTGGGGCCCATTCAGACGCTGTGAGAGATCGCGTCATATGTAACGCTGTATGAATGATCAAAATTATCTCTCTTCATATAAGTTGCCCAACTTTATGATGACCACTTTACCCTTGTTGGTAGTGACACTAGTGACCCTGCCTACGAATTTGGTGGTCCCGGGTTCAAATCCCGGTCAGGGCATTTATTTGTGTCATGGCGGTCATGGGCACAAATAGTTGCTGAGTCTTTGATATTTTCTATGTATCTAAGTATATATTATATCATCGCCTTGTTGACGTTAATTTGTGAAATTCCAAGACTGATTTCCATTCGAACAATATTCTTTGCTATTTCGCTAAAATTCATGTAGGGGTGAAAATGGGATACCTACTTTCGTATTTTCCAATGGCGTCAATGTTCCCAACTTCCCACACCGTCCCTTCGCACGTCATCATCCTCCTAGCGTTATTCCCAGTACAGTTGCATCCTGAAGGATGTCTGGGGTCCGCTACCTAATCCCAAGAATTGGCGTAGGCACTAGTTTTTACGGAAGCGACTGCCACCTGACCTTCCAACCCGAGGGGGAAACCAGACCTTATTAGGATTAGGCTTGTCAAGTGATTGGGCAACTTGACTGTTAGAAGTTCTGAAGCCTCTAACTTGGCTTAACGACTGCTATCACAGACAGCAACCGGCATCAAAGGCTTAACGTGCCTTCCAAAGCACGGGAGCGCTCAGTTAGTAACCACTCAAATCGGTCACCCATCCAAGGACTGACCACGTCCGACATTGCTTAACCTCGCATACCGCACGCAGTACCCGGGCGCCGCTGGGCCACGAGCGCTCCGCACGTCCCTTCGCACGTGCCAACATGCAAAAAACTAAATACAACAAACCACCAATAACGACAAAACCTCGATAATGTTTTTAACTCTCTACGCTGCATCATCAGGAGAAGCTGGCAGGAGATATTGCTTGCGCCTCGTCCACTGAGCAATTCGTCCATTTATGTAACTAGCGACATCTAGTGTGGAGTAGAGAGACTAATAGCCAATTTTTCGTCATATGGCGTACATGCGGCTTTTCTTAAAACTATTGAAAACTCAATAATATTGTCATTTTGAGGCATTGGCTGGGAATTAATCCTGCATCCATTGGTTTGAGCAAATGCATTAAAACACTGATTCACTCTATCTTTCCAATTAAGATAACTCTCTTCAATGATACGTTCCTAGCTGGAAGCGGTCGAGTGTTATTAATAGTTATTATTATGATTTATGGCTATTATATTACTCTTCTTTATTAAGTTATTCGAAACCGCATAACTACTTAATTAAAGTGTTAATTACCTATTAAAAGCGGTCATTCTATAATTTATGACATTGATATAATATTAAGTGTGAAATTTAAAATTGACCAATTTCACTCGGATGTCGAAATTAGAATTTCACTAAGCGCACCATTCCGCTTGTAAGTAAAAATATTTTCAATATATATTTCTTTCTCCTCACACTTCCTACCAAGTACCTAATACTCATCATGCAGAGTGATTGTACCTCTATTTTTTTTTAATTATAGTAAAATAATAATAATCGTATGGCATTTATTTTGGAACCGTGAGATCTTCGAGAAGACAAGTACGGTTACCAGTTTGTTGCACTTTTAGCACCACCCAGGGGTCACGTGTAGGGTAACGGTGGGTACTCCCTACGGACGTGGTGCAATAAAAATGTCGGTGAAAGATATTTAAACATAAACAATTTATTTCTACCTATTTTTACAAGTAATAGTAATACTACGAGAAGTAACCGGGTATTCTTACTTATACTTCAAAAACCGTTTTCACCGTGATATAGTTTTCTCTCTCGTCGGCTATTATTGTTCCCAAATTATTGTGGAACCTGCCTTTCTAGCCATGTCTCTCCACTGTATTCTCTGTGACGTGTCAGTGTCATAAAGACAAAGATATTTTATTGCAAGAACAGTGTACAATTAGGTGTTAAAACAACATTAAGTTCTTTGTTCGACCTAAAATAGGCATGCAATATAATTAATAGTTTCTCATTGTATACAAGATTATAAACTATTTAGTATGATCACAGTTATTAGTTTTAAATAATAGTTATATGTAAGGTATATTATTATCTTGTCGTTCATTTAGAAAGTCCTGAATGGAGTAGAAACATTTTCCAAGAAGCCAACTTGTTATGACTATTCCAAATTTATTTTGGGGGCACTCCCTTATATACATCGGTAACTTATTGAAATTTTTAATTGCTATACAAAACGAATTATTGCTAAAAACATGAGTTTTGGGTCGAGGTAAGTATAATTTATCCTTATATCTAGTTGATCTGCTGAAAACTTGAGTATGTTGAGTAAAATATTCTGGAGGTCGTTTTACAAAGAGTGCAATCTGCTTAATGTACATGCATGATAAAGGTAAGACCCTCGTAGCTTGAAATAGAGGTTTACAATGGGCCAGATAGTGGGTGTTACACACAGCTCTTATGCACTTCTTAAACTTAGCACTGAAGATCTTTAAATTTCCACTTCGTCCCTCCCCTCCTTTTAACACATAAGGAATCATTTTCAGGGTCGTACTTATTAGAATTCAGTACGTGATCATCGGGCGTCCTCTTCACGTGCCCATACCACGTCATTCGATAGTATTACTGTCATTTTATTTCCAAATGTTGGGAATAAAAATAAAAGCACCACATAGAGTGAAAATGTCCGCCCGTCATTCGTCATTAATATAGTGGTTAAGAAGTCAATCCTGACACCTGTCATTTCCATACAGTTTATGACCTAAAAGTCACTTTGAGGTTATAAGCGGTATGGAAATGACAGGTGTCAGGATTGACTTCTTAACCGCCGACTACTATAGATAGTATTACTCACTTTTAACTTTAAAATAATGAAATTCAAGCAAGCAAAAATATTACCATCCAGTAGTAAAACAATCACCATACTCCAGCGCATATCAAATAAGGTCTTGACCGATAAACAATTTATTCAGCCTTAATTTAACCTTTATACGAGGGTAAAACTGAAAGTTTCGGGAATAGAAGAAAATATGCAGTATAAGTGAGTTTATTTATTTTTATTGTTTTTCAAAATATTCTCCTTTGTATTTCATGCACTTATGCATGCGTTCAAACCAGTCCATAAAGCACTTTTTGAACTCTGAAGTAGGGGTCGACAAAATGGCTATTTTATAGGCCTCCACTGCTTCTTCTGGCGTCTGAAACCGCTGACCACGCAGTTTGTCCTTGATTCTGGGGAATGTAAAAAAGTCGTTGGGACTTAAGTCAGGGCTATATGGAGGGTGGTCCAATATTTCGACTTTTTCACCGTCCAGGTACTCAGTTGTTGTCCGAGCGGTGTGTGGGCTGGCGTTGTCGTGGTGAAGGATGATGCGACGACTAGGGTTTGTTTTTCGGAGTTCAGCAAAGACGTTCGGCAAACAAATAGTGGTGTACCAATCAGCATTGACTGTTCTACGATCCTCAAGAGCCACAGTAGCTACGTGACCAGATTTAGAGATAAACGTAGCCACCATCTTCTTAGCCGTACTGCGAGAACGAACAACTTTTGTGGGTTTGAGCTCGTCTTCGAAGACCCATACTCGGGATTGGTTTTTAGTTTCAGGCTCATAAGCGTATATCCACGACTCGTCACCTGATACTATGCTAAAAACAGCATTTGAGCGTCCCTTGTTAAATCTTTTCAAAGTTTTGCGGCACCAATTGACACGGACAAAATAGTGCTCGTCAGACAATAGGTGAGGTATCCAACGGGAAAATAACTTTTTCACGCCTAATTCTTCTTTTAAAATAATTTGTATTTGACTCATTCCAATACCCAGGTGCTCTTGAATTTCCCGATATGTCACATGTCGGTCTTCATTTATCAGACGACGCACAACATCGACGTTTTCTTGCGTGACTGCCGATTTTGGTCGACCTTCACGCACTTCGTCGGTGAGGGATACACGGCCACGTTGAAATTCTGAACCACCTGTATATTGTAGTCTTTGAAGGAGCTTCAATATTAAAAGCAGCAACCATCCGCTCTTCACATTGTTTTTGTGTTAGTCCACTTTTAAAGTCATAATAAATCATAGCTCTGAAATTTTCACGGCACAATTCCATTTTAAGCAGTGACTCGACGACTTCAATAAACAATTGAAACCGAACCATACTTTTTTTTTTCTAAGTGGCCAGTGTGTTGAGATAAGGAAACTTCAGAGATTATAAAAAGGTATAATACATGTTAAAAATAAATTAATAAGTATTCGATTCCCGCCACTTTCAGTGCAAGCCTCGTAGAGCCATATTTTAAGGCATAATTAGACAATAACGCGTGCTTAATAACATACATTAGTTGCACATCAAAGTGGAGTTATCAGTTCGAAGCATAAATAACTACGGGTCAGGAGTGTCAGCTTGGTACACTAGGATGGTTCTTTGTGTTTATATTTGGTCTTTTAATCTGTATTGTGTAAGTAGATTTTGGGACTAAAATAAAGTTGACAAATAAAATTACATTAGATCAAAGAATGGCTTCGTTACTTTCTGAAACTTTATAAAAACATCGTATCCGGGTAATCTGTTTTATTGGAATTAGTAATACTTTTGTAGTTTTGCGTGGCTCTAACGATTTCAATTTATGATGGGTTTACGGGGATGAATGATCAATCTAGCTAATAGGTCTCATTCCGGAAAAATACGTGAGATGTTGAGCCATGCTCTGTCACACAAACGCTATTGAATACGATTAATTCTCATTTAAACAATAAAATATAGGCTTCCCTCCACACCAAAACAACAGTGCGAAAAGCTAAATTTTCCATCACCATTGTTAATTAATATTGAATACTAATGAATCATTATAAGTCCTAGGTCATAGGCAGCATAGTAATGCGCAGGCATTGCGTTGTGGCTCCGGCTGTCAACTGTCAAGCCATATTAAGAGCTGTCAAACTGTCAATGACTTGCCACTTTAGTATGAATAGGCTAAGACGTATGGTGTTCGTACTGTGACTGTATCTACAGTAAAGTATGACCTTGATGACATGCTACTTATACGTAGTTCCTGCCCGTGAATTTTACGTCAAAATTATAGCATTTACTGTACATATGGTGCTACTTTACCGCACGAGTGCGGGTATCAGCAGATTTCGTGCATATGTCGAAACTTTAAAGAGCCATATGTACTGTAAAACGTTGTACGATACACGTGCGAATAGGTAATTCGCAACTCGTGTCGATTTAAAACACTCCCTACGGTCGTGTTTCAATTTATCACCACTCGTTGCGAATTTCCTGTTCTCTGCACTGGTATCGTAATGTACTATTATAATATACTCCTGTACTAAATGGCATGCATTGTTATCAAATTGTAAATATACTAAGTTAAAAGAAAAAATATATATCATAAAAAATCTATAATCAAAACATAATCGATATAATTATGGGAAGTAAACAGATCCACCATCTCATCATTTCATCTCGCCAAGTGTTCTGTCGCAATTTTATTTCCAAAAAATTGTAGGTGTTACATTTACTTTTACATATCTACGCGGAGACTTATATACTTCTTAAATATCCTGCCAAGCGTGGCGATTATAGCATTTACCTCCCATGAAATTGGGGGAGGCCTATGGAGGTGGCTACGCGGAGAGACCCACTGCCATAGCACTAGCATCCGATCGACTATGGTAATAGGTTTGAAGTGTATTGTGTAGTTAGGGCTACCAATGCAATATCACATTATACATACACTTTATTTACCCTTTATTATATTTTATTAATCCTACAAGGCATATCGCATGTAAATATGTAGAGTACGTTACCTATTTATTCACAATGACTCAGTGACAAAATTGATTGCACTTGTGCGTAATGCATTATTGCATTTGTAACTCTTTCGCAGTGACACTAATAACCTGCTAACGATTCGCACACGTTGAGCCAAGCGGATCTCCATCTGTTTAATATTAATGCGACAAAGTGACATGTTATACGGGTGAGGAATATATCGAAGAGTTAAGGCCGTTCCTTGGATAATTTAGCATTATTTGAAACGCCGTACTGACCAGATTAGGAAATCATAAGGGCTGATTTTCGGATATACAATTCTTGACTACATAATTGTTTCTATGATAAAAGCCAAAGCATGCAATCATTGATCAAATCATGAAATTTGCTTTATAAAAAAAATCCTGAAGTTGAGACTGTATTTTTCTTTTTTTACTCAACCTACTAAAACAATACAATATTATACGACATAAACAAATTAAAATGACGGTATTTTACCTCATCTAAACTTTCACAAGTCAAACAAGAGGAATTATGAATAAAACTTCACAAAGCAGATATTTATCGAAATTTGTCCAAAAATGTTCCGAAGAGTGAACAGCATTTCGTTTTCTCGGATGGGACAAACAGGATCTCCCTTGTCAGACCTAACTACTTTAGCTCTAGTTTTACATTAGATCTAATGTATTTTTTTCTTACATAGTAAACTTTATAGCATTATTGCAAAACAAACCTAATGACCTCTATTTGATGATATTTAAAACTTTTCGTGGTGTAACTTTCATAAGATTTTCATTACATTTGCTTAGTATTAGGACTAGGTCGATTTGTAAAAGATTTTTCACAAGAAAATGCCAAATACTAGGTACGGCCCTTATATATTTCGCTTCTATCATATCAATAATTACGATTTATGACCCATTTAAAAGATCCTGCCTGGATCCCTCAAGCATCTGAACTGCTCCATGTAGGCTGTCTAGTAGAGATCGCTCACTAGCGATAAAACCGCCAATTGTCTTTGCTATTATCTACCGGTACATAGCTTACAAACTTCTACCCCCTTTTCACCTAAAACTATTCTATGCCCTTTCCCGGGACTCAAACTATCTCAATACCAAATTTCATCTAAAGCGGTTTAGAGGTTTAAGCGTGAAGAGGTAACAGATAGACAGACAAAGTTATTTTCGCATTTATAACATTAAGTATGGATTTATTTTGGTGAACAAAAATAATATGTCTATTGTATTGCAACTATTGCAAGTCCTATCTAATACTACTTTCGCCCATCTCTAATTGGCGCCACTAACGGTGCGCGCATGCGCGTATAAATACTAATCGCGGCGCGAAACTCAACGTAAGTAACGGATTACATCTATTATTAGATCTGCACAACATCTTATAGAAAAGTTACGTGTAGCTGACAAGGAAAAGGGACCTTAGTGCGGTTAGGCGCTTGTGACATCATTTACACTCATTTACGATGTTCTAGTATAAATACGACGTCTCACAACGTTATAATGGCGTAAGCGCCAAACGCACTAAGATGCATTTTCCTGAGAACTACGTTTATAATACACACGACATACGTCCTTATAGAACTAAAGTAGCGTATTTCGCATTGTGCTAAAAGGCATAGGTTTTTATAAATACCAATAACTCTTACGTCAATTTGTAACCAGGCTATAATGACGATTATATGCAATTTGAAGTGCCAGTTTTTCAACATTAGACCTTAATTTATAGGTAAAAGTGTTGATTCTTCCGTGTCGGTTAGTCTGCGCAGGTATTTACAATGTTTTTCCGCCGGATTCGCTCAGTTAAGTATGATTAATGAATAGTTGCTAACACTTGAGAAGCACGCTTGTCTTGTTTCTTTATTTCATATTCATCGCATTTGCTTAAACATAAAACAGTAATGTTCTTCGAACCAATGGAATAAGTATAGATATTTTTGTGAGTACGAACTTTGTAGGTAGGTACGCACTCTAACATAAAACATTTACTTTAATAACAGCACCTGTTGCTTTACTGCCGCGGAAATTTTAATTGTTGTGGAATGTTCTGTTTTTGTTTCGTGTATTATTAATTGTAGTACTAACATTAGATATATAAGTTATTGTATTACCTAACCCTATGGATGTCAAGTCTGAAATAACAGAAACACATATCTTTACCTACTGTCTCAATAGACTTGTTAGAACACTTAAACTAGTCTTCAAAATTAGTTTTACTACAGGTAATGAAGCACTATCTCCTAACAAACTATGATAGAACTTATCAGTATTCGAATAAAGTCGTTATTTGCTTGTACTCTGTTAGAATTTGGTCTAATATATTTGCGGATGCCGTTAAAGTTAACGATAGTGTTAGAGCTCAGGTTTACTGTCGCTAAACATATTTAGGTAAGGGGACAATATTCCACGTAATTTTGTGAGATTCGGAGTGTTCGCAGCTAGAGCGCAACGTTGGTTCCTCACTGTCAACATAGCACTCGGCTGGAGATCTAACTCACCACCAGTCAGCATATGTATATTGTATAATACCACATAGGTGTGTATTTATTTGGGGTCGGCGCATACATCTCTGCATAAGTTAAGATAAGATTCCTATTCGTTTCTCCCACAATCCATGGTAGTTTCATGCACCCATCAACATTAATATTTTACTCTTCTTGATACATGACGTTCATCCCTCCTCATTACACGCCCGTACCAGCCGTATCACGCCAAGCGATTATCTTTTAATTTTTGGGCAATGCGTGCTACTTTCAGGGTTCTCCTTATATACCCATTCCTAATCCGGTCCATTCTCGTCATCCCATAACACATCCTTCGACATCTCATCTCTCCAACATGCAGTCTTGTTTCATCCGCCATCTTTGAGGCCCAACGTTCCGATCCACATCTTCAGCTTTTCGAATAGTTGCCTGCAGGTTGGCTTGTCAGGCTTCCTTCACCGCGTCGGTCTATCAGGTGGGTTATCTTCCACGTCTCCTTATTCCTGCCACCTGTCCAACAATATTGAACTACGGTTAAATTAACAGGTGGTCTCCAGCAGGACCATTTTATATAATGCTGGTAATATCAGGCATGTTCCTCACGTCACTTTAATAAATACCACTCCTGAAGACCCCCGAGATGTCCGATAGACGATCGCGCTAGGAACGAATCAGCGTGTGCTATGCAGCGAGCGAGAGCGAGCGGGATGCCATGCTTTAAATTTTTTAGCTGTCAAAGTACGGTTGCGTTACACAAAGCCGCTACCACGAAACGAACACGAACGTACCTAGTTCTCTGTTGCTCGAATTTGCAAGTGCGACAGAGAAGATACACGAACTTGGTACTTTTTCGATTCATGGTAGCAATTTAGAAGACCTTATGTACGTATTAAGTACTAAACGAAATATTCGGTGGTAATGTCACCAACTGTTATTGATACAAGTCGAATGTTGGTCTGCCAGTTGGAAAGGAATCGCTCAGCTCGAAAATCTACGTCTGGCTTCAGTATATTTTGGCTATATTCGGAAATTGAAACGTTTGTTTTGTGATGGTTTTGTGCAAGCAGATGCGGAATATACCTACCCAGACCGTCAGGGTAATTGTGTAATTTTAGAACGGAAGTTAAGTCTATATAACTTGTAATTGCAAATGATAATTTTGAAGCTGATGGAAACAACAGTATGTTCTGATGTACTTTTTTCTAAAAATCAGAAGTTATTTTTAATTTATCTGATGACGCAACTGACAGAGGTAAAGCTATCATTGGAATTAGGTAATATTGTACTCGAATTCCAATTCCGACTAATATCTGCTTTTTAACCGACTTCAAGATTTCAAAAGAGGAGGTTATCAATTCGGTTGTATGTTTTTTTTTTTTTTTTTATGTTTGTTACTCCATAACTCCGTCATTTCTTAACCGATTTGAAAAATTTCTTTTTTTGATTGTATGTATATATATCCAAGTTGGTCCCGTTTTTGTCAAAAGGCAGTTCTGATGATGGGATCCATGAGGAATTGAAGGAACTCCTCAAATCTTTAAGGCAAACATATAGTGATTTTTGTGTTTTTATCAACAAGTCAAGCATTTGCATCCAAAAATGTGACATTGGATGAAGTGGAACTGCTGATGATGATCAGAACAGAACTCTTCAACGACGAAAAGTTCACGTTTGGCGATTTGTCCTCCTAGCTGTGTTTGTTAATCAAGTTCTATTTTCACGATTGATTTTTGTCATGCTCGAGTTCTGATGATGGGATCCATTAGGAATCGAGGAAACTCCTCAAATGTAAAAGGCACACAAATAGTGATTTTAGTATTTTCATGAACTAATCAAGCATTTTCATTCATAAAAGTGACATTTGATGAAGTGGAACTGCTGATGATGATCAGAACGGAACTCTTCAACGACGCGTAGTTCACGTTTGGCGATTTGTTCTCTTCGTTTTGTTTGTCAAGCAAGCAAGGTTTTTCCATGATTTCATGAGGAATTGAGGGTACTTAGTCTTCTACCATTATAAACATACTTATAGCCATTTTTGTATTTTATTGTATGGAATCTAAGAGTGCACCATCTAAGATTAATAATCTTTCACCGGACTCCCCCATTGAAGTCGGTTTTATTTTCTTAAAAATTATTTGTTGGTTGTTGTGATAAATTGCATTGTTTGTTGCGATTGTTTGTTGTTACATTCACGCGACCTTTCCTATTTTCGTCCAAAACATCAATATTAAAGTAAGTAATGGAGGTAATTTAAAAGATTACGTTACAATTCGTACAAAAGAAAGCGTTTGGTGGTTCATTCGTGTGGTGTTTGCATCACAGCGACAATAGCTTTAACGCCAACAATGAACTTTATATAACGACACTTATCGTTCTTTTGTCGGAGTTACATCGATTTGACACACCGTAATTCTTATTGAACTTTTCCGAACAAGTAGTATATCTATGTACATACAGCAGCAGAAGTAGCTTACCATCAGGCGGGCCGTACGCCTGTTTGCCACCGACGCGGTATAAAAAAGCTTAGCACTAGAACACGTTCGCAATGATCTACACAGAGCCTTACCCCCTTATTCATAAAACTTAACAAACCTCTGTTAACTAAAAAGTTGTATTGTCCCTTTCTCACAAACTTAAATGTCAAAGCGACAGATAAGGACAAATCAACTTTAGCGTTTTGTTAACTAATAGAGGCTTGATGGAAGTTTATGAATAAGGGGGTTATTCTCTTGGCATTAGAGTCTGTGTGTAGCTCATTTTAAACAATAGGCCCGCGTAGCTACTTCTTCTGTTGACTGTATTACAACAAAACAATATGATGCTCGTGTAATTTAAGAAGAAGAAGTTATTTATTATGCACGCAAAACGTGATAAAAAAAAACCGAAACAATTTTTAAATACTAAGTGCTGAATAGGACACTCATTCAGCATATTGTCATCATTTTATTGGCCTTTTGTATATTGATATATCATATTTTATGTTTCTTGGAATACAATTAAGGGATGATTCACAGTAGACCGTTCCGTGTCCGGGCCGGCCCGTTTTCTATGACAGCAAACGCAACGGCCGGCGTATTTCTCTAGAAGAAAACGGGCCGGCCCGAACACGGAACGGCCTACTGTGAATCATCCTTAAATCTATTTTTCTACTCCAGCATCATAATAATCTGTCAATGAAATGACTGATATCAGTATTAACACAATAAACTTTTGTATACAAATGCAAGTCTATACCTACCATAGACAATAAGTCATTATATCACTGGTGGAAGAGCGTTCGTGGCCCAGCGACGCCCGCGTACCGCGTGCGGTATGCGAGGTTAAGCAATGTCGGGCGAGGTCAGTTCTTGGATGGGTGACCGCTTTGAGTGGTTACTAACTGAGCGCTCCCGTGCTTTGGAAGGCACTTTAAGACGTTGATCCCGGTTGCTGTCTATGATAGCAGTCGTTAAGCCAAGTTAGAGGCCTCTGGGTGGCTTGAGAACTTCTAACAGTCAAGTTGCCCACTCACTTGACAAGCCTAATCCCAATAAGGTCTAGTTTCCCCCTCGGGTTGGAAGGTCAGATGGCAGTCTCTTCCGCAAAAATTAGTGCCTACGCCAACTCTTGGGATTAGGTAGCGGACCAGGCGTCCTTCAGGATGCAACTGTACTGGGAATAACGTTAGGAGGATGCTGATCACTGGTGGAAGAATCAAAATGGATTTCCATACATTCTTATACAACTGTTTTATTTTTATTTTTAAATGAGTCACACGACAATTCCCGTATTCTGACACCATATCGATTTCTAATTAAAAGTAAATCAAATTATTTTGCTGTCATAGAAAAATCATTGTATGCAACCTTACACAATTAGGTCTTAAAATTCGAGAGTGGCTGTAACAAAACGAGCGTAGCGAGTTTTGTTATTAAAGACTCGAGACGTTTATTATACAGGGTGTGGCCTGTAATAGGAGCAAAAAATGTAAAGGCTGCTTCCTTAGAGCATATACAGTTTTTTTCCAAATTTCTATCTAAATAAATTTTTATCTAAAGTTATGACCTCCAAGTAATGGATCTTGGCACCACGAGATTATGGCGCGGCAGTCATTGCTGATATTGAGGTAGCATCTAGTTATGACTCATAATCTTTGTTGCATTTTTGGGTTAAAAGGATATTTTTGCGATTTTTCACTTTTTTTTTGTGTTTTTATAAATAGATAGTTATTAATATAGCTCCAGTAGAGTAAAAAAGCACTTATAAGCTATATTCGCGAAAAAGAAAACTTTTTTTCATTTAAAACTATTTGGAAATAATTGCTGGAGAGCTCAATAGTGTACCGTTTAATTTTTTGCTCCTATTACAGACCACACGCTGTATAAAGAACTGTTGCATAAAATACTATTTATTAATATCGTATTACTTCGATCTTTGGCGCACCTATACTCCACTGTCGATAATAACCCAGTGAGCCAGCGACATTCCACCACCACCACCATATCAGCCGAAGGAAGTCCACTGCTGGACATAGACCTGGTTGGCGATCGCAGTATCTCCACAGCACTCCACGGATGCTGCTGCCCATCCCCCAATGGTCTAGGTGGTAGTTTTAGGACATACCCGGATCCGGGTAGCGACATTCTTTGCGCACATATCGTTGGGCGCCCAACGCAACATAAACTACCCATGTGATATAATCTTAGGGAATCTCCAATATATTACCTAGTAACATTTCAATAATCTATGGTAATACTAAACATTAATGTGATTGTTGCAGACCGTCCCCCCGCCCCCCGCCCCCGCGGAGATGCAGGCCCGGCACAGCTTCTGGTGGCACCTTCTCATTGACCTGCCGATACTGCTGCTGGGTAAGTCCATTATTTACATGCCTACGTATATTAAAAATAAATAAAAACACTTTTATTATTGAACATCATCTTAGGCCTTGTCGTCGCTTTTCATCAGATGAGGTGAGACTAAGGCCAATCGCTGGTCATGACGACATAAAAAAATACTTTTCAAATTAAATGGAAACATTGGGAATATTACCTATCCGAGCAGAATGTGAACCTGAATGAATGAATTTGTATTCAGAAAGAATATATGGTTATTTAATATGTACAGTAGGGGTATAAAAACCTTGGTCAGTTATTAAATTCATTCCTGTGTCAAGTCATAGACTCTTAGTATTTTTTGATACCAAAGTACTGAGTAAACAACTTCATAAGTATACAATTATACTTACTTGATATGATTACAAGGAGAGTGTGCTCAGGAGCTCCATGAGCTCATACCGCCTTCCCCCTTGTTGCATCGGACATCCAGACGTACGGCTGGCTACCATCCTTACCTGGTCGAAATTCCTCTAATTCGAACCAATCGCTTTGCATCTTCTTTTATAATGCGCACTTGTAAGGTTTGGAATTCTCTGCCGGCGTCTGTATTTCCGAGTTCATATAACCTAGACCTTTTCAAGGCACGAGTGAATAGGCGTCTTCTGGGTGAGCTCGCTTCATCGTCGGCCTCATCTTTGCCCCCCGGCTAGATGCCGGCCAAGAGCAATCCCATTTTTAATAAAAACAAAATACAAGAGTCCAGGGGCGCTACCGGGAACCGAAAACGAAATATCTGTCGCACTTGCACATCCGTCTACAGAGAGGAAGATACTTCGTTTCAAGTTCGCAGTAGGTGTTTTGGAGTAAGTACCATTCTATTCTGTCTCTGACCCTTTATCCAGCCGTCTAACGAGAGTCTCTTCAAGTCTTGATCGAGACTCTTCGCTATTAGACCGTTCGTAGAGACGACTATTACAACTATTTTTCATTATTCTCATTATTTACGCATTTTGTCTACACACGACATTTTTTTCCTACTCCATTGAAGTTAACGACATAACACGTCTGTTGTTTAACGAATTATAATACAATGGCACAAAAACTAGTTGAGATGGACTAGGATCATTGACCTGCTTAGAATATTATAAAATATTATAATAATTCTAAGTCGAGCACACATCACCGCATTCATTAGTGACCAAATAAATCAAACAGTGACTGGACGTAGTGATTCTATGTCGAACAATGTCGATATAAAGTCGAAATTTCGAACTGAATTTAATCGTAAGGAAACTTACTTTATAAAACATTCTCCTTTGGGAAGTCCTGTAAAAAATGGGGCTTCTTTGATTATTTTAAACCTAGTATAAAAGCAGTACTATTAGTTAGGTAGATTTAATCAAGTAAATAGCAAGATAATTTCCTAGTAATTTTATGTACGTTACGCGGAAATAAAAACAGTAAGTAATTTAATAAAAACCTGGTTTGATCAACACCCTTTACCAAACCAAAATTGTTTTATTCTTTTCCAGCATTATAATATGTGAATTAAATGACTGATATCAAAAACAATAAAATTTTTATACAAATGCTAGTCTATATTGTAGACAAGTCATTATATGACTAGTGGGAGAGTCATAATGGATTTCCGTACATTAATATACAACTGTTTTTAAAGGGGCACGTCAATATATCCTGCCACCATATCATTTTTTTATTCAAATCAGATTATTTTACTGTCGTAGAACAATGATTGTATGCAACGTTACATAATTACTTAGGTCAAATTCTCGAGTCTTTAATCTACGGCGAATCTCGAATTTTAAGATCCCTTATTACGTAACTGTTGCATTTTTTATTATAAACTTACACTACATACTTAAAAGGTCGACAACAGTTAAAATGTTTGATATAGAATCGACACTCATATCAATTTCATCTAATAACGTTTAAGATAAACCAGATAGATAACATTAGGCGATGTCATCCCTTGTACATTGATACAGTCACGCACAAAAGTACCTACAGTCGCGCTTACAATAAATACCTACTAGATCATCATCACATCAGCCGAAGGACGTGCACTGCTGGACGTAGGTCTTCCCTCTATTTCATGGGGGGTAAATGCCATAATGCAGTATCTCCAACGTACTCCAGAGATGCTGCTGCCCATCTGCTGGTCTTGGTCGTAATTTTATGACATACCCGGGTCCACCTGCTAGATACGTTTTACAAATGTGTCCCTCTGAACCAAAAGGTACGAATTAGGGTTTTGTTCCAGTTTTATCAACTTAAGCATAGGTTTATGTATGCACTTTATTATACACAATAACACTTACATGTCTCATAACATTCATCACTTTTATTTTAGCGCCATCTAGCATTAATAACGGAACTAGAATTGAAAACGTCGAGTGTAGGGCAGTTTCATACAAACTTTCAACAGAGAAGTGGGTATCCGCTTCAGGAAAAATTATATGTGTTTCGAACAGGTCGAGAGTGCCTATTCGAAACATCCGAGTTGAAGAAAAATATTTTTATCTGTAGCGCAAACCATCAGTGAAAAGGAAATTAGTCATTAATGTGCTTTCGATACTGCTTGGCTACGGTGACATTGTCATTTAATCATCCCAGTACATTAACCTTAAAACGTCATCATCATATCAACCGAAGTACGTCCACTGCTGGACATATGCCAAAGAGTGCCACAATGACCGGTCCTGCGCCACATGCGTCCAGCGGACTCTGGCGACCTTTACCAGGTCTCTCCCCCATAAGCGCATGTTTGCCACACAAGGCACAAAACTTCAAATGTAACATAATTTTTAATAGGTTCACAGTTGTCACAGTCACCATCATCATCTTCATCATGTCAGCCGAAAGACGTCCACTGCTGGACATAGGCCTCCCCTAAAGACTTCCACAATGACCGGGCTTGCGCCACACAGTGTGTGATTTTGCCTCAGTTACGGACATCATTAATTTATTTAACATTATGACGTGTTTGGTTGTAAGTAAGCCTAGAAAGAAACTCCCGTTGCAATATTTTACTTAGTTTCGTAATTATATTTTTTTTTCTGAGAGGTCAACGACCTTCATAAAAAATGTTTCGATCGAAATCTCCTTAAAAAATCCAATTACCGCTTAAAATGAAATACACAATGTTTGTCAGTTTAAAACACATTAGTTGTGAAAGTTTTAGGACTGCTGATGGCAAGGGATAACGGTATATTAATAAATTTTAAATTTAAAAAAAAGTGTTAATAAATAATTAACTATAAACGGGTCGCATTTTTTTTTACTCGTAAAATTAACTTTATAAATGTACCTTTCAACTTGGAAAATTCTGTTAAATTATCTTGTAGGAACTCGGAGATATTGCGTTTCTAAGTTTTTTTACGATTTCTATGGAAATAGGGTTATCACAAAATTTATGTAAAATTGATTCCATTAGTACTGTGTACTACGATTTGTACTGAGAGTTTAATTGTTTATCGGGATCTATGTTATGATTTCATCTGTTCTTGTTAAAGTTATGTTATCCGTTTCACTGTTCAGTGCATTATAATGAATATTATCAGACGTTACTTTCAGGAGGCGAAGTACTTTGTTTGGTATAGGCAAACGCTTTTGTTGTTTATTTCGTAAACTGATGGAAGACAAGTAGGGGTCGGACGATTCTAAGGCTCTGTGGAACAAGTCTAAAATAGTCGTCATACGATTTAATTTTCTAGTATGGTGCTCCCGATCATAACGCCAGTATTTATTTCTTGACTCGCCAGCTTGCTCAGACAACATACCTATCAGCAGCGTTCTAGCCTCTATAATGCCTCGACCATCATCAATATCTTATGTAACGAAACTGTCATGTAAAACCACTCATATTTTTTACGTATTTATTTGCAAGTGAGGTACAAAATTCTTTAAATTTTTCTGTATCAATATGTAACCCACTCGATAGAGCTACCAATATTGTATGTAAGTCTTCTACCAACCACATCTCTAGACCTAAGATCTCAGCAAACGTTTTTCGGTGTTCGTCCGATAATGCTGTGCGTGCGGGTCAGTGCCTGCTGAAGCAAAGCAGTGCCATGGGTCTTTAACGGCTCCATGACACCTCACCCCCGCTTCTCCAGATATTATGTTTAGGAATTGGGTTTCGACTATTGTCTAACGAGGGCGGACCCCTTCCCAATCCCACATAATATCTTTCATCGAAGATTGTTGATGAAAACTATTGATGATGTGATGATGAGAAAGGAGCACTGTCGCTCTACCATTTTTCCTGAAGAAAAAAAATATTTTGTTTTAGCAGACTAGAGATGTGACAACCCTAACCTAAAATTTGAAAAAATTATATCTCCTTATTCCTGCCTTGGTTGTGTTTGATATTTTTTATGGTAATAGGTATAATCTTGCTTAACATTTATACAGTGAAAAAAAATGCGACCGTGAAGGGAATAGCCGAAAAAAAATATTTTGCCATATCATAGAAATTAATTAATTGACGACTACATGAGAGTATATCTTTATGTTTATAGGCGTATAATGGTGCTATTAATGCATGTCTAGCATACCAAGGAGCATTCATTGATTAATCTGCTTCGACAGAGCATAAAATGCGTTTCTATGTTATTTCAGGACTTTTCTCGATTTTTTAAATATCTCAAAAACTATAGTACTTAAAGCCATTGGAGTTTTAATACAAGCTTTTTTTGGTTATTGTCTATCCAAAAAGCGCAAAAAATAGGGATGGCCGCAACTAAGGCAAAATCACACACTGTGCGCCACCCGCATCCAGCGGACACCGGATCAGGCGGATTGTCACAGTACTATGCCAAAATTGTGTGAAGAACACACAATTTACACAATTTTTATCTGACATAATTTTTACAATGATTCCTTATCTTATTGTCATTTCACTGTCCAATGTGATTATTTTATTAGCATTTATGTCACGCAGCAATCAATTAAAGGTCGTGATTTTTCGCATTAAGATAAGTTGCACTGTCATAATATGTATTTTGATTGAAATATCACGTTTCACAGTAGGTATGATATATTAAAATGCTAAAAACTTATACACAGACACAAATGGTTGTAAATTGTGATACGTTGGCTACTCTGTCACTCAACGCAAAAGGCTCAACCGATCAAAATGATTTTGATGAAATATTCCAATAGCAACTTATTCATCAGAAGAAATATATATACTTTAACGAACTTAAACTTAAAAATTATTAAGCAGGTATATTACTGGGACCCGGGTATGTCCTAAAACTACGACCAAGACCACCGGCGGATGGGCAGCAGCATCCCTGGAGTGCGGTGGAGACTGCGATCGCCAACCCTTATTCCAAGCGTGGCGATTATGGCATTTGTGAAATTTAGGGAGGCTTATGTCCAGCAGTAGACGTCCTTCGGGTGATAGTAGTAGTAGGTATATTACTTAACTGACTGGGCTGAAATACAGGACAGCCCAAAATCTGTCTCGGCCTCAGACACAAGACGCCATTTTGCGCCTATAATGCCGGCCAGGGCATTATATGTGCATTTTTCACGGATATTTGTACTTGGGTCTTGGATGTTTTCTATGTATTTAAGTGTGTATTTATCTATATAAGTATGTATATCGTCGTCTAGTACCCATAGTATAAGCTTTGCTTAGTTTGGGACTAGGTCGATTTGTGTAAGATTGTACCCCCATATTTATTTATTATTTATTTATTTAATATTAGTATCACACACTAATTATATTAGTAAACACTTGTGTGACCGACTGTGTCCCATAGAGCTGACACGGTGTCACGAGTGTCACGACAGGTGTCAAGTGTCGACCACCCAGGGTGACGGTTCGGTAAACAACACCATATTATGTGACTGGCATATTGCCTTTGTCCTTATAATGTAAACACTCATGTCATCTTTTTATTCTTATCGTCATTTGTTTGGAGGTTTCTCTCACCGAGGATTCCTAATCCTAGGACAAATTAGGGTTACTCCAAGTTCCTAATAAGAATAGAATAGAATATAAATACATTTATTCGTAGCACATCACACAAATATATACAAACGGAGTAATACAATACACATAAAAACATAGACAATAAAAAAATAAAAATAAAACAATAAAAATAAGAAAGCGCCACGAATTGGTCCCGACTCAGCATAGTGCCAACCTTACGGTTAACGCTGGTCTTCCGTGGGGGCCAGCTGGTGATATCACGGCGTATAACACACTTAAAAATAAAACTAAACTCTTAATTAACACGCATTGAAATAAAGAAATACAAAAAGCAATAACAAACATTTTAAAGAAACCAGTTTTGCATGGGCTGTGACATGGGTTCTTGAAATATAAGGGGAAAATACGATATGAAAATGGTTTGTAATTTAGTCAAGTGATCCGAAAAACTTTTGTATGGATTGGCCATGAAATGTTCCTTCTTAAACTATTTTATTCTGAGCAGAACCTGAAATAAGTATATGTAAGTGTAGAGAAGTAATATAATCATACCGAAAACTTTTCAATGAAATGGTTTTCGAGCGTGCGTCATGTATGTAAACCTAAATGTCAATTTTCATATTCAATATGACAGTAAGTTTTACCTAGCTTTGACGCGTTACGTAATAATTTAGCTGTTTTCAGACCGCTATCGTGAATTGATCTCAAATGGTATTTCTTCACAAAGTCTAGAAAAAGAAAGCTTCGTTCTACTTCGTACAACATAGCTATTATCCTGTAACATGCTAGGAGATAAAACAAAAGTTAAAAGAAAAGTGAGGAAAAATGACAAACGTTTTTATTTATTTATTTAATCTTTATTGCACAATAAGAACTCTTAACGTACAAAAGGCGGACTTAATGCCATGAGGCGTTTTTCAGCTAAGAAAAATTGTCTTTAGCACAAAATTGCTATTTTCCTTTAATGTTACAGAATTATACGTAGCAGCCAAAGTGGCCAATAGAGTTCGGTGCACGTATTATATGACGCTGACTGCACCATGTTACTTATGTACCATGTTACTTATGTACCATGTTACTTATGTACCATGTTACTTACATACACCATGTTACTTTGACGGCCTGCTTAGCCTAGTTGGTAGTGACACTGCCTCCGAAGCTAGAGGTCCCGGGTTCGAATCCCGGCCAGGGCATTATTTGTGCATTTAGCACGGATATTTGTTCTTGGGTCTTGGATGTTTTCTATGTATTTAAGTATGTATTTACTTATATAGTAGTGTATCGTCTTAGTATGTATATCGTCGTCTAGTACCCATAGTACAAGCTTTGCTTAGTTTGGGACTAGGTCGATTTGTGTAAGATTGTCCCCCCAATATTATTATTATATGTACACACACCCTCACTGAGCTCCCGAGGACACGCTGTGTAGAGAGCGAGGGACCTGCATTTGTCTCGTAGCAGTGGACACAACGAATTCTCAAGTCGAAAAAGGGTCGGTAATGCGCTTGTAATTTTTCTGAAGTCACAGGCGTCCATAAACTACAGCGTCTGCTTACATCAGACAAGCCGCGAGCTTGTATGCCACCGTCGTTGTTTAAAAAAAAACACGTTATATTACCTACCTGCTTTGAAGTGATAAAATAAATCCACATAGCCTAAACATACAACACCTTCATTCATATTTGACCTGCATTATTTGATCTATCTTTAATCAAATATTCAGGCTCAAGTTCTTGTATTTTTTTTGCTTTTAGGGCTCCGTACCTTGAAAGGAAAAAACAGAACCCTTATAGCATCACTTTGTTGTCCGTCTGTCCGTCCGTTCAAGGTCAAGACCGTTTTTCTCAGGAACGCGTGGAGGTATTAAGCTGGAATTTATATCAAGTACTCAAGTCTACTGTCCCTTGGAGCTGTGAAAAAATCAAACTTCTAAGCCAACGCAATCAAGAGATACAGCCGTTTATGCCGCAAATTTTCGACACTCGCAAGGGAATCAAAACCAACAGGGTACTTCCCGTGAACTCAGAATCTTGAAATTTGGTACGAAGCAACGTCTTATAGCACAGATATGGGAAAAATTGCGAAAACCGTAAATTTTTAGTTACATCATACAATAAAAATATTTTTTACGGAACAGTGCGCGAGTCTGTCTCGCACTTGGCCGGTTTTCTTATATTCAAAACAATATTCCGCGACAGCGGCCACTAATTGTGGTTCCTAATACTACAGTAATTCTGAGCACCAGTCCTTTGTATAAGGCATTGGAATCACATCAATAATATTCTCTTTCATGACTGCACCATCGACATATTCTCGCAGTCGGAGCCGAAATTCCTTGCTAGTGGCTGTAATGTACCCACACTCGGTATCTGGAGTCAATCAACACTTCTACCTCAATACAATACTAAATGTGTCTACTGAAATGTATAAAGAATCTTAAAAGGTATAATACCTCTGGTGTTGCGAGTGTCCATGGGCGGCGCTAATCGCTTACCATCAGGCGATTCGTCCGCTCGTTTGCCTCCTATGTCATAAAAATAATAATAATATAAGGACAAGGTTAGTAAGTACCTAGACCTGGCACACGAGGTAACCGCTATGTGGGATGTTGATTCGACGATCATTGTCCCGATAGTCGTCTCTGCGAACGGTCTAATTGCGAAGAGTCTCGACCAACATCTTAAGAGACTCTCGCTAGATGGCTGGGTCAAGGGTCAGATGCAGAAGGCGGTACTCTTGGACACGGCGCGGATAGTCAGGAGGTCACTCTCTCTGTCGCCCTAACCACCGGTAGCTTAGGCCCCGCCTCGCTGCCGGCGGCACTCTGGGTTATGTTTTTTATAATGCTTTTATATTTTGTATGTATATTTTTATATTTTACATTTGATAAATTTATTGTAAAAACCTAACATGTGAAAAAGAATAAATAAGGAGAATAATAATATTAATTTTAGGATAATAATCATTTTCGATTTGATTATTTTATAATTTTTTACTAATACTATAAGTATAACATAGGTTATACTTTCATGTTTGGCAATATGCTGTAAATGTAAGTGGGTGAGAAATAAATCAATATTGTTTTTATTGAATTCCGACATTTCAAGTACTTTGAAATCTTTCAGGTCATCGCAATATTATAACTGTTCTGTGTCTTAGAAATCTTAGAATAATACAAAGTTAATTTAAATTATTTATTTTTTCTAACTTCCTGCCCCCTTCCGTTACACTAGGAGGGAAACGCGAGCCATATCCGTCATTTTGACCATTTTTATCTTTTTTTTAACGTTGGGGAAATGCGTTTACGCATCCCGTCCGGGACGGGTATGACGGACTAACCGCGGCTAGATAGCCTTGGACTACCGTCTAAAACCACCAACGAAGTCCGACTCCGCCATGTATTGGGGCGCCGCAGGATCACTCTTGGCATTCAAGCGCGTACGTCCCGGCGGGCGGCCCACCGGCTAGTAGGCCGCAGACAATATGAGGCGAGCGCCTCCAGTCTTGTGGAACGATCCCTACAGAGTAAGCCCCCACTCTCTGTATGGTTCCTAATGCGGCAAAGGCATCAGACGCGCATAGCGTCTGGCTCTGCCTCCAATCCGTCGCCGACATCCGCAAGAGGATCGTTCTCGCGGGCCCGCTCCGCTGCCTCCTTCTGCGACATTACGTCGTCACAAAAGGAGGCCATTGCTCTCCATGCCTCCTCGGCACGACACTGGCCAGCGAGAGGTTTGCGCCTATTACCGCCTGTAGGACCACCCGTCATTTTGCCCTAACACCTGCTCCCAAACGTAGCCAGCTCCTCCGAGTCCTTGCAGCAGAAGTCCTTGGAAAAAAAAGTCACCTGAACTGAACTGAACTGATAATAACTTCTTCTTAGAATCACCAAGTATGCAACCACAATCGTATTATTTCAATTTATTTATTTTCTAACGTAAATATTTATCGCTAATTAGGACCGCACATGAACCGTAATCAAATTACATACAGGGGTCAATCTTTGACCCACAATTCGCATTCAAATGTTATTTCAATGCATCGGCATAGCTATTTTGCCCAAGTCCCCGTGTCTTTCTAAGGGTGGGTTCCACCAAACCGTGTGTAATCTTAAGCGGTGGTGTTCTTTAAAATCTGTTTGTATGGAAAGTTTGACAACTTCTTTAAAATTCAGTTGCAGAATTTGACCTGACAAGAAAATAAATATGAAAAATAAAAGCTTGTATAAAGAACAACACACAGATTAGATTTAGATTAGATTATCTTATTTCATGAGTGCGCAGTACGCTCGGTTTAAAATGAGAGCGTAAATACGTTTGTATGGAGCAAACGTATTTATTACGCTCTCATTTTAAAACGCCATTCTAGAATAACATGAAACTTTGTATATACAATGGGATCCGGCATATCTAGGTCGGAAATTAGTTTCTGTTGCTTGAAATTGTAATGGAGAATGTAAAAGTTGGGGCGGAAAGGTTCTCGAGTGGCGACCACGTACTCGTACCGGAAGGCGTAGCGTGGGCAGGCCCCCCACACGGTGGACTGATGACCTGGTGAAGGTCGCGGGTGTCCGCTGGATGCAGGTGGCGCAGGACCGGTAATTGTGGAAGTCTTTGGGGGAGGCCTATGTCCGGCAGTGGACGTCTTTCGGCTGACATGATGATGATGATGATGATGATGAATCTCCAGTAATAATTTTTTACATGTCAAAAGGTTAATACAACACAACATATACCCTTTAACCGAGTATAATGGATTTTCCAATAAAAGGCGTTCCGGCGGCGTAGAAATGCGCACAACAAGCGCGATACACATTAAAATAAAATTAGAATGCGATATCAAGTCGCAGATCGATCCTCAGCTATCAGAATGCATGTTATAATGGCCGGCATGACTTCTACGAATGAATGCCGGCGGGAGTCGCATGTCGGTTAGCAGTAGCGAACACGAACCCAGACTAAACATTATTGTGGGTAACTTGATCATGATCAGCAGAATTGTAATTACGAAGTGAATACATATACAGTTGTTCATTGTTTTATAAAAAAATAGTAGGAAGCCTGTTCTTTTTTTTCTGACCAGCGATTGGCCTTAGTTCACCTGATGTAAAGCAATGACAAGGCCTAAGATCTTGTTTGGTTATCCAAATGATATTCCGTAAAAATCATTGTTACCAGCCAGGATTCAAACCCACCCACTTGACAGCCGCATGCTTGAACCACTAAGCTGCAGTAGCTTCTATTCTTGAACAGCAATCAAAACTGCTTGTAAGACCAAACCAAAGCAACATACAGGCAGCTGTTTTATAAACTCACCACATTTCCCAAAGGAGTCGGTTACCGAGTCACAATCACAATCAATGTTATGTATACGTTATTGAGACGCCGACACTATTCCCATCCTGTTTGAATGCCATGTTTACCTACTTGGGTCACAATAATAATAAGTATATACGGTATTCTGCTAATAATATGGCAGCACTGCATTCGTACCGCACCGAGTATCGCGTCGCGTGCCAAACAGGACTAACTTGATTGAACATTGAGACTGACAACTGATAGGTAGCAGCACTGGCAAATGCGAAAGCGGTATAAGGGCCCTACCGCGGGACCTGGTCCATATGGACCAACCCGCCCCATCACCCTGAAAAAGACCTGGATGTTCCTGCTCCGTCGGCTCGAGTGTCGCTCGCTGGGCCTCCCCTAACACGGCAGGGCTTGACCTCGCCGACGGAAGAAGCAGATGACCCCATCACCGGACCTGATGGGCTTTCCTCACCCCAGCCACCCGTTCGTAGCTGCGGACGGCCATCGAATCCGCCGAAAGTGGCCAAGCCAGGAATGGCTTCCCCGGACCCGAACAGGTCCGAGAGACGACTCGAAATCGTGTGAAAGCGGCATAAATTACTTCTAGGTAAAATATAAGTAGTAAAAAAATATGCCAGAAGGCGCATTTATCGGAACGCCTATTAATTTTATAAGGATGTAGACAAAATAAAAATTAAAATAATTTTACATTATCAACAAAGAAAACTAAAGGAAATTACTCGAACAAGTAAATTTTTAACAGAAAAAAACCGACTCCATACATTTCCATACTCACACTCGGCCTCTCCTGCTTTATAATTTGAGATGTTCCATCGATTTCTCCAAGATCCCTCGTCCAGACTTGATGACAATGGGATCAACTAGAAAACGTAAGTATCTATTGGACCGATTTCAAAAAATATTTTTTGTTTCAAAGTCTCCGAGTAATCGGTGAACATACATAAAAAAACCGATGAATTGAGAACCTCCTGCTTGTTTCGGTTAAAAATATCACGCTTCAATTTAATTTAATCTTTAAAGGTTTTTAAATACACAAAGATCAAAAAATGCTAGTAGCTGTTTAACATATAGATGACGTGAAGGTACTGATAGGAATTTCCTTACACACTTCACATTAATATACCTAAAGCGTTGTAAAGCTAACAGTCAATATATCGCTATTATATCTTATGTTTTAACATTTCACAGGCATATCATAATCTAGGCTAAGGATTTCGTAAGTCAACGCTCTTCGTAGCCACAGGCGGTCAGCTATTATTTCCCTGTTTTATGAAATATAGATTATTAAACAGCCTAAAGGAAAATGCTGGCGAAATAGGCTGAGAGTTAATAAGATAGGTAAACTCAGGTTAACAAGATCTTGAGTCTTATGTATATTTATGATATTTAGGTACGCGATGAAGTTTGAAATATTCCTCCCGTAAGACCCAAAGCATAATTTCAAATTTGGCATAGGTATTCGTTTTTAAACTAATAAAGGGGACGGACGTCGGAATAGTTAGATAATAATATGGATAAACCCACTATCATATATCTGTCCTACATCCTTCTATTCTAATGCGACTACTCTGCTGTCACAAGCGTCCGTAGGCTACGGTGTTTGCTTTCCAACAGGCAGACCGTTTGTTCGCCACTAGGGTTTGCAGTCCCGGTCCCGATTTGTATGAAATTTACATGCCCTATTCGCCACCGTCGTGGAATAAAGAAAAGCGATATCCTAGTGTATGTCCCTTTCATTAAGACAAATAGAAAAGCGGCCGTCTAATTGCTTGTTTGGACTCCAACATTGTAATATTATCTGTCAATTGACTCTGAAAATGACTGACAGCAGTATTATAACAATAAACTTTATACACCAGTGCAATGCTATATCATAGAAAATTCATTATATAACTGGTGGGAGAATCATAATGGATTTCCATACATTATTATTATTTGTTATACAACTGTTTCTTTTTTAAAGCGGCTTTCGTCAATGCCCGTCCGTATTCTGCCACCAATTCGATTTTTGATTTAAATTAAATTATTTTGTTGTCGTAGAAAAAATATTGAATGCTACGTTACATAATTAGGTCTTAAAATTCTCGAGTCTTTAATAACGAAACTCGCTACGCACGTTTTTGTTTCAGCGACTCTCGAATTTTAAGAATCCTTATTATGTACCTAACTGTTGCATAAAATACTATTAATAAATAGGTAAGTTTTCTGACATAATCACTTGGTATTCTATTCTATGCATAAATCTATAGGTATCTTTACGTGTCCTGTTTTATTAAATTAGCGTACCAGTGCATCTGACCTTATTTCCATACCGTTTTACCGTTCAAAACCAACCGCGGTAACCCTATTTAGTTAAAATAAGGTCGCAAATCGATTGTAATTTAGTTTATGAACTGTAGAATGATATTTGTCAGTTGCGTTTCGTTTCACGCAGGTAATTAGCGGAGGCCAATGCACATGGATACTAGTCTGTTGTCTATGCTGAATATGGAGTGATGAACTCAATTGATAGATGACATGTATTTGGTTACTTGTTTTTTGGTCATGGGCAAAATTATTGTTTCGTATTTTTTTTAATTAAAAATGGGATTTCTCTTGGCCAGCATCTAGCCAGGGGGCAAAGATGAGGCCTACGATGAAGCGAGCTCACCCAGAAGATACCTATTCACTCGTAGGTTGTATGAACTCGGAAATACAGACGCCGGCAGAGAATTCCAAACCTTAAAAGTGCGCATTATAAAAGATGATGCAAAGCGATACCGAAGTAAGTCCAACGGTAATAGGGTTGATCCACTTGTCTTTTCAGACCTCTCAGGGTAGATAGGCCAGGGTGAGGCCACACGAGCGTAATTTTGTGAGTTGTGAGCGGCGTAAAGTAAAAGCCGGTTGTCTCCATACTTGTGACATGTACCGATTTCGGTGATTGTCACAAGTATAGCGATCGACCGAAATAAAGCCGCTCACAATCACAACTCCCAAAAGTACGCTCGTGGGGCCTCACCCGTCAGGGACATTGTCTCACCGAATATTGTACACCGCATTAAATTATTAAAATTCTACTAAAAGTTACAATTTTTTCGAGACTTAATGAGAGCAAGGTATGTATTTTTAATACAACATAAGAAGGATTAAAAAATAGAAAATTAAATCTCCTTTACGATAAATGTAGTTTAGGCTAGTGTAAAAAGAATGGAATGATGATGGATGGGTGGAATGGTCGCGTACAGTACGGTTTCAGAGGAACTTCCTCCCTCGGACGCTCCCGTTGTGGAATGAGCTCCCTGCCGAGGTTTACCCGAGAAACTACAGTATGCGATTCTTCAAGAAAGGAGTGTATACATTTTTAAAGGGTCGGCAACGCGCATGTGACACCGCTGGAGTTGCGTCCATAGGCTGCGGTGACAGCTTACCATCAGGTACGCTTGTTTGCCACCGACGTGGTATTAAAAAAGCAATAAAATGTTACGCTTTAAGAATACCTAATAGAATAGGTGTCCTCGTAGTTATAGCTTCTGTCGTACCATTTTCGCAAATTTTTATTCATCATAGCTTTAGCTTATGGCAGCACCAAATTGCTGTATTCTCATAATCTACATCATTTCGCAACATCTGTCTGTCACAATGTCAACGAACTCTCCAGAGCGCTGAACTGCAATTTAGTCCAAATTTGATGATCCTACCATTCGTGTATGGAAACAAATGAGCAGTTGTCCTAGTGCCGAGAATAACGGAATTAATTTTCCATCTTCATTTAGTGTTTATGATAATAACTCGACTCTTTTTAAGGCAATCGGCAGGAAAATGAGCAAAGGTATAAATCATCTTTTATGAAACAATATACCTATTTTAAGCGATTTTGAAAATTAAAGAGGCGGGTGTATCCATGATGATGTATTTCCTTTCGTTCCGTAAAACAAACGCTATGCGGTTATGCACAGCGACAGCACAATGCTTTTAACCAACGACCCATAATTGAAATAAAGATCAAGCCAGTCCATTGGTAAGTACCATCCTGCCCGAGAAAAGAAAGCTGAGTTCAAGTCGCAGGTTCAAATGCTGCTGGGTCAAGACTTTTTTCATCGTTTTTTTTTTCGATAATAACAATGTCACTACGACTATTCCACTTTAACACACATGGAAATAGTGACAGCAAAAAACCTAAAAGAAATTGTGCGTAGTTTGAAAAGAGTACCTAGATAGCAATTCTTCGCTCCAAATGTTGCCTGTTACATGGATTTGTCAGCTTTTGTCGGATTTTTTTCACAAATACCATTCTGCGGTTATCATTCCTTCAATTGACGTGATTACTCCGTAATCTGCACTTTCTCCACTTATGGGTAATTTCTGCAACTGCATTAGCTGACTACTTACTCAATCAGATTACTGATTACTTAGTTACTAGAGAATGGAATGTTGTTCTAAACCTTTGCATAAAAATTAGAATCTTTCCTGTTCGTATCATAATGGAACCGGGGTCCGCTTTGGATCTTACAATCCAAGGATTTGTCGTAGACGGACACTAGTTTTTCGAATGCAACTGCCATCTGACCTGCCAATCACAGGGAACACTAGACCTTGTTGAGATTAAAATGGTTTTTCTTTATCGACTATTAAGATATAAATGTTTGACCCGGGTATGTCCTAAAACTACGACCAAGACCACCGGGGGATGGGCAGCAGCATCCCTGGAGTGCGGTGGAGATACTGCGATCGCCAACCCGCATGCCAAGCGTGGCGATTATGGCATATACCCCCCGTGAATATGGGGGAGGCCTATGTCCAGCAGTGGACGTTCTTTGGCTGATATGGTGGTGGTGGTGGAAGATATAAATATCAGATGATATGTCGTACATAAAAGCCAAATTAGAGGCCTTCGGGCGGCTCGAGAACTTCTAACAGTCTAGTAGTAACTCACTTGACAAGCCTTATCTCAATAAGATCTAGTTTCCCCCTTGGGGAAGGTCAGATGGCAGTCGCTTCCGTAAAAACTAGTGTCTACGCCGATTCTTGGGATTATGTGATAACGCTAGGAGGATAGTGATGATACATAAGATTTTTTTTTAAAACCCTATATTACAAATCCACGAGCCCTAGTTTAAAAGTTGCGTGCTTTAACGCTCGACTGCAGTAGAATCTTATTTTTTGCTGGTGGAAAAGCGGCTTAAAAAATACGCATTGTGACAAATCTGCTCCGAAGCAGAACTAAACTAAACCATTCTTATCACGATTCTGTATGTATTGATTGTGCATCCGACATAGTCGCTACGCTCCGTTTCCGACAATTATCAATAAATGTGCCATTCCGCGGGCAGAACTAGGGCAGTGCAATTGCAGTTTGCACCGTGGTGGCAACACTGGCAACACACGGGGACATATTACGAGCGGACACGTCGATACAATGCAGACGTTGAATACATTTAGGGAAAAATGAGAACCTTTTTTTTATACTATGACGGTGGCAAACAAGCTTACGGCCTACCTGATGGTAAAAAAAAATCTTGTATTTTTTTATTGTTTCGGGGATCTCTGAAACGGCATTAAAGATTTTGAGGAAATTTACAATTCGGTGGTTTCAAGGGGCGAAAAATCGATCTGGCTATCTCTCATCTTCGAAAAAAACATATTCTGCGAGAGAACACGAAAGATGCCGAATAAAACTCTGTCGCCGAGTTTATATAAATAAGAAAACTTCACAATATCTTCATTTGAACATAGCATATGAACTCATGGAAACACTACTCATGGAAAAAAATCATCATATCAGCCGAAAGACGTCCACTGCTGTACAAAAGCCTCAAATTAAGGATCTCCACAAAGTCCGGTTTTGCGCCGCCTTCATCGAACGGCTTTCCGTTATCCTGGCGAGATCTTCGGTCCACCTTGTTGGGAGCTTCTCCACGCTTCGTCTTTTCCCACTCACGTACATTTCTGTCCCAGCGCCTATCGGTTCTTTGAGCAATGTGCCCCGCCCTCTGTCACATGAGTCTAGCAACTCTGAAAAATATAGATTAGGCTTTTTTTTTATTAATAATGGGATTGCTCTTGGCCAGCATCTATCCGGGGGGCAAAGATGAGGCAGATGATGAAGCGAGCTCACCCAGAAGATGCCTATTCAATCGTGCCTTAAAAAGGTCTAGGTTATATGAACTCGGAAATACAGACGCCGGCAGAGAATTCCAAACCTTAAAAGTGCGCATTATAAAAGAAGATGCAAAGCGCTTGGTTCGAATTAGAGGAATTTCGACCAGGTAAGGATGGTAGCCAGCCGTGCGTTTGAATGTCCGATGGAAGAAGGGGGAAGGCGGTATGAGCTCATGGAGCTCCTGAGCACACTCACCTAAGTACAGCAGGTAAGTACAGGTATAATTAAAATATAATAAATATTTTTTTCATCATCATCATCATCATGTCAGCCGAATGACGTCCACTGCTGGACACACAATGACCGGTCCTGCGCCACCCGTATCCAGCGGAATATTTTTTGCAATGTTCTAAATGTGTTCATAAGTCAGTATAATGTTTTTGTTGTTTGATATAACCCGCCGCGACCGCCCGTCCGCGACTCCCGCGCCGATAGGAAGCCGGCACTTACGCGGACGCATTAGTGACCCTTGCGCAACACCTTGATACAGGACACTATCGGGAACTGACGTCGGTGAGTCGAGAAGTTTTCTGTTGTTCATAAATTTATACCAACGTGAGACATATTAACACTTAAAGAAAGAAATACGGTTGAAGTTAGCTCACTAGTAAAGTCACTATTTGCGACATGTTTCTGATGAAGGACTCCAATTTACTTAATCGTATGGCATTTATTTACGAACCGTGAGATCTTCGAGAAGACAAGTACGGGTGCCAGTTTTTGTTGCACTTTTAGCACCACCAGCCCGGCTAGTATGATAGCTTATACCGTCACGGTTTATGTGACGTTTCAGTACATTTTGGCCATATAACGTGACGGTATAAGCTATCATACTAGCCGGGCAGGGGTCACGTGTAGGGTAACGGTGGGTACTCCCTACGGAAGTCGTGCAACTTCGACCCCCCTTTGTCAAGTGAGTGGTCAACTTGACTGTTAGAAGTTCTCAAGCCGCCCGAAGGCCTCTAACTTGGCTTCACGACTGCTGTCGTAGACAGCAGCCGGGATCAACGGCTTAACGTGCCTTCCAAAGTTCCAAAACACGGGAGCGCTCGGTTAGTAACCACTCAAAGCGGTCACTCATCCAAGAACTGACCTGCGCCCACATTGATTAACCTCGCATACCGCACGCGGTACGCGAGCGCCGCTGGGCCACGAACACTCCACTAGTAGTCCGAAACATGTCGCAAATAGTAACTTTACTAGTGACATTCAATCGCTTTTAAGTTTTCTGTTGTTCTTAGCGCACTGTGAGTGCGGAGGACCTTAGTTATAGCTCGCGAGTCTCGCGACGTCTTCCTCTTACTTAGCCACACAATTTTGCTGGTCTACTGCGTGTATTTTTGAAATAACCACAAATTGTAACCAGACGTAAGTTCAGTGCTATATGACGTCTTATTGTAATATTTTTTTGCTTAGTAGTAACTAGCAGAGCGTAATTAATTTCTGAAATTTAGTCGAGCAGCAATGTTATACCGGTAGCCTGGTTGACTACGAAGCTGACGGTCCTTGGTTTGAATCCCGGTCAGTGTAAAACATATACATATATCAGCCGAAGGACATTCATTGCTAGACATAGGCCTCCCTCAAACACAGGGGGTAAAATGCCAATTGCCACGCTTGGCATGCATCAGCATCTCTGGAGTGCGGTGGAGATATTCCTCTTCTCTCGTATCAACGTTACCAATCAATCAGCTCTTTTAGTATGTACATGGGGACCCTGCCAGTAACACAAGCCTTAGTAACCTTACTACGGGGCCGGTTCGAGTTGTGTAAGATTGTCTCCCTAATGGCACAGAATAGTATAAAAGTATTACACTATTAAATATAATGAAACGGGTCACTCACGGCATTGAACAATTGTGAAGAAAACGAGGGTAGATTCTCGCCGCCGCCGCCTCCACCCGCGCCGAGCAACCGAGCGGACAGGGCACGGGCACGCAGTGCTAAGAAAACCGCCGCCGCGATAGGTGCTCATGATTAAGGACCGCGAACCGGTCTGAAACATGTCGAGCGATATTCGACCTTTAAGACGTGAGTGACCCGTTTCATTATATTTAATATGTCTCAAACTCACGGGAGTTTTCTATATAAAGTATTACACTATTTAAATTTTATGTTTTTGAATAAATTCAAACGTTCAGATTATTAATAAGACATTAAAGTGTAACATTTTCTCTTGAATTCTTCGCTGGCTTATTTCAGGCTTTAATCCTCCTCTTAATTAATAAATTAAGAAGCAGTTGATAGGGCAGCCATGTCTTGACAAGTTTGTGTCACTCTTTAATAATAAAAAATATCCCTCCAACCAAGTTTTAGTTATGTTTGCATCCGACTGTATTACAAAGGAATGCATCCAAGTAAACATCAAATACATTAAAGAACAAATCAGCCATTCATAAGCAATGTCGCAACTTCCAAATCGAAAATGCTTTAATTATTACCACAAAAATCTTAATTGAAATATGTAAATCCAACCGGATACGAACATTATCTGTACCCACCCATATATTTATTCTAACCAACTTATTTTCATTAACTCTTACACCGCATATTGCTTGCTTGGAATTTCAACCTTATTTCCGTAATAATAACTCATGATTTTAAATGAGATTACGATTTGAGATACATGTTTGGGTGTATTATGAAGTTTATACGCAGATGCATCGATGAAATCAAGACAAATTGGTCGACTTAATTTGCCTATCGTTTATGGGTTTTATTTCCATTAGTCTGTGATTTATGGTGTATTTATTTTGATAAGGTCCACTTCTGCAGTAGGTACTGATAAAATTGTATTAGTTTAAATATAAATTGTGCGCGAGTCAGCAACGGATTTTCGTGTCCAAGTTCCTCTTAAATGCGTAATTGCGTATATGTGACATCCTGACTTGGCGGGACGGCGTATTTTGTTCTTTAACGTAATCTTAGTGATGTCGCAGAAATTTCCTCATTACTACTGCGCAAACGTAACACTGACACGTTTGCGCAGTAATAATATCGTACATAGAAGCGGGGCAGTACTGCATTCGTCGTATCGCCGCGCTTATGCGCATCCTGCACCAGTCAGGAAAAATCTGTAGTGACTCGAATGGCAGTTTTCTCATATATCGTACCGCCCCCGCACAGACAAATCGGGAAGATACCACAATTGGGAAGAAATAAGTAAAATCCTTTTTTCTACGTGCGTGGGAGACTCCAACGTTTCTAATACTCAACCCATCCAAGCTATACCTCAGCTGACGTTAATGAATCTACATGATACAGCTCTCTGAAGTAATATACAAATTATTAAGAGGAAATGAACCTTTGGTACCTCACTCGTGGACATAATTTTTTAAAGCAATAAAACTATATAGGGACGCTCAACTAATTTGATTTCATTTTAGTTTTAATTTTATTTATTTATATTTAGTTCTAAGTTTCTTACATTATGTGCCACACCGGTTTTGTGCCTGTTTTTGTCTTCTTTTTATTTAATTTTGTGTTTAATTATTAGCCATAGTCATTAACATAGACATAAGTTATTGCTTTACTAACCCGATATGGATACTGTCCGAAATAAAGTATTTTTGATTTTTTGATTTTGATTATTATTAATTTTAGATAAGTATATGTTAATCGAGCGTTCGTGGCCCAGCGGCGCCCGCGTACCGCGTGCGGTATGCGAGGTTAAGCAATGTCGGGCGAGGTCAGTCCTTGGATAGGTGACCGCTTTGAGTGGTTACTAACTGAGCGCTCCCGTGCTTTGGAAGGCACGTTAAGCCGTTGATCCCGGTTGCTGTCTATGATAGCAGTCGTTAAGCCAAGTTATAGGTAGAGGCCTCCGGGCGGCTTGAGAACTTCTAACAGTCAAGTTGCCCACTCACTTGACAAGCCTTATCCCAATAAGGTCTAGTTTTCCCCTCAGGTTGGAAGGTCAGATGGCAGTCGCTTCCGTAAAAACTAGTGCCTACGCCAATTCTTGGGATTAGAGGTAGCGGACCCCAGGCATCCTTCAGGGTGCAACTGTACTGGGAATAACGCTAGGAGGATGATGATATGTTAATCAAATCTAAATGTGTGTTTGTGAGTAATTGTGAGTAAAATAAAGTGAAACAAATAGTTAATTTGAGAATTTAATAAAAAAGTACCAAATTTAGCTTTATTTAATGATTTTAAGTCGTAAACCTTAAAATTCCATAACTAACATTTATTAAATAATGATATTGAGTATAATTGTGAACGCACAAGTTGAGTCGATGCAATTTCAAAACGCACCGTCAGAAATGTCATCATTGTCAATGTCAACGTCAACTAAAATAAAATTTTCTCACCGACTCCGACTCACGTAAATATACACAACTTCCAGAGTTTTCTGTTATAATATCTTTAAAAAATCAGTGACTCCAGTGATGTAAATCATGCCTGTGGAACTGTGTTATTTTGCACTTTCCTCGCTATAGTGAAGAGAAAAGTTTTGTGTTACACACGGGTGCAAAGTTGTATTTTACTTCTCGTGTGCTGAAACACTCGCTACGCTCAGGATTCTATTTTAGAACCACGCTAAACTAAACTACACTCTAATTCTCAAACCTATTTATTTAATTATAATTGATATCAAACGAACCATTTTTATGAGCGTTTTTCGTTTTGTTATCTGTCAAAAGCTACTCAAACACGCTCCAAGGTCAAATTACTTTCCCCACTTGTGGATAAAATGCGTTTTTACCCGCTTGTTTCAAAGGATAAAAGACGGCTTTCCGAGCTAGTGAGGGGAAAATATTAAGTTATCTAAATTATACTAAAATGGTAAAACATGTTGAACATCAATAATAACTTATAGGCTAGGAGTTAACAATTAGAGGACAGTGACTTTGTTTTGAACTGTAACACTGTGTAATTATTTTGAATAAATAACTAAATAATTATTGTCACTGTGATAAAGTTACCAAGTGACCCAGAAATCAAATTGGTTGACTTACAAGTACATTTGAGTAGGTTGGGTACCCTTACGAAAGTAGCGGAAGTGAAATACATAAATAAAACTATAATAAATACTTTTTATGGCGGAAGTTGAATTTATTTTCTCGTAAACAGCTCGTAAATTTAATATTTGCGGATATAATCTCCAAACTATATTGTATATGTCTCAATGTTTGAGCATGTCGATCGTTTGATAGACATAGGCGGTAACTTTACATGCAAATATATTATAAATGTAATATATCAGCCTATTTATACAGTGTGTTACCGGAATGCGGACTTTTTGAAAACATATAACTGATCGAGTGAAACGAAGGTTTCAACTTCGGCATAAATGATTTCGTATGTCCGGATTTCCGGCCTGCACCTACCCCTCTCTACAGGTTGCATTTCCCAACCGATTCTCATGAAATTTTGTGAGCAAGATTAATTATATAGATTTTCTTGTAGAGCCGCTTTTTAAAAATTTTGAACTTCGAAAAGGAATCGATTAAAGCTTGTAATAAATTAGTAAGGACCGGTCAGGAGCCTTTCAGCTCGAAGTTCGATTTTTTTCGATGGAAATGTTAGTTTAACTTGTTTGTACCAGATGTTACTGGGTGTTATCTCTGTCTCACTTGCATATTGAAGTGGCAATGATGCAGCGGTCGTGCGGTTAGTTCTTACTAAATGCACAACGGCGCTACGATCTATGTGGAGTATTTCACTGGTATCTCTACCTCAATATATATATTGCACTTTGTGGGGTCGGTGTGGAACTCTCTGGATTAGGCCTATGTCAAACAGAAGCCTTTTGGGTGATATGATAATGATTGGTTGTATCATTGTTGAGACGATAAAAAAAAACGAGATATTAAGTTCACATTTGTGAATCACTTAGCTGATTAACTAGAGGGTATGTGTCCCCACACGCTCAAAGAAAAACAATAAGCATTAATGCCAAAGTTACCCTCCATGCACCCTAACAGAAGCTGTTAATGTAAACACAAACAAAGACGAGCATCTTTATTCGATGTGGCATTGATTTATTGAGACGAATAGGAACGGTTTCAAATTTTACCGGTTGTTTATTTGTTAACTTGGTTTGTTAATTTTTCAAATGTATTCAAGTTTAGATATCATTTGAAACGTCCACGGAAAAAACATGTCTAGTCCACTTAAATTTCATAACAAAAAGCTACCTTTTTTCCCTTTTTTTTTCTGGGGGGAAAATCCATTATGGATACCACCACACCGCGGGGACAGTGCGGAGGTTATGTCGGACTTGCACCGACTAAAAACCCCCCGATCGTCCTCCTCAACTCATTTCGGACGGCTCTGGGATCTCCATCGGAACGCACCAGTGCCGCCCTAGAGTCTCACCTCTGTGGGTCCCACCGTCTGTTTTCATAGACGATCGCGGCCCCCAACTGCGACCGTCTTCGACCCCAAGGACCCCCTTTTAGTGGCCTTGTACGACAGGCAGAGGATACCGTAGCCGAATTCTATGCCCCGGCTACAGGGCGCAACAAAAAGCTACCTAACTGATAAAGACATAAGGTGCAAATTGCCTTTGAAATTTCAAAGGACTAGACATGTTCTTTTCGTTAACCATTCATTTATTATTATTACTCTTTTACTTATTCTGACAAACGAACGCAAACAAAATACGGGAGTTCGCTGAATGCGGGCAGCCCATGACAGATCGTTGTGACAGTCTCAGGGGGAGGCCTATGTCCAGCAGTGGACGTCTTTCGGCTGATGATGATCATTATGAAGGTCTACAATGACAATGATAAGATAAGATAAGATAAGAACTCATTTATTCAAATAGGATTCATTGAACCACTTTTGCATCGTCATCAACCACAACAATCTCAAATAGGTACATTAAGGTCTGTAAAATTTAAACCTATCAAAATGACATTAAGTATTATACTAATATAAATATACGAGCATGTTTACATGTGATAATATTTTAAAATTAAAGCTTCTTATAAGTAACATGGTAAATTATTCAGCTACGATTAAGTGCATCGTCAAAAGAACAGTAAATATCACACACATCATATCATTAATTGCATTAGTAAATATCATTAACAAATATTATTAAATCGATTAAATAATCAAAGCTCGATGTTAACTGTTCACTGTACAATGTTAAACCTAAACAAGCTAAACCCACCGACCACACCATACGCATTTAAGATTTATAAGTTTATTATTTTTTTGGCTATGGAATAAATGGGCTTTTTATTTCATTTATTGGTCGGCCTGTTTAGCCTAGTTGGTAGTGACACTGCCTCCGAAGCTAGAGGTCCCGGGTTCGAATCCCGGCCAGGGCATTATTTGTGCAATTAGCACGGATATTTGTTCCTGGGTCATGGATGTTTTCTATGTATTTATCTATATAAGTATGTATATCGTCGTCTAGTACCCATAGTACAAGCTTTGCTTAGCTTGGGACTAGGTCGATTTGTATAAGATTGTCCCCCAACATTTATTTTTATTTTAATAATTATTTTATTAAGTACAATTCACATTTAGAAAATTTTTATTTTGGTCCAAATTTCAGGTCATGTTTCATACAAAACTTAACACTTAACGCCCACACATTTTATAACATGCTTTCTCCATCCAAATCATGCATGCCTGGCAAGCTGGCACCGTTTGTTTGTCGGTGTGCCTGCTAATCACTCTTTTGTCAGACGCATTGACAGGTGCCTGTCAAATCTCACGTCTTAACTGATTTGTATTTAACTGGTACTGCCCAGGTATTAGTGATTGTAAAGCATAGTAATAGGGTTGATATTAGACTGTAGTTTTTTGTTGTTGTTAAATAAAATAATTGAGATGTTTGCGATAATATTTCATTTGTTTTATGTACTCGTATGTCTTGAGTTCTGTAAGTTTGCTGACATTGACAGGTGTATAACAATACATTTACGTTACAAAATAAATCAAATGTTAGAATAGAAGTTAGTACCTACAGTCAAGGGCTAATCAATAAAAATAAACGTAAATATTTTGACACACGAAATCTTAATTAAAACTTAAAACCCTCCAAAAACCATGAGCAGCTTGTATGACCGAGCGTTGCTGGGTGTCTTTGATGTTTTACGGATGATTTTAGGGCCTTAAGATCATGATGTTAAAGAAATATGTTTCTGGGCTGTTATTTTGTATTCGCGATTTTACTTTCTATCAAACGTAAGACTTTTAAACATAATCGTAGGCATCGAACCAGCAAAACTACTAAATAATTACACGACCTTGCGACAGATTAAATCGCAAATACCACAAAGCACAAACACAAAAACAAACACAAATTTTTACTTCAGTTGTCATTTTCATTGCCTGCTCTACCAGTGGCGAGCGCTTAGTTTAGAAAGGTTAATCTTTAAACCCAATTTTCTCCTTTACAAAACCGAACTAAGCATAAACAAACAAATTAACATAAATACTTTAAAAGCGTAATTTATGATTGGTAAGTTGCAGGTGAGAATTGGGTATTAGAATTGGACGCACAAATCCGGGTCATAGGGCTACTTAATATGCTAATACTGCAGTTAAGGGTTTTTTAATCGTCAGATTAACCGATTTTGTTTGACAGTAATTCTTTGATACTAGTGTCATAGTAAAAGGACTTAAGCGCCAATGGATTTCGTACAACTTAAAGTCATTTCTATTACGAATAATACGATGAGATTGTAGAATATAGCAGCGGAAACTTAGTGTAACTGTACTTCGCTAATCTTTGACGTTTGTGTTCGAGCCACTGTCTTTCTGTTTGTAAGTTTGCGCTGTGTCTTTTTTTTACTTCGACGGTAGCAAACAAGTACCTATGCGGACTGTCTGACAGTGAACACAGTAAAGACGACTTCTACTATTAGTTTTGTCCATATGACCTAATCTGCCTTATATTTTCACCTTAGCGGCTCGAACATGGTGGGTTTGCTGCGTGAAACCAGTGAGCAAAATGCAATTTTGCTGCGAGCATGATAAAAACGTACTTTTTACTTTTTCATATCGTAGCTTAGTCGCAGGTCATTTTTTCATACTGCAGGGTGTAATAGAAACTTGGAACATTTAAACTTCATTTTCTGTGTCACTATTCCTTTGCGTTATATGTTCTTGCCGCTGAGGTGAAAAGTTGTATGTATCACACGAGAGCAAAGATATTTTCATCTCGTGTCTTTGACTCCCTCGCTACGCTCAACATCAACACTCGCAGCTAAAATCTACTTTGCTCTCTTGTTGAACAAATAACCATTTCCTTACTTGTAGAAAAAGAGTAACATTAACATACAGGTATTATTATTACTTGTAAGATTTCAAGCAAATGACAATCTTCATGAAAACATACATTTAAGAAGATAATTGACCAGGACGGTTATTTTAATACAGTTTAATAACAATGTAATAACTTATTTATGTATAGACCAACATCAACTTTTACTTATATTATCAGCATGTGTAAGCCATATTAGGCACTTTGCAATTGTCATGTATGTATGCACTTTGGTGACACCTATTACGCATTGCGCATTATACTCTGGGGCATTGAGTGTGCTCATACGCATAACAAATAGAGATATAAAAATAGTGATGATAGTTTTAACCTATTGTAATGAGCGATTATCAAACAATCGTGCCTAGCCCTTTAAGGTTATGTAACCTTACGTAACCTGTAATATAATATATGTTTGACAAATGTGTGCAATCAACGCTAATGAGCTTCATTACGGCTATAAATTAGAAAATGTATTAGATAATCGTGGTTTTAGGGTTTGTGAAATCTATCACCTGATGGTGTTCCGCAGCTTTCGGACTGCACAGGAACCATCAACAGATTCTCGCTGCACCCGCGATCTTTGTGGCAGAAAGTGCCGTGCTGCGATAGGTCTTGACAGCCACAGGAAGAAATGTGCCGCACCCCCGATCTCCGACGGCGCGCAGACCTCTTCTTCTTAAGGAACGGTCGCTGCAACAATCATCTTTCAAGATGCTGTGGCCAATGATGATGATGAGGGTTTGTGGTTAAAGCATTCACTTTCTGTGCTAATAGAGGAATAACCTAATTGTTCACCGCTGTTACGTGGAAATATAAATCTTCTACTAGGAGTCCCATTCTATCAAATATTACGAAAAGAATACATTTGAGTTGAGTACCGGAAGGCGTAGCGTGGGCAGGCCCCCCACACGGTGGACCGATGACCTGGTGAAGGTCGCGGGTGTCCGCTGGATGCGGGTGGCGCAGGACCGGTCATTGTGGAAGTCTTTGGGGGAGGCCTATGTCCAGCAGTGGACGTCTTTCGGCTGACATGATGATGATGATGATGATGACATTTGAGTTGACAGTTTTTCCATATACTTACGTCAAAATGTATATGAAATGACGTGACATCTATTTCGATTGCAAGCTAATCCGTATCTTGTTTTAGTTTCCAGACATATCCTTCCCTAAAAATCTTAATTTCTCGAACGATCAAGCTACTCTCGTGTAATACTTATGTCTGCATACGCCGACGTTGGCGAAATAGCCCTTGCCAAATTCAGCAAGGAGTGAAAGCCTAAGGCGCCTTCCTGACTTATCGATGCGGAGGCGGTACGATATGAGAAAACAGTCAGCTGTCAGTGTCAACCGATATCAATGCAGTACTGCCCCAATTCTGCGCATGGTATTACTACTGTGCAAACGTAATGCTGACAGTATTTCGTCAAGTGAGGAAATATCACACCAGTAAAGTTACGTCAAAGAACAAAATACCTATCAAATATCGCACCCGCCCCGCCAAGTCAGGAAGTCACCTAAAAGGGAATAAAAATATACACGGTTCTTCAATTTTATGTAGTGGGTTCGTTTCGTGCTTGTCAGTATAGTCAAGTAGGTGGCTCATTAGGTGGCTTTTTATAACTCAATGTCCTTACGGATCCATACAGTCCATACTTTGTAGGTTGAACTGCCATTTTAAGAGACCTTTGGATTCAATTACGTCGACATGTCGATCCTTATCGATTGTTTGGCGGCTCCAAATCAGTAAATTTCAATTGTGTATCGCTTTAAATGCCATGCAGCGTTGCAGAAGTATCTAATTATACTATGTATGACTGGTTTGACATAATGTATTTTTTTTCTTTTAATAAACCAATAACTAATGTTAGGGCACATATTTACATGAATGGAGCTAGTCCTAGTTTTACGTTTTAAGAACATTTCTGCAACTAGCGTTACTTCTGGAATTAGCGACAAAACTGCTCATTGATATTGCTTAATATCAATCGGCCTAAGCTAAAAACTTTACTAAGTATAAATTTCTTAATGATTAGTTTACTAATCCACGATTTTTTATTTTTTTGGGATTGCTCTTTGTCAGCCGGGGGGGGGGAGGCAAAGATGAGGCCGACGATGAAGAGAGCTCACCCACAAGATGCCTATTCACTCGTATACAAAGTTTATTTAGTCATTATTCCATTAAAAATGCATCCTGATTGTATTTCCTGATACATACAATCTGGGTCTCTTCAAGACAAGAGTGAATAGGCTATTGCTGAACCAGCGAGCAACATCTTAGGCCTTGTCCTCGCTCGTTGCATCTTTTATAATGCGCACTTCTAAAGTTTGGAATTCTCTGCCGGCGTCTGTATTTCCGAGTTCATATAACCTGGACCTTTTTAAGGCACAAGTGAATAGGCATCTTCTGGGTGAGCTCGCTTCATCGTCGGCCTCATCTTTGCCCCCTGGCTAGATGCTGGCCGAGAGCAATCTCATTTTTAATACAAAAAAAAAGTCGAATCCAGCGTAAGACTAATACTTACGTTACGCATTTACAATTAACATTTTACTCGAGCAACTTATACACGCTTTTTAAGCGATGAGTTTTGCGAATACCGTGACTGAAGTACAATTCAATGATTGTATCCTCACGTCTCGTCCCGTAGACATGACACACACGTGACATGTCTACGCTTAAAAATGATGAGATAAAGATTCTGAAATAATGTAGAAAATCTAATATGGGTAGCACAGGTTAATTCCTTTTCTGCCATATGCGACACGCTTGGACGAAAGCTATACAATTGGACTATATAACGTGACGGTATAAGCTATCAATGCTAGCTGGGCTGGAATAAAAAAATCCAATAATTATGTTTGGGCCCGGGTATGTCCTAAAACTACGACCAAGACCACCGGGGGATGGGCAGTAGCATCCCTGGAGTGCGGTGGAGATACTGCGATCGCCAACCCGCATGCCAAGCGTGTCGATTATGGCATATACTCTCCGTGAATTTGGGGGAGGCCCATGTTCAGCAGTGGACGTCTTTTGGCTGATATGGTGGTGGTGGTGGCTAGCTGGGCTGGTTGGCACAGACCTCCCATAGATAGATAGATAGATAGAACGATTATTGCCACAATCTTTTCAATTTTAATTATTACATAATCTTTAAAATAACTACAGATATCTAGTAAGGCAATGGGTCCCAGTCTCAGCATTTTTTGAGTTCCATTGATATTAATTTATTTTTGCTCAGTCATCGTCTCTCTGTTTGACCTAAATGACAGTCATGATTGTGACAGGTAATATGACTACTGCTTGAGGTTTCTCACCTGCGGCTAGGCTTACACGACCACAAATGGAACGGGGATCTAGACAAGTACGAGTATAAGTAGGAATGTCTCAAGTAAATGAGCAGTACCTACAATCTAATATACCTAGGTACTCTGACTCTAATTCCAAAGATCAAATAATCTAAATCAAATATTTATTCTTCAAATAGGCCAAACGGGCACTTTTACATCTCAAAATATGACTTACACAAAACTAATTAAATAAAAAATCCGACTGCGTTTCTGTGAAATTTGGAATTTGGCGCCATTAATTCGCCATTTTTTTTTTTATTATTTTAATATACCCAGTGTCACTCTCACAGTAAATACGAATCTACGAATCTAACGACACCTCTCAAGCTAAAATCCATCGGGCCGTTCAGGCTGCAGAGCGTGCCAAAGAATTATACATACATACATACACATATATACATACATACTCTCGAAAAACATAACCTTCCTTCTGGCTCAGTCGGGTAATGAATAGGCCTACAATTAGATACAATAATAGTTTCCAAACTATGTACATATGTCTACGCGAATAATTGGGATTATGTAGCGTAGGCATCCTTCAGGATGCACTGTACTGGGATAACACTAGGATGATGATGATGATGATGACGGTTATTTTCCTAATACATTCTTCGCTTACTTTTGCACAATCAATTCTATTTCCTGTTTGGAGGTTTTTATGTTCATTTTCCAAGCAACTTTATCAAAAAGTAAGGTTTAATGGTGTCGTTATACGAATAGTAAACCATCAAACTATCGATATAAATTGGAAACTAATAAAGTTTTTTTTTTATCGTCCAAGAGTATTAAAATATACCTATAGAATCTTTATGTAAAAAAATATGTATGGCAACTATGTATTTTCTATAGTCAAGCAGAGTCCATATATGATCTTTATGTGATTAAAAATCTCCGATAATAGCAGTATTAGTATGTACTATTACTTATTCTGTGGTATTAGGTTGAAATGTGATAATTTCCGAGTATTTTCGTGATTTGTTTATTGATAGGTATTGTAGGTAATGCTAGAATTATTTATTTTTACGGTTTTGTCCCTATTTTGCACGATTACCCGGGTGGCCGTTATTTTTGCAATATGGTGCATAACGACAATTGAACCTTTGAACATAATTACGAGTAGGTATGTGTAACATTGTTGTGAGTAACGGTCGACTTTGGCCGCCAGCACAGATAATTAGCGTAATTATTACTGTATTCAATTGGCAATATGATAAATGTTAATTTTGTGAAGTTCTACGTATATTTATTAACAGTAAATTATTTATTGACATAAATTCGAACACTTTCTACATTATTTTATCTTTAGTTTCCCTTAAAGAGTCGTTTTGTGATTTATTCGGTAAGTACCATCTATCAAGCGAACTTTATCTAATTGTATGAAAATGAAAATGTTTTATTGTTAATAAACAAATGCAAGGTTCATTTATTTATGTACAACGAAAATATATACAAGAATACTTAACCAAAATAATATAAAGAAAATTAAAACTAACTTAAATCTAAAACGGGCCCTTGAGGCATTGTACCGAGGATGCTGGCGGCATTTCCTCGCTGTATCGCAATGCTGATACGTTGAGCGAGGAAACCGCCAGCTCTTCGGTCACCAGTTACGTCAACCAGACGCTTCGCAATTTCTGCAAATAACTTATGCGCGCTGGGACCCCACGGACCTAGAGTTTCGACGCCAAAAGGTACAAACATGTACTCTCTGCCGAGGCCCTTGTATTTATTAATGCAAGGTTGGGATTTGGGATCTCCTATTAAGTATTTTAGTAAATGTGTGTCTTGAGCTCATGAGAGCCCGCTCTTCCTTAACAATATTTGTGTAACGAATGTCATCAATAATATTAAATTGCATTTACGGCTTTGTATAACCATTTATACTATTAAACGTAAACTAAAAAACTAAAGTAAAGGTAACTGTGTAACTAAAATAAAATAAATAAATAATAATATTGGGGGACAATCTTACACAAATCGACCTAGTCCCAAACTAAGCAAAGCTTGTACTATGGGTACTAGACGACGATATACATACTTATATAGATAAATACATACTTAAATACATAGAAAACATCCAAGACCCAAGAACAAATGTCCGTGAAAAATGCACAAATAAATGCACTGGCCGGGATTCGAACCCGGGACCTCTAGCTTCGGAGGCAGAGTCACTACCAACTAGGCTAAACAGGTCGTCAACTTTTCGAAAAGCGTTAAATAAATTAACTGGCAAAAACTAACAGTTAGATCTACCTAACGTACTTACCTTGTAAGCTACATTGTTCATTGTTGTAAATTGAAGTAGAAGATTAATATATAAGTAAATATTTTAGTAATATAGGTATTATAATGCTAAACTATTGTTAATTCGGATCAATCCGTGCGATTCCGCCAGCTATTAGATAAACCTACCAAGGTAGCCTATAGTGGCTAAGCATATAATTTCTTTGTAATTATTACATGTTCGATTTAATAAATGAAAAAAAAATCCTTCTACGTACAAAACGTTACGAAATCATCCTGGGGCATATATCTCCTTACATTGTAATGATAACTGTTTACTTTTTCTCTCTGATGTTGCTAATAGATATGCACTATAGTGCATCAAAAAATCAAAAAGAAAATCAGAAAGAAAGAATATCTATTAGCAAAATCAGAAAGAATTTAGGTAAGCACCCACCACCGCATCGGACGCATCGAACGCAACGGATTATAGTATTCTTTGTATAGAATGTCATACAAGTGCGTCCACTGACGTGCGGTGCGGATCAGTGGACGCACTTGTGTGACTTTCTATACAAAGATTAATATAATCCGTTACGCGCGATGCGTGCGATGCAGGCCTGTGAACGCTGACCTTTTATAAACATTATGTTGTTTCCACATTCAAAGACATCCGAGAAACCACCTCGATGTGGGCCCGTCTTGGGCGTTTTCCAAATTTCGATTCCAAATTCTAACACTAACCTCTTGCCACTTAAGCATCAATAACGTCATATCCTTACTGAGGTTATGGTCGGTGTACTAAATTCAATTAACAATTCGCAAAAACTGTTTCCTGCCGGCTGTCCGATTTCCGGCTCAGGTGCGTTTTAGTGTTGTCTGCGGACTGCTTCCGGTAACAATCAGTGTTTAATAATTCATTTAGTGGGGTATAAGCCCCCTTTTGACTGCAGGATACATTAGAGTCCTGGAATATTTTAAATGGCAGGACATGCTTGGTATCAAGGGGACTAGGGCTACACAGAAGCTATCAAAACTATAGGATATCTCTGATAAACAACCGCGTATTATACGGTTTAGGAATGTATTTCTCTAAAAGAATACAATTCACTTAAACTAAAGAAATATAACAACATTTTTTACTTAATATCTATCTACAAAGTAACAAATCAAACTAACAAATCAAAGTATACCTACTTAAGTTTACATCTTAAATTTCAAAGCTGTATTACTATTTAAATATACATAAAAAACACGAAAAATTAGACTTAAACAGCTTAAGCCTGGTCAAATAAACCCCCGCAAGTTGTACCGGGTGCAAAGGTACCCATGTCTACATCAATTTGGGTACGCGCAGAAAGATAACACTTGTTGTTGCATTTCAACTAATAATATAATCCGACTATTTTTTTGCCCTAAACTTGATACACCTGAATACCCTTAACAACTTTTACCCTAAATTACATTCCGTGTAGTTAATTGTTAAATTCGAATAAATGATTTTTGTAACTTTTTCTAATAACTGATATATATTATATTATAGCCTCTCGTTGTCCATCCCGGTTTTTCCACTTTTTGTTAGTTTTCCTTGCTATTTGTCCTGGATGTCCACTTGCCAATCGGCAAAGGCCTCCTCCAGCCTTCTCCACTCGTGCCCTGACCCTGCTCCATGTGACTCCCGCAACAGGCCTTATATCGTCGTCCCACCTTTTGTGCTGCCTTCCTCTTTTCCTCTTACAGCCCCTTGGGTACCACTGGGTTCTAATAACTAATAAACAATAGTAAAAATACGATTTGTTTGGTATTTTATGCATGGCAATTAGCTGTTCTCCTTTATCAATGAAACCCTTCCCTAAGAACCAACAGGCGGGTTTTCTTAAATTAAAGATGGTTTTTAGGATAATATCTGCTAATAAGCATCTAGTTACATAGTTTAAACCACCGGTGATAGTAAGCGGTGTTGGTTTAAATCTAATCATATGGCAAGTTTGACAATTTTCTGTGGGATGACAGCTCTCTGTTATCGTAAGTTGATGTAATGCAAGCTTATTTTGCGGTCAAACGAACGGGGTTCTGGACACGTCGCATCAAAAAACCGCGGAGTATTCGGTAGCGCGGTAGAGCGGAGCCGGCGTGTGTGAAATATGAAGCAGTAATCGACAGTCGACAGTTTCGGAATCATCAAAAATGCAATACCGCCTCTGTCCCGCACCGCGCCGCGCCCGCTCTATGCGTTTCGAGCTTAAGGGGGTAATACCCTATCTCCATCTTCCACGGGATTTAGAAGTAACACCAACTCTCGCGACCCGTAACGTTAATAAATCTACAGTTCAAGGCTCAAACCCAACGCAAACACAAAATGCAAAAATACTTACGCATCTCTAAGGCACTTCATACTTTTTGCTTCTGCGCAGCTGTCCCTCGTCCTAATCAGTCATCGCTGACTTTCTCCACGGGTAGCCAATGGAAGAAAGTCGTATGTGCGTAAAATATTCTAATGTGGTAAGCTCTTTTGATTTGTACGGAAATATCGGCGCCATCATACAGTAGGTACAGTACATGGTAATTAAGATGCATCTTGAATGCGTGTATAGACAAGTTTACAAGTCTTTAGAGAAACTTAGGCTTTAGTCAAGTGCTCATTACCTGGAAGGTCTTGCACTATCCATACATCATAAGACAATATAGGTTGCATTCGATCTGGGAGTACGGTAGTGCCACCGCCAAGGTAAAGAATTGCTCTTTAGGAATGTGGTGTTGTGTTCCTCGTGGTAAATAATAATAATAATCGTATGGCATTTATTTTCGAACCGTGATATCTACGAGATGACAGTACGGTTGCCAATTTGTTGCAATTTTAGCACCACCCTGGGATCACGTCACGTGTTGGGTAACGGTGGCTATAGGGCGATTCACAAGAGCTGGCGCGGAATGTCTATGAAATTATTGACAGTTTCATACATTTTTCGCGCCAGCTCTTGTGAATCGACCTATACTCCCTACGGTCGTGGTGCAACTTCGACCCCCCCCCCCTTGTCAAGTGAGTGGGCAACTTGACAGTTAGAAGTTCTCAAGCCGCCCGATAGCCTCTAACTTGGCTTAACGACTGCTGTCGTAGACAGCAGCCGGGATTAACGGCATAACGTGCCTTCCAAAGCACGGGAACGCTCAGTTAGTAATCACTCAAAGCGATCACCCACCTGGGCCGACGTTGCTTAATCTCGCATACCGCACGCTAGCGGTACGCAGGCGCCGCTACGCCACTAGCGCTCTACATTGTGCAATTTTACTAGAAATAGTTTGTAACTTTGTAATGTTTCTTAAACCCATAAAATCTGAAGAGAAACTTCAGCACACACATTATTACCAATATAATCGTTTATTACATATATCTACTTTGTTAAAGTAAATATAAGAGGTGAAACTTTCCATGTAATCCACTTTCAAGATTCAAAATACGGAAATCACGTCATAATTAATACTTCATTTGTAATATACTAGTATATTAGTAGTAGTAGTAGGTAGTATTAGTAGTGGTAGAGGTAGTAGGTTAGTAGTGTAGCTATGGGCCTCATAAGAAGACTCAAAGTCACCCAAAGAGCAATGGAGAGAGCTATGTTAGGAGTTTCTCTGCGTGATCGCATCAGGAATGAGGCCATCCGCAGCAGAACCAAAGTGACCGATATAGCCCTCCGAATTGCTAAACTTAAGTGGCAGTGGGCGGGGCACATAGCACGTAGAACCGATGGCCGTTGGGGCGGAAAGGTTCTCGAGTGGCGACCACGTACCGGAAGGCGTAGCGTGGGCAGGCCCCCCCACACGGTGGACCGATGACCTGGTGAAGGTCGCGGGTGTCCGCTGGATGCGGGTGGCGCAGGACCGGTCATTGTGGAAGTCTTTGGGGGAGGCCTATGTCCAGCAGTGAACGTCTTTCGGCTGACATGATGAATATAGTAATTGACAAAAGTAGCTATAGGCAGGAAGTTACATTGTAAGAATGATGTACTTGATAGTGAGGCCGCCATATTATTTTACTGGTGCTTGGTCCAAATGATTTTACAGCTAGAACTTAATTAAACTTAAACTTGATGACATTAAACCAGACAAACTGTCATTGTAAACTCGGAACAAAAAGTAAAATTCGATCCGACAAAATAATCAATGATATTATTACGTAATTAGGTACCTATGCTACTTATTAATAATGTGTAATATTTGCATGCCGTTTGCAGCAATTGCAGCTCACGTCAAATAATAAAATATCACATAACGATCGCGCTCCGAAGTCAGCAAGTCGTAGTCGCCTTAACTGTGATAGAAAATGCTTAAATTGCATCGTTTGACTGTCGTCTTGTGACAACGCATGTAAAAGTGAGTAAGGTCATGGTCCGTGGAACTATAAAACTAACAATGGTTAACTTTATAGTTAAACCGATGGTTAACGAGTCCATAAATTAACTGATAACCGAAGCGACGAATCGTTTGATGGCTATCTGGCGACGACTTGTGTTTTCTATTTATGTTTGTCTTCGATTTATGCCTCATTGTTTAATTATGTTTGAGGATAGATTGTATTGTAATTCATTCGGTTCTTTTTAAACTATTTGATTGTTTCGACGAAATTGTTATAGGCTGGACCTTTTTCCAATATGAGGATTCGTTGTTGACAGCGAGTATCACGCAATGTCACGGCCAGGTGCCACATCAGAGAAACAGTCATAAATATGTCATGGGCTTTTTAAATAATGGCAAGTGCGCTCTGAGAAGATATTAACTCATTAAGTCTAATACAAGCAATGAGAAATCTTTGCACAAACCATGATTGCATCTAAACAAGGTAACTCTTTTTATAGGTAGTTTAACTAATTATACGCTAGATGTCGCTGTACCAAATCCTGAATCACGCTAACGAAATGTCGACATAAAATGTATAAGGGGGCAAGGCGAATTAGTAAGTTTTAATATATGTTTTATGTGTGACTGGTTGTTTTCTTAGCAAATCTCCATCTACATAAAGAGCGCCTTTTTGAACGAGTTAGAAGTACAGTCAAGTTAGTCTCAACATCAAACGTAGCTACGCATTTTAAAAGTTCAAAAGTCTTTATTGCAAGGGGATAAGAGCTTTTGACCCCTTCGTATGCGTAGCTACTTTTGATGCTGACTTTACGTACACCCATACGTTTCGTAAGTTTATGCTTTCCAATATTTACTTACGAAATCAATAAGGATCCGCTATCCTTAAGATTATGATGTCATTGTACCTATGCATTTCGAAGGATCCTGAATCCGGAATATTCAGAGCATTTGTGACTAAACCATGTGAGTCAAGATATTCGTTTAAAAAGATTGCGAGCGAAAGGAATGTCGGTTTTTTTCCTTCAAAACTATAAAGTATTATTTATTTGATGCTTCAAGGTAGAACTATAGTATTAATGTCCAATTGAAGAGGCAGACAAACTGATAATGGCTATTTTAGTGTACATATTCGATAAAAAGAAAATGTAAGTAGGTAATTGGGCAAAACGTGAAAAATGGAGTCGCATATCTATGGAAATAATAAATAATATATAGGTACCTTTGAAATTTTGGAATAGATAATAATATCTTGTAAGCTACTTTGTTAATTTGTACAGTTTTGAAATCATTATTTTTATTTTCAGTTTTTTAAAATTCACGTTTTGGTTTTGCAATGTAAATATGCCCTTGCGGTCTATTTGCAGAGTAAATTTTTGATTCTGGATTTTGATGATACGGCTGGGCATTTCGCTACTATTCGGTAATAAATGCTAAAACATACCATCTATTAAAGCTTTTTTTACGTCGATTTGACACAATACACCGTATCTTTGAACTTTTTAATCAATGAGTAACTTGTGACGTAAACAAAAGTCTAATTCAGTCCCTCCCATGTTCAATATTTACTCGAAAGGTCTTGTTTAACTTGCGTCTAATGCACGTGAAAGCAAGCGTTGTAGACCAAAATAGATAAAAAGGAAGTAGAACCCCAAAATATTTGACGTCACGGCTGACAGAAAAAAATCTCTTGAACACAAATATCATAACTCATGCCTCTCATGAGGCTTTCATTCATGAAATCACGTCCTTTTAAATTAGTGTACGATGCGCAGGAGTTTAAATTTATTGAATTTGGAGATGATATCTAAACTCCATTTACCTATCTTCGTCTTCTTCTTTCGTGTCAAGGTTCCTCAAATAAGAGATGTCCAATGAGCAGTGATGTAGACAGCTTTGGCCGTCGCGTCTCTCAAGTCGTGTTCCGAGCGGAAGTGTGGGCAGATACATTGAGTGATTATGATATTCTAAGCAGCATCAGCAGAGTCGTCAAGTGGAACCCTGCTTGTTCCCTGCTGGTAATATAAACAAAAAATATAAAAATACCCGCAAGAACTAGTCAGGTGGGCCTCTCCGAAGCCACTCTTGCTTGGGTCGCGGTATTGTTATGAGCGCTGTGTGGTGTTTATTAGGTCAATATTTAGTGCCTGTGCGAAGGCTAAAAAGATATTCCGAAAGTCTAGAATAGTGTTATTGTTAGGTTTCTACAAATTAGTTTTGTTTTAATAAAATTAGCAGTCGTTAAGCCAAGTTACAGGCCTTTGGGCGGCTTGAGAACTTCTAACAGTCAAGTTGCCCACTCACTTGACAAGCCTAATCCTAATCCCAATAAGGTCTAGATTCCCCTTGGGTTGAAAGGTCGGATGGCAGTCGCTTCCGCAAAAACTAGTGCCTACGCCAATTCTTGGGATTAGGTAGCGGACCCCGGGCATCCTTCATAACTAGGATGTGAAGATATGGATTCATGCTTGTATGCAATAGTGGTTTTATTTCAAAATACTCTGGTAGTCTATAATATATAAACTCCATATATCTTGTCCCTTGTAATTAATAATGATACCTTAACTACAGGTCTAACGCTTACCTGAGTCTGTTCCTGAGGTATGGAAGTGGTACGGGAGGGCGGGTGACAAGATTGACGCCCGACTGAAGTTACGCGTCGTTTGACGTTCCGTAAACATAGCCAGTACCGCTCCCTTACCTCTGGAACAGACTCCACCATATCAGCCCATAGACGTCCACTGCTGGACATAGGCCTCCCCCACTTTCATGGGCGGTAAATGCCATCGCCACGCACAATGCGGGTTGCCGATCACAGTATCTTCACCGCATTCCAGGGATGCTGCTGCCCATCCCCCGGTGGTCTAGGTCGTAGTTTTAGGACATACCCGGGTCCATGGACATACCAGGAACAGACTCGGTTAGACCGAAACAAATGAAATATAATCACACAAGACAATACACTGCCTCAAGTCGCCCGAGCGACCTGAGTGCTACCGCGGACTCTATTCGAGCTGTCGGGTAGCCCCATATAGTGGCGCCCGCCCACAGCCAGCCAAGACTGCCAGCAAAAGACGAAAGGCTGCTGGGAGCCTGGGAAGCACCTACAAAAAAGTTAGGCCTGTACATAGCCTTGTCTCCTGTGCTGATGATATCTAAACTCCATATCTCTTGTTCTCAGTGGCGGCAGTATGCATACTCCTGGAGGTTGGCGCGCTGCCGAGCAGACGGAGCGGATTCGTATGCAACGATCCCGCTCTCTCCTTCCCGCACGTCGGCGACACTTTCTCGCTCTCGCTCGTCGGCGCCGTCACTGTCATCGTGCCTTTTATTATCGTGAGTATTTTTGAGTTTTTTTTAATAAAACGAAGTGGTTTTTGGAATCGCTTTTTGTTATTCCACCACCACCACATCAGCCGAAGGATGTCCACTGCAAGACATATGTCTCCCCCAATTTCATGGGGGGTAAATGCCATAATCGCCACGCTTGGCATGCGGGTTGGCGCTCGCAGTATTTCCACCGCACTCCATGGATGCTGCTGCCCATCCCCCAGTGGTCTTGGTCGTAGTTTTAGTACATACCCAGGTCTCATCCGATATTATTGATAATAATAATCATTTAATTCGAGTAACATGGACTCATACAGTAATTGTTAGTAATTAAGTTTCTATCATCATACTGCTAGTCTTAGAAATTTCACTAAACCGAATCCTATTCCTATCTTATTGATTGACCTTAATTGGTTCCCATAGTATTTATGTTATGGCCATATAACAAAAGCAAAGTGTAACAACTAAAGTCGAGTCCAGAATTAGGCGAACTAACTTGACAGTTCATTGTACACTAATGTTGCCACAGTTTGGCTAGCGCTGTTAATATCGATGTTTAAAAAGTCTAGTTAAGCATTATTATTGTGTTTGGAATCAAACTAATAATTTTAGTAAGCAAAATAATAATAATGAAAATTGGTTGGAATTAAAAATACATCGAACATCATTTTGGACATCGTTAAGGACGCTGTCCGCCATTTTGTTTTGTTTAATTAAAATCTTGTAGTTCGTCCGTATTTGGCAAGTACGAGTATATATGACTGTGAAAGTTTCGACGACAATAACTTGATAAAATATAAAAAGAATCAGATTTATAGAAGGCACAAGGTAATATCGACATATTTGTGTCGACATAAACCTATCACTATATTTTTTTTCTATGTCTGGCAACATTTTCGGCTGTCAAGTTAGTTCGCCTAATTCTGGACTCGACTTTAGAACATTCAGATCGTGGCGTCCTGTTCTAATCTAACGCATAGCACATGCTCTCTCGACTACACATACGCACGCGCATCTTGTACTTTGGAAGTGCGCGAGAGCTGATGCGGCAAGTAGGAAAGGCCCGACAATATGTTCGTTATTTATGGTGGTCCGTACCATACATGGTCAAGCGTCCAACTTCATCATCAGCCTATATACATCCCACTGCTGGCCACAGGCTTCCTATCATTGATTGATCATTGAACGTCCAACTTTTTTAAACATAACTCTACTATCAACTCCATCCCACCGAAAGATTCTTATTTACTTACTGCTGTGGCGCAACGACCCGTAGTGGATCTTGGCCTCCGACACCAAAGACCGCCAGGCTTCCCTGTCCTTGTCTGTTACCGTCCAGTCGATACCGCGGCTTGGATAGAAACGCACAGAGCGGGCGCGGCACCGTTCGGGGCAGAGACAGTTTTGCATTTTTGATCTTTCCAAAACTGTCCACTGTCGATAATGTCGATTATACTAGTATGTCACACACGCCGCCTCCGCTCCGCTATCCCGCGTGGATTTTTTGTGCGACGTGCCCCGGATCCCGTTCGCTTTACCGCAAAACCGCCTCTGTTTCGCAACGACTCTGAGGGCCTACTCCGAACTTCGAAAATCGAACTTCGTGTCGTGCCGTCTCTTGTGTGATACACTATACGACCTAAAGGGACGGCACGAAACGAAGTTCGGAGCAGGCCCTCTGCGCCGCGCTCTGTGCGTTTCACCACTTCGTACCTCATCGGTACCTAGGACGCCCAACAGCAAGGTAATCACGTAAATTTTCGAACGTACGATAGGTAAATCTAACTGTCACTTTTATTCCAAAATATACATTGACAAATTACCTTACGCACGCCAAAATCGTTGCGTAATTACCACATAGGCTATGGTGTTTGACTTAACAGAACATTAAGCCATACAAAATACTTCACGGTACAAACTACCTTTTGGTCATTCGTCAATAAGGACACAATGGAAGACACGATAACCTTTAATTAAAAAGTCACGACAACACAAGTCACAGGGGGAATTTTATTACCCATCGGACCACCCGGGACCCTTTCATAAAATAAAAAGAGTAATCTATGAAAATCTACCCAATCACGAACAAGTGAAATTACGAGTATAACCTCCTTAGCCTTGGATAGTGATTCTCCCTATTAAGAGTGCGCAGTACGAGTACGTTCGGTGCTCCATACAAACGTATTTATGCTCTCATTTTAAAACGCCAGGCTAGAATAACATGAAACTTGGTATACACAATGGGATATCTAGGTCGGACCATAGTTTCTGTTGCTTAAAATTATAATGGAGAAAAAATACAGCGATTATTAAGGTACCCTTCGCCTTAAGCTTTGTGGTCCCGAGTTCGAATCCCGTTTAGGGACTTATTTATATGATGAGCACGACTCCTAAGTCATGGATATTTTATATGTATTTAAGCATTTTATATATATATATATGTTTGTATAGCGTCGTCACGTACCTATAATACAAGCTTAGGTACTTATGGTTGCCAAATATTTATTTAGAGATTTTAAAAAAACCTTACTGTTATTTTATAAAATTACGTCACTCCAACAACTAAAAGGTAGGTTAGGTTAAGACAAAGCAAAGGCTATCGACATCTCACATTTTAAAATCCATCAAGCCGTATGAGCTGCAGGCCGTGCCGAAGAGATATACACGTATAGGTACTATGGTACTAATAGAAAGAAATAGACATAAAAGTACATACACGTTTAGGTACTATGGTACTAATAGAAAGAAATAGACATAAAAGTACTCGAAAAACAACCCTCCTCGGTAAGTGGTCGACTGCGGTCAGCCTATAATGATATGCCTTGGGCTTGCTGACTTAACGAATCGGGATCAGTATTCGGTATTTTCAGGGTTCCGTACCCAAAGGGTAAAAACAGGACCCTATTACTAAGACTTCGCTGTCCGTCCTTCCGTCCGTCCGTCTGTCACCAGAGGGCCTACTTTGAACTTCGAAAATCGAACTTCGTATCGTGCCGGCCCTTTCTGTCATATATTGTATCATACGAGAGTAAAGGGAACGGCACGACTTGAAGTTCGATTTTCGAAGCTCGGAGTAGGCCCTCAGGCTGTACCTCAAGAACCTAGTTATCAAGCTAAACAGCTATTAAGCTAGACAGTTGAATTTTTCACAGATTGTGTATTTCTGTTGCCGCTATAACAGCAAATACTAAAAACAAAACAATAATAATAATTAAGGGGGGCTCCCATAAAAAAAACGTGATATTTTAGCCCTTTTTTATGGCTACCACTCGCCGAGCTAGATCTCAAGAACCGTAATAGCTAGACAGTTGAAATTTGCACAGATTATGTGTTTCTGGACACTTTTTATAGAGCATGCGGTACGGAACCCTTCGTGCGCGAGTCCGACTCGCACTTGGCCGGTTTTTTATTTTGACTTGAACTTTCTACACCTGACGAGACACTGTCAGTACACAGTATTACATTACATCTGCGCTATATTAATATCATGCAAATCTTCAGAGTAAGGATTTCTAATACATAAAAAGATCCTATCGAGTTCCACAGGACAGAAAAGGTCTTACGCAGCTAAATTGAGATTTGGTGTTAAATATCAATCAGGTTTAAGAACATTTATTCTCAAAAAATAGAAGTTATTTACATCTTCACTTATATGAGAATTACATTTTGGGCGGGTAATCGTTTATTTGCCTTAAACTATTTGACATTACGTGGACATGACATTACAGGCAAATAAATAAAAGCTATGACAAGGACACGAAATGATATATCCCTCTCTGACGCGCTTACGCAATTTAGTATATAACCCTCTCGCTCGGCAGCGGTATTATTATTTGACGTCTTTTCTAGGGTAGGTACTCCGAGTGCAAATCGGTACTGACTCGACAGACTAGCTTCTTGAACAATATTTCTTTGCTATTCCGCTAAAAAACGTGTAGGTCTATTAGTGTTAATGTATCCACTTGCGTATTTTTGCGTATTTTTGTATATCTGTGCAAGCGGAGGGAGGGTGGGAGCATTAACCGCATGCAAAAATACGCAAGTGGATACATTAACACTAATAGACCTACACGTTTTTTAGCGGAATAGCAAATAAATATTGTTCAAGAAGCTTGTCATGGATTTCCGCAAAGTAACGCCTGATTCTATCAATTACTCGACAGACTGTTGACACTAGCAGCTGACTTCGTATCGCCTCAGACAAATCAGGAGTTTTTTTAATCCTAACATGACTTCTAAAGTCGGGCCCCGAAGGTTCCCTTTACTAATTGCCCTGTAAGTCAAGAAGTCGCCACGAACCTTCGTACATTAAATTTTTAAATATTACAGTCACTGTATTATTTTCTTTTTCAAAACACTACTTTATGCAAAACATATCTGCGTCATGCATATTATCCAAACTGTCTCATATACATTTTCAAAACATTCTCACTGTACGTATGTTTTAATCGTCCATATATTAGACCGGTCATTTGCGAAATGTGAAAAATTATTGCTCGCAAAGATGTCATTCAGTTTTTGCAAATTTGATGACCACCGCTTATTATAAGGGGCCTGTTTTGACAAGCGTACAAAGAAATCAATTTAACATTTGTTGGACTCGTTAAAGTCATAATTTATGTAATATTCGCTATATATGGAGTGAATGAAGATATAGTGACGAAAATTGAGAAAGGTATGCTAAGATGGTTTGGACATGTAGAGAGGATGGATGAAAGAAGATTGACAAAACGAGTGTATGAAAGAAGAGTGGATGGAAAAGTTGGAAGGGGAAGACCTCGGCGAACGTACTCCGACCAAATCGGAGACATTCTGCAGAAAGGCCAGGACAGGAGTACCCTAAATCGGCGCACATGCATGAAGAATGTTATGAAAGTTCATGAAGCGAAAGTTGTATGTCAGGATCGTAGCAAGTGGAAATCCGTGATCTCTGCCTACCCCTCTGGGAAACAGGCGTGATTATATGTATGTATGTATGTATATCAGTGGTTTGTTGCTCAGGAGCGCTTGTGACCCGAGGTTAAGCAACGTCGGCTATGGTCAATTCTTAGGTGGGTGACCGCTTTGAGTGGCTACTAGCTAAGCGTTCCCGTGCTTTGGAAGGCACGTTAAGCCGTTGATCCCAGCTGTTGTCAAGTTACAGGCCTTCGGGCGGCTTGAGTATTTCTAACAGTCAAGTTGCCCATTCACTTGACAATCCCAATCCCATAAGGCCTAGTTCCGGACGGTTAGGAGCATTTTGGTTTTGGATACTATGCTATCGTTGGTCTGTCAAGTGGCTACAGTGGCTTCTAACTAAAAATCTTTATAAAAGGGCATAATATAAACAACGGCCTTAACAATACCTTAATACAATTATTAGAGGTAATTATTATCTCAGGGTCAATCTGACACTAACGTTTCGCATTTCAATTCAATATCAATCTGTTTTCAAACGTGTGTACTTAAAATCAATTGATTTTTTATTGTGTTCTTAACTTTTTGTTTAAATGAATCTGATTATTAAATTATACACGAATTAAGCCTTGACTATGGCCCAAAAATGTAGTTCCACCCATATTAGATTAGAATGCAAAATGTTAGTAGGAGAGTGACCATAAGGAAAATACTAAAATAGAGTTGTTAATTACGGCGGTTGTATTGATTTACAATTAATATTCCAGCAAGAAACAATTTTGAAGTAATACAGATATTTAAACTATTAGTAATTAAATTATACTTTAGGTATTTGCTTACAGTTCCTTGTATACTGAAGATTTCCGTGTTTATTATAATTTAAGAGTCCGCACAGGACGCTCAGTTCTCCATGCAAACGTACGCATTTTAAAACGACATGCTGGAATAACGTGAAACTTTGTATACATAATGGGATTCGGCACATCTAGGTCGGAAATTAGTTTATATTGCTTGAAATTATAGTGGATAAAATATACAGCGATTATTATGGTTTTCATAACAGACGTAAAAACTCAAAAACTCGCTGTATTTTTTTCTATTACAATTTCCAGCAACAGAAATTACTTTCCGACCTAGATATGGCGGGGTTATTTCAGAACGGCGTTTTAAAACGAGAACGAAACTTCTACTTTTGTATGCAGAATCGAGTTTAGCCGAGCGTGCGCCCTTAATAATACAATGTTAGAGTTTAGTTTGAATTGCGATATTTGCGACTCTTTCAAGAAATTGGTAACTTATAGTATTGTAACGAGAAATACTTTTGTTGAAAAACAGCTTTAGTAATAATGGAAACAAAAAGCCTATAAATCAAACTAACTATTTCCCTGTTTAAAATCACAGCGAATCATCAAATCAATAAAGTGTCGGCAACGCCCTTAAGATAGATGAGCTTAATGCTTGGTTGCCACCGGTCTGATATAAAAATTAAAAACCCCAAAAGCGAAATTTTAACCCCAAACATAGGTTAAGACGGCGCAGTACGATCGGTGTGGATCGGTTCTCCATACAAACGTATTTAGGCTCTCATTTTAAAACGCCATGCTAGAATAACATGAAACTTTTTATACACAATGGGATCCGGCATACCTGGGTCGGAAATTGGTCTCTGTTGCTAGAAATTGAAAAAGAAAAAAAATATAGCGGTTTTTGAGTTTTTTACGGCTTGTATGAAAACCTTAATAATCGCTGTATTTTTTCGCCGTTATAATTTCAAGCAACAGAAACTAATTTCCGTCCTAGACAAGCTGTATACAAAGTTTCATGTTATTCTAGCATGGCGTTTTAAAACGAGAACATAAATACGTTTGTATGGAGAACCAAACGTACTGCGCCCTCTTAAGTGGGTAAAACGAACAAACACCACTGCCACTTCTTTCTCACCCAAATTGATGATAGGTCTGGCAGCGGGCTGTTCCGCGTCTCCCGCTCATTCGATTCACACCCGCACATAACAAAAAATCCTCTGTTAGAGCGCCTTAAATACAATCTATAAAAAATATTGTATGGCCTTTTTTATCGAATGGCATTTGTCAATGTAATGTCGTATTAGGAGCTGAAAGTATTGGCAGAGAACCGAACAGAATGGCGATTACTCCACCGACAAGAGCTACGAGTACACTCTTAAATATATGATGATGATGGCATTTGTTTACGAACCGTGAGATCTTCGAGAAGACAAGCACGGTTGCCAGTTTTTGTTGCACTTTTAGCACCACCCAGGGGTCACGTGTTGGGTGACGGTGGGTACTCCCTACGGACGTGGTGCAACTTCGACCCCCCTTTATCAAGTATATGGCCATATCAACTTTGTATGAAACGTCAACGCTCTAATTTATTTTATTGTCTTTATCATCTCAATTATGCTTGGATGTGACTATTGTTTTGGATTTCTGCGTGTTTATTTTGAGCCCAAATTCTGTAAATATTTTGTCCATTTCCACTACAAGTTGTTCTAATTGGGTTGAGTTTTCGGCTAAAGCAGCAATGTCATCAGCAAATCTTATGAAATAAAATTTTTTCCCCATTAATTTTGATTCCTCCCTTGTCAGACTCCAAAATCTTCTTAATGGCTCATCATCAGCCATAGTCCGTCCACTGCTGAACGTAGGCCTCCATCATTTTGCGCCACAATAATCGATTTTGGGCTTTCCCCATCCAACCACTCTTAATGGCTACTTCAATAAAAATATTAAAAATCAAAGGCGAGAGTGGATATCCCTGGCGTACACCTTGTCTAATTTTGGCTCTTCCCTCTTCATGTCCTATTTCTACAATGGTTTCTTGGTCTTTATATAGTTCGTATATAATTCGTCTATCTTTGTAATCTATGCCTATTGTTTTCAAAGAGACCGAGATGTGCGTTTATGGATCAAGCCAAAGAGAAGGTCAATGTAATGTCGTATCAGGAGCTCAGAGCATTGGCAGAGAACCGAACAGAATGGCGATTACTCCACCGACAAGAGCTATACTCTTAAATATATGATGATGATGATCATCTCAATTCTAATTTTGTTACAGTTATGGACAGTAGAAATATCCCTGTACCGAGGCGACGAATACTCCATGAAGAAGAGCAGACTAAGCACTAGCGCGAAAACCGCGGCCCTAGTTTACAAGGACTACATATACGGCGCCGTGTTCAATCTGATCATATTGGAGGTGATCAAGTGCGTGGTCGGTTCCCCCCGGCCTACTTTCTTCGAGTTGTGCAAGCCTGACAAATTGGAGACCTGTGAAGGGTAAGAATTTTTATAGCGGGGCATTTTTAGGGTTCCGTACCCAAAGGGTAAAATCCGTCTGTCACCAGGCTGTTTCTCAAGAACCGTAATAGTGTGATAATGATGTGCGTAGATTGTGTATTTCTGTTGCCGCTATAACAACAAATACTAAAAACAAAATAGTAATAATAATTAAGGGGGGGCTCCCATACAAAAACCGTGATATTTTAGCCCTTTTTCATGGCTACCACTCGCCGAGCTAGATCTCAAGACCGTAATAGCTAGACAGTTGAAATTTGCACAGATTATGTATTTTTATTGTGGCTACAACAACAAATACTAAAAACAAAATAATAATTATAATAATTAAGGGGGGCTCCCATATAACAGAGTAGTTGTTGGCGTTTTTTTTTCTTCTACGGAACCCTTCATGCGCGAGTTCGCTAAAACCCGGACAAGTGTCCGGTTTTTTTATAACACTTTTTAGGATTCCGTTGCCAAAATGGCAAAAACGGAACCCTCATAGATTCGTCATGTCTGTCCGTCCGTCCGTCCGTCCGTATGTCGCAGCCGATTTACTCAGAGACTATGAGCACTACAATTATGAATTTGGTAGGAAGGTGTATGCTATAAACCGCTATAGAAATATGATGTGAAATTACGAAAAAAATATTAAACTGAGGGGGCACCCCATACATGTAACAAGGGTCGAACATTTTTTTTTCAATGCACATAGGCGTGTGGGTTATCTATGGATAGGCCTTCGAAAATGACATAGAGGTTTCTAAAAACTTTTCCATTTAAGTCAACCGTTGCTAATATATTAGCTGTCAAAGTCGTAAAAATTGTGTCCTCCCTCCCCTCTAATTTACAAACTATGAAGATTAAAATGCTGAAAAAAATCAAGATGATGTACAATTATAAACATTTTCAACGATTTTTAGTTTCAACAAGGAAGATCTAAACGGTTTTTGGAGTATTGCTGAAAAACAGTCTTGTCCAAACAAAAGGGCTTAAGTGCCGTGACCCCCCCTATGAAGATACGACCTTTTTTGATTACTGTATTGTATAGTGGTTTTAAATGTAGATTAGGAGGTGTCGGTACGGAATTCTTCTTTGTGCGTGACTCGACACGCACTTGGCCGGTTTTTTTATCTTACGCTGTCAGCACATGGGCATCGTGGCATCCCGAAGAGAATATAGTGGGGCAAGATCGTACGAGTATTTAGGCTGCGAGTTGACCAGAGGGTGTCAATTTAAATAGGCGAACTATTTAGGCTGGGTTGCACCGACTTACGATCACAGGCTGATCAACGTTAAATATGGCGCCGGCAACTGTCATCCCATAGAAACTTGTCAAACTTTCCATACATTCAAATTTTAACGAACACAGCTTACGATTACAGACGGTTTGGTGCAACCCAGCCTTATTGCATATATATTTTATTTCCCAAAATATGAAACCGTTAACTTTCCAAGACTTAAAATAAATCGTAGTCCATTAGATTAGTTAAGCTTGTAATTGAACAATTATAAAATATCAGTTTAAAAAAATAGGATAAGTATTAAACTTCGGTGAATTGAATCGTTTGTGAAATAGTATATTTCGATGTGCGGAGAGTTTTACATTTCATACGAGCCCCAAACGTATTTTGAGACACAGGACAAGTGAAAATGACACTTCCGCACGTATATCGAACGACTTTTTTTAATGCATTTGCGAAAAAATAAAAATGTAACAGAAATTAAATGAGACATATTTATTTACTCGACTGGGAGTACTCCTCATTTTCATTCTCATAGTAATAGGTAAAATAATAAAGTGATTGAAATAGGTTGTATTGCAGGCTTGGAACAATAGATTATTTTTTAATTGAAAAATTAAAAGCTAGTGCGTAAAATCCAACTTTCCGCACGATGTAGAAAATTTGAATAAATTGCAAAAGTAAAAAGTACTACTTAGTGCGAAAAACCAACTTTCCGCACTATATATAGCTAAAAAAAGTATCACTTTTTGAGCAACTTTATTAAAAAATATTAAATGCCATACATTAGTAATCTTTACTTTTTACTTTTTTTTACATCTTCGGAAATGTTCGCAGCCCATGACTTCGAGTCGAGCTGTGGTTTAAGTTTTAAGTTACCTATAAATAAAGAAATAAAGGTATTTATATTAATTCACAAAGTGTGTATAAAAACATGCTACTCACATTTAGCTCCACCTTAAAACATTTGAGAAAAACATAGGTTTAATGAACTGATAGGCTTAACTTCAATTATGTCTATGTACATTTTAGAATAATCAGGTCGTTCTAGATATGCCTTCTGCAAAATTTGATAATGGCTGCCCTTTGCACTGAAGATTTGCCAGATGTCGATATGTTCGAACTATCTAGTGTTAACTCAGTAGCACAGTTGGGCTAAATATGTCGGTCTTTTATGCAGAATGGTGCCACCACATATATGTAGCCATGATATATGTAGTGTGGCCATGAAAGCCATCTAACAAGAAAAGTATTAGATATGAATGTTAGAGGCGAGGTAGGCCGAAGAAAATGTGAATGGGTTGTGTAAGAGACGATATGAATAGGAAAGAAGTAAATGACGACATAACGCGTGACAGATGTATGGAAAAAAACCAGCCAAGTGCGAGTCGGAGTCACGCGCCGAGGGTTCCGGAAACAATATTTTTATTATATGATGTAACTAAACGTTTACAGGTTTCGAAATTTTTCCTTTATCTGTGCTATAAGACGTTGCTTCGTACCAAATTTCAAGATTCTGAGTTCACGGGAAGTACCTTGTAGGTTTTGATTCCCTTGCAAGTGTAGAACATTTGCGGAAATTTGCGGCATAAACGGCTGTATCTTTTGATTGCGTTGGCTTATAAGTTTGATTTTTTTCACAGCTCCGAGGAACAGTAGACCTGAGTAGTTGATATAAATTCCAGCTTGATACCCACGCGCTCCTAAGAAAAAGGGTATTGACAGACAGACAGACGGACGGACGGATGGACAACAAAATGATCCTATAAGGGTTCGGTGTTTTTTCTTTTCGAGATACGGAACCCTAAAAAGACATGCTGAGCCAACACCAAATAAATGGGAAAAGGCAAGCTAATGATGATGATGATGGAATGTCACAGTCAATCATCCTCCTAGCGCTGTTCGGCTAAAGGAGGCGGTGGGGGATATGGGGTTCTTCAAGAGCGGAGTGTATTTTAAAGGGTTGGCAACGAGCATGTGACATCCCTGGAGATGTAGGTATCCAATGCGCTGTGATGACCGCTTATGAATTAATGAATGAATTAATGAATGAATAAAATTTATTTTGAAACAACAACAATACAAGAAAACAGTTTACAAAAATCATAAATCAAAAAGGTATCAGTTGTCTCAAAAAAGGAGCCCACTCAGCATGAGTCGAGGCAGGGGGCCACGACGCTGATTTTCGGTGGGTCCTATAATGACTAACCTAAAACTAAGACTAAGAAATCGCTTAACTTAACGGGCTTATAACTGTATTTCATTATTGAGTTTGTACAATCAAAATTATTTATTTATCTATCTCTGCGAAAACCAAACCAGAAGGTGAACCATTGACATAATACAAAAATATGGCGGACCTGCGTGATTATACGTGTGCATTTTGTGTGTATGTATATGTATGCTTACTCCAAATTTGATGATGATGATTATCATCATTGATCCATGGCCTGACTATAAACAAGGCCTAATCAGCTATAAATGAACGGGGAACGGATGCGATGCTGTGTCGCTGCACTACGATTAGTAAACACGAATTTATCCTTTTTACAAAACTACTAAAAAATAACATGCAAGAAACAATCTCATGCGAGATAAGGTTTTCGATAAGCCAGCTTGTATGTGCGGCTAGTAATACAATACAAGCAAACAAGTTGACCTCATTGTACGAACAACTCATTTACTGGCGTAGAAGTGGCACTCTTCAGTCGATGTGTATAAATCATTGTTTACCGAGTTACACACTAGATGGCGCTGTTACGTGCGGAGCGAATTCTAGATCGCGCAAGCGTTTGTTTCCCATAGATTTATAGGGTGACGGACTGTTTTATTTTGTATTGAGATTTTGTGTGGAGATTTTGCGAGAGTAAATATACGACTGTTTATTATTAAACGCGCTATTTATTTCTTGCATCCTTTTCGAGACCCTAGAGTACGTGATTGTACACGATGTTATTAATGACTATTTCTAATTGTGTCGTTAGGAAAATATCGCTTTATTGTCGCCGCCCATTGATATTTTATACTGACAATCCCCGCGTACCGCCTGCATTTGTTAATTTTATATAAAAAAAAGCTTAATCAATTATGGGTATTCAGCCGTCTCCTTATTTAGCGAGACAGCGGAAAGGTCAAAGAGATAAATGTATATCCTGCGTTCTATGACACGAGCACATAGTATTTTTTAGCCTTGAAACAGTTCCTATGTAACTCTACCTGACCTTTACTAAGAGAAACTACAAGAAAAATCAATCAAGTAGGTTTTATTAGACGGTTTTAGTAAGTAAGACGGTTTTATCCAGAACATGAACGAAATTTGTCTTGTCCCATCTTACCCTATTTTTTTGTCCTAGGTCAAAGTATGTGACGGACTATACCTGCACATCTGACTACTCCCAGTATCTCCGGATCGACTCCATCAGAAGCTTCCCGTCTGGACATTCATCTCTCTCCGTCTATTGCGGACTCTTTCTAGCAGTAAGTATACCTACAACTACTGGGCATAACTTTTTAAACGACAGGGTTCGAAAGGATAATTATCAATAATAGTTATCATTATAAGTATCGTGATTTTTATATTTTGATAATTATCGATTTGATAATAACCTAAAATTTTATGTGTTTCCGAAAGCGCTCGCTAAACGTCAATGTCAATGTCAATTTCTGGAAGGAGTTCCAGGCATAATTAGCAAGGACCATAATTATCTTGATAATTTCAGTTTTCAACACATAACAGAGTACTTAAGAGGGCGCAGTACGCTCGGTTCTCCATACAAACGTATTTACGCTCTCATTTTAAAACGCCAGGCTAGAATAACACGAAACTTTGTATACACAATGGGATCCGACATATCTAGGTCGAAAATTTGTTTCTGTTGCTAGAAATTGTAGGTATAAGTATGTTTATTTATTTACTTATTTATGTATGTTTATTGTATATCTATTTATATATAGTGCTTTATGTGTTTATTATTATTATATTTCTTTTTATTTCTAGTAGTTATTCCTTTTGTTTGCACCACCCACTTATCATGTTTGTTTACTTTTTTCTCCGCTACCCAAAGGTTGTCTGGAAGAAATCGCTCATTTAGCGATAAGACCGCCTGTTGTTTACCTCTGCTTGTATCTTTATGCTGTTTCTATTTGTAATTATTTTTTGAAGTGCGCAATAAAGCATATTGTATTGTATTGTATTGTAAAAGAAAAAAAATACAGCGGTTTTTTGAGGTTTTTACGGCTCGTATGAAAAGTTGAAAACCTTAAGAATCGCTGTATTTTTTCTCCATTATAAAATCAAGCAACAGAAACTAATTTTCGACCTAGATATGCCGAATCCCATTATGTATACAAAGTTTCACGTTATTCTAGCATGGCGTTTTAAAATGAGAGCGTAAATACGTTTGTATGGAGAACCGAACGTACTGCGCACTCTTAAAGCCTACTGATACTACATTATTCCACTACTTAAACTAACTTTATTGTCTCACCGACCCAAAACGTTCAAGCACATGCTTTTTCCATACACTTTTCAAAATGTATGGAAACCCCGTGCGTAAACGCGCCCATAGACCTAGTCCTTGTAGTTATTCCTAATAAGTATTGATATTTATTTGAAATAGTAATAATTAATGAAGTTAAATTATTAAATTATGCTCAGTATTTTATGGCATGTTATAACAATGTACACAGTTTTGACAATAAATAATTATTCTATTCTATTCTAATATTAGAATATATGACTTATATGCTTAAATTATGCCCATCTCTGACCTGGTCCAAATGTGCTTAAAATTCTGGCTGCGTTACCACGCTGTATTGCGACAAATATTTGTTGGACTAGGTGCCGGAACGTGGGTTAGTGGTCACAGCCCCAGTCCTTCAAGCGGCGTTCTGTGTCTTTGATTAAATTTGTCTTTAATTTCTTATTATTTATAAATGTTGTCCCCGTTGCATAGAGAAGAACCTTTAGTTCCAGTTGCTATTTCACTTATTTCCACGAACATCAGATTTTGCGCAAGATACTGCTATCTGACTTTTCAGCGTATTAATAAGAAAAGTCAATGAGGGGTAATACCGTATTTTCTTACACCGTCTTCTACTTAAAGTGGTACCTGCAACGGCGCGCGTTCAGCTGGCACAGCCGCTCCGTGCTGGTGATACCGCTGCTGCAAGCTCTGTGCTTGGCGTACGCAGCCGTGTGCTCGCTGACACGGGTGTCGGACCACCGGCATCATTGGTGGGACGTGCTGGCTGGCGCTAGCATGGGCGTGCTTAGCGCTTTGTACACGGTGAGTTCTTGAACAAGTAGTTGCTAGCAAATAGTTAGTCTACATTTTATCTTATAACGGGTTTGTAATAATTATGTAGAAACAAATATTATTAGTTAATATTATATACACGGATTTCATAATTTCAACCTGTATGGGTCATTTATTTGTGTGATGAGTACTGAATATTTGTCCCCGAGCCTTGGATATTTTTTATGTATTTATGTTTAATCCAGTCTTATTTCGTTTTTGTGATTTACAAAGTTACTAAGATAGTTGTTATATCAATAAATTCATTTCCATTCAAGTTTTTATAAGTTATTAAGTTGCATAATAACAACTAGCATAATTTCAATTCTTAAGTTGCAAATAACATAATTCTATATGGGATTATGCAATATGTTTATTATTTGAGAATTATGTGTAGTTTTTTATGACGATTGAACCCCCGACCCATACCTATTATGGCGGCGAAAACTACGCTAGTACTTAAAATCTTATTCATCTCGTCAGTTTCAATAGAATAAAATATATATAAGTTATTTCACTTCTATTGGTGCTAACTCGGACGTCCTTTTCCAGATACTAGTTCTCTGCAAAAACTTCTCCCACCCGACCGTGGTCAGCACCAGTGATATCTCCAGCAGCGACGGCACCCACCACAATCCCGACACGAAGCTCCTCCCGAACCGGGTCATAATGCCCTAGCCACAGGCCGTGTAAGCGCACGCTTACCCTGACGAACTTTACACTGCGGTGTAATTCCAGACGAGTGAATCTTACCCTGTGGGACAATTCCGGCCGAGTGAATCTTACCCTGTTGGACAACATCGGCTGTTGCCTAGTGTGGAAGTGACGATGATATGAAGCTTGTGTAGTGGTTAGTGTTAGCTTCTTAGGTAAAAGCGTACAAACGATATCCATAGGTGAGATTAGTACCGCTTACAGGCTTGGGAATTTCGCAAAAGCAAAGTCAGTGTGTGTTGTTAGAGTATTATGCTGAAATACTAACAATGGTACACGGGCTTCTGGTAGAAAGCAGTAGTTTTGCTAAAAATGAGAAGGACGACTTCCAAAAAGCTGAGACATAAATTACGTAAATAGATTATTTAGCTGCAACTTTGTACATAAAAGTGCACTGTGAATACATTAGATACAGTCAATTTGGATGATTCTGATAATTCAGGTAAAATAATTGAGTCCTTGTGGGATTATAGTAAGTCGGGACAATTACGCCAGTGGGATAAGTACGTACCACTACCAATAAAATATCACCATAATATCGATTAGATATTGCAAATCACTTGTTTTAGTTTGATGCATGGATGTAAGGTGTCGTTAGTGTTTTATTGTCGCGATTTAGTTTTTTTGACGTGATAACGTCTTTAAAATCGTTTTAGTCGGGTGACATGTTCAGAAACTTGTGTCACACCAAAACCTCACGAGCGCGATCGCAGGTATAAGTGAAGTGCAAGTGAAGTAAGACGTTATCACGTAAACATCTCGATCGTAAACCTACTTTACAAACAACCAATTTTTTTTTTAAACGCAGTTATCCCGGTTGTGCACTTGTCCAGACTGACCTTGTAGAAAACACGTATAGAAAAAATGTAGTGCACAATGTATATTAAATATTGTTGCAGAGGACCACATTACACTAGCATTCAATAAATGACTTTGTATCAGTGAGATGTCATTTATGACGTTGTATGATTATGCAAGAAGCAACACAAGCAATTAACTTTACCTGTTTATTGTCAATGCAGCGTTGAATGAAGACGTGGGTTTCTTAACTTGCACTATTTATGTGCAGTAATAATAGGTAAGTTAGAAATTGAGGAATATTCGCTTAAAATTATCATTTTGGTTGTTAGAACCTCTTATGATAAAAGTTTTGTACTAGAAAGTGCGTCTCACCTAAAAAATAAGTTTATTACAGTTATTCTGTCATCCCAATAACACGAACTTTGTGACATTATTCGTTATTTAAAGTCCAAAAGTTCAATACCATTGCAATGAGTAGTGTCAGAAATCGGCAGGACTTCATTTATTTTTTTCCAAAAAAAAGCTCTTGAGTCTGGTATGTTATTTGAGTGACATATTAAATTGCTGCATCCAATTGAGTTTAAATTTTTATTTTGTGAATAAATTTAGCTGTAAATTAAAAAGAGGGTGAAAACGAAATAATAACCTTCATCGATTTTTGTTTCTTATTAAAAATATGACTGAACGTTATTATTATAATGATTCCGCTATGAGATTAAAAAAGACTTGAATAGTTTTCCCTAGACCTTTATTGATATTTTTGGTCTATAGCACTTGTTAGAAGTTGTGGAAACACTAAAGATATCACGTGGGTACAATAACAATATTATATTTTACCACTAACTACAAAGTAACATATATAATTATATTTTTCTCTGAAACAGACAAACCCAATTGAGATATTAAGTATTAGGTAATTTATCTCTTAAGGCGTGATATTTTACTTCAGATTTTTACAAAAATATTATGATCAATTTAGGTAAAAGACATACATATTAAGCTTAAGAAGGTTGCTCTTCCTCTAGATCCTCTCATGGTTTCTTTGTTACTGGACTCAGTGGACTATAATTTTAAAACAATTTGAGATGACGTTTAGACATAAAAATACTGTAAGTAGTTTAAACAGTAATTTATTCTACGTCATTTTGATTGGTGACGGCAAGAGAGGGGGTGTTGTGTAGAATGTGATTTAGTTTTACGTCGCCAAAACTAATGGATACCTTAGTTTGTGCTTAATGTTTTATTCTACACACAATACTAATAAGATCTGTCAAGTAATTATCTAGAACGAATTTGTTAACCAATATAATCAGCGGGATAAATCCCGAGTTACGTGTTTGTAAAAATCGTATTTTATACCAGTGATGCTAGCAGTAAATAGACAAATATATCTACATATTAATAAAGAAACATGTGCCGACACATTTGTTAATTTTTCATCAATGTCCGTTTGTATTCGTAACAAAAATACAAAAGTGTATTCATATTAATATTTCTTAAATCAGGGGGCTACCACGAACATCCAAAGATCGAATATGAGATAGAGAAAATACATACGATTAACGTTTTTGAATCTTCATGGTATCTTCTCCTAAACTTGTCTGGAATTATTTTTATGAAAAAATGACGATTAATACTTGTGACTATATCATTGTTTGACCTAGAAAAACGTTATGATTTTCAGTCACATTGCTATAGCATTGACACTTCATAGCAAAAATTATAGTTTCTATATTATCTTATCTATAAGCAACCGTCTACTTATATTAACTTATTAATTAATGTTTAATTGTTTAACAGACAGTATTTACTGTACAGTACCTGTCTAGTCGTAAGATTAAAATCGTACCCACCTAGATTTAATTAGTTTCACATATAAATAGTGGTTAGTGTGTCTGTGCAGTCTAGGTCAAAATACATATACGAAAGAAGTGAATAAAATATTCGGATGAGAGCGTTTATGTTCTTGACCTCGCCTTGCGTATGATTTTAATCTAGACAAGATTGTAGAAATCTTTGTGATAGTGGTAATACAGTACACATAAAATGTAGAAGTATCGAGACGCGATATTCAAAAATAGTGCTTTGTAGCAAACTGCAATCGACATTTAAAGAGATTTATACATTTTTCGCGCTTATTTCAATAGGACACCATACATATTAATTGTTTATTTATGTCACACTCAGGCAAAAGGGTATCCTTAGCGGTGTCAATAAAGCTCTTTTTCCATACGACACAACTGGAAATCGTTTTCATTGACACCAACCAAAATTCATTTATACATAAAATAATTTTCATTAACCGTTTTGTATTTAAATTAGTTTAAAAAGCGACTTTACTGACCAAGCAAGAACTTTCAAATTCTAATGCAATTTTTTATATGACATTTTAAATAATTTGAACTTCACTGATATTGTGCTCAAAATTAGATATTTAGTGCCTAAAAGCTAATATTTATACAGAAATTAATTTTAGTCCCCTTTTTAGGGTTCCGTACCCTAAGGGTAAAACGGGACTGTATTACTAAGACTGCGCTGTCCGTCCGTCTGTCTGACGTCTGTCACCAGGCTGTATCTCATGAACCGAGATAATTAGACAGTTGAAATTTTCACAGATGATGTATTTCTTTTGCCGCTATAACAACAAATACTAAAAAATAGAACTAAATAAATATTTAAGGCGGCTCCCATACCACAAACGTGATTTTTTTGCCGGTTTATAGATAATGGTAAGGAACCCTTCGTGCGCGAGTCTGACTCGCACTTGGCTGGTTTTATTTTGGTTTAGCATCGTTTGGGAATTTTTAAAGATACATAAATAATTTAAGATCGTATTTTTGTATCTTTAAGGTTTTGAAAATATCTCGTATTGTATACCGCTTCGTATATTAGATTTTCTTGTCTAATGCTGTTATATTTTTATTTATTGTATTGACATTCTGACATTCCCGGCATTTAGAAAGAGATTAGTGTAGTGTATTTTTTAATTTTGTAAATATTAGTTGTAAGCGTAGAAGTGTGTTTGGTCGTATGCTGTCTTTGAGTAATTAATAGAGAATCTTTATTATAATAATTGTTTTAATTTTCCTATTTCCTCCTTTACAAATATTTACCTAAAGATGTGTAAAACTACGGGGCTTTTTTATACCGCGTCGGTGGCAAACAAGCGTACGGCCCGCCTGATGGTAAGCGGTCACCGCAGCCTATGGACGCCTGCAACTCCAGGGGTGTCACATGCGCGTTGCCGACCCTTTAAAAATACTACGGGGTAATTATGAAATGTCATTTTCCATAGCAAAAATTTCAGTTAAACCTATCAAAAAGTTCCGTAATTGGTTGCAGGTTTTTCTAACAACTTTAATAAGTATTTAATACATAAGCGTAGAAATGACAACGATGTGTATACAGGTTGTGAATCGTAATAACAGAATATAATACTCTTCATAATTCTGAACAATTTTTATTATGGGAGCAACCTTGTCCGTACGAAAAACTAAATCGGCTGTTCCATAGCTTTCGACTTTTGTATGGACATAACAATGTATGAAATAGCTGTTTTTATAGCACGGACAAGGTTGTTGTTCAGAATCATGAAGAGTATCATATTACATATATTATTGTGATTCACGACTTACGAGTCACTCTGTATAGCGGTTAGTGTGATAACTTGAAAGCTATTTTATAAACGTACTCTGAGGGTGGCGAAAAAAACATGTGAGCTTATCCGCCCACACTTGCTTTCAGATTTTGTTAAAAATGGTAGTATAAATAAATTGCTTCACAGATTAAAAATTAAAATCTACTTCGCTTGGCAATTGCAGTTGCAAGGAGTGTGCTAAGTTGGTAGCTCTGGTTGCCAAAGTCGAGGACCGTATCATGCGCGCATCCGACAATTGAGGTCAAGTTGCTAGATCTGTACCAGAATGGCTGTGTGCCGTATCCGAAAGCCTGCTCACGGCAAACCATACTAATATTAATATATAAATGCGATAGTAACCCTGTCTGCTACTGTTGCATGCTTAAACTGCTGAACATATCGATTACCTGGATTTTGCAGTGTATTCACTACTGACGGCGTACACGTATGTAAATATACATATACATCCATTTGTATGAAGAATAGCACAGCGCATCTAGCGGTCAGTAATAGAACTAAAATTCGGTAGTATCAGTGGAAAGGTAAAATTATCTATAAAAATCTAATAGCTAGCCACTAACGTCTTCTAGCTATTGCCATATCTGTATCATCGGTCACACATTTGTCAGACGCTATCGAGAAATACCGCATCGATTATATTATAAATATTATAATCGCTAGCGACTTTAGTAACGTAATATGAGTTTTCGATACAACTCTTGGTATGGTACAGATTGAGATGAATAACTTGGCAGTTTGAGAAGGACATAGGATAGTTTTATTCCTGGAAAACATTTTTGAAATTTGTATGGAAGAGCTATGAGTGCGCCTAAAAAAAACTTAAAAGCAAATATTTATTTCTCTACACCGAGTTATACACGTACATAAGTATCGGATAAAAGCTAGAGTTTTAAATATATATTGCATTTTTCTTATGTCCTTTAACCCTTTTGTTGGCAAATTATAAAAAAATCGGGTGGTCAAGCCTCATTTCTGCCTTGTAGAGCAAAAGAAATGGTCTAGGAAAAAATGCTAAAGGAGCATCCAATAATGTGTAAATATATTACTAGCGGCTTTGTAAGCTGTAAAACTGGCGATTTTTTTTTCATTCAAATTTAAATAAACTGACAATAAAAGATAATATAATCAAAGCAGTTCACAAAAATTTCAAGTAGAGGAGAACGTCGGTAAATCCACCTGCCGGACTTACGATAGCATTTTTCTAAAGCTGAAACGAAGACATCATAATACTCGGTCAAAAAAAAATGTCTAAATAAGCACTACAAACACTGCTATGCGGTTAAATGTTTTAAAATAAAGTAAGTAAACCCGTAAATATCTGATTTTTATGGGCACCTTGCCTCCACTGACACACATCTGGCAATACTTTGTAAGGGTAACTGTCAAGCGGTTGGCACGCCACGGTTGAAAATATGGCCATACAACGACTGTTAAGCATAACAATCTGGTCTAGACAGTAAGGCAGATTACAATATTACAAAGTTACATTTCATAAATCTAAAAAAAAATCCACAAATTGATAGGAGGATTTATAGGGAATGGATAAGACTGCTCAAAATAATTGTGAAAATAACTTTGCTGGATTATTTTGTTATGGAGAAACTGCCGAACTAGTTTATTTAAATTATTAGTGATTTATTTTAATACAATTTTACGCGTACTATTATAAATGTATAAGGTCAGTGTGGATAAGATTATCTACGAGGCAAGTCCGTCCACATGTTTTAACTTTTTTTCTTGGGTACTTTATATAGTTTTCAATACGTTGAAAGTAGAAAGACCGGATTCCGGATTTACAAACAAAGCACCCGCCGGTGATATTGTGCCGCAATAACAGACAGACGCACAAAACGGACAAATGGTTTTTCAGAAGTGTTTTTTTTTTTAAGTTACTTTTATACTACGATGGTGGCAAACAAGCATACGGTCTGTCTTATGTAGACACCGTATCCTATAGAGGCTTGTACCAGTTGTTCCCGCAGAACAACCACGCGCGCTGCCGTCCCTTGTTTAACCGACTTCAATAGAAGGAAGGAGGTTCTAAGTTCGTCTGCATGTTGGCTTTTTTTATGTATATATGTTCCCCGATAACTCTTGACCACGTCGGCCGATTTTGATATTTTATTTTATTTCAGAGCAGGTACCCCAACTTGTTCCCATATAAATTTAGTGAAGGTCTGATGATGGGATCTAGGAGGAATCGAGGGAACTCCTCGAATTTGATAGGCACGCATATGCCGATTTTGGTATTTTCTGTAGGTAACCAAGCATTGGCTCACGGAAACCACAAATTGTGGCACAGCCAAGTACAAAATTCGAGTCGGTTTTTTTAGGTATAAATTATTGATATGAGGATCCATTATATCGACAGCTAGAGATAAACTCACCTCACCCTCAACACAGCGCATCCTCGGGAGCTCTGGCGACCTTATTCACCACGAACACAACACCACATATAGGTCGATTCACAAGAGCTGGCACGGAATGTCTATGAAATTGGGATGTTGACACCAATAAAAATAAATAACTCTTACATTACCAATGAATAAATCTCACGAAAATATTCAGAATATATCACGCTTCTACTTATTTTTGCTATTTTAAAGATTTTTAAATACATAAAGAACAATAAAGGGACGCTATTTGATCATACAAAAGGCGTGACGTCACTTGTTCCTATTTCCTTTAAACTTCATACTAACCACAGATATCAGAGTAAAGCAGATCCGCTCATTTAAGTTGAAAGATTTCTGTCCATCTGATTTATTCTCACTAATGCACAAATCAGAAAGTTTGAGAGAGACAGATAACTGACGTCTGACACGTCTTCACCTGTCAGTGTCTCCATCTTCATAATTGAAAATTGTACTGAACTGACATTGTGGTGTGTTAAGTTTATATGGGATTTAACATCCTGGTGTGCTTTCAAATGATTGTACTATCTGTCGCATTCTAACTCATTTTGGTGCACCATAAGGATTAAAGAGACAACTATATGAAAATGTATCTGGCTTAATACTGCGAGTCTGCTTTTCTCTGATGTATGTGATACTAACAGAGCGTTTTTGACGTTTCATTAAAAGTTGCTGATTTGACTATTAGTCAACATCCTTATTATCGTCAGTGTCATACGTTTTCCGCGCCAGCTCTTGTGAATCGACCTATACCTACCTAGTCTACCTACAGCGCAAGTAGTGGTGTCATGTTAGGCGACTTCCTGACTTGGCGGGGCGGCTAGTATTTACTTCTTTGACGTCAGTTTACTGATGAGAGATTTCCTCACTTGACGAAATATTGTCAAGTATTACGTTTGCAAGAAAGCTTGGGAAACACTGAACAACAAAAAGTACTGGATCACCAAAATAAATAACAGTGACACAGGAGACTGTGAAACAAAAAGGCCGAGCATACTGGAGGTAGCTACCAAGTTTTACAGGAAGCTATACGAAAATCAAGAACATCCTTCTACTAACTTAGAACTTGATAGTGATGAGGATGCTCCAACCATACTAGAGGCAGAAGTAGAAAGATCTATTACTACTCAAAAGAAAGGGAAGTCACCCGGACCCGACGGTATAACAAATGAGTTTATGATCGCGACAAAAGATGCTATAATCCCATCACTTACATCACTCTTTAACGAAGTTATATCTAAAGAAGAAATACCTACCCAATGGACAACTTCCAATATTATACTATTGTTTAAAAAAGGTAACCAATACGATATGAATAATTACAGACCGATAAGTCTAATGTCAAACGTTTATAAAGCGTTTGCGAAAATATTATTACACAGGCTAACAAACATACTGGATGAAAATCAACCAGAAGAACAGGCCGGGTTCAGACGCGACTTCTCGGTGCTAGACCACATCTTTACCTTAAGGCAACTAATAGAGAAATGCAATGAGTATCAAGTCCCAGTATATGTGGCATATGTAGCCTACAGCAAAGCGTTCGACTCACTAATACATACCAAAATTTGGCAAGCCTTAAAAGAGCAGGGAGTAATGCTGAAGTATATCAGAATAATAAAAAATGTATACGAAGCTAGTACTGCAAGAATACAGTTAGAAAGTAAGGGAGAAACAATCAAAATAAACAAAGGAGTAAGACAAGGAGACCCACTTTCGCCAAAGATCTTCTCTGCAGTACTTGAGGCAATATTTAGAAACCTTAACTGGGAAAGGAACCCTAATTACGGATTTAAAATAAATGGCACCATACTTACTCATCTACGTTTCGCAGATGACCTAGTCTTAATCTCGAACACAGCCGATGCTCTACAGAATATGCTACAAGAACTAGTTAACGAGAGTGAAGTAATGGGTTTGCGAATAAATATGGAAAAAACGAAAACAATGACTAATTCCAAGAAGATACCAATAGAAGTCAATCAGGGAATTGTTGAGTATGTAGATGAGTACATATACTTAAGACAAACAATATCCATGAACAATCAAATGGAAAAAGAGATAGACAGGCGAACAACCAATGCTTGGAAAAGGTACTGGTCACTGAAGGAAATCATGAAAAACAAGGAAACAAGGCTGTCCACAAAGAAAAAACTATTTAATGCATGTGTGTTGCCCGTGTTAACCTATGGCAGCCAAACTTGGGCATTAACAAATAGCAACCTGAACAAATTACAAGTATGCCAAAGGAAAGAAGTATGTTAGGTGTGAAACTGAAAGACAAAATCCGAATCGAAACAATAAGACGTAGAACTGGAGTGGAAGATGTAGCTGTTAAGGTGAAAACACTTAAATGGCGATGGACATGACACATAATAAGGAATAAGGAGAAGTGGAGCAAAAGAATAATATGGTGGTACCCCAGAGACAAAACAAGGAAAAGAGGTAGACAAAAAATAAGATGGGACGACGAAATAATAAAAGTGGCGGGTAGACAATGGACAAGGCTAGCGAGACACAAAGATAGATGGAAAGGAATGGAGGAGGCCTTTGCCAAACGGCAAACAGACAGAGCCGATGCTGTCAATAGAATATGAATTAAAAAAAAAACATTTTAAACAATTGTCTGAATAAAAGGCTTATATTATTATTATTATTACGTTTGCGCAGCAGTAATTCCATGCGCAGAAGTGGGACAGTACTGCATTCGTATCGGATGACACTGACAGCTGACAGTTTTCTCATATCGTACCGCCTTCGCATCGACAAATCAGGGGCCTATACCACAAAACTCTACATGCGTACAATTTGACAAAACTGTCAAAGTTTTGTATGGAATATTCTACAGTTTTGTCGGCTTGTTAAGTTTTGTTGTATAGGGACCAGGAAGTCGCCTTAGACAGTAGTTTACTGTAATTTAAATATCTACTGTGACTGAGTTAGCAAAAGGCACTGGCGTTCCTAGAAAGCTCCCACCGCAAATATTGGCAATGGGAAACTCTCTTGAACTCTGGGTCCTCATTCAATACTCGCTTTGCGATCTTAAGTAAGCCATTGTTGTGGTATATTGAAATGAGCGATCTTTGGCGATTAGTACTCGATATCGGGTTGAGAACCTTTTTACGGTCGCTGGGCATCTATTATGCAGTGATTTGTATTTCATTTGTGTCCATATGGTGTCGCCTAGGAGTCGCCCGACAGTCCATTTCTTGTTCCCCCTATGCTGGCTCATAAGGCCGCGAAGGGAGGTTGTCCCCAAATCAATCTGTATCTAGTCGTAAAGCTGACTAAAACAGGACACAAAAAAGTCCATTTCTTGTTTATGGATAGGCACAGTTATGACCTGTCCGTAAACAAGGGAAAAGACGTACCAGAACGACTCGAATGTATTAAATATGTATTAAAACTGTTGACTTATTCCCTAAAAGTAAAACCAACGTTTACTATCCGTACACAATATATTTCTATTCTTCCAAATAACAAACTGACAAGACATGACAATTACAACAGAACGAAACCAAGGTAACAAACCAACGACAAGAACTTAAAAGCAAAAATCTCATCAGAATGCGCACTATAAACAAATGTAAATTTGATATTACACCAATGTACCTAAATGTGGCAGGCATGAGGCATGTATTACAGCGAGTCAACGATTAGCCGAATTGTTATTGCGATACGTTCTACAATATGGCGTCTCACGTTTAGCTGTTTCAGTTCAGCATGGCTAGCACAAGAAGTTAGCTAGTTTATCCGTCTCTTTCTGTGCGTACCAATTAGAAATGGATGGATAGTCTATCTCGCGCGCGAGATAGCACGCGCGCGGTCCTGTGCTGGCCATGCTAGTGCTTCGCCGGCTCACTTCGCTCGCTCGGCTCGCGCGCTGTTGGGTCGTAGTTCTTTCTAACACTCCTCCTCGCTTCGCTCGTCGTCTTACCTACAAACAAACAGGACCGAATACGGCCCTTTTTTGTGAAACGGTTAGCAGAACTGTACGGCGAAAAAGAGGCGGCTACTGAACCGCTATTTTACTAGACCCGAATAGAAGAACATAAAACGATCGACACATTTCGGCGAAAATTCATTCAGCCATCTAATCCGGCGAAGCGTTGACCCATCGTAATACAAATCGGACTACTTGCTAATGGCTCTGTAGACCTCGCAATTTTATTTTTATTTCAAAATTTCCAAAAACTGACTCTACAAAAAAAAAACTATATAATTATCGAACCTGCTCACAAAATTTCACGAGAATCGGTTGCGAAATGCGATGCGAGCTGTAGAGGAGAACAATCCGGACAGACAGACAGACATACGAAAGAATTTTTGTCAACAGTTGAAACGGAGACGCTTCGTTCGCTTCGCTCGCTCGCAATGTAACACGGCAAATTATACAAACCGGCTGCGACATAAATATATCGAGTCAAACAGACCTCCAAGTAATAAACAGATTCGTAAAATAGCGACTTTATTCTAGAAACAAGTGAAGCAATAACATAAACCGTACTATCCCGGGGGCGGCGTTTGTCACGACTCCGTGACTTTGCCATGTTTAACGCAACTTTTCCCAGAGCTAAAAGAACATATGTCGCTGCATCATCCGTATAGATTAATGACAATTTCGATGTGGGATGGGATAATGGTTTAAACTTATGAGCAGTTTCCTTACAGGTCTATGTTGCAAAATATGGTGCGGATGAGCGCACGGTTAGGTAGTTAAAGTGTAGCAAAATATTGATATTTTCAACGTATTCAATAGTGGTGTTGTGTTTGGCAACTCAGTCAAAATATAAAAATAATAAATCGCGGATAGTCCGGAGGTTCCTCTCTCTGTCGCCCTAACCACCGGTAGCTTAGGCCCGCCTCGCTGCCGGCGGCACTCTAGGTTAGGTTTTTTATAATGCTTTTATACTTTGTACGTGTATTTTTATATTTTACATTTGATAAATTTATTGTAAAAAATCTAACCTAAGAAAAAGAAATAAATAAGGTGAATAATAATAATAATAATATTGGGGGACAATCTTACACAAATCGACCTAGTCCCAAACTAAGCAAAGCTTGTACTATGGGTACTAGACGACGATATACATACTTATATAGATAAATACATACTTAAATACATAGAAAACATCCAAGACCCAAGAACAAATATCCGTGAAAAATGCACAAACAAATGCCCTGGCCGGGATTCGAACCCGGGACCTCTAGCTTCGGAGGCAGAGTCACTACCAACTAGGCTAAACAGGTCGTCAAATATGAGTTTCCGCCAGTCACACGGCATAATCTGTGCCGTCGTAAGCTGCCCCTGATTAGAATTCCAAGCTCTAACACTAGGTCTCTGTCTAACTCACCTCTCTACCGAGCCATGGGTCTCGTTAACATTATATTAGACCAAGACGGAACTTTTGACTTGTTCGCGACCCCTGAGCCTAGATTTGTGGCCGCGGCCGGGCACTACCTGGAGACTATTGTGGCCTCAAGCACCATTATTTAAGTATTGTATGTCTTTTCCGCTCACGGGACAATGGTGTCCCGGACCTTTGGAAGGCGTGCGCGGAGCCGAAGTACCAACCGAGTACCACATAGCCAACACGTAGAGGCCATTTCGACAATTTAATGAAATGCAAGGGGTACACCGAGCGGATGCTGTCCCTGCCCGTGTCATGGGACGTACACAGAGACAACACCCACCAGGGCGTACAGGGACTATTGCTGATTGATGGAATCTAAATGAACCGGACTATTGGGTGAATATGATGGACTAATGGCTGGGCTATTGAGTGAGACAACGGACATCTGCCTAATAAAACTGTGTCACATTTTTATCTCAGGCAGACGGTGACTCGCCCTCTGCTAGATGGACCCCTATAAATAGCGACATTAAAAAATGGCCTAAGGGCAACACCGGTGCAGAGGTCTGGGGGTAGAGAGGTGGCAATAGTATTGTTATTATTATTCAGTGTTGACATTTATTATAATAATGTAATTCTCTATCACTTAGTATGTTATCTATATTTCACGTCTAGTGTATGCTGTTAGTGACAATATATTGTATGAATACATAAATAAATAACTAAATAAATTATTTACATTTTATTACTTCCAAGGCGGTTGTCGCGACAATGGTAGGTTTGTAGGTAGAATGCTTTAAACATAATCTTGGGCAAACAGACTTATTCTCCTGATCTTTTTACAAGCTAAAATGTACTTTATTAAACAGACGGTCTCTCAACACGACAATTAGCGATTTATTTTTTAAGTACGTTAACTTTTTTTAAGATACGATCGGCTGAAACCGCAATAAAGGGGAGGCCACACTCACTATCAGCGTCAGTCATCTAAACTGCCACTTGTGAACCCTCCTTCCTATAAATAACTTAAGGTAAACAAGCCAAGGGTTCAGTGACCTTAATTGTGCTTGATTAAGTTTAACAAGATCCCCCTAAACTGAGTATTTGCATGAGTACCTAGTGGTTTTGATAAAACCGCCTAGACAGTTGTGCGTTGGTTCTGTTGATTGCAATTTTGGATGGTACGAATACATAACAGAACGTACAAACTTCTTCGATTCTTCATGGATCCTATCATCAGAACTTGCCAAAACACATGGAATAAAAGTTCAGACCTTCCGACCCCGAACGAAAACTAGACATTGGGCTTGTTGGGTTTAGATAACTTATAATTCTAACGCGTTTGAGGTACGTAAATTATCGCAGGAATTTGTTACAAATAACTACAAATTGAGCATTGCCTTTTTTAAAATCTTATATAAAAAATAAATAAAGACACAGCTGCAACCTTTGAAAAATCTGAGAGCAAGGATTCATTGAAACATTTAAACAAAACTTACATATATAGTTTTGTTAACTGTTTTTAATGAACGATTTATTGATTTTATTTCATATTTTATACAAAATTTCCCTATAAAATATGAATCCAATAACAATGAAGTTACGCAAGCACTGGCTTAAGGTAAGTAGGTTACGCAAGGCTTGAAGGAAAATTTGGGTTACTATTCAATTTGACGAGGAAGGATAATGTGTTAGGTATACCTTAGGTATTTTGATTACGCAGGCTATATTAGGCTTGCGCAATGTTATGTCAATTTCCTTAATTTGTGGTTATTGTGATCACTGTCACTTTTAAACAGAAAGTTGTGACTAATACAAATCCCCAAACCACCCATCCAAATCCTTCTAATTACAAATTAAAAGGAAAAAATTGAAAAAATAATGCTCCGAGCAGGATTCGAACCTGCGACATCTGGCATACACGGCCAATCGCTCTTGCCTCTGAGCTATCGGAACAACCACTAGTTCCCTCTTACAACGCCTTAGGGAGGCGTACAGCGACATCTACCGTAGAATACTTAGGCTTCTATTAATAATATAATATAATAATAATAATAAAGAAATTTATTTCGCAAAACATAATTTAGGTACATACGATTACTCATGTGTTTTAAAGTGCGAAAAAGGAGTCCACTCAGCACAATGTCGGGCCACAGTAGATGACCCGACGCTGATATTATGTGGATCCTGTTGAGTGTCACATGACCGCACTTAGGTGATTTATATACATGTTTATTATATTAACCACGTACAATATTTTTCTTAAAATTAACAATATTTGAGCTAGGAGCTATTATAATGTACAGCTCAGAAATGAACACATATTAAGTTATAAATTAAATCTACGGTTGAAGCGCCTAATAAATTAAAAATTAAAAACGACACGGAAATGCTAAGCTGGATTAGTCTGATGTTCAAGTAGAAACTTTTTAATCGTTTTTTGAAAATGAATACTGATGGAGACTCTTTAATAGGAGGAGGAATATTGTTCCAGCATTTCGTGGCAGCATAGCTAAAACTGCCACAAAAAGCTGCAGTTCCGTGTCGAGGACAAATAAGACGGGGAATCCGCCTGGCTTTAGGATTCATGAACCGAAGCTTCTGAAAAAGGTATGAAGGCTCTTTGAAATTAATGACACCAAATAAGAGGGTGGCGAGGTGCAGAGTTCGTCGTGCCTCCATTTTTAGCAGTTTCCCTTTGTTTAAAAAGGGAGTTACGTGGGCTCGCCGAGGAATGGGAAAGCAAAACCTTGCACACGCATTCTGCAAGCGCTGGATCATTTGCTTAGATCGTGATAGTAAACATTTACCATAAACAGTGTCGGCATAATTAAATTTTGATAAGATCAAAGAGTCGCAGAGTTTTATGCGTGTATCGACAGTCAGATGACTTCGAACTCTGTAAAGCACTTCGAGCCGGTAAAAGCAGTTGTGAATAGTTTCAAGAACATGCCTCTCAAAACGAAGCGAGCTATCCATGAGAATACCAAGATTTCTGGCTTCGGAGACACATGTTAAGTTCTGATGATTTATAGATAGCTGTGGTTTGAGAGACAAGAGAGACGCGCTGTTTTGTGCCCAAAACCAGAAACTTTGACTTAAGGGGATTTAAAACAAGACCGTTTCGCTTGGACCACTGTGCTACCCGACTCAAATCCTCATTAATTTTATCAACGGCTTCCAAAGTACTATCTGGATACTACAAAAGTACATAAAACAAACGTATTAACGGCACCAACGTCTCAAATTACTTTGGAAATCGTCAGTAACGATGCGCCATCCCATACTAAATTAATCCTCCTAATCCTCTTAACCTTCCTTCTACTTCTACTTCTTGTCTTTCTAATTTAAGAAAACGAGGTTTTTTTTCATGCTGCAGCAAAGCAACGCATGTTGCATTTATGTATTATTTTTGTGGTTTTCTTCTTTCTGGCTATGTGGCTGCAGTGTAGTGAATTTCGCAGTAAAGAATATTCCAAGAAATAAGGGTGGTTGACGGTGTTTACGTATGTAACTATATTGTTTATGCATTTTACATTTAATTTAGTCAGGAAAAATACACTAATCGACGAAAAATAAATGCAATTGCCAAGCGCGAAATTGGGGACGAATATAGCTATAACTAGTGGCTCTGTGAGCTGTAGACCGCGTAAAAAAAAAATCTTTTTCAAATTACAAAATTTCCAAAATCTGACTAGACAAAAAAAAACTATGTAATTATCGAACCTGCGACCTGTAGAGGAGAATATCCGGACAGATAGATAGACAGACAACAAAAGAATTTTTGTCGAAACGGAGACGCTTCGCTCGTTCGGTCAATTAACCTTAACAACAGAAAATTGTACTGCCTTATGTAACTAGTAACTTTTTTTTTATAATGGCAAAGTCTGTATATTAGAAATAATAACTAAATATATATACATAGTTAGAACGTATGCAGTTAATGTACAGTCCTACAGAATCTGCTTCTCATAACTTAACATTTCTACAGCGTCAAAACCATTTTCTATTCTACATATTCTCCAATTTAGTTTCTACTGTTTGTACTAAACGTAAATCATGTTTTTAGTTCATATTTAGAAACCGCGACACCCACCTAATCAAATAGTTAATCCTACCTCAGGAAGTTGTGATTTCGAAACGGTGTGTCCTACGCCTTAACGTAGGAGGACTAATTTATGGTTCGACGCTAGTTTGAACACGGCTTTAGCTATGTGATACCTCGGACGTGTCTGTGTCTCTTTTTTATTTGAATTGTTTGTAGAATTTTATTCGTTTTATAATACAAACGAATAAAATTCAATTGGTCAAGTCTGCGTTTATTGCTACGGACAAAATTGACATTAAGGCTGCCTGAGGACTATTAAGTAATTTCTCTTTTGGGTAGTAATGGTTCAATAAATACACATGGCGAAACTATAAAGGTTTCTTGTTTACTATGGAACCCTAATAAAATATAATGTCAAGTCAAAATCAACAGCTCCGCTACCGTTTGACGACCTCCCTATTAACCTCTTGCGCTGCGCGCCACTCAGGGACCGTTTGTCAAGTTTCTATAAGATGACAGCGGCTGCTGGCGCCACAATTAACGTTGATCAGTCTACATTGTAAGTTGATGGAACACACGTCGCCCTTAGTCCTAAAATGCATCAAACACTCACAATTCACAAAGACTTTGCTTCAGTCTATAAAGGTCTCCGGTAGGTACACATTTTCAATCGCATTCAATCAACTTCAAACGAGTTATTAAATTATTGAATAACTACATGAACCGATTCGTCTAACCTAAATTTTACTGAGTATATTAACATAGTAAATGCACGTCACAGTGAACTTGAAGAACAGTACAATAGCCCAATCTTCGTTCGACCTAATAACGGGTAGGATAACAAGGAGTCCGATTCGGGATGACGTAATTGATGAACTCATCATTTTATAGGGATATCCCTATTTTCATGTCCCTGTCTTCCAGAATTGATATCTTAAGGATGTCGCCTTCTGTCGATTGTGACTAATGGAATAGTGGCCAAGAGAAGTTCAGTTTTAAATTATTATTTTTTGTATGGCAATATTCTGTGCCCGTGTTTGACAGTTAGATACTTAATTATAACTTTACTGTATAGTCAATTAGTCACCTTCACTTAGAGAGCGTACTCCCATCTTAAAGGCCGGCAACGCACTTACAACCCCTCTGGTGTTGCGAGTGTCCATGGGCGGCGCTAATCGCTTACCATCAGGCGATTCGTCTGCTCGTTTGCCTCCTATGTCATAAAAAAAAACTTAGGTGCGAAATCAAGCCTTTTGCCGCGTAAATTACTATACTGTTTTTCACGTAAGAAGAGTCCGGTGACAGCTGTCAACCCAGTACAAATTATGTCATTATACTTCAAAAATGACATAATTTGTACTGGGTTGACAGCTGTCACCGGACTCTTCTTACGTGAAAAACAGTATAACATGCCACCGTTTGTTCGATTTTTTCTTTAGAATCGTGTCGAAGGACTCGTAGGTCGCTTAGATACACCTGTGCCTTGAGTAATCAGGAGGATTGCACAGCAGCCGCGTATAATCAGGTCGCAGGTAACCTTTTGGACGACGGGTAAGTTCTGAGTGATTACCTATTAGGCTTCTGAATCGGCTCCAACGGTAAAATTACCTATCGAAATCTAATCGTCAGCGACTAACGTTTCGTAGCTGTTACCATAGAACATTCTTACGATGGATCACAAATTTCACAGACGCTATCGAAATATACCATATCGATTGTAATGTATTCGCTAGAGACTTTAGTTACGTTCTTAATATGAGTTTTCGATAGCAACTCATGGTAAGGGTTCACTAGGTATGTAGCCGTATGATATTAGACGTTTCTAAATTATTGAATAAACTAGATGAAAGCCCGGCTTCGCTCGGGTGAAATAAATAAGGAAGAAATAAACAAAACATTTATTCGTGACAGTTATGCAAACGACGAAAGAAATAGTGTACAAAAATGTATAAAATAAAAATAATGAAACTTCGAATCGTATAGAAATATAGTCTGTAGTCTTATTGGGAATAAAAGTATGGAATGGAATTATATGGAATTGGGAGTAAAAGATTACGCAAACGACGTCACGGGCAAAGGCTAGTATCTTTGCAAGTTAATCCTAAGCATTTTTATAAGGGTAGTATTTAAAGGCACATAAAAATTTTGACACCGTAATCAGTACTGATTTGTGTAGCTAAAATACTAATCGTTCATTAAAATTCAATTCAGATGTGCATTGTTAAATATTGATGTGCCAGTCAGTATTTTTGGTGCGAAGTCAGAGCTGCTAACGCGAAAAACAAATGAAGTTCGTGTATCTCCCTCTCTGTCGCACTTGCAAATTCGAGCGACACAGAGGGAAATACACGATGTTCGTTCGTTTTCGTTTCGCGATAGCAGCTCTCTATTCTCCGCCTAATTCTATTTAGTGGGGCCCTTTACACTCAATATTATCGCGATTTTTAAAATTGTATGGAGTCTGTTAAACGCTTAATACTATCACAATACTGGTATGTCAATATTATCGTGGTTTTCAAAATCGTATGGATTTTTCTTCAATAGTCATTGCACGTGATACGGATCGTGATATGAGTATATCGCGTGATAATAATAACCATGTAACAGACCCCTATGGATGTTGCTTCAATATTCAGTGTTTCACGTGATAATAATAACAGTTGGTAATATTTTCTCCAATTAATGGATGCTATTTAACAACTTGTTCCGTTTTGCCAAAGGTATTTCACATTCCGATACGCGCATCATCCAGGAATAGGAGCCGTCAGACCAGAGGGCCTACCACGATCTGAAAACGAAGTATTTCCCTCTCCGCGCTCGAATATGCAAGTGCGACAGAGAGGCATATATATTTAGTTTTCGGTTGGTAGCACCTTAGTCCGAGCGTGGCGGACGGTCGAAGAAAGTCAAAGAACATTCCGTGTGTTGTCTGTCACACATATAATTTTTTAGCTTCCCATCGACCTATGAACTTGAAATTAAGTGATAATGTTTATTATGAAGTATATTTTACCAAAAATATCAATACATTGATAAATCACATTTGTTTTTTAGTTGTACGGAACCCTCAGTGTGCGACTCCGACACACTTGGCTGGTTTTTATTACATTTTGAATTTTATTTCTCTTATAGTAAAATACCCTATTCGTTTTAAAGTTGACGCCTGAGGGCCTACCGCGAACCAAAACGAACTATCTTCCTCTCTGTCGTTCGAATATACATGTGCGAGAGAGGCAGATACTTCGTTTTCGGTTCGCAGTAGCGCCTCTAACGTCCGAGCGCGGCGAACGGCATGAGCTGAGGGTCTACTCCGAATTCAAAATCCTAACTTCGTATGGTGCCGTCCCTTTCACTCTCCTGTCATAGACTATATGAGTGAAAGGGACGGCACCATACGAAGTTCGGATTTCGAATTTCGGAGTAGTCCCCCAGTACCACTAAGTTATAAGATAGAGCGAGATAGGGATAGAATTTTGCTAGACGTTTAAAAGCCATAAGTCACCTAGTAGTTTGTCACAAACAAAATAGAGACGCAGCTTTAAGATGGTGGACAGACTCAGCAAACATTCAAGTGGTGTCCTTTACACGATTAATATTATCACAATACTGGGGTGTCAATATTATCGCAGTTTTCAAATTTGTATGGATTCTGCTTTAATATTAACGTGATACTTATCGTGATATGAGTCCATGTAACAGGCCCCATACATTCGCTTTGAAGGCGGTTGTTGTGACAATCAGTCTAGCTAGCACGATAGATTATACCGTTACGTTTTATGTGACGTTTTAATACATTTCGCCCAGATAACGTGACGGTATAAGTTATCGTGCTAGCTAGGCTGATAGGTGTATAGAACGCTTAAAAACTACAAAAACAAAACGCTGCAGACGCGGCTAGCCAAATCCACACAATGGGTGATGATGGCCCATCACCCAGAACGCAGCCCAGCAACCTGGCCAACATACCGGACGCAAAAATAGTTCACGATTTTCGAACGTAGCCGACACTGTCAACCAACAAATTTAATATAGCAATATAGTCTGTGGGCAATATGGCCGACGTTTTGTCATCAAATTAACACTTTTAAATGCAAAATACGCGACAATCCGAATTTTGCGGATACATATGTTCAACTCAAAAATCGTTATTTTTATACGTTCTTCAATTTGAGACAGGTCTCGTTCGGGTCTACCGTACCCCTGCACGAAATTATTAATATAGACTAGATGAAAGCCCGGCTTCGCTCGGGTGAAATAAATAAGAAAGAAATAAAATAAACATTTATTCGTGACGGTTACGCAAACATCGAAAGAAATAGTGTACACAAATGTATAAAATAAAAACATTATAACAACGGATTATGATGAAACTTCGTATAGAAATATAGTCTGTAGTCTGGATTAACATATGGAATAGGGAGTAAAAGATTACGCTGACAACGTGACGGGCAAAGGCTAGTATCTTAGCAAGTTAATCCTAAGCTTTTTTATAAGGGTAGTATTTAAAAACAGATAAAAAAATTGACACCGTAATCAGTACTAATTTGTATAGCTAAAATACTAATCTTTCATTAAAATTCAGTTCAGATGTGCAATTGTTAAATATTGATGTGCCAGTCAGTATTTTTGGTGCGAAGTCAGAGCTGCTAACGCGAGCGAAAACAAATGAAGTTCCCTCTCTGTCGAACTTGCAAAATCGAGCGACACAGAGGGAAATACACGATGTTCGTTCGTTTTCGTTTCGCGGTAGCAGCTCTCTTATCATTCAGCCGAATGACGTCCACTGCTGGACATAGGCCTCCCCCAAAGACTTCCACAATGACCGGTCCTGCGCCACCCGCATCCAGCGGACACCCGCGACCCTTACCAGGTGGGGGGCCTGCCCACGCTACGCCTTCCGGTACGTGGTCGCCACTCGAGAACCTTTCCGCCCCAACGGCCATCGGTTCTGCGTGCTATGTGCCCCGCCCACTGCCACTTAAGTTTAGCGATTCGAAGGCCTATATCGGTCACTTTGGTTCTGCTGCGGATGGCCTCATTTCTGATGCGATCACGCAGAGAAACTCCCAGCATAGCCCTCTCCATTGCTCTTTGGGTGACTTTGAGCCTTCTTATGAGGCCCATAGTAAGCGACCACGTTTCAGTACCATATGTCATCACTGGCAACACACACTGGTCAAAGACTTTCGTCTTGAGACACTGCGGAATATTGGACGAAAAGATGTGCCGTAGCTTCCCGAACGCTGCCCAGCCGAGTCGGATTCGACGATTAACCTCTTTCTCGAAGTTGGACTTACCTAACTGGACAGTCTGTCCTAGGTATATGTAATCGTCTACAACTTCGAACGTAAAGTGTCCGATTGTTACGGGCAGCAGCTCTCTATTCTCCGCCAAATTCTATTAAGTGGGGCCCTTTACACTCAATATTATGTGTCAATATTATCGCGATTTTCAAAATTGTATGGGGTCTGTTACACGCTTAATATTATCACACAACTGGTGTGTCCATATTATCGTGGTTTTCAAAATCGTATGGATTTTTCTTCAATATTCATTGCACGTGATACGGATCGTGATATTAGTATATCGCGTGATAATAATAACCATGTAACAGGCTCCTATGGATGTTGCTTCAATATTCAGTGTTTTGCGTGATAAGAATAACAGTTGGTAATATTTTCTCCAATTAATGGAAGCTATTTAACAACTTGTTCCGTTTTGCCAAAGGTATTTCACATTTCGATACGCGCACCATCCAAGCATAGGAGCCGTCAGACCAGAGGGCCTACCGCGATCTGAAAACGAAGTATTTCCCTCTCCGCGCTCGAATATGCAAGTGCGACAGAGAGGCATATATATTTAGTTTTCGGTTGGTAGCACTTTAGTCCGAGCGCGGCGGACGGTCGAAGAAAGTCAAAGAACATTCCGTGTGTTGTCTGTCACACATATAATTTTTTAACTTTACATCGACCTATGAACTTGAAATTAGGTGATAAATTGATAATGTTTATTATGAAGTATATTTTACCAAAAATATCAATATATTGATAAATCACATTTGTTTTTTAGTTGTACGGAACCCTCAGTGTGCGACTCCGACGCACTTGGCTGGTTTTTATTACATTTTATTTCTCTTATAGTAAAATACCCTATTCGTTTTAAAGTTGACGCCTGCGGGCCTACCGCGAACCAAAGACGAACTATCTTCCTCTATGTCGTTCGAATATACATGTGCGAGAGAGAGGCAGATACTTCGTTTTCGGTTCGCGGTAGCGCCTCTAACGTGCGAGCGCGGCGAACGGCATGAGCTGGGGGTCTACTCCGAAATTCAAAATCCTAACTTCGTATGGTGCCGTCCCTTTCACTCTCCTGTCATAGACTATATGAGTGAAAGGGACGGCACCATACAAAGTTCGGATTTCGAATTTCGGAGTAGATCCCCAGTACCACTAAGTTATAAGATAGAGCGAGATAGGGATAGAATTTTGCTAGACGTTTAAAAGCCATAAGTCACCTAGTAGTTTGTCACAACAAAATAGAGCCGCAGCCTATATGAATGAGACTATATGAGTGAAAGGGACGGCACCATACAAAGTTCGGATTTCGAATTTCGGAGTAGATCCCCAGTACCACTAAGTTATAAGATAGAGCGAGATAGGGATAGAATTTTGCTAGACGTTTAAAAGCCATAAGTCACCTAGTAGTTTGTCACAACAAAATAGAGCCGCAGCTTCAAGATGGCGGACAGACTCAGCAAACATTCAAGTGGTGTCCTTTACACGATTAATATTATCACAATACTGGGGTGTCAATATTATCGCAGTTTTCAAATTTGTATGGATTCTGCTTCAATATTCACGTGATACTTATCGTGATATGAATGTATCACGTGTATAATAACCATGTAACAGGCCCCATACATTCGCTTTGAAGGCGGTTGTTGTGAGAATCAGCCTAGCTACCACGATAGATTATACCGTTACGTTTTATGTGACGTTTTAATACATTTCGCCCATATAACGTGACGGTATAAGTTATCGTGCTAGCTAGGCTGATAGGTGTATAGAACGCTTGAAAACTACAAAAACAAAACGCTGCAGACGCGGCTAGCCGAATCCACGCCCAGCAACCTGGCCAACACACCGGACGCAAACATAGTTTACAATTTCCGAACGTACCCAACCCGACGCTGTCAACAGTATCTTCTTAGTAGTCTGTGCTGTCAACCAACAAATTTAATATGGCCGACCTTTCGTCATAAAATTAACACCTTTTAATGCAAAATACGCGACAATCCGAATTTTGCGGATACATATGTTCAACTCAAAAATCGTTATTTTTATACGTTCTTCAATTTGAGACAGGTCTCGTTCGGGTCTACCGTACCCCTGCACGAAATTATTAATATAGATATTTGTGTCTAGAAGAAGATTAAAAATGTTATGTCACAGAGTGTGAATAAAAACGTTTCGGTATTTTGTCATTTTGACATCGGCAATTAAGTTCTCCTTGATACTGATTGTCTTGTATAATACTTTTAAGACTCGGGCTTCGTACACATAATTAAAGTAATTTACAAGGGTCTAAAACGCGATATTTACATATTTACTTTTATTTGAGACGTTTCGACACGGGTTTCATCGGCCATGGCCGCGGATGACTGGCGTTGTCAACGGAGATATGGATCCACAACACTTACCCCGCAAGTCTATAAAAATGTGAAGCATAGAAGCGAAAAAAAGTTTATTACCCGTCCATTATCTTTTTGCACTGTTGATCGAGCGAGCGCGCAGCGCGAGCGAAGCCTCTTTTTTCCAGATTAGGCAAAAATGATTTCGTATGTCTGTCCAGCTATTGTCCTCTACAGGTTCCCCTGTTCTGGCCCATAAGGCCTCACAGGGAGCTTGTCCTAAAACCTATCTGCTGCTGGTTACATAGCAGATCAAACCGGGAAAGATTCTCGTGAAATTTTGTAAGCAGGTTCGATAATTATATGGAATTTTATTTCGATTACTTAAATATTTGTAAATTTTACAAAATGGCGAAGCCATGAAGATTGAAAATGTAAGAAATATCACTCGCCAGGTCTAGAATAGAATAGAAGACAGCTCAAAGAGTCACTAGTTAGAAAAGGGCCGAAGGGTCTCTTGGGCCTCTTCAAGACAAGAGTGAATAGGCTATTACTGAATCAGTGAGCAACATCTTAGGCCTTGTCATCGCTTTCCATCAGGTGAGACTAAGGCCAATCGCTGGTCAGTCTATCATTAAAAAAAAATTAAGCCAGGGCCCCCAGGCACTTGTCCCCTTGCCCATTTCGAAATTATTCCATTTTGGAAATTCTCCACCACTGGGCCTGCGGCTTACTGGGACCCCAGGCCGGGGCATCGTAGGCCAAGGCCGAAGTCCGGCACGGTGATACTACTGTCTCTTTATGCTCTACTGCAGCAATACTAGCATACCTACAGGGCCTAGGTTATAAATAGCTAACCGCATAACTCGGTGGCATCCTACGCGAGCCGCAAATAAAGACGCGAGTATGCGACCTGCTAACAAACTCATGTTTACTTTGCAGATTTACCCCCTTATTCATAAAGCTTAACAAAGCTCTGTTAACTAAAAGTTGTTTTGTCCCTTTCTCATAAACATAAATGTCAAAGTGACATAAGGACAAACCAACTTTAGCGGCTTGTTAACTAATAGATGCAAAGTAGCATGTCTGTGCGTCTTCTACAAACTGTACTTCGGTGAGTGTGCTCAGGAGCTCCATGAGCTCATACCGCCTTCCCCCTTCTTCCATCGGACATCCAGACGTACGGCTGGCTACCATCCTTACCTGGTCGAAATTCCTCTAATTCGAACCAAGCGCTTTGCATCTTCTTTTATAATGCGCACTTCTAAGGTTTGGAATTCTCTGCCGGCGTCTGTATTTCCGAGTTCATATAACCTGGACCTTTTTAAGGCACGAGTGAATAGGCATCTTCTGGGTGAGCTCGCTTCATCGTCGGCCTCATCTTTGCCCCCTGGCTAGATGCCGGCCAAGAGCAATCCCATTTTTAATAAAAAAAAAAAAAAAAAGATGCTTGATGGACGTTTATGAATAAGGGGGTTATAGTCAACTTTCATATTTCATATTGACTCTTAGAATCTTTATGGTTAACCAAGATGAGTTTAAACAGATGGCCTCTGGTGTTGCGAGTGTCCATGGGCGGCGATAATCGCTTACCATCAGGCGATTCGTCCGCTCGTTTGCCTCCTATGTCATAAAAAAAAACACGGAAGTTCGGCTGTTAACGAATTGTTTCCATTTAAAGGCACGCCAAAATTTCTAATACCATTGTTGGCGACATCTACCGGCGCACCGCGTCACATCACCAACCAACCAGTGGCGCCATGTGGGATCTGCCGCAGTACTACAAATACCTACTGCATACCTACCAGGAGGGGGTAGATTCGAGAGCGAATAAAAGACTCCAGCACGTGGCGGCGCGCGCTTTCATTCCAAACGCCAGCGAAGAAAGTACTACTCAGTTTAAGTGCCTGTAACTGTCTGCAGTTGTTCGGTATCGTTCCAAGATTATCATAATGATTATCCATTTGCATAAATATATTTTCTAATCACAGTAATGCTATTCTCACATGTTGTGAACATAATTTAAAATGTCGATATTACATTGGATTATTGTTTGATTTGTATATGAGTAAAGGCGACTAATAAAAACTTATTCTCTGTGTCTTATATTTATTTATATTCTAGATAGTCACCCAGCCATAGTTTACACCATATAAACCAAAACATCATAAAAGTCAGTTCAGTACAATTTGCAGTTATGAAAGCGGAGACACTGTCATATATCACTTATCTGTCTTTCTCAAACTTACTGATTTGTGCATTAGTGAGAATAGATTAGATGTACACAAATCGTTCAACTTAAATGAGTGGAACTGCTTTACCCTGACATCTGTGGTCGTAACAAAGTACCATGCGTCAAAATGGTCCTAAAACCAACAAAGCTAAGAGTTAGGTCATAAATAGGTTTCTCAAACTAGCTGTATCAAACATACAATGTTATAAATAAATAAATACTGGGGGACAATGTTACACAAATCGACCTAGTCCCAAACTAAGATTGTACTATGGGTACTAGACGACGAGAGATAAATACATACTTAAATACATAGAAAGCATCCAAGACCCAGGAACAAATATCCGTGCTAAATGCACAAATAATGCCCTGACCGGGATTCGAACCCGGGACCTCTAGCTTCGGAAGCAGCGTCAATACCAACTAGGTTAAACAGGCCGTCTGTAGGTACTCTATTTTTGCTTTAAAGCTTACAGCCTGTCTGATGGTACAGCCTCATAAGTAACTGAACACTTTGGGAGTTTGTCGCTTTCACCCGTTGGCAATTTAGTAAGACAGTTTAAACATGAAGTTAAAGCGACAAGGTACAAAGGAGTTCAGCCCCTTGTGAGGCCGACCGTAATTTACTGGCTTGAGGATTTGTCGTGTTGGCAGATAGAGACATAATTATGCAGGTCGCTTACTCTCAACACAGCGCATTGTCGGGAGTTCAGGGGTGCTACCGCGAACTTCGAAAATCGAACTTCGTAGCGTGCCGTCCCTTTCACTCTCGTGTTATACACTATATGACGGAAAGGGACGGTACGATACGAAGTTCGATTTTCGAATTTCGCGGTAGCAGGCCTGGTGAACTTACTCACCACCAGGAACTAGACATGCGAGCCGGTTGCGAAACAGTCGGCGGCGACGCGCCAGCAAAATTTTCGCGGCGGCGGCGTCTAGCCGGCGGCTCGTTTTTGTTTCCTAGCCTAATCTTGATTTCAGCCTAAAAGTTAAATTAGGCCCTAATCTAACTTTTAGGCTGAAATCAGCAATACCAACAGTTTAAAAAAATCTGACTATGATAAAGAAAATGCGAATTGATCATCGAAATGATCATTGTTGTAAAAATAAAAGAATACATAAATCAAACAATTATATTTAGATTATTCAGTCACCTGCGTCTGCGATAACACTGCAGCTGTCTTTGCACACACGATAATTATCGTGGATAAATTGATACACTCTGGGGCATCAGGCGCGATCTTTTTGCCGTGAGCACTAGTCCCGCAACAAAAAATACCCGCTCACTCGGTGTACTTGTGGCAGGGACACATCGCTCTAGCCAAAGTTGACAGCAACGGAAAAGAGGTTGTTCTTTTTTTCCAAAACGATAGCAGGTCGCCATCATCAAGTTCCTGGCAGGAACACAACACTACAACCTACAGGGCAAGTAGTGGTGTTATTAATGGCTACGGGCTTCTGTAAGGTTGAGGTACTTCCCCAGTTGGGTTGCTTCATTTTTTTATGAGCGAAATTACGTTCCGTTGTTCCTTTTCTTAAAACTATCTTTCTAAGGCGACTTCTTGACTTGGCGTTACTTGGCGGGGCGGCATCGATTAGTGGTAAATATTTTTAACCGACTTCAAAAAGGAGGAGGTTCTCAATTCGACCCACCTTAGAACATTCGATTGGGTTAACCGATTTTGATGTTTTTTTTTATTTGAAAGCTGGTGCTTTCTGAGAGGTCCCATTTCAATTTGGTCTAGTTCTGACAATGGCATCCATGAGAAAAACATATAGGTATGTGCACGATAAATGGACGACTAACTCGGTTGAAGTCGGTTTTATTTGTTAAAATTCTTTGACGTAAGCTTACTGATGTGAAATTTCCTAACTTGACGAAATACTGTCAGTAGTTTGCGCAGTAGTAATACCATGCGCAGACGTGGAGCAGTACTGCATTAGTATCGGTTGACACTGACAGCTGACAGTTTCCTCATATCGTACCGCCTCCGCACAGCCAAATGAGGAAGTCGCCTTAGGTTTATCTTTCACATATTTCATCACAGTACTCGGCTAGTGAAGAAAGTTTCGCTTTTCTCCCGCGATTTGATAAGACGCTAACGGTCGTAATTATATTAATGCACTTCCGTGCACGGGCAATTAATACGGTTAGGACTTGGCGATTCACGTTACGAAACCCTTGTGTTTAGTCTTCCGTAGTCATTGTAACTGTATCATGGCTTGGATGCGGAGATGACCTTAAACCTATTGCTGTCTGAGTCTGTACGGTTATACAGGATGGGCCCTGTAACGGGAGCAAAAAATTAAACGGTGGACTATTTAGCGGCCCAGTAATAATTACCAAGTGGTCTTAGTTGAAAAAAAAAATGGTTTTTTTTTTCTTCAAAGTGGGTCTACGTGTATTTTTATTACTTTTCTGAAGTGACTTTAATGTTAATTTATTTTAAAGAGTCAATAAAATGGAAATAAAAATTAAAAAATATAAAAAAACCCCGTGAAAACAAATAATACATAAACAATTATGACTCATAACTTGATACTACCTCAAACACTGCATTGACTGATGTGCTATAATCTCGTGGTGTCAAGATCCATTACTCGGAGGTCATAACTTTAGATCAAAATTTATCTGTAAAGAAATTGTTTGAACAAAAATTGTATACTAGATGTTAGTACAGATGCCTTAAGGAAGCGTCCTTTTAAACATTTGCTCCAGTTACAGGGCCCACCTTGTATAAGTAAATAAAGTACCTAGTCATCATCATCATCAGCCCGCAGTCGTCCACTGCTGGACGTAGGCCTTCCCCAATTCGCGCCACCACACCCGGTCCTCAGCTCTCCACATCCAACCGCTTCCCGTTACTGTCCTCAGGTCCTCGGTCCACCTGGCGGGAGGTCGTCCCACAGAGCGAGTCGTTCGCGGTCTTCACCCCAGAACCCGTCTGCTCCATCGGCCATCGGCTCTTTGATAAACATGCCCCGCCCATTGCCACTTCAGCTTACTTATCCTTAGTACAGTACCTTTTTTTCCCCGGGGGGAAAATCCATTATGGATACCACCGCACCGTGGGGACAGTGCGGAGGTTATGTCGGTCTTGCACCGACTAAAGATCCCCAATCGTCCTCCTCAACTCATTTCGGACGGCTCTGGGATCTCCGTCGGAATGCACCAATGCCGCCCTAGAGTCGACAGACAAAAGCGATACTATTGGAACAAGACCACAAACTCACAGCTACATTACTGAGGACACGCAGAGACCAACTACGCATAGTAGTTGGAATTATAACAGGACACAACACACTCAACAAACATCTGTACAACTTAGGCATCACAGACAGCCCCATGTGTAGGGCATGCATGGAGGCAGAGGAGACGTCTAAACACATTCTACTGGACTGCAAGCAGGTAGAAGTATACAGGAAAAAGCACATAGGAACGCCGAACACACTACACGAAGCAGTAAACAATACCAAAGCATTGGTAAATTTCATACAGGAGCTAGGGTGGTTAGAGTAGCGCTACCCCTTTTTCACGCAAAATAGGCACGATAGATGTCGACTTGCGGAAAATGCCCAGTAAAACTAACTAACTAACTAAGCCGCCCTAGAGTCTCACCTCTGTGGGTCCCACCATCTGTTTTTATAGACGATCGCAGCCCCCAACAGCGACCATCTTCGACCCCGTCGTTTTAGTCGCCTTTTACGACAGGCACAGGATACCGTAGCCGTATTCTATGCTCCGGCTACAGGGCGCTGAGTAAAGTACCTAGGTAAAGTACCTAGTAATAGGGTAGTTTCCTCATGTTGAAATTTATACCAAATTGCCGTTATATGGATAGCGTACGGTACGGTTTCAGAGGAATTTCCTCCCTCGGACGCTCCGATTGTGGAATGAGCTCCCTGCCGAGGTTTTCCCGATGGACTACAGTATGGGGTTCTTCAAGAAAGGAGTGTATAAATTCTTAAAGGGTCGGCAACGCGCATGTGACACCCTTAGGAGTTGCAGGCGTCCATAGACTGCGGTGATCGCTTACCGCTTACCATCAGGCGGGCCGTACGCTTGTTTGCCATCGATGTGGTATAAAAAAAAGTATACCATCAAATTATCACAATAAAATTAAAATTACAAAACAAGATAAGAATAATAATAAAATACGAGACTTGAAAGTTTCTATCACATATGTATTTTTTTATCATCTAAAAGTTAAAATAAAGGCTACCAAAAGAGTTTACATGATTTTTTTTTATTATTAAAAATGGGATTGCTCTTGGCCAGCATCTAGCCAGGGGGCAAAGATGAGACCGACGATGAAGCGAGCTCACCCAGAAGATGCCTATTCACTCGTGCCTTAAAAAGGTCCAGGTTATATAAACTCGGAAATACAGACGCCGGCAGAGAATTCCAAACCTTAGAAGTGCGCATTATAAAAGAAGATGCAAAGCGCTTGGTTCGAATTAGAGGAATTTCGATAAAAATGATTCAATAAAAAAGAAATTGTATGACAACTATGTACTTAAACGCAGTATTTCACGGTTAAAATAGCAATTTTCTTGTTTTTCCATACATCGTTAGTACGGGGCTAGTGCATTGTGACGTCATAATAATCTGTCAATTAGTATGGAGCGTTTTTGATCTCCGGGAACTATATCCACTTTTGACACTCATTTGCGGCTTTTGTTAAGCTATAATCGTAGTTGGTCCCACACAAAATGATCCTCTTTAAAAACTGGTACGATTGGCATCGTTAATATTTATTTGGAAAATAGCTTATTTAATTTTTATTCATTTTTGGCGGGTATCTTACCCCGCGGCGACGCCATATGTCAGCCATGTATAGTATAAGCAAAGTGCAGTGGAAAGTATGCCATTGTGCTCGATGCGAGACCGCGCTTGCGATTACTATAAATTACTCGTATCAGTGACATCTTGTACTGTCACCAACAAAAGCGTTATTATGATTTGTATGTTTTACAGCTCACCTATTCGAAAGCTGTATATATATATATAAACCGTGCTCAGGACAAACCTAAAGGATTTTGTCAGCCTATTCATCAGATAGGAGAAAATAAATGTTAGAATTAGATGAACCTAGGTCCAACTAGGTTTTTTTCATATATAACAAACTACACACACCACAAGCTGGTACCGTTTATTATAGCTATATCTTTTTAGTAGCAGAGATAAATTATAAAATACATACAAAAAAGAGCCGCTTCCACCTTAGGTTCCACCAAAATGGCTAAAACGGAACCCTTATATGTAGATTCGTCGTGTCTGTCCGTCCGTCCGTCCGTATGTCACAGCCGATTTACTCGGAGACTAAGACTATGAGCACTACAATTATGAAATTTGGTAGGAAGGTGTATGCTATGAACCGCTATAAAAATATGATATAAAATTACGAAAAAAATATTAAACTGGGGGGGCACCCCATACATGTAAAAGGGGGTCAAATGTTTTTTTCAATGCACATAGGCGTGTGTGGTATTAATGGATAGGCCTTCAAAAAAAGTCAACCGTTAGTGAGATATTATTAGCTGTCAAAGTCGTAAAAAGTGGATAGGTATAACGGTTTTTGAGTTATTGCTGAAAAACTGTCTTGCCCAAACAAAAGGGCATAAGTGCCGTGACTTCCCTATGAAGATACGACCTTTTTTGATTTACTGTATTGTATAGTGGTTTTAAATGTAGATTAGGAAGTGTCCGTACGGAACCTTTCTCTGTGCGTGACCCGACACGCACTTGGCCGGTTTTTTTAGGAAGCTCGGTTCTCTATACAAACGTAGTTTCGCTCTCATTATAAAACGCGATGCTGGAATAACAATCCGGCATATCTAGGCCGGAAATTAGTTTCTGTTGCTTGAAATTATAATGGAGAAAAAATACAGCGATTATTAAGGTTTTCATACGAGCCGTAAAAACTCAAAATCTCGCTGTATTATTTTAGCAAAAGAAACTAATTTCCGGCCTAGATATGGCGGATCCCATTGTGTATACACAGTTTCACGTTATTTCAGCACTTTATTTTAAAAAGAGAACGAAACTACGTTTGTATGGAGAATCGAGTTCATTCGAGCGTAGGGTCCCCCTTAAGGTATTTGTAATATGGGCATCAGATGCCTGAAATAAATGACTAATATTATAATAATATACATGGTAAGGAAAGATTATATTTTCGTACTATATAATAAATGTTTTTATATTACCTGTTTTCCTGACTGTACAATTTATAGGCCTTTGTGGCCACGACAAATCTACCGTCAAAACGTACAGTCAGCCGAATGCCGATGTCGTAAAATGGAAGCATTACCCTCCTCTGAGAGGCTTTCGGATAAAAAGAGTTATTTAGACAAGCATTCGATACCGTTAAGTTCCATTTGTTGGTATTTTAACTTGATGTGGTACAGTCGACGTCATTAAATACATGTTTATACGTGGTGTAGTGGTAGATTTTTCCAAAACGCTAAAATTACTTTTCTTGTATTGTAATAAGGAGTCCATACACAAAGTTTCAAGTCTCTCACCTAAAATTTTACTCCATCCACGTACAAACTTTCAACCCCCCATTTCAACCCCTTAGGAGTTGAATTTCTGAAAACCCCTTCTTATTGGTTGTCTACGCCATTAACCTGAATTACAGTGAAAATTTCAACTCTCTAGCCCCAGTAGTTTCGGCTGTGCGTTGATGAGTGAGTGAATGAGTCAGTCAGGACATACGCGTTTATATATATAGATTACAAAATATGAATCGTAAACCATAACACTGCCTTTTTGCGCTTTTACAGGCTCGTAATTACACATTTCTCTACTCGAAACGGCAGAAACATTCCAAACGAGAACGACTCTATTAGCGAACAAAAAGCAAATGTGTTGCTAACTACATAATAATTGTCGAGGTGCTACTCTCTCTAGCACGCTACTGGAAAAGCATGCTGATTTTATTTGACTTGATTAAAATTAATTGCTAAGGACTCATTTTAACCGACTCCAGAAAAGGAGCAGGTTCTATGTGTCACTGTAGTTTGTATTCTTTTTTATGTATATTTGTAAGATCCCTCAAAATATGCAAGATCCCTTTTTCAGACACTTGCCAATATCCGATTGAGCTGAAATTTGACATTCTCATTAAAAAAACATTTCATTATGTACAAAGAAAATATATACAAAAATCATCATCCTCCTAGCGTTATTCCCAGTACAGTTGCATCCAGAAGAATGCCTGGGGTCCGCTACCTAAAATATATACAAAAATACTTAACCAAAATAATATAAATAAAATGAAAATTAACTTAAATCTAAAACAGGTCCTTGAGGCATTGTACCGAGGATGCTGGCGGCATTTCCTCGCTGTATCGCAATGCTGATACGTTGAGCGAGGAAGTCGCCAGCTCTTCGGTCATCACGTCAACCAGACGCTTCCCAATTTATGCAAATAACTTGTGCACGCTGGGATCCCATGGACCTAAAGTTTCGACGCACATTCTTATGTAAGTTTGGTGACAATGCGATATTACGGCACCACTACGCTGTTCTGATGATGGAGACAGAAGGTAGCCAAAGTCACTCCTAAACTCAAGATAAACCCATCGTGTTTGGGCTCATTCCAACCGTCTCAACGAGTAGTTGCCGACCCTTACCTATACTGTTCATAACTTGTATCATTGTATCACTGTGCGCGCTCGTGGCCGTGGTAATGCGAGGTTAAGCAATGTGGGCGCAGGTCAGTCCTTGGATGGGTGACCGCTTTGAGTGGTTACTAACTGAGCGCTCTCGTGCTTTGGAAGGCACGTTAAGCCGTTGATCCCGGCTGCTGTCTACGACAGCAGTCGTTAAGCCAAGTAAGAGGCATTCGGGCGGCTAGAGAATTTCTAACAGTCAAGTTGCCCACTCACTTGACAAAGGGGGGTCGAAGTTGCACCACGTCCGTAGGGAGTACCCACCGTCACCCTACACGTGACCCCTGGGTGGTGCTAAAAGTGCAACAAAATCTGGCAACCGTACTTGTCTTCTCGAAGATCTCACGGTTCGTAAATAAATGCCATACGATTAAATAAAAAAATTGTATCACTGTATAAATAAACTATTTAGCTAGAGATATATGCCCCTCACTCTCAACGCAGCGTGTCCTCGGGAGCTTTGGCGACCTTACTCACTACCAGGGACACAACATTATATACCTAATAAGGAGCAAGTATAAGAGTAGAGGTGGAGTAGTTGTGGTGTGCAATAAAGAGTTTACACCACACTTTGCCAAGTGGTGACGAAAAATTGTGGACAAAACACGGGTCGTAAAACAGAAAGCCCTCTCTCGCATATTTATGACCCTCGCCCGCGGCTCAGGCCTCAAACATCTGCGATATCGGCCTTTCTTTGTTTTACAACCCTTGTATCGTAAATAGCTATTTGTATTGTATTGTATAGTGCTATTATGGCTGCGGCCTTCTGTAAAGTGGAGGTACTTCCCCAGTTGGGCTGCTCCACATATGAGTGAGATGACGTCCCGCTGTGCCCTAAAAAATACATAGCAAGCTGTCAATTCTCTGTTTCAGCTCGAAATATACCAAGAAAATAAACGTTTACAATTTTACAGTACATATGATGCAACTTTACCGCACGAGTGGGGTAATCTGCTGATTACGTGCATATGTCGAAACTTTAAATTGCGATGTGTACTGTAAAACGTTGTACGATACACGTACGAACAGGCAATTCGCAACTCGTGTCGATTTAAAACACTCCCTTCGGTCGTGTTTTAATTTATCATCACTCGTGTACTAAATTATTGATTTCGTTTTAACACATCCACTACACTACAGTGACAACCATTCAGAAAATTATAGTACATTACACAACTAGGGCGGTAAAGCAAAGAAAGGCTGAGATCGCAGATTTTGCGGCCCGAGCTGTAGGCGAGGGACGTATATATATGCGATCGAGGGCTTTATTTATTACCTCCCGTTTTGTGTACATCATTTTATTACTACACTTGGTCAGAAAGTGGCTTTTTCCGTACGCGTAGCCACTTTTTGGCCAGGTGTGGCATTAACATAACGCAGGTTGGCAAAGTTTGGCATCCGCAATTGGCAACACACTTTGTCTAAACACATTTAATGCTAACAGTGATGGATACTCCTATGCCTCTTATGTCACCCCGTACCGTAAAACGGGGTGAGTAGGTTTCGCTAGGAGGGGTGGGTTATGAATGGGGAGAGAAGGTTTGAGAGGGGGGTGAGAAGGGATTTTAAGGCTACTGCTACAAAAATAATATAGCTATAGTAATACGCATAATAAATAAATCGATCCAACAATCTTCCAAAATCACCTTTGTATGAAAACCCCTCTCACCCCAAATACGAGGCACTACGGGGTGAGGTGGGTTTTCCTCTTTATCGTCAAATGAACTACCCAAAATATAATAAAAACTAAAATACAAACGTCCGGAACACTTATTATATACACCATTCAGTTTTCATATGTAAAAATAAAATTGTATCAAGGTTTGAATTTCCGTTTTGACCCTACTCACCCCATTTTACGGTATTAGACAAATCAAGTTCGTTTGAATTTCATTTCCAAACCACTAATGATCGAACCGATTGGCTCGAATGTGAAATAGCCTATTGTTTCATTTGATAACGGAGTTTGAACTAATTTTATGAACGTATACCGCCCTTATCTATAAGTATAACAAGTTTGCATTATTGTAGTTATTAAAGTTAATTGCACCAATTACTTTCTATCGCTGCTTTGTGGTATGGTAGTGTCACTGCCTCCGAAGCTATAGAGGTCCCGCGGGCTCGAATCCCTTGAAGACTTGGATGTTTTATATGTATTTAAGTATATATCTATTAAATATATCGCCGTACCCATAACAGCCCTATTGAGCTTACTATGGGACTAGTTTGAATTGTGTAAAAATTGACCCCTAATGTTTATTTATTTATTTATTTGTGTTTTTTAGATCAAGTACATTGCGTTGACCATAGAGCGGTAGTTCCGTGCAATGGCGGTCTTGCTGTCTTCCACCACCTCAGCCCAAAGACCAAGGACGTCCACTGCTGGACATAGGCCACCCCCAATTTCATGTAAATGCCATAATCGCCACTCTTGGCATGCGGGTTGGCGATCGCAGTATCTCCACCGCACTCCAGGGATGCTGCTGCCCACCCCACGGTAGTCTTGGTCGTAGTTTTAGGTTATGACATACCCGGATCTAAGAGAGTTTCATTTTTCAAACAGTTTGATCGGCTAGTATTCGAGGCAGGGGTAAATGACAATGCTCCTCCTCCTCCCTCCTCCTCAATCGGTCCCTCATTGCTGAGGATCGTGACTGCCGACGTAGCATAGCCAGTATTCTTCTCCAGGAGTTTCGGGCGGCTGCCTGTTGGAGGGCTGCATTCACCGGCATATTAAGATGCTCCGACACCTGGTTGAGCCATCGTTTGGGGCTTCGGCCTCTTGGTCTTTTGCCTTCTACTGTATCGGTAGCCACCAGTTGAAAAAACCAAATGACAATGTTAGTGTCATATAAAACCTAGTTGGAAGTCTCGTCTCTTAGAAATTTGGGAAGTTTAATCGGATTAAATGGCATTGATTAATAATTTCAGAAACTTTTATATAACCCGAGAGGATTGACTGATAATAAGCCGCAAAACAGGACGGTTCGCACTGTTAATATTGAACTTAGAGACCATGTACATCTCTAAGGACTTAGGAATAATAGACGCTCAGGGACCATATACATGTCTGAGATATTAAATTTATTGTATATACTTTTGTGTATTCGGACAGAGACCGTATATACTTATATATACGTCACTATATACTTTATACCGAGAACACTTAGGTTCTGAAATGAGTTCCCTGCCGATGTATTCCCAATGGACTAGAGGATGGGACTCTTCAAAAATGGCGATGAAAAGGTTTGGGTCGGCCACACGCGAGTGACGCCTCTGGTGCAAGCGTTATTTATATCTTAGAGCTATGTTTATTTGTGAAAGGTCAATCATCATACTTTACTAAAAAATCTTCGATAAAATCAAATCTCCGGGATCAATATAAATACAATTTACACCTTCCAAAAGTAAACAACTCTATGTATAAAAAAATCCACTTTTATAATGGCCATTCGTGTTTTTAACCGTTTACCTGCTGAGATTAAAGTCCTTGAAGGGATTTTATTTAAACGAAACCTTAAAAACTGGCTAATTCATAAAGTTTTCTATAATTTGAATGAATTCTATTTAAATAAATCCTGAGTTTCTTGAGTTGCCTGTTGCATAACATAAGAAAAAATACGAGTATATATTTATATAGTTAGTTTTAAGATACAATTATTGTACGCCCGTAAAGGGTAACTGTTGAGCCATGTAATTTAAAGTCCATCTTTGTATTTGACACAGTTAAACAATAAAAATATATCCTCCTATTTTTAAAAACCAGCTGAAACAATATTACTTGTCGCTCCCTTAAGTTGCCTTTTATTATATATATTTATATAAGTATGTATTTATATATATATATATATATATATAGTATAAATCATTTATTTATGTACAACGAAAATATATACAAGAATACTTAACCAAAATAATATAAAGAAAATTAAAACTAACTTAAATCTAAAACGGGCCCTTGAGGCATTGTACCGAGGATGCTGGCGGCATTTCCTCGCTGTATCGCAATGCTGATACGTTGAGCGAGGAAACCGCCAGCTCTTCGGTCACCAGTTACGTCAACCAGACGCTTCGCAATTTCTGCAAATAACTTATGCGCGCTGGGACCCCATGAACCTAGAGTTTCGACGCCAAAAGGTACAAACATGTACTCTCTGCCGAGGCCCTTGTATTTATTACGCTTTAGAATTTCGGCGTTTTCCGCCGCTGCACCCGCTTTTACTGTAGTCCGTTGGAGGTGAGACGGTGCCAGTGTGTCTACACAGGTAGCATCCCACACCAACATCCGTCCCACGCTCCAAGGAACTAAAGACACCCCATCAGGTCTCTTACCATCGTCCCTGACCATGCCAGTCGGCTCAAGAAGAGCAGGCACATTGACGGTGGCAAGAGACCGGCGGATTATATCATTAAGCGTCGCATGTCTCGAAAAACGGCCTGCACTTTTTTGACAACACAATCCATGGTGTCCCAGTCGGTCCACGTCCGTGCCACAAGAGCATATATGTGGGGTACATACCGCGACCCCGAGTCGCAGTCCAGTCGCCAATCTAAGCGAGGTCGGATCCAGGAAGGTACCGGTATTTGGCGAGGGATGGGCATGTAGCCAGTAACCAGCCTCCCGGGTTCCGACCGCCAAAAGTCTCGCACGATCTGGACCTGCACTGCTGGTTAGAAGAATATTATAATTTAAATCACAGTAAATATTATCCCAGCTCCTTTGTGATTTTGGGTTGTCTGGAAATTTTTTACCTGGGCAAGCAACTTTAAAAGCATTTTTGGCACCCTCCAAGCCCGCAATCTCACAGTATGTGGGCAAAGCCCTTAGGATATTTCCTATGAGACCAGACGTGCTATGGGTGGATGCCAAAAAGGCTGGGGATGCCACACTGGACACTTTGCGGATTCCTAAGCCACCGTATCGAATAGGAAGGGACGCTTGAGACCAGGAAGGCTCAGTTAGCTGAATATTTAGAATCATTTCTAAACTAGTCTTGATTAAGTCATCCATTCGTGACAAAAGATTTTGATGTTTCCAGAAAGGACAGCAACGGAGCACATATGTAAATTTAGGGACAAAAAGACAAAACTTAAGAATGATTAGCGCATAATGTGGGCTAATTTCGAGTAAACGATTCGCGTGGCTTTGGAATTTAGAAATAGTGTCAGAAATATAACCGGGAAAGGATTCTTCAAAAATAGGAGAACCCAGGAGGCAAAGTGAAAATTTGTCGACTATTCTGATACCAGGAGCCAGATGAACAAATTTTTGTATTAAATCAACCAAACTACAAGAAGTCTTTTGAATAAAGAGTTCGCATTTGCTAAAATTTAGTTCTAAACCAATATTTTCGAAATTAGTTTTAATAAAAGCCAAATCAGAGAGCACAGTATCCACGTCGCCTCCTAGAGTTCCGTCATCTAAGTACCATACATTAAATTTAGATTTTAATTTTTGAATTATTGGATTTATGGCCAAACTAAAAATTGCTGGCCCTAGAGGATCACCCTGCTGACAGCCAACTTCTGAAATAATTCATGGGACTTGTACATTAATTTAGAAGGATCTGCATAGCAGAGGAGAAGATAATTGTAAATTTCTGGAATTTTGTCTTTTACTTCCGCCAGCAAAGTGTCCCTATTTACCGAATTGAAGGCATTTTTCACATCAATTTTGACAACGATTTCACAATCGTCGTATGAAAGGTAGGTCCTTAAGGCATGGACGGCTGCCTCGCACCCACCTTTCGTGCCAAAACCTAACTGCACTGGTTCAAAAAGAGACTGCAATTTTGATCTGATATGTCTAACCGCAATTTTGGATGCCAGACGCCGTAAAGTTGACCCCACAGCGATAGGTCTCACCCCTCCGTCCTTTTTGGTTAGGGCGATCAGGTTAGCACCATATAATAGTGGGACAACTTCATTGTTAATTTTGCCTGAAAACATAAAATTTATTAATTTTGTAAGGGAACAGATAAGCTGCTCACCTGCGTCACCCACAGACTGAGAAATTAGATCCTTCAAATGCTGGGGTGAGATCCCATCCAGACCGGCCGCTGAACCGGTTTTGAATGAAATTATGGCGTCAATAACGTCTTTGCCTTCGATTTGAAGGCAGGCCTGGTCAGCTGTAGGAGGGTCAATAACGTAAGGTATTACAGGAGCCGGGGGGTGTTTCGAACGTAAAGCCAGGAGGGTATCTGGAGTATCTGGCGACAGCACGTCGTTTGTGAAAAGGAGACGAGCGGCACCTTTAAGATCGCCGTCGCTGATTTTACATTCAATCAATTTAGTTTTATTAAAGGTGGATGAGGCGCACCTTTTAGGAGGTCGAGAAAAGTGTGGAGTTGTATTCGAAACGCAATTGTTTTTGATTTTTTGGGTTAATGAAATTGCCTCATCATTTTTGGCATGAAGGGTATTGAATGAAAAAAGGAGAAGATTATGCCAATCATCAATTTGGTTGTTTTCCACACATTTTGTAATCAGGCCTGAAAGGTGGTTAGCGACGGAGATCCTAGCGCCGCGCGGAACTCTTTTAACAACGGGCACATTATTTTTTAGATCGCTCAGATACAAATGGAATGGGATAGAATTTGGTTTGTCGGAAAGAGGGGCGGGTATAAAGGCTGGGTCTAAATTTAGAGCAGGGCCATTTTGGCTCAGACAAAGACGATGTTTTTTGGAAATATGAATATTGAGGCCTCTCTGGGTTTTAAAAGAGTTGTCGCATTGTACACAAATAAAATTTAGATTTGACGTGCCATCGTCTGATTGGGTTGCGGCATGCATCCACTTACCTTAAATAATAATCCAATAAAGAAAACACAAATCACTTGAATACAAAATAATAAATATTACTAAAATATTATAAATACAGTTCTTCAAAGGCGTTGACGTCGGACGTCAGGGCGACACGACGTTGCCAAAGAAGACCGCAATCTGAAACAAAAAGATATGTTATTATTTATTCGGTAATGGGGCCTGCCTACACTTTGCACAGCAATTTAGCCTTGTTTAACAAAATAAGAATAGTTTTAGGTATCTAGAGCCATGTATAATTTGTAAAATTAGCTAATATGTTAATATATATATTATGTTAATATGTATTTATTTATTATTTCTTGTGAGATGTATGATTGACTCTTCTTCCTGTACTCTTGCACTACCTGTTCATAATTTTATTATGATAACTTTTCCTGCTACCCAAAGGTTGTCTGTAAGAGATCGCTTTAAGCGATAAGACCGCCTGTTGCTACCATTACTAGTTATGTAAGTTTTTTTTGTGTAACATTGTTCTCTTGTGTGGTGCAATAAAGCATATTTATTATTATTCACCTTATTTATTTCTTTTTCTTAGGTTAGATTTTTTACAATAAATTTATCAAATGTAAAATATAAAAATACACGTACAAAGTATAAAAGCATTATAAAAAACCTAACCTAGAGTGCCGCCGGCAGCGAGGCGGGCCTAAGCTACCGGTGGTTAGGGCGACAGAGAGAGGAACCTCCGGACTATCCGCGCCGTGTCCAGGAGTACCGCCTTCTGTATTTGACCCTTGACCCAGCCATCTAACGAGAGTCTCTTGAGATGTTGGTCGAGACTCTTCGCTATTAGACCGTTCACAGAGACGACTATCGGGACAATAATCGTTGAATCAACATCCCACATGGCGGTTACCTCATGTGCCAAGTCTAGGTACTTGCTGACTTTGTCCTTCTCAGCTTTCACGAGGTTCTCGTCATGGGGGATGGTGATGTCAACGAGCACTGCCTGGCGCTTCAATCGATCTGTCAGCTCTTATTATTATTATTATTAAATATATTCTATTCTATTCTATTCTATTAGTCCTAGGCGACGGTTACCACTTACCATCAAGTTTGCTGTCAGCCTGTTTGCCACAGACTTGGCATAAAAATATCCCATCTTTGTGCTCATGGTAGGCAACGCAATTGTAAGTGTTATTATCACATCATCATCAGTTATTCCCTCATTGCTGAGGATAATGACATCATGTCATATTCTTGCTTACCAGACTCTTCCTTTAGGTTCGTTTACCGCCTTATCTATGGCCTGCTGCAGATGTACCTAGTGGAAGGCGTGCAATAACTTGGGTGCTCCATCTAACGGGTAGCCGGACCTGGCGGCCTATATCTCTGCCTATATCATGGTAGGAAAGTTTTATTATATTTAGATAAATTACCCACAAGTCCGATAATATCCATAACATTGATAAACAGCGCTTCTCTCTCCCTAAAAGCAGTCAAATGCGGACCTCATTCCAACAAGTTATTACTTCATGCTAGGTCGGTCGGTAATTTATGAAAAAAGCAAATGTAAAACCGTGAGAGATAGAAACTGAATGAAATTGCTGTCGTCCGTCTGGCATTTTCCATGAAATCATTAAGCACCTCGAAGAGTCCCCCGTACGCTCGACCGAACTCGTTTCTCCATACAAACATAGTTTCGTTTGCATTTTAAAAACGCCATGCTGAAATAAGATGAAACTTTGTATACAAAATGGGATTCACCATATCTAGGTCGGAAATTATTTTCTATTGCCAGAAATTGGAATGAAAAAAATACACCTTAATAATCGCTGTATTTTTTCTCCATTATAATTTAAGCAACAGAAACTAATTTCCGACCTGGATATACCGGATCCCCTTGTGCATACAAAGTTTCAGCATGCCGTTTTAAAATGAGAGCGAAACTCCGTTTGTATCGAGAACCGAGCTTACTGCGGACTCTTAAGAGGGCGAGGGGAGAGTACGCTCGGTTCTCCATACAAATGTGTTTACGCTCTCATTTTAAAACGCCATGCTAGAATAACATGAAACTTTGTATACACAATGGGATCCGGCATATCTGGGTCGAAAATTTGTTGTCGTTGTCGCCTAGAAATTGTAAAAGAAAAAAATACAGCGGTTTTTTACGGCTTGTATGAAAACCTTAATAATCGCTGTATTTTTTCTCCATTATAATTTCAAAGCAATAGAAACTAATTTCCGACCTTAGATATGCCAAATCCCATTGTGTATACAAACTTTCACCGTATTCTAACATGGCGTTTTAAAATGAGAGCGTAAATACGTTTGTATGGAGAACCGAACGTACTGCGCACTCTGGGCGATTGGCAACACGTTGGCGATTTCAGAACAGCTTGGGCGACTTGATGTACTGAGAGAGCACCGTCGCATCGCTAATCGCCCTTTGTATCGATTTCAGAACAGCTTGGGCGACTTGATGTACTGAGAGAGCACCGTCGCATCGCTAATCGCCCTTTGTATCGATTTCAGAACAGCTTGGGCGACTTGATGTACTGAGAGAGCACCGTCGCATCGCTAATCGCCCTTTGTATCATTTTCGCTCCCAATATTCCGATGTAATTAACCCTGTAACGCAAGACGTACAAAGTTCTAAAATTCAAACCACGACACGATGTCAATAAGGTCTTAAATAATATCTGCCTTATATGGCTTCGTATGCAGTAATGGTTTAAGAGAGGTAGTGCACTGCGCAATATCATCTTGCGGGTATTTGGAATAGCTTAACTGGGGAAGCACCTCCACCTTACTGAAGACCGTAGCCATAACACCACCACTGGCTCTTAAGAGTGCGCAGTACGTTTGGTTCTCCATACAAACGTATTTACGCTCTCATTTCAAAACGCCTTGCTAGAATAACATGAAACTTTGTATACACAGTGGGATCCGGCATATCTAGGTCGGAAATTAGTTTCTGTTGCTTGAAATTAGAATGGAGAAAAAATACAACGATTATTAAGGTTTTCATACAAGCCGTAAAAAACTGAAAAAATCGCTGTATTTTTTTTCTTTTACATTATTAGCAACAGAAACTGATTTCCGACCTAGATATAATAATAATAATAATATTGGGGGACAATCTTACACAAATCGACCTAGTCCCAAACTAAGCAAAGCTTGTACTATGGGTACTAGACGACGATATACAAACTTATATAGATAAATACATACTTAAATACATAGAAAACATCCAAGACTCAAGAACAAATATCCGTGAAAAATGCACAAATAAATGCCCTGGCCGGGATTCGAACCCGGGACCTCTAGCTTCGGAGGCAGAGTCACTACCAACTAGGCTAAACAGATATGCCGGATAAAACAAAATAGATATGCCGGATCTCATTGTGTATACAAAGTTTCATGTTATTCTAGCATGGCGTTTTAAAATGAGAGCATAAATACGTTTGTATGGAGAACCGAGCGAGCGTACTGCTACGTACTGCGCCCTCTTAAGGTATATGATGTTGTATTCCTGGTGGTGAGTAAGGTCTCCAAGCTCCCGAGGATGCGCTGTGTTGGGAGCGAGGGACCTGCATATGTCTCTAGCCGTCAACACAACGAATCCTCAAGTCAATAAAGGGTCGGCAACGCGCTTGTGATTCTTCTGGAGTCGCAAACAAGTCCATAGGCTATGGTATCTGCGTACCATGAGGCAGGCCGTAAGCTTGTTAGCCACCGTCGTTATACAGGGTGTGGCCTGTAATAGGAGCAAAAAATTAAACGGTACACTATTGAGCTCTCCAGCAATTATTTCCAAATGATTTTATTTGGAAAAAAAGTTTTTTTTTGGATTTTTTTTTTCGCAAATGTAGCTTATCTGTACTTTTTTACTCTACTGGAGTGATATTAATAACAATTTATTCAAAAAAGACTAAAAATTTATATATTTTTTTTTAAATCCCAAAAATATTCTTTTAAACCAAAAATGCGACAACGATTATGAGTCATAATTTGAAGCAACCTCAAAATCAGCATTGACTGCCGCGCTATAATCTCGTGGTGCCAAGATCCATTACTTGGAGGTCGTAACTTTAGATCAAAATTTCTCCCAATTGAAAAAAGATAAAAAAAATTTGGACACAAGAGGTTACTGCAGATGCTCTAAGGAAGCGTCCTTTAAATGTATTGCTCCTATTACAGGCCTCACGTATAGAAATAGTCTGTAATTGAAATGAATTCCCTTTGTTCATGATTTACAAATGATGAGTTCGCCTGTAATAGGGGTGCATGTACGCCCAAGTAATAGTACATTACGATACAAGTGCAGAGAACAGGAAATTCGCATCGAGTGGTGATAAATTGAAACACGACCAAAGGGAGTATTTTAAATCGACACGAGTTGCGAATTACCTGTTCGCACGTGTATCGTACAACGTTTAACAGTACATATGGCTCTTTAAAGTTTCGACATATGCACGTAATGTGCTGATTACCGCACTCGTGCGGTAAAGTAGCACCATATGTACTGTAAATGTTTTTTTTTTTAAATAGGAACTTTTAACATGTACTCTGTTGGTGTCCCGTATATAAATAAATTAATAATGAATAATGTTAATTTTCAGCATTCAATAATAGTGAGGCATTCTCTTTATTCTATGGTGAGATATACAAAAATAATTATATAGTGACATAAAATAATCGATTTCGAAATCGATTATTGTGGCGCAAAACGATGGAGGCCTATGTTCAGCAGTGGACGGACTATGGCTGATGATGATAATGATGATGATAAAATAAATAAAATGCATTTATTTCAGACTTCATGATCCATAGATTGTTAGTATTACAAGAACTTAAATAACTGTGTTAGTATGTACCTTGCCGGGCGGGGGGGCTAAGTAACCGTGGACTGGGTCATCCTCGGTGAAGCTAAGAGGCACCCGAGGCCCGAGCCTGGCCCGAGGAGGGTGCTGCCAGCGGGCTTCGGTAGCTCGCTGAGGGTGCGTTAAGGTGGGGCCGCAGAAGAAGAGGAATGGCGGTATTTCGGTGCGCCTTTCCCCCTACTTCTGTGACCGAGGCGGGATCGCATGGGGAGCGGCGCGTCGTCAGATGGAGGGGATTTTAGTGGGTACACACCGTGGGACTCATAAGCCTATACGGGAGTCCCACATAACCACTCGGGTCACCCCCTGCGCCCGGGTGGTATGCGCAATGCATCGCCCCCCCCCATTCCCCCCCTAAAAGGTCTAGTGCCTCAGCAGGCTGCTGACCATGGCGGCTAGTGCACATCCTGCGCAGCGTCGCGGCACATCAAAATATCTGAGTTTGATATGGCATTTTTATCGTAGTTTACAATGGAATAAATGATCTTATATTGATCTCATCCCATAAGTGCGTTTGTAGCTCTGGGTTCCGGTTATGGATGAGCAAGGCTACGACGACGATGACGACGTAGCAACAGGCGACTGTTTGGATACTCGCCCCACAGCTCGCGTGTCATGCCGTTGTACGCGTTTCTTATTGATAAACAAAGCGTTATGGTATTAGTAAAGTAACTTATATTGGTTCCGAACCTACGGGTAACTACCATTTGGGGGTAAAACAGCAATATTAAGTGGATGAACAGATAGGTTTATTAGCGGTTGTATATGGGAGATAAAATCATTTTCCCTAATACGGGGGTGACGATTATTATAAAGTTTAGAAACCATTGGAGGAACGCGTGGTGATTACAGAGTTTAAATATCATTATCATCCACTGCGAATTAAGTCATTTATTGTATTGACTGACGAAACAGTCAAAAGACGCCAAGTCCATCAATATATTTAAAAGGCTGCTCAAACATCACGTCAAAAATATGTAAATAATCTTTTCTGCTAAGTACAACACACCTAATCTTAAATTATGACTTATTTAAAAAAAAGTCAACATAAAGAAACAAAAGTAACCAAAAACAACATATAGTATATAATATAATATAAATATAATAATAAATTAATTACATTTAATATTCTTATCCCCCGAACCCTCCATTAAAAGTAAAATTATTTTATACTAAACTATCACATTAAACCAACTCAAGCGCTTTGTCACCTCCAGTCACTTTATATCCGTGTACGTGGCTCTTATCTCTGTTTCTGAGTCCGGGCGCGGGGGTAGAAACACCGCTCGCATCGCATTACAATGTAAACGCAGTTATCTAACTACCCTACAACAAAAAAGTGTCAGTGTTCTTGTAGTTTGGTTTTATATTTAATAAGTAGTTTGTTAGTGTACACTCACCGATTTAAATAATGTTAAAGCATGTTTAATTGTCTCATGTAAGTGAATATGTATTATTCTCATGAGAAATAAAGATCTTTGAACCTAACAGGTACATATTTGCGCTGAGACGATCGATCAGTAAACGCCTAAAAATGACAACTAACATTTTCCCACTTCGTCTCAAATTGAGCATTGCTATCCTACAAACGTATAAAAACCAATGGCAAAGACAACAGCTACTTCAGTTTCCTAACTAAATAATCTTTCACCATAAATAAAGTACTTTCTCTGACAATGCATAACTGCAAACGTAAAGTATAGCATAACATTTTATTACCGATTATTGATAATACCAACGCTAGGAAAGTCATTTGGAACATTACTTTTCATTGCATTAGGTAAGTAATCCTTAGTATGCAATTTACAGCCTATCTTGGTCGCAGGTATTGGCTATGTGCGAAGTAGGTGGTGGGGGTAAGCTTGGCGATCGTAGCGCACACCATGGCAGAAATTTGTAGCTGCCGGGGACATCTCGTCAAATTTACTTTGGCGTTTCATATTGGTATCCTACGATTCGTTTGGTTTGTATTTATTTATTTTCTTATTTATTTCAGTAAAATTTCCATTAAAGGGAATCCTCTCTTACTAAAATAAGTAAAATATTCATATGTCATTATTTGACATCTCTGAGTTAGACATTGTCCATGGACCCATGACGTGTGACGTTTTTGACGTGCACATAGCCAATAGCTTCTGTCTAGATTCATATGAAATTCGTCAGTCAGGGCAAATGTGGCAACGGGCTCTGTGAGATTTTAATTAAACATACAGAAATCAAGAGATAGATTGTTTTTAGGGTTCCGTATCCAAAGGGTAAAAACGGGACCCTATTACTAAGACTTCGCTGTCTGTCCGTCCGTCTGTCTGTCACCAGGCTGTATCTTACGATCCGCGATAGTTAGACAGTTGAAATTTTCACAGATGATGTATTTTTGCTGCCGCTATAACAACAAATATTAAAAACCGGCCAAGTGCGAGTCGGAATCTTTGCCGTTTTTATAGATAATGGTACGGAACCCTTCGTGCGCGAGTCCGACTCGCACTTGGCCAGTTTTTTTAGGGTTCCGTAGTACCTAAACAAGGAAGTGTCCGTCCGTCATTTCTTGATTCGTTTAGATTCTCGAGTTTCGAGAAATCTCGAGCCCAAAGTCTCGAGCTTTCTCGAGTCTCGAGTCTTTTTTTAACTGTAAAATTTTGGTAAACTCTCTCTGGTCTAGGTCACCTGGAAGTGGGTTAGGTTTTTGATTACTAATCTTTTCAGTCAGTCAGTGGTAAAAATGCCGTTTTTTTAGAATTTAATATCTCAATAATTATTAAACCTATATTTATGAAATTTGGGGGTCTAGTTGTTCTAAAGGATCTTAATACATGTACCAAATTTCATTTTTTTATGTTAGATAGATTTGGAGTTATTGGGGAGTCGAAAGTGGCTCCAAACGGTTCGTATAATATAACACACGGCATAGTTCCTGGGGTGAACTTGGCTGGACACGCTGCCGCGTGTCTAGAGATTCTTACAAATAAGCATTCTATTTTATTCTATTCCAAAATGATTCGCAATTAGCCTCCCACACGGTGCATAGTGTAGTTATTATTTATTACCCGGAAGCCAAGCAAATTTCACTTTTACTTATGTATAGGTTACTTAATATCGTAATTCTGTTCCATAGCGCACATAACTTGCGGCTATGGACAGTAATTACCCTACGCATTTCCATGAACTGTAGAGCTTGTCCAGTGTAATTGTGTCACAAACAGTACGCTCGGTTCTCCATACAAACGTATTTATGCTCTCATTTTAAAACGCCATGCTAGAATAACATGAAACTTTGTATACACAATGGGATCCGGCATATCTAGGTCGGAACATAGCTTCTGTTGCTTGAAATTATAATGGATAAAAAATACAGCGATTATTAAGGTTTTCATACAAGCCGTAAAAAACTCAAAAAACCGCTGTATTTTTTTTCTTTTACAATTTCTAGCAACAAAAACTAAAATCCGACCTAGATATGCCGGATCCCATTGTGTATACAAATTTTCATGTTATTCTAGCATGGCGTTTTAAAATGAGAGGGTAAATACGTTTGTATGGAGAACCGAGCCAGACCGAGCGTACTGCGCCCTCTTAAGGGTCCTTTCATCATCATTATCCTAGCGTTATTCCCAGTACAGTTGCATTTTGAAGGATGCCTGGGGTCCGCTACCTAATCCCAAGAATAGGCGTAGGCACTAGTTTTTACGGAAGCGACTGCCATCTGACCGTCCAACCCAAGGAGGAACTAGACCTTATTGGGATTAGGCTTGTCAAGTGAGTGGGCAACATGACCATTAGAAGTTCTCCAGCCGGTGGGCCACGAACGCTCCACTTAATTTTTATATGTAAGTTAAAAATCGGCCAAAAGCATGTCGTGCCATGCTAAGTGTAGGGTTCCATAGTTGCCCAATGAACAGTTCAAAAATTAGAGGGGAGCGGAGCATTTTTTTTTTACAAGTGATTATCTCCGAACGTATTCACCAGAGACCTTTCTCTAGTGTATACAAAATTTCATGTTATTTCAGCACGGCATTTTCAAATGAGAACGTAACTACGTTTGTATGGAGAATCGAGTTCAGTCGAGCCTAGATGATATTTCGTACATTTTTTTATTAAACCCATTGGCATGAGCCGCGATTCGAATCCACGACCTCTAAATCGAAAGTCGCGTGCCTTAACGCCCGGTTACACTGACTTTACCCACCAGTACCCGTAACGCACCAGTTTATGAGCTTCATAAACGGGCACAATATTTCACGGTATCAAAACGGTGATTTCGAATCCTAAAGACCTTTTAGCGAGCAAAATCGCAAACGCGCGCTATCGTCGATTTTTGAGTTGATATGACATCGTTCAAAAGCATTATATTTATGGCACAAATAGTTATCGGTTCTTCATTCCTTTATCTACATAAGTACGAGCCGAATTTTGGACCATTTTTAGGGTTCCGTGCCCAAAGGATAAAAACGGGACCCTATTACTAAGACTTCGCTGTCCGTCCGTCTGTCACCAGGCTGTATCTCAAGAACCGTAATAGCTAGACAGTTGAAATTTTCACAGATTGTGTATTTCTGTTGCCGCTATAAGAACAAATACTAAAAACAAAATAATAATAATAATTAAGGGGGGCTCCTATACAAAAAACGTGATATTTTAGCCCTTTTCATGGCTACCACTCGCCGAGCTAGATCTCAAGAACCGTAATAGCTACAGTTAAAATTTGCTTAGATTATTTATTTATTTTTATTTATATAAACTTTATTGCACAAAATATAATCGTACAAATGCCAAATGGCTCTACCAGCCAACCATTGGGCTAAACAGAGATTTATGAAAGGTGCAAAGAAAAAAGTTTGATAATTCTACTAAGAAAATGCGAAGACAAAATCAATATATTTATTATATACACTGTATATAGACATACATAAATACAATATATTCATATAAGTTACATACATACAAGAACTACTTCATATTAATTTTTTTTTTTATTGTGGCTACAACAACAAATACTAAATTCAAAATAATAATAATAATTAAGGGGGCTCCAATACAACAGAGTAGTTGCCGCTAAAACAACAAATACAAAAAAAACTCAATAAAACCAGTGTTTAATGGTACCAGCTTTTAGCCTTTTTTCTGGTACGGAACCTTTCGTGCCCGAGTCCGACTCGCACTTGGCAGGTTTTTGATTTAGTCAAACATGGTCCAAAAAAGCTATGAATTTCACATATCACTTGTATGTGAAATTCATAGCTTTTTTGGACCATTAGACTTTATTATTGACGTCTCTAACAACATAAGAGAGATTTTTCACAAAAGTTTCAATACGCAACTTAAACTAAACCACAATGAAATGTACACATAAACCTTCCTTATGAAACACTTGTACTGATAACCGTAGGTATGAGAAACCGTTTGGTATATTTGAGCTTATCACGTACCTACAGACAGACAGACAGAAGCGGCGGGTACTTTCTTTTTATATATGTAGTGATAAGAACCTCCTTCGTTTTTAAGGCGGTTAAAAGGCCTTTCACTCCGCCACATTTGTCACGCTGCGAACTAAATGGTCTCCAAGAATTTACCATCCAATAATCACTTTCCAAAGTAATAGAATACTAAGTAATATTTAATTAGCCGACGTGTAAAATAATAACATTTACATATAAATGGGTATTCCCGACGTATAGCACAATTAGAATAGTTTATGTTAGTGGAAATATAAAACCAATATTGGTTTTTTACGCGGTATGTAAGTGAAGTAATAGTAGATACAAATTGATTGCGTTATATTCAAATCATAAGGTCGCCGCGCCGGATATTGAGAACTAATCGATGTTTAGAATATTCCAACTTCACACACACAATTCGTGACATGACAAAACAGTACAAGGTATTCACAAAGTAAAGTAAAGTTTATTTGCAAAAATATGTACATAAGATGTTAACATTATATTATGAATCCGCAGTATTCAGCCCTAAACGGCATGCAAATATTAGCATAATACTCTATTAATAATTACAAATAAAAATATTGATGAACTAATGATATTAGGAAAAACAATTTAAGGTTATAAATTAATTTAGTTGCGTGCCATGTCCAAAAACTCCTTTACGGAGTAAAAACAATGTTCGTGGGGCCATTTCGTCAATATTTTCCTAAATTCTATATTGCACAAAAGTTTCATTTCGTCTGGTAAGTACACTAATATGCAAGAATAGTAGGCATTGCGTCTATATATATCAGCACGACATCGAGGTTGATACAAGAGATTTCTGTACTGTGCCCTTTGTGTTCCGGTAGACACATCGGAACGTAATTGAAAATAATCCCTATGAGCCTTGACAAACAGACAGGCCTTTTTAATATACATACATGCCAAAGTCAGTATATTGTATTATTTAAATAAAGGTTTGCAACTATCCATTAACCATGAGTTTGTGATTGCACGTATGCACGTTTGTACTTTAAATGCCCTCTCAACCTGAACCGAATTGCCCCACAATAAGAGACCATAATCTAAAGTAGACGAAACGTATCCACAAAAGATCACAGAACACCCCAACAGATGATAAAGAAATATAGTGTCCTGAAATGGATCCAGGTCAAAGAAGATATATAATATATACTAACGTAAACCCAGGTCAGCATTATACTGGCTTCACAGCCAGCGTTGGTCATTCGCAGAGCCGGTCTTTTGTTGACCTGTTTCAGAAATAGAAATAGAAACAAACTTTATTGTATAACTGTGTAGTATACAGTCTGCCCATTTCGGTCGTACAGTAGTGAAAAGATAACTTATACAAAATTACTTGGCGGAAAGTATAAAAATTCATACATTGTTTTCATTGGGCAAAAAAACTCCTGAGCATCATAAAAAAACTTAGCTAAGTAATTATTAGCCAGTCTTTGAGAGTATTTTAAAGTTTAATTTGCTTATATGAAAACATACTCAGCGAAAAAAAAAGGCCTGATGTTGGTTGGTTGTTTGGTACGATTTTGGACCAACTTTTTTGGCCGCTAAGTAAAGTGTAAAGTAAAGAACAGATATGTACTCTTAGGTTTGTTTTATAAATATTTAATACGGAAAAGTTGACGGGTTCTTCCTCTTCTTCTTGTCTGCCGGCGTCTGTATTTCCGAGTTCATATAACCTGGACCTTTTTAAGGCACGAGTGAATAGGCATCTTCTAGGTGACCTCGCTTCATCGTCGGCCTCATCTTTGCCCCCTGGCTAGATGATGGCCAAGAGCAATCCCATTTTTAATAAATAAATAAAAAAAATCAGAAGAATGCAGTTTGAGAAGCCATCTACATAGTTTGTGATAGGTACTAAAGCGTAGTAGATTCTATTAGGTATATGTAGTAGCTACCAAATATATAATAGAATTCGAAGCTTAGTTAATTTACTGAGGAGCTTAATATTACAGGTGAAGCCAAAGCGCATCGTCTTCGCTGGCCTGGCCACCTCTAGAGAATGGGAGAAGATCAACAGGTAAACAGAGCATACTTGGGCCGACCGACCGGACGGCGTCCTATGGGTCATCCCAAGTATCGCTGGAAGGATTTGGTGGACGCGGACCCAGCGTGAGCTTGAAGGCGGTGCAAGCTGGCGAGAAATAGCGCAGGACCGAGAAATGTGGCGTGGTCTTGTCTCGAAGGCCAAGACTCAATTTTGGGTCGTCGTGCCAGCCTAGTTAGATACAACCACGATAAAGACTGTCCTCTCTTCCATTATAGTAAGTCAATTTGCAGACCATTACGTTAGTATTTTCCATCGATTTCCCACCGATTTCTCCAGTAACAATGGTTTTGTCTGGTTTAGTGGCGGGTTGTACACAGTAGCACCGGTTTTACATCTGCAGCCTCAATTATTTCCTCTCTCTCTTAAGACCTCCGTTGCGGCTCAATTCGGAACTTTAAGGCATGTGTTTTATGGTGGGTTGCACCGGTTTTACATCTAATCTACAGCCTCAATTGTTTGCACTGCCTTTTAAGGCCAGTGGTATCCGTTGCGGGGCAAGCCGGATCTTCAAGGTATGTTGTCTGGATTTTTTCGTTTTATTTAATATTACAAGATCTCAATTTTCATGCCAGTCGAGACAATTGCGCTGGGCGATAAGAGCTCCTACCATTAGTATAATTTTCCGCTGAGGAAATGGAGCGCGGAATTTTATATGAAAGGGCGTTGAGTAATTCCAGTAGGACAAAAACTAGTGGTGTTTACACCTGTTACTTCACTCCCGGAAACCTCTCATCTTAGCCAGAAGAGGACTTAAGAGGGCGCAGTACGCTCGGCTCTCCATACAAACGTATTTATGCTCTAATTTTAAAACGCCATGCTAGAATAACATGAAACTTTGTATACACAATGGGATCTGGCACATCTAGGTCGGAAATTAGTTTCTGTTGCTAGAAATTGTAAAAGAAAAAAAAAACCGGGTTTTTGAGTTTTTTACGGCTTGTATGAAAACCTTAATAATCGTTGTATTTTTTTTTCCATTATAATTTCATGCAACAGAAACTATTTTTCGACCTAGATATGCCGGATCCCATTGTGTATACAAAGTTTCATGTTATTCTAGCAAGGCGTTTTAAAGTGAGAGCGTAAATACGTTTATATGGAGAACCGAACGTACTGCGCACTCTTAAACTTTTGTACCTACCCCCACCATATCCAGATAGCTTACTGCTATGGCATAACAACCCAAAGTGGATTTCAACACCAAAAGACCGCCAGGTTTCATCGCCTTTATCAACCATTTCTTACCTAAAAAACGCACAAAGCTGCTGTGTGATGTTCCGATGAATAAAACAAGGCATAATACCTATACATTGGTTATTTAGTTAAGGACGATTCACAGTATTCACGGACCCGGGTATGTCCTAAAACTACGACCAAGACCACCGGAGAATGGGCAGCAGCATTCCTAGAGTGCGGTGGAGATACTGCGATCGCCAACCCGCAGGCCAAGCGTGGCGATTATGGCATTTACCCCCCATGACATTGGGGGAGGCCTATGTCAAGCAGTGGACGTCATAGGGCTGATATGGGATTCACAGTAGGCCGTTCCGTGTCCGTGCCGGCCCGTTTTCTTCTAGAGAAATACGCCGGCCGTTGCGTTTGCTGTCATAGAAAACGGGCCGGCCCGGACACGGAACGGTCTACTGTGAATCATCCCTTCCTGGCCTTTTCCGCAAATCGACATCCAATGTGCGAAGATAGTGGTTATGGCGCCACTTCAGGCACCCTATTTCTTGTACGATATGAAGTTTACCTTGTACTATATGCCTTGTTATTGGTTACTGCTTCGTGCCGTGTTCGAAGGTTCTACCTGCTTACAGTCCAGTAAAATGTGTCTAGATGTCTCCTCAGAAGACATTATTTCTTTTTCTACCTTTCCTACCTAGGGCAGTAAACGTGTGGTATTTTTTGTCTCACTCACGTACTGTTAAAAAAGGCCAAATCAACATTTTGACCGTAACATAGCACTATTAGCCATACAAACAGAAGCACGGAAACACAAACATTCACTGCATCAAAACTGGTTAATCGTTTTACAATTGATAATAGGTTGATGCAACAACCATGGGTTTCAAGTTTAATGGCTGTAGATTTTCTGACTTGACGAGGTACTGTCAGTATTACGTTTGGGCGGTAGTAATTACTTATGTATATGTCGAAGCGGGGCAGTACTGCATTCGTATCGCCACGCTTCCACGCTTCCCAAACCAGTCATGAAGCACTCGTTTAAATTTTAAATATAGCTTGCTTTAAATTTAGTATGTATGTATGTATTACTTTATTGTACATAAATCACGACAAAATGTTAAACGCAAACAAAAAGTAGACGTACAAAGGCGAGCTTTTTATCCCTTCAAGGGATCTCTTCCAGCTAACAGTTTTTAGTGTTGAATGAACTCTATTCCCTTGTAATAAGGGTGATGCGTGGCAACCAAAGTTGCCAAAACAAAAGCAAGCGAGTGGGTAGTGATGACTCAACTGACAGTTGATACTGACAGCTGACAGTTTTCTCATATCGCACCGCTCCCGCATCGACAAATCAGCCTAAGGCGCCTTCCTGACTTGACTTCCTTTTTTTTGGTACGATATGAGAAAACCGTCAGCTGTCAGTGTCAACCGATACCTACTAATGCAGTACTGCCCCACTTCTGCGCATGGTATTACTACTGCTCAAACGTATTATTGACAGTATTTCGCCAAATCAGGAAGTCGCCTAAGGGTCTGCCTACAACGCGGAAGCGGCTTTAGCCGATCAAAAAACGGTGAGATGGCCGATCGGCTCAATGATAGTGTTTGTTCTTTAACGTTAGTTTACTGATGTGAGATTTCCTCACTTGACGAAATACTGTCAGTAATACGTTTGCGCAGTAGTAATACTGTGCGCAGAAGCGGGGCAGTACTACATTCGTATCGGTTGACACTGACAGCTGACAGTTTTCTCACATCGTACCACCTCCAAGTCGACAAATCAGGAACGCGTTACGTTTCTGTTAGCTATCGAGCTAACAGAAACGCAACGCCTTCCTGTCGATGCTTTATGTCAATTCTAAGAATTTTACGTTTATTATTTAACTAATATTGGCTATGTGCGAAGTAGGTGGTGGGGGTAAACTAAGCGATCGCAGCGCACACCATGGCAGAAATGTGCAACTTCCGGGGACATATATGTCAAATTTACTTCGACGTTTTCCTATTGGTTTCCTAAGATTCGTTTCGTTTGTATTTATTTTCTTATTTATTTCAGTAAAATTTCCAGTAAGGGGTCTTTCTCGTTTACTAAAATAAATAAAATATTAATGTGTCATCTTTTGACACCTCTGAGTTTGACATTGTCCCGGGACGCTTGACGTTTGACGTTTCCGACGTTCACATAGCCAATACCCAAAAACCATAGTGATGCATTATTACATTACAAGTAGTGGTCACACCGTATAACGTCAAGGGGCTGCGTTTGAATCCAATATCAGCGCTAGACGTCGTTATTGTTTTGTAGCCTACGCTGGGAAAATTGAGTAAATGTCTGTCGCTTTTTAATTGAAAATGAAACACGCACAAAGCGCGGCGCATGGGCGCTTTGCAGTAAAGCGAACCCGATCTTTTCCGGTTTTTTTAAAAAACCGCGCGGGATAGAGGAGCGGAGGAGGCGTGTATGACATCCACCACCACCACCATATCAGCCGGAGAACGTCCACTGCTGGACATAGGCCTCCCCCGAGCTTGGGGGGTAAATGCCATAATCGCCACGCTTGGCATGCGGGTTGGCGATCGCAGTGTCTCCACCGCACTCCAGGGATGCTGCTGCCCATCCCCCGGTGGTCTTGGTCGTAGTTTTAGGACATACCCGGGTCCGCACCGCGCTGCGACCGCACTGAGCGTTTCGATCTTAATAAATTATAGATTAAAAACCTGTTCCACTACATTCTCTACGTGTTCGTGAAAACTGGGGAAAAAAATGGTTTAGTACTTTCAGAGTTTATCAATAACATGTTTAATTGGTATTGGTAAGAGCGCTCGTGGCCCAGCGGCGCCCGCGTACCGCGTGCGGTATGCGAGGTTAAGCAATGTGGGCGCAGGTCATTTCTTGGATGGGTGACCGCTTTGAGTGGTTAGTGGCTTTGAGCGCTCTCGTGCTTTGAAAGACACGTTAAGCCGTTGATCCCGGCTGCTGTCTACGATAGCAGTCGTTAAGCCAAGTAAGAGGCCTTCGGGCGGCCTGAGAACGTCTAACAGTCAAGTTGCCCACTCACTTGACAAAGGGGGGTCGAAGTTGCACCACGTCCGTAGGGAGTACCCACCGTTACCCTACACGTGACCCCTGGGTGGTGCTAAAAGTGCGACAAAAACTGGCAACCGTACTTGTCTTCTCGAATATCTACGGTTCGTAAATAAATGCCATACGATTAAAAAAAATGGTTAATTGGTGACTTTGTCGTATAATATGTGTAGAATAGCAATTCGCCCGCCATTTCGTCCGCGCGGAAATCGTTTTAGATATCGTACCTTCATACAAACTTCCCCCATTTAACCTCCTTAGGGGATGATTCGCGGGTCAAAACTATCCTATGACCTTCTCGAGATCTCAAATTTTAACTCCATGCTAAACTTCCAAATCTGTGCAGTGGTTGAAGCGTGATAAGTTAACAGACAGACAGTTACTTCGCATTAAAAATATTATATAAGTACGAGTAAATATACAGGATGGAAAAAAGTTATGGGCCTTGGAGGCGAACTGTATTTCCGAGTTCATATAACCTGGACCTTTTTAAGGCACGAGTATTAGGCATCTTCTGGGTGAGCTCGCTTCATCGTCGGCCTCATCTTTGCCCCCTGGCTAGATGCTGACCAAGAGCAATCCCATTTTTAATATAAAAAAAAACTAACTTAAAACGTTGAGATAGCTCAATTTGCTGAAAGGAATTATTATTTTAATTCTCCTAAGCATTAAAACTACATTTTTTTTTAGTGTGTGACCTTCGATCTCTAAGTAGTTCCTGTTCCTTGATAGAAATAGGGTCGGTTGTCATTAATTGGCATCAAACATTAATTTGACAAAAATGTCAAAAAATTGTTTTGTTTTGCTGTCTGTACGATTTTTCCAAAATCGGTGAATGCAGTTTTAATGCTTAGGAGAATTAAAATGATAATTCCTTTCAGCAAATTGAGCTATCTCAACGTTTTAAGGTAGTTTCCCTCCTTCCCCCTTTTCCACCCTGTATATATTAGTATAGATGGTGTAGGTATTAGAAATATATGTCGTCTTACGTTTAATGACATGTTATTATGTTTGATCGGTCCCACAAAACTTTGTAAAATATCTTAGGTAACATAAAATAATATATTAATCAATTACAAATTTTCATAAAATGCTTGTCCAATATTGCCTTACTACGACACAAGAACCTTGACATCCAAATTACGTCATTTATAAATAACTTAAAACTGTACGGGTCAGACCAGAAACAGATAAGCTAATCCCAGAACAAACCCTGTAAAACATACTTGCAACTAAATCTTGAAACTCTTGAATCTTACTTCTTTTCTAAACCATATTTCCTAGCCAACAAACCTTATTTTCAATGACACAGTGGGGTGAGATACGAGGTTAAGAAGGTTACCATGTATCACTTTTAAATACATCTTAAACCATTTCAACGTTACTTCGATTTTCAACTGTGTTCCCAAGCACACTGGTCTAATCTTCAATAACACGATGATACGAGATGAGAGGTTTAAAAACTTATACTGTTATCATTTTAAACCGCGTTTTAAGGGCACATTAAGGTTAATCCGAAAGCCTACCGCTTTATCTGTTGCTACATTCTGTGAGGTTGTAAATTGAGTATGTTGGCCAACATATGGCGAGCCATTAAGGTGATGGTTCACTATCTTATTTTGATTATAAATATGTTAACATGACAATACAGTGTCAACTAAAGCATCATGTCACTAAATTAGACAAAAATTGTTTAAAATATTAAATTATGTTGACACAGTCGAAAGCAATGTCGGGCGAGGTCAGTCCTACGATGGGTGACCGCTTTGAGTGGTTACTAACTGAGCGCTCCCGTGCTTTGGAAGGCACGTTAAGCCGTTGATCCCGGTTGCTGTCTATGATAGCAGTCGTTAAGCCAAGTTAGAGGTTTCCGGGCGGCTTGAGAACTTCTAACAGTCAAGTTGCCCACTCACTTGACAAGCCTAATCCCAATAAGGTCTAGTTTCCCTCTCGGGTTAGGTCAGATGGCAGTCGCTTCCGTAAAAACTAGTGCCTAAACCAAATCTTGGGATTAGGTAGCGGAGCCCAGGCATCCTTCAGGATGCAACTGTACTGGGAATAACGCTAGGTTGATGAGTCGAAGTCATTAGCAGGGGCGGTCTTTGGGGTGGCAAGCAGAGCAGCCGCCCGGGACCTCGCTATTGCACTCACTGTTGTGTTACTACATTAATAAATACTCATAGTTATGTTGTGATGAATTGTGCAAACTGACATGTAAAATTATTGTATTTTATGAATAAATTGATTGATTGATTGATTGCAGGGGCCTCGCGTACTAGCGCAATTACCCCCGAAAAATATTAGGTACTAATTACAAAGACATAGCCTCGGTAAACCTTACCCGCCCGGAGTCTCGCAATGGCTAAGGCTGTCTCTTCCTGATAGCCCATCGTCTCACAGAGCTTCTGGCATTCACAACATACAGCCGGCCATCGGCATGCATGCAGGTCAGCTGCCGGTGCAGCGCATTGAGCTGTGAGAGAGCGCGGAGCAAAGGCGAGCTCATGTGTTAGTGTTATACAGTGCACGCCGGTGGTACTGCCAACACATCACGTCTTCGTCCTAAGACTAATCCGGGGGAGCTCCGGGACAAACAGTCGCACAAGTCTTGATTATAATACAACCGTCTCTTAATATTGTTCTCTGGGCAGGGCGAATGCTGGGTCTCGTGTATTTCCTTTTCTATATCGTTCGAATATTTTTAAGTGTGGCAGAGGACGAAGAGTGACGAGTGAACTTCGTTTTTTGTTCACGGTACTCTGACTTCAACAAATAGACTAGTTACGATCAACGAGTGTTCTCTAGATACCACATACAGGATGGAGAAATATATAAATAAAATAAATAAATATTGGGGGACAATCTTACACAAATCGACCCAGTCCCAAACTAAGGAAAGTACCACAGTACAAGTACTATGGGTACTAGACGACGATATACATACTTATATGTATAGATAAATACATACTTAAATACATAGAAAACATCCAAGACCCATCAAGAACAAATACCCGTGAAAAATGCACAAATAAATGCCCTGGCTGGGATTCGAACCCGGGACCTCTAGCTTCGGATGCAGAGTCACTACCAACTAGGCTAAACAGGCCGTCAAATAAAATTAAATATAAAGTTGCAGTCACGGCTATGAGGCCGCGGTCTGAACGCAAGTGGGCTGGCATTTAACCCTCACAAATGTATTTCGCTCGCCGCTCCGCTGCCCGCTGCCGGAAAAACCGCGGCCTGAATGACCCATAATCACTACTAGGTACTCTATCAAGATTAACATAGGTCGGCCTGATTAGCCTAGTTGGTAGTGTCACTGCCTCCGAAGCTAGAGGTCCCGGGTTCGAATCCCGGTAAGGGCATTTGTTTCTGTAGTGAGCAGAGACATTTGTTTCTGTAACTTGGATGTATTTATATATCTATTAAATATGTCGTCGTCTAGTACCCATAACATAAGCCTTATTGAGCTTACTATGGGACTAGTTCGATTTGTGTAAACTATTAACTAACTAACTAACTAGGCTGGCACGACGACCCAAAATGAGTCCTGGCCTCCGAGACAAGAGCACGGCACTTTTCTCGGTCCTGCGCTATTTCTCGCCAGCTTGCACCGGCTCCGAGCTCACGCAGGTCCGCGTCCACCATATCCTTCCAGCGATACTTGGGGCGACCCACAGGACGCCGTCCGGTCGGTCGGCCCAAGTATGCTCTCTTCACCTGTCGATCTTCTCCCATCCTCTCGAGGTGGCCAAGCCAGCGAAGACGATGCGCTTTGGTTTCACCAATAATATTTGGTTCGGCCACCAGCTCTTCTATTTCTGCATTTTTACGGATCCTCCAACTCCCATCGCCTCTTTTCACTGGTCCCAGGATTTTTCGAAGCACCTTACGTTCTGCTACTAACAGGCCGCGCTCCTCCTTAAGTGTTAGCGTCCAGGCCTCACACCCATACATTAAGATAGGGCGGATTACGGTCTTATATATCCGAAGTTTAGAACAGTGTGTAAACTATTGTTGCTTAATATTTATTTATTTATAGGTAGGTGCCTACACCATGCTTTAGATTTTCATTTTTCAGAGTAGGTATTAGTGAGGTTGAGGTGAGTGGCTAAGGAGTTAAAACGTGTTATATGAACCTAGATCTATGTTTTTTGGCTATGTGATAAATAATTCAAATAATTTACTTATGCGTGTTCAGTAAAAACTATGCCTGGCAGGCTGGCAACGTTTGCTATGGTTATATTTTCATTTGAAAACAAAATCAATTGTTTATTCTGGTAATAGGCCGCAAGGGCACTTTAACATGGAAAATAGCAATTAAAAAAAGAAAGCTTATAAAAATAATAACTGCAAATTTACGATTCATTATTAGCCAACCAACTATTTAACTAGTTATGTGCGGGACATTTAATTATCACTAATGTTGTATTAAAAAATAACTCTGCTAACGAAAATTCTGAATTTATATTTTTTTCCTTTAATATGAGTTATCACTTAAATACCAGTGTGTATCAGCTTTAAAACAGCCTTAAAGTACATGACCACACACGACGCGAAAAAAACAAGACACGGTCGCTTTGTTTCTGATTTTAACGTTTTATCATCATGATTGACCAACATAATCTCCGTAATTAATTACCAAACGTTATCGTTTAGTAATACTCATTAATTGTCCTTGAGGATTCAAACTTTCTTCTGTTTTACGTGGGATTGTAGTTTTAATTACTGAAAGATATAGCCTAGAATCGAGTAAACATGTAGGTGACGTTTGGTCACTCTAACTTTTCAAGATATAAGGAAGACCACACATAAATATAGTGATGGATCGATTGTCAGAAGGACAGTATCCCAGCCTTTGTTTAAAATGCTTGTAAAAATAAATAATGTCACACAAGTAACAAAATTAAATTATTCTTGAGTAACCTAATATAGAAATGAACACACCAAACAACAGCTGATAGTTAAGGCGAAGGGTACGGCAAGGCATTCTCCATACAAAGGTTGTGCAAGTTTTATTAGTTAGTTTTGGCACTACAGCATTTAATTTTAATTTTTGCGTGTACATATTGGATATACGCGGAACTTGAAGTTGAAATTTTGCTTTATTTAAAAGAAAATAAAAGTAAAAAAATACATAATAAAAATCAAATGTAATAAAAACAACTAGAAGAAATAGCTAACAGAAAAATAAGCATATTGATAAAAAATATTAACTGTAGCGCAAACGCAAACGAAGAAAAACATACACAAAGTTTGTATGAAAAGAACTTGCCTACCTTGTAACGAAGCGTGTATCAGAATGTTACACGTTACACACAAACTTTCTGGCAGAGCACACTTCTAAATTCTAAATTTTGTACTATATTTTCCATCCTCCACGCAGCCATTTTCTGGCAGTTCACTTTGATCTTGGATTCTGATCACAGAAAATTCTGTGATTCCAATCTATACAACAACATAAGCTATTCATTTTTAAACCCCGTCTTTACCTAAATACCTACCATTGAGGCATTCTCTACCAGTCAACCATAGGGCTAAACAGAAAATTGGGAAGGTAGGTGCTAGAGACAAACTTGGTTAGAAAAACAAAAATCCTTAGGGTATGTGTGCACAACAGAGGGTTTCACTTTTACTCTGGGAGAAACTTTGTTTATATTCATTATTCAGGAAATATCAGTGTTCCATTATGCACCTCTTTCCTGTATCCTGAATAATGTATTTAATCCCTGAGTAGGCTGCTCAATAAACTGCTGCAACCCCTAGTTTTTTTTAATCGTATGGCATTTATTTACGAACCGTGAGATCTTCGAGAAGACAAGTACGGTTGCCAGTTTTTGTTGCACTTTTAGCACCACCCAGGGGTCACGTGTAGGGTGTGAGTGGGCAACTTGACTGTTAGAAGTTCTCAAGCCGCCCGAAGGCCTCTAACTTGGCTTAACGACTGCTGTCGTAGACAGCAGCCGGCGCACGCACGAGAACGCACGAGAGCGCTCAGTTAAACCACCACTCAAAGCGGTCACCTATCCAAGAACTGACCTGCGCCCACATTGCTTAACCTCGCGTACCGCACGCGGTAGGCGCCCTCTGGCCACGTGGTCCTTCCGCCTTTGTCCTACCGATCGGACCACATGAACTTCTTTTTCCGATTGATCGGACTACCAAGAATTATAATTCCGCTTTGTCCTACCGATCGGACCACATGAACTTTTTTTTCCGATTGCTCCGATTGATCGGACTACCAAGAATTATAATTCCGCTTCGTTCTACCGATCGGACCACATGAACTCATTTTTACCTGTAGTATGATAGATTTTTTGTCGCTGCCGTACATAGTAGGTACAGTCAGCCAAAAAAGTGGTCTACCACTTTTCGACTCTATTTATCAAGTAATAGAGTCGAAAAGTGGTAGACCACTTTCTTGGCTGACTGTACATGTACCCACTGATATTTCAATTTTTATTGGACTACAGTAGGTAAGAGATCTCACCCTAATTAGTCTTAAAATAACTTTAATTATACGGACATTCTTACACAAATTGACTAAGTCCCGCAGTAAGCTCAAGAAGGCTTGTGTTGCGGGTACTTAGACTACGATATATATAATATACAAATACGTAAATAAATAGAAAACTCCCATGACTCAGGAACAAATATCCGTGTTCATCACACAAATAAATGCCCTTACCGGGATTCGAACCCAGGACCATCGGCTTAATGTTCGTAACACATATCTATTGACATTAACATTTGAGATTGTCTTCATATTATTTTCTAAGAAAGTTACCTAAATACGCAGTAATCGCAGTATGCAGGTCGCATTACTCATGGTGTAGAACGCGTGATCCGACTGGTGGGACCACGTGGTCTCAGTTAGTGATAGTTTCCAAAGTCCAACTTATTAATCGGATCAATCGGGAAAAAGAAGTTCATATGGTCCTATCGGTAGGACCACGTGGTCTAAGAAAATTACAGTTTCAATAGTCCGATAGGTCGGTAGGATCAATCGGAAAAAAAAGTTCATGTGGTCCGACCGGTAGGACAAAGGCGGTAGGACCACGTGGCCATAGGGGTAGGCGGGTGCCGCTGGGCCACGAGCGCTCTAGTTAAATACATATATGTATATGTCCCGTACTTAGCTTAGAGGTAGGTACACAGTTTCATGTACACGGATACGACAGATACGAGTAAAACTTGGATGATTGACAGCAATTGTTTTATCTTTCAACACGGTGATTAAAAAAAAATACGAATATTTATATCAAGATCTAACTTGTTAGTCATATGAATGAGTATGGTCTGAGATACATTTTTAAACATAGTGCGAGTTAGACTTGCACAAAAGACAATAAGGATGCTAATAAATAAATTAATTAATGGATAAATAATAAAATAAAAGCCTTTATTAATGATCCATTGTGACTCACTGTTACATGCGTAATACTTACAAACTTACTCTACTTTTGTATTACAGTTCCAAAATTATTATCACTCCATAGTATAAAACAAAGTCGCTTCCCGCTGTCTGTCCCTATGTATGCTTAAATCTTTAAAACTACGCAACGGATTTCGATGCGGTCTTGTTTTAATAGATAGAATGATTCAAGAGGAAGATTTGTATGTATAATATATGCATAATATATATGCCTCACGGCATTAAGTCCGCCTTTTGTATTAATATGTGCAATAAAGTTTAAATAAATAAATAAATAAATAATATAGCAGAGAAACTCTGATAACTTTAGAGGTTTCTAATGTGAGGTCGTAAAAAACACATTTTTTGCGCTTTCATTGCAAACGCTGTCTGGACCTTACGAGATAGATCAAATAATGTACTACAGTATTGTACACCTTTATTCTACAGATATGTTTTTGGGTTCTGACAGAATACCAGTGTTTTGCTCGGTTGCGAGCAAAATTTCACACTGAGTTGGAACCTTTTTAGGGTTCCGTAGTCAACTAGGAACCCTTATAGTTTCGCCATGTCTGTCCGTCCGTCTGTCCGTCCGTCCGTCCGCGGATAATCTCAGTGACCGTTAGCACTAGAAAGCTGAAATTTGGTACTAATATGTATATCAATTACGCCGACAAAGTGGTAAAATAAAAAGTGGAAAAAAATATTTTATTAGGGTACCTCCCCTATACGTAAAGTGGGGAGTGATTTTTTTTTTCATTTTAACCCTAACGTGTGATATATTGTTAGATAGGTATTTAAAAATAAATAGGGGTTTACTAAGATCATTTTTTGATAATGTTAATATTTTCGGAAATAATCGCTCCAGAAGTTAAAAAAAATGTGTCCCCCCCCCTCTAACTTTTGAACCATAAGTTTTAAAAATATGAAAAAAATCTCAAAAGTAGAACTTTATAAAAACTTTGTAGGAAAATTATTTTGAACTTGATAGGTTGAATAGTTTTTGAAAAAATTACAAAAATAATTTCTGAACTAAGTTTGTAATTTAACCGTATAAACAGGTGTTTATTGTACCTGTCATTTCTACAAAATCACAATGAAATGACGTGCTTTCAAATAAAGTAAAACCGGTGAAAATCGGTTCACGCAATAAATAATTATTCCATAAAAATCATCTTCCATACTTTAAGCTCGCGCGCAATAGTTTACTTAATTTGCCGATAGATGTCGCTGTACGTGGAACGCTCATTTCTACATGGCGGTGTTAAGATTTTTCCTGATTTAATGGGGTCTGAGCAGGTGCGCCCATACATTACGGCCCGTTTTTAGGGTTTTGTGTTTCTGTACTTAATATGTCAACTTAATGTGACGGACGGAAAACTACGGAACCCTACACTGAGCGTGGCCCGACACGCTCTTGGCCGGTTTTTTGTTTTGCTGCAGTGCACACAATTATTAAGAGGGCGCAGTACGCTCGGTCTGGCTCGGTTCTCCATACAAACGTATTTACCCTCTCATTTTAAAACGCCATGCTAGAATAACATGAAAATTTGTATACACAATGGGATCCGGCATATCTAGGTCGGATCATAGTTTCTGTTGCTAGAAATTGTAAAAGAAAAAAAATAGAACGGCTTTTTGAGTTTTTTACGGCTTGTATGAAAACCTTAATAATCGCTGTATTTTTTCTCCATTATAATTTCAAGCAACAGAAACTATGGTCCAACCTAGATATGCCGGATCCCGGTACAAAGTTTCATGTTATTCAAGCCTGGCGTTTTAAAATGAGAGCATAAATACGTTTGTATGGAGAACCGAACGTACTGCGCAGTCTTAATTCCTTAATACATTTTAAGTATTTAATTTGTGAATTATTTTTAAGTTTTCAGTTTGTTGTGTTATAACAATTTTTTGTATAACTTATGTGTACTTATGTGGCAAATAAATAAATGACTTATCTATCTATCTAAAAAGGTTTACAAAAAAGTCCGCGATTGTATATGTCTATACAATCGCGACTGAAATATTAATGAATTAATCATTATGGCATTAGATATTAATATGTTTTTTTTTTATATTTTGATTTTATTCTAGAAACTGTCTAGATTTCTATTTTTTATATAATTTTTATTATTATTATTATTTATGTTTTGACGATCCTATTGTGAATTTTACTACAAAATAATTTCTTACTTTGACATGTCTACAACAATACAATATTTATTTTAAAGAATAATAATAGCATCAATAAATTGCTCTAAATAATTAATTAATATATATATTAATACATGTTATAACTGACGATTCGAAAGTGCTTGTTGCTAGGCCTATTTGAATAAAGAATATTTTGACTTTGACTTTGACTTTATCTCTTAGGAATAACCCACAATAACATTTTTTGTCCTTTTTACGACAATTAATGGCTTATTTACGAAGCGATTTAAAGCAATACAGCATTAATCATGTATTTAAGTTAATTAATTGGATAATGCATTATCCAATTAATTAACTTAAATACATTGTGCAAGTAATATAGATCAATATGGCCCTTTACAGCATGTAATTTAAATGAATGTTTTCTAAGATTTCACAGATTAAAAATGCAGCGGTTGCGGCGGTACGATCGGGTTGTATGTAAAGACACATTCTGTAGTATATTTTTATCGGCATTGCAACCATGGGAAGCTGGGGCAGGTTGCTAGTCTACCGTATAATAAAAAAAATCGCTCGGTAAACTTACTTACGTTACGAGCTTACGAGGAAACTCATCAAAACTTTTATATGGACCATAGAGTTATATGATTGTGAAGCGTACCATGACATGACTCAAACAGAATATTTGGAAGCTTTTGAATGTGGTGATGGCTGAGAATGTGTTTTAATTGTGATTACGTGTCAGACAGACGAAGCCCTGCCCTACTGTGCATCCCAAACGCCGCGCCAGCTGAGGTCTCCACGAAGTCCACAATCTCCTTCAGTGATGATCGGTTCTTTAGTAACATTTCCCCAAGCGTTTTGGCATATTTCACAAAACAGGTCTCATTGTGACGACGTGTTATTATTATGCGTGCATTACATGGACTAAAATATAATGTTATAAAGTCGGAGATAATGGTCTTTAAGTACGGCAAGGGACCTGATGTAGTTCCACCCGTTAGATTGAACGGGACCGAATTAAAAATGGTGAATAGTTTTTAAGTATCTCGGACATATTCTGACAGACAGACTTAAAGACGACGACGATCTCGAAAGGCAGCGACGGGCCATAGCCATGCGTAGTAACATGTTGGCGCGCCGGTTCGCTCACTGCTCTGACCAAGTCAAAATAACTCTGTTTGGGGCTTAATTGCCAGGCGTTCTATACTAGTCACCTGTGGTACCATTGCACGAAGCGGACGTTCAACAGACTCAGAGTACAGTACAATAACGCGTTTCGTGCAATGTTACGGCTACCGTGGCGGTGCAGTGCGTCTGGTATGTTCGCCGCGAACAGAGTGGATGACTTCTATGCAACAATGCGTAAGAGACACTGGTCCTTTGTCGGGAGAGTGAGCGAATCGACGAACAACATTGTTAACGTGGTGTACACAACCTGCTACCGTAAAAATAAGGCGCCAATAATGGCATTGTTCCAATGAACATTTTTAATTAATATAATATTTTTAATTGTTTAATGTTTAGTCTGAAATACTGTAACAAATGGGTTCATACCTAAATAAACAACAATTTATTATTATTATTATTATTATTAGGCCAACAGTTTTGCAGCAGAGTGCGTGGTCCATATTGAAGTCATCGTGGCCGCACCCATCGCATGATTCGGCCAAAGACACAGGTGTTCTATGGTATCGTAGTGCTAATGAGTCTCTTAATTCTAGTGGCGATAAATCAAAATTGTCTTTTTTGTCGGTATCACAGATGAAAGATTTTGCCAGGTGGAAGATTTTGTTTTAGTTTTCTTAAAAATTGATCGTTCAAATGCTCTTTCTTTTGATCGGTGAGAGATTGTCTAGAATGGAGTCCAAGAGCACATCCTGATTATGAGTAGTAATTAAAATGCGTTTTAATACTTGAAGTGTACGGTATTCGAGGGTTGAAATGATACTTCAAGCGTCGAGTCAATAATAATCCTGTATATGTAATCATTTATTTATGTACAATGAAAATATATACAAGAATACTTAACCAAAATAATATAAAGAAAATTAAAACTAACTTAAATCTAAAACGGGCCCTTGAGGCATTGTACCGAGGATGCTGGCGGCATTTCCTCGCTGTATCGCAATGCTGATACGTTGAGCCAGGAAACCGCCAGCTCTTCGGTCACCAGTTACGTCAACCAGACGCTTCGCAATTCCTGCAAATAACTTATGCGCGCTGGGACCCCATGGACCTAGAGTTTCGACGCCAAAAGGTACAAACATGTACTCTCTGTCGAGGCCCTTGTATTTATTACGCTTTAGAATTTCGGCGTTTTCCGCCGCTGCACCCGCTTTTACTGTAGTCCGTTGGAGGTGAGACGGTGCCTGTATTGAGTAAAAAATACATTGATTTTATACTAAACCTACATGTGTTACATCATATCATATATGTATCAGCTGAGAACAGGTTTATTTAATCGTATGGCATTTATTTACGAACCGCGAGTAGTTAGGAGTATACTGTTTCTGCGGCACCCCTGCGGCGCGGCCCGAAGGGCCGAAATTTTTTTTGGTTTTTTGCTGCGGCAGGTTTTTTTGGGTGTCTTTTTCGTGTGAATTTGAAATGCAGCTATGTGATATGTGACCCCCCGTTGTTTTATGTTTATGACAGGTGTGGGTGCATTGTTGTTTTTTTGCTGCGGCAGGTTTTTTGGGTATCTTTTTCGTGTGAATTTGAAATGCAGGTATGTGATATGTGACCCCCCGTTGTTTTATGTTTATGACAGGTGTGGGTGCATTGTTGTTTTTTGTTAGAAGATTGCTGTTTTGAGACGATTTGTGTATTTTATTTAAAAACGATTTATTTGATTAGGATCAACAGTCTGTTTTTGCTCTATTCCCACGCAAAGGTAGGTAATTAATTACATTCTGTGAACAGCAATATATTTTAAAATTAATGTTGACAGAAATGATCGTGAGAATGACATGGGTTTTCTATTTGATTGGGTATAAATAAAAGTAAAGAACATTTGAAGCTAAGCAGGTTCAAACACGCCCCATCCGTTGGAATATTGCAGTAAAAAACTAGTTGTTTCGTGTCGTAACATGCAACGAACAGATGTTCATTTTTATGGGGGTAACATATTTATTGTCTTATCTGTGACATGTGAGCGTGTATTATATTTGGGAAAAAAACGATAAATATCAGCAACTATTACGAAATGTCATGCTTGCCGTATTTTATTGGTCACTAAACTACCTAAAGATCATTTAAATCTATGCAGGTTCCATTTCTAAGAATATTGCAGTAAAAAACTAATAAAATTCCACGTCTTGCTACAAGTTAGAACGTGTTGTATCAAATGAACAGGTACCTGTTTTATTAATAGATTTTTTTCTCCTAACCGCTACGTGTGTCCCGGTGTGTGTGTGTGTGTGTGTGTGTGTGTCTGTCGTGAATAAAAGCAAAGCTCAAATCCAGAGGGCCGCCATTCGCTCAGATTAGTTTGTCTGAAAACCGTGTCAAGTGTTAAATAAAAGTGTACTAAAGTAGATAGTTGTCAATAGTTTTAATTTTTCTTGCTACGAGTTAAAATGGAGGTAAGTCCCACATTAACTAATTAATTATGTGCAAAAATTACATGTTTCCATTTGTATCAAGCATCTCACATGTTTTTTTGGTTGTTTTAGATATCAAACGAGAATTCCCTTGAGTACACTATGAAAAATTATTATTATAACAATTTGAGTGACGATGAAGCCCAATGCTCAAAACCACTTATAATTCAAGCACAAAAACGAACCAACAACATTGATGTATTTTTTGATAAGCCTAAAAAGAAGCAGGCTACAGAATATTCATCTACTGTCGCCAAGTCTACAAATGGAGGCACTAATTATATATCTTCTCGCGTAGATGATGTTACAAAGATCACTCATGTCGTTAAAATTGACGTCTACGATATAAAAAAATTGCGTGGTATCCCAAACGATCAGCACTGGAAATTCGCGGATACTAGAATCAAATACTATACGCAGGGTGAAGAAGATGACTTTTATTCTAACACAAAAGAATTGATTTACAATATTACGAAAGATATTGCAACAAAAAACGATTGCAAGAAATATTTTATCAACGCTAAGCCATAAATTATATCTTACTCCACCCACAAGCAACTCTCCCCCCACCAACGAACAAATGATTTTTGGGGCTATATAAAGTTCGACACCGCAAAAGAAACCATACCGTATCTCTATTAACACCCGTGAAAGTCAAGCTGCACAATGGATCTACAAAACTCACAATACGATGAAGAGCTTTATGAACGCTGCGAAGACGTCTCAGACCTCAATAAGTCCCTTTTTGATGATGAACTCTATCAACATTGTTTGGAAGTCGAGAATCAACCGCAAAATATGTGAGTACTCAAAATTGAAACATGTTTTAACCAGTTATATTTGTTGACTAGCAGTGGGGAGGAGATCCCAATATAAGTGTTAATTCTCAACGAAATACACCATATTATTCACACCATCATTATGGCGACTACAAGTGAGGATATTAAAATGTTTAGCAAGCCAGTGTTATTAAATAGTTTTCATAAATATTTAAGGCTGTGGTTTATCAGTGGAAAACTCGATCCTACTATAGCTTGCGATCCAGATATTAAACCACATATCACGCCTTGCAGTGGACACGTAACCGTTTTACAATCAATGATTTCACATTATGATGAGATAGATGGCGTATTACCAATGGAAGCGTATTGTTCTCTTTGTCAATCAAATAAATCAGGTAATACGGTGCTTCAAGTGACTCTGTTGAAGTGGCTTGTAGCTAAGTATTTTTTGTACAATTAAATGAATTTTTTACTCATTTTTAGATCTATAACACGTGGAGTTAAACGAAAACGGATATCAGATGATACTTTGCAACCTTGTGATTCGCACACTCCAACAGATGTCAAGGAACCAAAACAAGACCTTAGATCGCAGCAGCAACCATCAACTTCACGAGACACAGCTGAATCATCATCTACATCCGACGTTTGTGATACCATCGAGTGTAAAACCTGCAAACGGAACGTTTCCAGAAGGTACTATGCCCAGCACTTAAGAAGTAATATTCATAAAAATAACTGTTTAAGATTTCAACATTCATATCCTAATGTTGAACTTATTGAAGCTGCTTTTGGAAATAGATTGTTAACTTATAGAATAGTATCAGCCCAGGAAACTACTAACCTTGAATTTGAAACACCTGAACTTTTTTTTGAGAGGATAAAACCATCTCTTAATAAACTAATAGACGACACCATTAATCAGCTAACAATTTTCAAGACTAGTTTTATCTTACACGCTGAATTCGTACAAGAATCCAAGGGAATAAACAATTTTTTTGATTTTAACGTCTTGAGTTGGACCATTTGCAAAGGTGATGACAGAGAAACATTTTTAGATAATCTAAAAAATTCTATTATGAATAAAATTTCAAACTTTGAAAAAAAAGACAGTGGATGGAGTCTTAAACACATAAATTACTTGGATATGAATATAAATCAATTTAACCCATTACGTGGTTCTTCATATATTGATTTACCACACGATATCAAAGCAAAAAAAGCAATTGTTAACGTGCAAAATCGTGACCACGAGTGTTTGAAATGGACAATACTTTCAGCATTGTATCCAGTTAAGGATAGTTCACAGAGAGTATCATCCTACGTCACTCATCAAAACAAATTAAATTTTTCAGATGTACCATTTCCAGTAAAATTAACAGATATTCATAAAGTTGAAAAGCTAAATGATATAAGCATTAATGTTTTTGGATTACATTACAATAAAACTTCTAAATCACATGAAGTAATCGGTCCACTCTACTTTACCAAATGCCGTAAATCAATACACATAAATTTACTTTACATATCTAGAGGTAGCCAGGGGCATTACTGCTATATAAAAAATCTTTCTCGATTAGTAAGCCGACAAATATCAACAACCAATTATAGCTTTCACATTTGCGATGGTTGTTTATTAGCATTCTATTCAAATGAACAGTTAACGAATCATCAAAAAAATGATTGTACTCACGTTGTTATTGAACTTCCAAACCGTGATAAGACAAGAAAAGATTGGCTTGGTGATGAGATCTCATGTGATAAGATTTATTTTGATAAATATCAACGAAAGCTTAAATTACCGTTTGTTGTGTATGCAGATTTTGAGGCATATTTAAATCCAATATCATCTTGTGATCCAGATCCGTCAAAATCTTACACAAAAAACATTCAACAACATGAAATGTACAGTTTTGGTTATTTTATAAAATGTTCATTTGATGATAGTCTTTCACGGTATTATTCACATACAGGTCCAGATTGTGCTAAAGTTTTTATGGACACCCTTTATAATGATTTAGCAAAAATAATTAAATTCATTCACTTTCGGAAAAATCCAATCCCATTAAATCAGAGTGATTTAAAAAGAATTGGGGATGCTAATAATAAGTGTATTATATGTAACAATGTCTTAAAATCCCAAAGCGTTTTCAGCTATGATTGGATAACGGGAAAATTTCAGGGTGTGGCACATAAGTCATGTGATTATAAATTCATACCTCCCTCATATGTACCAGTATTTTTTCACAATCTGAGCAACTACGACGCACATTTTATTGTAAAAGCTTTGAACTTCCGTGAAGGACCTATCGACATTATCCCACAAAATAAAGAAAAATATATTTCGTTTAGCAAACAACTGAAATTTGATAAGAAATGCTTATCACTGAGATTTGTTGATTCCTTTAGGTTCATGTCGAGTAGTTTAGATAGTTTAGCTAGAAATCTTCAAGAAAATCAATTTCATGAATTAAGGAAGCAATATCCTACAGATGGAGATTTTAAACTTCTGAAGCAAAAGGGGATATTTCCATATGAGTTCATGAAATCGAGTAAATCGCTTGAAGCGTCATCACTGCCTGAAATATGCCACTTTTATAGTTCCTTAACAGATAGCTGTATAACAAGTGAAGATTATCAACATGCACAAAACGTCTGGACTCATTTCAATTGTAAAAAAATGTTAGATTATTCTAATTTGTATTTAAAAACAGACGTACTCTTATTAACAGATATATTTGAGAATTTTCGCTCCGTTTGCCTTGAAACATATAGCTTGGATCCAGCTCATTATTTTACGGCACCTGGTCTCAGTTGGGATGCTATGCTTAAAATGACCGGGATTAAACTTGAACTTTTAACCGATTTTGATAAAGTTTCATTTATTAAAAAAGGGCTACGAGGTGGTATATCACAATGTAGTAATCGATATGCTAAATCAAATAATCACTACATGGCAGAATTTGATCCTGATAAGCCGTCATCTTATCTCATTTACCTTGACGCTAATAACTTGTATGGTTGGGCGATGTCGCAATATCTTCCTGTAGGTGAATTTGAATGGGTTGATCCTGCTACGGATTTTAATATTTCTAACGAAGCTGACATTGGATACATTTTAGAAGTCGATCTTGAATACCCTGATTCATTGCATAATTCCCATTCAGATCTACCATTTTGTGCTGAGCACATAATTGATGAAAGTAGACAAAAAAAATTGGTTCCAAATTTGAAAAATAAACAAAAATACATTATACACTATAGAAATCTTATACAATGTTTACAAAATGGATTAAATTTAACTAAAGTTCATAGAATCTTAAAATTTAAACAAACTAACTGGCTTAAAAAATATATCGATTTGAACACAACATTAAGAATAGCTGCAAAAAGCGACTTTGAAAAAGATTTTTACAAACTTATGAATAATGCAGTTTTTGGAAAAACAATGGAAAATATTGAGAAAAGGGTCGATGTTAAGTTATTAACGCATTGGGCAAATCATGGTCATATCAAAGGAATTGAAAGTTATATTGCTCGACCTGAATTCCATAGCATTTCAATTTTTTCGGATAGTTTAGCTGCAGTACAATTAAAAAAAACTAAACTAATTTATAACAAGCCTATCTATTTAGGCTTTTGTATTTTAGATTTATCAAAAACTTTAATGTACCAATTTCATTATGGGTACATGCAACAAAAATTCGAGAAAAGGCTTAAATTGTTGTATACTGATACAGATAGTTTCATATATCAAATTTTTACGGAGGATTTTTACGATGACATAAGAAATGACTTAAAAAAATATTTCGATACATCTGACTATGCGCCTAATAATATTTACAATTTTCCATGTATAAATAAAAAAATAATTGGATATTTTAAAGATGAAAATAAAGGTAAAATTTTAAAGGAATTTGTAGGATTACGGTCTAAAATGTACGCTTTAAATGTTGAGGACTGTATAGTGGCTAAGGCTAAAGGTGTAAATAAATGCGTGACTAAAAAGTTTCAGATTCAAGATTATAAAAGTTGTTTAAATGAGAAAAAATATGTATTATCGGAAATGTACCGATTTCGTTCTATTAAGCATGTAATTTTTACACAGAAGATAAATAAAATCTCGTTATCATCTTGTGACACAAAAAGATATCTGTGTAAAGATTCATTTGACACTTTAGCTTGGGGTCATTATAAATTAAGGTAGATCTAGAGTTACAAATATTTAAGTATCAATAACTATAATTCATAGTATTTAAGTATCAGTAAATATAATTACAAGTTGACGTATTAACTGTTTAAATAAAATAAAAAAAATGTTCGTTGCATGGGAGGTTTTAGATTTAATTTTGTTTATATTAAAATAAGTTTTTATTTTTAATTTTAGTTTTAAGAACTTTTATTTTGTAAATCGTGTATTTACATCAAATATAAATATATCAGAAAAAGAAAAAGTTTTATTTTTAAATTATTACATTATAAGCAAATGTATGCCAATCATATACCATATGCTTATATTAGATTATGGATACATATATATATATCTATAGCCTCATAAATGTATTTTATTTTATAGACAACCTTTAGTGAGGAAGGACAGTTTTTATAATGTACCATTTCATTCATCCATTTACAGCTATTATTGCTGGTCCAAGTGGTTGTGGAAAATCAAACTTTGTCACAAATTTTTTGAAAAATGTAGCACATATGTGTAATATAGATTTTAATCAAGTGCTGTGGTGCTATGATGAAATGCAGCCACTTTATAACTTGAATGGTGTTGATTATGTTCAAGGTATTCCCGATTTAAGTATGTTTGATGGGAAACAACCTAAACTGCTTATAATCGATGATTTAATGAGAGAGTCAGATGGACGTATTGTTGATATTTTTACTAAAGGTAGCCATCACAGAAATTTAAGCGTTTTTTATATAACTCAAAACTTATTTCACCAAGGAAGAGGACAACGTGATATCTCTTTGAACACAACCTACATTATTTATTTTAAAAATCCTCGAGACAAAACTCAAATACGCTACTTGTCCCGACAAGTTTATCCAGAAAATACAAAATTTGTTGAAGAAGCATATAAAGATGCCACTATGACAGCTCATGGATACCTGATGATAGATTTGAAACAAAGCACTGATGATATATGTCGTTTTAAAACTAAGGTATTTCCATTCGATAAAGGTTGTACAGTATACATTCCAAAAAAAGGGTTTAAATATACCAGTAGTCATTCTGTTTTGGTCAGTTCTAGATAATGCCTGACAGAGTAGCCACATATCAACATTTACTTAAAGCATTGCATACGCTCAAACCAAAATATCGTAAAGCTTTACTGAAAGCATGTGATGAAGATGAAATAAATATAATTTGTGAGTGCATTTACAACGTTTTAAAGGGAAAAGTTCCATTAGACAATTTAGAAAAAAACAGGTTAAATAAACATAAGAATATATTACGCAAATTAGTTTCTAAGGGGAAACAAAAATTAAGGAAGACTATTATAGTGCAAAAGGGTGGTGCGTTTTTACCAATTATACTGGGGGCTGTATTAAGTAGTTTATTGAGCTCATTAACATAGTTAAAATGGAGAACACGAAGAAAATGATTTTAGTAGAACCAGACTTTATTGAGAAGCTCAAACACAATGAAAATGCTCCTTTAAATTCCCTATCTCGCTTAGATGAGGACATGCAAAAAATACTGAAAAGTAAAATAGAGGATCGCGAAAAATGGGCATTGTATTCTCAAGCACTACAACGTTTTTTGCATTTTACTGAATCAGATCGAAAACCGTTCAAGGTGCCAATAATGATTGATGATACAAATAATGTCCACCAAGAATATTCTGACAAATCGATGGTTAAAAAGGAGGAAACTGAACATAATGCTACATTACCACATTCAAGACCGTTCGAAAGTGACGCTGCGAGTACTCCTTCGAATCATACTTACCCTGAGAAGTTTACTCCATCTCACATCATAAACAAAATTCCTAAAAGTTATGTGAAAAAAGGACAATCTTTGATTGACAATATTTTAAAAAATAAACCGAAGATTTGGTGGAAAGAAGGAGGGGAAATCGTAGTAAATAATCAAGTTATCCCAGAAAGCAATATAACAGAATTGATAAGTGACACGCTGAGACCTCTCAAACGTCCCAAACCGATTGGTTGGAAACAGTTTGCTTTAGTTTTAAAAGATATTGAAGTTCCTATATCTTGTATAGGTAACCCAACTAATCTGGAATATATAAATGGTCTTCAGATCGACGAGGTTCAAGAATCCCCAATATACAAAAATACCAGATCAACTTCGATTCAATCAAAAGGACAATCAACACCAATTTCATACAAAACTCCTGAATCATCAAAAAAGAAAATAGATTGGGAGAGATGGACCCCCTATTAGACATCAGTAGGATTTACTATAATGTTTCTGATCCAGCTGGCTACAGTAGTATTGATAAGTTAGCTAAAGCAATGCATGGTCGAATGAACAAAGATGAGGTAGCAAACTGGTTACGGTCCCAGGAAACATATACATTACATAAACCAGTTCAAAGACGTTTTACACGAAACAAGTACATTTTGTCCAACTATAATGAACTTTGGCAAGTAGATTTAAGTGATATGCGTACATATAGTAAATATAATGATGGTTTTAATTATATATTATGTGTTATTGATGTCTTTAGTAAATATGCTTTTGCTAGGGCAATGAAAAAGAAAAATTCAGAAACATTTAAACAATGCTTTGAGGATATATTTACCGAGGCTCGAGCAACTCCACGTCACATCCAATCCGATAAAGGTACTGAATTTGTTTCCAAAGAGGTAAGACAATATTTTAAGAGTAAAAACATAAACTACTATACAACGAATAATCCTGACATTAAGGCGAGTATTGTAGAAAGATTTCAAAGAACATTAAAAATGAAAATGTGGCGCTATTTTACACATAAAAATACTTATAAATACATTGACATTTTACAAGATCTCCTTTATTCATATAATCACAGTTACCATTCAAGTATTAAAATGCGTCCGATAGATGTTAATTTTAACAATATTATGACTGTTTGGACCAATTTATACGATACACCAAAAAATGGATTAAAAAAAATTAGTAATAGTACTTTAAATGTTGGTGATCATGTCAGAATAACGAAGTATAAACACATATTTCAAAAAGGTTACGAAACTAATTGGAGCGATGAAATCTTCGTAATCGAATCAATAATTAATAGGTCGCCTCATCTTGTTTACACATTGAAGGACTTACAAAATGAACCAATCACTGGCACTTTCTATTCTAAAGAGTTACAGAAAGTTACTTATAACCCCACCATGATATATAAAATAGATAAAATAATACGTTCTAGACGCGTAGGTAACAGAAAGGAGGTGCTTGTGAAGTGGAGAGGTTATCCGAATAAATTTAATAGTTGGATACCTGCTTCTAGCTTAGAAGAAACATGAGTGATGACAGTTTTTATTTAACTTTGTTAAGTAACAGCTCTATGCAATATTTCCCCGAAAATACAACAGCAAACTTTCTCACCAAACTCCCAAAGACAATAAAACTAGAAGGAGAATGGGTTGTCGGATTAGTGGAGTTTCACTACCCATGTTCAATGTACAACGTTCAAGAACATGAAAACGCAGTCTATGTAAAAAAGATTGTGAAATTACCAAACGAAGTGTCGCCTGTTAATGTTGAATTTAAGTCACATATTCCAGCAACGACATATGACGACATGGATCAGTTTTTATCTGCTTTTAATGAAAATTCCTTATTAAGAAATAAGGTGAAATTTAGCTATGATGGAATATCGAAAGTTATCAAGGTCACTACTTCACATAAAGACATAGTTTCCGTACGTGCAACACCAATACTAAACCTCCAGCTAGGTTTCAAACCGAATACGAACCTTATTCAATGTCAAATTGGAAAATTTCCTGCTAATTTATATTTGGGTCTACCATCACAATTGTTTATATATTCGGATATCGTTCAACCTCAAATAGTAGGGGATGTTATGACATCGTTAGTAAGAATAATACCACTTGATCCAACTAAATACATATATGGAGCATATAAAATGCATAGCTTTTCTCCTGCACATTACATACCAGTTTTACGTAGAGAATTTGATACTATTGAAATTGATATAAGAATGCATACGGGTGGAAAGGTTCCATTCCAGTTTGGAACTTCATGCGTGAAGCTACATTTTCAACGAATAAAATGAATTATAGACGTGAAAATATTCCCTGCCCATATGAACATTATTATACTCATCAAGCTGGTTCAGGAGTAGGCATTGTTTATAAAGGTGTTCCTCACCAGCGAGGGCATGGCATAGGAAGTTTTTTAGGAGGCTTGTTTAGATCGGTATTTCCTCTGTTATCTAGCGGATTTAGAACGGTTGGGAAAGAAGCATTAAATGCTGGTGTTGGTCTTTTATCCGACATGATGAATTCGCACCCTATGGACGAATCAATAAAGTCTCGTTTTAAGAATGCGAGCAGTAATTTAAAAAGAAAAGCTGATGAAAAAATTGATTCTTTAATGTCAGGGTCTGGGTATAAAATGATACGAAAAAGACGAGAGCGCACCATTGCATCCAAAGCATTACGGGGGAGAGGTACAAAAAAAAGTAAAAAATATACAAACGATATTTTTTCTAATTAAACCATGTCATTTTTACATCATCATTCATGTGAATGCGCTAAGTCAGAGTTAGATTTATTTGCACTGCCATCGACGCAAACAAGTATAGAAAATGGGCAGTGGATACATTATAAACCTATTTCGTCTCTTAGTGATGATGGTCCTATTGAATTTCAAGTTCCAGGATCAGGCGATGACTATATTGACCTGTCTCACACTTTACTACATATCAAAGCCAAGGTATTGAATCAAGACGGTACTAAGATCAAATCCGCGGAAACTCATGTTGCTCCAGTGAATAATTGGTTACATTCACTGTTTAACCAGTTGGACATATATTTAAATCAAAAACTAGTTTCACCGCCTAATAATACATATGCGTACCGTGCATATATGGAAACCCTACTAAATTATGGACCTGCAGCAAAACAGTCCCATCTTACATGTGGGCTATGGTATGAAGACACTTCGGGTCATATGGATGGAACTGATACGGCTAACAAAGGCTGGACTAAAAGACAAGAATTTATTAAAGATAGTAAGGAAGTTGAAATGATAGGACACTTACACGGTGATATTTTTAATCAAGAAAAGTTTTTAATAAATGGCGTTGAAGTTCGAGTTAAATTAGTACGATCAAAAGAGTCGTTTAATCTAATGTGCATTCAAGATAAAAAACTTAAAGTACGCATAATGGATGCTAGTTTAATAATAAGAAGAACAAAAATTAACCCAAGTGTTTTGCTTGCACATCAAAAGGTTTTAGCTTCAACGACTGCAAAATATCCCATCACAAGAGCGGAAGTTAAAGTACTTACAATACCATCAGGGGTACAAGGGAAATCCCTTGATAATATATTCCTCGGTCAAGTTCCAAAAAGGTGTATTGTAGGTTTTGTTGATAATATAGCATTTAATGGAAGTTTAAAACATAATCCCTTTAACTTCCACCACCACGATATGAACTTATTTAGTTTGTATGTAGACGGTCATCAAATTCCTTCTAAAACACTACAACCATCTTTCAATACCGATTTAATGGTAACAACATATCACACTCTGTTTTCTGGAACAGGTATTCATTTTCTTAATGAAGGGAACTCAATAAGTCGAGAAGATTATGGCAACGGTTATTGTTTGATGTGTTTCGATTTAACACCTGATTTATCAGCGAGTTCTACTTCTCATTGGAATCTTGTTAGACATGGTAGTGTACGGTTAGAAGTTCGATTTGAAAAAGCTCTTACCACGACCGTTAATTGCGTCGTCTATGCAGAGTTTGATAATATAATTGAAATAAACAAACATCGAGATGTAAGTGTAGATTATAACAGTTAATTAGAATGATGTACATATATAATAATACGTTTATGAGAGATTGTACCACTTTTTACCAAACCTTAGCAACGAATTCATCGGTAAATGCAATACTTTGTAATGGACACTAAGGAATTGCAATTATGTATGAAAAAAATTTGTCCTACCATTGAATCGCATGTTTTTGCGGCAAATAGAATCCCTGTTTTCATGGATCTTCCGATTTATATCATAAGTAATTTGGACCCTGACTCAAAACCTGGCTCTCACTGGGTGGCAATTCATATTGATATTAATGGTAATGGTGAATATTTTGATTCATTTGGTAGAAAACCTTCTGGTTATCATAAGTTGTTTTTAAAACGGAATGCAAAAAAATGGTTTTATAACCATATAATAATTCAAAACCATCTTACTTCAGTTTGTGGTAAATACTGTTTAGTTTATATATATTTTAAGTTCAAAGGTAAAACAATGTTTGATTTTGTAAACTTATTTTTTGAAAATACCATGTATAATGATTTGATTATAGAAGATATGTATAGATCTATGTTTTTACGAAATAAATAAATATTTTATTAAAAGTTGTCTTTTCTTTCCTTCACTAATTCTTAGTAAACATATACAACATTATCAATTCATCAAAAATGCAAGAGGATCGTTGAAACCATTTATTTCACATACAAGTATTTCATACATTAAAACAAAAGTAACACATTAAAATAAAAACAATAATACAGAACGGTTTTCATTTTATTACATCAATAAGCTGAAATCCTTATTGCATATCACACCACTTTTCACACTCCATAAATAGTTCATCACTTTTAAATGCAGGCAAACGCAATGTTTCATATGCTATGGGTTCATATGCATCGCCACTTGGAGGTCTCGTCTCCATGTCATACATTTCTGTGTCTTCTTCATCTTCCCATTCTATCAAAAGAGGGTTACCGACATACCCCGAAAATATAGGTTGCAAAGCTGGTGAATAACCGTTTGATGACGCATGGAGCATTTCAGCGTCGTCGCAGAGGTTACTCAAATCTTCGTCGTAAAATGAGTTATATAGATCCACGTCTTCGCAGCGTTCATAAAGCTCTTCATCGTATTGTGAGTTTTGTAGATCCATTGTGCAGCTTGACTTTCACGGGTGTTAATAGAGATACGGTATGGTTTCTTTTGCGGTGTCGAACTTTATATAGCCCCAAAAATCATTTGTTCGTTGGTGGGGGGAGAGTTGCTTGTGGGTGGAGTAAGATATAATTTATGGCTTAGCGTTGATAAAATATTTCTTGCAATCGTTTTTTGTTGCAATATCTTTCGTAATATTGTAAATCAATTCTTTTGTGTTAGAATAAAAGTCATCTTCTTCACCCTGCGTATAGTATTTGATTCTAGTATCCGCGAATTTCCAGTGCTGATCGTTTGGGATACCACGCAATTTTTTTATATCGTAGACGTCAATTTTAACGACATGAGTGATCTTTGTAACATCATCTACGCGAGAAGATATATAATTAGTGCCTCCATTTGTAGACTTGGCGACAGTAGATGAATATTCTGTAGCCTGCTTCTTTTTAGGCTTATCAAAAAATACATCAATGTTGTTGGTTCGTTTTTGTGCTTGAATTATAAGTGGTTTTGAGCATTGGGCTTCATCGTCACTCAAATTGTTATAATAATAATTTTTCATAGTGTACTCAAGGGAATTCTCGTTTGATATCTAAAACAACCAAAAAAACATGTGAGATGCTTGATACAAATGGAAACATGTAATTTTTGCACATAATTAATTAGTTAATGTGGGACTTACCTCCATTTTAACTCGTAGCAAGAAAAATTAAAACTATTGACAACTATCTACTTTAGTACACTTTTATTTAACACTTGACACGGTTTTCAGACAAACTAATCTGAGCGAATGGCGGCCCTCTGGATTTGAGCTTTGCTTTTATTCACGACAGACACACACACACACACACACACACACACACACACACACACACCGGGACACACGTAGCGGTTAGGAGAAAAAAATCTATTAATAAAACAGGTACCTGTTCATTTGATACAACACGTTCTAACTTGTAGCAAGACGTGGAATTTTATTAGTTTTTTACTGCAATATTCTTGGAAATGGAACCTGCATAGATTTAAATGATCTTTAGGTAGTTTAGTGACCAATAAAATACGGCAAGCATGACATTTCGTAATAGTTGCTGATATTTATCGTTTTTTTCCCAAATATAATACACGCTCACATGTCACAGATAAGACAATAAATATGTTACCCCCATAAAAATGAACATCTGTTCGTTGCATGTTACGACACGAAACAACTAGTTTTTTACTGCAATATTCCAACGGATGGGGCGTGTTTGAACCTGCTTAGCTTCAAATGTTCTTTACTTTTATTTATACCCAATCAAATAGAAAACCCATGTCATTCTCACGATCATTTCTGTCAACATTAATTTTAAAATATATTGCTGTTCACAGAATGTAATTAATTACCTACCTTTGCGTGGGAATAGAGCAAAAACAGACTGTTGATCCTAATCAAATAAATCGTTTTTAAATAAAATACACAAATCGTCTCAAAACAGCAATCTTCTAACAAAAAACAACAATGCACCCACACCTGTCATAAACATAAAACAACGGGGGGTCACATATCACATACCTGCATTTCAAATTCACACGAAAAAGATACCCAAAAAACCTGCCGCAGCAAAAAAACAACAATGCACCCACACCTGTCATAAACATAAAACAACGGGGGGTCACATATCACATAGCTGCATTTCAAATTCACACGAAAAAGACACCCAAAAAAACCTGCCGCAGCAAAAAACCAAAAAAAATTTCGGCCCTTCGGGCCGCGCCGCAGGGGTGCCGCAGAAACAGTATACTCCTAACTACTACCGCGAGATCTTCGAGAAGACAAGTACGGTTGCCAGTTTTTGTTGCACTTTTAGCACCACCCAGGGGTCACATGTAGGGTAACGGTGGGTACTCCCTACGGACGTGGTGCAACTTCGACCCCCCTTTGTCAAGTGAGTGGGCAACTTGACTGTTAGACGTTCTCAGGCCGCCCGAAGGTGAACAGGTGTTTATGGCTCAGCTGTGAACAGGTGTTTATGGCTCAGCTGTATGTAAACAGCTGTTAATGTGCTCAGCTGTAAACAGCTGTTAATGTGGTCAGCTGTAATCAGCTGGATTATTAGGGTGTGACCTACACCACATAGGTACTTTTATTTAGGAAACTGTAATAATTTTAGTAAATACAATTGTCAATGCTCAATACATCTATATAATAAAGACTGTTTGTTTCTACATAAAATAAATTATAGAGAATAAGAAAAGTTAATGATATTCCATGCACTTGTGGCTTATTAGCATTTTAACAATTTAAGTTAACTTAAAAATAGCCAAGAGTGAGTCGGTGTCACAACATCGAGGAAGGACTTTATTTAGTCTTCAACCTTAGATCTAGTTTTCTTGCGAGGACTGCAAGGGAGTGGAATTCTCTTCCGGATAATCTTTTCCCGCATACTTATAACTTGGATCTTTTGAAGACGAGAGTGAATAGGCACTATCTAGGTACGCATGTAACACCCTCGACCTCATCATCACTTACCATCAGGTGAGATAGTGTTCAAGTGCTTACCTATCTTATATAAACAAAAAAAAGATAATCCCAATCCATTGCAAAAATAGAACTTCAACGGGGTGAAGCCTCCCCCTCCAAACCAAAATCCTAAAACAGCCGGAGTGGAATGATCAATTTTTTTTTATAATACCATTGCGTGACTCCCTTCTTAGTTACAGCCGGGACAGGGGTCTACTGCGAAATTCGAAGTCCGAACTTCTTATGGTGCCGTCCCTTTCGAGTGATAGTGTATGACAGGAGAGTGTAAGGGACGGCACCATACGAAGTTCGAATTTCGGAGTAGACCCCCTGGCGGTATTATCGGAGCAAGATTCTACATGGGGTCCTGAGGGAAATCTCACGGTTACCGCCCTGGGTTAACGTCCCACCCATGCTACTGATAACACTGACGTAATGTGACCGGAATTAAATTATAGAATGAAAATAAACCAATAAATAAACAAAAAATAATAAAATAAAAATTGGGGACAATCTTACACAAATCGACATAGCCCCAAACTAAGCAAAGCTTGTACTATGGGTACTAGGCGACGTAATAAATACTTATATAGATAAATACATAGAGAACATCCAAGACCCAAGAACAAAATCCGTACTAAATGCACAAATAATGCCCTGGCCGGGATTCGAACCCGGGACCTCTAGCTTCGGAGGCAGTGTCACTACCAACTAGGCTAAACAGGTCGTCTAGGAATATATCTAAAAACTCCATTTCTGTTTTCTTCGCACCGGTACCCGAGAAGTACGTGTTGTCCACTGTTGGACATAGGCTTCCCCCAAGAGTGCCCCAAGCAGCAGTCCTGCATCCAGCGGCCTCCCGCAACCTTTAACATCATCATCATCAGTCCACGTTGTGGGGAATCTAACACACGCTGCGCCTTCCGATACGTGGTCACCATCGCCACTCGAGAGCGGCCATATCACTTTGTAATATAAATCAAGAAATACACTACAGCTCATAATTATTTAGGCACCCATACCTTTTTCCATACATCTGTATACAAAAATGACTTTCAGAAATACACTGCCAAGTCAGAGTCCCTTGACAGTTTTGCGTGCATTTTGCATTTATCTGACTTTTTATTTTATTTAGCTGACTTATTGAGCCTTAAATTGGTGCCAGAGACCCAACCTTTAAATGGTAGTTTTCTTGTTGCAATAACTTAAATAACTACTAATTACTAATAGCAATTAGAAGTTATTTAAGTCATTGTAGGTATGGGTGCCTAAATAATTATGTGCGGTAGTTTATCTTATACCGCCCTCCCATTTCTTCCATCGGACGTCCAGACTCACGGCTGGCTACTATACATACTTACCCGGCCACTTATTCGAACAAAGCGTTTTTTTTCCCCTCGTTTCACCCTAGATGCTGGCCAAGAGAAAACATATGCGCTAACATAAAAAAATAAAAAAAATAAAACAGTTTTATTAATTCTTCGGCGAACACAGAGGGCAATGGTTCTGCTGGCAGCATTGCATTGCTGTGCCACTTACGCTTAAATGGAACCCTAATTTTAGTGATATTGTATGAGCAATACTTAAGGTTGTTTCTGTATTTATTAAACTCCCTCCAAAATATCAATTATTTGATTTATTTAGTAGTTGACGCTTGCCAGCGCTAAGTCACTTTGGTTTGGTTGTATTGGATAACCAAAATGCACAAGTTACTAATGTTATTTTATTTGGTCCATCAGTCTTCGGCTGTTCTTTATTCATTAAATCGTAAGTATGTTTTACTAATCATTTTAGCAACAAACGCTGATCTTTAGCAGGGTTTCTGAAACTGAATCCGAGCGGTTCGACACTTTCTAATGGAGAGCGTGGAATTGAACTTGAACCCCGGGTCCAACCATCGAGCTTATCAAAAAAATATATATGTACGAAATAGGTATCATTATGCAAGCACTGGAGAGGGCTATGCTGGGTATTTCTTTGCGTGATCGCAACAGAAATAAGGGCATCCGCAGTAGAATCAAAGTAACCCAATATAGCCCACCGAATCGCTAAACTTAAGTGGCAATGGGTGCATGTAGAACCTGAAGCCGTTAGGGCGGAAAGGTTGTAAAGCGGCGACCACGTACCGTGCGGCACAGCGTGGGCAGCCCCCCCCTCCCCCTCCTCAACGTGGACTGATGACCTGGTAAAGGTCGCGGGAGTCCGACTCTTTGGGCCTATGTCCAGCAGTGAACGTTTTACGACTGATGTGATGATGAGGTATCATAAATCATTTGGTATTATTTCTTCACCTCAGCGCCTCGAACATGGCGGTTTTGCTGCTTGAAACCAGTGAGCAAAATGCAATTTTGCTGCGAGCGTGAATAAAACTTTTTTTCATATCATAGGTTAGTCGCAGTTCATCTTTTCATAGTGCGGGGTGTAATACAAACTTGGAACATTTAAACTTCGTTCTTTCTGTCACTATTCCTTTGCGTTATATGTTCTCGCCGCTGAGGTGAAAAGTTGTATGTATCACACGAGAGCAAAGATATTTGCATCTCTTGTCTTTGAGTCCCTCGCTACGCTCGAGATTCTAATTTTCATAGAACCTTTCGCTTGCTCGGAACTCAACATCAACACTCGCAGCAAAAATCTACATTGCTCTCTTGTTGAACAAATAACTATTTTGGTAGGGGAAAACATCGTGAGGAAATTGTTTTAATCAGAAAAGGGGCTAGCTTTCCCTCGGGATCTGAAGGTCAGATGAAAAATTTACTAAATGGGTAGGGAAAATTCCTTAACAGTACATTGTATTCCTTACATTATGTTATGACAATGCCAATGCCGGTGCATTTTTCTTCCCAATAAATATTCAAATAAATAAAATCACCTCGTTCTTGAAAAGGTCAACATTTCGGGTCAAACTGTATATGTAATACTTAGTCATAAATAAACATAAATTTGCAAAATTGTTGTTGAAATTAACAAATATTTAACGTGGCAAATAACATAGTTTCCTACATTACTTATACAGGATGTGGCCTGTAATAGGAGCGATAAATTTAAAGGACGCTTCCTTAGAGCATCTACATCTACCTCATGTGTTCAAAAAATATATCTTTTTTCAATTGGGATAATTTTTGATCTAAAGTTATGACCTCCAAGTAATGGATCTTGGCACCCAGATATTATAGCGCGGCAGTCAATGCTGATTTTGAGGTTGCTTCAAGTTATGACCCATAATAGTTGTCGCATTTTTGGTTTAAAAGGATATTTTTGTGATTTTTTATTTTTGTGATTTTTTTATGTCGATATTTTTAGGTCGGTGAAATCATGACGATGGTTTAGATTTAAAAAAATTGAAAATCGGACATACGACGTAGGAATAATCACCGAAAAACTGAATTTCCGTATATTTCAATGCTAAGCGAGTAACTGTCAGAAGGTTTGCGCTCAGCTCAACATTTGCAACCAGCCAACTGCATTGCATACCTTGTTAGTTTGAGACCGGACAGACGCGCTCAGCTCAACATTTGCAACCAGCCAACTGCATTGCATACCTTGTTAGTTTGAGACCGGACAGACGCGCTCAGCTCAACATTTGCAACCAGCCAACTGCATTGCATACCTTGTTAGTTTGAGACCGGACAGACGCGCTCAGCTCAACATTTGCAACCAGCCAACTGCATTGCATACCTTGTTAGTTTGAGACCGGACAGACGCGCTCAGCTCAACATTTGCAACCAGCAAACTGCATTGCATACCTTGTTAGTTTGAGACCGGACAGACGCGCTCAGCTCACCATTTGCAACCAGCAAACTGCATTGTATACCTTGTTAGTTTGATTCCCACCATCTATTGATGCTTACAAGTTTTATTTATTTCCAGTAACGGAATACTATAAGATGCCAGAACTGAACGAGATGGATGACTTCGACCGCTGCCTGGTCGCGCCGGGTGGGGTTTACTGCGTGCTAGACGCGGATCTCTATCCCGGTGATAATCCTGACCTCATGCGGACCATCCGGGTACGTTCCTCGCAAGACTAAGCTTAGTTTAAATCTTGAAAGATATTGCCTTCGTTTTGCCCTTGGTATCTGTTTCATCATCATAAATTTAAGATTTAGACTAACTTGTCCTTGGTCTTCCCCTTCCTCGCTTGCCTTCAATCTTGCATATATCTTGTTTCAGAGATAGTCAACCCACTTAATCTAGCTAAGCCCCCCCGACCCCTCAAATCAAATTCCTGGATTCTATATTAATACGGTGTATGATACGCTGTAGGTATGTTAGGCTCCTTACAAACTGAACGCAAGAATTATGGAGCCACATATATACAAAATATGAAGTTGTGCTGGTGTATATGAGAACTGTTTCTTTACAGGAATACTCGGATTATAAGAAGAAACATTACAACCACACACAAATACACAGGGCGCTGTGCATCACAAAAACTTGCAAAGATTTCATACACGAAAGAGACTTAGAAAATGAAGCGGATCTACAATCAACCCTTGAGGAATGCGTCAACGCTTCCATGTGGCGTTCTCATAAATTAACGGCTAGGTAATAAAAATTCAATTGCTCCTCACGTTTTAAACACGATACCTACTTGCTTTGAATTTGATGTTGAATATTAGTTTAACCACAAAATCACAAAGTATGCTTACACCATGCTTACACGTATCAAAAACGTAACTTTAGTCTCGATCAGTTCGAATGATCTACGTGAGCTGTAAATAGGTGGAAACGACTGAGTGCATTTTTCTCCGGTGGCCGTGTGTATTTAGTAGTTATTAAATAATACTTCTAATTCTATTACCGAATAATACAGATTGAATCTTACATACACATACGACAAACTGTCAGCCCGGACTTCATATTAAACTGTGCCTAACCTTACAGATTGTCAAACATATCAACGTGCAAAAAGCATGGGGCCACAAGACACATCACCACAGGAGATTACATAATGGCAGCAGTTTATTTAATATTAATAATCCTCAACACGTTGGGAACATTGCACGATTTCTTGAAGGGCGACACTCCAGGTTGGTATAACATACCTGTTTTCCAGCTTCACTACGAAATCCCACGTATCTTAGATATACCTCGTATGATCATAAGTTTTGAGACGAATTTTGTTTTAAATAAATCAATTACAGAAAATATTCCTGTCAAGGTTATGATTTTCTTTGAATCACTGCACTGCTGATAAAAGTAAATAGAGTTTATTTAAATTGGCTTTCAATATTTTTGATTTATGCCTTTAAATGCGGTGGCTCTCTTAAGTGCCGGCACGAAACGAAAAACGCCTTTTTCACTGACAAGTTAATGTCTATGGTAGAAAGAAAGTTAACGCAGCGGAACGACAAATTGTACACCAAAGTGTCGATAGATGTTCCAACTACTGCACAGAACGTACTGCAACCTTATCACCCTGCGAGGTTCACGATACGGTCGATTATTACGTACGAGGTAGCCTTTTCCTTCAATTTTTAATACTAGATGCTCAAACTATGCCTTAAAATTATCCATTTACCAGATAGACTATTGGAATCACTTTTTAAAGTTTATTTGATACGTTTATTTGTCAAAATAATTGGTTTTTTGACAAAGTTTTGGAGAACACCGTAACAAAATTAAATTTCATACGAAAACTGCTGCTGCTGCTGCTGTATGTCTTTTACCAGTCAATAGAAGTAACTTTCTTCGAGCCCGGCTCTAAATACTCCTGATTAGTCTTTTTGGGCAAAATTACCTTTTATGACCACACAATTTAGAGCTAAAAACCTGCCATAAATATTACTCAAAAATAGTTACTCACAAATGAGCCACTGGAAGAGAAGCAAGAGATTCCCTGATGAAATTTTTAGTGTCTCGCGGGGTCATTATCTAGGTGTAGCCGACGCAATAAATGGCATCTAACATAAAATATTGGAATGCAGTTTAAATAATACCTATATATGTTTATTAATGAAACTATTTTCAAGTAAAATTAACAAAATATTTACAGGTATATATAAAAAAACGAGTATTTAGCCGTCTCAAAACTTATGATCACACGAGGTAGAAAGAAACATTGGAAAGGAATTAATGTCAAAATGAGATAAACGACCTAGTGTTTGAACTAATACTTGACGCTTTCAATTTTAATTCATAACAATATATAGGTACAATAATAATAATATACAAGTAGACTAATGTATAGTCAAAGAGTCAAGTTATACATAGAAACATTCACAAAAAACTATACTCGGCCGTTCTCAGACAGGTGCAGTTTGCGCCAGTATTTATTAAATTCGTCGCAGTAGTCCTTGGCTACTAACGAGGTAATCTCGTTTTTTGATCTTAAAAGTCTCTCCCTGAAGGCAGCAGACCTGGCTCTGAGGATGGCGATGAATATAGAGGTGTTAACAATTAGGTATATCATCCGGGAGTGTCAACCAATAGGACGTTTAGGTACCTTAATAGTCAAAAGAGTCATTACCCGATTTAAGTCTTTCTTGACATGTTTTCTCAGTAACATGACTGAGAACATTCTTTTTTATTTAATGGCCATGTAAATCTGCATGCATGTAAATCTCAAATTTGAATAAATACCACGACGTCACCTTGTCACTGTTCGCAGGTAGAGTTCAAATAAAGGATATGATAACCTTTTTTGTACAATGGCGGTGACAAAATAGCTTAAGTCCTGCCTGATGGTGAGCCGTCACCGAAGCCTATATACGCCCTTGGCTCTAGAAGGTTCACAAAGCGCTGCCAACCCATTATTGCCTTGAGGATTCGTTGTGTTGACAGCTAGATAGATATGCCCTCACTCTCAACACAGCGCATCCTCGGGAACTCTGGCCACCTTACTCACCACTAGGAACACAACACCACATACATAAAGAGCAAGTAGAGGTGTTAGTATGGCTGCGGTCTTCTGTAAGGAGGAGGTACTTCCCCAGTTGGGCAGTTCCGAATATGAGCGAGATATGATACATACGAATTATTTCAGGGAACCCGTACTTGTTGGCATTCTCGTTGAGCAGAAACTGGCGCAAACTAACCGCTCCCAGCAGCGTGGGACCTGACCATAGGCTGCGGAGACTTAGAGCCTTCAATGGACTAAGGTAAGCGATGAAGGGATTGAAAGGTCAACCAGCAGTACCTACACAACTGGGCTCCAGTATACTCCTTAAATTTTTGGCACAGGAGAGACCTTTTTTAGTGTTCCATTTCAAAATGGTCGAACGGTGTCTTTTATAATGAGCCGCTTAAGTTTCACTTTGCACTGCCCACAGAACTTTGACGATATTTGGCGTATACACGACCCACACTGCGCTAGCGATGGCTTGTTCTTTCCTGAAAAACCCCATCTACTTCGAGAAGGTAAGAATAAAACAATAACATCTACTTTACAATATCAAAAATTTTAGAAAAATTAATGAAAGTGCGACTGCAAAGGCATCTCAATCTACACCACGTTCTCAATAACAGACAATTCGGATACCGGAATTCTGTCGGTACAAGCGAAGCCGTAGACACATTAATCAATGATGCAGTGAATGAAATAGGCAATAAAAAAAAGGTCGCGGGTCTTTTCCTCGATCTCAGTTCGGCGTTCGACACCGTAGATCATAGTATACTCTTACACAAACTCGAGCACTACGGCATCAGAGGCAGAGTACTAAAGTTTTTCGAGTCGTATCTATCAAATAGGAAACAGTTTGTCGAGCTCAAAGCAATTGAAAATGGAGCAGAAAAGGTTTTCAAATCTAAGTTGACAAACATAAGGCGTGGCGTGCCCCAGGGATCCATCTTGGGTCCACTCTTTTTTATACTTTTTTTGAACGACCTTATGTCTTACATGAATAAAATAGTGCCCCACGCAAAGACCGTGGTTTTTGCTGATGACACAAATGCAGTAATCGCTGCCGAAAACATGATGCTTCTCAATGAAACAGTGAACGCGGCCTTATTAGCCTTTAGTAAATGGTTTGAAGTTAACAACTTAAGTCTAAACACTAATAAAACGAATGTAATGTTATTATCAGCCACTTCAAACAGGTATGATGCCTTAGATGTCAATTTAAACGGAGTCCGTATCATTCAAACCAACGTAATTAAATTTCTGGGCATTCACATAGACTCTCAACTCAACTGGAAGCATGAAATACAAGAACTAAGTACCTCAATCAGCTCAGCCTGTTACGCTCTCCGCAGTCTACGAGATGAAGTCCAAACAAAACACCTAGTGATGGTTTATTATGCTTTAATTGAAGCAAAGCTGCGATATAGCATAAAACTTTGGGGAAATGGTTATAAATACAATGTTGAAGCCGCTTTTAGATTGCAAAAACGGGCTATTAGAACTATAGTACGCGTTCCGCAAAGAGAATCCTGCAGAGATCACTTCAAGAGATTGAAAATTTTGACTGTGCCATGTCTTTATATCCTAGTTCTGCTCACAGACTTCATCAAGCATTTACACTCCTATGAAAGCCAGAGCGAGAAGGACGCCAGATTCTTAACTAGAAGAAAAGATATACCGAACAGGACAGTACCAAAACTGAATATTATAAAACATGCTACTCGTTATCAAGCTGTGTCGCTATTTAACAGGCTACCAATTCAGTTCAAAACAATTGATAACAGACATACTTTCAACGCAAGATTGAAGGAGTTTCTACTCGAAAAATGTTATTACTCGGTGACTGATTTTATGAAGGATAGTTAGAAGTGAATATGCTCTCTTTATTTGTGTTTATCTGCTTACGTATGAATGAAATTTAATGTTTTTCTATTATTATTATTTATATTTTAATGTAATTATGGTTATTATTTATACTCATCCGAATTTCATTATGTATTAAGTTGGCACCTTGACATTGTACTTACTGTGTATAGTATTAACTTGAATAGTGTATCAATTATCATATATTCTTAGGTTTAAGGCATGACATTCAAACACAATGTAATTTGTTAATGAATATATATAACTAACTAACTAACTAACAGCCCGTCACCGGTAAAAATAGATTTTTATGCTGCTTAAATTAAAGTAATAATTCCTTCCCAGGCATACGATGACCCGATAAAAATCATGCTGGTCAACGGCGTTATCTCGATTTACGCCTTCTTCGTGATGTCTGGCTTTCTGGTAGCATTCAACCTGGAACTGCTTGCGGAGAAGACCAAGATCACCCTGTGGGATTGGCCGAGAAGTATGGTGTTGCGTTGGTTGAGGTGAGTGAATGTAGAACTTTTGTATATTCCTTTTTAGGTCAGGAATCTCAGCTATACCTACAGATGGTGGAGATTTTCCTTTTTCTATTTAATTAATGTACAAGAAACATGATGCACGCCTGCAACGTATGACACTTTTGATCATTTAGAGATATAGTACGATTCACAAGAGCTGGCGCGGAATGTCTACGAAATTAATGACAGTTTCATACATTTTCCGCGCCAGCTCTTGTGAATCGACCTATACAATGTAGACCCATCGCACGGTTAGGTTAGCTAGTTACTGTTCCGTATAGAGACGTGGTTGAAATACCTAATTAATACGATTATTTACTAGGGTATAAATACATACTAAGTTTTTTAAATATGGAGCCTTTTTTTTAATAATAATAATACTTTATTTCAGGCTTAGCCCATATCATATCACACAAAGACAGAACATAAAAAATTTTTTAAAGAGACAATTTAAATAATACTTAATTAACAACATTAAATCAAAGTCACTACAATTTAATTTTAATTCATATGTTAACTTACTCGTATATTTATTCGGCTCTTATAATTTAACTCGACGGGTGATTTTGTAGTCTTCGCGTATGCGCAAGGTTGATCTTCATGTATTGTTCCCAAATTAAAAGATCTTTCTTCGCGATTCCCCAAGGGTTCTAAACAATTATAATGTACGCATGTAACTTTGGTTAACCAACGTATCTCTCTTGTCAGATTGACCCCAGTCCTAGCGCTCGTGCTGTTCTCAGTGATGACCCTGAACCGTCACCTAGCGGATGGCCCACAGTGGGACCTGCTAGTCACCGGCGAGGCCGAAGCCTGCCAGAAGTACTGGTGGGCCCATCTGCTCTACATCAACAACTACATCTATGATAACTCGCATTGCCTACCACAGACGTGGTAAGTTATATCGATCAAAGGCATTAGCTCAGTCATGTGTATAACTAAAACCACGAGAGCGTGCTATGTGGCCAGATATCGCGATAATGTACTGATCCTCGAACTCGCGAACTTGGATGTTCACCATCCTGCGCCATTCTGACCGCTGTGATGCCAAACACTCCCATTGAGGTTAAATAACAGAGGACCAAGCATAGTCCCCTGAAGAACTCCTATATTCTTTTAATGGTCATTGCTTTACATCGTGGATGTGCAAGTACCTTTCGGCGGACACGTTTTTCGCGCTGTGACTGCTGGTTCCCTTGTTTAAGAACAGGAGATCCTAACATAGCCCCCCGAGGAACTCCACCGTTCATATAAGGATCAACATGATGTTGTGGTGGTTGTGCAGGTACCTGGCGGCAGACACGCAGCTGTTCGCGCTGGGGCTGCTGGTGTGCGTGGTGTGCCGGCGCGCGCGCACGCAGGCGGCCGCGCTGGCCGTGCTTGCCGCCGCCTCGCTCGCCATGCCCGCCGCGCACACCTACTACCAGGATTTGGATGCAGTGGTGTACCAGTCCCCTGAGTCAGTTGCGCTAAGCATTTTTAATATCTGATAAGTATGCCACAATAAACAGACGTTTATATACACTTAGTTAAATTATTGTCAGTCGAAAGTCAACAGCAGACATTACAACAGATATCGAAGTGTCCTCCGAGATCTTTAACGAGTTTGTCCTCCATAGTGTTTCTCCAAAAGTTTGTCTTCTAAAACTACTATTAGACATTTCTACTTCTATGAATACTTTTTACTAACTCGTCGTCCCATCAGCAACGCCGAGCAGCGCCAACTTCAATAAACCACGGTTCTTCGTAAATCTTCCAGCTTTGTAAGGATTTGATGCCAAAAGTGAAGAAAATTTTCAACATTTGGGCGCCCAATAGCTCTAACTAAAACCTAATCTAAAACCTGTCTCAGCGAAATTTCTGCATTAAGCCAGAGGCGGACTTAATGCCTTTTGTATTAATATGTGTAATAAAGTTTAAATAAATAAATAATAAATAAATTAACCACTGAGAAATGAGATAGTCTTACAGTTGTGTCACGAATTTTAATTTGGGACCCCCTAATTAAGGTTGATATGGTCTTATATAAATTCAAAGAAAATTAATGCGAAACGGGTCACAAACGTACTATGTAGCGTAACTACGGTCACCACCAGCAATATCAGCCAAAGGACGTCCACTGGACACAGGCCTTCCCCAAATTCACGGGGGGTGTATGCCTTAATCGCCACGCTTGGTATGCGGCTTGGCAAACGCAGTATCTCCACCGCACTCCAGGGATGCTGCTGCCCATTCCAAGGTGGTCTTGGTCGTAGTTTTAAGACATACCCGGGTCCCAACATGTTAACTTGAACTTTATTTCTAGGTTGTACCGCTCCCTGTACAAGACCTACGACACATTCCGCATCATGTACGTGCGCGCGCACACTAACATGTTCACGTACGTGCTCGGACTCGCCGGAGGGCTGCTGGCGTTCCGCTGGTTCAAGGATGAGAAGACCGTCTCTGAAAAATTCCGGGTTGGTCTTTTTTCACCAAGATGGCATCAATTAAGTTAACAGACTGCCGGATGGTACAGTCACCGTATCGTAGACTGTCTGACCTTTTTAATCCCCGACGCAAAGAGAGGTTTAACGTGTGTCTCTGCGTATCTGTCTGTGGTATCGTAGCTCCCAAACGGATGAACCGATTTTCGTTTAGTTTTTTTTTTGTCATAGTTAATTCTATCTCAAGTGTTCTTAGGCATGTTTCATGAAAATCTGTTCTGCCGTTTTTGAGACATTGAAGTTTGAAATGAAAATGTCGGGGGGTTTGTCAACTTTTCTAAATTGTAGTTATTTATACCAAGGTGGTCGCAATCAAACTCACGCCGCCTGATGGTTAGCACTATATTCTATGGACATCTGCAACTCCAGACCTCCAGAGGAGTCACACTCGTGAGACCCTTTCTTGACTTGAGGATTCTTGTGTTAACAGCTAGAGCCAAATGCAGGGCTCTGCCAAGTCTCAACACAGCGCAACTCGGAGCTGTGGCGAACTTACTCACCACCAGGAATAACAACTCACACCTACAGCGCCAGTACCTGTTTAGACCTGGGAACAGTCTACTTTCCTTAAACAAGAAAGAATGAACTGTAGCCCTCTGCTGGTTTTGCACGCGTGAATGTAATTCTCTCATAGCTCCAAGCTTTCCTCACAATACTGTTCTTCACTATAATCAATAACCTCATCGGATTCCAGAAATATCGCTGGGTGATATGGCTTACGGTTCCGATTGCCACATTCAACGTGTTCTCTGGTGCTTTCTTCTACATCGACGGCTACGAGCCATCGACTACAGTGAGGGTGCTGTATGCAACGCTACGCAAGCCAATCTTCCAAGTGTGCACGTTGATTTTCATCATGGGATCCATTTTTAAGGCTGAAGGTACGTAGGCATGTTAAGATGATTTGGACATGTAGAGAGGATGGGTGAAAGAAGATTTCTAAACGAGTGTATGAAGGAAGAGTGGATGGAAAAGTTGGAAGGGGAAGACCTCGGCGAACGTACCTACTCAGACCAAATCAGAGACATTCTGCAGAAAGATCGGGTCAAGAATACCCTAAATCGGCGCGCAAGCATGAAGAATGTTATCAGAGTTCATGAAGCGAAAGTTATATGTGAGGATCGTAGCTATGGAAATCCGTGATCTCTGCCTAGCCCTCTGGGAAACAGGGGTGATTATATGTATGTAAGGTACGTAAGTACTAATTAGAGATAATCGCATAAGGTCTCTCTCTGTTTTCCATCTACGAGAGGAGGCCTGTGCCCTGCAGTTGGACGTACGTAGGCCGATGATAGTTATGTGCATTAAGTCCCCATTCAACTCATCCAATTCCCCATTTCAAATTCGTCCTCATTGTCAGTCATCCTCATTCCAAACCCCGTCTCCATTTTTCAGCCCCATATAGACCACATTCCCGCCTCTTCCTTAGGTATATCTAATAGTGCACATTTAAGATTATCCACCCATATTTATCAAGTTGGAAACGTAGACTAAATAATCGAATACCCTCTCTCTGTGTAAGCTATTGTAGCATTACCCAGAGATCACACGAGTACACCTGATCATTGTAGAAATTTGTAAGACGTGTGTGTCCAGTTCTTTATCTAATATAATGACCCTTTCCCCAGGCATTATCCGCGGCATTCTAGAATGGCGTGGCTTCACATGGACGGCTCGAGTGTCTTACAGCGGGTTCCTGCTGCACACGATAGTCCAACGCGGGCTGATTGGATCACAGAAGCTGCCGACATACATGTCCGATTACTATCTGGTATGTAAGGGCCAAATCTGTAGCATGTTAGAGGACTTTACATAGACCGCTCGAGTGCCGTACAGCGTCTTTCTGCTGCACACCATTTGGTTGGATCACAGAAGCTGCCGACATACATGTCCGACTACTATCTGGTAAATACTAACCAAATCCGTAGCATTATGCTAGTGGAGCTCACAAGGATGGCTCGAGTGTCGTACAACGTCTCTCTTCTGCACGCTATCTGGTCGGATCACAGAAGCTGCCGACATACATGTCAGACTGCTATCTGGTATGTAAGGACCAAATCCGTAGCATGCTAGTGGACTTCACCAGGTCGGCTCGAGTGTCGTATAGCGTCTTTCTTGTCTACGGTCTCCCCCGCCTGTCGTGAAAGACGACTAAAAAGGATCACTGTATTGGGGTTACGGGTGCTCCATGTGGCGGGGGCCGCCGCACTTGCCTATCGTGACGTAGTGGTGAAGTAGCAAGGCGAGCGCGAGGAAGGGGGGGCTGTGCGTTCATTATGAGATCCTGGAGTCCTCCGCATGAGAGCGCTGTGCCTTCCTTAAGTTTTACCTATTAATAACCTCTTTCTGTGAACAGATAATGATCCTGGGAGGAACTACCTTCGTCACCACAACAGCCGCTGCCGTCCTGTATATGACAGTGGAGTCCCCAATCGCGATGCTCATCAAGACTGCCCTCCTCCCGAAGAGAGAGCAACCGCCGGTTAAGGAAAACACTAAAGTGTAGTTCTTATCAGTCACCACTACAAACATATCGCTGGCTGACAGCAATGACAACCGAGTCACTATAACATCTGTCATTATTTTTAGAAACATCGTATTTCAGTACTAAAACTATGCTGAGATACGAGTACAAGTTTTTAATTAATGGACGATTATCCGGTTTTCTTCAGTCGGTCGGTAGTTGATTGTATATTTTAGGGCCAAATTTGATCTTCAACCGACATTTAACATGTTTTTCTCAAACATGCAATGAAATATTGATGTTATGTTCCTTATAATAGGCTGCGAATTATGACGTTTCAGGTGCGGCTAGGACAAGAGGTCGTTAATGGAATTTTATACAAATCTTGCAGGCCTAGGCCGGCAAAGTCCTCTTTTTTAATTTCCATTCCACATAAATTGTGGCACAGGCACCATGACATTCTGCCACTAAAAAATAAAACATTGATTTTTTTGTTGTTTATTTCATTGCATGTTTGAGAAAAGCAGTATACATACCTCGGCGGGAAATATGGGGTTGCCCGCCTTAGACCTATTCGACCTCGCTCGCTCGGCCGTCTATATATGTCTTCGGCCGGCAACCCCTTTCGTCCCGGCCTCTGTAGTAATGTACTAATATAGCACGAAATAAAACAACAAGCATAAGTAACATAATCTTTCATTTAATTGTATTCATCTAAGTCTAATATTTGTTTGCGGCAGGTAACCAACATCACTCGGCAGCACTTAGTACTTGTTACACTCAATTAGTATCAATATTTAGTATAATACACTTAGGTCAACATTTCAAGCGAACGCAACAGAAAATAAAGTGAAAAATACATATATCTGACTGTACAATTTACCACAGATAATCAAGATAGACGCCAAACGCAACGATTTTTAAGTTAGTAGTGACAACTTTTGTATTTTGTTCGTAATTTGAGCTCTATGCTAATGACTTTAGGACTTAAATTCGATAGCATCTCAACATGTTCAGTGCGATACACGTATATTTCTGTGTCTATCTTGAACCGTCTGCCTAGTCTATGTGAAGAAATGCTTGACGTTAAAAAGTAAAAAAGTAAAAGTAGTTTATTCTTCAAATTAGGCATATTACATGCACCTATGAACATCAATAAACAGTTGCATCCTGAAGGATGTCCGGGGTCCGCTAACTAATCCCAAGAATTGGCGTAACCACTAGTTTTACGGGAGCGACCGCCATCTGACCTTCCAACCCAAGAGGGAAACCAGACCTTATTGGGATTAAGCTTGTCAAGTGAGTGGGCAACTTGACCGTTATAGAAGTTCTCAAGCCGCCCGGAGGCCTCTAACTTGGCTTAACGACTGCTGTCATAGACAGCAACCGGGATCAACGGCTTAGCGTGCCTTCCAAAGCACGGGAGCGCTCAGTTAGTAACCACTCAAAGCGGTCACCCATCCAAGGACTGACCTCGGCCGACATTGCTTAACCTCGCATACCGCACGCGGTACGCGGGCGCCGCTGGGCCACGATAAATGCTTGATGTTACTCCTGCCCTGTAACCTAGTAACGCATTCCGCGTTGTAGCAAAATATGTTACCGCGACACTGCGTCATTCGATCACATCTTAAGTACAAAATCCATCTGTGACAGTATCATTTTAATATAACCTACCCTAAATAATAATTTCAATACAGGCCTTTTAACATTTTCAATACAGGCATTTTTATGTCGGCCTGTTTAGCCTAGTTGGTAGGGATACTGCCTCCGAAGCTAGAGGTCCCGGGTTCGAATCCCGATAAGGGCATTTGTTTCTGTGGTGAGCAGAGACATTTGATCCTGAGACTTGGATGTTTTCTATGTATTATTTAAGTATATATCTATTAAATATATCTTCGTCTAGTACCCATAACACAAGCCTTATTGAGCTTACTATGGGCTAGTTCGCGTTCTGTAAAAAATTGTCCCCCTATTTTTTTTTAACAGACTTCAATAGAAGGAAGGATGTTCTCAGTTCGTCTACATGTTTGCTTGTTTTTTTTTATGTATATACGTTCCCCGATAACTCTTGACCACGTCGGCCGATTTTGATAATTCTTTATTTGTTTCATAGCAGAACTTGGGGGCAAGTTGGTCCCATATAAATTTGGTGAAAGTCTGATGATGGGATCTAGGAGGAATCGAGGGAACTCGCATTTGATAGGCCACGCATTACGTATTTTCTGCAGGCAACCAAGCATTGGCTCACAGAAACCACAAATTGTGGCATAGCAAAGTACAAAATTGGAGTCTTAATGTGATTTTATTATAGTAACCTTTTCAGCGCCTCAAATACAAACGCTGTCACACGCCATGACATGGGAATGTCCAACGCGAAGTTGAACCCTATAGAAATGCAAGTAGGTTGATATCGCATTGGGACGCCACGACGGATATATGCGTCGTTGGCGTCGAACCGATAGTGCGCATATATAAGTATACGTCTTTAGCGTCGAAAAGGTTAAGATCTAGGTGTAGATTATACTACTCGCTTGTAAAGGCAAGATTTAAGGCTAGTAAAAGACAATTTCATTACACACATGTAAGCATTTCTCCTCATAAACTTACTATTAAAAGTGATATACCCTCTGTAATCATTCGGCAGACATTTATCGCCATGTCAAGAGGTCATTGCACTGATTACTCTAATTAAATAACAACTTTGGGTTAGATTGCGAAACTAAAAATAAAAAAAATTCTAAAATAACAACGCCGCCCGGCCGCACCGCTTACGACTTCTTCCTGCAACAGAAACAAGAATGGTTTGTAAAAAAGTTTGTCAAAAAAAGTGATACAAGCTTTTTATAGCCGACTGTACCCTTTTTTAGGGTTCCGTACCCAAAGGGTAAAAAGTAAAAAAAAGGGAAAAACTTCTTTATTCTTCAATTTAGGCATGCTCCTATGAATGTCAATAAACTACCACCGGTTCGGAAATGTGTCAAAAATTCTTTGAGTGCATGCATTTCTTTTGTTTTTAACCGACTTCAAAAAAAGGAGGAGGTTCTCAATTCGTCGGAATATTTTTTTTTTTTATATATATTTTTATGTATGTTCACCGATTACTCGGAGACTAGACTGGACCGATTTCAAAAATACTTTTTTTGTTTGAAAGGGTGTGTTTTCTAGTTGGTCCCATTGTCACCCAGTCTGGATCTAATGACGGGATCTTGGAAAAATAGAGGGAACTCCTCAAATTATATACCAAGAGGATGGGGTAAGTAAGGCTACATCGAAGGAACTCCTCAAATTATATAGCAGGAGGATGGGGTCTGGCAAAGTTAGGAGTCGGTGTTTTTTTGTTAAAAATTTACTTGTTAGTCCAATGGCTGACTGGTAAAGAATGCCTTATGGCACTATCTGTACTTTTTTTTGTATTGTACAATAAAGTTTAACTAAATAAAACAAAAAATCCTACATTTGGTGGATTCAAGCTAGTAACAGTGTTGATTGGTCAATTCACTTGCCTTTTGTGAAGCAAGAAGTGAATCCAAAAATAACAACAGTACTTTTTTTTTCAAACCTTAGTCATGCAATTTAATTGACGACCATTGAGAGGCCATTTAAGTTGAAGGGCTCGGAAATTTCGACTAACGGCAAAAAGATTGAAATGCTGTTTTCTACTCCCACGACTCCTGTTCCATCTGTCATTTACACCAAAAGTTGCAAGCCCTATCTTGTTCGATATATTGTATGGTGATCTAAAACTAGTCCAACATCGTCTTAATTCTTTGCTATTCCGCAAAAAAAACGTGCATTAACCGACGCAGATACATAGCATTAATCGTCTTAATTGTTTCCACGATCGTTCCACCGCGTCTCAGGATTATCACGTCATGTTTCTCTAATGTCTTCTGTTCCACGATTGTCTCCAACCGTGTGATGTTCCACTAGTACTAATGGCTAAATATGTTCCACTAGTACATTTGTCTAAATATGTTCCACTATTGTCCCCAACCATGTGATGTTCCACTAGTACTAATGTCTAAATCTGTTCCACTATTGTCCCCAACCGTGTGATGCTCCACGAGTACTAAACTACTAATGTCTAAATCTGTTCCACGATTGTCCCCGATGGTGTTCTTCCACTAGTACTCACTGGTCGCCGTTATCGGTGTCAGAGACTCGAAACCTGCCGAGGAACGTCATGTTCCACTAATGTCTACTGTTCCACGATTGCCCCCGATCGTGTTGTTCCACTAGTACTCACTGGTCGTGATTGTCGGTGTCGGAGTCGTCCAGCTCGGGCTTGGTGCGCCGCTTCTCGTACACGAGGATGATGGCGCACAGCACCAGCACCTCGGCGCAGATGCCGAGGAACGGCCACAGCGCGGCGTACATGTCCTGCAATAATAAATATAGAAATAATAATAAATATTGGGGGACGAACTAACACCAATCGACCTAGTCCCACACTAAGCAAAGCTAGTACTTGTGCTAGACGACGATATACATACTGATATAGTTAAATAAATACTTAAATAGGTACCCCGAAAATCTGGAAGAAATATTCGTGCTCACCACACAAATAATACCATGACCGGGATTCGAACCCAGGACCTCCGGCTTCGTAGGCAGGATCACTACCAACTAAGCCAAAGTGGTTTTCAACCAATGAAGTATAACCACAATTAAACAAACCTATTACATACCGTTTTTGTACAACGACGGTGGCAATCTAGCTTACGACCTGCCTGATCGTAAGTGAATACCGTAGCCTATGAACCTTTGCGTCTCGAGAAGAATTACAAAAATAAAATGAAAGATAGAAAGTCTAGATGTTGCTATGTTCGTCTTAAGCATGTAAAATAGACACTGAATATACATGAACTTTGGCACAGAAAATTGTAGCTCGAAGTTCGTAACGGCCTTGGGATTTAACGTGGACGAAGTCGCGGGCAAAAGCTAGTACAGAACTCGAAATATGACTAGATCCGAAAGTGTAAATCAATTACCGTATCATTTAATTTAACAACTGTCATATCAAATGGCAAAATACCACCAGTTTACATTCTGAAATTTGACACCGACTAATATTAAAAGTTGCACATTAACAGACATGAACGTGTCAATTAATTAATGGCCACTTCGGGTTTCGTAGTATTCCGAGCTTGCTCGATGTAAAACATTATTTACTACATCTGCTTGTAGGTAGAAAACAGTGTCATACGTGCTCATGAATGACAGGCTGTAAAATAATGTGTTGTCCGTGTTTGTGCAAAATTAGTGTCGCCTTTGTGTACTACATTTCTTTTTCTCATTTTCTCGAAAGTTAGCTGGAATAGATTCCTTATAGGGATAAGTTCGCCTTTGTACTTTTACATTTTGTTATTTTGTTTCGATTGTTATTGTTTTTTTTTGTGCAATAAAGTGTTATACATACATACATACATAATGCGCAATTATTATCTTAAGTTCCCTTATTGTTTCGCATGTGACACGATCGTCTCGCATGTTCCACAAGTGTCCCGCATTATCCACGAGTGTCCCACACGTCCTCCTTGACGACGATTGTCTCTAGCTCGCTTCACATGTTTCACTATTGGCTCATGATATATTTCACGATAGTTCTCATCTAAAGGAATGTAATGAATGCCCATTAATCCGCAAGCAGGCAACTCAGTAGACCATATAAGATTTCAAGCTAACATGGTCTTTAACTTTAAAACTAGTGGCTCTGTGATCTGTAGACATCGCAAAAAAAATCTCTTATTTTTCAAATTTCTAAAAAGATTCAATATAATTATCGAATCTGCTCACAAAATTTCACGAGTCGGTTAAGAAATTCGTCCTGGAGAGGAGAATATCCGGACAGACATACGAAAGAATTTTTGTCGAAAGCTGAAACGGAAACGCTTCGCTCGCTCGGTCAATTACTGGTCAGAATGGGGTATTTACCATGTATATTATATTTACTGAGTTCCCGATATTTCGGCGCTGTTGCAAGCAGCATTACCAAGGATTGACGGACGTGCTGCGAGTTAAAATTGGTGCTTTGAACAGTGCCGAAATTTTAGTAGACCATGTTTCATGATTGTCTCAAATTCCACTATCATCCCGCATGTCCCACTATTGTCCCCATGTTCCACGATTGTCCCGCATGTTCCACGATTATCCTGCATGTTCCACAAGCGCCCCCATGTTCCACTAGTGTCCGTGTTCCACGACCTACCTTAACGCGCAGCACAGTCATGGCGTTGGGGTGCGGCGTGAGCTGCAGGCTCTCCGCCACGACGGGCAGGCAGGCGTACGCGCCGGCGTCCTCCCGCACGGCCGCCTCGATCACAAGCTGACCGTTCTCCACTCCGGACTCGCTTGTCTCCAACTTGATACGGTCAGTGTTTTCCAACTGAAAAGAGTTTTTATTTTGATAATAATAGTTTTTATTTTTATTTTGGGAGCAGCATGTGTGGTTCCGCACCAATGTCTTGGCGCCGCAGTGACATGACGTTTCGGCTTCCACGGCTTGTCTCGTACAAGAAGTGCCGGCCACACATCGCGACATGCCAGTCTTAATGACATTTCGCGCCGAGCCCTCGTCACTGCTGGAGTACCAGCGGTTTTAGAACCATCAGGTCTAGCTAGAGATGACGACAAAAGACCTGATGGGATGACACTCGTTCCCTGGAAGTTGGGACGACCCCTAATATAGGATGCCACATGTGTGGATACCCTTGCATCGTCCCATCTTTCAGGGACTTCAATTAGGGCTGGGGCTGCTGCTAACACAGCGGAAAACCTCAAGCGGCGCAAATATGCAGTCATTGATACTGGCTGCATGTTTGAGCCGTTTGGGGTTGAAACGCTTGGGCCGTGGGGGCCCGGAGCACATAATTTTTTCAGCGAGCTCGCAAAGCGGCTCGTGGAGGCAACTGGTGACCAGAGCGCTGGCGCCTATCTCGCCCAACGGGTCTCCATTGCCATCCAGCGTGGCAATGCCGCCAGCCTTCTGGGCACCTTGCCACACGGAACAGACCTGGGGCCGATTTTTATTTGTAATTATTTAGTTTCGTTTTATTTAGTGGCTCAGTGAGCTGTAGACCTCGCAAAAAAAATCTTTTTTCCAAATCGAACCTGCTCACAAAATTTCACGAGAATCGCTTGAGAAATGCGACCTGTAGAGCAGAACATCCGGACAGACAGAAACGAAAGATTTTTTGTCGAAAGCTGAAGCGGAGACGCTTCGCTCGCTCGGTCAATTAAATTGACTGCCGTCCAGAATGGTTTGAAAGAATCTTAACACATTCGCTGCCAGGCCACGCCCCCTAGGAACAAAATTGTACGAACGAGAACCCGTATATGCGTTGGCGGCAGTGAATGCCTTAAGTTTTAACTTAAAGGTCAATCTAGTCTTCTACTTTAATCTTCAAGTAGCAAAATTTTGACATCGGCTTCCCAAGGGTTAATAGATATAAATACGTAAATACATAGAACACATCCAACACAAGCCGTACTACTGGGTGTAATATGGGACCAGTTTCATTTGCTACAAAAAATATCCCTATGATAATTATTTATTGAGAAATAATAAAATAATAAATAATTTTCTAGGCACGCTCCTGGCTGGAGTTGAATTACGAGAAATCTTCTATTTATAATTTAGATTCAGTTTAGATTTTAATTTTAGATTTTAACTTTAGTTTTTATTTATAGATATATTTAAGCACTATTGGCTATGAGCACGTCAGAAACGTCAAACGTCAAGCGTCCCGGGACAATGTCAAACTCAGAGCTGTCAAATAATGACACATGAATATTTTATTTCTTTCAGTAAACGAGAAAGACCCCTTACTGGAAATATTACTGAAATAAATAAGAAAATAAACAAATAAATACAAACGAAACGAATCGTAGGAAACCGTTAAGAAACCAATAGGAAACGTGAAAGTAAATTTGACAGATGTCCCCGGTAAGTACACATTTCTGCCGTGATGTGCGCTGCAATCGCCTAGTTTACCCCCACCACCTACTTCGCACATAGCCAATACTGTTTGTTGCAATAGCGGAATTTTGATAAAATATTTTGCCAGATGAAATAAATTAATTGTTTATCCATAAACCAGCACAGAGAAAAATTTAACGTGCAACTAAAATACTAACTCGTCGGCCTCTTTAGCCTAGTTGGTAGTGTCATTGCCTCCGAAGCTAGAGGTCCCGGGTTCGATTCCCGGTAAGGGCATTTGTTTCTGTGGTGAGCAGAGACATTTGTTCCTGAGACTTGGATGTTTTCTATGTATTTAAGTATATATCTATTAAATATATCGTCGTCTAGTACCCATAACACAAGCCTTATTGAGCTTACTGTGGGACTAGTTCGATTTGTGTAAAAAATGTCCCCTAATATTTATTATTTATTATTATTATTAGAGGCCTCCGGGCGGCTTGAGAACCTCTAACAGTCAAGTTGCCCACTCACTTGACAAGCCTAATCCCAATATGGTCTAGTTTCCCCCTCAGGTTGGAAGGTCAGATGGCAGTCGCTTCCGTAAAAACTAGTGCCTACGCCAATTCTTGGGAGTAGGTAGCGGACCCCAGGCATCCTTCAGGATGCAACTGTACTGGGAATAACGCTAGGAGGATGATGAGGTTAGTTTATGTACGGGGATTTTATTGCTACCCTTATTTATTTATCTATGACTCAGAATCAGATATCCAAGCTAATGGCATGCCTAAGGAGCTCATCAAGTCATCACACAAACATTTGCCATTCACCATCATCATCATATCAGCCGAAGGACGTCCACTGCTGGACACAGGCCTCCCCCAACGAGTTCCACGATGACCGGTCCTGCGCCACCCGCATCCAGCTGACACCCGCGACCCTTTCCACATTTGCCATTACCGGCATACAATTTTACTGCATAAACTTACCTTTTCACCTCTGTTTGTTTTCTCATCATACGACGCGGCATCCTTATTGTAATACCACTCAACAGGCACAGTTGGCTTCCCCATCACTCTGCAGACTAACTTCAGTTTCTGACCCTCGACTACGCTCGAATCGGTGCTGGGTAGCTTGGTGTACGGCCTCGCTTTAAGCTCCCAGTATCGCTGCTTGTCTGCGAGCTTGCATGTATAGTTGCCAGCGTCGTCTTCGCTCGTACGGTGGATGACGAGTTTGCCGTTGCTGTCTTCTAACTTGTAACGGTCTTTGAGTTCGGGGACTTTGGAGATGTCGGTGTTGTTCTTTTCCCTGTGAATTAAATAAATAAATTTAGAGGAGCATTCTTACACAAATCGACCTAGTATTTTCGGTTTGTTACCAATTCTACAGATTTCCATTACAGATTCGCTTCTCTACAGATTCCCAATTCTGCAGATTTCCAATTCTACAGATTCTGAATTCTTCAGATTCCGAATTCTTCAGATTCCCAATTCTACAGATTCTGAATTCTGCAGATTTCCACCTACCTAACTAAACAGAATTAGCAATCTGTAGAATTGGGAATCTGTAAAATTGTGAATATGTACACATGAGAATCTGTATAATTGGGAATCTGGAAACTTGAGAATCTGTAAAATTGGGAATATGTTAACACGGGAATCTGTACAGTTGGGAATTTGTAGACGTGCGCAGATGCGGTCTTTTCAACCCGGGTTGGTTACATCAATATAATATGGAAATGTGTGTGACCTAAAGAACCCTTGAAATAACGTTCACTCCATTGAGATAAATTTGATACATACTTTTTATAATAATAATTATTATTATTATTACTGTGCTCACCCTGCCCCTATTGGGTATATAGGCGTGAGTTTATGTATGCATGTATGTTGAACAGTGTATACATATTCATGACGCCGACTGTACTCCAGAGAAATATCTCAAAATCCAATAGGCATGAAATTCACGACAAATCATATAACTATTAATACGAGTACGCAATAAATCAGCGCACGACAGTTTAATTCGCGACAGTTAAATTTAAACATGCTCAGAACCTGCGTCTACGCCGCATGGCGATAACGCGGGGACGGCGAGCTATCACGTCATATCTGTAATTAAATAATAAGATTTTACAGATATGATAGCGATGCAGAGGTAATTATGACTGCTAGTAACTCCTGTTTTGTATTCACGAGAATCTAGCGTGCATGGTGTGAAACCCGATTGTTTAGAGGGTTATAACAGGTCCACTTATGAAAATACGACCTCTTTTACTTCGAAGTATAGGCTAGTGGTTTTAATTTAAAATAATTGTATAAAAAATATTTAAGTAAGGAAAACAGAACTTACTAAAAGACTAGTCGACTCCACTGGTGACCGAAGAGCTGGCAGCTTTCTCGCACAACGTATTAGCATCGCAATACAGAGGGGAAATGCTGCCAGCATCCTTGGCACCATGCCAAAGGGGCCAAATTTTTTAGATTTATTTTAATTTTATTTAGTATTCGTTTTTAGTTTTAATTTAGTTCTATTCTAGGTCTAGTTTAAGTTGTTTAATATTGTTCATAATTATAATAAAGAGTTATTATTTAAAAAAAAAAAAAAAAGTAAGGAAATAACTTTAAATGTGGAATAGTAGTAGTATGTACGGTACCCTTCATTGTCCGTGGCCCGACACGCTCTTGGTCGATTTTAATATCTTTAGAAATGCTCTATCGTTGAAGGAGTTCGTCAACCTTGAATTACCGGTAATGGATGTCAATCAATGATGAAAATTCTCAATTGTTTCATTAGTATCGAATGACCAGTGGGGCGCTTTTATCGAACCACGGATTCACGTTAATCGGGATCCATATTTTGTAAGTTGGTTACAATGGATACTTATAATATAAGCTATGTTAAAGACAGTTAATAATAATATAATGTAATGTTAAATTGACATTTCATATTTTTAAGTAGTATGAAATCTTAACTCATTTCGTTAATTTGTTAACAAGAAACCCCAAAATATGTTTTTATATTTTTATAGCTATTAGTTTTTAAAATATTCACGAAAATGTGAAGAAAGCCTACACCGTAGTAACGGAGTCACTAGTATGAAATTGTGACAGTCACAGCGCACAAAAAGAACAGCAGTTCACTTTCTTTAGTAAATTTGTCTTAGTAACAGTGCTTCTGTCTGATTTGTTACGCTGCACGCTGTGACGCCTTACTTGTCACTTACTCTGTTTTAGAATGAGGAACTTTTGAAATTGATTTATTTATGTGTAATTGGGATATTTTCGAGAATTTAAAAATGTGATTTTACTTAACTTTTTATACTCTATTTGGTTTCATCGGAAAAAAGCCTGCTTAAAAAATGAATTGTTGTCAATTTATTTATTTATTTCCGAGTTCATATAACCTGGACCTTTTTAAGGCACGAGTGAATAGGCATCTTCTGGGTGAGCTCGCTTCATCGTCGTCCTCATCTTTGCTACCTGGCTAGATGCTGGCCAAGAGCAATCCCATTGTTATAAAAAAAAATGTAATTTTTTTCTTCAATCATCAACTACTCGTTGAGACGGTTCGAATGAGTCCAAATACGACGGTATTATCTTGTTTGATTTAGGAGTTGCTATGTCCACCCCACCTTCTGATTCCATCATCAGATCAGCTCGGTGGTACTATAACATTTTACTGTCACCGTACTCACATAAGTATGCCCAATTTCAGCCCAATCAGTTAAAGATATCGGTAAAAACTTGTAAAAAAAACATCTTTCCTGCATGGCTAGTACAAGACGGCGCGCGCGCTAGCTCACGCGCGACATAGTCTATCCGTCTCTTTCTAATTCGTACACAAAGAAAGAGAAGGATAGTCTATCTCGTGCGCGAGATAGCCGTGTTGGACAGGAAGCGAGACTTTCTGTCGACGAAGACGGTAATTACCGGTTTACAGCTCGAGGTGACGTCAATACAAATAAGTTCGATTATATGAAGACACCAAGGCGATGACAGGGAAAATACTGATCTAGCAACTTACTATTTAGTATTAGGTATAGTTAGTTGCTAGATTACGTCAGAAGAAGTAAGATAACACGATATCCATCTGCTAAGCAATGATTCCTCCTTTCATGACTGAAGACAATGATTTGCTATACTGAACACTTACTATAATGCCGTTTTTCTACTCCAGCATTGTAATCTGTCAATTAAATGACTAACAGCAGTATTAAAACAACTAAACTTTATATAACAATGCAAGTCTATACCATAGACAATTCATTATATGACTGGGCGGGTATCATAATGGATTTATACATTATTATATAACTGTTATTTTTTAATTTTTAAGAGGCACGTATCAATGCCACCCACGTTTGTATATGCAACCATTTCACAATTAGGTCTTAAAATTTTCTAGTCTTTAATAACAAAGCATTCATTACAGCCACTCTCGAATTTTAGGGACCCTTATTATATAACTGTTGCATAAAATACTATTATATCATTTTAAATGAGTCGGTAACAATTTTTCGAATACTACGATAGGTCCATGATTTGACTTTTGGCTGATTTTGGAAACTTCTGTGAAGTCACACGCTGTTATGCTATTGTTGATGATCTGTAGATTCGTGGGTTTGCTATGTTTCAGGGCAAGAAAGAAATGCAGGTCTCTCACTCAACACTGGCGATCCTACTGCAAGGAACACAACATCATATATCTAGTCCTCTCTAAAGCTCGGTCTCAAAACGCACAGAGCGGGCGCAGCGCGGTGCAAGGCGGAGGCGGTTTAGCATTTTTGATCTTTCCGAAACTGTTGATTATTGCTTCATAATTAACAAATAGTCGACAACTGTCTATAAGGAAAAATGATCAAGTATAAAAATGTCGAAATGATGTTTATTGTCAAGAAAGAAAAAAATGAAATTGAAAATTGACGGGGTATAAAAATGTCGAGAAGTAGAAAAAGACGAACTGACAATGGTCCGAAACTAAAAATGTCCAGATTTGAAATTCTAATAAAAGTCCAACTATAAGTGATCTACAACGGCCCCAGGTCTAGGTAGGTTAGGTTCGTTAGGTATCTTCAGATGCCCGAAGGGCAAACTGCGCTGGAATACGAGCCCCGCGGAGCGGGACCCCTTCAATTTTGAGGCAGAGTGCAATTGGTCATTTCAATACTTCGACTAAATTCTAGTCCGACATTTTTATTCTACTTTGTCACTATAATACTTTGTCATTTTTCCATATCGTCATTTTTATAAGGCGTATTTAGACATTTTTATACCTCGTCTTTTTTCATTACCGCTCCGCTATCCCGCGCGGTTTTCAAGTGCGACGTGCCCTAAAAACCGGCGAGCCTTCGACGAAACGCTCTGCAGGATGTCCGGGGAGACGCTCTGCAAAATGAGTGTTCACCAGACGTAGATCTCGCCGCCAGGGTTCGGGATGTTGCACGTGAAGGACATGTTTCGCGGTATGTCATAGTACTGCACAGCGAAGGCGAGCCTTCGACGAAACGCTTCTAGAATGTTCGGACACTCACCAGACGTAGATCTCGCCGCCAGGGTTCGGGATGTTGCACGTGAAGGACATGTTTCGCGGTATGTCATAGTACTGCACAGCGAAGGCGAGCCTTCGACGAAACGCTTCTAGAATGTTCGGACACTCACCAGACGTAGATCTCGCCGCCAGGGTTCGGGATGTTGCACGTGAACGACATGTTTCGCGGTATGTCATAGTACTGCACCGCGAAGGCGAGCCTTCGTCGAAACGCTCTCTATAATGTTCGGACACTCACCAGACGTAGATCTCGCCGCCAGGGTTCGGGATGTTGCACGTGAACGACATGTTTCGCGGTATGTCAGTACTGCACCGCGAAGGCGAGCCTTCGTCGAAACGCTCTCTATAATGTTCGGACACTCACCAGACGTAGATCTCGCCGCCAGGGTTCGGGATGTTGCACGTGAAGGACATGTTTCGCGGTATGTCATAGTACTGCACGGCGGCGGGCAGGGAAGACGAGCCCTCGACGGGCGAGACTATGGGGGTGATCTCCGGTGCCGGGGTCGTCACAGGCACGACAGTGGTTGGGGCTTCTTCGGCTGTAACGTTCAAATATGTTAGACATGGAATTTCAACCCTTTAAGTGAGTAGATAAGCTCCATATTCGCTTCTAAGGTTACAAGTATGACCCGCGTTAGGCAGAGGTATTACAATTTAGGCACAAGTTTGACAGATACAGTCATAAGTAGGGCAGACACACAGTTTGTAGCCCTTGTTCACTTTTTGTATTCAAATTAATGTAAAAACAATGTAATATAATAACGTTATTATCAGATTCATGTGTAAGAATTAAAAAATATATAAAAAGGTACATTTCAAGTGGCACAATACGCTATGAATATGACAAAAATAGCTACTTCTAGAAAAGAATTACCATGTTCTAAACGTGCGCATAATAAAAACGCAAAAATAAGAGGTTTGTAATTTGATTCTTATGTAACTCTAGCGATATCGCAAGAACAAATTACTTTCTAACTACATATTCATAATTGTAACTAGTGAAAATGAAATATTTCCCACTAACACCTACTATTAGGGCTACTGGTGGCACTTCTAAAAGATTTTAGATTATTTACTAGTTGCGTTATTTTTTTTCTCTTTAGTTGCATCTTTGATTTCAATTCAACTGTATCTCCTACACCAATTGATCCAATTTTCAATGGCATTTTGTATTGTATGAGCCTTAGGAGGATATGGCAATTCCTCGATCGCTGTAAACATTACTATGGCTATAGCTATCATGGGATCGAATCCAGGATGCCATTCATTATGACCATTAATTGGTTTGTATTGATACAACTGCCGTAATTAGACACATATTATTATGGCTTTTACACTGCCCCGTTTACAGGGTTAAATCGTATTTTTGTACATAGTTAAGGACTTAATTATGTCTACATTTTAATTGATTCCAGTGTGTTACAAAACAAGAAGTGTGTTGCGAATATTAGTCGTACATTTTATATGTGGAACTTTCGTAACACACTGGAGTCAATGAAAATGTAGACATAATTAAGTCTTTAACTATGTACCCTTTTGCATTCAACCTTGGCGATTTATTTAATCATTTTGTATGAAAATGGTAAAGAAAATGTTTTCTTGAATTTGTGTGAAACTAAAATATGCTGCGTTGTTTTTATGAGGATACACGGCTATTTGCCTGAAGGAACGGAAATCAATAAAAACACCCTGTATAAAGATTAAGAAGTAAAATAAGTGCATAGTTATGAAGGCATAAAAAAACACGTCCATAAACCAAATTTACATTTCAGATAAAAAGACGAAAATTAATTTTCCTTTTAATAAATAGCAGTAATTGGGTCAATCAACTATTCTTTGTTGGTCGTTACCATGGTTACGTCTCCAGTCACCTTTTAAAACACAGATTTTATAGGGTCTTGTTTAGGGTTTTTTTAAAGGGGGAGGGAGATGGGGTTTATCTACCAAAAATGAGTTTAACTGACTAGCATGACACTGCGTCGTCAGAAGGGACGTCTTTCGACGTAGTGTCGTATTTAGGTATGCAAATGCATGATCAGCACAGCACATTGACATTTAAGCATGATCAAATATGTTCACCTGAACATTTTTATGTGGATTATCTCTTGGACATGCTAGAAGTCAGTATTATAACATACTAAAGACCCGCGCTGGCCTCGCACGGGTGTCCCTGGATTTTAAATCTGTAATATCTTCGAAAATACTCATTTAAATTTCATGCTGTAAAAGGCCATATTAATCTATATTAAATGCAAGATGTATTTAAGGTACCTAATTTGATAAGGACTAATGCTGTATTGCTTAAAATCGCTCCGTAAATAAGCCATTATTTCTCGTAAAAAGTAAAGTATAAAAATGATTTTTTTTTTTTTATAATAGACTGACCAGCGAACTGGTTATTGTAGGTTATTCCCAAGAGATAGACATATACCATCGCAGACTTTTTTGTAGACCTTTTTAAGGTGTACAATACTGTAGTACCTACTTTATTTTGATCTTTCTCTTCGATCGTTTGCAATGTAAGCACGAAAAAGACAGTTTATTTAAGAAATCACATTACAAACCTCTGAATTGATCAGTGTTTCTCTACTATATTATGCATGTATTATTCATACAAACTTTCCTCTTGAATCACTGTATCTATTTAAAAAAGACCACATCAAAATCCGTTGCGTAGTTTTAAAGATCTAAGCAAACATAGGGACAGCTAGACACCGGGAAGCGACTTTGTTTTATACTATGTAGGGATTTTCTAAGAAACTCGGTTTCTAATTTCTCCTCGCTAACGAGACAGAATAACAACAAAGAAAAGTTGATTTGACGCAATTAGTAATTTAGTACATTAAAAAAAGTTAATGAGGCCTCGTATTATATTTGATACAGCAGAGTGAATGTTTCGAATGTAATATTATCTGTAGAAGAAACCATACACACGACATTCACACAGCAGTATTCCTTAATAACATGTATACAGTTAGGGGCTTAAGCCAACGGAATAGAGTTCAAATTTATACACATATTATTAAGATGATAGGCCACACTACTTAGTGGTCAGTTTCAGTATAGAATTACGAACACTCTAAGTCTTAAATTAGATCTAAAATATTTGTCGATCCCGAGCAAAAAGCACCGCTGTGTTAGTTGTTTATAAGGATGATTTTTAAATTCACCATTATGCCTATAGACGAAGCGATGCCTTTTACCAAAGAACGACATTTGTATTGTTATATTATGTTATAACAGAAAATATACTTTAAGATACGACATGTTTAAGATTGTACCAAATGACAAAACACTAACTACGTAGTACGATAGCTGACTTGTATAATTAATAATAAACCAGACGAACTAAATACCAAAGCTATACTAGTTTTCTCCAAAAAACTACCAGCCACTGGTACCACGATCACGCGGTATAAACCTTTCGTCCCTCTCAAACGTTACTTTTGAGGGACGAATACTGTCATAAACGCGATAGCAATAGAGCGCTACAGAGCTAGCTACCCATAAAAATGACACTAGAATCTACAGAAAATTTTAATTACAAACTCAACCTAATTAAGAATCAAAGAGATATTAAAACGCCTAGACGCCGCGGTGCAATAAAAAAATAGGTATTTATTAATAATTAATTGGCAAAGTCCTCGACAGCCGTCAGAGTAGCACGGAAAGTTCATAATCAGATGGCAAAAACGATAATTTTGCACGATTATAACCATATACGGCGGGACCAATAAGTTAGAAGGCTAGCCTATTCATAAGAATAGTATTATTGATAATATAAGCCGCGGATTAAGGCTCCTACGTACTTCCTCTTAGTGGTACAGTCAGCATCATAAATATGTATAAAATTGTGAACCTTGTTCTCCAGACATTAGTTGCGAAATGTATACATATTTATGATACTGACTGTACAAGCATCAGAAGGTAGGATATGAACACTAATGGTCAGCTTGTTTGCCACTGTCGTAGTATAAAAAATAAAGGTCAAAGGTCTATATTATAAAAAATATAAGGGACAAAGATCTTTTGACATATTCATAGCTATTTATGAGGTTGACATGGATCTCATCATAAAATCATCTTATCGAAAGTTGGAAAAAAAGCTTTATATTTCTAATGTCCAGATTGCGAATCATGGGTAACTCTGATGAGAAAAATCCGGCGGAAATTTCGTCTGAATTTTTAGTAATTTTTTTTAAATATGTAATTAATGTGTTTTAAATGGATTTACTATTTATTAACCGACTTCAAAAAAAGGAGGAGGTTCTCAATTCGTTGGAATATTTGTGTTTTATTTATGTTCACCGATTACTTGGAGACTAGTAGACCGATTTCAAAAGTTCTTTTTTTGTTTGTAACATACCCGTTTTCTAGTTGGTCCCATTGTCACCTAGTCTGGATCTGATGACGGGATCTTGGAAAAATCGAGGGAACACCTCAAATTATATAGCAGGAGGATGGGATGTGGAAAAGTTTCGGTGTTTTTTTTGTTCAAAATTTACTTATTTTAAATCTAGTTTATCGAAGCCCCTGTTTGCAGTAGTTAATATTTTGTTCTTTTTTGACGTAAAAAAGCGGAAACACTCAATTTATTTGCTATTTCACACAAAAAACGTTAAAAAAAATCACTAGTTTTTGCAGCTGAGTAAAAGTTTAATTTGGCATTTATTTTTAAGCTAGCGCTAAGCGTATCATAGCTTTGGTTAGACTTAAGTTAGTTTCGTCTCCCGACCAAGGGTTCAACGCCTGTACAGAGCTTTTCTTTGCAAAACTGAATGACTAGTATAACTTTGAATCTCGATTAGGCACGCATAGTTCATAAAAACGGAAGTCAATTCAAACTAGGGGCAAAAATTTCTTAATAGACTGGTCTACCACCTTACTTAAACCTTCAGTGGTACTCTCATGTCGCCGATAGTGATAGAAATAAAAGAAAGTGCTCCACAAATACGACTCGACCTACAAAAATAAACGTCTACAATCGAACTACGGACAAGTACGAGCGAAGCCAAGCCGCATGCGGTACCGGCGGCTGTGGGGGCGACGCGGGGCTCCACCACGACACGGAGGCGCTGTGCCTGCGGGCCGCGTGCACAGGAATACACCCCGGCGAGATCTGGACGCGCCGCCTTGGCGTGGAGGCGGGCGGTCAGGCCTCCGGTGCCGGCAGCGCTCTCCTTCGCCACCTTCAGGTCTTCAGGCAGCTTGCTGCTCCCCTCGCGTCTCCACTCGGCCCGCTGCTCCACGCGCAGCGCGCACGCAAGCTCCAACGGCGCGCCTTCACGCACCACCACCACTATCTCCGCGTCCTCCGTTGGCCCCGTCTCTATCACATACAACGCGTGTATGCGCCTATCGCAGGGCCATCTTTACTTATCGGGGGCCCTGGGCACATCCCTAATAAGGCCCTAAGCCTACAAGGCCCAGAACACCCAATGGGAAAGACAGCCCTAACCTTATGAATTCAACTTTACAGTTGCAGTCTGACTACTTGAAAAACAGATGACTAGCACATTCAATTAATCTACATTGTACATCTATACAAGTCTACAGTATTTATTGTAAAGATGTTGTCCCCAATAAGTCAAAAGATAACAAGATTATTTTCTTTGTAATATGTAAACAGTGTTTCTCATTATCATTACGGCTCTAACTATTCACTACATTGATTACTTTGATAACTCTTACCATTAGTGAAATATGATAACTTATAGTTTCAATAAACGAATTTTCAACCATATTATCTACTTAAGATCTATCTGATATTGATAAAATTATGTATGAAATATCTTTTGATAGCTCCTACTCTACATTCATATGATAAACTATATGTACCACAAATAAGCCCTTTTTCTTGTTCAGGATCAAGCCTAGTTGGGTCCATCCGGGGTGGTAGCGATTTTCAAAAACAGGGAGAGCTATTTTGTCACCTGTTTAAAAGGTATTAAGTGATGAAAAGTAGGAATAAAATTGGGTTGTAACTATTTAGGGTATCATACCATTACCATCAATAATTGCCTTGGGATAATTTAGTCAACATCATTATCATTTTGAACAGAAAACATCATTCAGTTATCACAAAACTAACTACAAACAACTTAGTGAAGTTATAAAAGCATTTAGTTATTTGCCAAGATAACACTCAAGCATTAAATGAGCCTCCGGGGAAATAACAAGGTGAAATAAATGAGCAGAGCATGGTCATAATCATCCTTTCCTGTCTTTAGATAATAATTCAGCTATAGCTAATAGTGTGCTACCCTGACTAGAATGACAAATTAACCAAATAACAAACACAAAGCTGTACTCAGATAGCCTAGATATTGATTAATTATTGCCATATGACTAAATAAATAAACATGAGAGCCTAACAAATAATTATAATTCATAAAACCACATTCTTATTGGATTTTAATCCTAGTAAAAAATAGAATAATAAACGGAAATTAATACTGTGGTGGAATGAATCATAACAATTAAACGTAAAGGAAGCAAAGTGACATCATCCCTAGGTCGCGAGGGCGACAACGACCCACTAACTACTAACTAAGGCTGCCCAATGGAGGCCGAACGGATAGTCCCAGTATTTCGATGACATTTGCGCCCAGACAAATACCTATCTACGACTGTAAATCGACTAAACACGAAAATGTCTGGCTGAGCGCGCCGCCACAATATCGGAAAACGACACTCGAGGCCAATCAAAGATATAAATAAAACTAATTATATGAATTATTCGCTATTCACTTACTTTGTGCTTTTGAGGGAACTATGGCTATAAATAGCAGAGCCAGAGGCAGGTAGGCGAGCGCACGGCGCATTGTGGGGCCGTCTTTGTGTCCAGCGGGGAGGTCAGGACTGGCGATGGATCTGATGGATCTCGGTCAATCGATGGTGTCGGGGCGGATCGCAGTAGCTGATCACTGTTACAGCCTCGGGTGACAGGCGAACAATGGACGGACAAGATGGCGCGCGCCGTGAAGTTAGCTGCGAGTCAGCTGTCAATGTCACTAAAGACTGTGACATTTGTTCAGGGGTACCACCCAAACTTGATCTATGTATAGGGATGGCCTAACGTCCGTTCTGTGATAGTCGATTATGTTGATATCTTAATCCCAAAAATTACATATTATATATTACTCTTAAAGTAGTATAAACATATCCTATTATATATTAGTCTTAAGTTAGTATAATAATATTGGCATGCCTCAAACAATTTCAGTACAAATTTTCTCGCGGTTTTATACAAAACCACCTCATTGTAAATTAAATCGGAATGCGGACTATCAGTTTTATGTTTTAATTGTATATCTAATCTGGTACGAAAAGGGGCCATATTGGAGTGATGGTTAGAGGTGTACCTTTACAAAAGGCATAAACTAAATGCAATAAAGAGCGTAATATATTATCTTATTTATGTCCGAATGTCCGAGGCAGCAAGAGGCAACGCCCAGGGGATGTTTGGGGCTCAGTCTTAAACTCCATTTTGTCGTTTCGCAGAAACAGCTGTCGGTCTTATTAATCTGTGGCGCGACCTCGTTTCCGGCTTTTGACATTTGTCGAATCGAAGTTGACTGAAAATCTTTATTGATTGCGCTGAAATTAATTTATGTTCGAAAACGGACGGACGGTTCGCGCGACTTTGTGATGATTGTCGATTAGTGGCGGGTTCTTGTGTGAAGTGGCGCGGTTTGTTGGGTTAGTGATGCGCGAGTGAGCCCTCGGGGCGCGCAGGCAGGCTGTCTGGGATGGCGGCGGATACGGGCGGCGCGGCGCCGCAGGCGGGCGCGGGCCAAGCCAGCCCTGAGGAGACCCTGGAGTCACTCCTGCGAGAGGCGGAAGCCCTCAAGCAGAAGTTGGAGGAGGAACGACAGAAGCTCAATGATGTTACGTGTGAGTTACCATCACTTACCAGAGACCTCGAATCGTTCTATCCCTTTGATAACCACCTAAACATCCTGTCGTAGACTGTGATATTAACCAAGTATTTTTTTCTAGATATAGAATAGTTCCGGCCAAGCTCAGGCTTAACCTTATCTATAATTCAATTTATTTATTTTCATAGTAGGATTTCACAATCTCTTTATGACGTCAATAATAATAAACAATTTACATACATTAAATTGCATTGTGTACATATTCGTTAATAAATTACTAAATATTAAAACATACAATTTAATTCCACGGGTTGCATTCATTGAGATAGTCAGATATTTTATAGTATCCCTTTTTGCGTAATGTTTCTTTTATCTTAAATTTAAATTTATGTACAGGCAATGATTGAATGTCTAATGGAACCTTATTATAATAACATACACATTGACCAATAAACGAATTACTTATTTTATGGAGTCTGCTGTAATTGACTTCATTTTTATTTCTAGTATATACGTCACACATTCGATTTTCAAAAATGTATTGAGACACAAAAGTCAGTATATCAAATTTTGCAAATTTGTCTCTCAATGAAACTCTGGCGCCTAGGTTGTAAACAGCTTGAACAGCCTGCTTTTGCAAGATAAATATTGAATTTGCATCGGCAGCATGCCCCCACAAAAGGATTCCGTATGACATTAAACTATGAAAATAGCCATAGTACACCATTCGAGCTGTGTCAAAATCAGTTAGGGCTGTGATATTTTTTACAGCAAAGGCTGCAGAACTGAGACAGTTAGACAGTTTGCGGATATGTGGTCCCCACTGCAGCTTGGCATCTAGTATGATACCTAAGAATGTCATCGATTCCACAAGGTCCAATCGGTCACCTCTAATTTTGATATCTGAAGTTACATTAAGTCTGTCACGTTCGGTAAAACAAATTTAAGACATTTGGTTTTATTTTCATTTAAGAGCAGATTATTTATAGTAAACCGATCTACCACATCAGAAATAGTGGCATTAATGTACAGTTGACAAATTTCTGCTTGCCTGTATTACTTGTAATGTAATGTAAACTTGTAATTGCTACATTTTGTTCTGATGTTTATTCAGCAATGTTTCATCAAAATCTGTTCATTAGTTTTTGTGAAAAATTGGAACAAAGTTATTAGTTAGTTAATAAATTAATTTAAGCATTTGTTGCATGTAAAACACATTTTTTTTTTTTTTAAACCCCTAGCAACGGAAAAACACGTATTGGAAACGGTTTTCCTCCAAATTAATTTTAAATGATATGCCAAGTCTATTATTTGCCTCATCTTTTACTCCAACCAAAGTGCACGTATAAATAGACAACACACAGCTAACGGAACCTCTCTGCGGAGACCGCAGCCCGAGTATTTGCGCCCCCTACGCCCGGACGGCTGACTTGACATATGGCTGTCAAAACATTACATCAAGAAAAACAATGAATGCAATGAATATTTTTATGTGTTTGTGTATTTCAGCTTTTCCTTTACTGCCTGGTGCTTTTGATCTTTATTTTGAATTATTACTGATACCTGCGCCGTGAAATTTTGATACAGGTACTTACAACATTCATAGTTATATGCAAAGAAGTGGAGTGACTAACTTGTTTATTTTGAGTGTTTTTTATATTATATTTTGTACTCTATCTGTAATTATATTCTTGGCCTATTTTGATGCAGACCGCGACCCAGTCTGGTGATAGCACGGCGACTACAAATCATCCCTGTCAATTGTGTGCAAAATCTTTTAAAACTGTTAAGGGCCTAAACATTCACAAAGCCAAATGCCACCGTAACTGCCTGAGTCAAGATGCTTCTCCTTTAAATTTAGACGATTCATCACCTATTCATCATCAGCCATTTCATATCCGCCTAAGTCACCTAAAAAACAACGTCCAGTTAGTGAAACGGATCCCCCGTGGGGCCAGGATCACCGTCGCCAATCACCTTTCCCAAACCTTACAAAAATGCTTTGAATGTAACTCTCCGCAAGACTGGCACAATCTTTTTCTGTTTCCATATTTAGTTCTGCATGCGAAACAAGACAATTCAGATGTATCTTTAACGCAAAAATTAAAGAATAATTGCACTGACCATTCCATTCCGCCGACCTCGCACAAACAACCAACTTTATTTCCTAACAAATTAAAATCTATTGAAAACAAAATAAGTGATGGAGATCTCAAAGGTGCCGCTCGTATGCTTTTTTCAAATGACGTGCTATCTCCAGACAATCCAGATACTCTTTCGGCCCTACAGACCAAACATCCTCCCGCTCCAGCAACTCCATATTTTTGTGATCCTCCAACAGCAATCCACTCATGCTTGCAGATCCAAAATAAAGACGTTTTAAATGCCATTTTTTCTTTCAAAAACGGTTCTGCTGCAGGTCTTGATGGTCTTTCACCCCAACATTTAAAAGACTTGACGTCCCCTTCTGTAGGCGATGCTGGTGAGAAACTCATCACCCGCATTGCCAATTTAATAAATTTAATGTATTCGGGCAACATTCATCCCGATATCGTACCCATTTTGTACGGCGCGAACCTCATCGCCCTGACCAAAAAGGACGGAGGGGTGAGGCCAATTGCTGTTGGCCCTACACTTCGCCGCCTAGCTTCTAAAATTGCAGTTCGGTATATTTCAGAGAAGTTACAAAATCTTTTTGAACCTATACAGCTAGGTTTCGGTGTCAAAGGAGGCTGTGAGGCCGCCGTGCATGCCCTCCGCACCTTCCTCAGCCACGGCCAGTGCGAAGTGTTGCTCAAAATTGACGTAAAGAATGCTTTTAATTCCATAAACAGAGATACCTTGCTGGCAGAAATAAAATCAAACATTCCCGAAGTATATAATTATCTTCTTCATTGTTACGCGGATCCAACGAAGTTGATGTATCGGTCGAACGAGTTGTCATCTGAAGTTGGCTGCCAGCAAGGTGATCCCCTGGGGCCAGCAATTTTCAGTTTGGCAATAAATCCTATCATAAAAAAATTGGCATCAAAATTTAATGTGTGGTATCTTGATGATGGGACCTTAGGAGGCGATGCTAATACTGTGCTATCGGACCTTTCACTAATTACTGATAAATTCAATTCTATTGGCCTTGAATTAAATTTCAACAAGTGCGAACTTTACATTCCAAATAACTGCAACAACGTCATAAACAAATTCAACCAACTTGCACCTAACATCAAAATTGTAGATAAGAGTTCTCTTTGCCTCCTAGGGTCCCCTATCTTCGAAGAATTTTATCCTGGTTGTATTCAAAATTGTATTTCCAAATTCGAAAATCATTCTCATCGGTTGCTCGAAATCAGTCCCCACTACGCACTTACAATTGTTAAATTCTGCCTTTTTGTCCCAAAATTAACCTACTTGCTTCGCTGCTGCCCTCTTTGGAATCATCAAAATCTTTTGTCAAAAATAGACATTTTGATAAAAAGTAATTTAGAATCAATCCTTAATATTCAACTCAGCGAACAGTCTTGGACCCAAGGATCCCTTCCCATCCGGTACGGTGGACTAGGGATTCGCAAAATTTCTAGTATCGCGTTACCAGCTTTTTTGTCGTCCGTCCATAGCTCGTCTAGTCTCATAGGTAAAATCCTTCCCACACACTATGCGACTTCGGGCTTGGAGGACGGAAAAAATGCTTGGTTAATTGCTTGCCCCGGTCAAAATTTTCCAGAACATCCAAAATCACAGAGATGCTGGGATGACATATCTTGTAAATTGACCGCCGATTCCTTACTCAGCCATTCTAGTACCACGGAACGAGCCAGACTTCTAGCAGTTGGTGCAAGGGAAGCTGGTTACTGGCTCCATGCTCATCCATCCTCTTGCACTGGTACATTTTTAGACCCTAACACACTCCGCATTGCAGTCTGTCTTCGTCTCGGGGTCCCGGTCTGCGCCCCACATGATTGCCCCTGCGGAAGCGACGTGGACCAGCTAGGGTACCACGGACTTTCCTGCCAGAGAAGCGCCGGCCGCTTCTCCAGACATGCTGCTCTCAACGATATCATCCGCCGGTCTCTTGCATCAGCCAACGTGCCTGCCATTTTAGAACCTGCAGGCATGTCAAGAAACGATGGTAAGAGACCGGACGGGATGACTTTGATTCCGTGGAGTATGGGACGGGTGCTGGTGTGGGATGCTACATGTGTAGATACACTAGCCCCGTCACATCTCCACGGAACCTCCACGAGGGCGGCGGCTGCAGCGGAGGCGGCCGAACGTGTTAAAATCGGCAAATACAGCGATCTCGGCGCCGAATACTTGTTCACCCCTTTCGGCGTCGAGACTCTCGGTCCGTGGGGTCCTGGGGCTTTAAGCCTCTTCAACGAATTGTCGAAGAGGCTTATTGATGCCACAGGTGACCGAAGAGCTGGCAGCTACCTCGGCCAAAGAATTAGCTTGGCTATTCAGAGAGGAAATGCTGCCAGTATCTTCGGCACAATGCCGCGAGGGCCATTTTTAGATTTAATTTAGTTTTGTAATTAGTTTTAATGTTATTGTAATTAGTTTTATTTTTGGTATTTAATCTGTTTTTATATAACGTTCTAAATAAACACAGAACACAAATATGGTTAAAAAAATGCTACCTTCTCTCTGCCGTTTTTAATTGCCTTTGTGTCCCACTTAAGCCATCATATGCATTTCCACAGATTTATGCAAAGCTTTTGAACCTAAAGTTTGAAAGGGAGTCATTTTAACTATCAAATTAATGTAACATCTTCCTAGAAAACTCCCATCTAAAGTCAAGACTGTTTTTTTTAAATTTAGTTAAGCAGTCATGCTGATTACATCCATCTGCGGCAAAAATGGTGCCCGCCTCATTTGTTTTTTTTTAATTCATTTTATTGCCGGCCCTGTAAATAGATTAAGTAATTTTCGAGAGGTCTGGTATATATATGGTTATATGACAGGTTAAAATCTAAATGCATACTTCATATAGGCTAATGCAATGTGTATATGTATGGAATCAAAGGAACTGTAATAAGAAGTCATATAGATTTCTAGTTTAATGATACTGGTTTCATAAGTTACATCATTAGGCACCTCTACTTCAAATATTTAATGCATCATTATGCATTACATGTTTAGTACCCATAATTGAAGTAGAGGTTAGTCTAAAAAATGTTAAACAAATCATATTTTTGGCTGGCACTACTTTGTCCAGTAAAATATGATTTGATAGAAAAACTGATTGACAATGATGCCCCTTTTCAGGCCTTTCAATATTCTTCTATAAAGATATTTTCCACATATCTGTATAGGAAATATTTATTTTGATATAAGTAAAAAAATTATATTGTTATGATATGGCTTTCATAAACCATAAAATTTTCACGAAATTTTAATTTACATACACTATATACAGCCCTGTCTACCTTTCTTTCATGGCTGTATACTTATTTATGGAAATAATTGGCCTTAGTTAATATGTATGTAAGTTAAAGTTACCAAAGTGTTAACGGATTGGCGGCCACGTACAGGCAAAAGAGGCGTCGGTCGTCCACCGGCTCAATGGGTTGACGATATTAAAAAGACCGCGGGTCACACCTGGATGCGACTAGCACGATATCGGGGTGAGTGGCGTACTCGAAGAGAGGCCTACGCTCAGCAGTGGGCTATTGCGGGCTGAAAATGAATGAATGAAGTTAAAGTGTCACAGCTTAAAATGTAAACTAAATTTTAATGAAGGAATAAAAAAACGTTTATTATTATTATTATTATATAACAGCCCTGTTAGGTTTGTTTTATAATCCTGAAGAGTTTGCAGTTTCTGAGAAAAACTGTATAACTGAATTTTTTAACAGAAAGCCATCCTTATTTATACAGAGTGTTTTTATTGATTTCCGTTCCGTCTAGCATATAGCCCTGGTATAACCAAAGAAACGACGTAGCATATTTAGTTTTTATAAATTCAAGAAAAAAATATTTTTTTCATTTTCATAGAAAATAATTAATTCTATTACCAAGAGTGAGTGAAAACCGGCCTTAAGTTAATGTCAAGTATGACAATTGGAAATTCGAATGACACGCACGTACACATTGTTTAATTGTTAAGGATCTTTTATACTGTACTAGGGGTGTTAGATAACGAAAATGAATTCTTGATTATCTTCAAAATGGTACGATAGAGAGTTCACAATTTCTTTGAAAGTAAAGGATAATTTAATAACTGATGCAGTAAAAGTAGCTGATGAATTTAATAATTTCTTTTCTAAAATTCCTATAGTCACTACTCAAAGTTTAGCATCATCTACCACAAAAGCTGAATCCCTTCTGAATGACAACGTAAAATTAGAATCACTAAATAATTTCAAATTTCATCATGTTTCTCCTCTAGATGTACTGAAGTCCTTTGAAATGTTAAAAATAAAGAGCACTGAGGACTTATGGGGCGTGTCAGTCAAGGTACTGGAATCTATTCTGGAGGTCGTTGCACCAACTCTAGCTCTCATTTTTAATAACTGTATAGACTATGGCATTTTTCCAGACTTAATGAAATGTAGTAAAGTAGTTCCAATTTTCAAATCAGGTCATAGAGATAATCCTTCTGATTATTGTCCAGTTTCTATCCTACCTGCGTTTAGCAAAATATTCGAAAAAATAATGCTTACGCAATTGGTTTCTCACTTTAATTCTCACAATATTTTGCACGCACAGCAGTTCGGCTTCACGAAGGGTAGGTCAACTACTGATGCAGGTGCAAGTTTATTAAAATTTATTTTGCAGTCTTGGGAAGAGTCGCACGACGCCATCGGAGTGTTCTGTGACCTTTCCAAGGCTTTTGATTGTGTAGATCATGGTACTTTAATTTGTAAACTTAAGTTTTATGGCATCAGAGGGCACGCATTAGATCTCATGAAGTCATACTTAACACAGAGAAATCAAAAGGTAGCGATAAATAAAGCCATTTCGTCAGAGACAGTGGTAGAGATGGGAGTACCTCAGGGGTCTATTCTAGGTCCGTTCCTGTTCCTTGTTTATGTAAATGATCTGCCATACATGGTAAGCCGAAGATCAGGCATTGTAATGTTCGCAGACGACACCTCATTACTGTTCAAGGTAAATAGGAGAGATACTGAACTCATTGAACCAAATAATACCCTCTCCATGATATCTGACTGGTTTGCTGCCAATAACTTAGTATTGAACCCGAAAAAAACGAAATGTATTAAATTCTCTCTTGCGAACTCATCAAACAGAAACTTATATACAAATATTAGACTTAATGGTCAAACATTAGAATTTGTTACTTCTACTGTATTCTTAGGTATTACATTGGACTCAAAATTGCAGTGGGGTTCCCATATAACAGCGATAGGAAGTAGGTTGAGCTCTGCTGCATTTGCAGTCAGGAGAATAAGGCAGCTTACCAATGTGGCAACGGCACGGTTAGTTTACTTTGCTTATTTTAATAGTATAATTACTTATGGTCTTATCTTATGGGGATCAGCTGCAGATATTGAAACTGTTTTTATTTTGCAAAAAAGGGCTATCCGAGCAATTTATAACTTGGGGTCACGTGAGTCATTAAGAGAATTTTTCAAAGAAATAGATATTCTAACCCTGCCGTCCCTATATATATTTGAAATAATAATGTATGTTAGGAAGAATTTGGGCAATTTTCCAACGAACGCTGATAAACCAATAGCCACGAGACATACTGGGAAACTGAAAGTAACCTTCTATAGACTAGTAAAGGCGAAAAAGTCGTTCTTGGGAAATTGTATCAAATTCTACAATAAAATTCCTAAACACATTACTGAACTTAGTAATTCTAAATTCAAATCTGTAGTAAAACAAACACTTATTTCAAAAGCATATTATAAGATAAACGATTACATCATGGATAGGGATGTTTGGCAGTGATAGCGTCCTGCACGGGTAATCTATCGCGAAAGTATGTTTTCTACTGTAGCATTGTTATTTCAGTTATTTTGTAGTAGCTGACACTGTAATTTATATTTAACTATACAATGTATATTGTTTTGAAAAAATGACACCTCGCCGAGTTTCTTACGCCGGTTCTTCTCGTGGCAGAGGTTTATTTTTCCGAACCGGTGGTAGTTTATTGACGTTCATAGGTGCATGTAATATGCCTAATTTGAAGAATAAACTACTTTTACTTTTACTTTTTTTACTTTTACGAATTGGAAAACTAGTGTCTTAGAGAAAATTACTTTATTACATCTCAGGATTGTGCCCTCGCAATTAACGGAATTCAATAAAAACCCTGTATACTTAGGTTATTATATATTTTAATTATGATGATTATTGTTTATTTGCAGTGGCAAGCGTGGCAGAACGCCTGGAACCCATCAACTTCCCGAACCTGAAGCCGCGGCGAGTCCTCAAGGGACACCAGGCCAAGGTGCTCTGCTCCGACTGGTCACAAGACAAGCGCCACATTGTCTCCTCCTCACAGGTAACTACTTCAGAGGATCAACATGCGCCATCTATTTCACGTATGGAGGGATGTGCCGGACCGGAAATACTCCCGATTTTGTCTAGGAAAATAAAGACCATTCCATGTCCGGGTAATGAAATGAAATGAAAATTCAAGATGTTACTTGTTTTGTGCAAATAAGAGCCGTCTTAGTCCGTTTTGGTTTTGCTACTGGGAATGATATAATTCTTATACATTTTGTATGGGTCATCACATCACACAATGGAAACCTAGAAAATTGCATAAGAAATAGGGACACTTTTTCTTTATCAGAATCGGCAGGTACAGGTAATTACTTTCGAGGCTTTTTGCATTTGTAGTTGTGACCTCTGTAGCCAGCCTCACACACACGTTGACGTGTGTCTGTATACGTCAACGTGTACGTGTGTCCCTGTAAACATACAAATACTAATACAGATGCAAAAATGTCGTGAATGTAATTTACCTGGACATGATTTTGAGAAGTAAAATTCGGAAATTTCCAAAAACTGAGACGAAATATAATAGGGACATACACTTATCAATGAAAAAGCCTAAAGAGCATTCCACCTTCCTTAGCCACCTTATTTAGCGCCTTAAATACTATTCAGCCTCCAGTAGCGCCTTAAATTGAAGTATCTCACTCTATTGTATTGCTGCGTTCCGCTAAACTCAGGAAGATGTACTCCTTGGACTCCTGCATACAAAAATGCGTCAAAATTCTTCTTTATCCATTACCCTCCGCTGATTCGAGCCCCACCCACACCCCAGCAGAGGGTAATAAAATAAAGGGAGTTCCCTTTGCTTCGGTCTTGGACAGTTTGGGTTACTCATTCCCATTTCATCCCCAGAGAGCCCGTCTCTCGAAATTAGTAACTTTTTTTTATGTAACGGTGGTGGCAAACCAGCTTGCGATCTGCCTGATGGTAAGCAGACACCGCCGCTACCATCAGCACATCTTCAGACCGTTTAGACAATTACTATTTTCAACCGCCTAAATCTCGCCGCCAGTGACCAGAAAACCGACAGACTAGTCGTTTACATGGTGCCTTTTCAGTACCAGTCATAAAGAGACGCGGGCCGAGGTCACAAAAATAGGCGCGTGTTCTAATCCGTGCCGCGAAAAAATGGCACCAAAAGTATTTATACTTTGCCTTTTTTAGGCGACGTAAATTAGGCGTCTCAAAATAGTTTCCGTCTAAATCAACCTTTATCAACATGAGGATTCGCTGTGTTGACAGCCAGAGACAAATGCAGGTCCCTCACTGTCAACACAGCGCATCCTCGGGGGCCCTTACTTGCTACCAGGAACACAATACTACATACCTACCTTTCCGGACCGATTCGACCTTCAAACCTTCAGGAAAAGAGCGTACACCCATCTTAAAGGCCGGCAACGCACTTACAACCCCTCTGGTGTTGCGAGTGTCCATGGGCGGCGCTAATCGCTTACCATCAGGCGATTCGTCTGCTCGTTTGCCACCAATGTAATAAAAAAAAAACCTAAGGTAGTGGTGTTATGAGGGCTGCGGTCTTCTGTAAGATGAAGCGAGAAGTCCTACCTCTCTAAAACTCTGAATCTCCGTTAGGTCCTGAATATGTACGAGGGTGGTTAGATAAGTAACTTGTTTCGGATACCGATAGATGGCGTTAGTGTAATCTATGTAACTATTCACAAAGATTATTTAATCAAGACAATTTATCTGTGGCCAAATGTCATTTTTGGCGGGAATTTTAGATTTGACAGTAGTTTAAACAAAAGTGATCGGAGTAGCGCGGCAAAATGGAGAAAATAGGAATTCGTGGTGTAATTCAGTTCTTTTTTTTGGAAGGTAAAACTGCAAAAGAAATCCATGAAAGGATTTTACCTACATTGGGTAGCTCGTGTCCTTCCTATGAGACAGTTCGACTTTGGGTGAATGAGTTCAAGCGAGGCAGGACAAGCATTGATGATGCACCTCGTCCTGGAGCCCCAAAAACGGCGGTTGTACCCGAAATAGTCGATAAAATCCATGATTTGGTTTTAACCGACAGAAGATTGAAGGTACGCGAATTAGCTGAAGCCACAAACATCTCTTCTGAGCGGGTGCATTTTATTTTGCACAACGAACTGCACATGAAAAAGCTGTGTGCAAGGTGGGTGCCGCGGCTGCTCACTCCAGAACAAATGCGTGTTCGTATGCGAACATCTGCGGATAATCTCCAGGTCTTTGAAAGAAATCCAACAGACTTTATTCGCCGTTTTGTGACAATGGATGAAACCTGGATTCATCACTATATTCCGGAGACGAAACTACAGTCCAGACAATGGGTTGGTCGTGGTGAGCCAACTCCAAAGAAAGCCAAGGTCATTCCATCAGCTGGAAAAGTGATGGCATCCGTTTTTTGGGATGCAAAGGGGATTCTCTTAATTGATTACCTTGCGAAGGGAAAAACCATTACTGGGGCATACTATGCATCACTGTTGGACCAATTGCATGCGGCGATAGCCGAGAAACGGCCAGGTTTGGCAAGAAAGAAAGTAATGTTTCACCATGACAACGCACCGGTGCATTCAAGTCGTGTCGCTGCACAAAAATTGTCGGAATTACGGTTTGAACTCCTTCCTCACCCCGCTTATTCCCCGGATTTGGCCCCGTCGGACTATCACCTATTCCCCAAACTCAAAATCTTTTTATCGGGGAAAAAGTTTAACTCCAACGAAGATGTGATACAGGAGGTAAACGCGTATTTCGAGGACCTCGAAGAAACGCATTTTCGTGAAGGCATCGAGAAGTTGCAGAAACGTTGGGGCAAGTGCGTCGAGCTTCGAGGGGACTATGTCGAAAAATAAAATATATACAATCGCTCAAAATTTTTTTTTTCATATCAAACCAAGTTACTTCTCAAACCACCCTCGTATGTATGTAAAATTCTTTATTTTATATGAGTAAAACACAACAATAATAATAATAATAGTTTATTCAAGTTCAAGTTTTACAAATGATTCCTTAAAACTAGAAACGCTGTTTCCTAAATAGGAAATTCCTGTGTTTTAGGATAAACAGTGCTCCTCCCCGTATAAATTTTAACAGAAAGCCATCCGAGCAATAAAACAGTAAGAGTAATTATAGGTGTGGACTGCTAGGCGAACTAACCAGTCCATCCTAGAGGAGCTACGCGTAGCGCCGACTCGTCAGTATGCCACGACCGCATCCTCTCATATTTTGGTCACCTCTCACGACGTTCTTCCGATAGCCTGAAGTCCATTATCATGACGGGAAAAGTTGAGGGCCGGATGTCACGGGGCAGACCACCCGCTAGATGGAGCACCCAAATCACTGCACCCTTGCAACTACATCTGCACGAGGCCATGCATAAGGCGGGTGATAGGAGCCTATGGAGAAGTCTGGTCAGCAATAAAAGGACATGATGTCACGATCCTCAGCATTGAGGGAACGACTGATGATGAATTATAGGTGAAAAACTTAAGAAGATGACCTGTTGTATGTAGTTGTGACGTGTACGAATAGGCGTTTGTTTTGTTTGTGTTGCACATTTTAAATATGTAATGTCTACTTGAACACGTCACAACGACATACAACAGGTCATCTTCTTAAGTTTTTTACCTATACAACAACAGTTGACATATGTACAAAGGCTAGCTTATTCCTATAAGGGATAAGCCCATCCCCTCACCTCGGCCCACGCCTCGCGCTCGCTGTTTGTGAATATTAACATTATCTATTGCTGCAGGATGGCAAAGTGATCATATGGGACGCGTTCTCGGCCACGAAGGAGCTGACCATCGCCATGCCGAGCACGTGGGTGATGGCGTGCGCGTACGCACCCTCGGGGAACATGGTGGCCGCCGGGTGAGCGTTAATTCTTTAACCCCATCCACCCCACCTATTTTCTACAAATAAATATTCTTATTCTAACCCCAATATTTCTCAGCTGTCGGGTACGCAAAGCTAATGATATTAACTAATACAGAATTCTACAGAACATAAAGTCGCACTAGTTATCACAACTAGGAAAGAAATGGCGGGAATAAGTCCAACCAGTAGAAGTTATACAGACCTCTGTGTTTTATTTGAAAGCTCTTCCCAAAGTCCTTCAAGTGGTTGTTTCTTGCAGAAAGTAAAAGAAATATGGATACTTGAAGTTTTAGACTTCTCCGGTAAATATCAGTATTAATAGGGGTGCTGTTGGAAATGGTACTATAAAAAACATTCAACATGTGTAGGCAAAATGTTTGTCATTTATTCCTGTGTGCGAGCGAAAAATCTGACGCGTTCAAAGAACTGCTTTTGAAATAGATTTATGTGCATATTTTTAAATATCTGATTCTATCGTAATACTTACAACATAATATAGAAAACGTGATCATTTAAATTGCTCTCGATTATGTTAACGAAAGGCAACAATGACATTCAAGCATCTCCATCTAGATGATTAAGATGATATACAAAACTTTCATTGAATGACGACCTGTTTAGCCTAGTTGGTAGTGACTCTGCCTCCGAAGCCAGAGGTCACGGGTTCGAATCCCGGCCAGGGCATTTATTTGTGCATTTTTCACGGATATTTATTCTTGGGTCTTGGATGTTTTCTATGTATTTATAAGTATGTATATCGTCGTCTAGTACCAATAGTACAAGCTTTGCTTAGTTTGGGACTAGGTCGATTTGTGTAAGATTGTCCCCCAATATTTATTTATTATTGAATTATTATTGAATGTGCCACGAAACAGACATAGCCTAGTGTGGGGCTGCAGGATATTGGTAAATGTTTTTAAGGTTTTCTTTGATTTTTTTTTAATGAAACCCAACAGCAGAATAGGGGTAAAATTAATACAAAATACTTGCCTCCAGCGGTTTAGACAACAAGGTGACAGTGTTCCCGCTGGGGAGTGAAGAGGGTGAGGGTGCAACTCGCAAACGCACCGTAGCCACTCACACGTCATACGTGTCATCGTGCCTGTTCCCGCGGACCGACCGGCAGTTGCTCACGGCCTCCGGTGACGGATCGGCAGCGCTGTGGGACGTCGAAAGTGGACAGCTGCTGCAGACTTTCCAGGTAATCTCGCTTCTAGTCTAGCAGATATGTGTACCTGAGCATATTCAGACCATCATGTCTCACGACTGTACCAGGAACGCAAGAAGGCAAAACAAACCGCAACTCCCCGCGTCTAGGCGGTGATAGCGGCCCTGATATGACCCTCAGCGTTACGTCATAACTATTAATATGACGATAGTTTTTTTTTTTCATTTGGGCGACGATGATCGGTTTCTTATTTAGTAAGATTCGTACAAGATCAGATTCTTGTTTTGTCGAATTCTGACTTGGCCAGTTTCTTATTTTGTCTAATTCTGAGTTGTTCAGTTTGTTATATTACCAGATTCGTTGTAGGTCAGCTTTAATTTTTTTCGATAAGAAACTGACCTAGTCATAATCCGACACAACAATATTTTGACCTACTACGAATCCAACAGCATTAGAAACTGATCAGTTCAGAATTCGATAAAATAATAAAACAACCTATCACTCCGAAAGGAGGCCTTTTCAGAGAAGTAGATTGGTTTTTTATTTTGTCGTATTTGTAGTAGGTCAGATTCTTACTTTGTTAGATCCAGACCTGGTCCGATTATTGTAGTGTCGGAATCTGACTAGTTCAGTCTCTTATTTCGTCGGGAAGAAACTGACCTATTTAAAATCCAACAAAATAAAAATCTGACCTCCGACGAATCCGACAAAGAAAGAATTTGACCTAGTCTGAATCTGACAAAGTAAGAATTTGACCTAGTCTGAATCTGACAAAGAAAGAATTTGACCTAGTCTAAATCTGACAAAGAAAGAATTTGACCTAGTCTGAATCTGACAAAGTAAGAATTTGACCTAGTCTGAATCTGACAAAGTAAGAATTTGACCTAGTCTGAATCTGACAAAGAAAGAATTTGACCTAGTCTAAATCTGACAAAGAAAGAATTTGACCTAGTCTGAATCTGACAAAGTAAGAATTTGACCTAATCTGAATCTGACAAAGAAAGAATTTGTCCTAGTCTGAATCTGACAAAGAAAGAATTTGACCTAGTCAGAATCTGACAAAGTAAGAATCTGACCTGGTACGAATATGACTTAATAAGAAACTGATTAACGTCGCCCAAATGAGCCCTTATTAGCGTCACTTGTTGCTTTTTCATAAATATTTTGTAATATGTTGTGCTTTCTTTTTTCTTTCAATCATATTTAAACAGGTACCAATTGGATTGATGGATTTTGATAGCTTAGACCTCTATATACAGACTGCTTAGAGCATTTAACACAGACGCCATTAATATGCTAACCCCTCGACCAAAAATAGGTACAATGTTCACAACGTTATTAAAAACTACTTCATTAATCGATTATACGTCTCGAAATCGTTCTCGACGTGTGAAGAGCTCCGTGAAAATACCTTTATGTGCTGTTTTTGGGCCATAAAACGTTGTAGTTTATCCAATTAAAAAAATACTTATAATAATTTCACATACTGTAAGTATATTTTTGCTTTATTTATAATTTTATGCGCAATTAAACTTTTAATTCAAATCGTAAATAGAACATCGATTACAAAGTCGATTTAAAAACATGCATGCATGATCTTTGGGGCTAGTTGTTAAAATGAAGTTAATCGCCAACCGTATTTCAAGAAGTAAGGTCTGCTGTTTATGAGAATATCTTTGAAATATGGTTTTTAGCGACTTCGGTCAATTTGGCCATCCATCCATCCATCGTCTACATTCCGTAAACGGGAGTATGGTCGAATTTTCTTTGAATGTGCGTGTGTTGATTGTTTTAATGTGGGTGGGTAGGAGAATGTTTTGTGTGCGTAGTTTTTTATGTGTTACGCCAAAATGGCAAAATATTTTGTTCGGTAAGATGCGTTGATGACTTCTCCTAGGACAGACTGCTAAGTCAGTGATCACATACCACATTCCGGGAAACCCTGCTACTCGTAAAGCTTATGAGAAACATGAAAGTCTGCTCTTTGCTGAATCAATTGTGTAATTTAGACAATCTTGGTCCAGGGTCATGCAGCCGACGTGCTGGCGCTAGACCTGGCGCCCTCCGACACGGGCGACACGTTCGCGTCGGGCGGGGCCGACCGCGCGGTGCTGGTGTGGGACATGCGCTCGGGCGCCGCCGTGCAGGCCTTCGACACGCACCGGTCGGATGTGACCAGTGTCCGCTTTCACCCTGGAGGGGACGCGCTCGCTTCCGGTGAGTGATTCTGTGATTTAACCCCCGCCCACTTTCTAATTGGTGCAATGCAATAGACTACTTGTTCCTTGGGTAAATATAAGGTCGGCCGAGCTCCCGAAGATGCTGTGTTGAGAGTGAGTGACCTACATATGTCTCTAGCGGTCAACACAACGAATCCTCAAGTATATAGGTATAAATGGTTTGAACCCACTTGTGATTCTTGTGGAGCCGCAAGTGTCCATAGGCTACGGTGTCTGCTTCAGGCAGTTTGTTTGCCACCGTCGTTCTATAAAATAAGAAAGAAGCTAGTGAATGATAACTCGCGAATTTGAAGTCAGTTATGCCAGATTATACGCCTTCGTTTCCCTCGGATATCAGCGGATATTATTGTACTGAATTCACATATTTCCCCATTTTCCCCGTTTCAAGATTCAAGATTGTGTTGATTTAAACCGCGTGACGAATAGCGCACGATTTTTTTAATCTAAATAGAAACGTAGTATATTCGCGGTTAAGTAATACCCCGCCTCACTCGGTTAAAAAAACGCGTTTTATTACAGGCGCGGACGACGCGGCGTGTCGGCTGTTCGACTTGCGCGCGGACCGCGAGGTGGCGCGCTACGCGAAAGAATCCATTATCTTCGGCGTCAACAGCGTTGAGTGGTCGCTCAGCGGCCGGCTGCTGTTCGCGGGCTACAGGTATACAGCTGTACTCCAGGTGTTGATGACGCCTGCTGTTCGTTACAGTTATAGTACAACTATACTCCAGGTGTTAATGATTGACCTTAATCGAATCACAGTTATACCACCTACGAGTATGCACACTTCGATTCGAAAATTTTGATAGAAAGTTATTTATCCATCGGAAGATCAGCGCTGGTAATCGCGCCAGCAACACACTGAGATCGAACCATTTCGTGCAATACCCATTGTGACTTTTTTTAACCGACTTTCAAAAGAGGAGTGACTCCGTCATTTTTTACCCGATTTTGAAAATTCCTTTTTTGATTGTAAGTACATATATCCAAGTTGGTCCCGTTTTTGTCAAAACGCAGTTCTGATGATGAGATCCATGAGGAATTGAGGGAACTCCTCAAATCTTAAAAGCAAACGTATAGTGATTTTTGTGTTTTTATCAACAAATCGCGAATATTCGTACAAAAATGTAACATTTGATGAAGTGGCACTGCTGATGATGATCAGAACAGAACTCTTCAACGACGAAAATTTCACGTTTGGCGATTTGCCCTCCTAGCTGTGTTTTTTAAGCAAGTTCTATTTTCACGATTAATTTTTGTCATGCTCGATTTCTGATGATGGGATCCATGAGGAATTGAGGGAACTCCTCAAATCTTAAAGGCAAACATATAGTGATTTTTGTGTTTTTATCAACAAATCGAGCATTATCATACAAAAATGTGACATTTGATGAAGTGGAACTGCTGATGATGATCAGAACGGAACTCTTCAACCGTTTGGCGATTTGTTCTCTTCGTTATGTTTGTCAAGCAAGCTAGGTTTTCAAGACACATTTTTGTCAAGCTTGAGTTCTGATGGAGGATTCCATGAGGAATTGAGGGTACTAAGTATAATAATTAATAGTCTTTCACCGGCCACCCCCATTGAAACCGGTTTTTTTTTCTTAAAAATTATTCTATTTCTCTTTTGTTGTGTTGTATTGTCACGATTGAACGATTTCTATTTATATGTTTCCCAGCGACTACACGGCGTCGGCGTGGGACGCGCTGCGCGCCGCGCGCGTGTGCGTGCTGTGCGGGCACGAGCACCGCGTGTCGCGCGTGCAGCTCGCGCCCGACGGCGCCGCGCTCGCCACCGCCTCGTGGGACGCCACGCTTAGGGTGAGTCCCATGCAGCCTATGCTGTCCGGGTACATTTCTCTACCATTCACTTCGTTTTGTCCGCGGTCGCGCCGCTCTCGCCGCCGAGTCTCCTACCGAAGATGCGTCTGCTGCTAACCTATGCTCTCCTGGTACATTTCTTCAGCATTCACTGCGTATTGTCCGCGGTCGCGCCGCTCTCGCCACCGTATCTCCTACCGAAGATGCGTCTGCTGCTAACCTATGCTCTCCTGGTACATTTCTTCAGCATTCACTGCGTATTGTCTGCGGTCGCGCCGCTCTCGCCACCGTATCTCCTACCGAAGATGCGTCTGCTGCTAACCTATGCTCTCCTGGTACATTTCTCTACCATTCACTTCATTATCCAAGATCGCGCTGGCCTCGCCACCGAGTCTCCTATCGAAGATGCGTCTGCTGCCAATTTATGCCCTCCTGGTGCATACCTACTATGCCTGGTACAGATACGTTAGATACCAAATACCCCCTAGTACTCGTGTGACACAACAAAATTCATATCATATATAAAAAATTAAATTTCAATATTTCCAAAAACTGACTCGACAAAAAAATTCTATAAGTATAATTATCGAACCTGCTAACAAAATTTTACGAGAATCGTTTGAGAAATGCGACCTGTAGAGGAGAACATCCGGACAGACAGACAGATATACGATTTTTTTTTTCGAAAGCTGAAACGGAGACGCTTCGCTCGCTCGGTCAATTAGATATATATTCCGATATTTTGATATTTATAATAAATATCGGATATTTACGAACCCTAGAATCAGCATCATATAGTTAATGACATGCAAAATAGCCAACTACTCGAAGCACCAAAAAAATCCCTTTGATTTGAAATTTAGAACTTTATACAATCTCGGTTTCAAAGGGTGACTCAGGAGAGGTAACCATGGTAACGAACAACAAAGAATAGTTAATTGACAAATTTACTTTTTCTTTCTCTTTCTCCTGGCTATTGTCCCAGTTCATTTGGGGACAACCCTTCTAGTAATCGTGCGTCACATCACGCGGTTGTGGGTTGTCTCTTCAGTTGTGTTTCTCTCCCTCATGTCGTTTTTTATTGCTTGCATCCAGGTCATTGGTGGTCGTCCGGGTCCTCTCTTTCCTTCCACGATGTTCCTCACTCTTTTGGTCATATGGTCATACCATCATCTCGCCTCATTACATGTCCATACCAGCGCAAACGGTTTTCGCAAAGTGTTTCGTGCACTTTGGACACTTTAAAAGTACCGTGGATATATTCGTTCCTCCCCCCCGACCAGCGCAGCATCTTCATCTGTGTGGTGTGAATTTTTTGTTCATTTGTCTTTCTAATCGGCCAGCACTCGGAACCATAGAGCAGAGCTGATCTTATCGCCATTTTTTATACAATTGTATTTAACAATACAATTATATACAAGGTGGGCCCTGTAACTGGAGCAGTGTATTTAAAAGAGCGCTTCCTTAAAGCATCTACAGTAACATCTGGCGTACAATTTTTGTTCAAACATTTTTGTTTCGGAGAAATTTTGATCTAAAGTTATGACCTCCGAGTGATGGATCTCGACACCACGAGATTATAGCGAATCAGTCAGTGCAGTGTTTGACATAGTTTCAAGTTATGAGTCATAATTGTTATTGCATTTTTTGTTTTCAATGATATTTTTGGTATTAAAAAAAAAACAAAAAATTATTGACTTTTTAAAATAAATTGTCATTAATATCACTTCAGAAAAGTACTAAAAATATACGTAAGCCATCTGTGAAGAAAAAAATATTTTTTTGATTTTTTTTTCTTGGAAATAATTACTGGCCCGCTAAATAGTCCTCCGTTTAATTTTTTGCTCCTGTTACAGGGCCCACCCTGTATAATTGTCAAATTTACTTATAATCAATTTTGCATGTTCTCTTTCAGATCTGGGCGTAAGCGGCCCACATCCCTTCCCCAGTCTGGTCTTCATATTTATTCGAATACGTAGCTAGATTAAGGGCGCGTGCGCCAATTCGTGCAATGTAACATAACTATACGTATGTAGCCGTCGGCGGTTGTAGCACAAAACGGAACCTTTATGAGAATTTCCATTGCTGTATAAAAATACGTGTTCGTGAGCTCTTAGAATACCGTTCCAAGAATGCGCTGTGTTTTGCCCTGTATATGTCTACTTGTCTAGCTGTTAACACAACGAATCTGCACGTCAATAACGGGTCGGCAACACGCTTGTGACGGGCAGACCGTAAGCTTGTTTGCCACTGCGACACTCGGGTGCATATTTGAGGGTGCGAGTATTCGGGGTACGTAGTCAACAGCAATAGTAGATAATCATTTTAGTACCTTATCACTTTCACTACTTTGACGGATTGCAATTAACTGTCACAGTATTGTCACGTTAGTGCGATAAAGTACAAAAATACATCTACATTTCCTGTTGGCTCAACTTCGCTCTCGCTTGCTTTTTAGCAAAAAAATTATCCTATGCAATATTTAGTAAGGATGAAATTTAATTGAGTTCTGTCGCTCGCTCTTGCACGTTGCTATACGTGTGAAGGCGAGAGAGAGAAAAGTAAATACCCGATTAATATTTTAAGAACTCACGAAGTGTACTTCGGGTGTTACCGTCTTAGTTCTAAAGCAATAACACCTTTTAACCCTTTAACCGCCAAACGTCAGAATAATTACTCGCAATTTTCAACAGACATAAATCAAGAAGGTGTTATTAACCTTGTCACCGCCAGTGTCGGCAATATACGACATCGGAATGTCGTGCCTATGATACCACGTCGGCATCTGCCGACACACATTTCATTTCTATCTGTTGATTTATTGCCGTGGCGTTAGGAGCGCAACATTATGTTCCGTGGCATGGCGGTGAAAAGGTTAACACTGACATGGTCTTCATATCAGACGATGGCGATTAAAGGGTTAATAGGACATCTCTTTCGCACTTTAGAAACTATAGCTCACGGTCCATAGTGTGAGCGAGATGTCATAAAAACCCCCGAACTCAGATGATAACGTCTGAATATGACTGACATTCTCAGTAAAATGCATCTCTTTGGCTGAGTCAATAAGGGGATATTTCCATAACAACCCATTTAAAACACGTCTTTATGGATATCGACAAACGGGTACCTTTTGTAGGTGACATGTGATACAGAGATGGTAATTTTCGCGGAAAAATACAAGACTGTCACAATGTATCTTGTTAGATTTTTTTATCGCTATCGATAGTTGTGAAACAGAAGGGATAACGGCCCACCAAATGGACAAATATATTTCGTAGAAAATCTTACGTGAGATGGATAGTAATAGAATAAGTAATATTAAAATAAAATAATAATATAGTTTAAATCCCGTAATTATTCTAACTTCTTACGCAATTTTTAAATGAATTGACACGAATGATTATAAAATATTGAAAATGTAACGGCATGAATTTCTTTTCATATAATAACCATCGATGTCGATGAAAATCATTATGTCGCACTAGGAAAATTGCAAGTCTTATGTTTTACTGTGAAAATTTCGATCTCTGGACTGATATCTCAAATGTTGATTCTACCGCCGACTCTGTAATATAATTCTTTATGAATAGCGGCTCTCGACGGGTACTACAGTAAAGCTTTACTGACGACAGCCTAGCATGCTGCGTTAGTAATTATTTAAATGTAAGCATGCTAGACAGGTTCTCGAATGGCGGCCACGTAAGGTACTGGAAGGCCCCCCACAAACGAACTGGAGTCCGCTTGAGGCGGGCATTGTGCCACTCTTTGGGGAAGGCCTATGTTCAGCAGTGGACGTCCTTCAATATGTACTTACAACTTAAAATATCTCGAGCAAGCTATCACATTCTGCTTATAGTGAATATGCGTTTACTTTGACGCATATTAAATTTTCCCAGTGGTTTATGACGTCCGAAGATGTGTACATATTAATGCGTACCCTGTCCGAGACGGCCGCTAAGTGATCTGAGGCGGTTCCTGCCGTTATGTATGTCTGTATATTAGCAATATTAGTTAGAACCGTGATTCAGTGCGACTTAAGACTGCATGCTTTTAAGATGGTTGACATTGAATTTTATAAGTGACATTACCAAATAGAGTGTTAAATTACCAACTCGCGAGGTGCAACTGTGGTGGGTAACGTACGGGAAACTGTTGGCCCGGTTTTTTACCAAGTATTACCATTAGTAACAGGTGCGGAAAGACCAGCTGGTACCAGCGGTAACGGTATGGACCTTTGATTCGGTAATTTTGCTTATCGGATACGATGCCAGCCCGTGTAAGAAACCAAAGAGCGTTACGGTGCCAAAGGGTTCCGCGTAAGGTCGAGTAGCTAAAAGAGCTCTAGCGTCCCTATACGGTCACCATACACACTTCCGTGCCATTGAGAACCATCTTTATAACTTACACATTTTTTTATATTAACCTTTCTGATGTGGTATACGTCTCACAGACGTCATGTCTATATTTTGAACTTTGTCACCGTGACATAGTGTTACTTTGACAGTGCTCTAAACAAATCGTCAGTTAAAGGTTAACATTAATAATTTATTCTTTTTCGACTTATTTGGAGCATAAATATCGGGTTAAAGAATTTTTTATTTTTTAATATATACATTAAATTAAATGTTCATTTAATGTATATTTGTATGATCCATTTCATCATTCATTAAAATAAATTAAAGAATGATGAATTTTCGGATGGATTGGTACTCTTTGTGAAATTGATTTTCATGCAGACAGTTGGAAGCTAAGATGGAGCCTGTATACAGTTATTTTTAAATGCAATATTATTTACAGTACATATGGTGCTACTTTACCGCACGAGTACGGTAATCAGCAGATTATGTGCATAAGACGAAACTTTAAAGAGCCATATGTACTGTAAAACGTTGTACGATACACGTGCGAGCAGGTAATTCGCAACTCGTGTCGATTTAAAACACTCCCTTCGGTCGTGTTTTAATTTATCACCACTCGTTGCGAATTTCCTGTTCTCTGCACTTGTATCGTAATGTACCATTTTGAGCTGGATTTTACATGTGCTTGTCTAATTTGTTCTTAGTTGGTTGACATTGCGAGCCGAAACCGCATCTGGCAGTCTATTTAAGCCTTCGCCACTCTTATTTACAAGAGATTAAACCTTAACTTAAAGTGGCTGTTAAATCGACTGGTTATTACCGGATTATGTGTCTGACGTGTCGTGTCGTGTCGTGACAGAACGTCAGCGGTTTCATAGTTTCTAGACTTAATTAACAAGTTCTTAAGTCCATTCGATACTCATACTCTATGATTGCTACGTCATGGCAAAGTCTCGCAAAGTCCCACTTGCTGGACATAGCAATTCTTGAACTACACAGGATAAATGAAGGGTCCACGGAAAAAACATGTCTAGTAGTCAGAACAAAAAGCAACCTAACCTATAAAGACATAAGGTGCAAACTGGCTTTGAAATTTTAAAGAAATAGACAGGTTATTTCCGTGGACTCTTCAAATAATAAAACCAACGTGTTCATTTTTCACTTTAACATTTGACATTAAACAATGAAGTTCCATAATAATGCATATGAAAACGTCCCTCATTTAATACAATAATTGATTGACAGTTCGGGTGCCATGTACTCCGATTGAGATCAGAGTTCCGAAAGAAAATCATTTTGCAATACATCTGTATATTAAAACCCAAACATTCAATGTTGAATCAAAAACGAGATTTTAGTGCCGAAATAAGAACGTGTCAAAAAAGGCGTAAATTCTAAAGATGGTTGTCTATGGCGCAGAATTGGCCCCCAAACCAGCGCACACCTTCGACAACATTCGTTATATGTATTTTCTCAAACATGCAATGAAATATTGATGTTATGTTCCTTATAATAGGCTGCGAAGTATGACGTTTCAGGTGCGGCTAGGACAAGTGGTCGTTAATGGAATTTCATACAAATCTTGCAGGCCTAGGCCGGCAAAGTCCTCTTTTTTAATTTCCATTTCACATAAATTTGTGGCACAGGCATCATGACATTCTGCCACTATGCGTATTAAAAATAAAACTTTGATATTTTTGTTGTTCATTTCATTGCATGTTTGAGAAAAGCACTATACATACCTCGGCGGGAAATTTGGGGTTGCCCGCCTTAGACCTATCCTATATGTCTTCGGCCGGCAACCCCTTTCGTCCCGGCCTCTGTAGTAATGTACTATTGTTAAGAATGAGTTGTAGATTGTAATTGTCTGGAGAGATTGTAAATATGTAATAGTTAGTGACTTTGTTGAATGAGCGGCGCCGGTCATCTGTACTATACTCGAGAGCAATAAAAACGGGTTGATTGTATAGGATTTCTAAACTAAATGAGTCCGTTTTTGGGCTTTTGAGCGTTATTTAAGTACGTTAGCCTTCGTTCTCGCAGCCGTAAAGCCCACTTGTCTCTAGACAAATTATTTTTTGTTAATCTGTTTTCAGGCAGGCGATTGAAATTTTACCCGTGGAACGATATGTCAGTCAAAAAGGTATTGTAATTTCAACTATACCTATAAAAAGTCTAGGTTCTAAATTCGTTAGGCACACACGTGTCTGCCTAAGCCGCTCATGAGGTTAACAATCGTTTTTTTTTTTGACAGTATGTGGTCGACATAACGTCTTTGCCTGAAAACGGAGTTCATAGGTACATTAATTTGTAGAAAATATACACGATTAGTGCGTTTAAAATATCGTCTCTCAACCCTAAAGATTAAAGCATTTCTTGCACAGCGAAAGAAATTATTTCTGAACGGCCAAATCCTGTATATATTTTTGAAGCTGATTGTACTAATGTGAATGCGCGAATGAAAATGCGTTCCGTGGAAACGAGGCTAGAAAATGTAATATTTAGATAAGAATTGTATTGAAATAGGTGTGACTCCATTATAGTTATAGCTAATCGGCGAGTGGGACTTTTAAGGCGGAGTCCGGACGAATTCAGCGGAGAGACTTCAATGTTGTCAATATGTATTGAACATGGTGATAAGGTACAAATTCGAATGCTGTAATCACAAGCAATATTGGCCATTAGATTCGGTCTACGAACATTGAAGATTACCCTATCTATTTCAATACCATAGCTATACAATACAACGTTAATTGAAAAATAAAATCCTTTCCGCTCCTCAAGGGCTGTGTATAGAATTTGTGGCTTCTGGAGTATCTCCCTATGTCACTACAAATTCGTAACAGCTAGGATCTCCCTCATCTGTTCCGAATGGTAACGTCTGGGAAATCCCAGCTGCTACCACTAAAGCGAATTTGTGCAACATTTGCTAATTTTGTAGTGGTAACGGCTGAGATTTTTCTTTCAGTTTTTACTGGAAAAGGTAGAGAAATAATTCCCAGACATTACTAGGTGGTAACGGGGGGTATAAAATGGTGGAGCTCTAATTTTAGGACCATCGTTAACCCATAGCATGCTTCGACGCGTATACATGCTAAGCATTTGGACATTTTGGACTTCGACTATTAAATCTCAAGATCATCTGGGTGGGGACCAAATTTTTGGACCATCGTTAAGGCATTTAATTCGACTACAGTTTAATTGATTCCGTTGTGACACTAAAGTTACCCATATAAATTATATGTCAAAATTTCGTGTAACAAAGGAAACGATTAAATTGTAGTCCAATTAAATGCCTTAACGATGATCCAAAAATTTGGTCCTCAACCATCTTTTGATTAGCCAGTTTTGACAAACGCATATGAAAGGTTAAAGTGAATAAACAATGATTTAATGTCTCAAAAAATACAAATACACAGAGAAGAGACAACTAAATTTAAACAAAATCAATGCGACAATAGGTTCGGGCTGAGCGTTTGCTGCGAGCCTGGTCGGCTGTACACCGCTGATTTTCAGCCCGCGCCTACTTCACAGCTCAAAAAAAGTACATTAATAGCTGGCTGGAAGGAAAAGATTCGCTTGACTATTTAACCAAACAGAAACTTTATGCTAATAAAAAGTGTAAGTGTTTTATTTATTTAATATTTATTGCACAATAAGAAATCTTAACGTATACAAAAGGCGGACTTAATGCCATGAGGCATTCTCTACCAGTCAACCTTTAGGCAAAACAGAAAGATTGTAGGCGGTGCAACTATAAAATACCAGAGAACAAATTTGGTAAGCTTGTATACAAAATATTGATACATCTGTCATATAGTTACATAAATAATTATTTAAACTATTACATAGACATACACAAATACATACTTATAGATAAATAGATATAGGTACTTATATAATAACGAATACCTACTAAACAGATACCCTAAGAATTCCGTAGACTACCTTTTAAGCTTTAACTATGGTCCAAAAATTTTAACTCCACCCATAACCCAATATTGTTTGGTGGTAAGACTAGGAAGGGTGCGCCGGCGCCGCTGTCGCGTTAGTGCTCTGCCGGGCTCGCCCGGCGCTCGGTGTTATAGTTGCAGCCGCATGTGTCATCAATCCAATAAAAACTTACATGTTTTAGCGCTTTTTATTTCATCTCCCTGTCTTATTAGGTTTAGGGCGCCTTTCCAACAGAGATGTGCTATTTCGGCGCCTTTCCAACAGAGATGTGCTATTTCAGAGTACCCCAGTGTAGACGTCAAATAATAATACCGCTACGAGCGAGGTGAACCTAGAGTCTGACTAGCATAAGTCTGCACCAGCAATTTTAATTTATTGTCTGTAACAGGGCTCGGAAACCGGTATTCTGTCCATATAAAAATACCTGTATTTTTTTAGTTCTTATCGTTCTTTCGTCTACTATTTCATGTTTAATCAGGCAATCTAACAATATGAAGTAATAACCCAAATACATTATTGAGTCCTACATAAAGAGCATAAACTAATTAAAAATATTTGGCTATTTCAGGATTTTGAGATTAACCGGTTCCGAGCCCTGGTCTGTAAATCGGTATATGATAACACTGATGATAGGGCACTAATTAGTCTTGATACTTGTGTATGATCTTTAATATTGAAACAAGTGAAAATAATAGTAGTAATAGTGAGTAGGTATTAGTATGTATGTATGTATAAATAAATAAATAAATAATGTATGTCAGCCTATATACCTACGCCCCACTGTTTGGTACAAGCCTCCTGTCATTATCGAAAAATGCCTGATCGTCTGCTGGAATCGTACATTTTTTTCTCATGCATCATTGAAAGGATTTTTTATGTCAGTTTTACTGATTAGCCCACGTAATTTTGATGTTAGTTAAAAATAATTTTCATTTTATTGTGCGTTTTGTTTGCCCTATGTCAAAACTACCACAATTATACTCGACTTACACACCTCTACTTTTATTACTTTTATACACACCAGGTTTTCCCAGAAGAAAATTGTCTTTCTGTGACCAAAGATATCGAGATTTTTTTCTGTAGGGGGTGAAGATAGTTTGAAGTAAGTACTTGCTTAATATCTTCGAGACCTTGTCTGTCAATTCACGTACAAGCAGTAAAACACTGGAAATTACAACAAAAATAATACTTAGTATTTACTTTCAGTAAGTTAGTTCAACATATACATAAAAAAAAAATCTAAACAATTTCCTAATGTATGGTAGTATGGAAAATATACAATTTTCAAAATAAAATGGTGCATCTCTTGGAAACTAAGAGACTTTGTACAGTCACCGGCAATAATATCTACCTACACGAAGGCCGCTTAAATATGTGACACGCTCTTATGACGCTACAAATAAGAGCGTGTCACATATTTTTGCGGCCTTCGTGTAGGAAGATACTATTGCCGGTGACTGTACTAACGCATGTTCTGTATAAAATATTTCAAATTACCTCCTCTATCATCCCCGAACGTATTTGCACCTAGTTACCAAACATCCTGTATACCTATGTTGTAAAAATCGTCAATTTAAGTAACTTTTACAAAACAGGGATTACACTAAACCCTGTATAACTGTTAGCTTAGCTGCAACATAATTCTCGTTGCGGGTTCTGGTAGACGAGGTTTTCAATGGAATTTCATACAAACATTGAAAAAGTACCAACATTGTTTGTTAAACTTACCGGTCAAAGACTTGATGAGATGTAAACATTGCCGCTTTTTTGCGATAATCACCTCTCGTTGTTCTCTCACGGTGGCCTAATTATTGAGCATTCGGAGCCCGGGAGAGAACTGAAGAGGGCGCAGTACGATCGGTGTGGATCGGTTCTCCATACAAACGTATTTAGGCTCTCATTTTAAAACGCATGCTAGAATAACATGAAACTTTGTATACACAATGGGATCCGGCATACCTAGGTCGGAAATTAGTTTCTGTTGCTAGAAATTGAAAAAGAAAAAAATACAGCGGTTTTTTGAGTTTTTTACGGCTTGTATGAAAACCTTAATAATCGCTGTATTTTTTCGCCATTTTGATTTCAAGCAACAGAAACTAATTTCCGACCTAGGTATGCCGGATCCCATTTTGTATACAAAGTTTCATGTTATTCTAGCATGGCATTTTAAAATGAGAGCATAAATACGTTTGTATGGAGAACCAAACGTACTGCGCCCTCTTAACAAGGGCGCTATCGCGAACCGAAAACGAAATATCCGTCTCTGTCGCACTTGCATATTCGTCTAACGGAGAGAGAGAGATACCGTAAAACCTTACAACTTTGCCTTTTCAACATAGCTTTGCCAACCGCGTCAGATTTCAGTAGAGGCGAAATATCACAAAAATAGTTGAATATACACTTAATTTTTAATCTGTGGCTGAAAGGTAATCGTATTGCTGGCAACACTGGCATATTCATTAGCGTGTGTGTGACTTAAATGTCACACGCGAGCCAGTGTGAGTGCGGATGTGTTTTTGGTGGGCCAAAACGGACCTAAAAACTTCAGTGGTATATCGGTGTGGACAAGTCCTACAGGAATGTACTTTTAACTGTAACTTTTATGTAGTTTATAAACGATGTAGACGAAATCTGTAACTTTTATGTAGTTTATAAACGATGTAGACGAAATCTCAAAGCCTTAACTTTATTACTTTCGTAATTATGGTGATGGGCAATGTCATAAACGTATTTGCGTGTCACTTTTTACGACTTTGCCCAGCACAATTGTACCCTTAGGGTTGTCACTTTCCATACAAAGTTATTATATAGAGTTATTTAGCACATTTTTTTTTAAATATTTAGTTTTATTAGGTTTAAGGTTTTATTTCCTTCTTGCATACAGAAGTATAAGTAAGTATAAATATAGGTAACTGAAATACGTACTACATACTTACATAAGTAGTACGTATTTCATTGTCCCCCAATATTTACTATTTATTTATTTATTTATTAAAGTTATGTATCAACTAGCATTTGCCCGCGGCTTCGCCCGCGTACTAAGCGAAATTTTTGACCGTCTACAAAAAACAGGTTCGTATGTTTGTCCACGATTATCTCGCGTTTGGCTGAACTGATTTAGATGCGGTCTCCAAAAAAGTAGTTGTTACATTCTGGGGGTTTCGGTATACGAAGTTTGGCGATTGTGATTCATTAACAGATGAACAGATGAAAAGTCAGTATACATTCTGAGAACCGGCAAACTGTTGAATTTCATTTGATTTTGCCAAAAATAAGGATCGAAAACTATTATCATACATTTCTGAGAGGCCGAAGGGGAAAGGGCCGATGAAATAAAAGCATGTCTTAAATGACCCTTAGTAAAAGTATCTGTGTACTACAGTAACACCGATAGGTCTGTAAACGACCAAGCAGCGCGCAGCGGTCATAAACTCTGGTCCTTTGAAGTACAGAAATACGGCTAATTCAATATCACGTGTAACATTTATTTTTCCTAAAATTAAATTTATTACGTAGGTTTTGCCAGTTCCCATTGGAGCATCCAAAAAGAAAATTTGGCCTCACTTCCATTCGCACTCCTTACTTCAGTCCGTCTGTTACAACCAAGTTGCTTTTACTGGACCGATTGAATTGCAAATTGGCACAAACTATCAAGAATTTAGAGCGCTCGTGGCCCAGCGGAACCCGCCTACCGCGTGCGGTGTGCGAGGTTAAGCAATGTGGGCGCAGGTCAGTTCTTGGATGGGTGATCGCTTTGAGTGGTTACTAAATGACTCTCGTGCTTTGGAAGGCACGCTAAGCCGTTGATCCCGGCTGCAATCGTTAAGCCAAGTTAGAGGCCTTCGAGCGGCTTGCGAACTTCTAACAGTCAAGTTGCCCACTCACTTGACAAAGGGGGGTCGAAGTTGCACCACGTCCGTAGGGAGTACCCACCGTTACCCTACACGTGACCCCTGGGTGGTGCTAAAAGTGCAACAAAAACTGGCAACCGTACTTGTTGATTTAAATGGAAAAAATATCAAAACCTCTATGTCGTTTTTAAAAGCAAGTCCATAGATACCCCACACGCCTATTAACCTATTAACATTAACCTTTAACATTAACCTTTTTTGCATACAGGCATGTACGGAGTGCCAAATTTTACCTCAGATTCGTATTCAGAGACCTCTCAGACGCTCAGATATCGATTTTGAACGAAATTGGGACGAAAAAAAAGATAATCAATATGGCCGCCACTTTCACAAATTTTACCTCTGATTCGTATTAAGAGACCTCTCGGACACACATATATCGATTTTGAACGAAATCGGGACGAAAATGAAGAAAATCAATATGGCCGCCACCTTTTCCAAATTTTACCTCGGATTCGTATTAGGGGACCTCTCGGAGGCTCAGATATCGATTTTGAACGAAATTGGGTTGTAAATGAAGAAAATCAATATGGCTGCCACTTTTTCCAAATTTTACCTCGGATTTGTATTCGGGGACCTCTCGGACGCTCAGATATCGATTTGGAACGAAATCGGGACGAAAAAAAAGACAATCAATATGGCCGCCACTTTCACAAATTTTACCTCGGATTCGTATTAAGAGACCTCTCGGACACACAGATATCGATTTTGAAAGAAATCGGGACGAAAATGAAGGAAATCAATATGGCCACCACTTTTTCCAAATTTTACCTCGGATTCGTATTAGGGGACCTCTCGGATACACAGATATCGATTTTGAACGAAATCGGGACGAAAATGAAGGAAATCAATATGGCCACCACTTTTCCCAAATTTTACCTCGGATTCGTATTAGGGGACCTCTCGGACGCTCAGATATCGATTTCGAACGAAATCGGGTTGAAATGAAGTAAATCAATATGGCTGCCACTTTTTCCTTATTTTACCTCGGATTCGTATTAAGAGACCTCTCGGACGCTCAGATATCGATTTTTAACGAAATCGGGGACCGAAGGGGAAAAAATCAATATGGCCGCCACTTTTTCTAAATTTTACCTCGCATTCGTATTACGAGACCTGTCGGACGCTCAGATATCGATTTTGAACGAAATCGGGAAGAAAATGAAGAAAATCAATATGCCTGCGACTTTTTCCAAATTTTACCTCGGATTCTTATTAAGAGACATCTCGGACGCTCAGATTTCTATTTTGAATGAAATCGGAACGGAAATGAAGAAAATCAATATTACCGCCACTTTTTTCAAATTTTACCTCGGTGTCGTATTTGGAAACCTCTCGGACGCTCAGAAATCGATTTTGAACGAAATCGGGACGAAAATGAAGAAAAGCAATATGGCCGCCACTTTTGCCAAATTTTACCTAGGAGTCGTATTAAGAGTCCTCTCGGACGCTCAAATATCGATTGTTGTCGAAATCGTATCTGGCGGCACTAATTAATAAAACCACTTACAATACATTGACTCAAGAAAGGTCGTAACTTCATAGGGAATTCACGGCACATCATGCGCCTTTAGACCTTATAAGGAACCTACATGCCAAATTTGGTATCTCTTGAGTCTCGAACCAGCAGTTTGGGCTGTGCGTTGATATGTCAATCACTCAGTCAGTCAGTTTCTTCTTGCAATTTGGCACCTATTTTTAAGTTTTCATGCCCGCAATATTAAATTTCAAAATCAACGCCATTTTCGAAATTAACGACCCAATAAATCATAAAAATCACACCCATATTAATATTTAGACATTCCAACCCCGTCGGACCCCAACAAAGGGGATGGTATTTCACGTCCTCCACGTGGGATTTTAAAATTATTGTTGTTTTCGTAATCAGCGACCCTATAAACCATAGAAACCACACCCATATCGATTTTCAGAATTTGTCACCACCTTTCCCCCTTTTAGGGGTTGATTTCTCAAAAAACCTGAAACACATGTTTACTGATTTATCGTTAGAAATACTCCTGTGAAGTTTCGAATAAAATAATCTAACTAATCTTGATTTCCTATACAAACTTCGGACCCCCATTTCACCCCCTTAGGGGTTGAATTTTGAAAAATCCTTTCTTAATGCACCTCAAGACCTTATATGGAACCTACATACTAAATTTGGAATCTCTAGAACCAGCAGTTTGCGCTGTGCGTTAATATGTTGGTCACTCAGTCAGTCAGTTATTTCTTGCAATTTAGCACAAACTTTCAAAAGTTTTCATGTCCACAATATTTAATTTCAAAACCAATGCCATTTTCGTAATTAACGTCCCAAAAAACCATAAAAACGACACCCATATTAATATTTAGACATTTCATCCCCTCTCGCACCCCAACAGGAGGGGATGGTATTTCACGTCCTCCACGTGGGATTTTAAAATCCTTGTTATTTTCGTTATCAGCGACCTAATAAACCATAAAAACAATACCCATGTCGATTATCAGAATTTGTCACCACATTTCCCCCTTTTAGGGGTTGATTTTTCAAAAAACCTGAAACACGTGTTTACTCATTTATCGTTAGAAATACTCCTGTGAAGTTTCGAATAAAATAGTCCAACTAATCTTGTTTCCCCATACAAACTTCGGACCCCCATTTCACCCCCTTAGGGGTTGAATTTTGAAAAATCCTTTCTTAGTGCACCCCTTGACCTTATAAGGAACCTACGTGCCAAATTTGGAATCTCTAGGACCAGCGGTTTGGGCTGTGCGTTGATATGTCAGTCAGTCAGTCAGTCAGTCAGTCAGTCAGTCAGTCAGTCAGTTTCTTCTTTTATATATTTAGATAAAGGCTTTTATTTATGAACATACCCTTTACCAATGGTGCTTAATAGTTAGTTAACAAGTTTAGGCACAATTAAATTACCAAGTAATTAATTTCCTACGTTTTTAAACAATAACCAAAAATATTTCATACGAAACTCATATCTCTACCTTCTTCTTTAGTCGTAGTCGGATACAAGCAAAAATTGACAACCCTAGCATCGTTAGGTTTTTGTATGAAGGATTCACAAATTTTTTTTACGACTTTGCCCACATAAATTATTAATAGAAATATTATATTTAAAGGAGTTACAATACGCTAAAACTACGCGATGTCTATTCTAGAATATTTGTTCTCTAAGAGTCATTTCCGTAAAGTTGGAAATGCCAAAGATAAAATAAAATATGCAAAAGTGGGCAATCTCGAAATTTTTTAATTTTTTTGGCCCGCTTGTTTGACAGTCATTTTCATCAACAATGGAACTTATACTTGCAGTAGTGTGCTCACTCACACAAAGAAAAGTACGCAAAGTTGTAAATGCCACAGATAAGTAAGTCAATATGAAGTAATAAACTCGAAAAAAATATGAATAATTGCAAAAAGCGGGCAAAGTTGTAAGGTTTTACGGTACTTCGTTTTCAGTTCGCGGTAGGCCTTCTGGATTCGCAGTAGGGGATTAGGCTGGAACGGTTCGTCGGTCTGATAATAACCAGGTATTCACACAATTATCAAGGTAAGTTAATAAAACAAGTTGCCAATATTGAACTTTTATTCAATAACATTATAATAAACCAATGGACTATACGATCACAGCAGAGACAACTAACTCATTTAAGAGTCCGCAGTAAGCTCGGTTCTCCATACAAACGTAGTTACGCTCTCATTTTAAAACGCCATGCTAGAATAACATGAAACTTTGTATACACCGTGAGATCTGGCATATCTAGGTCGGAAGGTAGTTTCTGTTGCTTGAAATTATAATGGAGAAAAAATACAGCGATTATTAAAGTTTTCATACAAGACGAAAAAAACTCGCTGTATTTTTTTCTATTACAATTTCTAGCAACAAAAACGATATGGCGGCTCTCATTGTGTATACAAAGTATTATGTTATTTCAGCACGGCGTTTTAAAATGAGAACGAAACTACGTTTGTATGGAGAATCGAGTTCAGCCGAGCGTACTGGGGTCTCTTAACATTCAAGACAGCACTGGTACTTCCAGTAAAACATAATAAATTTACAATTTTATAAATTGTTTTCCCTTCTTTTAAATATTAACCTATCACAAACAGAACACATTTTAGCTTCTAGACTATCTAAAGTCAAATAAAAAGAGAATGAAAAAAATTATCGTAAATTTATATATAGCATTTAAAGAAAGCCGTATTATCTTTCAATAATATTATTGACAACAAATTATACTGTAAAGCATTTTCATTTCATATTGGCTATGTGCGAAGTAGGTGGTGGGGGTAAGCTAGGCGATCGTAGCGCACACCATGGCAGAAATGTGCACTTACCGGGGACAACTGTCAAATTTACTTTCACGTTTTCTATAGGTTTCATAACGGTTTCCTACGATTCGTTTCGTTTGTATGTATTTATTTATTCTCTTATTTATTTCAGTAAAATTTCCAATACGGGGTCTTTCTCGTTTACTAAAGTAAATAAAATAATCATGTGTCATTACTTGACATCTCTGAGTTTTAACATTGTCTCGGGACCTTTGACGTTTGACGTTTCAGACGTGCACATAGCCAATAGGCACTATGGACAAGCAAAGTACATGTAAATTACTTTCGAGACGTTTTTGCATAGTAGTATTTGTATATTTACAGCACAGATATCAGAGTAAAGCAGATCCGCTCATTTAAGTTGAAAGATTTCTGTCCATCTGATCTATTCTCACTAATGCACAAATCAGAAAGTTTGAGAGACAGATAACTGACGTCTGACACGTCTTCACCTGTCAGTGTCTCCATCTTCATAATTGAAAATTGTACTGAACTGACATTGTGGTGTGTTAAGTTTATATGGGATTTAACATCCTGGTGTGCTTTCAAATGGAGACAACTCGTTACAAGCCGAAAATGATTGTACTATCTGTCGCATTCTAACTCATTTTGGTGCACCATAAGGACTAAAGAGACAACTATATGAAAATGTATCTGGCTTAATACTGCGAGTCTGCTTTTCTCTGATGTCTGTGATTTACAGGGACACACGTACACGTTGACGTACGCAGACACACGTTGACGTATGGTACAGACACACGTCAACGTGTGTGTGAGGCTGGCTACAGAGGTCACAACTACAAATGAAAAAACGACTCGAAAGTAATTTACGTTAGTGAATAACACTTTAACATCCACCACCACCACCACCACCATATCAGCCCTATTTACACTTTAACATAAGTCAAGCGAAATTGATCTTATGTCACTGCAACTAAGACTGACATGCCATAGCGCCAGGAAGTCAGTGTCCCAAACGGGTCACGACACCTACTAACATAACTAAGTGACCAGTCTCACTCTAAAACTAAAGCTAATTCCGAATTCTATTGTATCTTCAATTCTTCATGTAGTGTGGGTATTTACAAGAATGTAAACATAGCTGTATATCTAATTTTTGCTTAGCCTTGTTTGAATGGCTATGAAGCCTTGTAGAACGAGTATAATAAACGTGTATTTCTTTAAGAGGGCGCAGTACGTTTAGTTCTCCATACAAACGTATTTATGCTCTCATTTTAAAACGCCATGCTAGAATAACATGAAACTTTGTATACACAATGGGATCCAGCTTGTCTAGGGCGAAAATTAGTTTCAGTTGCTTGAAATAATAATGGCGAAAAAATACAGCGATTATTAAGGTTTTCATACAAGCCGTAAAAAACTCAATTTTTTTTTTTTTTTTTCAATTTCTAGCAACAAAAACTAATTTCCGACCTAGATATGCCGGATCCCATTGTGTATACAAAGTTTCATGTTATTCTAGCATGGCGTTTTAAAATGAGAGCCTAAATACGTTTGTATGGAGCACCGATCCATACCGATCGTACTGCGCCGTCTTAAAGGCTTGGTCACGGCGCATGCGCGACGTCTGCGCTGCGCACCGGAATGTACATTGACAAGGTAAGAGTCCGCAGGAAGCTCGATTCTCCATACAAACGTAGTTTCGCTCTCATTTTAAAACGGCATGCTAGAATAACATGAGACTTTGTATACACAATGGGATCCGGCATATCTAGGCCGAAAATTCGTTTTTGTTGCTTGAAATTATAATGGAGCAAAAATACAGCGATTATTAAGTTTTCATACAAGACCTAAAAAACTCAAAAACTCGTTGTATTTTTTTCTATTACAATGTCTAGCAATAGAAACTAATTTCTGGCCTAGATATTCCGGATCCCATTGTGCTACAAAGTTACATGTTATTTCAGCACGGCGTTTTAAAATCAGAACGAAACTACGTTTGTATGGAGAATCGAGTTCAGCCGAGCGTACTGGGGACCCTTAAGCTTTGTCCACATTTGTATCGTTATAGCGTATCTCCGTCGCGTATCATGATAGTTAGTTTGGACGCGAAAAGATACCCGATCATGCAATACTTCGCGTCCAAACTAAAGATCATGATACGCGTCGGTGCTACGATACAAATGTGGACAAAGCTAGCGACAAAGGCAGGCGTACCACTAGCTATACACTTGCCCCGATGGGTTACTGTCAGGGGTGCTACCGCGAATTTCGAAAATCGAACTTCGTATCGTACCGTCCCTTTCCGTCATATAGAGTATAACACGAGAGTGAAAGGGACGGCACGAGACGGAGTTCGATTTTCGAAGTTCGCGGTAGCACAGCAGGAACCCAAGTACATTTTTACAATCATTTTTAAATTATTTTTTTGACTATTGCACTATTATAGCAAATAACTGAAGGCCTACTCCGATCTTCGAAAATCGAACTTCGTGTCGTGCCGTCCCTTTCCGTCATATAGTGTATAATACGAGAGTGAAAGGGACGGCACGACACGAAGTTCGGAGTAGGCCCTCTGTTTGGTAAAACGTATAAACATTTTAGACCTATCCTCCTAAAACCAACCGACCAATTCAAAATGGTATTGAAGTTATTCATGTAATAGAGTTAAATTTATCTTGTTTCAAATACGATAGGCCCAAGGCAAATGCAACTCTATTCCAATTGAAAGCGGTTTTAATTCCTTTAAGGGAATAAATCCTATCAGTAGGCCCATTTAGGCCAAAGGAGGCTATGTCATTATCAATTACGGAGTTCTCTTATTTCATTATTAATATTACGAATTATATTAGCATACAGGGTGTAACACAAATGCCGTGGATTCGTTTAAGGCGTTAATTGGTATCGCATTCCGACTACAAATAACTAGGTAAATAAAATCTACTCGAATATTTTTTGGATTTTGTTTGAGGACCGTCGCCAAAATTAGACTATTCTTCATACAAACAAAAAAAAAGTGGAGTAAAAACAATTTTTTAAGCAATTATTTCTAGTCTGAAACGGATCCACGACATTTTTGTTACACCCTGTACACAATCTTACACCAACGTACTTACTTCATCACATAGGTACTAATTCAATCATGTCATAGGTACATATATTAAATATGTAAGTACTCGTAGTCTAATTACATAAGAATAAAATTGCCTAATTGCGATTAACTGTGAATTTATTATACATGACCCAATAAAAGCTACATTTATGAAAAACAAACAGCACCAAAGAATTGATTTAATTTAGATTAAAATTACCTATTTTTTAAATGACCTTACAAATACGTATTACTGTTTCCCTACCTACACATGATATGGCTATATTAAGTCTCTACTTTCCGTATCTTAATGTATATGATAATATTTTGCATGAATTTTTCATGTGTTCTTATAGTTTGAAGAAAAAAACAACCATATTAATTTATATTTAGTCAAATAAAATACTTAAACACAAAAAACAACAACACAAATACAAAATATAGGTACCTACCTACCTAAAATCCATTGATATTAAATGTCAAAAATCTTATCAAGATATTTATTACTATAACTAAAATAAATGCTGGCAATCCTAAATAGGTAATGTCAAGTGAAAGTCTCTAAAATATGCGAGCGCTGAACATGGCTACATATGTTAGAAGGCAGCATTTTTTTTTAATAGATCATGTAGATAAGTAAATTCTAAATGGAATGGTAAAGCACCTAAAAAAGGTAATAATGACTAAACAGTCAAAATTTTATGCACTATACTATTTTAATCATTTTGTATTATCTCTGTTTATTGTAATTATATTCTACAGATGACAAAAGGCCAACGCCAAACATTGTTATCTCATAAACTGGTGTATTACGTGGCAGCGGAAAAACATATCTATTCAGCATAAACGTTCATACACGTGTTGATACTGATACCGCGATATTATGTTACCTACTTATATAGTGAACAGGAATAATTTTCAAACCTCTCACTGTCTAGAAACAGTGTTTTAAGCATGTATTTAAGTATTTTTTAATTGAGCAGTGCTATAAATAAGAGCGCTCGTGGCCCAGCGGCACCCGCCTACCGCGTGCGGTATGCGAGGTTAAGCAATGTGGGCGCAGGTCAGTTCTTGGATGGGTGACCGCTTTGAGTTGTTACTAACTGAGCGCTCTCGTGCTTTGGAAGGCACGTTAAGCCGTTGATCCCAAGCCAAGTTAGAGGCCTTCGGGAGGCGTGAGAACTTCTAACAGTCAAGTTTCCCACTCACTTGACAAAGGGGGGTCGAAGTTGCACCACGTCCGTAGGGAGTACCCACCGTTACCCTACACGTGGTGCTTAAAGTGCATCAAAAACTGGCAACCGTACTTGTCTTCTCGATCTCACGGTTCGTAAATAAATGCCATACAATTAAATTAAATAAATAAATGAATAACATGAGGCTGTAGACCAACATGATGGAATTCCTAGTTGTTAAGACAGCTGGAATGCCTTTCCACAAAGCATTTCGGCTGGCTGAAAACCGAGAACGATGGAGACAGCCTCTTGTCAAAAACTTAACCCTTTAAACTTTCACCAGCCAATACAATTGTACGGGTTGATTAGAACTAATTGTCAAATCAAAAACATATCATAAACTCCTTTATTTTTTGTTTTAGATCTCCGGTCCGATCCCTCCTTAATATAATCAAAATTATACCGCACAATCTCCTCGTGTGTTAAGTCCATCAGAAAACCGAGGAGTAAAAGCAAAAAAAAAAAAAACTCCTTTATTATAAAATATAGTTTATTTCCCAAATACGATACTATACTTATTTGGGTTTAGCCCAGTGCTGTTTTTCCGGTCTGAAGGGCTAGTATAGGTCACAATCCTTAACATGTGAGGGACCGACTGAGGAGGAACAATGACATATTATTTGTCGTTATAGATAACAGCAGTCTATCAATCATACATGGGCATTTATATCATTAAAAACCATGTATATTCATTAAAATTAAACTTTATTAATATAAAAGGTTTTCACATTTTTTCCTAAAGTAAAACACTTCAAAGTTCAGATTTATCTCCTTTCGCTTTCTTATCTTCAACCTTTTCATACAAGCACGAGTCATCAGTTCCCCGCAAAGCATTTTTAGTACAAAAATAATTCATCAGATCCACACTCCCTTGATGGTTCCAGTACCAATCTTCAATAACGTTTTCGTTTTCTTCTAAAAGGCTCTCACATTGGGTTTTCATGTGAGTAATTTCTGCGGACGGCTTGTCCCAGAGTTCTAGCGGAATACCAAGTTCAACCTTCACACCTTTATCAACAAGCCCGTGGAGTGTCTTGAATGTCTGACTCATACCTTTAGCAAATCTCGTGCTGTCTTCGCGTTCTTTATGCATGTTGTACTCTAAAACCCTTTCACAAATGCCTTCAAGGGATTCTATCAATCTCAACTCTGACTTTTCATACTTGGTTCTCTTCTTTGGCTGGACGTCGTCTAAGGAATATCCAATTTCGATGACATCGAGTATTTTGCCGGTCTCTTCGAGCCTCGCTTGCAGTTCTGTAGTTAATATCTTGCACACTTCGCATCTATTTGCGTATTTTACACCGATATCTTCCTCGGAACGCACTTCTACGTCTTTATCACAGTTAATGTATGCAAGTAATATTATCAAAAACAAGGACGATGTTCTAATAATCATTTTAAATTTGATTTACTTAAATATTTACACAGACACAGCGTTATACAGCGGTAACTAAGAACTGACAGATGACACTAATGACAGATAGAAACTGTCATGGAAGCTTTTTATACGAATGTTGCTATTGCAAAAAAGTCTAACCAGTGATAAAAGCTACGAAGCGTGTTTTAGGGCGTGGCGGCGTCTGATAGGTCCGTTCCTGTAAACGATGGCTGTGTTCCGAATCACGCTTACAACGCTCACAACGCTTACAGTGCTGGCGGCCGGTCCGAATCAGTTAGCGCGCTCAAGGCCGCGTAAGTGGTGCTTTGTTTCGGACCAGTCATGAGCGTGTTTAATGTCATGTCAACGTCAACTGAATTTGAATTTTGAGTTCGTCAATTAATCGTAGTAGGAAATACTGGGCTGGGTTTTTGATTTGTAGCAAATTGAAATTAATCGCAATCTGCAACTAACTAACTAGGTTGACACGACGACCCAAAATGAGTATTGGCTTCCGAGACAAGAGCACGCCACTTTTCTCGGTCCTGCGCTATTTTTCGCTAGCTTGCACCGGCTCCAAGCTCACACAGGTCCTCGTCAACCAAATCCTTGCGGCGATACTTGGGGCGATCCACAGGACGCCGTCTGGTCGGTCGGCCCCAGTATGCTCTCTTCACCTGTCGATCTTCTCCTCCTCTCGAGGTGCCCAAGCCAGCGAAGACGATGCGCTTTGGTTTCACCTATAATATTTGGTTCGGCCACCAGCTCTTCTATGTCAGCATTTTTACGGATCATACAACTCCCATGGATTTTTCGGGACACCTTACGTTCTGCTCCTAACAGGCTGGGCTCCACCCTAAGTGTTAGTGTCCAGGCATTACAGCCATACATTAAGATGGGGCGGATTGCGCTTATATTACGCCAACACTCTGTGCAGAGCAACACTGCAGCGTAAGGTGTTCTGGATACGGGTGTTAATTTCATTCTCTCTAGCATGCGTATCAGTGACAATACATCCGAGGTATTTAAATTTGGACACTCCCTTGTAAGAGGTTTCTTTCTCCTACAAGAAGGACTTTTCGTTAGGCACGACTGTTGTGAAGGTATTCCGTCTTTCCATGATTAATCCTAGGCCCCACTTTTGCTGCTTCTTGTTCCAACATTCTCGCCGACATTTCTACCCCTTCTCTTCTCGATTTTTGCCTAGCAAACCAAAGTCGTCTGCGTAGACGCGTAGAAAGCATAGGCTGATAGGGTTAACACTATCCGTTTAGTTCAATTCTGGAATCCTGTGAAAGCAGTTTTCGAACGACATGTTCCAGGACCAAATTGAAGAGCATAGGAGATAGTGAAATAAATGATGATGATGATTATTATTATTATAGCAATAAATAAACTAATATAACCTATGAAGTTTTGTTTTTTCGCGCCTATAATGAGATGTCATAACGTGTCAAACGTCAACTTGACGTTTGCGCTCAAGGTGCTTACGGCTGGGAGTGTGAGCACCGTGAGCGCCGTCCATGACGTCATCAATGACGTCACGACATCTCGTGTAATCGCTGTGAGCGTGAATCAGTCCGACCGAGAGCGCGCTCTGAACGCTGTGAGCGTGATTCGGAACACAGCCGATGTCGATAACCTCCCCTTAGAGTGGTATTCCACTTATCCAATATCTTTGTCCAATATACATTTGACAAAGAAATTGGATTATTTCATCCAACTTGGATGGGACCCCGACAATTGATCAAAGATTCCGATGACAGTTAAATCAATATGGCTACGCATGAAAAAAAAAACTTGGACAAAGATATTGGATGAGTGGAATGGGCCTACGTCAAAGAACTTTGATTCAAAGATTTGACAAAGATATTGGACGAGTGGAATACCACCCTCACCAAGGTCATGCAATTTTAAATGGGTCCCTATTTAATAACTACGAGTATCACTATTTATTACTATTCAATATCAGAATATCACCAATTGGCAATGCATTTTATTTGGACACAAGCCACGTGGGTCCTATACGAGTCACAAAAATTGCCCACTTATGTACAGTCGAGTTGGAAAATATGTGCATGGACAAAGTGGTCAAAAATATGTGAACACGACTTTATTGTTAAGAGCATAAAGTTGCTCAGATATTTTGGTACATATTTTTGATCCTTATGACTGGTGACGTATACAGGCTGTGAAATAGCTATTAGCTACACTACCGTCAAAAAGTTTAGGACGAAACACAATTTTTAGTTTCATTTTCATAAATTATTACGCAAACCAAACAAGGGAAAAAGATTGCAATGGGCTGTTTGTTTCTTGGACTTTTGCAAACTGGTCGAGAGTACTACGGACAGATGAATCAAGGTTGAATGAATAATCAATCAATGTTGATCATTTGCATATTTTGTGTTTGGTCTTAAACTTTCTGACGGTAGTGTACATTATACACTACACACCAAATAAACAAATAGGGCTATATGGCTCCGTTTGGACCCTTCAGGTACGGAACCATAAAAACAAAAGACTTACCCGTGTACGCATCTAATATAATGGTACAGTCAAACTCAGAAATATCGAGCATATTGGTACTTTATCGCCTTCACCTGAACCCGTTGGAAATTTTGTATGAGTATTGAGTAGTCACCATTAACATCATCTTCAGCCGAAAGACGTCCACTGCTGGACATAGGCCTCCCCAAAGACTTCCACAATGACTGGTCCTGCGCCACCCGCATCCAGTGGACACCCCGCCCAGGTCATCAGCCCCCCTCATGGGGGCCTTCCAATGCTGGTCACCGCTCGAGAACTCGGTGGCCCCACCGATATGAGTAGTATGACAGTACAGGTTGTTTATATTGAATTCCGTTAATTGCGAGGGCACATTCCTGAGATGAAATAAAGTAATCTTCTGTAACACACCAGTATCCCAAATGGTAACATTTCGAAGATATTCAAGAATTCATTTTCGTTAATTAACAACCCTAGTGTAGTATAAAAGATCCTTAACAATTGACAACATTTCAAATTTTTAAGTAGTATGAAATCTTAAATCTTTTCTTTAATTTGATAACAAGAAACCCCATAATATTTTTTTTATATTTATATAGCTATTATTTTTCTAAATATTCACGAAAATGTAAAGAAAGCCCATATCGTAGTAATGACGTCACTAGTATGAAATTGTGACAGTCACAGCGCACAAAAAGAACAGCAGTTCACTTTCTTTAGTAAATTTGTCTTAGTAACAGTGCTTCTGTATGATTTGTTACGCTGTGACGCCGTAGCGCCGTACTTGTCACTTACTCTCTTTTAGAATGAGGAACTTTTGGAATTGATTTATTTATATGAAATTGGGATATTTTCGAGAATTTAAAAATGTGGTTTTACTTAACTTTTTATCCCTTATTTGATTTCATCGTAAAAAAGCCTGCTTAAAAAAATTAAATGTTGTCAATTCGAATTCCGTGCCATTCGAATTCCGAATACTGTCATACTGTCATTAACTTTTGTTTGACTCCACGATAACTCTTAAGGACGTTTCGCATTCACCATTATTGAAATAAGTAATTATTTTGTATGAAAATAAAAATCTTGTGTTTGAAAAACTAAATATGCTACGTCGTTTCTATGTCAATACACGGCTATATGGTTGAATTTACGGAAATCAATAAAAACACCCTGTATAAACATGACGTTAAAGCGACAAGGTATAGTCGACTGCACAAACATTGTATTGTCTCAAAGGTTCGAAAATATCTGAGCAACCTTTTCGACAATTCTGACCCACTTTTATGCTCTTAACAATAAAATATTGTTCACATATTTATGTCCATGCAAATCATTTTAATTCCACCTGTACTTGATCAATATCAATGTATACTTTGGTGCTAGAACAAATTAATTCAATAATGCTACATGCTAATGATATTCTATGGAATTGTGATATTAGGCAAGTTTTTGATCATAGGAACACTTATTGGCGAATTGACATCTAGATAATCACCTGAAAAACTTCATCGAAGCAGCTTCTATAAAACAAATGCCATTCTCAAGGAAAAGGTTCTTTATTGTCAACATGGAATCTCAAATTTTGTTGAAAACAACTTTGCTATTCACGTCCTGCGGATTACGATATACTGTTTTCTGCTATTAAAATTGTAATAGTTAAAGCCTAAAATGGTTAGGCAACTACATTTATACCCTCAAATTTACCAATGAGGGCCTTAGGAAATGGTGCCTTATTGACTTCGCCAATAGCCTTTTACTTGAGAAGGACATAAATATTGATATTTATTAAGCACATATGCAAGTTGTATTACGTTAGCGAACACTTGTCTGACATATCACAGAATAACCAGTGTAAGGCCAAAATAACTTACCTACGGAACCAATAAATATCGAACCTCTCTCACTCGCACTTCTATTCACAATACCATTTGGCATGAATCATTAGCATAACGCGAATAATCTCTTTCGCACTTGCAAGTCCAACCCAGGATTACGCGCAAAAAATAACATCTTTTTTATTGTACGACTTGCAGAATGGTATTGAGAATATTATAATGTACGCATCACTAATGTCCGAGGTCCTTCTACCTTTTCTTCTTCGTCTAAAGTGACCAGTCAGCGTCATATAGAATGTAGCAGCCAAAGTGGCCAAATACTTGGGTACAATACAGGGCGTCCCACGGCTATGCCACACGGAGGGAAAGTACCTTGGATATTGTAGATGGAACATTTTACTGAAAGAAGACATTGTTTTAATACTTTTAATTTAAAAAACAATTAAAGCTGCATTCATAGACTTTTAAATAATTACATGGTTGAACCGGGAATCGAACCCGCTACACGAGAAAAAACAATTACCCTGTAGCCTTATCATGCCGATGGAAAGGCTTCATCATAAGGATTATTTTTGCTAAATAACATAGTGTCAGAAATAAAAGGAAGAACATGAATTCTATCAATTTTTAGCCTTTTTAACGTTTTTTTTTATTTTGTAGCGGGTTTGATTCCCGGTTCAACCATATAATTGTTTAAAAATCTATGAATGCGGTTTAAATTGTTTTTAAAATTAAAATAATGTCTTCTTTCAGTAAAATGTGCCATCTACAATATTCAAGGTACTTTCCCTCCATGTGGCATAGCCGTGGGACGCCCTGTATACAAAATACATGGTGTACCGAACTATTTGACCAGTTTGGGTGCTACGTACTATACGACGCTGACTGTCCGTCGGCACATTGTCTCCGGCTACGGCTACACAGTATACAGGTGCAGGTCCACGCCCCAGCCCGTGGCGGCGGGCGCGGCGTGCGGAGGAAGCGACGCGAGGAGCTCCTTGAGCGCGGGGGCTTCCTTGTGGGCGCCGGACTGGCTGTGCCCCGCTACTGATATGTCTAGCCACGCGCCTTTGGGAGGCGTGGCGCCTTCGTCTAGCTGTAAAGAAAATGTACGTTAAAGATTCTTCAATAAACGAAGCAGTATAATATAAAGCGTAGTAAGGGGTAGGGGGAGCAGGGGGAAAGGTATTTCAGTAACATTTTTAGCATTTATGTATGTAAGCACTTCATTGTACACAATAACAGATTAACGCATATACATGTCACACAAGATAGAAGAAAGGCGAACGTATCCCTATTGGCTATGTGCGAAGTAGGTGGTGGGGGTAAGCTAGGCGATCGTAGCGCGCACCATGGCAGAAATGTGTACTTACCGGGGACCACTGTCAAATTTACTTTCACGTTTTCTATTGGTTTCTTAACGGTTTCCTACGATTCGTTTCGTTAGTATCTATTTATTTATTCTCTTATTTATTTCAGTAAAATTTCCAATACGGGGTCTTTCTCGTTTACTAAAGTAAATAAAATATTCATGTGTCATTATTTGACATCTCTCAGTTTTGACATTGTCTCGGGACCTTTGACGTTTGACGTTTCAGACGTGCACATAGCCAATAAGGGGTACTCGTACATCACATTTACAAGTTGAAATGAACATTTAAATTTATTTATTCCGTAACTTTAAGGTTTGAGATAACAATGACTGTGCTGGTGCCTCTTTTTAGGCATTCTTAATACTTGTCTTAAGAGAACACCGCTCTTCCACTTGTTCTATTGTTAAATTATTATATTTTAACTCTAAGGAGACGTTAAAGCAAAAGACTTCCTTATCTAATTATATGTACATCAAAATTTCCAAACGAAAATGAAAAATTTAAAATTGATCAACCCGGGCGGGATGGACGGATTCCAGAGGTCACGGATTCAAATCCCGCCCGGTGTGATAAATCTTACAATTTTTCATTTTCGGTTGTAAATTATAATTTCGCTAAGCGGACATATTCGCTTGTAAAAATATTTACAGTAATTTTACATTATTAAAATAACAGTATATGATAAAATGTCATATCGATTCGTCTGCTCGTTTGCCTCCTATATCATAAAAAAATCCATGACGAAGCGTGCCAATCTTTCTAATTAACTACAGTCCAATTTAAGATAAGATGCTATAATATCCGGGTTCACGAACGTATTAAGTTAAAAAAACCAAGTAGTACAACATTATCGGCCAAGACCACACAAACCTGCAGATTAAAAGTGAGTTGCCAAGGCGCCGGTAACCGCGCGTCATGTAGCGCGAGGAAGTACGTCCGCCGTGCGCCCCACCGCGCCGCCGGGTGGGGAACACCTCCACCCGCACCGCGAGCCGTGTAGTGGGAGATGTGCACGCCCTCTACCGGAGATAGTATCACCACCTGGATCAAATACGAGTACCATCGTATTAAATTTTCAATTATTTGATACGGAGGGGCGCTTAAGACATGAATCGATCCCACGCTTCTGGTTTGCCGGACCGGCAGCCTTACCACTACGCCACCCAGACCACTACGTCATCACAGCGAATTTTTGCCTTGCATTCTAAGCCGCTACTAACACGAATCAAAATGGAGGAAACGCCCTGAATTTATTAAAATCATATCTATACAATAGAATGCAATGTACTGAAATTAGAAGACTTTGTAGAAACACAAAAGAAGAAATTGTCTATTATTCCATGTCAAGACCTTTGATTAGGGGTGTTCCACAAGGGAGTATTTTGGGCCCGTTGCTCTTCCTCGTCTACATAAATGACTTACCAAATTACGTTCCACACCCAATGATTTTATTCGCAGATGATAGCACAGTTCTCATTAAGTCTGAAAACTTATTATCATATACACAAGAAATAAACAATACGCTTAAAATAATTATTGACTGGTTACAAATAAATAGGCTAAAAATTAACATTGTCAAACCAAAAATTATGCAATTCCATCAATCGAAATTAAATTCATTAAATCTAGACATCAAATATAATAATGAAACTGTGGAACACACAAATGCAGCAAAATTTTTAGGGATCGATATTGACAGCAAATTAAACACATACCGAAACATTAAGCAAACGAGTAAATAGTTTTGTATTTGCCCTTACAAAAATTTCAAAACTATCGGATCGTAAAACAGCTTTATTAGCATATCATGGACATATAGGATCAATACTACGCTATGGAATTATCTTTTGGGGCAACTCCACAAACAAAAAAATTGTGTTTGGAGCACAAAAAAAGTGTATCCGAGCTATTGTAGCATAAAAAAGACTGATAGTTGTAAGCCTTATTTCAGAGAACTAAAAATTTTGACACTGGCTGGCCTATATATTTATGAAGTAGCAGTTTTTGTTAAGTCAAACCCTACTATATTTCCATTGAAAGCGATTAGCTCTAAGACTCGTTATAAATTTAAAATTAACACTGTAGCAGGCAAAACAGCCTTTCTCCGAAACAGCATACTAGGTCTGGCCTCCAAAATATATAATTATTTGCCAGATGGATTGAAAGAGTTGCATATAGACAAGTTTAAAATAAAAATGAAGGAGGAACTCATTAATAAGGCATATTATATAATAGACGAATTTTTTAGATAAATATTAAATTGCATGCACTTAAATAAAATTAAATTAATTCATTATGGTGATTTATTTCTATGTTTACATTCGCACTTTATTATTTTCATATTTTGTAAAAAAAAATATGTAATAACTTTTGACGTATCAGACGTGCACATTGCATGCAAACTGTCCAATATCTTAAAATTTCACACGCCTTACGGCAGAATATATTATGGATCGATGTTTACATTGCCTATTTTATAACAACTTATGTACCATATATTCTGATGAATAAATTATGATTATGATTATGATTATTATAAAAAATATTTTATCGGTAGAATCATTCTTTTGCGGAAATCCATGAAAAGTATCTAAAACAATATTGCTTTGCTATATATTGGAATAGCGAAGAAATATTGTTCTAACTATACTAAAAATATTTGTCAAAAGAATTTGATTCGCTTAACGCGTTAAGTTTTTCATAAAAAAAAATCAATTTTGTTTCTACACTGCGAGCCGCGCTTAATACATTCGGTGTCGCTGGTTACTACTGGGTATCGTAGCATAGCTGTGAGAAAACCACTTTTATGTAGCACAGCGCGGCTTGTTAGACTTCGTACGTATGCCACTCGGTTTAAAGAATGCGTCGGAAACGTTCCACAGACATTGTATACTCACCACGTGCGTCGGGCCGGTCACGTTCATATGCAACACGGGCGGTGTCCCCTCCAACCGCATTTCCGCTATAAGCGTGGTTAACGGTGGCGCGGGAGCGGGGGCGGAGTGACCGCGCGGCACGAACCCGCGCGCCGGCAGGTAGTAGGGCGCGCCGCAGTACACCCACTTGGCGCACTCCGCGTCGCTCGTGGGTACTGCCTTGCGGAATGCTGGCACTGGTCAAAATAATGTATTCTTATTTATTTTCAAGGGATTTGTCTAAAAAAAATATGCCAGTTATTTTTTGCAATTTTTTCTGCTCAGAATCCCGAGCTCAATTTTAAGCGGGTGTAAGTTACAGTTGATAGAAAATTATACGATCAAAAAGTGATAAACGATAATAAAAGGAAAGGAACTGTCGGTATGTCGTCTTTCTTAGTGATTACTCTTGGCTAGGGTTGGATATAAAACCGACAAACCACCACAAGCCATAGGGTAGTTTTTATTCCGGAAATCTTTCATTAGGGGTTGAAAAGTTCTCTAAGGCGATAACGAGTTCCACGCGGACGGAGTCGCGGGCAAAAGCTAGTAACTTTATATATTACATATACTTATGTAGAGTTATTTATTAATCATCAATCATCTTTTTTTCTGGTAGAGAATGCCCTTTGGCATTAAGTCCGCCATTTGTACATTTGTTTTTTGTGCAATAAAGCTTAAATAAATAAATAAATAAATCTTTCTGTTTTAGCTCAATTCATAATCCTTAAATTTATATGTACTAACGTGAAACATATTGAAACCACATCTAGAAAAGCGTAAAAAACTTAATGTTTCATCTTTCTTTTGCAGGGTATTGAAAAACGAGGTTGATTCTTACATACTCGCACAAAAGCTTCCTCGTAAAAGCAGATTATTCCTGAGACTTACCATACGGATCGAGTGAGTGCGGCGAATTAGAATCCAGGTCGGGCATCCAGAAGAGATTCTCCTGCGTGCCCGCCGTGTGGTCGGTGCGTCGCGTGTGAAACACCATTAGCCGCTGTGGGCGGGTCGCACTGTCACAAAATAATACATTGTTTAGCGAGGGGCGTAAGCGGAAAACTTCGAACGAGTCGATGGGGATTATGATGACTCTCGGTTGCAATATTCTTACGCCCCTAGATCACAATGTTTTTCACCACAATTGCGAGGAAATAAATAACTCCAGCACCAATACAAAGGCCGTAGCAGGATAAGGGAAGAAAAAATGCCCTTTTGTGATTAAGAGCTGTTTTTTTTTTCTACAGTTACTTACATTTGGTAGTACTATTGTGCTAAGTTTTGTTGAAAAATTCCCAGTGGTTCAGCCGGGAAAAAATAAAATCCGAATTCATGAAATATGACTTTTCTCTAAAACAATTAAACTTTATCATACTATCTTTTTTTCATTTTGGTTAGTTAAATAGTATATATGTCCTGTAAGAAAATTAAGTATCTATGTTTAACATTTCTGTTAAAAAAAAACGGCAATGAAAATTTCAAAAAAATTTTTTTTACTTTTCTGAAGGAGTGACCACTCTAAATGTCATGTCTAAAAAAGCTTTATTTAACGTTCTATCAGTCATATTAGTTTGATATTTAAAAACGAAAACCAACAGTGTCAAATTTAAAAAAAATATTTTGGTTGTGTTCTGTTACTTTTTTTTCTTACACCATTCTAACACCGCCAAAAAACTTAAGCATAAATCCTCTTTGTGAAAAGTAAAAAAATAAATTAATTTTTCACATTTACATTAATATTAGCCTGAAAATATATTTATGTCAGTTGTCGCCATTCCAACTTGTAAACCAAAAACTGTATTCTTCTAATCATCATCACCATTTCTAAATATAGGTAAACCTTAATAATAATAATGCCATTTATTCCCACAAAATTTTTTAATTTAATAAGTAAGATAATTTTAATATTATCGTCAATAAAGTGACATATGTGTTGCATGTAAAATTAGTTTTTGGGGACCCATAATTGGGCTATGGCCCTAAAATATTTAGTAAACCTTACTAAATATTTTATCAGATATACTAATCTGTAGGCTTAAACGGACTGTAACTTTGTCATAATTAAAAGAATACCCAATTGAGTTGCATTTTATTAAACTCTCTTCAAATAATATCTCACTCTGCTACAGCACTTAAGAATAAATTATCATTAAAACGGAATTAAAAAAAAAATCACTTTATTGACTATAATATTAAAATTATCTTACTTATTAAATTCAAATACTTAAGAAATTGAAGGAATTGTTAATTTTGTTTAGTTTTAGTTACTTATTGTTTTTGTGGGAATAAATGGCATTATTATTATTAAGGTTTACCTATATTTAGAAATGGTGATGATGATTAGAAGAAGACAGTTTTTGGTTTACAAGTTGGAATGGCGACAACTGACATAAATATATTTTCAGGCTAATATTAATGTAAATGTGAAAAATTGAATTATTTTTTCTTTTTACAAAGAGGATTTATGAATAAGTTCCTTGGCGGTGTTGAAATAAAAGTAACAAGACACAACCAAAATATTTTTTTAAATTTGACACTGTTGCTTTTCGTTTTTAAATATCAAACTAATATGACTGATAGAACGTTAAATAAAGCTTTTTTAGACATGACATTTAGAGTGGTCACTCCTTCAGAAAAGTAAAAAAAAATTTTTAGAAATTTTCATTGCCGTTTTTTTTACAGAAATGTTAAACATAGATACTTAATTTTCTTACAGGACATATATACTATTTAACTAACCAAAATGAAAAAAAGATAGTATGATAAAGTTTAATTGTTTTAGAGAAAAGTCATATTTCATGAATTCGGATTTTATTTTTTCCCGGCTGAACCACTGGGAATTTTTCAACAAAACTTAGCACAATAGTACTACCAAATGTAAGGAACTGTAGAAAAAAAAACAGCTCTTAATCACAAAAGGGCATTTTTTCTTCCCTTATCCTGCTACGGCCTTTACGAAATCGACAACCGCCAGTATCAGTGCATGATTGTTGGGGCGTCCTTGCAAGAGGAGCGCGAAGCTTCAATCTTTCAACCAATCACAAAGCAGTATTCTTTATTATCCTAACAAAAAAAAAAGGGGGAAAACGAATGAAAGGTGATGTTACCGCGCCACAGCCGCTAGCGGTAGTAACTAGATTCGGCCGCTGGCGGTAAAGATCTGGACACTACTGCCACTATCTCCTAGATTAGACGCACCTGTAAGGGTTCCCCAGCGGTGTCAACAACACGGCTATAGCTGCGACTGCCTGAAGTGCTAGCAGTGCAAACGCTAATCGGTGAGGTTTCCGCGCCACGGCCGCTAGCGGTAGTAACTAGATTCGGCCGCTGGCGGTAAAGATCTGGACACTACTGCCACTATCTCCTAGATTAGACGCACCTGTAAGGGTTCCCCAGCGGTGTCAACAACACGGCTATAGCTGCGACTGCCTGAAGTGCTAGCAGTGCAAACGCTAATCGGTGAGGTTTCCGCGCCACGGCCGCTAGCGGGCCTAACTAGATTCAGCCGCTGGCGGTAAAGATCTGGACACTACTGCCACTATCTCCTAGATTAGGCGCACTGTAAGGGTTCTCCAGCGGTGTCAACAACACGGCTATAGCTGCGACTGCCTGAAGTGCTAGCAGTGCAAACGCTAATCGGTGAGGTTTCCGCGCCACGGCCGCTAGCGGTAGTAACTAGATTCGGCCGCTGGCGGTAAAGATCTGGACACTACTGCCACTATCTCCTAGATTAGGCGCACTGTAAGGGTTCTCCAGCGGTGTCAACAACACGGCTATAGCTGCGACTGCCTGAAGTGCTAGCAGTGCAAACGCTAATCGGTGAGGTTTCCGCGCCACGGCCGCTAGCGGTAGTAACTAGATTCGGCCGCTGGCGGTAAAGATCTGGACACTACTGCCACTATCTCCTAGATTAGACGCACCTGTAAGGGTTCCCCAGCGGTGTCAACAACACGGCTATAGCTGCGACTGCCTGAAGTGCTAGCAGTGCAAACGCAAGTCGGTGAGGTTTCCGCGCCACGGCCGCTAGCGGTAGTAGCCAGGATGCCGCCGCTAGCGCTAGGGATGCGGATACTACGCCCATCACTATCTGCGAGACCAAACTACGTGTTAGCAATGCGATAGCGCAAGAGTACACTATCAAACTTTTTCATACAGAGGCGTTATATCGATCTCAAAGGGGAAGTTCTCTAAATATTCAAGATAAGACATTTTAGTGAAAGAAGACAAGATTTTTATTTTTTTAATAATTTGAAAAGTTCACCCCAGGAACTGGCGGACAGCAGCCGTTTGCTATTTTACTCGAACCGCTTAGAACCACTTTTGCCCCCCCCCCAATAACTTCAAATCTATCTAACATAAAAAAAATTGGTATATGTATTAAAATCCCTTAGAACAACCAGAACCCCAAATTTCATAAATATAGGTTTAATTGTTATTGAGATATTAAATTCCAAAAAACGGCATTTTTACCACTGACTGACTGACTGACTAGTAATCAAAAACCTAACCCACTTTCACGTGACCTAGAAAGCTGAAATTTGGCATGCAGCCACAGAATAAGTAATACTACAAGTACAGAAGTTTCTCTGTTAACAAATCCCCCGTTTAGGTATGCCAAACGTGCCTAAACGTGGCCATCTCTTTCTATCGCACGCAATGCGCTCTTTCGAGGCCCCGCCCTCAGCGCTAGGGTTACCTGGTGGTCGCTGGTGCGAGAACCCATTTTAATATATGTACTTTATTATTAGTAGTGTTGTTTACAATACAATTACGAATGGTACTTTTAAGGTTCCGTAGCCAAAATGGTGAAAACAGAACCCGTCCGTCCGTCTTTTCGTCTGTATGTGACAGCCGATGTAATTACTCGGAGACTATAAGCACTACAAATACAATTAAAACATTTAGCAGGAAGGTGTGTTCTACTCGTATGAACAGCTACGTAAAATTGATGTAAAATGACGAAAAAATATTAAAGTAGACTCCATACATGTAACCAGTGGATACAGTTTTATATAATTTTTAAAGGCATTACTTTAGAAAATAAGTTTCTTACAACCAACGTTTTCATTTTCGATTTCTTTTATGTCAATCGTTGGTGAATAACAAACTCAATGACTGTCAGTTTTTTGAGTGATAACTGTCAGTTTTTCAACATTTTAAGATAAACACTGTCAGTTTTTTCAACATTTTAAGATAAAGAAAGACACAGAATTTGGGTAACTATATAAAGATATTTTTATACAATAATGCTGTGGTTTTGACATTATTATTTAACACGAAACGGATTATTTTAATATCGTATAGCGATACAGCAGCGCGTGCGCGTGCGATCCGTAACGCTGCGCCGCGACCATTGAATAGTCACACGACGTGTGCGCCGGCGGCGGCGGCCGCATGTACAAGGCGCGGCGCGATGACGTCGCGGTAGTAAACCACCCCTGATGCAGCTTGGTAATTGTGTTTGTACACCAGAAAAAATGTGAAAACAGTGATGTTTTTATTAGTTTTATTATTATTATTTATGATAGTTACCTCAGAACTCCGTCATTTATTAACCGATTTGGAAAAATATTTTTTTGTTTGAAACGGTATACTTCAGGGGTGGTCCCATAGTTATCAGGTAAGAATCTGATCATAGGGTCCTGGAGAAATCGAGGGAACTCTTCAAATATTTGAGGTGCACCTATAGCGATATGGGTATTTTGTATAGGAACTCGTGCATTCGCTCTTAAAAAGCACCATTTGGCGAAGATTGACAAAAAGTAATGATACGAGGGTAAAACTGAAAGTTTCGGGAATAGAAGAAAATATGCAGTATAAGTGAGTTTATTTATTTTTATTGTTTTTCAAAATATTCTCCTTTGTATTTCATGCACTTATGCATGCGTTCAAACCAGTCCATAAAGCACTTTTTGAACTCTGAAGTAGGGGTCGACAAAATGGCTATTTTATAGGCCTCCACTGCTTCTTCTGGCGTCTGAAACCGCTGACCACGCAGTTTGTCCTTGATTCTGGGGAATGTAAAAAAGTCGTTGGGACTTAAGTCAGGGCTATATGGAGGGTGGTCCAATATTTCGACTTTTTCACCGTCCAGGTACTCAGTTGTTGTCCGAGCGGTGTGTGGGCTGGCGTTGTCGTGGTGAAGGATGATGCGACGACTAGGGTTTGTTTTTCGGAGTTCAGCAAAGACGTTCGGCAAACAAATAGTGGTGTACCAATCAGCATTGACTGTTCTACGATCCTCAAGAGCCACATTAGCTACGTGACCAGATTTAGAGATAAACGTAGCTACCATCTTCTTAGCCGTACTGCGAGAACGAACAACTTTTGTGGGTTTGAGCTCGTCTTCGAAGACCCATACTCGGGATTGGTTTTTAGTTTCAGGCTCATAAGCGTATATCCACGACTCGTCACCTGATACTATGCTAAAAACAGCATTTGAGCGTCCCTTGTTAAATCTTTTCAAAGTTTTGCGGCACCAATTGACACGGACTATTTTCTGCTCGTCAGACAATAGGTGAGGTATCCAACGGGAAAATAACTTTTTCACGCCTAATTCTTCTTTTAAAATAATTTGTATTTGACTCATTCCAATACCCAGGTGCTCTTGAATTTCCCAATATGTCACATGTCGGTCTTCATTTATCAGACGACGCACAACATCGACGTTTTCTTGCGTGACTGCCGATTTTGGTCGACCTTCACGCACTTCGTCGGTGAGGGATACACGGCCACGTTGAAATTCTGAATACCACCTGTATATTGTAGTCTTTGAAGGAGCTTCAATATTAAAAGCAGCAACCATCCGCTCTTCACATTGTTTTTGTGTTAGTCCACTTTTAAAGTCATAATAAATCATAGCTCTGAAATTTTCACGGCACAATTCCATTTTAAGCAGTGACTCGACGACTTCAATAAACAATTGAAACCGAACCATACTTTTTTTTTTCTAAGTGGCCAGTGTGTTGAGATAAGGAAACTTCAGAGATTATAAAAAGGTATAATACATGTTAAAAATAAATTAATAAGTATTCGATTCCCGCCACTTTCAGTGCAAGCCTCGTATCCCATCAAAAACATAAATGTGAAAATGGGAGCCAAGTTCAATATTAAGAATATGCGATGCTTGGTTGATGTCTTCGCTGACAAAAGAATGGAGATCTAAATGGGTGCCAAGTTCCGTAGATTTTCTGAAATGGTGCCAAGTCCGGCACTACACTGTTTACAGTAAAATTAATTTACTGCGGCTCAATGCATTTTGAGCCTTAACTTGGCAGTTTTCTATGAAGTATGTTATAATACGGTAAAAGCTGTTAAATGTTTAAGAAAACTGTCCAAGTTAATGCTCAAAATGGATTAAGTCGTAGTAAATTAGTTTTACTGTAAGCAATGTAGTGCCGAACTTGGCACCATTTCAGAGAATCTACGGACTTGGCACCCATTTAGATCTCAATTCTTTTGTCAGCGAAGACAACAAGCTAGCATCGAATATTCTTAATATTGAACTTGGTTCCCGTTTTCATATTTATGTTTTTGATGGGTATTGACTACCTGAACCAGGAGTCGTACCCGCTAAAATTTATAAAAAAATCATACTGCATTTTTATTATTGCCACTGAAAGGGTTTAGAAAATAAAATATAATATAGGTATCATATTCTGTTCTGTTCAATTATTAAGTACTATGTCGTACAATTACTATGTAAGAAACATATGAGCATGGCGTACATTTTACTATGGGCAGTACTTTATAATAAAAATAACAGAGTATTGAAGACCGTATATTTAATAGATATATAGTACTTTTGCAACTGCTACATAACGAGAGGCATTAAAACACGAGTGTGATTTTATGAAACGAGCCGGAGGCGAGTAATAAGTTCACACTAGTGTTTTAATGCTTGATGATGTACAACTGAATACACTAGTTTATTTGCACCCATATATTAATAATAAATCCTCTGTTATGCGTTTCATATGCAACCATAGAGCCGGCGGAAGCATGTTTACGAAGACAAGCTGAAAATGTAAGTGTTATACTGACGTCGTGCGGCACGGGCCCCGCGCGGCCCATGATGGGCACGAGCATGGCGAGCGCGTCCAGCGCCATGTAGCCCGTCTGCAGCGCGGGCAGCGCCGCGCCCGCGCCCCACCCCGCCAGCGCCCCCGCGCCGCGCGCGCCGCGCACGCGGGCCGCGATGCCGGCCCACGACAACCCCACCGTCCACAGCGCCGGGACGAACCTGGACAAACATATTTTTCTCAAATAAAACCCGCCGTGGGCGCGCGGCACGCGTGCAGACGTGCGCGCGTCGAGCACACAAGTATAAATTTGATGAAATAACTTTAATTCTATTAATTATTTGTTTAATTTTCTCGAAATCGAAGTGAAAAGCAGCGCGTATAACTCGTGTATAAAATGGCTTGTTTTATGCAGTTGTTGTACAATCTACTATTTCACTACTGATGCTCTAAAAGTTCGTCTGTGCGCACGCGATAAAAAATAGCTTGTTATGCTCCAGACCAAAACATACAGTAAAACCCGTCGTCGGCACGCCGGCGCCGCCATCCTAAGTCGATGAGCACAGTATTAATTTGATAGCATAACTTTAATTATATTAATTACTAGCTGTTGCCCGCGACTTCGTCCGCGCCTTCACTCCTATTGGTCGCAGCGTAATGTTATACAGCCTAACTAATTTTTCGCAAGGTGCGCGGGGCGCGAGAGCCCCGCGGTAACTGCCTGGGCTTTTGGTTTTTGAGTACGACTTTTACTCTACGAGGAGGAAAAAGTTTGGGGGGGGGGGGGGGGGGGGGGTATGAAAATCTTCTATGGGAAGCGGAGAGCGGGAGAGAGATTTGCAAGGCGGAATTTGCACTCTACGTCTTTCTTGTGGCGGGAGGAGGAGGGAGGGAGGAGGGAGAGGGGATGGAGCCGCGCTCTAATGGGACGCTTCGGGCCTTCGGCCTCGCTATGCCTTGCCGCGCATCTTAGGCCCTCAGGTTCGCTTGTAAGACAATTAGGAATAGGGGTTGGATCGCGTGGGCTCGCCCTTCGGCCCTAATGGGACGCAGCGGGCCTTCGGCCCTATGCGGAGCTCGGCCTTCGGCTTCGCTTGCCTTGTCACTCACCTTCGGGCCTTCGACCCTGATGTTCGCTTGTAAGACACTATGGGCTATGCAAATGCTTGAGGATCCCTTTTCTCACGGAGCTCGGCCTTCAGCCCCGCAAAATTACTGAGCGGGGTGGGGGGAGGGGGAAAGCCTGGACACTAGGGGTGAGGCTCAGGGCCGTCGGCCCCATTTAAAATGATGGACGTTCAAAACAAATAACAGCTTCCGACCAAATATAATAATAATAAGAAGCTACAATACAAGAAAAGAAGGTTGGGATACTATAAGTGCTGGATATCTTAGGAATGGGATCTTTGAAGCGTCAACAAATAGCCCTTAAGCTTGCGCTTAAGCTTGCTAGACGCTCCTTGGATAGGTGGAGGGAGATCATTCCAACACTTGGACGCCGCAAATTTGAAACCTCGATACGCCGCGGTTCGATGCTTGGCCAAAAATAATTGTCATAATGAATGACTTACCCTGATCTGAGGGCTTTCGTGGCGCACACGAGCAGCAGGGCCGCCCAGAACAGACAGACCGCGTCCCCGGCCAGCCGCGCGCGCGCCCAGCCGCGCACCCGCGGCGCCGCGCCCCGCGCCAGCCGCAGCGCGCCCAGCCAGCTCACCGCCACCGCTACATCATATTCATACATACATACATACATACATACATACATAAATATTAGGGGACATTTTATTTTACACAAATCGAACTAGTCCCATAGTAAGCTCAATAAGGCTTTTGTTATGGGTACTAGACGACGATATATTTAATAGATAAATACTTAAATATATAGAAAATATCTAAGTTTAGGACCAAATGTTTCTGCTCACCACAGAAACAATTAAAAGTGCCCTTACCGGGATTCGAACCCGAGACCTCTAGCTTCGGAGGCAGAGTCCCTACCAACTAGGCTAAACAGGCCGACAAAAGCTTTGATAACTTACCGGGTACAGCGTACATCGGTGCCAAAAGCCACGGTCGACTGTAGAACGCGAGCGTTGCCACCGCGTGGTTCACTGTTCCCGACGCGACAGCCCAGCCCAGCCCGCACAGCGCCCCGGCGATTCCTCGGATCAGGGTGGTACCCACCAGACGCCACCACTCGCTTCGCTTCATGTACACTGTAACATAAATAATTTATACCAAAAAAACCGACTCCAATGTTGTACTTCGCTATGCCACGCACATGACATTTTTACATATCCTTCCCACGTCGCCACCTGTATAGCTTACCGATAGCAAATGAGGTGGTTACTACAGATCCCAACCAACTCACTTTATATGGGCCGATGATAATTGAGGAGTTCCGTTTATTCCTCACGGAACCCCTCCTGACCTTCAGTTCGTAAGCATAAGTTCCACTTCAAAATGTGTATTTTTACGAGCACTAGTCACTACGTCAATGAAATTTCATCGGAATCTGTTAAGTGCCTACATCATTGAGGAGTTCCATATGACAACTGTGATCATCATCACCAGTTACGCTTCACCAAATTTGTGGTTTCCGAGAGCCAATGCTTGGTTACCTACAGAAAATAGAGAAATCGGCATATGCGTGCCTATCAAATTCGAGGAGTTCCCTCGATTCCTCCTAGATCTCATCATTAGCCCTTCACCAAATTTATATGGGGCCAACTTGGGGGTACCTGCTTTGAAACAAAAAAGAATTATCAAAATCGGCCAACGTGGTCAAGCTCAAGAGTTATCGGGGAACATAATATATATATATATATATATAAAGCAATCATTCAGACGAACTGATAACTTCCTTTCTTCTATTGAAGTCAGTTAAAAATACAAATAGTGTAACCATAAATAACTCAATTGGTAAATTTTACATAAATCTGGTACAAACAATTTCTATTTAGTAGCGTGCGGCCACACAAACTTCAGCGTGAGATCGTAGTAACACCACGCCGATCCCAAGCACGTCGAAAAACACATACACCTGCGATAGATGCCAATACTGACTCATATACACCACGCTCTGGCAGTCTTCACCATTGGCATTGTTAATACGGTTCATTGTAATAAGCATATTTTTGGAAGGAAATGACTGACTGTCGAGTTCATTTCAGGGTTTCTTCTCGGCAGTAGCCTTCTTTTTGAGAAACGCTAATAGATTTTGACATGTAAAAGTGCCTACTTGCAGAATAGAGTTCATTTATTTATTTAAGACTGCGCAGTACGTTCGGTTCTCCATACAAACGTATTTATGCTCTCATTTTAAAACGCCAGGCTAGAATAACGTGAAACTTTGTATACTCAATGGGATACGGCATATCTAGGTCGGATCATAGTTTCTGTTGCTTGAAATTACAATGGAGAAGAAATACAGCGATTATTAAGGTTTTCATACAAGCCGTAAAAAACTCAAAAAGCCGCTGTATTTTTTTTTTTACAATTTCTAGCAACAGAAACTATGATTCGACCTAGATATGCCGGATCCCATTGTGTATACAAATTTTCATATTATTCTAGCATGGCGTTTTAAAATGAGAGCATAAATACGTTTGTATGGAGAACCGATCCACACCGATCGTACTGCGCCCTCTTAATTCGTAATACCCCTGCCACACACTCGTCGAGTAGCGTGGGAAGTAACGAGGAAAGTAGGCAGAGACGTAGTGTGGCAACACTATTCGTCAAGCATTGTCGGTTTTTGGGCGCGTGTCAAAGGACCTAGTGCGGAGCGTCGCGATTAAGACTGAGTTGCACCGACTTACGATCACAGACTGATCAACGTTAAATATGACGCCGGCAGCTGTCATCCCATAGAAACTTGTCAAACTTTCCATACATTCAAATTTTAACGGACACAGCTAACGATTACAGGCGGTTTGGTGCAACCCAGACGGAAGTGCAAAGAGCATAGAGAGTGGCAGATGAATCGAACCAAGAAAAAAATCTCACTGTACGCCTCCCTAAGGTGTTGTAAGAGGGAACTAGTGAAGGATTTCGGGACTGAGCTTGATTGGTTCCGATAGCTCAGAGGCAGAGCGATTGGCCACGTATGCCAGATGTCGCAGGCGCAGGTTAGAATCCTGCTCGGAGCACTAAATTTTTCCTTTAACTTGAAATTTAAAAAAATCGTAGTTTACTTACACTCGTCTCTGGCCAGTCCAGCGTGCAGCTGTATCCTCAGCACAGCAGAAGCTATGGCTAGCGCGGCCGCACACACGGCAGCGTGGGATCGCTGTAACACCACTGCAATCCCAAGCACATCAAAGACCACCGGCTGGCCTACTGTGCGTTCATTACCCACACACGCACACCCGCTCACATCCACTAGCATCATCATCGCCGAAATACGTCCACTGCTGCATAGGCCTCCCCTAGGGACCGCCACAATGACCATTCATCAGCTGCCCGCATCCAGCAGACTACCAGGACCATAACCAGGTCATCAGCCCACCTCGGACTACCGACCACTAGAGGGCAGCGATAATGGTAATAGTGACTTGTATATAGACCACGCACTGACAATTTCGCACGTACACACAATTTAGGTATCAACAATCATTAAATGAAATAAATGAACTTTAATCTGAAAGTAAGACGCAATGGCACTTTTACAAGTCAAAATCTACTGGCGTTTCTGCAAAAGAAGACCACTGCCGAGAAGAAACTCGACATTCAGTCATTTTTTCCCAAAAATATGCTTAATCTGAGTATGGAAACAAAAGAGGAAGAATATTTACAAGAAGACAACATTCTTGAAGCAGTCTATTGTTACCTGTTATCTGGTGTACTGTCAACCCGGTTTTTCTTAAGTGTGTTTAAAGGTGTAGATGTAGTTATCTATACATGAGTCAAAACAAGACAAAATCTCAGACTACTTACACTCGTCTCTGGCCAGTCCAGCGTGCAGCTGTATCCTCAGCACAGCAGAAGCTATGGCAAGCGCGGCCACACACACGGCAGCGTGGGATCGCAGTAGCACCACTCCAATCCCAAGCACGTCGAAAAATACCGGCTGGCCACCTGTGCGTTCTACGTTGCGGGACAAACGGCCGCTTTGGAGAAGCCCTGTCATACAAAGAAGATATTTTGTTACTGTTGGTGTCGATGCAGGAGTTTTAAGAGGTTAAGTAATGACAATGACCGGTCCTGCGCCACCCGCGACCCTTACCAGGTCATCAGTCCACCGTGTGGGGGCCTGCCCACGCTACGCCTTCCGGTACGTGGTCGCCACCCGAGAACCGTTCCGCCCCAACGGCCATCGGTTCTGCGTGCTATGTGCCCCGCCCACTGCCACTTAAGTTTAGCGATTCGATTGGAAGTCTTTAGGGGAGGCCTATGTCCAGCAGTGGACGCCATTAGGCTGAATGATGATGATGATGAAGTAATGACATCTGAACCGTCGTTTGGACAGAAACGGCATTGAACGGTCCCCTTAGTTTTAAAGGGCAAGATCCACTTGGTTGCGGCAAAGCTGTAGTGACTAATTCCTGTACAAGTACATATCACACTAGTGAAATGTTTTCACAGTATCTTATTTATCGAAAACGGTTTCTTGTAGAGGACCATTTTGTTAAACTCGGAATCCTCACAGTACCTTGTTTATACATTCATGTGGTTCTCACTGGTTTCGTTAAACATCTACCTCAGTACGAAACTCATGAAGAAAGGGAGCTTAGACTGGAATCGAGGAGAAAGGTACATACCAAAAAAAAATCGTACCCCGTCTGAAAATTGTAGAACACGCGGCTGGCTGTCGGGCAGTCCATTTGTTCAACAAGTTGCCGGATGAATTTAAAACGATTGCTAGTGTCAATGCATTTAAATCTAAACTGAAAAAGTTTCTTTTGAAAAAATGCTACTATTCTGTATCAGAGCTGGAAGAGAGCAATGCAGGATTATTGTAATTTTTTTAATTTCCTTTTTAATTGTATGTAATGTGCATTTCATTTTTTTATAAGTTGTGGTCATATTATTTTCTTTTTTTTTACCTGTATGCTATGTAAATTATATTCATTGACATTTTTGTATTATTAATTCATATATTAATTGTATTTTTACTTTATGATGTTAGTTTAAGTTTTTTTGTACTTCAAACACAATTGACATTGTTATTGAATAAATAAATGAAATGAAATGAAATATCTAGCTGAGGGCCCTTATGGATGCACTTCGACCCAATGGGATCTTATTTTGCAATTACCCCCTCCTTTATACCTACTCCAAGCCGCTCTCCAACATTTCCACAAACCAAAAGTTCTTTATTCTTTGTGTGGCAAGGTCGAGATATTCACACAGCAAAGTGTTCCATATATTTTCACAGTAAGTAATCAGCCCCTCGTTATAATATGACAGATCAATGCATGCAAATAGTCGAATTATTTAGAGTCACGCAAATATGAGTCAAGAACATGATCAACAAATATACTACCTAAGGTGCGTACTCATGTCTACCCTGACTGTTACTACCAGATTCCGCCGCTGACTCTCCTGAAGACTACTATAGTACATTATTGAGTAATAGGGACGTATTCCAGTCATCCAATATCTTTGTCCAATATACATTTGAACTTGGATGGGATCCCGACATTTGATCAAAGAGTCTGATGACAGTTAAATCAATATGGCTACGCATGAAAAAGAAAACTTGGACAAAGATATTGGATGAGTGGAATGGGCCCCCGTCAAAAAACTTTGATCAAAGAGTGGAATACCACCCTTAGTGTTAAACGTACGAACTTGGGAGTCCGTTTAATTAATACGAAGGTTACAGATGACATTCCAGCCGAGGCTTGCTTTGCTGAAAATGGAAGAAACAAAGACTAAATTGGAATTAAGTTTTGATAAGCATTACGTCAAAATTATTCTCTCCCGTCGTTTAATTTTTTTTAAACAGAATTGCAAGATATGTTTTCACTGAAAACCACAAATTATTTCAGATACATAAAAAACGTCGCATCTCCAAGAGAAAAATACGACTTGAGTTGGCTATGTACGACCAGTGCCATCTTCTTTGTGGTGGTTTTTATTTTTTAATAGTTAGGCACTCACTGCAAATAATGGAATTTATAAGTAACATTGAAGTCGCGTGGGGCGAGCCTGTTTTTAATTTATGACTGACCACAAACGGTACACTTCTACTTCCAATATGTAGCGAGTAACATCCACTTTTAGGGTCATTTTTGATAAAAGAACCGTATCTAACAGCGCATGAATAAAAGTAATCTAAATTAAAGAAATCTCGTACCGGAACGCGCAGCGTGGGCAGGCCCCTCACACGTACATCGGCTGTTATTTTTTATACAACAGTGGCAAACAAGTTTACGGCCTGATGGTAAGCAGACACCAGAGCCTATGGACACTTGCAACTCCAGAGGAATCACAAGTGTGTTGCCGATCTTTTATTGACTTGGGGATGCGCTGTCTTCCAGCTTTCAAGCTGGAGACATACGCAGGTCCTTCACTCCCAACACAGCGCGTCCTCGGGAGCTCTGGTGACCTTACTCACCACCAGGAACACAACACCACATACCTGCCTGAGGGAGGTATTCCACTCATCCAATATTGGCCAATATACATTTGATCAAAGAAATTGGATGATTTCATCCAACTTGGATGAGATCCCGACATTGATCAAAGATTCCGATGACAGTTAAATCAATATGGCTACGCATGAAAAAAAATAAAGCTTGGACAAAGATATTGGATGAGTGGAATGGGCCTACGTCAAAAAACTTTGATCAAAGATTTGACAAAGAAATTGGACAAAGATATTCGACGAGTGGAATACCACCCTGAGGGGCAAGTAGTGATGCTATCATGGCTGCGGTCTTCTGTAAGGTGGAGGTACATCCCCGGTTGGGTTGCTTCAAATTTAAGCGAGATGACGTTTCGCTGTGCCCTACCTCTTCTTATATGATGATGATGATGGAATGAAATACCTTTGAGAATTGTTGCGTACTTTTTTTAGGGTTCCGTACCTCGAAAGGAAATAACGGAACCCTTGTAGGATCACTTTGTTGTCCGTCCGTCTGTCTGTCAAGACCCTTTTCTTCAGGAACACGTGCAGGTATCAAGCCGGAATTTATATAAAATACTCAGGTCTACTGTCCCTTGGAACTGTGTAAAAATCAAACTTCTAAGTCAACGCAATCAACAGATACAACCGTTTATGCCGCAAATTTCCGAAAATTTTCGACACTCGCAAGGGAATCAAAACCTACAGGGTACTTACTTCCCTTGAATTTAGAATCTTGAAATTTGCTACGCAGGAACGTTTGATAGCACAGATAAAGGAAAAATCGCGAAAACTGTAAATTTTTATTTACAGCATATAATAAAAATATTTTTTACGGAATCCTTGGTGCGCGAGTTGGACCCGCATTTGGCCGGTTTTTATTAGATTAAATATGGGATTGGCACCTTTGGCGAGAGCGAGCACGTTGTCCCCGGTGCGCTGCAGGGCGGCGGGCGGCGCGCGCTCCGCCGCGTCCAGGCGCGTGTGGTACACGTAGCCGTTGGCGCTCCACGCCAGGTCCACGCCTAACCATCCATTATTTATTTATTACTACCATTCATATCAGCACCAACAGTTGTACCTTACATGTTACATGCTAATTGGTAAATTAATATTTTCACCTCAGCGGCTCGAAAATGGCGGTTTTGTTGCGTGAAACCACTGAACAAAATGCAATTTTGCTGCGAGCGTGAAAAAAAATTACTTTTTAACTTTTCATATCGTAGGTTAGTTTAAGTAACTTCATTCTTTAAATCTTTGAAATTAAAAGAGGACTTCGCCGGCGTAGGCCTGGAAGATTTGTATGAAATTCCATTAACGACATCTTGTCCTAGCCGCTCCTAAAACATTATACTTCGCAGCCTATTATAAGGAACATAACATCAATATTTCATTGCATGTTTGAGAAAAGTGACGGCCTGTTTAGCCTAGTTGGTAGTGACTCTGCCTCCGAAGCTAGAGGTCCCGGGTTCAAATCCCGGCCAGGGCTTGTGCATTTATCACGGATATTTGTTCTTGGGTCTTGGATGTTTTCTATGTATTTAAGTATGTATTTATCTATAAGTATATAATTATGTATATCGTCGTCTAGTACCCATATACAAACTTTGCTTAATTTGGGACTAGGTCGATTTGTGTAAGATTATCCCCCCTAATATTATATTTATTTATTTATAAGTATTTTGTATTTATGTACTTTTTGAATACCTTAAACCTAGTTTTTACGTTGCTGAATTCGTCGATCTATGAGTTCAAAAATAAAACATTACGATACAAGTGCAGAAAACAGGAAATTCGCAACGAGTGGTGATAAATTAAAACACGACCGATGGGAGAGAGGAGGGAGACAATTACCTATTCGCACGTGTATCGTACAACGTTTTACAGTACATATGGCTGTTTAAAGTTTCGACATATGCCCGTAATCTGCTGATTACCGCACTCGTGCGGTAAAGTAGCACCATATGTACTGTAATAACTATTTACGATACAAGGGTTGCAAAACAAAGAAAGGCCGAAATCACAGCTGTTTGCGGCCTGAGCCGCAGGCGAGGGTCATAAATATGCGAGAGAGGGCTTTCTGTTTTACGACCCGTGTATTGTACACAATTTTACGTCACCACTTGGCCAAAAAGTGGGTTTTTCCGGACGCGCAGCGTGCGGAAAAACGCGCTTTTTGGCAAGGTGTGGTGTAATAGTACATTACGATACAAGTGCAGAGAACAGGAAATTCGCAACGAGTGGTGATAAATTGAAAGATGACCGAAGGGAGTGTTTTTAAACACGAGTTGCGAATTGCCTGTTCGTACTTGTATGTATCGTACAACGTTTTACAGTACATATGGCTCTTAGTTTTGACATATGCACGTAATCTGCTGATTACCGCACTCGTGCGGTAATATAGCAGCATATGTACTGTAAATAATATGATTTACTTAGTCCTATATAATCGAACATTTTAACAAAAAAAACCGACTTCAACCGAGTTATTCGTCCATCTGTCGCGCACATACTTAACCTTTGGGATGCTTTGTTCCGTATCCGTCCAGAAACTACAGAACAGTTTGAAACTTACGATTTAAACTTCAAGCGAATTGCTGACTTCGGCATCCCAAGGGTGAATTCAAAATTTAAGACTTAAATGGTTTTCTCATGGATGCCATTGTCAGAAAGAAAAAGAGATTTCCAAAACGCATACCCATAGGGCCCGCATGCGGGTGACCGTTTCCACTGGTTGATAGCGCCCGCATTCGGGGTGCAGGAGATTTCGAAAACGCATGCAATAACATAACGCTCGCATACCGTCAGCTGTTTATTGGTCATCAAAACGCATGCGAATAGTACTAGCATAAATTATCGATTAACGACCAATAAAAATATGTTTTAGCTAGATTCAAATCGTAACATCCGCCGTTGCTCTCTCATTCCTAATAGTATATCGTCACCTTGGACGTGTACAGTCGACAGCAAATGTAGAAGATCATTTTAGTACTTTGTCGCACTAACTAACAAATAAATATTCACGCAAATAAATATTTTATGATTTATGATTTAATACTGCGACAGTTGGGATGCGTCGAAGTAGGTAAATTGACAAGGTACTAAAATTATTATCTACTTTTGATGTTGACTGTACAACAGCTAAGAGACAAGCCTACTCACTTTATATTGGGGTGACAAACATACACAAATCGACCTAGTCCCAAACTAATAGCTTGTACTATGGGTACTAAACGACGATATACATACTTATATACATTGACATAAGATATAGAAATAGACACACAATGCCGAACATAAATAACTAAAAATGTGGCGCAAGATGACACTGACAGTTACATTCCAATAGCTGATAATAACGCTTCTTTATAGTCCGAGTCAAGATAAAAACTTCACACAAAAAAGAATTTACAGACATTAGTATCAAGTGTCAAATTTGCAAACATAAGAACCAACATGATAAAAACTTTTTAGTAAAGTGCCACTGTCGTATACTGGCTACCAATGTTTACTTTATAAATGTCAAAAGTGAACAGTGAAAGTACCTAATGGAGTCGCTTTGGTTATTTAAATTATTTTTATATTAATAATATTTTTGAACAAAAAAAAATATGAATAAAACATTCCATTACAACATTCACACACATTCTGTGATTGTTCTTTTTCTGTGTTAGAGATTAAGATGTTTACCTTCATGAAACTCCTGAGCAAGACTATAGGTAGTTATTTCAAAAGTACTGACTTCTGCCATTGGAGCAGCATTTATAGTTTGCAAGTCATCGTCATCTATCTCTGACATCTATAAAACAAAGATACCGACTATGAACTTGAAAGATAAATTATTTAAATATATTAACGTTAAATTGGTTTTTATGACATCAATTCATATAACTACTCTTATATGAAAATGTTTTCCTCTGCCTGATTTTTCACGCTAAAATTATATGTTAAAACAGAATTTGAATAATGTAGTTTGAGTCGGGAACGAACGGACTTACGTTCAAGACAGGTTTAGCAGTTGCAGTTAGTCGATTTTAGCCTTTACTGGTCCTGTATATGTCGGTAATAGGGAAATAGGCCGAACACACAACACTCGTGTGGCTTGGTTTATAGAGTGCGTCACGTTTATTTTGCGCTAAAATAGCAGTCCATTCTGAACGTCGCTGAGGATGTTGTGGAAATCTTGAATTAAAACATAAAAAACACAAATTTATATTCCTTATAAATTTAATTTAAAAAAATATTGACCTAATAGCGACTCCTTACATTTTGTTTCTTTGTTAACCTTTCATTTGAACCAACAAAATTATTTACTCAAAACCATGAAATTACCAGGACTTTACATAAATTTTGTAACGTTATCAAAATAACTAACCTAAAGAAGTATATTCAGTCTTTTTCCTTGTTTTTTTGTACCTTATAAAGCAGTTTTTCACAGCAGATTTCGTCATTGTTCGACAACTGTCACTGTCTGCGGTCCAAACACGACTAAACAGGAAAGTACCGCCCGAGTCGTGCGGGCGGTACTTTCACGGGGGACATTTTTGTGGGCTGATTGTGAATCTAGTTCTATAATAGTACATCAATGCTTATATAGATAAAATTATAGAAAACATCCAAGATCCAGGAACAAAATCCGTGCAAAATGAACAAATAATGCCGTGACCGGGATTCGAACACGGGACCGGCCGAAAAGCCTTATTTATTATTTAGCTAGAAGATTTAAATCGTAACATCCGTCGTGGCTCTCTCATCCCTGATGCTCGTCACCTTTGACGTGTACAGTGAAATAAAGATGATCGTTTTAGTACTTTGTCGCACTAACATTACAATACTGCAACAATTGGGATGCGACGAAAAAGTGAAATTGCCAAGGTAATAAAATGATCATCTACGTTTGCTGTTGACTGTACAACAGCTAAGAGACAAGCCTACTCACTTTTTTTATAAAAATGGGATTGCTCTTGGCCAGCATCTAGCCGGGGGGCAAAGATGAGGCCGACTATGAAGCGAGCTCACCCAGAAGATGCCTATTCACTCGTGCCTTAAAAAGGTCCAGGTTATATGAACTCGGAAATACAGACGCCGGCAGAGAATTCGAAACCTTAGAAGTGCGCATTATGAAGGATGATGCATAGCGCTTGGTTCGAATTAGAGGAATTTCGACCAGGTAAGGATGGTAGCCAGCCGTACGTCTGGATGGACTTACCGGAGAGATTGCCAAAGTCCCGGAACACCCTAAAGTCTGTGTCCGAAGGAATCAGGCCGCTCTCGAAGATCTCTTGCGCGAGCGACGAGGCAAACGGATGGGGCACAGAAGCAGCGTATACCTGTAAATCGATATTATATGTAAAGGCCGTGCAATACCTTATTAATACACACACAAAAAGTCGAATACAAATATTCTTTTCTCAAACATGCAATGGTCTTTAAACACATTCGTATTATGTCCGACTCGGAAATAGTCCGATGACCGTGTCTATTAGAAGTAATAGTTGGGAATTTCAAATTGAAGGGAAAAATTGAAAAAAGGCCATAGTCGGGTTTTCATAGTAAGTTGGCCCTTGAAGCAATTAAACTCGGGATTTTTTTGTAAGTACCTCTTATGGTGAAGAACATTTATGCTGAGTTTGAATATCCTACTAGTGACAGTTTTAGACTTATGATTTTTTAATTTTTTTTTCTTTAATGTATTGTTTTTCGGTATGTAATCAGCCGATTAGCTTCAAATTTTGAAATAATGTTCTTTATCTAGATGTGCATCGATACTTGAAAAATGAATACCAGTTGTCATGTAAAAAAAAGAAAAAAAAAAAGATAAAACAATATACAATATTTTTTTTAAGTAGCTGTGAAGTAGTGACACCTCTAATTTTTTTTCTAGATATAGACCATATATTTACCTACTGCTTGCCTAAATATCAAATTTTTCCAAGCGGTACTTCCTACCAAAATTTAGCAATATGTGTGGTCAAGTTCTGTATTCAATCGGTGTTTTTCAATGTAGTATACAAACTCTTCGATTATGTTTGAGTTTTCTTATCAGGTTGTCGTATTTAAGAGTAAAAGGCTAATGACAACTTAATGTCATCGTGATGCAAGCTTTTTATTTAGTTATTAATCGGACGTTTATGATTTTAACAAGCGTAATTCGATATCATTGAACTGCAATGAATCCGTTTCATGAAATACCCTGTATTTCTTGAATACTTATATGTCAAATAAAGTCAAACATAACACCAATTATTTATTTAAAATAACAAACATAACATTTGCACACCTCTGGCAAAGAAAACAGTATAAGGGCTGTTCATCTGACGGCAGAAACTCCACCCTCGAATAAGATAACGCCATATCGAATTGATGGCTATTGCCACAACTTGTGCAATTTTCAACTAAAAGTAGACCATCTTCATCGTCAATATATACACTTATGTTAGGAAGTGCGTCAAAAAATATTTTTATTATAACATGCTTTGGAAGTTGCTGCAGCTCTTGCACCTTTTATTAATATTTCCACAAAAGGGATTCATTGCAGTTCAATGATATCGAATTACGCTTGTTAAAATCATAAACGCCCGATTAATAACTAAATAAACAGCGTGCATCACGATGACATTAAGGTGTCATTAGCCTTTTACTCTTAAATACGACAACCTGATAAGAAAACTCAAACATAATCGAAGAGTTTGTATACTACATTGAAAAACACCGATTGAATACAGAACTTGACCACACATATTGCTAAATTTTGGTAGGAAGTACCGCTTGGAAAAATTTGATATTTAGGCAAGCAGTAGGTAAATATATGGTCTATATCTAGAAAAAAATTAGAGGTGTCACTACTTCACAGCTACTTTAAAAAAAATATTGTATGTATTTTTATCTTTATTTACTTTTTTTTACATGACAACTGGTATTCATTTTTCAAGTATCGATGCACATCTAGATAAAGAACATTATTTCAAAATTTGAAGCTAATCGGCTGATTACATACCGAAAAACAATACATTAAAGAAAAAAAAATTAAAAAATCATAAGTCTAAAACTGTCACTAGTAGGATATTCAAACTCAGCATAAATGTTCTTCACCATAAGAGGTACTTACAAAAAAATCCCGAGTCTAATTGCTTCAAGGGCCAACTTACTATGAAAACCCGACTATGGCCTTTATGCTCCGAGCAGGATTCGAACCTGCGAGTCCTGCGACATCTGGCATCTGGCATTATTTCGTGCCCGAGCTTGGTTGTTCCGATAGCTAAGAGGCTAGAGCGATTGGCCGTGTATGCCAGATGTCGCAGGTTCGAAACCTACTCGGACCATTAAATAAAAAATAAAAAACACTAATTTGAAATTTCGAATTTTCGTTAGCAGCGTTACTTCTTAATACAAAATTAATAGTTGGGAGCAGTGACGTCATACCTCCATGATCCAGGGGTCGTGAGGGCCCGCCTGGAACAGCACCTCCCGGCCTCCAGCCCCGCACGCTTCTATGTTAATGAACGCGCGCACCGAAGGCGCCCATTTGTGGGTAGTGATGAAGGCGTGGGATGCCTGCAAAGTAAATATGACGTTAATAGTATCGCTAACTATCAGAGCGATCTGCCTCGTCTTTCTTAAGACTGCGCAGTACGCTCGGTTCTCCATACAAACGTATTTACGCTCTCATTTTAAAACGCCATGCTAGAATAACGTGAAACTTTGTATACACAATGGGATTCGGCATATCTAGTTCGAAAATTAGTTTCTGTTGCTTGAAATTATAATGGAGAAAAAATACAGCGATACAAGCCGTAAAAATCTCAAAAAACCGCTGTATTTATTTTTCCTTTTACAATTTCTAGCAACAGAAACTAATTTTCGACCTAGATATGTCGGATCCCATTGTCCATACAATGTTTCGTGTTATTCTAGCCTGGCGTTTTAAAATGAGAGCGTAAATACGTTTGTATGGAGAACAGAGCGTACTGCGCCCTCTTAATGTTAACTGCTAAGCAATCGAATTCGCTCCCATCATCTGTATTACCTGATAATTACGATTTTTTAGGTCCTGTAGGCACATATCATCAGGTGAGACTAGGGCCAATATCACAGTACCTTTAGTATACAGGGTGATTCGGGAGACGTGAGCAAGATCAACACTAAAGTCGAGTCCAGAATTAGGCGAACTAACTTGACAGCCGAAAATATTGCCAGACATAGGAAAAAATAATTAGTGATAGGTTCAAGTCGACACAAATATGTCGATATAACCTTGTGCCTTCTATAAATCTGATTTTATTTATATTTTATCAAGTAATTGTCGTGTAAGTATTGTCGAAAGCCGAATGGCCTGCTTTGTTTGGCCAATGGTCCGAACTGTCGAATGGCGGACAGCGTCCTTAACGATGTCCAAAATGATGTTCGATGTATTTTTAATTCAAATCAATTTTTATTATTATTATTTTGCTTAGTAAAATTATTAGTTTGATTCCAAACACAATAATAATGACTAACTAGACTTTTTATAGATCGATATTAACAGCACTAGCCAAACCGTGGCAACATTAGTGTACAATGAACTGTCAAGTTAGTTCGCCTAATTCTGGACTCGACTTTACGGATTCAGTACATCATAAGCTACTGCTCCGTGCCACTATTAGTGAAATCAACGTTCATTTATCTTTGATGTTGAAAACAAAATGTTTTAAATTATTTACGAAATTCATGGTCACTCTACAATCAGAATACTTCAGTCAAGTGATACGTGTTAAATTGAATGTCATCAGAGTCCGATTACTTTTGAAATATCGTATCTCACTCAATGTGACAATAATAATAATATTCTTTTCTCAAACATGCAATGAAATATTGATGTTATGTTCCTTATAATAGGCTGCGAAGTATGACGTTTCAGGTGCGGCTAGGACAAGAGGTAGTTAATGGAATTTCATACAAATCTTGCAGGCCTAGGCCGGCAAAGTCCTCTTTTTTAATTTCCATTCCACATGAATTGTGGCACAGGCACCATGACATTCTGCCACTAAAAAATAAAACATTGATTTTTTTGTTGTTTATTTCATTGCATGTTTGAGAAAATCACTATACATACCTCGGCGGGAAATATGGGGTTGCCAGCCTTAGACCTATCCGGCCTCGCTTCGCTCGGCCGTATATATGTCTTCGGCCGGCAACCCCTTTCATCCCGGCCTCTGTAGTAATGTACTATTATTGCACCACAAACACAAGAGTAAAATGTGTAAAGATTTGGCAGTATTAACAACGGTGACAACAGGCGGTCTTATCGCTTTAAGCGATCTCTACCAAACAACCTTTGACAATTTACTTTCTTCGTAATCAAAGTGATGTTATAACAGTTAGAGGTTTAATCTTTATAAACCAGTTGTTGTAGGGTGAGCATGATTGTAGAGAATTAAACTTTAACTTAACAAAAATTAAAATACAGGAAAAAGGTATGGGTGTTTCAATTAAATACAATGGTGAACGATTCATTGCCATTTACTATGTATGTAGTGTTGGTCCTGCTCACGTCTCCTGAATCACCTGTATGTATTTTTTTTCGAAACATAATCACAAACGAACGCGTTTGCTTGTCTCAATTTGTACGGCAACAAACAGTTCCTACCAAAGGCTGCTAGAGGCGCTGTTTGCGTGGTTCGTTCAATCTCATAAAAAATGGACGATTAGCGCGTGGGATTCCTTATTTTTTTTTTATTTTTTATTGTGGGACAATCTTACACAATTGTACGCGATTAAGTCCTGTTAACACGTTTGTTACAATGATTATAATGTAGATCTCTCTGTAGGCGTTACTTCAAGACTGAAGATTATGATCATTCCAGACAGGGGTCGGCAAACCGCGGCTCGCGAGCCGAATGCGGCTCTTTGAAGGGCCAGGTGCGGCTCTTCCAGGTCTCCTCAAAAATATAGTGAAAAAACTAAAACAGTTATTTTTTTGGATCTCCGAGGTTCCCAAAAGATGGTATTTTTATTTACAAATGGATCACGACCTAGGGGAGGGGCTAGGGGCCAGACTGAAAATCAGCGCTGAGCTTGCAAGCTCCAGGATATGCTGAGCCTGATACCCATTGCCGCAAACATAATTTTTTTAATTGTATTTTTTTTTCTTAAATTGTAAATGAAATGTTTTCTTTCACTTTTTATATAAGTCTTTAGTATTTTTATATCCTTTTGATGTGGCAATAAAGATTTATTATTATTATTTTATTTTTACTGAATTTGGCTCTTTGGTCAAAAAGTTTCCCGACCCCTGGCCTAGTCTATTAGTGATTATCCGCAACCCGCAACACATCTTCTGGATTGCACCGACTTAAGGTCACAGACTGAAAATGGTGTTAATGTGGCGCCGTCAGCTGTCATCCCATAGAAACTAGTCAAACTTTCCATACAGCCTATGGCTGGACCCAGCCTATGGCTGGATTGCACCAAACCGTCTGTAATCGTAAGCTGTGTTCGTTAAAATTTGAATGTATGGAAAGTTTGACAAGTTTCTATGGGATGACAGCTGCCGGCGCCACATTTAACGATGATCGGTCTGTGATCGTAAGTCGGTGCAACCCAGCCTAAATATATAATAATAATTGTTTATTACAAAAAGCACACGAATACAAAATTATACAGACATTATGCATTGGGCCACAAACTAGGCTGAGCCTGTATCTTGGGACCCACTGAGTCGGTTAACAGATCATTTGAACATCATACGGCACAAGGATAGGGCTGCCATCCGTCCGGGTTTCCCCGGATTTGTCCTAGTTTGGAGGGCGTCCGGGGGCCGTCCGGGGGGGTTTTCGAAAAGTGTCCTTCCCTTTTACTTAATGGGTAAAGTGCGTAACTACTCACCATTTATCGACTTGTTCTTAACTCTCTAATTTTTTTAAATAATATTATTTTCTGACACGTCCGGGGAAAAAATGCGATATACGATACGCCAAATGTCCGGGATTTTTTAAATCTTTGTCCGGGTTTGGCGAATTTAGAGACGGCAGCCCTACACAAGGAGCACGACATGAGCGTTACAAAAGTTAAATTAGGTAAGTATAAGAACAAAAATTATGAACCGTTAACATTAGGTAAGTACAAGATTAAGGCCGGGTTGCAGCGAACAGTTTTTAATCGCTTTCATTAAAATTTCAATGTACGGAAAGTTTGACAAGTTTTTTTTTTATTATTAAAAATGGGATTGCTCTTGGCCAGTATCTAGCCAGGGGGCAAAGATGAGGCCGACGATGAAGCGAGCTCACCCAGAAGATGCCTATTCACTCGTGCCTTAAAAAGGTCCAGGTTATATGAACTCGGAAATACAGACGCCGGAAGAGAATTCCAAACCTTACAAGTGCGCATTATAAAAGAAGATGCAAAGCGCTTGGTTCGAATTAGAGGAATTTCGACCAGGTAAGGATGGTAGCCAGCCGTTTCTATGAGATGAGAGCTGCGGGCGCCATATTCAACCAGTCTGTGATCGTAAGTCGGTGCAACCCAGCCTAAATCCGGCATTGATATACCTGCATGATGTTCTCCTCAGCGCCGTTGAGCAGCAGCAGCACGTCGTGCGCGTGCGGCGCGGGCTGCGCGGCCAGCGCGCGCAGCGCCTCCAGCTCCACCGCGCACGCCGCGGCGTCGTCGCTCGCGCCTGCAGGGGAAATGGCGGCCCTGTCATTTGACCATACAGGGGGTACAGTACGATTACTTTGAGTTTACCACTGACATATACTCTCATTCCATTCGATAGTCTACTTTAACCTTTTGAACGCCCAAAGGCGAAGCAATACGCCGCGCCACTGACGCCACGGGGGTCAAATAAATATGGGTAAAGAAATAATGCCAACATGAATATGGGCGGTTTTCAACGGGTTTTTTAACAAAAAATGTTTGTCGGGCAATGCCGTCATTGGCGTCGTAGTCACGATTTTCCGTTGTCGTCAACGTCTGTGGCGGTCAAAAGGTTAAGGCGCAGGGTAGGGCAAGCCATTCTCCATACAAAGGTTGTGCAAGTTTTTTGCGTTAGTTTTGGCACTACAGCATTTAATTTAATTTTTTGTTGGTATATATTGGATATTCGCAGAACTTGATGTTGAAATTTTGCATTATTTAAAAAAAAAAATACAAAAAATATTTAAAATTAAAAAAGAAATACATCAAGACATAGCTAACAAAAAATAAGCATATTGAGCAAAAATAGGAACTGGATTGCAAACACAAACGAAGAAAAACTTGCACAAAGTTTGTATGGAAAGAGCTTACCCACCCCTTCGCCTTAACACTTATGTAATAGAGTTTCTATTCCAAACATACGATTTTAATACAGTGTCTATGTAATAGAAACTCTATTACATTGGTCTTAAAGTAGAATATCCAATGAAATACGAGCATATGTCAGTGTCATACTTGAACTTGACCCTTAATTTACCTGTACTACGTCACAGAATAAGTAATAGTACTACGTACAGAAGGCCCACCGTTAATCCCCCGTTTAGGTACGCCAAACGTGCCTAAAGCCTTATTTACACACGTACGAGACACGTATGCGAGTTTCACTACATTGCGCGGTTTGACAGATCGATTGAACTCATTATACCACGGTCAGACCTTTAAAACGTTATGAAAATAAACGATATTATAACGATATATTTCGTTAGTGTTTAAAATTTCGTTATAATCATAATCGATATAACTCATAACGATATTTCATATCATAACAAAATGAAAATCATAACCTTGTATGATAATGTTATAATAACATTATAATATCGTTTAAGATGGTGGCGACAATGACGTGCTCGAGCTTGACGTACTTGTCACAGCGCACGTAAGAGGCGACACTGTGTGCGAGACAAAGATAGCCTATAACGTTATTATAGCGCTTCACAAAATATCGCTACATATATATATATTGCTTTTTATTTATAACGATATAATGGATACCGCTATAAATGCGCGCCAAATATCGTTTTTAGTAAAGCGTTTTATTGAAAAAGTAGCGTTATGAATCATAACGATATGCGAAAATAGCGCTATTTCAAGGCCTGGGTACGCCAAACGTGCCTAAAGTCTTATTTACACACGTAAGTCACGGATTTTAATTGTTAGGCCACTTTGAAGTTCTTTAAATTTGCAGTATTATAGCATTCACGAGCGTGCACGAGATTACACGATTAATTACGAATAAATACATGACGTACCGCGTAAACAACATAATAAGATGACAAATGATTAAATGGATTAGTTCGAATCACAAGGAGGTTATAGGTTAATACTTATCTTTGTCGTTGAAAACCATGATTAAAATACAATTGACAACTGGCATTTTAGAAACATCGCAGTTCGTTCGTTCAGTCATATCATATGACACTAGGCAATATTGATATTCATAAATTGTCAACTCTCTCTTTAAAAATTTATCAAATAAGATGCCACCAGCGATTTCTACGGAAACTCGTCACCACATTGTGAATTTGCACCAAGCAGGGCTAAGTTTGCGAGCAATAGCAAGGGAATTGTTAATATCGGTGGGTTGGTTGCTATTTATTTATAACGAGCTGCCCGGCCCGGCTTCGCACGGTTCTTCCCGTAGAATGAAGCATTTTCCCGCGGGAAAAAGTAGCCTATGTTCATCAGGGATAATGTCGGCTTCTAATGGTAAAAGAATTTTTCAAATCGGTCCAGTAACAAACAAACAAACAATCAAATCTTTCCTCTTTATTATATTAGTGTAGATGTAGATTAAACATTAAGTGAGATGATGAAAAAGTGATGATTTTTATTGTTTTTAGCGAGACACAGTTGCCTTATGGGTCAATCGATTTGCCGAAGAAGGTAGTATCGTAGATCGTCGACAGAATAATCATCGCCCCGCTGTAATTACCGAAGCCCAGCGAAGAGAAATGTTCCGCGAATACGAAGTCGATGGATTCATTCCAACAAGGCGATTCGCGGAGCGTTTTGATGTGCATCCCAGAACAATTCGGCAACATTTGCACTCCATGAATTTGCACCACAGAATTCCTGCCTATAAGATCTCCCTTACAGAAGATCATAAAACTGCACGTCGAAATTTCGCTCGCGAATATTTAAATTTCGATTGGAATTCAACAATTTTTAGCGATGAGAAGTCATTTCAATCGTCAGATCATGGTCGTTTGCACCTGTGGCGGTTAAACGACACGCGTTACGACGTGAATCATGTTATACCAAATATGGAATCAGGCCGCATTAGTGCCAATATGTGGGGTTGGATGAGTTCTGAAGGTGTGGGTGAGCTCATTCAACTACCTCCTCGGGCAAATGCTTTAAATTATATTACCACATTAGAGGAAAACATGCTCCCCACTGCACGGGTCATATATCCGCAACAAGAAATGGCAAACATTAATTTTGTCCACGATAATTGCTCTATACACAGGGCAAGAATTGTCAGTGCTTGGTTTCGCGAACATCCTGACATAACTGTTATTCCATGGCCAGCGAAATCACCAGATCTAAATCCAATAGAAAACATTTGGGGTTTAATGGTGCAAAGATGGGAATGTCGTAATGAGCGAAGGAAGGAAGCTATCGCACAACATTGCGAAGAAATATGGGAAGACATGCGAGGGACGGATATCTGCACTCGCTTAGTTCAATCTATGCGGGCACGGCTACAAGCTGTCATAGATAATGGAGGTGCATATACACCATATTAAGCACGTGTAATGAAAAATAGGAAGGGATTCTCATTTCCGCTGTAAATTTTTTGTAAATATCTGTTAGTTAACAACGGAAACGATTTGATTTTTTTGAAAGAGATTACTTACAGATTAATTTTTTTTAACCCCCGACAAAAAAGAGGGGTGTTATAAGTTTGACGTGTGTATCTGTGTGTGTGTGTATTTATCTGTGGCACTGTAGCTCCTTAACGGCTTAACCGATTTGAATGCGGTTTTTTTTAATCGAGAGCCTTGCTTGTAGAGATGGTTCTTAGTTTTGTTTGATGGAAATAAAAGCAGTCGTTTCCGAGATATTCAACTTTCAATGTAACTAGTAACAGAATTCGGGGGTTAATTAAATTTTTAATTAATAGTTATTCAGAATCATGTTGTTATGATGGGAATCCATAAAGAATTCTGATTCAGGAGGAAACGACATTTAACGACAACCATTGCACCCCAAAGTTTTCTACTGGATTTAGATTTAATAAATTAATGTTTGCTATTTCTCATTACGGTTCTCCAAAATTGCACAAATTAAAGGTTGTCGTTTGTAACGTTGCAATATTCCGTTGAAAAAAAGTAGACGAAACCTTTGCAAACATATTACTGGATTTTTATGATGCTGCTTCTTCATAAAAGTCCGTGGAATATATATTATTTTATACATCGTTTTAAAATTTATTGAGTAATTAAAATATCAGCAATAACGTATTCTATGTTTTTATTTCATGTTTTTAGCCTTTAACCCTTAATCGAACATGACAGTTCTCAAGTTTTGTCAATTTTTAACTTTGAAATATAAAACCTCATAAAGTCATGGTCGGAACTCCGAAATTATTTCCCTTTGCTGATTAAAGATTAACAGTGGTGACTTGCGGTGAACGCCAATTGGGTTAAAGCGAAATGTTTTTCCATCGAGAAAACTCTAATTTCAATCGATTTAAGACGGCACCCGAAGTGTCAATGAATTATTGTATTAAATGAGTGACAATTTCATTTCTATTAATAGTATTTTTGGTAGTTCCGGCTCTGATATTAGCCAACCATTAATAATGCATGAAAATGTAACATTATTGTCGAAAGATTCAAACCTAAATGACATCTCTAGCCTGACAAGCACAATGATAAAGACAGAGATATGACTTTGCTCTTTTATTATACGAAGCTTTCGTTGTTTAAATATACGAGCATAAACGACTAAACCCGATTTGTATTATACGGCTAGAATGCGAACAGCGGCATGTGGCCTAACAATTAAAATCCGTGACTGTACGAGACTCGTGCGCGAGTTTCACTACATTGCGCGGTTTGTCAGATCGATTGAACTCATTATACCATGGTAACCCGCAATGTAATGAAACTCGCATGCGACTCTCCTATGCGTGTATAGAGGCCTTAAGCGTGGCAATCTCTATCTATCGCACGGGAGTGCATGCGTTCCGTCCGTGGCAGTGCGCGGCAACCACTTAATAAGCCCTCGCAGGCATGCTGACTCCGTATAAGGAGTATCATCTCGGACGCTCAGAGACCATATACATCTCTGAGATATTAATTTATTGTATATACTTTTGATTTTTCGGACAGAGACCGTATATATATATGTCAGTAATATTTTTTTATATAATGTATTTTAAGTTAATTTTAATTGTTTTTGTAAGTTTGTTAATCAGTATAGTGTTGAAATCATCATCACAACGCTGAACAAATAAAAATGGATATCCTTGCCTCACATCATACTAAAAAGAATTTTAAAGGCTTTTGGACCTGCACAAGGAAGTTAAATCCTAGGTCTAGTGTCCCTCTCAATGTTGAAGGTATTGCTGAGCCGTGTGGCATTGCCAACATGTTTAAGGAGCATTTCCAGGTGGAGCCCTCGCTACTACCGGGCGTGTCGCCGGTGCTCGCGACTGAGTTCCAGCGTGTGCCTGGTTTGATGAAGCAGTTCACCGCGAAGGAGGTAGCCGATGTAATTCATAGAATGACGAAAGGGAAGTCTCCTGGGCACGATGGACTTAGTGTGGAGCACCTGCGTCACGCGGGTTGTCATTTGCCGAGGCTTTTGGCGATGTTTTTTACTTTTTGTATTAGGCACGCCTATTTACCTGAGGATTGCATGAGGACAATCGTTGTACCAATAGTCAAAAATAAAACTGGTGATCCATCTGATAAAAATAATTATAGGCCCATCTCGTTGGCAACGATCGTGGCTAAAGTGCTGGACGGTCTGCTTGATCGCGTTCTGGCTGGTAGTTTGAAGCTTAATGATGCCCAGTTTGGTTTCCGAGGTGGATTATCTACGGATGCCGCTATACTCGCGCTCAAGCATACTGTCCGGTACTATACTGATAGAAAAACTCCAGTCTATGCATGCTTTTTAGATCTGTCAAAGGCTTTCGACCTGGTGTCCTATGAAGTTCTTTGGCACAAATTGAGAACAGAAACAGCGGTGACTGATGAGATCATTGGTATTTTTGACTATTGGTACAAGAATCAACAAAATGCAGTGAAGTGGGCAGGCGCCTTGTCGGATACGTACAGGTTGAGTTGCGGAGTAAGACAGGGTGGTCTTACTTCTCCTAAACTATTCAACTTGTACGTAAATGGACTTATTGAAAGGCTCAGCAATACCAAGGTCGGATGCTCAATTGATTACAAGATCATAAACAATATCAGCTATGCGGATGATATGGTGTTGCTGGGTCCTTCGATCAGCGCAGTGAATAAGCTCCTCAGGATATGTGAAGATTACGCTGCAGCACATGGGCTTAGGTACAACGAAAGAAAGAGCGAGCTCTTAGTATTCCAACCACGGAGTAGCGCGCACAAGGTTGACGTGGTGCCGCCAGTGCTACTGTACGGCGTCGCCTTGAGTAGAGTGGAGCGTTTTAAGTACCTTGGCCACTGGGTTTCGGAGGATCTTTCTGACGGCAATGACATTGAGAGGGAGCGTAGGGCGTTGGCGGTCAGAAGCAATATGTTGGCCCGTAGATTTGCACGATGCAGTAAGGAGGTAAAGATAACTCTTTTTAAGGCCTACTGTCAATCTTTTTATACATGCAATCTATGGGTTAACTATGCGCAGAAGACAATCAACGCCCTACGAGTGCAATACAATAATGCGTTCAGGGTGCTGATGGGGCTGCCGCGGTGGTGCAGCGCGTCGAGCATGTTCGCGGAAGCTCGGACAGATGGCTTTCACGCCATCATGAGAAAGAAAGCGGCATCGATGCTGCGCCGCGTTCGAGGGAGCCCCAATAGCATCCTAGCATTAATTGCAAGTCGTGTTGACTGTCCCATTTTGCGGCATGCGGTGGGACTGCATGTGGGATAGTTAATTGAATTAGTATTTTAAATTATTATTATGTTAAATGTGACCTAATTTGTTCGTTCGTTTTATTATAATTATTATTATTTTAGATTCCTGACATGTTTAATTATTATTGCTACTTAAGTTTTTATTTTATATCTGTCAGTGTTAATTGTAGTTTTATAAGTTGTATTGTGTTTTAATATGGGCACTGCCTGAAATAAAGATTATATTATATTATTATTATTGTATTATTATAATTATTGTCTACTTTTTTTTTGTTGTACAATTCTGCTTTGAAATCATAATTATTATTCTTGTCAAATTATTTAATTGTATAATTCATGTGTTGACTTGTAAAAGTGCCCTTGTGGCCTATTTGCAGAATAAAATTTTTGAATTTGATTTTTGATTTAGATTTTTTGATTTTGATCTGTGGCCGTCTTAGTACTATCTTAGTACGTCTCTTTTCTAATTTGGGTAATAATATTAGGTACAGTCGCGGAATGAAAAGGTTCGTCACTTTTCGACTGTATTTAATGCTCTTAAGGTCGAAACGTGACAATTTTTTTAGTTTTTCGACTATACATTACTTAATAATTTAGACCAAAAAAACCGAGATCAATTTTGTACTTGCTATGCCACAATTTGTGGTTTCCGTGAGCCAATGCTTGATTACCTACAGAAAATACCGAAATCGGCATATGCGTGCCTATATATCAAATTCGAGGAGTTCCCTCGATTCCTCCTAGATGCCATCATAAGACCTTCACCAAATTTATATGGGACCAATGTCGGGGTACCTGCTTTGAAACAAAAAAGAATTATCAAAATCGGCCAACGTGGTCAAGAGTTATCGGGGAACATACAAACAAAAAAAATACAAGCAAACATGCAGAAGAACTGAGTACCTCCTTCCTTCTATTGAAGTCGGTAAAAAAGGTATACACTTATGTTTATTTAGACAAGATCTTTCTTTGAGTTTACACAAAGTTTTTTTTGTTTTTATTATTATAGACTGACCAGCGATTGGCCTTAGTCTCACCTGATGGAGAGCGATGCCTAAGATGTTGCTCACTGATTCAGTAATAGCCTATTCACTCTTGTCTTGAAGAGACCCAGATTGTATGTATCAGGAAATACAGACGGCAGCAGTAAATTCCAGTCCTTAGCTGTTCGCATTAAGAAAGAAGAAGCAAATCGCTTCGTGCGAATAAAAGGTAGGCTGACAACGTAAGGATGCAACCGCTTACCGCGTCTGGACGTCCGGTGATGGAATGGGGAGGGCGGAACTAAGTCATGTAATTCCTGTGCACACTCTCCAAAATGTATCCGATAGAACACAGACAGACAAGCGACTCGACGACGGTGTTCCAAGCTCTGTAACTTAGATTCAACCGCCGGATCATCCTCGAAAAGCCTACGAGCACGGCGCTCTATCGAATCCAAGGCCGCTAACTGATACTTGGCGGAACCGTCCCAAAGGTGGCAGCAGTACTCCATGCACGACCGAACCTGCGCTTGGTACAAGGATAGAAGCTGTTTCTGTGTGAAATACCGCCTCACCTTATACAGGACACCAAGTTTTTTAGCTGCAGTTTTAGCCTTGGATTCGATAGTGGACCCAAAGTTCAAGTTGGAGCTGAGACTCAAACCAAGGAGCTCAAGGTGATCAGTCAGTGGTAGGGATACATTCTGGAAAGTAGGAGTCAAGGTGAAAGCACTCCGTTTCGCAGTGTTATCGTTATCGTTAAACAAGGGTTTTAAACTTAAACTTTGATGCTACAATGCTACTAGTAACTTCTATGCCACATATACGACAGCATTTTCACGGAAAAGGCGACCTTAAGCGTGTAATTTGGTACAACATATCATTGAGGACTCACGCAAAAATATTAGCACCAATTTAAAACTATTAGTATCAAATTGTACAATAAAATTCCTAAACACATTACTGAACTTAGCAATTCTAAATTCGAATCTGTAGTAAAAAAAAACACTTATTTCAAAAGCATATTATAAGATAAACGATTACATCGTGGAAAGGGATGTTTGGCAGTGATAGTGTCCTGCACGGCTAATCTATCGCGAAAATATCGCCGAGTTTCTTACGCCGGTTCTTCTCGTGGCAGAGGTTTATTTTTCCGAACCGGTGGTAGTTTATTGACGTTTATAGGTGCATGTAATATGCCTAATTTAAAAAATAAACTACTTTTACTTTTTTTACTTTTATTTTTTTGGCTCTCATGCAGAAAGTATTAAATTTAATACTTGTACCATAAGTAGATGATCATGATCATAATAGTACCTTGCGACTTTCACTACTTTGACGCATCCCAAATGTCGCAGTATTGTTACGTTAGTGCGACAAAGTACTAAAATGATCATCTACATTTGCTGTCGACTGTATTTACTACGATTAAGTACAAGATAGCTCTATCTCGCCTTTAGACGAAAAACAACTGATTAAACAAAACTTGTTTTAGAGTTACCGCGTTGTTTACTAACTCACCCGGCATTCTTGATCCCAATAAATTATCGTTGTAATATTACAAACACGAATGTTTACGATATTATTTTGTGACTCTTTAACATAAAAACTACCGAACAGTTTCTGTAAGTTTCCAGTAATAGGTACAGTCAACCGCAAAAGTAGATGATCATTTTAGTACCTTGTAACTTTCACTACTTTGACGCATCGCTAACTGTCGCTGTATTGCTTGTCGGCCTGTTTAGCCTAGTTGGTAGTGACACTACCTCCGAAGCTAGAGGTCCCGGGTTCGAATCCCGGCCATGGCATTATTTATGCATTTAGCAAGGATTTTGTTCTTGGGTCTTGGGTTTTCTCTATGTATTTATCTATATAAGTATGTATATCGTCGTCTAGTACCCATAGTACAAGCTTTGCTTAGTTTAGGACTAGGTCGATTTGTGTAAGATTGTCCCCCAATATTTATTATTATTTATTATTGTTACGTTACTGTGACTAAGTAGTAAAATGATCATCTACAATTGCCGTTGACTGTACTTTATAAGTAACTTTCGTATAGTTTGGTGTATCCTAAAACATCTCGGATCCTGCTGTGCCACGTAATCCCATTAACATAATAATAATATACTTGAGAGGCTTCAAAATCTTTGCATCAGGTTCATATTTGGCTTGCGCAAGTATGACCACGTCTCCAGCTTTCGTTCTCAACTCAAGTGGCTTCCTATTCGTCTTCGTCGTGATTCGCATATCCTAGCTCTTCTGTATAGTGTACTATTCAACCCAACCACCCCTGCGTATCTCAAAGAGCGTTTTAAGTACCTCTCGTCCGTGAGATCTACTCAAAACAGACTTCTTGCTCCACCATCTTCTTCTTCAAAATTTTACAACAAATCTTTCACTTTTCAAGCTGTTCGGTTATGGAATGCTCTGCCGTTTGATATTAGATGTGCCAAGTCTCTGCCCATTTTCAAAAATCTCCTGAGACAACATTACTTGTCACTCTCTTAGCTTGTATTATCTTTGTAGCTATATATTTATGTAGTTATGTATGTATATATTTATGTAGTTATGTATGTATATATTTATGTAGTTATGTATGTATATATTTATGTAGTTATGTATATATATATATTTATTAATGTATTGTATTAATAGCTCTATATATTAGCCTAGATGTATGTGTCATTCTACCTCTCTTGCTTTATCTTAGCACTACCTGTTGTTATTTTTTCTTTTTGTTTTCATCTCCTGCTACCCAAAGGTTGTCTGGAAGAGATCGCTCTATAGCGATAAGACCGCCTGTTGTTACCTATTAGTTTTTAAGGATTATCTTGTAAGAATTTCTGTTTGTGGTGCAATAAAGAATATATTATTATTATTATTATTATTATACAGGGTGGAAATTATTTATAGGCCCTGGACAACTAACTACCTTAAAACATTGAAATAGCTCATTTTGTTAAAAGGAAACATTATTTAATTTCACCTAAGCAATAAAACTGCATTCAGGGATTTTTGAAAAAATTTACAGACAAAAAAAAAACATTTTTTTGTCACTTGTCAAAACAATGTTTGATGCCAAATTGCCAATAGATGCCAATCGATCCTATATTTATTAAGAAACAAAAACTTCTTAGGACTCTAAGAAGTTCTTGTTCCTTGATAAAAAAAAACGAAAAAAAAAACATTTTAATACTAAATGTTCTTTTGTATCCTTCACTAGGTCGTCGGTCTCGAACTAGTGAACGATACAAGAGAACTTTTAGTAGGTATTAAATAAGTTTTTTTTTTTCAAAATTTGCGAATGCAGCTTTATTACTTAGAAGTAATATGTAAAACTAGTGGCTCTGTGAGCTTTAGACCTCGCGAAAAATTCAACTTTTCAAAAAACTGACTCGACAAAAAAAAACTATATAATTATCGAACTATCTCACAAAAGTTCACGAGAATCGGTTGAGAAATGCGACCTGTAGAGGAGAACATCCGGACAGATATACAGACGTACGAAAGAATTTTTGTCGAAAGCTGAAACGGAGACGCTGCGCTCACTCGGTCAATAATACTTCCTTTCAGCGAATTGAGGTTCCTCCAGGACCCATAAATAATTTCCACCCTGTACACCCGTACCAAGACGCGTGCTCAAACTAGTGACAAAATAACTGTTCTATTAACGTACTGTTATAGCCTCCGATGGGGTTTTGAAAAAATCTTTTATTAAAGAGCCATATGTACTGTAAAACGTTGTACGATACACGTGCATACAGGTAATTCGCAACTCGTGTCGATTTAAAACACTCCCTTCGGTCGTGTTTTAATTTAGCACCACTCGTTGCGAATTTCCTGTCATCTGCACTTGTATCGTAATGTACTATTGCATACATATACAGGGTGACATCGGAAACGTGATCAGAAGCTAATTTTTTAGACTCTACACAGGATCGCCTTTTCAATGCAATAGTTGTAACATCGAATAAAACAAGTTTTTTTTCATATTTTTACTAGAAAAATAATAACGCCATACTTAACTCATGGTCACCCTATCACTTTTGACACACGTTGTATGAAGGATGACAAGACGTCGTGTGGTGTAGGGTGACCAAGTTGTATGAAACATTATTTTTTCTGTTAATAATTTGAAAAATAATAGTCAATATTGCAAGTAGTAACTGTGATATCATCTTCATTGAGTTTAACTTTCAAAACTTCATCGACTCAAATAATTTCTGATCACATCTCCGATGTCACCCTGTATATATCTAACTACAAGCTGTTGCCCGCGTCTTCGCTCCTATTTGGTCGCAGCGTGATGTTATATAGCATAAAGCATTCCTCAATAAATGGACTATCCAACACAAAAATAATTTTTCAATTCGAACCATTTTTCAATTCATTTCCTGAGATTAGCGAATTCAAACAAACAAACAAACTCTTCAGCTTCATAATATTATATAGTATAGATCTACTATTACTATTGGGTAATGTATGGCGTTTTATACAGGCATAATACTGTCGATGCTTACCTACATTAGCAAATTTAGCTTATAACAGTACGACGGAATATATTTTTTACAAAAGCAAGTCTCAGAAAAGGGCAGTAAATACCTGGCAAAACCGGTCCGTACGATCCATACTAAATAACCTGTATTTCATATAACGCAAAAGAAAAATGATGTAAATACACGCAAGTTATCACAACATTTTCCGTTTCAACAACGCATCGCCAGGAAAACGCAATTAACATGAAATGTAAGTTTACTCCTTAGTAGTTTCTTTACTTCTTAAGACAGATAATGAGAGGTTATTTAAAACAATGGTAGAAACAGAGCACTTAATGGTGTTTCAAGGCATCGATGTTGTAATTTGTAAATTGAATGGCGAGTTTTGTGTTAAACGCTGAGATCGTGAGGCTCCTTTTAACGAATGTGGTAATAAATACACACAGCTGCCAAAAACATGGGCCAAATTCGATTCGCATACATTTTGCTACGATTCTGTCTCAGTTTTCTTACCGCTGTAATCTTCGGCTGCCGTGATTCTTACTAATTATAAAAATTAAGTTTTTTATTCCTCAATTTAGGCACATTAGATGCACCTATGAATGTCAATAAGATACCATCGGTTCGGAAAAATAAACCTCTGCCCCTCTGCCACGAGAAAAACCGGCGTAAGAAACTCGGCGAGGTTTCATTTTTACAAAGCAATATACCTACATCGTATAGTTTAATATAAAATTACAGTGTCAGGTACTACAAAATTATAATGCTACAGTAGAAAACCTATTCTCGCGATTCATTATATAAAATTATTACATAAAACTATTTCTCAGCAATTTTTTTTTTTCAACTTTTCTAAGTTGTAGTTATAATTTTGATAGTAATGAAATTATATAATGTGTATTAACATATATCTAACATTAATAATTGTAATTGTAATTTTAATTTGCATGCCACTAAAATGGTGAATTATGCTGAACGTATTGTTTTAAGTCCATCTTTTATTATGTACCTACCGTAATTCCGCAAAGAAATATTCTATGATTTATGAATAATAATGTAAGAAACTAAAAAAGTATAACTAGTACTATTTAAAAGTTTGAAAAACAGACTAATCGAAACCACACATGACCTTAAGGCTGGCTCATTCCTCGGACAAAGAATAGGCATCGCCATTCAACGGGGGAATGCAGCCAGCCTTATGGGCACAGTTCCGCGGGGAACAGACTTGGGAGAGATGTTTTAGAGTGTAGTTTAGTTTTAATTTTATTTATTTATATTTAGTTCTAAAACTATTTAAACGGATTCAATAACATCTAAGTATTATGTATTAAATACATTTGAAGCTTAGAGTCCTTGTCAGCAATTCTGGCAGAGCGTTTTTTTTAATTGTAAGTCGATATTTCAAAAGAAAGTACTTCCTTTATATTTATTTAATACAATTTTACGGAATATCAAATATTTGCAATAACTATCTCGATGAATTGAAAATTTATAGAAATTAAAGGACAGTAATTCATCCATCCATCCATATATCCATAATATTATAAATGCAAAAGTAACTCTGTCTGTCTGTTACCTTTTCACGCTTAAACCGCTAAACCAATTTAGATGAAGTTTGGAATAGAGATAGTTTGAGTCCCGGGAAAGGACATAGGATAGTTTTTATTCCAGACATCATTCCTTAGGGTGTGAAAACGGGGGTAGAAGTTTGTATGGGCGAGCGATATTTACGCCTGCGCCTACAACTATTTAATAGCAATTATTTCTATAAATATAGGGAGTTGCACGCGGACGGAGTCGCAGGCAAAAGCTAGTATATTATAAATATGTGATTTGTGAAGATATTTTATTAAGCTATATAGCTTTTGGGTGCTTTTATTACTTTTCATAGATTCGTTTCGACGATATCGCAATTTCATGTCAATTATGACATCACACAATCATTTTTAAAACACATGAGACAGCAACAAATCTAGGTCGCAGTTGTATCTAATCAACGCAATCGCTACCTCATCTATTTAGGTGATTGGTCGAATCTTTATTTTATCAATCAATAAACACATTTATTGGGACAGCGTTGCTATGCGATTAAAATAGGAGAACGATAAAGAAAATAGATTAAATGGGCGGCAAATGTGAAATGACAAGCGAACGACAAAATTTTGATGATCGTTTTAGTACTTTGTCGCACTAACGTAACAATACTGCGACAGTTGGCTAGGTGTGCTCAATAGAGCGAAGCGGTACTTCACCCCGGGACAGAGACTTATATTATACAGGGTGGCCCATTCAAATCGGTCAGTATGGGAAAGTCTAAAACTATAAGACATACGAAGATTTGTTCTTAGGAACCATGTCACCGATTTTACAAGTAGAGAGGTACAAACAACCATAGAGACAATTTTACATGCCTGAACTTGTTGAATATTGTAACGGTGGTCACTTTGAACACCTACTATGATAAATTAAAGTATGTGAAAAAAATGCATTTTATTCATTTTAGACATTATGTTTCTTAGAGACATTTACTGCTTAAGACCTACACAAACGATATCTGAATAGAAATAGTGTAAGTTTATTTTTTCAAAACAAGCGGGTTCGATTCCCTAGCTGGGTACAGTGTTTTTTTCAAATGTATGAATGCAGTTTTTCTTTTTATCAAAATCGGTGACATGGTTCCTAAGAACAAATCTTCGTATGTCTTATAGTTTCAGACTTTCCCATACTGACCGGTTTGAATGGGCCACCTAGTATAAGTCGCAAGTTCGTCCCCACATGGAGTATTGCTGTCACCTCTGGGCGGGAGCACCTGGATACCAGCTCGGGCCTTTTGACTCGCTTCAGAGACGTGCTGTGCGAATCGTGGACGATCCCAAACTCACGAGCGATATTGAACCGTTAAGTTTAAGGAGAAACTTTGCCTCCTTGTGCGTGTTCTATCGCTTGTATAATGGGTTGTGTTCCGAAGAACTGTTCGATATGATGCCCACGGCCGCTTTCTATCATCGCACTGTTCGCCGTCGGCAGGGCATTCATCCTCACACCTTAGAACCTAAATGGTCGCGTACGGTACGGTTTCAGAGGAACTTCCTCCCTCGGACGCTCCGGTTGTGGAATGAGCTCCCTGCCGAGGTTTTCCCGAGGAACTACAGTATGGGATTCTTCAAGAAAAGAGTGTATACATTTTTAAAGGGTCGGCAACGCGCATGTGAGACCCCTGGAGTTGCAGGCGTCCATAGGCCGCGGTGTCCGCTTACCATCAGGCGGGACGTACGCTTGTTTGCCACCGACGTGGTATATAAAAAAAGTTAGGATGCGTCGAAATAGTGAAAGTGACAAGGTACTAAAGCGATCATCTACTTTTGCTGTTGATTGTACACGATTCCAAATGCATAATCGACTACAATAAGATATTTCTTCTTCCTAGCCTTGTCCCATCTACTTGGGGTCGGCTCTCCTAGTATGGCGTCGCCAGGAGCGTCTGTCCTGGGTCGTCTCTGGTGATAATTGGGCATCTTTAAGGTTCCTTTGAACAAGCCCCATCGTTAGTTTGGGCCATCCGCGTCCTCTAAAGTCGAGTTCAGAATTAGGCGAACTAACTTGACAGTTCATTGTACACTAATGTTGCCACAGTTTGGCTAGCGCTGTTAATATCGATGTTTATAAAGTCTAGTTAATCATTATTATCGTTTTTTTTTTTTTTTTATTAAAAATGGGATTGCTCTTGGCCAGCATCTAGCCAGGGGGCAAAGATGAGGCCGACGATGAAGCGAGCTCACCCAGAAGATGCCTATTCACTCGTGCCTTAAAAAGGTCCAGGTTATATGAACTCGGAAATACAGACGCCGGCAGAGAATTCCAAACCTTAGAAGCGCGCATTATAAAAGAAGATGCAAAGCGCTTGGTTCGAATTAGAGGAATTTCGACCAGGTAAGGATGTTTGGAATCAAACGAATAAATTTACTAAGAAAAATAATTATAATAAAACTTGGTTGGAATTAAAAATACATCGAACATCATTTTGGACATCGTTAAGGACGCCATTTTATTTTGTAGACAGTTCCGAACATTACCCAAACAAAGCAAGCCATTCAGCTTTCCACAATACTTACACGGCAATTACTTGATAAAATATAAATAGAATCAGATTTATAGAAGGCACAAGGTTATATCGACGTATTTGTGTCGACATAAACCTATCCACCATCCACCATATCAACCCTAGGACGTCCACTGCTGGACATAGGCCTCCCCCAATTTTATGGGGGGTAAATGCCATAATCGCCACGCTTGACATGCGGGTTGGCGATCGCAGCATCTCCACCGCACTCAAGGAATGCTGCTGCCCATTCCCCGGTGGTCTTGGTCGTAGTTTTAGGACATACCCGGGTCCTTTTCCAACATTTTCGGCTGTCAAATTAGTTCGCCTAATTCTGGACTCGACTTTAGGCTTCTCACTTATATCAAAAACCATCCTCGTCATGTGGTCTGGTGGTCGCCTCATGACATGGCCGTACCATCGTAGACGGCTCTCGGTGAGTTTTTCCTGTATTGGCCTGACTCTGAAACTGCCTCTAACGTGTGTGTTTCTAATATGGTCTAGCAGTGATACTCCGCCGGCCCATCGAAGCATTCTCATCTCCGCAGCATGCAACTTATCGACGTGTTGTTTTTTGACTACAATAAGATAGATTTTCTCAAACATGCGCCTAAATGTATGCATTAATGTCACGAAAAGAGGACATGAAGTTACCTGTTTATGGGTCCCTACATTACTTCCTGGCCGGCGGCCAAGAAGTAATGTATGGAGAATGTATGAAACTAACATTATTGTCCGCTGCTCTAACTTTTTAAATTTGCTTACTAAAATCAACTGATAAAGGAAATATGACATAGAGCCAACCGCCACGATCTTGTATATATATTTTTTAATTGTTATGTAAATTGGTATTTCTTTAGGTTTTTCCGGTTTTTTTTTATCGTTCTTGTATTATTGTATTTTGTTGTTTTTTTCGAATTTTACGAGTATTTATGTATTTCTTTTAGTTTTTTGTTATTTTGTAGTTTTTTTGTGTTTTTTGATATGTTTGATTTAATGTATGTATGTTCCCCGATAACTCTTTACCACGTCCATTTCGATATTTTGACATGACAGATGATTAAATAATTTATACCAAAAAAAACGGCCACCTCCTCCTTCCTTCTATTGAAGTCGGTAATAATAGGTAATTGATTGACACTTCTTTGAGTGTAGACTTGTTCCGAGTTTAGACAACACTAAGATAATATTTTTTACGTTACCAACAAACAAATCATACGAAAATACTGGAAGAAAAAATTATAAAGATTTCAAAAATCATAAACAAAACAGGACGCAGTTTGAGCATAGAAAATTGTGACGTCATTAGGTACATTTTCATACAAACTTTATTAAGTTTTTGACGTTGCGTAAAGTACTTATTGCTTGGCATGGATCCGTACTAGCATACAGTGGGTTCACTGGACAAATCGCAGCGCGGATCATGACCTCAATCAATACAGGTGCTATTACTACAGCTGCAACGATGGACACGATTCCCATGGGAATAGGATCACGTACATCACATGACTATGTCCGAGATATACCCACTTGTAACGTTACCAACGTTTTATCTAGTAGTAGCTACTGGGATAAATAATAATAAAGGTCCGGAACACCATTGTCCCGTAAGCGGAAAAGACATACAATAATAATTATACTTTATTTCAGGCTTAGCCCATATCATATCACACAAAGACAGAACATAAAAATTAAAGTGACAAAATAATACTTAAAACCCAGCTGTTACTCTTTATCTTACTACAAATACTTTAGTGACTGGAAGCTCTATGAGATGTAGCCACTTTGAAACATTGCAAATTGAAATCAGTATCGACAAAAAAGTCCGTATAATTATCGAAATTGCTCAAAAAATTTACTCAATATACTGGCATAAAACAAGTAGGTATTTATGTCCATAATACGGATTATTATTTCAAAAATAATAAGAAACCCAAATTATTATATTGTATTGTAGATACGAGTATTAATAGAATAGAATAGAATAGAAAAGCCATTTATTGATTAAAGTACATTATTACAACGCTAGTATTAAAATAGGTTTCAATTTATTAAAAATGATACAATAAAATTAAAATACGTTATTAATCATGATTTATTAAAATATTTAATGCTTATTTTTATTTTAAATGGCCTCTCCTTCGGTGAAGAAGGAGGGATGGTAATGAGACTCAATGGGTTACCAGCCCTGCTAGGAGAATATACATTGATTAATTAATAGGTATTTTAATTGGCATAGCTTTATAACTTGTTATTTTTTGTTATTTTTGTTATTAAGAGTAGGAAAATGAAAATGACAAAACTTCATATTTTCCGATACAAAAAGGAGAAATAAAATGGTTAGGGTGAGCCCAGATTTTTAGTCCTAAATCAAGGCTTTTAATTAGTCACTTTAATTTCTTCCACTGTGACACGAAAATTTACTATACAATGTGTGGTCCTAAAATTAGGTCCTCACCCGTTACAAGTGGAAAAAAAAGATGACATGGTGAATTCATTTCTCTGATTTCTCTTTACGAATATGGATTTTGAGGCAATACCGCGGGTATCCCTCTTGGTCGTACCAGAGGTCGAGGGTTTGAATCCCGCGCGGTGTGATAAATTTTTCACTCCGGTAAATTATAATTTCAATTTCGCTAACCGGATGATTCCGCTTGTAAAAATATTTATTTAATTTGAGACGTTGGTGTCGTTTCAGAAGTTGCAGCAACTTCTCGGTGGATGTCGCTACAAGCCTTCCTAAGACTTAATTAGAAGAGTGAACTGATTGAAAGATTCGTTACCACGAGAGATACCCGCGGTAGCTCAGTTGGTTACAAGAGATGTACGGATTCCAGAGGTCGTGGGTTCAAATCCCACCCGGCGTGGTAAATATTTCACTCCAGTTGGAAACTTATAATTTCTAGTTTTATGCACTTTGTATCGGGACTCGGGTATGTCCTAAAACTACGACCAAGACCACCGGGGAATGGGCAGCAGCAGTGTGCGGTGGAGATACTGCGATCGCCAACCCGCATGCCAAGCGTGGCGATTATGGCTTTAACCCCCCCCCCCCCCCATGAAATTGGGTGAGGCCTATGTCCAGCAGTGGACGTCCTAGGGCTGATATGGTGGATGGTGGATGCACTTGTTATACAATCTACTATTGTGTAAGATAACTACAGTCAGTCAGTTTTCCAAACGTGTCTGTGATCAATTTTCCCAAGGAAAACAAAAAACAGAATCCGTCTATAATCCAAACATTTGGATTGTTTGGTTGTGAGGGCTCGTCGATTTTCGAAATCCACTTTTTGGCCAGAACCGATTTATTCGTTTTGAACATGCTTCCGGTGTTCTGACACGTTTGTTTGGGTGATCCTCTCTGACTTGTTTCACGTGACGTCACAAAACAGCCTTAATACGCGACGTCACAAAACAGCTTTAATCATTCGTTTCAGCATGACGAGGCAACCTCAGAGCATCAATTTATAGAATCGTTATTTTTAAGAGGTGCGGCGCGATGCGTGACGCGGGGCGATGTATAATACTATTAGCTTTTACATAAATGCGAAACGCTCTTATTTTCATTACTATAATTACACTACCGCTCATAAGTATTTAGGCACCCCTACCTTTTTTCATACATCTGTATACAAAAATGACTTTCAGAAATACATTGCCAAGTCAGACCCTTGACAGTTTTGCGTGCATTTTCAATTTTTATTTAGCTGACTTATTGAGCCTTAAATCGGTGCTAGAGACCCCCCATTTAAAATGGTAGTTTTCTTTTTGTAATGACTTAAATAACTACTAATTGCTGGTTCATAGAAAAGTGTAGTGCGTTTGTACAGTTACCAGCACCAATATCTGCCACAACAAAGCGCGCATAAATATCTGACACGCCTCTATTGCTAGGGCCGTTATGTTTAAAAAAATTAATGGGATGAACAAAAGAAATCCTCTCTGTGACTATTATCTTCTCGCTGACAGGACACGTAGTAACAAAAAAATGACAATTGGGGATTATTTAAGTATATTCAATAGATAGTATTTCGAATACATAAAGGACTTCATACGTCTAGAAAAAAATGTATAAAATTGTTATACAGGTTTATGGAGTATAGGGTAAAATGAGCCGAACTACGTAATTTTAATTTTAAAAACAGGCATGCATGGAGATTTATCATTGGGTCGAATTGGCCAAAATGGAGTAGGGCAAATTTGTTATAGAATGTTGAACATGCATGAATTTAATCTAGTAGTGAACCCTGATCTGTGTTGATCGACTTCACTCGTTCTACACGTGGGCGATTATGCGCTAACTTACTGATCAAGCTGTGTGCACTTAGCTTTGGATATCATGCTAGTTTATAAGCCAATGAACACGTGCGAATGAACTGTACCGTGTATTGTATGATGTCTGTAAAGTGTACCTAATAAATAAAATAGATAAAAATAAAATTAAATAGGGCGCAGTCACGTAAAGAATAGCGTATAGCGAAGTGTGGTTCCGGCATTAGGTACTAGGTAGATTCTATGCGTGTTGTATGTTTGCGTGTATGTGGTACTGAATTCATTTATAATACCGGAGATACGATCGCCATATCTCGTTTTTGAACATTGCGGTAAGCGTTTTGTCTGCCAGTCAGGTTATTTAAGCGTTATTATCGACCGAGTAAAACGAAAGTCTCCGCATCAGCTTCAACAAAAATGATTTCAATGTCCGGATGTCCAGATGTCCGGATTTCCGATTGTTCTCCTCTACAGATCACATTTCTCAACCGATTCTCTTGAAATTTTGTGAGCAGGTCCGATAATTATATAGTTCTTTTTTCGAGCCAGTATTTAACCTTTTAAAATTTAAAAATAAAATTTAAGAAGAGTCGCGAGGTGTACATTTCACAGACAAACTAGTCTTTTAAATTTTATTTGCAATAGGCAGGGGTCGGATAAAAAGTGCGGATGACGTAAAAATGACGTATTCTTGTACACAGGATGTTTGTATTTATACTTCCGTGTGACATGTAGTAACGAAGTAGTATTAATAAAGTAACAAAATAATCGTAAATAAATCAATGGAATTCACTGAATAAAATAAATTTCACGAAACTTGTTACCATAAGGTACGATTATTTGAAATTAATTAGGAAAAATCTGTGGGAACCTCAGATATTTATCTTCCCAGATATTAGGTTCCCAGATGTTAGGTTTAATACTCAAAGGTGGGAACAGTAGGTAAGATTAGTAAAAAAAAAAGATAATTTGATTTTATTATAGGGACTTATTATTTAATGAAATAATGCATAAATTAATGACCATTTTTCTAACAAGTCTATCATTTAAAACGGAAAATTGCCACAATAATCGAGTAAAGATGACATTTTACAGCTTTTTTTTATACATTAGTAAATATAAATTTTAGCTAAATATAATCGTGAAGATACAATAGCCAAACAAAAACGAAGTCAATTTTAGGGGCCTTTCAGCTCGAAGTACAAATTTCTATGGAAATGTTAGTTTAACTGGTTTGTACCAGATGTCACTGGGTGCTATCTCTATCGCACTTGCATATTGAAGTGACAGAGATGCAGCGTTCGTGTGGTAATTTCTTACTAAATACACAACGGCGCTACGATCTATGTGGAGTATTTCACTGGTACATATCTCTATCTCCGTGTATATAGTCAAAATCAAAAAATCAAATCTAAATCAAATATTTATTCTGCAAATAGGCCACAAGGGCACTTTTACAAGTCAAAGCGTGAATTTATACAATTTAAAAAAAAACTGACAATCTTACTTAATAATAATGATTAAAAAAATATACTGATTAACAATTATATAAAAATAAATTTACAAATATTAAGGACGTATTGAATACGATCTGTCCGAATAAACAAAAAGTACATAAAATTAATTTAATATCTCAGAGATGTATATGGTCTCTGAGCGTCCAAATACGATTAATAACAATTATTTAAAAGTCCTTAGAGATGTAAATGATCTCTAAGCGCTAAAATTAAAATAAGTAAACTTAATATTGTTAGAGATGTATAAGGTCTCTAAGCGTCAATAACAATAAAACTAATCCAGAACAGGATTATGTCTCGCGTCAATCTACATACAATAAAATAACACTAGTATTAAGGTATTTACTTTGCCCTTGCAAGCATGAACAGACCGGACTCCACAAACAGCACCCGATCACGAGTATGACGCGTATCACACGCGTATCTCACATAGTGTGCTTTGTGGTCAATTTATTGTTCATCTGATTGACAATGTGTTTGTCAAAACGTACTAACTCATTTCAAGTGGCGATATCGTTTAATAAAGAGGTTGATAAATTATAAGTGATAATTGTTTATGAAAATCAAATATACTATTTGAAATCATCCTATAAGTGGTTTGACGTCATCCTCACTTTTTGTCCGACACCTGGAATAGGTACTGCAATAATGCCATTAGAACCCTGAAATTTGTATGAGAAACATACCTGTCATACGTAACGCTGCGCATGACAGTATGTTTACAAACCAGTACACACCCACAGTACACAGTTACAGTATGTTTGGATACAAATTTCAGGGTTCAGATGTCATAATGCATTGCATACGTTGCGCAGCGCGCGATCAATGTGTCCCTGCCCTTATTTGTTATGTCTTACTTGAAAAGTCGATGGAGCCCCGTTCCTCCTACATCCAATAAGAAGTCTTATTGTTATTGCTAGAATCCTTTTCAATTTTTAGAGTAACTTTGTAAGAGGAAACAAGAGTGCCTAATTTCTAGGGCTCGTACTTTTAGCGCCGATGACGATTGACTTCACAGTTCGCACTGCATTCTCGTGTAAGATGATTCCTTTTGGGCTTACGATTTTTATCTATTATTAATCACTAACCATTGACATTGTTTACGCAAACCGGAGCGGTTTAATTTCAGAAATAATCAAGCGACGTCACACTAACGCTGTCAAGAAATAATTGTATGACACTATGTACCTAAACGCAGTATTTCCCGACCATAAAAGCAATTTCTTAATTTCCCATACAACATTGGGTTTTAATATTACGATGTGACGTCATAATACATTCATTTGTAGGAGCCGTTCGCAAGGCCGCTGGCTGTGAACCAAGTTTGTCCCAAATTTAGCTGTTCCCTTATAGACTTTTTATCCACTCTAAAACCTGGGTTGAATGAAACAATAAAAAAAAATCAAGTAGCCAATTATCAAATGGAGAAAGAATGAAGCGACTGACCTGGGCTGTCAGGAACGGTGTCGAAGTGACAGTTGAGCAGCAGCGCAGTGCGGCGCGTGGCCGGGGGCGGGCGGCCCCCTCTCGCCGAGAGTCGCGCCACCACGCTTTGGACGTCCCGGTACACGTTGTTCATCCCTGAACACACAACCATGAGTTCATTTCGGAAACTTAAATCCCGCGGACGACTTATCCGGTCCGATTTCAATAAAACTCTTGCTGTACCGTACCGATAGGAATATTGCGAAACAGAGTTCTTAGAATAGCTGAAGATCTAAAGCGTTACTGAACACTGAATATGTAGACCTGTTATTACTTAGCCGCGATTAGAATACGATTAGATGTGAGTTTTTCCATATACTTACGTGAAAGTGTATATGAAACGACAGCTATTGCGATTGTAAACTAATCCCGGTTTTGTAATACTTTAATAGCTGGGTGTCATGATAGGTTGTGGAAGGCCTTTGTAGAGACTTGTAATGAGATACAAACTTCGTTTTAGGAAGGTCGAGCCAAGTTGCTTGGTGCTGACCGAATTTGGGCGCCAATGTAACGTTTTATTCTTAACAGGCATGCACAAGCGGTTCGTCTTTCGTCACGCTTTAATACATTGAGAAAGAATGCAAATGATTACTAACTAACCCTCAAGAAATGACAGCGGGAATGCGTCACTAGCTGTATGGTTGTCGATTTCTAGAATGTAGGCAGTATCTATATAATAGTAGGCAGGCAAATGAAATCCCTACCAGTGGGTACGAACGGAAGCAGCATTCAGGGGCCTTTCAGCTCGAAGAACGAGCTTTTCCAAGGAGATGTAAGTTTTTACTTTAGCCAGCAGATGACACTGTGTGTACTGTTTCACCTGCCTCTCTATCGCACTTGCACATTGTGAGTGACAAAGAGGCACATCTTTCGCGGTTGTACTTCTGTCATGTATACTTTACCTAAAATTCAGATGATGTGTTTACTACCTAAATTTATGGTTCAATATTTTTTTCATGTTTACATTTCGAGCGTTCCAACGTACGCAAAATAATTACATAATTAGGTAATGTACACAAAATTGTGACAACAACATTGTACTAATTTAGCCTCGTCAATTATTCGTGCAAATGGATAGTAGATTCGAGTGCTTATAAAATGCTCCATAGGAAGAGAAGAATGTATGTTTTCAACTTCTGCTACCTTACAAATTTCGAGTGAAATTTTATCGATGTGGTGTGTATATAAGCTTATAAAGCTTAAATATTTTACGTAAAACTAAACGTTTGCACGGTACGTTGACATCGCTGTCAATTTAAAAATTCAAATGTCTAATGGCTTTTTTAGGTTAATTGTATATTTATATAATTATGTGCAGTTAATAACTATATATTACGATTTGCTGTTAATAGTAATAGTCTCAGTAAATAATTTCGACCCTACAACGTGACGGTAAAAGCTATCGTGCGGCTAAGCAGAGTGTAATGGATTCATTGAAAACTGAATATCTTCGAATGACAAAGCCGCTCCCTACAAAATATAATATGCCACTTTTTACGTGTTAATTTTGTGTTATTGTTTATAATACTGATAAATTTTGGTGCGATTGCTAATATCGAATGTTCATAAGTAAAATTGTGTAATAAACGATATTTACTAAGTTACCTATTTCGTTTTATTGTCAGAAGAATGTCATGCCCATATTTATTAAAAATGGTCTGAAATTGATGCAAAGATTGCCAAATAGGTAATGTAACTATTATTTCATTACTTATTTCCTCATTTTTGCATTAGTTTCAGAAAGGAACTTGAAATATATTTTAGTAGTTAGTACCTGCCGCCGAGCGGTCGTGCGGTTAGTTTTGTACTCATACCACTGTGGCGCTACAATCTACGTAGAGTATTTCACTGATATCTCTATCTCAGTCTATATATTGTACTTTGTGTCAGCATTCAACAAGTAGCAACCTCAACCTTCCTGGGATTCGAACTGGACAGATGGCTGACTTGGGCGACTCACATCAATCAAGTTTGCAACAAGCTGTCAGCAGCCTATTTTGCACTAAAACGTCTAGCTCGAATACTACCTCGCGAAATGATAAGAACATGCTATTTTGCCTCGGTGCATGCACAGCTACGAGGGCTGTTCCGAAAGTTTTTAGCTGCTCTCACTCTATTCATGCGATATATTTTTTATTTATACCATTATGTGGGTAATTTCAATAGTTATGAGCTGGGATAAAATCGTTAGTAAGCAGCAAGTATTTTTTTCACTATTTTTTTTTACCAAAAGGCCTTTTGTATGGGCTTTTGAAAATTTGCGAAAATAGTACCATTTTTGATACCTAAAACTAGTTTTGACATCTAAATCCCTAACAATTGTGGTGGAAAATGCCCGGGATGACTTCCTAACTTGGTTTTGCTGATTTTAATATAAAATCACTAAATGATTTTATTTAATTTAAGTTTTTTTGTGATGATGACCAGTCCCTAGTGTCGCGACCTAGATTCGACACACCTGCCCGGCTAGCACAACTTGGCGCGCGAGCTATCTCACGCGCGAGATAGACAATCCATCTCTTTCTGTGTGTACCAATTAGAAAGAGGCGGATAGTCTATCTCGCGCGTGAGATAGCTCGCGCGCCAAGTTATGCTAGCCGTCCTGCTCATTGTCGCTGATTTTCATGCAATCGAAACAGATTACGTGGGTAGAGACAGGGAAGATTCATAGTTTGTGGTGTATAAAATTTCGTTTAGTTGTGGTGACGTATTAATTAATATTGGCCCGCAACACAAAATTGGTATTGTGACCCGTTCATCGCATATTCGATAGGGCTGTTGACACGTCGTACTTAAAACACAATTAAAAAAAAAACCAAGCCACTTTCATCAACAGCTTCACCCCAACACATATGTATCGAAATTACCCGCATAATGGTATCATTAAAACATATATCGCATGAATAGAGTGAGAGCAGTTAAAAACTTTCGGAACAGCCCTCGTACAGTATGGAACCGAATTATGGGCCGGAGCTGTAGATTGGGAGCGAGTGTTCAGACTCCAAAAGCATCACACAAACTGAGTCAGTGAGACCTCACTTCAGAGCTCTAGGCATATTAACCCTACCATCACTGCTGATTCTCCAAGCAGCAGTATACGCGCGTGAGCAAGCAGACAATGAACCAGTCGACGCGGCTCCCCGACGGTACGCGATGCGGTCGACCCGTGCTTGTAACAGGCTTCCGACCGTGCCGCACAAGCTGGCAAAGTCAAACAAGCTCATACACATCATGGGTCCTAAAGTGTACAATCATCTCCCGAATGACATTGTTGTAGCCCAAAACAAATTTATATTTAAAACTAAACTGAAGCGTTGGCTGGTCGGACAAGCCTTCTATAACCATAAGGTATTATTTGAGACAGAAAAGCCGAGAATTGTGTAACTAGTAGGTATATACTATATATGCAATAGTCGAAAACTATCATTTCTTATTATAGGTATTTTATTATATTATTTGAAGATTGACATTTTGATATTTTTGATTTTGATGTGTTATTATTATTATTTAACCTGTGTAAACCTGACCTGTAATTGATATTACCAATAAAGTGAATATGAATATGTAGTGCGGCGACCACATGCGCAGTCGCTGACGTGACACTTACCGTCCAGAAACAACAGCGGGAACGCCCCGCTGGCTGTGTGCACGTCGATCTCTATGTGGTGCGGCGATGCCCCGGCCACGATTTGATCGCGACCACCAGTGAGTGAGCTCATGGCCAGCACTTCGTTCTTGAAACTACCCGCCCATCTGCATACACGCTCATGTGACACTTACCGTCGAGAAACGACAGCGAGAACGCCCCGCTCGCTGTGTGCACGTCGATCTCTAGGATGTGGTGCGGCGACGCGCCGGCCGCGATCTCACGCAGCGCGGCGACCAACGAGCTCACGGCCAGCACTTCGTTCTCGTAGCTACCCGCCACCTGCGCAAGCGCAAAGGTAGTGAGAAAAGCTTTCACAAGTCCTTATATTTCGATTGGAAGCCACTATCAATGAACCATGCCGTGTACTTTTGAAGAATATGTAGGGTAGGGAAGACGAACTAGGGTTTGATGTTTATATTTTATGGTTCACAGACTATTTGTATTTAGGTACGAGTCCTATGCAAATTCAAATTAATTTATTGCCTAAAAATATAGACAACAATACAAAGTCACTTAAAACTAAAACATACCTTAAAAATGAAAACTCATACTTAATACAATAATACAAAATTGTGTTGGGTTGCAGAATGGGTGCTCGTCTCAGCATATGCAGGGCTTGAAGCCCTGTGCCGGTTTTCAGACGAGGCGCTGCGACAGGGTTGGTCGTAACGTAAGTCGTCAAATAACTTTTTGCCCTTTTCGCAAGGCAAGGAGTTGGACAAATAAGCTGATTTAAGTCAGTAGTTCAGTTTATTTTAGTTACGTTGAAAGCAGACTGATTTTGCAGGATTTATAGACACTTGTTTAAGATCAGTTACCTCAGGCTTTTACTAGGGGTGTGCGTGTGGGTGGTCAAGATTCTTTAGTGTGGTGTCAATCTTCATGTTCTTTTGTCTCTGGGGAGGTTTAAAGATACTTACCCTAGGACTGATGGAGGTGAGGTTGACGAGATGTCTGAGCGCGTTCTGAGCAGTAAAGCTGGTGACCAGCGCCGTCAATGCGCAGTTCAGCGCGCCTAGTGCCCACCCAGCGCTGCTAGTCAGACAGACTGTGCAGCTTTATGTAGTACTAATAACGAACTTAAACAGTAGTCAGCGTAGATACGAAGACCAGGATGTACTCTCACTTTGATGGTCTGATTGGATTTGATGACACTTACGCAAGGTGTAGACTGTGTCCATCTCTATTTCCATATAATGATAGGGCGCCAATGTAACACTCACGGCAAGCTTACATAAGTATCACGAGATATGTTAATTGGAGCGAGTACTCGGCCTATTAGCGTCACTATAATGTTATCTTTCTCTTCAATCAGGAGACCTGATTTGAGGATACTCACCTTAGGACCGATAGAGATGAGGTTGACGAGATGTCTATGCGCGTTTTCAGCGATGAGGCTGGAGAGCAGCGATAGCACTAGCTCGCAGCGTATAGGTCGATTCACAAGAGCTGGCGCGGAATGTCTATAAAATTAATGACAGTTACATACATTTTCCGCGCCAGCTCTTGTGAATCGACCTATACCCGCCACCACAAAGAGAGCCATGCGTGAACCAGGTCACACTCACCCTAGGTCCAATGGAGGTGAGGTTGACGAGATGCCTGTGCGCATTTTCAGCGATGAAGCTGGTGGGCGGCGCGTTGCGCGTAAGTGGCTCGGGCAAGTGCTCGCCCGCCACCAGCAGCGCCAGCGCCGCTAGCACGCAGCTCAGCGCACCTAGCACCAGCCAGCGCAGCGATAGCGGCTCGCGGACTAGGACGTTCTCTTTAACCTCTTCCATCACCTGTTGTAATCAGTTCTTATAATATTAATATGTGTACCGGGAACTCAGAAAAACTAATATACATGAGGATGGGATTATAAATCCTAAGTTATTATAAAAGTTCATCTTATCTTATCTAAATAAGCGGATGTACTTAAAACCCAATGGGATCTTTTGTGCAAATGCCCCCACTTTATACCAACTCCAAGGCTCTTCTTCTTCCACATATCCACAAACTGGATGATGGACCTCAGCAAAAGTACTTTGAATTCCTTTGGTTCTGGGTAACCATTGCCTAACTAAGTCATTCATTGTTTGTCTGGAGACGGTGACATTGAGACAGCAAGTGTTCCATTGTCTCGTCACCCTCTCCACGGCTGTTCACTCTCGGCGCTGTAAATGCTTTCAGGGACACTTGACTTTCTCAACTTAGCGTTTAACCCGGTTGCATCCTCAGCTATTGCACTTCGGAGCTCAGGGTCCGCTCGACTATTCAGAAGATTCTACTCTATGTCACCCTAATCACTAGTAGCTTAGGCTTTGCCTCACTGCTTGCAGCACCCTCGGTAAGGCTTTTTATTATGTGTTTGTATTGCTATATCTATAAAATTGTTATTTATATTTAAGGAGAATCATGTAGGTACCTAATAAATGAAAAAAATATTTATTAAGAGGTATTTCGCACCAAAACCATTTTTATTAAACGTAATTCAATAATAATTAAAATTTACACCACTACATAAAACATTTTTACAAAAGTATATCATAAGAAAATGGTAACTACTTGCTGTCTTATCACTTTAAAGCCATCGTTTCCAGACAACCTTTGGGTTTTAAGGAATGTTTAATAAGAGAGCCACTGAGGGTGGACAATAAAAATGAAAAAAAAAACCTTTGTTTATACTTTGTAAGATATAATTGACCGAGTGAGTGAAGCTTCTTCGTTCCGCTTTCGACAAAAATTCTTTCGAATGTCTGTCTGTCTGTCTGGATGTTCTCCTCTACAGGTCGCATTTCTCAACCTCTTCTCGTGAAATTTTTTGACCAGGTTCGATAATCATATATAATTTTTTTGTTGAAACAATTTTTGGTAATTTTGAAATTTGAAAAAAATACATATTTTTGCCAGGTCTACAGCTCACAGTGCCACTAGTAGGTATTTTATTAGCTAAAGTATCTAACGTTAACGGTAAATAAAAACGTGATGTCACTAATTTTTAATAATTTAATTCTAATAACTGAGACACCATTTTAATAAAGGCAATAAATTTATTGACAATTAAAAAAAGTGAAATTTCCTTGATCAGTTAGTATAAGTAAATACCGTTGAAAATAACCAGTTTCTCCGCTGATTACTCGGAGTATTGAGTTGGCTGATGAAAATCTAAAAAAGGAATAGGTATTTTTGCAATAGCTAACCTGTCAACGAATTTAACTTAGGAAATACGTTAACGGATGTGTATCGTATGTCCGCAGTATTAACTTTACTCTAGTTATGATCAAATTACAAGCAACTGGACATAACAATTTTAATTAGTAATGGAAATAGACCGCAGTAATCGTGATTACCAATAGGTTTACCTGAACTGTATCGCAGCGCTCGCAGTTTTCAAACAATAGGAAAAACAAAGATATGTTTTTTTTTAAACCTTTCCACTTATAATAGGATTTAACAGAACTTTTTCATATTATACTTTCCGCAGAAATTAGAAAAAACTCCAGCACTCCACTCTAGTTGGTTTGCGGAGCAACCACAGACTAAACCGGGTGGCACGGGTGGGGTGAGTGAAGAGGAAAATAAATGAAGATTTGACCGCTGTCATTTCTACTGTCATTCCTAATTTAAAACTATTCTAGCTACACAATAAATCGCTATTTTTTAAATTTCCAATTCATACTTAGTGGGCTCCAAAACAGATTTGAATTTTACAAAAATTTTAATGATCAAATTTAATGATGCTATTTGATATTTGATTCAATAGCCTGACCAATTCACTTGCCCCTTAAATTCAAATGATTTTATCTTCGAGATTTACAACTAAACTCCCGTTCTAAACATAATAATTTGCATGATATAAATAAATGACGGAATGATTATGAATATTAAGAATCGGCGTTTCTTATGGTGGAGCCACACTTCGGATTGCGTGTTCGCGTTGCGCAGCGTTGCGTGTTTGCCTCCCTTTCTTTATTCATATTAAAGAAAGAGATATAACATAATTATTTGCACAAATACCCGAAGTGTAGTGGCACCACACCATCACATTCGACTGTCATTGTCAAGGAAAATGTCTGCATGTCATGTCATTATGCGGTGTGATGTGATGTGTGTCATTCTCATTATTGCTTTGTGATCCATATTGACCATATCCATCATATTATTTATAGTTAACGGTTTATGTTATGACATTGTATTGTACCATTTATAGTGAACAGTTCTGTATAAAGTAATGGCGCAGTGGGAAGGTTTCGGCGTGTCTGTTCGCTGCGGCTCCCCGCTGGGCTGCTACCAGGGCACGATCCTGGCAGCCGATGGAGCGTCAATCACTCTTACGAAGCCGTTTCGTAACGGCTTTCCTTATCCCAAGGCACAGGTTACGCTTAAGTAAGTATAACTATAGTACTATTAATCAGTCATTTGATTTGAATTGGTTGTTGCTGAGACAGTGCACCTTATTTTCGTTGCATATTTGTTTTTTTTTATACTACGACGGTGGCAAACGAGCTTACGGCCTGCCTGATGGTAAGCACACACCGTAGCCTTGTTGTGTATTTAGCCTATATAAGCAACTTGTGCAGAAGCCGCTACCTACTGAATCTCTTGCATCCAGTATATATTTAAGGGGAATCTTATATGGTAGATCAGGACTACAAAAGTCCCAGTTTACTACAAAAGAAATCTAACTCAGTGATTAACTAAAACATTAATTAACACTGATAATAAAGCACTATGTCAAAATAGAAAAAGGAATATTCCGTTGCTGCAAGAAGGAAAACCTTTAAAAAAGTCAAAACTCAAAAGTATTTATTGCAAGTCACATTACAGTTAAAAAGATGGAATTAAGAATACATAGGTCTACATGTGACACCCTGCAAGGGCACAACAACATAATAATTTATTACATAATTTTACTTTTACTACTAACAATACAATAATCAATAATACACTACACCTTTATTATTATTATTATTCAGCTTGTGGCTATTCCGGGCTGCTGAGCCCTCGTATCACTGCGACCATCTCTGATCTATTGTGATCGCCACCTACTACAAATCTCGGTCCAGCCCTGCAAATTCGAAAAACTGCAGGATTTTGCTGAACTCGAGAGACTTCATCTCTTCTGGGCACATGACGTGTCTGCCCAGTATAGAACTACGGCTGCGCATCAGGCAAGGGCAATCGGTTAGGATGTGTGCAGGCGTCTCCTCCGCTTCGAGGCAGAGTCTGCACCGCCTTGTGTCACTCAGTCCCAACATATGCATGTGCTTGTTTAGGCAGCAGTGCCCTGTAAGCACCCTTACCAGCATGCATAGACGGTTCCTGCTTAGCGCCAAGGCATCGGATGACGCCTTTTTGCTAAAGGCTTTAATCAGCGCTTTGGAATGATTCAGCCCGGGTGTTGCTCTCCAGGCCTGAATGGTTTTGTATAAGCAATAGGTCTTCAGGGTGAGCTTGGTTAGGCTTTTGGGGACGCCACAAAACGGTTCTGGCCCGCAGTGCGTCCCCTTCGCCCCCGCTCGTGCAAGCTCGTCGGCTCTTTCATTTCCCTCGATGCCTGCATGCCCTGGGACCCAACGTAAAATAACCTTGTTTTTCACTCCCAGATTATTTAGAAAAAAAGATGGAATTAAGAATACATAGGTCTACATGTGACACCCTGCAAGGGCACAACAACATAATAATTTATTACATCATTTTACTTTTACTACTAACAATACAATAATAAATAATACACTACACCTTTATAATTATTAATGAAGAGCAGTCAAAGTGTTTCAATTTCAATTTATTTATTTGCAACCAAATACAAAAACACATGCAACTTAATGCTAGGGTACAGTACATGGACCCGGATAGGGCGCAGCAAAATAAGAAATAATAAAAAGTGCAGAGATTCAGTAAAAATAATTGATTAAAATAATTTCTTAAAATAAATTTGGTTAAATTATAAAAGTCAAAAATTAAAAACTTTAATATGAAACACAGTAAAAGAAGAATATTAAATACATAAAAAAGTATAAATTAACTATAATAATGACCATCATAATTTATTACTAAAAAACTTATTAGTTAAAACTTAAACAAAATCAATTCATTAAAAAATAAATTCGTTACAAATAATGTTGTTGTTATTTATCATTAAAGAATTTGGTAAGACTATAGAAACATCTGTCAATGAGGTATTTTTTAAATTATTTAATGAATTGTGTATTTTTTCAATGTTTTTAATAGTGTTCGGGATGTGATTATAAACATATTTTTACACAAATCGAACTAGTCCCATAGTATGTAAGCTCAATTAGGGTTGTGTTATGAGTAGTAGACGTCCATATATTTAATAGATATATACTTAAATACATAGAAAACATTCAAGTCTCAGGAACTTATGTAGGCAGTGTCACAACCAACTAGGCTAAACAGGCCGACAATCCTTCCTACCTTCCATTTGTTACTCAAAGAGTACATCTGATTGTCTGTCAAATTAGACCAGCTTGACAGAACTGGTTTCGTTATTTTCAAAATGGGCCACAGTAACCTAAAGGTATCATCAATAATACAACCACTGAAAGTACAGCAGTTGAAACGCTCATAAAAATGCCCTTTTATCATTTACTACATCTCCTACTTTTAATTTGTATTTGCAGAGCATCAGATATCAAATCCTTGGAGATAATATCCGGAAAGTCTTCAACTGACACAGCACACAGCACCGTCCCGGTGGTCAGCAAGAAGCGTGGTCCACGGGCAACCGTTGGCGAGAGTCTCCAGGAGCAAGCCGCACAGCTTCCAGCGCCTCCAGCACCCGCTGCCAAGGGCAAGCCAGCCCGGAGCAAACCTATTGATATCCAGGCGCGTCCAAACAAGAATAACACTCATTCGGGTATGTAGCACATTCAAGTGTCCATTCTCACATGCTTGGCGTTTTCTAATACAGCATAGCACTGTCCCTCAGGTCAGCAAGGTGCATTCTTGATTGGTGAGAGCCCACAGGAGAAAGGCTTGTGCCAGTGTCACCGGCCTCCGCTGCAGAGCCCAAACCTGTGCGCACAAGCTCATTCAAATCGGAGTAAAGCTCATGCCGGTACGATTTTTTAAACTGGGTAATCATGAAGGCTCAAATCATTTGTAACCCCGGACGAAAGTAGAGGGTTGTTAAGTTGCCCGCTATTCAGCCAGCTCATGTGTCTTAGAGCCTAACTGTGAGTATATAATAGTGTGTCTGTTTGTCTGTGGCATTGTAGCTCTTAGAGTTCGCGTAGACTGAGAGTGGTCACTGGAGTTCTTGAATTGAAATGAACGCGAACGCAGAACACCCGTGACTGCTCTCTGTCTGTGCGAGCTCTTTAGAGATATTAAAATTAGAAATGTAAATGTAGATATATGGATGTAGAAAAACTAGTGTATGCAACTGTACATAATCACGCCTTAACACACTCGTGTTATGTTATTACGAACTCGCCTACGGCTCGTTTAATAAAGCCGGACTCGTATTTTTTTTTATGATAGTCTGACCAGCGATTGGCATTAGTCTTACCTGATGGAAAGCTATGATAAGGCCTAAGACGTTGCTCATTGGTTCAGTAATAGCCTATTCACTCTTAATGCCTCTCATTATGCCAGCGCTTATATAAACACACATGGCGTTATTTACAGGTAGCTATGGTGCGTCAGGCTCAACGCCGAAGGCGCGCGCGACAGGCGACAAGGCGCGGCGACGGAACGAAGCGTGCTTTGGCTCCTCTGCGTTAGAGGCGCTGGACAATGACTTTGACTTTGAGGGGAACTTGGCTCTCTTCGATAAAGAGGTACGATAGGTTCCTGCTGCCATACAACTACCAGAACGGCGGACTTACGTGCCTGCAATGTGCACAGCATTTCGCCGCAAGGATAGGCGATATAAGCCATCTTCGAGCGCATGAGCGCCAAAACGCTGGATAGGAGTCGGAGTGGTCGCCATGGCCGAAACCGGTCGGACAGTTCATCACGATAGGTTTCGATAGGGTAAACTGGAAGAGATCCCTTTAAGGGACTGCCGTTGTACTTCTACTTTTTGTTTGATTTTCTTTTTTTATTAATATTAATCAGGACACACACAGGAACAACTGATGATCCATTTTGTCCTGTTTTATGTACAATCTTTTTGTTTGTTATTAGTTTATTTAGAATTAAGTACTTAATAATGTAGCAGTATTATCAAGGCGGACACAGGATTCGAGCGCACGGTTTAGGAATCAACTCGTCACACCAAAATTTTGTTCTAATCGGTCACACCGCCAAAAGCAGTATTATTTGTTTCAACTCGTCACAACAAGATTTAGTTCTATTAAGTCACATCATAATTTTGTAGCTATTGGTCACACTACAAATCTCTTCTTATTCGTCACACCGTCAAACAGTTCTAACTGGTCACAAGTAGAATAATAGGTTCGGTTCTGGCGCTTCGCCGGCCGCTGCCGCGGCGCGCTCGCTTCGCTCGCTCGGCTGGCGCACTGTAGGGTCGCAGTTCTACTAACACTCCTCCTCGCTTCGCTCGTCGTCGTACCTAACTGAGACCTTGTGACCAGTTAGAACTGTTTGACGGGGTGACGAATAAGAACAGATTTGCAATGTGACCAATAGCTACAAATTTAATAAACTTTATATACCAATTATAAATTTTATTGTTTCAGTACTGTTGTCAATCATTTAATTGACAGATTGCAATGCTGGAGTAGAAAAAAGTGTTAACTTTTTACCATGATACAATAATATAAGGTATAACACTCCGGGGAAAATTCGTTGTGCGAGTGACACAAGCCTACGTCATCACTGCTATCGAGGCTATCGGTGGTTGGCGGTCGTAGTGTGAGTTCTTGTGTGTACAGGCTGTACAGTGACGTAGGCTTGTGTCACGATCCGGAGTAGCAGACCTTGTTTCCTTAGACCATGCTTTTTAGGGTTCCGTACCCAAAGGGTAAAAACGGGACCCTATTACTAAGACTTCGCTTTCTATCCGTTTGCCTGTCTGCGATAAGCCGCGAACTGTGATAGTTAAGACAGTTGAAATTTTCACAGATGATTTCTGTTGCCGCTATGACAACAAATATTAAAAACCGGCCAAGTGCGAGTCGGACTCTGCCGTTTTTTAGATAATGGTGCGGAACCCATCGTGCGCGAGTCCAACTCGCACTTGGCCAGTTTTTACTATATTTTTATGGTTCTGTGCAGGCGTTATGGCAACAAATGCGGCCGGACGTCGTTCGTGTGGCGGCCGCGCGCGAGGAGATGGCTGCCGGCGGGAAACTTCGTCATGATCAGGTATTTGACAGTTGTTCTCTCTTTGTCTATTTTTTTTTATGATAGACTGAACAGCGATTGGCCTTAGTCTCACTTGATGGAAAACGATGACAAGGCCTAAGATGTTGCTCACTGATTCAGTAATAGCCTATTCACTCTTGTCTTGAAGAGACCCAGATTGTATGTATCAGGAAATACAGACGGCGGCAGTAAATTCCAGTCCTTAGCTGTTCGCGTTAAGAAAGAAGAAGCAAATCGCTTCGTGCGAATACACGTAAATGGTAGGCTGACAACGTAAGGATGCAACCGCTCACCGCGTCTGGACGTCCGGTGATGGAATGGGGAGAGCGGACTAAGTCATGTAATTCCTGTGTATAGGTACACTCTCCAAAATGTATCCGATAGAACACAGACAAACAAGCGACTCGACGACGGTGTTCCAAGCTCTGTAACTTAGATTCAACCGCTGGATCATCCTACCTACCTTTTTAGCCGTAGACTTGTTTTTACACAGCTCTACAGCGTTTTGAATTTTCCACAGCTCACGGAGCCACTAGTTATATATTTATTTAAATCTTGCAACTCTTCTTTACCCTTGGGCTAGATGCTGGCCAAGGGCTAGCCCATTCGTAATATAAAAAAAACAGCATGTTGGACCCGTTATCTTCAACCGGTTGAGCTGAAAAATCCGGTAAGGCTGTCATCTCATCGGCAGGGAAGATATTTGTTCGGGAGGCAAACACAAGCCGTTCCAAGTATCTTTCGTTCCCAGCAAAATCATTTCTTAAGGACGGGCAAGTACAAATACGTTCGGTGTAAGTTCAAAATGGTGGAACCGCTCTTACCCAATAAAGAATCCACTTGTAACAATTTAACTAACTATACTTCTAAAGATCCATAATGCGTGATAACCTAATTACTGAATTTCAAGATTGTCTTGGTTTCTAATTGCTTTATTGACCAGCTTTCCATGACTATTAATTTAATGTCAATTAAGAAAAATCAGTAACCTGGAGCAAGCTGTGTATTCCTGTAAAAAATATAATTTGAATATAATATTTGTGACAGAAGCTAATATATGTTCTAGTGTTTCCACTCTGTTTAATTTGAGGGGATACGCAATGCAAACACACCTTAGAGACCATAAAAAGACGGCGGCATAATTGTTTACATTCGCAACAAATACAAATTTCACCAACTCAATTGCATAACAAAGTATACCTTTGAATGTCTTATTGGTCAACTAGAAACCCCAAACAAGCAATTCTTGAATAAAACCTTACAACATCAACTCATTATCGAGAATATACAGTAGCGGAAAAAAATCTATCATATTGTGATTTTTCTGTTATATATTTCAAATTAGATGAAACCAAGAACTGAATTTGTTGTTAACTAATCAAAAAAGGTTATATTGATTTATTCTCAACCAATTATACGCTAACTAACTTTAAACTATCTTTTTGATTATGGTTCTTTGTTATTTGATGATTTTTGTGTACATTTAAGATTCTTTATTTGTGGCAATAAAAAGTTTTCTGATTCTGATTCTAACAGGCCGGTACATATTTCGAAATTCAATTTGAATTCATTTTTCGTCGTCCTGCAAAGAAACCACTGAATGAAAAAAATATCCGAAAGAACATCTTTCTTGGACTGCGGAAATGTGGGAAAAGGTAATCTGGAGCGATGAATCCAAGTTTTTACTGTTCGTAACAGATGGAATTACCTACGTACGACTACTCGCTATGACCACAAGCACAAGATAGATAGGTACAGAAATCAATCACATGTATGTACTTCACTTTTCATACCTACACTCGGCGGTCGCTCTAGGGTTGAACTATGGCTTATGCACGAAAAACTATTCTTTTGATTTATTGTGGAGAATGAAACGGAAGAATGAAAATATAAATTAATAATAACTACAATATTTTTATTTGTCATTGTGATATTACAAATTTGTCACAGAAAATATCTTGCGACGCGAAATGCATGGTTATATTTTAAAGTGTAATAAATTCGCATCCTCGTGTACAATACCTATAGCCCGTGATAGCAAAAAACTTATCAAACAAAACAATAAACATGTCTACTATTATAATATAAAAGGTTTACAGAACAGAAAAATACCTACGCAATGTTCACTATCGAAAATCCCTAATAACTTCTAAACGGATTACCCGAGTAAGAGAATTTCCATTGTCCTGTCCGTTTTAGACCTAAACCTATCAAATGTCATGAAAAATAATACAATATCTAACATCTACACAAACAAAAAAAACATGTTTTCAACTTAAGTAAGTAAGGTAGCGTGAATTTACCTTATACAAAAATTTATTTAATACTTATTTTATTATACTGATTCAAAATAGGAAACTGTTATTTATTTAAATCGATCTTAGATATATATTCTTCTGGGGCCTTACCTACCTACCTAACTGTTCCGTGTAACGTTAAAACGGACCATCGAAATACAAGCAGATAACTACTTACCTCTTCGAAACCACTGGTAGCTTAAAAAAACGCCAATTCACCGTCCACTGGACAGTTTAATAACTTTTTTTTCGTTGCTCCATAATTGCATAAAATAGTTTACAGACGCGCGTGTCAAGCGGATATGGCACTCGCGATCGCACTAGTCCGAACTGGTCCGAGATATCGTGTCCGTGAGCAGTGTCTATGTGTGCGTTGCTCGAGCGCGCTTTGTATGTAGATTAACTTGCACCTATCTATTTTGTGCCACAAGTATCAGCTTCCTACAGTCAAATACGGCGGCGGCTCCCTTATGGTGTGGGGCTGTTTCAGTGCAAGTGGAGTTGGTCCTTTACATACAATAAACGACATTATGACGAAGGAAGTTGATGAAGGAATATTACAAGATGTGTTTCTTCCCTGGGCACGCCAAAATTTCGGCAGAGCGTTTATGTTTCAGCAAGATAATGACCCAAAACATTCGTTTAATCTTGTTAAACAATGGTTCAAAAAACGTAGAGTCCGGATTTGAATCCTATAGAAAACCTATGGAAGGAGCTAGGTCGTCGTGTGAGTGCAAGAAATGCAACAAATGTCAACGAAAGATTTGAACAATTAAAGGAAGAGTGGGAACGCAATCCATGTTCTTTCCTCGCGAAGTTGATTGCATCACTGCCCCGACGATGCCAAGCTGTTCTTGATGCAAAGGGTTTCAGTACCAAGTACTAATATAATATTTAGATTTTCAGTGTAAAAACTGTAATTTTTGTTGTTTTCTTCATTATGAAGCCACTTTTACCTATTGGCTATGTGCGAAGTAGGTGGTGGGGGTAAGCTAGGCGATCGTAGCGCACACCATGGCAGAAATGTGTACTTACCGGGGACCACTGTCAAATTTACTTTCACGTTTTCTATTGGTTTCTTAACGGTTTCCTACAATTCGTTTCGTTTGTATGTATTTATTTATTCTCTTATTTATTTCGGTAAAATTTCCAATACGGGGTCTTTCTCGTTTACTAAAGTAAATAAAATATTCATGTGTCATTATTTGACATCTCTGAGTTTTGACATTGTCTCGGGACCTTTAACGTTTGACGTTTCCGACGTGCATATAGCCAATATGTCGAGTATTAGTTATTTTATGCACTTTTTAATAAACTCGTACAAAACGAGTTTCTTATATGGTGTCATACAAATGTAGTATATGATTTTACTCTCCATCTAAAGGACTTTCACATGATAATCGTTTAGGCAGCCTTAGTCGTTCTCATAAAAAAAAACTAAAAAAAAACACAAATATGATTGATTATTTTCCGCTACTGTACAAAGACATGATGAGTGGACTTGGTCTAGTAAGCGGCATCTCACAATTCAATAGAATTGAAACTCGAAAAGAGGAAATAACAAAATCATGTGTTGAGCATATTTATGCTGCTATCAAGGTTTGCAGATGAACTTAACAGTCACTTAACAACAAACAATATTCTAATCGTAATTGTAGACTATAGCGCTTTGCTATAGTCTACAATTACGTTATCGATACATTACGTCAAAATACGCCCATAAACAAATTAGAGTTGTTTGAAAGGACACGTACTGGATTGGTGTAAAAGTTATATGAAACCAGAGGTCGGAGCGAAGATCATTGCAATAAACAAATAAAAATAAAGAGCTACCTAAATACAAAATATCCTCCTAATCAGTGCCGGTAGTCTGCTCAGAAGGCTGGCCGTGATACATTAGGCTGTGGCCGGGGTGAGGATGTATTACAGAGTGAGGTCTGGGTCGGGCCCATGTCGGAGCCTGATAGATACGTAAGGTGAGACAAGTGAAACCACTGCTTGCTGTTAGCGTACTGACGTGTATTCGCAGGTTAGCATGGCGGGTGGTGTGCGTGAGCACACATATACAACAGAGCCCTCGCGTGACTACAGTATTGGCCAGCCCTGTGATTACCCGTGGTTTCGATTAGGCGCTCCGCTAAATCTTTGTAAATGCGGCGCGCAGATTTAAGGCGTTGCCTTGATTCGGTAACTTACGCCCCTGCGCCAGATACGTGCTTGTCATTCGCGCACGAGGAAATGAGATGCACTACTCTTTGGGATTGGCTTTTTGAACAAATTTCGATAGATATCCGACTTTCTCAGTCCTTAGCGGTTTCCTTAGTACAAATAACGCAGCCGGATTGTATAATTCGCCGTATTACATCACGGCTAGTCGTGACAAAAAACAGGGCCGTTTGGTTTTACGACGAAGTCAACGATTAGTCGGATTAAATAAGGCTGACAGAAAGTTCGCCAGAATGTGTTCGGCGCAGTTTTTAAATCGGCTAGCCGTTATGTAAAACAGTGGTTCAGTAGTTGCCTCTTTTTCACCATATTACGTTATGGCTAACCGTGATACAAAACCGCCGTTTTTTCCTATTACGTCGGGTCAACAATTAGCCGCATATGGCTGAATAAAAGTCCGCAGGAATGTGTCCGGCGCGTCCTTCAATTAGTCTAGCCGTAATAAACAGCGCTTTAGGCGTAGCCGCCTCTTTTTCGTCTTATTACATTATAGCTAGCCATTTTACAAAACAGGGCCGTCTTCGAAGGTCCTGTTTAGACACGGTTGTGTTTTATAGGTCGAGGGAAACGAGGAGTTGCGACGGAATTAGGAAGAATTGCGACCTTACAGCGTGCAAGCCGTGTTTTATAAAACTGCTATTACGGCTAGCCGTTATGTAATACGCTGGATTATTTAATTTGCCTGCGACACAAACACGAGTTGAACCACCTACCTTGTCAATTATTTTGTTTTTTTTTTTGTGTTTTCAGAACGTGTTGGGCGAGTCGGCGCCCGCCACGGCGCCGGTGTCGGTGCCGCCCGCGCTGCGCGGCGCGCGCGACTACGTGACGGACGCGGGCGCGCGGCTGCCGAGCGTGTCCGGCGCGCTGCGGGCGCGGCTGTGGGCGGGGTGAGGCTGTAGTACAGTGTGTGTGTGTGTGTGTGTCGGGCGCGCGTGACTACGTGACGGACGCGGGCGCGCGGCTGCCGAGCGTGTCCGGCGCGCTGCGGGCGCGGCTGTGGGCGGGGTGAGGCTGTAGTACAGTGTGTGTGTGTGTGTGTCGGGCGCGCGCGACTACGTGACGGACGCGGGCGCGCGGCTGCCGAGCGTGTCCGGCGCGCTGCGGGCGCGGCTGTGGGCGGGGTGAGGCTGTAGTACAGTGTGTGTGTGTGTGTGTCGGGCGCGCGTGACTACGTGACGGACGCGGGCGCGCGGCTGCCGAGCGTGTCCGGCGCGCTGCGGGCGCGGCTGTGGGCGGGGTGAGGCTGTAGTACAGTGTGTGTGTGTGTGTGTCGGGCGCGCGCGACTACGTGACGGACGCGGGCGCGCGGCTGCCGAGCGTGTCCGGCGCGCTGCGGGCGCGGCTGTGGGCGGGGTGAGGCTGTAGTACAGTGTGTGTGTGTGTGTGTCGGGCGCGCGCGACTACGTGACGGACGCGGGCGCGCGGCTGCCGAGCGTGTCCGGCGCGCTGCGGGCGCGGCTGTGGGCGGGGTGAGGCTGTAGTACAGAGTGTGTGTGTGTGTGGACATGCTATAAGGTTACTTCCTTGTGAGCAGCTTGTATGTGTAAACTGTCCTACACTCAATATTTTTTTCCAACCACAGTATTTTCCTCAAAAACAGTTGGCGGAGAGAGAGGACAATAGCAACCTTGAGGAGGGAGGTTTGCGCTCTTTCCAAACTAATAAGGTGCATCTTTGCTGCCCCTCCCCAAACCGAATTGCATTAACCTATTACGGATTAACAGAGTGCGGATTAAACTATTTTCAACAGTTCGGGGGTACGCAAAATTTCTAAGCGGGTTTTTTTGTTTGTCGTCTAGGTTAAGAAGAACTGACGAGGAGACGCAGCACGCGGCGCGGGCGTTGTTGGCGCGCGCGGCCGCGGACGTGGCGCTGAAGCTAGTCGGCGGCACAAGGAGGTAACAACACTTGCAATTTTAACCGACTTCAATAGAAGGTAGGAGGTTCTCAGTTCGTCTGCATGTTTACTTTTTTTAATGTATGTATGTTCCCCGATAACTCTTGACACTCTTTGGCCGCTCCCGGTATTATAGTAACGGTTGTGATTTGTGTGGCAGACTGGACCCGCGCAACGCGCACCAGCGGCCGTGTTGCGGCGTGGTGGCGGGCGCCGGCGCCGCCGCCGCCGCCGCCGTGGCCGCCGCGCGCCTGCTCGCCTCGCACGGCGTCCACACCTACGTGGTCCCGCTGGACGGTGAGTGTAGTACTGCGGGCCGGCGCCGCCGCCGCCGCCGTGGCCGCCGCGCGCCTGCTCGCCTCGCACGGCGTCCACACCTACGTGGTCCCGCTGGACGGTGAGTGTAGTACTGCGGGCCGGCGCCGCCGCCGCCGCCGTGGCCGCCGCGCGCCTGCTCGCCTCGCACGGCGTCCACACCTACGTGGTCCCGCTGGACGGTGAGTGTAGTACTGCGGGCCGGCGCCGCCGCCGCCGCCGTGGCCGCCGCGCGCCTGCTCGCCTCGCACGGCGTCCACACCTACGTGGTCCCGCTGGACGGTGAGTGTAGTACTGCGGGCCGGCGCCGCCGCCGCCGCCGTGGCCGCCGCGCGCCTGCTCGCCTCGCACGGCGTCCACACCTACGTGGTCCCGCTGGACGGTGAGCGTATTATTGTGACGTGCGTGGCAGACTGGACCTGCAGTTTATATGTACCATTGTAGTCGTTAGGAGCGATTTTTTTAAATTTATGAGTGACCATTAACTGTACTGATGTAACCCTCCAAATAGCTAAACTTAAGTGGCAGTGGACAGGGCACATAGTCGTAGCACGTAGAACCGATGGTCGTTGGGGCGGAAAGGTTCTCGAGTGGCGATCACGTACCGGAAGGCGTATCAGGCCCCCTCACACGGTGGACTGATGACCTGGTAAAGGTCGCGGGTGGGCAGGACCGGTCATTGTGGAAGTCTTTGGGGGAGGCCTATGTCCACTGTCCAACAGTTGACATCTTTCGGCTGACATGATGATGACGATAAACCGTACTCTTCGCGCCTTCCGACACGTAGCGAGTAACGTCCACTTTTACGGCCATTTTTGGGATAATAATATTATAATTGAATATGCAGACTAAATCACTCATTACCTGTCCTTTTGTCATGTGTTACAGATACGTGCCCGCTAGTGTCAAGCGCGCTAGCCGCGTACCTCGCGTGCGGCGGCCTGGTGCTGACGCCGACGGAGCCCCGCCCGGCGGGGGACCTGCTGCTGCTCGCGCTACACGACCCGCACACTGCGGTAGAGCATCACCGGTACCTACAATTTGCTATTCACATTGTATCATTACAACTAAGAAATAAGAAAATATATTTTATTTGGATCTTTTCAAGTCGTTATTGAATAAAATCTAAGTACATGAATCATACTCGACCTCATCATTTACCATCAGTTGAGATAGTGGTCAAAGTGTATGGCTGCGAAGTCCGACATGCTCTCGGCTGGTTTTGAAAATGAAATTATTGACAAACAAATATTTATGTTGATAATACTATTTTCATAATACTTGCTCGTAAAGGGTCTTATTATAGCGTCGTCGTCGCAGGCGTGTAGAGCAGTTATATTCGATTTACATTCCGGGGAGTTATGGATTTTCATTACTCTCGAGGGAGTTATGAGTTTGTGCATGATCTGATTGGTTTAAAAAAATGTATTTGGCCGTGCTTCAATATTGCTTTGTGATTGGTTAAAATATTGAATCTGCTTGCTCCTCTCGCAAGGACGCCTCAGCGATTATGATACTGGAGGTGAAGTTGTCGATTTTGTAAATTGGGATTGGCGTTGGAGTTATTTATTCCCTCGCAAATGTGATGAGATTTTTTTTTATTAATTTGGGCGGAAGAATATTGCAAACTTGAGTAGGCCTGTTTAGCCCAGTTGGTATGACTGCCTCCGAAGCTAGAGGTTCCGGGTTCGAATCCTGGTAAGGGCATTTGTTTCTGTGGTGTTCAGAAACATTTGTTCCTGAAACTTGGATGTTTTCTATGTATTTAAGTATATATCTATGAAATATATCGTCGTCCAGTATCCATAACAAAACGTGTAAAAAATTGTCCCTTAATATTTATTTATTTATCTGAACACTCGTTCGCAATTTTCCGCCTACCCTCCTCGTTAAACAATAAATAAATAAATATTGGGGGATAATCTTATACAAATCGACCTAGTTCCAAACTAAGCAAAGCTTGTACTACGGGTACTAGGCGACGATATACATAGTTATATAGATAAATACATAGAAAACATTCAAGACTCAGAAACAATATTCGTGATAAATGCACAAATAATTTAATATTAATTTTTTTAATTTTCTTTATTTAGAAACAGTCTCTTATAGTGATAAATTGTTACAATATAGGGTATTAGACTTATAGACCTACAGTTTCCTTAAATATAGTATAAAACCATATAACTTATACATATAAGAACTAAACTAAACTAGAAATTCTAAGTTGCCAAATCGAAGCCACAAAAATACTCATACATCCTAACAAAAATAAAACAAATATGAATAAATTGTAATAACAAACAATCTAATTAAATTAAAGCCCATTAATACACTTCAAGGTCAATCTTTTGAAGCTACAAAACTTTTCGTTGAAAATATCTAAATTTTGAAATTTATCATCATACATAATGCCCTGGCTGGGATTCTAACCCGGTACCTCCAGCTTCGGAGGCAGGGTCATTACCAATTAGGCTAAACAGGCCGCCAATGTATAAATTACTGTTATTATGAGCACATAATAACAGTAATTTATACATTGGCGGCCTGTTTAGCCTAATTGGTAATGACCCTGCCTCGATTACGGGACACAGTACAGCAGTACTGTGTCCCGTAATCGAGGTGTGCAATAAGGGGTCATCCATAACGTGACAGTACATGTTAAAGGGATAGGAAAAACCGTGACGTGGGGAGGGGTTCAAGTAGTCGAAATTGAGCGTGACGTAATATGTGGACGCTAAGGAGGACGTGGACGTATTGTGTTCCAGCGCGGGGCAAGTGCTGGAGTGGGCGGCGGGGTGGCGCGGCGCGCTGGTGCTGGTGGAGCCGGGCGCGGGGCCGGGCTGGGCGGCGGCGCGGGCGGCGGCGCGCGCCGTGCTGGCGGCGCTGCTGCCGCCCGCGCTGCCCGCGCCCGCGCCGCGCCTGCTGCTCGCCAACGTGGCGCCGCCCGACCACCTCTTCGCCGCCGCGGGCGTCGCCTACACCTCGCCGTTTGGCGCTTCCTCCGTGCTGCCGTTGCATTTAGCCGACGAAGATGACTGACACGATAATACGACATGATACCTGCTGCGAGCATTTCCGACTGACTTCCATGAACTGACGTATGACGGAACTCCTCTTTGCGGGGTTCCTTTTCCCACGTTAACGCTTAATCTCTCGATAGCCGCTTCGCTCCCAGGGAGCTCATTATACGTAAATTTATACCGTATTTTACAGAATCAAACCTTAAGACCCATCGACTCTTCAGACAGCCACGGTTCTCGAAAAGTTAACCTATCTAGATCCTGAACATTTAGTTAATAATACGCGCCATTCTTGTGACACTCGTCCCGCCCGCGCCGCGCCTCCTGCTCGCCATCATCGCCTCCGCGTTCACATCGATGGGAGTTACATAGAGGTCGCTGTTTGGGGCTTCGTCTGACGATAACAACTGAAACGATAATCCACATGATAACTATTTCCGACTAACTGCTATAAGAACTAACGTATGACGGAGCTCCTCTTTGCGGCGCTCCGTTTCCCGCATTAAAACACCTTAACCTCACGATAGCCGCGAATTTATACCGAATTTTGACAGCATCAGGTCGCTAACAGCAAGCGCCGCGCCGTCGACAGCTGACATCGACGAGTTATCGATCACCATTTGGGGCTTCGTCGGTATTAGCGTTGCATTTAACTTATAATGATGACTGAGACGATAATCCAGATGATAACAATTTCCGACTGACTTCCATAACGGAGCCCCTCATTGCGGGGCTCCTTTTCTCGCGATAACACCATATGTATATTATGTATATTCTGAGCGCATAGTCAACTTATGATAGGTAGTCGACTTGACACACTACGAAATCGTTTTATTGACCTCATAACAAGGTTGATGGATGACAGTTATGGTTGCTGAAACCGTGGCGATGTACGCGATCATCATAATAATATATAATATAAAACATACATCTGTAATTCTAAATTTAAATCAAAGGAAAAAAACGAATTTTCAATGCGAAGAAAAAAATTATAAATGTTGCGTTCCGAGCAGGATTCGAACCTGCGACATACGTGGCCAATCACTAGCCAAATGAGCTAAGGCCAATAAAGGGGGGAATAGTTAAGGATTTGGTGCCCGAGCTTGATTGTTTCGATAGCTGCCAGACTACAAGTTCGATTCCTGCTCAGAGCATTTTTTTGTTTTCAAAATTATACCCATTAATTTGAAATATAGAATTTTCTTAAGACTCGTTATTGTTAGATTAAAGCACGTGTCATTCAGGCTCTTTCTTGCCTGCGTTGGGTATCTTTTTGCACCGTAATAAAGCGCCATTTCTTTACTAATTCAATGAATAATCGTCCTTATCGACAGGGCCAGAAAGGGACCTTTTGTGTGAGAATGACAATAAGTAGAAACTAATGCAGTAACGCTACTAACGAAAATTCTAAATTGCAAATTAATAGGGAAGGGAATTAAGCGGGGATTTTTCTACTTTTTCCCTTTAATTTGAAAGTAGAAAACTCCCGTGAGTTTTAGACATTTTAAGATATAAGGAAATGTATCACTCACGTCTTTAAAGTCGAATATCGCTCGACAAGTTTCAGACAGGTTCTAGGTAAATAAATAACATCGTACAAACTTAACCCAGACATTTATGAAGAAGAGATGTTTAAACATCTGATTTAAAAGAAAAAAAAAATATATATTTGGGACAATGTGTCCCAATCTCGGCATAGGCTGAGCATAAGATATCCGGTTCTGGTTTTCAGATTGGTCTTTGGGAAGATGGACATGTGTCAGACAGGTTCGCGGTCCTTGATCATGAGTACTTGTCGCGGCGGCGGCATGTTTAGCACTAATAAATACTCGGACAACACACCGACTTGACAAGTACTCATGATTGACGACCGCGAACCGGTCTGAAACATGTCGAGAGATATTCCAGCTTAAAGTATGTGCAACATTTATGAAATCTTATTTTATTTAATTAAAAGTCGTGATTGGACTTGACCCCGTTTCATTATATGAGGCGTGTCATTTCAAAAGGGCTTATTTTTGTCTTAGCGATACTTCTAAAGAGAACCCGGCATAAGAAAACTCAAGGTCCAATTTAGAAGTAGAGTTTTAGAAAAAAATAACTCCTCGTATCTTAATGATACAAATGTCCACCGGCTATTTTAAATAGATTGATTATTTATACATTGACAATAAAACTAAAAATAATAAGTTGAAAAACTATTCGAATGAAAAAGATCAATTGGAACCAGTGCGCATTAACTGGCGAGCTTGGTAAAAAAATCTGCCATAATGTAAGGGTATATCACTCGTCCAATATCTTTGTCCAATCTTTGATCAAAGTTCTTTGACAGAGGCCCGTTCCACTCATCCAATATCTTTGTCCAAGTTTAATTTTTTTATGCGTAGCCATATTGATTTAACTGTCATCAGAATCTTTGATCAAATGTCGGGGTTCCATCCAAGTTTGATGATTTCATCCAATTTCTTTGATCAAAAAGTCATCAGAATCTTTGATTAAATGTCGGGGTCCCATCCAAGTTGGATGAAATCATCCAATTTCTTTGATCAAATATATATTTTCTTATATTGGACAAAGATATTGGATGAGTGGAATACCTCCCTAAGACACAACACGGCTGGATACAGAAATTTTATTTTGTATTTAAATGGAGGGAGGCAGCGCCGCTGCCGTGACGTTGAAATATTAAATAAAAAATTGGTTGTTTGTAAAGTAGGTTTACGATCGAGATGTTTACGTGATAACGTCTTACTTCACTTGCACTTCACTTATACCTGCGATCGCGCTCGTGAGGTTTTGGTGTGACACAAGTTTCTGAACATGTCACCCGACTAAAACGATTTTAAAGACGTTATCACGTCAAAAATCTGTAGAGAAGATTCAAATTCCTTTCACTCTAGGACGTCGCTAATACTAATTGCTGTAGACTGTACCCACAATTGACAACAGTTCATTTTTTAAGCAGTTTTTTTACGAAATCAAATGTAGGATAAAAAAAAGTAAACCACATTTTTAAATTCTCGAAAATATCCGTGTTTCATATAAATAAATCAATTTCAAAAGTTCCTCGTTCTAAAAGAGAGTAAGTGACAAGTAAGGCGGCACAGCGTAACAAATCGTACAGAAGCACTGTTACTAAGACAGATTTACTAAGGAAAATGAACTGCTGTTCTTTTTGTGCGCTGTGACTGTCACAATTTCATACTAGTGACGTCATTACTACGATGTAGGTTTTCTTCACATTTTTGTGAATATTTAGATAACTAACAGCTATAAAAATATACCAAAATATATTTTGGGGTTTCTTGTTAACAAATTAACGAAATCAGTAAGCTCGGTTCTCCATACAAACGTAGTTACGCTCTCATTTTAAAACGCCATGCTAGAATAACATGTAACTTTGTATACACAGTTGGATCCGGCATATCTAGGTCGGAAATTAGTTTCTGTTGCTTGAAATTATAATGGAGAAAAAATACAGCGATTATTAAGGCACGCGGTTTAGTAAGGTATACACGACGTAAAAAACTCAAAAACTATCTGTATTTCTTTCTATTACAATTTCTAGCAACAGAAACTAATTTCCGACCTAGATATGCCGGATCCCATTGTGTATACGTTTTCATGTTATTTCAGCAAGGCGTTTTAAAATGGAACCGGACCCGGATGGATTGGACCCGGGTATGTCCTAAAACTACGACCAAGACCACCGGGGGATGGGCAGCAGCATCCCTGGAGTGCGGTGGAGACACTGCGATCGCCAACCCGCATGCCAAGCGTGGCGATTATGGCATTTACCCCCCAAGCTCGGGGGAGGCCTATGTCCAGCAGTGGACGTTCTCCGGCTGATATGGTGGTGGTGGTTTTAAAATGAGAACGAAACTACGTCTGTATGGAGAATCGAGTTCAGCCGAGCGTACTGGCGACTTATAAGATTTCATACTACTTAAAAAATTTAAACGTTGTCATTTCATACTTTCCTCACCTTTGAGCTATCGGCTGGCGACGTTCTTGCTTTTTATCTAGTGAGAATGTGAGTCGTATAGTCGCGGAATGAAAAGGTTCGACACTGTTCGACCTTCTCTCTCTGGGTCGGTCCCTCATGTCCGAGGATCGTGGTCAGCATCTGGAGCGGATGATCTGCCTCCACCGGTTTCTGTCCAGCGCGTCTCTTACAATTGTGTAGAATTTGGACGACGAGTGTGCTTGATCGGTCCATTTTGTTGGTGAACGACCGCGCGATCTTTCGACCGACTTTAACGGCATTAAAATAGAGTTGAAAAGTGACGAAACTTTTCGTTCCTCGATTTTACATAGAAGGAGCAGTTACAATATTGAAGCAAATGTCAAACTTAGTTGTTTTAGATTTTAGATTGCAATATTGCTAAGAAAGCATCACGTGATTAATGTACGGACCCCTTACTTAGTTATAACGTTGACGTTTATTTTTTAAATCAATTTTGTAATGATGTTAAAAAAAAGACTTCAATGTGTCATACATAATTACATAACATAATACTACTGTGATGATAAAATTTTATATAAACTAAAATACCCATATACAATACAATTACTTTGAGTTTGACACTGACTTATGCTCTTTTCCATTGGATGTCTACTTTAACGCTTATGTAATAGTTTCTATTACAAACATACGATTTTAAGATAGTGTCTATGTAATAGAAACCCTATTACATTAGTGTTAAAGTAGAATATCAAATGGAATAAGAGCATACGTCAGTGTAATACTTAAAGTAATTCACTTGTAATAAAGATGAATTGTGATTTGATAATAATACCAGGCAACCCAACGTATATAGAATATCTAAACATATTTTCTATGACAGCAAAATAATTTGAAATAAAACGATATGGTGGCAGAAAACAGGCATTGACGCGTACCTCGTTTAAAAAGTAAAAAAAAATGTGTTTGATAATGCATGGAAATCCATTATGATTCTCCCACCAGTCGTAAAATGACTAGTCTAGACTTGCATTTGTATAAAAATATTTTTGTTTTAATACTGCTCTGTCATTTAATTGACAGATTATAATGCTGGAGTAGACGAGTATTATAGTACATTACGATACAAGTGCAGAGAACAGGAAATTCGCAACGAGTGGTGATAAATTGAAACACGACCGAAGGGAGTGTTTTAAATCGACACGAGTTGCGAATTACCTGTTCGCACGTGTATCGTACAACGTTTTACATTACATATGGCTCTTTAAAGTTTATTGTTGTTTGGTGCTACATTGTACTGTAAAACGTTGTACGATACACGTGCGAACAGGTAATTCGCAACTCGTGTCGATTTAAAACACTCCCTTCGGTCGTGTTTCAATTTATCACCACTCGTTGCGAATTTCCTGTTCTTTGCACTTGTATCGTAATGTACTATTACGATACAAGGATTGTAAAACAAAGAAAGGCCAATATCGCAGACGTTTGAGGCCCGAGCCGCAGGCGAGGGTCATAAATATGCGAGAGAGGGCTTTCTGTTTTACGACCCGTGTTTTGTACACAATTTTACGTCACCACTTGGCCAACAAGTGGGTTTTTCTGGACGCGCAGCGTGTGGAAAAACGCGCTTTTTGGCAAGGTGTGGTGTAAATGAATTTAAGATTTACTTTACTTATTTTTTGTTTATTATTTCGTACTGCCGTAACATTACGGTGAGTTTTTTTAAATGAAGAAGACTTTATTCTTAAACTGTTGTCGGATTCTGAGAGAATTTATTTTTCATGACTGAATAATGATTTAAGATGACTATTATTTGTATAATTCGCATCCATATTGTTTTTTAATACAATTTTGACCCACAATATGTATTTTCAATGCTTCCTCCTAAATACCTATTTTTGTACTCGTGTAGTCACCAGCATTAATATCTGCCAAAACAAAGGCCGCAAAAAAATATCTCACACGTCCTTACGGCCCTAGAAATAGAGGCGTGTCAGATATTTATGCGGGCTTTGTTATGGCAGATATTGGTGCTGGTGACTGTACATTGAATAATCAGACACTTCTGGCGTTGCTTTAAGGCGCAGGGTAGGGCAAGCCATTCTCCATACAAAGGTTGTGCAAGTTTTTTGCGTTAGTTTTGGCACTTCAGCATTTTATTTTATTTTTTATAGGTACATATTGGATATACGCAGAACTTGATGTTGAAATTTAGCAATATTTAAAAAAAAAATAAACAAATACAAAAAATTAATAAAATTAAAAAAGAAAAACATCAAGACATAGCTAACAAAAAAATAAGCATATGGACCAAAAATAGTAACTGGTGTGCAAACACAAACGAAGAAAAACTTGCACAAAGTTTGTATGGAAAGAGCTTGCCCACCCCTTCGCCTTAAGGTGCAAATTAGCTACATCTTTTTGTAGTCGACTGAACTAAGGGAGGTATTCCACTCATCCAATATCTTTGTCCAATATACATTTGATCAAAGAAATTGGATGATTTCATCCTACTTGGATGGGACCCCGACATTTGATCAAAGATTCTGATGACAGTTAAATCAATATGGCTACGCATGAAAAAGAATAAAACTTGGACAAAGATATTGGATGAGTGGAATGGGCCTCCGTCAAAGAACTTGATCAAAGATTTGACAAAGATATTGGATGAGTAGAATACCACCCCATATTAAACTCATCCAATATCTTTGATCAAAGAAATTGGATGACTTCATCAAACTTGGATGGGACCCCGACATTTGATCAAAGATTCTGATGTCAGTTAAATCAATATGGCTACGCATGAAAAAGAATAAAACTTGGACAAAGATTGGATGAGTGGAATGGGCCTCCGTCAAAGAACTTTGATCAAAGATTTGACAAAGATATTGGACGAGTGGAATACCACCCTAAGTGAGGGTAGTTCGAAAAACTCGCACAGACAGACGTTGGTTCATACCCATACGTTAATCGTCTCACTAGCAAGCATAAATTTAATAAGTTGTGTAAACCAAGAATGTCGCAACACGTCCAGAACGTGAAGTTACCTAAATAGATGGAATTGATTTTTTATACGGCGGTGGTGGCGAAGTTACTGCGTTACACCATTTAAGTACTCAAGAGATTTTTATTTTTAATTAATTTTCACAAAAATTACGTTCAATGGTTTTCATGTCTACAATTGCCAAAGTTTGATGCCATATATCTCGAAGATGTTGAGTTTTCAAGTAAACATGGGATACTTCAGTAGGACCGTTCGTGGCCCAGCGGCGCCCGCGTACCGCGTGCGGTATGCGAGGTTAAGCAATGTCGGGAGAGGTCAGTCCTTGGATGGGTGACCGCTTTGAGTGGTTACTAACTGAGCGCTCCCGTGCTTTGGAAGGCACGTTAAGCCGTTGATCCCGGTTGCTGTCTATGATAGCAGTCGTTAAGCCAAGTTAGAGGCCTCCGGGCGGCTTGAGAACCTCTAACAGTCAAGTTGCCCACTCACTTGACAAGCTTAATCCCAATAAGGTCTAGTTTCCCCCTCGGGTTGGAAGGTCAAAAGGCAGTCGCTTCCATAAAACTAGTGCCTACGCCAATTCTTGGGATTAGGTAGCGGACCCCAGGCATCCTTCAGGATGCAACTGTACTGGGAATAACGCTAGGGGGATGATGATGGGATACTTCAGTGATCCTCGTTGTTGTTAATACGATAAGCCATAAAAACACGAGAAAACGCAGAGCTACAGCGAAGGTTATTGGGAGATAGGAGCCCCTTAATCATCACCAAGAACAAGTAGTGGTTATTATGGCTGCGATCTTATGATTTTCTTAGCTTAGGTGGAGGTACTTCCCCAGTTGTGCTGCTCCAAATACAGGGTGTTCGGCAGATGGATGGACATACGTATATAGGGGATAGGTGAGGTCATCTGCTACGTGGTCAAGCACAATGAAATAATTTGGAGAATTTTTTTTTTTAAGATTTTTTAATTTTGAGATTCTCCGTTTTCAAATAACTGAGTTTGTAAGATTATGGAATTAGTCTACATTAGAATAAAATGAAAGTTTTGTCCGTTTTATCATTCTTTTTTTATAAGTAGGTAATTGAGGTTAATCTTGAAACAGATTATTAAAAAATTATAAAACGGACCACATTTTTATTTCATTTAAATCTAGACTAATTCCACAATCTTACGAATTCAGTTATTTGAAAACCAAAAATTTCAAAAACTTCATTATTTTAGTTATTTATTTAATATACATATAACTAAATACTAGAAACAATAATAATAAAACAAGACAAAAAAAGACTACCCCACTCTGCATCGTGCCCGATCTAAAGGTAATAAATGATATTGAGCTAAATAAACACAAAAAAAAAAAAAAAACTTAAAAAAAAAAACTTGGGCCTGTTCATTTTTTTGTGCTAGACCACGTAGCAGATGACCTCATCTATCCCCAATATACTTATGTTCATCCATCTGCCGAAAACTGTATATATTTGGCGTTGATTTCATCACCTTTTACAAAATTGATTAAAATAAAATGCATACTCCAGTCCATCAATTTTATTTCGGAAATAAAATACACAACGATAAAAGCATTTGGAACAGCGGCGCTTGCGAGTGCCATCGGCATTTCGCTTGGCATTGGCAATCCAATGCCAATCCCGTGCTCGCTATCTGCTTACATTTATGGATGACTTCTCACACAAGTACACAGTTTTGCAACAACGGACATAAACGCAGATATCATAAAAAGCAGATGTAAAGAGCCAATCAAGAAAGTTTAGATTATATGCAATGTATATTAAAGTTATGTTTACAATTTTGCACCCTCGTAGTAAGTCGAAAATGTTTTTTTTTTACATGGGTAAGGACAAAATTTTTGTACCGTAGTTAAGAGTGCGCAGTACGTTCGGTTCTCCATACAAACGTATTTACGCTCTCATTTTAAAACGCCATGCTAGAATAACGTGAAACTTTGTATACACAATGGGATCCGGCATATCTAGATCGGAACATAGTTTCTGTTGCTTGAAATTATAATGGAGAAAAAATACAGCGATTATTAAGGTTTTCATACAAGCCGTAAAAAACTCAAAAAGCCGCTGTATTTTTTTTCTTTTACAATTTCTAGCAACAGAAACTAATTTTCGACTTAGATATGCCGGATCCCATTATGTATACAAAGATTCATGTTATTCTAGCATGGCGTTTTAAAATGAGAGCATAAATACGTTTGCATGGAGAACCGAGCGTACTGCGCCCTCTTAAGGCATAATTATACACTAATTAATAATAATAATAATTATTATTTACAGTTTTTTTAATCCTGTCATCTTTTTACAGTTAAACTGCAAAAATAACAGTCAAAAAATTAATGTTACCATGATTAAATCGGGCTCATAAAAACCCATGAAAAAACCAACGTTAACGTTTTTGGATATTGATATTTTTTTATGATTGGATCCCGGAAATTACATATATATAAATTATATAATAAAATTATTATAATGTACTAACATGTAGCTTTAACGAAGGATACTAACCTTTTATGGATTCTTAATGATCTGAAATAAAGAAATTTTATTTTTTATATAGTAGTATGTTATGTATTAATATTAATAAAAAAGAATCTTATTGCGGTTATTAAATTCAGGATGACCGGAATTTTTTGACCACGAGTCTACCTATGTCTTTAGTTATAATTTTCATATAATTTATATGGGTAACTTTCGTGTCAAAATGGAATCAATTAAATTGTAGACGAATTAAACACCTTAACGATGGTTCAAAAAAATGGTCCTTACCCACATATCATTGACGCCGACTGCCCGCCCGTTCATTAGGGAATGTCTGAAAATTTTGAAAGTCCTTAATTATTTTTCTAATGGTAGGAATAACCGTCGCCATTAACGGAAAAAAGTTTCAGATTTTTCGGTTGCGCCATATATTTTATAAAAATACAAACACTTTATATCACCTATCAGACTACTAAGATATTTCTAAGTCCGTCAAATATAAAAAAAAAAACACTGGCTTGAATCTGTGGTACGCAATGACATTGACAGTTTATCATAGGTTGTTCGTATGACTTCAACTGTCAATGTCATTGCGTACCACAGATTCAAGCAGGCGTTTTTTTTTTTAATTTTTGACGGACTTCGAAATGTCTTAGTAGTCCGATACGGGGCAAACGCGAGGTGATATAAAATGTTTGTATTTTTATAAAATATATGGCGCAACCGAAAAATATGAAACTTTTTTCTGTTAATGGCAACGGTTATTCCTACCATTACAAAATAATCACGGACTTTTAAATTTTTCAGACATTCCCCAATGTGGCTATAGTTGAAAATCTTAAAAGCCGATCTTGCATGTTATGGACCGTTCGAATAGGCATTTGTTTTGTGTTACAAATTTTAAATACTTAATATCTATAATAAATGGTAGGTATTGAAACAGAAAAAAACCTAGGTAATGTAAAATAGCTACGGATATTTTATTTCATTCTATTACATTAACCTCTTCACCGCCCCAGTCACCTAGTCGTGACAGCCAATGGAATGCCTTACACGCCACAGTCATCAATACATGACCATAATGTACTGGATTATCAGTTCGGTGGCGTATAGAGCAAGTCACTTCATTCGGAGTGTGGCGGTCATGAGGTTAAACCCGTTGCGTCGCGAAACGCAACGGAGCAATGTGACCCAACTCTGAGACGAATAGGACGAAGTTATGCAAAAACGACCCAATCCACAATAGATGACCAATGAGATGTTTTAAGCAGAAGGTTCCAATTTTACATCGCGTGGTTTCGATCGTTTTTGCATAACTACTTCCATTATAATAGAGGGGAAAATAAAGATAGAATAAATAAAGATATATATAATAGAGGGGATAATAATGAGAAGACCTAGAATAATGTATATTGGAGCAAATAAAAGAGAAAAATAAACGCCTCATCAAACAGAGAAGTGGAGGGTAAGCTGAATGCAGAATTAGCTCGAAACTGCTATGATTGTCTAATCGCACATGTCACAACTACATACAAGTGGCCTTTTGAACGCCACGGTCGGTCATAGACGTCAACGTAAAATCGTCACCCCGACGCCAACGACGGCACTGGCCGACAATTTTTTTTAATGAAAAACTACTGAGAAGCTGCCCAATTTTATATTGGCATTATTTCTTTTCACATCATTTTTTTACCGTTGTGCCGTCAGGGGCACGGCGAATTACTTTGACGTCTGGAGGCAAAAAGGTTAAGTTTATCTATATACCAGTTTTTCGGGGTTCTGTCTAAATGTGAAGTAAATATCTGGAACTTTACTACACATCTGCTCTTTATGATATTGGGCGTTATCTGACAGCCTGCCACTTACACTTAACATAAGGGTGCCATAAGAAAGTATACTTTTAACTCGTTTTCTGAATCGTCTTTCCGCGATTACTTAAGCCGGATTCATTCTTATCTGACGGCTCTGATGCGGTCTGACGCCCGACAGTATGGAAAGTTACTCCAGAGCGCGTCAGGTGAAATTGAATCAAGGCGTGCCCTAGTCGTACACCGATATCGTCCTAGATTTGCCACGTCACCTTAGACATATGAATGTGTCTTTAAGCGTGACACACACTGGAGCGGCCTCGCGGTGGCGGCCAGCTGTACACTTTGACAATCCTAACAATCATTCAGACACACGCCGCCTTAATTGTCATAGTGTATATACAACTGGAAGCCACCGCAGGCCGCTGCAGTTTGTTGTACGTTCAACTCATTTTTTTTATTTGAGTACTTGTGAGTTGCAGCGGCAGTGCTTTTCCTGAAACATTTGAGTGTAAAACTAACCGCAGTGCTGCGCGTCTGTCGCGATCGACAAAGCATTCGTCTCATTGCACCTACATACATGCCAGTAAAGGACGACAGCTTTATGCCCGACATATAGCGCTGCCATGCATACGCAGGTTTCCTTTTGTGACCAGCCATTTAAGTCACAAAACGGAACTAGAATAACAGGCATCTTTATCGGTTACACAAAAAGCGCAAAACGAATGCAGAAATAAAGTTAAAAGTACACTTTTACGAACACGATCGTAACCTAAAAATTGTGCGCGCCGGGACGCCCGCCCCGGCTGTTCGGAAGACTGGTTTGCGTCAGGAAGCGGGGCACGGGGAATTAAAAAAAACAAATTTTATTCTGGCAATAATGGCCGAAAACAGGCGGCGCTACCATGAAAATCGAATTGTTGGTACAAACGCCAACAGTTAACTGACAATGTGTGACCCTTATTACAATACGCATAATGCTGAGGTTCGTTCCTTTTTAGCATCATAATTTTAAAAGATTTTTCTCAAACATGCAATGAAATATTGATGTTAAGTTCCTTATAATAGGCCGCGAAGTATGACGTTTCAGGTGCGGCTAGGGCAAGAGGTCGTTAATGGAATTTCATACCAATCTTGCAGGCCTAGGCCGGCAAAGTCCTCTTTTTTAATTTCCATTCCACATAAATTTGTGGCAAAGGCATCATGACATTCTGCCACTATGCTTATTAAAAGTAAAACTTTGATTTTTTTGTTGTTTATTTCATTGCATGTTTGAGAAAAGCACTACATACCTCGGCGGGAAATATGGGGTTGCCCGCCTCAGACCTATCCGACCGCGCTCGCTCGGCCGTCTATTTGTCTTCGGCCGGCAACCCCTTTCGTCCCGGCCTCTGTAGTAATGTACTATTATTTCTACATATAAACTTATAAATTTGTGCACATTTAAGTTTTATTTTAAGGCTTGTAATGTTTTGTAGCATTGTCTGTAAACATTTTTCAATGTGGGGTAGTTAAAAAAAAATCTGTCTATGTCTATAAAGTGCACTAATGCTCAGTTCAGTGTGTTGGAGATGGTACATGTATATATGTTATATTATATCAAATAATATTCATCTCTGTCGCTGAAGTATTATAAGATCTGAAGTATATAACAATAGAGACCCGAGTTACGATTTTTGTGGTTATAGCTCTGAGGGCCTACTCCGAACTTCGAAAATCGAACTTCTTATCGTGCCGTCCCTTTCCGTCATATAGTGTACAACACGAGACTGAGAGACGGCACGACACGAAGTTTTCGAACTTCGGAGTAGCCCCTATGGTCAGCCAATTATTTGGGAATCGATCATGCACCATTCGATTGCCCAAAATCATGTTTGTAGTAAGTACATATATTGCAGTAATGCAATGACTAAATCCAATACATATTAATTAAATGAAATATACATAAAAATATGTAATTATAAATCTATTAATGGAATTACAAACGGCTTATATTGTCATTCTTAATGCTAAGTTTAAGTTCCTCATATTTTCCTACCCATATTGCCAGTACATAAAACTTGCTTCGAGACGGCCGCGCCATAGAAAACTTACTTAACATACATACTTAAATTAGATCAACAACCAATAGCTATTAAAACATACAATCTTAAATTACGTGCTAATATAATAGGGACATAAACGACCTCTCCCTGTGGGGCTGCCAGGCTGTCTGTCCCTTTAGGTAACCCTTTAAACGCCACAGACGTTTATATCTGCACCTTTTCAACGACGGTCAAATCCATCAGAGCGTAAAAACCGCCATGTAACTTATGACATTATGAGTGACAGCTGGGGCATCCTGGAGCTTGTTGCCCGCTATGGCTACGGAATCCTATAAATCGGGACGAGAAGAGACTCGCTTATTTGAAAGTTACAAGTCATTATGCAATTTCAGCGAAATATCTAAAGAAACAGACTAAAACTATGCCCCCATTTGAGCGCCCAATATCGAGTGCCGTTCAACGCGTGCCTTACGTCAACGCTCAAATAGGAACATAATCCAACCGTTCAGCCCTTGGTCTACAATTCGAACAAGATTCAAACATATCAATCGTTATTTACATGATTTCAGTTGAAAAAACTTCGTAGAATATATTTTTAAAACGGTTCAGTATAATTGGCTATAAAAGGTCTTTGGTGCATACAATATGGCGGCTGGTACAGTCGGCTGGAAATGTTGACGACATGTTAACTCGTCATTTTAACCCTTTGAATGTACAGTCGGCCAAGAATCTGATCTACCACTTTTAAACCGTAATGTATGAATAATAAGAGCCGGAAAATGGCCACTTTTTTGGCCAACTTTATAAGGACATTCTAAGCGGTTGTGTTTCCAACGCCATCGGAGGTGTTAGAAAAGGTGTGTTGATAAAATTATGCGAAATTAGTGTTAGACTGGTTACTGTGTGAAGCTGAAAAACTTAGGTAAAAAGTGATTATTACACACAGAAGCACCATTCACGGGTCAGTTTGTAAGGAGATTCGATACTAAGTGGTCCCATTTTATTTGCTTTTGACCATGCATATTGTTTAAATATGTTATTTGTGTAGCAAAATAAAGGTTCTTGAATGGCGACAACGCAGCGTGCAAAGGCCCCCAACGGCCCCAACATGGTGGAACGACGATATGATTAAGATCGCGGAAAGTCTTTGGATGAGGGCGGCGCAAGACCGGACATTGTGGAGATCCTTGGGGGAGGCCTTTGTCCAGCAGTGGACGTCTTTCGGTTGATATGATAATGATTTGTGTAGCGATGTGCAATTGAAAGTCAAATTGTAGAATAATTTAAAAATAAAAGATTTCTTAGTGACAAAATTTTGGATTGATACACAGATCACACAAAGTTCCTTTAACCAATTCATTGCCGTGGACCTCCATCCGCGTCCTTTCTGCCCCTAATACAGTGCAACGGATGTCGATGGGGCGTCCAATTTAGCTTAATAAGGGTGACGCGGACGACAATGGACTTCCACATAACAACAGTACAAAATAAATCGCGCGCGGTAATGAATGGGTTAAACTATCCAAGTAAGAGTTGGCGTATGAGAGACTTTTATATGTGACGGAGGCGTTGAAGGGGTTGAAATGACTAACGAAGTCAACATTTTCATATTAACTGCACATTTTAAGTGTAGTACCTACACTACGTGGGTAAAATTTTGTAGAAAATAGTTTAAAAAACGTTTTATAAAATATGTTACGCTTCAAAAGATGGCCGCCTGTTCTCTAACTTCACCAACATTATCTAAAAAGACTATTGAGAAACGAAGAGTATTTTTGTATGTAGACTTAATAGTACAGTCGAGTTCGAAAATATCTGCACTAAACTTTATTGTTATGGGCATAACCTCGTAAGTGACAGATAGATTTTTGTGATTTTGGATTTAAGAGTACGAATCTTAATTTTGTACTTGTACAAGTACTAGGGTAAAGTTTTTTTAATACCACGTCGATGTTAAACAAGTCCACGGCCCACCTGATGGTAAGCGGCCACCACAGCCTATGGACGTCTGCAAAAAGGTCGTTCAGATAATTTTGAATTTTGGCAACGATTTTATGAACTCGACTGTAATCCCGGCTTGATATCTTGTATGACGCATATTTTGTTATAAAAAATAAATACCTATTATTTGACACATATCTACTTTTCTTTCAGAAGTGCATATATAAGACACAGAAGATTAGAAATGTTCCTAAATATTATCCCCATTATTTTCTTTTCAAAATTTCAAATGGTTGCGTTTAGTTAAAAAAAATGATAATGGAATGATATAATTGTTTGTTAACTTTGCCCACATTTGACACCGAATTCATGTCTTACAAAATTCCAAACGGGACTAATATTATGCTTCGTTGATTGGTCTAGACTAGAGAATTTCAGCAGCTGCCGCCAACGGCTAAAACACCACACACGGATATGAGACACCGATCACGACACACGCATACACCACACCGGCGCCGGCGCTGCAAGCAGAAGCCTACAACATTGCCCGTGCGTTCAACTTTGCCAATTATTTATCATAAAATTATAATTTACCTATTAATCGTTGATATATTTCACTATTGTTGGATATGTTTAGATGTAGTTACAAACTCAAATAAAAATAATTTTATTTTATCACGGTTTGTTTCTACATAGCGCCATAAATTCAGGAGTTTCGTCCCATAGTTATTTATTTACTGATTGTACTTTAATATTGCACTGTTATATCTAATTTCAAATTAATTATGCCAATTTTCTTGTAAAGACATTCTGACCCCTGAATTTATTGCACGATTTATGCAAAGTTGACACGGACAAAAGTACAAACTTACACGGCGAGAGTTCTACGGATTAAGCAGAACAAACCAATAAAAACGTAATTTTGGCTGCGCCAGCGCCGTCTACCGCAAGGCTCATGCCGAGCGATTTCCTACCTAATAATACTTAACATAAGGTCTACTATTGCATCGCATCCAGCGCACCTTAGCGGGTTACACGGTCATCTAATAATATGTATTTGTAAAACCACGTATAAATGAATGAACTCATAGATGCTATTAGTTACTTATTAGTGATAATAAGTAAACCTTATATAATTTCAAAGTTACCGGTCTTTGTAACAATGAACTACTATTACATAAGGAATATTGACAATTTGACACAAGTGTGTCGTTTTAGCAAGTACTGTATCTCGCTATAATAGTACCCTACAGGCCAAAATTCCTGTTACTTTGCCCATCCATGGTGTTACCTACTTCGCAATAACTATCATAATAATTACTATTCGATGCATAATAATAATGCATCAAAGTAAACTGACTATTGAATAAATAAATAAATATTAGTGGACATTTTTTTACACAAATCGAACTAGTACCATAGTAAGCTCAATAAGGCTTGTGTTATGGATACTAGACGACGATATATTTAATATATAAATACTTAAATACTTAGAAAATATCCAAGTCTCAGGAACAAATGTCTTTGCTCACCACAGAAACAAATGCCCTTACCAGGATTCGAACCTGGGACCTCTAGCTTCGAAGGCAGTGTCACTACCAACTAGGCTAAACGACCGACGAGTGAGAATACAATAAAAACTTATGCGAATCAAGCATTTTCCAACTAATAATGTCACAATCGCTATGCGCTAACAGGTTATTGCAACAAGGGAGTTACAACGGGCAAAGTTACCACATTTCAAGGTAGACTAAGAAAAGCACCCATCATTGCGTTTGTAGCAGAAGCAGTCAAACTTATACATATCATTAGACACACCATAAACTAGTCATAAGTTAACAATGTAAAGTCTCGTACAAAATTGTCTACGCGCGATGCCGTACAAAATTGATATGGTTAAATATTACTAGTGTTCACGGAGAGTTCTGGAGGTTTCTTTGGACGCGCCTTGATAGAATAACACCAATTAAAGTAGGTACGAATTCAGACGCAAATAAGCCGTCATCTATCGCGGTAATTTTTATGATATGTCGTCGCGAATCTCCGGTCTAGAAGATGCGGGGTGCCTCTAACGAACACATTCACTTGGGTATGTTAGTTACAAGTTTATAGATTTTTTCTTATTTTTGTGACATACTTGATTACAAACATACTTGTAATAGAACAGAGAGCTGCATATATATTTTGACCGTATTATATAATTACACAAATAAATTTATAATAATTTAGCTACCTAAAGGATTTTTTATATTGCGTCTTCAAACGAATTCCACTATGGGTAGCGTCACGGTGCTTTGATTAGTAACGATGACACATCGCTAATCAATTCGTATTGGTTGAAATGCTGTCAAGACGCGGGTTGTCATCAAAGGCATCGCGCTGTTATGGTCATTTGACGCGCAAACTTTAACACGTAAACTCTCCAACTTTTCCCGGGAGTGTAAATATGCCCACCGATAAACTATAATTAAATTATACCTATTACGAGTAAAACCAGTCTAGTTCCACCGTACAATTTTGCTATGCATAGGTCATTCATTTACCTTCTTGGGCAAAGTTAGCTGGTTTACCGGACGTAAATGCATAGGTCATTCATTTACCTTCTTGGGCAAAGTTAGCTGGTTTATCGGACGTAATGACATAATTACATTGACCAGTCGGACCTGTCTAAAGTGTCATAACAACGTTTAGAATAGCAGTAGTTCATGCATTCTTTAATTATTGGTTCGTAACATTTAGTAAAGAAACGGCTACGAAAAACGCACACCTTAACTGAATTTCATCGTCAGTTTAACAGTTTCACTGCCACTAAGGACTTGTAGCATGTTTCAAAGCCACAGTGCGACTGCTAGCTGCGCGCATCCCTGGTCTGACGCGTGCGCAGCAACAGTGTGCAGGCAATGATGGCAGACAAGTTGCCCATGCGTCGCTCATTGCTGTGGACTTCACGCGCCCAGCAGCACCGAGGTCAACACATGAAAGTATGAATATTGTCTGTTTCAAAGTCAAAATCATTTATTGCAAGTCACATTACAGTAAAAAAGACGGAATTAAGAATAGGTCTACATGTGACGCCTACAAAGGCGCAGCAACTGTCCATGTGTTAACCGCGGATGCCTTAAGAGGGCGCAGTACGCTCGGTTCTCCATACAAACGTATTTACGCTCTCATTTTAAAACGCCATGCTAGAATAACACGAAACTTAGTATACACAATGGGATCCGGCATATCTAGGTCGAAAATAGGATTCAGTTGCTAGAAATTGTAAAAGAAAAAAAAATACAGCGGTTTTTGAGATTTTTACGGCTTGTATGAAAACATTAATAATCCCTGTATTTTTTCTCCATGATAATTTCAAGCAATAGAAACTAATTTTCGACCTAGATATGCCGGATCCCATTGTGTATACAAAGTTTCACGTTATTCTAGCATGGCGTTTTAAAATGAGAGCGTAAATACGTTTGTATGGAGAACCGAACGTACTGCGCACTTTTAAGTTAATATAAGAGTTAAGTATACAATGTGTAAATGAAGGGTACACGCAAAGACCATGTTCTATCTTTTAGAATTTCAAAGCCAGTTTGTACCTTATGTCTTTATAAGTTAGGTTGCTTTTTGTTTTGAATTTTAAATAAACTAGACATGTTTTTCCGAGGACCCTTTAAATATGAGTCACTGTCATTAGTAACTTGAAATTAATTATCAATTTTTTCTTATTTATTGTGTGAATATATTTCTAAACTCTGTCTTGTCAAAGAGCCCTCAATGCCTACTTCTAGTTTTGTGTCAAGAATTTAAGTGAATTTGACGCAATCATCAAATCACAATTTCACATTTCGACCAGCCATCTATAACTATGCTTTCTACATTCGCGCGACAAATGTCCACAGGGATTCTCATCAGCATCACGACATACGTCACTTCGTGTGGACAGTCCAACGAATTGGACTTTAAACGACATCACTTTTCCCCAGTGATCGTGTACCACAGAAGCCTCCACAGGATTACACATTTACGTCACAATATATGGGCAGTCCACCGAAGTGAGATTAGAATGCATACTTCTCTGATCTTTCACCACAGAATCCTCCATAGATTGATTATGCTTATGGTATGTCACTTCATGTTGATAATCCACCGAAGTGATAGTCTCACACTTCTCCGGAGATCTTGTACCACAGAAGCTTCCAAAGGATCCAACGTCTAGATTATCCACCGAAGTGAGATTAGAAATTTCTCCAGTGATCTCGTACCACAGAAGCCTCCAAATGATACACTTACGGTATGTCACACCCTGTGGACTGTCCACCGAAATGAGATACAATGTTCTCCGGTGATCTCGTACCACAGAAGCCACAGGATTGGTTACACTTATATAAACTAGATGTCCTTGTCTTTTTCCTTCTCTTTGCCATTGCAGTGATTATGCGCGAAATCGCCGTCGCCATGCATGTCCGTGGGCTGCGTTAGGATGTCCGTCCTGTGAAATTATAAATAGTAGGTAAGTTAGTATTACATACCTAAACTCAAGCCTATAGTCCCAAAAGGGAAAGGCAGAGCACACGAAAATTCATTACACTGCCACTTTTGGCTATGGTAGGTTTTTAGATTGAAGTGACCGATATAGCCCTCCGAATCGCTAAACTTAAGTGGCAGTGGGCGGGGCACATAGCACATAGAACCGATGGCCGTTGGGGCGGAAAGGTTCTCGAGTGGCGACCACGTACCGGAAGGCGTAGCGTGGGCAGGCCCCCCACACGGTGGACTGATGACCTGGTGAAGGTCGCGGGTGTCCGCTGGATGCGGGTGGCGCAGGACCGGTCATTGTGGAAGTCTTTGGGGGAGGCCTATGTCCAGCAGTGGACGTCTTTCGGCTGACATGATGATGATGAGGTTTTTAGATGGAGAAATGTGATATTGCAGTGACAGGTTGTTAGCCCATCGCCCACAAAACGCTTCAACCTGGTTCCCATAGTTAACTCTTACTATTCTAAGCCCGCACCAGACGGGGGAGTAGTAGTAAAACTCATTACTGTAAAAAAAACACAAAAGATTGAAAAAAGGAAAAGTTAAGTACAAAGGCGAACTTATCCTTTTTTTTTGGATTCAAATTAGGGATAATTACATGCACCTAAGAACGTTAATAAACTACCACCGGTTCGGAAAACTAAACCTCTGCCATGAGAAGAACCGGCGTAAGAAACTTGCCGAGGTGACATTTTTTCAAAACAATATACATTTACATTGTGAAGTTAAATATAAAATTACAGTGTCAGCTACCACAAAACTACAATAAACCAGAAAACCTCTTTCGCGATAGATTATCTGTGCAGGACACTTACACAGCCAAACACCCCTATCCATGATGTAATCGTTAACCTTATAATATGCTTTAGAAATAATTTTACTACAGATTTGAATTGCTAAGTTCAGTAATGTGTTTAGGAATTTTATTGTAGAACTTGATACAATTTCCCAAGAACGACTTTTTCGCCTTTACTAGTCAATAGGTTATTCTGAGTTTCCCAGTGTTTCTGGTGGGTATTGGTTTATCAGCGTTCGTTGGGAAATAGCACAAATTCTTTCTAACATACATTATTATTTCTTTAAGGGATCTCTTACCTTTAGGGGTCTTATACCTTTGAGTAGATGAGATTAAAAATTAATAAAGGTAGACAAATTCAGCAACATGTACAAAAGGCACAGAAAAACAATAAACATACAGACATACATATATTAAAGGTAAGAATTAGAAATGCACCTAATATTTGGTTATTATTCGGTTTTCGGCTTATTGTTTTATTTTAAAATGTCGGTATTCGGCCGAATCGTTCGGTTCAAGTGGCAAATATTTACAAAGAAAGATTTTTATTTGTCCAATATTGGTAAGTACAGTCAACTACAAAGATGTGTATACATTTATGGACTTTGTCACTATGTGGTGCCTGTAGGCAGCACGTTCATCTATACTAATATTATAAAGAGGAAAGATTTTATTGTTTGTTTGTTTGCATTGAATAGGCTCCGAAACTATTGAACCGATTAAAAAAAAACACTGTTGGGAAGCTATACTATCCCCGGGTGACATTAGAGATATTATATTTCCAAAAAAAATTGGGATCCTGACTAAAATTCCAATAATGTAACCCAAGGTGTTAAAAATAATTGTTTGCATTGAATAGGCTCCGAAACTACTAAACCGATTTGAAAAAAAAAATCACTATTGAAAAGCAACACTAGCCCCGGGTGACATCGGCTATATAAGGTAAGTCAGTATTTATTTACCGTTCCGTCTCGTTCCGACGAGTGGGCGAGTGTACGAGTGCGAGCGAGTGTTACCTGCCGGCGAGCAGCGCGGGCGCGGCCCTAAGCGCGCGTTTGAACGCGTCGTGCATCCTCGTGCGCAGGCGCATCACATCGTTCTATCCCCTTCTGACGAGCGAGCGAGTGCATGACCGTGAGGGAGAGTGTTACCTGCCCCGTTCAGGGCATCAGCTCGCTCTTTCTTTCCCGTTCTGACGAGCGATTGAGTGCATGACTGTAATGGAGAGGATGTTGTTTCTGGTGGTGTGTAAGTTCGCCAGAGTTCCCAAGTACGCGCAGTGTTGAGAGCGAGGAACCGGCGTTTGTCTCTAGCGTTCTTAGGCTACGACGTCTGTTTATCACCAAGCAGGCTGTACGCTTGTTTGCCACCGTCGCAGTATTACCTGCCGGCGAGCAGCGCGGGCGCGGCGCCGAGCGCGCGCTTGAGCGCGTCGTGCGTCCTCGTGCGCAGGCGCAGCAGCTCGTTCTGAACGCGCTCCGTGATCGCGCGCCGCGTTTCCTCCTCGCTGGCGTTTGACTCTTTTAACCTTAAAAAGAATTAGGTCGTTGGATTAACTTATGCCTATATTTCAAAAAGGGGTAGGCAGAACAACATGAAAATCAGAGTAATTGCTGATTGTGATGGGTAGCAAAGTGTCCACGCTTCTGACCCGGTAAACAAGCAGTGTACCTGTGCCACTACCGACTGCGACTGTTACTGGCAACATTAGTTGTTGGGTACTGCAGTCCTACAGACCTGGTAAGCAAGCTGTGTAACGACACGGGTTGTCCGACAGCCAGCCACACGCGGTTGCCAGCCTTCAGCCGGTAAGGCTCCGTGTTGGGTAGAACGCCGTCCATGCCCTCATGCCACACTGGCAGCACAAGCGGCGCGTTTCCCGCCGCGGCGCATTCCGCTATCATACGGCCCACGCCCCATTTGAATCTAATGTGTTCCTGAGGACAAAATACATACATACATAAACTCACGCCTGCATTCCCAAAAGAGGTAGGCAGAGCATACGATTTATTTCTGTGCCACCTTTAGCAATTGTACGTTTATATATAGATGGAGAAAATGTGATAATGCATTAACAAGTTGCTAGCCCATGGCCCACAACACTCTTCAACCTGGTTTCCATAGTCGAATCCTATGACAAGGGAAAAAGGGGGTGGTGCTATACTAGCCCGGCACCACACGGGGGATAGAATAACCGGAGGACAAAGTAACGTATAAAAACCGGCTAAGTGCGTGTACGATACGATACGAATACTCTTTATTGCACACCTCACACAAATGAAACGTTACAAACAGAAAAAAAGAAAACACAGTAGTATGTAGGTAGAGGTAGACAACAGGCGGTCTTATCGCTAAAGAGCGTGTATTGAAGGGGACACACTTTTTACGACTTTGACACCTAATATCTAACGAACGGTTGACTTAAATGATTTTTATTTTAGAAACCTCGACGTCAACCCACATGTCTATGTGCATTGAAAAAAATTTTTTTTACCCCCTGTTACATGTATGGGGTCCCCCCCCCCCCCCCCAATTTAATATTTTTTTCATAATTTCACATCATATTTCTATAGCGATTCATAACGTACGCCTTTATACTAAATTTCATAATTCCACCACCATACCAGTCTCCAAGTAAATCGGCTGTGACATCTGGACGGACGGACAGCCATGACGAATCTATAAGGGTTCCATTTTCGCCATTTTGGCTACGGAACCCTAAAAATAGGGTAGTTTCCTCATGTTAAACTTTATTAGTACATTACTACAGAGGCCGGGACGAAAGGAGTTGCCGGCCGAAGACATATAGACGGATATTTATTTCCCGCCGAGGTATGTATAGTGCTTTTCTCAAACATGCAATGAAATAAACAACAAAAAAATCTAAGTTTCATTTTTTATACGCATAGTGGCAGAATGTCATGACGCCTGTGCCACAAATTTATGTGGAATGGAAATTAAAAAAGAGGACTTTGCCGGCCTAGGCCTGCAAGATTTGTATGAAATTCCATTAACGACCTCTTGTCCTAGTCGCACCTGAAACTTCATACTTCGCAGCCTATTAAAAGGAACATAACATCAATATTTCATTGCATGTTTGAGAAAAACATATTGTCGTTATATGGTTAGTATATAATCAAATTAACATAATAAAATGAAACATACAAAATAAAATCAAAATAATAATAAAATACGTAGAATAACAATGAAAGTTTCTAAAAAATAAGAATCTTTTTATCATTTAAATTTACATAAAGACTCATCTTCCTCCTAGCGTTACTCCCAGTACAGTTGCATCCTGAAGGATGCCTGGGGTCCGCTACCTAATCCCAAAAATTGGCGTAGGCAATAGTTTTACGGAAGCGACTGCCATCTGACCTTCCAACTCGAGGGAGAAACTAGACCTTATTGGGATTAGGCTTGTCAAGTGAGTGGGCAACTTGACTGTTAGAAGTTCTCAAGCCGCCCGGAGGTCTCTAACTTGGCTTAACGACTGCTATCATAGACAGCAACCGGGATCAACGGCTTAACGTGCCTTCCAAAGCACGGGAACGCTCAGTTAGTAACCACTCAAAGCGGAGGACTGACCTCGCCCGATATTGCCTTCCAACCCGAGGGGGAAACTAGACCTTATTGGGATTAGGCTTGTCAAGTGAGTGGGCAATTTAAATAAACACTACCAATAGAATTTACTAAATTCAATAAATAAGAAATTGTACAACAACTACGTAGTTAAACGCAGTATTTCACGATTAAAATAGCAATGTTTTTTATTCATACAACGTTAGTACGGGGTTCGTGCGTTGTGACGTCATAATTTTCTGTCAATTATTATGGAGCGTTTTTGGTGTCCGGAAACAATATTTGCGGCTTTTGTTGGGCTTTAATCGTACTCCCATACAAACATTTAATTCCTTTAAGGGGGCGTGTCATGATTTTTAAAAATGTTGGGTAGTTTTACGATGATTTTGTGATGCGCAGACCGGCATCGTGCTCTCTCCACCCTACCGAGCCCCTCTACTGATTGGTGGGGCAGGTATTATAAAACCCCAGGCCACAATGGCTGGGTAATTTATTCCTTACCTGGATATCGTCAGATAACTTTGCTTTAGTGATAAGTTATTCTTTGTGTGAAACAAATTATAAATTGTGATCAATAAAAAGTGTGATTCTTCATGAGCTGGAGTTTTTATATTAGGCGCAGTACGTTTGGTTCTCCATACAAACGTATTTATGCTCTCATTTTAAAACGCCATGCTAGAATAACATGAAACTTTGTATACACAATGGGATCCAGCTTGTCTAGGGCGGAAATTAGTTTCTGTTGCTTGAAATTATAATGGCGAAAAAATACAGCGATTATTAAGGTTTTCATACAAGCCGTAAAAAAACTCAAAAAACCGCTGTATTTTTTTTCTTTTTCAATTTCTAGCAACAGTAACTAATTCTCGACCTAGGTATGCCGGAACCCATTGTGTATACAAAGTTTCATGTTCTTCTAGCATGGCGTTTTAAAATGAGAGCCTAAATACGTTTGTATGGAGAACCGATCCACACCGATCGTACTGCGCCGTCTTAAAACTGGTTCAAAAGGCATCGTTAATATTTTATTGAAAACATAGCTTATTGACATCGCGTTCTTTAGTACAACATTTCTCAATATCAGTTTCCTTGTTTGCCACCGACGTGGTATAAAAATTTCGGAGATTATCCCACCACACATTCAACATTCATTCATTTCTTAGTATAGTAAACATTCTGATGTTTACTATACTAAGTGTAGACGTAATATCAGTCCTTTACACGATTATAGAGGTATTTCCTTTTTACATAACATAAAGTCAATAGCATCAATGCCCAAATCTTATGTAAGGAACATGAAAGTTCCGTCGAGTCATCACTTCATCAGTCGCTTCCCACGACAATTTACATCGTTTCCTGGGAAAACGAACCTTAAGACACGTCGTAACAAGGTCCGTTTTCCTACGATATTCCATGGTGCACTAAGATCCCTCTTCCCTAACAACTGCATATTGACCAATCGATGCTTCCGCTGTTTGTCGGATAACATTACACATAAACGCATGCAACTTTGTATTGTTGCGCCAGTTTCAAAGAGAATAAGGACCGGTTGGAAATTCAGCAGAAAGCTGCTCAGAATTATAACTGGAGTGTTTACAGGTCACTTCGGAGTCAAGTCTCAGTTCAGATAATGTAGCACTTGTTGTGTGAATAAGTCACGGCCTCGCGAGAAAAAGAATTGTCAAAGTCAAGCCAATGGTTACCCAGAACCAAAGGAATTCAGAGTTCAGAGTACTCCCGTTGCGCTCCATCATCCGGTTTGTGGCAATGTTGGAGAGCAGCTTGGGGTAGGTATAAAGGGGCGAGTGCACAAAAGATCCCATTGGGTTGAAGCAAGGGCTCTCATTTAAATAAGATAAAGACAGGTTGTTTCAAGGCTTCGATGAGCGTTATGAATGTGAAGTTCGACAATTCCCAATGGGATCGCATTTGCCAGCGCTATAAATATCACTTTAATCAATCCGGTACTTATCGGTTCAAAACGCTCCTATAAGTATTTAGGCTATTTCCTGTGGTATTTGACGCGTATCTTGACAATTTATTTACATTCATCCTCCTAGCGATATTCCCAGTACAGTTGCATCCTGCAGGATGCCTGGGGTCCGCTACCTAATCCCAAAAATTGGCGTAGGCAATAGTTTTACGGAAGCGACTGCCATCTGACCTTCCAACTCGAGGGAGAAACAAGACCTTATTGGGATTAGGCTTCTGCTATCATAGACAGCAACCGGGATCAACGGCTTAACGTGCCTTCCAAAGCACGGGAACGCCAAAAAAAATATGGAGATGCTTAATCCATATTTTTGGTTAGCGGAAAAATTAATGAGATGTAGGCCTTCGAAATGAACCTCAGCATCCTAGGTAATTAATTAATTAATTTTAGTGGACTGTATTTTTTGGTTTTGAATAAAAAGTCTTCGCGCGACACTAGCATTTACCTAATGGTTTAGAGGCTATGGAGCGGAAAAGGAACACGTGCACTAACCTTTCAATTTTGGGTAGTCCTTTCTCCAACTGCTAAGTGTCTCTATCCCACTAGAACCTCACAAAACACTCGGGCGAGCCCAGAACTTGTGTACACCACATTTTTAAATTAAGTTTATAGTCAACACTCGGCGTTCAGTATTATCGCCATCAGGACCATGCAAATTATAACTACGAGGGTAAAACTGAAAGTTTCGGGAATAGAAGAAAATATGCTGTATAAGTGAGTTTATTTATTTTTATTGTTTTTCAAAATATTCTCCTTTGTATTTCATGCACTTATGCATGCGTTCAAACCAGTCCATAAAGCACTTTTTGAACTCTGAAGTAGGGGTCGACAAAATGGCTATTTTATAGGCCTCCACTGCTTCTTCTGGCGTCTGAAACCGCTGACCACGCAGTTTGTCCTTGATTCTGGGGAATGTAAAAAAGTCGTTGGGACTTAAGTCAGGGCTATATGGAGGGTGGTCCAATATTTCGACTTTTTCACCGTCCAGGTACTCAGTTGTTGTCCGAGCGGTGTGTGGGCTGGCGTTGTCGTGGTGAAGGATGATGCGACGACTAGGGTTTGTTTTTCGGAGTTCAGCAAAGACGTTCGGCAAACAAATAGTGGTGTACCAATCAGCATTGACTGTTCTACGATCCTCAAGAGCCACAGTAGCTACGTGACCAGATTTAGAGATAAACGTAGCCACCATCTTCTTAGCCGTACTGCGAGAACGAACAACTTTTGTGGGTTTGAGCTCGTCTTCGAAGACCCATACTCGGGATTGGTTTTTAGTTTCAGGCTCATAAGCGTATATCCACGACTCGTCACCTGATACTATGCTAAAAACAGCATTTGAGCGTCCCTTGTTAAATCTTTTCAAAGTTTTGCGGCACCAATTGACACGGACTATTTTCTGCTCGTCAGACAATAGGTGAGGTATCCAACGGGAAAATAACTTTTTCACGCCTAATTCTTCTTTTAAAATAATTTGTATTTGACTCATTCCAATACCCAGGTGCTCTTGAATTTCCCGATATGTCACATGTCGGTCTTCATTTATCAGACGACGCACAACATCGACGTTTTCTTGCGTGACTGCCGATTTTGGTCGACCTTCACGCACTTCGTCGGTGAGGGATACACGGCCACGTTGAAATTCTGAATACCACCTGTATATTGTAGTCTTTGAAGGAGCTTCAATATTAAAAGCAGCAACCATCCGCTCTTCACATTGTTTTTGTGTTAGTCCACTTTTAAAGTCATAATAAATCATAGCTCTGAAATTTTCACGGCACAATTCCATTTTAAGCAGTGACTCGACGACTTCAATAAACAATTGAAACCGAACCATACTTTTTTTTTTCTAAGTGGCCAGTGTGTTGAGATAAGGAAACTTCAGAGATTATAAAAAGGTATAATACATGTTAAAAATAAATTAATAAGTATTCGATTCCCGCCACTTTCAGTGCAAGCCTCGTAAAGAATTGATAATTTCAATAAACTGATTAAAGCACGCACAGAGGGCGGCGCAGCGTTGTTGCGGGGCGGAGGCGATTTTGCGGTAAAGCGAACGGGGTTCGGGGCACGTCGCACCAAAAAACCACGCGGTATTCGGTGACATACGAGTATGTACAGGGTGTGGCCTGTAATAGGAGCAATACATTTAAAGGACGCTTCCTTAGAGCATCTGCAGTAACCTCATGTGTCCAAAAAAATATCTTTTTTCAATTGGGAGAAATTGTGATCTAAAGTTATGACCTCCAAGTAATGGATCTTGGCACCACGAGATTATAGCGCGGCAGTCAATGCTGATTTTGAGGTTGCTTCAAGTTATGACTCATAATCGTTATAAAGTATATTCTAGGGTTTTCTTTTTATTTTATTTTATAAATTCTTAATATTTTTTTTTAATAAATAGTCATTAATATCACTCCAGTAGAGTATAAAAGTAAATAAAATCTAATTTTGCCAAAATATATACATTTTTTTTTTCAATTAAAACCATTTGAAAATAATTGCTGGAGAGCTCAATAGTGTACCGTTTAATTTGTTGTTCCTATAAGTATTTAGGCTATTTCCTGTGGTATTTGACGCGTATCTTGACATTTTATTTACATTCATCCTCCTAGCGTTATTCCCAGTACAGTTGCATCCTGCAGGATGCCTGGGGTCCGCTACCTAATCCCAAAAATTGGCGTAGGCAATAGTTTTACGGAAGCGACTGCCATCTGACCTTCCAACTCGAGGGAGAAACTAGACCTTATTGGGATTAGGCTTGTCAAGTGAGTGGGCAACTTGACAGTTAGAAGTTCTCAAGCCGCCCGGAGGCCTCTAACTTGGCTTAACGACTGCTATCATAGACAGCAACCGGGATCAACGGCTTAACGTGCCTTCCAAAGCACGGGAACGCTCAGTTAGTAACCACTCAAAGCTTCTTCATATAAATTTGTATAGTTGATTTGTAGTGTCACAGTGATTTAGTTCATACTGTTATGCTGTGTAACTATTTCTTTTAATAATAAATAAATAAATAAATAAAAAGCGGAGGACTGACCTCGCCCGATATTGCTTAACTTCGCATACCACACGCGGCACGCGGTCGCCGCTAGGCCACGAGCGCTCCAATTGCTGTATCTTGACATTTTATTTACAAATTTTTTAAACATCTTTTACTCAAATTATAAGAATTGATAATTTCAATAAACTGATTAAAGCACGCACAGAGGGCGGCGCAAAGTTGTTGCGGGGCGGAGGCGATTTTGCGGTAAAGCGAACGGGGTTCGGGGCACGTCGCACCAAAAAACCACGCGGTATTCGGTGACATACGAGTATGTACAGGGTGTGGCCTGTAATAGGAGCAATACATTTAAAGGACGCTTCCTTAGAGCATCTGCAGTAACCTCATGTGTCCAAAAAAAATATCTTTTTTCAATTGGGAGAAATTGTGATCTAAAGTTATGACCTCCAAGTAATGGATCTTGGCACCACGAGATTATAGCGCAGCAGTCAATGCTGATTTTGAGGTTGCTTCAAGTTATGACTCATAATCGTTATAAATCGTTAAAAAAATTTTTTTTATAAATTCTTAATGTTTATTTGAATAAATAGTCATTAATATCACTCCAGTAGAGTATAAATGTAAATAAAATCTAATTTTGCCAAAAAAAAAATTTTTTTTTTCAATTAAAACCATTTGAAAATAATTGCTGGAGAGCTCAATAGTGTACCGTTTAATTTTTTTGTTCCTATTACAGGCCACATCCTGTATAAAGCAGTAATAGACAGTCGACAGTTCGAAAAAATCATAAATGCAAAACCACCTCATCTTTGCCCCCCGGCTAGATGCGGGCCAAGATCAATCCCATTAAAAAAAAAACCTTCGCCCCACACCGCGCCGTGCCCGCTCTGTGCGTTTCGATGCTTTGATTAAACTTTTACCTATTTATTCATAAACGTCCATCAAGCCTCTATTAAGTAGTTAACAAGCCGCTAAAGTTGGTCTGTCCTTATCTGTCACTTTGACATTTATGTTTGTGAGAAAAGGACAAAACAATTTTTAGTTAACAGAGGTTTGTTAAGTTTTATGAATAAGGGGGTTAGATAGTAACGGAGAGCTCAATGTAACTGAGCCATTTTCTGCTTTGATTGTTTGTAGTGAAAGGCCGTGCCAGGATAAGCTAAGTGATTCTGCCCCCTTGAGTTTGGGCTTGTTATTTTTATAGATTGTGTGGCTCTACATTACTCATCATTGTGCCAAATTTGAGCACCCTAAACGTTATAGTTTTTGTTTAAAAAAAAACGAAATTTAATTTTTGTTGTTTTTTTTTCTAGTCAACCTATTTTAACGAGTTTGGCATATATTGTACATTTTATAAAGATGATTAAATGACCATAATTATATTATTATTGGTAAACGGGACTTAATCGCGTACAAAAATTAATCACCTGAGGTGTGCCCGACGTTTCGAATGTATCGCAACATCCGTGGTCACGAGCTGACTGGCTTCAGCGGGTATCAACATCTTCTAGCCGCACGGGTTTTCCGTACTACCCGCACTTGGTCTTTATTATTCACACTTACACAAGGGTTGTCACTCGCCCGACACACAACACTAACAACATCCGTTAATGTAATGGAAGAAGTATTTTGACGCTTGCACTTACTAATAACTGGATTCCACGAAGATGAAATCTTAAAACCCTCATCCCGGTTGAAATTACGATGTTTTTTGATTTCAACGGCTTCACGTAATAACACATACATGCACATACATGAAATGCTTTACATACATTTCCTTAAACCGCTATAATTCAAATCGGAATGATTACAACCTCTTTAGAGAAACGTACATGTTGCATATTAAATACTGGCCAATTACATTTTAATTTTTTAAAAAGATAAAAAAAAAAACGTTTTGCTGCAAAAATAACTCTTTTCGATTGTCGTGCGTTGGGAAAATATTTTATTATATTAATTATATGTCAAACGAAAACGTGTATGGCATTTCGTGTAACCCCACATGAAATTAGTGGAGGCCTATGTCCAGCAGTGGACGTCCTTCGGCTGATATGGTGGTGGTGGTGGTCCAATGTCCATAGGCTTCGGAGTTTGCAAGCAGGCAGCTGGTTGGTTGGTTGGTGGCATAAGAAGAAAAAAAAAGACATAAATTGGGTCTATAGCACATTATTCTTATTCTGTTTGCCTAGAAGAGATCGGTTTAGCGATAAGATCGCTGCCCTCCATATCTATTAATGACGAGATACCGTCTGCGCCTGCGCACATAACGGGACTGGGACAGAAATAAACAAAGAATCGTCACTGTGTGTCACTGTGTGTCGTCTTTCAAGTTTCGAAGAACACTTTTCAAATTAGTCAATTGTTAACTGGAAGAGATCTTTAACAGGGATAAGCTCACCTGTATAATCTACTGTCGGTATTTTTTAACGTGAAGTAATGTATCACATAAACATCTGACTTATCCCGCCAATCGAATTCCTGTATTCGTCATTAAGTATGTAATGTACTTACAGCTTGTAAGGAATTTTACGATTCAGAAGAATTTTTTGAATAGTATGGCCTTTTCTTCCATGTTCTTTAGGTCAGTCCGTTCTCTCAATATAAGTTAATTGATATATCGCGACGTGTGCCGACCTACTTCGCTAATGACAGTGTAACAAAGCGCATATTTTAGTCTCCTGCGCACAGACCGTACGGAAGACCACTTGTGTTCCCTCCCGCAAATGCGTTAGTATTTGAATTAATGGAGACTTACTGTCGCGGTCTTTAATGTGTGACCCATACATTTTTTATAAATTTTCGTGACAGGACTGTCGAGTTTATGTGCGTCACTAATCAAAGTTCTTGACTGTGTCGGCCACACAGCGGCCACTGCAGGACCTTCTCCCGTATAGTCATCGACCGACGGGGAGTATCAATAGCCCTGGAAAGTCACTATTTTGTCTCCAAAACCAACCCCTGCCTAGCTAAGCATAATCGCTTTTACGGTTTAAGAATTTACATTCACTTACATTATGAGTGTGCGAAATGAGCGAGTTAAAATAAAAATATACATTTTGGAGAGTGTGCTCAGGAATTACATGACTTAGTTCCGCCTTCCCCATTCCATTACCGGACGTCCAGACGCGGTGAGCAGTTGCATCCTTACGTTGTCAGCCTACCATTTATTCGCACGAAGCGATTTGCTTCTTCTTTCTTAATGCGAACAGCTAAGGACTGGAATTTGCTGCCGCCGTCTGTATTTCTTGATACATACAATCTGGGTCTCTTCAAGACAAGAGTGAATAGGCTATTACTGAATCAGTGAGCAACATCTTAGGCCTTGTCATCGTTTTCTATCAGGTGAGACTAAGGCCAATCGCTGGTCAGTCTATCATAAAAAAAAAACATAAAGAGCAATTCAATAAACAGTTTTATGTCAGACATATAGTATACTAACGTAGTTGCTTGCTAGTTCCTTTACTAGGCTATACATATTTCGGAAATACGTACATGCGATCCAGCTAGCTAAACGTCACGCTCTTCAATTAATATGCGATGCGACCCATTTCGTATTTCTCTTTGATATTCTGTACAGTTTGACAGGACGGTCAACCTTAAGAGGGTTCTAAATAAAAGTTCGTGCAACTTTCAAAATCACATGCAAGTTTTTGCATTGTTCGCCTATTAAGACTTTAATCTTGTGTGTCACGCTATTTGAACTAGCGTACTGTAAACTGAAAAAATCTACGGTACCCTAGTGGTTCAAGCATGCGGCAGCGGTTGTGGGTTCGAATCCCATTACATAGCTTTGAGGTAAACAAAATCATCGTGAGGAAATCTTGAAAGGATAGGTAAAGATCGTAAAGTAAAGAGAGCATATCGCCGTCCGGATGGTATACGTCCGAACGGACGCTCTGGATTTCGCTGGAGCGATATGATCCAGTTGGATCTGAGCGAACTCCAAATCAGCATTAGCTAGAGTTAGCGGAACCGAGAATAGTGGCGCTCTCGTGACGGTGGTCAAGATTCATTTCGGCTCGCTGAGCCAACAGAGCTATATAGTTTGAGCTTTTTATGTAAAGTAAAAGTAGATAGTAGAAAGAAAGGCCTGCTTGTACTAATCTCCGTTCCCCCTCATCACTGGGTGTCTATGCCCAACAGTGGCACGTATTGGCTATGTGCACGTCAGAAACGTCAAACGTTATGGGTCCCGGGACAATGTCAAACTCAGAGATGTCAAATTATGCCACATGAATATTTTATTTATTTAAGTGAGAAAGACCCCTTATTGGAACTGAAATAAATGAATAAATACAAACGAAACGAATCGTAGGAAACCAATGGGAAACTTTAAATAAGTTGGTTGTGGTGTTGCGAGTGTCCATGGGCGGCGCTAATCGCTTACCATCAGGCGATTCGTCTGCTCGTTTGCCTCCTATGTCATAAAAAAAAAAGACAGATGCCCCCAGAAGCTACACATTTCTACCATGGTGCGCGCTGCGATCGCTTAGCTTACCTCCACCTACTTCGCACATAGCCAATACAGACTGGGTCTTGTAACAGGAGCAAAAAATTAAACGGTGGACTATTTAGCGGGCCCGCAATCATTTCCTGGTCTCGGTTAAAAAAAAAATTTTTTTCTTCAAAGATGGCTAACGTTACTATTATTACTTTAATGAAGTGACATTAAAAATTTCATTTCATCAATTTATTTTAAAAAGTAAATAAAATTGAAAAAAAAATCCAAAAATATCCTTGAAAATAAAAAATGCAAAAACAATTATGAGTCACCACTTGATACTACCTCAAACACTGCATTGACTGATGTGCTATGATCTCGTGGTGTCAAGATCCATTACTTTCACGGAGAGATCATTTATTCCACGGAGTTCATAACTTCAGATCGAAATTGCTCCGAAACGAAAATTTTTGAACTAAAATTGTACACCAGGTGTTCCTGCAGATGCCCTTGCAGCTACAGGGCCCATCTTATATACATCTGATCTGTTGATAATAACGCTATAAAGTCGTCGGCCTCATCTTTGCCCCCTAGCTAGATGCTGCCCAAAAGCAAACCCATTTTTAATTTAAAAAAAGTGCTGACATACATACTTTGTTAACGTTGACACGCCCTTCGGGAAAGATGTGAACCCACTCCCCGCGCGTCAACCGCTCGATGCAGAAGTCTATCGCGGGCTGCAAACAAAGGTCAACCTTAGAGACATCAAGTATAAATTAATTAATTAATATTAGGGAGACAATCTTATAGAGACCTAAAAAGAAAAACACGACCTAAACGACTGCGAAAATTATCTAATCTTCCAACCTTTGAGGTGGCTAAAAGTAATAATGAATATGGTCGGAGGGCATCGAATATAATTCTCCCTCACACTTTAAATAAGTTTTCTAATGAATTGATATGTAAAATAAACGGCAAAACAAGTCGGCAAATTAGAACTATTATTAAGCATTATATATTTCAAACAAATATAAAACATAATATGTAAGTAAAGTAATAAAATACTAAAAGTGTTCTTGCAATAAGGTTACCTATGTGTTATTGATTTTTTTGGAGGACTCCTTAACTAAAAAAAATCTTTTATAATTAAGATTTGTGAAACTATAACGTATTTATAAAATAAACAGTTTAAATTTTATTTTATTTTTTATACAAATCGATTCACTCAGAGTCAATAAAGCTTGTGTCATGGGTACTCGACGACGATATATTTAACTAGCTTTTGCCCGCGACTCGCGTAAAACTCGTTATATTATAGAATAATTGCTATAGGTGAACTGTTGTACGCGCAGGCTTATATATCGCTCGCCCATACAAACTTTTACCCCCTTTTTTCACCCCCTAAGGAATGATTTCTGGAATAAAAACTATCCTATGGCCTTTACCGGGACTCAAACTATCTCTATACTATATCGGTTTAACGGCTTAAACGTGAAGAGGTTTGACAGACAGAGTTACTTTTGCATTTATAATATTAGCATAGATAGAAATATGTAGCAAACATCCAAGACTCAGAAAAGACAAATCATGCTCATCACACAAATATTTGTGCCCGGGATTGGAACCCAGGATCGACAGCTTCGTAGGCAGGGTCATTTACGACTAGGCTAAACTGGTTGCCACGTCATTGACATTAAAATGTACTCGCAGAATGCTATAGCGGCAAAAAAATTGTCCCATATCGTAGTAAAATGTATGAAAACCGAACCAAATTTTCTGCGGCTTATAATTACCTACTAAAGTCTTCACTAGGTAATGTATTTTTTTATATTAATAAGGTCGTTGGACGCGACCTTTACCACGCCAACGACTGAGGACACCAAAACGCAAGGCACGCCTAGTCGCGTAATGTGACGACAGTATGCCTCTATAATTCAGGGTTCCGTACATAACTAAAACAAAAACCACCTGTCATGATGTGACAGATGGACTTAGTGATCGCATCTTTGAACAATTCTGGTACGAAACATTAAATAGTAATCACATTTGCGAGGAAATAAATAACTCCAGCACTAATCAAAATAGAAGAAATTGACAACTTCACCTCCAGTATCAGTGCATGACCGCCGAGAGGAGCGCACAGCTTCAATATTGCAACCAATCACAGAGCAGTATTCTTGTGGAGCGCGGCCAACTAGATTTTTTTAAACCAATCAGATCACAGAGAAACTCATAACTCCCTAGGGAGTTATGAAAGTCCATAACTCCCGGGTGAGGTAAATCGGCTATAACTGCTCTATACGCCTGCGTATAATAAGACCCTTTACGAGCAAGTGTGATGAAAAGTAAATAAATGTGTCGAAATTTTCGGGTCATCCTTAATTTAATAACAGCAATAAGGTTTTTTTTATTTATAGTAACATAATATACTAGTACCAACCTAGGTATATAAGTAATTTCCGGGATCCTAACCTTAACCTTTTCGCCGCCAGAGGTCAAAGTAATTCGCCGTGCCCCTGACGCCACAACGGAAAAAAAACTATGTGTAAAGAAATAATGCCAATATAAAATTGGGCAGCTTCTCAGTAGTTTTTCATAAAAAAAAATTGTCGGCCAATGCCGTCGTTGGCGTCGGGGTGACGATTTTACGTTGACGTCTATGGCCGACCGTGGCGTTCAAAAAGTTAAAATATCTATATCCAAAAATGACGTTTTTTGCGATATCTCGCTCCGTTAACGTTGTTTTTTTTCATGGGTTTTTACGAGTCCGATTTAAACCTGGTAATGATATTTTTAAGCTGTTATTTTTGAAGTTTAAATGTAAAATTAAATAAAGTTTATGACAGGATTAAAATAGTGTACAACCTAGTACTATTTTAGGGATATATGACGGTATTTTACCGGTCCGTATTATTTGTCCGCGACTTCCGCGAGTGTAATTTAATTACCTACTAACTAAAGTGTTCACTAGGTAATGGATTTTTATATTAACAAGGTCGTTAGACGCAACCTTTACCACGCCAACGACTGAGCACACAAAAACGCAAGACACGCCTAATATGACGACAGTAATTCCGGGTTCCGTACATAACTAAAACAAAAACCGCCTGTGCTGTGACAGACGCGGACTTAGGGATCGCATAAGTGGTCCCTTGGACCAATTTTGGTACGGAACATTAAAAGTAAATAAATATATAAAAGTGTAGTGTGTTTGTATGAACCAGCAATTAGTAGTTATTTAAGTCATTGCAAAAAGAAAACTACCTTTTTAAAAGAGGGGCCTCTGGCACCGATTTAAGGCTCAATAAATCAGCTAAATAAAAAACTGCAAAATGCACGCAAAACTGTCAAGGGACTCAGACTTGGCAGTGTATTTCTGAAAGTCATTTTTGTATTTTTTATGACAGGAGGCAAACGAGCTGACGAATCGCCTGATGGTAAGCGATTAGCGCCGCCCATGGACACTCGCAACACCAGAGGGGTTGTAACTTGTAAGTGCGTTGCCGGCCTTTAAGATGGGAGTACGCTCTCTGGTTGTATACAGATGTATGGAAAAAGGTATGGGTCCCTAAATACTTATGAACGGTAGTGTATAACATTTTATTAAGTTAATGATGTATTAAGTTAGTGATTAAGTTAATGTGTCCCCTAATAATATTTATATTTATTTATTATTTATTGAATGATATAGAATAGAGCAATTCATTGATGCTATTATTATTCTTTTAAATAAATATTGAATCGCCGTAGAGATCTAGAGATCTTGTTTCTTTATTCAATGCTTAGGTACTATTTTCTTTGTAATTATCAATTTTTTGTTGTGTTGAGTACCGTTTTCTTCAGTTCAGTTATTGGACCTTACGTTTCTCACGAATATAATCTTGATTCCGAATCCTGAATCTGAACATATATTATTGCACATGACTGACGGGACCCTTCGCGTGTAATACTGATTCTTCGTGGATAGTTAACACGCGTGGTGCCATGAGACACGTAAATTGGGGCAATTGGATCATTTGCGTGTCATCTAGACGGCTCGTATTGACTGCGACAGTCGAGTCCCATTGTAGTCCAGATGCATTGTGTACGGGTTTAGAACGTTTAGATAGACGAGGGCGCATTGCTGCAGTTACCTCCTGATGCCCGACCATCAAGAATTGCCAACGTAATCTCAACCTTAATAAATGTAGTTAAAATATTTCTTTTCTATGTATAAGTAAAACTTGCAGTCAAGTTTTCTTCAGATTCCTTCTAAATACTTGTACCGTCCAGTACAGATGCATATGGGGTGCGATTTCTCGTAATACTTGGCAGACGCCAATAATCTCTCTATAATAGTCGAGGAGTAGCTTTATAGTCCAGGACCCCATTTCACCATCTTGACAATGTTACCTGTCAATGACAATACAATGTACATTGAAGGGTCGTTAAGTTACTATTCTACTTTCTCTTTTTCTCGTTTCTTTTTCTGGTTTAGGCTTTAAGAGAACAGAAGCTGACAATAGCTAAAGCACAAATTATATAATGCCAAAGCCATGTTTGTCGCCGACTTTAATTGCCGACCTAGCAAAGTACGTAGATGTCATTTGTCTGGCGACAATTGTCAAATTGGTGAAATAGGGGGCATGGAGCATTGTGTAAAGGTTTACACCAAGGCGCATTGCTTTACTTATGACGGATGTTTAGATAGCACAACTAGGAAGATTATTATAATGCTTGTTCGTTTATTTAACCCCCGTTCGCACACCGACTACAGTTTGAGGTCAGGTCATTCTGAGGGTCGTTAGTGTTGTAACAAAGCTCCTGAAAGAGTTTGGCTCGAAGGGAGTCAAGTTTCGGTAAGCATCCTACAGACGATTAATCATTGATTAGGGAAAGCTAGCCCTTACGGGCCTACACTTGCCAAGTGCAAAGAACGCCGCATGTATCGCGTTCGTGAAGCAAATGTCGTGTGCGACGAGCGACCAGCGCACGGCGGGCCATCAACGGCGAGCGTGCCCGCGTCTAGTGTGCGAGAGACGGTTACTGTGTGGTGTGCGGGCGTGAGAGAGACGGCTACAGTACCTGGTAAATGCCTGCTCCTGGCTGCACCGGCCTACACTTGCCAAGTGCGAAAAACGCCGCATGTAGTGCATTCGTGAAGCAAATGTCTTGTGCGGCGAGCGACCAGCGCACGGCGGCCCATCAACGGCGAGCGGGCCCGCGTCTTGTGTGCGAGAGACGGTTACTGTGTGGTGTGCGGGCGTGAGAGAGACGGCTACAGTACCTGGTAAATGCCTGCTCCTGGCTGCACCGGCCTACACTTGCCAAGTGCGAAAAACGCCGCATGTAGTGCGTTCGTGAAGCAAATGTCGTGTGCGGCGAGCGACCAGCACACGGCGGTCCATCAACGGCGAGCGTGCCCGCGTCTAGTGTGCAAGAGACAGTTACAGTACGGTGTGCGGGCGTGAGAGAGACGGCTACAGTACCTGGTACACGCCCGCTCCTCGCTGCACCGGCACGCACTTTCCGAGTGCGAAAAACGCCGCGTGTAGTGCGTTCGTGAAGCAAATGTCGTGTGCGGCGAGCGACCAGCGCATGCGGCGGCCCATCGAGCCGGCGAGCGTGCCCGTGTCCAGAACACCTGTGGACAAGTCGATGCGTTAGACAAACTAAACATTAGTCACCACTAGGTCTTCTGGAGGTGCGCCCTATAGCCTCTATACCAGGGCTATATACGGCTAAGGTATCCCCTAGCTGCCTGCCATACAAGGCGACTAAAAGTGGGTCCTTGGGGTCGAAGACGGCCGCAGACGGGGGCTGCGATCGTCCATAAAAACAGATGGTAGTGACAGTACCAGTAACGGACAAGGACCAATGATGTACCACCACCACCACCATATCAGCCAAAGGACGTCCACTGCTGGACATAGGCCTTCCCCAAATCCACGGGGGGTATTTGCCATAATCGCCACGCTTGGCATGCGGGTTGGGATCGCAGTATCTCCACCGTACTCCAGGGATGCTGCTGCCCACCCCCCGGTGGTCTTGGTCGTAGTTTTAGGACATTCCCGGGTCCCCCTAAACTAGGATAATGATGTACATTGACTCTTATTTAAAAGAAGATAAGATTTATTCATTTTTAGGGTTCCGTAGTCAACTAGGAACCCTTATAGTTTCGCCATGTCTGTCCGTCCGTCTGTCCGTCCGTCCGCGGATAATCTCAGTGACCGTTAGCACTAGAAAGCTGAAATTTGGTACTAATATGTATATCAATTACGCCGACAAAGTGGTAAAATAAAAAGTGGAAAAAAATATTTTATTAGGGTACCTCCCCTATACGTAAAGTGGGGAGTGATTTTTTTTTCATTTTAACCCTAACGTGTGATATATTGTTAGATAGGTATTTAAAAATAAATAGGGGTTTACTAAAATCATTTTTTGATAATGTTAATATTTTCGGAAATAATCGCTCCAGAAGTAAAAAAAAATGTGTCCCCCCCCCCCCTCTAACTCTTGAACCATAAGTTTTACAAATATGAAAAAAATCTCAAAAGTAGAACTTTATAAAAACTTTGTAGGAAAATTATTTTGAACTTGATAGGTTGAATAGTTTTTGAAAAAATTACAAAAATAATTTCTGAACTAAGTTTGTAATTTAACCGTATTTATAAACAGGTGTTTATTGTACCTGTCATTTCTACAAAATCACAATGAAATGACGTGCTTTTTAGGGTTTTGTGTTTCTGTATTTAATATGTCAACTTAATGTGACGGACGGAAAACTACGGAACCCTACACTGAGCGTGGCCCGACACGCTCTTGGCCGGTTTTTCTACAACAATCAATTTAAAACCGTATGATCTTTGAATTAGGAATGAAGTGTCCATTACCGGTGCTTGTCAGCTTACTCTTCTCTTCTCTTACGCCACCAGTGTCCAACACTGGTGGCGTCACCCTAGGACCACATAGGCGTGACTCTAGTGCGGCACTGCGTTCCGTAGGAGATCCCAGAGAACAGTCCGAGATCCCAGATCCCGAAATGAGTTGCGGAGGACCCGGTGAAATATTTAAAATTTGCAACCTCGTACTTATTGTATGAAATTCCGAATTACACTGATGTTTTGATAAGGCCTCAAGGCGTTGTATTGATTGAATATAGAGCCAGTATCTTCTCGTTTGCCATCCATTTAAGAGTCCGCAGTAAGGTCGGTTCTCCATACAAACGTAGTTTCGCTCTCATTTTAAAATGCCATGCTATAATAGCATGAAACTTTGTATGCACAATGGGATCCGGCATATCTAGGTCGGAAATTAGTTTCTGTTGCTTGAAATTATAATAGAGAAAAAATACAGCGATCATTAAGGTTTTTATACAAGACGTAAAAACTCAAAAACTCGCCGTATTTTTTTTTCTTTACAATTTCTAGCAACAGAATCTAATTTCCGACCTAGACATGGTGGCTCCCATTGTGTATACAAAGTTTCATGTTATTTCAGCAAGGCGTTATAATGAGAACGAAACTACGTTTGTATGGAGAATCGAGTTCAGCCGAACGTACTGGTGACTCAATTTTCATAAACCGCCTACAGTCCTCAACCGTCAACTTATGATTTGAGGGCCTCTTATACTCTCTGTTTATAAACTTAAATCCTAGCAAACAAGGCAAACAAATCCTCCTAACAAATGCAACAAAGACCTCGTACCTACAGTCAATGATATTTTAAGTATAGATAGGTTATGCTCGAACATTACAAGCGCAAAAAGTGCTTCCAACATCGCGACATCACACATTCGCAGTTTGTTTTATTGTTTACAATACGCACACTCCATCGAAAGCGTAAAAGAGATAGCTTTATCAAAATAATACATAAGAAAGAGACAGCCTTCACCCGGAACACCAATCACCGCACGTTTGACACAGATTAAAGAAACTAACACTAGGCAGAAGGTGCAAACTGTTTCTACCTATTAATCGACGGATGATAGCGAGTGTAAGTAATGGCAATGCCGCTATCGGGTTGTCGTTTGCGTAGCAGGCACGTCAAAGAATTACAAAATAATTGACTCGGACACGGATTTTTGAATAAATGAACAGACAGCAAAACTAATCTTGCCAAAAAATGTTTCATGCCTGTTGATGTCAATCGATTATATTTCTATCAAGCAACAAAAACTTCTTACAGACCGACCTCGTATAGGATACAAGAAAGGACACTTCTTCACTTTTCGTCACTGGTACTCAGAGATATACTTAAAAAATTAACATTTAATAGTTACAGCATTATTTTCTTCTAAATAAACCCGAAGAAATAAATAGGGCAGTAAGTTGAAGTTGACTATGTAACCCATATAATCTAGAATTGAATGTGATTTAGCATGACGCATCTGTTACATTAATCTATGTTCGCAGTCTGTTTGTCTTTATCACTCTCATTGCAAACGACACTAGGTAGTCTCTTTCTCTGAGACAGCGTCTTCATGGCGTCATATTTGGTAAATTAAAGGATAAAATGGAAAAAATAACATAATTTCAGCTTACTTACTTGTGGCATGTGATGCCTGTTGCCTTAGTACGTTTGGATGTATAATTAGTGCACTTTCGCAACACGCATGACGGCATTTTTAAGGTCACTTACGTCGTTGGCGGGAACTCGTGTCAACATTCGCCTCTCTGCTTGCCCGGGAGCGACTGAAGCCAATAGGCGATGTTTAGCGTCTTTATAGCGGCACACTTTAGGTACGCGGGTAACGTATCTATACTTAAAATATCATTGCCTACAGTCAGCGTCATATAGTGCGTACACTGTTAGAAAAAATGTAACTTTACATGCAAAAAAATTACATAATTCTGTAAAATTGCCCAAAAAATCGGGAGAAACTACAGAAAACCCTGTGGAATTACATAATTTGCGCCAATTCTACATATTTATCAAGTTTTTTACAGCAGTTATGTTTTTTAGCATAAATTTTACACATAATATGTGCTTTTACATTGTCATTTGGTATTGATTACATAGAATCTGTAAAAAAAACATACATGTTGAATTTTTTACATTTTGTGACAGAAAAATTACATAAAATGGCAAACTTTTTCATTAAATCTGTAACTATACATTTTTTTTTCAATTATTTACATTGTTACTTCTTCTCATTTTACAGAATTATTCGGTAATTATCCTAGATTAGCAGCTAAGCTGACCAAATAGTTGGGTATACACTATATATTTTGTATGGTGTAGTGAACTATTTGACCACTTTGGCTGCTACTTACTATATGACGCTGACTGTAAGTACTTAACCTATGCTGGACAAATATTAATCTTTGTCTTTGTCCCTTTTTCGAGTTAAACCATTAAGCATGGTCATTTACGTTATAGCCACCCAAAGGAATTAGGCTAATAATAGGTACTCATCCTTTTCTAGTTCGCCACACCCTAATTAGCTGGCATCGAACCTGCGACCCAGAAAACGGCTCGTTATCAAAGTTATCAGTGCCAAGACATTGACCATATTGTTAAGTGACGTCATCGCCGTGTCTATTAATGTGGGTTTTAACGAAAGAATAAACAGCACGAGCGTTGTTTCGTGTTTAGTACGAACGATAATTCTCGTTTTTAGGGTTCCCTAAAAAGTTAAAAATAGTAAAAGTAAAAGTAGTTTATTCTTCAAATTAGGCATATTACATACACCTATGAACGTCAATAAACTACCACCGGTTCGGAAAAATAAATCTCTGCCACGAGAAGAACCGGCGTAAGAAACTCGGCGAGGTGTAATTTTTTCAAAACAATATACATTGTGTAGTTAAATATAAAATTACAGTCTCAGTTACTACAAAAATAACAATGCTACAGTAGAAAACCTATTTTCGCGATAGATTAGCTGTGCAGGACACTATCACTGCCAAACATCCCTGTCCATGATGTAATCGTTTACCTTATAATATGCTTTTGAAATAAAGTGTTTGTTTTACTACAGATTTGAATTTAGAAGGTTATTTTCAGTGTTTCTGGTGGCTATTGGTTATCAGCGTTCGTTGGGAAATTGCACGGACCCCAGACATCCTTCAGGATGCAACTGTACTGGGAATAACGCTAGGAGGATGATGATGATGATGTTGAGAAAATGCACAAATTCTTCCTAACATACATTATTATTTCAGATACGTATAGGGACGGCAGGGTTAGAATATCTATTTCTTTGAAAAATCTTTAATGAGTCACGCGACCCCAAGTTATAAATTGCAATATGCCCTATAAATTAGTACAAAGTTCCTGTTTGGTCGAGTAGTCAAGCGAACGCTCCCCTTCCAGCCAGCTTCTTTTTTTTGAGCTGTGAAGTAGAGGTGCGGGTTGAAAATCAGCGCTGTACGGCCGACCATGGCTCGCAGCAAACGCTAAGCCTGAGCCTATTGTCACACCGTCTCTGTTTTTTTTTTCCTTTGTGTATTTTTGTTTTTGCTTTTTTTGCGACAGTAAAAACATTTTAATTTTTTATTTATTTTATTATTTCGCCACATCCGTTCGTCTGTCCCGTCTTCCCGCGGCTTAGCTCAGTAACCGTTACTACTAGAACGCTGTAATTTGGCATAGATATGTATACATATTACCACGTCGACAAAACGGTAGAATTACATTATATGAAAAAAAAACTAGGGTACCTCCCCTAGACGTAGGGTTGCCATCCGTTCTGATTTCCCCGATTTGTCCTAGTTTAGGGGGCGTCCGGGGAGTGGCCGGGCGGGGTTTCATTTGGATTCATAGGAAAATCACGGCTTTTATGTCCTTTTGTTCGGGCATAGCAGTTTTATTTTTCTAGAATATTTTGATAAGGATTCCCAAGAGGTAAGAACCATTTCTCAAAAATGCATAACACGACTTGTTCAATTCCACAGGGTAGCGTAAGTGGTAGCCTTCTATTTCTGCATATATTAACGACTTGTCAAAAGCCGAGTAAGGCCTTATTCATAAAACTTAACAAAACTCTGTTAACTAAAAGTTGTTTTGTCCCTTTCTCGCAAACATAAATGTCTTACTGGTTGCCATCCGTTCGGATTTCCCCGATTTGTCCTAGTTTAGGGGACGTCCGGGGAGTGTCCGGGCGGGGTTTCATTTGGATTCATAGGAAAATCACGGCTTTTACGTCCTTTTGTTCGGGCATAGCAGTTTTATTTTTCTAGAATATTTTGATAAGGATTCCAAGGAGGTAAGAACCATTTCTCAAAAATGCGTAACACGACTTGTTCAATTCCACAGGGTAGCGTATGTGGTAGCCTTCTATTTCTGCATATATTAACGACTTGTCAAAAGCCCTAGACACGAACACGACTTGTGTTATGTATGCCGACGATGTCCCGCTGTTATTTAGTTGTAAAAATAGCGCCTAATGTAACTTATACCTTAACTATCTTTTTGTATAATTTTCGTCCTTTGCTTTCGATCTGTGACGTCACATCACTCGGCTCGCATTGATAAACACATGTGGGTCAAGATTACTGTGTACGTGTTTATGTTACGGGCCGATAACAAACAATAACAATGTTTAATTTTAATTACAATTACATTGTAAATACATTACAAGGTGTCAATGGCCTGACCTTTTAACCGCCACGTTAAAACGGGATAGTAAATTATCGTGTTTTTTTTTACTTTTAATCCCCGACGCAGAGCGCAAAAAGGGATGATATCAATTTAAACATGTGTACCTATCTGTGTATGTGTGTCTGTCTGTGGCATCGTAGCTCATGAACGGGTGTACCGATTTGAATGCGGTTTATTTATTTGAAAGCAGGTTTTCCGTCGGTGGTTTATAGACATGTTTTATCAAAATCGGTTCAGCCGTTTTTGAGATATTGAAAATATTAAATGAAAATGTCGGAGGATTTTCAAGTTTTCTTAGTTATTATTAAATTACATCAGATAATTCTTAGTTCTTACATTTAATTATTTTGACAGAAAAGTGTTGGTAATCCATATCGGGTTTGTATCGACACATTCGACGCCGCAACCTTGTACAATAAATTGTTAATAAACTTAAATAAAAGAGCCAACAGCTATTGTACAGTCGCGGAATGAAAAGGTTCGTCACTTTTCACATACATACATACATAAGCTCACACCCATATTCCCAAATGGGGTAGGCAGATCACACGTAAATTAATTTCAGTGCCACTTTTAGCAATTGTAGGTATATAGATGAAGAAAATGTGGTATTGCAATGACAGGTTGCTAGCCCATCGCCCACAACACACTTAGACCTGGTTCCCATAGTGGACACTTGTGGTAGATTCTTGCTGTATCATAAAAACATGTTTTCGAAGTAAGTAGTTCGATTCCGAGATATTGTGGAATGAGCTCCAGCCGAGGTTTTTCCGACGGACTACAGTATGGGGTTCTTCAAGAAAGGAGTGTATACATTTTTAAAGGGTCGGCAGCGCGCATGTGACACTCCTGGAGTTGCAGGCGTCCATAGGCTGCGGTGACCGCTTACCATCAGGCGGGCCGTACGTTAGTTTGCCACCAACGCAGTATAAAAAAAATTGATAGTCGGAATTAGAAATAACAGGACAATACTAGTTCAATGCCCAATAATTACCTGTTATTCCGATAAACCTGTTTTGTGTGTTAATTTTTTGCACAGGTTTCGTGTCGCTGCATTGCGTGTATGTCCCAACGTTTTACGCAAACGATAATCGTATAGACTACTTAAAATATTACGGTCAAACATCTATAGACTAGCCTAGATCTAGACACGCGGCAGCGTGTCCAGCCAAGTTCACCCCAGGAACTGACGAACAGCACCCGTGTGTTTATATCACACGAACCGTTTGGAGCCACTTTTGACCCCCCAATAACTCCGAATCTATCTAACATAAAAACATGAAATTTGGTACATATATTAAGATCCTTTAGAACAACTAGAACCCCAAATTTCATAAATATAAGTTTAATAGTTATAGAGACATTAAATTCCAAAAAACGGCATTTTTACCACTGATTGGACTGACTGACTAGTGATCAAAAACCTAACCCACTTCCAGATGACGTAGAAAGCTGAAATTTGGCATGCAGCTTGGTAATTATGTGTACGAGGCTTGCACTGAAAGTGGCGGGAATCGAATACTTATTAATTTATTTTTAACATGTATTATACCTTTTTATAATCTCTGAAGTTTCCTTATCTCAACACACTGGCCACTTAGAAAAAAAAAAGAATGGTTCGGTTTCAATTGTTTATTGAAGTCGTCGAGTCACTGCTTAAAATGGAATTGTGCCGTGAAAATTTCAGAGCTATGATTTATTATGACTTTAAAAGTGGACTAACACAAAAACAATGTGAAGAGCGGATGGTTGCTGCTTTTAATATTGAAGCTCCTTCAAAGACTACAACATACAGGTGGTATTCAGAATTTCAACGTGGCCGTGTATCCCTCACCGACGAAGTGCGTGAAGGTCGACCAAAATCGGCAGTCACGCAAGAAAACGTCGATGTTGTGCGTCGTCTGATAAATGAAGACCGACATGTGACATATCGGGAAATTCAAGAGCACCTGGGTATTGGAATGAGTCAAATACAAATTATTTTAAAAGAAGAATTAGGCGTGAAAAAGTTATTTTCCCGTTGGATACCTCACCTATTGTCTGACGAGCAGAAAATAGTCCGTGTCAATTGGTGCCGCAAAACTTTGAAAAGATTTAACAAGGGACGCTCAAATGCTGTTTTTAGCATAGTATCAGGTGACGAGTCGTGGATATACGCTTATGAGCCTGAAACTAAAAACCAATCCCGAGTATGGGTCTTCGAAGACGAGCTCAAACCCACAAAAGTTGTTCGTTCTCGCAGTACGGCTAAGAAGATGGTGGCTACGTTTATCTCTAAATCTGGTCACGTAGCTACTGTGGCTCTTGAGGATCGTAGAACAGTCAATGCTGATTGGTACACCACTATTTGTTTGCCGAACGTCTTTGCTGAACTCCGAAAAACAAACCCTAGTCGTCGCATCATCCTTCACCACGACAACGCCAGCCCACACACCGCTCGGACAACAACTGAGTACCTGGACGGTGAAAAAGTCGAAATATTGGACCACCCTCCATATAGCCCTGACTTAAGTCCCAACGACTTTTTTACATTCCCCAGAATCAAGGACAAACTGCGTGGTCAGCGGTTTCAGACGCCAGAAGAAGCAGTGGAGGCCTATAAAATAGCCATTTTGTCGACCCCTACTTCAGAGTTCAAAAAGTGCTTTATGGACTGGTTTGAACGCATGCATAAGTGCATGAAATACAAAGGAGAATATTTTGAAAAACAATAAAAATAAATAAACTCACTTATACTGCATATTTTCTTCTATTCCCGAAACTTTCAGTTTTACCCTCGTATACACCAGAAAAAAACAGAAAACAGTGATTTTATTATTATTATTATTTATGCTAGTTACCTCAGAACTCCGTCATTTATTAACCGATTTGGATAATTCTTTTTTTGTTTGAAACGGTATACTTCCGGTGTGGTCCCATTGTCATCGGGTCAGAATTCGATATCGGGGTCCTGGAGAAATCGAGGGAACTCTTCAAATATTTTAGGTGCACCTATAGCGGTTTGGGTATTTTGTATAGTAACTCGTGCATTCGCTCTGGGAAAGCACTATTGGATGAAGTTTGACAAAAAGTAATGATATCCCATCAAAAACATAAATGTGAAAATGGCAGCCAAGTTCACCGACAAAAGAATTGAGGTCTAAATGGGCGCCAAGTTCCGTAGATTATCTGAAAAGTTGCCAAGTTTGGCACTAGATTGTTTACAGTAAAAACTAATTTACTGCGGCTTAATGCATTTTGAGCTTTAACTTGGCAGTTTTCTTAAATATCCAACAGCTTTTATGGTATTATAACATACTGCATATAAAACTGCTAAGTTAAGGCTCAAAATGCATTAAGCCGCAGAAAATTAGTTTTTACTGTAAACAAACTAGTGCCAAACTTGTCAACTTTGCAGATAATCTACGGAACTTGGCGCCCATTTAGATCTCAATTCTTGTGTCGGTGAACTTGGCTGCCATTTTCACATTTATGTTTTTGATGGGATAGACTTAGGTGTGACACGACTAACCGACAAAATCCTGCAGAAACGGTATATATTAGACACAGCTTACTAGAAGTAAGCTAGCCAGTAAAAAAAGAAATGTGGGTGTTGTGTTGGTAAGTAAGGTCGGCATAACTCCCGAGAATGCCCCTGTGTTAAGGCGAAGGGTAGGGCAAGCTCTTTCCATACAAATTGTGTACACGTTTTACTTCGTTTCTGTTTGCGCTACAATTATTATTTTTGGTCAATATGCTTATTTTTCTGTTAGCTATGAGTTGATGTTTTTTGTTTTTAGTTTTATCTATTTTTGTATTTTTTTTTAATAAAGCTAAATTTCTACATCGACTTCTGCGTATATCCAATATGTACAAGCAAAAAATAAAATTACTTAAATGCTGTGGTGCCAAAACTAACGAATAAATCTTGCACAACGTTTGTATGGAGAATGTCTTGCCCCACCTTTCGTCTTAAGAGTAAGGAATATAGGTAGTGATGTGCCGAATAGGATTTGGACCCGGGTATCTATATTAATAATTTCGTGCAGGGGTACGGTAGACCCGAACGAGACCTGTCTCAAATTGAAGAACGTATAAAAATAACGATTTTTGAGTTGAACATATGTATCCGCAAAATTCGGATTGTCGCGTATTTTGCATTTAAAAGTGTTAATTTGATGACAAAACGTCGGCCATATTGCCCACAGACTATATTGCTATATTAAATTTGTTGGTTGACAGTGTCGGCTACGTTCGAAAATCGTGAACTATTTTTGCGTCCGGTATGTTGGCCATGTTGCTGGGCTGCGTTCTGGGTGATGGGCCATCATCGCCCATTGTGTGGATTCGGCTAGCCGCGTCTGCAGCGTTTTGTTTTTGTAGTTTTCAAGCGTTCTGTACACCTATCAGCCTAGCTAGCACGATAACTTTTACCGTCACGTTATATGGGCGAAATGTATTAAAACGTCACATAAAACGTAACGGTATAATCTATCGTGCTAGCTAGACTGATTGTCACAACAACCGCCTTCAAAGCGAATGTATGGGGCCTGTTACATGTATTCATATCACGATAAGTATCACGTGAATATTAAAGCAGAATCCATACAAATTTGAAAACTGCGATAATATTGACACCCCAGTATTATGATAATATTAATCGTGTAAAGGACACCACTTGAATGTTTGCTGAGTCTGTCCGCCATCTTAAAGCTGCGTCTCTATTTTGTTTGTGACAAACTACTAGGTGGCTTTTAAATGTCTAGCAAAATTCTATCCCTATCTCGCTCTATCTTATTACTTAGTGGTACTGGGAGACTACTCCGAAATTCGAAATCCGAACTTCGTATGGTGCCGTCCCTTTCACTCATATAGTCTATGACAGGAGAGTGAAAGGGACGGCACCATACGAAGTTAGGATTTTGAATTTCGGAGTAGATCCCCAGCTCATGCCGTTCGCCGCGCTCGGACGCTAGAGGCGCTACTGCGAACCGAAAACGAAGTATCTGCCTCTCTCGCACATGTATATTCGAACGACAGAGAGGAAGATAGTTCGTTTTTGGTTCGCGGTAGGCCCTCAGGCGTCAACTTTAAAACGAATAGGGTATTTTACTATAAGATAAATAAAATTCAAAATGTAATAAAAACCAGCCAAGTGCGTCGGAGTCGCACACTGAGGGTTCCGTACAACTAAAAAACAAATGTGATTTATCAATATATTAATATTTTTGGTAAAATATACTTCATAATAAACATTATCACTTAATTTCAAGTTCATAGGTCGATGGGAAGCTAAAAAATTATATGTGTGACAGACAACACACGGAATGTTCTTTGACTTTCTTCGACCGTCCGCCACGCTCGGACTAAGGTGCTACCAACCGAAAACTAAATATATATGCCTCTCTGTCGCACTTGCATATTCGAGCGTGGAGAGGGAAATACTTCGTTTTCAGATCGTGGTAGGCCCTCTGGTCTGACGGCTCCTATTCCTGGATGGTGCGCGTATCGGAATGTGAAATACCTTTGGCAAAACGGAACAAGTTGTTAAATAGCTTCCATTAATTGGAGAAAATATTACCAACTGTTATTATTATCACGTGAAACACTGAATATTGAAGCAACATCCATAGGGGCCTGTTACATGGTTATTATTATCACGCGATATACTCATATCACGATCCGTATCACGTGCAAAGAATATTGAAGAAAAATCCATACGAATTTAAAACCCACGATAATATTGACACACCAGTATTGTGATAGTATTAAGCGTTTAACAGACCCCATACAATTTTAAAAATCGAGACAATATTGAGTGTAAAGGGCCCCACTAAATAGAATTTGGCGGAGAATAGAGAGCTGCTATCGCGAAACGAAAACGAACGAACATCGTGTATTTCCCTCTGTGTCGCTCGAATTTGCAAGTGCGACAGAGAGGGAGATACACGAACTTCATTTGTTTTTCGCGTTAGCAGCTCTGACTTCGCACCAAAAATACTGACTGGCACATCAATATTTAACAATGCACATCTGAATTGAATTTTAATGAACGATTAGTATTTTAGCTATACAAATCAGTACTGATTACGGTGTCAAATTTTTTATGTGCCTTTAAATACTACCCTTATAAAAATGCTTAGGATTAATTAACTTGCAAAGATACTAGCCTTTGCCCGTGACGTCGTTTGCGTAATCTTTTACTCCCAATTCCATATAATGCCATTCCATACTTTTATTCCCAATCCAGATTACAGACTATATTTCTATACGATTCGAAGTTTCATCATAATCCGTTGTTGTATAAGTAATGTTTTTATTTTATACATTTTTGTACACTATTTCTTTCGTCGTTTGCATAACTGTCACGAATATATGTTTTGTTTATTTCTTTCTTATTTATTTCACCCGAGCGAAGCCGGGCTTTCATCTAGTATGTCCTTAAACTACGACCAAGATCACCGGGGAATGGGCAGCAGCATTCCTAGAGTGCGGTGGAGATACTGCGATCGCTAACCCGCATGCCAAGTGTGGCGATTATGGCATTTACCCCCCATGAAATTGGGGGAGGCCTATGTCCAGCAGTGGACGTCCTAGGGCTGATGTGGAATAGGATTTTACCGAATACGAACATTCGGCCGAATATTCGGTCCATTCTTACCGTCCATTAATTGTTCTAAAACGTAATAATTTAGTGGTAAAACTCCCGATCATTATCAAAGTGAAATGTAGATAGTAAAGAAAGTAAACCTTTTTTTATTGGGGACAATCTTGCACAAATCGACCTAGTCCCAAACTAAGGAAAGCTTTTATTATGGGTGTACTACACAACGATATGCACACTTATATAGATAAATACATAGAAAACATCCAAGACCCAAGAACATTACGGGGAGTGCTCCGAGGAATTGTTCGGATTAATCCCTGCCGCTTCCTTCCGCCATCGCCCAACGCAACAAAATTTCCATCCTCACCACTTAGATGGTTGGCAGTCCTCAACTGTGCGTTTCTCCAGAAATTTCTTGCCTCGCACAGCTAAACTGTGGAATGAACTGTCGCCTGCGGTATTTCCGGACCGATTCGACCTTCAAACCATCAAGAAAAGAGCGTACGCCCATCTTAAAGGCCGGCAACGCACTTACAACCCCTCTGGTGTTGCGAGTGTCCATGGGCGGCGCTAATCGCTTACCATCAGGCGATTCGTCTGCTCGTTTGCCACCTATGTCATAAAAAAAAAAAACAAATATCTGTGCTAAATGCACAAATAATGCCCTGGCCGGGATTCGAACCCGGGACCTCTATTAGCTTCGGAAGCAGTGTCACTACCAAATAGGCTAAACAGGTCGTCAAAAAAAAAAACAATAAAAGAATAGACGACCTGTTTAGCCTAGTTGGTAGTGACTCTGCCTCCGAAGCTAGAGGTCCCGGGTTCGAATCCCGGCCAGGGCATTTATTTGTGCATTTTTCACGGATATTTGTTCTTGGGTCTTGGATGTCTTCTATGTATTTAAGTATGTATTCATCTATATAAGTATGTATATCGTCGTCTAGTACCCATAGTACAAGCTTTGCTTAGTTTGAGACTAGGTTGATTTGTGTAAGATTGTCCCCGAATATTATTATAATAGTCAAAATTGTACGGTAAATACTCGGCAGTTGAACCGAACTATTATTTTTTATACTTACCTTACCATAAGAGCTCAATGACCTTATAGCATACGTCCAAAACAGGAAAACGCGTCTCTAAACAATGCAAGCGGCAAATCATGTAACAGTTGGGGTGACAACGTAATCAGAGGGTTTTGCCTCTGCCGAATACGGATCTGCCTGTTGCCATTTCGAAATTTGAACCGGAAAAGCTGCAGCCCATACAAAATTTTTCGTCATACATTTAGTAAATCGTTGTGCCGGTACCTTAAAAAAGGTCCAATTGGTATGGTTTTTTGATGTTGTAAAAGGACTATATATTCATGGTAACCCAAAGTTTTCGTCCCTCCAGCGCTATATTTTTCTTCGCCATCTTGGAAGACCTGTCACTTTTTTGCGTTTTTCAGGGTTCCGTAGTCAACTAGGAACCCTTATAGTTTCGCCATGTCCGTCTGTCTGTCCGAGGCTTTGCTCTGTGATTGTTAGTGCTTGAAAACTGCAATTTGGTATGGATATATGAATCAATAAAAACAGACAGTCATAAATAAAAAAAAAAAAAAAATTAAGGGTACCTCCTCTACACATAGTGGGGATGAATTTTTTTTCACTTTAACCCTATGGTTTGGGGTGTTGTTGGATAGGTCTTTCAAAATGAATAGAGGTCAGCATCAAACATTTTTTGATAATGTGAATATGTTGGAAAATGTCCACCCCCCTCTAACTTTTGAATTATGGGTCCAAAAATATAAAAAAAAACATGAAAGTAAAGCTTAATAAAGACTTTCAACGAAAACTATAGCGGATATGATCAGAGGTGTTTAGTGTTCAAACTGTTCTAAGTTTAAATATCGCCGATTGACTAACCGCGGTTAGCGGAACCGGCCGTCAGAGTTATCATCAGAGTACAGTAGAAGAAACTGCATTTTATCACCTTTGAACTCTATTTCTATTGGAATAGAGTCTAAAGTGACCAAAATTTAGATTCCAAGAGCACATAACCTACTAACAATACTGATAATTTATATTGTTCAGTGCGTAGTTATAAATGTCATAATCGATGGAGGAATTTAACATTGCAATGAGCGTGGCACGATAGTTCTGCTTTGACATGATAATAACTTAATGGCTATCCCCCTTATTCATAAAACTTAACAAACCTCTGTTAACTAAAAGTTGTTTTGTTCCTTTCTCACAAACATAAATGTCAAAGTGACAGATAAGGACAAGCCAACTTTAGCGGCTTGTTAACTAGTAGAGGCTTGATGGACGTTTACGAATAAGGAGGTATGTCTATAACTATACAAAAGTAACTGACATAGCCCACCGAATGGCTAAACTTAAGTGGCAGTGGGCGTGGCACATTGCACGTAGAACCGATGGCCGTTGGGGCGGAAAGGTTCTCGAGTGGCGACCACGTACCGGAAGGCGCAGCGTGGGCAGGCCCCCCACAAGGTGGACTAATGACCTGGTAAAGGTCGCGGGAGTCCGCTGGATGTGGGGGGCGCAGGATCGGTCATTTTGGCAATCTTTGAGGGAGGCATAGGCCTAGCAGTGGACGTCCTTCGGCTAATATGATAGATAGATAGATAGATAAAGACTTTATTCGTTTCCACAACATACATGGTTACACATGGGTGACAAAGAGGAACACTAAAAATTATACAAGATTATACCAAAATTATACAAGATTATACCAAAATTATACCAAAATTATACAAGATTATACCAAAATGAGGCATGCAACTTAAGACTATAAAGTACAATTTTTTTTTAGTTTTTTTTTTTTATTTATTATAAGATAAGAACCATGTGTCGTGATAGAGAAAAGGCGCTGACTCAGCACAATGATGCGGCAATAAGCCACATCGCTGATATTCCGCCAGAACCTTACAAAATTTTAGTGAGAAGTGGCAACGCTACGCAACATGTGCAAGTTATGTGTAAACTATGTAGTGTATACTAGTGTATGTGGGTGCGGTGTGGGTTTGTAACTGTGAGTGTGGGTGAGGGGCTGTTCGTATATGAAGAGAAATAACTTCGTTTTTATTCGGTGGTGCTCACAACATCCTGACACCTGGATAAAAGAAACCAATGAAAGCAGGCAGAGTACGATCAAAATAAAAATGATGATAATAATATAACTAGAGGTTAGTTTCATTAATATGTATAGTGTACCTACTGACGTGATTTGTAAAAATTTGCACGATAATAGTACACAGACATGAAATCATTAATTATACATATTATACTTGAACACGAAGTTTTTTTAACACCACAGCTTTTTAGGGTTCCGTACCCAAAGGGTAAAAACGGGACCCTATTACTAAGACTTCGCTGTCTTCCCATCCCTCTGTCTGTCACCAGGCTGTATCTCAAGATCCGCGATAGTTAGACAGTTGAAATTTTCATAGATAATACATATATTTCTGTTGCCGCTATAACAACAAATATTAAAAAACGGCCACGTGTGAGTCGGACTCTTAGCCGTTTTTATAGATAATGGTACGGAAAACTTCGTGCGCGAGTCCGACTCGCACTTGGCCAATTTTTTTTTTTATACAGCCTTCCTTATGGTAAGCAGACACCGTAGCCTATGGACGCTTGCGACTCCAGAACCAGATTAATCACAAGCGCGTTGCCAACTCTTTTGATGTGAGGATTCGTTGTATTGACAGCTAGAGACAATTGCAGGTTCCCCGCTCAACACAGAGCATCCTCGGGAGCTCTGGCCACCTTACTCACCACCAGGAACAGAACACCACGTACCTACAGAAGTGGTATTTACGGCTGCGTTCATATTTAAGGTGGAGGTGCTTCCAGTGTTTGACTGCTCGAAGTATGAGTGAGATGGCATTCCGCAGTGCCTTGCCTCTCTCTTTGTGATGAGATGCCTTTGCGCGTCTTTAATACTTGTTGTTTGAATAAGTCTAATACATAGTTCAAACTAATCGCTCTTGTGAGCTGTATAGTTCGCAATTTTTTTTTCTAATTTCAAAAGATCCAGAAACTCGCCAAAAAATTCTATAGAATTATCGAGCCTCCTCACAACATTTCACGAGAATCGGTTGAGAAATGCGACCTATACAAGAGAACAACCGGAAATCCGGACATCCGGACTTACGAAATCATTTTTAAGCATATAGCATATATATTTTACTTCTAAGTTATTTTTTTTAAGTTAAATCTGTATTTGCTTTGATCTTTAAACCAACTTTTTTTATATAAAAAATAGGATTGCTCTTGGCCAGCATCTAGCCAGGGGGCAAAGATAAGGCCGACGATGAAGCGAGCTCAACCAGAAGATGCCTATTCACTCGTGCCTTAAAAAGGTCCAGGTTATAAGAACTCGGAAATACAGACGTCGGCAGAGAATTCCAGACCTTAGAAGTGCGCATTATGAAGTATGATGCAAAGTGCTTGTTTCGTATTAGAGGAATTTCGACCAGGTAAGGATGGTAGCCAACTGTATGTCTGGATGTCCGATAGAAGAAGGGGGAAGGCGGTATGAGTTCATGGAGCTCCTGAGCACACTCACCGAAGTACAATCTGTAATAGAAGACGCACAGACATGCTGCTTTGTGTCTATGTACTAGGCTCTGAAGCTTATTTCCCACTACCGTACTGCCACCAATGAGCCTGCTGGCTCTGTGGTCCACCGAGTCGAGTGCGGCAAGTTGGTACTTAGCCGAGCCATCCCAAAGGTGACTACAATACTCCATGCAAGATCGGACTTGGGCTTTGTATAAAGAGAGAAGCTGCCCAGGCGTGAAATATCGCTTGACCTTATTTATGATGCTCAGCTTTTTGGCCGCTGTTCCGGCTTTGGACTCGATGGTAGTGCCGAAGTTAAGGTTTGAGCTTAACTTCATGCCAAGCAGCTCGAGATCGTTGGATACAGGCACGGTTGTACCTCGGAAAGGAGCCAGATCGAATGAGCTCCTTTTTGCGGTAAATAGACACGCTTGCGTTTTGGTGGCGTTGAGACTAACCAGATTATTGTCACCCCATTGGGAGACAATACTTAAGGTTGAGTTAAGTCGCTCCACCATTGTTTCTCTCTCAGATCGAATTTCATCACGAGCCGCCCCCGCGCTGGACAAATATCTCTCCATGACCGTACTGTCATCTGCGTATGCGACCACTCCTGGTAGAAGAAGGTCGTTAATATGAAGCAGGAAAAGGGTCGCGGAGAGAACAGACCCCTGAGGAACACCGGCATCAATAGCCATGAGATCCGACGAGCAGCCATCGATGACTGCTAATCATTATTATGGGTTATTTTATTTGACACTTCTTGTTATTGGAATAGCGATGCCTCCTGACACAAGCAAAATTACTTGCTTAGTGGGAGGCTTCAATCTTGACTATCGTTAAAAAAAATAACCTCATCATCATCACATCAGCCGAAGGACGTCCACTGCTGGACATAGGCCTCCCCCAAAGAGTGCCACAATGACCGGTCCTGCGCCACCCGCATCCAGCGGACTCCCGCGACCTTTACCAGGTCATCAGTCCACCTTGTGGGGGGCCTGCCCACGCCGCGCCTTTCGGTACGTGGTCGCCAATCACGAACGCTTGTGTGTGCCCCGCCCACTGCCACTTAAGTTTAGCGATTCGGAGGGCTATGTCGGTAACTTTGGTTTTACTGCGGATGGCCTCATTTCTGATACGATCACGCAGAGATACTCCCAGCACAACCCTCTCCAATCTGTCCATTGCTCTCTGGGTGACTTTGAGCCGTTTTAAGAGGCCCATAGTAAGCGACCAGGGATAAAAAAAAATTGGACCATCGTAAAGGTTACTCTAATCTCTCCATTGCTCTCTGGGTAACTTTGAGCCGTTTTAAGAGGCTCATAGTAAGCGACCAGGGATAAAAAAAATTGGACCATCGTAAAGTTTAAATTCGTCTACAATTTACTTAATTCCGTTGTAGCACCAAAGTCACCCATAAATTGTATGAAAAAAATTCTGCCACAACGGAATAAATTAAATTGTACATAGGGACATAGGTGTCATGGTGTCTGTAGTTCGGCATCACTATGTCTGGCGTACAAATTACTATAATTATCATAGCATATACGTATTCGCAAAAAAATATCGATAGGTGAACATAACATAAACAGAAAACGACTAGGTACACACTAAATATTCGTTTGTCGCGCCATTTGTCATGAGATATGCTAATCTCTGATCGATTTGATAGTGGAACGCCTATCACATCACTATCACTAGTTTAGTATTGTTTTGAAATCATTATCCACTTTTTGCAGATTTTTTAAGACGTCAACTAACTTACTTACCCTTTAGGCAAACTACTGTCTAATGTTGGGTATTCAACTCATTATTGATTATGTTATTTATTTAATAGATTATTATCAATCGATTATTTAATTATTATTGTGAACTAATATCAAACAGTCAACTGACTAGTTACGGGAGTCACATTTAAAAACACGTGATCGTCGGAGGGAGGGGTTTATAAAAGCAGGTCGGCCATTGGAGCGGGGCAATTCGTTTTCAACAGTTGAAGAGATTACCTCTAGACTCGTGGATTGATACTGTGTATTACAATTATTCAGTTACTGGTGCTGTGTACTTCTGATTGTTGGGAAAATAATAAAAGACAAGTGAATTGTGAACTTCGTATTTGATTCCGAACTGACAACCCCAATACTAAGTATAAGGAAAAATGACGAGGTATAAAAATGTCTAAATACGCTTTATAAAAATGACGATATATGTAGAAAAATGACAGTATTATAGGGTCGAGGAATAAAAATGTCGAAACAGAATTTAGTCGAAGTATTGAAATGACTAATTTCACTTTGCCTTAAAATTGACGGAGCCCCGCCCTATTCCATAATTTATACCAAATCAAAACTGACTCCAATTTTGTACTTCGCTATGCCACAATTTGTGGTTTCCGTGAGCCAATGCTTGGTTACCTGCAGAAAATACCGAAATCGGCATATGCTTGCCTATCAAGTTCGAGGAGTTTCCTCGATTCACCTAATTTATATAGGACCAATGTACCTGCTTTGAAACAAAAAAAGAATCGGCCAACGTGGTTAAGAGTTATCGGGGAACATCTTTGACATATATATACCAATGGACTGGGCATACCTACGAAATGAGCGTGTATACCTAAAGCGGGTGCTAATAATGGCGGCCTGTCAAACTGAAGGCGGAAGGGTTGGGGTAATCAAAGACCAATATCGACATTATTCAAATTCGTGTTTATACGTTATGTCAAAATTTTAACGTTATGTGCTAACAAAATAATCGTCATGGACATAAATATATGTAGGTCACTCGGGACCCCACTTATAATATTATGGGGAATATTGACACGTGGTTTGGTGGTGGATCTCCACATAATTGATGTGAAATGAATTTCGGGTCATCATATCTTTGCGTTTGAGCACTAATATGACAATTCCTTCGATAAAACTACAAAATTAACTAATGTAAATAATTTGTATCGGTCACATTTTATAAATTGGCAACATTTAACTTAAATTTTGTGTTGGTCATCAATATTCACGCGATACGTATTGTGACATGAGTGTATCGCGTAATAATAATAACCATGTAAGAGGGCCCAACAACAGGCCCAACTCTTTTTGGAAATCTGAAAAATTATAAGATCATTCATACTAGTATCTTTATTTGAAGTTAAACATGTATCGACAATAGTTGACCGCAGCACTATCCAAGATTGTCAAAACATGGGTGCTAATAATGGCGTCGCTCAAAAGTCGGCACGCGGCAGCGGCTGTCAAACAGGATCGGAAGTAAGTACAACGTAACGTCATGCTATCTCTTTCACCATATGCAATTGAGCATTGGAATGAAAGAATTAACATATGTTTTCGCATTTCTATGTCGATTTTATATATATTTGCATAACACATTGTATCTATAGTAGAATAGGGCCTCTCCATGTATCTATCTACTCAAAGGGGAACCATATCAGCCAAAGGACGTCCACTGCTGGACATAGGCCTCCCCCAAATTCACGGGGGGTATATGCCATAATCGCCACGCTTGGCATGCGGGTTTGGCGATCGCAGTATCTCCACCGCACTCCAGGGATGCTGCTGCCCATCCCCCGGTGGTCTTGGCCGTAGTTTTAGGACATACCCGGGTCCAAAGGGGAACATAGATACATAAAAAATATGCAAAATAATGTAATGTATATGCTAAATAAATGTATTTTCTTTCTTTCTTTATTTCATAAAAAAAAACAAGCATACATGCGGACGAACTGAGAACCTCATTCCTTCTATTGAAGTCGGTAAAAAATCATTTTCGTTAATTGGTGCCAGTATAGTATAAAAGATCCTTAACAATCTAACAATGTTGATTTTTTAAATCCTGTAATGGCGTAAATTTCTAATTTCCTAAGTGGCCAACTACATGAACAAAGGTAGTAGTGCCCGTCTGAATATCTCATTAATTATTTCGTGTGTGTGTGTGTGTGTGTGTGTGTGTGTGTGTGTGTGTGTGTGTGTGTGTGTGTGTGTGTGTGTGTGTGTGTGTGTGTGTGTGTGTGTGTGTGTGTGTGTGTGTGTAGTTAGTACCTGCCGCCGAGCGGTCGTGCGGTTAGTTTTGTACTAATACCACTGTTGCGCTACAATCTACGTGGAGTATTTCACTGATATGTTGAGTTGAAATGTTGAGCCCTCCTAGTAGGTATATACACACCTGTGTCAGGAGGACTCGCTCTTCCTGAGGTGGTAATTACAGTTTGCTTTTATTTTTCCACTAGTTATCATATTATTTATTTAATTATTTAAAATAAATTAACTACTTGACTACATTACTGATTTGTTTGTGTGTGTGCGCATGCGCGCGTGATAGTGTGTGTGTGTGTGTGTCTGTGTGTGTGTGTGTCTGTGTGTGTGTGTGTGTGTGTGTGTGCTCTTTTATAGACGTGCGTGTCATACTTGACATTAACTTTTGCTTAACTCCACGTTAACTCTTACGGAGTTTTACATTCACTCTTTTTTTGTATGAAAATAAAATAGAAAAAAAATGTTTCATGAATTTTGAAAAAGTAAATAGGCTAGGTACGTCGTGTCTTTACACGGCTACATGCCTGATGGAACGGAAATCAATAAAAACACCCTGTAGGTATATTAAAGAAACTATATTGTTGCCAAAAACATCCCCAAAACAAAAATTAAAGATAACTAAGCCGTATTTCATTATTCAATTATTTGGGTGGACTTCTATTTTTTGAACTATCAATTGAATTGATTCCATTGTAACACGAAAGTTAACCTATATATATGTAATTTTTTTTGTCACAACGGAGTCAGTAAAATTGTAGAATTTTCCGCCTTAAATATGGTCCAAAAGTCCATTTAATGTTACTTATCGGCAACCGAACTGCTATCTGTAAAGCTATTTGCCTGCGCTGGCGCATGATCAAACACCATTAATAAATTGTCAGTTAAATAGACTCGTCAAGTTATCAATGATATCAGAGGACATTTAGGACGCACGTTCTCACTATGTGATGGTCTGATGGTCCACTATTAATAAATAAAAAAATATTACGGGGACAATCTTACACAAACGAACTAAGCCCATAGTAAGCTCAATAACGCCTGTGTTATGGGTACAAGACAATACGAGGGTAAAACTGAAAGTTTCGGGAATAGAAGAAAATATGCAGTATAAGTGAGTTTATTTATTTTTATTGTTTTTCAAAATATTCTCCTTTGTATTTCATGCACTTATGCATGCGTTCAAACCAGTCCATAAAGCACTTTTTGAACTCTGAAGTAGGGGTCGACAAAATGGCTATTTTATAGGCCTCCACTGCTTCTTCTGGCGTCTGAAACCGCTGACCACGCAGTTTGTCCTTGATTCTGGGGAATGTAAAAAAGTCGTTGGGACTTAAGTCAGGGCTATATGGAGGGTGGTCCAATATTTCGACTTTTTCACCGTCCAGGTACTCAGTTGTTGTCCGAGCGGTGTGTGGGCTGGCGTTGTCGTGGTGAAGGATGATGCGACGACTAGGGTTTGTTTTTCGGAGTTCAGCAAAGACGTTCGGCAAACAAATAGTGGTGTACCAATCAGCATTGACTGTTCTACGATCCTCAAGAGCCACAGTAGCTACGTGACCAGATTTAGAGATAAACGTAGCCACCATCTTCTTAGCCGTACTGCGAGAACGAACAACTTTTGTGGGTTTGAGCTCGTCTTCGAAGACCCATACTCGGGATTGGTTTTTAGTTTCAGGCTCATAAGCGTATATCCACGACTCGTCACCTGATACTATGCTAAAAACAGCATTTGAGCGTCCCTTGTTAAATCTTTTCAAAGTTTTGCGGCACCAATTGACACGGACTATTTTCTGCTCGTCAGACAATAGGTGAGGTATCCAACGGGAAAATAACTTTTTCACGCCTAATTCTTCTTTTAAAATAATTTGTATTTGACTCATTCCAATACCCAGGTGCTCTTGAATTTCCCGATATGTCACATGTCGGTCTTCATTTATCAGACGACGCACAACATCGACGTTTTCTTGCGTGACTGCCGATTTTGGTCGACCTTCACGCACTTCGTCGGTGAGGGATACACGGCCACGTTGAAATTCTGAATACCACCTGTATATTGTAGTCTTTGAAGGAGCTTCAATATTAAAAGCAGCAACCATCCGCTCTTCACATTGTTTTTGTGTTAGTCCACTTTTAAAGTCATAATAAATCATAGCTCTGAAATTTTCACGGCACAATTCCATTTTAAGCAGTGACTCGACGACTTCAATAAACAATTGAAACCGAACCATACTTTTTTTTTTCTAAGTGGCCAGTGTGTTGAGATAAGGAAACTTCAGAGATTATAAAAAGGTATAATACATGTTAAAAATAAATTAATAAGTATTCGATTCCCGCCACTTTCAGTGCAAGCCTCGTATATTTAATATACATAAATACTTAAATAGAAAATATCCAAGACTCGGAAACAAACATTCATGCTCATGATACAAGCCGTCTGTTGGTGCGGTGAGAGGCACTGGGACAGTTAACAAGAGTAGGTATAAGATATTAGTTCATAGCATAGTTTAATCAATTAAATGTAAACAAGTAAATTTTTAACAAAAAAACACCGACTCCAAACTTTGCCAGACCCCATCCTCTAGGTATATAATTTGAGGAGTTCCTTATTTTGCCTTGCCCCATCCTCTTGGTATATAATGTGAGGAGTTCCTTCGATTTTTCCAAGATCCCGTCATCAGATCCAGACTTGGTGACAATGGAAACCAACCAAATGGACCAACTAGAAAACACACACTGGTCTCCGAGTAATCGGTGAACATACAAAAAAAAATATTCCGACGAATTGAGAACCTCCTCCTTTTTTTGAGTGCTGTCTTCAACAACAAACTTTTTTGCAGTTTGGCGAAAATATTCAAAGTTTTTGTTAAAATATCATTCTTCGTAGGCAGAGACACAAACCACTAAGCTGAAGTGATCGATGATAGTCAAACAGAAAAAAATGACTCGCCCAGTCATCATTGCATCAACTTAAGTGGCAGTGGGCGGGGCACACAGCACGTAGAACTGTTCCGTTCTGTTATGGAGGAAAGGTTTTAGAGTGGCGACCACGTACCGGAAGACGTAGCGTGGGCAGCCGCCCCACAAGCAAGACTGATGAGCGTGGGAGTCCGCTGGATACGGCTGGTGCAGGATCGGTCATTGTGGAACTCTTTGGGGGAGGCAGTAACGTCCTTCGGATGACTTTTTTTTTATATATCACGTCGGTGGCAAGCAAGCGCGGCCGCCTGATGGTAAGCGGTCACCGCAGCTTATGGACGCCTGCAACTCCTGTGGTGTCACATGCGCGTTGCCGACCCTTTAAAAATGTATACACTCCTTTCTTGAAGAAACCCATACTGTAGTTCCTCGGGAAAACCTCGGCAGGGAGCTCATTCGACAACCGAAGCGTCCAAGGGAGGAAGATAATGAGTCGTCAACTCGTCATTATTGATATCAGATGACATTTAGAACGCATGTTCCCACTATGTGAGGGTTTACTAACAACCCGGCCATGAGTTTACGCGGATTGCAGCGCGGCAAGCGTTTTATCTATTTATTGCGCGGTCGAGACGCGCAGCACTGAGGTTAGTTGGGATCACACGCAATGTATTAGGAAAACGCTGCCGCTCAACGTCGTAGCCCAGCCATAACTAGCACATTCATATTAAATATAATAAAACGGGTCACTCACGTCTTTAAGGTCGAATATCGCTCGACATGTTTCAGACCGGCTTGCGGTCCTTAATCATATCGCGGCGGCGGTTTTTTTAGCACACCGGTGAAACCGCCGCCGCGATAAGTATACATTATTAAGGACCGCGAATCGGTCTGAAACATGTCGCGCGATATTCGACCTTAAAGAAGTGAGTATTTTTAATATGTATTAAACTCACGGGATTCGTCTATATACAAGTAAATTTTTAACAAAAGAAACGGACTCAAAACTTTGCCAGACCCCATCCTCCTGCTATATAATTTGAGGAGTTCCCTCGATTTTTCCAAGATCCCGTCTTCAGATCCAGACTTGGTGACAATGGGACCAACTAGAAAACACACCCTTTCAAACAAAAAAAGAATTTTTGAAATCGGTCCACTAGTCTCCGAGTAATCGGTGAACATACATAAAAAAAAATATTCCGACGAATTGACAACTTCCTCCTTTTTTTGAAGTCGGTTAAAAATTGCACAATCATGTCACTCGAGCAAGAGGGTTTCAATTTGTAATGCTTATGTATCCATTGTACAAATTGCAACATGCAACAGAGTTCGAATTTCTGCAAACGCAAGTCAATTTCGGCGACCAGGTTTCGATAGCAAGTTATATGCACACGATAACTTTTGCTGCCCCCGTTTACGTGTCGTAATATGAATAACCTTTGCAAGGGCACTTCCTAACAATCACGAAACTGCTCCGGGAATGTTTAAAAAATCTGTACCGACGTTAATGGACCCCGACAAAGTAATACATAACACTGGATTTGCCCCGAGAATTGGCGTAACAATTCGTCGGAATATTTTTTTTTATGTCCACCGATTACTCGGAGACTAGTGGACCGATTTCAAAAAATCTTTGTTTGAAAGGCTGTGTTTTCTAGTTGGTCGCATTATCATTAAGTCTGGATCTGATGACGGGATCTTGGAAAAATCGAGGGAACTCCTCAAATTATATACCAAGAGGATGTGGTAAGTAAGGCTACATCGAAGGAACTCAAATTATATAGCAGGAGGATGGGGTCTGGCAAAGTTTAGAGTCGGTGTTTTTTTGTTAAAAATTTACTTGTTACGTAAGCGACTACCATCTGACTTTCCAACCAGAAGCCGAAAGTAGACCGTATAGGCTTGTCAAGTGAGTGGCCAACTTGACAGTTAGAAGTTCTCAAGCCCCTTCTCACCAGGTTTTGAGTCACGCCTCGCTCTTAGTGGTCCAAGCATGCGGCTCAGATTATTCAGCTCTCGACCAAGGATGTTGTGATTGTGACATATTAGAAATATCAGGCAAGCCCCGAAAAGGTGAATGAACTTGATGGTATGCGATTAATCCCACGATTAAGTTACTAATAATAGAGACATGTTGACACGGATTGGACCCGGGTATGTCCTTAAACTACGACCAAGACCACCGGGGAATGGGCAGCAGCATTACGGTGGAGATACTGCGATCGCCAACCCGCATGCCAAGCGTGGCGATTATGGCATTTACCCCCCATGAAATTGGGGGAGGCCTATGTCCAGCAGTGGACGTCCTAGGGCTGATATGGTGGTGGTGGTGGTTGACACGGAGCGTCAATGATAGCAGTCGTCAAGCCAAGATGGAGGCGGCTTGAGAACTTCTAACAGTCAAGTTGTCCACTCACTTGACAAGCCTAATCCCAATAATGTCTAGTTGTTCCCCCCTTGTGTTGGGAGGCCAGATGGCCATCGCATCCATAAAAACTAGTGCCTACGCCAATCCTTGGAGGTAGCAGACCCCGGGCATCGTTCAGGATGCAACTGCACTGGGATAACGCTAGAATGATGATGATGACGTTCCGCTGTAGCCTACGTCTCTTAAAAGGCTTCACGGTCTCAACCTTAAGCCAACCCCTATTAGCCCCATTGGATCCGCTACTAGCTTGAATCAAACAGCTGGTGAGAATAGTGGCAACTCAACAACTCAACTTACAACCCCTCTGGTGTTACGAGTGTCCATGGGCGGCGCTAATCGCTTACAAGCAGGCGATGCGTCTGCTCGTTAGCCTCCTGTCATTAAAACTCACCCCAAAGACCAGGGTCGTCGAAGCAGGAGTGGTGGTTAGAGACGGTGATGAGAGGGACCCCCGGGGGTCGCTTCATGGCCGCCGTTAGCTGCTCTTTGTTGTACACCGTCGTCTTGTTCAGGAACTCTGCAAGAAAACATTTATTATGTAGCTGTCTCAGACCAATAAAAAAGGATAGGCGGAGCGTTACGAACAAAATACTGTAGACAGTTTTTGAAAACATGGCCAATATATATAAATGAACCATGTGCAGCACGGCTAGCACAAGGCGGCGCGCGACATAGACGGTCCGTCTCCTTCTGTGTGTACCAATTAGAAAGAGACGGATAGTCTGGCTCGCGCGCCGTCTTATGCAAGCCAGAATGTCGCTTACGACACGCGGCTGCACTGTATTGGCAGCAGCCTTAAACTCCCGAGGCCCTGTGCAGTATAGGTACCACATAAAAAAAAATTGAACTATATTTATACATTTACTAGCTGTTGCCCGCGACTTCGACCGCGTCTTCTCTCCTATTGGTCGCAGCGTGATGTTATATAGCCTAAAGCCTTCCTCGATAAATAGACTAGAATATTAGTATTGATTAGGGTTGAGATAACGTTGAATTTTGAAGGTGGAGTTAGGAGGCTAAAACGCACAAAGCTCGAGAAACTACAGTCAATTTATAAGACGAAGTTATGAAAAGTAATCAGACCAAAAATCGATCTCCTAATAGCATTTTTAGAAGTGTTAAAAGAAAAGCGTGTCGTAAGCGACAATCTGGTGAAATGCGTATACGCAATGGCGTCAAGATCACTCATTTGGTTGGGTTTGTGCATGGTTTAGTGTGTATGGTGGTTTAGTGCCTACCGGAGCGTGTGCTTCCTTATAAGACATGGTTTTTTAAAATTTGCTTCACTTCTTTACTTGCAATGCTCCGTCTATTTTTTTTTCTTAGTAGTTTAAAAAGTTGCGGGTGAGGACTTAGGACTAAATTATTGTACATACTTAGAGCGTTTCATTCGTTTACGATTTAATTGATTCCATTATGACACGAAAGTTTATCATACAAATTTAATTTATATGGATAATTTTACACAAAAGGTACCCATAGTTTCTAGGTTGTTAGTGACCATTGATAGTTGTGTAAAAAGCGTTACCCGCCAGTAAAGTGGTTGATACAAGATCTGTACAATTGGATGACAAGCATGCAAGGAAGCAAGCAAGATGACTTGCATCAATTTCCATGTTTTAATTCACATCTGAATACTAAAACTAGTGTAATACGGACAATACGGTACGACAATGTAATAGACAGTCTGAAACAAACAATGCTTTGCAATGAACTTGAAGACAACAGTGCCCTTCGGAAGTTACTGACAGTTATACTAAAAGGAATCTGATCTGTTACAATACTTATACGGCCGTGGCCAAAAGTATTGAGCACTCCCGAGTTATTCATATAAAAGTCAAACTTTGAATCAAGCATGTTATACACGTGGGCCCTTTTAACCCGAAAGATTTAAACCAACGATGCTAGAGCCTAATTAGAGTATATAATGTGGTATAACATATAGTCCAAAAACCCATAATTTGAGAGATATGAATTATTTAAAACAAATCACAAGTTGAAAAATCTTAAGTCTAACACACCCTAAAGGCGTGACGTAATCACCTGCTACTTTTTTGACTTGACACCATCTTGACACTTGTCTTACATACGAGGGTAAAACTGAAAGTTTCGGGAATAGAAGAAAATATGCAGTATAAGTGAGTTTATTTATTTTTATTGTTTTTCAAAATATTCTCCTTTGTATTTCATGCACTTATGCATGCGTTCAAACCAGTCCATAAAGCACTTTTTGAACTCTGAAGTAGGGGTCGACAAAATGGCTATTTTATAGGCCTCCACTGCTTCTTCTGGCGTCTGAAACCGCTGACCACGCAGTTTGTCCTTGATTCTGGGGAATGTAAAAAAGTCGTTGGGACTTAAGTCAGGGCTATATGGAGGGTGGTCCAATATTTCGACTTTTTCACCGTCCAGGTACTCAGTTGTTGTCCGAGCGGTGTGTGGGCTGGCGTTGTCGTGGTGAAGGATGATGCGACGACTAGGGTTTGTTTTTCGGAGTTCAGCAAAGACGTTCGGCAAACAAATAGTGGTGTACCAATCAGCATTGACTGTTCTACGATCCTCAAGAGCCACAGTAGCTACGTGACCAGATTTAGAGATAAACGTAGCCACCATCTTCTTAGCCGTACTGCGAGAACGAACAACTTTTGTGGGTTTGAGCTCGTCTTCGAAGACCCATACTCGGGATTGGTTTTTAGTTTCAGGCTCATAAGCGTATATCCACGACTCGTCACCTGATACTATGCTAAAAACAGCATTTGAGCGTCCCTTGTTAAATCTTTTCAAAGTTTTGCGGCACCAATTGACACGGACTATTTTCTGCTCGTCAGACAATAGGTGAGGTATCCAACGGGAAAATAACTTTTTCACGCCTAATTCTTCTTTTAAAATAATTTGTATTTGACTCATTCCAATACCCAGGTGCTCTTGAATTTCCCGATATGTCACATGTCGGTCTTTATTTATCAGACGACGCACAACATCGACGTTTTCTTGCGTGACTGCCGATTTTGGTCGACCTTCACGCACTTCGTCGGTGAGGGATACACGGCCACGTTGAAATTCTGAATACCACCTGTATATTGTAGTCTTTGAAGGAGCTTCAATATTAAAAGCAGCAACCATCCGCTCTTCACATTGTTTTTGTGTTAGTCCACTTTTAAAGTCATAATAAATCATAGCTCTGAAATTTTCACGGCACAATTCCATTTTAAGCAGTGACTCGACGACTTCAATAAACAATTGAAACCGAACCATACTTTTTTTTTCTAAGTGGCCAGTGTGTTGAGATAAGGAAACTTCAGAGATTATAAAAAGGTATAATACATGTTAAAAATAAATTAATAAGTATTCGATTCCCGCCACTTTCAGTGCAAGCCTCGTAATTGCAAGTCACGTAAAGATTTGTTCACAAAGAAGCGGTCAATTAATTTGATTTATTATGTACTGAAATAGTAATTTATTTAAAACAAACAATAGGACCCATTATTTACTCGTATTGTCGTCAAAAGACGTGGTTAAAATCTTTTGGGTTATTTGGACCCGCGGTGTATATTTTACTTGTGGCCCTGTAAGCTGGTAACCTGTGCACCAAAGGAACACAAAAATTTCAATGCATCCTATCTCCGTCGGTTTTAAAGTTTCGAGTCTGATATTTCGCACCAAGGTTGTCGTCTTAAAATTTATGGCATCGTTACATACGTTACTACAAGAACTATTGTATAGCAGAAAAGTAAAGACTAATGAACTGTGAATAAATTATTTACCTGACGCCCATGTGACGGTAGCGAAATAGCCAAGGCACATATTTTAACTATAATGGTCTGCGGTTAAGAAGTCAATCCGGACACCTGTCATTTCCACTCATAACCTAAAAGTGACTGTATGGAAATGACAGGTGTCAGGATTGACTTCTTAACCGTCGACTACGAGGTTTAGTTTGTAAAGTTAGAACTTGTAGAATCAGGGCGTGTAGTTAGAAGCTTGGCTCTACATGAGATCTGATAACTTTTTGACATGGCGAGCCATATGTCTCCTAATATTATTTACATATATATAGTTATTATATTACACATATTAGAAAGGGACGCACTAAGACAAAGCGAGTCTCTTTCGGCTCGCGTATTTGGCCACATATAGTACTCCACTAAAGTTACTACGTACTACTATCTCTATGCATTTAACTTTATTTTGTATTTTTATTTAGAAAAAGTCTTAGATAATTGCTTAAACTTAAGTGGCCCGTACAGTTAGGGCGGCAAGGTTCTCGAGGGGCGACCACTTATCTACTGGAAGGCGCAGCGTGGGTAGGCGCCACACAAGGTGAACTGATGACCTGGTAAAGGTCGAAGGAATCCGCTGGGGGCGGGTGGCGGAGGACCGGCGTTCATTGTGGCGTGGCACTCTTAAGGGGAGGCCTATTTCCAGCAGTGGACGTCTATCGGCTGATATGATGATGATGATGATGAGTCTTAAATAGGTACATACAAGGTTTAGCTTTACAATAACCATATAATAAAGACGTACAGTTTTCTATATTTTTAAAATTAATTAGGTACATATTTCAATAACTTATAAGTATAGTGCGATTACCTTAAGTTTACCACTGACATACAGTCTTATTCCATTGGATAGTCTACTTTAACGCTTATGTAATAGAGTTTCTATTCCAAATATACGATTTTAAGACAGTATCTATGTAATAGAAACTCTATCTGGGCGCACGGCAGTGCCCCCGCCAAGTCGAGCGCGAAGCAAACACTGCCGTACCATCCTTTACTGGAACCATTCCGCCGCATTTTCAGGCCCCTATTTGAGAACCTCTGGATAAGACCAGAACGCAGAAATTTTCGTCATCCAGTAAGCTATAATCACATAATTAAATTCCAAAATTTCAAGTCTGTAGGTCATTTAGTTCCGAAGTTAAGCGACAGCAAAGTTTCGCATTTATGACACTCACTCACTCATCCATGATCATAAAAATAGAACTAGTGCTTCCCATAAACTCAGAGAGCTGAAATTTGGTACAGAGTTAGGGTTCAATGGCCACATAAAGGGAAAACCATAAAAACTAGGATAATCGAAGATCCTGATCTGAGATCCTACCTGGTGACCCTGATAAAAAAACTACTCCTAAAAAGAAAAAAACTGTGTCAAAAAGAAAATCTAATAAAATAAATCAATAAGCCCACGTTTCTACAAAAGAAGTGAAATCCCATCAAAAACATTCTGTAAAAAACTAGCCAAGTCGCGATGGATCTGCTTGCTTATCTCTAAAAAGTAATGAAATCTAGACAAAATCGTGCCAAGTCTAAGGTTCCTTACTGCGATTTCTTTATTATTTATAGTTAATGTTGTGTGACTTGGCCGTTGACTTGTACCCACTAACGTATAAATAATGTTCAAATTAGGGCATGCAATTTCCCGGGAAATCCCGGGAATTCCCGGGATTTTGAATAGAAATCGGTACCGGGACTGCAAACCCTAGTTCAAATTATATTCTCAACGAACATTCATACTACGTAATCCTCTGTGTACAAATGTGTTGAACATTCACCTTTATATGATATGTTTAATTATCGTCCTATCACGCTCATCCCAGTTATATCGAAAGTCTTTGAACGCTTAGTTTACAAAAAAATAAGCTCCTTCCTAGAAAAACATAATATAGTAGTACCCAATCAGTACGGATTTCAGAAAAATAAATCAACTGCACATGCCTGTTTCGAGCTCATACGAAATGTGACTCAAAGCCTAAACGAAAAGGTAGCTGTAGTAGCGCTGATGCTTGATATGAGCAAGGCATTCGATTTTGTGTGCCATGAAACCTTACTTACAAAGGCGTTCAAATACGGCTTGAGAGGAAAAGCGTATCTCTGGTTAGAAAGCTACCTCAGTGGAAGACGACAACGTGTTGAAATAACAAGAATGGTTAAAAATCACAAAGTAACTTACAGCTCCGAGTACATGGTACTAAATAGATGCGGTGTGCCACAAGGCAGTATACTGGGCCCGCTTTTGTTTTTACTTTACATAAATGACTTACTCAATGCCACACACATGCCGACGTAGTTGGTAGTGACTCTACTGCCTCCGAAGCTAGAGGTCCCGGGTTCGAATCCCGGCCAGGGCATTTATTTGTGCATTTTTCACGGGTATTTGTTTTTGGGTCTTGGATGTTTTCTATGTATTTAAGTATGTATTTATCTATATAAGTATTTATATCGTCGTCTAGTACCCATAGTACAAGCTTTGCTTAGTTTGGGACTAGGTCGATTTGTGTAAGATTGTCCCCCAATATTTATTTATTTATTTATATGTCAGTGGTAAACTCAAAGCAATCGTACTGTATCAATCTGTATATTAACTTGTAGTTTAGCAATTATTATTATTATTGACAAATATCTTCATGTGTAAATTCGCGTCTTGACATGTCTTTGTGTTGTTGCTGTCTGTACAATGGAAATTGGTGAATGATCCATAAACCAGCGTCATTTCGCGCGTGTAAAGTAGGTCATTAAACACGGGCAAACTGTAACACGCATTCGATAAGCTCTAGTAGATAGCTCATTAATATGGATACGTTAATGAACAAGAAATACCATCGGTAGAACAGTTTCTTATCACGATGGAGGCATACAAGCGTACGGCCCTCGTGACAAAGTGAGCAGATGAAATTTTGAATGCAACACATTCATTTTGTAATATTTTCGTTTATTATAAACGAATAAGTATAACAATTTGTTTTGTAACTATGGAGAAGCGGGGCTTCCTGGTACAGTTATTCCATACTTAAGGGCATTTCTCCGAGCATTTAAACCAATGTGATTTCGGTGACCGTATTATGGTCCATTTTGAAAATAATGATAGATAGCATTCTCTGCCAATATACTACAGCCTGAAAACGTCTCCTACTCTGTAGAGATATCTTCAATATTGTGACCTAAGAAATCACAGTGGTCGAAAAGCTGCGAGAAATACCCTTAATTGGAAGCCCCTTCTAACATGTTTAACTCTACTGTTCTTACATATACGAGTACATACACATATATTTAAACTAACTTAAAAGTGCTTCACAATTTTTTGTAATTGAGGGGTGGTTATTGTCTAATAATTTGTGTATCTGTCTGTGGTATTGTAGCTCCCAAATGGATGAACTGATTTGAAGCTGTTATATGATTGAAAGTCTTCTCTGTTGAGATGGTTGTGTCTGGGATTTCTAAATTTCTCAATTTAAATTATTAATAAATGTACGCAATTTCAAAAACAGTTTGTGTTCTGCCATAACCACCAAATACCAAATTTCATGAAAGTCCCTGCCATTTTGAGCTTTGACAATATCAACTGGGTTATTATATTATGATGCATCGTTCACTTGCCCTTTTCCCATTTATTAGGGGTCGGCGCAGCATGTTTTTCTCTTCCATACATCTCTGTCACGCGTCTTCTCTACATTCACATTTTTCCTATTCATATCATCTCTCACACTATCCACCTTTTATTTGGCCTACCTCGTTTGTTGCATCCATCCACATTCATATCTAATACTTTCTTGTTACATGGCTTTCATCTCTCCTCATTACATGCCCGCCCGTTTCCTCCTCATTATTGGGAATGACAATTCCAATAAGAATTAATTGAGTCATTTTTATTCTTTTGTTTGTAATAAACAGTGTATCTTTCGTGGAAATAAAGTGTCACTAAACATGCGCATAGTGACTCATAAACCCTAAGCTTGCGGAAACTGGCTCTATGCTAACATTCATCATCATCATATCAGCCGGAGGATGTCCAACGCTAGACATAGGCCTCTCCCAAAGAGTGCCACGACCGATCCTGCGCCACCTGCATCCAGCAGACTCCTGCGACCTTTATTAACTTTACTATTACTCATTTCAAGTGTAATCATAAATTTTATTGATACAAATGATAGTAATTTTTATAATCATGCTAGAGTAACATAAAAAACGTGTTAATGTGTCACATACCCGTAATTTGATGATATGAATTGATAAGATTATGTCAGACAATAATCTGACATGCATAATATTAATAATGCACAATTACAGATCTAACAAGGTTTGTTAAGTATATAGGTAGGTAGGTTCATTCAAAATTTTGTTCATGCTGTAGGGATAAGTAAATAAGTTTTTATGAAAAATTAACCTAAACTTGGTCATTGCGGCACATAAAAACAGAAATTTAACTTTGGTTTAAAATTAAATACCTATTAGATTTGCGTCAATTATTTCCAGGAATGTAAAATAAAATATTTTCTTCTTAGAGCATAGTATTATGTCTTGAGTTTTAAAAGCACTTATCCCTTCATTTTACATCCTTTTATTTATTGAATTTTCTTTAAGTCTTCAAGGATGTAAAATGAAGGGATTTAATACTCAAGATATGATACTATGCTCTAAGAAGAAAATATTTTATTTTTCATTCCTGGACATAATTGACGTAAATTTAATAGCTATTTAATTTTAAAACAAAGTTAAATTTCTGTTTTTATGTGTAACAATGACCAAAGGTTAATTTTTCATAAAAACTTATTTATTGAATTTTATTTTTAATTCTGGGACACCCCAATACTTCAATTGTGTTTTTATATTCAATTTCACGGAACTAGCATTCTTTGCTCTATTAAGTTTCAGACAATGGGTTTAAAAATTTATAATAATATCAACATTATATGACTGGAGCAGTTATGGCCCAGCGGCATCAACTCTTGGATGAGTGACCAATTTGAGTGGTTACTGAGTGTTCAGTGTGTTTAGATAATATTGACTGTATTATCTTTTAATTTTAAGTAAGAACAATCATTCAAACATTAAAATTAAGTTGTCTCGAAATGACCTTTTTACACTTACTAGGTATTTGCAGTAATAGGAAGAATTTATTTGAATGAGACGGAATAATCTTCACCCCGATTAGGGACTAAATAGTGGCAGTAAAAAGTTAATATATTTAATTAAAAATACTTTGTCCTTCAACTGGTCGCAAACTAACGCTGGTCGCGTAATCGTCCTAGAGTCTCTTCATAAAAAAAAAAATTAAAAAAAATTGTAGATATGAAAGAGCGGTGCCTCCTGGCACAGGTTATTTTGCAAATAACCTACAAGGAGACGCCGGTCACTATAAGATTTATATTAGTTGTTAAAGAAATAAAGAATTTTGTATTTGAATTTGAATAATGAAGAATAAATATTTGCATTTTTTAGTAATGCCTGAAAATTAGGATGCTATATATTGTGGCACTTCGGTTATTGAATTCAAATGGAGCTGCACAATTGATTACTTTTTTAATAACACAACTACAGCATATTCAAAGATGACAACTAACCATATTTATAAAGAAAGAAACTTTTTAAAGAACTTTCTAAAAGACTAGTCGACTTCACTGGTGACCGAAGAGCTGGTAGCTTTCTCGCACAACGTATTAGCATCGCAATACAGAGGGGAAATGCTGCCAGCATCCTTAGCACCATGCCAAAGGAGCCAAATTTTTTAGATTTATTTTATTTTTATGTAGTATTAGTTTTTAGTTGTAATTTAGTTTTATTTTAGGTCTAGTTTAAGTTACAATATAATGTAATGTATTGTATTGTGATATGATATGATCCCAGTTGGTCGAAATAAATGAATTTATCACCATATTTCAAATTAAAGGGTAATTAAGGGGAAGGATTTTTTTTCCCCTTAATTTCAAATATGGAACTTTCGTTAGCAGCGTTACTGCTTGATACAAAATTAATTTTTGCCAACTAACCATGTTTCAGTTATTACAATCTATTAGTTTGTGGCATTATGCAACAGTAATACTGGAAAACTTAAGTTTGTTTTAAAAATATACATACAAAGAACTAAGTAAATGTTCACATCTATTGTTGAGTAATTTAAATATTGCTTACTTTAAGTACGGAAAACTCGTCAAACCACTTGTTGGCAGTTGTTGCAAATTCAAATGTATTAAGGCAAAATATTCAATAAGGCTTTTTAAATAGGGTGTAAGGTCACTGATGGCAGGTATAAGGGCACGTAAACAAAGGGATCTAGCGTTCACTCAGTGTATTTGTGACCTATAATGTAAGTAAATATCACATTAGCCTGCGTGCGGTCGCATTTCGCTGATGTAAGCAACACAACAACCAGTTTCAGCGATCTAGTTCACGTATTTCCAAAGCACGACACGCGATCACATCTACTATAAGTCTTAGACAGCTACCTGAGGCCTAAAGGGTACTCACCTACAATGAACTTGCTGAAAAGACCCACAACAGCCACTGTGATTGAACTAGCACACGTCCATAACCGCCCCGGGCTTCGCAGCCGCGGAATGATCCAGGTAATATCATAAGCCATGTTCCACACTCCTACTAGACACGATAAAACACTAATATAACATCGTTACTGTGATTAAACTAGACGAAAATCAATTCTATATTAGCCCACGACACTACGCTCGTGCGTAAGAAGTACTGAATGAATGACAATTGACAAGGCGTGCCTGACAGCTAGTTCAGTGTTGCCAGGCTGAACGTTGTGGCGTTTTTCATTAGCCAACTAATATTGAAACATAATCTGACAGCGAGTTGATACGAAACTTCTTGCGTCTCTTGCGTAATTATGTTGGAAAGTATGTCCCATATTTTATTTATTTATAGTCCATACGTGCTAAGAATTTTTTGAAAACTTTGGCCGTGACAAAAACAATAATATTGAAAGCCGTCATGTAACCGATTTCTATTACGTATTCTAGCTAGCAGTATTTACAATTCAATCTTTTTAATGATTTAACTGGGTGGGTTCTAATGTATGCATTAGCAATTTATCTTACCTTATTTTGTACTGAATCATTAATATCATAACATTTTGTAATTTTATAAAATGTAAGTATTACTCAGGAATCAGGAGGATATACTTCAAATTGAAAGCCTTTGCCGTGAATCATTTTGTATTCCGCAAACGTTTTTTCCGGGTCACGGGGTCGGAAAGGCAATCAGGACTCGTTGACGTAATTACTAGTCGACAAAGGCGTTAGTGAAGATAACGAAATAAGCGGAGGCGTTATACGTAATTGTAAGATAATAATTTGGGACACGCCAGACAAATCTAATCATAATAATAATATTATCACTAATGTTTCGTCAACTTTGCGTTGCTGTGTTGTTTTCTGTAGGCGCTGGTAATTTCCATAGGATGAGTGTGTTTGTTTGTGGTCGGCTAGGTTTATGGAAAAAGAAGTAACACTATTGTTTAATAACAACTGACAACTTAGAAAAGTTAATAAGCCCCTGACATTTTCAATTCAAAGTTCAATATCCCAAACCTGGCTGAACCGATTTTGACAAAACATGTCTGAGAACCATCGTTGGAAAAACCGCTTAAAAAAAAGACAAAGACAAAAACATTTATTTGCTTGAAATATATAATATGTAGGTAATAGACCGCATTCAAATTGGTTCTCTCGTTTACGAGCTACGAGGCCACGGACAGACACACATATACAAAGATAAGACCCATTAATTGCGTTGCGCGTCGGGGATTAAAAACTGCTAAGTAGCTTCGTAATGGTTTTTGACTTTTGTGTAATGGGGTTGCATGTGTGTAAATTTTATACGGGCGTATATTGTAATGGAGATTAAGATTGGACCTAGTGAACCTATTTACATTTATTTCATTAGGAAGTTAGGATTCTTTTTTTTATACATAATAATTAAGCACGCAATGTATTGCATCCATAATAATTAACGTACCGATGCGTCATGTTAGCTTAATTATTTAAGTCAAGTTGCTAAGTCCTAATTGTTCCTATCAAACGAAAAACATCATGGGAAAAAGACAGTTTTTAAAAGTTATAGCTTATGACAAATAAAGTAAACAAACATGTTATTTCGAATTAAGTTGGACTGCGTACATTGCTGCTCGGTCGGATTAAAAAAAAACACGTTACACCTAATTAATAACACTATTTAACAACATTATTATCCTATATTAGTCGTAATAATTGATATCATAGGTAGAAAAAGTATACGCCCTTATAAAATTTACACGCTGTGTCATATGGCGCAGTGGGACCTCGCTTATGCAACGCCATCTAGCCATTATCTACTCGTTTCTCGCCACTAACATCAAACATGCTGTAGGTAAGTGGATTTAACACAAATGATATACTCAAAAAAATGGGTACAGATTTATTAATTAAACTTATGAATCTATAATAACTAGGTAATATAATAATTTAATTCGGCTTTCTCTTGGTAGATTTAAATAAGTAACTCCATATCAATAATCAGTCTTGTAAACGTGTTAATAAATTTGTCTGTTTTTTTCTTTTTCGATTCCCCTCGCCTACAGTTAGGGCGGCAAAATCTGCGATCTCAGCCTTTCTTTGCTTTACCACTCTAGTTGTTTAATGTACTATTGTGACATTTTAAATCCTCATAATGTAACGGGTGTAAGTTTTTAACATTAACAGAGATATATTTGTTAACATTATTAAATAAGATTTAAACTTGAAATTTTCAAGTAATTATAGGTACACAGCCACGCTTATCTGCCAGCTACACTTTATCAATACATAAATCATAAATGTTATGCTATTATAAAATAATAAATAAATAAATATTAGGGACAATTTTTACACAAATCGAACTAGTCCCATAGTAAGCTCAATAAGGCTTGTGTTATGGGTACTAGACGACGATAATATATTTAATAGATATATACTTAAATACATAGAAAACATCCAAGTATCAGGAACAAATGTCTCTGCTCACCACAGAAACAAATGCCCTTACAGGGATTCGAACCCGGGACCTCTAGCTTCGGAGGCAGTGGCACTACCAACTAGGCTAAACAGGCCGACAAATATTATGATAACTTAGTTCCTTTATAATTTGACCCCTATCTGAGTAGCATAGGTAGAGGTCTGAATCATACAAGGCAAGTACGCATAAGCTTAAGTAGCCGCGTAGTAGATGTGTAAATAGCCACTTAAGATCTGATCTGCCTAGCTAGCGATAACGTATACCGTCACGTTATATAGCAGATATGTACTAAAACGTCACATAAAACGTGATGGTAACCTATTTTCTTCTCATCCTCACGTCTTTGAAGGTCATCCTTACACTGGTCGCAGCCGCTTTAGATGGCGAGATAATTGCACGTGTTACCGATTGGCCCGGGCTTCGTCTCCATACAACACGAATTCATAAACATCTGAACGGCATAACACGCCGGCGCGCCGTTCGCACGGCGTCGGCGCTGCGACAACAATGCGTTTGCGGCTCCTTCTCTTCATGCCAGAATCCTGATCGTTTGTCTCCTTTTCAGTCTGTGACTGTGTCCCATCTGATGACTTCTGTGATGGTGTTCCACTGGACCCGTAGGCTCCTGAAGCTTGAAGTCCATTAGAACCTAAAGTCTTCAAGTTATCCTGTGTATTACGGGTTGCAAATGTCCCTCTATCTGGTGATTGGATCCCAACTCCTGACACTTTTATCTGTCCTGCTTTTGAAGACTTTGCTTCCTCTGTGTGCCATCTTGAAGGCGGCATAGGTGCATTTTGAAACTGTAATTTAGCGCCTGAATTTCCACTGGACTGTACGGCACGGACACCCAAATCCTGTATCCTTGTCTGTGACTGTGTTTCCCCGTGTTCGCCCAACTGATGTGCACTGGTTTCTTTAACTGCTGTAGCGCTGCTTTGAACTGTCACATGGCCACTAGGCGCGGCGTATGCGCAAGCGACGATCAGCAATAGCACGCGCATGACTGTGTCTGTTTGGAAACTGGCGGCATTATGTGCTGCGCGGTTCTTATATTGAAGGTTGTGGGTGCAAAGCCCGCATTTGTTTTCCAAGAAATGGGAGCAATGGGTTTTCGCGTTATTGATTAGATTTTGATGTACGTTAAAATATTAGCATTTCTTTATTAGTTTAGAAGATATTATTTTATATTTATTTACTCACTGATATTGTCCGTTTGATATGAAAGTCATCAATTGAAAACGTGCTTATTTATACAGGGTGCAAATTATTTATTAGCCCTTTAGGGGAACTTCCTGAAACGAAAAATTATTTTATTTCTCCTAAGTAATAAAATTACATTTAAGTAGGTACAGATTTTTGAAAAAATGTACAGACCAAAAAATATGGTTTTGTTTTGCTGTCTGTACATTTTTAGGGTTCCGTACCCAAGGGGTAAAAACGGGACCCTATTACTAAGACTTCGCTGTCCGTCCGTCCGTCCTTCTGTCACCAGGCTGTATCTTAAGAACCGTAATAGCTAGACAGTTGAAATTTTCACAGATTGTGTATTTCTGTTGCCGCTATAACAACAAATACTAAAAACAAAATAATAATAATAATTAAGGAGGGCTCCCATACAAAAAACGCGATATTTTAGCCCTTTTTCATGGCTACCACTCGCCGAGCTAGATCTCAAGAACCGTAATAGCTAGACAGTTGAAATTTGCACAGATTATGTATTTTTATTGTGGCTACAACAACAAATACTAAACACAAAATAATAATTAAGGGGGCTCCCATACAACAGAGTGGTTGTTGGCTTTTTTTTCTGGTACGGAATCCTTCGTGCGCGACTCCGACACGCACTTGGCCGGTTTTTTCAAAAATCGGCGAATGCAGTTTTATTTCGTATTAGATTTTATTTATTTATTTGATTAAGGGTTCGTTATAATGTCAGCTAGAGATAAAAGCAGGTCTCCCACTTTCTACACAGCGCATCCTCGGGAGCTCTGCCCGGCTAGCACAACTTGGCGCGCGAGCTATCTCACGCGCGAGATAGACAATCCGTCTCTTTCTGTGTGTACAAATTAGAAAGAGGCGGATAGTCTATCTCGCGCGCCAAGTTATGCTAGCCGTCCTGGCGAACTTAATCACCGCCAGGAACACAACACTACATAGGTGCACACGGTCCACGGTCGTTGTATTAAAATTGTAATTCTTCTCATAGCAATTACTACTAACTGGCACTATGTGAGCCACGCTGTAGACACCCTAAAAATATTTTTTTTTAATGACTGACTCGACTGAAAAACTATAAAATTATCGAATCTGCTCACAAAATTTAACGAGATTCAGTAGAGAACAAGCAAAAAAAAACCCGACTGCGTAAAAAAATTTCTTTAGTGACATTTGGACAATTAAGACCTCAGAGTAAGGATTTGTATAGAGATCCTATAAGAGTTTCACCAAGGGGGACAGAAAAAGTCTTATGCAGCTAAATTGAGAACTAGTCTTAAACGTCTGGCGGCTTACAATAAACAACCTCTTTAATTTGGCCGGGTAATCGTTTATTTGCCTGATGCCTCAAACTATTTGACTTGACGTTTAGATGACATTGAGGCAAATAAAGAAAAGCGGAACTATGACAAGGACAACTGTTCGAGGTCCAGAGAATACACCACTTTACTGCGGAACACTTTTATTCACCACTATACTTTTACGAAGACACTACACTCAGCAGGGGCCTTTCAGCTCGAAGTACGAATTTTTCTATGGAAATGTTAGTTTAACTTGTTTGCACCAGATGTCTCTGGGTGCTGTCTCTATCGCACTTGCATATTGAAGTGACAGGGATGCAGCGGTCGTGCGGTTAGTTATTACTAAATGCACAACGGCGCTACGATCTATGTGGAGTATTTCACTGGTATCTCTATCTCAGTATATATATTGTACTTTGTGACTACACTTTTTCTTAAGCTCACTGTACTTATATAATAGCTTCGGTGCTAATTTTGAACTGACTATGTAAGGCAGCGTCAGCCACCCCATGAATCCAAGAAAAATCTTAACAGCGCGTTTTACCGCACGGTACAGCGACATCTCATATGCAACATTGTAACTAAATTTAGAATAAATATTATTAATAAACAAATTGCTTATTAATGATACAGCTGCGTGGCACTTCACCAACTGATATTAATTATTTTTACAATTATTTTGGCATTCATTTCGATCATTTACAACCTAACTAAATTTCCAAAATGAGGACATGTCACGCCATCTGTTGACAACTTGTTAAACCTAAATATACTACAAACTACACTTTGGAAATACTTAATGGAGATTTAACAACAACAAATGATATATCTCTTTCTGTCGCTCTTTTTCAATTTAGTATATGATCTTCTCGCTCATAGCGGTATTATTATTTGACGTCTACTCTGGGTACTCTGAGATTAAGACAAATCGATTGATGTAAGAATCACCAGACTCGGCCGACGCGTTTGGTCTCTACAGTGCCATAAGCAAAGGAACAAACATAGGTATAAGTACATACATAGACTGTTAAACACATTACCCTTCTTTACATCGCGCATCGCGCAGTCGGGTTAAAATGCGACCTGTAGAGGAGAACAACCAGGAATCCGGACAACCGGATATACAAAATCATTTTTGTCGAAGCTGAAGCGGAGACTTTCGTTTCACTCAGCCTTCATATTCTTAATATCAGTTCTTTATATTCATAATGCCTGAATGGCATAATGGGTCCGTTTGCTGGTCCCCTCTCTATCAAGATTCCATTTTCGCACGCGTAACCGGCTGCTACTGGCTGCTCCAGAGGCGCGCACCATATCGCGCAAAAACTCTCCTCTTGTTCGAGCTGTACATGCGCTTCTTGCATCAGCACCGGATGTGGATGTATTTGCAAGCGATTGGGGAATTGTGTGTCGTGAATGCTTAAGGTTATGTGAGGAGATGGATGCAAGGAAGTCTTCTGTTATATATTAGAATTTGTAATCTAGTTTGTAGTTCACAGTGACTTAGTTTCGAACTGTAATACTGTGTAATTATTTTGAATAAATAAATAAATAAATATGCATAACTCTAATACTACTTTTTAAGCGACTTCAAAAAAACCAGGAGGTTCTCAATTCTTCGGAATATACTTATATATTTCTTTATGCATGTTCACCGATCCCCGGGACCCGGGTATGTCCTAAAACTACGACCAAGACCACCGGGGAATGGGCAGCAGTATTCCTAGAGTGCGGTGGAGATACTGCGATCGCCAACCCGCATGCCAAGCGTGGCGATTATGGCATTTACCCCCCATGAAATTGGGGGAGGCCTATGTCCTGAGCAGTGGACGTCCTAGGGCTGATATGGTGGGTATGGTATGTTCACCGATTATATACTCGGAGACTAGTGCAGCGATTTCAAAAATTCTTTTTTTGTTTGAAAGGGTATGTTTTCTAGTTGGACCCATTGTCACCAAGTCTGGATCTGATGACGGGATCTTGGAAAAATCGAAGGAACTCCTCAAATTATATACCAAGAGGATGGGGTAAGGCAAAATAAGGAACTCCTCAAATTATATACCAAGAGGATGGGGTCTGGCAAAGTTTGGAGTGGGTATTTTTTTTAAATTACTTGTTTGTAAGTATTTGTGTTTATATAGTTTACATAAGTTTACTCTTTGTAACCGGTATTCTAATTTACCTACAATCCTACATGCTACATAGCATAGTAATAGATAGAGACACACTAAATAGGTCGAAATAGCTCTGTCTTAGGTATCTAAGACCTCGGGCGAGGTTATCTTACATTGTACAGCATTGCATTGCACATAAGTAAACCATTGCACGTATGTATACCATAGATACATTTGGTATATCTTACGCACAGATAGCTGCAGAGAATCGTTACTCTTCCTGTATAGAATTTTGTGTTTATTTCTCCGCAGCTTCACAGCTACGAGATGTTTAGAAATGCCGTGGTGACCTGTTTTAGTCTAAGAGCCCACGACACTAAACCTAGTTCTGTAAGACTACCAGATAATATACAGTGTGGAAAGATAAGTCGGCCCTGGAGGGAAACTTCCTTAAAACGTTGAGATAGCTCAATTTGCTGAAAGGAACCATTTTTTTATTTCTCCTAAGCATTATAACTGCATTCACAGATTATTAAAAAAAGGTACAGATAGCAAAAAATAGCCATTTTTGATGCCAATTGATGCCAATAGATCCTATTTTTATCAAGGAACATAAACTTATTAGAGACAGACCTAGTCCAGGATAATCTAGGATACAAGAGAGCCCAAAAAAAAATAAAGACATTTTGCACAATTAGTATTGAAAAAAAGGTATCTTATTCAAAAATCTGTGAACGCAGTTTTATTGCTTAGGAGAAATAAAGTAATGTTTCCTTTCAGTAAATTGAGTTATCTCAACGTTTTAAGGTAGTTTCCCTCCAGGGCCCGTATTTTCTTTCCAACCTGTATACATAATTAGTCACGTCATTAATGGACGAACACGAAATCGCTATACTGCAATACAAAAACCTGGCAACGCTACGCGGACATTACACCAGAAACCACCAAAACAACTCAAATGGGAGCACAGTTTACAGAAATCAGCAAATCATCAAAACATCTGATTCGTCATCGGGATAACCCGGTGAGTTAGCGCGGGTCATTGCGGTCATCGGCGCCGATAATCAAGGCAGATTGTACGACATTGCATTCACAAGCAACTCACTGTTCCTGATAGTATCTTTTTATACAACGATGGCAATAAACGTAGGGGCATGGTCTCAGGAAACAAGCTCTACTACTCGTGACACAAGCCTACGTCACTGAACAGTCTGTACAAACACTAAGACTGCCAACCACCGATAGGCTCGATAGCAGTGATGATTGTGTCACTCGCAAATTATTATTTTTTAATCGAGATTTTACAGATAAACTCTATTTACTCGCCATGGACGCTGAGGTGTCCGGAGGGACACCCCAGGAGGAATGGTGCCTACGACCTTATAGGTCGGCAGGTCTTTACAGGTACCGAGGTGCCTGTACTAATCCGGTTTAAGTCGGTCTGTCAGTTTGTCTGTCTGTGTATGGTGGGAGAAGGTCGTCGGCCTGGTTAGTATTGTTAGGTCTATAGTAAATTGTCGGTCTGTCGTTTGGGGTGGAAGAGATGGTCCCACCTGCTCTGGAGAGCTGCGAAATCACCTCCTCCACCTCTCTGTCATCTATCAGGTCTGTAACTTTAATTTCCGGGCCTCCCGGCATCGTCTCCGGGGGACGCGGGGCATGGTTAAGTAATATTTTCTTTAAGAGGTCATCATCTGAGTTAAGTAATACGTCTTTAGGCCGACGGCGCCTTCTTTGTGGGTTGGCTACCGGAATGTAGTCTGCTGCTGCCCTGATGAGGGGGTTCGGGTTGTGTGGCGCAGCATCGAAGTACCGCTTTGATGCCAATGTCATAAACTGCTTAACTGTTTCAAGCCCCAAGTCCCTATGCAGATCAGCATTTCTCACAAACCAGAGGGCGCCCACTGCTCCCCTGAGGAACCGATTTTGCAGAACCTGGAGCTTATTCAGGCGATACTTCAGTGAATGCGCAAAGACCACGCTGGCATACACTAAGATAGGCCAGATACATGTTTTGAAGTGTTATTTTATTTCGGGTGCTTAATTTACTGGTTTTGTTTGTCATGGGGTGCAGCGTCCTCATCACTCGCACAACTTGTATTATTGTATCATGCGTAGGGGGAGTTGGGGCAGATTGATGTTTTTATTGTCATGCCGATAGAATAGGTTACATAACAGTATCGACCATTTTAACAATTCAGAATGATAGAGGGGTTATCTGGGTAAATTTTTAGGAAATAAATAACTTGCTAACATGGACATTAAGCCAGTTATCAACAGTTTTATGAAGCAATACATTTGTTTCAATCTACGGTGACTTCCTGACTTGGCGGGGCGGGATCGATATGTCATAGGTATTTTTGCTCTTTGACGTAAGCTTACTGATTTGAGATTTCCTCAGTTGACGAAATACTGTCAGTATTACATGGTATTACGGTTGCACAGTAGTAATACCATGCGCAGAATTGGGGCAGTACTGCATTGATATCGGTTGACACTGACATCTGACAGTTTTCTCATATCGTACCGCCTCCGCACGGACAAGTCAGGAAGGCGCCTACCCCAAATAAGGGGGACATATTGGAGATTAACTTTATATTGGAATAATTATTGATTTTGATTTGATTTTTTTTGGCAAAACTCTGGCAGCCTATTTGTTGCCTTGTCGCCTTCTTTGTGTGAATGAATGAGCCCTCAACCACTTCGGCCCTGCCCCGTGCCCTTTGTATCAATCAAATAAATCAATCATTCATTCATTCAATGTACCATCATTCCCCCCACGGTCTGTCTGATGGTAGGCAGACACCGTAGCCTATGGACACTTGGGATTGGGACAATTGTAGTTGTAGTATCACAAGCGTGTTCACTCAGTATTGAGTTGAGGATTCGTTGTGTTGATAGCTAGAGACATATGCAGGTACAGATGCCGTCAAACTTCTTGAACACTAGGCGCGGTGGTGGGGGAGAGTTTGCGCATCGTACACATACGTGCAAAAAAAGTACCTAAGTTTTATTTCAAATCTCGGTATAATTATTGAGCCCACAACACAAGTCTTAGTGAGCTTATTGTGGGACTAGGTCGATCCGTGTATAATCACGCCTTTTTCCCGCAGGGATAGGCATACATTACGGATTTCCATATACTACGTGTTGGGTTTTGTTTTAATTGTAAATATAATTTAAAATAAATAGTAACAATATTCACATAAAACACGCCAAGTAAATTAAAAATGTAGGTATTTGAATAAAAGGCCGATGGAATTGGTTTCTCCACTTCCGTTGTGAGCGAGTGTTTAAAAGGACTGAACAGTTGGCTGGCGGGCTATTCTTTCCCTGGCATTGGCCGGAGCAACAAGTACTAAGAGAAGTGTAACAGTGATAAGAAATATATTTTATGAATAGTGCAGAGTGTAAGGTGCTGCTGAAGGAAATAAAGTTTGCCAGTTAATTGTACTGAGTGGTTTCATTGAAGGAGATTTGGACCTTATCATATACGATCCTGACATACTTCCTTCGCTTCACATACTCTCATAACCCTCTTCATACATCCTGATCAGTTATTTTATAGTTTTATATTTATTTATTTATTTAATTATATTGATAGTTGTATGGAACACAAGTTGAGAAATAAAACATAAGATACATGTATATATGTTTCAAATGGCTGTTATTGAAAAGTCTAAAAATGTCATGTTTGCGGTATTCAGTCTTCTTCTAAAAAGGAAATTCCTTCCATTAAGTTAGTTCCAGCGCTGGTACTAGGTCTTGGTTCAAGGGAGTTGGAGCTAGTTTGTGTATCTTGACTATCATTATCTTCATCATCGGATTTTTTCTGAGTTTTTCTACGGTGGGGAATTCGTTATTTGTTTTATGGTAATTGTGAATGCACCATACTTTCTTTTTGCCAGATCTTTTTTTTCCTGGGGTTCGAAAGACAGTGAGCAAGTCAGAGCCCTTCGCTTCATTAATAATTCGGCGGACTGTGCTCACAGACGTTTTTGTGGCGTTGGCAGTGTTTTTTACAGTTTCAATAAAACCCTTTCCGTCCTTCTTAAAAAAACAGTACACATCGTACACCATCTTCCGCGCTTGTCTTTTTAAAACTGTATTATTTTGACGTGGCATTATAACGTCAAAGTCAAGCAATAACTATAACAATAAATAAACTCAACAAAAAATTTTACAAGAAACTCAACAATAATGTTCAATACCTATAACAATACTTTAACAAAAACTCAACAATTCTTTTTAATAAGAAACCCAACAATAACAATTGCCTTTATCACTGCACGCAAGTGTACGCGGGAGGCAAAGGAACGTGAACGTGGCGCGGAACGCAAACGTCAACTGATTGACCAATCGTGCGGACGCGACGAGACACCCCTGCCGCCCGCCACGCCGCCACCGCCCGCCCCCTCCCAACGACACCTAATAATCGCATCTGCGCATGCAAGGTCAAATGTTCAAGAAGTTTGACGGCATCTGTACCTCACTCTCAACACAGACAGAGTATTTTAGGGAGCTATAATAATAAATAATTTATTTTCAAGCAACTAAGGCCCAAAGATACTTTAAGAGACTTGTACAGATAAAAATACATACATAAATTCACGCCTATATTCCCAAAAGGGGTAGGCAGTGCACAGGAAAATTAATTTCCGTGCCACTTTTAGCAATTGTAGGTAAAGGTTCATGCTAGCCCATCGCCCACAACCCGGTTCCCATAGTCGACTCTTACCTCACCCAAGGGAAGAAAGGGGTTGGTTAGCACCAACCCCTTTCTTCCCTTGGGTGAGTTCTAACCCAGCATCACCTGGGGACACGGGGAAGTAACTACATACTCGTATGTATACAATTATAAATTAAAACAATATTTGGCGACACAATAGCGTGGCTCCGTAGCGTCATCAACTCCGGTGTAGGATATACTCGTAGCAACCTTACTCATCACAGCGCCTTATACCTAACGAATAAGTAGTGGGGCCTCGGCAGAGAGTACATGTTTGTACCTTTTGGCGTCGAAACTCTAGGTCCACGGGGTCCCAGCGCGCATAAGTTATTTGCAGAAATTGCGAAGCGTCTGGTTGACGTAACTGGTGACCGAAAAGCTGGCGGTTTCCTCGCTCAACGTATCAGCATTGCGATGCAGCGAGGAAATGCCGCCAGCATCCTCGGTACAATGCCTCAAGGGCCCGTTTTAGATTTAAGTTAGTTTTAATTTTCTTTATATTATTTTGGTTAAGTATTCTTGTATATATTTTCGTAGTACTGGCGTAGGTACAAGATAGGTATATCAATCTAGATTATCACACCGTAGAGGCCTACCTATTGCGTGTTACACGCAGACCTAATTTTCTGTTCTAAGAAAAATGAATAAAACTGTATAACACAGACCACTCTTCATATCTTTCTCTTCTGAGTGATAGTGATAGCCCATCCATACTTCCACACCTAGTCTAGGTCGAGGGAATTTAAATATTGTCCTCCTAATAATTAGGTCGCAAACTGCTATATTTATAGAATAAATGGTTTTTCTTCTATAATGTTACACAAGATTTCAGCTATCTATCTGAAGCGGAGAAAAAAAGATTTTTTTTTATTAACAACCCCATAATGTATTTATTTATTTATTTATTTAAACTTTATTGCACAAAATGTAATTGTACAAATGGCGGGCTTAATGCCAAATGGCATTCTCTACCAGCCAACCATTGGGCTAAACAGAGATTTATGAAAGGTGCAAAGAAAAAAGTTTGATAATATCTACTAAGAAAATGCGAAGACAATATCAATATAAAAACCGTAAATAAAAATACATAAATACAAGATATTTATATAAGTTACATACATACAAGAATAAATATACTACTTCATATTAAATACATACTATAATTATAGTGATGGATTCTAGTCGGATTCTTGTTTAAGCATATGCTCACGCAGCATTCGCTTGAAAGCAAACTTGTCTGATCTAGAGAGGGAGTGAATTCCAGACACGGCAGAGTATGGCGAAAGAATGAGTCATGAATCTAGTGCGATGGAAAGGTATTGATAATTTGAGAAAACGGGAGGTACGCAACTGACAGCCTGGGCGAGGGGTATCAAAAACAAATTTACTTTTGAGATATCCTGGAGCAGAAAGCTCAAACAGGATTGAAAAAAGGGTGCAAAGGATTCTAAGGGACCTACGGCGACGAATGGAGAGCCATGATGTAGTCCCTTGGGAAAACTTCGGCAAGTTCAATCCACATATTCCACAACCGGAGCGTCCGAGGGAGGATATGGATTTTTTATTTTATTTATATTAACGCAATGTATATTAAGTAAAGTCAATGTCATGCAAGATGATATATCATCATCATTCAGCCGAATGACGTCCACTGCTGGACATAGGCCTCCCCCAAAGACTTCCACAATGACCGGTCCTGCGCCACCCGCATCCAGCGGACACCCGCGACCCTTACCAGGTCATATATATGATATATATCAACTATAAATTACTATCATATCAAAATATTAATTAAAAACATCACATGTATACGCTACTATTGTATGTTCATTAGTAATCAACAACCATCTCAATGTAGTGATTAATTTGTACCATGTGTTATTTATCAGTCTGTGCACACATGTATAAGAATTACCTATATAGTCCAGATCTAGATTTTAAGCCATATATAAGTATAATTGTCTAAATGACTGTAATTTGTTATGTGAGCCAAATAAATAAATAAATTTGAGGGACTTTGATCGTTAAAACCATTAAATTTTGGAATTATCTAGTTGAATGTTTTCCTTATTGTGTAGAAGATGGAAATTTGAATCGTTTCCAAGAATGTGTGATAATTCTAGTCAGTCGTAATTAATTTCCGTCATATGAAATTATCTCTGGAGGTCACTAAGGCCATTAAGGATGATTCACAGTAGACCATTCCGTGTCCGGGCCGTCCCGTTTTCTATGACAGCAAACGCAACGGCCGGAGTATTTCTCTAGATGAAAACGGGCCGGCCCGGACACGGAACGGCCTACTGTGAATCATCAATTTCTCGTGTTCTGGACAGTCTGTGCGGTTTTGCTTGCTTGAAATTTTGTGTACTTAAGTAAAAATACAGCAAGCATGATAAAGGAAGTGGGAAATTTCACAGCATATAATAGTCAATTATATAGTAAACATAAAACAATCCATTTATAATAAACAATAGTTCACAGTAATAGCTGGAAAACCCGCCTGGTATATGCGGGCGTTGCTTTACCATTCACGAGCCAGCTATGTTAAATCATATGTTCTGTCTATCACACGTTCTTTGGTCATACAGTAAGTGGATATGTATAAACATTTATTTACTTACGTTACGTACCAAGTAAATCTAGAGCTTAAGGCCCGTGGTGCTCCCAAATTTTTGTCTTGCTCGCTTGCTAGTGGTAGCTCGATATGCCATGCTTTTCGCTCGCGCTCGGAAAACCTTGCGAAATGGGAATTTAAAAATCATACTGTCAAAACGAATGATTGTATCGGAAATTTCAAACGTTCAGATTTTAGATATATGAATTGCCAATCTTTTTTTCGAAAGAACATTGTAAGTTTAGTAAGTAGTTTAGAAGGAGTAGTCAATTTTACGTTGAAAACAGCCTTATTTCAAGATTGTTTTTGACATAATAAATTTGGAATAGTCATTACTAGTTGGCTTCTTGGAAAATGTTTCTACTCCATTCAGGACTTTCTAAATGAACGACAAGATAATAATATACCTTACATATAACTATTATTTAAAACTAATAACTTGACATTTAATATCTCTCTGTGATCATACTAAATAGTTTATAATCTTGTATACAATGAGAAACTATCAATTATAATTGCATGCCTATTTTAGGTCGAACAAAGAACTTAATGTTGTTTTAACACCTAATTGTACACTGTTCTTGCAATAAAATATCTTTATCTTTATCTTTATCATAGTAATTAAAGTTTTATAAAAAAATGAAAACTTTCAGATAATTAACGAAAGGTCAAAGGATATTTTTGTTCAGATTTATTCACCGGCTCGTTTTGGAGCATTAGCGTTTTAAAATCTATCATTTCTGTTCTGTATTATTTAGTTGCCCTTCGGTGCGCTATGTTTGCTTGGCGACAAGACCTTTTTTTATCAATAATAAAAATATTACAGTTAAATGTCATACTGTCGCTTACATTTAAGCCAATTTGACGTGGCGGGGCGGGATAGATATGTGGTATTCATGTTATTTGATGTGAGATTACTGATGTCGCCGATATTTCTTCACTTGACTAGATATTGTGAGTATATTACGTTTGAGTAGTAATAACATGCGCAGAAGCTGGGCAGTACTGCATTCGTATCACCCCACTCCAGTCAGGAAACACTCATTTAAATGTAGGGGCGCAGTAACAAGCGGCATAGACTTGACTGACAGCTGGCTTGAGCTTGGCTTGAGCTTTGAGAAAACTGTCGGGTCAGTGTCAACCATAGAGAAATAAGTGGTAATAGAGTGCTCACTCCATTACCACTCCATTAGTTTTTACTGGTTATTTCGTAGTCGACATCTAGCGTCAAATAGCGGAATTATCAGTACTGCTACTCGACAATAGACGCCGTGACGAACGAAAAGTCGAATGCTCAACCATTTTTAGCTAATATTATAACCGAATTAACTGGAACTCTGTTTTGAACTCATTCTGCTTTAAATATTAGTAGTAAATTGTTGAGAAATACACTTTTCGTCAGTAGCGACATACGTGATATCTAGTATCTTTATATCAGTAGGTATTGATAATTCCGCAATTTGACGCTAGATGTCGACTACGAAATAACCAGTAAAAAGTGATGTATGGAGTGAGCACTCTATTCTTACTAATTTCTCTATAGTGTCAACAGACTGACAACCGACAGTTTTCTCATATATGCACCGACGAATTAGGAAGCCGCCTTGCTGTTGCATTTTTACACCACCGTCGCCACTCCAGGGGAACCGCCTTCCTCTAGGTCTAGCATCTGCCACAGCCACTGCCTTAACGTAAAAATTCAAAGCGTGCCATCTAAACATTATGTCATAAAATGCCGATTGCGATGTAGGGCGGCTTAAGGTAAACCTGCGCAGACGCATGCGGGCGGGATTTTCCAAGCCGCAAGCGCACCACGCGAGGACAATGCTAACATAATATTATTGCATCAGCGCCTAAATTTTTTAAGCATAATCGTGTTACGACAGTAGGTATTATTACTATTACTAAATATTAGGATGGGAATTAATTATCTTCAGGGTCCCCCGTACATCGTAAAACATAGAGTCACTTCATTGTTCGACTTCTTGTCGAGACCGTTTTTCTCAGGAACGCATGAATAGAGGAATCAACTTGAAACCAAACACTCAGGAATACGCTCCAAAATGGATGTAGAATCATGTTTTTTGGCAAAAATATCGTTGTTGCTTAAAATGAACGTTTTATTGCTTATTAATAAAATTGCAGTAACTTAAATGGTTGTCATTATTAATTTAGTCTATCCATTTACCTATTCAGCCCTGCAATTGGTTTAAAATCCAGTATACGCTAAAGAGTGTAATCGTAGTACCTATAACAAACAATTAGGATTAGGTACATGTCCGATTAGCCGCGACTACAGTTTAAAACCTTTACAGTGATGGAAACTCATAAATCATATGAAGAATTCCACGCATTTCACTCTATTAAGTGATTCGTCGCACTGCACACGCGCGGTTTATATCAAATTAATACATAAAATACATTATAAAACCTTGTCAAAAGTAAATATAAACGAAGGAAATAAATTAAATGTGTAACATTTGTAATACGCTTAACATTGGGCTTATAAAATGCAACAAGCGGAAGCTATTTGATGCTATTCCGGACTGGCTTGTCAATGGAGTTTCTGATCGCGTTACTGCTTCTGGACATGTCTGCTGCAAAACCTGTGTCAGTCAGGCCGAGGGTGCTCTTAGGACAGCCTACCTTCATGTACTTGGATTCAAGCGATCCCAGCATCTCCACCAAATCTGACGCAAGTAATATCGCTCGCTCTTTGTTCACCTACCCGCACCCGGACTACTGGCGGCCACTGTCGCCATCGAAACTGAAGGGACATGAGCTCGCTCACCATAAACTGCGGCCCATGGAGTACAGACTCAAGAAGACGAAGTTAGCGCTGCCAGTTCCATACCAAGTTAAATGTTGGTATTCGTTTCTGAACAATAATCCGAAGAAGAAGTGTGCATAAACTTAACAGAGTATATTCTTAATCTATCAGTGTTTTAGTTTCATTAATATTTCTACTTACTTTCGGTTGGACCAAAGGTGTTGTGTGTGAGAGCGCTTCAATCACTAACAACTAACAATGAGTTTGGTGAAATAAATATACGAGTATACAATTAAAACCTAAGATAATTAATCTAGGAATTATTGTTGTTAATTGTTTTGTTACTCCATTCATATTTTGGCAATAAAATTTATTATTGTTAAATATTTTTTTTTAAAGTTACTTATTTTAATAAAATAAAAATTAGGTTACACTAAATCGCCACTGTATTTAGTGTCCGGCCGAAGTTTGAGTTTCGACCAAACTACATATCTTCTTTCAGTTTCGGTCGAATCTGGTTTAAGTTTCGGTATTCCGAAATTCAAGTTCGGTCTTGGTTTTGGCTGAGATTTGTATTTCGGTGGAAAATTAATGTATAAGCGAGGATACAGTTCCATGTGTTATATTTGACATTGAGGCCCCCCTTAAACAATGAGTTCTAACTAGAACTTGACATTATATTATAAAGAGCCGGGTGTGTCTCACAGCTGGGTGAAAATCTCCTCTTTTGCTTGTTTCAGGTTTTTAGCTTGTAGCCAGATTTTAAAAAGGAGTTTCATCTCGCCATCGCCGACGAAGTCTGCAGCTTCATACATCCCAGTACATATTTTATTTAACCTTAACACGTCAGTCGCGATATAATTTGCAATGAATTTTCAAAAATAAATAATTATAATAAATAAATAAATATTAGGGGACAATCTTACATAAATCGACCTAGTCCCAAACTAAGCAAAGCTTGTACTATGGGTACTAGACAACAATATACATACTTATATAAATAAATATATACTTAAATACATAGAGAAAATCCAAGACCCATGAACAAAATCCGTGCTATATGCACAAATAATGCCCTGCCCGGGATTCGAACCCGGGACGTCTAGCTTCGGAGGCAGTGTCACTACCAACAAGGCTAATCAGGTCATCAAAGTCTTTGTTTTCCCTATATTCAGTCTAGCCCAGCACCTACACCATTTTCGTCTTAAGAAGTCGTTTTACATTCCGTTAACTCTCATTCGGATTTTATAAAGATACTTCGATAAAAGTTGCCAGCAAGGTCGATGCTTCTGACAAACGTAGTTTGGAGTTTGGTTCTCATTTCAAAACGCCATGATGAAATAACATGGAACATTGTATACACAAAGGAATCCGGTATATCTAGGTAGGAGATTAGTTTCTGTGGCTTGAAATTATAATGGAGAAAAAATACAACGATAATGAAGGTTTTCATACAATACCAAAGAAACTCACAAACTCACTGTATATTTTTCTCCATTATAATTCCAAGCAACAGAAAATAATTTCCGACGTTGTTATGCCGGATCCCAGTGTGTATACAATTTTTTTGTGGTGCAGTTTTACGTTTTACAGCGATAATTTAAAAACCTTTGGTCATAATGTATCTTGTTCAAAATATTTTTCGTTGGAAGTATTTAATAAACACTATATATTTAAAACTTTTTTCATATTTTTTGATTCCACTGTTTAAAGGCATTATTTGAGCATTTAGCACGGATTTTGTTCTTGGGTCTTGGATGTTCTCTATGTATTTAAGTATGTATTTATCTATATAAGTATGTATATCGTCGCCTAGTACCCACAGTACAAGCTTTGCTTAGTTTGGGACTAGGTCGATTTGTGTAAGATTGGCCCCCAATATTTTTTATTTATTACATGTTAGAACGGGAACACAATAATTTTGACTTTCAGAGCGATAATCTCCGAATATTTTTTTGAGTAAGCTTAAATTATTTTTTAAATACACTTTTGGGGAACTTGCCCATGCCAATAAATCAGTAGGTAATTCATATAAAACAGTTTCTAATAAGACGGCTGTTTTTTTCGCGCGGTCAGGGTTGGCCATTCCGGTACTAAAACTGATATGTATAGAAAATGCATTTTTTTTAAAGTTGCATCTTGTATAGTAACTTAACAAACAACGAGTCAAGTCACACTCACGTGTTCGCCTCATTTCCTATTACTTACTACATATACGTCCTATTACTTACTACATATATTTACTAGTATCATCTATTGGTAAGGAATGTGCGGATAACATCATTTATTGTATACACTTTTCGACGGTATCTTCTAAACAATAAAATGCTATAATGTATACATATTATTGATTCTGACTCTACTACACGTTAAGGTAAATAAAATACTAGGAAAACAATTTCCTTTTCCGTTGAGGTAACTTGTCATATTATGCAGCCCTGCGCTGTGCATTATGCAATAACTTCATTGTTTTATTAATTATTATACGTATTATTGTATTGTATGACAATCATTAACTTTTTTTATGGCTATAACAAAAATCTCTCCACAAAACAGAACATGTAATGGTTTTTTTGATATCGGTTATGTATACATTTATTCTCGTGTTTGTTCTACAAAGCCAAAATTAATCGTCGTAATTAATTTTAATCTTATCAGGTCGAGCTCTGAGGACGCTAGTATGCAAGTCGAGTAAGCTGACGACTAAATTCACGCACTTTCACAACGACTCCGTGGCGCAACGGTAGCGCGTCTGACTCCAGATCAGAAGGTTGCGTGTTCAAATCACGTCGGGGTCACTCGTTAAACTTTCTTTTTGTATTTTATCTTTCTTTGCTTTATTTACCTTTTTAATTCCAACTTATATGAATGAAAAAAATACAAATAAGAAAAAGTAAACTAAAGAAAAGCTATTTTTCTTAAAATTATGTCACAATATAAATTATATTATGAAATCATAATGAGGTAATATCATACGGTAAAATATAAAAAAATAAGCAGTTTTTAAACCATTTTTTCATTAAGTATTACAATTTCAATATCAGAAAACAATATCTCTAAATCCATGTTTACGAAATATGAGAAAAAAGTAACCAAATTTTTGACTACTGCATTTTTTATCGGTAAAATAATAATAATGCCTTTATTATAAATACTTGTAGAATACGGGCAAGACAAAATTTAAGCGACGCTATTAAAACTTCCATAAATTATTGCAATGTAAAAAATAAATAAAAACTTGGAGATGCCGGGGATCGAACCCGGGGCCTTTCACATGCAAAGCGAACGCTCTACCACTGAGCTACATCCCCTCATGGCTAAATTGTGCGAAATTGACGGTTGCCAATGTAGGTATGTTGTTTAAAATAAATGTTTGTACAGAACTTGCTATTGAATTTATGCATCATGTTTAAACTGGCGTACTAATTTTCCAACGGGTGAACGTGGCAAAATAGCAAAGTAAGTTCAATTACGTGTAAATTATAATATATGAATCCTCCGGTCTAAATTTTACGTACAGGGTGATATCGAAAGCGTGAAAAGTAATAATTTATATTTTTTATTACTAGCAACTAACTTTGTAGTATTGACATTTTCTAATTTTTCATAGCGCCCAGCCAGCGTCCACCATGGGAGGTAAAAAATGTTTTTAAGAGTTGGTTACCCACCCTAAGTTAGAAACAAAAGTATTTAGACGACGTGCTCAAAAAGATCTAAACATAATAATAACTCTCGTTCTAGGTGAATTTAATTTATCTCTACTCTCTAGCTCTTCATACAAGGAATCATCGAATCAAAAAGGTTCGGCAACGTCCTTGTGACTGTTGGAGTCACAAGACATACTACGGTGTCTGCTTATCATCAGGCAGGCAGTATGCTTGTTTGCAATAGCATAAAAAAGGTGTGAAATAAAACAATACTAAAGTTGTTTTAACAATGTTTTATCTCCTTATCTCAGTAGGCAACTTATATCTAACAGTACCATGGGACAGCCTAGTCTTTCCGCATAAAAACATGCTTCTTTTATTAAATATTACGTCTAAAATATAATTAATAGTAGCCATTTGGTACTAACAATTCTGACCCTACAGGTGCAAAAAAAAATTGACCTAATTTTTATTGATATAATCTTAGTTGAAATGTGCAATGTGATTGTACCTTCCTATAGAAAATTCATATATAAGGTTAGTTTATAATAATACTGATACAAGGTTTTGTTTTAGGTTTAGTCTAAATTAACATTAGGTCAAACGTTTTTAGTTCACCAAATAGGGAGAAAGAATTATGTTAGAATAAGACTATTCTAACATAATTCTACGAAGATTAGAATTAGTAGCATTGCTCTTTCATAAAACTTATCCGGCCTATGTCATATGGTTGGCTTTTTCTTACACATATAAATGTCAAAGTGGTGATAGAGACATTAAAATCTAACATAGGTTCACATAATTTTCCATTAAGCTCGCCTAGAGGACCTTGAGGACGGGAACGTTTGCATTGGTTTTCTATTGATTGATAGGCGACATACGAAACATTAGACTTCCGTTAGGTATTCATAAACAAATATGTATTATATCACTTTTACTCAATATAATAAGAAAACACACAGATGGTGTTGTTACTAGCCAGATGCCTGAAATTTGACATAATAATTTATCATATAATGCTTTTCGCTTAACGTCACGTTTGATTTTTTTTTTCGGAGCTTTTCTTAAGGCATAACTAGATCAAGTCACAGAATAAGTAATAGTACAATCAAGTTATGAATGTCCTCATTACTCAAACCAAGGTAAGTGAAACATTAAGTATGCGATTAAAGATTATATCAAACTTCAGGCATGCAGCAAGTGCAGGTCACTCCTCAACTAACATTTTCTGGTTTAAACTTGCACTAGTTTTATAAGTAAACGGGACCTAGTCTGGTACAATTATATTTTTGAGTCAGCTCGCGGTCAAGGATGCTGTGAGTGTTGTGACACATCCGAAACGTTGGGTAATACACCAATAGAGAGGTAGGTTCTTCCAGAGGTAGGCCACAGCGGAACGTCATCTCGCTCAAATTCGGAGCGGCCCAACTGGGGAAGTACCACCACCTGACAGAAGACCGCATTGTGATCTTGGTAGAGTGAGGTCGCCAGAACTCCCGAGGATAGTGAGGGACTTGCAAATGTCTCCAGCTGTCAACACACTGAATCCTCAAGTTAATAAAGGGTCAGCAACATGCTTGTGATTCATCTACGAAGGCATCTACGCAAACGTCCATAGACGACGGTGTCTGCTTACCCTCAGGCAGGCCGTAAGCTAGTATGCGCATGCGCCCTTGTATAACGTACACGCATTTGTGCCTTATTATTATTATTTATTGTTTATGAAGTGTGTACGTGTGTGTGAACTTGGGTGTGCCGCACAGATCGTGACCCATCAATGGTCCTGCCGGAAGACCAGCGCTGACTCCTGAGTCAGCACCATGCTGAGGCGGGACCATTTCATGGTAAACTTTGAAAATTGTAAAACTTTTTTAACATTTTGTCTGTTTGCCATGAATAAAGCTTTTCTATTTCTATTTCTATAATAAACAGGTGGTTAAATGTGTACGCGATTATCTCCCGTATACTAATAATAACATTTCCAGTGATCAAGCTTCTGCCTCCATAATGAACTCGGCCATGATGAGCTCCATGGAAGGCGCGATACCGAGCTGCTTGCAGTTTTCCTTGAAGCACTCGGCGATGCGCAGGATTCGCCAACAGTGGTCCTCCATGTCGTCGTATTTCTGCTCGCATGTGTGGATCAGGGCTACCATCTGTTTGGACAGCACCTCGCCTGTGGACACATCATCATTATGATCAGACTATATACAGTTGCCATCAAATATAGTACTCTTCAGGATGGCCAAAACCATCTGAACATGTGCTCCAACATCTGATAATAGGTCAGAGTCGTGTTTAGATAGTTTTTAGGGTTCCGTAGTCAACTAGGTACCCTTATAGTTTCGCCATGTCCATCTGTCTGTCTGTCTGTCTGTCGGTCTGTCTGTCCGAGGCTTTGCTCTGTGATTGTTAGTGCTAAAAAGCTGCCATTTGGTATGGATATGTATCTACTCTTTGTTACCTCCCAATATACATATATATAAGTACATATACCCCCGGGTTTCGAACCGATGAACTAGCAGATAATCCCCCTCTGTTTTGTTCACTCTTTGTTAGACACAGCTGAGTGCTGGCGTCACTTTTAAGTGATAACCCACCATTGGGGGAGGACTTAATGAACTAGTTGGTGTTCTCGTGGTGCATCCTCTCGACATGCACTGTACAGTGCTCATACTTGAAGGAAGAGCCAATATTTTTAAAAGCTTTTATTTACTTTCACCTGTCCCGTTGTCTGTCTGTAATCGAATCTTGCAAGTTAAATTTGATCTACTTTCCGGTTTTTTATTTTTATTAAAAATGGGATTGCTCTTGGCCAGCATCTAGCCAGGGGGCAAAGATGAGGCCGACGATGAAGCGAGCTCACCCAGAAGATGCCTATTCACTCGTGCCTTAAAAAGGTCCAGGTTATATGAACTCGGAAATACAGACGCCGGCAGAGAATTCCAAACCTTAGAAGTGCGCATTATAAAAGAAGATGCAAAGCGCTTGGTTCGAATTAGAGGAATTTCGACCAGGTAAGGATGGTAGCCAGCCGTACGTCTGGATGTCTGGGTGTCTGGGTTTCAGATTGAGCTGAAATTTTGATGCATGTATAAATCAGATGACAATGCAATATTATTATGACATAGAGCTGAGGGCCTACTCCGAACTTCGAAAATCGAACTTCACTTATTTCTTATCGTGTTTGAGCTCATTCGAACCGACTCAACAAGTAGTTTATGAACTTGAAAAAAAAGTACAGTCGGCAATAAAAGCTTGTAACGATAATTAATTTTATGACCAAAAACTTTTTTTTCTTGCTGACAATCTTTTTCACCAGAGGCCCATTTTAAAGTTTTGGCCAGAAAACCCATCATTGGCCAATGCGCTGCAGTTGTGAAATATTAACTTCTAGCTTTAAAAAAACAAATAAACCTAAAACACACCATGCATGGTTTATCTGGCTGTGATCTCCTATGATGAGAAAAAAATACTTTAAAGTAGAACTGTTCCTAAGCGAATGATATGAAACATCAACAAGGTATAAAATTGTAAAACAATAAATAAAAAAATAAATAAATAAATATTGGGGGACAATCTTACACAAATCGACCTAGTCCCAAACTAAGCAAAGCTTGTACTATGGGTACTAGACGACGATATACATACTTATATAGATAAATACATACTTAAATACATAGAAAACATCCAAGACCCAAGAACAAATATCCGTGAAAAACGCACAAATAAATGCCCTGGCCGGGATTCGAACCCGGGACCTCTAGCTTCGGAGGCAGAGTCACTACCAACTAGGCTAATATAAATAGTAAATTGTAGGTATGGAAGCGCGGTGCCTCCTGGCACAAGTTATTTTGCAAATAACCTACAAGGAGACCACGGTCACTATAAGATTTGTATTAGTTGTTAAAGAAATAAAGAATTTTGAATTTGAAGGCAAGAATAACCCACCGTTGGGGAAGGACTTGATGAACTTGTCGGTGTTCTCGTGGTGCATCCTCTCGCCGTCCGTCAGCAGGTTGAAGTGTCGAGACATGCACTGGATTGCGCATCCGAGCTCTCGATGCTCGAACTTGAAGTCATCCCGCCAGAAGTGGAAGAACTCCTCCATCTTCTCTTCTGTTAGGCCGCTCTGTGGGGGATGAAAGCATGTCATTCAATGTATCATCTTATTGACGAGCTTGATCGCAAGATGGTGAAACCAGTAACTGGCAAGTACCTACTAGTAATAATGGAGTAAAAGTTACGAGAAGCTACTATACGGTAGCCAGAATCGTCGTAATTGGTTCGTACTCGTACATGCATTTTATAGGACTTTTGTAAGTTATAATTTTGCTCGTATGTACCTAACAGCTCTCTTACTGCATGCACAATCTTATTTTATTTTCTTAACCGGGGAAAAAAGTTGTTATAGAAAAACAATACTATTGCTTGTTTTACTTTATGTAAACTTCTTCTTGGCCCCTTTCGTAAACATTTGAATCACAATAACCTGTAGGGTATCTGGTACTTGATGGTTCCTCCGAATATACCAAATTGAAATCCGTTCATAACTAACGTTACAGCAAACTTCCGCGATTTTGCCTCAATTTTCCCCCTAATTGAAAAAGTATCGAAAATATTTTCAATCGAGGAATACGTATGCCAAGCTTAGTGGGGATTAGTCCAAAACTGTGGCTTCTAGCCCGGAACAACGACTGGAGAAAATCAAAATCGGCCAGTCCTAAAATGGAAACTTCACTTGCTCTGCTCCACTCGCTCGAATGAAAATAAAATTGTGGTAAAACAGCACTTTTAAAGCGCCTTCCGGATCGATACTACATACAGGATGATTTTGGGGTCGTGATCCGGAATGATTGTACATGGTCAAGAATTCAAAGTAGACAACATCACAGTTGGTATGACGGTTTATAATTCAAATAATACTCTTTGTCTTCAAATTCTAATGGCAAAATAATACTTTTTCATACAACTTGGTCACCCTATCCCACTGTCAACTCTCCATACTATCCGTCAAAGAGAGAAGGGTAACCATGATTTTTTGAGATTTTGTATTTTTGTCATCAAAATAAATTAAAAAAGAAATACGTTTGTTTCGTGTCACTACAATTTTTTTGAAATGGCTAACAGATACCAAGTCGTAAAATTTATTCTTGTTCCACGACCCCGAAATCACCCTGTATAATATTATAAATGCGAAAGTAACCCTCTTGACGCTTAAAACGCTGAACCGATTTGGCTGATTTGGTTGGAGATGGAAATAGTCTGAGACCCGGAGAAGGATATAAAATATTTTTTATCTAGCATATAGCCTAAGGGGGTGTAATGCGAGGCAGAAGTTTGTATAGATTTACGATATAAACGAGTCCAACGCTGACGAAGTCGATGGCAAAAGCTAGTTCCATCCCATATACCTAAATTATAATTATCTCAATCGACAATTGTAGCAAATGAACATTTAAACCCTAACTTACGCTCTCTCTGCAATGTTTGAGAGCCTCTCCGAACCCAAAATCAATTTCATACATTTATAATTATGTCAATCTAAAATTATAGCAAGTGAAATTAAGTGATACCTGTTAAGAATTAAGTGACGACCTGTTTAGCCTAGTTGGTAGTGACACTGCCTCCGAAGCTAGAGGTTCCGGGTTCGAATCCCGGCCAGGGCATTATTTGTGCATTTAGCACGGATTTTGTTCTTGGGTCTTGGATGTTCTCTATGTATTTAAGTATGTATTTATCTATATAAGTATGTATATCGTCGCCTAGTACCCATAGTACAAGCTTTGCTTAGTTTGGGACTAGGTCGATTTGTGTAAGATTGTCCCCCAATATTTATATATTTATTTATATACTTGATTGGATACAGGTGGGGCAGTAGCGGTCATTGTAGTAGAAGAGGATGTATTTTTGCTGATATGATGACTTATTTATTTAACAGTATGACAGCATATGCCAGCATAAACTTAAACTCCATCCTCCTTAGCGTTATTCCCAGTACAGATGCATCCTGCAGGATGCCTGGGGTCCGCTACCTAATCCCAATAATTGGCATAGACACTAGTTTTTACGGAAGCGACTGCCACCTGACCTGGAAGGGGGAAACCAGACCTTATTGGAATTAGGCTTGTCAAGTGAGTGGGCAACTTGACTGTTAGAAGTTCTCAAGCCGCCCGGAGGCCTCTAACTTGGCTTAACGACTGCTATCATAGACAGCAACAGGGATCAACGGCGTAACGTGCCTTCCAAAGCACGCGAGCGCTCAGTTAGTAACCACTCAAAGTGGTCACCCATCCAAGGACTGACCTCGCCCGATATTGATTAACCTCGCATACCGCACACGGTACGCGGGCGCCGCTGGGCCACGAGCGCTCGTCCGCTGTTAAAATTAAACTAAACTACCTAAACAAACATATAGGAACTATTCAAAGCAACAACAACAACAAAAAATACTCTCACAAAATCGCTTAAAGATAAGAAGAAGTTTGCTCCACTTGTAGGCAAACAAATCGCACTCTGGTGCGTATGATCATGCAACTCGTGGCTTTCCCGGAAAGCCACGAGTTGAATATTATGGTGCAAAATGATGAATGAAGGAGACGGACTATGGCTAATGATGATGAGGAACCCCAACTTACGCTCTCTCTGCACTGTTTGAGTGCCTCTCCGAAACCGATAGTGACGTCCTTCAACACCTCGACGGAGGCGTGCGCAAGCGCAGCCAGCGCAAGCAGCGACAAGCAACACCGCAGCATGGCGACGTGAGTGACCGCACTCCGGTCACGGTTGCTGATATATGCGCCACTCATATCAGTCACCGTTCACGGGGTTGCCAGGTTGGAGAAGAAATAATTTATTATTATTTTTATTTATTTTATTTATTTATTTAATTAATCATTCATTAATGGCTGGATTTGTGTACTTGCTGGTCAATTACTTATAGTGCGGTGACACCTGGCATTTAGCTGTGATCCCAGTACAATGATATATAAAAATATAATGAAACGGGTCACTCACGTCTTTAAGGTCGAATATCGCTCGTCATGTTTCAGACTGGTCCGCGGTCCTTAATCATGAGTACTTATCGCGGCCGCGGTTCTTTTAAGCACTGCGTGCCCTGTCCGCGGTTCATAGGATACACCTTCCTACCAAATTTCATAATTGTAGTGCTTATATTCGCCGAGTAAATCGGCTGTGACATACGGACGGACGGACAGACGGACGGACTGACATGACGAAACTATAAGCTTTCCGTTTTCGCCATTTTGCCTACGGAACCCTAAAAACGGTTATCTTTAATCTCATTCTTAATCGCGGCTAGGTAATCTTAAAATCCGGATTTTTCAGATTATGTTGTTCCTGGCTACCCAGCGACGTAATAATACCTAGATTCATAATGTGTGGTATTAAATATGTCCACGACAGTATGTCTGCGTGCCCAACAAAGTGATAACCACTGCTAAACACACAGAACATGACACAAAGTATGGGGCGGGAGCTATTCCATGAAATCTTAATTAGAAGGCCTTACCTGCCATGTTGGCTTAATTACATAGCTACTTCTTTGTGGGTATTGGCTATTTGCACGTCAGAAACGTCAAACGTCAAAGGTCCCGAGACAATTTCAAAACTCAGAGATGTCAAATAATGACACATGAATATTATATTTACTTTAGTAAACGAGAAAGACCCCGTATTGGAAATTTTACTGAAATAAATAAGAGAATAAATAAATACATACAAACGAAACGAATCGTAGGAAACCGTTAAGAAACCAATAGAAAACGTGAAAGTAAATTTGACAGTGGTCCCCGGTAAGTACACATTTCTGCCATGGTGTGCGCTACGATCGCCTAGCTTACCCCCACCACCTACTTCGCACATAGCCAATAGCTAGACCCAGGTAATAAGGCGCACGGATTAAGCAATAATAGCCTTTCGGTCAACTACTTAGGAACTTTGATGAGCGCCATATTAATTTTGTTCTCCTATATGTGGTGTTGTGTTCTAGTTCTACATGGTAAGGTTCATCTCCCTAGGATGCGCCTTGTTGAGATTGAGGGACCTGTTTTGCCATAAATCCTCAAATTAATTAAAGGTCCGCAATGCGTACATGTCTTTGACTTCTAAAAGATGGCTTGACTAAAGTTTCCTCTGTACCATAACACAAGGTGGGTAGGTGTAACAGGAGCAAATATTTAAAAGGACGCTTCCTTAGAGCATTCGCAGTAACTCCCTGTGTCCCAATATTTAAAAGGACGCTTCCTTAGAGCATCCGCAGTAACTCCCTGTGTCCCGATATTTAAAAGGACGCTTCCTTAGAGAATCCGCAGTAACTCCCTGTGTCCCGATATTTAAAAGGACGCTTCCTTAGAGCATCCGCAGTAACTCCCTGTGTCCCGATATTTAAAAGGACGCTTCCTTAGAGAATCCGCAGTAACTCCCTGTGTCCCGATATTTAAAAGGACGCTTCCTTAGAGCATCCGCAGAAACTCCCTGTGTCCCGATATTTTTTTAATTTCTTTCCGAGATTATAGCGCGCCAGTTAATGCAGTTTTTGAAGTAGTATTAAGAGGGCGCAGTACGCTCGGTCTGGCTCGGTTCTCAATACAAACGTATTTACCCTCTCATTTTAAAACGCCATGCTAGAATAACATGAAAAATTGTATACACAATGGGATCTGGCATATCTAGGCCGGAAATTAGTTTCTGTTGCTAGAAATTGTAAAATAAAAAATATACAGTGGTTTTTGGAGTTTTTTACGGCTATTAAATATAATGAAACGGGTCACTCACGTCTCAAAGGTCGAATATCGCTTGACATCGATCGATTGTTGTGTGAGCGATATTCGACCTTTAAGACGTGAGTGACCAGTTTTATTATATTTAATATGTCTCAAACTCACGGGAGTTTTCTATATAATTTTTTTTACGGCTTGTATGAAAACCTTAATAATCGCTGTATTTTTTCTCCATTATAATTTCAAGCAACAGAAACTATGTTCCGACCTAGATATGCCGGATCCCATTGTGTATACCAAGTTTCATGTTATTCTAGCATGGCGTTTTAAAATGAGAGCATAAATTAAATACGTTTGTATGGAGAACTGAGCGTACTGCGCACTCTTAAGCTAACAGTCATGATAGTTTTGTTATTTTTTTTTGTTTTATAAGGTATTTTTGGTGGTTTTTAATATATTCTTTATTTATTTTTTGTGTTTTTTAATTGAATAGTTATTAATATAACCCCAGTAGAGTAAAAAAATACACGTAAGCCATCTTTGAAGAAAAAAACTTAAGTAAAAACTTTTTTTTTCAACTGGGGCCACTTGGAAATAATTGCTGGCTTGCTCAATGGTGGACCGTTTAATTTTTTTGCTCCTGTTACAGGGTGGACCCTGTACAATTCTTGTTGTCACCACGTTTCTTCTACTTACTGTATTTCATATTGCATATTGCTATTACATTGTCCAAATCAAGTATATATATACATATATTTATTTATGTACAAATAAAATATATACAAAAATACTTAACCAAAATAATATAAAGAAAATTAAAACTAACTTAAATCTAAAACGGGCCCATGAGGCATTGTACCGAGGATGCTGGCGGCATTTCCTCGCTGTATCGCAATGCTGATACGTTGAGCGAGGAAACCGCCAGCTCTTCGGTCACCAGTTACGTCAACCAGACGCTTCGCAATTTCTGCAAATAACTTATGCGCGCTGGGACCCCATGGACCTAGAGTTTCGACGCCAAAAGGTACAAACATGTAATCTCTGCCGAGGCCTTTGTATTTATTACGCTTTAGAATTTCGGCGTTTTCCGCCGCTGCACCTGCTTTTATTGTAGTCCGTTGGAGGTGAGACGGTGCCAGTGTGTCTACACAGGTAGCATCCCACACCAACATCCGTCCCACGCTCCAAGGAACTAGAGACACCCCATTAGGTCTCTTGCCATCGTCCCTGACCATGCCAGTCGGCTCAAGAAGAGCAGGCACATTGACGGTGGCAAGAGACCGGCGGATTAGTTACATCACGTTACTTACGACTCTAGGTATTCCACGAACTCAATCCTTTAAACTAAAGCCACAGGTTTCATATCTGGCAGTACCTGGTCTAGTTTCGAAGCCGAAAGTTTCGACCCAGCTAATTTTTTTATAAGTACATCTCTATTAAATCTAGATTGTAATATTCTCTCTTATTGTTTGTTTCTTTTTCGACATGTACAACTGATTATACATTTTTTTTAAGTCACTAATATAATAACTTTGAGTGCATTATTATTTTTTAACCGACTTCAAAATTTCAAAAGAGAAGGTTATCAATTCGGTTGTATGTTTTTTTTTTGTTTTTTTTTTTAATGTTTGTAAGTCCATAACTACGTCATTTCTTAACCGATTTGGAAAATTATTTTTTTGATTGTAATTGTATATATATCCAAGTTGGTCCCGTTTTTGTCAAAACGCAGTTCTGATGATGGGATCCATGAGAAATTGAGGGAACTCCTCAAATCTTCAAGGCAAACATATAGTAATTTTTGTGTTTGTATCAACAAGTCAAGCATTTTCATCCAAAAATGTGACATTAGATGAAGTGGAACTGCTGATGATGATCAGAACAGAACTCTTCAACGACAAAAAGTTCACGTTTGGCGATTTGTCCTCCTAGCTGTGTTTGTTAAGCAAGTTCTATTTTCACGATTAATTTTTGTCATGCTTGATTTCTGATGATGGGATCCATGAGAAATTGAGGGAAATCCTCAAATCTTAAAGGCAAACATATAGTGATTTTTGTGTTTTTATCAACAAATCGAGCATTTTCATACAAAAATGTGACATTTGATGAAGTGGAACTGCTGATGATGATCAGAACAGAACTCTACAACGACGAAAAGTTCACGTTTGGCGATTTGTCCTCCTAGCTGCGTTTGTTAAGCAAGTTCTATTTTCACGATTAATTTTTGTCATGCTCGATTTTTAATGATGGGATCCATGAGGAATTGAGGGAACTCCTCAAATCTTAAAGGCAAACATATAGTGATTTTAGTATTTTCATGAACTAATCAAGCATTTTCATTCATAAAAGTGACATTTGATGAAGTGGAACTGCTGATGATGATCAGAACGGAACTCTTCAACGACGCGTATAATGCTTGTTTGTGACCATCATGGTACTTATAAAATATGTTACTTATAGAAGCTGGTTCTAACAATTTCGTTCAGATTTAAAATGGGGTGTACTTACGGTGTCTAAAATCGATTACGACGCTGAGCAAAATTAGGGCTCCTAATAGGGAAATACGAGTATGTAGTAAAAAAATACAACTTCCATAATGTACATGGGACGTCCACGCAAGAAGTTTCTTATCAACGCGTCGCCGTCAGTTAAGAGGGCGCAGTACGCTCGGTCTGGCTCGGTTCTCCATAGAAACGTATTTACCCTCTCATTTTAAAACGCCATGCTAGAATAACATGAATATTTGTATACACAATGGGATTGTAAAAGAAAAAATATACAGTGGTTATTGGAGTTTTTTACGGCTTGTATGAAAACCTTAATAATCGCTGAATTTTTTCTCCATTATAATTTCAAGCATTTCATTATGTATGCATTGGCTATAAAATAGTAATTAAATCTGCCGTTGGTACGGATTTTGGGGTTAATAATGAAACCCTCATATCAGAAAAGGCTCGGCAGTGTGCTTGTGTTCTGCACTCGCAAATCGCAAGCATCCATAGGCTACGATTTACCATCGGGCAAGGTTTAAAATACCATTTTCTCGCTGACTGTATACGTTCTGAAACACTCATTGAGCCGGGGTTCGACTACTTCGACCCCATGACATCTACCGAAACCATTTCCTTCTTTCTACTATATTTTCCTTCCTTTGAACCACTATTGTGCTTTTAGATGTAGCTTTATAAGAATTTTAAGAGTAGGTGCGTGACGAATGAAAAACCGGCCAAGCGCGAGTCGGACTCGCGCACTGAGGGTTCCGTACAACTGAAAGACAAATGTGATTTATCAATAGGTATTGGTTTTTGTTGTATAATATACGTATAAAACAATAATAAATTTTATCACCAAATTTGAAGTTCATATATATTCTTTATAGTGTTTTTAATGAAAATGTCTGTTTCTTAATTCAATTATTCTGTTTAATTAAATTTAATTAATGTACCTATCATTATTAAGGACTCGCTTGTATGAAATAAATAAATGTCATTCATTCATTCATATAGGTCAGAGGAAAGTTAAAAAATTCTACGGAATATTTTTTTGAAAAATAGCTGTCTTTGGTGGCTTCTCATACCTTTGTTTTTCAATAATTTTTTAAAACAAAAAATACAATATTTATCTCATAACGCGCCTTCCTGATTTATCGATGCGATGCGGTACGATATGAGAAAATTGACAGCTGTCAGTGTCAACCGATATCAATGCAGTACTGCCCCACTTCTGCGCATCGTATTAGTACTGCGCAAACGTAATACTGACAGTAATTTGTCAGGTGAGGAGATTTCACATCAGTAAGCTTACTTACGTCAAATAACAAAATACCTGTGACATATCGATCCCGCCCCGCTAAGTCAGGAAGTCGCCTAAAGAGGTCTAAAAAACGACACGAACAAAGTGGAAATTAAAAAGTGGTAAAACACTGTACTGTGTGTCGTCCCTTTTTTCCTAGTTTGATTTGAAAGGGATGACACGACAGTGTTGCCACTTTTTAATTTCTACATCCCTTTGCGTCCCTTTAGGTGTATGGGAGCCTTAAAAATATTTAAAAAAAAAATTGACAAAATCTATGGCTTTGAGCTAACAAGATGTTTATAATGTGTATATTTGAGGACTATAGCTCCAACCGTTTGGCTCTGAAACCTGTGTGACAGATCACAGACAGACACTCGAGTGACAGCAACAGCAATAGGGTTCCGTTTAGACCCTTCGGATACGGAACCTTAAAATGCCAAAGCATCCTGAGCCATATGCAAAAAGTAAGGTTAATGAATAATGACTAGTTTACATTGTAACAGGGGCGTCATGGCTGTGGTTAAAAAAATCTCGTAATTAGAGTTTGTAGGGTCTCCAAGGTCAGAACTTGACAGGTGCATAGTGCATTATTATTTTTTCCATGATTTTGCATTTTTCATTGAATCAACATTTGCCTGTTGCATACTTGCATGGTTGAAAGTAATTTTAACGTATGATAGAATGACAATGTTACATAATAATAAATATTACGAACATGTTTAATAGTAAGCTCAATAAAGGTTTGTGTTACTTACTTCTAGACCACGATATACATAGAAAACAAGGAACAAATTTTTCTGCTCACCACCGAACCAAAATGCCTTTACCGGGGTCCGAACCCGGGACCTCTAGCTAAGGAAGCAGTGTCACTACCAACTAGGCTAAACAGGCCGACAAATGTTGATCATTTCATTTATGCTACGAGGGTGGCAAGCAACCGTACTGTCTTGTCTAATAATAAGCCGTTGGCGTCTTCATAGGAGTTGCCAACGACCGTAGTATCTTATGGGTATGGACCCGGGTATGTCCTAAAACTACGACCAAGACCACCGGGGGATGGGCAGCAGCATCCCTGGAGTGCGGTGGAGATACTGCGATCGCTAACCCGCATGCCACGCGTGGCGATTATGGCATATACCCCCCGTGAATTTGGGAGAGGCCTATGTCCAGCAGTGGACGTCCTTTGGCTGATATGGTGGTGGTGGTGGTGGTGGTGGTAGTATCTTCTTAGTAGTTTGTGCAACGACCCTTTATTTGAGTCGACAGTTAATTGAGATAAATGCAGTCCAGACATGCAGATCAGAAAATGTGCACCATGTTGAAAATACACAAAAATCAAAAATTCAGGAACAATTAATCACTGATATCAGAGTAAAGCGTCCTCTTCCAAATTTTACAACTGTTCGTTCACTTTTAAAGCCATTCTACTGTGGAACTCTCTACCGCTTGACATAAGACGGGCAAAACCTATTGATATTTTCAAAACCTTACTTACCATATCAGCCCTAGGACGTCCACTGCTGGACATAGGCCTCCCCCAATTTCATGGGGGGTAAATGCCATAATCGCCACGCTTGGCATGCGGGTTGGCGATCGCAGTATCTCCACCGCATTCTAGGAATGCTGCTGCCCATTCCCCGGTGGTCTTGGTCGTAGTTTAAGGACATACCCGGGTCCAATTCGTTAAACCTTACTAAAAAACATTATTTGTCTCTCCCTTAATATCAACTACCTATAAAGTTCGGCTGACTTTACAAATATGTATGTATACTTTCTTTTTCTTATTTGTTATGTAATATTATTATATATATGTAAGATTGTGTATGTATGTTTATATATAAAAGTATATAAGTATGAATTTTACAAATTAATTTACATGATTCATATAAATCTCTGCACCACCTACTGCATATATTATTTTTCTCTTTTCCCGCTACCCAAAGGTTGTCTGGAAGAGATCGCTCGTTAGCGATAAGACCGCCTGTTGTCTACCTCTACCTACTTACATGTTGCTGTTCTTTTTTTTCTTCTGTTTGTAACTAATTCATTTGTGTGAGGTGTGCAATAAAGTGGATTTGTATTGTATTGTATTGTATTGTATTGTATTGTATTGTATTGTATTGTAAAGCAGATCCGCTCATTTAAGTTGTTTGAAAGATTTCTGTACATCTGTACTATTCTCACTACTGCACTAATCAGTAAGTTAGACAGAGAAATAAATACGATATGAGTATAAGTGATAGCTGACAGGTTTTCACCTGTTAGTGTCTCCGCTTTCATAACTGCAAATTGTACTGAACTGACGTTTCTGACGTTTTGGATTAATATGGGACTTGACACATTGGTGTGCTTTAAAATAGAGACAATTCGTTAACAGCCGAAAATGATCGTACTATCTATCCCGTTCTAACTCACCTTGGTTTACCATAAGGATTCATAGAGACAACTAATTAAAAATCATTGCTTAACACTACGGATCTGTTGGTATTATTAATCTAAGCAATTAATATTCGAGTAAATACGTTATGCTGGACTTGAAATAAATAACGGCACGAGAGGGAAAAGGAGCGAGGTAGTAATAAAAGAAAAGGGTGAAGTATTTATATAATAATAATAATAATATCTTTATTGCATACCATGGTACATTAATAGTTCTAACAAATAAGTAAATAAGTATCACATGGACCCTGACAGGGTATGGCAAATAGTTCTTAATAACTAAATCTTACATGTAACTACATACACAAGTGTAAGTACTACTTGTCTCTTTGACTTTGCTTTAGTACCTGGTCATGTGTAACGTGCCTTAAGAGCTCACCTGGCATGTACAACTAACCTTAGTTGGCATTCTGAACCCAGGGGCCTTTCAGCTCGAAATACGAATTTTTCTATGGAAATGTTAGTTTAACTTGTTTGTACCAGATGTCACTGGGTGCTATCTCTATCGCACTTGCATATTGAAGTGACAGTGATGCAGCGGTCGTGCGGTTAGTTCTTACTAAATACACAACGGCGCTACGATCTATGTGGAGTATTTCACTGGTATCTCTATCTCAGTATACAGTGTGTAAGTCTAATACGGGCGAATCTCTTAACGGTGGTTAGTATAGGACAAAGTAAAGGTGATTAGATAACATTTACTTAAAGTTGCAACAATAATTTTGTCCATACAAAATAATTCAGCCCGCAATGTAATGCAAACACGCTCACGTTGTTGTATTGCTAATGAACATTTGACATTTCGGTACCGCAGCCATGTTTACAGTACATTGCTGCTGAGAAAATTTAAAAAAAATAATTATGGGGTCGTAATGAACTGTAATTTAAAAAAAAAACTTTTTAATTCACGATTACACTAATGAATACTATGTCCGATTTAATTTATCGCCCGTATTAGACTTACACACTGTATATATTGTACTTTGTGTCCTGAACTGAATTTAACTGAGAAAATTTATATTTGAGTTTACCCGTTTGACCGCGAGCGCTGTAAAGAGTCCGAAACGTCGCGATGTATTTATTAACTAACACCCCTTCAATGATAGTAGACAATAACGTTGTTGTACATTGTCAATGATCAAGATTGAGTGTCTCCGAAGCCCATAATAAATACCTATTTTTCAAACTCAAACTCAATTTCTATACGGCGGGTATTCCCTCGCTTGTATAACACATTATGTCCACTGCTGGACATATGCCTCCCCCAATTTCATGGAGGGTAAATTCCATAATCGCCACGCTTGGCATGCGGGTTGGTGATCGCAGTATAGAACACTACAATAACCGATTTATAATAACCAGACTATAATGACATCTTGACTTGTTTACCTGTCAGCTCTGATGTTAATTTTGAAATGTTTTGTAGCGAAAGTTTCATTTCCCGAGCGTTTTTTTTTCAGCAGTTTATTATACATTATTAATAATGTGCCGCTCTTGACTATGAATAGTTTTGGGCATTTTTTGTCATTTATCATTTAATGTTCAACACTTTATTATTATTCTAATAAACCGCCACAGTGACACTGACCAGGGGCCTTTCAGCTCGAAGAACGAGCTTTTCCAAGGAGATGTTACTTTATACTTTAGCCAGCAGATGACACTGTGTGTACTGTTTCACCTGCCTCTCTATCGCACTTGCACATTGTGATTGACAAAGAGGCACATCTTTCGCGGTTGTACTACTGTCATGTATACTTTACCTAAAATTCAGATGATTTGTTTACTACCTAAATTTATGGTTCAATATTTTTTTCATGTTTACATTTCGAGCGTTCCAACGTACGCAAAATAATTACATAATTAGGTAATGTACACAAAATTGTGACAACAACATTGTACTAATTTAGCCTCGTCAATTATTCGTGCAAATGGATAGTAGATTAAAGTGCAAATAAAATGCTCCATAGGAAGAGAAGAATGTATATTTTCAACTTCTTCTACCTTACAAATTTCGAGTGAAATTTTATCGATGTTGAGTGTATATAAGCTTATAAAGCTTAAATATTTTGCGTGAAACTAAACGTTTCCACGGTACGTTGACATCGCTGTCAATTTAAAAATTCAAATGTCAAATGGGTTTTTTTAGGTTAATTGTATATTTATATAATTATGTGTAGTTAATAACTGTATTATTAGCACTTGCTGTTAATAGTAATAGTCTCAGTAAATAATTTCGACCCTACAACGTGACGGTAAAAGCTATCATGCGGCTAAGCAGAGTGTATTCATTGAAAACTGAATACCTATCTTCAAATGACAAAGCCGCTCTCTACATAAATATAATATGCCACTTTATAAATTTTGGTGCGATTGCTAATATCGAATGTTTGTAAGTAAAATTGTGTAATAAACGATATTTACTAAGTTACCTATTTCGTTTTATTGTCAGAAGAATGTCATGCCCATATTTATTAAAAATGGTCTGAAATTGATGCAAAGATTGCCAAATAGGTAATGTAACTATTATTTCATTACTTATTTCCTTATTTTTGCATTAGTTTCAGAAAGGAACTTGATTTTAGTAGTTAGTACCTGCCGCCGAGCGGTCGTGCGGTTAGTTTTGTACTAATACCACTGTGGCGCTACAATCTACGTGGAGTATTTCACTGATATCTCTTTCTCAGTCTATATATTGTACTTTGTGACACTGACAACCTATCATTAGAATTATTGCCAGTGTAAGAAATTAGTTCCAAAGAAATTCCACAACATGCCGCATGGTCATATATTAATGGTTTACCTTTACATGATAAAATCCGTTCAATCAGTTTTATTTAATGAGAATGTAATTTCTTAATAGATAAACTGGTATACGCCATTGTCAAAACCTATCAGTAATGACATTTGCGTCAGTGTCAGGAAAACATGCTGAAAGAGCTATTGTAATCTTAGAGATTGTTATAAAATAAAGTAATGTAATATAAATAAAGGGTTATAAATCGGTAAATTAAGTGTCAGTGGGCGGGGCATATTGCATGTAGCATCGATATGGCCGTTGGGCGTTGGTTGGGCGGAAAGGTTCTCGATTGGCGTACATACTTACACGTGCGGCGGAGCGTGTGTGGACCCCGGCAAGGTGGACTGAAGGTGGACCTAGTAAAGGTCGGAGGAGTCTGCTGGATGCGGGTGGCGCAGGACCGGTCTTTGAGGATGCCTATGTTGAGCAGAGGACGTCCCTCGGCTGACGAAGCAGTGTAATATCTTCGAGTGCTATGCTATACATAATGGAAGTCTTCGTTGAGACGTGCGGAGGTTTGGTGAGGTCGGTGAGTAAGCCTTGCATTTTTAAATCATTTTTTAATCATTTTCGCGCAACGAATCATTTGTTAATTCTTTTCTACAATTGTAGTGAAGTCCACTGAAATGATGGGAGATACTTGGGCGAGATTGTCTTTCGGCTAATATGATGATGATTATGATACTGAACTGAATAGTCCGTAGTTTTACGAAAGATAATTTCTTCAGTAGGTAATGAATTCATTGATATTGGGGGCCAATTCTCGGTCCGATCGAGATGCATCTCTATCGTGACATTGCATACAATGGTAGAGTCACTTGTATGGAATCTCGAATAGAGATCATCTCGATCGAACCCGAGAATTGGCCCCTTGGGCTGTTAAACAAAAAGTGGCAAACACGTGTGAAAATGAAATAATAAAGACGCGGGAATGTCATAATAACTGTATTTGTTGTAGTATAGTATAAACGACTTCAAAAGTTTTTATCACATTACGGATTAGAACGCCTACAAAATAAAATAGCAATGTTTCTTAATAAATGATATCCACATAATTCTAGTAGGCACTAATGCGTTTCTCCAGAAATTTCTTGCCTCGCACAGCTAAACTGTGGAATGAACTGTCGCTTGCGGTATTTCCGGACCGATTCGACCTTCAAACCTTCAAGAAAAGAGCGTACGCCCATCTTAAAGGCCGGCAACGCACTTACAACCCCTCTGGTGTTGCGGGTGTCCATGGGCGGCGCTAATCGCTTACCATCAGGCGATTCGTTTGTTCGTTTGCTACCTATGTCATAAAAAAAATCATTGAAGTCACGCCGAGTACCGAGTACCTAATCATATAAATATGCCTTACCTACATGTTGTCATATGTTTGTAAACTTCGAATATTTTTCTCATCATTTTCATACTTATAATACCTACATCAATCATCTATCGAATTGTTTAAATCGGCGTTTCTTTGCGATAGTTGTGTTTCCGTTTTGACAGCGTTTAGTTGGCGCGTGGGTAAACTTAGGCGTGTACACTTATCAAGTGTGATCGCGGCTTACTTACAAAATTAAGTTAATTATTGACTTCAAGCTCAAAACCCATGATACGTTTAAATACCCTGTAATTAATTGATGCGAGTAAATCACAATCAATGGTAAATGAATTAAATTATCGGCTGTTTGGCCTTACTGGCCAGAATTAATTGTAATTCGATAATTATCCCAAATTACACCAACTGTATACAAAGGCTTGTTTTAAATGGATAAGCTTGAGCCTTTCCGTAATTGGAATAAGTGTTCAAGGGAAAAACAGTACAGTAAGTTAATGGGTATTTATCGTTATCCACACTTTTTGATTTTAGGGTTCTGAAGGAGAGTTTAGCCAATTTCATCTCGCTCTCATTGAAAGGAGCCTAAGACATTAAGCGCCAGAACCCGATTGTCGGGTACTCTGTTTGTAGCTGCTACAGGCTACATACGGAGAATACATGGTTGCGGTCTGCGAGCAAAGAGCGTAACAGCAGGCGGCAATGAAAGTGCTAACTGGGGGAGTAGAAGAAGGCGAAGGTTCTTACAGAAGACCACATATATAGTAACACCATTAGTTCATGTCCACGCACCCACGCGCAGACACAGACACTACACACGCTTACACAAAACACACACATAGCGTTGCACTGGTCGTTCTTTAATAATTACTAGTCTTAGTAGGGTCCTGGCAGAATATCAGCGATGTGGTCTCCTGCCGCATCAATAATGCTGAGCCAGCGCCCATTCTCTGCCACGACACATGGCTCCCATGTACTATTGTAATTTGTCTGATTTTGTTACTTAGACCCTAAGTTGCATGCTCTTCATCTTAATTGTCATAAAAATGCCATGTATATTGTGGGTACTGAATAAAGTTCTATCTATCTATAATTACTTGTTGTGTATTGTATGTCCAGTCAACAGCAAATGTAGAAGATCATTTTAGTACTTTATCGCACTAACGTAACAATACTGCGACAGTTGGGATGCGTTAATGTAGTGAAAGTGACAAGGTCAAGGTACTAAAATGATCATATACTTTTGCCGTTGACTGTACTTGGTATGTCGCGATACAACCAGTGGTGAGTATAAGGTCGCCAGAGCTCCCGAGGAGCCGAGTCTGGAGTTTGTGAAGAGGCTTCTAGAGTTGGGTGTGTAGAGTTACAAGCTTGGCTCTACATAGGATCTGATAACTTTTTGCGAGCCATATGGTTTTGACTTGGCAACATTTTACATTTTTTTTTTATTTATTTATTTACAATACACAAACACAAACACAACACAAATCGAACTTAGTCCCACAGTAAGCTCAATAAGGCTTGTGTTATGGGTACCAGACGACGACATATTTAATAGATATATACATAAATACATAGAAAAACATCCAAGTCTCAGGAACAAATGTCTCTGATCACCACAGAAACAAATGCCCTTACCGGGAATCGAACCCGGGACCTCTAGCTTCGGAGGCAGTGGCACTACCAACTAGGCTAAACAGGCCGACAATAGAAAATTGATACATTGGTATAACGGAAAAGTGTCGTTAAACCCTATCGGGTTTGTATCGACACCGAAATCGTGAACAATATTGTTAATAAGCTTACTTACGAGCAAATTGTATGACACATTGGAAAAAAAAAAAGTCATGACATGAAAATGACATGAAAATGTCTCATAAACCTTCAAGAAAAGAGCGTACTCCCATCTTAAAGGCTGGCAACGCACTTACAACCCCTCTGGTGTAGCGAGTGTCCATGGGCGGCGCTAATCGCTTACCATCACCCCTGATGTTTCGTCTGCTCGTTCGGCTTGCCTCCTATGTCATAAAAAAAAAGTTGATTCTCCGTTATGAAGAGCATACTCTGTCTGTCTGTGTTCTATCGGATACATTTTGGAGAGTGTGCACAGGAATTACATGACTTAGTTCCGCCCTCCCCATTCCATCACCGGACGTCCAGGCGCGGTGAACGGTTGCATCCTTACGTTGTCAGTCTACCTTTTATTCGCACGAAGCGATTTGCTTCTTCTTTCTTAATGCGAACAGCTAAGGACTGGAATTTACTGCCGCCGTCTGTATTTCCTGATACATACAATCTGGGTCTCTTCAAGACAAGAGTGAATAGGCTATTACTGAATCAGTGAGCAACATCTTAGGCCTTGTCATCGCTCTCCATCAGGTGAGACTAAGGCCAATCGCTGGTCAGTCTATCATAAAAAAAAAGAACGTAACTCGGTGTTGCTAGGTAGAGTGAAATACACTCTTATTTTATTATTTAACCATTTGTAAGTTCAGGTGTGAACCGAATTGTTTCAAATTCATTCATGAAGAATAATTAATATTATTATGAATCTATACTATGATTATAAAGCTGAAGAGTTTGTTTGTTTGAACGCGCTAATCTCAGGAACTACTGGTTCGAATTGAGAAATTCTTTTTGTGTTTGATAGTCCATTAATCGAGGAAGGCTTTAGGCTATGTAACATCACGCTGCGACCAGTAGGAGCGAGGATGCGGACGAAGTCGCGGGCAACAGCTAGTCTAAAGTAAAATCGGAATAAAGTATTGCCGCACCTAAAACATGCCGCCCGGGGCGGATCGCCGAACGGTGTCTGGTTTTTCATATAACGATAGTGGCCGTACCATCACGTTTAGCCTAGTTGGTAGTGACACTGCCTCTGAAGCTAGAGGTCCCGGGTTCTAATCCCGGCTAGGGCATTATTTGTGCAACTATCACGGATATTTGTTCTTGGGTCTTGGATGTTTTCTATGTATTTAAGCATTCCAAGTACAAGCTTTGCCTAGTTTGGGACTAGGTCGATTTGTGTAAGATTGTTGTTTCCCACCGTTGTAGTAAAAAAAAACGGAATTCTCGATGCTCAAGTCCGACTTACACTTCCAAAACTTTTTGGCTGCAGTAGGTAATAATAGTGATCCGCTATGGACCCGGCCGCGGAATTCGTCGAGTAAACTGCGTGTCGTTAATTATACTAAACGGTGGTTGCCGATGCCTTCCGCTGAGCGTGGGACGGACAGGATTTATGCTTAATCGATATTATATCTTTATTAGTTTTATTAGTTTAGTAAATGTCCTTTAGTCAATTTATGTTATATTATTGGTAGGCGCAGTTTCAGTTATAAATAATGAATTATTTAATCAGAGGTCTAACGCCTAATGCGAAGGGTACGGCAAGCATTCTCCATACAATGTGCAAGTTTTATTCATTGGTTATGGCACTACAGCATTTAATTTTATTGCTTGTGCGTATTGGATATACGCAGAAATCTAAGTTGAAATTTTGCATTATTTCATTAAAAAAAAAAAACAGTAAAACAACTAGAAGAAAGAGTGCATTGTTTTATTCATTGGTTATGGCACTACAGCATTTAATTTTATTGCTTGTGCGTATTGGATATACGCAGAACTCCAAGTTGAAATTTTGCTTTATTTCTTTTTTTTTATATGTTTAAAGCGAGCTACACACTACGCAGATAAAATCTTATCGTATCTGCGTAGTGTGTAGCTTGCTTTAAACATATAAAAAAAACAGAAACACAACTAGAGAGAAATAAGCATATTGACAAAAAATAATAACTGTAGCGCAAACACAATCGAAGAAAAACTTACACAAAAGTTTGTATGGAAAGAGCTTGCTTACCCCTTCGCCTTAACTAAGTCTGTTCCTGAGGTATGGGAGCGGTACCGGAGGGGTGAAAAGACTGACGCCCGACAAAGTTACGCGTCGTTTGACGTTCCGTAAACACAGCCCCTCCCGTACCACTCTTTATACCTCAGGAACAGACTCAGTTATGCGTTAGGCCTGTAGGTACTCCTTCAAATCATCCAAATTCTTGACATTCTTAACACCTCACCGCTAGTGTCAAGATAATTTTGACTAAGTTGGAACTTCATTCTACTAAGTAACACATAGGTAGGTACACTACATACTTCAGTTGCCTGACACTATACGTAATGCAGCTACTACCGCGGCTTTCAGTAAGAAATTAAGAACTTGGTTGTTTAAAGAGCTATTTTATAGCTACGAAGATTTTTTCAAGCAACCACTGCTGCTATAATAATTTTTAATTTTATAATGTGTATACCTCTACATATATATACAATTACTTATACCTACCTAGTTACATTTTACTATATTGTGAATTGTCAACAATTAACCTATTTCAAATTGTAATGCATTATTATTTTGTAAGACTTGTAATGGTCACGACCTGTAACTTTGTTACCAATAAATATTCATTTCATTTCATTTCTTATTCGTAAGTAGGTGGGCTTTCCTGATAATAGGTAGGGCATAGAGGAATGTCATTATTCTCATATTTGGAGCAGCCCAACTGGGGAAGTACTTTCCCCTTACACAATACCTCAAATTAGAGGAGTGGCCCTGGTGGTGATTAGGTCGCCTCAGCTCCTGAGGATGCGATGTGTTGAGACTTGAGAGTGAGGGCCTGTGTTTGTCTTTAGCTGTCAAATTAACGAAAACGAACCAAACAAACAAGTCTAAAATACCTAAAGACTTAATCCCTATAGTTAATCTCATAATCAGCCGGTCGTGCGCGAGCTCATGGGAACGCCGTGCATGCAAGCGCCATCTCTCGGGATTGCGCGGAACTAAACGTCCATTATTAACAGTCGCCGCAAGATTCGTTTTTATTTTGCACCTTATTGCTTTGTAATAAGACGGATAATGTAAGTGTCTTTGATATTAACTGTACGAAAGTCCTGGCCCTTGCCCCCTTACGTAGTTAAGTCTTACGTCTTATAGGACTACAATATTAAAGAACGATTCTCTTAGAGATCGCCACGGCTGTTAAGCTCTTTTTTGTAAGAAGATGATTCCTAGTTTTATAAAGTCGTAGTTAGTAAGGAAATTGTGGTGCTTACGTCATTTTGATTGCAAAGATATGCATAAACGGTACAATTAGTGGGATTGCATTAGGCAGATTGTGTGATGGAGGGATTGCATGGAAACGTCCGAACCGGCACGATTTATTCGAGTCAGTATAAGAGGGAAGGGTAAGTACCTACCACCAGAGAGTGCTATTTATTTATGAGTACGCAGTACGTTCGGTTCTGCATACAGACGTTTTTACGCTCTCATTTTAAAACGCCATGCTAGAATATATATTGGGGGACAATCTTACACAAATCGACCTAGTTCCAAACTAAGCAAAGCTTGTACTATGGGTACTAGACGACGATATACATACTTATATAAATAAATACATACTTAAATACATAGAAAACATCCAAGACCCAATAACCCGTGAAAAATGCACAAATAAATGCCCTGGCCGGGATTCGAACCCGGGACCTCTAGCTTCGGAGGCAGAGTCACTACCAACTAGGCTAAACAGGTCGTCAAAATATATAGAATAACGTGAAACTTTGTATACACAATTAAATTCGGCATATCTAGGTCGGAAATTAGTTTCTGTTGCTTAAAATTATAATGGAGAAAAAATACAGCGATTATTAAGGTTTTCATAGAAGCCGTGAAAAACTCAAAAAACCGCTATATTTTTTTCTTTTACAATTTCTAGCAACAGAAACTAATTTCTGACCTTGATATGCCGGATCCCATTGTGTATACAAAGTTTCATGTTATTCTAGCATGGCGTTTTATAATGAGAGCGTTAATACGTTTGTATGGCGAACCGAGCGTACTGCGCCCTCTTAACTACAAATATATTTACACAGCATTGCAGACTTAAATCGAATGCACTGTAAAAACTATACATAGAGTACAGAAAAGAAAAAATAAAATAAAATAATAATAATTTACGCACACTAGAAAGCCTATCATCCTTCATCTCACAAAACTTCAGACATTCCCTACCCACACCCGCCCATCGCCACGCAAGTAAATCACACTCAGGTGTTGACGCCAGCTATAGAGTGATATCATTATATGATACCAAAGAAAATAATAAAGAGTTCAGTAATGATTAAGGCAAATGGTCGCGCGCTGTAAGGTGATTTTTGGGACCTAAGGCTCTGAAACCAAGCGACTAACAATTCTAAAAAAAACTGAAACTTTGGTATGTCGTTGACAAATTCATTGTTGGATTTTTTTATAGGACAGTAATTGTATCCGGGCCAGGAGCGAATATCGTCAGTCATTTCCTCTCGAGCGATAACTTGTAAGATGCTTAAGAGAGTTGTATTAACCCTTTTCTTGGAAAATTGACAAAAAAGTGAGGTCAAGCCTCATTAGCGCTATGTAAAATATAAAAAAAAATTTAGAAAAAAATGCAAAAAGACCATCCGAAAATATGTAATTCATATGATTATATGATACACTGTCAAGAATAGGTTGAGAAGTCCCGTGGATATCTGCCAGCGCTCCATTGGTGGTTAAGCCGCAGAAGCCACCCAAGTGCATATTTTTTAAATAATTTTAGTCATTTCCTCTCGATTCCAAGTTTTATCAAATTATAGCTAACTCCATATCTAAAGGAAAATAAAGCGTCAGGTTGACTTGCTATATACCGGTGGATTATCCGTCAGCTGGTCACGTGAAAATGTAAAAAAATAATGAACAATCTAAACACCTTTATTTGAAACTTAAATGCTTACTTTTTTTAAATAAATATTTCGTTTTGAAAAAATATACTTTTTTTTCGCACCGAATTCCGCTAGTTTTCATGCGGAGGCGAAAAGTGCAGCGTATCGCTTAGCGCTCACTAGGTATGTGTGTTGTTGTACTTGACCAATTGGCCATATTTAACTTGCACGTTCGGGTAATTTGCCGTGAAGAGAAAACAACGACATTCAGGTCAGATGTATGGGATGTATGGTTATCTGATGGTATCGCAGTGAATTAGATTAATACGTGCAGAAATGTGTTGTATTTTGCACTGAAGGAAGTGGAAAGGGTAATAATACAACTTTACAATCAGGAACGTGGCACACGTAGGCACATAATATATGATTGTACGTACAGAAGGTCTACTGGCTAACAAAACCCTTGTGTGATAGCTAGATTGATTCTAATCATGGTGTCCTGTTTTGCCGCACAATATGTGGGTTTTCGTCAAGTTAGGGTTGTCACACGGTCGTCTTATTTGCTTGTCATCGTCGCGGTGCAACGCCGGCTGTGGTACGATTAGTGCCATTGTCAGGCCACTAATCAATCGCTTTCGAGTGAATTACACCTCGGAGGTATACGAGCAGAGTTCAGCCGAAGTGGCAAGAGCAACAGCCCAATAATCGCTTACTATCAGGCGATTCGTCTGCTCGTTTCCTCCTATGTCATAAAATAATAATAATAATAAGGCGTGTAGTCTCCTGGCTGCCCAGGGCTGACGTAGGAAAGTAAATAAAATAACATACAACTACTTGCTCGCTCTGTACTATATTACTTATAGGAAGTATGTGGTGTTGTGTTCCTGGTAGTAAGGTCGTCAAAAATCCCGAGGATGCGTTGTGTTGTAGTGTATATCAGTTGGTAATGTCCTTGTCAAATTATTATTTAATTTTACATTCAAACTGTAAAATTCCGCGATAGTATCAAATTAAATACTTATACTCGTAATATCTGTTTAATGGGTCAACTCCCTTCTGCGTGAACATGACCGGTGCAACCCGCGTCGAAACGTCGGTAATAATAAAGGTAAACTAAATATCGCGTTAGATCCGTAAACACAAATATTTAAGTATCTGTGCGAAGCGCGAGAGTTTAAAGTTTTATATCAACTTAAATAATTATAAGTACAATTACTCATAAATTTTATCACTGTTAAAACAGTTTTTTTTACTCTCAAGCTTTGACATGTAATTTACGCAAATGAAGCTTATATCAATCTATCTTTCAAATGTATCTCTACACTATGCACATCGATATTAGTCAGCAGGTAAGTTCGAAGTATCAATAATATTGTTCAACTTTATACGTTTCATTTATGAAATCCATTTTGATTTCAGCGCGCAATATGTCGGCCGTCTCGGGATACGTGCGCACTTAATTGGCGGAGGCGGTGAGATATAGGCGCAGGCGCAAGGTCACAGGGCTGTCACGGCCACTAATTTAATATTCTGATCACAATTAATGTCCGAAAGGAATAGCTGTCAATTCATATGTTGGAGATTCATTTGGATTTAGTTCGTCAGCCATGCTTTCCGAATCCGCCATCTTGACTATTGAAGTTGATGTCTATCAGTGCGCACGTCCGGCGCAGGCGGTGGCCCAGTCAAGAATGAATCGATGAACTGAATGAACGACCACCGCACTACTGACTGACAGTTAGCACAGACAAACGTAAACAGAGTGTTGCCACAGAGCAGATACACTATAGGCTAAGTTTGACAGCTCGACAGTGCTGCCACCACACCCAGTGTGGCCAGTAGCATAGAACCGTTACAAATTAGCCGTTTCTCTGACACGGCCATACTGACACTCAACGCGCTCTCGCGTTGCCCGTGGGTTGTAAACAACCCGTACCACTAACAAACGATTCAGCCCAGCAAATCAGCAGAAAACTAGGCGTAAATGCTTTCAACCAAAGTTGAAGCCAGGCACATAAGCTTTAAGCTCTCACATAGAACAGAACATAATAGCTGACAGTCGTTATTTTGCAACGCAATAATGTTAACACAATAGCAAATCGTAAAGCTTGCACGTTCAAGAGTATAACAATGCATCGAATCTTTCGTCTAAGCTTTCAGATGTCATTCGCACACCAAAGCGTAGAATCATCAGTTGCTATTAGCAAAATAAAGCGTAAAGCTTTCAGTTTCTACGCATGAACCAAAGCGTAAAGGCTTTCAGTTTCCTCTCACGAGACAAAGCGTCAAAGTTTTCAATCTCGTCGCATGAAACAAAGCGTTGAAGCTTTCAGTTTCTTATCACGAAACAAATCGTCAAAGCTTTCAGTCTCTTCGCATGAGACAAAGCGTTAGAGCTTTCAATTCTTCATCATGAGACAAAGCGTCAAAGCTTCCAGTCTCTTCGCATGAAACAAAGCGTAGAAGCTTTCAGTTCCTCGTCACGAGACAAAGCGTTAAAGCTTTCAGTCTCTTCGCATGAAACAAAGCGTTAGAGCTTTCAGTTCCTCATCACGAGACAAAGCGTCAAAGCTTTCAGTCTCTTTGACCCAACAAAGCGTAAAAGCTTTCAGTTAAAAATGACACAATAAAAACAGTCCAATCATTTATTGATCTCACTTTAAATCAAACATAAGAGCAACTTCCATTAGTCACAAAACCAACATAGTTAATAATATTCTCAACAATCTTTAAAGCAAGGTGACATAACTCATAATATGAGGATCAAAATTTACACAAATAGAGAGGGCAAATCAACACATAAAGCACATCGGTAGCAAGCACTAAGCATTTAGTATTCACTTACTGGAATCATTTCCATCATTGTCTAAACAATCGGACAAAGCTGGCAGAATGGCAGGATACCTTCGCAATCGTTCATGACAAACGTATTGTTCCCGCCCACCTGATATGGGACGCACAGTATAACGCTCATTTGGATGAACTTTCACAATTTCGCAAGGGCCGCTAAACTTTTCGCTTAGCTTTTTAATAATTCTGGGATTTTTCTGAACTAGAACAAAATCACCTACTACAAACGGATGAATTACTGCCTTGTTCGAATCATACCGAGCCTTATCTAGTGAGGCTTGCTCGTCCATCCTATCTTTAGCTTCTTGTCTTATCACCGAAATATTTAGGGAGTCATGATCTGAGGTAAGAAAGTTTAATCGAGGGGGACTTCTATTGCACCCGATCAACAGCTGTAAGGGACTTTTACCAGTGCTTTTACTAACTGTACAGTTAAGTGCTAACTGGATCTCGCCAAGTACCGACTTCCATGACTTTTTATTATGGTTTTCAGCTACTGTGAAACAATTTGTGAGAACTGACATTATGCGTTCCACCTGGCCGTTAGCTCTGCTCACACCGCTCGCTACCTCGTGGAATTTGATGGCCCATTGACTACACGAATTTTGGAAATCATGACCCGTGAAAGATGTACCTTGGTCTGAAATAATTCGTTTAGGTGTCCCAAAGATGTTAACTAAATCATAGTGAGCCTCACATGCTGAGCGCGATGTTAAATCTTTCACAGGGGTTAAGAGACAAAAGTTTGTAAACGAGTCAATTATGACGATTACATACTCCTTGGACGCCCGTCCTCCTGTCAATTTCCCACTAGTGTCAATGTGAATGGTGTGGAATGGCTCCATAACCTTTTCGATGGGATGCAACGCCGATTGTTTTTTGCCAGAGGGGTTTTTATTTATCTTACATGGGAGACAGTGGTCAATGTAATTCCTAACACACGAGGTCATACTTGGGAACCAATAGTGCTCTCTGATTTTACTTAAAGTCTTGTCCCAGCCTAAATGTTTTAACTCGTCGTGGAACCTTTGAATGATTTGATACCGAAAATTGCGCGGCACGATGACTCTACTAAGAGTTTTGCCATTTAGCTGAAAATTCCTATACAAGAGATTGTCTCTCAACGAATAAGAAGATCTTATATTGGAATCTATTGTGTCATTTTCAATGGATTCGCTAACGCGTTTAATATCAGGGTCTAATCTCTGTTCAGCAATCAACCAATCCTTGTTCACATGTGACACATTGACCTGTTTATGTGCAACTGGGTTTCGGCTAAGATAGTCAACATGGGGAAGCCTGTTGCCTTTACGGTATTCTATCTCAAAGGTAAACGTTTGCATATAAGCCCACCAACGGTGAACCCTAGGAAGTAACTCCTTCTTATGACGCGACGCCTTAAGGGCGTTGCAATCCGTAATGGCTTTAAACTCCCTACCTAATAAGTAATGCCTAAAGTGTTTCAAGGCTTTGAACACAGCGAGAGTTTCCAACTCGTAACTGTGATATCTGCTTTCCACGTCTGTCGTCCTCTGACTAAAATAAGCAACGACTTTTAACTGGTTACTGTCCTTTTGAAAAAGGATCGCTCCGTAACCGATCGAACAGTTCGAAAGGCTTGTTTGGATCGACAATGGTTAGTACAGGCGTTGAAGTCAGATATCCCACGACAGTAGCGTGAGCTTTCGTGTGCTCGTCAGTCCAGTGCCATTTGGCATCCTTTTTGGTCAGACTATACAAAGGTGCCATAAGGGATGAGAAATTCGGGACAAATTTCCTAAAATAACCTGCCAAACCGTTAAATTGGCGCAGTTCTTTAACGTTGGTAGGTAAAGGGGCGTTTGCGAGTGCTTCGATCTTCTTCGGGTTCGGGCGAATAGAGTTGTCACTAATGACATAGCCTAAATATTCCACAGAGGTCTTTAGGAATGAACATTTGCGCCAATTTAAAGCAAATCCTGCATCAGTAAGGGCCGTTAACACCAATTCTAAGTCCTGGTAGGCCTCTTCTTTTGTTTTAGAATATACCAAAACGTCGTCCATGTAGACGAGTGCAATTTTACCCTTCAGCCCTCCTAGAGCCTTATTAATTGCTCTCTGATATACCGACGGTGCGTTACATAAGCCAAATGGCATTTTTACATACTCCCATACACCGTCAGGGGTAATAAATGCCGTCTTTTCTATGTCACTTTGAGAGGCCATAGGAATTTGATGAAAACCGGAGGCCATGTCCAAACTAGAAAAATAAGTTGCCTGTCCGAGTAGGTCTATTTGTTCCGATATAATAGGGAGGGGGTAACTGTCACGAACTGTGTTGGAGTTAAGCTCCCTGTAATCTATGCAAAGACGGTCCGACCCATCTTTTTTTTTCACGAGCAGAGCAGGGCTTGAGAACGGGGAGGAACTTTCGCGAATTATGCCTTTAGATTCGAGATCTGCTACTATTGATCGTAAAACTTCTCGTTCAGAAGGCGCTAAACGGTATGGATGCCGTTGCACAACTTTGTCCGGGTTTTTAAGTTTAATTTGCATCTCTCCAGTCTTAACGGTCGAGTTACAATTACCGGTTACAAATCTATCGCTATATTTACACACAATAGATTTTAACTTGTTTTATCATAATCAGCAACCAAATCGGTTTTAATATTGTCAAGAACAAGGTCAGATTTTTGTGCGTGAAATACGTTGACATTTATGTCGCGAGTTATCTGGGCACCTTCGCAACTCAAGGTAAGCATAAGGCCTGGGGTTTTAAAAATATCTCTCCCTAAAATTACATCAAACGGCAAAAGCTGGGAGTCAACAATCATAAAAGTAACTTCCGCGTGTATACCGTCAAATTCAACATTAGTGGTAAGCGTCCTGAATGAATAGCAAGGAACAGCGCCGATGCCAGTGAGGCGGGTTAACGATATCTCCTTTTTCTCAGGCAGGGCATCGGCAATGTTCTTCCTAATCAGGGAACACTCAGCGCCACTATCTACGAGAGCTTGCAAGTTATAATCACAAATACGAACAGTAATCAATGAATCCGCTGACGATGAACAAACATTAACTGACTTTGTTGCAATAGAAGGCTCCTTATTAACCTTTGACTTTTCGTCACGTTGTTTTGAGAAGCAGGTTTTGTCGGAATGGCCAGATTTATGACAATAGGAACATGTCAAAGATTTCAGGCTTGTTCTGTCACTAGACGCCTGGGCCTGAGGACGCTCACTTTTATTTTGGCTATTGCGTAGTAATAAACAATGACGTTGTATGTGACCCAGTTTTCCACAATAATGGCAACGCCTATCATTATTCCTATCGCCATATTTTGGTCGTTTTGAATTAGAACTATCAGAATCGACACGCGGACTATCATACGGTCTCTTACGACCTTTTAAGCTGGGGTAAGTATTTAAGTGGCGATCTAGAGAAACAAAGTCAGCCGGAGTATTTTTAAGCAACTGTGTACGCACCTGTACATACGTAATACCTGAGATTACGACCTCGATCTTGTTCTGCTCGCTCCAGCCCGACTCCAGCCGATCGATGAGCGCCAACTTGTTGGTTGAGTACTCGACGTATGTTGCTGCTCGATCGCTTGTGTAGTCCACCATATCGCGGAACAGGTCGTGGAATCTCTTGGTAGCTGCAAATTGGCGAGTAAGTCGTTCTTTAACTTCGGCCCAAGTCTTGCACAACGGGTATGAACGATCCGCCCACTTCTTTGCACGCCCTTGTAAGTGCGTAAATGCCGCGTTCCTCGTTTCGTAGTCCGTCCACGAGTTATGCTGTTGATGATGTTCGATTTCATCACACCATTGTGCCGCAGTAAATTGACATTCATCCGGATCGAAATATGGTAAATAAATCTCACTGGCCTTCATTTTTCTCGTTCCGGCAGTGTCCGGTGCAGGCCCTTTGTCCGAGGAAGGTGTGTTCTTGAAGCTGGTCCACATATTTTGAAGGAACATATTCCACATGTCCGCCGTAGGTGCACTTGGTATGTTGACACGTGGCATGCTCGAATCATTGGCGGTATTTCTTCGCGATTCACCTTCCGCCTTGAAATATTCCTTTTGTTGAGTAGCTGACGAAGTGTTAGACGCGCATGGTATTTGTGGAAGCGATCCCACCGCTGCTGTTGGAGATTCATTTGGATTTAGTTCGTCAGCCATGCTTTCCGAATCCGCCATCTTGACTATTGAAGTTGATGTCTATCAGTGCGCACGTCCGGCGCAGGCGGTGGCCCAGTCAAGAATGAATCGATGAACTGAATGAACGACCACCGCACTACTGACTGACAGTTAGCACAGACAAACGTAAACAGAGTGTTGCCACAGAGCAGATACACTATAGGCTAAGTTTGACAGCTCGACAGTGCTGCCACCACACCCAGTGTGGCCAGTAGCATAGAACCGTTACAAATTAGCCGTTTCTCTGACACATATACACTTTGACGAAAGTAGTTTTCTACGTCATTGTCGGGTACACGATTATCTACACAAAAGGCACAAAACGCGAGAACTTTGATTAACTAAGACTCAGAACCAACGACGGATACGGACGGATATCGGGCACGGCGTGCAGTTCGATATCAACATTTATTATGTTTGTATTTCCGAGTTCATATAACATAGAACTTTTTAGGGCACGAGTGAATGCCCCCTGGCTAGATGCTGGACAAGAGTAATCTCATTAAAAAACATGCATTTCTATCAGGTTCAACCTCGTGTTTGACATTTTGTAAATTTTGATGTCATGGCGTGCGAGTGCTAGTTTTTGTTTTTGACAGAGCGTTGAAAAGATTAACAAAATTATAACTTCTCTTATGATAATATGTAATAAGCTTGCAATGACGAAAAAAAACCTATAAAACGCTGAATATTTGCCCTGGCAACCCTAGCGCTGGTGCGTGTGCGCAGCGCGATGCGAGCGCAGGCCGCTATTAGCGCGCAGATTATGGGGTTCCGCGGGAATTTGGTTATCTCAATACACTATTTGACTATTTTTTTATGGTACCATTCGCACCAGTTTGTAGTGACTATCAAATGTCTACATGGGATCAACTACAGGAACAAATCTAACTCGTTTATGACGTCACACACAAGTCATCGAACCAGCCGTTGTATTTACTTACTGCTGCGGCGCAACGACCCGAAGTTGATCTTGGCCTCCGACACCAACTTCGTCGCCCCATCGGTACTTAGAACGCCCAACGGGTCTTCGACCAGTTGGACGGCCCGGCCTGAGTACGCTCTCCGGACTGCACAATCGAATCGTTGTATGGGAACATAAATATTTTGCTAAAACTGAAACCTTCGTGAGTCATGTTAATAGTATATCACTAAAACTGTTAAAATTAAAACTCACGTATAAATTGTCAGTCCGGGCGACATGTGGGCAAAAAACATATATACGGATATGGCCGAATGTCGGGTATACCCTGAGGAAGAACTCCCGAAGGGTTCGAAACATGTCGTCCGGAGTGACATCAGCTTATATGCGAGTTTTAACCGTTTTGATGTAATATTTATTTTGTATGTATGATTGTGATGTAATATTGACGGCCTAGTTGGTAGTGACACTGCTTCCGAAGCAAGAGGTCCCGGGTTCGAATCCCGGCCAGGGCATTATTTGGGCATTTAGCACGGATATTTGTTCTTGGGTCTTGGATATTTTCTATGTATTTAAGTATGTATTTATCTATATAAGTATGTATATCGTCTCGTCTAGTACCCATTGTAAATACAACTAGGGAGTAGGGACTAGGTCGATTCGTGTAAGATTGTCCCCCAATATTTTATTTATTTATTTTGCTGTTGTACAATGTATCCTTTATTTTTACATACGGATTCTATGGATATTTTTATTTGACTTTTGGACGATAAAGAGAACATTTAATATACAGAATTTTTGAAGGTACAAAACTTTTTAATATTTTGGTTAAATTTTTGTAGTTTATAATTTATTGTGATATTTTGATGGCTTAGGTACTAATATTATTATCCATAGAGACACCATTTGCAATTTTAGCTTGTGGCAAAAATAATAATACCACGTGGAAAAAAAGCGTGCGGCACGCCTGATGGTAAGCGTTCACCGCAACCTATGAATGCCTGCAACTCCAGGGGTGTCCCATGTTGCCGACCCTTTAAAAAATTATACACTCCTTTCTTGAAGAACTCCATACTTTAGTCCCTCTGGTAAACCTCGGCAGGGAGCTCATTCCACAACCGGAGCGTCCGAGGGAGGATTTTCATAAGACCGTATTTGTTTTCTTAGGTTAGTGGATAGACGATAAGTTGTTCACTATTATATTTGATATATTTAATGAAAATAAAAAATAGTTTCTCGTTTTAGAACGCGCAATTTATTTGAGAGATTTTTAAAGAAGACATTTGTATAAAAGTTGTCAGCACTGATATCTTGTCTATGTGAATAGTGTTGTACAAACAAAATAGTGCTGCTACGGATCGTCAAATTTAAATATTACAACACTCTCACCAAATTTGAACCTTTTATACAATTAAAGACTTAAAACTTCAACACAGATCACCCTGTATAACCAGCTCTCACCTAAAGGAAAAACTTCATTAACAAAACAAATAAACTCCTTCAGGTTTAAACTAAATAAGGATGGATATACTCATCTATTTCAGTTTCTGAACACCAATTTTATCTCTCAGATACTGAAACTGGTCTCTAGGAAGAGCTTTCGTAAATATGTCAGCATATTGCTCTTTAGAGCATACAAAATTCAAGTCTATTTCCTTCTCCGCGTACTTCTCTTTGATAAAATTGTACCGTATATCAATGTGTTTACAGCGTTTGTGATAGTCAACATTTTTTATTAGACATATTACACTTTGATTGTGTATGTTCAGACATACTGAGTCTTGATTGTATTCACCGATGTCGGTTAATAATCTCTTTAGCCATATAGCTTCTTTTGTCGCAGAACATGCAGCCATAAATTCTGACTCTGTAGTTGACAGTGCTACGCTTTGTTGACGCTGTGTTGCCCATGTGACGGCAGCTCCATTTTTTATGAACACGTATCCAGTCAAAGATTTGCGTGTACTTATATCTGTAGCATAATCTGCATCACTATATGCTGCAAGTTTGTTACTCTGTGATGATGTATAACATAGACCATAATCTTTGGTCTCTTTCAAATACCTCATTATTTTCTTAACAACGTTCCAATGCGTGTGGTCATAACAATTGAGATATCTACTCACCACCATGCCAGGCTTACTCCATACATGATGTCAGGCCTGCTTACCACTGCCACGTGCATAAGTGATCCGACAGCCTCTCTGTACTGGATATTCTTGTCTGGTGCCTCAGTGCTCTTCTCCAGGGTAGTATGAGGGTCGACTGGAATGTTATTGGCATTAGCATCTTGCATGTTAAATCTATGTAACATTTTCTCAATGTATTTAGACTGGTGGATAAAAATACGTCCATCAGTTCTTTCAATCTGTAATCCTAAATAATTCTTAGGATCACATAGATTCATTTGAAAATTTCCTTTTAATTCACTTATTACTTGATTCAATGATTCTTTGGAACTCGACATCAAGAGCCCGTCATCAACATACAACAGTAAGTACACTTTGTTGTTATTTACATTCCCAATGTAAACACATTTATCTGCATGACTATTTCTAAAACCAAATTTCTTAAGTACAGTATCAAACTTATGATTCCAGCATCTAGGTGCTTGTTTTAAGCCATAAAGTGAGCGATTAAGTTTACCATACCATATGGGACGGCACGTCCAGGCCTTCAGGTGGCTTCATGTAGATGTCCTCTTTCACATCTCCATACAGAAATGCAGTCTTGATATCAAACTGAAAAAAATCTAAATTATGTTGCGCAGCCTCTGAAAGTAAGATTCGCACAGAGGAATACCTCACTGTGGGAGAGTATACTTCAGTGTAGTCAACACCTTGTTTTTGACCACATCCTTTGGCACATAGTCTTGATTTGTACCGCGGTCCAGATGGTTCGTCTTTTATTCTGAAGACCCATTTACAGCTAATTAACCGCACTACTTCTGGTTTCTCAATTAATAATAATAATAATAATAATCATTTAATTCGAGCATTTAGCCCATATCACAAAAATTAAAAAATACAAATACAAATTAATAAGTCCTTAATAATTAAATATGAATAAAATTAGAAAAATAACATTAAATTTAGAATGTAACGATGGCATTACTGGGATTCATATGCATGGCGTTCCATTTTCTTACCATCGGACATTCCAGCTTGTCAACAATGGTGTTCAGAAGGCCGTTGGTACTGCCCCGCACGCGTCGCATCAGGGAGGCAACTCGTTTGCGCATTATTGCCTGAAAGCCATCAACGCAAGCCTCTGCAAACATACCTGATGCGCTGCAAAAGCGGGGCAGCCCCAACAACATCCTGAAACCATTATTATACTGGACGCGTATGGCATTGAGAGATCGCTGCGTACATTTGACCCACAGGCTACACGTGTAAAAAGTCTGACAAAACGCCTTAAATAGGGTTATTTTGACATCCTCCGTACAACGTGCGAACCTGCGTGCCAACATGTTGCTTCTCACTGCCAATGCCCTACGCTCCCGTTCCACATCAAGATCATCAGAGAGATCCTCGGTGACCCAGTGTCCCAGATACTTGAACTTGTTGACTTTCATCAACTCCGTTCCTCCAAGTTTGAGCGGTGGTACAAATTTCGGTGCTTTGCTTCCTGCCTTAAACACAAGTAACTCGCTTTTTTTGGAGTTATATCTGAGACCATGGGCCTCCGCGTACCTCTCGCAAATGCCAACTAGTACCTCGAGGGCCCCAATTGAAGGGCACAGCAGCGCCATGTCATCAGCGTAGCTGACATTATTTACCATTTGGCCATCAATTGAACACCCAACGTTAGCGCTGCTGAGCTCTTCAATTAGTTTATTTATGTAGAGGTTGAAAAGCCGCGGAGATGTCAGTCCCCCTTGCCTTACGCCGCATTCCAACCTATACTCCTTCGAGTAAGAGCCAGCCCACCTCACACTGTTATCCTGATTCTCATACCAATATTTTATAATATGGACCAGTTCCTTAGGTGTAGAGGTCTCCCTCAAGAGCTTATCCCACAGTATATTGTACGAAACAAGATCGAAGGCCTTCGACAAGTCCAAAAAACATGCGTACACTGGCGTTTTACGTGATGTATAGTACTGAACCGTATGCTTGAGTCGTAAAATAGCTGTCTCGGTAGAATGCCCTTGTCTAAAACCGAATTGTGCTTCATTCAAATGTATATGACGAGCAAATTGACGATCAAGCAGACGGTCCAAAACCTTTGCTACAACGGTTGCCAGTGATATTGGACGATAATTATTTTTGTCTGCGGCATCTCCAGTCTTGTTTTTCGGTACGGGTACAACTATGGTCTTCATAAGCTCTCGAGGAAGATAAGAATGGCCGATGCACAGGCTAAAAAACATGTCGAAGGTGTTCGACACTGAGGCTGTCATGCCCGGGCGATTTCCCCTTCGTCATCTCTTTTATCGCTGCAGAAACTTCCTTGGCGGTAATACGTTCGTAAGTACCACCCACTCCCATAACAGCCTCAGCACGGAAGGCCTCTGGCACCCTCCCTAATGGAGATTCAACTTTAAAATGGTCCTTAAAGAGCTCAGCTATACACTTGGGTTGGGATTGTCCTTCCACACACGCGGGAACGCACGACCCAGCCCCCAGTTTCTTTGTGTGTTTCCAGAACCCCTTAAAGTCTTTAGTTGTATGCCTAGTCGCCAATATGTCCATTTTAATTTGTTCTTCATTGTCTTGACACCACTTCAACTTAGACTTAAAGAGCTTTCTGGTTTCACACATCTTGTCATAAAGATAACCAACGTTAGGTTTTCCGTGTAATACCCACTCCTGAAAACTGAGTCGTGCTCTCCCATGGACTTCCTTCACATGTCTATTCCATCCTACTATTTGCTTCCGCCCATGCCGACATTTCCTAGCGTCATAACTGACTTCAGCTGACTGTCTTAAGGCTCTAATAATAGAATGGTAAAGTCCATCTATGACCCACCTATGCTCGGCATTCCCACACAACATATCTGCACATTGCGAACACTCCGTTGGAAAATCAATGATCTTCAGGTTGCCATCACATTCCTTCTTATAGACAGAAATCTGGTGACTATCTCTGTCGCCCCACCGAACTTTGTCTATTACTTTATCGCGATAGATAACTTTAGGTATGAGACAACCCAACCTACACTGAATCACCAACGGAAAGTGATCAGACCAGAATACATCTTCACATACCTTTATATCCACAATACACTGTGAAGCTGCCTCTGTCACTAAACAATGGTCTAGCCACCTTTTGCAGCCATGACTTTCACTAATGAACGTGTAAGTACCCGAGAACATGCCTAACTTGACCACATCAGCACAGAGCCACCTCCACTCATTACAAAAACTATCAAGCTCTTTATAAAATAACTCGCCAGGATGAGCATTAAAGTCACCGAGCACAAAAACAGATTCTACTTCATAATTGTCAATCACCGAATTTAATTCGCATAACACCTCAGTAAACTCCACTATGTTTTCGACACTATTTGTGGGCATATATACCGACATAAACAACGCACTTCGGTCACCAACACACGCTTGGATAGCTACCACCCGATCACTTTTACAAGCTATGACTGACACTGACGAAAATATACCTTTTCGCCACATTAACGCCACTCCACCATAAGGACGCCCTCGTAACAGTCCCATTGATGTATCCACGGCTGACTTGCTGGTAAACTCGAAATCCTGATCAATAGTTCCTATGAAGGCTACATCATGACTTAGCAACCATGTTTCCTGGATTGCCAGAACATCTGCCTTTTTACAAAGCTGCCGAACCCCCTCAATAGACCTTTTTATGGACTTACAGTTGAAGCTTATTAACTTAGTTACAGTATCCATTATTTAGTTTGCTTAACATCGTCTACCTCATTTCGCACTTTATAGCGGTTTTTCGCTTTATAGTCCACAAACCGACGGCATATAATTTCTTCCGGCCACAAACTTTCATCCAAGAAGGTATTTACTTTACTTCTAGGAATATACATCTTATACGCCTTATGCACCTGTTCTTTTCTCGTTTTTATTGCCACTAAGTTAACAGAAACTCCCGTATTATCCATTATGTACTCAGCAATATGTGCCGTCGAAACGCCGCGATCCACAAACGTAATAAACATTGGGACATTTATGTCTGCCGCCTTAAACTTTCCCGAAGGATCCCTCGCTTGTCCCTTAACACCCACATACTGATTACGTAATCGCCTCGACTGTGCCTCTTTCCATGCCTCATCCTTATCAGTTGACCCAGTTTTAAACGAGCCACCATTCTGCGCGACATGCGAATATGAACGCTTAGACATATTAGTATAAGGTGCCTGGTTATCAGCGTTCGCTTGTGCACGACCCGGCGAGCTCACACCATTGTTTTGTTTAGCTGTCTGTGGAGAAGACACCTGCGCACTCGACTTTAATTCATACTGATTAGTTATTTCTGCCGACTGATGAATATTATTTATTGACAACGGCTGGCCGGTATTGTTTAGATGGAACTGTGCCGGTACAGGCGACTCCACCTGTTGTTGTGGCAGCTTCGATGTAGACTCATTATCAGATGTTTTCACTCGTTCCGGTAAGAGAGTTGCACTATGCTCTAAGTCCTGGGAACAGTTGATCATACCAATTGGGCCGCTATCCATACCTAACGTCCCATACTGCAACTGATTTCTGTGACTACCTCTTTTTGTGTTTACAAAATTATTCGCCTCGAAAGCGTTAACAATAGACGCCTGTTTTAAATTAAATAACTCAGTTTTCACTATATTTAGTTCTTCGGATGTTACATATTTCTCCTGTACTACTCTCAACTCCTCTTTTAACACCAGCATATCCTTGAGCAAGCGGGAAGCATCAATATGGTCGAAACTGACTGCGGGTAGTTTTCGTAGATCCCTCGCTACAAAAATAGGCACTAGATCCGTAGGCGTGCATTTAATTAACGAAATGATGTCTTTTAAATCTCTCTGCACTTTCTCCTCAACCTTGCCTTTACGTATAATCATTTTTTCCCTTGTCACCACAGATTGATACAATAGACATTTTGCCGCCTCAATATCCTTCACTGAAAACGTTGTAGCACACAAACGGATAATGCTATCCTCACTCATTATATTCACTTGATTGTGAACAAATGCAAGCAGCTCATTGATAACTACATTGCATCCACTACATTTAACCACAGTATTGCCCGTCATTGTTATGACATTCGATGAGTCATACGATAACACATGCGAACGCAACGGCGCGCGTCAGCTGACTGATGCTTTAATTAAGTGCCAAGTCTCATTTTATTCATGTGCTCTCAACTCGTCTTCAATTGACTGTTTCCACTTAGCTGCATCCACATTATCTGAAGATATTGCTTCACTGTATGTTTCTGGGACATCTCGCTCTGAAACTTTATTTATGCATATATAAGTATTTGCTTGCACATCAGCCTTTTTCTGTTTAGATCTTGTCATCATATTATGTGTTGGTTCACTTTGAACTATAGATTTGTCAGGTTCATATGAAGATCCTTCTTCTGAGTAAAAGGAGTCATCACTTGTGTCATATTTTATTGTTGACTGACTCTCTTCTGACACACTTTCTAAAGTGGTGTCACTTCTGGTAGGACCCTCTTCATGTAAGTCCTGTTCTGGAACAGACTCTGAAAGTGGCATCACAGTATACTCCCTTTTGACTGAACTTAGCACATCGACGCAAAGTAGCATGTCTGTGCGTCTTCTACAAACTGTACTTCGGTGAGTGTGCTCAGGAGCTCCATGAGCTCATACCGCCTTCCCCCTTCTTCCATCGGACATCCAGACGTACGGCTGGCTACCATCCTTACCTGGTCGAAATTCCTCTAGTTCGAACCAAGCGCTTTGCATCTTCTTTTATAATGCGCACTTCTAAGGTTTGGAATTCTCTGCCGGCGTCTGTATTTCCGAGTTCATATAACCTAGACCTTTTTAAGGCACGAGTGAATAGGCATCTTCTGGGTGAGCTCGCTTCATCGTCGGCCTCATCTTTGCCCCCTGGCTAGATGCTGGCCAAGAGCAATCCCATTTTAAATAAAAAAAAAAAAAAAAAAAACTTTCAAGAAAGATCACATCTCTACTAATCAGTACTTTCTTTGTTTTTGGATCAAAACACCGGTACCCTTTTGTCTGTTCACTATAGCCAATAAATATCATTTTGCTTGCCTTTGCATCCCATTTCTTGGCCTTTTTTTTCGGAGTATGGACCATAGCTTCACAGCTGAAAACTCGCATATGAGTGATGTCTGACTTTTTACCACTCCACTGCTCTTCAGGCGTCGAGTATGCTAATGCTCTTGTTGGGCATCGGTTGGTGATGTGAGCTGCAGTTGACACAGCTTTTCCCCAAAAGTGTTTCTGTAATTTTGCATTAATTAGCATACTTCTTGCTCGTTCTAGCAGCGTGCGGTTCATTCTTTCCGCCAAGCCATTCTGCTGACTAGTGTAAGGGACAGAAGTTTGGTGCAATATTCCTGACTTCTTAAGGAAATCTATAAATTCATTACTTAAGTACTCTCGGCCATTATCTGTTCTTAGAGTCTTTATAGATTGATCAAGCTGGTTCTCAACATAGGCTTTAAACTCTTTAAACTTCTCAAAGACATCAGATTTATTACTTATTAAGTATACAAATACTTTCCTGGTAAAATCATCCACGAAGGTGACAAAATAACGACTTCCTCCCAGGGATGGTACCTCCATCGGTCCACAGACGTCCGAGTGTATAAGTTCCAACTTCGCTTTGGCTCTTGTGCCTCCAGAAGGAAAAGAAAGTCTGGTCTGTTTCCCTTCAAGACATGAGAGACATATCACTTTCTCTTTGTTTTGTAGCTTTACTCCTGCAGTATTTGATAGTGACAATTTATTCAAATCTTCAAAGTTCAAATGTGCCATTCTTTGATGCCAGAAGTATAAATCATTATCCTTTGAAGCAGATATGTATGCTGGTACACTATGTGTATTGAGCCTGTACATATTGTTTGTCATTTTGGCAGCTACCACTTGTTCATTGTTTCTGTACAAAATCTTGCAACCTTCTTTGTCAAATTCCACTTGACAGCCATTTTTTATAATTTGACTGACAGAAAGAAGATTAGTGGCCAATCCAGGAACATAAAGAACATTCTGTACCTTAATGGTATCCAGCTTGCCATCTTTGTTGATCACATTCAAATTCACTGTACTACATGCCTTCACTAACAATTTCTTGTCATCTGCCACCTTGATAGAACTAACCGGAGATGTAATTTCATCATACAGCCAGTCTCGGTGCATTGTCAAATGCATAGATGCGCCTGAATCGATAAACCAACCACTGTCATTGTTTATTGTTGCTTGCCTCTATTTACATACAGCGCAGTTGACTCAGAGTTCCTCACATTTTGGAGAAGCTTAGTTTTCACAGAATCAGCTGTGATTGCCACACCAGAGCTTTCGAGGGCCATAATCATTGGTTGATACATCTCGGGTAAACCAGCCAGTAATAACGAACCTAGCCATTCATATGTTACAACAAAGCCAATGTTTCTGAGCTTATGTGCCGTCGACATTATTTTATTAACGTAGTCTTCAATGTTCTGACTACTATCTAGCGTTGTGGTTATCAGATCTCTCAACAGACCAACTCTGCGTGTCAAACCTTTGTCATCGAAAGCTTTTTCAAGGTTATCCCACACTTCTTTTGTACTTTTAGCTTCTTGTATGTGTACGTAATTGATGGGATGAACGAGTAAAATAATTTTTGATTTCGCTTTCGTGTCTAGTTTGGCATCTACTTTTTCTTCGGCGGTTACACAAGACCATAAATCCTCGTGTTCCAAGTAAATTCGGACGGCAAATTTCCACGTAGGATAATTTTCTCTTTCGGTCAGCTTTTCAATCAGTGCCATCGTATTGTTCGAAGACATTTTTGCTGATGAAGAACAGAAATCACACAAAACAAATGACGGTTTCTTGTGCACGAGACCGCTTGCCGATTTTCATTGATAATACACCGAATTGCGAGTACTACTGAACGCTATCCATTAGTTTATCGTTTTTACTTTCACTTTTTGGAAAAATCAGACGGACTGGGTCATAACCTGATATATTTAATGAAAATAAAAAATGGTTTCTCGTTTTAGAACGCGCAATTTATTTGAGAGTTTATATTACAACAATATTTAACCCAGTTATTGTGGTGCTAAACTCTATTGTCAGTGGTAGTTTCCCTCCTCCCACCAACGGCTGTTGAATGAACTTACCGTGGTTTTTCCGAAGAACTACAGTATGCGGTTCTTCAATGTTCAATATCTGAGTCTACAGATTTGTAAAGGGTTGGCAACGTGCATTCGAGTCACCTGAAATTGTAGGCGTCCATAGGGTGGTACCTTGTTTAGCAGACAAACGTTTTATAGATGTATTGATTCGCAGAATTATTCATTTCATAAAAAGCTTTTTATTCAAAAGGGTCGCAGACCTAAATGCCTACACAAAACCTAAAAAACCTACCTAGAAAGTTAACGGTTTCAGAAAAAAAGCTTTGTATGAAATGAAAAATTCTGCGAATCAATAGATACTATGAAACGTTTGTCTGCGAAAGAAGGTGCCACGCGACCATAGACTAAGGTAACCGCTAAGGGAACGTACCCAAACTACGTGACTCGTTTAGGGGGGGGAGAGAGGTCGTCAAAATACCACTCTTGGTCACCGGGGGTGGGAGGGGGGTAGCTTCTTGTCACGTAGCTAGTGGAATATTTTTGAGAAACATTCTAATTATGAAAATTATAAAAATTATACTACGTGAAACTAGAGGGGGAGGGTGGGTGTCTTGGCATATACTAGTCACCGGAGGGGCGGAGGGGGGTAAAAAACTGTAAAAAGTTGGTCACGTAGTTTGGGTATGCTCCCTAACCATTAATCAGGCTGTACACTAAACTTGTTTGTCAAGAACGACCAATGTGGTATAAAAAAAAAACGAGCCATACACGGAACCTCAATAAGTCCCTCGCTTCGCTCCTGACCATCCATAAGGCTCTGCGCCGTGTTATTATCCACTCCTGCGCATCGCGCAAGCTACGCCGCGCCGCTTCATTCTTACAGACAGCTAATATACCAGTATAAACTGACCTTTGATTACGTATGCTTGTTATCAGTTGAGGGCTCAAGATATATTGGACGATTTCTGAGACGATACGGTTGAAATGAATCGTATAACAGGTTGAAGTTCGGGTTAATTGCGACCGAACTCGCTAATTTTGTTCGCTTTTAATCTCGGATTCTTATGTGTTTATGTGAAATAAGTTTAAAACAACTTTGGCCTTTCCTCTTCAATCCGATGGTAATAAGTGTCTTGGAAGAACCAGTTTCTTTGCAAGAGGGATAGAGGAGCTGTAGCTCCATACTTGTGTATTCGAACCTCATTTTAGGGACCAAAATCATATCATCATCATCATATCAGCCGAAGTACGTCCACTGCTGGACATAGGCCTCCCCCAAAGAGTTCCACAACGACCAGTCCTGCGCCACCCGCATCAAGCGGGCTCCCGCGACCTTTACCAGGTCGTCAGTCCACCTTGTGGGGGGCCTGCCCACGCTGCGCCTTCCGGTACGAGGTCGCCACTCGAGAACCTTTCCGCCCCAACGGCCATCGGTTCTACGTGCATTGTGCCCCGCCCACGGCCACTTAAGAGTGCGCAGTACGTTCGGTTCTCCATACAAACGTATTTACGCTCTTATTTTAAAACGCCATGCTAGAATAACGTGAAACTTTGTATACACAATGGGATTCGGCATATCTAGGTCGGAAATTAGTTTCTGTTGCTTGAAATTATAATGGAGAAAAAATACAACGATTATTAAGGTTTTCATACAAGCCGTAAAAAACTCATAAAACCGCCGTAATTTTTTTTCTTTCACAATTTCTAGCAACAGAAACTAATTTCCGACCTAGATATGCCGGATCCCATTGTGTATACAAAGTTTCATGTTATTCTAGCATGGCGTTTTAAAATGAGAGCATAAATACGTTTGTATGGAGAACCGAGCGTACTGCGCCCTCTTAAGGTGCTCATGCATATTTCTAATTAGAGCATAATCTCAATAGCTCGCGATTTAAAAAATTACTTTCGATTAGACGAAGGTAAACACGAATCCCATTTTTACAAGCTTCTATTTAACTTCAAAAGAACAAGCACAAAGAATAAGGATTGCCATCCAGCGTGGCAATGCGGACAGCCTTCTGGGCACTCTACCCACTCATTAGTGGGTAAACTGGCATGGTAATGCGACCTAGGACAATTTTTTTATCTTTAGTTTGTTTTTTTTTATAGATTCTCTTATGTTGTCTGACTTTTTGAGAATTGATTAATAAAAATATTATACAGGTAAAAAAAATTAACTTACAGTACTATTAATCAGAGTTAAACACTGAAATATGCTCTTATTCCCTTGGATAGTCTACTTTAACGCTTATGTAATAGAGTTTCTATTACAAAGACACTGTCGTTTGTAATAGAAACTCTATTACATAAGTATGAAGTAGTGGGCAAAAGCAATAGTTTCTATTACAAAGACACTGTCGTTTGTAATAGAAACTCTATTACATAAGTATGAAGTAGTGGGCAAAAGCAATAGTTTCTATTACAAAGACACTGTCGTTTGTAATAGAAACTCTATTACATAAGTATGAAGTAGTGGGCAAAAGCAATAGTTTCTATTACAAAGACACTGTCGTTTGTAATAGAAACTCTATTACATAAGTATGAAGTAGTGGGCAAAAGCTATAGTTTCTATTACAAAGACACTGTCGTTTGTAATAGAAACTCTATTACATAAGTATGAAGTAGTGGGCAAAAGCAATAGTTTCTATTACAAAGACACTGTCGTTTGTAATAGAAACTCTATTACATAAGTATGAAGTAGTGGGCAAAAGCTATAGTTTCTATTACAAAGACACTGTCGTTAGTAAAAAAGTAAAAGTAAAAGTAGTTTATTCTTCAAATTAGGCATATTACATGCACCTATGAACGTCAATAAACTACCACCGGTTCGGAAAAATAAACCTCTGCCACGAGAAGAACCGGCGTAAGAAACTCGGCGAGGTGTCATTTTTTCAAAACAATATACATTGTATAGTTAAATATAAATTACAGTGTCAGCTACTACAAAATAACTGAAATAACAATGCTACAGTAGAAAACATATGTTCGCGATAGATTACCCGTGCAGGACGCTATCACTGCCAAACATCCCTATCCATGATGTAATCGTTTATCTTATAATATGCTTTTGAAATAAGTGTTTGTTTTACTACAGATTTGAATTTAGAATTACTAAGTTCAGTAATGTGTTTAGGAATTTTATTGTAGAATTTGATACAATTTCCCAAGAACGACTTTTTCGCCTTTACTAGTCTATAGAAGGTTACTTTCAGTTTCCCAGTATTTCTCGTGGCTATTGGTTTATCAGCGTTCGTTGGAAAATTGCCCAAATTCTTCCTAACATACATTATTATTTCAAATATATATAGGGACGGCAGGGTTAGAATATCTATTTCTTTGAAAAATTCTCTTAATGACTCACGTGACCCCAAGTTATAAATTGCTCGGATAGCCCTTTTTTGCAAAATAAAAACAGTTTCAATATCTGCAGCTGATCCCCATAAGATAAGACCATAAGTAATTATACTATTAAAATAAGCAAAGTAAACTAACCGTGCCGTTGCCACATTGGTAAGCTGCCTTATTCTCCTGACTGCAAATGCAGCAGAGCTCAACCTACTTCCTATCGCTGTTATATGGGAACCCCACTGCAATTTTGAGTCCAATGTAATACCTAAGAATACAGTAGAAGTAACAAATTCTAATGTTTGACCATTAAGTCTAATATTTGTATATAAGTTTCTGTTTGATGAGTTCGCAAGAGAGAATTTAATACATTTCGTTTTTTTCGGGTTCAATACTAAGTTATTGGCAGCAAACCAGTCAGATATCATGGAGAGGGTATTATTTGGTTCAATGAGTTCAGTATCTCTCCTATTTACCTTGAACAGTAATGAGGTGTCGTCTGCGAACATTACAATGCCTGATCTTCGGCTTACCATATATGGCAGATCATTTACATAAACAAGGAACAGGAACGGACCTAGAATAGACCCCTGAGGTACTCCCATCTCTACCACTGTCTCTGACGAAATGGCTTTATTTATCGCTACCTTTTGATTTCTCTGTGTTAAGTATGACTTCATGAGATCTAATGCGTGCCCTCTGATGCCATAAAACTTAAGTTTACAAATTAAAGTACCATGATCTACACAATCAAAAGCCTTGGAAAGGTCACAGAACACTCCGATGGCGTCGTGCGACTCTTCCCAAGACTGCAAAATAAATTTTAATAAACTTGCACCTGCATCAGTAGTTGACCTACCCTTCGTGAAGCCGAACTGCTGTGCGTGCAAAATATTGTGAGAATTAAAGTGAGAAACCAATTGCGTAAGCATTATTTTTTCGAATATTTTGCTAAACGCAGGTAGGATAGAAACTGGACGATAATCAGAAGGATTATCTCTATGACCTGATTTGAAAATTGGAACTACTTTACTACATTTCATTAAGTCTGGAAAAATGCCATAGTCTATACAGTTATTAAAAATGAGAGCTAGAGTTGGTGCAACGACCTCAAGAATAGATTCCAGTACCTTGACTGACACGCCCCATAAGTCCTCAGTGCTCTTTATTTTTAACATTTCAAAGGACTTCAGTACATCTAGAGGAGAAACATGATGAAATTTGAAATTAGTTAGTGATTCTAATTTTACGTTGTCATTCAGAAGGGATTCAGCTTTTGTGGTAGATGATGCTAAACTTTGAGTAGTGACTATAGGAATTTTAGAAAAGAAATTATTAAATTCATCAGCTACTTTTACTGCATCAGTTATTAAATTATCCTTTACTTTCAAAGAAATTGTGAACTCTCTATTATTTCTCTTCCCAGTCTCTGTGTTAATTATTTTCCAGACTGTCTTGGCTTTATTATCTGAGGACTTAATTTTATTATTCAAGTGCATTGCTTTTGCTTTTGTGCACACTGTTTTAAACAATTTGGAATAATCCCTAACATACTGATGGAAACATTCGTCAGTGGTGCAAGATCTCCTTTCATAAAGTTGGTATAAGTTATCTCTACTTTTCCGAATTCCGGTAGTTGCCCACTCATTAAATCTCATTTTATTATTTATCTTAATACGCTTTTTACTACAAGTCTTATTAAATTCGTTGCACACTGTATTCAGAAGCATTTTGAATTGATCATTCGGATCATTTGATTCTACCTGGGTGTTCGGCATGGCGACTAGTAGATTAGACTTTAGTAATTCTAGTCTACTTCTACTCAGCGGTCTTATTTCTATAACGCGATCTGGATGTTTTACTTCGCAAGGTAGCCTGACCATCTGAGCTTTATGATCCGAACGAACTCCATTCACTATGCTACTGTCTATATGAGAACTGTTTAACCAAATATTATCTATACAAGTGGCCGAGGTCGGAGTAACTCTGGTAGGTACTTCAAACAAGTAGTCAAAATTGAAAGATTTCAAAAGAGTAATGTACTTATCTTTTTCAGCTAATTGTGATAAAATATCGATATTAAAGTCGCCACAGACCACTACTGACTTTTTACCACTTGTTGCTTTCCTGAGTACATCCTCCATAATTTCCATAAAAGATGTTAAATCACCTGATGGTGGTTTATAAATGCAAATTATCAGATACTGATCCATCTCTGCACAAGCAATCTCGCAAACACGATCAACAGAACAGCCTGAGACGTCTCTACGTTCCTTAAAAGTCAAACCATTTTTCACTAAAATAATAGATCCACCACCCTCTGCTGTAGTTCTGTTGAACGCGCTGGCCAATACGTAATTATTTACATTGAATTTCATCATGTGATTCTTTAACCAAGTTTCTGTTAAGCAGACTACATCTACATTAAACTCTTCCGTAAATAATTCTAAATCTAGTATTTTGCCAGTGAAGCGATTAATATTTTGGTGTAATAAAGTTACACTATTGTGCCTCTCTGTTGTCCTAACAGTCAGTTTAAAGACAAATCCGCAGTTGGAGATGTCGTCCTATCCAAGGTGGAGAGGGAGCTTTGATTTCCGAAAACGGAATTAATAAAAGATGCTAAAGATTTAGCAAGTCTGTCAGTTGTAATACGGTAATCACTAATAGCATTATTAGTGTCAAAAAATATAACGTCACTATGACGGCACGTCAGCTTACTAGTTTGTAATAGAAACTCTATTACATAAGTATGAAGTAGTGGGCAAAAGCAATGGTTTCTATTACAAAGACACTGTCGTTTGTAATAGAAACTCTATTACATAAGTATGAAGTAGTGGGCAAAAGCAATAGTTTCTATTACAAAGACACTGTCGTTTGTAATAGAAACTCTATTACATAAGTATGAAGTAGTGGGCAAAAGCAATAGTTTCTATTACAAAGACACTGTCGTTTGTAATAGAAACTCTATTACATAAGCGTTAAAGTATAAATTACAACTATCCAATGGAATAACAGCATAATGTCAATGTTTAACTCAAATTAATCGTACTGTACACTGTTCGTGTGTAAGTATGTAAGTTGGCCTAAAAATTCAGCCAATTGCCGGTATCCGATTGAACTGAAATTAGGCATACTTTTGTAAATCGGTGACAATGCAATGCATTATGGCCGAGCTGATCTGATGATGGAGACAGAAGGGAAAAAAGGTACAGTGGGCAATAAAGACTTGTACAGTCAACAGCAAAAGTAGATGCTCATTTTACTACCTTGTCACTTTCACTACTTTGACGCATCCCAACTGTCGCAGTATTGATACGTTAGTGCGATAAAGTATCTACTAAAATGATCATCTATATTTGCTATTGACTGTACCAAAAATTAAATTTTTGATAAATACTTATTAATTAAAAAATAACAGATAATTCATTGCACTGTACAGTAACGTACTTAATTAATAATTGGTCATTGGTTAAAAAGTTATACAAAACTACTCATATCATCGAGCCAATCTGTGTGCAAGCCGAATGACATTAAACCCCATTTAATAACGTTAAAAAATGTCGATGTCGGCACTATTAATGCGAATGCGGCTGCGAATACGAGATATCTTCGTAATTACCTTAAACAGCACTAAAGTACATAAAGAGCGATAAGACACACATGTATGCTAAAGCAGTAATTCAACTCGGCTGTTTATAAAACGCGTGATGTGCCTAGTTGTTAATGGTATGCCTGATAATTATATATGTAACGAGCTTATTGGGCTTATTTGAGCCTGGTTTGGTACGGGGTGGGTTATTTGACTAGGCATCTGTATTGTGTCTGTGTACGACTTGAGTAATAATATGGCCTATATGTGTTTATGATCAGCCGAAGCGATGGACGATACGAGACGACTATGATTAAGAGAAAAAGTATAACATTGTAAAATAATATACATCACCACAAAAAGGTCCCGCTTTAGCATAATGCCGACTCAGGAGCCGGCGCTGATTTTCCAGCTAGACTTATATAAAATGTTATAGTTTTTGTATGACTAGTACGCTTAAACTGGACGCCATGTAAAATTAGCTTATTACGTAGTAAAATCAGAAATTTGTTATTGCAAGAATGATATTACACTGTTGACGGTCTGTTCATATTTTTTTTATAGTTAAGTAGTAGTTTATGTATATATATATATATATATATATATATATATATATTTATTGTTAATGGGATTACGTTTGACCTTAGTCTAACCTGATCCTACATTAAAAAGTACTTAGCGAATATGACATACTCGTACTTATTATTTATGACATTGTTATTGGATTTTATACATTTTTATTTATTTTACACTTCTTTTTATCCTATAATAGGTATCCAGTTGTGATAATACCGATTTTAATTTTGCATGCCAGTTGCTGGTGAAAGTATTCATAGCAACAAGTAAATCCCTTGTCTGTGGTAGCTGTTTAACAAGCAGCTCTTTATGCCTAAAGAGCCATCGTCAAACCAACAACGGTAGCATTACCATGAGTTTGCAGTGACCGTACTCGCTAGCGACTGCGTAAACAATCAGTATGGAGAATAAGTACAGCGCCTCTGGTGGTCACTCATAGAACTACAGATTGGTACTCGTACCATGAGTCAATTACACGTTTACTATACTCGCTAACGTTAACTCGATTCATCGAGTAGTTTACGTTACGATCGGAGTGACGTGCCTAACTTCACAGCATACAAAGCTCTCTTTCTAACTATACTGAAAAGACAGAGCAAGGACGATATTGGACAAAAGGCTAAGTACCCAAGGCTTCCTTTCAAAAGTATAGAACTAAACCTGCTAATTTAAAGTGTCGTAGAACAGTAGCACAAGGTCAAATGTTAGTGAATCTTGTATTTGCTTTGGTTATTTTTAGTTATTATTGCCATACCTATAAACTGAGTGATGCAGTCTTCCCAGTTTTTATGATGTTTTTTTTTTAGTTTCATGTGATTAGATGTACATAGATTATATATAATTAATAAACCTAATCTCATTTTATAGTATGTTGAAGCGGATTTTTTTTATTTATTTCTCATATCAGCCTCAATTTATCTCTGTTATTTGTCGTTCATCTTCTTACGCAGCCGTCGCTAACATATTCCACACAAAATAATGCCTTACCGATATTATTTAGATAAATAATTATTACAATAACTTACGAAACAAGATCTCTAATAAGCTTTCACGCTCCAATTTGCTAGTGAAATAGTTTACTACAGTCGATACGGTATTTTTCGATAGCGACTGTCAAATTGGTGACTCATGGTACCGATCTACGGCAACCGCTACAAAACGTTAGTCGCTAGCGAATATTACGTTAGGTTCTGGCGGGCGCAGTGAACGCGCGGTTGACTCATGGTACGAGCACAATCGAAATCTACTCGAAACGCGTTTATTCGGTAGCGACTGTAGTAACGTAATGTATATTTTCGATAGCATCTCATGGTAGCGGTACGGATCGGTACGGCCATACAAAGATGAGTTACTGCTTAGATCACGTATATGTCGTGGATAAGCCGGGTTCTTGGGCGGTCGAGTCGCTAATGGAAATTGTTCCGATTAATTTGCGCCGATCCAGAGATACGGTTAGAGGTTCTTAAAGGTCATCAGTGCACATCAAGCGGGTTCTGTCTGGGCCCTATCCACGACGCCTAACGACTACAACATTAAGGTTAGCGTCCACAGGCCCGCATCGCACGCATCGCAACGGAACTTTAGTATTCTTGGTACACACGAGTGCGCAACGTACGCAGTGGACGCACTTTTTTAAACTTATCATTTTTAATCCAAAAATACAGATCACTATCAAAACGTTTGTTTGCGACGCGGCGCGCGGATCTTGCCGGTATTAGCAACACGCGGTGCGTTGCAAATATAGATCTACCCTCTTTTTTATGTTCTCACTCATTACAAACATGTACTTGTGACTAATTTTAAGTTCTCATAATAAGTGAATTGTAAATTCTTAATGAGAATAAATGATCTTTAAACCAAAAAAAAATAAACAGTAATAATTAATATAATAATAATATTGGGGGACAATCTTATACAAATCGACCTAGTTGCAAACCAAGCAAAGCTTGTACTATGGGTACTAGACGACGACATACATAGTTATATAGATAAATACATACGTTAATACATAGAAAACATCCAGGACCCAAGAACAAATATCCGTGCTCAATGCACAAATAATGCCCTGCACGGGATTCAAACCTGGGACCTCTAGCTTCGGAGGCAGTGTCACAACCAACTAGGCTAAACAGATCGACAAATCAATCGTATGTCAAACTTGTGTGACTTTCTATTAAAATAATACTAAAATCCATTGCGTGTGATGCGGGCCTATGGACGCTTACCTTTCAAGTTTATTTTTTTTATAATATAAGATTGTGTAGGGAGGTATTTTAAGCCGTTGGTCTAAGACAGCAGTCGTTAAGCCAAGTTAGAGGCCTTCGGGTGGCTTGAGAACTTCTAACATTCAAGTTGCCCACTCACTTGACAAGCCTAATCCCAATAAGGACCAGTTTCCCCCTCGGGTTGGAAGGTCAGACGGCAGTAGCTTCCGTATAAACTAGTGCATACGCCAATTCTTGGGATTAGGAAGCGGACCCGGGGCATCCTTCAGGATAACTATGTACTGGGAATAACTTTTGGATGATGATAATACTGACGAAAGTTATAAAAAGCATTTATTTTTAGACGGCCTGTTTAGCCTAGTTGGTACTTAGTGACACTTTTTTTTTTGACATAGGAGGCAAACGAGCAGACGAATCGCCTGATGGTAAGCGATTAGCGCCGCCCATGGACACTCGCAACACCAGAGGGGTTGTAAGTGCGTTGCCGGCCTTTAAGATGGGAGTACGCTCTTTTCTTGAAGGTTTGAAGGTCGAATCGGTCCGGAAATACCGCCGGTGACAGTTCATTCCACAGTTTAGCTGCCTGCCACACTGCCTCCGAAGCTAGAGGTCCCGTGTTCGAATCGCGGCCAGGGCATTATTTGTGCATTTAGGACGGATTTTGTTCTTGGGTCTTGGTAAGTATGTATTTACCTATATAAATATGTATATCGTCGTCTAGTACCCATAGTACAAGCTTTGCTTAGTTTGGGACTAGGTCGATTTGTGTAAGATTGTCCCCCAATATTTATTTATTTATTTTTATCTATTTATTTTGAAAATATATACATGAATACTTAACCAAAATAATAAAAATAAAAATAACTTAAATCCAAACAGGCCCTTGAGGCATTGCACGGAGGATGCTGACGGCATTTCCTCGCTGTATCGCAATGCTGAGACGTTGAGCGAGGAAGTCACCAGATCAAAAAAAATAGTTACCTCATATAAAATGTTTAATCAAAACCAATCCGGTAGTAAATTATTCGACACCCCATTAATTTCCACGACATGATAATTGCCACAATTTAAAGAAATGTCTGTAATTAGTTACAAGTAGCTAATCGCATCGGAAACGACTACCGCTAACGAGGTCCGGAAATTAAGAGGATTAAAAAAAAGTTTCTTTATTTATGGTATCATCTTCATTTTTAAGGAATGGTCGAAGTAACGGGTTGGTAAAACCTGCCCATACCTATAGGTAAGTAAACAACATGGGGTCGTTACGCTGGCCACGCGACTGGTTAGTTTGGCCTGAAGGACAATGTTCTTCAAAGATATTTACAATGCATGTGCTTGAAAAGTGCGTGCAAAGCAGCCAAACTATGCGCAAAATACCACTTTTCCTTTTCAATTTTTTTTAAATATTTTTCTCCGTCGTCAGCCCGACGCAAAGAGTTTTTACTTTCGCTCGTTGCACTCGCTAGAGTATAAGAATGACCCTCGTCGAAAATCACCCACTTGCCGCACTTGTTGCATAATAGTACATTACGATACAAGTGCAGAAAACAGGAAATTCGCAACGAGTGGTGATAAATTGAAACACGACCGAAGGGAGTGTTTTAAATCGACACGAGTTGCGAATTACCTGTTCGCACGTGTATCGTACAACGTTTTACAGTACATATGGCTCTTTAAAGTTTCGACATATGCACGTAATCTGCGTTATATGCATACCACGAGTGCGGTAATATAGCACCATATGTACTGTAAATATATTATACTAGTGTTATTTTATTGTATTTAGATTGACGAGAGACATATCCTGTTCTGGATTAGTTTTATTGTTATTGACGCTTAGAGACCTTATACATCTCTAACAATATTAAGTTTACTTATTTTAATTTTAGCGCTTAGAGATCATTTACATCTCTAAGGACTTTGAATTGATTTTGATGAATCAAATTTGGACGCTCAGAGACCATACATCTCTGAGATATTAAATTAAAATTTATATACTTTTTGTTTATTCGGACACATATTCAATACGTCCTTAATATTTTTAAATTTATTTTCATTGAATTGGTAACCAGTATATTTTTAATCATTATTATTAAGTAAGATTGTCAGTTTTTTTTAATTGTATAAATTCACTCTTTGACATGTAAAAGTGCCCTTGTGGCCTATTTGCAGAATAAATATTTGATTTTGATTTTGAATAACTATTTATTATTTATTTTTCTCGGCCTGTTTAGCCTAGTTGGTAGACACTGCCTCCGAAGCTAGAGGTCCCGGGTTCAAATCCGCGTTCGTAAGTCATTACACGTCATTCACCCATTTGTCATTAAGAACTCTAACCTGGAATGTGAAATGTTAGTCTTAAATTGACCCCAGCGATTAGTTCACAACGCGCGCCCATAAATCATCGCTGTATAATCGTCCCTGAGCAATGCAATTATTTAACTATTAGCTCGTTAATTTAACTTGCAGAAAAATCCCATAGTTTTGTTATTTTCTTGCATCAATTAAACTAGAACTTAGTGGTGTATTAGTAAATAAATATAAATATTGAGGACAATCTTACACAAATCGACCTAGTCCCAAACTAAGCAAAGCTTGTACTCTGGGTACTAGACGACGATATACATACTTATATACATAAATACATACTTAAATACATAGAAAACATCCAAGACCCAAGAACAAATATCCGTGATAAATGCACAAATAAATGCCCTGGCCGGGATTCGAACCCGGGACCTCTGGCTTCGGAGGCAGAGTCACTACCAACTAGGCTAAACAGGCCGTCAATAGTATGGCGGGAGACTGTGAGCCTACCAAAAGAAGATGGTTTGCTAATATTATAGTAGCGGCTGTGAATGCAAGGCAGAAATTTCTGGTGATGTTGTAGTGGTGTGAGTAGCCTAGTGGTAGGGCGCTGTTCCGGCGAAACTGAGAGGCAGCGGCAGGTTCGATTCGTGCCTTGGTTACACCGACACAGTTGCGCTCGTGGCCCAGCGGCGCCCGCGTGCGGTATGCGAGGTTAAGCAATGTGGGCGCAGGTCAGTTCTTGGATGGGTGACCGCTTTGAGTGGTTACTAACTGAGCGCTCTCGTGCTTTGGAATGCACGTTAAGCCGTTGATCCCGGCTGCTGTCTACGATAGCAGTCGTTAAGCCAAGTTAGAGGCCTTCGGGCGGCTTGAGAACTTCTAACAGTCAAGTTTACCACTCACTTGACGAAGGGGGGTCGAAGTTGCACTACGTCCGTAGGGAGTACCCACCGTCACCCTACACGTGACCCCTGGGTGGTGCTAAAAGTGCAACAAAACTGGCAACCGTACCTGTCTTCTCGAAGATCTCACGGTTCGTAAATAAATGCCATACGATTAAATAATAACAGACACACATAATTGTTTTACAACCCTACTCGAAAATAACAACTAAACAATAGATTTTTCTCAAAAATGCAATGAAATATTGATGTTATGTTCCTTATAATAGGCTGCGAAGTATGACGTTTCAGGTGCGGCTAGGGCAAGAGGTCGTTAATGGAATTTCATACAAATCTTGCAGGCCTAGGCCGGCAAAGTCCTCTTTTTTAATTCCATTCCACATACATTTGTGGCACAGGCATCATGACATTCTGCCACTATGCGTATTAAAAATATATTTTTTTTGTTGTTTATTTCATTGCATGTTTGAGAAAAGCACTATACATACCTCGGCGGGAAATTTGGGGTTGCCCGCCTTAGACCTATACGGCCGAGCCGGCAACCCCTTTCGTCCCGGCCTCTGTAGTAATGTACTATTTCACCTCACTATCTCGAAAAGCCCTTTTTATTCTTTAAAGGCAGATAGCAAAACTGCATTTTATACTTTATTTACAAGAGTGGAATGAATATTTGAAATCCGAACGTGCTATCCAGTTAATTTTTTAAACTTAATAACTTGTAAAGGCCAGTCCAGACAGGCCAATTTTCGCCCTGGTTAGAAACTAGAATCTTGAGCGAAGCGATTGGTTGAAAAATAGAATCCCAAGCGTAGGTAGCGAGTATTGCACCACACGAGTCGTCAGATTTCCTGATATTTTATAATTAAAAAACCCGGGTATGTCCTAAAACTACGATCACCGGGGGATGGGCAGCAGCGTCCCTCCAGTGCGGTGGAGATACTGCGATCGCCAACCCGCATGCCAAGTTGCATTAATTTGGGGGCGCCTATGTCCAGCAGTGAACGTCCTTGGTCAGATATAGTAGTGTAGGGTCACTACTAGTGCTAGTTAAAATAAAGGTTGATTCAGTACATCCAGTGGTGGTGGTAGGTAAGCTGGTTCTGGAGTTGGTTTATTTGGGGCGTGTTGCGCCGAGCTTCATTTTCGGCGGGGGATAAAAAGTGCAGTCGGCAAAAGGTTGTAATACTAAAAATAAAAATTACAGAAACTCAAAAAAATAAATATTGGGGGACAATTTTTCACAAATCGACCTAATTCCAAACTAAGCAAAGCTTGTACTATGGGTACTAGACGACGACACACATACTTATACAAATAAATACATACTTAAATACATAGAGAACATCCAAGACCCAAGAACAAAATCCGTGCTAAATGCACAAACAATGCCCTGGCAGGGACTCGAACCCGGGACTTCTAGCTTCGGAGGCAGTGTCACTACCAACTGGGCTAAACAGGCCGTCAAAAAACTGTATTCACTCTACTTTTTCCAATTTTTCGTTAGAAAAAGAAAAAAGCTATAATGATATCGTCCGAAGCACGATCCGTATGATGTCACGTCAAAACTGAGCGGCGAACTTACCTCTTCAATTTACAAAGCTGAATTGAAGAGGACACTGAACATTTCGTCCCTTATAACATAACCTTCGTATTCGAACCAATCATTCGTAATCAGAGATCCGAGTTATATTGGTTCTTTAGAAGAGCGATATCGGTGGTGAGTGTGAGTAGCCATGCTTATTATGGACGCAATATTACTTAAGTAGCCATATAGTTTTGTAACTAGCAATCGCACTTACCAACTGTTGCCAATATAGGTATACGAGTATATTCCCAGGATCACTGCCACTGGCAATTCATACATACATACATAAACTCTCGCCTATATTCCAAAAAGGGGTAGGCAGACCACACGAAAATTAATTTTCAGTACCTACCACTTTTAGCTATTGCAGTTTTATAGATGGAGAAAATGTGATATGTTGTAAATAAATAGTAGTACTTAACATTGATGCAGCGGCCGGGAAAAAGCCCTCCCACGACCATATCAGCCGAAAGACGTCCACTGCTGGACATAAGCCTCCCCCAATTCCATGGGGGGTAAATGCCATAATCGCCACGCTTGGCATGCGGGTTGGCGATCGCAGTATCTCCACCGCACTTCAGGGATGCTGCTGCCCATCCCCCGGTGGTCTTGGCCGTAGTTTTAGGACATACCCGGGTTATTAAATATAATAATACCTAAACATAACCATAAAACATAGCGTCAACTCTAGTTGGCCTTCCCCGCCCTACATATTTTTTTAAAAGTACACGGCATGACTCATAATGCCTCATTCATCCAAATTATATTTTTAAAAGTTGAAAAACCCTATAATAAGTGGCAGTTCTATATGTATTCATTTAAAATGAATAAATATTGAACAGGATTTAAATAAATATTTACTTTATTTTAGTAACATTTTATTTCGTAAAAGTTTATTTTTTTTAACCGACTTCAAAATTTCAAAAGAGGAGGTTATCAATTCTGTTGTTGTTTTTTTTTTAATGTTTGTTAGTCCATAACTCCGTCATTTCTTAACCGATTTGGAAAATTCTTTTTTTAATTGTAAGTATATATATCCAAGTTGGTCCCGTTTTTGTCAAAACGTAGTTCTGATGATGGGATCCATGAGAAATTGAGGGAACTCCTCAAATCTTCAAGGCAAACATATAGTAATTTTTGTGTTTTTATCAACAAGTCAAGCATTTTCATCCAAAAATGTGATATTGGATGAAGTGGAACTGCTGATGATGATCAGAACAGAACTCTTCAATGACAAAAAGTTCACATTTGGCGATTTGTCCTCCTAGCTGTGTTTGTTAAGCAAGTTCTATTTTCACGATTAATTTTTGTCATGCTTGATTTCTGATGATGGGATCCATGAGGAATTGAGGGAAATCCTCAAATCTTAAAGGCAAACATATAGTGATTTTTGTGTTTTTATCAACAAATCGAGCATTTTCATACAAAAATGTGACATTTGATGAAGTGGAACTGCTGATGATGATCAGAACAGAACTCTATTTATTTACGAAAAGTTCACGTTTGGCGATTTGTCCTTCTAGCTGTGTTTGTTTAGCAAGTTCTATTTTCACGATTGATTTTTGTCATGCTCGAGTTCTGATGATGGGATCCATTAGGAATCGAGGGAACTCCTCAAATGTGAAAGGCACACAAATAGTGATTTTAGTATTTTCATGAACTCATCAAGCATTTTCATTCATTAAAGTGATCAGAACGGAACTCTTCAACGACGCGTAGTTCACGTTTGGCGATTTGTTCTATTCGTTTTGTTTGTCAAGCAAGCAAGGTTTTTTCATGATTCCATGAGGAATTGAGGGTACTTAGTCTTCTACCATTATAAACATACATTATAGCCATTTTTATTTTATTGTATATCTGTCTAAGAGTGCACCATCTAAGTATAATAATCTTTTACCGGCCTCCCCCATTGAAGTCGGTTTTTTTTCTTAAAAATTATTATATTGAAATTAACTCGTGTGTTCATAAGTTTTGAGACGGCTAAATACTCGATTTTTTCATAATTATTTAATTTTTTTTATATATACCAACAATTATATTGTTAATTTTACTTGACAATAGTTTCATTAATAAACATACGTAGGTATTATTTAAACTGCGTTCCAATAATTTATGTTAGATGCCATTTATTGCGTCGGCTACATCAAGATAATGACCCCGCGAGACACGAAAGTTTTCATCAGGGATTCTCTTGCATTTCTTCCAGTGGCTCATTTGTGAGTAACTGTTTTTAAGTAGTATTTACGGCAGGTTTTTTAGCTCTAAATTGTGTGTTTATAAAAGGTAATTTTGTCCAAAAAGACTAATCAGGAGTATTTAGAGCCAGGCTCGAAGATGCTTACTCTATTGACTGATAAACGACATACATTTCTCTTTTAGCATTCTCAGTATGAAAATTTAATTTTGTTACGGTGTTCTCTAAAACTTTGTCAAAAACCAACTATTTTGCTATATAAACGTGTCAAATGAACTTTAACAAGTGATTCCAATAGTCCATCTGGTAAATGGATAATTTTAAGGCATAGTTTGAGCATCTAGTATTCAAAATTGAAAGAAAAGACTACCTCATACGTAATAATCGCCCGTATCGTGAACATCGTAAGTGATAAGGTTTGCAGTATTGTCTGTGCAGTAGTTGGAACATCTATCGACATTTTGGTGTACAACTTGTTGTTCCGCTGCCTTAACTTTCTTTCTACCATAGACGTTAACTTTTCAGTGAAAAAGGCGTTTTTCGTTTCGTGCCGGCACCTACGAGAGACCACCGCATTTAAAGGCTTAAATCAAAAATATTGAAAGCCAATTTAAATAAACTCTATTTACTTTTATCAGCTACAATAGGTACAGTGATTCAATGAAAATAATATATAACCTTAACAGAAAGATTTTCTGTAATAGATTTATTCAAAACAATATTCGTCTCAAAACTTATGAACACACGAGGTATTTGAGACATTTATTATAATAAATAATAATAAATAAATATTAGTAGAAAATTTATTTTACACAAATCGAACTACTTAGTCCCATAGTACGCTCAATAAGGCTTGTGTTATGCGTACTAGACGACGATATATTTAATTTAATAGATATATATGTATATATACATAAATACAACAACCAAGTCTCAGGAACAAATGTTTCTGCTCACCACAGAAACAAATGCCCTTACCGGGATTCGAACCCGGGACCTCTAGCTTCGGAGGCAGTGTCACTACCAAGTACCAACTAGGCTAAACAGGCCGACATTATTAACCCTTTTCCAGGCCGCGCCAATCTAGAAGGCTTTACAAAAAACAAAATATATACCCAAAATAGTTACCTACGTTATGGGGATTTCTTTCAAGGCGAGTCACTTTTTACGAAAATGCAATGTAATTTGAGCCTTAAATCATAGGACTAGGATTGATATTCTATTAACAAGTATGTGGTCGATGAAACGTACTACGCCTGGAAAATGGTTAACATCATATATGCCACTTGTAAAAGTAATGTCTATGTGGTCTATGAAAATTTAAAAAATATAAGAAAAATTTTTCAACTTCCTAGCAATAGGAAACATATTATTAAAAGGTAAAAATAAATACAATAATGGAATTTCATACACATTCCTGGCCGCTGCGGTAAAACAAAAATGTTTTTTTTTTTAAATTCAGTGAATTCAATAAAAGATTGAAGTCAATTTATAAACTAGAAACTTCAGGGACTATTTTTGCGAAAGTTGTTATATTCTGGGTTATTGAAGCGGAGACCAGGAAGACGGCTTTTTCAGGACGAATCCACTATAAGTCAACGATGATAAGCGGGTATTAGCGCGTTCCAGACAGTTTGTAGGCCGGAGGCCGCATACACCACAATACACCACAAAAGAGGCGCCTTTTTCCGAGCCATCCACCACCATCATATCAGCCAAAGAACGTCCACTGCTGGACATAGGCCTCCCCCATATTCACGGGGGGTATATGCCATAATCGCCACGCTTGGCATGCGGGTTGGCGATCGCTGTATCTCCACCGCACTCCAGGGATGCTGCTGCCCATCCTCCGGTGGTCTTGGTCGTAGTTTTAGGACATACCCGGGTCCAAAGTTCCGAGCATATTGGAGAAAAAGGACAAGTCACTGTTGAGACTAAACACAAGGAGTTTATTTTTGTCACGTGTCGACTCTCCGTAGTAATTACATGAGGCAAGAATTTCCTGTCTCGAGAACTTATTGAATTATCCCGTCCGTCGACGGAACTCAGCTACAGTTACATAGGTACCACTGAGCTGTTATTTACAATTACAACGCTTCATATCACCTCACCTAAAAGCCACCAATTGTAAGTCAGACCTCCGATTATGCGTTGCCAAAACGAGTCCAAACCAATGGCCGTTGGGGCGAAAAGGTTCTCGAGTGGCGACCACGTACTGGAAGGCGCAGCGTGGGTAGGCCCCCCGCAAGGTGGACTGATGACCTGGTCGCAGGAGTCCACTAGATGCGGGTGGCACAGGAGTACTCTTTGGGGGAGGCCTATGTCCAGCAGTGGACGTCTTTCGACTTATATGATGATGACGATGATTACGAGTCCCGGTGTCAAGATATACTAGCGGGGAGCTGTGAGCTGAAATAAGTTGTGAACAGCATAGCTAAGCTATAGTATTCACGATTATTGCTAACCGTTTGAGGAGAACCGGTATAAATCTTGTTTGCTTGCTCGGTATATGTACATTACGAATCTCGTGAGTGGTGAACCGTGAAGACTCGGGCAAGAATAGGTCTACGGTCTACCCCGCCTGTCGTAAAAGGCGACTAGAGGGGGTCACCGGGGTTGCGAGTACCCGACTATCAACCCCAGGGAAAGTGACGACGAGCCAAAAGGAGTACAGCGCAAGGGGGGGGCCCAGTACGTTCAGTACTGAGATCCTGGAGTCCTCCTCATTCGAGCGCAGATGGCGGTCACCGTGGAGTTTTTAGTGGATAGAAATACCACATAACCCAGTCATTCCCCGATAACTGGGAACCTGGATCGCAGGTTTTCTCTACGAAAAAAAAAAGAGGTGAGTGGTGAGGCGTGTCTCGACACGTTTTGAATAGCATAACATGCGTTGGGCTTCTGGTTATGGATTACATTTCAATATCTCGTACTTAACTTTACTTATATTAAGAGGGCGCAGTACGTTCGGTTCTCCATACAAACGTATTTATGCTCTCATTTTAAAACGCCATGCTATAATAACATGAAACTTTGTATACACAATGGAATCCGGCATATCTAGGTCGAAAATTAGTTTCTGTTGCTAGAAATTGTAAAAGAAAAAAAATACAGCGGTTTTTTGAGATTTTTACGGCTTGTATGAAAACCTTAATAATCGCTGTATTTTTTCTCCATTCTAATTTCAAGCAACAGAAACTAATTTCCGACCTAGATATGCCGAATCCCATTGTGTATACAAAGTTTCACGTTATTCTAGCATGGCGTTTTAAAATGAGAGCGTAAATACGTTTGTATGGAGAACCGAACGTACTGCGCACTCTTAAGTAGGTTAAGTATTATCTATCATTGTAATAAGCATATTTTTGAGAAAAAATGACTGACCGTCGAGTTGCTTTCGGCGTTTCTTCTCGGCAGTGGTCTTCTTTTGCAGAAACGCTAGTAGATTTTGACTTGTAAAAGTGCCATTGCGGCCTACCTAATATACTTGCCGAATAAAGATCATTTATTTAATTTATAATTACTTGTGGTTACCGATGTCAAAGGTGACACATTTGCATTCAAAGTACTAACATTATTTGCATGAGTTACTTACATACACCTTGCCCTACCATAACATTATTTGTAGGCATTTCCTTCATTTCATTCATATTCGTTTATTGCGATCATGTTCATTGTCCATACAGTAGGTCTTAAAATAGGTTTTACAGTTACATGTTACCGTACTGGGGCATTGCAATGTCTTACATACTAACATGCCAACACAAAATTTAGTTTTACAATAGCTCTAAAATATATAATTAAATTAAAATTAAATCAAATGGTTATGTCAATTTATAAGCGGACTAAAATGATATTAAATTATTATTCTCTTTATTTTTCTTATAACTTAAGTTAGGTTTTTTACAAAACATTTATAAAAGTAAAATATAATAATACACTTACAAAATATAAAAGCATTATAAAACCTAACCTAGAGTGCCGCCGGCAGCGAGGCGGGGCCTAAGCTACCGGTGGTTAGGGCGACAGCGAGAGGAACCTCCGGACTATCCGCGCCGTCTCCAGGAGTACCGCCTTCTGTATCTGACCCTTGACCCAACCATCTAGCGAGAGTCTCTTGAGATGTTGGTCGAGACTCTTCGCAATTAGACCGTTCACAGAGACGACTATCGGGACAATAAGGCTAGGTCGTCAAGCGAGTTAGCGTTTTCGAGTTTTCTAAAAACAATCTGAAACGTAGAATAAGGGTTTTAAAAATTTGAAAAAATTATATGTTTTACTTAAGGATCTAGTCTAGTCAAAGTTGCACTCAGTTACACGATCTAATGAACTTCGCTCGATAGAAAGAGACCCCAAAGTTACTCCTTTTTGTAAAGCATTTACAATCTGACGACTAAACTATTGATGTTTTAAATAAAGTTTTTGAACTAAACTAAAGCCATTCAGTATTTCTAGACATTTTTGCAGAATTTAAAAAGATAAAATGATTGTATTAATTAATATGTTTAAATACCTACAAAATGCCGAGCGCGGAGGCTCGGCAGGCCCGATCAGTCGCGCGCTGGCGCTTACGGACCACGGACCTGTGTCAGTTTTATCCGCGACAGTTTTGTGCACCAAACAAGCAGTTTTTACGAATTTATATAATTGTTGCAAGTTATTTAAGAAGGGCAATAAAAACCCAAACGAAAAACGTCGTATTTATTAACAAAATAAATAAATTATGGTCATAGTGCCACAGTATAGAAATGACAGTATAACAACTAAACTGAACCCCTGCAGAAATGGAACCAAAGATGGTAAAATTATAAATGAAATTTTTATTACCAGAAATTATAGATATAGTAAGAGATCTACTGCTTTGCACATGAATATTTTTATTAAGCTATGAGCTTCACCACATTAATTCCGAGCGCCTTTTTTTAATACCATGTCAGTGGCAAACTAACGGCCCGCCTGATGGTGAGCGGTCACCGCAGCCTATGGACGCCTGCAACTCCAGAGATGTCAAATTCGCGTTGCCGATCCTTTTAAAATTTATACACTATCTATCTTTCTAGCTAATCTTCTTTTAATAAATCTACCCATTTCCAGGTAGCTACCGTGGCAAGTTTGGTATCATTTCATATACCATATTGATTATTTTATCATCTGTATGTAAAAATCATTTCTGGTATTTATTTTAAAAGAATACAGTAATCTTTCGCGTAAATAGTAAAACAGTAAAAACTTCGGAATGTTTTTTATGCTTTGAGAGCTAATAACTTTAGACGAATAAATTAAACCACCAAAAATATCTTTAATTTATTAAATTAAATTAACGTTTTTTCCAAGCTCGTGGCTCCTAAAGTGTTAGTGTTACAATAAAGCTTAAAACTAGTGGCTCTGTGAGCTGTAGACCAGGCAAAAAAAAAAAATTCTTCAAATTTCAAAATTTACAAAAACCGTCTCGACAAAAATATAATTAAACCTATATAATTATCGAACCTGCTCACAAAATGTCACGAGAATCGGTTGAGAAATGCGACCTGTAGAGAACAACATTCGAACAGACAGACATACGAAAGAATTTTTGTCGAGAGCTGAAACGGAGACGCTTCGCTCTCTCGGTCAAAAAACTATGTTAGTATAATTTTATGACAGTCGTGGTTCACTACTACTGGGCCTGTGTATATGAAGAGTCGAACATTATCAACTTATATCCATACGCTTCGTCCGGTTTTACAGTAGACTGAGGAGTATACCCTGTTGCCTGTGCCCTCTGTTTGCCGTTTGTGGACTACGAGAAGGCCTTCGATTCGGTTGAAACCTGGGCTGTACTACAATCTCTCCAGCGGTGCCAAGTAGACTACCGCTATTATCGAAGTACTGAAGTGTTTGTACGACAACGCCACTATGTGAGTCCGACTCCAGGACCAGAACTCGATACCTATTCCGTTGTAGCCGCGAGTCAGGCAGGGAGATGCTGTTTCTCCCAAACTGTTCTCCGCTGCACTGGAGGATGTGTTCAAGACTTTGAACTGGAGAAGCCTAGGCAATAGGCATCAACATAAACGGCGAGTACATCACTCACCTTTGGTTTGCTGACGATACAGTAGTCTTGGCTGAGACCATACAGGATTTAAGTACCATGCTCAATGACCTTGGTAAAACCTCCGCGAGAGTTGGTCTTAAGCTGAATATGTACAAGATGAATGTCAAATGCCCATGTAGCACCAACTTTCGTTACTATCGGACACTTTATACTCGAACTTGAAGTTAATTATGGTATACTAGCGACCCGCCCCGGCTTCGTACGGGTGCAATGCTGATACTAATTATAATTATATACTACAGAATGTATTTATATACAACCCGGCCGATACCGCCGCAACCGCTATGTTCCTGCATTTTAAATCAGTAATATCTTCAAAAATATTCATTTAAATTACATGCTGGCAAGTGCTATATTGATCTATATAAAATGCAAAATGTATTTAAGGTATTTTATTGGAGAAGAATTAATGCTGTATTCCTTAAAATCGCTTCGTAAATAAGCCATTATTTTTCGTAAAAAGTAAATGATAAAAAATGGTTATTGTGGGTTATCCCTAAGAGATAGACATATACCATAATCGACTTTTTGTAGACCTTTTTAAGTTGTACAATACTGTAGTACATTATTTTGATTTATCTCGTAGGGTTCAGCCAGCATTTGCAATGTAAGCGCAATAAAATATGTTTATTTAGGACATCACAATAGAAACCTATTAAATTATCTGTGTTTCTCTACTATACACCTGTAACCAAGAGGAAAGAGCAATGGAGAGGGCTACGCTGGAAGTATATCTGCGCGATCGTATCAGAAATGAGGCCATCCGCAGAAAAACCAAAGTAACCTATATAGCCCTCCGAATCGCTTAAATGGCAGCGTAGATAGGCCCCCACAAAGTGAACTTTTGACCGAGTAAAGGTCGCGAGAGTCCGCTGGATGCGGGTGGCGCAGGACCGGTCATTGTGGCACTCTTTAGGGGAGGCTTATGTCCAGCAGTGGACGTCCATCAGCTGATATGATGATGATGAAGATATATTTACATGAATAGTTGTTATAGTGTATACAAGCTTATTAGTTTTACGTGTATTCATAATCTGTCATTGCTTTCTTAAATATCCGTGTTTGTGCAAAATTAGTTTGTTGCCTTCTGTACTATATTTATTTTTCTCATTTTCTCGAAGGTTAGCTGGAAGAGATCCCTTATAGGGATAAGTTCGCCTTTGTACTTTTACGTTTTGTTATTTTGTTTCGATTGTTATTATTTTTTGTGCATTAAAGTGTTATACATACATACATATACATGATGATGATAACACGCACACGACAAATAAATATAACATCCTGTATAATATAACACAATTAGATAAAAAATTGCATGACCTATTAAACAAATCGAGTAGAAGAGAGAATAAGACATATTTCTTAGGTTCTTAGGTTTCATAGATTAAAATAACGAATTTCACGGTTGTAGGTATGTACTACGAATTCTGTTGTTTTTTTTTTTTTCATTATAATGGATCTTACCGTAAGTTCGACATTCAATTATTTATTTACTACCTTATTAAAAAAATATATCAATTACATACTAAAGTTTAATCATAATTAATGCATTTCTTAAGTCAAAATACAGTTATATTTCTATACTGTGACCAGTATGAAGCTAGCGGGGTCATCCGAGTTCACAGTCGCTTCGTCCGCGCGGGCTTGTTCACGCACCGCCAGGACAGCGCTAAATACCTACTCTCGCAGAACTAGAGGGCCATAATCGTTGAATCAACATCCCACATGGCGGTTACCTCATGTGCCAAGTCTAGGTACTTGCTGACTTTGTCCCTCTCAGCTTTCACGAGGTTCTCATCATGGGGGATGGTGATGTCGACGAGCACTGCCTGGCGCTTCAATCGATCTGTCAGCACGATATCAGGTTTGTTGGCTATAATAGTCCTGTCCGTGATGACAGATCGATCCCAATAGAGCGTGGCACAACCATTTTCGAGAACTGGCTCAGGTGTGTACTTATAGTACGGCACTTCGAAGTCCACAAGACCGTACAGAAGAGCAAGCTGCTGGTGAATAATCTTGGCTACCAAGTTTAATAATAATGAATATTAGCGATATTATTACATTTATTGCATAGTGTCAAATTGTAGATTAAAATTAAAATTGTGATTAGTTAGTACATCTAGAGATTGGTCATTTAAAAGCTCATCAATTGAATAATAGGCCTCTTCAAGGTATCATTTCTTTAGTTTGTTTTTGAATGTCTTATCGTTCAATTCTTGTTTTTAAGTGCTGTGCTCCTTACTTTGGAAGTGATTGCTTTGTACCGATAGAACATAATTTCCTTACGAACGACATGACTGCTAATATTTCTTTTACTTTTTTAATGTAACTTATCCTTCGTCTCCCCTTTCCTCGCTTGCATTCAATCTTGCCTTTATGTAGTATTAGATAACAAATAAGTTTTACAGTCCTATTTTTCATAACTTTTAACAATTTATATTTCTCCCCCACTCTCCTCAGCACTTCTTCGTTTGTGATTATTTCCAGCAAATTTTTAGGGTCCCGTACCTCGAAAGGAAAAACGAAACCGTTATAGGATCACTTTGTGGTCCGTCCGTCCGTCTGTCTGTCTGTAAAGACGCTTTTTCTCAGGAACGCGTAGAAGTATCAAGCTGGAATTTATAATAAATACTCAGGTCTACTGTCTCTTGGAGCTGTGAAAAAATCAAACTTCTAAGCCAATGGAATAAAAAGATACAGCCGTTTAAACCACAAATTTTCGCAAGGGATATAAAACCTACAGGGTACTTCCCGTGAACTCAGAATCTTGAAATTTAGTACAAAGCAACGTCTTATAGCACAAATAACGGAAAAATTGCGAAATCCGTAAATTTTAAGTTACATAATATAATAAAAATATTTTTCACCTCAGCGGCTCGAAAAGGACGGTTTTGCTGCTTGAAACCAGTGAGCAAAATGCAATTTTGCTGCGAGCGTGAAAAAGACTTTTCCAGCTTGAAACCAGTGAGCAAAATGCAATTTTGATGCGAGCGTGAAAAAAACTAACTTTCTCTATCACTATTCCTTTGCGTTATATGTTCTCGCCACTGAGGTGAAAAGTTGTATGTATCACACGAGAGCAAAGATATTTGCATCTCATGTCTTTGAGTCCCTCGCTACGCTCAAGATTCTAATTTTGAATCACGAGCGTAGCGAGATTATTGAATCTTTCGCTTGCTTGGGACTCAACATCAACACTCATATTTATGGAACCATCGGTTCACGAATTTGACTCGCACTTGGCCGGTTTTTGTCAAAAACTCCCTCTCTCCCCTCACCTCGAGCTATTTCGGAAGCCTAATGATTCCAGTAACGAGACCGCATGCGCGGCGTGTCTTCATAATCGATTCCTCATACAGCCTGCGCCCGCGCAATAATTAGCCGCCCATTAGCGGAACTATGTCTTTGAAGTGCCGCGCGGTGGAACAGTTCTGTGGAGTCGTAAGTTGTTTAGGTTGGACTTAGAATTGTATGTTGAAATGAGACTAAATGTGATACAATAGCTGTAAGCTATTTAATAGGCATAAGAAAAGTCAAAGTTAAATTTATTTATTCTTTGTCAATAACCTAAACTACCACCAGGTCGGAATAATATACCTCTGCCACGAGAATTACCGGTGTAAAAAATAGGCTACTCTCGGCGAGGTATATTTTTTGAAAATAATATACATCGTGTATAAAATAACAGTATCACAATACTACTAAACTACAATGCTACAGTAGAAATCCTAATTTTGCGATAGATTACCCGTGCGCTGACAATGATGATCATAATAATGAAATTATATTGGTAAATAACAGTACTTAACACTAATTTACGTATATACGCATATATGGTTACATCAGATCTTAAATATTCTTAGACACATATTTCTTCCCAAGATATATTCAGCCAGGTTAGGCATATGAAAACTTAGGTCAATTCTTTATATACATATTGATTAAAACTTGCACGATATTTACACATTAATTATTAGTAAACCTTTATACATATGCAGGAAGGTCATTTTTATAGTTGAATGATGGAAAATGTTGAAAAAATAATATAAGTATACCATTCGAAAGTTTTGGAATTATTACATAATTACCTACGATTTGTACAGAACCTTCGGCAGGTGCGTCAGCCTCGCACTTGACCAGTTTGTAACGAAAATCGCATTGGATGGTACCAAAAATGTTATCATAACTTTGAATTATTTGAGGGCCCTCAAAAAAGTATTTTATGAAAAATAGCGTATTAAAAAATATAACACAATACAATGTAAGGACGAAGTTTTTATAATTTCGATTTAGTGCGCAAAACGCTAATTTCTATAAATTGATTAGTACTGTTAAAAATGTCTCATGGCTGAATGTAGGCCCTGTGCCTGGGTACTTCGTGTGTGTCCGGTACTCGTCGGCAGTGGGACAGCTCCAGATATCATGCCTGTGTGTTTACCGGCCTGATGTTAGAGAGTATTATATGTAGCCTGGCTTAAAGTCCGTATTCGAAAAAACGGGATAAACGACTTAATCTTAGGTAAAACGTGAAAACAGTATGGATTAAGTACACCTGGTCCTTGATGGCTGAATCCTCCCTTGTAACAACGTACAGATAAATCATTTGTATAACACACTTTACAGGCCTTTTCGGAGAGTTTTCTTAGGCAACTCCTGACTTGGCGGGGCGGGAGCGATATGTCATAGGTATGTTGCTCTTTGACGTGAATTTACCGATGTGAGATTTCCTCACTTGACGAAATACTGTCAGTAATACGTTTGCGCAGTAGTAATACCATGCGCAGAAGTGAGGCAGTACTGCATCAGTATCGGTTGACACTGACAGCTGACAGTTTTCTCATATCGTACCGTCCCCGCATCGACAAGTCAGGAAGGCGCCTTACACTTAGCGTAGCTGAGAGATTAGAAAAACTCACCATTAACTGGACTTGAAAATACGAAAAATGTAGACAAGGTAACACAATACTCTTTGTACATTGGACGCAAACAATATCTTTATGTATGGAACATATTTAATATGGTGTATTGCATAATCCAGGCTCAAATACTTCGCTCGATCGATGCTTCTGATAAGAAAATACCATCAACAATAACATTTAACTTTCAGTTAGAAAAACGTATGAGTATGACAGTGGGCATTTATAAAAAACTACAAACACAGTTTTACAAGACTATAGCAAACAGTGATCGAATGGCCATTGTCGATCGTTTTGATGAAACGTATGTCAAACGTTCTAGTATTTTATGTCTGCATATACTTGTAAAACTTGTATAGCTCCGTGATACAGTCTGGCAAAAAAGCGTAGAAATTAAAAAAATGGCAACACTGTAGTGTCGTCCCATAACTTGAACTTAACCACCTCACCTCGCCGAGTTTCTTACGCCGGTTCTTCTCGTGGCACAGGTTATATTTTTCCGAACCGGTGGTAGTTTATTGACGTTCATAGGTGCATGTAATATGCCTAATTTGAAGAATAAACTACTTTTACTTTTTTTTACTTTTAATTCAAAGCATACTTTTCTCAATAAGCACACAACACACAGACATATAGACGTAGACAGCAATCGTAACACTATAAAATAAGATACGTAATACATTCCATGAAATTCTTCTAACTATATATAAAACCTGTATTCTCAAACGCTCCCTTGCGGCATCGACCCAACGCTAGGCAAATTGCAAAATTGCAGTAACTTTGAATTCAGTGATCAATCAAAATCACTTTACGCCATTCTAAGAGGAAATTCAAGCTCAGTGAGAATTCTCTTGAATAATGTACTGCGTTTTATTTAATATCTGTTGATCGTAAGATTTTTATTTTGAACCTTATACCTCTGAAATAAGTATCAGGATGTGTACATAATATTAGACGTGAACATTACGTAGTATACGCTCATTAGTTTGCCATTGCTACCATCGTAAAGTTACGACGCAAACTATAGATAGATTTGGTGATTTGCGATTAATTCACGGAATCAGATTCACAAATATTCATCCCGGTCAGGGATATTGTGACACTTTATTCCGAGGCTTAGATGTTTTCTATGTATTTAAGTATGTGTATCTATTGAATATATCGTCGTCTAGTACTTATTTATATAATATAACACAAGCCTCTTTGCCAATAAGACGGCCTCTTGTTTTACCTGTCTCTCTGTATCTTTAAGGATTGAGATCAAATCCGGTGCCGTCTGAACAGGCTGAGAACCGGGCATGGGCGTTGCCATTTGTTCCAACATAAATGGGGATTTAAGGAGTCTCCAATCTGTGAGTGCCACCACCACCACCATATCAGCCGTAGGACGACCACTGCTGGACATAGGCCTCCCCCAATTTCATGGGGAGTAAATACCATAATCGCCACGCTTGGCATACGGATTGGCGACCGCAGTATCTCCACCGCACTCCAAGGATGCTGCTGCCCATCCCCCGGCGGTTTTGGTCGTAGTTTTAGGACATACCCGGGTCCATCTGTGAGTGCGGTAAGGAAGAACAAACCACCGAGCACATCTTCCGGCGCTGCCCCCTTCACTCATATCCCGGACCCGCTGAAGACTTGGACATTTTAACACCTGACTCAGTCACTTGGCTTTAAAACCTCAAAGCTGTACTCTGACTGCCTTAAATTATCTATTGTCATACGATTAAATAAATTTGTATCTTTCTTAATTGTTTTGTACAATAATTAATATAATTTGATGTGTGCAATAAAGAATATATATTATGCACTAGCATTTGCCCGCGGCTTCGCCCGCGTACTAAGAGAAATTTTTGACCGTCTACAAAAAACAGGTTCGTATGTTTGTCCACGATTATCTCGCGTTTGGCTGAACCGATTTAGATGCGGTCTCCAGAAAAGTAGTTGTTACATTCTGGGGGTTTCGGTATACGGAGTTTGGTGATTGTGATTCATTAACAGATGAACAGATGAAAAGTCAGTATACATTCTGAGAACCGGCAAACTGTTGAATTTCATTTGATTTTGCCAAAAATAAGGATCGAAAACTATTATCCACTCACGTGCTCTCCGCAACTAGGGTTGCGACTTGGGAAAACGTACAGTGCTCTCGCAACACTAGTTGCGAGTTGGAGTTCCAACGGTTTTTAAATTGTTGCTATGCGGAACATGCAAAGAACGCTTTTTAATTGAGTTATATAGGTAGAGTATGAATGTGGCAACTATAAAAAAAATTAAAACGGCAGTCTACGGAACAATTTTTATAAAATATAAAAGTTGTTTTGATGACCATCGAAGTTCGGTACGTCAGCGAAAGAGCTCGCGATTAAAAAATGCTGTAAGCAATCAATTTCGCATTTTTTAGTTGGTATTATATACCAAATTAATCCTGGTTTACTGCTTCATAAGACGAAGCATATATTTCGATACTAATTAAAATGGAATGTGATAAATTCTTCCAACAAAGTACGTTGAGTGATGAAAATTTTGCGAGGTTAAATTTAAATCGTACATTATTATGTGATTATTCCATATTTCTGTACTAGGCTATTAAAATCAATAAATGCGTCTATTAAAATCAACATAAATCCACTTTTAATGAACAATTAGGTATGTTCTATGCAGGATTAGGTGAATGAACTTGTGACGTCTATAAATACTATTGTACGCAACTGTGGTTGCACAAGGCACTTCCGCCGATTCGCGTCGGATCCACGTATTATGTCGTAAGGCGCGGTGCACACTGGGCTATTGTCGCAGAATGGTTTAATTTAGTTTATTTATTTTTGGTAGGTTCTTTTACGCATACTAAGTGGCGGCCCATTACCAATATAACTGCTTACCTTTTATTTATGAATCTATGAAGTAGAGGTAGGGTTCACTTTAACGTGTTTAACTGATCATATAAATTTATAAAATTCACATATTCCATGTAATGGGTCAAATAAGAATGTACCTATGGTTTTTTTAAAAAAAAAAACAGTTCTGATTATGACCCGTATTGACCGTTATCTCAGTTATTTGTAGCTAGCATATATATTGTCATAGTCGTTTTAACTTAACACCCCAAAATTTCTTCATTGCGGCAGTGAAAACCACGTACCAATAAAAAAATACTTAACCTCACAAATTAAGTGTATGAATTTTGTTGTTACATGTGATTATTTTTTTCAAATATTAATTTAATTTAATTTCTTAAATTTTCATTACAATTTTCCTCTTTAGTGGTTACGTGATGTGTCAGGCAAGGATTTAATAATTATTTGTGCAATAAGAGAGCATTCGTTTTTTTGCGACGAGTGATAATTTCGAATACCGAGGTAGCGAAGGATACCTTAGTGCCTTAATCGAATCACTAGGGAGCGTGGCAAGTGATTCTATGATAGGTTTTATAGCGTATCCAGAGATTCAAATATACGATATGCATATAGGTAACTTTGCTCTCGTGTACCACACACATACCACATCACATAAAACTTATCACCTCAGCAATGAGAACCTGTTAGAGTTAAAATAAACTTGTTGAGGTGCCAAATAAATATATGTCCTATGTCCAGCAGTGGACGTCCTTCGGCTGACATGATGAAATTACAATATAGTCAGTTCTGGTACCGTACCTACTACTACTATACTACGCAACGCAAAAGAGGGGGGTTATAAGTTTAATGTGTATATCTGTCGGTGGCATCGTAGCTTTTATTTAAACTGGTGAACCGATTTGGTTGTCTTTTTTTCAGAGCAGGATTTCCAAGAGAAATTTAGTAGTATCTTATAGCCGTGGATCAATATGACTGAAGCAACTATAAATGTCTAGACACGTAAACACGAGGTCTTTGAGATCTGATATGTCGAGCCAAAAAGTTGTAACTATTATGGTGAAAAAACACTGCATTTTTAACTCCTCGAATTTATAATAGGAGAATTACATAACTTTTCTCTCTGAAACGATAATATTAGTAAAACATGTTTTATCAAAATCGGTTCAGCCATTGTTGAGATATATAACTTTGAAGTGAAAAAATCGGCGGTTTTCCAACTTTTCTACTTTGTCAGTTATTCTATATCACGACAGCCACTGATATTTAAAATAAAATGCCAAACGTTATTATTACTCCAAGAATATATATAATTAAAGTCACCATGAGTGTACAGCTGTTAATTTTGTATTAGCATTGTATAAGTAATAAGTTAAGGATCTGTAACTATTCGTAATTGATATAATAAGAAATGTAAATTTCGTGATTTCAATATTGACGATCACTGCATGAACTGTGGTTTCGTTGCGCACCAGTGTACCCCGTCCTTTATCGCCGCCATGATTAAATTTTGACAGCGCAGGCCCGCCGGAGTATGTCCGTTAGTTTGAGTCGGGACCTTTACGTGGGTTTTTGTATACCTTTGAAATGAGAACAAAAATATAAATCGAGTTGTAATCGGTCGCATATCTATTAAGTTGTGAACTGTAACATGTGTAGTATATGTGTTAAGTGTTTTATGTGGTTTGAAGTGCACGGAACTATTTGTAATCGGGCGTCAAAAGCGGCCCTCATTACGTTAGGTATGTAAGGCTATTTTTTGTTATTGATAATTTGTGACAGAAATTGCTGCGATTTTGACAAAACTGGCACTTGTTATTTAAAGATTAATAGTGTCTCTATCTACGTCTGACAATATTTTTGTACTCGTTTGCCTAAATTATTCATAAAAAAATCATAAACAAACTACACTGTTTTGCGGCGAATTGCAAAACTGACAATGTAAACATTGCAAATGAAAAAGGTTTTATGATAAATATTTCCCCGGGAACATATACTTTATTTGGTATCAATCGAAGCGTAAACTATTACAGTTTTAAATAAACATAAAATTTACATATGTTATCGATTTAGATTTTAAAATAAAAATATATTTATTGCAAAAGATCTCATTCGAAACGGTATGTTAAGTTTGTGACTTTTAAAAAAAATATTTTACTATGGTGACCGATGTAATTAATTATATAAACAAATTGCCTGTTTCTTTAGCTTTATAACATAAAAAGAATCATAGCAAAAAGTTTAGACGAAGCCAGGCAATCGATTTATTAACAACACAAGACAATGCGCTGCTAATGCCCGGTGAATCTTGAGCACTTTAGACCACCTTTTTTTTTAACGCGAGCACTTGAGTGGTTATCATACATTTCTGAGAGGCCGAAGGGGAAAGGGCCGATGAAATAAAAGCATGTCTTAAATGGCCCTTAGTAAAAGTATCTGTGTACTACAGTAACACCGATAGGTCTGTAAACGACCAAGCAGCGCGCAGCGGTCATAAACTCTGGTCCTTTGAAGTACAGAAATACGGCTAATTCAATATCACGTGTAACATTTATTTTTCCTAAAATTAAATTTATTACGTAGGTTTTGCCAGTTCCCATTGGAGCATCCAAAAAGAAAATTTGGCCTCACTTCCATTCGCACTCCTTACTTCAGTCCGTCTGTTACAACCAAGTTGCTTTTACTGGACCGATTGAATTGCAAATTGGCACAAACTATCAAGAATTTAGAGCGCTCGTGGCCCAGCGGCACCCGCCTACCGCGTGCGGTGTGCGAGGTTAAGCAATGTGGGCGCAGGTCAGTTCTTGGATAGGTGATCGCTTTGAGTGGTTACTAACTGAGCGCTCTCGTGCTTTGAAAGGCACGCTAAGCCGTTGATCCCGGCTGCAATCGTTAAGCCAAGTTAGAGGCCTTCGAGTGGCTTGCGAACTTCTAACAGTCAAGTTGCCCACTCACTTGACAAAGGCGGGTCGAAGTTGCACCACGTCCGTAGGGAGTACCCACCGTTACCCTACACGTGACCCCTGGGTGGTGCTAAAAGTGCAACAAAAACTGGCAACCGTACTTGTTGATTTAAATGGAAAAAAATATCGAAACCTCTATGTCGTTTTTAAAAGCAAGTCCATAGATACCCCACACGCCTATATAGTAACATTAACCTTTTTTGCATACAGGCATGTATGGAGTGCCAAATTTTACCTCAGATTCGTATTCAGAGACCTCTCAGACGCTCAGATATCGATTTTGAACGAAATTGGGACGAAATAAAAGATAATCAATATGGCCGCCACTTTCACAAATTTTACCACTGATTCGTATTAAGAGACCTCTCGGACACATATATATCGATTTTGAACGAAATCGGGACGAAAATGAAGAAAATCAATATGGCCGCCACTTTTTCCAAATTTTACCTCGGATTCGTATTAGGGGACCTCTCGGACGCTCAGATATCGATTTTAAACGAAATCGGGTTGTAAATGAAGAAAATCAATATGGCTGCCACTTTTTCCAAATTTTACCTCGGATTCATGACGGGACGCTCGGATATCGATTTTGAACGAAATCGGGTTGAAATGAAGAAAATCAATATGGCTGCCACATTTTCCAAATTTTACCTCGGATTTGTATTCGGGGACCTCTCGGACGCTCAGATATCGATTTTGAACGAAATCGGGACGAAAAAAAAGATAATCAATATGGCCGCCACTTTCACAAATTTTACCTCGGATTCGTATTAAGAGACCTCTCGGACACACAGATATCGATTTCGAACGAAATCGGGACGAAAATGAAGGAAATCAATATGGCCACCACTTTTTCCAAATTTTACCTCGGATTCGTATTAGGGGACCTCTCGGACACACAGATATCGATTTTGAACGAAATCGGGACGAAAATGAAGGAAATCAATATGGCCACCACTTTTCCCAAATTTTACCTCGGATTCGTATTAGGGGACCTCTCGGACGCTCAGATATCGATTTTGAACGAAATCGGGTTGAAATTAAGAAAATCAATATGGCTGCCACTTTTTCCAAATTTTACCTCAGATTCGTATTCGGGGACCTCTCGGACGCTCAGATATCGATTTTGAACGAAATGAGGAAGAAGATGAAAAAATCAATATGGCTGCGACTTTTTCCAAATTTTACCTCGGATTCGTATTAAGAGACGTCTCGGACGCTCAGATATCGATTTTTAACAAAATCGGGGACCGAAGGGGAAAAAATCAATATGGCCGCCACTTTTCCAAATTTTACCTCGCATTCGTATTACGAGACCTGTCGGACGCTCAGATATCGATTTTGAACGAAATCGGGAAGAAAATGAAGAAAATCAATATGCCTGCGACTTTTTCCAAATTTTACCTCGGATTCTTATTAAGAGACATCTCGGTCGCTCAGATTTCTATTTTGAATGAAATCGGGACGGAAATCAAGAAAATCAATATTACCGCCACTTTTTTCAAATTTTACCTCGGTGTCGTATTTGGGGACCTCTCGGACGCTCAGATATCGATTTTGAACGAAATCGGGACGAAAATGAAGAAAAGCAATATGGCCGCCACTTTTGCCAAATTTTACCTAGGAGTCGTATTAAGAGTCCTCTCGGACGCTCAAATATCGATTGTTGTCGAAATCGTATCGGGCGGCACTAATTAATAAAACCACTTACAATACATTGACTCAAGAAAGGTCGTATCTTCATAGGGAATTCACGGCACATCATGCGCCTTTAGACCTTATAAGGAACCTACATGCCAAATTTGGTATCTCTCGAGTCTCGAACCAGCAGTTTGGGCTGTGCGTTGATATGTCACTCACTCAGTCTGTCAGTTTCTTCTTGCAATTTGGCACCTACTTTTAAGTTTTCATGCCCGCAATATTAAATTTCAAAATCAACGCCATTTTCGAAATTAACGACCCAATAAATCATAAAAATCACACCCATATTAATATTTAGACATTCCAACCCCGTCGGACCCCAACAAAGGGGATGGTATTTCACGTCCTCCACGTGGGATTTTAAAATTATTGTTGATTTCGAAATCAGCGACCCGATAAACCATAGAAACCACACCCATATCGATTTTCAGAATTTGTCACCACCTTTCCCCCTTTTAGGAGTTGATTTCTCCAAAAACCTGAAACACATGTTTACTGATTTATCGTTAGAAATACTCCTGTGAAGTTTCGAATAAAATAATCTAACTAATCTTGATTTCCTATACAAACTTCGGACCCCCATTTCACCCCCTTAGGGGTTGAATTTTGAAAAATCCTTTCTTAATGCACCTCAAGACCTTATATGGAACCTACATACTAAATTTGGAATCTCTAGAACCAGCAGTTTGCGCTGTGCGTTGATATGTTGGTCACTCAGTCAGTCAGTTATTTCTTGCAATTTGGCACAAACTTTCAAAAGTTTTCATGTCCACAATATTTAATTTCAAAACCGATGCCATTTTCGTAATTAACGTCCTAAAAAACCATAAAAACGACACCCATATTAATATTTAGACATTTCATCCCCCTCGCACCCCAACAGGAGGGGATGGTATTTCACGTCCTCCACGTGGGATTTTAAAATCCTTGTTATTTTCGTTATCAGCGACCTAATAAACCATAAAAACAATACCCATGTCGATTATCAGAATTTGTCACCACATTTCCCCCTTTTAGGGGTTGATTTTTCAAAAAACCTGAAACACGTGTTTACTCATTTATCGTTAGAAATACTCCTGTGAAGTTTCGAATGAAATAGTCCAGCTAATCTTGTTTCCCCATACAAACTTCGGACCCCCATTTCACCCCCTTAGGGGTTGAATTTTGAAAAATCCTTTCTTAGTGCACCCCTAGACCTTATAAGGAACCTACGTGCCAAATTTGGAATCTCTAGGACCAGCGGTTTGGGCTGTGCGTTGATATGTCAGTCAGTCAGTCAGTCAGTCAGTCAGTCAGTCAGTCAGTCAGTCAGTTTCTTCTTTTATATATTTAGATTGTATATTACTAAGACATTAAAGTAAAGCAAAATTGTATTAACGTTACACCTGGCCAATAAAGTGGTAATTACTGCACACGTAGCGGGCGGAAAATCCTACTTCCTGGCCAGGGCAGACATAAAATTTTGTACTTACCACGGACGGTAATAAAGACAACCTCAGATCGCATATTTATCCTTTGGCTTGGGCGTCAAATATCTGAGATTTGGGACATTCTTTAGATATATCCCTCCGTAGCTAAGTGATGTACTATTTGCACTTTCCACAGATTCAGATGATGGTTCATTAAAATGTCTTAGCATTTAAAAACTATCACTAAAAACTATTGGCGATAGAATCGCAAGTGCACGTCGGGCCTAACCTGGCAATCTTTCGCCAATAGCTCCATTTCTCACCTGTCCCACGACTGCATCTAATTTGACAGCGTTCTGCAAAAACGTTTACTCAGCCTTCATTAAGTGAGCAAGATTAAGCTTCCAGACTGAAGTGGTATTCTTGTAAAAGTATTGGCTTGTGGCGTAAAGACGTACGTCTCCACCTCTTGTTATCACCTCAACGCTCGCCCCACCTTAAACGCTCGCTCCATCTGTCATATGTCAGCCAGTACAGTCTAACTCCTATATACGTAACATGGTCTTAATTTGATAAAATGTAGGCTTTGCACTTGATATTTCATACACAAATTTTGTAAAAATCATTTTCTCTTTCATTCGTAGTGTTTTTTTTTATCAATAAGCGGTTTATATTACTTGAATCAGGATAGTTTTAATGCATAAATCCATCGATTAGTACGTCGATAACTAGAACATCACTAGAGGTGAGATGGTTTGACAGTTACACGTATTCGCAAAGTATTTTTGAAAAGGTGGGGACGCACGCCACGACACGTTAATGTCAAAAACGTTGTCCCCACCTTACACCTCTAGCAATGTAGGTGTAGTTGCTATGGTGGGTAGCCGTCGCGGGCGTAGTTGCTAAGGCAATTGACATTTGGTGTCAGTAATATATTTCATGTGCTAAGATGTTTAAAATAGACATCTATAATGTAACAAGAAATCAGTATTTCAGCCTGAAAAATTAATTTCCTTTTGTTGGGGATCATTATTTAACCATGCCTTTGGTTCTCCACATAGAATAGATGTCTTCCAGTGATGTGACGGACAGGTAACCTATTATGTAAATTTGTTTTGCCGAGTGTTTATGAAAATTAACATGTAAATTGGAAAGAAAATGTGCCTAACACTTTGATGAATCTAATGTCCACCTACCTAAATATTTATTTCATGTTAGCTGGGAGAGGTTTGCCGATGATTTAAGTATCAAGTACTAGTTGCCGAAAGCATGTTAAGTGTTTTTTTATTGCAGGATTATGGAGAAATTCTACTTGGTGATCATGCAATGTAAGCTGCAAAATGAAACAAATACAGCTGTAAGCAGTACAAGGAAAAATATTTCAACCATTCATAATGATAAATATATTCCGGCTTAGTAAATTAGTAAAATGAAGAACCAGAAGTTAATGACAGTATAAGGACCCTTTCAATGCTTATTCATTATTTACTCTTTCTTCATAGGATAGCATTTGTTGTAGATATTATATTTTAGAATAAAATTAAGAATATTTTATTTTATTTTTTATTAATACATTATAAAAACACCAACACAAAAAGAGAGCCTAGTCAAACAAGAAAACCCCTGTGTTGTACTGGGCGAAAAGGTACCCATCACACTTGCTGCGTTACCACTTTGGATCAGTTGGATGGCGATGGACAACCTTTGCACCAGACAAGAATCAGAGCATCAAACCCTCTCCTAGTTTCGTTGCCTTCCTTCATTTATGAAGGCTAAAGCGTCAGGCTCCCAGCACCCTATATATTTGTCTCGCTTTTAAATTTTTGAATAAAAACAGGCTTGTATGTTAGTAACTATTGTTCCCGTTATATGTATAATTGTTATATAAACAATTTTAGACATACGCACTTATATACACATATTATTATATCATTCCCTGACCGTGATGGCTCCAACATCACCTGTGGCCCTTATGTGGGCCCTGGGTACTAGATCTCCTGTAGCTTATGAGTAAGTAAGAGAATGTATGTATGTAATACAAGTGGTATCTGTGTATCTTCTGAGCGTCCGGTGAGCGATGGACATCTCTTGTTGTGTTCTCTTATAGCCTTTGATTTTTAATTTTAAGATACTGTAACATAGTGTGTAACCTTAGTTCATATCTTGTTTCTATTGGTGAGTTTCTGTTATTGGCTCCATATTTCTATTTAAAATTTCAACATGTTTAAAAAGCTGTTGAAACTCCTTTAATAAATAAATAAATAAAATGCAAGTTATTATAAGTAATTATGTATAGTACAGGTACTCTTTAATTATAGTACAGGTCGCCCATAAATATATTCCGGCTTAGTAAATTAGTTAAATGAAGAACCAGAAGTTAATGACAGTATAAGGACTCTTTCAATGCTTATTCATTATTTACTCTTTCTTCATAGCATAGCATTTGTTACAAATGAATGTTATTATTGGTATTATATTTTAGAACAAAATTAAGAATATTTTATTATATTTTTCATTCATATATTATAAAAACACCAACACAAAAAAGAGAGCCTAGTCAAACAAGCTCTCCCCCAAGTTGTACTGGGCGAAACGGTACCCATCACAATTGCTGCTTTACCACGCTGGATCAGTTGGATGGCGATGGACAACCTTTGCACCAGACAAGAATCAGAGCATCGAACCCTCTCCTAGTTTCGTCGCCCTCCATTTATGAAGGCTAAAGCCTCAAGACTCCCAGCACCCTGTCGTCTCGAACGCAAGCGGTACAAAGTAGTAATTATTCAGAAGGGCTGAATATTTGTCTCGCTTTTAGATTTTTTGAATAAAAACAGGCTAGTATGTTATTTCTTGTTCTTTTTGTTCCCATTATATAATTGTTATATAAACAATTTTAGACATACGCACTTATATACACATATATCATCCCCTGATCGTGATGGCTCCAACACTTGTGGCCCTTGTGTGGGCCCTGGGTACTAGATCTCCTTTAGCTTATAAGTAAGAGAATAAATGTAAATAAAATACAAGTAATTATGTAACCTCTTTAATTATGGTACTGGTGACCAATATCTCTTAAATATAATGAACAAGTATGACAATGCAGCATAACGATAACTTTTATATTTGTTATTTTGCGTTATGCGTTCTCGATCAGTCATATACGACATCTTATTATGCTGCCAGTTGTTTTAACTTTTCATTCAGTTCTCGGTTTCTCGGTGATCGGAAGCCGTTACTCCATCATGACAGCTGCAGCATAACAGCCATAACAGTACCTGGACCTATGCTTGGTATCTTCCTTTGCAGGTCGTGTTTGTTGGTGCGTATGCTGTGCACTTGTGGCTGTATATGATTACCATAATATCATGTACAAAATTAGAATTAGAATTATATAACATTACACAAACATAACCGGCCTTTTCATCGCTTGTGATTTCGTTATATTGTACTTTTGTGGTTGCTATGCAACCGAGCGCTGTGTAAGCCGAGAAGGTATTCTCATCAAAGATATTCTATAGAACTATACTAGACCGCTAGCTTTTAAAACCTTCACAGTTAAAATTAAACTTCATGTCTAAAGTCACAAGACTGTTTTTTAATTATTCACAGATATAGTGCTAGTGGTTGAAGTTATCAATGCTGCTGTGGGGCTAGTATGATCGCTTATATGTCGGACATACATATAGCATTCGTCCTGTACTGTCAAGTATGTAAGTGCGAGAGGGACGAATGCTATATGTCCGACATATAAGCGATCATACTAGCCCCACTGCTGTCAATTGGCGGTCGTGGGTTCGAAATCTGCCTCGTATTAATTATTTTTTTGGAACTTATGTACGGAGTTTAATTTCATATTTACCATCGGGTGAAGAAAAACATCGAGAGGAAACCTGCATGGATCTTGAAAGCCATTTCTGTTTTGAGAGTTATGTGTTTACATTTTTGATCACTAATTCTGTCACCGAGGTCATCGGGTCATTCACATATTCAACTATCGCTCGACATGTTTCAGACCGGTTTGCAGTCCCTAATCATGAGTACTTATCGCGGCGGCGTTTCATTTAGCATTAAAAGGGTAAAATAGGTGCTAAAAGAGTTCTTTTAGCAGCAGTTGCGGCAGTTGCCGCTGCGATAAGTACTCATGAATCTCATGATTAAGGTCTGCGAACCGGTCTGAAACATGTCGAGCGTGGGTGACCTTAACGACGTGAATGGCCCGTTTCATCATATTTTAATATGTCTGAAACTCACAGGAGCTATCCATATAAAATTTTAATAATATTTTAAATTAGGGCGCAGTTTGACCATAGAAAATTGTGACGTCATTAGGTATATTTCCTTATAAACAATACTAAGCGAGCGTTTTAGACGCTTCGTAATAAGTTGCTGATTTGACTATCAGTAAAATTCAGTTGATCGAGACAAACTGGTGGCCGCACAATTGGAAAATGAAGAATGGTCCTCACCAGAACGCGCAGCAGTCTGGTTTCGCTCTACTATGACTGCTGTCTGCGATGCCGCCATGCCCCGAGTGAAGAAACCATCGAGGCAACCTGTTTATTGGTGATCGGAACATATCGCCCAGCTGCGGCTGATTTGCCTTACAGCGCGACGCCAGTATACGAGGACTAGAAGGCGCAGACGGGCTACACCGGAGGAGAAAGCGGAGACCTACGGTGTTTACCGGGAGGCGACTATGACATTGCAAAAGGCAATCGCTGACGCCAAATCTCGTTCCTGGGATGAGCTGTTGCAGGATCTGAACCGAGACCCGTGGGGACGCCCATACAAAATAGTCCTGGGAAAGTTGCGGCCATGGACACCCCCACTGACGGAGACACTAGATCCAAGCTTGACGAGACGAGTAGTGGACACTTTGTTTCCACGGGATCCGGTTGACAATGCGGCAGATGTTATCGCCCAACCTCAAATGGAGGCATGGTCTGACGAGATGTCGGTAAGAGAGGCTGAAATGAAATGGGCTGTGAAGCGCCTTGCAGCTCGAAACACTACACCAGGACCTGACGGCATTCCCGGCCGAGCTTGGGTAATTGCCATGGAAGTACTTGGCCACAGGCTGATGAGCCTATATAGCACCTGCCTCCGCTATAGCTGCTTCCCCGCAATCTGGAAGTAGGCAAGGCTGGTTCTCCTACGAAAACAAGAAAGGCCTGCAGACTCACCCTCTGCGTATCGGCCAATATGCCTGCTGGACGAGGTTGGAAAGCTTTTTGAGCGTATTGTCTCCCTGCGTATCAATCGGCATCTAAGTAGCGATGGTCCGAACCTGTCGGATAGTCAATTTGGCTTTCGTCGAGGTCGATCAACAGTGGACGCGATCCTTCGCTTTCGAGAATTGTCGGAGCATGCAATTTCTCAAGGAAGAGTGGTATTGGCGATTAGCCTTGACATCGTCAACGCTTTCAATTCCCTTCTTTGGAGTGCAATTCGAAGGGCTTTGGTGTACCATCGACTGCCTTCTTACTTGAGGACTGTGATCGGGGCGTACTTATCCGACAGGAGCATCCGCTACCCCGGCCGATATGGTGCCGATATGCAGAGAGAAGTCGAGTGCGGGGTACCACAGGGGTCGGTTTTGGGCCCTCTCCTGAGGAATCTCGCATACGATTCAGTTCTGCGAGCAGTGCTTCCCAATGGCGTCAGTGTAGTCTGCTATGCGGACGACACTCTAGTTCTTGCCGAAGGGGAAGATTTTATTAGGACCACAAGACTGGCAGAGCTAGGCGTTACAGTCCTGGTAAACAAGATCCGCAGCATCGGTCTTACAATTGCGCCACATAAGACCGAGGCTCTTTGGATACATGGACTGCGGCGAGGTCGGGAGCGTCCAGCTAATTCCGTGCGGGTTGGAGAGGTAGAAGTCCGGGTCGGTCAGTTTATGAAATACTTGGGCCTAACATTAGATAGCCGATGGACCTTTGACGAGCATTTCAACCGGCTCGTTCCCCGGATTCAAAGAACGGCGGGTGCATTGCACAGACTGCTGCCAAATCTCGGAGGGCCGGAGGAGGGAGTACGCCGACTATACGCAGGTGTGGTGCGGTCTATCGCACTATACGGGGCACCCGTGTGGTCAGAGCGGCTGACGCGCAACCGACGCAGCAGAGCGAAGGTACTCACAGTTCAGCGCCGGATAGCCATCAGGGTCGCCCGCGGATACCGTACGATATCCTACGAGGCGGCGGCCCTCCTAGCACGGTTTCCGCCGCTAGACATCCTGGCAGAAATGGATGCAAAAATCTACAATGCCTTGCACGTAGAGGATGAAAGCGCTGCAGAAATAGAAATTAAGGCATTGCGAGAGAGGGCCCACAGGCAAGCCATCACATGCTGGCGTGAGCGACTGGAGGAACCCCGTAGCACACGGCAGCGGGTAGTCGCCGCGATCCTGCCGCACTTTGACCAGTGGCTGAAGCGGAAGGGTCGAGTGACCTACAGGCTGACGCAGGTACTCACCGGACATGGCTGCTTCGGTGAGTACCTGCACAGAATAGGCAAAGAGCAGACAGCACGATGTCACCACTGCTGTTCTGACCTGGACTCTGCGCAGCACACGCTCGAGGAATGCCCAGCGTGGCGGACTGAGCGGCAGATCCTAATACAAAAAGTGGGGCAAGATCTCTCCCCACCCGCTCTTATAGCGGCAATGTTGAGCAGAAGCTCCGCATGGGATGCAGCTGTCACCTTTTGTGAGACTGTCATGGTCCACAAGGAGACTGCAGAGCGTGAACGGGAGCGTAATGACCCTGCTCGGAGGAGGAGGCGGCGACGATAATAAGTCGCCGTTGCGCCCTGTAGCCCGGGTATAGAATACGGCTACGGTATCCTCTGCCTGTCGTAGAAGGCGACTAAAAGGGGGTCCTTGGGGTCGAAGACGGTCACAGTTGGGGGCTGTGATCGCCTATAAAAGCAGATGGTTGGACCCACAGACTCTAGGGCGGCACTGGTGCGTTCCGAAGGAGATCCCAGAGCCGCCCGAAATGAGTTGAGGAGGACGATCGGGGGGTTTTTAGTCGGTGCAAGTCCGACATAACCATCGCACTGTCCCCGTGGTGCGGTGGTATCCATTAAGGATTTTCCCCCCGGGGAAAAAAAAAGGGTACACTTACGTAAAACTTGTCGAGTGATATTTTACCTTAAACACGTAATCTACATTGCTCGTGGTCACTAACCCTAAAATAATATTGTGATTTAATACATAATTCAATTTTATTTGTAATATATCTGTCAAGTTATATACGTAAATTTGGATCAAAATAGAAAATAAATTTCCGTGGGCCCGCTACTACAGTAGTCTCTCCTTTTTTTTAGTATTTTCTACATCTATGGTACCGGTTTAGGCATTTGCTGTCAAAATTGACAATCGGTGAGTTGATTTTCTTGTAAAGAGGTTTAGTAAGTAGCAAGTCGAGTCAGAAAAAGCAGCAGATTGTATCGGAGATCCAACCGTGAATTATGTAAGAGTAAAATATTACTAAAAATATTACTCAAGTTAAAAAAAAGGTCTTAATTTTCAGTTCTAATCATTCCGTATCCATCATCCTCCTAGCGTTATTCCCAGTACAGTGGCATCCTGAAGGATGCCCGGGGTCCGCTACCTAATCCCAAGAATTGGCGTAGGCACGAATCATTCCGTATCCATTGCAGAAAATTTAATAACATATACACGTCTGATTTTTAGGGTTCCGTAGACAAAATGGAGAAAACGGAACCCTTATAGATCCGTCATGTCTGTCCGTCCGTCTGTATGTCACAGTCGATTTACTCAGAGACTATATTATGAGCACTATAATTTAGTATGAAATTTGGTAGGAAGGTGTAGTCTATAAACCGCTATAGAAATGTGATGTGAAACTACGAAAAAAATATTAAACTTGTCGGGGTGGGCACCCCATACATTTAACAGGAGGGTTCCAATTTTTTATTTTCAATACACATATGCGTGTTTGTTATGCTTTACGTATAGATAGGCCTTCAAAAATTACAGAGGATACTAAAAAAATCCATTTATGTCAACCGTTGTTTGGTGAGATATTAGCTGTCAAAGTCGTAAGAAGTGTACCCTCCCCCCCTTCTCTAATTTCCAAACTATTTTAATAGTTTAAAATGAAAAAAATCAAGATGAATAATAAATACTTTCAACTATTTTGCGTCTGCAGAAGATAGATTTAACGGTTTTTGAGTTATTAGCTGAAAACCTGTCTTACCCAAGAATTTCCTATGAAAATACAACCTTTTAAATGTAGATATATTAGGAGGTGGACGCACGGAACCCTTCTTTGTGTATAGTCGGAATTGACTGTGATCATTTTCATTCATTTAAGTTTGGGGAATTGTTTATAAATAAATAACATGGGAAATCAAGGGCGTCATTTGAGTATACTTACTCATAGCACAATACAAACGATGCAATTTGTCATGACAGCCTGAAATGGCTGAAATGAATTGCTGTCTCATTTTAACTAAACCTACAACTCTATCGGTTTTTATGACAAACTGCAAGATGTGTAATATGTAATGGCCTTATAATGACGATCATAAACGACCGTGAATAAGTCATATCTTCAGAACGATTGGAATACATATTAAACTATGAAGCCATAAAAGAACCATGAAGCGCACATATTTTTGAACTGCTTTTTCATACAAGTTTACAATCAAAGAAGTATCCAGCTGCAAAATGCGACTAATTTGAAAAATCTCAAGCTGTTAACCCCGAATTACATAGCAATATGCGCAACATTCTTCAAGCTTTAAAATAGACCGAGACAATACTTTTTACTTTACTGCTATAGATCTTAGTCTATCTTATATTAGGATGACTGCAGAACTACGTGAGACCGCCTATCCAGCTAGCATGATAGCACAATGGCAGATTTTATGATCACGCTTTATCGTCAAAGTCGGGTAAAAATTGACTCCGACAAACCGTGAAGCTAAAGTATGCCGCAGACCTTACGTATGTACTACCTAAAACATGATATGATATACCTAGACAATATTATCGATAAAATAATACCAATGCGGATGAGTCAATCCCTACCACGCCAATGTCTCGGTCGTTCGTCTCTTCTTGCACCCGTCGCAGACTGTCAATGTCAGAAGCATGTGAATTAGGTGCAATGTCAAATAGACGGACGTCTGGTGATGACTCGAGCGGACCAATGCGTTAAACCCCCGATTACGTATTGTTATTATGAGCCCCGGCGTCAATATATATTAGGGGTGGGCTGTGCCGTCATCGGTCTTGGACGTGCACCCCACCTCTGGCTTGTTTTGTGAATAACATAGCTGTATAGTTTAACTTCAAAAATGTATTCGCCTTTTTACAACGGAGTAAGGTGTAATGTACATTTTGATGTTGACTTTAGAGTTTGTTGACAAAATGGCGCCCGAATGCATTTGATCGTGTTTTTAGAATAAGTCCGAAGATGATTATGATTTATAAGGCTCTATTTGTTATTATAAGCTTTTATTGAGCCTGACTGCGTAAAGTACACCGCGTACCTAGCTTGGAAAAAAACAGCCAAGTGCGTGTCGAGCCACTCGCAGTGTAGAGTTCCTTAGTTGTGTATTTGGTTTATTATGAGGATTTAAAAGCTCACAAACTTTTATTTACTGTCAAACTTTTATTTATTATTATTATTTATGTTTTGACGATCCTATTGTGAATTTTACTACATAATTATTTCTTATTTTGACATGTCTACAACAATACAATATTTATTGTAAAGAATAATAATAGCATCAATAAATTGCTCTATATAATTAATTAATATATATGTTAATACATGTTATAACTGACGATTCGAAAGTGCTTGTTGCTAGGCCTATTTGGATAAAGAATATTTTGAATTTGAATTTGAATAAAAGGTTGTGAGCTTTGTCAAACTTTGACACTACTAACATCGTCAACGAAGTAATCAATGATAATTGTACGCAAGTTTGCTATTCCAAGTACCTTTCTTAAGTTTTGCTATTACTCATTAACTAGTAATATCTACTTAGCTGTCATAATTTTATTAAGATGATTTTTATTTTAACATTTTTGACATTTCACAATAACTAAAGTTAACACTTTAAAGCTTTAACACCACGCAGACTGATTGCTGATTATAAAATTAAACGATCCAACGATCCCACATGATGGAATTGCAAAAAAAATAACATCCCACATGTATAATTTTTGAGAAATGAGCTCAATAGTAAAATATGTCGAGTGCAAAATAAAAAGTAAAAAATCGTGAGATCTGCGGGAATTCACGGGAAATTACTTGCAAGCCTTTACCGAAGCTGCAAACCTAATCTGGATTTTAGTGTTCTCTCTGCGCTGTCGACTCTACCTGCGTGCGCGCACTCCAAGTTACTCACGTTATTCAATATTCAGCGATTATCTCCCTGGGCCGCTATCTGATTTACTCCATTCCAACTGTGATTTAATTGACCGGTGTGGTCACCGTGCGAACGTTGCGGTTGCTAGATTAGAGGGTATAGGTGTGATAATTTATTGATTCAAATATACGTAAGCATGATCAGTCATTTACCCATACAAAAAAATGCCTATCGTGTGTTTGACAAGTTACGTTACGTAATCGATAAGCCGATCTATTTCTGTACGGTTACTAGGTTGATGGTAGTGATCCGAATGGACTTTACGAGGTCCTACTACGACTGACGTATAATTTTTATTTTTCATCACACTTGCTCGCTGTAGCTGGGAGTAACCGGAGTAGTCATCAAATAATCAGTGCCGGATTAGGACAACTTGATGTCCTACGCAATCCACGCCTGTGGCCCCCCTGCCCCGTCCATAAGTTACCTAGTATCGGTCTTCTTTTTAGGGTTCCGTAGCCAAAATGGCAAAAACGGAACCCTTATAGATTCGTCATGTCCGTCCGTCCGTCCGTATGTCACAGCCGATTTACTCGGAGACTATGACCACTACAATTGTGAAATTTGGTAGAAAGGTGTATTCTATGAACCGCTATAGAAATATAATGTGAAATTACGAAAAAATATTAAAATGGGGGGCACCCCATACATGTAACAGAGGGGTAATTTTTTTTTTCAATGCACGTAGGCGTTTGGGTTGTCTACGAATAGGCCTTCAAAAATGACATAAAAAACTTTTCCATTTAAGTCAACCGTTGCTTATATTAGCTGTCAAAGTCGTCAAACATGTGTCCCCCCCTCTAATTTCCAAACTATGAAGTTTAATAGTTATTTGTTATACAAAGGTGCAAAGTTGTATTTTACCAGCGAGTGTGGAATTGAAACACGAGCCAGCGAAAGGATTCTATAGTTGAACCACGAGCGAAGCGAGTGGTTCTAAAATAGAATCCTGAGCGTTGCGAGTGTTTCAACACACGAGAAGTAAAATACAACTTTGCACCCGTGTGTAACACAAAACTTTTCTCCTCACTATAGCGAGGAAAGTGCAACATGCAAAAAACACAGTTCCACAGGCATGATTTTCACTGGAATCACTGAATTTTTTTAAGTTATTAAAACGGAAAACTCTGAAAGTTGTGTATAATATTTACGTGAGTCGGAGTCGGTGACAAGTTGTGTATATTTTAGTTGACATTGACAATGATGACATTTCTGAAGATGCGTTTCGAAATTGCATCGACTCAACTAGTGCGTTTACAATTATACTCAATATAATTATAAAAAAAATGTTACTTATAGAATTTTAAGGTTTACAACTTAAATCATGAAATAAAGCTAAATTTGGTATTTTTTATTAAATTCTCAAACCATTTATTTAATGATAATTGATATCAAACGAACCATTATTAAGAGCGTTTTACGTTTTGTTATCTGTCAAAAGCTATTCAAACACGCCTCTTACTTTTACATATGGCCAAAATGGCTTAAAGCAGAACGTCTTGATATTCAGATGGGTGTAGAATGAAATTTTGTTATGTAGAACCAATTTGTTACAAATCCAATGTCAATTACTCAGCGCATTCGAAAATAGACCTGCAAAATACATGCAGCTGATGCAACGTATTCAATTATTTATAACGGCATATCATAACTAACGGCTTTAATTTAGAACACAACTCAAGTTCCGCCTCAGACAGACAGATATACGCATACGTTCAACCAACCTTATGTCGACGGAACAAAGGTGGTTTTGCGGCAACGCTTTGTGGTAAAAAAGGGTCTGTCTTAGACGTCAATAAGTTATCATAGGGACTGTAAATCGACCACCGCGGGAGTCGGACGGTTTTTGCACGGTGCTAGGGTTGTCAGGCTGTATTTACAAGGAGAGCGGTGATGTCACGGAGAATCTGTCTTTTTATTTATTTGACATTTATTATTAGATATGGCGTGGTACGGTCATGTATGAGTAGAGATGAAAGTCATGTAACAAGAAAGGTATTAGGTATGAATGTGGATGGATGTAAGAGGCGAGGTAGGCCGAAGAAAAGATTAATGGATTATGTAAGAGACATAGATAACCCCCTCTAGATGGAGATTATAGGGCGACGTGCGGTCACCTCACCTATGTACCACTAGTACATGTAAGCAAAAACGCCTCGCGCTCTCAGTCAGACTCGTCCAGGTTCGCGATCTATACGTACGTCAGATAAACGAGCATTGAAAATCGATTTTATCCATTAGAAATGGTGATTTGCTGTGTAAAGTTATGTGGGAAAAGCTCTCGAACAGCAAAGTACAAGAATGACGGAATAACATTTCACAGATAAGTTAAATTAATTACAAAAGGCATATTTAGTTCTGCCAGGCGGAGTTCATTTTACATTAGCCAGTAAGAAGTACAGAAGTATTCTTGTCCCTTTCCAACCAATTCAAATGTCAATATACTCTCCCTTCTGACGAAAGTACATGCTCGGGCTAGTGATGTGCCAGTGACGCTTTCGACATTACCGTATAAGTCTCGATTTCAATTAATTATGTATTCGTCCGCGTTTTGTTGCGCTGTTTTATTAATATTGAAATTCTATTGGAAAAGGTCATTAGTTATTTTACATTAAACTGTCACTGTTGCCAGTGTTCTTTTAATTAAAGTAGTAATGTAGTAAATTAGTGTCTCGTTCTATTTTATTTATACGCTATAGGTACGATACGGGTACATATCAATGTAGTAGAATGGAATATTTAGTTTGGAAGTAGTTAATGTGTAGTTTTATTTTATTATAAAGTTTATTAATCGGTTGTATCATATTTATTGCTATGTAATATCGAGTATGTATATCTAATGAAATAACAAATTAGTAACAGTATTATCACTAAGTAGGACATAGATTTCCCTAGCATTTAGGACTGGTATCACGAGGCGAACCCTATGCTGGACTTCGAAGAAGTATAAGGGATCTCGGAAGTGGTTAGAGGTGGAGCCATTGCAATTGGGTTTTTTCGAATCGTCTTGGTGAGCAGTTAGGACTAGTGTCACGAGGTGGACCCTATGCTGGACCTCGAAGAAGTATAAGGGATCTCGGAATCGGTTGGAGAAGGAGCCATTGCAATTTGGTTTTTCGTTTCGTCTTGGTGAGCAATTAGGACTAGTGTCACGAGGTGGACCCTATGCTGGACCTCGAAGAAGTATAAGGGATCTCGGAATCGGTTGGAGAAGGAGCCATTACAATTGGGTTTTTCGAATCGTCTTGGTGAGTTGAAAACATTTTAGCCTATCACAAGGCAGTGCTTTGCGTGGGTAAATTCCTCAACAGCCATTGGCCAACAATTTACGCGCGACGCTGGCGATTGCCATTTTGTCTGGCTGCGCGAAGCACGAGAGCACTAGTTCAACTGTCATTGCATATTCTACCTTGACCTTACGTATAATGCAACAAGGTCTTTATTGAATTGGTCGTACATTCGGTTTCATTCGGTACTTGTCTGCACTCGTCGGCGTGAACGAAGATTGCCGATGTAACTGATATTTGTGGTTCTACTGTATTTATTTATATAGATAAACAAATTTATTTCTATAGAAAAACTTCCAAGACTCAGGATCAAATATTCGTGTTAGTTCATCTCACAAATAAATGCTCTAGCCGGGATTCGAGCCCGGGAACTCCGCCTTCGTAGGACCACTACCAACTAAGCCAAAGTGGTCGTCAAAATATTCCGCAATTTTTACATTCACCAGTGCTGTAACCGTGTAAGTCGATTCATAAGAGCTGGCGCGGAATGTCTATGAAATTAATGACAGTTTCATACATTTTCCGCGCCAGCTCTTGTGAATCGACCTACACTACATTACACTATGCGCTGCCTAAAAATATTATTCTAGATACTAAATTAATAGATGAGCATATACGTTATTTAAAATTGTTACCCTAAAACCCTACCCTACGCCGCACGCGCCATGTTGAACCCAAGCGCGCGCTCTATGAAACAGCCAATGGCAGCGACGTTACCGACCTCCCCGCGACCCGCACATACCGCTAACCTTGGTGACTTTTGATTCGAACTAAATCGTTCATAGGGGCCATCTAGAGGGGGTTATCTATGGTAAGAGACGATGTGAATAGGAAAGAAGTGAATGACGAGACGACGCGGGACAAATATGTATGGAAAAAAGGCATACTGCGCCAACCCCAAATAACTGGAATAAAGGCAAGCGAATGATGATGTATTATTAAAAAGGAAAGACAGTCTAGTGTATAGAGCTATAGATAGTTATGAACATGTATTACAATGCTATATTAACCTTGCTTATTACGAATTAAGTGCAATCTTACTTAGAATCTGGTGGTATCAATACGCCTCCCGACTCCCAACTTATATGGCGACCTTGCCAGGATACGCATTACGTCAGACGAGTAGAAAGACATGAATAAGCATGGTTAATATAGCATTGTAATACATGTTCATAACTATCACTACATCATATTTATCATCTCCTTCATATTTGGAACAGCCCAACTGGAAAAGTATCTTCATCTTACAGAAGACCGCGGCCATAATAGGTAAAAACACTTTATAGGCATGTGGTGTTGTGTTCTTAGTGGAGAGTAACATCCCCAGAGCTTCCGAGAGCGGAGGACCTGCTTTGCCTCTATCTGCCAATACAACAATTCTAAGGCTTTCTATTACGGCCACACGTCTGTGTACCTGTGACACTGTGCGGAAAAAGCGAACCGAGAAGAGGGTAGATCGCTATGGAGTGTGGGTAGACGAGAAATAAACCTCGCAGCACGTCAGTTAATCCTTGAAAATGGTGCTTGCAACAGCGCCGAAATATCGGAAACTCAACAATAATAACATACATGGTAAATACCCCGTTTAGAACAGTAATTCTGACACGTCTTTGCTTTTCCCCGACATCCAAGTTATGGTGTTTGACAACCCTACACCTGTAGCTAAAGTCTGATTGTATTCAGGAGCCAGATTGATCTGACCTCTTACTTTATTGGCCAATCAGTCGCTTAATGGTAATATGGGCTTCGAAGTTGCTTTGGCAAAAAGGGTTAAGACTGAGTTGGGCTTACACACAGGGTTCTGATATCAACTAGATTATAGTTATGTTTATCAGGGTGGAAGCAATTGGACTTTGTGAATTCTGTCTACCCCTCTGCGAAAAGACGTGAAAATGTGTACAGAGTAACATTGTACCGATAATTTAGCCCCTGTTTTCAGAGCATTATCGTAAATTGATTTAAAGTGGTATTTTTTATCGCAAATTGAAAAAACATGACATTGCTATTTTTAACTTCTCCAAAACAAGGAGGTACAAATAAATATGTACTATGATATTTGTTTGTCAGTTATTGTGTTGAGTTATGTGAAGTATAAAGCAGACAAATAGCTCGTAAGAATATAGAATAGAGCTTACGGGAGGGAAGAAGAACGCAGGATCGGGTTAGGTGGGGGTGGTGGGGGGGTCGTTTCGGAGGCCAAGACTCACTTTGGGTCGGTGAGCCATTGTGGTTAGTTAGTTTTTTTTTAAATTCATACTTATGTGGTTTTTTAGGAGTCGGGTTTTTGTAAATAAATCACATTGTAAAATATGTATGTGAGATAAAGTAAATTTTAAAATGCAAAGGATTACTTACATATATTCCCGACATTAACGCAATAGCTAGGCAGATATGGAGATAGGGTTTTGAGATTTGTGTTACTGAACCCTAAGACCCGTAGATATATGTGTAATTGAGACTCATGAAGCTTTACCTTCAAAGCTTTGAGAGTGGGAAAGAAAGTGATTGTGGTGAAGTGGGAAAGCAGTGGATATATTTTTATGTGGGTAAAGAAATATGCATTTTAAAGTGGCATTGACAATGATATTTGAGTCATGCTCCCTTTTACCTCGCAAGAAGAAGCGGACTTAACTCTTTTCGTTAATTTGTTAGCAAGAAACCTCAACACATTTTTTTTATGTTTCAGTAGTTTTCTAAATATTCACGAAAATATGAAGAAAGCCTGCCATCGTCGTAATGGCGTCACTAGTATGAATTGTGACAGTCACAGCGCACAAAAAGAACAGCAGTTCGCTTACTTTAGTAAATCTGTCTTATTAACAGTACTTCTGTGTCATTTGTTACGCTGTGACGCCTTACTTGTCACTTAATGTCTTATATTATCTTTGACTATGGAATTCAGTGGACCGGGCGTATTGTTCTATTTGTACCAAAGCTACTAAGGCTCAAAATCGCCATGTTACGTCAATCATACGTCAATTGAGCAGTACACGTCCTGTCAGTGAGTGGAATAAAAATTGAGAAGTTATAAAATAAACAGTGTTATTTAAATAAAAACCGCACAAGACTTTAAAGGAATGTGAAGTTAAATGCTACGATCATGCCTTAGTGTGGCATAACAGGATGTGGCTTAAGACAAAGCCAGAAACAGAAAAGTTTGTCGTTGCATAGTTTTGTTATGTTTTTCTATTGAAATATTGGATGATTTGAACATTGTCAAGAACAAGGCACATGTATCATAGCTTAATTAGTGTACAGATTAAGATAATTTACATTTTGTAGTGGGATTTAGCTTTATTTCCAATATTTTCGTACTAAAAGTTACCCTGAAGCAGTAGCTAGGGTTGTTCCTGAATATATCGATAATGAATTGTGATGACTTACTATACCTACTCATTGATTCGGTGATTTATATTTTTAAAGGTTGCCAAGAAGTGAATTTCAGAAGAAAATATGGTTAGACGCTATTGGAACTGAGAATGAAACTATATATTGGTAGTTGTTTGAATTGAAAAATAGAGACATGTGTAAATTATTAATATAAAAATATCCCGATCTCACGCTGTTTCAATAGTAACCTTTTAATATACCTAATTTGTGGTTATCTCTTGGTTAGTTCTCCCCTAATCTGTGGTGTTGGTGAAATGAAAAGACGAAAGAACATCTATACAAAGTATATAGTATTATTAGCATATTCCAAAACTAAACTAATGGGATACATCCAGCATACTTGAGGGTGTCTCGTAGGTTTTTATTATTGGTGACGGGCAGATCTATTTATGCTACATGCCGTTATTGACTGCATGTAATTAATACACGATATTTAGCGAGATAGCAAAGAAACTCTTTACTAGTAACTTTAATCATGAAATCCCGTAAAGTAAATGCCTGTTTCATATAATCATTAAAGAAAACTGCATAGAAAAGAGGTCACTATTATTCATATATATCTAATAACATGCTAGGAAATCAATACGTTAACATCTGTCTATAATATCGATAAAAATGTGGATTATCGGGACAGCGCTATATGCGCCATGTTTAGTTCCAATATGGCCGCAAAATGGACACGCTCGTAATGTTGACAGTTCACGTCCAGAGTTTCCTTAGTCATTGTATATTATAGAATGAGGAACTTTTGAAATTTATTTATTTATATGAAAGTGGGATATTTTCGAGAATATAAATATGTGGTTTTGCTTCGTTGTTAGGGTTCTGTAGCCAAAGATTCGTTTTATAGATTCGTCATGTCTTGTCCGTCCGTCCGTATGACACAGCCGATTTACTCGGAGACTATGACCACTACAATTATGAAATTAGGTGTGTTATGAACCGCTATAGAAATAATATGTGAAATTACGAAAAAAATATTAAACTGGGGGGCACCATGTAACAGGGGGATAGGCCTTCAAAAATGACATAGAGGTTTCTAAAAAACTTTTCCATTTAATTCAACCGTTGGTGAGATATTCGCTGTCAAAGTCGTCAAAAGTGTGCCCCTCCCCCCTAATTTCCAAAGTATGAAGTTTAAAATTCTGAAAACAAATCAAGATGATGCACATTAATGAATCCTATCAACGATTTTTAGTTTGAATAAGTTAGGTGAAACTGTTTTTGAGTTATTGCTGAAAAACTGTCTTGCCACAACAAAAGGGCGTAAGTGCCGTAAATTTCCTATGAAGATACGATCTTTTTTGATTACATGTATTGTATAGTGGTTTTAAATGTAGATTAGGAGGTACGGAACCCTTCTTTGTGTGTGGTACGACACGCACTTGGGCGGTTTTTATCCTCTATTTGATTTCATCGGAAAAAAGCCTGCTTAAAAAATTAATGTTGTCAATTTTGCTAGAATGAGTGGATGACTGACCAGCTCGAAGGCGCACCACAGGTCGCAGAATATGGCTGTAACCGAGTATAATCGCCGAGTCTTCCTTTTGACATACTCGTACTGTTAACTTATTTTTCTCAAACATGCAATGAAATATTCATGTTATGTTCCTTATAATAGGCTGCGAAGTGTGACGTTTCAGGTGCGGCTAGGACAAGAGGTCGTTAATGGAATTTCATACAAATCTTGCAGGCCTAGGCCGGCAAAGTCCTCTTTTTAAATTTCCATTCCACATAAATTTGTGGCAAAGGCATCATGACATTCTGCCACTATGCGTATTAAAAATAAAACTTTGATTTTTTGTCGTTTATTTGATTGCACGTTTGAGAAAAGCACTATACATACCTCGGCGGGAAATATGGGGTTGCCCGCCTGAGACCTATCCGACCTCGCTTCGCTCGGCCGTCTATATGTCTTCGGCCGGCAACCCCTTTCGTCCCGGCCTCTGTAGTAATGTACTATTATTATCACATTAAATACCGTTACCAAAAAGCTAGTTCTGGAGATCGCAAAGATAAAATAGACGGGTCGATTTTACGCTTTGATAAAGTGCGTCCGTACATCAAGATAAAGGTACTTCCGGTGATCCTGGCACACGCAAGACTATTTGTAGAACCGCTTATCAATACGACGATCTGTTTAGCCTAGTTGGTTGTGACACTGCCTCCGAAACTAGAGGTCCTGGGTTCGAATCCCGGCCAGGGCATTTATTTGTGCATTCATCACGGATATTTATTTTGTTCTTGGGTGTTCGATGTTTTCTATGTATTTATCTATATTAGTATGTATATCGTCGTCTAGTACCCATAGTACAAGCTTTGCTTAGTTTGGGACTAGGTCGATTTGTGTAAGATTGTCCCCCAATATTAAATAATAATAGGGTATTACACAAAACTATTTTTTTTTCTAGTTGATCAATAAACAAATCAAACTTCAGCTTATTTATGCAATTTTAAAGATTTTTAAATACATAAATAGAAAATGGGACACAGTTAAACCATACAAAATTGTGACGTTTCCCTACAAACGAGCGTTTTTGACGTTTCGTAAAATATTGCTGATTTGGCTATCAGTGAAATACCGTATTATGTAGAATACGTATTCATCTAAAATAGTACATTACTACAGAGGCCGGGACGAAAGCGGTTGCCGTCCGAAGACATATAGATAGGATAGGTCTGAGGCGGGCAACCCCGTATTTCCCGCCGAGGTATGTATAGTGTTTTTCTAAAACATGCAATGAAATAAAGGACAAAAAATCAAAGTTTTATTTTTAATACGCATTGTGGCAGAATGCCATGATGCCTGTGCCACAAATTTATGTGGAATGGAAATCAAAAAAGAGGACTTTCCCGGCCTAGGCCTGCAAGATTTGTATGAAATTCAATTAACGACCTCTTGTCCTAGCCGCACCTGGAACGTCATACTTCGCAGCCAATTATAAGGAATATAACATCAATATTTCAAAGCATGTTTGAGAAAATGTAGTTATACACATAGTGTATTACCATATTATGTTATAAATTATCATAATACCAGTGGGGCTAGTATGATCGCTTATATGTCGGACATATAGCATTCGTCCCTCTCGCACTTACATACTTGACAGTACGGGACGAATGCTATATGTCCGACATATAAGCGATCATACTAGCCCCTCAGAACAGTATAATAATAAAATAAAATAATAATAGCCTTGGCCTAAGTCTCATGAACACTCATGCATTTTTCATATAAAAGTTAAATTTTGGATCTATTTAGTAACAATATTATCATAGAAAAATCTTTAGTTTTCAAAACACTACCTAAATACGTAAAAATGTGTCAATTGACATGGCACTATGCAATTACAGATGAATTATGCGCGTAATAGAACTTTTTTTTTATTTGAGGATTCGTTGTGTTGATAGCACAAAACAACAATGCATGTATCTCATTCGACACATTTACTCAATTAAATTGATCATGAGACTATAATCAAGGGCAAATAAATGACCCATTTTAATTGGCCCCGAGTGTACAATCTGTCTATTATAAATAAATAAATAAATATTGGGGGATTACACAAATCAACCTAGTCCCAAACTAAGCAAAGCTTGTACTATGGGTACTAGACGACGATATACATACTTATATAGATAAATATATACATAAATACATAGAAAACATCCAAGACCCAAGAACAAATATCCGTGATAAATGCACAAATAAATGCCCTGGCCGGGATTCGAACCCGGGACCTCTAGCTTCGGAGGCAGTCACTATACCAACTAGGCTAAACAGGCCGTCACCAGGACGTCACCATTATGTGTGTGTTCTGTGTATTCTGTTGTTATTATCTTTGATATCTTTATTTCATTTACTGTTAATAGCGCGGCAGATATAATATATCTCTCTACTTATCTAGTGGTGTCAGAAGGAGAGGAATTATGCTGCCATGCGTATGAGCATTATCATAAAATTGATAAGATGTCGGACTTCGCTCGCATTTAGTTGTTATGTCAGTGTCGTACGAAACTTTTTTTAAATAACAGACGGTTTTTTTAGAGTGTAATCTAGCCACGTGTTGTATAAGTGTATATAAGTGACGTAGGCAAACAAAGTGTCATTGCGATACAGCAGTAACTAATTAAATGCAACACTATTAAAATATGTTTTAAAATCATCGCCATGACTGTTCTTAAGTACGGAAGACCTAGCACTAACTTATTTAGATCATTAATAACCACTGCTCAAAGAGCACTAAGCTCAGCCGTCGAACCAGTGTTGTTTGAGACTGTCGGAACTGCTGGCGTGGCCACGCTGAACAGGCCGAAGCAGCTAAATGCCGTGAACTACCAGATGTGGAAGCTGCTACTGCCACGGCTGCAAGACTGGGAGCAGAACCGCTCACGCCTCATCATCAAAGGAGCTGGAAACGCTTTCAGCGCTGGAGGAGACATCAAATGGCTCAGCAACTCAGAACCTGACCCTTCTAAAAATGCACACGAGATTGCTTTTTCTAACGGCCTGTACTTATTATCGAAATATAAAATCCCTTATATAGCTCTAATGGATGGTATAGCGTTCGGAGGCGGTTTCACTCTTGCCTTACACGGCCGCTACCGAGTTGCTACAGAACGCACCCTGGTCGCCACTCCAGAGACGCGCGTCGGCTGGCTGACAGACGCCAGCGCTACGTATCTCCTACCACGTTTGGACAACCATCTCGGTATCTATATGGGCTTGACAGGAAATAGAATTAAGGGGAAAGACGTTGTTATGGCAGGGTTAGCGACCCATTTCGTCCCGAGCGCTCGCTTGCAAGAACTCCAGTCTGATCTGTGCAGCTGCAATACAGAGGACATAGAAAACCGTTTGAATGTTTTCAGCGAGCCGGTTGGAGAGTTCTCCCTAGCGCCATTCATAAAGGATATCGACTACTGCTTCTCTGCTGTTACTGTCGAAGAGATTATTGAAAGACTTTTGAAGGTAGACAGCTCCTGGTCTAAAGAGACAGTAGAGACGCTTGCTAGAATGTGCCCAACCATGCTTAAAGTGAGTCTACGCGCGCTGCAATATGGGAAGGTTAGCGATATAAAACAGTGTCTTCGGACGGAGAATCGCGTGTTGTATCGCGTCGTAGGCAGCTATAACGCGCAGGAGGGAGTGAGAACGTTACTGGTAGATAAAAGCCACCAGCCGAAGTGGCAGCCTGCTACTCTAGCCGAAGTCTCCACTGCTATGGTGGACAGTTACTTTGCCCCACTGCCGGTGGGAGAAGGGATTTCATTTTTCGATGACGAAACGTCAATTTGAGTTTGTCGTATAAAGTTATTACTGAATGTTGTATTGCACTAATGTTTCGTGACCAAGTAGTTAGAGACCTGTCAGCCAGCACCCAGATTTGTTTGAAAAAAAAAAACAATTACTGCCTAAAATCGATATTCCATTATCGGTGTTTGGCTTGTGATCCAAAAATCCATACCTATTCGTGAGTTCACATGAAAGCTGATTTATACTTATTATATACGTATACCATGTATTTTAAACGTCGTATAATTTTTGTATCTGTATATTTACTTAACTAATATACTTAAAGACCTCGCTGTTTTTCAACCTTGGTGTGATTTAGTGCCATTGCCATGTAACTGGAAAAAATCTTTACATTTTTACTAGACAGAGTACGCTAAACCAATAAATTTTCCGTGTGATGTTAAAATGAAGCATTACGGTGTTTTATAATAGCTAATGGAGGTTTTTGTCACGACTCGGATTGTGAATCTGTGCCAGTGATGTGTTTGTCGGTGCAATAACATACTTGTAAATTGTAATGTTATAAACAAAAGTGAGACTTTTTTAGACATTCGGCATCTTTAGATAGTGTATTTTTTGTTTCTAATCCTTAAATAAAAACAATATCGCCTCAGAATGACCATCCTAAACTATGGAAAGTTTATCAGTTTTTACAGAAAGTCATTCGCAACTTTAATTCACAAAGGATTGAAGACGTCAACTCAAGACGAGGTATTGTTTGAGAACATCGGTACCGCTGGAGTTATAACATTCAATAGACCGAAGGAATTCAACATCATGCACTACCGAGTAATCGCGCAGATTTTTCCGGTTCTGCGAGCCTGGGAGCGATGGCAGACCCGCGTCGTCGTCAAAGGAGCAGGAGATGCCTTCAGCGCTGGAGGAGACATCAAATGGCTTCTAAGTTTTGAGCAAAATCCTAATAAAAAAGTGTCTTTAGCCACTCAGGCCAACAATTTATATCTCATATCAAAATATAAGATTCCTTACATATCTCTGATGGACGGTGTAACGTTTGGAGACGCTCTGATGCTATCTGCACACGGACGATACAGTGTAGCTACCGAACGCACTCTAGTCGCTATGCCAGAGGCTCGAATCGCCTGGTTGCCAGTCCAGGGTGCACCACATTTCCTATCCCGCTTAGATAATCATTTAGGCTTCTACATCGCTCTAACAGGAAAGCGTTTGAATGGTAAAGACGCAGTTTTATCAGGACTAGCAACTCATTTCCTCCCAACCACTCGGTTGCTGGAACTCGAGTATGAGCTATGTCGCTGTAATACAGAAGATATAGAAGCACGATTGAGTGAATACAGTGAACCACCTGGAGAGTTTTCTCTGGCTCCCGTCATGAGGGATATTGACTACTGCTTCTCTGCTGACACTGTCGAAGAAATTATCGAGAGAGTTTCGAAGCTGAACAATGCGTGGTCTAGGGAGACTTTGGAAGCGCTAGCACCGATGTGTCCCACGATGCTTAAGGTGACTCTTCGTATCTTACAGCTTAGTAAACACAGAGACCTAAAGGATACGCTGCGGTTGGAGCACCGCGCATTGTGTCGCTGTATAGGCAGCTACAATGCTTACGAAGGGCTGAGGTCACTACTGCTGGAAAAGACCAACCGTCCCAACTGGAAGCCCCTTACTCTCGGAGAAGTTACGGATGCTGTGGTGGACAGCTACTTTGATCCACTACCTGAAGGAGAAGAGCTTAGTTTATACGATGATTAAACAATATACAGGATGTGGCCTGTAATAGGAGCAATAAATTTAAAGGACGCTTCCTTAGAGCATCTGCAGTAACCTCTTGTCCAATTTTTTTTATCTTTTTTCAATTGGGAGAAATTTTGATCTAAAGTTATGACCTCCAAGTAATGGATCTTGGCACCCAGAGATTATAGCGCGGCAGTCAATGCATATTTTGAGGTTGCTTCAAGTTATCATAATCGTTGTCGCATTTTTGGTTTAAAAGAATATTTTTGGGACTTTTTAATTTTTTTAAATAATTTTTTAGAGTTTTTTGAACAAATTGTTATTAATATCACTCCAGTAGAGTAAAAAAGTACATATACGCTCCATTTGTGAAAAAAAAAAATCCAAAAAACCTTTTTTTTTTCAATTATAATCATTTGGAAATAATTGCTGGAGAGCTCAATAGTGTACCGTTTAATTTTTTGCTCCAATTACAGGCCACACCCTGTATATGTTGAGTACTTAACTCATACCATGTTATGTGAAATATAACATGTTATAAGGAATTAGTGTTTATCATTTAGGACGTTCTTAATCAATTATCCATACCAATATTATAAATGCGAAAGTGTGTATATCTGTCTGTCTGTTACCTCTTCACGCTTAAACTGCTGAACCGATTTAGATGAAATTTGGTATAGAGATAGTTTGAGTCCCGAAAAAGGACAGGATAATTTTATCCCGGAATCGTTCCTAAGGGGGTGAAAAGGGGGGTGGAAGATTGTACGGGAGAGCGATAATTAGAACTGCGCCTACAATAATTTAACATCAATTATGTCTGTAAGGTGAAAACGAGTTCCTCGGGGACGGAGTCGCGAGCTAAAGCTAGTTATATTCCTGTTATTAAAGGAAGAATTGCATAGGGTCCCCTCATCATCATCATAGAATTTAAGAGGATGGCTCTTGTCGGTGGAGTAATTTCCAGCTTATTCTTCATTCAGCTTTGTCTTTCACTTCTCTGTATGATGAAGTATTTATTTTTTGTTTGTTTGCTCCATATAGGTTATTGTAGGTCTTCGCCTTTTTCTTTTTTCCTCTATCTTTCCCTCTACATATTATTCTTCTAATCCAGTCATCATGGCGCATAAGATGTCCTAACCTCTTTCCTCTCCTATTTTCAATCATTTTCATAAAATTTTATGTTTTGTTTTACAATGTTTTAAACTTCCTCGTTAGTTTTCTCCTTGGTCCAACTGATTCTCTTCATCCTCCTCCAATACCACATTTCAAACGCTTCCAGCTCTTGATCCTTTTGCGTCTTTGTCCACGTTTCGCAGCCATAAAGCGCTATACTCCAGATATACACCTTGACTCGTTTCTTCTGAGTACTCGCTAAATTGAGAACTTGTTTAAAATGACAATAAACAACCTCCTTAACTCGGGCTGGTCATGGTTGGTTTGACTCAGTCATAACACAAACACATGGGTTGAGGCAAAAGAAACAGTGACAAGAAGCAAAACTAGCAAAACATTCAATCCCGAGTGGTTTATTGGCTTCACGGAACAAAAGAAAATAATAAAATAATCTGTAATGTGACATGCAATAAACGATTCATTCATTCATTCATTCGATTCATTCATTCATTCATTTCATTCATTCATTCATTCAAAGTTTACATAGCGAAATTTTCCAGTGGGTGGAGATTTTCATGTATCCTTATACAATACAAGAAAAATCTTAATAGTGAGCTGCCGAAATCCGCTTGGAGGGATCAGCGACATCTAGCGTACTTATCTCTCGATATATCTGTTTTTGTCACTCTTATTATACGACCATCACGTTTGGTAGTAGTATATCCCATCAAAAACATAAATGTGAAAATGGCAGCCAAGTTCACCGACAAAAGAATTGAGATCTAAATGGGCCCAAGTTCCGTAGATTATCTGACGAGTTGCCAAGTTCGGCACTAGATTGTTTACAGTAAAACTAATTTACTGCGGGTTAATGCATGTTGAGCTTTAACTTGGCAGTTTTCTTTTATGGTATTATAACATACTGCATAGAAACCTGCCAAGTTAAGGCTCAAAATGCACTAAGCCGCAGTGAATTAGTTTTACTGTAAACAATCTAGTGCCAAACTTGGCAACTTTTCAGATAATCTACGGAACTTGGTGCCCATTTAGATCTCAATTCTTTTGTCGGTGAACTTGGCTGCCATTTTCACATTTATGTTTTGATGGGATATCATTACTTTTTGTCAAACTTTATCCAACGGGGCTTTCCCAGAGCGAATGCACGAGTTACTAATTACTATACAAAATACCCAAACCGCTATATACCGGTGCACCTATACTAACTAGCATAAATAATAAAACTAATAATAAAATCACTGTTTTCTGATTTTTTCTAGTGTATACACATAATTACCAAGCTGCATGCCAAATTTCAGCTTCATAGGTCATCTGGAAGTGGGTTAGGTTTTTGATTACTAGTCAGTCAGTCAGTGATAAAAATGCCGTTTCTTGGAATATATTATCTCAATAACTATTTAACCTATATTTGTGAAATTTGAGGTTCTAGTTGTTCTAACGGATCTTAATATATGTACCAAATTTCATGTTTATATGTTGGATAGATTTGGAGTTATTGGGGGGTGAAAAGTGGCTCCAAACGGTTCGTGTAATGTAACACACGGCTGCTGTCCGCCAGTTCCTGGGGTGAACTTGGCTGGACACGCTGCCGCGTGTCTAGATTTATTTGTTGTCGGCTCTAGTTAGTCTTAGGTTCTAGTTCGATCCTCAGAACTGGGTAGAAAGGCGTAACATTAACAAATTCTAACAATTTATAAATGCTGCAGTTGAAAAGTTCGTTAATCAGAAAAATTTATGACTTAATTAGTATAATTTATATTTATTTGTTTATTTACGAAAAGTAGTTTATCGTTATACTAACGAGGGTGCTGATACTGCTGATGTAAAGCTGATTGCTCACTGCGGAAACGACGTCCACGCAGCATTCATATTCCCTTCTGAGGCAACAGGTCTTACATCACTATAAAAATCGTCTGGAGACAGCGCCTTATAACTTAGCATGACAAACTTATCGTTTAATTGAAATCGTAGTTGATGTTTACTCATTTAATTTTGCACTGATCATAGGCCTCTCCCAAGGCATCAGTGACGTAATTAACATTAACATAGACATAGTTATATACTAAATAATAACCTTCAAATCTTTACCGACATCAACCGATAAAACCAAACCTTATCAACATAACCATTAAGCTTCGTAAGTTGAGAATGGAAAACTCCTTTAAAACTAAAAGGCCTAAAGTATTCTAGTCCGATTTACTTTTGAGACCGTTTGGAGGACGGTCCCACGCTGATTTCGACAATGGGTTGTAATTTATGCGTACGCGCATTGACTCCGCCCCGCGCTCGTTGTAACGCCCCGTGGTCTAACGCCCAATTTTTTTAAAGTCATAAGTCGGCAAAAAACGCGCAATCTGCATAACTGTAGGTAGTAAAGTTGGGGTCTATTTGGCTAACGTGTTCGATTGAAGTCCTAAGTATTTGTATTTGTCGCGTGCTTGCTTTGCGCCGACGCGCGCCACACGAATATGAATTGGAATTTAAATATTTTATTCCAATTTGCTTGGTCAGATAAAAGATACTATGTAGTGTCTCTGTGAGCTGAAGACTGGGGAGGCCATAATTATATGGAATTTCTTTCACGATACCATTTTGAAAAAATCCCAAATTGAATCGATAAGATATATTCGGCATGTTCGGTGATTATATTCCATATAATCACCGAACATGCTCACAAAATTCCACGAGAAATTATACTGTCCAACTTTTCGAAAAACTGACATTATAATTTGAACCATCTTGTTTGGGTAGTAAGGTCACTTTTTGACCAGACTAATGTAACACAATTGGGACATGCAAAAGTATGTTGCTGCTCAGCCTATGATCTATGCTGACACGGAAACGCTTCCCTCGCTCGCTCAATAAGTATGCTCTGAGCGGTCATTTTTGGTAACAAAATCATCATCGTCAGCGATGTTTAAGACATAAATTCTACCGACCGGTTTAGACTAGTGGTATGTGACATTAGCTACGAAGCTGACGACTTGGGTTCGAATCTCGGCAAATATTTATGTGATGTTATGAGTAAGTATGAATATTTATGGTTTCCTACATAAAATACTGCTACTGCAGAGAGAGAGAGAGAGAGCCCAGGTAGAGATCTATTCTAAATTTTGAAAATGTTAAGCATGCTCGCTTCGAATTGAGGCCATAGCATTACTAAGTGCACGGTGTAAGGAAACAAGCTCTGCTACTCCGGATGCTGACACAAGCCTACGTCACTGTACACACACGAACTCACACTACGACCGCCAACCATCGATAGGCTCGATAGCTGAGCAGTGATGACGTAGGCTTGTGTCACTCGCACAACGAATTTTCACCGAATGGTGTGTATCATGTATTATTGTATCATGACCAAGTTGTTGTGAGCTTATTTTACAAAATGAATTAGCGAATGGTTCATCATTCATCATCCTCCTAGCGTTATTCCCAGTACAGTTGCATCCTGAAGGATGCCTGGGGTCCGCTACCTAATCCCAAGAATTGGCGTAGGCACTAGTTTTTACGTAAGCGACTGCCATCTGACCTTTCAACCCGAGGGGGAAACTAGACCATATTGGGATTAGGCTTGTCAAGTGAGTGGGCAACTTGATTGTTAGAGGTTCTCAAGCCGCCCGGAGGCCTCTAACTTGGCTTAACGACTGCTTTCATAGACAGCAACCGGGATCAACGGCACGCTGGCGCCGCTGGGCCACGAAATTAGCGAATGGTTCCATTGACCAAAGTCAAGGTGGCAGGTGTACGCGATGATTCACCACACAAGATTGACTCTAAGCCCGGGTTATTCGATAATATACCTTATGTAAAAGACATAAGATGCAAATTTACAATGATGGGTCAACGTGGAACTACGTGTGGGGTCAACGCGGTCATGCGTTGCACGGCATTTCACGCGCAAAACAAAATAATCAACTGGCAAAAACGAATTCCATTTTAGACTTAATGCCACTGTAATAAGGGTGAATACTATTTGATTTGCCTATGATTGTGTTGAGTTGTGATACGTTTGGTTATGGAGTGGGTGTGGTCCCGTCAAAGGTGAGTCCAAATCGTGGCGGCTTCATTAAACACTATTTAATTTATGAAGGTGAAGGCGAAGCAAAACAAATGTAGGGGTCTCGGCACCGATTATAACTTTGTCCCGTTCGGCGTTGAGACCCTCGGTCCGTGGGGTCCCAGGCCATTAAAGAAGTAACAAAGAGGTGAGTGGACACCACTGGGGACCAAAGGGCTGGCGGCTTCCTCGGACCATGCATCAGCATTGCTATACAGCGAGGTAATGCTACCAGCATCTTTGGCACTATAAATAAATAATAATAAATCCGTTTATTTACGACCAACTTGGATCATGGTGTTAGTAACAATTGAATTACTTATTAAAGTAGTGTTAGTACAATACATTATTATTATATTCTACCTACTTGTTCCTGCGTACATGTATCATGCAGCAGTTGTACAAGTACAGGCCATCAATCCTGTCCGCTATCATGCTCAGAACGCTGCTGGAGCTAGCCCGAACTCTGCGCACCAGGGATGTGGCTCGCTTGCGCATAGTGGTATAGAAGCAGTCTACCCGCGCTTCCACAAACACCCCTGATGCGCTACAGAATCTGGGCCGCCCCATCAGCACCCTGAACGCGTTGTTATACTGTACGCGCAAAGCGCTGTACCGTTTGCACGTATACTATGCCGAGGGGGCTCCCCTTATTTTATTTTATTAATTTTTAAGTTTTTTTTTATAATAATAGGTTATTTTATTATCTCAACATACAACGACGACCACCCTGTTCACTTCCATTTCAATCTCGGCTAGATAATCATCATCATCATAGCTATACAAAATGAATTAGCGAATGGTTCATCATCCATCATCCCCCTAGCGTTATTCCCAGTACAGTTGCATCCTGTAGGATGCCCGGGGTCCGCTACCTAATCCTAAGATTTGGCGTAGGCACAAGTTTTTACGGAAGTGACTGCAATCTGACCTCCCAACCCAACCCAAGGGGGAAACTAGACCTTAGAGGGCTTACAAAGTGAGTGGGCAACTTGACTGTTAGAAGTTTCTATTTAACCGCCCGAAGGCCTCTAACTTGGCTTAACGACTGCTGTCATAGACAGCAGCCGGGATTGACGGCTTAACGCTCCTTCCAAAGCACCAAAGTTAGTAACCACTCAAAGTCCCATCCAAGAGTTAACCTCGGCCAACGTTGCTAAACCTCGCATACCGCACGCGGTATATACGCGGGTGCCGCTGGGCCACGAGCGGACCGGCTCTGCTAATAATCATTCATTATTTTAATATTACCAACATACGCTAAATACCTACTTTGTGTACAAGTCGATACGACTACTCGACATACAACGGCAGATTAAAGAAAGTCCGACATTAGATCTTATTCCATGATTTATGCCGCGGCGGCTGCCCCTGCGCAGTGTTCAAGCTGGGCAATAAATCAGCGATTGCACACTGACTTTATTCACTAACCACTGTTGTAGCGTGCTCTGCTGCCCAAGTATAAGTTGACCCCTGGTTAGGCAACAACCGTTCTTTTTACAAGTATTTATTTAACTTGATATAATATAATAATAATATTTAACTTGCAAGTTTCGTAGGTATGTAAGTTTTTCTCAAAATTTGCAATCCTCTTTTCAGCCATTTGCCGGTATCCGATTGAGCTGAAATTTGTCATAGGTAGTATAGCTACTTATGTCAGTTTGGTGGCAATGCGATATCATGGTACCCCCCCAGCTGTATTGATGATGGAGACATTATTTGGCCATAGCAAGTGTTAAACTACACAAGATAAAACTGTTGTGTTTGTAATTATTAGAACCGTCTCAACGAGTAGTGTTGATGACTGTGGAAAAAAGGTACAGACAGCAATTAAAGGTTTGTACCAAAACTAAATACTTTTTTGACAGGAACTTAATTGCAGCACATCAGGAATGCTTGTCGAGGGAAATATAGACTCGTTCCAGGCTATAATGCGCAAAAGAACAGCATCCCTGATGCGCCGTCTCACAAACAGCACCAGCAATAGTTTGCTGGCTATTGTAGCTGGAAGGGTGGACGGATCCTTTTTTGAACACTGGACAGGAATGCACATCAGCATGTGTCCAGTGTTCAAATAAATTACCGCAATACTTTTAATTTAATAATAGTTTTAGAAATAAATACTTAATACTAACATAATCTTAAGTCAAACGCTACTTGTACTAACAACATATATGGATGTAACTGATCCGAAATAAAGAATAATAAATAAATACGTCAATAATATTGACTAAAGGTTCTTGAGTGGCGACCACGCAACGGAATGATGATCTGGTCAACATCGCGGGAAGCCGTTGGACGAGGGCGGCGCAGGACCAGTCATTGTGGAGATCCGCGGGGAGGTCTTTGTCCAGCAGTGGACATCTTTCGGCTGATATGATGACGATGATGATGAATATTGACTAGGGTGGAGTGATTAATTATGCGCCGATCAAAAGGCGTCTCTAAAAATGTATTTCTTTTTTTTTTTCTCATTCGGCGCTTAAGAGGGCGCAGTACGATCGGTGTGGATCGGTTCTCCATACAAACGTATTTATGCTCTCATTTTAAAACGCCATGCTAGAATAACATGAAAATTTGTATACACAATGGGATCCGGCATATCTAGGTCGGATCATAGTTTCTGTTGCTAAAAATTGTAACGAAAAAAAATACAGAGGCTTTTTGAGTTTTTTACGGCTTGTATGAAAACCTTAATAATCGCTGTATTTTTTCTCCATTATAATTTCAAGCAACAAAAACTATGATCCAACCTAGATATGCCGGATCCCATTGTGTATACAAAGTTTCATGTTATTCTAGCCCGGCGTTTTAAAATGAGAGCATAAATACGTTTGTATGGAGAACCGAATGTACTGCGCAGTCTTAATTGAGCGCCTGCCCTACCGCTTAACCCTAGGGCCGCCGGCCCTGGGTGGTAAACAAGCGTACGGCCTGTCTGACGGTAATTGGACAACGCAATCTATGGATGTTTACAACTGAAGAGATGTAACCCACACATTGCCCACCACCATATCAGCCCAAGGACGTCCACCGTCCATCCATAGGCCTTCCCCAATTTCATGGGGGGTAATGCGGGTTGGTGATCGCAGTATCTCCACCGCATTCCAGGGATGCTACTGCCCATCCCACATATAGCCCACTCTGTTACATTTGTTTTAGGATTTACTGTGTTGACAGCAAGACTCAACAAAGCGCGACCTTGAGAGGAATATTGCATGTAGGTAGGAATACTGTGTCTGTAGTATTTTTGGCGAAGGTACTTCGCTGGTTGGGCTGGATCAAATACGAGTCTGAGCGAGACGATTTCAAAAACTGTCACAATTGATAAGCTTTGTGAATATATTCTGATCTAACTGAGACCGATTACGTTATAATTGTAGACGCCTACGCCGATTAATGATTTAGAGTAATAGGAGTGCGCACACGCCTTCTAGAACATTTTGTGGAGACGAGGAACATATGGATGGTCCTACGAGGTGTAAGGTGCAATTTTAGATAACGCATAACTTATCGAGCCAAAGCCAAAGCACATCGTCTTCGCTGGCTTAGCCACCTCGAGGGGATGGGAGAAGATCGACAGGTAAAGATAGCATACTTGGGCTGACCGACCGGACGGCGTGCTGTGGGTCGCCCCAAATATCGCTGGAAGGATTTAATGGATGTGGAGGTCCGTAGGTACGTGAGCTTGGAGCCGGTGCAAGCTGGCGAGAAATAGCGCAGGACCGAGAAAACTGGCATGCTCTTTTCTCGGAGGCCAAGAGTAATTTTCAGTCGTCGTCGTGTTCTAGTTAGTGATAACCTACCAAGCGGCAAATGAGGGGGCATTTTTAATAATACAACGACGGTGGCAAACCAACTTTCCTGATGGTAAGCAGACACGTAGCCTATGGACGCTTAGGACTCCAGAAGAGTCGCAAGTGGAATGCCGACGCTTTATTGACTAGGTTCATATGCAGGTCCCTCACTCACAACACAGCACATCCTCGGGAGTTCTGGCGACCTTACTCACCACCAGGAACACAACACCACATGTCTAAAGAATTGAAAGTGGTGTTGTTACGGTGGACCCGGGTATGTCCTTAAACTACGACCAAGACCACCGGGGAATGGGCAGCAGCATTCCTAGAGTACGGTGGAGATACTGCGATCGCCAACCCGCATGCCAAGCGTGGCGATTATGGCATTTACCCCCCATGAAATTGGGGGAGGCCTATGTCCAGCAGTGGACGTCCTAGGGCTGATATGGTGGTGGTGGTTGTTACGGTTGGAGTCTTATGTAAGGTGAAGGTACTCCTATCGCCTATCTCTCTATTAATATAATGATTAAAATTTTAGAAAAATTAACAGCGTTCGTTTTAACTCATCATCATCATCAGCCGAAGAACGTCCACTGCTGGCCTTCCCCAAAGAGTAAAAGTAAAAGTAAAAACGTAAAAGTAGTTTATTCTTCAAATTAGGCATATTACATGCACCTATGAACGTCAATAAACTACCACCGGTTCGGAAAAATATACCTCTGCCACGAGAAGAACCGGCGTAAGAAACTCGGCGAGGTGTCATTTTTTCAAAACAATATACATTATATAGTTAAATATAAAATTACATTACTACAAAATAACTTAAATAACAATGCTACAGTAGAAAATATATTTTCGAGATAGATTACCCGTGCAGGACGTTATCACTGCCAAACATCCCTATCCATGATGTAATCGTTTATCTTATAATATGATCTTGAAGTAAAGTTCCACAATGATCGGTCCTGCGCCACCCGAATCCAGTGGATACTGCCCACGCCACGCCTTCCGGTACGTGGTCGCAACTCGAGAACCTTTCCGCCCCAACGGCCATAGGTATCCATCGGCCATCGGTTTTATCGGTTTTAGTAGTTCATTATTTTTACTTCACGTATAATCGATGTTTTAAGCAGTGTTATGTATTTTAATACCATTAAACTATGCTATGGCAGTAGTTAATCAACCGCAATCAAACATGCAATAAAAAGTATAATTACCTTTAAGTTTCACCTTTCACCGCTTTACTGTCACTTTGATTATCACCGGAACCTCCAAATTTTACGGTATATTATATATCTCACATGAGCTTGGACCATAAAATCCTTCCGATAGTCTTAAAGAAACCGCTACTAATCGGGTTCATGCCAACCATACGGTCACGTTGAAAGCGTTCATAAATGAATAGTTCAATAAGTTAATACAGTACAATCCAAAACAATTGACTGCACGCACACCTCAAAAAGAAAGAACACAATATAGAACATAGAGCTTAAGGCAGAGGGAAACATTCAGACAACCTTTGGGTTGCAGAGATAATCAAACATATTCAACAATTCGAGTAGGTGGCAAGCCGAAATATAGATCCAAGTATTTTTTTTAATACCACGTTGATGACAAACAAGGACACGGCGCGCCTGATGTTAAGCGGTCACCGCAGCCTATGGATTTCGCAACTCCAGGGGTGTCACATGCACTTAATTAGACAATAAATAATATTGATAATAGTTAATGTATTTAAACTTTATTGGCGTGGCTAGAGATGGCAGGTTTAATGCCAAATAGCATTCTCTACCAGCCAACCATTGCGCTAATCACAGATTTATAAAAGGTGAAAATAAAAAAGTATGATAATATAGTCCAATCTTACACAAATCGAAGTAGTAAGCTCTATAAGGCTTGTAAGCACTTGATTGAACACAATAACAGGTTAACTCATATCCATTTCACACAAGATCAAACTACAAAGGTGAAGTTATCGCAACAATATCCGGCAAGTAAATAGGCCCGACGACCATCGCTATAGCCTCGGTATCTTTATCGCCACGCACACCACTGCTGTAAGCGTCACCACGACGACGACCGAGGATTATCAACGGACCCAGCAGCAGCGTGACGTATGAAACTCTTCCCCACTAAAAAAATCCGATATTCATAATGAACACACTTATATTATCTTCCACACGAAACAAATCCGGGACTACAGATAATGAACACACTTACAGGCAAATAATGCACAAGCCTGTACCGGCAACAATCACGTAACATTTGGAATGTACTTTCATCACATCATCATCATATCACCGGAAGGACTTCCACTGCTGGACATAGGCCTGCCCCAAAGACTTCCACAATGACCGGACCTACGCCACCCGCATCCAGCAGACCCCTCGAAAACCTTTCCGCCCCAACGGCCATCGGTTCTACGTGCTATGTGCCCCGCCCACAAGTTTAGCGATTCGAATGTACGATAGCTATATGTAACTGCCATTTTTATTATGGGAAATGACATTTAGAGCTACCTTAAGTACGCTCGGAAACGTTCGGTAATTGGGACATTCGGACATATTTATCCGTTACCCACCGTTCGGATTTTATAAAATAAAATAAAATCTAGGGAATTGTTGGTAGTGAAATTATTTTTACATTGTAGTAATATCATTACCCTATTTTATAATTCACATTATTATCTATTGTTCAAAATTTAATCAGTAGACGCTTTAACCCAATTTTCACGTTTCGGAAATTAAAATATTGTACACAATACTTGGCAAAGATCGATTGATAATCTAGTATTGACTACATCACCAAAAATAAAAATATATAAGCACTGATATTATATTAAGAAAATATATGTTTATTGAAATCCGGTATTTTTTTTATATAATATTAAAAGTGTCGGTCCAAAAGTTGATTGGCCCAATTAACCCCACTCCCACCATATCAGCCAAAAGACGTCCACTGCAGGACATGGGCCTCCCCCAAATTCACGGAACGTATATGCCATAATCGCCACGCTTGGCATGCGGGTTGGCGATCGCAGTATCTCCACCGCACTCCAGGGATGCTGCTACCCATCCCCCGGTGGTCTTGGTCGTAGTTTTAGGACATACCCGGGTCCACCCCATTCAGAAGAGCAAAATAAGAAAACTCCACTGTCCGGTCGGTGTGTACTTAATACCCCACTGCACATCGGACCATTTAGCGTTCATTAACACAGACTATTATTATATATTATCTATTACAGTTCTGCTACAGCTACCACTATGAAGAATTGCTCGCCGGCTACAATTATTATAAAGGTCCTGTCGGTGAGTTAGTGAAAGTGTGCTATTATCGACTTTGTGGCGTTAAAGTGCCGGGGATTTGCGCCCTAGGGCTTCATTCAGGTTTTCTAGCTAAAGAGACACTACAGTATTGGCTGAGTATTTAGCCTCTGTTAAAGTTTGAGCCTTGGAATCTTACGAGAGGCTAAAAAGCTTATACATTTTTGTCTTCACGAATGTTGCTGTTTTAGTATTATTTCATTATTTTAATACATTTTTTTATTATTTCTTTAAACATCTCTGTATTACAATTTCTTACTTTCCCTGAACAATAGTACATTACTACAGAGGCCGGGACGAGAGGGCAACCCCATATTTCCCGCCGAGGTATGTATAGTGCTTTTCTCAAACATGCAATGAAATGAACAACAAAAAAATCTAAGTTTTATTTTAATACGTATAGTGGCAGAATGTCATGATGCCTGTGCCACAAATTTTTATGTGGAATGGAAATTAAAAAATTGACTTTGCCGGCCTAGTAACGACCTCTTGTCCTAGCCGCACCTGAAACGTCATACTTCGCAGCCTATTACTACTTACCTACCTATTAGTACTATAACGAACATAACATCAATATTTAATTGCATGTTTGATAAATAAATATTATTGCCGCTATTATCTCATAGTGCTAGAGTATTACTAGGATATTCAATGGTGATATTCTAAAAATGATTTTGAGAAACACAAATAACCCCAGAAAAAAAACACAACCGGGAATTCTCGACGGAAATACCTTGCTAAGTTTAGCGAGTTAACCCGATACCATAGATAATAGAAGGCTTCTCCTTGTGTAATGACCACAGACTCGCTAAGTGATACTTGTAATGGATAAAGGATAACTATAGGTAGTTAATAATGGTCTAAACTGCGGCGATAACTGCAGTCCTTTACAATTTCCCAGTAGGCTGTCTGCAGGTGGCATTAGCGAACAGTTACAACTAGTAAAGACTTCTTATCTACATATAATATTTTTTGTGTGCCATTTGTTCCAAAAAAATTGTAATATTAAACCAATAGAAATCAAAAGCACTGTCAAATATTATACCGAATAGCAAAACCCAAAAGTAACTCAATCCATCGCCATTCATCACCTGTCTGCCGTATTTTTTTCTGCGCAACCGACCTCTCCCTTTTGCGCATCCACCATTACAAAAAGGCGTAAAAACCTTTAAAATTCATCATAATTAAAACCTTTTCACTAACACTTCACTGATCTAAGACAATGTCGTGCTTAGAAAAAGTCGTATCGCTCTTTGAGCTGCATACTGTCATACGACTTATTTAGCGGTGCATGCGCAAGAGTCGGGTTACAAGTGATGTATTGGACCTCCATTTTGTTTATCCGGAGGTCCCGCGGTGCGGTGTCCGGTTCCGTGGCTGATCGGGTGACTTTGGTTGATGACTTTATTATTTTACTACTAAGTAATTGCCGCTAAACTTAGGTGGCAGGGGGCGGGGCATATTGCTCGTAGAACCGATGGCCGTTGGGGCGGAAAGGTTCTCGAGTGGTGACCACGTATCGCAAGACGCAGCGTGGTATTAGACCCCCCACAAGGCTTAGTTTGGTAGGACTATGTCGATTTGGGTAAAATTCTCCACAAATATTATTCATTACTTACTTATTTATTTCTATTAAAACAAAACAAAATGCGTAAGCAGCTACAGTCTGTTCACAAATTATATATTTATACTGTTCCCGTAAATAAACTAGATTATTTATATTTAGTCTGGCAAAAGTAACATCTCTCGCTTACATGTTATGAATTACTTTCATTTATATCCCAAAACATATCCTATTTTTTAAGACACCCCTTGCCCTCTAGAAATGATAGCATTACTCAATTCACAGAATAAGCATTAGATAAACTTACTGCACTACGACTTATACTTTATCAACCACGTATCCTAGTTTATTTGTTTTTCGACACTCAACTTTATGCTGAATGGATTAAAGATTAGTTTTGTTATTAAATAGATTAGAATAAGACAATTTAAAACCTTACTTTAAACCGATTTGTATCTTTGTCAGATTGATGCGGTATCAGATTAAACAAATGGTGGCTATCTTTACTACTCATTTCTATTTCATATTGTTTACGATTACAAGTCACTAGTTGAGGAATTGCTAGAAACTTAGCAGTGTGGAGTTTTGTTGGGAACCCTGGATCATTTTTGACCGGCTTCGGCAAAAGCTTTCGTATCTCCGGCGAGTTTTCGGTTGTTCTCCACTACAAGTCGCATTTCTCAACCGATTCGTGTAAAATTTTGTGAGCAGGTTCGTAATTATAATGGAAGTTTTCGATCGAGAAAAATCGAATGCCGAATCGAATTGGTGAAGCCATTTTGAAAAAGTATTTTTTTAAAACATTGCATTAAGTTGATTATCGCTGTCTGTCGTCATAATCATATCAGTCCAAGGACGTCCACTGCGAGACATAGGCCTCCCATAAAGAGTGTCACAATGACCGGTCATGCGCCATCCGCATCCAGCAGACCAATATCGGTGCTCCACCCACCACCACTTAAATTTAGCTATTCGGAGAGCTGGTATATCGGTTTTTTAGGTTTTAATGCATAGCCTAATTTCTGATGCGTTCACGCAGAGACGTGGCAAAATTAAAGTTGTTGCATAAACCCTGTCACGTTAATTTCATTTTCTCATGTTATGTTCCTTATAATAGGCCGCGAAGTATGACGTTTCAGGTGCGGCTAGGACAAGAGGTCTTTAATGGAATTTCATACAAATATTGCAGGCCTAGGCCGGCAAAGTCCTCTTTTTTAATTTCCATTCCACATAAATTGTGCACAGGCACCATGACATTCTGCCACTATGCGTATTAAAAATAAAACTTTGATTCTTTTTTGTTGTTTATTTCATTGCATTTTTGAGAAAAGCACTAGACATACCTCGGCGGGAAATATGGGGTTGCCCGCCTCAGACCTATCCGACCTCGCTGAACTCGGCCGTCTATATATGTCTTCGGCCGGCAACCCCTTCCGTCCCGGCCTCTGTAGTAATGTACTATTGTGTCTTAAATATTTGAGAACGGTGCATAATTGTAGTGACAAATATATATGTATGTATGTAAGCACTTTATTGTACACAATTATTTATATTATTTTATTTAATTTTTATGTTTTTAATTTATTTTATTATTATTATTTTTTATTATTATATATATTTAGTTGACTACTTATTACATCTTACGAATTTAGTCATTGACTAGAATCATCTTAATATAGCATCTGGATCTTCTTATAGATGCTATATCCAAATGAAAGAAAGAAAGAAAATACAATTGTTTAACGTCACACATGAAAAATTAAAATGGAAAATGAAATGATTTAAATTGTACGTTTTAAATTGTACGAGTCAAGCCGAATTTGAACCGTGATCTACCACCACCACCATATCAGCCCTAGGACGTCCACTGCTGGACATAGGCCGATGAACCGTGATCGATTCCATCATACTCGTATCTAGCGTGATTCAGACATTCATAATTACTGCCTCTGCTCAACCCAACACGAAACACTAGGATAACTTGACCTCACATAAACATGAACTAACGTTGGAAAATTTACTATTCAATTCCTTATCCAAAATAGGTAAGCATTTGACTACTAGTAATCTCACGTAATGGTACCTAAGTGATGATGAGGTCGAAGGTGTGAAGCGTACCTAGACACAGTACTTTAATTATTTTTACTACGAAACCCTAAAAAGGGTCGGCAGTGCGCTTGCAAGCAAGCAAGCGAGAGCCCATAGGCTACAGTGTCTGCTTACAATCGAATTGTACCTATACTCGGTAGCCACCGCACAATTATATAAAAAAAAATTGTCAGGGTGAGGCGGTAACTGTTGTGAATGTCAGCTGATCGTGACTGACTTGACAACGACATTGAAATGATCGGGACGTCACATTCCATGGAGTCACGGCGTGTGTGACACGTGCTTGACACGGGTACAGGGGAAAAAAGATACCTATGTTTGAGTTTTACAGAATTAGCTCTAAGAAAGTTTGCTTCGATGGGGACATGATAGGCAGGTTTGAGGTAGTAGAGACCTACATTTTATTTTTTAATTTAGCCTATCGAATGTCCCAGTACACGGCAAATATTCTCCCCGATTCCCCAGTGATCTCCACGATTAGACCTAAATTACGTTGATTTTACGTCGCAACAAGTAGAGCATATCCACTGACGTTTTTACCTTCAACAATTTTAAATAAAGAAATCCGCTTTAAAAAAAAAACTTAAAAGCAAATAATATACTGAGATTTCCAATCTAATCATGAGACTAAATTTGTGCGATTTCCACAAAATATACTGAAAATACTTCAATCCTTAATTAAACACTAATTACATTAACACGAAATATGTTTTAAATGATTAGCTATATACCTAACAAATATACAATTTCGTAAAGTTTTTTTGCATTTTGCCTAGATGGCGCTAGTAGTCCAATATGTAGTTGTACTGCACGTGTGTTATCTGCGTTAATGTTACTGAATACCATTTAAATTGTTTGGCACCGACATCCAAACGTGATAAAAATTAAAAAAAGGAAATTTGTTAAGTAGCTAATCATTTAAAACGTATTTGGTCTTTATTTAATTAGCGTTTAATTGAGGATTGGAGTATGTTTAGTACTCCTCCTTTTTATACAAATACAAAATACAAATACAAATTGTTTATTGTTTGAATGTGAGTGGTTATAAAGGGTGGTAGGGTTGGTATCTGGTTACATCACAATCAGCCAAAGTAAGGCATACAATGTCTTGACTCTCAATTTGCATGTCATTAAAACTAACAAAAATTATCAAAATTATCAATATACAGCAATGTCAGACTAAAAAATAAGTATTGAGAAGAGATAAAATAGAAACATACAATAAATCAATGTCATGCAAACGGAAAAGTGGTATAAAATAAGTTACTTAATTATTATAATTAATCGTTATTAAATGTCAATCTCATACAATAAAAATAAAGTAGTAATAAAATATAAAATACAGTAAAAGTTCATTAGGCGTTGTTTGTTACAAAGTGTTCATTAACATGGTAGAACATGCTCTGCAGGCACCATTTAAATAATTTATTTTTGAAACCTTGACAATCTAAGGATTTCAGATCATTTGGTAAATGGTTGAAAATTTTTGCTGACATGAAAAGGATACTTTTTTCAAAATTCACAGACTTATGATATGGATAAGAGATATTGAGTCCATGGTGTTTAGAAGTAGACCTAGGGTTGGATTTCATAATTTTGTAGTGATTAATATGAGATTATGTGATTTATTATGTGAAGTCTGTTAAAAACTGACAGATAATAACTTTACAAGGCACCGCACGCAACCTCTGTTCGTAACCACGACCTAACCTAACAGAACTTCAGACAGTTATAAATTGTAATGTAGTTGTCTTATCAACTGATACTAGCCGTTTGAGCCCTTGGCTTATTTATCTTTGACCGCAATCCTCAAGTTCCCGGTAATGTATTGATAAGTTCTTTATTCTCAGAAGCGCATGTAAGACGCGCCATGCGCTTGCTGACTTTTACTGCCAAATATGGAGGAATAAAGCTTGTTCCGGTGCCACAAGATGGCGATAACTATGTCGTGTGTCTGCAACACGGTTGCAGTCAACTTACATTTTGATCTACTAAGGCTACTTCTTGACTAGGCGGGGCGCATGCAAGCGGTTTTTCTACGGTAGTCTAGTTTGAATTTGAATTATTTGAAGAATTGCTTTGTTTTAAATTGTCGAAATATTGGAGAGGATGAAGTTTAATCCCCGCACTGACTTTATATAGATAGGAAATATTATGTTCGCGGCACGGTACGTTGATCTAGACTGATTTAGTTACCTTGGATGAATATGGCGTCAACTATGTAAAAAAAACTAGCTTCGGGAAAAAAAGTTACAGGACCCCGAAAGAAAAAGTTAAAATCTTAATTAACAAACGACACGTAAAGAACATCATCACCTCTTAACAAGTATTAGACGCAATCCATGCTATATCACAATTACAAGAGATCGTATCAACGTTCCAAACAAGAATGCACATACGTCATTTTTATATTAATGGAAAATCGGCGCCGGAGCAATGAAACTCCTCATTAACTTGAAAAAAAAAACTATGCAAAAAACTTATCTAAATCAATTTAGCGCGGAATGAGGAGCGACTTCCGCGGTGTATCAAAGAGGCTAGGCGCTAGACTTATCTTTTGATAAAATATTTGGAACTGAGGCGTTGGTAGGTTAATGAAGAAGGACGGTTTATAATTTACATAGGCTGTATAGTATTTTAGTTCTTATGACTATGGGGTAAGTAGATCTAGCTTTGTTATTTCTTGCTTTCTTTGTCTGTTTGATACCGGAAATAAGGGATAACCGCTTAACCGCCAGCAGTGTTGCAAACCTTGCGCGTACGCCGGCCGGCGCTACTACACTTTCTTATCAGCGCCTGATTCTGAAGCGCGGCGATTGGCGAAACGTGCAGGGTAGCGAACTTACGTATTTTTTAACCGACTTCAATAGAAGGAAGGAGGTTCTCAGTTCGTCTGCATGTTTGTTCTTTTTTTATGTAGTTATGTATGTTCCCCGATAACTCTAGACCAGGCCGATTTTGATAATTATTTTTTTGTTTCAAAGCAGGTACCTACCCCCAAGTTGGTCCCATATCAATTTGGTGAAGGTCTGATGATGGGATCTAGGAGGAATCGAGGGAACTCCTCGAATTTCACAGGCACGCATATGCCGATTTCGGTATTTTCTGTAGGTAACCAAGCATTGGCTCACGGAAACCACAAATTGTGGCATAGCGAAGTACAAACTTGTGGTCGTGTTTTTTTTTTTGTATAAATTATTATATAACGACGGTGGCAAATAATTTACGGCCTGCCAAATGGTAAGCAGACACCGTAGCTTATTGACGACTCCAGGTGAATAACAAGCTCGTTGCCGACCCTTTACTAGCTTGAGGTTTCGTCGTGTCGACAGCTACATATACAGGTCTTTTTATTTTTTTTACGTTGGGGAAATGCTTTTATGCATCCCACCCGGTTGGGGGACCAGAAAAACCCAGGTATGACGGACTAACCGCAGCAAACGCCTTGGACTACCGTCTAAAACCCCAACGAGTGCCGGCTCCGCCTTGTCGAGGACGCCGCGGGATCGCTATCAGCATTCGACCGCGTGCAACATTACAGGCCTGTCACTCTCAACACATTATATCCTCGCGAGCGTCTGGCGATCCTACTTACCACCAAGAAAACAACAACACACACTTCGTACAGTACTTAAAGAATGTGTGTTAATTTTCAATAAAAATATATTAATTTTTTCTCGGTTCTGCGCTTGCTCTTTCCAATTATTACCTTGGGTTTCAATCTTGCGGACGGCCAAGGTATTCTTTCTTCATGGCGTCTCAAGGTGGCCAGGCCAACAGAGACTCAGCTTTATCTTCCATCGTCCAGCCACCACGGTTTTCCTTTTCAAAGTTCTATAGGAGACTCCAACTTCCACTTCGGGAAGTTGATCAAATTGCACTTGAAAGTTTAGTGGACACTTAATAAGTGTTTGTATTTATTCGCTTCGAGCGGGAACCTCGATGGGGCGTAATTAATACTAATCAGAAGAAGGAAGAGAAAAAATAAAAAGAAAACAAATAACGAGAGGAGTAATTGAAAGATTAACAAGTGTGCTCAGTTGGCTGATTATGTCACAAAGTAAAACAAGTCACTTATTCTTACACACCACGTTGATAGAATAGAAAAATTGATATAACCGATTTATTTACACTACAAAAACGTTGCATACGGATTCTCACAAACATTAAAAACGTTAGCACTTGCAAACCCCACTTTAAAAAATTAAAAAATTTAACTTTACCATCCCTGTATATATTGGAAGTTTGTAAATTTGTAAGAAAACATCAAAATTTATACACAAAAGCAAAAGAACGTCACATCTGCACCCTAAACTTAAGACATAAAAATAAAATAGCTCTCCCAACAAGTAATTTACAGATGAGTAATAAAAGCCCCCATATGACAACCATACGCATTTACAATAGCCTACCTAAAGAAATAGCTAAAGAGGTCAGATATACAACCTTTGTTAAGAAGTTAAAGACATATTTGATAGAAAACTGTTTTTATTCCCTGCAAGATTTCTTTAATGCAAATAGATACCAAACTTCTAATGTACCTTTAGGATATAAGTTAATTTTGCAATACCCTTACAGGGCTTCATGTTGTATTCTTAAGTTAACAGTTATTTAACACCTGCTGTATACCAAAAACATGAATGCAATAAAGTTATTATTATTATTTATTTATTGTTTCAGTCTCCTGCAGATTACATAAATTTTATTTAATATTCCGTAATCTTAGACAACTCTCAATAAAGATTTAATGAACTCGAATAAACATGGTACCGACCGATTAACTAGTCATCATTGATTGCTAAGACATATCAGAAACATCATTATCATCAACATCAGCTTACGTAGGTCCCAACTGCTGGGCACAGGCCTCTCATCGATGAGAGGGAATGGGCATTAGTCCCCACGCTAGCCTAGTGCGGGTTTGGTACTTCACATAAACCTTTGAATTTCTTTGCAAATGTATGCAGCGTGACGATGCCTTCACCTAAAAGCTAACTGTATATAAATTGCATAATTTCAACTAAACAATGGAAATACCCCAATGTCTTACACCTAATAGTTCACCTCTATTTATATGGCATAAGATTGTAACTGTCACTTATTGGGGCAGTGTCAAGAACTGGGATATTTACCTTATTCAATTTATTAGACAAACTAACCACCAATCAATCACCACATCAAAAGCCTCGCGGACAGAATACAGCCGCGAGCTTTTTGCCGTAAAAAAGCTCCGAGCAGGTTGAACTGGGAGCTTTGGTGGGGGGCTTTAGTGTGCGCGCGCGCCTTGAACGCGACCGACGTGGTCCTTCTGGCCGGACACGGAGCGCAGTGATGTGAAGTGTGTGTGTTTGAAGTTGGAGCAGTGACCTGTGTGTGTTAGCAGCTGCCCAGGAATCTGCGCATGAGCAGGTCTGTTGTGAACTTGATTACAGGATAAGTACTTAGGTTAATTCTGATCGAAACATGTGGATATAGTAGGGCCTTTTGCAATTCTGTTACACATAATGCTGCCATGGAGGCATAGATCTACCCTAAAATACTGAAAATTACTGCCAAGTGGTTGTAAGTAAGATGTAAGTGCATTTTGTAGTATTATGATAATATACAGTGTAAATTGTTTTGAGAAAATGATACCTCGCCGACTTTTTACGCCGGTTCTTCTCGTGGCAGAGGTTTATTTTTCCGAACCGGTGGTACTTTATTAACATATAATATGCCTAAATTGAAAAATATAACGTTGACGTTATGTTTTATGTTTCTACACCCGGCAATGGTTCGTTTTCTTCTTTCTTATAATGGAAAAAAACGGTTTAAGTTATATGAACCCCTCTTAAATAGGCAATATTGCAGCAATTGAAGGTATTTGTAGGAGTTATGAATACCATCTGACTATAGTCATACTAAGTATACGTTCATACTTGTAGAAGTCACTAGAATATACGGCTAATGAATAGTTCATTAAATTTAGGATTAATATGTTACTAGTAAAACAAAAACGTGTCGCGAAATCATGCTTTAGAGCGTAGATAATATATTATATAATATTCATAATCATGGTAATAGATTTTTTTGTTAAAAAAAATGTGCGTTAGGTAATATTGTTAAGCACCGAGTTGATTTTTGTACCTATATTCTAACAAATTGATGTATGTATTATTTTAAAAGAAACGCTTATATAGGTAACGTTTCATATTACATCCGTCACTTCTATCAACATTTCGTAAATATCAGTTACGAAGCAATTTCTAAAAGTTGCAAGCCTTATTTTTTCCTTGGACTATTTTGTGACGATAAAAGGGTAACAATATTGCCAACATAAGCAACATCCTGTCAATTTCGTGTATTTCGTGTATAAATATTGCTTCAACTGTGAATGCCAGTAATGAATCGGCATCATATAATTTGAATTGTAAATGAAAATGAAAACACATAATATTTGTTTACAATAACAAACATGTAATTACCTTTAAACTGACATGTAAAACAGTCATTCACAGGTATTTGCAAAATAAATATATGTAGTGGATGCATATACTTACATAAGTACTTGTGGCAAGAGACCCCACACTTCCTTAAAGTACTAGTAATATAAAATCTGTGCTTAAGGTTTTCTTGTGGGTTACTATTAAATCCATAATTTTATTTCCCATAAATGTAACGTTTCCCATAAACATAATTTGCTCTAAGTCGTTTCTCAGGAACGTTAAACTCTTCAGTATACAAAGTTATACCGAAAATTGTACTGCTTCAGAGAAAATTACTTGGCAAATGACGACTTTAGTAAACACTAGTGTTATAGCAAATTAAATTATGTGCATATCGAGGGGATCCGAATTCTTGTACATTAACCGACTATGTACCATGTTTTAGCTTAAATATACAAAATAATTTACTCTACTAATTAGATAGGAAAACAAATTTAAATTGTTAGTCGATTGGATTATAATTTGAGGTTCGTTAGCAACGTATTATTAAAGACTTGCTTTTAAAAGGTGGTTTTACATAAGCTTGTAATACTGATCTAAGTTTTATAGAGATAAATTAGGCAGTAAAATATGAGCAAAAGGAAGCGATAAAGGAAGCTAAACATATACTTAGGAATGTCGCAATAATAAAGCATTGACTACCTTAGTGTGCCTTAGTTCATCCACCGCGAAACCTATAGGACTCGCAGGTGGCTACGACTGTCGTTTGAATATCGACCTTTTGTCAATGAAATTATGGCAGCTTTTTGCTACAAACCATGCTTGGCCTTAGATAGATAATGCGGACAGATACTGGGCATTGAAAGTCTTCTGCAATTGTTTTTGCTGCTTATTTTATTTATGAACTAAGTTAATGGCCGACGGAAAGTTTAGTCACTCTAGCGTTTCGTCATCGTGACTATAGACTAGGTTCCTATTTTTTCACGTTGCCATTCAAAACAGTTTTAAGAGAGGATCAAATGTTTGTATTGGACTAACTACAATTAAACCAACACAAAAGACAAAAAGTAGGCTTATTAACCAAATTATCTTTTATTAAAATAAAAATCCTGATGGTAGACTAAAATTAGGATAGATGCCCCAGGACTATAGGTCCGTTACTCTACTTCAAACTTCATATTTACTTTATTGCCACATTATAATGATTATACAGTTAAATTTTGTGCAATAAGGAATAAATAAATAAATTAGTATGATGTGGTTTCGTTGATGTTTAGCGTGTAGGTATACTTTTATTACTTATATTTATATTTACACGAGTATTTACATGGTCTCGCAAATTGGATTAACTTCGTCGTTATAATTCGAGGAAGCATTTTAACCAGGTTCTTGTCCAAAGGCATAGGTTTTCGTAGGGGCGGAGGTAGATCATTCCAACTTTTCGCAACAGAAAACTTAAAGGACCCCTAAAAACCCCCTCTAGTTTCGTGGACGAGTTGCATGATTTTATTTATCTATCGAAAGACTCTCCAAGTACCACTAAGTTGACCGTGTCGCATATCGCGCGATTGCATGGGAGAGCAATGTGCTTTCAAAGTTTTGCGGGATATATGTCCTGTTTCTCGGCCGGTCATATATCGTTTATCGGCAACGGTGTCAACACTCATCCTGACGAAGGACTCCAATTGTAGTCCGTATTTTCTGTCTATAAGTGTTAGTATGTCTCTCTCTCTCTCTCTGGCTGTTCCCTCATGGCTGAGGATCGTGGTCACCACCAGGCGACCTACACTTGGAGTACGTTATTTACTTCCATCGACTTCTGTTCATCGTCTCCTTCACGATGGAATAGAACTTGGAGGAAGATGAGTCCTTCAGTTAATCTGTCCATCTGGTAGGAGACCGGCCTCGAGCTCGTTTGCCATCTGGTAATATGTCTCACGTTTGCCCCTTACAGGAACACAGGCGTGAGTTTATGTATCGCACTGAGGTCATTATGTCATCATGTTGTAAAGACGCCGACGTCCAATTTCGGACCCTAAACCGATTTCGTAACCAACCCCATGTTATTATGTTATATTGTAATTCCTTATAATGAATTAAAATAATCTAATTGTTTTTCCGGGGAAAAATTCATTATGAATGCCACCGCACCGCGGGGACAGTGCGGTGGTTATGTCGGACTTGCACCGACTAACAAACCCCCCGATCGTCCTCCTCAACCACAGAATAAGTAATAGTACAAGTACAGAAGTTTCTCTGTTAACAAATCCCCCGTTTAGGTATGCCAGACGTGCCTAAACGTGGCCATCTCTTTCTATCGCACGCAACGCGCTCTTTCGAGGCCCCAACCTCAGCGCTAGGGTTACCACCAACGAGAACCTATTTTAATATATGTAATTTATTATTAGTAGTGTTGTTTACAATACAATTACGAATAGTAGGTAATTTTAAGGTTCCGTAGTCAAAATGGTGAAAACGGAACCCGTCCGTCTGTCTTTTCGTCTGTATGTGACAGCTGATGTACACGGAGACTATAAGCACTACAAATACGATTAAAACATTTAACAGGAAGGTGTATTCTACTTGTAGGAACCGCTACGTAAAAGTGATGTGAAATGACGAAAAAAATATTAAAGTAGGGGGAGGGGGGCACTCCATACATTTAACCAAAGGATACAAAGTTTTATATAATTTTTAAAGGCATCACTTTAAAAAATAAAAAGAGGTTGCTTAGAACCAACGTTTTCATTTTCGTTTTCTATTATGTCAACCGTTGGTGAATACAAAACTCAATGATCGTACAGCGGTACAGCAGCGCGTGCGCGTGCAATCAGTAACGCTGCGCCGCAACCAGTGAATAGTCACACGACGTGTGACCATTGAATAGTCACACGACGTGTGAGCCGGCGGCCGCATGTACTTAGCGCGGCGCGATGACGTCACGGTAGTAAACCACCCCTGCCTCAACTCGTTTCGGGCGGCTCTGGGATCTCCTTCGGAACTCACCAGTGTCGCTCTAGAGTCTGAGGGTCCCACCATCTGCTTTCATAGGCAATCACAGCCCCCAACTGTGACCGTCTTCGACCCCAAGAACCCCATTTTAGTCGCCTTCTAAGACAGGCAGAGGCTACCGTAGCCGTATTCTATGCCCCGGTTACAAGGCGCAATCTAATTTATGGGATACAACCGTTAATTGTATTAGTTGATACTTCTTACGTTGCCTATACATATTTATTTTCATCACAAGTAATAGTATAATCAATGGGAAATAAACCCTAACATTATATTGTGCTTTAGTATTTGGTCGATAATCGCCGATACCATTACTTTTAATTTCGCGTCATCTAGCGTTATTAACAGAACTAAAAAGAAAGAAAGCAAAGTAAAGGTTGTCTGGAAGAGATCGCTCTTTAGCGATAAGACCGCCTTTTGTTTGCATGAATGTATAAATAATTGTCCGGTATTGAGTAATAGGGGGATAGCGCTAATTTAATGAATAAACGAATAACTATATATTGTGTTCCATTGGTTGGCCGTATGTTGATTTATTTCCTACTAGCTTTTGCCCCCGACTCCGTCCGCGTGCAACTCGTTATATCGTCGGCTAATACCGTAAACCTACTAACGATTTCCGGAATAAAAACTATCCTATGTCCTTTCCCGGGACTCAAACTACCTCTATGCCAAATTTCATCTTAATCGGTTTAGCGGTTTAAGCGTGAAGAGGTAACAGACAGAGAGACAGACGGGTAACTTTCGCATTTATAATATTAGTATGTATTAACTTATCTAAAACTTGAAAGAAAATAAACCTCAATGCCTTCCCATTACTTAAATCACTTTAAAGTAAACCACGTGCTTTCTCGGATGCATCGACAACCATACTTACTTTACCACTCAACACTCAAGGCGTTCTAAATGGAGTCAGTCCTCAGAACTATACTTATTCCCAATCTGGCCAAATGCAGCATTGACAGCCGAGGTACAGTTGTCTTGTCAAAGATAAGTATGCATTCTTCACTTTATAGGAAAGGAATAGGGTGTTAATTCGTTTGAATGCACCAATCACGCCGACCGTACAAAATTACATGTTCAGAAGCCGTGCGCATTAGATCTTCCGCTTGGTGCGAAATTGGGGATCCATTTATAGTTACAAAATTTAATCCGAAGATGAAGTAAAATGACAAAGATAGCCCTTATGTTAGCTCAATATGCTGTACGCGTCGTCCGCTTGGGAAATTTCCGAAAATTGACATGAAAAGTTTATGACGAATTTTTAAAAAGTACAATGAAGTTTTATATTAAATGTATTCTTCTCAAATATGCAATGAAATTTCGTCATGAAGAACTAACTGTAAAGGAATTTCATACAAAATTGAAGGCCTAGGCCGGGAATTTTTTATTAAATCTTAGTGTCAAACATGGCGTCTGTTAAATTTGTTTTCTGAGTGGTGTCTTTTTTTATTTCATTGCATATGTTAGAGAAAGCATTATACAAAGATCGGCGAGAAACGTTGGGTTCCCGGCTGCGTATCCCTATCCTGTCTTTATCTACTTGGCCTGCAACCCTTCGTTTCCCGGCCTCTACAGTAATGTGTGTATGTGTATTGATTTTTATTCCGAAAGAACTACACATAGAGTAGGAAGTTAGTAAGTAGTTAACATATAAAGCAGTTATAAAATAGATATGTTCTGTATGATATTTAAGTTTCCAGGGGTCCCCGCCCTAGGCCTGTATCGCGTGAGACCTTAATGTCATGCCTAGAATGTAAGTAATATTGAAGAAAAATACTTTTCTCAAACATGCAATGAAATATTGATGGTATGTTCCTTATAATAGGCTGCGAAGTATGACGTTTCAGGCGCGGCTAGGGCAAGAGGTCGTTAATGGGATTTCATACAAATCATGCAGGCCTAGACCGGCAAAGTCCTCTTTTTTAATTTCCATTCCACATAAATTTGTGGCACAGGCATCATGACATTCGGCCACTATGCGTATTAAATTTTTTTTTTTTCATTTTGTTTTTTTTTTTGTTGTTTATTTCATTGCATGTTTGAGAAAAGCACTATACATACCTCGGCGGGAAATATGGGGTTGCCCGCCTTAGACCTATCCGGCCTCGCTTCGCTCGGCCGTCTATATGTCTTCGGCCGGCAACCCCTTTCGTCCCGGCCTCTGTAGTAATGTACTATTAAAACCATTACTAGAAATTGTACCAAAATAACTTAACATCAGTTTAAGAAACATCATTACTAACTTTACAGTACTAAAATAAACACAGAAAGTCAAAATACCTATTCCTCAAAAATCTCTTTACCAAACTACGCGATTCACCTTAAGGTGCACTGCCTACCCCTTTTGAGAACGCAGACGTGAGTTTATGGCATTTCCTAAATACTTGTTATTTAGAAGGGAATAGAAGTTGTTATGAAGCAACAGGTTTTAGCTTACGATCAGTGCTTCATCAAAGTGCCGTTTGGAATCGACGCCTCTGTTGAATATGAGTAGCTTGAATTGTACGTTTACCATCGGCTAAGAAAGTGTACCATTTTCAACTCTATTGTTCGTCTGAGATTTACGTTTTACATTCTATTTGAGGTGTTAGATTGAGCCTGCGAAATACGTTGAAATGAAATTGAAATGTGTTGGCATCAGATTGTAGTCTCAAAATGACTTCTTGAGGGTGATATAGAGATCTCGTAGCATATTGTGAAATAAACGTTTTCTGTATTTTTGTTACATTTTGTAACCCATTATCACTTTCGGGTAACTTAGGCTTCAGAATTTGAGGATAATTAGTTGCATGTGCAATAAATAATTTGCATTTTCCTTTGAAGCAAATGTAAATGCAAGCAGAATAGAAAATCAGATAGATTACTAGTATAGTCGCTACTTTTAACAAAATTGGCCTCATGATAATCTCCCTTCAAGAGAAAGTAAACTCAATGCTCCAATAGGCACTGGTGTACACCATCACTGAAGCAATTATCCCTTCACTTTATCTATTGTCTATATTCCCACATCTATATTAAAGTAACTATTAAAATTCCAATCGTATAATCGTCTTGTATTGTTCACATTACCACGCACACTTACGGGTTATCTCGACCGTTGCGAATCGTTCTATGGGGCAAGCTATCGTGTATCCCACGAAAGCTACATTGACCGATCGAATTATAATGCGAGCAAGTGATTGCTTCTGAGTAATCTAAAAGATTTTAGGAACAGCTGATTTGTTAGTTCATCTTTCTGTTACGGAATAACAGCCATTACAGATACATCAATCTATAGAGGCAAAAGTAGCACCAAACCTGCTTAATTAGTTACTAGTTAGCACAGAATATTGCCACAATGACAACTTGACTACTGGATTCTTATTACTAAGTTTAAGTACGTAGGTAAATCATGCCAATTTGGAACTTACCAATACAGTTCAACCTTAAACTTTAGTGTGAGTTTTAGACAAATTACTGCCATGTATTCAGCAAATAACTACGTTTTTTTTCATAATAATGTACCTACTTGCATCTATAATTGTTGCTAGGTGCGTTGTTTCTTATATGACATCATAACAAACGATCGTGATGTTGAATCGACGACCTGTTAAATGCCTGCGCGGTGTGACGAATGTAACGTTCCCAAATTGTCTGCGCACAGGCAGGGTTATGTGCCGCCTCCAATGTAAACGCGGGTCTAAGATCACTTCTGTACAATTGACTGCAGAAATATAAGTTTAAAATACCCGAAATTGTGGTCGAATATAGTTGCGTCTATTTTTAAAATAAGCTCATCGCTTTTTATGACGATAACTGACTAGTGGATTAAATACATACAAGCTCTAAACTAGCTAACTAAAAGACTGCGACTGCGTCATGCTCGAACCAAAGGTCCACAAAATGCTTGCGGCATTGCCTCGCTGAACAACAATTGAGACCTGTTGACGGGCCAGATTAGTTTGAGTGTGGCCACTTTTTTGCCACTGAGCATACTTCATTTAGAATTTAGAATGGCAGCCATTCAGGCACTGATGGAGTTTCCATGGTTACCGCCCGATTACAAAGTAATTGAGAATAGCTTTAATAGAGATTTTGAGGGCGCTTCGTATCGTGAGAATTGGTTAGATATTGATAAATAAAATAACCTTTGAAATAATTACTACATACCTATTTTTTTAATTTATAACTTTTATAAGCAATGTTCTTTGAGGCTGCGTGAAAATCGCGATGAAATGATTTAATTTATTACGGAAGTTTGGAGTTATTTTTGAGTTTGACTATAAAATAACGATTATTAGGAGACAGCTGTAATATGACTGTAGATGCCATGTCTCTTGTTAATTGAAAATTGAAATCATGCATTCAACGATATCGACAATATGTACTATATAGAATCCAATTCTGAAACTATTCTATTGAAACTCACTGTTTGGGAAAATTGATGTCAATATTGACTAGTATATGGCTTGTTTTTAAAAATGTTGCCAGCAGACTAGATGGATTATGACTTGTATTAGAATTTATTGAAAACGACATGGGTCTGCCACATTTCTACCCACTATTTTATACAATAGGTAGCTAATTCAATAACTAAAGTTATGTATAGCAATTGCACCTTTTTTGTGTGTGTTAAAATTGTAGCTGGCGATAATAACAAGATGACCATAAGGTTAAAAAAAACCGTATTCAATACAGGGATTAAATACATGTTATTGATAATTCAGTGACTCGTGCGCATGTCGAATGGGCGCACGTTTGATTAACAGCTCTCATGGGATAGTAAACTTTACGTCGAACAAAAAAAAAGTTTAAAGTATTATTAGGTTATAATGGCATACTATGATTCCAAGTAAAATCTATCCAACAAAAGCTGTCCAATATCGTGATATAATTTTAAATGATATATTTGGCAGTAGATTACAAAATCATCAGATTTGAATAAGCCTCGATATAACCCGTGAAATACGAATATTTTCCATTTTAACATATTATAGTTTAACAAGTATCATTAAACCAATTCTGAAATTCCCTCGCACTCAGAATAATCACTCGGAACGTGCGCAGACGCCGGTAAAAGCCGCCAATCACCGGCGCTGTAAAAACCGAACACTATCCATTTGAATAATTGTAGTTTGTGTGCGGTACAGTCACGATCGGTACAAGTATGTTGTAGAAATAATATTGGTCAAACTATTTTAATGATCATCATGTCAGCCGAAAGACGTCCACTGCTGGACATAGGCCTCCCCCAAAGACTTCCACAATGACCGGTCCTGCGCCACCCGCATCCAGCGGACACCCGCGACCTTCACCAGGTCATCAGTCCACCGTGTGGGGGGCCTGTCCACGCTACGCCTTCCGGTACGTGGCCGCCACTCGAGAACATTTCCGCCCCAACGGCCATCGGTTCTACGTGCTATGTGCCCCGCCCACTGCCACTTAAGTTTAGCGATTCGCAGGGCTATATCGGTCTCTTTGGTTCCGCTGCGGATGGCCTCATTCCTGATGCGATCACGCAGAGAAACTCCCAACATAGCTCTCCATTGCCCTTTGGGCGACTTTGAGCCTTCTTATGAGGCCCATAGTAAGCGACCACGTTTCAGTGCCATATGTCATTCAACTATTTTAATAGACGATGAAAAATATTCACTCCCTTGCTTATGTTAAGCTTTAAACATGGCATGGCATTTCAATAAATTATCTCTCACACTTCAATGTTTATATGGTGCCATTCGAACCAGTTTTTAGAATCAAATGTCTTGGAACCAACAGACTAGTATAGTTAGAGCATAATAAAAGGCTGAAACGGCTCCTACTAACTGACACGATATTATGACGTCACCCAGACTCAAAGAATCCATATATTATTTGTTATAGTGTTGACTGAATATGACATTAAATTACAGAGAAATAAGACATTATTATGATACTAAAATGTATATATTTATTTTATTGTGGTGCCTATTTATTTACAAATACAAACGTTTATTTGCTGGAATACAGTTACATGGATGTTACATACAATATTTCAGGTCCGTGTATCCATCCTGCATGCAGAGGTGCAATATTTATGGTCATATACATTAAGGTGCATTATATTATAATATAAAACTCATAATTATTCTAAAATTTACGATTTAAAATGTCATAATTTAAATTAATTAATAATATACAACGAACATAGAGAGGCGTAATTTTTTTAATTCTATTTGTACTCGAGATACGTTTTCACCCTATAAAAAATGTATCCAGTAGTGAACTTGTTAGGCGTCGTTTAAAAACGTTGGCCGTTGATAATTCTAAATCATCTGGTAAATAATGATACACATGTTATAAAAATTCTTTTTATAGATATATTTTCGGCTTCGTGGTTGGTACAGAGAGTTCATAATTTTCTCCCTTGTCGGCCTTTGTATTATTTTATAGGTTTGCCCTCCATATAGTGCGACTGTGTTATAAATTGTAACACAAGGAAAGTATCCGATCATCTAATTCTACATATAAATATAAAACAATCAGCCGTATGTTCGCGACAGTACAGGACTCGGTTGTTTGGACAGTGATGTCATTGCGTCATTATCCGCATTAGAACACGCTTATCTTGGGGCAGGTTGACGGCTATCGCAGCCGTCAATGATAGATGACAGGGCGTCTCTGTTTCAAAGGTTCTGACAAGAGTCCATACATACTCGTATGTACATATAGTGGGCAAGCTAAGTCGCTTTGGCGGGATCGGAGTACCTAATTTTGTAACTTGCCATAATAACAATAAAATTAAGCAGTTAGCAGCTGTAGTTAAAATCTTATGAACCTTCCATCAACATCAGCTACAAGAAACTAATTTTGTATTAAGAGGGCGCAGTACGCTCGGTCTGGCTCGGTTCTCCATACAAACGTATTTACCCTCTCATTTTAAAACGCCATGCTAGAATAACATGAAAATTTGTATACACAATGGGATCTGGCATATCTAGGCCGGAAATTAGTTTCTGTTGCTAGAAATTGTAAAAGAAAAAATATACAGTGGTTTTTGGAGTTTTTTACGGCTTGTATGAAAACCTTAATAATCGCTGTATTTTTTCTCCATTATAATTTCAAGCAACAGAAACTATGTTCCGACCTAGATATGCCGGATCCCATTGTGTATACAAAGTTTCATGTTATTCTAGAATGGCGTTTTAAAATGAGAGCGTAAATATGTTTGTATGGAGAACCGAACGTACTGCGCACTCTTAAGAAAAAACGCTGCTAACGAAACGGCTCCCCAAGGGGTTGTAAAAGGGAACTAGTGAAGGATATTGTGCCTTAGCCTGATTGCTCCGATAGCTCTGTGGCTAGAGCGGTTAAGTACGCCAGATGTTCGAATGCTGCTCGGAGCACTAATTTTTTCCCTTTAATTTGAAATTTAGCTACAAGACAGTAATATAAAGAACGGAAATGTGAATCAGTTTAGATTTCTTTTTAACCCTCAAACGTAAAAGAGGGGTGTTACAAGTTAAGTTTATTTGCACCGTATGTGTGTGTCTGTCTGTGGCATCGTAGCTCCCTAACGGATGATCAGACGGTGCCGGGCGGTAATAGCGGGGGAGGGATCATTAAGCATTATTGGTACGGGGGTAATACCGCGTACAAGTGGTTTTTTTTTGCCTTTTTTGAGGTTTGCTCGTTCGCTCTATCGTATCTTGATCATATTTTTTAAATTTATGAATTTACGACGAAGTCTAATATTTTTACTTATTTAGATTTGTACTGTTGCTACGTGAGCGTATATTAAAATTTACACGGCATTCATAGAAATTAGTAAATTATCCCTACACTGGAAAACTACACATACATTCCTTGGTGTCCTCTGCGTCTAGCTTCATTTGTTATCAATAGGATAGCTCATCTACAAAGACCTATTTCTTAAAAATCTGCGTTCTAAATGCAACCTTGCATCGACGAAATACGGCTGAGAATAAATCTAAATTTGTTAATAATTTGGTCTTTATAACATTAATTGTATAGTATCCAAGCCTAGTGTCAAAGTATTTATCGCCTGACTCAGTGAAGCGTGCTATACGTCTCATATTTCTGCACTGGCTCAATTTATTGTGGTATGGCTTAGTAAAACCTGTGTTATCTGTGGTGGTGCATTGTGCAACATGTCTGGCTACGTGTTTCCAATCTAATATATTGTTCACTGTAAAGACACTGTTTTATTTCGATTCCTTATACGCTTGGTCGTAAGAGGCTGCATAAATCACGGTTATACTATGTTACAAGCGCCCAGGTATATCTTTTATTGCCCATGCTTGTAATCGATTCTTATGAACACATGACTGAATTTACCCAAAAAAGTTGCTTAGTGTTTTTTTAACAGCTTCCGTCCAGGATTTCGATAGGCAACCTATATGCGATTCATCGAACTACCTACAAGAACTTCGATTAGAAAAACCGAACTAAAATCATTTCATCCATTTGGGATTTTTGGAAGCCACGATGCCACAGGCAAACAATGCTTCGGGGGTTAAAAAGCCCTGTAAAACTGCACTAAAGTTCGCTAAAATATGGCGGTGTTCTTCGTAATTCAGTGCAAATATGTACAGAGTAAAATAATCACAGAAAACGGCCCCTAGTTTTAACCTCAGCTTGGTTAGTCGTTCTTCTGTTCTAAAGAAGAATATTTACAAGGCAATAAATAGTCATAAAACACGTGTAGGTATGCAAACAATACTTTGTAAGCTTCATATTTTGCGATCTTTATTAGAATTCTTGAGAAAACAGCACAGGCTATTAACTAGAAAGTAAAACGGACTAGTTGTTGCATAGCGAGAGCGTTCAGAAACTTTGGAACCAAAGTTGAGTAGTAAGTGCCTATAATTCCTATAAATGTGTTACTGTTTGGTTTAAAGTGTTTTATTAACCGAGTGAAACGAGTTCTCCGTTTCAGCTTCGGTTAAAATGCTTACGTATGTCCTGCCGGCGGATTTCCCACTGTTCTCATCTTCATGGTCACATTTTTTAAACGATTCTAATGAAATTTTCGGAGCAGTTTTCTATTTAAATGGGATTGATCTTGGCCAGCGTCTAGCCAGGGGGCAAAGATGAGGCCGACGATGAAGCGAGCTCACCCAAAAGATGCCTATTCACTCGTGCCTTAAAAAGGTCCAGGTTATATGGATGGTAGCCAGCCGTACGTCTGGATGTCCGATGGATGAAAAGGGAAGGCGGTATGAGCTCATGGAGCTCCTGAGCACACTCACCGAAGTACAATCTGTAGAAGACACACAGACATGCTACTTTTTAATTAAGTATATAGATTTTAGTACTGATACTTAGTATCTAGACACGCGGCAGCGTGTCCAGCCAAGTTCACCCCAGGAACTGGCGGACAGCAGCCGTGTGTTATTTTACACGAACCGTTTGGAGCCACTTTTGACCCCCCAATAACTCAAAATATATGGAACATAAAAAAATGAAATTTGGTACATGTATTAAGATCCTTTAGATAAACTAGAACTCCAAATTTCATAAATATAGGTTTAATAGTTATTAAGATATTAAATTCCAAAAAACGGCATTTTTACCACTGACTGACTGACTAGTCAAAAATCAAAAACCTAACCCACTTCCAGGTGACCTAGAAAGCTGAAATTTGGCATGTAGCTTGGTAATTGTGTGTGTACACCAGAAAAAATCCCAAAACAGTGATTTTTTATTAGTTTTATTATTATTATTACTTATGCTACTTACCTCAGAACTCCGTCATTTATCAACCGTTTTGAAGATTCTTTTTTTGTTTGAAACGGTATACTTCAGGGGTGGTCCCATAGTTATCAGGTAAGAATCTGATCATAGAGTCCTGGAGAAATCGAGGGATCTCTTCAAATATTTGAGGTGCACCTATAGCGATTTGGGTATTTTGTATAGTAACTCGTGCATTCGCTCTTAAAAAGCACCATTTGGCGAAGATTGACGAAAAGTAATGATATCCCTTAAAAAACATAAATGTGAAAATGGGAGCCAAGTTCAATATTAAGAATATGCGATGCTTGGTTGTCGTCTTCACCGACAAAAGAATTGAGATCTAAATGGGTGACAAGTTCCGTAGAGTCTCTGAAAAGGTGCCAAGTCCGGCACTACATTGTTTACAGTAAAACTAATTTACTGCGGCTTAATGAATTTTGAGCCTTAACTTTGGCAGTTTTCTATGCAGTAAGTATGTTATAATACCATAAAAGCTGTTGGATATTTAAGAAATTCGGATATATACGTATACAGAAAATAAGCAAATTATATTATACACGAAGTCTATACTACAACACGTAATGATATATGTCTCATAGTAGCCTTCAAAATACTTGTTTCAGTATGAATGCAGTAAGTTACACGTGTCAGCGAAGGCACGAGTTAGTCACCTAACAGTTAAGTACAGACATATAACGTACCGAGTGACCTGCGCGGACGCAGTGAAAAGGTGCAACTGCGCACGTGGCAGGTGCCGCCCTCGCAGGGTTGACACATGTGCCATGTCTAATTATCAATTAAGGCAAATCCTTGTCGAGGTCTGGAAAAAGGCGGTTATTGAAGACTACAGACTCTGAAATTTAGCGATCAAAAACTGGGGAAACAAAAATCGGACACTTTGTTATTTCATTGTTTGAATTTTATTAGAACTATAATATATACATAATTTCGGAGTCGTGGACTAAGAATCAGTTTTCCAACTTGGTATCGGTTAGCCATTTTTAAATAGTGTAGTGACACGATACAAGCGAATTTAATTTTTAATTTATTTGGATGACAAGAATGCGAAATCTTAAAAAATATATTTACACTACTCTCTTTGATGGATGGTATGGAGATTGACAGTGGGGTAGGGTGACCAAGTTGTATGACAAATTATTATTTCCCATTAAAATGAAAAAGAAGAGAATTATTAGTTATACACTTTCAAACCAATTGTGATGTTGTCTACTTTTAATTCTTGACTATGTATAATCATTCCAGATAGCGACCCCAAAATCAGACTGCACAATGTTAAAATAAATACCTACTCAAAAGATATGTTTTCTACTTTATTATACGCGACTGGTTTTAAATTGTACATAAGTGATATTTATATCGCTCTTTTGGGATATCTAAGAATTAAAATATATTAATCTTGGAAAAAATAATTGTTCACTTATTCTAATGATTCGTTTTGATAAAAACCCAAAACTTTCATGCCGATTTTCGCAAGCGCGGCCCAAGTTTGGAGAACAAACGAAGAAACTGTCCTCATTGGTCTTGTGACAACCCTACGTAGCTTGAACCATGCGTCCGCGCAGACATGTTTCCCCACAGACATGTCCGGTAATCGTCGGGTCAACACGGCGGACAAATAAACGGCTTAGTTGGCCGTGTCCGTGTTTGTTTTAGGGTCACTTTCAATTGGAGTATGTCAATACATCAATTTGAGTGGGACTGTTTGTGTCTGTGTGAGTTTTAACTTATTTGATACCAACTGTGAGTTCTTAGTTGAAAGCAACGGAATATCATCACACTCACGTAATATTATATAAAATTTAATATTGTTTTGAAAAACTTATACCTCGCCGAGTTTTTGACGCCGGTTCTTCTCGTGACAGAGGATTATTTTTCCGAACCGGTGGTGGACATTAATAGGTGCATATACTGATGATGATGATGATATACTTATATAGCTTTTGCCCACGACTTCGTCCGCGTGTAAAATACTTTACAAATTTTCAAATGTTTATTATTAGTAGGTTAGTAAGTGAAATGGACCATCTTACTTTTATCCATGAGACCGAAGGCAGTGGGACGTAAAAAGTGATGTCAAATGGATATAATTTTTAACCGACTTCAAAAAAAGGAGAAGGTTCTCAATTCGTCGGTTTTTTTTTTATGTATATTCACCGATTACTCGGAGTCTAGAGAACCGATTTCAAAAATTCTGTTTTTGTTTGAAAGGGTGTGTTTTCTAGTTTGTTCCCATTGTCACCAAATCTGGTTCTGAAAACGGTATCTTGGAAAAATCGAAGGAACTCCTCAAATTATATACCAAGAGGATGGGGTCTGGCAAAGTTTCGAGTCGGTGTTTTTTTTTGTTAAAAATTTACTTGTTAAGTATTTGCATGTTGTATACTGGTTGAATAAATACAAAAGATGTGAAAAAAAAATTTTTCTCAAACATGCAATGAAATATTGATGTTATGTTCCTTATAATTAGGCTGCGAAGTATGACGTTTCAGGTGCGGCTAGGACAAGAGGTAGTTATTGGAATTTCATACAAATCTTGCAGGCCTAGGCCTGCAAAGTCCTCTTTTTTAATTTCCATTCCACATAAATTTGTGGCACAGGCATCATGACATTCTGCCACTATGCGTATTAAAAATAAAACTTTGATTTTTTTGTTGTTTATTTCATTGCATGTTTGAGAAAAGCACTATACATACCTCGGCGGGAAATATGGGGTTGCCGGCCTTAGACCTATCCGGCCTCGCTTGCTCGGCCGTCTATATGTCTTCGGCCGGCAACCCCTTTTGTCCCGGCCTCTGTAGTAATGTACTATTTAATCCCGGCACCGAGGATCCCGTCAATTGGATTCCGTATACATACTATACATAGTATAGCATCTTTACGGCCGAATCATTTTTGATGATTTCTCATGTACTTACTTCTAAGTAACTACTTCATCACATCCGCGCAGCATAACTGTTTCATGGAATAGATAAGATAATGTAAGCCGAATTAAACAGCCTCAATGTTGCATCTACACTGTCTTTAAATTAAAGAGTAAATATCTTGGCCTTTGATGTATAGTCGAGGAATGAAAAGTTCGTTACTTTTCGACCTTAACAACATTAAAATAGAGTCGAAACGTGACGAACCTTTTCATTCCTCGGCTGTACCTCCAGACCTTCACCTCACAGAAGACCAGATTCAGATTCAGATTATTTATTGATAAATGTACATCTCATTTACACGGTTATATTCATAGGTATATTATACTGTTAAAAGTCGTCAAATATTAACACATTCGGGTTTACAGGAGATATATTATTTTGTGTACAGTTTTGGGATTGTGTTAGGGTCAATGATTTTTCTGTAAAAACTCATTTACGTTGTAGCATGCAAGGTCAATAAGGAGTGCCTTCAGTTTTTTTGTAAATAAGGCATCTATTTCATGTGCTTTTATGTGCTCAGGAACACAGTAGTACCCACCCACATGTAGTCGAATTCCCTCCATGCCGCACCTCGCGGTTTAACAAATCATTTCTGATTCGCACTGCTTCAGTCTGGAACTCTCTTCCGGCGTCTGTATTTCCAGAAGCATATGACCTCGATGTCTTCATGGTAAGAGTGAATAGGCATGTTCTGGGTGAGCGTGTTCCATCTTAGACTTTGTCTTAACTTTCCATCAGGTTAGACTAAGGTCAAACGTAATCCCATTAATAATAATAAATAACAGTTATATATGTGGGTCCCGGCAACGCTGAGCTGTGCGAGCTTTAGTACCGCAGTCATTATAACACCACTACTTGCAACGTAGGTATGTTGTGTAATATTTCTGGTGGAGCTGGAGAGTAACGTTAGTAGTAAAATGACAGTCAGTATCAAAAATTGCTACGCATATGAAGGGTCCAAAAGCTCTATTCCCTTGTAATAAAGACTTTTGAACTTTTCAAATGCGTAAGCTACTAGTGATGCTGGCTGCACTTTGCGTCTACGCGCATTCAAAGCGATACGTAATTGATTATTCTGTGGGAGCATGTGGGAAATAGAGTACTGTCAAGAAATTTCCTGCTTACAAGTTATAATGTCAAAGTAGTTAGAATCGTCTTCGTCTTATAAAAGTAACAGAAACATTGAGTGTACGGATAATTTGTCCAGAGCTGAACAAGATCCCTTCACACGTTATCGATTCTCGGAATAACGGGCAGCCGAGATGCGTACGCATACATGAGCCCGAGCATTTACGCAATACCTTATACGTGTATGAGTTAAATGTAGGCATCATTGCATTGCAACTTTCGGCCATACTAAATATGTAACCATTTCTTTTCATTATACAATACTGGCCAATAATATATCACCCTTCTGAAAAATTCTGAGAATTTTCTGAATTGATCATTTCATGTGACCTTATCTTTGTCGCTCTTAAAAGTAATTAATATAGAAAATTCCCGTGAGTTTGAGACATGTTAAATATAATGAAAACTTACGTCGAAACCGCCGCCGCGATAGGTGCTCATTATTAAGGACCGCGAACCGGTCTGAAAACTCTGAAACATGTCGAGCGATATTCGACCTTAAAGAAGTGAGTGACCCGTTTCATTACATTTAATATGCTCTTAAAAGGAGTCTATAATCTTCGCTATAAATGATGTTAAAATATGAAAATCTTTCAGGGTGTATTTAAAAAGCGAGTCAATAGCTACAAGTAGATGACATATTATTGGCTAATACTGTATGTACAGTCGCTATCAGATATAGCGGGGCAAACTAGGTGTTTTCGAGCATGCGCTGTATTGAGATTTGGGGTTATTCGTTTGTCTTTAGCTGTCAATTCAACGAGCACGCTTGTGACTGTGCTGCAGTCTCAAGTGACCATAGGCTACGGTGTCTGCTTACCATTAGGCAGGCTGTATGCTTGTTTGGCATCATGTCAGCCGAAGGACGTCCACTGCTGCACGTAGGCCTCCCCCAAAGACCTCCACAATGACCGGTCCTGCGCCACCCGCATCCAGCGGTCACCCGAACATTAGTTTATCAGTCCACCTTGGGTGGCAGGGGCTGCCAGCACTTTGTAATTCAGTTATTTATTCCATTTTCCACCGCGCCTTCAGCGTCCGAGAAAGGAAAATCTTGTTACTATAAAACCTGCTGATCATTGGCTAATGACGTTGCATAAACAGTAATTAAGTACGGGGAAATCTCGCAACATCGTGGGACAGTAATGTGGGAATTAGGGAAATGATATTAAAAGTCTATAAACTATATCTAACGCACGGTAAACCAATTTTATTTCTAGGCCACTTCGTACCGTGTTATAGTAAAAATTAGTATGAAAGCTGCTGAAGATCTCACATTATTGTCACTGTGACAAGGTACGAAGTGGCCGAGAAATCAAATCAATCTGTACCTACTGGGGCGCGATTGATAGCACTTTATAAGTAAAGTTAATATCACGCAAACGGACTTAATCAAGAAATGGTTTTAGAAATCCCTTAATATTTTTGAATGAGCTATCCAACGGTATCTTACACGAAGGGTTTTTAAAATTGCATCACCGCTTGATTTTTTTTTCAAGATTTACCATTTTGTCGGTGTAATTGATATCGGACGGACACTCAGACGAACATGGCGACACTATAAGGGTTCCCCTTACACGGACCCTTAAAACGGAGTCGATTCCTTTTTGTTGTAATTAACTAACCAGCGATTGGACCTAGTCTCACCTGATGGAAAGCGATGACAGGCTTAAGATGTTGCTCACTGATTCAGTAATAGCCTATTCACTCTTGTCTTGAGACTCGGATTGTATGTATCGAGAAATACAGACGACGACAGCAAATTCCACTCACGCCTCACACACAGTTAGCAAAGAAGAAGCAAATCACTTCGTGCGAATAAATGATAAACTGACAACGTAAGGATGTAACCGCTCACCACGTCTGGACGTCCGATGATGGAATAGAGAAGGCGGAAATTAAGCCATGGAATTCCTGTGCACACTCTCCAAAATGTATCCCATATTACACAGACAGACAAGCGATTCTTCATAATGTCGTTGCACAGAAGTTTCAACGACGGCGGTATCATGTACATGTGGTTCACAAGTATACATATTTACGGGCATACAGTCACTAGAAAAAACAATAAAAGAGTACAAATTTTATTATAAAAGGTAAAATAGAAACGTGTAGGTACACATTGCAAGGTACATCGATTAAACAAGTCGTTATTTCCTATTGCTCTGTACAATAAAAACCTGGAATTCTCAGAAAATTTCTTATTTCCTTTTTCAGTTTGTCATTAAATACTACTTCTAGAAACAATGCGCCATCGATCATGGCTATTCTTGTCTGTGGTAAGTAATTCTCGCAGAGTAGTAAAATGTTTTAAATTTATTCAAAGGCAGGCTTTAAAATAGAAAGAGAAAGTTGTAATAAACCCCTAAATAGATATATTGCTTGTGTGTAACGCCTGGATACTTTCGTTCTATAAATATTTAAGGATGATAAGGTAAATATACCAGTCGTTGACATCGAACCACTAGTGTCCACTTTCAACATTATACTCTGTGAGCTGTACAAGTAGTAGACATCGCGTGTTTTTTTTTAATTCCACAACTGTATAATTATCTAATTTGCTCACAAAATTTCTCGGAATCGGTTTAGAAATGCGACGGAAATGGGGATTTAAAGGTAAGGTCACCCATCACGACAACATTTCCATCCTCACCACATAGAGTATATCTTTAAGAGTGCGCAGTACGCTCGGTTCTCCATACAAACGTATTTACGCTCTCATTTTAAAACGCTATTCTAGAATAACATGAAACTTTGTATACACAATGGGATCCGGCGTATCTAGGTCGATAATTAGTTTCTGTTGCTAGAAATTGTAAAAGAAAAAAAAAATACAGCTGTTTTTTGAGTTTTTTACGGCTTGTATGAAAACCTTAATAATCGCTGTACTCGTATTTTTTCTCCATTATAATTTCAAGCAACAGAAACTAATTTCCGACTTAGATATGCAGCATCCCATTGTGTATACAAAGTTTCATGTTATTCTAGCATGGCGTTTTAAAATGAGAGCGTAAATACGTTTGTATGGAGAACCGAGCGTACTGCGCACTCTTAACAGATAATAATAAGATGAACGCTAGAACTAAACTAATGCTCAAATAAAAAAGGAAAAAAAAAAGGAAATGAAGAAGGTGTCACATATTGTAACGCTTACCTTAGCTAGTAACTATTTAGAAATATTTTGATTCACTCAACAAATTCATTATCATTTGGTTCCTGGTTATCTACTTAGTATAACAAAACTCATTCTAACAATTATTTTACTTATGATATGACATAATATTGCATTCTTAACCTCCTGAGGCCCAGAAAAAATATTGTGTTTTTGAATTAGGAATTCTTTTGTTATTCATTTTAAGTTCAAATCAATTTTGGAATTTGTGCAAAAAATTGGACGCGGTGTCTTAGGAGGTTAAAACTACATAACAATAACAAGAAACGAAATCAGCATAATTTACTTTTGCTTATTACCGACAATTTGAACTTGAATCCGACTATGTTCTAAAACTACGACCAAGACCACCGGAGGATGGGCAGCAGCATCCCTGGAGTGCGGTGGGGATACTGCGATCGCCAACCCGCATGCCAAGCGTGGTGATAACGGCATTTACCCCCCATGAAATCGGGGGAGGCCTAAGTCCAGCAGTGGACGTCCTTCGGCTGACATGGTGGTGAACTTAAGAGATATTAACTTGGCGGGCGGGATTGATATGTGGTATTTGTTCTTTAAGGTGAGCTTACTGATGTCGCAGAGATTACCTCACTTGATCAGATACCATCAGTTACGTTTGGGCATTTGTATCGCCCCGCTTCCACGCATCCCGCGACATTCAGGAAGCACTCATTTAAATATATAGTGGCGAAGTAAAAAGCGGCACTGACAGCTGACAGTTTTCTTATACCGTACCGCCTCCGGACTGACTAATCGGGTCGCCTTAGGCTATTTCCGCATATGTGCGGTATTTGTAACCTGTCAGTGTCAACTGTCAGTCAAGTCAATACAGATTCTTTATTGCACGCTTATTTACAATCAATTTGATTTCTGGGCGACTTCGTACTTTGTCACAGTAAAGTTCAATATGAAAACTGCTAGATATCTCATATTTTTGTGACCGTGACAAGGTACGAAGTGGCCTAGAAATCAAATTGATTAAATATAAATTTAAATTTGATGAGGACCCTTGCAGATGTACTTTTTTATGATAGACTGACCAGCGATTGGCCTTAGTCTCACCTGATGGAAAGCGATGACAAGGCCTAAGATGTTTCTCACTGGTTCAGTAATAGCCCATTCACTCTTGCCTTGAAGAGACCCAGGTTGTATGATTGACTGTACTTCAACCTAATGGGATCTTTTGTCAATTGTCCCCCCTTTATACCAAATCCAAGCTGCTCTCCAACATTTTCATAAACCTGATGATGGAGCTCAGTGGGAGCACTGAATTCCTTTGGTTCTGAGTAACAATTTTTAAAGTCAGTCATTATTTGTCTGGCAAGTGCGTGACATTCGCCTTAGAAATACTTTTTCTTCCTCACCCAAAACCCAGTTCGTCTTCCTTGACCTCACCTTGTAAGTACTTATTTGCTAGAATTATCACACCGGTTCTCAAGTTCACGCAAAAGTTTTTTGATAATGTCGCGTAATACTCATTACTAACTAATATTCTTTATTTTTACTCTACTCTTTTCCTATTCTGCAATTTGTTTCCCCTTTGTAATCGTGATTGGTCTCTTTCATGAGCATATCAGCAGTTTCTTCTTGTTTCACAGTCTTCTTTTTTCTGCCAATCTGTTCTGCTTCTTTCACGGTGTCTGGTAACTCGCAGCCTGCTGTTTCGGGCATGGTGAGAGTGAGTATCCCGCATAGGAGGGATAGAGAACCGAAAATGAGAGGGGGAAAACCGCTCCAATAGGTCATCTGAAAGAGATAATATACATGTTATAATTAGGTTTGGTATGCAGTAAAAAGGTGCAGTAGTTATTAGCCATAATTAGTTAACACGAGGTGAAAGAAGTCTATCTCGGACCCGGGTATGTCATGAAACTACGACCAAGACCACCCGGGGACGGGCAGCAGCATCCCTGGAGTGCGATGGAGACACTGAGATCGCCAACCCGCATGCCAAACGTGGCAATTATGGTATTTCCCCCCCCCCCCGCCCCCACCAAATTGGGGGAGTCCGATGTCCAGCAGTGGACGTCCTCGGGCTGATATGGTGGTGGTGAGAAAGAAGTTTCTCTAAAGCTGAAAGATATTTACTGGTGCTGGTAAAGAGACTTATACTTATTTAAAGAATTAAAATTTTCACTATTTTCATAATTTTCTACTAGACTTACGAGTTTTCTCTACAGACAGAGTATGCTTAATGTTTATTAGTGGGCTTCTTGTGGTTATATTACCAACGCCGTATGTCATACTAAAAGTTCCATTCTTCATAACAAATTACGGCAGCAGTTTTTCTTCATATACATATGTCGAAACCAACTCCTTGATGATTGTCTGTCATTGAGATAGGTTAGCAACCAAGCAACAAAACTGACTGATTACTGGCTATGCAATGGTGCCTGACAGCCAACAGCAATTTGTGAGATAGTTTTGTTATTAAAAATTCGTGGTAGTAGCATGAAATAGGTAGGGTAGGTTATGGCGATTTTTGCTCACATTTGGAGCTATTTAACTAGGTTTCACCAGAAGATCACAGCCGTCATACAGAAGACCGTAGCATAGCCAGTTGTGTTTCGAGACGACGAGTTGGTTTCAAGCTGCCGAGGATGCGCTGTGTTAAGAGAGACGGGTCTGCATTTGTAGCTGTTAGAATAATTACCAATAATGGTGCCTGTGGCGCCAGTAACGCTCCTACTCGTCCAACCGACGAACAGACAGCGACGAGAGAGTTCCTCGTGTATGTAGGGAACAGCTCGGAGGTGTATATGTACACGATATTGTAGGAGAACGTGGCCAGCATCTCGAAGGCCATCAGCAGCGTGAGACCCGCCCACGCATATTCTGAAGAGATATTGCTGGTTGTGATGTGGTTCAAGGTAATATATAAGGTAGGAAAATATTGTTAAGAAAAAGGCTAACAGAAATAAAGTACGTCACTTTCTTGTTCAACTTGTCAAAGTCAAAATAATGCAGTATATATGACGTGCAAATATCGATTTCGAAAAGGAAAGAGGTGGTAATAAAATATGCTCTACGTTACGCTTGTGCAAATTAGAAAATATAATTCAAACAGATTTGAAGTCTATTAAACTTCAATTCTGTTTAAATTCCGGTTGAATGAATTTTTTGAAACGGTTTACCGAAGAATTACATTATGCAATTCACAAGGAAAGAAGGTATAAAAGGGACGGCAATGCGCGCGCAGGCAGACAGACAATACATTTGATTGAGAGTGCTATGGAAAAAAAATCTCAAACATTTTTACCTGCTGGTACGAAAGGCTGCGACACGCAGAACACTCCACCAACCAAGAAAGACGCCAGCAGCGGCAGTTTCCTCCTATACTTGGACAGCGCCACCCAATAAAACACATTTGCTGGTATATCCATCAACATCAGGAGCGAAAAGTTCACATATTTGTTCCCTCCAAAAGACACCGAACTGATCATCATCCCATAGTTAATCAGCGTTATGGTGAACCACCACACCATACACACTAAGAACCTTTGCATCATGATTCTTGACTTGAAAGTCTTGAGCAGCAGCTTCCAGTCACTGAAATTTGTTGATTCATCATCATCATCCACGTAGTCCAACTTGTTGAGCATCTGTCTATCGATAGCAACGTTATTTCTACTAGAGATCTTCTCAATGATTGCAATGGCTCTGTCTTTCTTTCCTTTGCTGAAGAGCCAGCGAATGCTCTCGTCGAGGAAGAAGGAGTAAGTGAGGAGGATGAGGGCTGGAGCGTAGATGACGCGGAGGAAGTAACGCCAGTAGGGAACGGCCCAGGCGATGAAGGGAAGAATAATAAGGCCGCATGTAGCGACGTTTAGGAGGATCATCTGGTATAGCACTGCCTTTTCTTTTGCCACGATTTCGATACCTGTAAATGTAAAAAAATAATAATGCAATACAGTTATGTGTTGCAATGTATACATTGACATGAGACGAACGGTATTCAGATACTAATGATATAAATGCGAAAGTCACTGTATCCCGAGGAAAGATATAAAATAGTCTTATTTCTTAAATCATCTCCTAAATTATTATATATATAAATTATAATATATTAAATGGGGGATAACATTGTTTGTGGAACTACGATGTCGATGTGGCAAAAGCGAATTTGTAAAAAAATGTTTGTTAACTATTTGCTTATTTTAAAATTGTAATATAATCCCATTCGTTAATATTTGCATTTTTAGTAGTAGAAGGAAGGATATCTTTTTCGAAGACCTATTTAGATATACATGTCATTAATGTACCTATGTTTATATAATTCTTTGGTACGCTCTACAGCTTAAACAGATTGAACTAATTTAACATGTGAGATGCGGTTAGATTGCTCCTAGCCGTGGGAGTATCAAACACTATGTAATATAATTGTAACTTTTTATACCAAAAAATATCGAATTCTATTTTGTATTTTATCGTGGCACACACTTGCACATTTTCACGTATCCTTTTCACTTCACTACATGAACTGCATTCCGATTGCAAATGCAGTGGTTACTCGTAGAACTCGGGTTTTTAGAAAAATGTTGTAAATTCTCTTGTTTAATAACAATATTCATATTCATATTCATTTAATCGTATCAATCATACATCGTCAGGTTACAGTTTTTTTTTTTTTAATTTTTAATATCCAGCTATCACCCTATTGGAAGGCGATAAATACCTTAAGCATTAAGTTATTATTGTAATTATACCTCCTAATCCAGGTATCCTATAAAACACACCTTATTAACGATTATGGAATGTTGTTCATACTTCATAGAATAACTGATGACAATTGCGAGAGTGTACGTATAACTGTCATTTTGATATCCCACGTACGGACGTGCACGTATTAAGGTATAGGCAATCCTACTGTCCTACTAATATTATAAATGCGAAAGTTTTGATGTTTGGAAGTTTGTTACCCAATCACGCAATAACGGCTAAACGGATTATGATGAAACTTCGTATACAAATAGTTTTTAGACTGAATTATAAGTATAGGGAGTGAAAGATTACGCGGACGAAGTCGCGGGCAAAATTTAGTATAAAATAAAACTGAGAACGGAATAAGAGGTGTGAATATGAGAGTCAACTTTTACCCATCAGAGCCTCCAGAAATGATGCCTCAAATATGAAAGTTCCGTAATTGAAACTATAATTTATTTAGTCGTATGGAATTAATTACAAAGTCGCTTTACTAAATTATTATAATGTGATATCTAGGTCCTTCACCCATTGGGTAGCGTCTGCATCTGGTGAGTTTTTTGGAATTTCCGATTCGGACAGTCATGTATTTATTATATGATGAATGGACTGCACAGGTGCCCCGCAGTCGCATGCTGGTGCGCCAGCCAAATCTATGTATTCTGTATACTCCGCACAGCGTCCATGTTCGGTGCGAAGTCTGTTAAGCTGACACCATAACCGTCTGGGGGCTGAGAAGCCCCACTGCTTGCATGTGGGGTCGTAAGTACTCGGACTGCTGTCTGGTGAGTTCGACTGCCACTCCGCTTTCCAAGCTTCCCTTATACTAAAGTCATGCCGCTTTAAGCTCTCGGCGGTCTGATAGGAAGGGTGTCGGGATTTTAATCGATGCAATGGTGGATACAGAAATTCCTGATAGACGGGCATATTCGGGTTATTGTGAACTTTATTGGTCTCCTTCAGTAACGCCCGCTGCCGCCTAAGGTGGGGTGGTTGGATGTGGCTTAGAGCCGGAAGCCATTGCACGGGAGTGGATTTGACCGTACCTGATATACATCGCATGGTGTTTCGAAGTTGCACATCAAATTTGTCCGTATGAGCGCTGTTTAGCCAGACTGGAGCACAGTACTCGCCTGCCGAGTAGACTAGACTTAGCCCTGTTGTGCGAAGGACATCCGCATTTGCTCCCCATTGAAACTATGTTTTACGGGTGGGTACTAAGCACAGACCCACAATGAAGTGACTTAACTATACTGCAGTATAGGTAACAATTAAAATAATGTAAAACGTTATTGCGACTAATCGTGACATATGCTGGAGATATGATGGGAATTTCTGGCAGATGCTATGGTGGTAAAATGAATTGGCAGCATTACAAATATGAAATATGCAAATACAAACATCTGCGTTGTGAAAAATATACGGTTAAGGATGATTCACAGTAGACCGTTCATTGTCCGGGCCGGCCCGTTTTCTATGACAGCAAACGCAACGGCTGGCGTATTTCTCTAGAAGAAAACGGGCCGTCCCGGACACGGAACGGCCTACTGTGAATCATCCTAAAACCGATTTGGCGTAGTGTCATGTTGTCCTTTAGGACATCACTCACAACCCTGCAAATTATAAAATGCAGTGCAGTTGTTTTCTTATCACTTACGAAGCGTAAAAATGGTGCTGAGCGAATCACCGATGGCCGCTTCAAGCGCCTCCAGTGCGACGTAGACCAAATAGGAGCTGAGCTGGTGAAGATCTTGGCCAGGTGTAGAAACCCGCCCATCGAGCCGAATACTGCTGCCGTCTTTCGAAGCACTTACTGAGCTTAAACATAGGCATGAACGCGTCGCCTATGGCCGCTTCAAGTGCCTTCAGCGCGATGTCAACCAAGTACATGCAGGCAAGGCTCTGGCCAGGCCCAGAAACCCGCTCATCGAGCCAAATACTGCTGCCGTCTTTCCTAGCACTTACTGAGCATAAACATGGGGCTTAGCGCGTCGCCGATAGCCGCTTCAAGCGCCTCCAATGCAACGTAGACCCAGTACGAGCTGGCGAAGCTTTTCGCCAAGCCGAGCACCCCGCCCATCGTGCCCGCGAATACAGCTGCCGTCTTTCGCCCGAATCTGTACAAGATGGTGTTTTCTTGAAGACACACGTTGGATTTACACAAAAGTATTTCATCCTATTGGCAGACCTTCACGAACGCAATTTCGCGACAGATTTACCACATTAGTTGATCTAATGCTCTTTTTTATTAGTTTATCTTCCTATTATCAATGATCATCATCATCATCATATCAGCCGTAGGCCGTCCACTGCTGGACATAGGCCTCCCCCAAAGAGCCACAATGACCGACCCTGCGCCACCCACATCCAGTGGACTCCTGCGACCTTTACCAAGTCATCAGTACACCTTGTGGGTGGCCTACCCACGCTGCGCCTTCCAGTACGTGGTCGCCACTCGAGAACCTTGATGATACGTAAACGTAATTCTTCTTATTAACGTTTAATGTTGCCGTTACGATTCTATATACGTGCGAGTATCTAATGATTTCGTTTGATTTGATTATTCGTCTACTATATACAGAAATTGTAACTTCATTATAAATATTTTTTACTGTAATCAACTGTATAATTCAGATTTTTGGAATAGTTCCAGTATTAGTTAGTGCTTTGTTTTATAGTTTGTGCTCGAAATAATATTACCTGTCAGAGATCTGCCCCTGCGCAAGTAGTCCCAGCATATTTCCGAAGATGTGCGCAGTGCCCACCAAAGCACGCTTCCATTCTTCGCATGCTAGCCCGAACTGATAAAACATAATTTATATAAATACATAAAAAAATATTTATGAACTAACTAAGCAAAATCGGTGCGACTTAGTTCGGGGTCAGCGTTTGCTGGTCGGCTGTACAGCACTGCACGCTGTTTTTCAGCCCGCACCTACGAGCTACGAGTACATCGCAGCTCAAAAAAAAAGTGCTAGCTGGCTATTCAACAAAGCAGGAACTTTGTGTTAAAAGTCAAAAGAGTTAAATCAAACCCATTACATTAAAACCGTAATTGGTTATGCCGTTTTAGAGACTGATATTGATGAGCACACGCGAACTAACCTCACTTTTTCACCATTAACGCATTTTAACTTCTCCGTTCCTTCGTGACTGAAGATAATATTTTTTATGAATATTCAAATTTAAGAACGTTTGCCAATTTTGCCATTGTACAGTCGAACAGTTGTCTGCGCTTTAGGTTTAGTACATACCTACCTATGATCTTCAAGATATTCTAAAGTACCTAAGCATGCCCGGGACCGCCATGACAATAGAGTCATTTTAAAATATTTGTACCTTTTCGCTCCGATACTTTTATCTTGCCAGAACCTCATACATTACATTGGAATCAATAGATACAATAAATACCTCATGATTTCACTTAACGTACTTTGTAGATAGAAATAAGATCATAAAACATATTTTAATTTACAGAAATCTTAGTTATTAGCTGTTATGAAATACCACCCTCATGACGCCTGGGTATCAAAACTTGCCAGAATAAATTATACTCTGTCAAATTGACAATAAGTCAAATCTTAATTGGGACCTATTTACTATGTGTAGGATGCTGGGTATCAGGAGAATACCATGAATCCATCCCAATTTAACCAGTTTGCGGCAGGCCCATATCACATGATATAATATGTAAGGCCAATCCCTTCATATTTATCTCCAACACTTCCAAGGAACTGCTTGCAAACACTCATGTAAGCAAACCTTAATAACTACTTGAGCAATATAAATACTCAGCAACACTAAATATTTGCAAAAAACTTGATGCATGGCTCGCACCGCCCAAACCGGTATCGCCACGTTACGAGTACTAGAACCATATTGCCAAGCAAAAACATACCGTATCACAGTGTGTTAGGGTGTATTAGAGTAGAGGAGGTACAAATGCGGGTCCTTTCCTTAGTAGTTTTATTGTTGTTGTATGTCGTTTGATAGTCGCTAGCTTGATTGTCAGCGTTCCCAAGAATTCTCTAGTCATGATCTGATTATGATCAAGGTTACGGTAAGCTGTGTTGTAATTCAATATTATCAGTTATTCTTATGGGTTCATTCAGAAATCTGTCCGGCCACACTGACATCTGGCCCCTGTTTCACAAACTGGATAAATTTGGCGTCCATTGCTGGGGTGATAAGTAACTTTGCTTTCCAGCAACCAATTTCACTTATCGACTACCTTTGGCAACTTCCTAATTTGGTGGGGTGGGATCGATATGGGGTGTTTTGTTCTTTTACGTGAGCAATACTCTACACTGTCAGTATTAGGTTTGCACATTAGTAATATCATGTGCAGAAGCGGGGCAGTACTGCATTCGTACCGCTTTACTTCCCCGTATCTCGCACCAATCAGGAAGCACTCATTTAAATGTAGGGAAAAAGCGGCACTGACTCGACTGGAAGTTGACACTGACAGCTGACAGTTTTCTCATATCGTACCGCCTGCGCACCGATAAATCAGGAAGCCTAAGCAATGAATAAGCAAATTGAATTGTCATTATCAGGTGAAGATTATCAAGTTGTTGAAATATTAAATATAGCTGTAAATATGTAGGTGCGCTGCGTACCCACGCAAAGAGAATTACGCATACCACACTGATATAAATTGTTACATTCATTAATATTCAGTTAGCATCTCCACAGATTGTAGCAGTGTGTGTTACTCATGTTTCAACGAATAGTTTGACCTATCAGGTATGTTGTGGGATTGCGGTTTTATTACTAATCTGGCGACAACATGTCAGTTTATTAGGTTTTCGTGTTTGACAGCACTCATAAGCCGAAGGCACTGTAGCCGAGCGGCAAAGCACGCCACTTTGTATCTGGAGGTCTTGGGTTTGAACCCTATCTAGAATTTTGAGTTTTTCAATAACTTGTGTTATGTAATATCATTTGTTATTACCAGTCGCATTTCGGTGAAGGAAAACATCGTAAGGGAAGCCATCTAAAATCAACAATTTCTAGTTTGGAAGGTCAGAAGGCTGTCGCTTTCGTAAAACTAGTGCCTACGCCAAATCTTGGGATTAGGTGACAAAGCGATAGCGACAGCTTAGGATAGAACCGGGAAATAGCTAGAAGAATGATGATGAATGATGATGTCAGTAGTATCAGTACTCACAAGACGAGTTAGTGGCCTTTGAATTGTTTGAAAACGAGAGTAAAGTAGCCCACTCACACCCAATACGGTAATTTTTCCTCTGTATTGGTTGTCCTCTGGGACATCAGATTAGCGGTCGCTCCCGCTAAAAAGAGGGTCTTCACCTATTCCTGGGATTAGGTCCCGTATAAGTCAAAACGTTGAGACGGAAGTGGATGTCAAGGGAGAGCGTGGAACTGGGAGAACGTATGAGGAGGATTCTGGTCATTTACCTCAGCCACAAAGCTTTGAGGTCTTGATATATCCATTCCCGGCAAGCCTCGCTGGTGTCGCCGAAGACCGGTTACTCATAGCCAGCGACGAGGTGGCAGCGGTCCTCCTAATTTGTCATTTACCTCAGCCACGAAGCTATTAGGGTCTTCACACACACTCCTCGCAAGGCTTGCTGCTGTCGCCGAAGAGTGATGTTGTTGCCAGCATGCACGTAGAGATAGTGCTGCGTGGGCATTTACCACAGCCACGAAGCTATGAGGGTCTTCATACACCCACTCCTGGCAAGGTTCACTGCTGTCAATGAAGACCGGTGTGTTGCAGCCGGCGAGCTCGAAGCGGTTGCCTAACTTGGTCATTTACCTCAGCCACGAAGCTATGAGGGTCTTCACACACCCACTCCTCGCAAGGCTGCTGTCAATGATGACAAGTGTATTGCAGCCAGAGAGCTCGTAGCAGTTGTTCTACGTGGTCATTTACCTCAGCCACGAAGCTATGAGGGTCTTCATACACCCACTCCTGGCAAAACTCGCTGCTGTCGCCGAAGACCGGTGCGTCGCAGCCAGCGACGACCTGGTAGCGGTTGCATTGCTTGATGCCCTCCTCCGTGGAGTATGGTGAGGATATGTTCAGCCAGGGAACTGAGAAACTGCTGTTGTCGCATGGTAACTTGCATCTGGAAAAGTACTTTTTTTAAAAACTGACCATCGATTAGCTGTTTTCTCATCCGATCTCTAACAATATTAAATAAGTGTTCTTTGTTATTCACTTTAATTTTGATGCTCAGAGACCATGTATAGGTACCACCACCACCATATCAGCCGGAGAATGTCCACTGCTGGACATAGGCTGCTTTATAGGTACATCTGTGGGATATTAAGTACATTTTACATAGTTACTCTTTTTTTACTGGGACGGAGACATTGCCGGTACCTTGTTAGTTTCTTCACTTTGAATGACATTTAACTTTATTTATTTGTAGTTTTCGAATTATTATATTATCAGGTTTTCTTAAACTGTAAATTCACGTTTTCGCCTATTTGCAGAATAAGTATTTGATTTTGGTGAAATCAAGGCCTAAGATATTTGTAGCTGTTTTCTACGAGTATATACACTTTTGCTTTGATGAAGCCCAGATTGTAACCTTGAAATGTTTACCAGTAACTTCCTGGAAAATGAAAATATTTCTAAATCTACAAAGTTTTATTTTTATATCGTATTCGGTTGTGAAGGACTCAAAACTTCGTGCGGTATTTGTCACATTTTACCGTTATTATTAAATAACATAGTACGAAGAAGTTCATAATTTACTCGTACATCGACCGACTGACCGCCCCGAAGAAAGCAAGTATAACGGGATGATTGAATTGTATTTTTAAACAGTTCTTTCCTGTCTCTAATGTTCAAATTCAAATAATTGCAGGCCACTTTAAATAAATACCTACATTGAAATTCGTCAACTTGATAAATTGCACATTCCGGGCTTCTAGATTCGATTAATCTTATTCCAAATCTACTAAACTAGATTTCTTTATAACATTCGAAAGGCCAAGGCCAAGCAAGATCGCTATCATTCAAAACATTTCCAATTGAACCACTCAACTCACCTATAATGCACTTCCTCTACAGCAAACACGTAATTGACATTGTACATAGTGCCCGTGGCATACACTAGTGACAGCATAAACAGTGTTGCGACCTGGTGCTTCCCGAAAGCACCAAGCTTGCTTAGAACCGTGTCTAAGTGTACCGGCTCTTCTGTGCCTTCCATCTTGCTTGAGAAAAATCTGTCTTTAGTGCGATACGGTTCTTAACCCGGATTGGGGCAGAAATGTGCTATTGCTGAATGTGTATCCAGTTTTGTAATCTATCTTGCTACCAGATTTTTGTGAGTATGTTAATCCATGGAACTTTTTTTGGATGGTGATGAATTCAAAGCGCGTATACTTATCTAATCTCTGTGTTTGTCTTTTCTTTTGTTTTACTAACTGCTAATTACACTAAATTAAACTTATATTTTCCTTGACACTGAAACCTATAGTAGAAATGTCCCAAAACACGTTTTCATAAAAATTACACTATTTTTTTCACCGGCAATGAATCCAGCACACAGTTTATCACTGTCACGATTCTGACACTAACTTAACTTTTTAATTATTCAACTAAACCAACACTTTTATGTAGTCGTGAGCAAATACAGTAACACTTATACAATTAGTTACATTACAAGCAACGCGGAGCAGCGGCGCTGAGATTGTGGTGTTTGTTTAGACGAGCGGTGAAATTCGAGACGGGACAGACCTTTAAAACAGTTTTCGGATACTTGTGTTTGTGGTTAATATTTGTCTAGCGGTGAATAAACGTTAGACAATAGTGAGAAATGTCGAAGCCGATAAATATAAAGATTAAACGCTAAAACACGATAAGATTTCAGACAAATTAGATGTGTTAGAATCTAATTGATGTTTCTGGTAGCTATCAAAGTCGTAAGGTATTCAGGGATAGGTCTTCCCGCCTGTCATAGCACTACTAAAAACTCGAACATTTACGCTATAATACGGTAATGAATGAGGCATAAACCATCCAGCAGACAAGTCTGCAATTAATGCCTGCACGTAAATTAGCAAACTGCATGGTGATTACATTTAGATCACTTGTTACGCAGGTTATCATCAGCGAGCGAAACTTTGGTGCCGATGACAGACGTATGACGTCAAGCTACATACAGAGTGCTTTTATCTGGATTATTGAAGGAATCGATTATGATGATGAAAGATTAACTTACAACAATATTTGTTCTAGTTGCGATTACAGGCATTATGCACAATTTTTATCAACGGCGGGAGATGCAGTTACATTGTTCAGGATGTACAGTATATGTATGTAGGTATGTATTTAAATAAGAAGATGCGATGTTGTGCTTGAATTCTAGAAGCGTTCTGCTTATTTTTCGACAACCCACGAAATTTAATTTGTTGTTTTTCATTTATCCGTATTAATATAGTTTTTAAAATTACTTACTTAGTAAAATATTTTATTCTTATTGTCTTTGCAATTATTTTAATATTTACACTATTCTCAATATAAATGGATATTACCATTATTGCATTGTTAATAATCACTGGGGTTTCGCAATATTGTTTATATAAATTCATCCTATAATGTGAATTTGCGTCATAATGACTTCACCGGCACCAAAGTTTCGCTCCCTGGTTATCATCCTGCCGAGTTACCATTTGGGTTCAGTAATACATCGCTCTGATAAACGGGCAGTCCTCCAAGCAAGTCATCTGCTCGGATTCCGGTGTTCACTTTATCGTCTATATCCCTGTGAATTTTAAGGCTATTTTTGGATAAATTCTAGTTATAACTGACTACCACTACTTTAGAACAACAATAATGTGACCACGGAAAGGAGGCTGAAATGCAATTGTGCCTGTCGGTTCTGCAGACCAAATAATCTATGTCTATGTCTACTAATCGTCGTGTTGGTCTAGTAGGAAGTCCAATTCTCCTTTTCCTGCTTAGTGTGTTCTAATCAAGGACCAGTTATTTCGGTCAGGACTCCAGACGTAGGCGTCCTCTTGATGGGCTAGTTTCTCGCGTTGACTTGGTGATTTCTTGTTTAAGAGTTAAGTGATGCTTTTAACACAGCTAGCACAAGCGACCGTCTCTTTTAAATTAGAGTACTTCGAAAGGGAAATGAAGTTTACAGTGGATAATACATGAATTTGGTTTAGGTCTGCTGAGATTTATTTTAATGTCTGCTTTGTCCTGGATGGACTAAGATGCTGCAGGTTCCTGTAGATTCCAAAATATCTTGCGATTGATATCAAGTAAAAGTGTATATGTTGGTAGCTATGTCAAAGAACAAACTATATCCTAGCCGTTTCGTGGCACATAAATTACGTTCTTTTTTTACCGACTTCAATAGAAGGAAGGAGGTACGCAGTTCGTCTGTAAGTTTGCTTGTTCTTTTTTTTATGTATGTGTGTTCCCCGATAACTCTTGACCACGTTGGCCGATTTTGATAATTCTTTTTTTGTTTCAAAGAAGGTACCCCGACATTGGTTCCATATAAATTTGGTGAAGATCTGATGATGGGATCTAGGAGGAATCGAGGGAACTCCTCGAATTTGATAGGCCCGCGTTTGCCGATTTCAGCATTTTCTGTAGGTAACCAAAGCATTGGCTCACGGAAACCACAAATTATGGCATAGCAAGTACAAAATTGCAGAAGTTTTTTTGTGGTATAAATTATTTTATTCTTCGTCCTTGTTTTGTTGTTTATTGTCTCAAATAAATGTCTATTCTATTCTAATGAATTTTATTCGATTGCTTACATAAATGAACTAGATTTTGTCCGCGGCTTTACCCGCGTAGCAAATGCCATATTAACCATTTTCAAATTATCTAGTACTTAGTTAAAAATATGTGGGTGTTATCTAAATATATAAAAGAAGAAACTGACTGACTGACTGACTGACTGACTGACTGACTGACTGACTGACTGACATATCAACGCACAGCCCAAACCGCTGGTCCTAGAGATTCCAAATTTGGCACGTAGGTTCCTTATAAGGTCTAGGGGTGCACTAAGAAAGGATTTTTCAAAATTCAACCCCTAAGGGGGTGAAATGGGGGTCCGAAGTTTGTATGGGGAAACAAGATTAGTTGGACTATTTTATTCGAAACTTCACAGGAGTATTTCTAACGATAAATGAGTAAATACGTGTTTCAGGTTTTTTGAGAAATCAACCCCTAAAAGGGGGAAAGGTGGTGACAAATTCTGAAAATCGACATAGTTATTGTTTTTATGATATACCGGGTCGCTGATAACGAAAACAACAATGATTTTAAAATCTCACGTGGAGGACGTGAAATACCATCCCCCATGTTGGGGTGCGAGGGGGATGAAATGTCAAAATATTAATATGGGTGTCGTTTTTATGGTTTTTTGGGACGTTAATTACGAAAATGGCATCGGTTTTGCAATTTAATACTGTGGACATGAAAACTTTGAAAGTTTGTGCCAAATTTCAAGAAATAACTGACTGACTGAGTGAGAGACATATCAACGCACAGTCCAAACTGGTGGTTCGAGAGATACCAAATTTGGCATGTAAGTTCCTTATAAGGTCTAAAGGTGCATGAAGTGCCGTGAGTTTCCTATGAATATACGACCTTTTTTGATTCAATGTATTGTAAGTGGTTTTATTAATCAGTGCCGTCCGATACGATTTCGACATAAATCGATATTTGAGCGCCCGAGAGGACTCTTATTAGGAATCCGAGGTACCTAAACTTTGAATAAAGTAACAGCCATATTTATTTTCTACATTTCCGTCCCGATTTCGTTCAAAATCGATATTTGAGCGTCCGAGAGGTCCCCTAACACGAAACCGAGGTAAAATTTGGAAAAAGTGGCAGTCATATTGATTTTCTTCATTTTCAACCCGATTTCGTTCAAAATCGATATCTGAGCGTCCGAGAGGTCCCCTAATACGAATCTGAGGTAAAACTTGGAAAAAGTTGCGGCCATATTGATTTTCTACATTTTCAACCCGATTTCGTTCAAAATCGATATCTGAGCGTCCGAGAGGTCCCCTAACACGAATTTGAGGTAAAATTTGTAAAAAGTGCCGGCCATATTGATTTTCTTCATTTCCGTCCCGATTTCGTTCAAAATCGATATCTGAGCGTCCGAGAGGTCTCGTAATACGAGTCCGAGGTAAAATTTAGAAAAAGTGGCGGCAGTATTCATTTTTACCATTTCTGTCCCGATTTCGTTCAAAATCGATATCTGAGCGTCCGAGAGGTCCCCTAACACGAATCCGAGGTAAAATTTGGAAAAAGTGGCAGCCATATTGATTTTCTTCATTTTCAACCCGATATCGTTCAAAATCGATATCTGAGCGTCCGAGAGGTCCCCTAATACGAATTTGAGGTAAAATTTGGAAAAAGTGGCGGCCATATTGATTTTCTACATTTTCAACCCGATTTCGTTCAAAATCGATATCTGAGCGTCCGAGAGGTCCCCTAACATGGATTTGAGGTAAAATTTGTAAAAAGTGCCGGCCATATTGATTTTCTTCATTTTCAACCCGATTTCGTCCAAAATCGATATCTGTGCGTCCGAGAGGTCTCCTAATACGAATTTGAGGTAAAATTTGGAAAAGTAGTGGCCATATTAATCATCTTCATTTTCGTCCCGATTTCGTTCAAAATCGATATTTGAGCGTCCGAGAGGTCTTTTAATACGAATCTGAGGTAAAATTTGGCATTCATACATGCCTGCATGCAAAAAAGTTTAATGTTACTATATAGGCGTGTGGGGTATATTGGATTTGTTTTTAAAAACGACATAGAGGTTTTGATATTTTTTCCATTTAAATCAACCTTTAGATTTTTTTAAACGTATGGCATTTATTTACGAACCGTGAGATCTTCGAGAAGATAAGTACGGTTGCCAGTTTTTGTTGCACTTTTAGCACCACCCACGTGTAGGGTAACGGTGGGTACTGCCTACGGACGTGGTGTAACTTCGAACCCCCTTTGTCAAATGAGTGGGCAACTTGACTGTTAGAAGTTCGCAAGCCGCCCGAAGGCCTCTAACTTGGCTTAACGATTGCTGTCGTAGACAGCAGCCGGGATCAACGGCTTAGCGTGCCTTCCAAAGCACGAGAGTCAGTTAGTAACCACTCAAAGCGGTCACCCATCCAAGAACTGACCTGCGCCCACATTGCTTAACCTCGCATACCGCACGCAATAGGCGGGTGCCGCTGGGCCACGAGCGCTCTAAATTCTTGATAGTTTAGATAAATCGGTTGTAACAGACGGACTGACAGTAAGGAGTGCGAATGGAAGTGAGGTCAAATTTTCTTTTTTGATGCTCCAATGGGAACTGGCAAAACATACCTAATAAATTTAATTTTAGGAAAAATAAATGTTACACGTGATATTGAATTAGCCGTATTTCTGTACTTCAAAGGACCATAGTTTATGACCGCTGCGCGGTGCTTGGTCGTTATCAGACCTATTGGTGTTACTGTAGTACACAGATACTTTTACTAAGGGCCATTTAAGACATGCTTTTATTTCATCGGCCCTTTCCCCTTCGGTCTGTCGGAAATGTATGATAATAGTTTTCGATCCTTATTTTTGCCAAAATCAAATGAAATTCGACAGTTTGCCGGTTCTCAGAATGTATACTGACTTTTCATCTGTTCATCTGTTAATGAATCACAATCACCAAACTTTGTATACCGAAACCCCCAGAATGTAACAACTACTTTTCTGGAGACCTTTTTGGCAAACGGTTAAAAATTTCGATTAGTACGCGGGCGAAGCCGCGGGCAAATGCTAGTAACAAATATATACGCATAATGTACGTATGAGTATATCCTCACTATTACCAACGTTACTCGGTATAATAACATTTTAATATGAATGTTGTTTCAACATTGTAATTTATTATTAACTTAGTCAGATTTCACACTCTACTTTATCCGAGAAATCGTTGATTTAAATCCGATATTTCTTTCTTATCAGAATCCGTGTGTTCAATTTGCCTGGAACTAGGACAATTTATTTTGCACTTAACTTATTTGTCTATTAAACCTTTTCTTGGCAGTGAACCTTATAATATATACATTTTCGGATGCTCTTTATGCATTTTTATTCTAGGATTTTTTTAAATCTACAAGGCACAAATGCGGATTAACCTCACGTTTTTTTAATTTGCCATTAAAAGGGTTAACCCTTTATTTTTTTAATATACTTGAGTAGATTCCTGCTTTTAAGTGCAATTCTACTAATATTATAAATGCGAAAGTTTATATGTTTGGATGTTTGTTGCACAATCACGCAAAAACGGCTAAACGGATTATGATAAAACTGCGTATACGTATACGTATACAGTAGCCTGGATTAACATATAGGGATAGGGAGTAGAAGTTTACGCGAACGAAGTCGCGGGAAACAGTAAGTATAGCATAAAAGTAATGAACCAGGAATACTAAAACCTAATAAATTCTGGGCAGATTAAATCTTTCAAACAATTTAAGTAACGATCCATTAATTCAAATTATGCGAAAGAACCTCGTTATTGTCCTGTTATGTTATTCACAAAGCTAGCCAGAAGTGGGGTGAACGTCCAAGACCGATGATGTCACAGCCCACCCCAGTGGAATATATATTGACGCCGGGGCTCATAATAACAGCACGTAATCGGAGGTTTAACGCATTGGTCCGCTCGAGTCATCACCAGACGTCCGTCTTTTTGACAGTGCACCTATAATAATGTCCATTAATCACACAAAAACAACAATCCCACCAAAAACATTTCATGTAAAATGTTGCCAAGACGACCACATAAGATTTGCCCTGTGAAAAAGATATCAGATCTCATGTAGAGCCAAGCTTCTGAATCTACAAATTTGACATTCGCCAATTATATAATAATGATATTACATCGCCATATATCAATCTGTAACGCATGTTCTTATTCAATCGATCGTTATTTTGACAAAATATAAAGTAATATTTTAGTAAGTAAGTATTTGACATCATCATCATCATCATCATTTCAGCCGAATGACGTCCACTGCTGGACATAGGCCTCCCCCAAAGACTTCCACAATGACCGGTCCTGCGCCACCCGCATCCAGCGGACACCCGCGACCCTTACTAGGTCATCAGTCCACCGTGTTATTTGACATGTATAATTAATAATATAATATGCAAGCAATGTATCTTTGACATGCGTGACATGACATAGTCACAATGATTTTCACATGCGTCAATAAGGCTGAATGTATTAAGGGTCAAAAATGTATATTTTATAACATCTACTGTACCATATGTTCTCGTGAATAAACTTTCATTCATTCATTCATTCATACACGGCCTAACTCTACGGACCCTAACTTCAACAAATTCTACATATCAGTAAATATGTATGGCTTCGCCGTTTCGCTACCGTCGTGGAGGTGATGCGAATATTTAGTTTCTGATCTGAAGTAAGTAACGAAACAGCCAAGCCATACATATTTAGATTCAGAAGCTTGGCTCTATATGAGATATGATATCTTTTTCCCAGGGCAAACCTTATGTTCGTCTTGGCAACATTTTACATGAAATGTGTTTGGTGGGATTTGTAAGTATATAAACTTCCACCCCCATTTTAGGGGATGGGTGGCGAAAGTTATTAGTTTATGATTTTTTTTGTTGGTTGTACACTAAACTTAGATTACATACCAAATTTCAGCTTTCTAGCACTTCAGGAAGTAGCCAAACATTTTGATGATCTCAGTGTGTCAGTGACGAAATCAGTGTATTTTAGATATCAATAAAATCTAAAGTATTAGAGCTATTCAATTGAGACTTTGTATGTTTAATTAGTCTATTATTTAGTCGGCCTGTTTAGCCTAGTTGGTATTGTCATTGCCTCCGAAGCTAGAGGTCCCGGGTTCGATTGCCGGTAAGGGAATTTATTTCTGTGGTGAGCAGAGACATTTGTTCCTGAGACGTGGATGTTTTCTATGTATTTAAGTATATATCTATTAAATATGTATATCGTCGTCTAGCACCCATAACACAAGCCTTGTTGAGCTTACCGTGGGACTAGTTCGATTTGTGTAAAAATGTCCCCTAATATTTATTTATTTATTATTGACATCATATCCTGAGAATACGAATTATCTAGTACATCGGAAACCAACTTTATGAGGGTTCAAAAAAACGACGAAACACTTCGAGAAAAGGTAGGTAGTGCCCTTGCGCTTACATTGGGCAACACAGTAGTTTTGATATTGTAGAACTTGGGGTATCTAATGCTATTATACTAGTTATCTGTGATGGGGGCCACAGTTGCAGGGTAATTGTGTAATTTCTCGAGCGACTGTCTGGCTCCTGATTATAACTTTCCTCTGATAAGAAATGACTATATTCCTTTAAAGAGGTAGACAGAGCACATATTATAATAAGTTTCAGTACCACTCGCTACTGTAAATTGTAAGCACGACGACTGCGTGTGACGAGAAAATGTCATATCATTGATAGTTAACTCCTACGTCTTCCACAGGTAGATGAAGGAAAAACTGGTAGTTACTATAAGCCCAGTTCAGTCCAGTTATCTGGTCATTGATAGACCTTATCAGCATCATTATCCTAGCGTTATTCCAGTACAGTTACCCACACACCACCCTATATTAATACCTATGTTTACAAATAGATCACTTTCACTTTGTTATAACCTGAAGGATGCTCGGTAGGGTGGCTCGAAATTTTTTTTCGGGTTTTTAAATTTCTAATAGCGAAAAAAAGTTGCATTATGGTTTCAAATGAAAACTTTTGTTCCGCGTCAATACAATCAGACTTGAGTAAGTGCCCCCGCAAGGTCACTGAACTTTAAAAAATAACTCATTCTGGACCCTAGTTCAGACGACTATAATTAATACAAATTTTCATAATTAAGCCTCCTTTTTGATCCAATTTAATACAAAGTATCCTTTTCTTGCTTTAAAATAATTTTGAACGCATTGTGACCTTGAATACCACTATTAGAGCAAGAGGGAAGGTGCGCGGGGGACGCGGTTTCGCGCGTGCGGGCGACCGATAATTTGATGCGCTAGTTGATCTATTGTAATAACGGTGAAAGATCGCGCGCCATTTCTTTTGAGTTTTTACTGTACTTTAACGTTACTTAACAATTGTAAATGTGTTTAGAAACATGGAAAAGACTCGTAGTGCTGTAAATTGTCCATTGTTTGGTGAAATTGGCCCATTCAAAGAAAACGTCCTGCCGACCTACGAAGATGTCATGAAACAGTGGGAATGGACGAGGTATGATATCAAAATTAAAATGAAAAACCCAAAAGAACCTTTGTTTGGCGAAATAGCTGAGATAGTTGCATCCCTCATAGAAAAAATATGGCGTAAAGCTTCATTGCCAACTGTTTCGCATACAAGAGTAATTCAAATGCTAAAAGCTTATCATCTTAAGTGCAAAAACCTCATGAAATCAATTAAAAGGCTCACAGATGAGAAAAGACAAATGTTTTTATCCGACAGTCTCTTTGATATTTCATCTTGTAAATGCCGAAATATTTCCCAGTGTAATTGCCCAAAAGAAAAAAAGATCCCCGAAGCAGAAAAAGACTTTCTTGTAGATCAAAGAACAGTGCGAAAGATGATGATTGGTGGAATAGACGGAAAAACTACTAAGTTACTAAAAAAAAGATGTGAAAGAATACAATCTCGTAAAAGAAATTTGCCAGATCGTGTCGATGCGGCGGCCCCGAAAAAAAAGTTTCGTCTTGCTTTACCGGAAAGAGGTTGTCGAAATGTCTTACCATCGTCTCTTGAAACTGAGAGCAAAAGAAAAAAGCCTGGTGTGATATCTTTTACAACATTAGCCAAGACTTGTGATCGTTATGGCGTATCGGACCGAGCTGCTGCAGCCATCGCATCGTCGGTGTTACACGACATTCAGGCGGATGTCCCAATTATTGACCGTCATAAACTACGAAGATATAGATCGAAAACTCGTGAAAATGTTATCGATGTTCGGAATGATTCTGATTTAACTGCGTTATATTTTGATGGAAGAAAGGACAGAACATTAAAAATTATAAATAAAGATGGAAAGAATTATAGAACAACAGTAACAGAAGAGCACATCTCGTTGGTTAAAGAACCAGGGTCTATTTATATGGAATACGTCGTGCCTTTGTGTGGCACAGCAAAAAGTATGGTTGCTAGTATCTTCGCGTACCTAAAAGACGAAAATATATCACTTGATCATCTTTTGGCTATTGGATGTGATGGTACTAACGTGAATACTGGCAAATACGGTGGTGCTATTCGTCTGATAGAAAAACAACTAGGAAGACCTCTTCAATGGATAATATGCTTGCTACACATGAATGAGTTGCCACTTCGGCATTTGTTTTTACATCTAGATGGAACTACTTCGGGACCTAGATCTTACACAGGTCAAATAGGAAAAGCTTTAGATAACTGTGAAACAATGCCGGTTGTTCCATTCGACCCAATACAAGGCACTTTGCCAGAAGCTGCTAAAGATCTGAGCACTGATCAATTATACTTACACCAAATTGTTTCAGCGGTCGCAACCGGTCACTTTCCTGAAGGTTTAGCGAACAAATCACCCGGAAAGCTATCGCACGCAAGATGGCTTACAAGAGCTAACCGCATTTTAAGATTATATGTGGCTACTGAAGCTCCATCAGAAAATTTAATCATTTTGGCTACTTTTGTTGTCAAAGTTTATGCCCCAGTATGGTTCGCAATTAAAAGTTCTCCGTCATGTGTACATGCTGCTAGACACTTTTATGACGCAGTGTCTCGATCAAGGTATTTACCTTTAAGACTGAAAAAAGTTGTGGATCCAGTTTTGCAACGAAACAGTTACGCGGTTCATCCGGAAAATCTTTTATTGTCTATGTTGACCGACGAGCAGGAGAACGTACGTAAAGTAGCAGTGAAAAGAATTCTAAATGCACGTGCTACAACTTCAGCAGTGCAACCACCAAGAATGTTTGAGGTACAAAAACTTAACATGGATGCCTCTTCATACATAGATTTAATTGACTGGAACAAAACTGAAGTAACGCCACCCCCGATTTTACAAAATCTTTCAGATGAAGAAATTCAGTCATTCCTATATTTTGATAACAAAAGTACGAATAATACTCAATTTTTACTCTTGCCTAATCACACACAGGCAGTTGAACGGTCTGTAAAGATCACAACTGAGGCTTCGGCGACACTTTGCACAAAAAAAGCAAGAGAAGGTTTGATTCGAGTTAAGTTGTCGTCGAGGAAAATAATGCCAAAATTCGAGTCCAAAAAAGATTTTAAGGGTGAATGAGGGTATCTTTTTTCAGAAATTTGTGTAACTAATTGTTATTTTTTTGTATTCCAATAAATATTTCATGCTTTATCTGTGTTTTCATGTCCCTATTATTTTAATAAAGCACATTACTTTCAACAACAGCTACTTTTAAAAATAAGGATTTTTTATAGATTTTTCAAAATTTCAATGGCGATGCGGGGGCACTTAATGCATTGATAATAAAACGAAAAAAATCGTGCTTTATGTACTCATCATTATGCAACTTTTCCGCACTATTAGAAATCTACACGAAGAAAATTTTTTGTCTCCATACAACCGCGAGCCACCCTAATGCTCGGTGTACCTGATCCCAAGAATTGGCGTAGCTAGTTTTTACGGAAGCGACTGCCATCTGACCTTTAAACCCAAGGGGGAAACTAGACCTTATTGGGATTAAGACCTTAGGAGACCTTATTGGGGTTTGTCAAGTGATTGAACAAGTCGAGCTGCCTCAAGCCGCCCGAAGGCCCTTAGCTTAACTTTTGGGATGGTTCCGCCAAGTATCAGTTAGCGGCCTTGGATTCGATAGAGCGCCGTGCTCGTAGGCTTTTCGAGGATGATCCAGCGGTTGAATCTAAGTTACAGAGCTTGGAACACCGTCGTCGGGTTGCTTGTTTGTCTGTGTTCTAACGGATACATTTTGGAGAGTGTGCACAGGAATTACATGACTTAGTTCCGCCCTCCCCATTCCATCACCGGACGTCCAGGCGCGGTGAACGGTTGCATCCTTACGTTGTCAGCCTACCATTTATTCGCACGAAGCGATTTGCTTCTTCTTTCTTAATGAGAACAGCTAAGGACTGGAATTTACTGCCGCCGTCTGTATTCCCTGATACATACAATTTGGGTCTCTTCAAGACAAGAGTGAATAGGCTTTTACTGAATCAGTGAGCAACATCTTAGGCCTTGTCATCGCTTTCCATCAGGTGAGACTAAGGCCAATCGCTGGTCAGTCTAGCATAAAAAAAAACGACAGCTCTCATTCTGACAGACAGCACCCGGTATCAAAGGTACCACTCAAAGCGGTCACCCATCCAAGAGTTGGCCCTGGCCGACGTTGCTTAACCTCGCATACCACGCGCAGTACGCGGGCGCCGCTGGTTAACGAACGCTCCTAGACTAATGGTAGATCTATCTTGTAGTCTTGTATGTACATGATTGGTCAGTTAACCTGTGATGCCAATAGTAAGGTGTTAAACAATGCTGGGTTTTACATAACGCTTTTATCCATAATATTAAAAAACACCTGGAAATGAATAAAAGATTTTTTCAATAATGTCAAATTTATCTTGTCGGATGCAAGAGATTACATTATTTCGCTTTTTATCATAAGTAAACGTAAATATAGCCTTGTTGATAAAAAAGTATCTATTTGTATTTCATTTGATTTGTTCTTGGCATAATTATTTCGTGAATGATTATATCTTGTGATTATTGCAGGTATCAAGTTCAGAAAGTTACGGTCTAGTTTCCCCCTTGGGTTGAAAGGTCAGATAGCAGTTGAGTTGCTTCCGTTAAAACTAGTGCCTAATACGCCAATTCTTTGGGATTGGGTAGCGGACTTAGGGCATCCTCCAGGATGCAACTGTACTGGAATAACGCTAGGATGATGATGATGATGATCAAATAAAAAAGTACTTATGTAAGTAATGTATATTATTATGATCATTCTTGGACATCCTTCTACAGACCTACTGTTTGATAAATAATCGAACAATAATATAATTATTACTTCGTAATATGTCGATTCCACTCAACAAAAATAAAATAGTATTTTATGCAAAATTTACATAATAAGGGTTCTTAAAATTCGAGTCGCTGTAACTCGCTGTGCTCGTTTTGTTATTAAGAGTCCGTATCGGCCCGGAAAAAGTTCGATTCTAGGTATTATTACCCGTCTCCAAGCGCACCAGCACAGGTGTTTTAGTGGGGGTCGAGCGAGGCGGCTAGGTCGGCGTAGAGTAGTGTTGATACTTTAACCGTTTTATCAGACTTTTTCGTTTCTTAATATTTGTATGCTTATGTATTTAAATAAAATGTCAGGTAACTTAGAACTGTATCGTTCATTATAATGTATTTATGTAATTACTACAAATTCAGCAATATTTAATTTCTTTATTCTTTATTCAAATTCATACAAATTCGCAGTACGATCGGTGTGGATCGGTTCTCCGTACAAACGTATTTAGGCTCTCATTTTAAAACGCCATGCTAGAATAACATGAAACTTTGTATACACAATGGGATCCGGCATACCTAGGTCGAAAATTAGTTTCTGTTGCTAGAAATTGAAAAAGAAAAAACATACAGCGGTTTTTTGAGTTTTTTACGGCTTGTATGAAAACCTTAATAATCGCTGTATTTTTTCGCCATTATGATTTCAAGCAACAGAAACTAATTTCCGCCCTAGACAAGCTGGATTCCATTGTGTATACAAAGTTTCATGTTATTCTAGCATGGCGTTTTAAAATGAGAGCATAAATACGTTTGTATGGAGAACCGAACGTACTGCGCCCTCTTAATCACTATCTAATTATGTAACGTTGCATACAACAATATTCATTTTAAATAATTTGATTTAAATAAAAAATCGCAATGGTGGCAGAATACGGGTACGAGTATTGACATGTGCCTCTTAAAAAAAAAATCAGTTGAATAATAATGTATGGTAATCCATTATGATTCTCCCACCAGTCATACAATGACTTGTCTATGGTATTATGTATAAAAAGTTTATTGTTTTAATACTGTTGTCAGTCATTTTATTGACAGATTATAATACTGAAGTAGAAAAAACATATGTTAGGGGAACCATCTTACACAAATCGAACTAATAAAACTAAATATGGATTGTGTTATAGGTGCTGATGACGATATATTTAATGGATATAAATTCTTAAATACACAGGAAACATCCAAGATTAAGGAACAAGTATTCATACTCATCACAAAAATATTTGCTCTGACCGGGGACGATTAGCTCAGCAGTCAGACTCACCACTAGGGTAAACCGGTTGTCAAAAAGTCAAAAATTATAGTTCACATAATTTTAGCGTTTAAACTCATATTACGGTTTCCTTCTTCTGAGGCCCGATTGGGCCAACTAAAATAAGGATTTTTGTGGTGTTTAATGGAAGACAATGTTGCTGATTCAATATAGGTGGTCTCAATCTTGACACCTTTACCCTGAGCTCATAATGTCCAGTAATTAAAACGCCGTCAGCAATATATCCACGTAATTTACATTAAACCATTTACGACGGATTGAAAATTAAACGCGCTATGGGAGATTATAGTTGTTAATTAATCTGTGCGCATAGCACGAGAGACGCTGCGACTTCCTTAATTGATTACGGTTTCTTTATGATTTCGAAGTGCAATTAAACTGTATGATGAGTGGTGCATTGTGTAAGTGGTGGCAAAAATTGACTTTTAATATTAATGGTTTGCGCATACCGATATTTTTATTCTTTCAAATTATTGAGGTGAGCTTATGATGAAAAGTGGAACTAGTAAACGCGTAAATACAGAGTATTTTTGAAAGCGTCAGATATTCTTACTTTATTTTAGGGGACTTAATCGCGTCTAAATTTATTTACCTCTGATGTCACTCATCGTTTTCATGTGTCACAATATCCTTAGGCGCGAGAAGTTCAGTTTACTTATTATATTGTGCGAAAGACGTGCAATTTAAATCGGAGATTTTAGCATTAGATAAATGGTTACCAAAAAGTATGACCCATTTAAGTACAGTCAGCAGCAGAAGTAGCTATGCACATTAACACGTTCACAATTATCTACACAGAGCCTTATTTAATTATCTACACAGAGCCTTATTTAATTATCTACACAGAGCCTTATTCTCTTGACATTAGAGTCTGTGTGTAGCTCATTTTGAGCACTATGCCCGCGTAGCCACTTCTGCTGATGACTGTACCACCGTGTTATGGTGCTCCTACACTGCAGTTATAAAGTGTTGTATAACGTTATACAACATTTCTATAAAACCATTTTATCACATTCTCCAACAAAAGTTATACATTGTTGTTGTGTTTGTTGTTGTTGGTGTTTTGTTGTTGTTTTGTTATATAACATTATTTACTACTGTTTTTTGTTATATAACATGTTATATGATGTTATATAACAAGATGTTATAAAGAGTTAGGAAATGTTATCGTGTTATAAAACGTTATAAAACATTTAATAACTTCAGTGTGGGAGCACCATTACTAGCTTTTTACAGTAAAAGCAATTTCAACCATTACATTAACAAAATCCGTCCTTGATTGGAAACTGAATGTTTCTTTTGGACATTATTATAATAGAAATATACTCCAATAGTGATAAGCATTCAGGTTGCCCTTCTGTACATATACCGAGGTCAAACATTTTTTGTCACTTTTTCTGTAGGCAGGTATGTCATGCTTGAAGAAACTAGTTAGTATAGCATAATAAATCGTAAGCCAATCAACACAATTACCGGAGATCCTGATCTTAACTTCGTTATCCTTGTATCTTGACTACTACATTATGCGAACCAGAATATCAGCTTCGTGGGCACTTTCATCAAATTATCCGTCTGATGAAGACGTCGGACTAACTAATGATGCACTGATGAGACCGTGATTGATGGTCCGGTCGAAGGACCAGAGTCTATTCGATTAAACGTATTAAGTTGGAATCGTTTTGATTCACAGAAGTCCGCAGCCATTACAAGATCAATACATGCTCTTTAGGCATGTATAGTGTTGTGTCTGTGGAGGCGAGTAGGTCGCCAGAGCTCCCGAAATAGAAATAGAAATTGAAATTGATTTGCAAGAGACATGGTTACAGAAATATATATTTATCATTGATAGTGAGACCAGCATATATCGACAATGAAATTGGCATGCAAATATGTACAGATACAGATAGTTATATGTATGTGTGAAAAAACCGAATGGTTAATTTCCTGAATAATAAAATAATTATTTTGTTAAGTCACTATTAAAAACTACCTAAAAACCATTAAGAAATCAGTAAATCTCAGTCAAAGTTACACATTATTACAACTAGAGAAAATAATAATAAAAATAATAAATAAAAAAATTCGAGGAAATAGGCTTACAATTTGTCAAAAAATTATTAAACAGAATAAAATACTTTTAATAATAACCACTTTTGCAGTTTCACTACGAACTTTGAGTAAGTTATAGTACATTACGATACAAGTGCAGAGAACAGGAAATTCACGACGAGTGGTGATAAATTAAAACACGACCGAAGTGAATGTTTTAAATCCACACGAGTTGCGAATTACCTATTCGCACGTGTATCATACAACGTTTTACAGTACATATGGCTCGAAACCAAACAAATTACTGTACGCACGTAATCTGCTGATTACCGCACTCGTGCGGTAATATAGCACCATATGTACTGTAATAGTACATTACGATACAAGTGCAGAGAACAGGAAATTCGCAACGAGTGGTGATAAATAGAAACACGTCCGAAGGGAGTGTTTTAAATCGACACGAGTTGCGAATTACCTGTTCGCACGTGTATCGTACAACGTTTTACAGTACATATGGCTCTTTAAAGTTTCGACATACGCCCGTAATCTGCTGATTACCGCACTCGTGCGGTAAAGTAGCACCATATGTACAGTAAACTCTTTTATTTAATTTGGCAAGCTGTTGTAGATTATGGCCATATGATAAGAATTCTTGTTGCAGAGTTTAGTACTATACTTAGCCGGCAGAACGAGTCTATATCTCGTGTTGAAGTTGCTGCGTTGCGTGTGCCCGAAGATGCGCTGTGTTGAGAGCGAGACGCTTGCTGAATTCACGACAAATCCTCAACTCAATAAAGGGTCCATAGGATTCGGTGTCAGCTTACCATCAGGCAGGCCGTAAGCTTGTTTGGCACCGTCATACTGCTTTGCACACACGGAAGTAAAAGTAGGTGCAGCTGGCAAACTAGCCCTACATCCTTCAGCAGAGTACTGAGCGCATTCAGCGCTAGGCAGAACCACAAGGGACTCAGACTGTCACCCTGGAAGATACCTCGCTCAATCCTAATAGAGTCTTGCGGGCCAGGGCCGTCTCCCCCTCCTGGTTGACGAAGGAAACGAACGAAGGAAGGAGATATCACCATGAAAATTTAAGTTCGGAGCTCTATCTCCGTCGCCATCACACTTAAATAGTTATATTACTAGAGCGACAATGATGGTGATATACGAAGTTTGACGTTTGTGTTCTGGGACAGCACCGCAGGCCTAATAACATACCGATCTCAACTCGATACTGTGCTGGTCAAGTAGGACCCCAGTTAGATTATAAAAGATAAATCATAGAAATTACCATCAATATATCATCTTAGGCGACTTCCTGATTGTTCGGTGAGGGGGCGGTACAATATGAGAAAACTGTCAGCTGTCAGTGTCAGCTGTCAGTGCAGTCAGTATCGCTTTTTACGGCGTCCCTACATTTCAACCTGTTAAATATCGCACCGCGTCTGCACCGACAAATGAGTCATTCGCCTTAAGGGGCTCCTGTCCCAATGACATTCGATCTCTAACTCTCAGTTATCTCATGTTTTTTTCGGCATATCGTTTAACAACAACGAGGTTTACCGAAATAGTATATCGATATTTCCTTCAAAACTCACTGTTATTCAGATACGGCAAAAACCTTTGGCAATTTTAGGCCAAATGAACAGTTTTTTGGACGTAGCTTCAGTAAGAATAAGTAAAACATAAAAATCTCTCTTACGTTTTGAGGTCGTCAATAAGAAACAGTATATGAAGATTTCATAATCTATAAGTGCATAAACAACAAACTTATATCGAAAATAGAGCTTCTTAGGACCATGTTTGAAATAGCCTAAAAAAGTATTAAATTCACGTGTATATCAAAATTAGAGACTTTTTGGATCATGTCTAAATAGATCATAAAAATGGTATTCACGTTTTTCCAAATTCGACTCTTGTAAATCTAGATAATTATTTGAAGAATCGATAATCGTTGGTACCATTAAATATATCTATAGTTTTGGCGGAGGAATATCAACTCAAAACTCGTCCAAAATCGACAATAAACATATGGAGCCCTTCAATAATAGATGTTGCAAAAACATATACGTATATACCTACGTATAAAATATTTTACACCACACCTTACCAGAAAGCGCGTTTTTAAAAACCCACTTATTGGCTAAATGGTGACGTAAAACTGTGTACAAAACACGGGTCGTAAAACAGAAAGCCCTCTCTCGCATATTTATGACCCTCACCTGCGGCTCGGGCCTAAATCTTCTGCGATATCGGCCTTTCTTTGTTTTATAACCCTTGTATCGTAATGTACTATTATATTACAAATCGTCTAATAATGTGTCAAGGATGTCTTCAACAAGTTGCCTATGTACTGTACTGTTATTACATCCCGGAAATGTGGATTTTATTGCCTTTGCCCAGACTAATCACGAATAAACCCACGATTAGCCGTAACTTACCAGTATAAAGTAAGCAGCTGGGAGATTATGTTGTAAAGGCTGTAAACCTAGAAGCTAATGAGTTTTGAGGAGATAAAAGCTAGTTTATGTAAATGGGGAACGCATATCGTTATGTTTACGATCGAGTGTATGCGAAACATAGTTGCTAATTACCTGTCAGTTTATAGGGCTCGAAATACCCTCTTGAAATCACTGATATTGTATGTCGGCGGTCTACGCTCGTTTATAATAAAGGCTTGGTCACACAGCGTAACGTATGGTATTATTATTTATAATAGGTTAGCGACGCCTGGCGTCGCGCATTCTGTAATCCCATCAAAAACATAAATGTGAAAATCCAAATTCAATATGGGATGCGTGGTTGTCGTCTTCACCGACAAAAGAATTGAGATCTAAATGGGTGTCAAGATCCGTAGATTATCTAAAAAGGCGCCCAGTCTGGAACTAGATTGTTTACAGTAAAACTAATTTACTGCGGCTTAATGCATTTTGAGCTTTATCTTGGCAGTTTTCTAAAAACAGCTTCCATGGTATTATAGTCTTATAGTCGGCCTGTTTAGCCTAGTTGGTAGTGCCACCGCCTCCGAAGCTAGAGGTCCCGGGTTCGATTCCCGGTAAGCGTATTTGTTTCTGTGGTGAGCAGAGACATTTGTTCCTGAGACTTGGATGTTTTCTATGTATATATATCTATTAAATATGTCGTCGTCTGGTACCCATAACACAAGTCTTATTGGGCTTACTGTGGGACTAGTTCGATTTGTGTAAAAAATTGTCCCAATATATTTATTTATTATTTATTTATTATTGTTTATTATAACATACTGCATAGAAAACTGCCAACTTATGCTGTGAAATGATTTTCTTATGGCAAACCCAAACTATACCCCATCCAATCAAAATCTGTTCAGTAGTTTTGGTTGATAACGCTATAACAGACGCTGCATTTGAGTTCAGTATTGCTAACCATGGTTTTTAGCCAACTGATGACGATAATCCAGATGTATCTATCAACGACGGCATCCTTACAAATCGTTTCATCAGGATCCCAAGTGTTACTTACTTTACTTACTTCTGGGCGAAAGAGTGTCACCAGGTGACTTACCTTCAGACTTTGGTTTAGCGAACTAAGTAGACGTGAATTGACCATGTCAAAAATGTCAACGGCCCGAGTTCCGTTGTCGGACGTGACGCCATGGTGTTTAAAAAGTCAACAAATGAACGGGCGAGTGTGAAACTTGGCGGGTGCTTGCGACTTGCCTCTGCCAACAGTATCAGTATGCTCGGGCGCAGGTGCTGTGCCAAGATTATACTGAATTCGGAATTCGGAATTCAAAACGTTCTGGGGTAATAAAAAGTATGTATATGTATAAAACTTTACTATACACAAAACACAGGTAAAAATACAGACAAATTGGGTTAGATCGGTACAATGGCTAATATATTTTTTCTAGATGCAAGCCAAAAGATGTATGACAAAAAAAGAAAGAAAAAAGAAAGAAAAAAGAGGATAGTCACTGTTATTTTTATGTTTTACCTACCTACGAGTATAACTAGTGCATCTTAAATACATTATTCCCTTATTTAGTTTCTTTCATAGAAGAGCGAATCTACGAGTTGCATCGGATTTTGCGTTTGAATCATAATTTTGGTGATAATTTTAAGAGGTTATATTCTTCGATATTGAAGATCGATCAGTGTGGTATAAGATAACGGTGAAAACACACAATTACCAAGCAGGATGCCAAATTTCATCTTTCTAGGTAACCTGGAAGTGGGTTAGGTTTTTGATTACTAGTCAGTCAGTTAGTCAGTCAGTGGTAAAAATGTCGTGTTTTGGACTTTCACATCTCTATAACTATTTCACTTCATCATCATCATTCAGCCGAATGACGTCCACTGCTGGACATAGGCCTCTCCCAAAGACTTCCACAATGACCGGTCCTGCGCCACCCGCATCCAGCGGACACCCGCGACCCTTACCAGGTCATCAGTCCACCGTGTGGGGGGCCTGCCCACGCTACGCCTTCCGGTACGTGGTCGCCACTCGAGAACCTTCCCGCCCCAATGGCCATCGGTTCTGCGTGCTATGTGCCCCGCCCACGGCACGGCCACTTAAGTTTAGCGATTCGAAGGGCTATATCAGTCACTTTGGTTCTGCTGCGGATGGCCTCATTTCTGATGCGATCACGCAGAGAAAATCCCAGCATAGCCCTCTCCATTTCACTTATATTTATGAAATTTGCGGTTGCCTATTGAGGGGTCAAAAGTGGCTCCAAACGGTTCGTGTAAAATAACAAACGGCTACTGTCTGTTCCGGGGGTGAACTTGGCTGGACACGCTACCGCGTAGTCAATGAATTTCGCATAGCAGCTTGATAAACAACCTTTCCAATATGTAAGTGCTCAGCTCTTTACCAGTTATAACATTACTTTCAATACCTTTCCAAGAGCCCTTTTTTACAAACGCGCAATCATCGTTGGCGTTTAAATTGGGTAATGATCAGAGATGTTCACAATGACAACTCACCAACGGCGAACCAATGTAAGACAGAACTTCGAGTTATATTATAAAAACTGTGGCGATAAGCAGGGTAAACATTTATAGACGCTTACCTTTTTATTGGAAGAATATGAGAAAACTGTCAGCTGTCAGTGTCAACCGATACGAATGCAGTACGGGCAGTACTTCTGCGCATGGTATTACTACTGCGCAAACGTGATACTGACAGTATTTCGTCAAGTGACGAAATATCACATAAAATAACAAAATACGGCAGTACGGTAGTGGGAAATAAGCTGCAGAGCTTAGCACATCGACGCAAAGTAGCATGTCTGTGCGTCTTCTACAAACTGTACTTCGGTGAGTGTGCTCAGGAGCTCCATGAGCTCATACCGCCTTCCCCCTTCTTCCATCGGACATCCAGACGTACGGCTGGCTACCATCCTTACCTGGTCCAAAATCCTCTAATTCGAACCAAGCGCTTTGCATCTTCTTTTATAATGCGCACTTCTAAGCTTTGGAATTCTCTGCCGGCGTCTGTATTTCCGAGTTCATATAACCTGGACCTTTTTAAGGCACGAGTGAATAGGCATCTTCTGGGTGAGCTCGCTTCATCGTCGGCCTCATCTTTGCCCCCTGGCTAGATGCTGGCCAAGAGCAATCCCATTTTTAATAAAAAAAATAAAAAAATACTTGCCTCATATCACAGACATCAGAGAAAAGCAGACTCGCAGTATTAATGGAGATGATTTTTCATATAGTTGTCTCATTAAATCCTTATGGTGACAAAAGTGAGTTAGAATGCGACAGATAGTACGGCAATTTTCGGCTGTTATCGAATTGTCTCCATTTGAAAGTACACCAGGATGTTAAATCTCATATAGACTTAACACACCACAACGTCAGCTCAGTACAATTTTCAGTTATGAAGACGGAGACACCGACAGGTGAAGACCTGTCAGATATCACTTCTCTCAAACTTTCTGATTTGTGCATTAGTGAGAATAGATCAGATGTACAGAAATGGTTCAACTTAAATGAGCGGATCTGCTTTTCTCTGACATCTGTGCCTCATACTGATCCCGCCCCGCCAAGTCAGGAAGTCGTCTAAAGTACGAGTACATAAACGGTCGGATTATTCTGGATTCGGAAATAATTTATAATCATGCCTGTTTTCCACCGTTGCAGTATAAAAAACTCGCCAGAAGTGAACTAATGTCCGTCAGACCTCCGATTACTCATTATGGAATGGAAATGTGGGGTAGTTACGTAACCTTTTAGCGTGCGTTAGGTAGATCTAAATTTCATATTCCATACTTAAAATTACATATAGGTAGTACAAACGCCAACACAGGTAACTGACCATTCGTGACCCTTATTCATCATCATCATGTCAGCCGAAAGACGTCTACTGCTGGACATAGGCCTCCCCCGAAGACTTCCACAATGACCGGTCCTGCGCCACCCGCATCCAGTGGACACCCGCGACCCTTACCAGGTCATCGGTTCACCGTGACCCTTATTACAATGAGAATAAAGGCACGAATGGTCAGTTAGCTGTGTTGGCGGAGGTACTCGTAATCATTGCGTAATCAAGCTGGAGGTCAAGATATTCTAGCTAGGGTATACTGGCACGGTAAACACGGGGTATGAATAGCAAATAGCTTGCTGACCGACTCTGCAATGATGTCGTGATGTATCGCTGACGAATCGCTTTCGAAAACCAAGTAATTGAAGTTTTGACCTTCGAGAGTAACGGATTTACAGATATAGGCAATTAACGACACTTTCTTCGCAGCACATTATGTGGCGTTCGTCTCGCCTATGAGCGTTCTCTGTGCCCAGTAGGCGTGTATAGGCGTCAGATTATGTCATTTTTTGACGACCACTTTGCCTGCGTAGCCGGAGGTCCCGGGTTCGAATCCCGGTCAGGGCATTATTGTGCATTTACCATGAATATGTTTCTGAGTCTTGGACATACTTATATATATAGATCAAATATTGGCTCTGAGAGCTGTACCTAAAAAATTCAAAAACTGACTCGACAAAAATTTCTATAATTACTGAACCTGCATACATGTGTGATGTATGTATGTGTGTAATAGGATGTACCAAATATTTTTATATTTTGATGTTGTATTAATTATAATTTTAATATTAGTCTTAATTTTAATGTATGAGTTTCTGGACTTGAAATGAAATAGAACTCAGTAACAAACATTCACACAAATAAATGCCCTGATTCAGATTAGAACCCCGGGCCTCCGACTTCGTAGGCAGTGTCTCTACCAACATAATAATTTCCTCTATGATACCAACTAAGTCACAGTGATCGTCAAATTGCATTTCGAGAATTATGGGTTGTGAGAAGTTGCAACCGAAAAGTATTGATTCTTGCTTCGAAAGCAGTTGCATATTTCCTTCGTAATTAGATAACTGACGGAGCCCCTCAGCGCGGGAGTCCTATTCATAGATAATTTGCCCTTGGACCATCTCTGGCCATAACCTAAAGGATAATTTCCAATAAAGTTTGGTGACCAAACGGCTCGCATTGCATCGGATCGGAACGGATTTTAAAATCTTTAACAAATCTAACTTATCTAGTGTTTCGCGATCGCAACGGAGGAATTCTACATGGCAGGTTCCTAGTTCCTAGGTACTCCATAGGAAGGAATATACAATTATCAAGTTGCGGTCTGCAAGGAAACTGGCATGTGATGTCCAACAGTGCAATTCAGAGACTCTCAAGTCATATCGCTCTAGCATAACTAGACCCCGAGATCCGTATTAACTACGTGTAATATGAGGTCAGGCTTATATTGGTTATCTAAGACGAGTTATCAGTTAGATGCCGAAGATACCAGTCGACATAGTATAGTGGTCGCGTGTTGTGCCGGCCCCAGACCGTTTTCTATGTAGACCACGCATGTGCGACGATTTTTATGAAGTGAAAAGGGACGTCAATGGGGTAATTTCTTAATGGCGATGAGATAAAATAACTAGAAAATACACAGATAAACTTTAATTTACCTAACTTTTATGCGTGAACGTTCGTTAAAGTTTCGCCGAACTGCAAAGTAATTCAAGACAAGAGTGAATAGGCTATTACTGAACCAGCCAGTAACATCTTAGGCCTTGTCATCGCTTTCCATCAGGTGAGACTAAGGCCAATCGCTGGTCAGTCTATCATAAAAAAAAACAATTTTTAGTGATGCCACCACTAAATCAATTTTATGATCTAGCAGGTACAGGTTTACTATTCACTGAACCTGACGTCTCAGATAGACTTTGTATTAGAGGAACTGCTCTTTACACCACTGCAGCTGCATTGAAAACCAGTTCTACGCACTCATGCGCGGCACACGTGACTGATGTACCACTGCGTTCTGCGAAGTCTGCTTCCTTGTAATGTATCGACGCATGTCTGTGTGAGTGCGTCAAATCCGACGTTTGTTCTAATCTAGACACGCGGCAGCGTGTCCAGCCAAGTTCACCCCAGGAACTGCGGCTTAATGAATTTTGAGCCTTAACTTGGCAGTTTTCTATGCAGTATGTTATAATACCATAAAAGCTGTTGAATATTTAAGAAAACTGCCAAGTTAAAGCTCAAAATGCATTAAGCCGCAGTAAATTGGTTTTACAGTAAACAATGTAGTGTCGGAGTTGGCACCATTTCAGGGAATCTACGGAACTTGGCACCCATTTATATCTCAATTCTTTTGTCGGTGAAGACGATAACTAAGCATCGCATATTCTTAATATTGAACTTGGCTCCCATTTTCACATTTATTGTTTTGATGGGATTTGTTTTACTGTTTTAATATAATAATTATGAGTTTGTAATACGCGCAATTTAATTTCGAATTTAACATGACTTTACTATATTTGACGGCTAAATTTAATGTATAAAAAAGAAACCCTTTGTACGCCGTAAGGTAGAACATAGCTGAACATTATCAATGTATTTTCAACATCCTGTATACCTATGATTCACAAATAAAATATTTTGATTTGATTTGATTTGATTTAAGCTATGTACGAGTATCTACTGTGGCATTGGCTTGCGAAGTGGGTGCGTTAGCATGATCTACCTAGATACATGTCTGTGGAGCAGGTTTTTGCGCGGGCGTCAGTTCTCACGTCCAACGTCGCACTGATTTATTTATGGCCGCAGACTTTACAGTAAATAGACACTAGGATACATGCGATGGTGGCAGAACGATGTATTAGCTCTACAGAGATTTATATTGATTAATTCTGTCTTGTAATCGTTTTGCCGGTCAAATTCTGGACGTCGAAAGCTTGCATGTCTGTAAGCTTGCACGTCTGTTTTATTACACCGCGACGGTGGCAAACAAGCATCTGGCCAACTTGATTGTGAGCTACCTTAGCCTATGGTATACCAACCTCACGAATGCTTTACATCGAACTATTTCTATTCATTATTTCTCTGATACGCCTCTGTTTCTAGAGCTGTTTAGGATGAATCAGATATTAATGTCGGCCTGTTTGGCCTAGTTCGTAGCGACACTGCCTACGAAGCTCGAGGCCCCGGGTTCGAATCCCGGTAAGGGAATTTGTTTATGCGATTCCCAATGCCTATACTACTGGGCCACGGTTTAGTTGTAAGGACACGGCGAATTTTCGAATATCTTGTTGACGTGTATATATAATATATATATATATATATATAGCAACGAAACTGTTATATCCCCCCGTCGCAACAATATGTATTTTAATTATATCGTCGTCTAGTACCCGTCACACAAGCCTTATAGAGCTTATTACTATGGGAATAGTTCAATCGTTTTTTAATTTATTTAGAACACAAACAGTCATATAAACATCGGTCTGTTAAGCCTAGTTGGTAGTGACACTGCCTTCGAAGCTAGAGGTCCCGGGTTCGAATCCCGGTAAGGACATTTGTTTCTGTGGTGAGCAGAAACATTTGTTCCTGACACTTGGATGTTTTCTATGTATTTAAGTATATATCTATTAAATATATCGTCGTCTAGTACCCATAACACAAGCCTTATTGAGCTTACTAAGGGACTAGTTCCATTTGTGTAAAAATTGTCCTATAATATTCTTCTCTCTCAAAAAAAAAAAACATTAAATTCCAAGTACTTAAAAAATGAACCAAAACAAAAGTGAACAATAGACCTGGAGTTTCATTAATGACCGAGCGAGCGAAGCGTCTCCGTTTCAGCTTTCGACAAAAAATCTTTCGTATGTCCGGATGTTCTCCTCTACAGGTCGCATTTCTCAACCGATTCTCGTGAAATTTTGTGAGCAGTTTCAATAATTACTTTATATAGATTTTTTTGTCGAATCAGTTTTTGGAAATTTTGAAATTTAAAACAAAAAAAAATGTTTTACGAGATCTGCAGCTCACAGAGCCACTAGTTTTAAATTGTGTTAACTATATTAAACAATTGATTGGGTTAACATTTATCAATTATTAATTTTGTGTAAAAGAATGTATGTAAAAGAGTTTTGTGTGATTATATTACTTATTATTTACTTTATTTTATATTTTATGTGTGCTTCGTTGGGCCAGACATGAATGCTGGTTACTGTATCGTTTAAATGATGTAGTAATATTTATTTTTCTTCATAATACTGGTGTAATCTACATAAAACTTGTTTGTGGTGCGCGGACGCAGAATCATTTGCGCGCCTCATCAACAGTGTAAACACGGACTGTTTGCACAGCGGCGTTCGCATAGATCTAGCACGGCTTTAAAATATTCAAGTAGCAACGGGGGTTTACACGACGAATAATGTCAGCTGGCAGCTATTGGTATGGATTTCTGTCAAAATCCACAAACCGTTTGGTCTTTAGCGATAAGACCGCCTGATGAGAACTGACTTTGTTTATTCTTTTGTTTATGGTGTTCTATAACGTGAGTTGTGCAATAAGAGTTTTTGTATTGCATTGTAAAACTTGACATACCTGAATCATAAAAAAAATCTTAAGAGGGCGCAGTACGTTTGGTTCTCCATACAAACGTATTTACGCTCTCATTTTAAAACGCCATGCTAGAATACCATGAAACTTTGTATACACAATGGGATCCGGCATACCTAGGTTGAAAATTAGTTTCTGTTGCTTGAAATTATAATGGCGAAAAAATACAGCGATTATTAAGGTTTTCATACAAGCCGTTAAAACTCAAAAAACTACTGTATTTCTTTTCTTTTTCAATTTCTAGCAACAAAAACTAATTTTCGACCTAGGTATGCCGGATCTCATTGTGTATACAAAGTTTCATGTTATTCTAGCACGGCGTTTTAAAATGAGAGCCTAAATACGTTTGTATGGAGAACCGATCCACACCGATCGTACTGCGCCGTCTTAACCAAAACACGGTAATTGTAGCAGATTTTTCAGTAGAAATGGTATAAAAATCCACTTAAGAATATGATTATGTAACGTTTACGAACATGCGTACTGCAAATGTTATTTTTCATACTAAAATCACACTAGGTACCTTTTTTTTTTCGGGAAAAAATCTGTTATGGGTACCACCACACTGCGAAGTCAGTGCGGTTATGTCGGACTTGCACCTAATAAAAACCTCCCGTTGGTCCTCCTCAACTCATTTCCGACCCCCTTTTAGCCGCCTTGTACGACAGGCAGGGAATACCGATACCGTAGCCGTCGTAATTTATGCTAGGGCTGTAGGGTGCAGTTAAATCTACCTTATGAAAGTTTAACACATTGAGTGAAAGTATAAAAACGGATTTGATCGCGTGTGTTTTTTTATAGTGATATAAAAAATTAATTTGTCAATTTTTAGAACGAATTAAATTCAATTACTTTTACACCACACCTTTCCAAAAAGCGCGTTTTTCCGCACGCTGCGCGTCCGGAAAATCCACTTTTTGGCCAAGTGGTGACGTAAAATTGTGTACAAAACACGGGTCGTAAAACAGAAAGCCCTCTCTCGCATATTTATGACCCTCGCCTGCGGCTCGGGCCTCAAACATCTGCGATATCGGCCTTTCTTTGTTTTACAACCCTTGTATCGTAATGTACTATTAACGTCTCGAGACGAGGATCATCTATAACTACAAGAATGTCTTCATACTCATAAACTGAATCATCTGGAAATTGTAAGGCACATAAACGTGTTATATAAAATAAGTGCGCGTGCTAGACAGACAGCGGCAAAATACTTACGTGTAATGTTGGCTGATTTGCGCATCTGTGGTATTTATTTTGATACGACTATCTCTACATTTACGTGCACGACTGAAAAGAATGTTTATATCATTTGCTTTCAATACGAGTATAACCTTGAAATTATGAATTAAAGTCGCTCTATATAAGATACACCATCAACATAATATAACGGAGGAGATTGTGGGAGTAAATGATGAGTGTAGATTATAGTATATATTGAATTGATTTGAATAATTTATTTCAGATTTATGTCTGTATAGGTTAGTATACATTGTGGACTTAACCTAAGGTTAGTGGTAAGTGGACAGTCTGGCCGGTTTGACAATGCGTTAAGGTCTTTACAGTACATAATGGTGCGGATTACGTGCATATGTCGAAATTTAAAGAGTCATATGCACTGCAAAACGTTGTACGATACACGTGCGAACAGGTAATTCGCAACGAGTGGTGATAAATTAAAACACGACCGAAAGGAGTGTTTTAAATCGACACGAGTTGCGAATTACCTGTTCGCACGTGTATCGTTCGTATTTCCTGTTCTCTGCACTTGTATAAGGATGCCATTCGAACTGCCCCGCGCCCTGCACACCAGCGCCATGTCATGTATTTAAATACATACATGATAAGCTGTCACTGACCTAGCAATACCTATGCAATTATGTCCAAGTAAACCATAGTGTCATTGCTAAACTTTAAATTACTTTTGCTACTTACCTCAGAATCAAAATGTATGTTCTGTGATCGAAATAGGTACACCTGTGATGACGACGAAGACAAAATTCTAATTTCCCTGGGCCACACACACACACACATATATATACAGTCACTTACGTATATCAAAAACAGAATGTCAGAAACATAAAGTAAAAGAGATTCCGTAGGGATGTCCACTTCCACATTTATGACTAATGGAATCGTAGCCCAGAATTACAGCGATATCGGATGTTTTATAGAACTATCAATCTGTGAAAAAACTTTTTTAATCCAATCAGCAATTCCACTAGACGGTCGCACGTGTAATTTTACGCTATTTGTCACAGAATGTCACTTATAATTAACATCCGGCCCGACAAAGTTAACTTTTCCAGCCATGTAGTGGGTAATCTAATCTTTCTCGCACTCCCTTTGATGACATTGTGGTTTAACGATGGCGCATTACTGTACAAAAGGGCCTACATTCTTTAGTTATGAGAAAGTGTTTTATTTTTATTATGAATTTAAAAATAACGTTTTTGTGGATAGCAAATTAGTGACAATTATTAGCAAATTGTGAGAGCCTTCCCCACACGATATGTATTGGAAATGATATTGTAACTTGTAAGAAACTCAAATTATTTCTTATCAAACCCTTACGATTACTTTATATGGGACCAATGCCGGAGTACCTGCTTTGAAACAAAAAAATAATTATCAAAATCGCCCTACGTGGTCAATAGTTATCGTGGAACATACAATATATAAAAAAAGAACAAGCAAACATGCAGACGAACTAAGAACCTCCTTCCTTCTAATGAAGTCGGTAAAAAGACTTAGCTAATTTCACGCCGATTTTCCCAAGCTTAACACTCATGACCGACAAGCACACCATCGACCTAATGGGACAACATTTTGAGCCCATATTCGTCTTAAAACATTTGTTTACTTGTGGTGCGTTAATAAATGTCTACTCGTAGTGCTGTCTTCAACTGTAAGTACATCGACTGTACTGACCCCCCGCCGCGCTGGCTAGCAGTTTCTCATTACCGCCAGCTTCGCGTTTTTGCTGGAGAGAGTTAGATTAATTAGAAACAGCTTTCATTAATTATCCTTGTAAATGACAAGGAAGCGTGACAGGTTAGATCATGGTGCTGCATCCGTTCGAAGTATCCGTTGCCTTCAACTTTTTTGAGGAATCCTTAAATCAGATTTTGGTGGGAATAGGGTATTTGACAACGCAAAAAAATATTTTTTCACGTTACCAACAAACTGTTCATAGGAAAATACTCGAAAAAAAATTGCTTATTTTGTGCAATTTTAAAGATTTTTAAATACATAAAAAAAGGACGCAGTTTAATCATAGAAAATAGTCTTGACATTCGGCGCATTATTATGTACAAAATTCATATTTATTTTATTTTGCGTATGGCAAGTGCACAGTTTTACTACAAACTAAAGAAAATCTAATCTAATTTAAAGGCAGTCGGTCCATTTTGAAACTTCTGAGTCGGTTTGGTGGATCTTGGCGGTACCACCCTGGATAGCAAGCTGCGGGCAGTCCTCGGTAATATGGGACATTGACTGGCTCTAGCCGCAGGCACAATTAAGGTCCGACCTGAAGCTCCACTTGTGCATGAGTCTGGCACACCTACTCTGAGGAGCTCGGAACCTATTAATTTGAACACGAGGCAGATGCAAGCCAGGCTCGCGAGCAGTAGGGTCGGACACGAGATGCCGGTTAACATTTAAGCCTGCTGGGCCAATGGTCTCCTGGATGAAAGGCAAAATTCAATTCAAATTCAAATTCAAAATTCAAAATTCAAAAACGTTTATTCGTGACACACACGGTACATAATAATAATAATAAAAAGAAGGAAAGACAAACAAAATAGGGCCGTGCCACGAAATGGACCCAACTCAGCATATTGCTGGCTTTACAGCCAGCGCTGGTCTTCCGTAAGGCCCATTAAGTGAGGAAACGGTGGGTAACACAACATACAGTATACAAACAAACATATAGTACTAGAAGAACAAAAATAAAGTAAAAAACATTACACATTGCAACAAAAAACCGAGCTCAGAAAAAATAACAGTGTAGCTAATATTATACTTATAAAAAACACAATACGAGTAACATCACAATTTTACAAGAAACAAAAGAAGAAACAAAAATAAAGTAATACAATTGTATGGATAAGGCCTAATACTGAGAATGAACGCAGCCATTCGCTCGCTGCTACTAGCGCCAGCGGCAAATACTAGAAGCTAAGCTACAATAATTTTTAAGAAAAAAAAACCGACTTCAATGGGGGAGTCCGGTGAAAGATTATTAATCTTAGATGGTGCACTCTTAGATTCCATACAATAAAATACAAAAATGGCTATAAGTATGTTTATAATGGTAGAAGACTAAGTACCCTCAAATCCTCATGAAATCATGGAAAAACCTTGCTTGCTTGACAAACAAAACGACGAAAACAAATCGCCAAACGTGAACTACGCGTCGTTGAAGTTCTGATCATCATCAGCAGTTCCACTTCATCAAATGTCACTTTTATGAATGAAAATGCTTGATTAGTTCATGAAAATACTAAAATCACTATTTGTGTGCCTTTCACATTTGAGGAGTTCCCTCGATTCCTAATGGATCCCATCATCAGAACTCGCGCATGACAAAAATCAATCGTGAAAATAGAACTTGCTTAACAAACACAGCTAGAAGGACAAATCGCCAAACGTGAACTTTTCGTCGTTGAAGAGTTCTGTTCTGATCATCATCAGCAGTTCCACTTCATCAAATGTCACATTTTTGTATGATAATGCTCGATTTGTTGATAAAAACACAAAAATCACTATATGTTTGCCTTTAAGATTTGAGGAGTTCCCTCAATTCCTCATGGATCCCATCATCAGAACTCGAGCATGACAAAAATTAATCGTGAAAATAGAACTTGCTTAACAAACACAGCTAGGAGGACAAATCGCCAAACGTGAACTTTTCGTCGTTGAAGAGTTCTGTTCTGATCATCATCAGCAGTTCCACTTCATCCAATGTCACATTTTTGGATTCAAATGCTTGACTTGTTGATAAAAACACAAAAATCACTATATGTTTGCCTTAAAGATTTGAGGAGTTCCTTCAATTCCTTATGGATCCCATCATCAGAACTGCCTTTTGACAAAAACGGGACCAACTTGGATATATATACATACAATCAAAAAAAGAATTTTTCAAATCGGTTAAGAAATGACGGAGTTATGGAGTAACAAACATTAAAAAAAAAAAAACAACAAAAAAAAACATACAACCGAATTGATAACCTCCTCTTTTGAAATCTTGAAGTCGGTTAAAAATAGCATAGTAACCGAGGGTTTTTGATGTTTCTTAGGAAGGGAATACCCACTAAAACCTCTGCGGCGTTAACCCTCTCTGCCGTGTAGGGGGCACCATGGGCTGCCCTGGCTAGTGGGCCGGAGACACCCTCGCTGCGCCGATGGGGGGAAGGCGTGGTAAAGTTCGAACCCCTCCCTCAGACGTGTAGGGCCTAATTGTGTGGGTCCCTAACCCATCAGGAGAGGCGCCAGAGCGAATGTGTATCGGCTCTTTCTTCAGGCTCCCGCTCCGCTTCCTCTTTCCACGTCATCACCTTTTAACAGAAATTAGCCACTGCGTTCCATGATCTCTCGCTGCGCAGCATGCAGACTACTACGCCGTGCATCGAGAGATCGTCCGTCTCTGGGAGCGCACTTAATTCGCGGCGCTCCCACGGCCCAGCAGGGTGCAGTTCCGTGCGTGATATGATAACTCGCTGGCACCACCAACCAAGTGTACAAACAAGTAGTGTAGGGTGTTGGTACCACCAAATGTGTTATTCTAGTAGTAAAATATACGTACTCAACTTCAATATTTACTTTCCAATACAAATATCTCGTCTGTGTGGGCTCGCCATAATACATACGAATTACAAAAAATGAGGAATGTTATATTATATCAAAAGTATTTATTTATTTATTGCTCTTGAAAAGGATCTAAAGTAGGTAAGAGTAAGGTTTAATTTATAAAAACACATCGTGAAGAACATTAAGACCCTTTGGAGTGGCTCCTAGACCGTATCGTTCAAAAGTAAAAAAGTTGAACTATCTATGAATGTCTTTTTATCATATTACATTTTGGAACTAAACATCTAAACTGTTTTCATGCGATCTCAAGTGCTAACAGTATCTCTAACAATGTCAACACAAGCTTAAAAAACTATTTTTTTGTTACAGGTACCATCGGACTGCCATACAAACGAACCAAATGTAAAAGTCACAACTAACGGCAACTCATAGTCACTTTAGAGCCGTATTCAATTCAGTAGTATTGCTTTCTCAACTTTTGATTGTGCCCAAAGGTCAGTCGAGGTTATATCTGACGTTTCATTTCGTTAACATCAATTTTATTCGATGAGATTACAATTTGACTCGTAGGCGTGTACTTACATTACATTCTTAAAACACCTTCGACTTTGCAATTTAGATCGTAAAGATTGCCAAATAAGGTGCAGATTAAGTTAACGGTTTTTAAGGAGGCTTTTTGTTTACACGTGGGGCCGTGGAAATTTTTAATGAGTCAAATTGATTGATATTTTGACGCAGAGTTGCCGCTCGTTGTTGTACAAACTACCATTGTTGTTTAACAAAAAGTATCGGAGGTAGCTGTTAAAAATAATGACAAAACAATAACAGTGGATGAGTGCAAAAAGTCTTAAGTGTCTAAAGAGGTTAAACAGCGGTGCGTGAAAAAGAAAACAGTGTTCTCAATTCGAAATCAAAACAAAGTTTTAACAGCCAGTGATTTAAATTAAAAAAGTGCGCGTGAAATAGTGGTGGGCCAAATCTGAATTCAAAACAGCCAGTGCTTGAAAAGAAAAATTATGCGTCAGTAACAAGTGTTCGAAATTCGAATTCAAAACAGCCAGTGCGTAAAAAAATTGTGCGTCAAGTGTTCGAAATTCGAATTGCGAATAGTGTTGTGTCGGTGTCGATAAGGTTGTCGATGCTATGTAGTGTGATGTGATGAAACGCAGCAAGTCGTACACTTGGTTGTCGGGGCTGCTGAAGATGCGGCCCGAGGAGGAGGAGTGGGGCGCCGCGCCGTGGGTGCGCGCGGAGGTGCTGCAACAAGACAGGTCAGTTTTTTTTTAATTAAAAACTCCGTGGTGATTTTGTCTTAAGTATTACTAAAATGACAGCTTCTACTACACGTTAGAAATTTGATCTCTAAAGAAATTTTCATATTTGTGGAAGTATATATCTAGAGGTCAGTTTTATTCTTAAACAATATTACCGTTCAACCCGCCTGATAGTAAGAGATCACTCTAATTTGGGATGTGACATGGTCGTAGCCGATCCTTTAAAAATGTAATAAATTTATTTTTTGAGGAACCCTATATTATTATGTATACATAGGTACAATACCTAATTCAAAGGTAACAGCGAAAACGTGGACGATAATGAATCTTACGGTATCAATATAATATACACTTGTCCTAAAAACGTGCTGACGGATCGTCAAATCTCAAAACCATGTATGGTTTATTTCTGTACAACAGTACGCCACATATAATTACATTTAATGTTATTAAGCAATTCCTCACTTAACTGTTATTGTTGCGAGCCCAAATTATCTACGTATGACCCCATTGTCTAACCTTAACGGTCGATTCGTGAAAGATGTACTGACACTGACAATTCGCCATGCGCGAGAGCATGTGATTGTACATTATGACCGATCTATTCACAAAATATTTTATAGTCGACTGGGAGGTTGTATCTACTATATTTTGACACCGACTTTGAGAAGTATGTACCTATACAACGGAATGTCATTGTCATCCCGAGGATGCGCTATGTTGAGATTGAGGGTTGAATTTATCTCTGGCTGTCAATACAAGGATTCATCGCATCGAAAAGAGAATACACAATTGTGACTCTTATGAGCGTCCATAGGCTACGTTATCTGCTTTCAATCATGCAGGTCGTATTCTAGTAGTAACCCGCATAGTACAAAATAACAATTATACATAATCCGACATCAAAGTCTTTTTATATAACGACCGTGGCAAACAAGCTTACTACCTGCCTTATAGTTAGCAACTACGCAACCTATGGTTGTTTGCGATTCCAGATAAAGCACAAGCTTTGCTGAGTTTTTATAAATTCAGATTCAGAAACAAAAAAGCATAGACAACAAGCAAAGGCGTACTCACGAAAGGCAACCTACTCAGCATATGCAGGCTTTACAGCCGGCGCTGATCTTCCGTGTGGCCCATAGGGGCCAGGATTCGCTGTCCTGACACAATTACTCCATTGGTATTGTTATACTGGTTTCCGCGTAGCGTTCTGTGAGGTTTATGAATAACAGTCCACTATCAAGCAAAACACGAGCATTCGTGTGACGGAGTTATTGAGGTACAATAGCGGTGATTTGAGGTTAATTTTCATTGAATGTCCGTTAAGCACGATTACGTTTTTGAGTTATAAAATAGATGTCCATTATAATCTGGAAAACGAAACGTTACAAAAGAATACGTAACTAATCTCGTCTAAGGTCTAAGATCATAATGAAATGAAAAAAGGGAGGCACAATTTCGTATTTTCACACATTATCTAATATAGTTTACTAGTCACATTTAGACTCATAAGGTAACATAAATTTCCAAGTCATAATGATGAGATATAAAATTGTCACAGCCATTACCTTCGTAATACTGTGACACGGCCAGAGCGCTAATTTGCGGATAACACAATTCAACGTGTCACGATTTTCGGCACGTAATGGGCACATCACTAATTTGTAATGTGACGCCCACATTAGTATTTCGTGATCCCAAATCACAATTGAAGACATGTTTACAAAAACAACATAACTTACATTATTTGCAAATGCAACTTTATGGTAACATTCTGTTAGACCTTGAATGGGCTATAATTGGTGAAAAAAATATTGCTTTACAATGGTCCTGTTTTCCAGAATTCACTTCTTATGCCTTTAGAAATGAGAATAGTGAAGACAACAACCGTGAAATGTAGAATTAACATAAGCTAGAGTATTCAATCACCATTGAAATAGACTAAATTTTCTAATTAGACTGGAATCTACCAAAAACCTATAATTATAGGATTCTCAATGAAAAAATATCTAATTTTCTTACCAAGACCACATAACTAACTTTTTTTTACAAAAACAGCGCAATTGAAACTGCTATTTTATTATATATTTCAAAAAATAAATATGGTTGGAAGAATTAAATATTTATTCATTATTTTGTGGCCATATTTCTACATTATGTACCTATATAATGAACAGCTCTAATTAGTAACACTTTAAGATTAATTTAGTTTTATTGATCTCCTGTAAAATCACCTACAGTGCAGATTTGTTGTTTTTGTAAAAACCCCTTCAATTGTAGATAAAAAAAAAATATATATATTATTTCCAATAAATGCACATTGGGTATAACAGTGGAGTGGTTACGTAACGTTTTCAAACGAACGCAAGATAGAACTAAATGTCATATCCCATACTAAAAATTACTTTTAGGTTAGCCTTAGGTACATATCTATTTACGCGTTACTTAACTAGCTGATAATAAACTAAAACTTCCTTCTAGAATGTCCTATGTATAAGCCTGCCAAATCTTCTCTATGCGTCCGAAACGTGGATCATATATCGCAAGCATATTCGCTAATTGGATTGTTTCCATCTCAGATGCCTCCGCGACATTATGGGGATCCACTGGTCTGACCGTGTCAGGAATACCGAAGTTCTTAGACGAGCTAATGTCGCTGGCATTGAGGCATATCTAATGAGGCGACAGCTGCGTTGGTGCGGACATGTCTCCGGCATGTCCGATGTTAGAGTGGCGAAGCGCATCTTTTACTGCGAACTGCAGAATGGCAACAGAAAACAAGGTGGCCAATATTTGCGGTACAAAGATGTGGTGAAACGCCACATTAAAAGAACCAATATAGATGCTTCCACCTAGGAGATTTCAGCCAGTGGCCGATCAGAATGGAGGCAAACTGTGTTCAGTCAGGTAAACGATTTCGAAATTAGGCGACGCACAGAATTGGACGCTAAGCGTGACGAGCTTACCTGCGGCCATACGGTACAACTATGTCGGAGGAGCGCTGACAAAAATTGGCTATGTCAGTCTCCTGAGAACGCACCGGCGACGCTCTCAGCAGTAAAAAGCAGTCGCTGTGGCCGATTACTGCTAGGAGAGGATGATGATGTATCATCATCATCATCATGTCAGCCGGAGGACGTCCACTGCTGGACATAGGCCTCCCCCAAAGACTTCCACAATGACCGGTCCTGCGCCACCCGCATCCAGCGGACACCGGCGACCTTTACCAGGTCATCGGTCCACCGTGTGGGGGGCCTGCCCACGCTACGCCTTCCGGTACGTGGTCGCCATGATGTATACGGCATCTGAAATAATTATTTCAAACCGAGCTGTACTTGATATCAGTAGAGTTGTTGTTTTCATTTCGAACCAGGAAGCGCCAAGGATTACAGAATTCTAAGATTAACAGAGCTCTTTCTTCGTTTCTTTGTTGTAGTCATGTCTCGCACCAACTATTATTATTCTGTTTGGCCTGATGGTCAACGGGTAGAGAATGCCTTAGGGTATTAAGTTCGCCTTTTGAATCTGTAACTTTTTACTGTGCAGTAATGTTTAAGTAAATAAACGTGGCGAGGGTTTCAAAGGCAATAGACATGATACTGTAGTATTTGCATTCCTGTTTGCATTCTGCCACAGCTGCCATCTCGGTACAAATAAACGTCAATGATGACATAATTTGTACAGATTGCAAATACTATAGTGCTGCTACGTGAGCTGGCATTTTTTTACTAACAGCAGAAAATAATGTCATTTAATGAACTCATCTCAACTATATCTTCCTTTCTTCAAGTTATCTCTGTCTTCAAAAATGTTTTTCATTTATTTTTCCTTTCGATGTACGAAAAAAGCACATTCACTTGACTATTGGCATGTTATGAATATTGGTGTAGGACCCATCACGTTGAAATATCTAATTGCCACGCATGCATAATGCCACGATAATATGATGTAATCAGCGACGCCTTTGTAAGTGTGGGAACGCCGTGTGAGCAGGTCACAAACTATAAGTCTGCCGTGTGGTTGAAATTATTCAAAATGTCACAGCTTTTATAAAACTGTCATTAGATTTTGAAGCTTCTTGCTTACACGATAAAGTCATTTTTTGAACGGACTAATTCGATACAACTCGGCCAATTCTTATGATAATAAGTATTTAATAACTGTGATGGCGCCTATAACGTGGCAGAGGGGTGTTTCAGAGCGTTGCGGGAGGGTAGTGGAGGGCGCCTTGCCTTCCGCTACCCTCCCGTGCCGTTTTAGTTAAGCGGCCTTAGACCAAATTTTGAACTCTAATTATGACATATTAAATATAATGAAACGGGTCACTCACGTCTTTAAGATAATATCGCTGGACATGTTTCATACCGATTCGCGTTCCTCCTAGATCCCATCATCAAAATTTATATGGGACCAATGTCCCAAATGACCAAAATAATTATCAAAATCGGCCAACGTGGTCAAGAGTTATCGGGGAACATACATACATAAAACAAAAGAACAAGCCAACTTGCAGACGAACGGAGAACCTCCTTCCTTCTATTGAAGTCGGTAAAAATGGGATTGCTCTTGACCAGCATCTAGCCAGGGTGCAAAGATGAGGCCGACGATGAAGCGAGCTCACCCAGAAGATGCCTACAGTATCCGCGCACAGATCCGAAGATTTATCCCGAAATTTTAGATTCTGTATCACTGGTCCTCATGTTGCCGATAGATTAAAACTCTCCGTTCAATAGGGATATTCCTAATGGAAAGGGAGGACGGACGGAAGGTGGACTGATGACCTGGTAAAGGTCGCGGGAGTCCGCTGGATGCGGGTGGCGAAGGACCGGTCATTGTGTCATTCGCTGGATGCGGGTGGCGCAGGACCGGTCATTGTGTCATCCGCTGGATGCGGGTGGCGCAGGACCGGTCATTGTGTCATCCGCTGGATGCGGGTGGCGCAGGACCGGTCATTGTGTCACTCTTTGGGGGAGGCCTATGTTCTGCAGTGGACGTCCTTCGGCTGATATGATTATTATTATGATGATCTAAGCACCCGGGACCCGGGTATGTCCTAAAACTACGACAAAGACCACCGGGGGATGGGCAGCAGCATCCTGAAGTGCGGTGGAGATACTGCGATCGCCAACCCGCATGCCAAGCGTGGCGATTATGGCATTTACCCCCCATGAAATTAGGGGAGGCCTATGTCCAGCAGTGGACGTCCTTCGGCTGATGTGGTGGATCTAAGCAGCCCGTAAAGTCCTGATACTAATAAAAATCGTATGGCATTTATTTTTATAACCGTGAGAGCTTCGAGAAGACGGTACGGTTAAGTGCTGATTACATATTTTTGATCACGTCGTCCATGCACATATTTTCAAACTCGAACGCACTTTAATAAACCCCGTAACCTTTGCCGCGCCACGATTGTTCCTATTGTGCGCACACGCAATTATGATGCTCATGAATATGGATGCCTTAATAATGAGATGCCCTTTATAATTTTAACACTCCTACTAAATGCAGTGAAAGCGTGAGCATGATATTGTGATAAAATTAACAAGTTTGTTCATAATTAACGAAAATGTATGGTGCCTTTGCCCTTTGTTATTTTTTCTAGTCTGTTTCTTTTTATTAGCCTACTACCACTGAATAAACAATAGAAGAGGAAAACCAATATCACATACCCGACTGTTGTATGCCTCTGCTATACCATATTCATTATATAATAATTCTCGTGAACAAATTATATCCGAGTGGGTACTTTAAGGGTACAATTTCAAATTAATAAAATAAAGTAATGCAATCACCCTAATGGTTATGAGTAAGTAAAACTCATCATGATATCGGTTTAAGAGTAAAAGAGTAAATGAAATATTTGTCACCGCAAGGGAACATCTCGATCGCTTACTTGGTTCAGAGCAATGAACGGTTCAAATCCAACTTGTGGCAGTGCATATTTCAATTTTTCACATTGTATGGAAAACTGTTCTGTCGTTCCCAGCGTGATCAGTTTGTGTCATTTGTGTCCAACATTTATTTTATTTATTAAACCATCATACACCATACTCGTTAATGTCATCCAAAACAAGTCGCAATCCACTTGTCCAACGAGATTTAACGAAATGATCATGCTATGTATAGAACAAACTGGCGCTTATTTCGTGTCGGGCAAGATCCAAAATCGTTTAGGTATTTACGACGCGGTAATGAGCAAAAACAGTGTGTAAGTCGTTTGGCTGGTAGCTGACATGTCGTTATGTTTGCTTTTTCTTTATTAAAATTTACTTGTTTGTGCGTCTGTCCAGTTAACTGTATAGTAAAAGGAAATGCTGATACAATGAAAAGGTAAAATCAAGTAACAAAAATGTATCAGAAATAGTTTATTTTGGCACGGAGATTTGGTGGTACCTGTAGGTACGAGATAAAGTTGAAATTTCAATTTGAAGTTGAAATTTCAAAGGCCGCAGGTTAGAATCCTGCTCGGAGCATTAAATTTTTCAATTTTTCCCTTTAATTTGAAATTTTCGTTAGCAGCGTTACTGCTTTAGTACAAAGTTGAAATTGTTCATTGAAAGATTCGTTGCTATGAGCGATATCCGCGGTAGCTCAGTTGGTGAGGGCAATGGATGGATTACAGAGTTCGTGGGTTCAAATCCTGCCCGGGGTGTTAATTTTTTACACTGGTTGGAAATTATAATTTTGCATGATAAAAATAAATAAATAAATAAATATTGGGGGACAATATTACACAAATCGACCTAGTCCCAAACTAAGCAACGCTTGTACTATGGGTACTAGACGACGATATACATACTTATATACTTATAGATAAATACATTTAAATAAATAGAAAACATCCAAAATAATTGTTATTAGTCGTATTTGGACGCTCAGAGACCATATACATCTCTGAGATATTAAATAATAGAGGCCGGAAAGAGAGGAAATATAAAAAATAGAGGTCGGTAAAATAAATAGTAGGTTTGGAAATCAATTAGTCATACCGAATACGAGGATGACTATGTACAGAAAAGGCCCTTATTTTCGATGTACCATTATAAAAAATAAGATTCCCGATTGGATTAAGGAACAAAATTATAATAAATTTAAACATAGCCTGAAAAATCTATTGCTGAATAAAGCTTACTACTCCGTAGATGAATTTTAAAAGACAGATCACTGAAGGAACATGTCTAGCATAAATATTAAATTCAATCATTAAATTCGAAGCTAAGTACCTACTGATACCGGTTAGTTTACTCGTAAATACATACATTCGGGTACGATTTCCTAACATAGTGTGGCTATATGAATACTAAAGCATCGAAGTATATAATTAACATATAATTAACTTGTACTGTTTAAGCCTGAATTAATTTGTCTCGGAACCTAGTATTTTCTTATACAAGTTTGATAAGATTATTATTGCATGTTAGCTGTAAGATTAACATTGCTGTGCCCTGACCGGGTTCATGTCTTGGATTATAATGTACCTATATAAGACCTTATGTATACAACATGATGCAATGAATAAATGAATGAAAATTAATTTTATGTACTTTTTGTTTATTTGGACAGATCGTATTCAATACGTCCTTAATATTTGTAAATTTATTTTTATTTATTTGTTAATCAGTATATTTTTTTAATCATTATTATTAAGTAATATTGTCAATTTTTTTAAATTGTATAAATTCACGCTTTGACTTGTAAAAGTGCCCTTCTGGCCTTTTTGCTGAATAAATATTTGATTTTGATTTTTGAAGACCCAAGAATAAATATCCGTGGAAAATGCACAAATAAATGCCCTGGCCGGGATTCGAACCCGGGACCTCTAGCTTCGGAGGCAGAGTCACTACCAACTAGGCTAAACAGGTCGTCACAGCGGCATAGCGGACGATTTCGCTTGTAAAAATATTTACAACCCTTGTAGTTTGATCAGTTTACGAAAAAGCACCCAACTTCTGCCTGCACTATGGACAATACACAGTTTTGTTCAATCAATTAAGAGGGCGCAGTACGTTTGGTTCTCCATACAAACGTATTTATAAGCTCCTGTCAGCGGTGAGAGAGTGGGACGCCAGCCCGCTACACGAACGATGGAGGAGCTACCACAAGCCGGTTAAACGGGGTCGGGGTATCCCATAATGTGGCTTAAATTTAATTAAATTTTAGTGTTAGTGTAGTATTATTTTTATTGTTATTATTTTATCTTATTGTATAACATATGGACATGTTCTGGAATAAATTGATTTCATTTCATTTCATTTATGCTCTCATTTTAAAACGTCATGCTAGAATAACATGAAACTTTGTATACACAACGGGATCCAGCTTGTCTAGGGCGGAAATTAGTTTCTGTTGCTTGAAATCATAATGGCGAAAAAATACAGCGATTATTAAGGTTTTCATGCAAGCCGTAAAAAACTCAAAAAACCGCTGTATTTTTTTTCCTTTTCAATTTCTAGCAACAGAAACTAATTTTCAACCTAGGTATGCCGGATCCCATTGTGTATACAAAGTTTCATGTTGTTCTAGCATGGCGTTTTAAAATGAGAGCCTAAATACGTTTGTACGGAGAACCGATCCACACCGATCGTACTGCGCCGTCTTAAAGTTGATTACTCTAAACACTGGTACTAATACATACTAATTCCTGATACATACAATCTGGGTCTCTTCAAGACAAGAGTGAATAGGCTATTACTGAATCAGTGAGCAACATCTTAGGCCTTGTCATCGCTCTCCATCAGGTGAGACTAAGGCCAATCGCTGGTCAGTCTATCATAAAAAAAAAGAAAACAAAAAGTATTTGGTCTGGCAACGCACGAGACAAAACTGTCATATTTGATGAAGAGACTGCTTTAAATCAGTCGAAATCACTCATGATGAGCACTTAAATAAATAAATAATAAATAAATATATTGGGACAATTTTTTACACAAATCGATCTAGTCCCACAGTAAGCTCAATAAGGCTTGTGTTATGGGTACCAGACGACGACATATTTAATAGATATACATAAATACATAGAAAAACATCCAAGTCTCAGGAACAAATGTCTCTGCTCACCACAGAAACAAATGCCCTTACCGGGAATCGAACCCGGGACCTCTAGATTCGGAGGCAGTGGCACTACCAACTAGGCTAAACAGGCCGACAGCACTTCAGTTAGTTTACACCAGCAGTTCTCGGAAGATACAATATTTAATTGGTTCTGTTCCCTATGTATATTTTTTTTCGAAACATAAACACAAAGGAACGCTTTAAAGTTTAGTCTCAATTTGTATGGCAACAAATAGTTACCACCAAAGGCCACCAGAGGCGCTGTTCGCGTTGCCATACAATTTGAGACTGAACGAAAGCGCATTCCACCACCACCACCACCACATCAGCCCTAGGACGTCCACTACTGGACATAGGCCTCCCCCAATTTCATGGGGGGTAAACGCCATAATCGCCACGCTTGGCATGCGGGTTGGCGATCGCAGTATCTCCACCGCACTCTAGGAATGCTGCTGCCCATTCCCCGGTGGTCTTGGTCGTAGTTTAAGGACATACCCGGGTCCAAGCGCATTCGTTTGCGTTTATTATTCGAAAAAAAATACGAGTAAGTATAGACATAGACATAGACCGAAATATTTTATTGGTAATAAGGTATGTATTACAAGTCAATAGTTACAATTGTACATACTAGTGGTACTGAGCTGATTATCCCAGATATACATATGTAGCGCCCTCTACACCCAGTCGTGTGTGAAACACTTGCCTGAATTCGATTGGGTATAGATTCGCTTGGAGCTACAAAATATGATTTACGTCTACACACAACACTTAGCCACATGAGTGTAGAAGGAGGGGACTACCTCCTGCTTCGCCAACAGGGTGTACTCTTACACCTTATTTTACCGTACTTGTCTACATGTATTTTAGAGGGTCTGGTCTACTGGCCGATCCAGAGTGACCCATCGTACGGTCGATTACGCCTCCAGCATAGATACTGCCTCTCAGTACCCTGGTGCCCAACGCACCAGCTGGACATGGGGGCGGTGCCCCCACGAGGTCCTCCATAAGCCTTCCCCCTAGACCTGGCCCTTATACTCCATCTCATAATCGACCGTACTACATGTCTTGCTAGTGTGATTCCAATACACACTCCTGGGAAGCACCGGGCATTCCCTGTCCTATTCCCTTGCCTTTCAGAGGTACCAGTACCTCGGGATTGGACCATGTGAAACTACGACAACCAGCGACCGTTGGTTAATCCCCTGTTCCACACTCATGTAGCTTAGAATGTCGATTATAAAGTATAAATAACATGCATGAGCACTTACCAGGATCCTCTCTAGTAAACCGCGTGGAGACAGGCAGTCAGATATGCCCTCTCGTCTCCAACGCCCATGCTCGTGCAAGATGTACCGTTCAAGTCGGCGCCACCGTCGGAAAGTGTCACATAACCTCCGCCCCTTCTCGCGCCAACCAAACTGTCATCCTAGACGTCAGTGTTGCCACTTGACATTATAGACAGTTACCTGAATTTTACCGGTCCGAATCGCGCTCGGCGCGACACTCCCAGCAGTGAAGAAGGTTATTGCAGCAAGGCGAGTAGGTGCCGCGTCCACTCCAGGATTTTATCCCTGGCACGAATGGCTGCGGCTCTTTTGCTCTTTCTCTCGCCTCCATCTTCGGGCTGCTCATCTGGTAGGGGACCTTCATTGAGACTGGCCACTTCACAATCAGCGGGGGTGTTCACCTCGGTGTCTGCTTGGTCACCAAGTGCTTCCGGAACACCACTGTCTGGTATGTTCTTTTCCGCCGTCTCATCCTCGCTTCTTGCTACCGGTTCTGCTTCAGGTGTCTCGTCCTCTATCTCCAAGGGGTAGAGATGACCAATGGAACGTGTCAATGTAGAGCCGTCCACCTTGATTCTTGCAACCCTAGACTCACCATCACTTCCCTTAATTAGCTGGTCGATTTTACCAACTTTCCACAAGTTCCTGTTCTTCAGGTCAGACTTAACCTGGACAAGGTCACCCACTTGTGGCCTCTGGTGAGACATAACTCTGGGCTGCTTAGGTGCATTGTTGTATCTCTCTCTGAGACTAGCGAGATACTGTCCAATGAACATTTTCTTGAACTCCTCCAAAATCTTGTGTCCTCTCTGCCAGCTCTCTACTAGGTCACGCTTCGTAGTCGTAGTATCCATTTGGACTTCTGCGGCAGAGGGTCTCATGGTCAAGCACTGTCCCATGCTTAAGAAATCTGCCGGGCACAAGATGTGTTCAACTTCAGTGCCAACTCTTGCTAGCGGTCTTGAATTGAGCACTGCCTCTACTTCTTTAATGACTGTCACTAGTCTGGTATCGTTAAGGAGGTGCTTCTCGAGGGTTCGCTTTAGGCAATGCTTCACCAGAGCTACCAGACGTTCGTAATACCCTCCGTGCCATGGGGCTAGCTGAGGTATGAACTTCCACTGGATATCATTCTTGACGCAATACGGCTGCTGCACGACTTCGGATACTAACTTGAAGCAAGTTGCATTGTCCGAGTACATCCTCTGTGGTTTATTTCTAGTCGCTGCGAATCTTCGTATTGCTAAAAGACATTCTTCAGCCGACAGGTCCTTCACGATCTCAAGATGTATCGCTCGTACCGTTAAACACGTGAATGCAGGGCTATCCATCTCTTTTCTCTGCCATTAGGAGTACTCACGAAAAGCGGCCGCAGATAATCAAGCCCGGTGTATGTATAGGGTCTGTTATAATTCACCCGTTCTGCTGGTAACGCCGGTGCATCTGGTAACCGATATGGCCCGCCACCATGTTTGATACACTGCGAGCATCCCCTTATCACCTTCAGGACTTGTGCCTTCCCTTGGGGTATCCAATATCGCTCTCTGATAAGGCTCAGTGTATGTGCAGCACCCACATGGTAATTGCTCTCGTGAGTTTCTCTAATAATTATTTCTGTGAACTCAGAGTTTTTTGGCAGCAATATTGGATACTTCATGTCATAACTCCAAGTCGTGTTCGCCATACGTCCACGGCACCTTAACACGCCATCCACGTCAACAAAGAGGTCTAGATTTCAGGCTAGATGTGTTCTCTTCCCATCAAGTTCTTCTTGGAAGTGTCTCTTTTGCAATTCTTTTATATCAGCCACGGTTTTCGTCTTGCCTGCCTGCTGCTGATTGCTTTCTCCATGTAATTGTGTTTCAGGATTATCAAGTTCCATGAATCCGTCAGTAGGGTAGTCAACGTTGTCTATGGGCATACTCAAACCTTGGAGTTCGATAGGCTCAACATCCATGCGCTCACTGGGACTATTCCCTGGCTCCAGTGACTCATTTGGGCCCACATCACTACTGGCGTGTATTTCATGTATGGGCTCACCTGGGACGTCACCCAGGACCTCCCCAACAGAAAGAAGATTTTGATGGGCCTCATAGAGTCTGTTTACAGGCCAGTTGGATTCGTCTTCGATGAGGAAGTCTGGGCCGTTGAACCAAAGTTTAATTTTTTCTTGGAACAGCTCTGGGCGGGTGGCAATGTCAGCAGGGTTAGACCCAGTGTGGACGTAGAGCATCTCGGTGTTCGGGTGATCACGTTTAATCTAATTCACTCTGTTGCTGACGAAAGGTGGAAGCAACTTGTTCGACCTCATCCAACCGAGTACTACCAAGCTGTCGGTCCATAAATACTCTTTCTCTATATGAAGCTCCAGATGTCTCCTTATGTACTTCAGGAGTCTGCTCCCGATCAGATATCCGAGTAATTCCAACTTGGGAATCTTCAAGTCGTCTTTGTCCTTGGCCTGTGACACGTGTGATTTTGCCATTATAAAAGAGATTGATGGACCTTGCTGTTCGTTGATCACCTTGAGGTAGACGACCGCTGCGTAAGCGTCCATTGATGCATCTGTGTAGCAGTGTAGTTGATACTTCACGCCTTTCTCAGAGGTATCTGATCCTATATACCTAGGTATTTCAATTTCCTCGATGATCCTCAGGCTTTCCAACACACTGTTCACAGATGTGATTATGTCTGAAGGCAGCTCCGCGTCCCACTTACATTTCCTTTCGCAAATGTTTTGAAAAATAATCTTCATCGACAGCATGAGTGGACATACAAACCCACAAGGGTCATAAACACGTGCTAAAGCCCGGAGAACTTTCCTTTTTGTGTCCACAGGAGGTTCTGTATTGAAATGGCTCTCAGTTAAGTTCAGTTTCAATTTGTCGTCCTGGACTTTCCACATCAGTCCCAGTACCTTGACGTGGTCACGATTGACTGATCTTAGCTGTTCTGGTATCATGTTCATGAAGCTCTGGCTGTTCGAAATCCAGTCCCTCATGTTCATGGACAGCTGCTCAAACACAATCCTAGTTTGGTTATAGATCTGCTCAGCCTCATGCAGAGTGGCGGCCCCAGTCACTAGGTTATCTACATAACACTTTTCTGCTACTGGCTTCAGCAGGTCCTTGTTTGTCTGACATATATAATGCCGGATTGTCGCCTGAAGTAGAAAGGGACTCGCGACAATACCAAAGGCCACTCTACGGAATCTCAGATAAAGTAGGTTATCCTCTGTTGCTTCTCGGGTGATATCCTTTATCCATAGGAACCTGGTGACGTCGCGGTCATCCTCTTGAAGTGCTACCTGCAAGAACGCCTTTTCCACGTCAGCCAGTATGCCATACTTCTTTGTGCGAAACTTCAGTAAAAGTGCTGCTAGGTCTTCTAGCATAGAGGGACCGCTGTAAAGGCACTCATTGAGGCTCTTCTGTCCTGATAGCTTCGCAGATGCGTCGTAGACAATACGCCCCTGTTTTCCTCCCTTTTGTTTGACCATGTGATGAGCTAAGTAGTGGAGAGGATGGTCAATGTCTGAGTCGGATTCTGTACTGACTACTTCAATTATGCCGAGCTCCAGCTGTTCCTTCAGGATAGTATCATATTCCTTAAGGGACTCTGGGTCTAGTCTCCTCAGGACGCTCTTCAGTCGACCTAAAGCCAATCCGAAGTTCGACGGCAAGTCTGGTGGGTACTGTATCCATGGCCACTTCACCATGTATCGGCCATCTCGAAATTGCACCGTCTCATTGAAGTGACGAACCGCTTCCTCCTGTCTTGTAGCTTTAGGAGAATCCGTGATCCCTATGTTTTCTAGTGACCATAGGAATTTGACGTCTATATTCCTTAATGGTAGGTCAGGTTCGGTGAAGTATGGACAGCTAGGTATGTGACATTGGCAGTATGTCACAACGGACAGGACATCACATGATTTTTCAGGTGCCAGGTTTCCTGATAAAACCCATCCTAGATCGGTATCCAGAAGGTAGCAGTTGGCTGAGACTTGGATTTTACTTCCCCTGAGGATAGAACTGTAGAAGTCATTTCCAATCAGTAAGTCAACAGTCTCTCCTACTGTATCATCGTCAGCCAGTATGTCCACTTCAGGATGTTGGAATGACGCCACTGGGATCCTGTCTGTTATCCTCGGTACGATATTCACAGTCAACTGTTTATTGATACCGCGCTTGGTATTGATGACTACCATTGTGGAAGGGCTCGATATTTTCCGTGGCTCGGAGGCTCCGAATGTGTAAATGAGTAGCTGGTCTTCCTTAACGGCCAACAGACCTAGGCTCCTGGCAGCTTCTTGACTCAAATAGCTTCTCTGTGAGCCACTGTCCAAAATGATCCTTCCCTGTCTAGTCCTTTCTGTGTGAGGGTTGTGCAGCGTTGCTACTGCGGTCTGTAAATATGTAAATCCTTTAGTAACGGTGCATAAAGAATCAACTTGGGGCCAGTCTTCGGTCTTCTTACCTGCTGTAAGAGACTTCGGTTTAGGACAGAACATCACCAGATGGTCTCCTTTACATCGGAAGCATGATATCTTGCGCTTACAGGCCGCTGTGACATGGTTTCGCCGAAGACAGTGAAGACACCTTCCCGTTACTTGTTTCATGCGAGCTTCCATTGTACCATACTTCCGACAGTCGGCACTGGCATGGTTTTTTCCGCAGCAAAACAGACATTGCCTCTTCGGTCGTTTTGCCGGTGGTGTTTCCTCATGCCTAGGTTGCCTCCGTTTACGGCTCAAGCTCAGAGGGCGTAACTCTGTCCTGACTTGCAGTGCTTCTGTGGTGCTAGCTCCAGGTGAGGCAAAGTCAGGTAGTGGTATGAACTCTGATGACTTCTCCATAGCAGTCACAATGCGGTCTAGGCTGCTTCGGATGGACGTCAGGTCATTGCTCATACCAGCCGTTAAGTGATGTTCGTGTATGACCTTTTCTGGGAACTTAGATAGCACTGTTGCCCTCAGGTTGTTACCTCCGATTGGCTCCCCCAGCTTCTCAAGAACACGCAAATTTCGCTCGATGCTGTCTAGCACGCAACGGCAACTGGCACTGGTGTTATCTGCCTTCTGCAGGTTGCTGAGGGCAGTATAATGTGCATCTATGAGCGTGTCATTGGAGCCAAATCGTCGCTTCAAGGTGTCCAGAGCCACAGAGTAGTTCGCGTTGGTTGCCGTTATTCCAGATACTGTCTCCAGTGCTGTTCCCTTAAGGCAACCCAACAAGTATAGGAGCTTCTCTGACTCTGGAAGGTCTCTGTCGTCGACATTTGCAGCAAATCGGTCCCAAAATTCGCACCACTTGAGTTTGTCACCAGAAAAGGAAGGGAGGCCGAGCTTGGGTAACTTGGACTTTGTAGTATTTGTAGTCCCAAGTTGTTTCATATTGAGCTGCAAGGCCGCCTCCAATTCTGTCAAGACATCTTCAGCCTGGAGCTGATCCAGAGTCATCTCACTGATGTCAGCATCCTGTACAACGGTCAGATACTGCATCAGGTCCTTGTCAAATGCTTCCAAGCATTGCTTCAGCTTGAGACGGGTTGCAGTGAATTCTTCCTGCGAGGCACCTCCGGTAGCACATTTTTCCAACACTAGCCTAGAGTCCGCTGCTACTTGTTTTAGTTTCAGGTGCCTCGCCACCACCCTGGTCAAAAGGCTTGCCATGCTGACCGCGGAAAAGCAAGAAATTTCCTCGGGGCCGAAAAAGATGTGTATTTACGAGTAGGCACACACAGGCGCACGTGGGTGCACTTTTAGAAAATTTTCTCACTAGCTGAGAGAAAGGTCTGCGATCTCTTGTTGGGTGTGTTTCCTCTATTGGTACGGCTGAAACGTAAATGAAACACAACGATCACTTTCCTAAGAAATGAAATCACGAACCACAATATATCGCGAAGTTTTATCTCGCCGGCCGGCAATGGCGGCGAAGTACCCTTTTGTTTTCTCACCTTCGGTTTTGCCGTAACTCGCCTTGGAAACGCTTCCCAACACTAAACCACAATATTTCGACACTGGATTACCCACTGCAATCGATTTTTCCAAACAGACACCAAAAACACACGAATTACACTTAGACGAAACAATGATACGAACTCGTCACAGTTTTCAAACGGAAGTGAAAACCCGGCACGCTTTGGTAGTTTAGTGTTACCAACAACACGCAGATACGTTCAGAGTTTCCGATTCTCCTTATTGTTCCTTATACTCAACACGAAATCACCACTGCGTCATATCAATTTTATTCACTTCGACCCGAATACACTTACTTAGTTATAATTCTACTAACTATAAATAATTAAACTTCTGTTTCGTGCATCACGCGTTTACAATTATTACAAACACTTAAATCTATTTTCGTCAGTTCGCCAATAACAATAAATGGACGAAACTTGACGAACCATTGGACCACAGATACAACATTTTTGTGAAATCTGTGCGAATGAGGGAATTTGCTTATAAATACGTAACATGTTGGCCAACATTACTATTCTTAAATTTAACCTCGTTATTGTTTCACAATCAGATTAAATATTAAAACATATGATATCATCACATATTACAACGTCACACTGATCTTAATCTAGGGTGCACCCTTTAATCTAAAATACGAAATAAAATATATTCACAGCATAGCAACATGGTAATAAAACAACATTTAAATGTTTATTTGTATATTTTTGTGAAGCCTCGTAGTATGCTGTGGAACGAATTATTAGGTACGTATTTTCCTGAAACAATACGTAAGCAGGTACTTTGGGTTCGAAGGAATCAGAACTTAATCCGACTTTCCCGACTCCAAAGTCCATCATACCGGCGGACTACGTCAGGGAAGGCCAGGCTATCTGGCAGCCCACATTCGATCTCAGCCGTCTCCACCATTTTGTAGCGCCCTCTACACCCAGTCGTGTGTGAAACACTTGCCTGAATTCGATTGGGTATAGATTCGCTTGGAGCTACAAAATATGATTTACGTCTACACACAACACTTAGCCACATGAGTGTAGAAGGAGGGGACTACCTCCTGCTTCGCCAACAGGGTGTACTCTTACACCTTATTTTACCGTACTTGTCTACATGTATTTTAGAGGGTCTGGTCTACTGGCCGATCCAGAGTGACCCATCGTACGGTCGATTACGCCTCCAGCATAGATACTGCCTCTCAGTACCCTGGTGCCCAACGCACCAGCTGGACATGGGGGCGGTGCCCCCACGAGGTCCTCCATAAGCCTTCCCCCTAGACCTGGCCCTTATACTCCATCTCATAATCGACCGTACTACATGTCTTGCTAGTGTGATTCCAATACACACTCCTGGGAAGCACCGGGCATTCCCTGTCCTATTCCCTTGCCTTTCAGAGGTACCAGTACCTCGGGATTGGACCATGTGAAACTACGACAACCAGCGACCGTTGGTTAATCCCCTGTTCCACACTCATGTAGCTTAGAATGTCGATTATAAAGTATAAATAACATGCATGAGCACTTACCAGGATCCTCTCTAGTAAACCGCGTGGAGACAGGCAGTCAGATCTGCCCTCTCGTCTCCAACGCCCATGCTCGTGCAAGATGTACCGTTCAAGTCGGCGCCACCGTCGGAAAGTGTCACATAACCTCCGCCCCTTCTCGCGCCAACCAAACTGTCATCCTAGACGTCAGTGTTGCCACTTGACATTATAGACAGTTACCTGAATTTTACCGGTCCGAATCGCGCTCGGCGCGACCACATATATTAGTAAAAAGTAAAAAAGTAAAAAAAAAAGGAAAAGTAGTTTATTCTTCAAATTAGGCATATTACATGCACCTATGAACGTCAATAAACTACCACCGGTTCGGAAAAATATACCTCTGCCACGAGAAGAACCGGCGTAAGAAACTCGGCGAGGTGACATTTTTTCAAAACAATATACATTATATAGTTAAATATAAAATTACATTACTACAAAATAACTTAAATAACAATGCTACAGTAGAAAATATATTTTCGCGATAGATTACCCGTGCAGGACGCTATCACTGCCACACATCCCTATCCATGATGTAATCGTTTATCTTATAATATGCTCTTGAAATAAGTGTTTGTTTTACTACAGATTTGAATTTAGAATTGCTAAGTTCAGTAATGTGTTTAGGAATTTTATTGTAGAATTTGATACAATTTCCCAAGAACGACTTTTTCGCCTTTACTAGTCTTTAGTAATTAAAGTTGGTAAATGGATTTTGATGATTGAAAAAACTTGGTGTAAAATTGTTAGTGTACCTAGTACCTACACACATGTGTGTATTGGCTATGTGCACGTCTGAAACGTCAAACGTCAAAGGTCCCGAGACAATGTCAAAACTCAGAGATGTCAAATAATGACGCTTGAATATTTTATTTACTTTAGTAAACGAGTAAGACCCAGTATTGGAAATTTTACTGAAATAAATAAGAGAATAAATAAATACATACAAACGAAACGAATCGTAGGAAACCGTTAAGAAACCAATAGAAAACGTGAAAGTAAATTTGACAGTGGTCCCCGGTAAGTACACATTTCTGCCATGGTGTGCGCTACGATCGCATAGCTTACCCCCACCACCTACTTCGCACATAGCCAATACTCGTACATACCTACGCAATGAGAAGTGTGGAATTCCTTCGTGGATTTAGCTGTACTTTTTTATTAGTTTTTACACAACGTCGGTGGGAAACATGCGCACGGCCCGCCTGGCAAGCGACACCTGCAACTCCAGGGCTGTCACATGCGTGTTGACAACCCTTTAAATATTTATACACTCATTTCTTACTACTTACCACCAACTACTTAGTTTTTGCAATGTTTATTGGCTTTGCTTTTGCCTCAACAGCAGGGTTAACGTTTATTCAGGCTAAATGTGCCTTAACTCAGCGATAACGAGTCGTGAGAGAAAGCTGTGCTATACTGAAGGGCTTAAGGGCTTTGACACACTGGGCAAGGTGTTGGATAGCAATTATGGTTTTTGTAAAGAACGAGTTATGGCCGAAAATCTTTATACATACATACATATATATACTCACGCCCGTATCCCAGAGAATTCCAAGATTACGACCCTTACGTATGATCATGAGATGGTCCGAGCATGTATGAGGAGATGTATGGATGTGATTGAAGCGAAATAAATCTATGCACACAGTCGATTTTTATCAGTTTCATCGACCGAAATGGGGTTTTTCTCTCAAATTTGTTGAAAAATGTCGTATGGAACGTGTGAGTATTGATAATTGCACTCAGCATCCTCTTAGCGTTTTTATAGTTGCACCCTAAAGGAGCCCGTCCACGTTGGCCCTTAATCCCTAAGTTTGGCGAAAGCACTAGTTTTACGAAAGCAAATGCCATCTGACCTTCCAACTTCCAACCCAAAGGGAACCCTTTTGGGATTAAACGGGTTTTCTCACGATGTTTTCTTTCACCGAAAAGCTACTGCTTCCTTTACCGAGATAAGAAGCAACATTGCTCATTTGCATGATATTGTACCATTATTTCACCACGACCAAAACCACCGTGGCATGGGCAGCAGCATCCCTGCAGAGCACATGCCAAGCGTGGTGATTATGGCATTTACCCCGCATTAAATTGGGGGAGGCCCACGTCCAACAGTGGACGTCCTTGGGCTGCTGTGGTGGTGGTGGTACTATTATTTCTGCTGTTGTCAAATAATTCACTTAGGATGCTGTGCATATATACGCGCTGCTGCCAGTTCGGTGTGCCAGAGGCTTTACACCAACAATTCTGCGTTCGCTTATCTGTGCTGAGTTAAGTTAACAGGCATATAAAGTTGCAGTGAGTTAGTGCAGTTGTTATTTATACGGAAAGTAAGGTTATCGACAAACTTTATAGCTAATTAATGTACTTGTTAACACGTTTCACAGTTGATTTTGCTGATTTTATTTTTTATTTTTATTAAAAATGGGATTGCTCTTGGCCAGCATCTAGCCAGGGGGCAAAGATGAGGCCGACGATGAAGCGAGCTCACCCAGAAGATGCCTATTCACTCGTGCCTTAAAAAGGTCCAGGCTGATATAATTAAGTTAGCTTTTGCCAGCGACATCGGCTCGTAAGAAACAAAATCACCTTGTTTGAGAATCATTTTTGACGACTACTTTGGCTTAGTTGGTAGCTTGGTGGTGAGCCTGCCTACGAAGCCGGAGGGCCCGGGTTAAAATCCCGGTCAGGACAGGGCATTATTTGTGTAATTAAAACGAATATTTTGTTCCTGAGTCTTTGATTTTATTTAAATTTATTGCTCCTATTACAGGCTACACCCTGTATATTTAAGTATGTACGCGACAACAATTCCATCCTCACCACTTAGATGACCTGTTAGGTGACGACCTGTTTAGCCTAGTTGGTAGTGACTCTGCCTCCAAAGCTAGAGGTCCCGGGTTCGAATCCCGGCCAGGCCATTATTTGTGCATTTTGTACGGATTTTGTTCAGGGGTCTTGGATGTTCTCTATGTATTTAAGCATGTATTTATCTATATAAGTATTTTTATCGTCGTCTAGTACCCATAGTACAAGGTTTGCTTAGTTTGGGACTAGGTCGATTTGTGTAAGATTGCCCAAAAAAAAGAAAAATAAAGAAAGAAAGATGGCTGGCAGTCCTCAACTGTGCGTTTCTCCAGAAACTTTCAACCTCGTACAGTTGCCTGCGGTATTTCTGACCTTCAAACCTTCAAGAAAAGAGCGTACTCCCATCTTAAAGGCCGGCAACGCACTTACAACCCCTCTGGTGTTGCGGACACACGGCGGCGCTAATCGCTTACCATCAGGCGATTCGTCTGCTCGTTTGCCACCTATGTCATAAAGAAAATATGTGTTTATCTATTTGAGTATGTATATCGTCGTCTAAGACCCATAGTACAAGGCACAAGCTTTGTTTAGTTTGGAACTAGGTCGATTTGTGTAAGATTGTCCCCCAATATTTATTATTATTATTTCGGGGATTAAAATTATAAAAGATCTCAAAAGATATACTTAATATATATCTTTTTTATTTTGTATTTTTACCTGTGTATTGTGTACAATAAAAATACTTAATAATCATAATATACACACAAATGAGCCACAATCGCTTAGAGAAAATCTAGTAAGTATTGTTTTTAATTCTCTTTTCCTCTACCCAAGTACAAATCAGTATTATTTAACAAGTTCAAGTTAAATATTTGTGAGAAAGTTAAAATGAAATCTAATCAAAAAATGAATCACATCCCTAAAGAGTTTTTTTTAATTAACTAGCGGTTCGCCTCGAGCCGTGAATAGTGTGAACTCGAGATGTACTCGTTTTAAAAAATATAAGCCTATAATATTTTTTTTTACAACCGCCTAGAACTTGTTAGTATGCGACTTGTTAGTCCAGCTTACTTTGTTATTTATTGACTTTTTTAAATTTAGCTTCTCTTCTAAATATTCACTCGGTATGAATTATGTATAGGTACAATGAACGCAAATACGAATTGAAACGCAAATGTCTAAATACTTACTCAAAATGGGTTAGGTCCGAAGTGAGTGAGTGTAAAGGAGTTAATTACACTTAAATTCAAGAGAAGGCTCAAAGTCACCCAAAGAGCAATGGAGAGGGCTATGCTGGGAGAATCTCTGCGTGATCGCATCAGGATTGAAGTTATCCGCAGCAGAACCAAGGTGATCGATATAGCCCTTCGAATCGCTAAACTTAGTGGCAGTGGGCGGGACACATAGCACGTAGAACCGTACGGAAGGCGTAGCGTGGGCAGGCCCCCCACACGGTGGACCGACGACCTGGTGAAGGGCGCGGGCGCCCGCTGGATGCGGGTGGAGCAGGACCGGTCATTGTGGAAGTCTTTAGGCGAGGCCTATGTCCAGCAGTGGACGCCTTTCAGCTGACATGAGGATGATGATGACACTTAAATTAAAATACTAATCTTGCTACCTCTAGAATTATCGATTTCCTACGAGCAATTTTCTCATCCTGTGACTCGTATTCATGATATTGTAATAATTTGAAACGAAATAGTTATAAATCTGAAACCTTGTTATCACGATGGTATAAGGTTCAATATTGTATAAGAATTGTTTCTACCTTCTATTGACATACGTCTATTTGGCTTGGGATGGTAATAAGCTCTTATGTCTTCATTTCTGACACTGATCCGGACCTACGGGAGCCGATTACTGTCACTTTACAAGCTTAATTCATCTAAATCATCATATATACGACTTTATCCTCTTGTGATAAAGGTCACTGCAACTGCATTCCATTTGTACGTAATTCAATATTGTAATATGAAATTGGGTTTTAAACGGGGTAATAACCTAGCTGGTAGGCTACTACAGACATTAAGGAGAAGCCATCAATTGCATGATGACCAACTGCTTAATTCTTTGGCGAATTTTGCTCCGCGCAGTATCGTAAAAAGATTTTACAGGGCTTTAAAACTACTAATCAATTGAGGTTGTTTGCTGAAAACACATCCTCGTATATCTTTGGTGCATTTTTATGGCAAACAAGCGTACGGCCCGCCTGATAGTAAGCGGTCACCGCAAGCTATGAACGCCTTCAACCCCACGAGGTTCCAATAATTCAATAGCTGTTCGCACAATCGTAATTTCATAAATGTAGATTTCTAGAGTAAGGCACTCACAGTGACACATGGCTTTTTTGTTGCTTGTGGAACGACACGCCATTGTCGGCAACAAATAAATAAGAATAAGACCTGAAATAACGTTTCTGTTGTTTTGTGACCGCAATGATGCGGTCGCGGTAGTGACTGTGGGAACGGATGACTGGTCATTTCAATATTAAATTCAATATAGCGTGGTTTACGATGGTTTATTGACCTTAGTAAATCATTGTGATTCCTCCTTATCTCCTGAAGATATTTTGAAAGAGCTCGCTTACTGCATAATACTATAATTGGCGTATCTGGCTAATACGGTGTTTATGTAAGAGTGGCACGACCGTTATGAATATTTGCGCATGCCGTTTGGTTTAAAAACGCACCATTATCGTTTCTGAAGCATGGGCCATCAGACCTTGTTACTGTTGTAACCCGGAGGGCATACTAGATATAATGTCAAGTATAAATTGCAAGAAAAGGCTATCCGAGCAATTTATAACTTGGGGTCGCGTGACTCATTAAGAGAATTTTTCAAAGAAATAGATATCAATATCGCACTTACAACCCCTCTGGTATTGCGAGTGTCCATGGGCGGCGCTAATCGCTTACCATCAGGCGATTCGTCTGCTCGTTTGCCTCCTATGTCATAAAAAATATACATATTTGAAATAATAATGTATGTTAGGAAGAATTTGTGCAATTTCCCAACGAACGCTGATAAACCAAAAAAACCTTCTATAGACTAGTAAAGGCGAAAAAGTCGTTCTTGGGAAATTGTATCAAATTCTACAATAGAATTCCTAAACACATTACTTAACTTAGCAATTCTAAATTCAAATCTGTAGTAAAACAAACACTTATTTCAAGAGCATATTATAAGATAAACGATTACATCATGACTAGGGATGTTTGGCAGTGATAGCGTCCTGCACGGGTAATCTATCGCGAAAATATGTTTTCTACTGTAGCATTGTTATTTAAGTTATTTTGTAGTAGCTGACACTGTAATTTTATATTTAACTATACAATGTATATTGTTTTGAAAAAATGACACCTCGCCGAGTTTCTTACGCCGGTTCTTCTCGTGGCAGAGGTAATTTTCCGAACCGGTGGTAGTTTATTGACGTTCATAGGTGCATGTAATACGCCTAATTTGAAGAATAAACTACTTTTACTTTTTTCTTTTATGTATAGAATTTAATAATCCTCTCATAAATATGTACTGAAACCTTAATTCGCCGCTTTAACTAAGAGCCATGGATCAATATTTTTGAGTAAGAGTTGTGCACTTCTGTTTATTAATTGACTATACCTAAATAAATAAATAATAAATAAATAAATATTGGGGACAATCTGACACAAATCGACCTAGTCCCAAACTAAGCAAAGCTTGTACTATGGGTACTAGACGACGATATACATACTTTTTAGATAAATACATACTTAAATACATAGAAAACATCCAAGACCCAAGAACAAATATCCATGATAAATGCACAAATAAATGCCCTGGCCGGGATTCGAACCCGGGACCTCTAGCTTCGGAGGCAGAGTCACTACCAACTAGGCTAAACAGGCCGTCCTATAGTTTCATCTCCAGTAACCACTTAAGACAGACTTCGAGAGCAAGACTCAGGTAACGTTGTTTTTCCTGCTGAATGATCTCCAATATCTGCGCCAAAATCATTTAATATTTAATATTACACATTTCTTCATAAACTGATCCCACACATCAGGCAACTTCTATTTGTAGTTCCTCGACCGGTTGGTATTCACAAGACAACACCAGACCCAGTTAGCACTAACTATGCGTTATTATGACGAAGTTCAGGATCAAGATATACAAAAGATGTGATGTGAGAGAGGCTGTGAATCGCTAGAATAGCGTTACCGGTTATGCCATTCACCACTAGTCAAGACTCACCTCACCAGTAGTTCCCAGCATTTTCTGACACCCAAGATCATAAAAACTATGCTTAACAAGCCTGGTACAGTCTCATAAGTAGCTGGACACTTTTTGACTTCGCTTTCACCCGTTGGAGATGTAGTATTACAGTTAAAGCATGACGTTAAAGCAACCAGGTACAAAGGTGCTCAGCCCCCTCTGAGGCTGACCGTACTATTTCTTTTGCCACTTCAGCCAAACTCGGCTGAAACCGCCGGGCAATGAGAGCTTGGTTCAATTAGGTTGTGTGAACACACTAGGCGGCGGCGTTAACGCGCAAACGAGAATGTCAATTTTTCTATCATCTCTTTGGGTCTGACCATCTTTTTGCATGGACCGACCGCAGCCCCCGACTGCGACCACGACCCTGAGGACCCCCTTTGAGTCAGGGGATACCGTAGCAATATTCTACGCACGGGCTTCAGGGCGCAAACGGGACTACCTTTACGCATTCACTGCCAGCAACGCATATATGCGTTTTCATTCCTTTCACCCAGTGACGAACGCACAGACGCGTTCGTAACAGATGCACACAGCAACGTGCGGCACCTGGCTAAGTTTCAGGAAAGAGAGTGAGAATGTATGCGTTATTGTAGTAACTTTTGATAATAAGTTACGGTTCGTCTGATAAATGCGTTTATTAGTAAACGTATTTATCAGACGTTCCTTATTCCATAAAAACACTGTAATCGAAGTAAAATGAACAGCTCAGATAGATATTTGCTTCAAATTCAAGAAAAAAAAATGAAATTTGCTATCGTATCTTTAATTAAGGAAACTGTAGGTTAAAATTAATTATTATATAGTTATGTTACTTTATATTATGTATACAACCGTGTTTCTTAATAAACAATCAATAAATAAATAAACTAGGCAACAGAGAACGTGCTATGCGGTATGTATGACGGGCATAGCATGGGTAGGCATTTTTTAGACGTCAAAAACATCAGTTTTGTTCCATAGAGGATCTTCTGAGCGTATGTACTATAAATGAAATGAAATGAAATTTATTTGCTGATTACGGGTCACATTATGTTGGTACAATTTTATATTACAGTCCGCCATATTCTACTTAAATAAGCATGCAAAATAATAGTCTATATTTTGTTGTCGGTTAAGGACAGACAAAATAAAGGGATTACTTATTACTAGTTTTTATCTCTAGGAATTCATTACTAGAGTAGACGCATAGTTCGCATAACCATATAAACAGTCTGTCTTGAATTGTTTCAGGGGTAAGTCTTTACCTATATCTCTAGGAAGCTTGTTAAATATTTTGATGCACATAAACTACGGGGTGCGTCTGGTTTGTTTTAGTCGAGCCTAAATTATTCTGTGTAAGTACTTAGACATACTGGTCCACCACTTCACCAGTCGAAGAATCGGTAAGAGTTGTGAATGCTAGTAGTGCGCCGTAGAGCGTGAAATAGCTAGGTCTGCGCCCGCGCCGTGGGAAGCAGCCGCTGAACCGTGGACCAGCCGTGGGTACGATATTGCTTTCGAGTAGCGGTGGCCCAGTGGTTCAGGAGGGCAATTTGCAATCAGAACTAATCAGATGGCGTAATGTGGTCACCGCTATTACGTGATAACTGATAAACGACAATAAAAAGCGACGGCCGCCACTTATTGACAAGTTGTGTAAGAAAGAAGAACAAGTTGTATAAGAACCAAAATGGGGTCCATGCCGCAGGTGGACCTGTTAGATGGGGTTTTCTTTTTATAATTGGGAGATTTTTTTTTATAGGTAGGTATTTAAATTCTTAATATTATTTTATTTTTAGTTTAATTTTAATAGTCGTTGTTTTAATTATCCTTTTGTCTTGTTTGTAGAACCAAATAGACGTAGTAACTTGCATTAAGAGTCCCCAATACGCTCGACCGAACTCGATTCTCCATACAAACGTAGTTTCGTTCTCATTTTAAAACGCTATGCTGAAATATTATGAATCTTTGTATACACAATGGGATCCGCCATATGTAGGTTGAAAAATAGTTTCTGTTGCTAGACATTGGAATGGAAAAAAATACAGCGAGTTTTTGAATTTTCTAGGTCTTGTATGAAAACCTTCATTATTGATGTATTTTTGTTCCATTATAATTTCAAGCAGCAGAAACTAATTCCCGACCTAGATATACCGGATGCCCTTGTGTATACAAAATTTCAAATGATTCCAGCATACCATTTTAAAATGAGAGCGAAACTACGTTTGTATGGAGAACTGAGCTTACTGCGGACTCTGAATCATGATCAGTATCGTAAAGTTATTTATTGCCAAAATTAACACAAAAAAGCAATTTAGTTACAAAATAAAGCTTAAAGTAAACAAAAGTACAACAGAATACTTACTACAAAACTTAGAGAGCTCAATTAAGAGGGCGCAAATGGAAAAGTTGCTAGTGTAAAATCATCTAGATCTCAATATGTATTAAAACTACGTGCCTGTTATTCTTATATATAAAACTTCATCATACTTTAATCAAACTGTTAAACGTGAAAACACGATTACAAACAAAAGCCTCGATACTTTTGTCATTCAAACATAGGCCCTTTTTTACATATTTTTGATCAGAACGTCGAAACCCTTAGGTTTTTAACAATGATTTTTAGTTTACAAGTTGAGTAATAGCTAGTTTTTAATTCTGGTAAACTCTTTTCTTCTTGTAGTTTCTCTTTAAACAACGATTATGTGATTCGGCGCTTACGCCATTTATTTCGAGACGCCCGCCTACTAGCTCCGTCTCATGTTTTACGCGTTACGGTTATTAGATCTATCCTGCTTTCTATTTTAACTTGACGCAATGGGTCTCAGTCTCAGCGTGTGCTGGTCCCAAAAGGACCAGCGCTGGTTTTCAGGCAGAGCTTAATTGGTATTATATCATTGCCTTGACGTGAGTCCGGAGCGACATATATCGTCATACTAAAGTGAGACATAATATGTTATTAACACTTAAAGAAGGAATAAAGAAGAAGTATTGCGCGGCCGGCAACCGTGACAATACTCAAACTGATGAAGGACTCCAATTGTAGTCCGAGACATGTCACAAATAGTGACTTTCCATGTGAGTTTCAACCGTCAGTCCTTCTTTAGGTGACATATGATCTTTTTGCATATTTACTAAATACTGAATAGTACTTTCCGCATGCGCGATGCTGATGCTGCACGCGACAAAGCGCCCGTTTTTCAGAGTGTATGGAAATGCAATGCGTTTGTCAAGCGCGCTTGTCGAACGCATTTCACAAGTATGTAGACTACTTGAAGTAGGCATCTGTCCCCATATCCCTATATATGACTACACCCAAGATACTAAGAGTACATACAGTCAACATCAAAAAATCCATACGAAATAAGCGCCAAAATAAGCGAATATGGTCTTAATGACAAGAGCGTAATAGCATACAGATATTTTAGACAATTTGGTAAAATACATGGTAAAATCATAATTCATAATATTCAGGGTAGCGTAATTTTGGCACACGAGCGTAATTTTGTGAGCTGTGAGTAGCGTAATTCGGTCGTCGCCATACATGTGAAATGTAATGTACCGCGAAAACTTATGTGACAGTCATCAGTGTAGTGACGACCGAAATTGCGCCTCTCACAACACACAAAATTACGCTCGTTTGTCCTCACCCTAATAGGCAACAAGCGTTATTTAAATCCTTATGTTAAAAACTTGTAACCCATACGAAACAAACGTCTATTCGAACAATCCACAACCACATGCAAGAGGGGTTTACTCAATTGTTTCACCTAAGTATATAACCTTGACTGTACCTAACTAAACAATATTAATTTGCTTGTCATCGAATACGGCTGCGGCCACCGGAGCAGATGCGCAAGAGTGGCATTGTTACTCAAATTGATTTTATTTCAACGGTTGAAAGTGATCTTGACTTTAAATGAATTTTGAATTGAAATAATAAGTTATTTCAAGTATAATGATAGTTCCCATAATTTCATGGTATCTGATTTTTTTGAAAGGTTCATAGAACTCGCGGTATTCTTTTATGTTTGGAGTTTTTAAGTTTTTATGAATCGTGTGGTTTTGTGAATGACTTTTTATCATGCTTTCATAAATAATTATTTCCTTATCCACACTTTAAGCTCCAATCACCTTCATTTTCTAATCCTAAAGGAGGGTAGCGCTAACTTATTGCTGCTGTCATTCCATAGAAAATTGACAAATTACCATACAATCAGATTCCAACGAACACAGTTTGCGATCACAAATGGTTTGGTGCAACAGACTTTAAGTACGTTTCTCATAATCGGTAAATCTCGCTCACACACTAAGCCGTCAGATAACGCAAGAGGCAGTCCCAAAAGGAACAAGCTTTCAAATCATTGCAATCAAAAATCAAAGCCGACGGGGTATCATAAGGCTAATTAAGCATGTTTCCTCAAAACGAACGCTGAGCATTCTCACGATTATTTTAACAGTCGCATCGTATTTAACTGATAAATCCTACGACCGGAAGTCATTTAATGACCTTCACATTCGGGATGTGCAGTGAGGTGCGGCTAATACGGCGTTTATGTGTAAGTGACATCGGCCGTTATGAATATTCAAGCATGCCTTTTGGGTTTAAAACGCACCGTACTTATAAAAAGTTACGATTATTTTAGAAGGCGACGACTTATTTGCAAAACTTTTTATTTATTGCTATCTTTAAGATTTTTGATTTCATGTAGTCCCATTGTATGAAAATCATCATTTATCTGTTTTGTCTAACATCGGGATTAGTAACAAAGTAACTTATTTAACAAAACCTTGGCGCAATCAAATTTTTAAAATTTTATGTCACCTTTGGAAATTTAGGCGTGAGTTTATGTAAGTTGAAGACACTAACTATTGGAGTAGCGCTAGTCCATTTACCTTGCACCTTATCCGTTTTATATTGAGAATTTTACATGTAAGTATACACTTATATGTAAAATTGACAACATACAAACGAATAATGTCAATGTATGTGTGTAATTGTCAAACATATTTAACAGTGACCGAGTAACACTTAATGGTTAAACTGTCATAAAGAAAGGGCTTGTAATTGCAGCCGGTTTACTAGAGACGTTTGGAGATCGTTATCAGTGACAAAGATATATTTGATTTGTGGTATCACAAGAATCATGACGTTGGTTGAAATGAGAAATAGAATAAATGGCGTTGGGTGTGTATTTAAACTTCAGTCGGTGGTTTTGTTTCCTTATGTTCCCCATATGTGGTGCATTTAAAGTTTTTCAGTTTAGCTTGGCTTTTCTTCTCCTACACTACCCAATCACTCTTCCCAGATTTAATATTTCTTCCCAGAGCCGTCAGTACTATAAAATTTGTTTTGTCAGCCCATGTATTTTTGTTCCAACTAGCTTTTGCCCTCGACATAGATTATATGAGTATGGATCAATTTTTCAACCGCCCTAGAAACCCGCCATAAAAACTAAGTGCAGTGCGTCATAGGTATTCATCTACTAAAAGCAGTGCATGTCTCATAGGCGTGCCACATATGCAAAGGCATCTAAAGCTTCCTTATTGCCCCGAGGTTTTCAATAAGCCACAAAAACTCAAGGAACCTGTAAGACGCCATTGCCGTAGTGCTGCATTAGCTGATTGCAGGTTACAAAAAGGATCGCTTACAGCAAAAAGGTTACTTTTGCTATTGGAACACGTATGATATAAGACCTTTTGACTTTTGATATCGGGACCTGCTGCGGTTAAAATGACACTTCTTTTATGGAGGTTGATAGGGTTTTACGTCTTTTAAGAATAGCAAGACCTTAATATATGAGCTGATGGAGCTTTTAATGTAAATGACAATATCTATTATCAGTCATCTGTGACTTAAATCCTTTTAGAATAGGAGCTCTTTCGATTCACTCATCATCCTCCTAGCGTTATTCCCAGTACAGTTGCATCCTGAAGAATGCCTGGGGTCCGCTACCTAATCCCAAGAATTGGCGTAGGCACTAGTTTTTACGGAAGCGACTGCCATCTGACCTTCCAACCCGAGGGGGAAACCGACCTTATTGGGAATAGGCTTGTCAAGTGAGTGGGCAACTTGACTGTTAGAAGTTCTCAAGCCGCCCGGAGGCCTCTAACTTGGCTTAACGACTGCTATCAAAGACAACAACCGGGATCAACGGCTTAACGTGCCTTCCAAAGCACGGGAGCGCTCAGTTAGTAACCACTCAAAGCGGTCACCCATCCAAGGACTGACCTCGCCCGACATTGCTTAACCTCGCATACCGCACGCAGTACGCGGGTGCCACTAGGCCACGAGCGATTTCGATTCACTGTTCAGTTATAAAAAATGGTACATCAGTTACTGAATTACTGAAATGTATTTATCTATATTCTCTTTAAGAGTAAGGTACTTTAGAGATGAGGTGACGGCAATCTAAGGTGACTTACAGTGTATGTGATAGATATTACAAATGAGCTACTAACTAATTAGTGACATACTGCGTCTACTAATGAGAAGCCTGATATGGAAGCGTGGAGAGTGTATTAGGAATTAAACTGAATCTAACTGTTAAGTCGAATATTTTAACATAAAAGGCAGTACTACTTAACGAGAAGACTTAAGTTGTAGAATGAGCTCCCTACCGATGTATTCTCTATGGGCTACAGCATGGGACTCTTCAAGAAAGGCGTGAAAAGGTTTCTTACGGGTCGGCAAGGCGCGAGTGACGCCTCTGGTGTTGCAAGCATCCATAGGCGATGGTGACCATTTACCATGAGGTGGGCTGTCAACTCGTTTTCCACCGACGTGGTATAAAAAAAGTAAAAAAAAAATATTCTGCGTAACATTTCGTCTTGTTGTTCTAATTTTTACTGGGAAGGTATCACTGGAGACGTTTCGTTTTGGTTACATTTGAGGATCATTTAATGTTTTATGACAAACCACGATCCCAGCGATTTTTTAAAATATCTCTGGGGTATTTCACAATGAAATATGCCCACTTCATTGAATAGGACACAAATAAAGTCAAAATCAAATATTTTTCTGTACACTTTTCCATGTCAAACGGAATATAACAATCAACAAAATTAACAAAAGTATAATTTCATAATTTCAGATAAACCAAACTAAATGTCACTTAAATGAATACAAAATTGTTTATTATTTTGTATTACAAAATAGCAAAGTTAGAGTCTGTAAGGAAGGACTGTGTTTGGTCTATGTCAGAATTAATAAAAGTGTTAATTTAATTTTTAGACGACCTGTTTAGCCTAGTTGGTAGTGACTCTGCCTAGGACTGTGTTTGGTCTATGTCAGAATTAATAAAAGTGTTAATTTAATTTTTAGACGACCTGTTTAGCCTAGTTGGTAGTGACTCTGCCTCCGAAGCTAGAGGTCCCGGGTTCGAATCCCGGCCAGGGCATTTATTTGTGCATTTTTCACGGATATTTATCTTGGGTCTTGGATGTTTTCTATGTATTTAAGTATGTATTTATCTATATAAGTATGTATATCGTCGTCTAGTACCCATAGTACAAGCTGTGCTTAGTTTGGGACTAGGTCGATTTGTGTAAGATTGTCCCCCAATATTATTATTATATTATTATTATTATTATTTATATATATTCGCCTCTTTTCTGTATTTTTTTTTGTTTTTCGAGTCATATAACCTGGACCTTTTTAAGGCACGAGTGAATAGGCATCTTCTAGGTGAGCTCGCTTCATCGTCGGCCTAATCTCTGCCCCCTGGCTAGATGCTAGCAAAGAGCAATGCCATTTAAAAAAAAAGACGTCGGTGGATTGCCCGAGATCCGAGATACACAAGCAGCCTCCATTGCGCGCGGCTGCAACTTCCCGAGATATACTGAAATACACCTAAAGTCGACTCCAGAATTAGGCGAACTAACTTGACAGTTTATTGTACACTAATGTTGCCACAGTTTGGCTAGTGCTGTTAATATCGATGTTTAAAAAGTCTAGTTAATCATTATTATTGTGTTTGGAACCAAAGTAATAATTTTAGTAAGCAAAATAATAATAATGAAAATTGGTTGGAATTAAAAATACATCGAACATCATTTTGGACATCGTTAAGGAAGCTGTCCGCCATTTTGTTTTGTTTAATTAAATTGTTGTAGTTCGTCCCTATTTGGCAAGTATTTATGACTGTGAAAGTTTCGATGACAATTACTTGATAAAATATAAATAGAATCAGATTTATAGAAGACACAAGGTTATATCGACATATTTGTGTCGACATAAACCTATCACTATTAATTTTTTTCTATGTCTAACATCATTTTCGGCTGTCAAGTTAGTTCGCCTAATTCTGGACTCGACTTTAGGCGAATTTCTCGGTTAGCGTAAATTTTGCAAAAATCGTGAAAATAAGCGTTTTGACTTTTAAAACTGAATTATAAAGTTTTGGATTAATGTATTATGATTCTTTTCCTGAAACAGCGGTTAGAATATCATCACTTATATAGATTTAAAGCAGAAGAGGTTAGAATGTCATCACTTAAGTAGATTTGAAGCAGAAGTGGTTAGAATATCATCACTTAAGTAGATTTGAAGTAGAAGTGGTTAGAATATCATCCCACCATATCAGCCCTAGGACGTCCACTACTGGACATAGGCCTCCCCCAATTTCATGGGGGGTAAAATATCATCACTTAAGTAGATTTGAAGCAGAAGTGGTTAGAATATCATCACTTATGTAGATTTGAAGCAGAAGTGGTTAGAATATCATCACTGATGTAGATTTGAAGCAGAAGTGGTTAGAATATCATCACTTACGTAGATTTGAAGCAGAAGTGGTTAGAATATCATCACTGATGTAGATTTGAAGCAGAAGTGGTTAGAATATCATCACTTATGTAGATTTGAAGCAGAAGAGGCAGAAGCGAATATTACGTAGGCAGAAAACAGCAGCCACATTTTTTTTCTATAGTATTTCAGAGCTCTAAAAACGCTTCTTTATTGGACCTTGCAGAGGTTACGTCCGAAAAAAACTTGAATAGTATTTTCACTGTCGCCTAAAAACTAGCCTATCGCTATTATTACCTATACAACGAGTTAAATAGAATCTAGAGCGGGCAAGGCCGCCCGGTCTTGATTCGACAACCACTTCTGAGGGCCTACCGCGAACTTCGAAAATCGAATTTCGTATCGTACAGTCCCTTTCCGTCATATCTAAATATATAAAAGAAGAAACTGACTGACTGACTGACTGACTGACTAACTGACTGACTGACTGACTGACTGACTGACTGACTGACTGACATATCAACGCACAGCCCAAACCGCTGGTCCTAGAGATTCAAAATTTGGCACGTAGGTTCCTTATAAGGTCTAGGGGTGCACTAAGAAAGGATTTTTCAAAATTCAACCCCTCAGGGGGTGAAATGGGGGTCCGAAGTTTGTATGGGGAAACAAGATTAGTTGGACTATTTTATTCGAAACTTCACAGGAGTATTTCTAACGATAAATGAGTAAATACGTGTTTCAGGTTTTTTGAGAAATCAACCCCTAAAAGGGGGAAATCTGGTGACAAATTCGGAAAATCGACATGGGTATTGTTTTTATGATATAACGGGTCGCTGATAACGAAAACAACAATGATTTTAAAATCTCACGTGGAGGACGTGAAATACCATCCCCTCTGTTGGGGTGCGAGGGGGATGAAATGTCTAAATATTAATATGGGTGTCGTTTTTATGGTTTTTTGGGACGTTAATTACGAAAATGGCATCGGTTTTGTAATTTAATATTGTGGACATGAAAAATTTTGAAAAATTGTGCCAAATTTCAAGAAATAACTGAGTGACTGACATATCACCGCACAGCGCAAACTGGTGGTTCTAGAGATTCCAAATTGAGTATGTAGGTTCCATATAAGGTCTTGAGGTGCATTAAGAAAGGATTTTTCAAAATTCAACGCCTAAGGGGGTGAAATGGGGGTCCGAAGATTGTATGGGGAATCAAGATTAGCTGGATTATTTTATTCGAAACTTCACAGGACTATTTCTAACGATAAATGAGTAAACATGTGTTTCAGGTTTTTTGAGAAATCAACCCCTAAAAGGGGGAAATCTGGTGACCAATTCTGAAAATCGATATGGGTGTTGTTTCCATGGTTTATTGGGTCGCTGATTACGAAAACAACAATGATTTTAAGATCCCTCGTGGAGGACGTGAAATACCATCCCCTCTGTTGGGGTCCGAGGGGGATGAAATGTCTAAATATTAATATGGGTGTCGTTTTTATGGTTTTTTGGGACGTTAATTACGAAAATGGCATCGGTTTTGAAATTTAATATTGTGGTCATGAAAACTTTTGAAAAATTGTGCCAAATATCAAGAAATAACTGACTGACTGAGAGACTGACATATCACCGCACAGCGCAAACTGGTGGTTCGAGAGATACCAAATTTGGCATGTAAGTTCCTTATAAGGTCTAAAGGTGCATGTAGTGCCGTGAGTTCCCTATGAAGATACGACCTTTTTTGATTCTATGTATTGTAGATGGTTTTATTAATCAGTGCCGTCCGATACGATTTCGACATAAATCGATATTTGAGCGTCCGAGAGGACTCTTAATAGGAATCCGAGGTACCTAAACTTTGAATAAAGTAACGCCCATATTAATTTTCTTCATTTCCGTCCCGATTTCGTTCAAAATCGATATCTGAGCGTCCGAGAGGTCCCTAATACGACTCCGAGGTAAAATGTGGAAAAAGTCGCAGTCATTGATTTTCTTTTTTTTCGTCCCGATTTCGATCAAAATCGATATCTGAGCGTCCGAGAGGTCTCTTAATACGAATCCGAGGTAAAATTTGTGAAAGTGGCGGCCATATTGATTTTCTTTTTTTTCGTCCCGATTTCGTTCAAAATCGATATCTGAGTGTCCGAGAGGTCTCTTAATACGAATTTGAGGTAAAACTTGTGAAAGTGGCGGCCATATTGATTTTCTTTTTTTTCGTCCCGATTTCGTTCAATATCGATATCTGAGCGTCCGAGAGGTCCCTAATACGACTCCGAGGTAAAATGTGGAAAAAGTCGCAGTCATTGAATTCTTTTTTTTTCGTCCCGATTTCGATCAAAATCGATATCTGAGCGTCCGAGAGGTCTCTTAATACGAATCCGAGGTAAAATAGTAAAACAAATCGACCTAGTCCCAAACTAAGCAAAGCTTGTACTATGGGTACTAGACGACGATATACATACTTATATAGATAAATACATACTTAAATACATAGAAAACATCCAAGACCCAAGAACAAATATCCGTGATTAATGCAAAAATAAATGCCCTGGCCGGGATTTGAACCCGGGACCTCAAGCTTCGGAGGCAGAGTCACTACCAACTGGGCTAAACAGGTCGTCAATAGGTTTTGTGTTACACACGGGTGCAAAGTTGTATTTTACTTCTTGTTTCTTGAAACACTCGCTACGCCCAGGATTCTATTTTAAAATCACTCGCTTCGCTCGTGGTTCAACTATAGAATCCTTTTCGCTTGCTCGTGTTTCAATTCCACACTCACAGGTAAAATACAACTTTGCACCCTTGTATAACAAATAACTATTTAACCCCTTCAAATGCGTATAGCTAATACAGCTATACTTTTGATGCTGACTGGACTAGGTTTTTTCAATTCAATATATAAAAAGAACCGACAACATATCCTTTCAGTTAACCAACTCCTCCAATTGGCATAGTAAATTAGCTGGTCGCTAACTGATGCTATGACCCTATGGACTATAATTTGTAACCATTGGTACGTTTAAATGTGGTAAAAGTTAAACATTGAGGGCAGTTAAGTAGTATAATTTCTAACTTTAACTCCTTAAATCCATAAAATACTCCCAACAATTCTTGACTGTAGAGATCTGCAACGAGAAGCCGTTTAATTTTAATAATTATTCACCATATTATGGCTTAATAAAAATCAAAATTTGTTAAAAATTTAGTTTTTTGTTTTTTAACATTGACCCCGCGGCCTTAAAATGTTATATCTTTATATTTTAATTATAACTAACAATACTTTAAATCATAGAAAAAGAAAATTACAGTTACCGAATTATGTCCAGGTTTCGCTAATTTTATGCGCGTAAATTGACTCACATTTTGCCCATAACCGATTATTTATTTGCAAATACATAAACCGCTTAGGAATTCTTGGCTTAACACACTATAAAGAACATTAACTTGTCGAAACAGCTATTGTGAATGATAACACAGAATAATCCAATAATGAACAACTATGTACTTATATATAGGTAACTTTAAATCCAAAAGATCTGATCCGACTACCATTTACGGATGATTCACATTAGACCGTTCCGTGTCCGGGCCGGCCCGTTTTCTATGACAGCAAACGCAACGGCCGGCGTATTTCTCTAGAAGAAAACGGGCCGGCCCGGACACGGAACGGCCTACTGTGAATCATCCTTTAACACTCGTACTAACATACATCTTCGCTGGGCTCAGTATTAAAACCATTTATACGTTACAAGTTCCATCGATGTAGTTTTGGACTTTATCGAAGTAACTTTTTTATACAACGACGGTGGCAAACCAACTTACGACCTGCCTGATGGTAAGCAGACACCATAGCCTATGGACGCTTGCGATTTGACGACCTGTTTAGCCTAGTTGATGGTGGCACTGCCTCCGAAGCTAGAGGTCCCGGGTTCCAGATTATTCCAGAACGCAACACATGGGCGCTGCGGACTCTTGTTTGATTTGAGGATTTTTTGTATCGACAGCTAGAGACATTCAGGTCTCTCATTCACACAGCGCATCCTCGGGAGCTCTGGCGACTTTACTCACCACCAGGATACCACATACTTAAAGAACAAGTACGAGTGTGGTGATATTATAGCTGCGGTTCTGTACGGTGGAGGTGCTTCCCCAGTTGGGCAGCTCCACATATGTGCGAGAACTATCGGTTATTAAATAATCATGTTTCATCTGCCTGGATGTGCATATACTACGCGGAGTGAGCGAGGCAGCAACAGACGCATCGCCTTTACGCACAGCGGGCCAGGCGCGGGACGCGCGGGTGATTTCTACTTTTTTCCTGGCGTTATGCCCCCTCTTAACTGTCTTACTTTAACTTTATAATAGAACTGCAAAGAAAGTGGTCGGCGGTTAAGAAGTCAATATGACATCTGTCATTTCCATACAGTTAATAACCTAAAAATCTCTTTGAAGTTATACACTGTATGGAAATGACAGATCTCAGGATTGACTTCTTAAGACTGCGCAGTACGTTCGGTTCTCCATACAAACGTATTTATGCTCTCATTTTAAAACGCCAGGCTAGAATAACATGAAACTTTGCATAATGTTGCTTGAAATTATAATGGAGAAAAAATACATCGATTATTAAGGTTTTCATACCACCATCCACCATATCAGCCCTAGGACGTCCACTGCTGGACATAGGCCTCCTCCAATTTCATGGGGGGTAAATGCCATAATCGCCACGCTTGGCATGCGGGTTGGCGATCGCAGTATCTCCACCGCATTCTAGGAATGCTGCTGCCCGTTCATACGAGTACAAGCCGTAAAATACTCAAAAAGCCGCTGTATTTTTTTTCTTTTACAATTTCTAGCAACAGAAACTATGGTCCGACCTAGATATGCCGGATCCCATTGTGTATACAAATTTTCATGTTATTCTAGCATGGCGTTTTAAAATGAGAGGGTAAATACGTTTGTATGGAGAACCGAGCCAGACCGAGCGTACTGCGCCCTCTTAACCGCCGACTACTACCTATATATTGCGGTAAGGTTGTAATATAACGGGTAATTTTATGTGACTGTTTTATGGCATTATTTGAATGGATGAATCTTTTTCTAAGTAATGTGTTTATTTATTTAATCGTATTGCATTTATTTACGAACCGTGAGGTCTTCGAGAAGACAAGTACGGTTGCCAGTTTTTGTTGCACTTTTTAGCACCACCCAGGGGTCACGTGTAGGGTAACGGTGGGTACTCCCTACGGACGTGGTGCAACTTCGACCCCCCTTTGTCAAGTGAGTGGGCAACTTGACCGTTAGAAGTTCTCAAGCCGCCGGAAGGCCTCTAACTTGGCTTAACGACTGCTGTCGAGACAGCAGCCGGGATCAACGGCTTAAGGTGCCTTCCAAAGCACGAGAGCGCTCAGTTAGTAACCACTCAAAGCGGTCACCCATCCAAGAACTGACCTGCGCCCACATTGCTTAACCTCACATACCGCACGCGGTAGGCGGGTGCCGCTGGGCCACGAGCGCTCTCTACGAGTAATGCGTTGGAAACTTGCGTATGGATTATGTTGAAATGAGTTTAACGCATTTATTGAATTAGTGATTTATAGGCTTGTTAGCTGTCTTTTGACCTTAAAATATGACGTATTTGGCTTTTATTACTATGTTTATGACTTGGCCAGCCGTTATTTTTTACCCGACTGCGCCAGTAGGAGGGTTATGTTTTTAGAAAGTATGTGTGTAAATTTAATTTAAATTTGGCACGCTCTGCAGTCTCAACTGCTCGATGGATTTTAGCTTGAGAGGTGTCTTTAGATTCGTGTTTACTGTGAGAGTGACACTGGATATATCAAAATAAAAATTAAAAACAAAATGGCGGATTTTTGACAAAAATTCCAAATTATATAGATACGCAGTCGGGTTTTTTTAGTTTTTTAATTAATTAATCTTGTTTGCTTATAAATCTTATACCTGCATTTTTACATAAGTATTCTAACGGCAACTGGTATCGGACCATTGATGCTCAATTATAAACTTATTTACTTTTTTGACCCCTACCTTATACTGTGAATTAAAAATGGTCGTATCTTCATAGGAAACTAACAGTACTTACGTCCTTTTGTTTGGAAAAGACAGTTATATGGCGATAACTCAAAAATAATTGGATGAATTTGTACGAAACAATTTTCATTGAAAATTCTCATTTGGAATCACAGTGTCGATTCGTTTTTTACTGTTCAAAAGTCAAAGAGACATTTGTGACGTTTTACATTATTATTTTTTTGCATAAAAGACCTATCGATTAAGTGCCGTGTAGGTACATGTTGACCTAAGGTGAAAATACTCATCTTGACTTTGAGTTACTTACTTGTTTAATATATGTAGTGCCCATGCCCTCCTGAAAATGTATTCGTAGGTAATTTAGTAACACATTTATTCGAGTAATCGTTGTTTATTTTTTAATTACTTTGTATAAGCTTAGTATTTTAAGTTTTAACATGTGACTACGTATTGTTGTTAAATTTCTATACGTATATCTACAACTATATTTTTATGAGTAAAATACCTGTGAAATACGGACAGACAGACATGTTCGATTTTTGCTACGCAACCCTAAACATAAACAAAGGTAAAATTAGAAAGACGTCATAATCAAACTGCATAAATTTATGCGCCAGCCCGGCTAGTATGATAGCTTATACCGTCACATTATATGGCCAAAATATACTGAAACGTCACATAAAACGTGACGGTATAAGCTATCATACTAGCCGGGCAGGTATGCGTTACGTCAAAGTAAGAAAAAAAATACAAAAAGATTATCATATGACCCCGACGTGATTTGAACACGCAACCTTCTGATCTGGAGTCAGACGCGCTACCGTTGCGCCACGGAGTCGTTGTGTTCGTTTCTCAAAACACGCATCGCCTGCCGCGAGCGGTGGTGACGTCATCTAGTGACGTGATTTGAAAGCATCGATCTGGGGAGTTGTGTTTATTTTTAGTTTGCTGTATTGTTCTCGCTCTCGTATTAAGTTAGGTACAATACCTAAATATGTGTCTTTGCAAATATCAATATATTACTCAGTATTTCGAAGGAATTATACCTGCGACCTGTGTTTTAAATATTCTGTTGTGTTGTGCTACTGTAAAATACAAATGCGTGTCGGATAACGCACAAAGGAGGGTTCCGTACCGACACCTACTAGTCGACATTTAAAACCCCTATAAAATACATAAAATCCAAAAAGGTGGTATCTTTATAGGGAATCACGGCGCGTACGGTCCTTTTGTTTGGGCAAGACGGTTTTTCAGTGATTACTCAAAAACTTTTAGTCCTGTCTTGTTCAAACTAAAAATCGTCGAAGTATTTATTAATGTTTATCAGAATTTTAAATATCATAGTTTGGAAATTAGAGGGAGGGCACACACTTTATACGACTTTGACATCTAATATCTGGTCTTTGACATTTATAAATGGCTTCCCATTACATGTTAGATTAGACTAGTAAATAAGCCAAAGCAAGCGAAGAATATTATCAAAAAATCAACTCAACTTTAAGAATAGCAGACTAATAATATTAGGCTTAGCATCACAATCTTAGAAATATTAAGATTTAGCTAAGTGAGATGTAATTAAATGTAGCACAAAATTTTGATTTAAACGGTTTTTTTTTTAAATCTCACCAATGGTTTTTTCAGAATCTCCTATAACATTTTTAAAGGCCTATAATACCCCACACGTTTTTCCACGATTATCTCGCGTTTGGCTGAACCGATTTAGATGCGGTTTGCAGAAAAGTAGTTGTTACATTCTGGGGGTTTCGGGTATAAGACGTTTGGTGATTGTGATACATTAACAGATAAACAGATGAAAAGTCAGTATACATTCCGAGAACCGGCAAACTGTTGAATTTCATTTGATTTTGGCAAAAATAAGGATCGAAAACCATTATCATACTTTTTGAAGGGCTCAACTTAAATGACAATTTTATTGTTGCTTGACTACTAGATTAATAAACTAATTCGATAATCTACGGTTGTATTTTATCAACAAGTGGTTATTAAACAATTTTATCAAAGTGTTTGTTAAATATAAATACAGGTTGATTTCTGGGTCGTGGAGCAAGAGAGCAAGACATCGTACAGAAGTCAAAGATGATCCTAATGGTGTTGTTAATTATTGTTTATTATCAATAATGTTGATTATTTTTCAGATGACAAATAGAAAAAATCATTTTTAATACAGTTTGGTCACCCTACTCAATGTGACGTCTTGTCGCTTTCCATACAGCGTATGTCAAAAGTCATGGGGTGACCATGATTACTTAGTATAAGATTAATTTTACGTGAAAATTAAGAAAAAATAAACTTATTATTTTTTAATCAAATACATTCTACTACATGATAATGAGGTAAATGAGGATCATTTACAGAGTCAGAAAAAGTGGTTTTGGATCACGACCCAGAAATCACTCTGTATAAGAATCTACTCGAGATACCTACTTGAATCCATTCCACTCGAACGTTATCGGGAATCGATAAATGATTGACGTTTACGTAAATAGCGGTCATGAACCATTTAGCATTCTTGTATTTATTTGGATAATCCTAACTAATCGGAATATTCAGAAAGTCATTCATACAGACATACATACATAAACTCACGCTTATATTCCCAAAAGGGGTAGGCAGAGCACAGGAAAATTAATTTCAGGGCCACTTTTAGCAATTGTAGGTTTATAGATGGAGGAAATGTGATGAAGAAAGTTATACTCCCTCCCAAAACAGGGATATACTGTTCTGGCTCCCTGTGTCTTTGTTTATTATTTGTACATACTGTTTTATTATGTGAGGTGTGCAATTAAGGCGCAGGGTAGGGTAAACCATACTCCATACAAAGGTTGTGCAAGTTTTTTGCGTTAGTTTTGGCACTACAGCATTTAATTTTAGTTTTTGTTGGTACATATTGGATATACTACGCAGAACTTGATGTTGAAATTTTGCATTATTAAAAAAAAATAAAAAAAATTTATTAAAAGTAAAAAAGAAAAACATCAAGACATAGCTACCAAAAAAAATAAGCATATGGACCAAAAATATTATCTGTAGTGCAAACACAAACGAAGAAAACCTTGCACAAAGTTTGTATGGAAAGACCTTGCCCATCCCTTCGCCTTAAGAGTTTGTAAGTATACTGTACTGTTATAGCACGTAGAACCGATGGCCGTTGGGGCGGAAAGGTTCTCGAGTGGCGACCGCGTACCGGAAGGCGTAGCGTTGGCGGGCCCCCCACACGGTGGACTGATGACCTGGTAAGGGTCGCGGGTGTCCGCTGGATGGCGGTCATTGTGGAAGTCTTTGGGGAGGCCTATATCCAGCATTAATAAATAAATAATAAATAAATATTGGGGGACAATCTTACACAAATCGACCTAGTCCCAAACTAAGCAAAGCTTGTACTACGGGTACTAGGCGACGATATACATACTTATATAGATAAATACATAGAGAACATCCAAGACCCAAGAACAAAATCCGTGCTAAATGCACAAATAATGCCCTGGCCAGGATTCGAACCCGGGACCTCTAGCTTCGGAGGCAGTGTCACTACCAACTAAGCTAAACAGGTCGTCAGGCAGTGGACGTCTTTCGGCTGACATGATGATGATGAAGTATATTGACGACCTGTTTAGCCTAGTTGGTAGTGACTCTGCCTCCGAAGCTAGAGAGGTCCCGGGTTCGAATCCCGGCCAGGGCATTTATTTGTGCATTTATCACGGATATTTGTTCTTGGGTCTTGGATGTTTTCTATGTATTTAAGTATGTATTTATCTATATAAGTATGTATATCGTCGTCTAGTAGTATAAGCTTTGCTTAGTTTGGGACTAGGTCGATTTGTGTAAGATTGTCCCCCATTTATTTTTATATACTGTGAAAATTGACGACTCTAACCCTTTGGTTGTAAAACCTGTCTGACAGACGACGGACCGACGTCACGTGACGTGAGTGGTAGCAAAAGTGCTCTCGTTTGATTTGTTAGGCGACGCCCTGACTTGGCGGGGCGGGATCGATATGTCATAGGTATTTTGCTCTTTGACGTAAGCTTACTGATGTGAGATTTCCTCACTTGACGAAATACTGTCAGTATTACGTATGCGCAGTAGTAATACCATGCGCAGAATTGGGGCAGTACTGCATCGATATCGGTTGACACTGACAGCTGTCAGTTTTCTCATAGCGTACCGCCTCCGCATCGACAAGTCAGGAAGGCGCCTTAGATGGGTTTCCCGAACACCTTTTTCACCGGCATGTTTTGCTTTGATCCCCTTTTGCATTTTGCCGCGATCGTGTTTTGTCACATGTACTTCTTTTTAACCTACTTCGAAAACAGGAGGAGATTCTCAATTCGTCGCAATATATTTTTTTTATGTATGTTCACCGATTACTCGGAGACTAGTGGACCGATTTCAAAAATTCTTTTTATTTGAAAGAGTATGTTTTCTAGTTGGTCCCATTGTCACCAAGTCTGGATCTGATGATGGCTTGATGACGGGATCTTGGAAAAATCGAGGGTACACCTCAAATTATATAGAAGGAGGATGGGATCTGGCAAAGTTTGGAATTGGTGTTTTTTTTCTTAAAAATTTACTTGTATTGTTGTTATTTTGTCATAACTGAATGTTATAATCTCAGGCTTTCCCGCTGCAATTAGACATATTCGTATGATTAGGTATACATTTCGGTTTTCTCATTACCATTCAAGTAAGGTAGGTGTAGATACACTAAAAATATTTATGTGTACAAATGATTCTATTTTAGAATTAATTTTCCCCCTTCACAATTTTCCAAATTACTTGGGCGATTCTGAAAAAAAATCCATATGCCTTTGCTAAACCCTTCATTCTAACTCACGAACATTAGGGGTAACTTATTAAAAGAAGTCGGGGTCCATTTTTCACATCCCCCGTAAGTTAGACCCTTTTTACGAACCCTCGGCTATGTAACTTGTGAGCAATTATTACAAGAACTTTTAAAAGGGAGCGTAAAGATTGTTCAAGTTAACATCTCAGAAGACGCCTAAGGGTATTTTAACGTGTCCACTATCATTAGCGCCACTGGTAAATAATTGTGATTATTTAATCAATCAATAATTTTTTGGGCGATATGGCTACTTCAAAGCTTTGATGATTCTGCCAATGTCGAGTTTCGATAAGAGGCACGAGTTAATAGGCATCTTCTGGGTGAGCTCGCTTCATCGTCGGCCTCATCTTTGCTACCCGGCTAGATGCTGGCCAAGAGCAATCCCATTTTTAATTAAAAAAAGTCAAAGTCACGGCTAGTATAAAGCGTGTCACACACTGAAGCGGCCAATAGTAAATTTGACGGCTAATGACAAGTTAACTATTGACCGCGCCAGTTTGTGACAGGCTTTATACTTAATCCTGACGGTAGACAGCTGGTTGCGTTCGGTAGTATACCAACCGGTCGAACAGCCAATTTAAAACAAAACAGAATCTACAGGAAAAGGTCGGGAAGTACGAGGACAATGGGGAGTTAAAAGGTTTTACGCACGCTCAAAAACGTTGCGTTTTTGTTTACCCCGCTATAACACACAGACTTCTTCACTTGACATTATACTGTCATTATTACGTTTGCGCAGTAGTAAATATCATGCGCGGAAACGGGGCACATTGCTCGGATTAACAGATCGACTTCAATGTAATGAAACTCGCGCATGCGAGTGACGTATCTGTGTACCCCTTTAGGATTGGGACAGATAAATACGTTAGAACTAACCCCCCCCCCCCCCCCCCATGCTGATACAATGCAACCGAAACACACAACACGTTGATCATACTTGAGAGCGAAATGTCGATACAGATTGGCCTCCATTGCGGGAGCGGCTGCGCAGAATGTCCGATCTAATTGTTATTGTTGCACTTAACTGGTGTTATTGCAATTGCCAGTGCAGTAAAGGAAATGTGGACATTACAGAAACCTGGTATCGGTGATGATTGCTAAGAGAAAACGTGCGATTTCACTTGCGATGTCGAATTTTTTGTAGCGTTTGGCGGAAAGCAATGGGAATGAATTGAGTTTGGACTTCATGAGTACTTTTTGGGGAAGGCTTTTGTTTCTATAGTTAGCTCTATTAAGAGTCTCATCATCATCATCCTAAAGTTATTCCAGTACAGTTGCATTCTGAAGGATGCCGGGGTCCGCTGCCTAATCCCAAGAATTGGCGTTGCCACTACTTATAGTTTTTAGGGATCCGACTGCCATCTGACTTCCCAACCCAAGGGGAAAACTAGACCTTATTGGGATTAGGATTGTCAAGTGAGTGCGTAACGTTAGAAGTTCTCAAGCCGCCCGTAGGCCTCTAACTTGGCTTAACGATTGCTGTCATAGACACCAGCCGGGATCAACGGCTTTGCGTGCCTTCCAAAGCGCGGGAGCGCTTTGTTAGCAACCACACAAAGACTGTATTTTTTTTCCTACATGCATCAATTACTCGTTGAGATGGTTCCAATGTGCCCAAATACGATGGGTTTAGGAGTTGATCTATAGGGCTACCTTCTGTTTACATCATTAGATCAGCTCGGTGATACAAATATATTGCATTGTCATCGAACTCACATAAGTATGCACCATTTGAATTCAACCGGATACCGGCAAGTGGCTGAAAAAAGGATTGTAAGTTTTGAGGACAACAAGATTGTTGTATAATAATGTATAAGTACTTCTTCTTCGGTGATACCCTGACATTCATTTACTCACAAATGGATAACTTAATATCTACGCGAATGATAAACTTGTATATTATAAGCATTAAATCATATAAATAATGTCATTTTTAAGGCTACATTAGACACATAAATAGACACTCGTGGCTCCCGCTCTGAAGTTGCTAAGGTTTGCTCCAGGCGTCGGCTAATTTACGAGCTATGCTCCCCTACTCACGGATACTTTATACTTAACTTCTTTCTATACAATGATACCGTGTTTTTTTATTCACTTCTGATAGTCTTAATTTATAGCGTAGGTAGTTGTAAACGGCGCAGTAGGTAAATAACGTTTGTAGTAATCGATTCTGAATCATTTGTTTTATTAATGTTTTCAAGTACTTTTACACAGAGAGCCTCACACTGACTGACCATAGATAACATATATCAATATCACACTTAACTCGGTTACCACAACGTTAAACACTTAAAAATCACAGAACTATATTTAAAAACACAAAGTACATTTCACTTCTTTAGTAAATAAAACATTAAAATATCAATGATTAGATTACAGACAGCGAATCCCTATTTCACAATATATTTTACAGCAATGAAAAGTTCGTCTTCGGTTTTTTGTTCTATTTTTTCCAGCTAGCGGCCGCATGCGGCCAGTACCAAAAAGGTTTGTATGTTTCTTATTAAAGCTTGAACAGAGAATTAAAAAAAAACTTCTACGAAGACTTAACGGTTTTGTATTTTTTAATTATGAAGATCTACATTCATACATGGGCGTGATGTGATGATGATTCAAGGAACTGCCCGTCAGTTTCAATTTTATTATAAAACTATGATTCAGATATCTGCTTCCGAATCCGACCAACATACAGTTAAAAAGTTCATAATTCTCTTCTACAATTTTAAAAGTTCACAAGTCTGGTATTTTGTGAGGAGGGGGAGCTTCCTGCATAACCCGGGCTGTGTCTGGGCTGTTCCAAATTTGAGCCACAAAAATTTCCATAGTGCCCGGTCTTCTCCAAAAAATCGTCATTTGTTTTACAAGTAAAGCAAATTGCACAATGTTTTTTTTACATAAAATACGAAAAGAATCGAATACCTACAACGTTTCTTGTTCAGGACTTATAGGTAATTACCAGTTATTTATATATGTAGTTACTTCACGAGAAAACCGAATAAAAGCTAAAAACCCACCAGTCAATCAGTTCGTTTTTGCCCTACTAAACAACCATTGTTTATATTCCACATTTGAAGTTCATCTCGTTAGACTTGTTTGGGAGCGGTGACATTGTTGCTTTGGACCGTGGCGGCTTTCCCACCAATCAGGGCCTTGTTGGGCATCATTTCAGCCAATCAGGGGGTTACTGGGAAAATAACTGACCAATCAGAACGTGTGAATCGGAGTATCGTTACGCGGATTACAGTAATTGGGATTTTCTCGTTGGACAGGATTGGCGTGCCATGAAATATTTACGCGATTGAAAAACATATGAGATGGTGTTTAACAGTTTTAAGTAGGTTTCAAACCTTTTTTTTTGAGATCGTCCTTTAAATAACTGCGATAGTGTTGGTACAGCTTGCTCGCCCCGATCTGTGGACTCGCAATAGGTATTATGTAATAATAATAAATCATTTATTCTGTGGCAACATAGGCCCATAGATAAATAACTTTTAGCTAATATTACATACAAATTATACAGGTGATTTCGGGATTGTGGATCAAGAATCAGTATTCCGACTTGGTATCTATTAGTCATTTAAAAAAAATGTGGTGATGCGGAACAAACGCATTTCATTTTTTATTTATTTTGATGACCAATATACAAAATCTAAAAGAAAACATGATTACCATATACTCTCTTTGACGGATAGTATGGAGAGTTGACAGTTGGGTAGGGTGACCAAGTTGTATGAAAAAGTATTATTTCTCATATAAATTAGGAAATAAAGATTATTTGAGTTTTAAACCTTCATCCAACTGTGATTTGAATTATTGACCATATACGGATCATGGATCATTTCAGATCACGACCCCAAAATCACCTGTATTCTTAAAACTAAAACATTATTTTGATGTTGAAACAGCGTGTAACCTGCAGTTTTACTAGAGACTAAGGCTGGGTTGCACCAAAACGTCTGTAATCGTAAGCTGTGTTCGTTAAAATTTTAATGCATGGAAAGTTTGACAAGTTTCTATGGGGTGACAGCTGCCGGCGCCATATTTAACATTGATCGGTCTGTGATCGTAAGTTGATGCAACCCACCCTAAAACAAATTACAAATACATTGGAACACACCCGTGTTCCATTGGGATAGGCAGAGACCAGAGAATGCCATATACTACGGTTCTTACATACATGCCTCATACATGCTCGTTGGTTGCGGGTACTTCTGACCTGGCCTTTTTTCAAATAAATTACAATCCAAACTTACTTTTCTGTGCGATATCTATAAAATCTCCAGTGCTTCCCCCACAAAAACAAGTGGCCTTTTATGATCACTTTAAACTACTCTCAAACAACTTCCTATACCGCGAATCCCCTTCAGCTATCGCCATTCATAAACTGGCTCTAATACACAAATAGCTGCACAATTTTGAACTCCATCGTAAAGAGATAAAGCTTTCTTTTCGTACTTAGAAATTTAGGCTTTAGCAACATTTTTGTTTGATGATACACTACTACGAGTATTACAAGCGAAAGTAAAAGACGAATGGTAAAAGTTATATATACTTAAGGTTGAAAATGCGGTTTAGAAAACGGCAATAAAAGCGTTTAACTGTCAGACATGTGATACTGTCTTAGCTATCAAATAGGGTGACGAATTTCGGGTGAAAATAGGCCTGACTCAAAGCATGCATCAAACATATCCGAAAAAGAACTTGGTTTTTCTTATATCGTTTTATCTCTAAATAAGTCCACAGAAATCCTAAACATATGTCCAATTATTTCTGTATATCCTATGTCGTACCTACAGGGATATGTGCCTGGTAATTAAATTTTGATTAGATATCAAGTCAGGAAAATATAAAACTCGTTGCTTCACGTTCAAATTGTGCTCTACCGTTCAATAGCAGATATATCTACAGGTAAGTCCCTTGACAAGTCTTATTGACTAACCTTCTATATAGTGAAGCTGCACTCAGGCCGAACATCTGGATTCTGGTAATTTTATAAAACTGAAAACACGTCGTCAAAACTTAAGGCCGAGCCACACCGAATGCGTGCGCAGCACGTGCGCGTGCGCGTGTGCGTGGCGTGCGCGTTGTATCGTATGAAATGTCATAGCAGATGACACACCGCTTGCGTGGCGTGCACGCGTGCTGCTCACGCAAGCGGTTTGTCATCGACTACGACATTTCATACGATACAACGCGCACGCCACGCACACGCGCACGCGCACGTGCTGCGCACGCATTCGGTGTGGCTCGGCTTTTAGCCTCACTCTTGTCAGTGTAGTAACCACCACTCTTCTCTGTTCATTGCCAGACCCTTGACTTCCCCGTACGACTCAGCAGCAACTTTCTCCTTTATTGGGTTTAATTAGGTTAGTTTAGGTCACAAAGTACAATATATATACTGAGATAGAGATACCAGTGAAATACTCCACATAGATCGTAGCGCCGTTGTGTATTTAGTAAAAACTAACCGCACGACCGCTGCATCCCTGTCACTTCAATATGCAAGTGCGATAGAGACAGCACCCAGAGACATCTGGTGCAAACAAGTTAAACTAACATTTCCATAGAAAAATTCGTACTTCGAGCTGAAAGGCCTCTGGTTTAGGTCTTCCTTTTTCTCCCTTACTCTCAATTTTGCCCTCTAAGATGTTAAAGAAGAAGCTGACGTGTCGTGTTTAGGTAACCTAACCTAACTACTTAAATAAAAAACAAGATGAGCGAACTCTTCAGACGTTTCCGAAGTGGGAAAGAAGAATATTTGAAGTACTTTTGTATTCCCCACTTGTCACACCTTTCCAGGATTACGGTCCCATAGCCGATATATTTAGTTAATATAGCCATTCAGGCGTATGTTAAAATAAAGCCAGTGATATAGCGCGGAACCCCATTTCCACTTCCTAATGTCGTTGGGGAAAGATTCGTAGGCAGACCGCAGAGAGGCGATTTCAATGCGACAACAGGTGTTGTTACTGAAAATACTGAATGTCAAATCAGCAACTGTAAATGGCTTCAAGCGAAAACGTCCGCTACCGTTATTGTTATTTTCAATCAAATCTTCGGTGGTAAATAAACGTACCGCCCGCCTAATGATAAGCTGTCACGCTGGACGACTGCAACTCGACTCGACTGGGTTGTTACGTGCGCGATGCCGACCTTCCTAATTGACAGGGCTTACCGACACTACCTCCGAAAACTCGAGCAGGATGTTACTGACGATCCAGCGAGATTCTGGGACTAATATGTGAAGACTGAGTTAACCTACAAATCATTATTTAACTTCTTCACTTCGACTGAAAATTAAATCATCCACTTTTAATATGGCTTCACAAACGCTCTGTTATTTATCATGAAGTTTGTAGGGAAATAGAAAAAGGTGTCGATTTATTGATGGTCAAACATCGTCTATTTTTACATCTTCTTTAAAATAGTAAATATAACGGACGGCACTTGGAGACTCAGTAAAAATAAAGAGTTCGAATATCTAGCGTCCAACCCAGACATCATATGAGAAACGAAATCCGCAAAACTCCGATGGCTTGGGCATGTAGTGCGAATGGGTGACGATCGTGCAGTCCAGAGAGCGTCTTCGGGCCGTCCAACTGGTCGAAGACCGGCTGGGCGTCCTAAGTACCGGTGGGGCGTCGAAGTGCAGAGGGACCTAACACAAGCCGTCGTCGACTTGACAAAACAGCCATATACACGGAAGCCTGGCGGTAGGAAGGCAAAAGCTAGTAAACAATAAACCTGTGCAAAACGTGTGAAAAACATAGGTGTGGCAATTAAATTAGGTGTATCACACGCCCCAAATCCACATTATAAATCAAAGTGCGAAAGTTAACAAAAACTATTTATACAGAGCTATTAGTTTTAATTATTTGAAGCATTAATTTTTCACGCCTACAGCCGAAAACATGAATAATAGCAATTAAAACACTAAAGTATGCGTGGGAAGACTATGAGTAATATGAAAGAACAAACTTTACTATTAAAACCATCTGAAGAACCTAAGCAACGCCAATTTATTGATTTAGAAACGCTTAGGATCTTGCATGAGCTAGCAAATCATTTTAGAAAAAGTATATGTTATTCTTTCATCATCACCATCATGTCAGCCGAAGGACGTCCACTGCTGGACCTCCCCCAAAGACATCTACAATACTGGTTGGTTGTCTTTCGTGTATAATTAATTGATTTTTGTAGTCAATTAAATAAGTAACAAAGTACACCAACGTGTCGAAATAAATTGAAAAAAGACAGTTTTCAACATAAAATTTTGCTACTGTTTCTAATCTATTAATGCTACGAGTATATACCTATTCACGGTTCTTTTGATAAAATTGCGGTACATTTTAATAATTATTCTTCATTGCTCACCAAAATTAGTACATAAAATTAAAACGTTAAATCAAACACGTACAATGGAGACAAGACTCGGTAACTCTTACTTTTGAAACCAATATACAAAGATTAGAACTATTAATAAATAAATAATAAATAAATAAAACTATTAATTCACAAAACTCTTTATTCTAAGATGTTTTATACATGTAATCTTATTTTTTTGTTCCGCAAGCCAATTGAAATTAATTCTTATATCAATGTCATAAATACTCAGAGAAACTTTTGTCACTTTACTAACCGACTTCAAGATTTCAAAAGAGGAGGTTATCAATTCGGTTGTATGTTTTCTTTTATTTACAATTGTAGCACGTATTTTTTTCATTTTACTTTTTTAAACTGGCTGAATGAGATCGCGTGCGCACAGCCTACGCCTTCCACTATGAAAGAATAAAACTGTCAAAACCCATTTATTTGATGAATGCGCGCCCTTTCAGATTTTTAAACACATACTGCGATTCAAAAATAAACCGTGTTCAGTTGTGTCAAGGTTGGTTTTAGACTGGCGGAGGGTATAGTTAAGTAGGCCCCGTAAAGTACGGTAATGTCGCGGTTGGTTTCATGCCAAGTTTAGTTAGATAGTTATGAAATTTTAAGAAGTTTGCGAGCTTTGCTTTTATATCTAGTCTACATACTATTATTATAAAAAAAAACAATATATAGTCTACATACGTACATAAGACTGATAGAAATCATTTATTCATACCTATGTGAACAATTACAAAAACACAGTACCTTTTTTTTACCTACAGAAAATGCACCAAACTGTAGTCACTAGTTTCTTACCACAAACTAAGCTGGGTGACCAAGCCTTTAAACCTTACATACGTTTCAAAGTTTAAAACGCGTTACGTAACCGACTAAAGTTACGCGTGAGGTAATCACCGATGTGGTTGTAGACTGGTTTAGAATGCTCTTCAGTTACTGAAGACAACTTAATAACCATGCAATTTAAATATTAACGAACTCCTCCATTCAAAAAGCTCGTCATCGAACTTTGCGTCACTTTTGTAATGCTTAAACAACTTGTAAATATGAAACATTACAAGTTCTCAATAAATTAAAACTTAAATAAATATGAACCTCATTTAAGGGTTTCGGTAAAAACCTACTTATCAATTTCGAGGAAATTCATGAAGCTTGTCCGAGTTTTTTTATACTTTATCGGGTATAATGACAGCTTTCCAGCTTTTACGTAAGTAATGAGCCGTCAAGGCGGACAGTGCGTAATTTTGCCATTACAAGTTGGGCTGTAATGATGATATTTTGCATGATTGACATGTGTAGATAAGAGATATAATACAGTTTTTACCCACGACGGAACGGAGAAGGTATATGCGTTTAGGGTGAGAGGTTGTTTGTTTGTTTGTTTGTTTGTGTGTGCACCTCAATATCTCCAAAACGGCTTGACCGAATTGGATACGGTTTTCTGCAATGGGTTCGTGGTTCATTCGGGACGAACCCCATAATAATTGTTACGACCATAACTCGCCAGGGGGCGCTGCAGTAAACATTTTTAGCTTTAAAGTGCGTTTGTGCTGGTTTGAACGCATTTTCTCCGGAACAACTTCACCACCGTGGATGATTTCGATAGTGCTGGGTAAAGAGTACATGTACTTGAACTCTGAGGATCAGATGATGGAGCAAAAAACATAGTAGGGAACTGTACAGGGGTTCGATTACTTACTGTTCGTTTTTGGGCCCTTTTGTTTATGTTTGCTTAGCAGCGATTGTAAATGAACTTCTGAGGGTCTGGTGATGGAGTAAAATAACATCACACAGAACCTTTCGAAGGCATATAGGTATTTGGCCGTGTTTGGGCTCTTTTCATTGAGTTTGCTGAGTAGTTTCTGCACATGGTATGTTAAGGGTCTGATGATGGATCAGAACAATATTGCAGGGAATCTTATTAAGGTGATCATTTAGTGAACCGTGTTTCGATTGTTTGGCTAGTATGTATTGAGAAACCTCTTCACATGAACTGCTGAAGGCCTGATTATGGAGCAAATCAGCACCATAGGGAAGTTTGCGAGAGCACATATATATGCATTAACGTGTCGTGTTTCTTTTGATAGTGTTTTCTGAGTAGCTTCTGTGTATGAACTGCTGAGAGCTGTAGGTATGATGAAACAGAATAACATAGTAAGGAACTTTGTGAATCCTCATGGATAGAATACCGTGATATAGCTCTTTAAAAAGTGATGACTAGTAAGTGATAGTAACTTCTCTACCTATAACTACTCATGAACTGCTAAGAGTAGAATTTTTGCTCTTTATACCCGCCACGGAAGAGTAGGCGTAAGTCATATGTCCCCCAAACAGGTCTGCTTATCTAAATATTATGGTTTCGGTTAAAGTAGGTATTATTGTGTAGTTAGAACTTATCGGCGATACACGACGTGAATATGCCATGGGACACACTACGCATGGATAAAACTATCGTGTTATGTTATAAAACTGGCTTAGTGCGAGTGGGACCGTCGCGCACGAAGGGTTCCGTACCATTATCCATATGTTTTTAATATTTCTTGTTATAGCGGCAACAGAAATACATAATCTGTGAAAATTTCAACTGTCTAACTATCGCGGTTCTTGAGATGCAGCCTGGTGACAGACAGCGAAGTCTTAGTAATAGGGTCTCGCTTTTACACGTTGTAAAAACGGGACCCTATTACTAAACGACTGGACGGGACCCGATTACGTTGTTTCGGGGCTACAGAACTCTGAAAAGCACATTTATTCCAAAACGGGTTCACTAAATTATATGCAGAGCAGAGCGCAATTAATATGGTGGTTGGTTACCCACGACGGAAAGGATAAGGTATAAAAATTTAGGGTAAATTAAGGGGGGGCGCTAGTCGGGTAACCTCCACGAGTGTCTGGGCTCTTCCCTCGCGGGTCTGGGGGAAGGGGAAGGGTTCTGGCCGGTGCGCCCTGGAGGCAACGGTAAGTGATTCATTTTCGGAGGGATCGTTTACCGGTGCTACCAATAACCCGGAGACGGGTTCGCTCTGGGTTTTCCTCTGTTTAGCGGAGGACACTCCAGATGCGACCAATGGGGGGATGGGGGGTTCCGCATTCGCAAGACTCCCCAGGTGCGGTGAGAGGGACAGGCCATGCCGTATGCCTGTAAAAATAACTACGGACCCGTAACCCTAGCTTCGGCAGAGGGCCGCTATGGTCGGGAGCGGGGGCTGACACCGTCAGGCCGGGGCCGGGTGGTGACTGCGAGGGAGAAAACCTCTTTAAAAAGTCACAAGGGGACCTGAGGGGGTGAACCCGGGGTTTTTCACTCTCTCCCAGCGTGGAGGTCCTTTGGTCGGCAAGTGTGTGGTGTCGCCCTGCACGCTTGCCGACGGGTGGGAGACGCTTGCCTCAGCAGTGAGGGAACAGCTTCGGCTGTTGCAGCAGGCGGTGTTCGCAGTTGTGTGCCTTGGCGATCCCGTGTCACCGCCACTAATGCTGCGTGATGGGCATACCCTGGTGGTTTTAGACGGTAGTCCGGGCGGTTCCCGGGAGTCCGTCATACCCGTCCTAGTTCCCCGGCTAGGCGGGATGCGTAAATGCATTTCCCCAGGTAAAAAAAGGATAAATTAAGGGCAATAGGCGCAGATTCTCCAAATCGGCTAAACCGATTAAGATTTTTTGCTATATATTCGTAAAAAAGTAAAAGTTTGTCGAAATTTAGAATGAATGATCCAAGTTAGTGATATTAAATTTGATGTGCTTGTGATAGAGGAAGGAGGATGTGAGTGTCTACGTGGGCTCGCATATACTCGTAGTGCGCGGTCTGAAGAGAAGCTTAGGACCTTCGGCCCCACGCAGAACTCGGATCGGCTCTACTTTGAACATTTAGCGATAGGATAGTGCACGAGAGTCCCGTGTAGGCTCGCGTACAGAGCGTGACCCTTCGCGCTGAGGCTTTTAGGCACTTCGGGCTTTTGGTCTTGCGTACCTTGCCACTCACCTTTGCGCTTTTGGCCCTCAAATTTAATTGTAAAGACACAGGTGGATAGTGGTGGCTCGCCCTTTGGGTCTTCGGCCCTCTGGCTTGCGGAGAGAACTTTCTCAAAGGACGCTCCGAGCCTTCGTCTTCCAGGTTCTCTTGTAAAACACTCGATAGGAAGGATCTACTTGGGCTTGCCCTTCAGGTCTCGGGCTGGCGTCGAGAGTGCTTTCTAATGGGACGCTTTGGGCATATGTCCCTACGCTGAGCTCTGCCTTCGGCCTACCGTGCTTGTTTCCGGAATATATAGCGTTAAGTGAGAAACAACCATTGTTTTTCTACCACGTCGATGGCATACAAGCATACAGTCCGCTTGATGGTTAGCGGTTACCGCAGCCTATGGATGTTTGCAACTCCAGGGGTTTCAATGCGCGTTGCTGACTCTTTAAACATTTATACACTCCTTTCTTGAATAGCCCTATACTATAATATAATCCCTTGGGAAAACCTCAGGAGGGAGCTCATTCTACAACTGGAACGTTTGAGTGAGGAACATATAGACATTGCTCTCTAAAAATAATAAAATAAAACAAAATTAAAAAATTTGAAAAACCCACGACGGATTAACCTAATTCAAAAATTATAAAATAAAGTAAATGTGAATCCCCCGACTGGGTATTTACGAAGTAAGTACATGGAGATAATAAATAGATTTCAAAAACGGTTGTATGGTCGCGAGGTACAGTTACAAAGCCAGAAAAATCCGTCGGGGCTGCCATTGCCATGTCTGTTCCTAATTTCATTAAAATATTAATAATAGTAAAGCTCGAGGTACATTACATACAGCAACTTAAATTGAAGTACCTATAACACGGACTTCGTAATCTTACTTCATTTCAGGGCAGGCAATGGCAGCCCCCGACGGATTTTTCTGGCTTTGTAACTGTACCTCGCGACCATACAACCGTTTTTGAAATCTATTTACTATCTCCATGTACTTACTTCGTAAATACCCAGTCGGGGGATTCACATTTACTTTATTTTATAATTTTTGAATTAGGTTAATCCGTCGTGGGTTTTTCAAAATTTTTAATTTTGTTTTATTACCATAATTTATCCACTTTCTAATCGAAAGAACAAGAATAGCTAAACCTGATGAAAGGAGCTTGTGTAGTAAAATAAATGCTATTTAGGTACAGTCAAGTGTAAAAAGATGGGTGCATACAACTTGCTCAAAAATATGTCCCATAGCTCTTATGTCGGCGGGTTAAGGTTGCGGTACGTATTTATGAGAGGATTAAATTGATACGTATTTTTGCACTTGACTATTCTATGGAGCAAGGGTACGAAAACATTTTTTTTTATTTAAAAAGGGGATTGCTCCTGGCCAGCATCTAGCCAGGGGGCAAAGATGAGGCCGACGATGAAGCGAGCTCACCCAGAAGATGCCTATTCACTCGTGCCTTAAAAAAGGTCTCTAGGTTATATGAACTCGGAAATACAGACGCCGGCAGAGAATTCCAAACCTTAGAAGTGCGCATTATGAAAGATGAAGCAAATCGCTTGGTTCGACCAGGTAAGGATGGTATAAAGAATAGAAAAAAGCGCAACGAGCGGTCAGCTGTAAAACTTAAAAACGGCAGTATGAGTCCAACGGTAGAATTATCTATCAAGTTCTAAAAGGTAGCGGGATAAATTTCATTTTATAAAAAAATACGTTTCGCTTACCATACTTTTTAATATAAATGCACACAGAGTGCTCGTGGCCCAGCGGCACCCGCCTACCACGTGCGGTATGCGAGGTTAAGCAATGTGGGCGCAGGTCAGTTCTTGGATGGGTGACCGATTTGAGTGGTTGGTGGTGGTGGCACGTTAAGCCGTTGATCCCGGCTGCTGTCTACGACAGCAGTCGTTAAGCCAAGTTAGAGGCCTTCGGGCGGCTCGTGAACTTCTAACAGTCAAGTTGTCCACTCACTTGACAAAGGGGGGTCGAAGTTGCACCACGTCCGTAGGGTGTACCCACCGTTACCCTACACGTGGTGGTGCTAAAAGTGCAACAAAAACTGGCAACCGTACTTGTCTTCTCGAAGATCTCACGGTTCGTAAATAAATGCCATACGATTAAATAAAAAAAATATATAAATGCACATTATCGCTGATTATGCCTAAGGCTGACACAGAAATATAATTACACTCTAACTTATTACATCTCGATCAAGGAATTTTATCTAAAGCCAAATCCTTAAAGTACAGTTGTCGGCGACACGCCTGATTTACGAACAATAAAAAAGCAATTTATTCGGAGAAGACTGTAAGCGGAGTTTAAGCCGTATTTAAACAGCATTTAATTCTGTGAGGTTGGGGTCTTGCGCTAGCGCAGCGGTAAAGAAAAAATAAGTCGGAACTATATATCTCAGGAATTAATTTTATAGTGAACATTCAAATCAATTCTAAATGGATAATTTTAGTAGTTGTAGCTGCGCTTTATAGCATAAACCAAATACAGTAAGCGTCAGAAGTAGATACGCACACGGAGAGTTCAAAAGTTTGACTGTACTTATACAGTCAACGTCAAATAGTACGTAGCAGCCAGCCATAGTGGCCAAATAGTTCGATACACCATATATTTTATATGTCCTGTTTTATCACTTTCTATTTTATATTTCCTGTTTATATAATTATAATAATTATTATGAGAACAAAAACAGAAAACGTGATATTCTTCGTTTAATTTAATTGTTTTTTTTTGTATTAAGTGCCATACTAACACTGGATTTAAGATAATTATACTAACACATTATTATTTCATTAATTAACTAACTATTATTTTTGTTTTGTGCATGGATCCATGGTATCCGAATAAATGAATTATTATTATTATATTATATTTTTCCCCTCACTAGCTCGGAAAGCCGTCTTTTATCCTTTGAAACAAGCGGGTAAAAACGCATTTTATCCACAAGTGGGGAAAGTAATTTGACCTTGGAGCGTGTTTGAGTAGCTTTTGACAGATAACAAAACGTAAAACGCTCATAATAATGGTTAGTTTGATATCAATTATCATTAAATAAATGGTTTGAGAATTTAATACAAAATACCAAATTTAGCTTTATTTAATGATTTAAGTCGTAAACCTTCAAATTCTGTAAATAACATTTGTTTTATAATGATATTGAGTTTAATTGTAAACGCACAAGTTGAGTCGATGCAATTTCAAAACGCATCGTCAGAAAGAAATGTCATCATTGTCAATGTCAACTAAAATATACACAACTTGTCTCGGACTCCGACTCACGTAAATATTATACACAACATCCAGAGTTTTCTGTTATAATATCGTAAAAAAATCGATGATTCCAGTGATGAAAATCATGCCTGTGGAACTGTGTTTTTTGCAGGTTGCACTTTCCTCGCTATAGTGAGGAGAAAAGTTTTGTGTTACACACGGGTGCAAAGTTGTATTTTACTTCTCGTGTGTTGAAACACTCGCTACGCTCAGGATTCTATTTTAGAACCACTCGCTTCGCTCGTGGTTCAACTATAGAATCCTTTCGCTGGCTCGTGCTTCAATTCCACACTCGCGGGTAAAATACAACTTTGCACCCTTGTATAACAAATAACTATTGTATTGTGTACCGAACTATCTGGCCACTATGACTGACCACGCTGACTGTACATAAATAGAAAAAAAAGGTATTTATACAATTGTACATAGACGACCTTGCATCTATCAAACGTATCCGAAGCGAGTAACCCGCTACCCGCTCCTCCGATGCCTAGACCTATCCTCGCCTCTCAATTCGTGTAATTGGATGTTAATCAATACGGACGGAACCGATCTCAGCGCGACCATTATGGATCCGCAGAAACGCTGGGACGTTCATAAGGTACGTTTTAATTTATGTTTAAGTTGGGCGTGCTTAGGTTCTATTCGAGGAATAGTTTACCCGCTCCAATTTGGTTTAATGGAGACCTGTTAAACAGGTACAGTTAAGGGCACTAATATGTAATTTTTTCACCTTACTCCATTCAAGTATGGTCAATAAGTTACTGTTCAAAACGGGATATTTACCATGTATAAATACCATAACTGGGTACAGTCGAGGTTGTAAATAAATATATATGGATATACACTTTATGACCATATATTTCGGCGCTGTTGCAAGCACCATTTTCAAGGATTGACAAACCTTGAAAGAGTGTCAATCCTTGAAAATGGTGCTTGCAACAGCGCCGAAATATCGGAAACTCAACAATATTAACATACATGGTAAATATCCCGTTTTGAACAGTAATTCTAGTGGTTAGTGACCATGTTAGCTTGAAATCGTATATGGTCAAAAAGTGTATATCCATATTTATTTATGACCTCGACTGTTCCCAGTTATGGTGGTTGTTGCCGTAATTTTTATCTCGCTCGTTCGCAAATAGAATACCACCACCACCACCACCATATCAGCCCTAGGGCGTCCACTGCTGGACATAGGCCTCCCCCAATTTTATGAGGGGCAAATGCCATAACGCCACGCAAATAAAAAAAAAAAACAAATACGGCGGTCCGTATTGGGCAAATAGAATACAATACAATGTAATTTATACCCAAATAAAACTGATTCCAATTAACTGCAGAAAATATCGAAATCGCCGTACGCGTGCCTATCAAAGTTGCAGAGCTGCCTCGATTCCTCCTGGATCCCATCATCAGACCTTCACCAAATTTATATGGGACCAATTTGGGGTACCTGCTTTGAAACAAAAAAGAATTATTAAAGTCGGCCGACGTGGTCAAGAGTTATCGAGGAACACAATCTATATTAAAGAGGGTTTTAATATCTTACGATACAAAACCACCATGTTATACAACGTAATTGGTATTTTTTAAGTTCGAATTTGTTAATAACTTCAAATGACGCTTGTTTTACTTTCGCGGGCAAAAACTAGTAGTTGGGGAGGGCTTATAATTGGGAGAGGTATTCAACAGAATGCGATGTTAATCTGACGCGCTCCAGTTAATCCTAAAAGGCCTTCTTCGGCTCCCTTACTATAGTTTGAGTATATACAAGGAGAAACATAACTCTCAAAAACACCATGATAATAATCGTGAAAGCATACTTGTAAAACCTTTTTAAGCTGTTATTAAAGCTGAAATTGTGAGAAACTTGACTTTTTACCCAAGGCGGTCTTTAAGTTTAGTCCTTCTTTAAAATTCCCTTTGTAGAGCATTCCGGGATGTGCGTATGTCATACAATTTAGTAGTAGGCGTTATTCCGTTGCAGTAGAGTTTCAAATGCCTGTAATCATTGGTGAAACGGTGGCGTCGTCGGATGCCCCTGCGTGGCGGGTTCGCGCGAGGAATTTCCACGACTTTACGAATATATAAATAAATAAATAATAAACAAATATTGGGGGACAAATCTTACAGATATCGACCTAGTCCCAAACTAAACAAAGGTTGTACTATGGGTACTAGACGACGATATACATCATCATCATCATCATCATTCAGCCGAATGACGTCCACTGCTGGACATAGGCCTCCCCCAAAAACTTCCACAATGACCGGTCCTGCGCCACCCGCATCCAGCGGACACCCGCACGACGACGATATTCATACTATAATAAAAATAATAATAAATATTAGGGGACATTTTTACACAAATCGAACTAGTCCCACAGTAAGCTCAACAAGGCTTGTGTTATGGGTACTAGACTATAGGACTATAGACTATAGGTAAATACATAGAAAATATCCAAGACCCAAGAACAAATATCCGTGCTAAATGCACAAATAATTCCCCGGCCGGGATTCGAACCCGGGACCACCAGCTTTCGGAGGCAGTGTCACCACCAACTAGGCTAAACACTGAACAGGCCGTCGTAATATGCAGCTAATGACGAACTTATTAAGAGGGCGCAGTACGATCGGTGTGGATCGGTTCTTCATACAAACGTATTTATGCTCTCATTTTAAAACGTCCTGCTAGAATAACATGAAAATTTGTATACACAATGGGATCCGGTATATCTAGGTCGGATCATAGTTTCTGTAGCTAGAAATTGTAAAAGAAAAAAAATACAGCGGCTTTTTGAATTTTTTTCCGGCTTGTATGAAAACCTTAATAATCGCTGTATGTTTTCTCCATTATAATTTCAAGCAACAGAAACTATGATCCGACCTAGATATGCCGGGTCCCATTGTGTATACAAAGTTTCATGTTATTCTAGCCTGGCGTTTTAAAATGAGAGCATAAATACGTTTGTATGGAGAACCGAACGTACTGCGCAGTCTTAAGAGGTAGGGCACATCAAACGTCATATCCTTCATATTTGGAACTTGGAACAGCCCAACTGGGAAAGTACAGTCAAAGGCAAAGATACAAAGATTGTTAAAGAAAGTAAGTCGTATAGTGAGACTAGTCTCTCTCCACTTGCGTTGATCCCGCGCATGCAGGAGGGGGTGGGAGGGGTAATTACACACAAATATTCAAATCCTCCGCGCATGCGCGATACTGATCGCGTAATTACTCGTGTCCACTGTATAAGGCAATGTTTTCCGTTAATGGACGACGCTTAATGTTTTACTGAAACCACATGCATTTGTCTTATTAATAAATAAATAATGCTGGAATATATAAAGGATTGGCAACGCACATGTGACTTCATGAAGTTGCCCGAAAGCTCGGTTCTCCGTACAAACGTGGTTTCGCTCTCATTTTAAAACGGCATGCTGAAACTTTGTATACACAATGGGATCCGGCATATCTAGGCCGGAAATTTGTTTCTGTTGTTTAAAATTATAATGGAGTAAAAATACAGCTGAACGAAGAAGAACTTTAACAGTCGCGGAATAAAAAGGTTCGTCACTCTTTGACCCTAACAGCGATTCATACAAGACTTAAAAAACTCAGAAAATCGCTGTATTTTTTTTCTATTACAATTTCTAGCAACGGAATCATTTCCGGCCTAGATATGGCGGATTTCATCGTGTATACAAAGTTTCATGTTATTTCAGCACTGGGTTTTAAAATGAGAACGGAACTACGTTTGTATGGAGAATCGAAGTCGGTCGAGCGGACCCTTAAGTTACAGTCAGGGCTGGGCGTGGTTTACAAAATCAATGCATCCTCTTAATAGAGGTGTGTAGATATTCTCGCATGTGCTGTGCAAGCCTGCAGGACGGGAAGCTGACTCGACCGACCACTGGCGTGCCAACTCGCATAGCTACTGGCTAGATTAGATCAGCATTGCGCGCGCGTCGGCGTAACGAGTGTTGGGACAAATGAGTTCTCGGACCCGTGACAAAGTGTATGAAAAGAAGTAGTATACCTACTTATTCAGATCTGTTACTGTGTTTCCTTGTTAACTTATATTTTCCATAGTGAAATTCATACATACATATAATCACGCCTGTTTCCCAAAAGGGTAGGCAGAGATCACGGATTTTCATTTGTTACGATCCTGACGTACAACTTTCGCTTCATGAACTCTTATAACGTTCTTTATGCATGCATGCCAATTTAGGCTACTTTAGGCCTTTTTGCAGAATGTCTCCGATTTAACCGGAGTACGTTTGTAATACTTAAATAAATAACAAATAAATATTAGGGGGACAATCTTTTACAAAAATCAAACTAGTCCCGTAGTAAAGACCTCTGGATATACATACGAGACCGAGACTCGCATGCAATTTTGATTACATTGCGGGCTATCGTGGTATAATGAGTTTAATGGATCTCTCAAACCACGCAATGTAGTGCAACTCGCATACGAGTCTCGTACGTGTGTAAGTAAAGCTTAAGCACAATAAGGGTCCTAGACGACAATATATTTAATTTATACTTAAATACGTAGAAAACATTATAAAGCTGTTCTTAGAAGTCAAACCTAATAGTCTCTACGTGAATTAAATAATTCAGAAATAAAATATTACAGTGACAATTTTTTACGCCAAGTATATTTGTAAAAGTTAAGCAAAGGAAAGCTCCCATTAATCCACTGGAACACCTCAAAATTACCGATCTAAAGTACTCGTAAATTTAATACCTAATCCAGGTTGATGATTTCGGTCAGCGTGCCATTTTGACGCTAATGTCCTGGACGCCTTAAATGTAATATAGATGATTCGTTTATTTATATTTTATTGCACAATACAAAAAAGTTTAAACGGCTTAGTTGAAGCCATAAGTCATTCCCTACTACTTTGTAACCACTGTTCCTCACTAGATTTGCAATAGTATTGGGATTAATAGAGTTAAAAAATAATAATTTTAAAGCGGCTGACACTGCGCATGCAACTACAGCTACAGCGCGATTAACTTTGAAGTTAGACTACTGATTTCACTCTGCCAGGGCTAGGCTAGCTACCTAGAAGTAAAAAGATATTAAGTACGAACGAACATCATATTTAATTACTGTTTTCATTGAACGTTGTAGGTTTTGCGTGCATAGAAAAAAAACATGCATTTAAGTCGTTAATTAAATTAAACTTATCAGGTAACTAGAGTGACTAGTCAAGTATGTGTTGTAATAAAAACTCAAACAGCATTCGTGTTTGAGTATTTATCGCCTATCTGACCACAGATCGCTTTGACAGCAATCCGAACCAGAAAAACGTTTAGATATACAGTGTGGAATGTTAAGTCGGGCCCTGGAGTGAAACTAACTTAAATTCTTAAGCTGGCTCATTTAACTTAAAGGAGACGTTCCTTTATTTTTAAAAAGAAACAAAACTGCATTCGAAAATTTGCGGTAGAAAATGTTATTAGGGGCATACACCACAACACTTTGGTGAAGGCTACAAGAAACGAATTTCAACGGCGACTAATTTTGTGTAGCCGAAACGAGGAGGCTCATTTCGAACAATTTTATCAGTTAAATAAGTTAAGTGTAACAAATTGATAGTAAAATAAAGTTAATGTTAAATTTAACGATCAGTAGCGTTCGTGGCCCAGCGGCGCCCGCGTACCGCGTGCGGTATGCGAGGTTAAGCAATGTCGGGCGAGGTCAGTCCTTGGATGGGTGACCGCTTTGAGTGGTTACTAACTGACCGCTCCCGTGCTTTGGAAGGCACGTTAAGCCGTTGATCCCGGTTGCTGTCTATGATAGCAATCGTTAAGCCAAGTTAGAGGCCTCCGGGCGGCTTGAGACGACCTCTAACAGTCAAGTTGCCCACTCACTTGACAAGCCCAATCCCAATAAGGTCTAGTTTCCCCCTTGGGTTAGAAGGGCAGATGGAAGTCGCTTCCGTAAAAACTAGTGCCTACGCCAATTCTTTGGATGCAACTGTACTGGGAATAACGCTAGGAGGATGATGTTAGATTTAACGATCATTTTTATTTTTAAGACCAACTGTTTCTTAGAGAAATTTTATCCTGAATAGTAATACTATCGATTAGTATAATAAAATAGGGAGTGTTGTTTTATTAATTTTAGTTGGTTCGAGTCCCGGGCGAGGCAAGCGAGTTTTAGAAAATCTTTGAATGCAGTTTTGTTTCTTTTTAAAAATAATTTTTAAGAAAAAAAAACCGACTTCAATGGGGGAGGCCGGTGAAAGATTATTATACTTAGATGGTGCACTCTTAGATTCCATACAATAAAATAAAAATGGCTATAAGTATGTTTATAATGGTAGAAGACTAAGTACCCTCAATTCCTCATGGAATCATGGAAAAACCTTGCTTGCTTGACAAACAAAACGAAGAGAACAAATCGCCAAACGTGAACTACGCGTCGTTGAAGAGTGCCATTCTGATCATCATTAGCAGTTCCACTTCATCAAATGTCACTTTTATGAATGAAAATGCTTGATTAGTTCATGAAAATACTAAAATCACTATTTGTGTGCCTTTCACATTTGAGGAGTTCCCTCGATTCCTAATGGATCCCATCATCAGAACTCAAGCATGACAAAAATCAATGGTGAAAATAGAACTTGCTTAACAAACACAGCTAGGAGGACGAATCGCCAAACATAAACTATTCGTCGTTTAAGAGTTCTGTTCTGATCATCATCAGCAGTTCCACTTCATCCAATGCCACATTTTTGGATGCAAATGCTTCACTTGTTGATAAAAACATAAAAATCACTATATGTTTGCCTTAAAGATTTCAGGAGTTCCCTCAATTCCTCATGGATCCCTCATCAGAACTGCGTTTTTATAAAAACGGGACCAACTTGGATATATATATAAGTACTTACAAACAAAAAATAATTTTCTAAATCGGTTAAGAAATGACGGAGTTATGGAGTAACAAACATTAAAAAAAATACATACAACCGAATTGATAACCTCCTCTTTTGAAATCTTGAAGTCGGTTAATAAAGGAATGTCTCCTTTAAGTAAAATGAGCCAGCTTAAGAATTTAAGGTGGTTTCCCTTCAGGGCCCGACTTATCTTTCCACACTGTATTCAGGGTGCCCCAGAACCTGGAGGTCTTCTTTTTTCAGAAACTTGTAGATTTTTACGTGTCATCGTGCCATTTAATTTATATCAACCAAAGTTTAATCGAAAGATGTTATGCCAGCTCGTGATTTATTGATTTAATACTTAACGATTTCTCCTACGACCTAAAAGCCAATGGGGCATTTCATTTTGATAAGACTTTTTAGGCAGGTCCAACTACTCGTACGAGAAAGAGATCAATCGTTTTTCATTCAAATGTAATACAATTGTATTCTAAATTATAGACATCAATTGAAACAAAAATAGATAGGACTGGACTTCCTTTTGGAAAGGCGGATTTATCAAATCGAGGTTTAGACACAACAAACTTTTTTATTCATCATCATCATCATCATATCAGCCGAAGGACGTCCAATACGGATATAGGCCTCCCCCGAAGATTCCCCAGTGAGTGAAAGGTAACTTTTTCATTATTATTATGAATATTACCATATACAGGGTGCTCGAGAGGAACCCAAATAATTTTACCGGCGGAATACCGTGATCGCAACGAGTAAATGTATATTTATTTCACGTCACCAAATTCAGTGATTTCTGTTGTAAAAACCAAATAAGTCTTGTCAGCGTGTTAAGGCTGTGGATACTGAGGGCCTACTCCGAACTTCGAAAATCGAACTTCGTTTCGTGCCGTCCCTTTCTCTCTCGTGTTATACACTATATGACGGAAAGGGACGGCACGATACGAAGTTCGATTTTCGAAGTTCGGAGTAGGCCCTCTGGAATGCCGGTATTGCTTGGATTTCATTAAGATTGCGCGCGCGCTCCCGCCCACTCATTATAGTCCGATGAAAAAAAGGATTTATTTTATAATAATGGGGTAAGATCGTGATGAAACCTGAACGGTCAGGGTTTTGCGGCTTTAACCGATAATAAGTAGTGGCTCTGTGAGACGGACCTCGGGGTTTTTTATTCAAATTTAATTTTTCTTTTTAAATTTAAATTTTTCCATAAGCTGACTAGCCAAAAAAACTATATAATTATCAAACCTTCTCACAAAAAATCACTGAAATCGGTTGACAAATGCAAAAACAAAATATTCAAAGAAAAAAAAAATTTTTTTTATTTATTTACGAAAACTTACTCAACACAAAAATTCTATGTAATTATGCGAACCTGCTCACAAAATTTCACGAAAACCGGTTGAGAAATGTGACCTATAGAGGAATAAAAAAACCGAATTCCGCCCGCAAAAACATACATACGAAAACTACGAAAAAAATGGTTTTTTATTATTTCCAAAAAACTGACTCGACAAAAAAAAAATACAAATATAGAACCTCTCATAAAATTTCACGCGAAATGGTTGAGAAATGCGACCTGTAAAGGAAAACAAAACAACCGGAAATCCGTATATTTCTACATTCGGACATACGAAATTAATTTTGTTGAAGCTGAAGCGGAGACCTTCGTTTCACTCGATCGACTAATGATCCTTTAGTCAGCGTTCTGTTATGATTTTATTTACTAAATAAAATATCAATGATATAATTACGAGTAACCACTTTTTACTCAATACTGTGTCAGCAATATATCTATTTCTTTGAAGCTGTGAGTAATTGCTACGGTGTCTAGAAAGATACATAAATACATATATTTACACTTTATACATATTATTACAATAAATTGAAACGATATGTGTAGTCGTTTGATACAGCAATGAAATAAAAATAAAATATTAATTAGATTCATTAAAAAGTATTATATGAAGAGAACCATATACGTTGCTTGAATAAAATGAGAAATACCTATCTTAATAGTACACATTGAGAGGAAACATAATAACAGAGAGTTTTTTTTTATAGAGTGCCTTGCTTTTGCCCGCAACTTTGTCTACTTAATTTTCGTTAGCGCATAGACGTTACCGTGCTCCCCAGATTACGGAACTTGTGGACCTGCTTCAGTACGTCCTCGCCAAGCTTGACAGTCAGTGTTTCCCGACTGTGAGTGTCCAAAGACTTTAACCTGTCTTCTTGACACTGACTTTTTGGGCCAAATGTAGCGCAGGACGCGTGAAAGTCAGTCACAAGCTGTTGAACGTCATCTGGGGATTCTGTAAGGAAGCACAATTCATCTGCGTACATAATCTCACTTATGAGAGCGTACGAGAATTTTATTATGTGCTTTTAAGATGACCAGGTATTCCATCAACTATAGGAGACGATCAACGTTTAAAATATGATACAGGCAGCTGCCGTTCCATAGATTTTGTAGAACTTCCTAATCAGATTTTGAAGAACATAGCTTACGGTTACAAACGGTTCGGTGGAACACATCCTTAAGCTTGAAACGCGGCGCAGGTCGTTGAGGAGCGGATGCGGTTTGCGGTAAAGCGGACGCGGTCTGGGCAACGTCATACCAAAAAACCGCGTGGAATTTGGTAGCGCGGTAGAGCGGAGACGGCGTGTGTCACATATGATATGAAGCAGTTTTTTTTAATTTAATCGTATGACATGTATTTTACGAACCGTGAGATCTTCGAGAAGACAAGTACGGTTGCCAGTTTTTGTTGCACTTTTAGCACCATCCAGGGGTCACGTGTAGGGTAACGGTGGGTACTCCCTACGGACGCGATGCAACTTCGACCCCCCTTTGTCAAGTGAGTGGGCAACTTGACTGTTAGAAGTTTTCAAGCCGCCCGAAGGCCTCCAACTTGGCTTAACGACTGCTGTCGTAGACAGCAGCCGGGATCAACGGCTTAACGTGCCTTCCAAAGCACGGGAGCGCTCAGTTAGTAACCACTCAAAGCGGTCACCCATCCAAGGACTGACTTGCCCTCACATTGCTTAACCTCGCATACCGCACGCGGTAGGCGGACGGCACTGGGCCACGAACGCTCCATATGAAGGAGTAATCGACAGTCGTGAAAGATGAAAAATGCAATACCGCGTCCGCCCCGCACCGCGCCGGGCCCCCTCTGTCCGTTTCAAACTGTATTCTATAGTAGAAACTTCGTAGCCATGAGATATGTCTCCCTCTTGCACTAAACCGTTTTGATTTAGCAAACGTACCCCGTGTAGTTACGGGTGGTTGATTGACGACCTTTTTATGAGGCTCACACACGGCGCGGAAGTGGTAACTACCTTTATTGGGTTGGGGTATCGAGAACTGATTTAAAAAATGGACATCATACTTCTTGGCCCCTATTTTTAACCCCTGACACAAAAATAGGGGTGTTATATATAAGTTTGACCACTGTGTGTGTATGTCTGTGGCACCGTAGCTCTTTAACGGGTGACCCATTCGAGTGCGGTTTTCATTTGAAAGCAGGTTTTCCAGTAATTGCTCTTTGATATGTTTTAACAAAATCGGTTCAATCGTTTTTGAGATATTGAACTTTGATTTGACCATGTCAGGGTTTTTTCAAATTTTTCAAGTTAAATAGTTATGTAAGTTAAAAAATGTGTGCGTGTGTGTCATAGTTTTTCATCAGGTGAGACTAAGGCCAATTGCTGGTCAGTCAATCATAAAAAAGTGGAGTTACTTCCCCAATTGGACTCATCTAAATGTAACCCAGATGACGCTCTCCTTGTACACATTTAATTAATACAAGTTTATTCAAGAATAGGTGTAGAAAACTGATTCGCCGCGCGTAATCCTCTTCAAGAAGTTTCGCACAAGAATTGATATTACATTTAGGCTTAGTTGCACCGACTTACGATTACAGACCGGTCAACGTTAAATATGGCGCCTGCATCGGCAGCTGTCATCCCATAGACAGTTGTCAAACTTTCCATGCTATTTGATTTTAACGAAGACCGCTTACGATTACAGATGGTTGCACCAAACCATCTGTAATCGTAAGCGGTCTTCGTTAATATTAATCCAGCCTTAATATTAAACCAATAACCAACTCAAAGGCGAGGCGTGCGTTACGTGCTACTGTGTAACATTAAACGGTGTACGGCTGAATACGTCAAGCATTCATCGAAGTGTGGAAGGTTATGTTCGTTTTACGACCAAGGGCGAGTGATTCTTACGATGTATGGTTGCTCTTTAAAGGGTCCAGTGTTGATGGGAACGGCTGAAATGTTTAGGGTTTCTTAACCTTTTTTGCGTACAGAGGCTTGAATGTAAACATATTTACGTGCTCGCCCTTTGATATATTTCGTGATGAAACCGAATAGGGAAAGTCAAGGAGTTTAATTTTTTTTGAGCGCGCCCTCTTGTTTTATTTTTTGTAGCGACGATGGCAAACATGCTTACAGCCTGCCTGACACCGTAGCCTATGGACGCCGGTGACTCCAGAATCACAAGCGCGTTGCCGGCCCTTTATGTTGACTTGGGGATTCGTTGTGTTGACAACTAGGCATATGGGCCATACAACTTATACTGACAATATTTTGTCCGTTCGGATTATATAAAATAAAAAAATGTAGGGATTTGTAGTTAGTGAAATTATTTTTAACATTGTAATAATAACATTACCTTACTTTATAGTTCACATTATTATATGTTGTTCGACATTGAATCTTTTTTTAAATTAAAAACGGGATGGTTCTTGGCCAGCACCTTTTTTTTTGCCGGGGGTAAAATCCTTTATGGATACCACCGCACCGCGGGGACAGTGCGGTGGTTATGTCGGACTTGCACCGACTAAAAACCCCCCGATCGTCCTCCTCAACTCATTTCGGGCGGCTCTGGGATCTTCGGAACGCACCAGTGCCGCCCTCGAGTCTGTGGGTCCAACCATCTGCTTTCATAGGCGATCACAGCCCCCAACTGTGACCGTCTTCGACCCCAAGGACCCCCTTTTAGTCGCCTTTTACGACAGGCAGAGGTACCGTAGCCGTATTCTATACCCGGGCTACAGGGCGCTCTTGGCCAGCACCTAGCCATGAGGCAAAGACGAGGCTGACGATGAAGCGAGCTCACCCAGAAGATGCCTAGGTATTCACTCGTGCCTTAAAAAGAATCTAATAAAAATCTGATAAAGGATGATTCACAGTAGGCCGTTCCGTGTCCGGGCCGGCCCGTTTTCTTCTACAGAAATACGCCGGCAGTTGCGTTTGCTGGTATAGAAAACGGGCCGGCCCGGACACGGAACGGTCTACTGTGAATCATCCTTAACTCAGTAGGCAATTCACTATTTATCATACAAATCCGCAGACAGTAACTCAGTAGACACTTTTACCCAATTTTCACACGTCTCGGAAATCAAAATATTGTTTACAATACTTCGCAAATATCGATTGATAATCTAGTAACTTGACTAACATCATCAAAAATATAAAAAACAAACAAACATACATACACATTCACAACACATAATACTAGCACACCACTTTTTTAACAATAGATTAAAAAATATATGTTTCTTGAAATCCGGTAAAATAAAAGTGTCGGTCGAAAAGGTGATTGGCCCATATAATTATACCTATCTCCCACCCCTCTAGAAACTAGGCCTTCTAGTTGACAAAAACTGATGTAGAGACTAATTTTTCACACAAAAATAATAGCAATGGATTTCGCAGGCATAAAGTTTACCTTCACTTTAATATACAGCAGGAATCCAGAGACGAAATGAGCACTTACTTTATGACCATATAAACCGTATTTCAGTGAATTTCATAAGTGAGCAGGGTTTATATCCGAGATTATGACTATTTTATGTGGCATGCACGCGGTGTACTGTAGTAAACTGATCCGAACTGAAATGCAATTGTTTGCGAAGGGTATTGTTGGGGCACTTATTGATTTGTGATTATTATAATTATGGTGTAACTTTAATTTTAGGCGCCTTCCTGATTTGTCGATGCGGAGGTGGTACGCGTACGATATGAGAAAACTGTCAGCTGTCAGTGTCAACCGATACGTATGCAGTACTGCCCCGCTTCTGCGCATGGTATTACTGCTGCGCAAACGTAGGTAATACTGTCAGTATTAGTACAGGAAATCTCACATCAGTAAACTCACGTCAAAGAACAAAATGCCTATCACATATCGGTCCTGTCCCGCCGAGTCAGGAAGTCGCCTTAATTATACAGTAAAAACTTACTGTACATAATAAACTACATCAAAAACCACCGCTCTGATTGTGGAGGTTTTAGGAGAAGCTTTGCGAACCGACTAATTACTCTCCAGATTTGTTTGATTTACTAAATAAATGGCATGCTTTTGGCGTCGAAACTCTAGGTCCATGTGGTCGCAGCGCGCACAAGTTATTTACTTAGTGAAATTGCGAAGCGATTTTTTTGACGTAACTGGTGACCGAAGAGCTGGCGACTTCCTCGCTCAACGTATCAGCATTGCGATACAGCGAGGAAATACCGCCAGCATCCTCGGTACAATGCCTCAAAGGCGATTTAGATTTAACTTAGTTTTAATTTTATTTATATTATTATGGTTAAGTATTCTTATCCATATGTTCGTTGTACATAATAGTACATTACTGCAGAGGTCGTGAAGTAAGGACTCGTTTTATCCGGCCACGTCTACGACTCGGCCGTTTATCTCAAGCTCGTCCAGCAATCCCTGTTCCGGCCGAGGATTGTATAGTACTTTTCTCAAACATGTTAGAAAAAAAAACAATAAAAAAACTACAGTGTAAAAAAAACTATAAAATACATAACGTCCAAAAATAGCAAAGCATTACGACAAATAACGGAAAGTAAATAAAAACACGAAAAGTGCTAGAAAATACAAGCACCATTTAAAAAAACACGAAAGAACAAAAAAATACCAAAAAACACGTAAAAACTAAAAAAAAATACCAAAAAACATGGAAAAACAAATAAAATGTCAAAAAGTACAAAAAAATACAAAGTAACTTTTAAAAAGTCCAAAAATATCAAAAAACGCTACAAATTAACACGAAAAAACTAAAAAAAATAAGTAAATAGATACTCGAAAAATTTGAAAAAATACAACAAAATACAAAAACGAATAAAAAAACGGAAAAACCTTAAAAAAATACCAATTTACATAACAAATTAAAAATATATATATACAAAATCGTGGCGGTTGGCTCTATGTAATATTTCCTTTATCAGTTGATTTTAGTAAGCAAATTTAAAAAGTTAGAGCAGCGGACAATAATGTTAGTTTTATACATTCTCCATACATTAATCCTTGGCCGCCGGCCAAGAAGTAATGTAAGGAGCCATAAACAGGTAACTTCATGTCCTCTTTTTGTGACATTAATGATACATTTAGGCGCATGTTTGAGAAAATAAATAAATTAATTAGGTACCATTGCGCGTTATCAATAACTATTCCAGAGCTCCTTTCTTAATTTCTCTAATCGTGGTTCTTATTTTTTTACCGAAGTTTTCTCTTGCTATACAAAGAGTCTGCTACTGTGTTTTACTTGGTCGTTATAAGTAAGTTTAGGTCCGTTTTCTCTCTTGTCCTCAATTTTACCTTTCACGGTGTATACAAAAAGCTGTGCTGTATAAAGTAGCCTGTCTATCATCAGATCTTACCTTTCCTAGTTATCTATTTGTTATACAACATATATTATTCCATAGCATATGTAAGTTATTAAATGATATAATCCATAAGGGGCTAGTTTCGATGCTAGTGCGGAAAGTATGTCATTTCTTCACGAGTACCGAGGGATGCCACGAGCCGCAGGCGAGTGGCAACACTCGGGACGAGTGAAGTTTGACATTTCCGCACGTGTATTGAACGACGTTTTTTAATACAGTTGCGAAAAAATAAGAAAAACAACAAGTAATATTTATAAAAACAATATCGAATGTTGCCTTTAGAAACTTAAAACATGCTTGTATTAAGTAAAAACGCCTCTTCTTTGACAGGCGTTTCGGCAGCTATTCCGTTCCACTCAGACAACTTATTAAGAACGGTTTTTCAATATTCAATATTAAAACATAAACGTGTTATAATGATGAAGGGGTAAGTAATAAAATATGAAATGTGTATATTTTTCGTATTCTGATATTAACAGTAGGTTTTTATGTTGATTACGACGTTTAAAGGAAACAAATATTTAACACCCAGCAATAAGGAGTCATGCATTGGAACAAGCATAAATTTAAAAAAATTGGAAAAGTGAAAAGCGCTAGTGCGCGAAAACCAACTTTCCGCACGCTAAACAGCTACGTAAAGTAGCACTTTTTGAGCAACTGTATTAAAAAATATTTTGCTGGAATAAATAGGTAGAAATAAATCGTAAAAATGTAACGGATCTAGTGCGTGCCGCTGCGCCGAGAAAATTTGTATTACGATGTTACATCTGTCCATGACCGACTTGACAAAGGATATAATATAGTATAGTAAGTAGTCAAAAACTCATGCTCAGGTATGGTCCGTTCCCGGCTTAGCTCCGTAACCGTTTCTACAAGAAAGCTTTAATTTGGCGTAGATATATATAGAGCAACAAAACGGTAGAATACAATATTGTTTTTTTTTTTGAGTTTTATTTAATCGTATGGCATTATTTACGAACCGTGAGATCTTTCGAGAAGACAAGTACGGTTGCCAGTTTTTGTTGCGCACTTTTAGCACCACCCAGGGGTCACGTGTAGGGTAACGGTGGGTACTCCCTACGGACGTGGTGCAACATCGACCCCCCTTTGTCAAGTGAGTGGGTAACTTGACTGTTAGGAGTTCTCAAGCCGCCCGAAGGCCTCTAACTTGGCTTAACGACTGCTGTCGAGACAGCAGCCGGGATCAACGGCTTAACGTGCCTTCCAAAGCACGAGTTTTTTTTGAGTACCTCCCTTACTCGAATAGTGGGGATGCAGTTTTTGGATAGCTTCGGTGAGTGTGCTCAGGAGCTCCATGAGCTCATACCGCCTTCCCCCTTCTTCCATTGGACATCCAGACGTACGGCTGGCTTGGAATTCTCCGCCGGCGTCTGTATTTCCGAGTTCATATAACCTGGACCTTTTTAAGGCACGAGTGAATAGACATCTTCTGGGTGAGCTCGCTTCATCGTCGACCTCATCTTTGCCCCCTGGCTAGATGCTGGCCAAGAGCAATCCCATTTTTAATTAAAAAGAAGCAACTATAAGTAAAATATAAAAACAAGCTGCAGAGCTTAGCACATCGACGCAAAGTAGCATGTCTGTGCGTCTTCTACAAACTGTATAAGTACTTCGGTGAGTGTGCTCAGGAGCTCCATGAGCTCATACCGCCTTCCCCCTTCTTCCATCGGACATCCAGACGTACGGCTGGCTACCATCATTACCTGGTCGAAATTCCTCTAATTCGAACCAAGCGCTTTGCATCTTCTTTTATAATGCGCACTTGTAAGGTTTGGAATTCTCTGCCGGCGTCTGTATTTCCGAGTTCATATAACCTGGATCTTTTTAAGGCACGAGTGAAAAGGCATCTTCTGGGTGAGCTCGCTTCATCGTCGGCGTCATCTTTGCCCCCTGGCTAGATGCTGGCCAAGAGCAATCCCATTTTTTTTTTAAATTGCTCGTTTAAAAGAAATGTATTTTTTATATTCACGTACTAGATCTATGAGAGTAAATAATATAAGATAATATTTTACGGGCATCCTGTATAGTGCGTATAGCACCTAACGCATAATTAAATTACAGTAAAGCAATATCTGTCATTCCTAACGTCATGTTTTACACGTGCAAAACCTGTAGAGGTGTCAGATCACTGAGGAATGTCAGGACCCTAGTTAAATACTCCTCCGAGTAGCTCAATATTAAACTTTATTGCTTGGTTATAAAGTATTTTTCAATGAGCATAACATCATAGTAACGCCACGCCAAAGGAATATCACCATTACCACATTGACTTAAGGCATCTATCAAACACCGATTGCCATTCATCATGTAAAATCCACCAACTTAACTAAAGCAAGTCAAGGTACTTATTGCGTTCGGACAAGGTTGAATTTCACATCAAGTTGGAGATAAATTCGCAGTTTAAAGGCGTGCCTACGCGTGTTTGCGTCCATCGCAGAATATCAAGTACCTAACTGCTGCATAATGAATAATGATAGATAGCTTTTTAAATTATTTTACTGGGGCGGTATTTGGAATGTTTTACTGATAGCTAGTGACATCCAAAATCCTGAACTGTGATATACAACATTACGACTTACGCGACTTCCTGATTTGGCGGGGCGGGGGCGATATGTCATAGGTATTTTGCTCTTTGACGTGAATTTACCGATGTGAGATTTCCTCACTTGACGAAATACTGCCAGTAATACGTTTGCGCAGTAGTAATACCATGCGCAGAAGTGGGGCAGTACTGCATTAGTATCGATTGACACTGACTCAAACTAAGTCCAAAAGAAGCCAGCCTATTCACAAGCTATTAAGAGTTATTACTTATGGGCGATTATGTCATGACTTTATTCAGTAATACCGCCCTTTCAAAGAACTCAATGAAAATTTTCTCAAATCCTTACGACACTTCCTGATGCGCGGTATAACTTAAAAACGCGCACAAGATTACTACATTATAATTCATACGCCTTAAGCGATCGAGATTATTATCGCATAAAACAACATAGACTTAAGTTGTTCCAGTTCCGAGCTAATTATCTGATTGGCGGTACATACAGTTTAATTACTCTAATTAACTTAGTAGCGGTAACGAGTAACAAGTGACTGATGTTATCAAGGGTTTGATAATATAGACAGATAGACAGACAAGTGTCGGCCCCTTGTTTGATGATTAGTGTGGTAAAAAGCTAAATGCATTGGGAAGTTTAGTTTTGCTACTAGAAATATCATATGATGATAATATAGTATGGTATATAATTTAGTAACGTGCTTTGCTGCGTTATAGTTTTTTATGCAACAGCAAGCAGTCCCTCGTACGCTCGACCGAACTCGATTCTCCATATAAACAAATGACATGAAATTTTGTATACACAATGGGATGCGGTTTATCTAGGTCGGAAATTAGTTTCCGTTTGCTAGAAATTGGAATTTTAAGTCGGATCGGAAATTAGTTTCTGTTGCTTGAAATTATAATGGAGAAAAAATACAGCGATTATTAAGGTTTTCATACAAGCCGTAAAAACTCAAAAAACCGCTGTACTTTTTTTCTTTTAAAATTTCTAGCAACAGAAACTAATTTTCGACCTAAATATGCCGGATTTCATTGTGTATACAAAGTTTCATGTTATTCTAGCATGGCGTTTTAAAATGAGAGAATAAATACGTTTGTATGGAGAACCGAGCGTACTGCGCCCTCTTAAGCAGTAACGCTGCTAACGAAAATTCCAAATTTCAATTTAAAGGGAAAAATTTAAATAATTTTTTCCCTTTAAATAGAAATTTAAAAAGTTTATTCTTTTAATACTGCTGTCAGTCAATTGATTGACAGATTATAATGCTGGACTAGATATAATATCATATGTTGATAACATAGTGTGGTACGGTGTATTGTTTAGTAACGTGCTTTGCTGTGTTAAAGTGTTTTTACAAACATCTGCCCGGCTAGTATGATAGCTTATACCGTGACGTTTTATGTGACGTTTCAGTACATTTTGGCCATATAACGTGACGGTATAAGCTATCATACTAGCCGGGCTGGTACACCGATTTCTTATGTTTGTCTCTTTGTGTTTGCATTAAGCCCTCTGAGTTAGATTGTTATCGATGTACATCGATAACTTGACCGTTGTGTTCTCCGGATTCGAAGATTAAGTGCCTATTCAAGAAAACTTGTCTTTTTAACACAGGAAGAACTTTGTTCAACCTATCGATACCCAAATCCCTTCGATGTAAATAAGCGCTTCGATGTCGATTCGGACAACTACATAAATTTCAGTCGTAGATAATTCGATGGCTGACGTGATAGCGACAGTACTGTCTACTCGTTGAATTTTAAGTTGAGTTCTATTTCGAAGCCAAAAGATTAAAACGAGGTACAGTGGGCCCACGAAAATGATGAGCACTTTAGTACTTTGTCAAACCTTTAGTTCTTTGTTTGTTTGACGGCCTGTTTAGCCTAGTTGGTAGTGACTCTGCCTCCGAAGCTAGAGGTCCCGGGTTCGAATCCCGGCCAGGGCATTTATTTGTGCATTTTTCACGGATATTTGTTCTGGGGTCTTGGATGTTTTCTATGTTCTATATAAGTATGTATATCGTCGTCTAGTACCCATAGTACAAGCTTTGTTTAGTTTGGGACTAGGTCAATTTGTGTAAGATTGTCCCCCAATATTAACTTATTTATTTATATATTTATAAACTAAACCAGAACAAGGCAGTTTCGCGCGTGATAATGAGGTTGTCAATCAATTTTGATGCGACAAGGTACTAAGTATGCTCAAAATTTTCATGGGCCGACTGTACATTTGCCGATATTGTCCGAGTAAACTATATCTATAACTATATGTATACAAGTCTTATTTGATTAATTAGATTGGTTTTAGATTTTAACTGCGACGGTGGCATCCGGCCTGCCTGATGGTACAGTCAACAGCAAAAGTAGATGATCATTTTAGTACCTTGTCACTTTCACTACTTTGACGCATCCCAACTGCCGCAGTATTATTACGTTAGTGCGACAAAGTACTAAAATGATCATCTACTTTTGCTGTTGACTGTACCAGACACCGTAGCGTATTGGTGCTTGCGATTCGAGAACAATCAAATACGCTCTCCCCTTTTAGGGTTCCGTACCCGAATGGTCCAAACGGAGCCCTATTGCTGTCACGCGCGAGTCCGGCTGTCACCTGTCACACATTTTGTTTCGAAGAGTTTTTTAACTTCCCATTGACCTATGAACTTGAAATTTTGTGATAATGTTTATTATTACGTATATTTTACCAACAAATACAATATATTGATAAATCACATTTGGTTTTTAGTTGAGTTCCCCTCGCACTAGGCCGGTTTTTTCCGTTTGAGGAGTCTTTGTATATTGAAAGCTAGACACAAAATGCAAGTCACTCACAACATAACGTATCCTCGGGAGATTGAAGTTAGTATTTTCTTTTTAAATTATTTTCGCTATTTTTATTGTATGAAATATGTCACATACAAATAAGTACTTACACAATGAAAAAAAATTGCTAACATATTGTGTGTCGTATTAAATGGCAAAGGAAAAAATCCCGAGTTCAAATGGATTCGAGTAAAGGATGATTCACAGTAGACCGTTCCGTGTCCGGGCCGGCCCGTTTTCTATGACAGCAAACGCAACGGCCGGCGTATTTCTCTAGAAGAAAACGGGCCGGCCCGGACACGGAACGGCCTACTGTGAATCATCCTTAAATATGTTAAATTTTTAAAGCGTAATAAGGGATGAACAGAAATTGAACATTTACCATATTGACATCCAAACTTTCACCTCAATATTACTCAGTATATATATATACACATACACTTAATAAGCGTTATCTTTGGATCGTGGGACCGTCCCATGTGGTTATCGCTGGTCGATCTGGCCCTTGGGTTCAGTTGAATGACTTCTTAAATGTCGTATAATCGTGACCGGACTTAAGATTAAACTTTAAGGTTAGATTTTGAATGGGATCTTCATTTAAATGGTACTCAATGCGTGTAGTGAATGAAGTGGAGCAAAATCAGGTTCAAAATGAAATAATATTAGCTGTCAACGACGTAAAAAGTCTGCCTCCCCTCTAATTTCAAAACTAAGAATGACGTATAGAATTCTGAAAAAATTTAGGATTAGATTAACAATTACTTTCAACGATTTTTGATTTTAATAAGATGATTTAAACAGATTTTAAGTAATTTGTCGCTGAAAAACGAAGCGCTATTTAATTGCTGTCATTTGCGTGTCTGTTGGTCGTCTGTCACACGTCACACATTTTGTTCCAAAGATTTTTTTTATTTCCAATTGACCTATGACCTATTACATAAATTTTACCAATAAATGAATCACATTTGTTTTTTAGTTGTACGGAATCCTCGGTTTTATTTTCACAGTATAGAATAGTGGTTCTTAATGAGGATTAGTTAGTAGTAGGTATGGAACCCTTCTTTGTTTGTGATCCGACAAGCACTTGGCCGTTATTTTATTTTATTTTTAATAATTGTATTTCTTGTTACAGGTAATTCAATTGCCGTGGAACTGGTTAAGTGCGGTTTTCTCTAGTTAACCACCAGGTCCATTAGTTAACAACGCTTGGCCGCGGCACGTATCTACAATTCACTTTTTCTATTACGTGTGTTAGTTTTTTCTGACCATATCTCAGTGATGCTCAAGTGTTTTCTTGTCACGAAGTCTTACTAATCACTGTTATTAAGTACTAGCTTATGCTTGAAATATTTCCCTTATGGTCAGGTGGATCCACGTATCCTACGATTCCCACGGAAATCATTACAAAAAACTTAGAATATAAAAGTAAAAGTTATTTATTCTTCAATTTAGGCATATTATACGAGTATGCACATATGAATGTCAATAAACTACCTCTGGTTCGAAAAAATAAAACCTCTGTCACGAGAAGAACCGGCGTGAAAATGAAAAATTCGGCGAGGTATCATTTTCACTAAACAATGTACAATACAACGTAAGTAACTGAACGTAAAATTACAGTATCACACAAAATTACAATAGAAAACCTATTTTTGCGATACATTACCGAACCTATCACTTTAAATCCTTGCTATGATCTGAGACGATTAATCACGTTGATTTAATATCATAATTCTGTCAAGCCAGTCCTGTCAAGCTGCTAGTTATGTAACGGGTCAAACTTATGTTACGGTAGACATGGTCTAAGGAAACAACCACTCTGCCACTCCGGATTGTGACACAAGCCTACGTCACCGTCGTGTTGCCACTTTATAGTAACGAAACGACACATGAAGGATTTTTTCTGCCGTAATCATGCAAAATCTATTATTTACGCATTACAATTGTCATTTGTTTGTTTAAACAAATAAAATAGGTCGAGTTAAACATGAATTAACGTAATAATTTAATAAAACACTCACAGGTATACAATGGGGGTCGGGGAGTGTCATAATACAACACTGGCAATACGGCAACTCACACTTACGCCGGCAGAACCATCGACACAAGTGATGACGTAGGCTTGTGTCACCCACCTTTACGGAACAAACTCAGCTCGTCGTCGCGACCTCAGAAACGGCTACCAATTGACACTATATTATGACGTCCCAAAAGATATATGAACAAACCGCTATATATATGGGAAAATAAGTAAATTGCTGTTTTTAATACAACATGAGGAGAATACCCAATTCAGAGTACCTACTCCCAGTTTCATCGTTCGGTTTGTGGAAATGTTGGAGACTGTAGAGAGCCTTAGGTAGGTACAAAGGAGGGATGCAATTGCACTAAAGAGCCCGGTCGAAGTGGATTCGAAAGGGCCTTCAAGTCGATAAGATAAGATAAACCTCCTGATGGCGCGGCCGCGGTAAAAAGCAGTCGCTGTCTGAATACGGGTAGGAGATGATTATGTCCGATACTATCGGTAGCTTTTTTATTAAAAATACCTTACAAATTTTAAAAGGGTTTATTTGGTGACAGCAAAGCGTTTTCGTCATCAATGACGTTTCGGTTACGGTTAAAAATATTTCGGCCTTATACGCGGCGAGGGATAGGAGATATGTCAGCGCATCTCTCTCCCATATGTGATATTGTCTATGCTTACATCTCTTTCATAGATCTTTGTATGTGTGTATTGCCAGCTCCAGTCTTATTCTTACTTTATGCTTAATGTACAGCATCGGTACAGTGACCGTTGCAGCATGTTTAACGTATTAAGCCTATAAATAGTAGGTAGTTTATTAACGTCCATAGGTGCATGTAATATGCCTAATTTGAAGAATAAACTACTTTTACTTTTAGTACGTACACTGTACTGCCATGACAGTTAAATGACAGATGTCACTACACCGGAGCTGTATTGAAAGCACAATAAAACCAGGAACGATACCATAAAGGATTACAAAACGTTTTGTAAATAATCTGGCTGCCTTCACGTACGCGCGTGACGCGCGCCCGCGCACGTTTCTGGGACGTGCGCGTTTTTATAGTTGCGCGTACGCAGAAACAAATCTACGGGTCACTGTCACTAGTAGATGCTTTTAACTGACTATATTTTAAAATTCACGCTACCCTAGACTGCCAGCTGATTTCTTCACTTCTTTTGATTTCATTTGTTTAATACGTGGCCACTTTCTACCACCGCCATCAGTGTACTCATTTCCGCCACAGCTCCAGGAGTACCCAGCGCAAGACAAGCCACTCAGCATCTTCAGGGTGCTGAGAAGAATCTCGAACAAAAGGGTTTTTATTCTCACACCTGAGAGTCTAAAAGGTTGTGGAATGAGCGGGATGCCAGCATATTCCCGAAGGACTATTAGAGTATGAGATTCTTCATGAAAGCATGTGAGCATGTTGTTATTTTGTGCAATAAAGTGTTATACATACATACATACATACATACATGTGACACCCCTGGAGTAACAAGCGACCATAGGCTATAGTGTCCGCTTTTTAATAAATGGATCCTGATGGTAAATACTAAATACAATTACAATCTTACGTCTTCTGAATTTCAAAGCTCTTACCAAGCAAAAGCATGTTTACAAATAAGCTTACAAGCTTCATAATTGATACTAATTACAAGTCAACAATTAATATATACTCCATTTTTGACCATTGCTCCACATTCTTCGTTCCAAACACGCAAAATAAAACCTTATAAAGTTGTTCTTAATGCTACACAAACCGCATTTGTAATTTGGCAAATTAACACCACAGTACAATTCAAAATACACTTTATTCGCGTTATTTTAAGGTTGATAATAATTTGTATTGATTTATCTTCGGTTGGATCTGGTCGTCATGGCGACGGTTCTGGATTCAAACTTCGAACATTCGGAACGTGCTTGCTAACTTAGTTCAACTTTGAGAAAACGTTTTGATACTTGAATTTAACCACACAAGGCTTTGGTACCACATGATACTGTAAACTAGTGTGAAATAAAGCGAATCGTTACACAAAGTTTTAGTGTTAATGTTAATACTGTTAGTAAGCTTATTATGTATTGTGTAAAAAAAGCAATTTGAAATTGTAAATGGTTTATTCTGGGTTCGGCATAGTTTTAAATTAGTACAATACTTAAAAACATTTGTACGCGTATCAGAGCAAGCTATGGTAATATAATAATTAGGTGTGGAGCTTGTGAGTTAGTGGTACATCCTATAACTGCAAATCATTAAGATTTTCATAGAAAACATGTATAATAAACTGAACAGGCTTAATAAAAGGGCACCTCAAAATGCCTCAAAACAAAAAGTTAACAAACCAAAGTGACATTACCATGGCAAATATGACAGAAAAAAAATGGTTGTCTAGTTGCTTAGCTCTGATGGAAAAAAGGGGATAATTACTAAACGTGTTCGAGCGTGCGTAAGACCTAAATGTAAATTTTAATACCTAAAATAAATAAATAAACATTTGTGTAAAATCTTATAAAAATCGACCTAGTCCCAAACTAAGCAAAGCTTATGGGAACTAAGCAACGGTATACATACTAAAATACATAGATAAGGTAAACTTAAGAGTCCGCAGGAAGCTCGTTTCTCCATATAAACGTAGTTTCGCTCTGATTTTAAAACGCCATTTCTGGTGTTGGTTCCGGACATCATTGCTTAGATTAGTTATTTGTTTCGTTCCATGCATGTTATTACATTATATCGAGAAAAGGAACGCGGTCCCTAGGAACCGTTAAATAAGGTAGTTCTCTCGTTTATTTTTGACATTTATAAAAACGAGTTGAAGGTATATCGCTCTTAATGGCTGCTCACGGCTGCGCTCGCAAGCCCCGTCGTCGCACTAAAAATATCGTTAATATTGTTTCGGAAGCCCCTCATCATCCAGTAGAGCATCAGCTCGCCAGTGTGGACTGTCGGTACCGACTCTGCTGTATGGGCAAATTAGGGTGAGTTGGCCTTCATTTGATTTACTTTGACTGGCATTGGATATGGAACTGATAGCTTTCGTTTCGCTAAGAAAAACACAATTTCACTGCTCGAAGGTGATTGTACTGCTGGAATAACACGAAACTTTGTACACACAATGGAATCCAGCATATCTAGGCCGGAAAATACTTTCTTTTGTTTGAAATTGTAATGGAGAAAAAACACAGCGACTATTAAGGTTTCATACAAGACCTAAAACACAAAAACTCGCTGTATTTTTTTATTTTATCTTTCACAATTTCTAGCAAACTAAAACTAATTTCCGGCCTAGATATGGCGAATCTCATTGTGTATACAAACTTTTGTGTTATATTCCGGCATGGCATTTTAAAATGAGATCAAAACTTCGTGACCCTTAAATACATTGAAAACATCCAAGACTCCGGTACAAATATTCGAGCTCATCACACTATTAAATGCCCTGACCCTGGGATTCGAACCCGGGCCCACTAGCTTCGTAGGCAGGGTCACCACTAACTACCAACTAGGCTAAGGTAGTCATTAAAATGACAAAATGGCAGATAGATCTAACGTAAGTTCATTCGTTATAATCAGTAACTAGAAATTATTAATAAAAAGAAATAAATGTATTTTTTTTGTGTTCCACCATATCAGCCCTAGGACGTCCACTGCTGGACATAGGCCTCCCCCAATTTCATGGGGGGTAAATGCCATAATCGCCATGCTTGGCATGCGGGTTGGCGATCGCAGTATCTCCACCGCACTCTAGGAATGCTGCTGCCCATTCCCCGGTGGTCTTGGTCGTAGTTTAAGGACATACCCGGGTCGGGTGGGTGGTTTGTGTTCCAAGCAGAAAGAAAAGGAAAGTTAAAGGAAAGGAAGGAAAGATAAGTTAATAGTGAAGGATTTCGTACCGTGCCCGAGCTTTATTAATCCGGTATCTCAGTTGGCTAGAGCGACTTCGAATCCTACTCCGAGACCGTTTTTTTTTAATTTTACCTTCGTTTGAAATTTGGAATTTTCGTTAGTAGAAGTTACTTCTGGATAAAAAAATTAGGTATTTTAGCACAAATATCAAGTGTTGTCGAGCGTAGTACGGGGCACGTTCTGTAGTGGAGGCACGTCGTCTGTTTTTCAATATGTCTGCCCGTTCTGGAAGCTTCCACAAATTTCACCAGAGACGCAGAACACGGTGAAATACGGCGAGGCGGATCCCGTCGAAATATCGACTATAAGGTAGCGTCACAAATGAATACCTATTAGGTTACAGCTGCTGGTTGATGTTGTTTCTTTTATGTATTTCTATTATGTAAATGTGTTTTTTGACATGTGTGCAATAAGAGTACATTACTACAGAGGCCGGGACGAAATTGCATTGAGAGACCGTCTATATATGTCTTCGGCCGGCAACCCCATATTTCCCGCCGAGGTATGTATAGTGCTTTTCTCAAACATGCAATGAAATAAACAAAAAAATTAAAGTTTTATTTTTAGTAAGCATAGTGGCAGAATGTCATGATGCCTGTGCCATAAATGTATGTGGAATGGAAATTATAAAAGAGGGCTTTGCCGGCCTAGGCATGCAAGATTTGTATGAAATTCCAGTAACGACCTTTTGTCCTAGCCGCACCTGAAACGTCATACTTATATATTATGTATATAAGTATATTCTATAAAGAACATAACCTATTATAAGGCACATAACATCGATATTATTGTAGTTGTTATTGTGTATGTATTGTATTGTTTGAGGTAAATACCGATTTATATACATCTGATCTATTTACGCTAATGCACTGCTCAAACTAGTAAGTTTGAGAGAGACAGATAAGTGATATTTATTTAGAACCTTATATAAAAACAGATTAATTACCAAAAATAAAACTAATTACAATGACATGAAAACTAATTATAAAAAAAAAAAAAAAAAATCTAAAAATGGTTCCCGCGGCAGCATTGTGCCGAAGAGACTGGCAGCATTTCCTCTCTGAATAGCCAAGCTAATTCAGCCAGCTCTTCGGTCACCTGTGGCATCAATAAGCCTCTTCGACAATTCCTTGAAGAGGCTTAGAGCCCCAGGAGCCCACGGACCGAGAGTCTCGACGCCGAAAGGGGTGAACAAGTATTAGGCGCCGAGACCGCTGTATTTGCCGATTATATGAACGTTATATATATGTCGGTTGTAGCAGTGTTCAAGGATCAACTAAACCTGATGGGCGTGGTGCTTGACAAAATCATATTGTCCCTGCTGAGTGAAGTTAGTTCCCGACTGCATCGAGGCAAGGACGGACGCACATATGAGCGAGTGCAAGATAGCAGGTCGCACAATCTGGGACTGTCGCATGTTCGGTTGTGTCCTTGTGTTAAAATAATTAAATCAAATAATAATTAGTAGATAGTTACTCGTAGTATGAAATTCTTAACATTTAATTAAATAATAAATTATGACAATACACAAGTCAAATTGAGTAACAATTATAGTACGGACTAATTAGTGGTTTAATGACTAAGATAATCAAGACATTTAACTTTAGTAGACATTTTGTCTTGAATAATAATTGACTAAATGTATTAAAATAAAGTTAAGTTGTTGTGTGGTTTCATTAAATAAACACAATTATGGGTGAACAAGATGAAGCTCGACCTCCTGTACTAACATTTTTTAAGAAACGGGACTTAATCAAATATTATAATAAAGTTTTACGTATAAAGAAGTACAAATTAATTAAATTAAATAAATTACACGGGATTAAGCTCCATTTAGTGAAAATTACGTGTGAGTTGAGTATCGTGAAATTTTTAATAAGCAAGCCGTATTTCTTCTTATAATAATTGCTTGGTAGCATAGGTAATGGGCTCAAACAAATGGGTTTCCAATAAAAAGGCATTTTATTGCCTTTTAACAGTGAAGATAACTCAGTCGAGTAATCACTAGTCTTGGCATGGCCGTGAATCAATTGAATCGTAAAACGATTCATTAAGACTGCGCTATTCACAATTTCCTTCACGTTATGTCACTCTTCACCGACTACACTGTAGGCCCTGCAGCTTTGGTCAAAAGCATGATAATAATACACAGATATCTGAGTAATGCAGATCCGTTCATTTAAGTTGAATGATTTCTGTACATCTGATCTATTCTGACTAATGCACAAATCAGAAAGTTTGAGAGAGACAGACAAGTGACATCTGACAAGTCTTCTCCTGTGTCTCCGTCTTTATAACTGAAAATTGTACTGAACTGACGTTGTGGTGCGTTCAGTTTATATGGGATTTAACATCCTGGTGTGCTTTCAAATGGTGACAATTCGTTAACAGCCGACAATGATCGTCTGCTTTTCTCTGATGTCTGTGTAATAATACAAAGGTATGACACTCCGGGGATAAATTGTTGTGCGAGTGACACAAACGTCATCACTGATCGAGCCTATCGGTGGTTGGCGATCGTAGTGTGAGTTTGTGTGTGTATAGGCTGTACAGTGAGTGCTTGTGTCACGATCCGAGTATAGACCTTGTTTCCTTAGACCATGGTCAAAAGTATTGGCCACATTTGTTGATTCATCATGTCAGCCGAAAGACGTCCACTGCTGGACATAGGCCTCCCCCAAAGACTTCCACAATGACCGGTCCTGCGCCACCCGCATCCAGCGGACACCCGCGACCTTCACCAGGTCATCAGTCCACCGTGTGGGGGGCCTGCCCACGCTACGCCTTCCGGTACGTGGTCGCCACTCGAGAACCTTTCCGCCCCAACGGCCATCGGTTCTACGTGCTTTGTGCCCCGCCCACTGCCACTTAAGTTTAGCGATTCGGAGGGCTATATCGGTCACTTTGGTTATGCTGCGGATGGCCTCATTCCTGATGCGATCACGCAGAGAAACTCCCAACATAGCTCTCTCCATTGCCCTTTGGGTGACTTTGAGCCTTCTTATGAGACATTTGTTGATGTTGTGTATACGTTGTACATATATATGTTGAAAACAAAATGTTTTGAATTATTTAAGAAATTCATGGTCACTCTCCAATCAGAATACTTCAGTCAAGTGATACGTGTCAAATTCAATGTCATCCGAGTCCGGTTACTTTTGAAATATCGTATCTCACTCAATGTGACAATTTACTTTCTTCGTAATCAAAGTGCTGTCAGAACAGTTAGAGGTTTAATCTTTATAAACCAGTTGTTGTAGGGTGACCATGATTGTAAAGAATTAAGTTTCACTTAAGCACAATGGTAAACGATTCATTGCCATTTACTATGTATGTAGTGTTGGTCCTGCTCACGTCTCCTGAATCATCCTGTATATATATATATTTTTTTATTTATTAAAAATGGGATTTCTCTTGGCCAGCATCTAGCCAAATAAAAACCATTCGTCTTTACGTAAAGTAGGGTAGCTAGATCTGTTACGCGACCATCGTCAGTTGGCTTGGCGACCACCTAAAGGATTATAATTACGTTGAAATTATAATTTCAGAAGGACGAATCTCAGGTAAAAATATTTTGTGTTTAGACTCGAAAGAAACAGGGAATCGTATGCATTTTATCTGGAAGTTATTGAGTAAGAACTACGTTTAAAATATCCTTTTAGCTCAATTTATCAGCATTGGGATACAGCGAGGAAATTGCGCCAGCACCGTGGGTACAAATGCCTCACGGTATTTTTTAGATTTAAGTTAGTTTTAATATTGTTGTACATATATTAATAGTATTTAAATTGTTTTTGTAAGGTATTATTGTATAGCTTTTATTGGTACATGAATGAACCATTCTTCAAATATCCTTTCAGTTCATCAGCATCTCCGAGTGGTCGCAAACCGGCACACCAAATTGGTTGGTCGCTAACTGACCTATCGACCCTAAACCATATAATTGCCCCTGCATCTTTAATCCGTATGATTTCGAAGTATCTATTTTTGATTAGATACGTGAAGGCTAGTAAAAAGAGAAACTGGCCAAAGAAAATGCCGAACTCTTCGGAAATGGTTTATGGACTTTCCAAAAATACCATATTTTAAAATTAATTGTATTTGATAATAATATATTATTTTACTGGACACATACGCAAAAACAAACAAACATAGATCAGCGGGAATGGACAATATTCCCGACGCTGCGGCTTGTGGCCTTCACAGAGAACTTCGTTGAATTTCTTCGCACTTTCCTTGCGATGTTTTCTTTCACCGGAAAGCTAACGGTAAATATCAAATAAGCCATACAAAATTCAGAAAAACTGATTGGGACCAGCCAGGATTCCAACCCACGACTGCCGCTTGACGACCGCTTGAACCACCACCATATCAGCCGAAGAACGTCCACTGCTGGACATAACCCTCTCCCAATTTCATGCGGTTTAAATGCCATCGCCACGCTTGGCATGTGGATTGGCGATCGCAGTATCTCCACTGCACTCCATCCCTCAGTGGTCTTGGTCATAGTTTTAGGGCATACCCGGGTCCCCGCTTGAACCACTAAGTCTCAAAACCATAAAGATTAATAAAACTAACAAAAGTTGTTCATGAATTATGTAAATCGGTGTCCAAAATAACCGAGACGTGTTTTCTACCACTAAACGATTGCGTGTGTGTTATCACATCACTTTGCCGTCTCATTTGACCGGCACCGATGTTGGGCCACAAAAAAAAGTTTAGGTTGACAGAGCGAGCTGAGCGGAGCGCAAGCTTAGCGTCATATTAGAAAAAAAATGCTTTAGTATTTCTGTCCAGCTGTTCTTAACCTGGCGCTGCTGTGTGCTCATGTTTTGTACTGATGTTGTGGCTACAGGTCGCGTTTCTCAACCGGTAATCGAGATTTTTTTGAGCAGATTCGATGTTTAAATGTTTTTTTCTCAAATCAGTTTTTGGTAATTTCTCACAATAACGTAGCCATAGGGGATCGATTCGCGAGAACTACAGCCCACAAAACCACTAGTAGTAATGGGTCTCAGTTCATCGCGTTTAATTAAATTTATTTTTGTTGTCAATCGACGTTTCAGATTCGATGTTTCGCATAGCATGCTTGGTCGCGAGCAAACATATCCGAATTATCAAGAGACCTTAAAATTTGAAATGATATTTCTAACCTTTTTGATACACTTTTGCGAAAACGTGTTAACCAGGCGTGTGTGAGCGAGACACACTATTAATATAGGAAAGAAAATTTTAATAAAACTGCTAGTTGCAAAATAATAAGTCCTATACACGTGTAAGTGATTCCTAGCAATTATCTCTTTACAAATGGTCATCAAAGTTTCTTGCGCAATCATCACACGTTTCATAAACGTCGTGATTAATAAGTAATCATGCTTCACCAAATACATAAAAGCCGTAGTTCTCAAAGTGAAAAAAAGAGTTTAAATCCCACTCATATTCCTCTCGTGACGAATAATTTTAGTTATTCATTTTAATTGATAATTCATTCATTAGCAGACGATTCCGTTCGCCTGGCAAACTTTTATATAGTTTACATACATAATTTGTATTGTTTTATGAATATTTTGTTTTTTGTTTCTTTTTTAGGGTTCCGTAGTCAACTAGGAACCCTTATAGTTTCGCCATGTCTGTCCGTCCGTCTGTCCGTCCGTCCGCGGATAATCTCAGTGACCGTTAGCACTAGAAAACTGAAATTTGGTACTAATATGTATATCAATTACGCCGACAAAGTGGTAAAATAAAAAGTGGAAAAAAATATTTTATTAGGGTACCTCCCCTATACGTAAAGTGAGGAGTGATTTTTTTTTTCATTTTAACCCTAACGTGTGATATATTGTTAGATAGGTATTTAAAAATAAATAGGGGTTTACTAAAATCATTTTTTGATAATGTTAATATTTTCGGAAATAATCGCTCCAGAAGTATAAAAAAATGTGTGTCCCCCCTCTAACTTTTGAACCATAAGTTTTAAAAATATGAAAAAAATCTCAAAAGTAGAACTTTATAAAAACTTTGTAGGAAAATTATTTTGAACTTGATAGGTTGAATAGTTTTTGAAAAAATTACAAAAATAATTTCTGAACTAAGTTTGTAATTTAACCGTATAAACAGGTGTTTATTGTACCTGTCATTTCTACAAAATCACAATGAAATGACGTGCTTTTTAGGGTTTTGTGTTTCTGTACTTAATATGTCAACTTAATGTGACGGACGGAAAACTACGGAACCCTACACTGAGCGTGGCCCGACACGCTCTTGGCCGGTTTTTTTTATCTCTCTTCAAACACCAATGTTATGAAGATGGAACTCCCTGTCACAGGTTCGTAATACATAATATTCAATGCGCTGCTTCGACCTTATTTCCATATATGTACGACGACGAAATAATTAATATTCTTTCATTATCATTTTTCATTACTCATTTTTTATTGTCGGCCTGTTTAGCCTAGTTGGTAGTGCCACTGCCTCCGAAGCTAGAGGTCCCGGGTTCGATTCCCGGTAAGGGCATTTGTTTCTGTGGTGAGCAGAGACATTTGTTCCTGAGACTTGGATGTTTTCTATGTATTTATGTATATATCAATTAAATATGTCGTCTTCTGGTACCCATAACACAAGCCTTATTGAGCTTACTGTGGGACTAGTTCGATTTGTGTAAAAAATTGACCCAATATATTTAGTTATGTAGTTTAGTTTAGTTATTACTTTTGTTGTCCATATCCAGGTTTAGTGGCCACACCTTACTAAAAACGCCGGTTACTTTCAATATAAATCATTTCCAAATGAAGACAACATCAAACCGACACTTACGCTATAAATTAAACCTAACTTCGATAATCCTATGATTGAAATTCAATTACTGCTATCTTCGAAGTTAAATCATGGGACACTTTTTACCACCATTTTATCAATAGATCAGCTCATTCCAAATTGGACTTTAGTACTTCCAGATAAGGTTTGAATCATTTTCTTTAGTGTCATCCTCAATAAGTAATGTCAGACAGAATTAATCTTTACTATTAGCGGTTGAAGTGTAGAGATATTTTAATTCTTTGATTATAAATTGAAATGTTACGTAATAAGTAAATGAAATTAATTATAGTGACGTAGATATCTCTGTTATTTATAGTGTATAGTTTAATTAAACTATTGCTTTCTAAAATACGAGTACCGTATCGATAAACGGAAGGCTATGGGCTGCCATTAAGGTATTAGATGAATCTTTTATTTTATTGATGAACATACCATGCCGGCATAAATTCCATTGGACATACTGTTCCAGCCGGCCAAATATGTGACTAGATAACATACATACATATAATCACGCCTGTTTCCCAGAGGGGTAGACAGAGATCACGGACTTGATGATCCTGACTTTCGCTTCATGAATTCTTATAACATTCTTCATGCATGCGCGGATTAGGGTACTCTTAACATGGCCTTTCTCAGAATGTCTCCGATTTGGTCGGAGTACGTTCGCCGAGGTCTTCCCCTTTAATTTTTTTCTATCCACTGACCTAGATAACGATGGAAAATACTTATTTTTTAACCGACTTCAAGATTTCAAAAGAGGAGGTTATCAATTCGGTTGTATGTTTTTTTTTATGTTTGTTACTCCATAACTCCGTAATTTCTTAAGCGATTTTGAAAATTATTTCTTTAATCCCACTAATATTATAAATGCGAAAGTTTAGATGTTTGGATGTTTGTTGCTCAATCCCGCAAAAACGGCTGAACAGATCAAGGTGATTTTTTGTATACTAACAGTATATAATCTGGATTGACTTATAGTATGCTTTTTGTCCCCGATAATCACCCTCAAAGGGATGAAATCGGGGGTGCAAATATGGTCTATGAGACGGGGTGATTTAAATCCTCATACGCCATTCTAAGCTTTAAGTTTCAGCCAATTGGGAATATAACGGCGTGTCAATAAATTTAACTTAACCATAGCAGACTTTGACGTATTGTAAACAAGCTGACGTTTCGATATGTCAAAAATGAAGTATCATAATTCCTTCTGATTGATGACGCTATTTTTGAGCATAACCTCTTAGCAATTAGGTATATTATTGCATGTAAATCAAAATAAATTTGCGATACTTTGGAATTGGTGGCCTACATATGCTTAAATACAAAAACAGCTGCTTCAATGCAGTCTTTGTATCGTCGGTGTACAATTTAATTTTGTCGTGTATTATTTTTTACGTAATACTGACCCTTCACACCATAATAACCGTTTGATATAAGAGATCACTTGGGCTGGGCAGCCCAATCGTCAACATTGAGAGTTGAAGCACCTTAGATCTATGCACAAAGTACAATATATATGACTGACACTGAGATAGAGTTAAAGACCAGTGAAGTATTCCACATAGATCGTAGCGCCGTTGTGTATTTAGTAAGAACTAACCGCACGACCGCTGCATCTCTGTCGCTTCAATATGCAAGTGACATCTGGTACAAACAAGTTAAACTAACATTGCCATAGAAAAATTCGTACTTCGAGCTAAAAGGCCCCTGGATCTATGCTCATCCGTACAAATAATAAAGCTGTAGAGAAAAGTATTTTAGGGATACCTCCCCTACATGTAAAGTGGGGATGAATTTTTTTGGCTTCAACCCTATGAAGTTGGTTGTGGTTGGATAGGTCTTCCAAAATCAATGCAGGTCTTAATCAAAAATTTTTTGATTAAGTGATTATTTTTGGAAATATTCACTCCAAAAGAAAAAAATATTGTGTCCTCCCCCCCCCCCCTCTAATATGAAGAAAATCATGAAAGTAAAGCCTAATAAGAATTTAAACGAAAACTATAGCGGACATGATCAGTTGAACAGTTTTTGAGTTATCGTAAAAAGTCTTTTCTCCTTTTGCTTGTTGTTGATTTTTTTATAGTAAGTTCATTGGGCAAAGCGGAACCCTACACTGAGCATGGCCCGACATGCTCTTGGCCGATTTTTTATATTTAAACTTTACGTTTGACCTCTCTTCGGATGTATTGGAATAAAATTAGATGACGGCGGGTCAAGCGTACGGCTTCACATAGGTAATGATACTTACCTACCTATTAACGATTGGCGATGACGTCACTAATGGATCGCATAAACACACGATTAACATAAATGTGTTCGAATCGGTTATTTAATGTGTATCGGGTCAGGTGGCATCATTAATGTTATTGATAAAGTGGTTGGCGTTAGAATACTGATATATGAATTTACTGAAGCAAAAACATACTGTTTTTATACGACGTCGGTGGAAAACAGCCCGCGACTTGATGCTAAGCTGTCACCGCAGCCCAAGAATGCTGGTGACTCCACAGGTGTCAGGCGCGTTGCGACCTTTTAAAAATGTATACTTCTTTTTCAAAGAACCCCATACTGCAGTTCCCCGTGGTAACCTTGGCATGGAGTACATACCACAGCCGGGTCGGTCGTGGTACGCAGTTCCTCTGCAATCATACCATATGCGATTATTCAGGTTCTATTGTAAGGAGCTAGGATACTGCGATCGCCAATCCGGATGCCAAGCGTGGCGATTATGGCATTTACCCCCCAAATTTGGGGAAGGCCTATGTCCAGCAGTGGACGTCCTGCCAGCTGATATGGTGGTGGCAGGACGCCAACATCTTACACCTGGTAGTGTAAGGAGCTGATTCTTGAATGATGAATTCTTGGGTTCTGCATAGCATCTTACCGTCTTTAAAAAGTAGGGGGTTCTGGAGCTATTGTGGTATGTGTGTGTCTCTTCTACTACCGGAGGCTTGTGCCCAGCAGTGAGACGTATATAGGCTGATGATGATGAACTCGGGGTAGAACCTCCACCGTACAGACTACCGGAGCTATTGTAACACCACTACTTCCTTAGTAGGTAAGCGGTTATAGTTTCAGGTACTTAAACATTTTTTTTTAATAAAGTGTTGCGTAAGAAAAGACTGAATTAGCCAAACTTGCTTTATTGCAGAAAACACATCTTTTAAACTACCCACTCTGAAGATCACCAATTACTTAGGACCAGAAAAACCGACAGGATGCTCATTTTTAGCTTTATAATTACTTAGGACCCCAAAAACCGATAGGATGCTCATTTTTATTTTTATTTCTTTACACTTCAGCCAAAACCTCAGCTACCACGACATCCATCTCAGGAGCGATGCCCTTCTTATGGATCTCCATTTTAAAGCACTTCGCCCAGTCCAGTACCATCATGCAATCATCCTCAACTTCTTTGACCTTCTTTTCACACATGTGGATGATGTCCACCAATTCAGTAGCCAGTTGCTCATCTGAAAGTGGCATGAAAAGTTAATACTAGTTGCTCTGTGAGCTATAGACCTCGCATTTTTTTTTAATTTCCAAATATGACTCCACATGAAAATTCTATATAATTATCGAACCTGCTCACAAAATTTCACGAGAATCGGTTGAGAAATGCGAACTGTAGAGGAGAACATCCGGACTTCCGGACAGACATACGAAAGATTTTTTTTGAAAGCTGAAACGGAGACGCTTTTCTCGCTTCGCTCGCTCGGTCAATACAGGGTGAAATTTTACTGACTGTTCAAATTTTTTCCAGGCATTAGGTACCAATAAAAGATGACATTTCTGAAAAAAAATATAGATAAAAAATTTACAATAAAATGTGTTGTCCGAATAAATAATGAGTAACGTGTGGATAATTGGGAGCTGAATGACGCTCGGGGTTAGCGGTGCGGGGGATAGGCGCGCTCACCTATCTGATCTCGACAAAAATGCAAATTAGTCGCACACGCATCTCCGCAATGACCGGTTGTGTACTTCCGTGTTGTATCTCTCGTAAAGACGCGCGATGGCGAACGTGACTAACAAAACCATGTTTATGACCCGGGAGTACCCCGTGAATGATGGAAAATTTGCAACTTATGTTTTTCTTTTACTAGTTTCCAATGATTATTTAATATCATTGTAACTTTCATTAAAAAAACAGTTTCTCGACGCGTAAGTTTGTCTCGGCGTCTCAACGTAGGGGTGGGGCGAGCGTTATTGTCACCTCCCGCACAACGCGTACCACCGTGGTATCCACGAGCGCCTGGTTTTTTTATTTAGGATATTTTTCAGCTGATCTGTCTCAATATTTTAGTACTGAAAGATACTGAAAGAAAAAAACACGTACTTTTTATTTTTCGATAAGAATCCACTGCGAAAATTTGAACAATCAATATTATTTCACCCTGTTTAACACCTCTAATTGCTCTGTAGGTAAGTGGTGTTGTGTTCCTGGTGGTGAGTAAGGTCTCAGAGCTCCCGAGGATGCACTGTGTTCAGAGTGGAGACTTGCATTTGTCTTAAGCTGTCAATACAACGAATCATCGTATCAGGCAAGAGTCGGCAGTGGGCTTGTGATAGTTCTGCAGTCGCAAGCATTCGTATAGTGTTCTACCATCAGGCAGGCCACTTGCTTGTTAGCCACCGTCATTGTGTAAAATAAATAGAAATCATCCGAATATAAATTACAAATTCATGCTCATTACCAGACGTCGCATTCAGGGGGCAAAATTTAATGACAGATAGGGAGTTCCTATATCGATAAAAATCTATGCTTTGCCCATATACCACACACAAACAAAGCTGTTCGTTTTAAGATTATGTATTGTACTGGGATGCCAGCTAAGCGATTGGTGTCACCATACCCAAGCTTTTTAAAAGCACTATGACCACTAGGCTTAATCGGTAGTCAAAATGACAATTGAACCTCAAATTGGGGAAACAGACAACTTACTCGTATCTGTTGAAATTATTTAAAATGTCTAACTTTAAAAAAACTGTCGTTTGATTAAGAACGCTCCTGCTTAGACTGTAATTGACAACATTTCATTTTTTCAAGCGGGCTTTTTGCGATTATATCAAATAGAGGATAAAAAATTAAACATACCCACATTTTTAATATCTTCAAAATATCCCCGTTTCATATTAAAAAAAAAAAACAAATTCAAAAGTTTCTCATTCTAAAAGAGAGCGACAAGTTAGGCGTCACATCACAGCGTAAAAAATCGTACAGGAGCACTATAAATGAGGCGGATTTACTAAAGAAAGCCCTGTTCTCTTTGTGCGTTGTGACTGTCACAATTCAGCCTTGTGACGTCATATAGACGATGGTAGGCTTTCTTCACATTTTCGTGAATAGCTATAAACATATTACAATTTTTTTTTAATACAGTTGCTCAAAAAGTGCTACTTTACGTAGCTGTTTAGCGTGCGGAAAGTTGGTTTTCGCGCACTAGTGCTTTTCACTTTTCCAATTTTTTTAAATTTATGCTTGTTTTAAAATGCATGACTCCTTATTGCTGGGTGTTAAATATTAGTTTCCTTTAAACGTCGTAATCAACATAAAAACCTACTGTTAATATCAGAATACGAAAAATATACACATTTCATATTTTATTACTTACCTCTTCATCATTATAACACGTTTATTTTTTAATATTGAATATTGAAAAACCGTTCTTAATAAGTTGTCTGAGTGGAACGGAATAGCTGCCGAAACGCCTGTCAAAAAAGAGGCGTTTTTACTTACTGCAAGCATGTTTTAAGTTTCTAAAGGCAACATTCGATATTGTTTTTATAAATATTACTTGTTGTTTTTCTTATTTTTTCGCAACTGTATTAAAAAACGTCGTTCAATACACGTGCGGAAATGTCATTCTTCACTTGTCCCGAGTCTTGCCACTCGACTGCGGCTCGTGGCATCCCTCGGTACTCGTGAAGAAATGACATACTTTCCGCACTAGCATCGAAATGTACTATTTAGGGTTTCTTGTTGACAAGTTAACGAAATGAGTTAATATTTCAAACTACTTGATGAAATGTTGTCAGTTAAAGTAGCTTTTTGATTAGTAACATTTGGTCAATTCAAATGATTTTGTGGAGGAGGATGTACGTCAGCTTCAGGTCGACAACTGGCAGGAAGTAGCGTAGGATCAGGAAGGAAGGCGTGCTCTCGCTTCAGACGCCAAGATCTTTGGATCACTGCGCCGAAATGGTTAGTTAAATAATTTTAATTATACCAGCTCCGTGTTTAATAGCGAACTCCTTAGCGTTCCCGTGGTGGAGGTTGAGGTCAGGGTCGATGATCTCCAGTTTTGAGGAGAGGCACTTGATGGCGCACCCCGTGTCTCGGTTCGTGTGGGAGTAGTCCTGCCGCCAGAAGTTAATGAAGTCGTCGTTTATCGAGTCTGGGAGGTCCATCTGGGATTTAAAATTATTTTTTAGGTATGCAAAAAAAATTACATGAAATTGTCTTAAAATATTTATTAAATAACTCGCACAGGAGGTACACAATCCTAAAAATAGTTTTTAGAATTTCATCATCATCATCATCATGTCAGCCGAAAGGCGTCCACTGCTGGACATAGGCCTCCCCCAAAGACTTCCACAATGACCGGTCCTGCGCCACCCGCATCCAGCGGACACCCGCGACCTTCACCAGGTCATCAGTCCACCGTGTGGGGTGTGGTCGCCACTCGACCACCTTTTAGAATGTGTAGTTTAGTAATTTGAATTCTTAGTACCCCTATATATAGGCCAGTTTTTATAGAAAATTAAATTAAATTTTATTTTGATAAATTTGGGTTGGTTTTGCTTACAACTATTCTAAATTGCAAAAAGTTTGCAAAAGCAGTTCCTGAAATACATAGTAATGACAGACGGACAGCCAGAGCCACATCATAAGGGTTCCTTTTTAACTATTTAGTACAGAAGCCCAAGAAAGACACTCACCTCCTTTTTACAAGCCGACAATGCTTTAGCGAAGTTGATCGATAAGTCCATCATCACTTGCTGAGAAGACTCAGCCAGTTTGACTGAGACCAGACACAGCGCTGCCACAAGCAACGCAGCTTTCAATTCGCACATCTTCATATCCTGACGCCCTTAAATCTTTCTTAAAACAAAAATCCACAACCCATCATTATGCTGAATGTTTTCTATGCAGTATGTTATAATACCATGAAAGCTGTTGGATATTTAAGAAAACTGCCAAGTTAAAGGCTGAAAATGCATTAAGCCGCAATAAATTAGTTTTACTGTAAACAATTTATTGCCAGACTTGGCACCTTTTAAATAATCTACGGAGCTTTGCACTCATTTAGATCTCAATTATTTTGTCGGTGAAGACGACCACCACGAATCGCATCGCAACTTGGCTGCCATTTTCACATTTATGTTTTTGATGGGGTTTATTTATATATATATACAATTGTATGAAGACATAAGAGAATTTCCGATTATTTTAAAATTGTAATACACTTACCTACTCAAATGTGTTCACACAGCGTAACTCGGAGTTTAAGATAGCCGAGTTAAATTCCCAGTTTATATACGAGAACATTTAACTCAACGAGTTTAATTAACACTTTGCCTGAGTAATTATCTTTGAGCATGTTTGCTTATAATTTACTCAGTCAAGTTGTATGTCATGCATTAATTGTTTTAATAGTATAGAGGTAAATCCAAGAGCATCGGTAATATCACATTTTCTTCATCTTTAAACATACAATTGCTAAATAAAAGTGGCACTGATATTTTTCATGTGCTATACCTACCCATACCTAACTGCCAAACCCTTTTGGAAATATGGGCTTGAGTTTTTTTGTGTGTACACGTGTGTGTGTGTGTGTGTAAACCCAAGAGCCCTAACATGTCGTGACAAAGTAAAGGCGAAGATTTCTATTGATTATCTGTTTATAGGAAAACCTGTTCGTATAATACAAAAATCCACCGCTACCTTCCATTCATTTATAATTGAAACACAATCTGTCAGTAGTTCACTCAATAATTCAATTAAAGTGTTCACTCTAAATCTCAATGTATTTGCTTTGTGGCGTCACTACTGTCATCTGCCAAATCTGACATGTTCAGCAACGCGCTATCGAAGTTTCTAAAATCACTTGCATAAATATAACTTCCAACGTGTTTCGATAGAATAATGAAATTTAATTTATTTGTATAAATTATTCACTAAAGGTTTACATCCTTATAAAACAACACAAAAATAAATGATTACTATAAATAACTTAAACTACTTATAACTACCGATTTATAGATAAAAAATGGGCTCAAGCTCGGAACCCGGCGGTAGGGTACCCAGAAGGCTGGCGGCATTGCCTCGCTGAACTGCAATGCCGATGCGCTGAGCGAGGTACAATCCTGCCCTCTGGTCACCCGTTGCGTCAATAAGACGCTTAGACAGCTCCTTGTATATGGAGTGTGCTCCGGGTCCCCATGGCCCCAGCGTTTCCACCCCAAACGGCTCAAACATATAACCAGGATCAATGGCCGCATATTTGCGCCGTTTGAGGTGCTCAGCCGCATCAGCAGCAGCTCCAGCCCTGCTTGAAGTCCCTGGAAGATGAGTCGGCGCTAAGGTATCCACACAAGTGGCGTCCCATACTAGCGGCCGACCCAACTTCCAACTAACTCTCAACGGACTTCGGTCCCTGAGAGATCTCTCTATTGTCGTCCACAGTGGTGACCCCGACAATGGACTAAAGCGCAACTCTACACTCCGCTCCCAGCGACTCGACTTCTCTCCTCATCCGCTCGTCACCCTGGCTCTGAGCCTCGCTCGCCACGTTGACTCTGAGCACTCTCTATCTACGTCGTCGCTGACTCCTCCGTCTGAAAGGGGGGCTGATGTGGCGTCACTACTGTCATCTGCCAAATCTGACATGTTCTGCAACGCGCTATCGATGTTTCTAAAATCACTTGTATAAATATAACTTCCAACTAATTCTCAATGGACTTCGGTCCCAGAGATATCTCTCTATTGTCGTCCACAGCTTCACTTTAATACAGATCGTTCAACCGTTAATACGTCTTATCTTCTGCTAATCCCACCTATAAAACCTTTTTTCAAATATTACCCTTTAGTTCATATACTCGTATATTGCGTGTTAAGTTACATGTAAAGTTAACTGTACTAAGTGTCGCAATTTAAAGCGTCCTCATCTTCCAACTTATACTGCTATATTTGTAGGTATTAATCTTGCACTATGGGTATAAATCTAAAACTTTTAGATTACATTAATGAAAAGAGCGTCTGATTGAAATAAACTCATTTAATTTGCCGAAAACTTAATTAATAATGCGGTTAAACTAGAATTCCCACACCATTTACATAATACTGATAATATTGTTAACTAACTTAAATTGTAAATACCAAAGGATTTTAGTGAAGTACGGGTAGACTACGGAAACCAAGGCAAGTAGAAAGTATACAATACGTGGCCTGTTGCGAGAGCAAAGAATTAAGTGACATTATAAATGTACTATAGAATAGAATAAATCTAGCACAATTGAGTGCTCGATTGAGAAATGAAAAGAAGCTACAAGTAATTACCTATCAGCTGAAGAAGAAAAAGAAGAAGACGTACATTTATGCAATGCACAATAGGTATCTAACCCACTTCATGAAATCATTGTTACAGATTCATTTATACTAAATCATTAGTCAGTTAAGTGAAAACCACGCAATTCGTATTTATAGACATTGTCAAATAAAATTGTTTGTATCATTACTAAATCACCAGCCGCCTTCAAAAATTCTTAACCTTCTATATCTTGGCTCTCTCCAAGCACTGTGCCAACTACTAGGAACATAAGTCGCGATACAAAATAAAAGTGTATACATGATTTTGAACAACTTCATCCGAGCTAACAAGGCAGCAATATCTCAGCTATTTCATACCGTCCTAATGACAACTTTTTTTTCGCGTGGATACAGTTGATGCCATAGTAAAAGTGGTTTAGAATCATGAACATGTTATATTATTTAGCATATAATGTCAACTGCTGGGCAAAAGCGTCTCGTGATCTACATATCCCTACTGAGTGCTTCTTCCTCCCAGTTGATGTGAAATGCATCAAGGTCATCCCGCCATTTTCGTCTATGACGCCCTTCATATGGCACCGACTTGCTAGTATTTTGTTTTGTATCACGACTAACACCTTGTATAATAGCTTATGCTTCAGCCAACACCTCACCCACGACCACATCCATGGGCGGGGCCATGCCTCTCTTGTGTATCTCCATCTTGAAGCATTTGGCCCAGTCGAGGACCTTCAGGCAAGGGTCGTCTATGGCTGTGACGGTCTTCTCGCACTCGTGGATAATGCCTACCAAGTCCGCGGCTAAGGCCTCATCTGAAAGTGTTATGATAGCAGATGCGTGAACGACTCAACACATTTCGTTGTCGAAAATGCTCTGATCATACCTAACCATAGCAAATGAAGAAGCAGACCGTACCGTGCCACCTGGTGGACTAAAGTGCAAAAAGATATTGATCAGGATAACGTAAATGTGCCGGCCATTCAGAACAGAGTTCTCTGGCGCAGATGTAACACGGAGACCCGACTCCAAATGACCTGGAGGGAATCAGTGAATAACGATTTTGTGGGTTGTGGAAATGAAAGGGATAGGAAGATACCACAAAAATGTACACATCAGACCCAAAAATCATATACTGTCCATAAATATGTCTCTATCTCAGTTACTTGAGAATTTTAAGCGCGATAGACACCTCGGATTTTGAATTATCGTAATCAGGTATTCCTTTATTATTTGTCTTGTCTTGTAGCTCAGAAACCACTTTAAAAAGTTTATTTTGTATCACTCTGAATGGTCAGTTTTCATTCTAATGAATTGGGATGTAATTCTGAGGGTAATTCTGTGGACAAGACGCAAACTAGTCCTATGTCTTGTTAAAAAGTACGGTACACGTTGAAATATGTAAGAGAATGGGAGGCGACTGCATGCGTATCGTAAAGCAGAACACCTTGGCAGAGCCATATTTAGCAGTGGACTACAGCGGACTGATGATGATATATTCTTACCTGCCCCATGCTTCGTAGCGAAATCCTTAGCGTTTCCATGATGCAGGTTCAGATCTGGATCGACCAGCTCCAACTTCTGGGACAGGCACATGATGGCACAACCGGTATCGCGGTTCGTGAGCTCGTAGTCTTCCTTCCAGAAGTTCATGAAATCGCCGTAGATGGAGTCAGGGAGGTTCAGCTAGAATTGAGAATTTTATTTTGTATTATGGAATTTCAGGGAAGACAAATATCGTGCGGAAACTGGTTTAATCCTAGGAACGTCTAATTTTGGCTTCAGGTTGGAAGATCAACTGACATTCGCTGTGCTAAAAGCTAGTGTCTACTCCAAATATTTGTGGTACAATAAGGAAAAACGCTAGGATGGTGAAAAGAGCCTTGTGTTTCAATTCTTGTTTAAGGTTCAATAGTTTTGATAATATGTTTGCTAACTGCACTATTGAAATAAGAATCTTAAACCTGGTTACCAACTGCTTTCACGATTTTCTTATTATGTTCTGTAAATTGTTTATTTTTGTTCTCTGTGTGCGTTTGTGTCACCATTCGTTAGTTTATTTGTATTGTAAGTCAGGCCTCCACTTATTTCATTTTATTGTATGACAAAATTATTCAGAGTCGCTTAACATGTATATAGTAAACAAACAATTCACAAAATAATGTCTAGGTTCTGCACCCATTGGGCTGTGCCCCCACTGAAAGTTAGTTACCGTAAAATGGGGTGAGTAGGGTTCGCAGGGACAGTTTGGTTATGAATGGGGAGAGAAGGGATGAAAGGGGGGTGAGATTTTAAGGCTACTGCTACAAAAATAATGTATTCCAATTTAAAATGGAGCTAAAGTAATGCTCATAATAAAAAGAAAACGATCCAACAAGCTTCCAAAATTACTTTTGTATGAAATCCCATCTCATCCCAATTACGGGATGAGGTGGGATTTCCTGTTTATCGTTATACTTCAAAATTAAGACTAAAATACAAACGTCCGGAACACGTGTTATATACACCATTCAGTTTGTATATGTAAAAATAAAATGTTATCGAGGTTTGATTGTCAGTTTTGTCCCTACTCACCCCATTTTACGATGTACAGTCTAAATCCGTGATACCTCTGTAACTTGTGCTTACATGTATAATATTATTGAATTGTACAACGGTAGAGATAATAATTGTGTTAGTAATTCTACACATGAATGGTGGTTTGAAGTCGAAATGGTTGCTGATTGAAAACTGGATTGAACTAACTGCGAGTATATTCCCCTAAACTAGTGCCAAGATGCGAGGAAGCGTGGCAATTATGGCATTTAGCCAGAGCCAGGGGGAGGTCTATGTCCAGCAGTGGACGTCCTTTGGCTGATATGGTGGTGGTGGTGATGGTACCAAGGACGTACCTGAGACCCGTGCTATGGTTTTGGTAGCTTGGCTTACTGGTCGATAATGTTTGATCCTGCTGCGTAAATTGATCATAAATTGTGTATAGGTTGAAATAACCTTACTCACCTCTTTCTTACACACTTCCAATGCTTGACCGAAGTTCTCCGATAAATCTTTTATAACTTGTTGAGAAGAATCCACCATTCTGCCTATACTCAGACACACAAGCGCCACAAACAACACTTCTTGCTGTCGACTCATCTTCAATATTTCTCCTTGAACCTGTATTAAAGGATTAAAAGATGTACATTTATATTAAAAAAGTAAAGAAAAAGTAAAAGTAAAAGTAGTTTATTCTTCAAATTAGGCATAATACATGCACCTACAGACCTGTGAAAAAATATAGACTCATACTCATTTAAAGATTTCGTTCATAACTAATTAGATATTTTTGAAAGTAGTTTATATAGGTAAGTAGTGCACGTAAATAAAAGTATCAATATGTAGTTATTTTTTTTATTTATTTTGTAATAAAGATAAAATTGACAAATATTCTACCATCTATACATTAATACTGTGAATAATTATAAACTCAGTCTATATATTTACTTCTGCTTGGTTCAATATTTTGTCCAAGCACCCTTATTTTTTATAACTTCTATTAATCTTTTAGGCATGCTATCAATCAACTCTTTAAGTGTATTAGTTGAAATTTCGGCCCATGTCGATCGCAATCTATGTTTGAGTTCTGCTGTATTTTTTATTATTGGCTTTTCCTGATCATATAATTTCCTTGCTAGAATCCCCCACACGTTCTCCATCGGATTTAAGTCTGGACTAAGTGCTGGCCATTCTAATACTTGTATGCCGAAATCCTGAAACCACTGATTTGTAGTTGCAGCTACATGGATGGGTGCATTGTCCTGTTGAAAAATTATGTTTTCGTCTTCAGTTAGCGTAATGAAGGGCAGAAGGTAATCATGTAACATATCCTGATAACGAACAGCAGTCATACGTCCATTAATAAATGCCAGTTCTGTTTTTAGATACGCACATATACCAGCCCAGACCATTACTGAACCTCCTCCTTTAACTCGTCGAGACATAATTTTTTTGTCAAACCTCAAATCATGCCAATAATACTTGCACCCATCGGGACCATCAAGATTGAATTTTTTCTCATCACTAAATATGACATGTTGCCAAAAGTCACCTTTTGTTACATATTTTTCTGCGAACTTAAATCGATTCATTTTATGTTGCGTTTTCAAGACTGGTTTACTAAGACATTTTTCATATTTTAAGTGTTTTGATTTAGCTGCCCACTTACTTACTAAGCTTGGATCACACTTCAAATTATATCTGCGCACCAGTGAGGAAGATGATGCCCCGGTAGCCGATAATTCTCTTAAAACGGCGCGTTTTACGGTGGAAGAAAATCGACAAGGACGTCCTGAACGCTTCTTTTTGCCATAACTTTCGATTCCCAACTTCAAAAAATTTTTTACAACACTTTGAGATCTATCAATAATGTTCGCTATTTCTCTTTGTGTTTTGCGGCAACTTCTCAAGTCAATAATTCGTTGTTGTTCGATTGAACTCAATGTCGTACCACGCGGCATATTAAATCACAAAAACGAACTGGACAGATAGACCAATAATATTAAATTATACGTCTTGATTTTAACTTTCGAAAACAGCAATCCTTAAAACACGTCTTGCATTTGAAAGGTTTTGCGCGAGACTGAGTTTATAAATATTCACAGTTCAATTGTTCCCGCTCGAGACAAATGAGTGACGTTCCGGGGTCAAGGTCGCATGGAGTAAAACTGTGCACACAAATCAATCGCGTCCATTTTACGTTACACATTTACATATATGCTAGAGACATTTGTGTATTAAATTACTGAAAATATTAAAAAAAATTGTTTGAGTCTATATTTTTTCACAAGACTGTATGAACGTCAATAAACTACCACCGGTTCGGAAAAATAAACCTCTGCCACGAGAAGAACCGGCGTAAGAAACTCGGCGAGGTGTCATTTTTTCAAAACAATATAATTGTATTGTTAAATATAAAATTACAGTCTCAGTTACTACTAAAATAACAATGCTACAGTAGAAAACTTATTTTCGCGATAGATTAGCCGTGCAGGACACTATCACTGCCAAACATCCCTGTCCATGATGTAATAGTTTACCTTATAATATGCTTTTGAAATAAGTGTTTGTATTTCCTATTTTATTCATATAACCTAGACCTTTTTAAGGCACGAGTGAATAGGCATCTTCTGTGTGAGCTCGCTTCATCGTCGGCCTCATCTTTGCCCCCTGGCTAGATGCTGGCCAAGAACAATCCCATTTTTAATAAAAAAATAAAAAAGTAGATTTGAATCCTAGCTCGTACCAATGAATTTTGTGACACTTACTATACAATGTGGTATCATTTGATATTTACTGTTAGCTTTTTAGTGAAAAGAAACATCGTGAGATAACTTGCATGCACCTGTGAAGAAAAGCGGTATGTGAAGTTTCCAACTAGCACTCGATCAGCGTGTGGACATAAGACTCTTATCATCCGTAACAGTGTAATTACAACGACGATGATGATCACTTTGTCATATTTTGAAGGTCACATACCATATGTTACCTCATCTCAGAACTCTTCAAATGTATGCGCATATAATGAGATTTGGGTATAATAATGTTCGCCCTGTAGCCCGGGTATAGAATACGGCTACGGTATCCTCTGCCTGTCGTAGAAGGCGACTAAAAGGGGGTCCTTGGGGTCGAAGACGGTCACAGTTGGGGGCTGTGATCGCCTATAAAAGCAGATGGTTGGACCCACAGACTCTAGGGCGGCACTGGTGCGTTCCGAAGGAGATCCCAGAGCCGCCCGAAATGAGTTGAGGAGGACGATCGGGGGGTTTTTAGTCGGTGCAAGTCCGACATAACCACCGCACTGTCCCCGCGGTGCGGCGGTATCCATAAAGGATTTTCCCCCCGGAAAAAAAAGGGTATAATAATGTTGCATCATCCTGACTGATTACCGCCACAGCGACTGTGTATCCTAAACTAAGTCTAATCAACGATTATTATACTGATTGGGGAGTATTGTTGATCCACCTGGTGCGTTCTTCTAGCTTATGTACAGTTAGCTGCAAATAATCGTGACCCCGTTCCATAGAAGTTTGTATTCAGGGGGGTCAGGATTCTCTGAAGCTGACTGTACATATCCTATCTTTTTTACATATGTACGAGCGCACTTTTGGCAGTTATAATATATAGTTGCTCTCGGAAATCATGGTCTTGACTAGTTTTCACAATAAAAAAAAACTTGTTTTTGTACTAAAATTTGAATATGTAGCTAAGAAAGAATAGAATTAAAAGCAATTCAATCATGGAGTTAATAATTCGTAGATAAATACGTACTTAAATACACTTATTTTCACGTACCTTCACTCGATCGAGAAAAAACTGACATAAAAATACTTCATGTCAGCTTCTTTATATATGATGGTGAGTGGTCTTAATTGTATGTCTGTCTGTTTAATTGTCCAGTAAAGGTTTACTTAATATTAGCTGCGTCAAGGATTATTTTTTTAATTGGCTTAATATACGACTTGATTCACTGGTCACAATTACTGATGCATTGTCACAGGCAGTATTACGGAACAAGAAATATAAATGTGATATTTTCTTGATTTAAATGTCTAAATAATGTAAAATACGTTTTTGTCAGAAAATTTAATTAAATAAATAATAAAATATTAAATATTGGGGGACAATCTTATACAAATTGACCTGGTCCTAAACTAAGCAAAGCTTGTACTATGGGTACTAGATGACTATATACATACTTATATAGATAAATACATACTTAAATACATAGAAAACATCCAAGACCCAGGAACAAATATCCGTGCTAAATGCACAAATAATGCCCTGGCCGGGATTCGAACCCGGGACCTCTAGCTTCGGAGGCAGTGCAGTAGTGTCAGTGTGAATATGAATTGGTAAGTAGAGGCTTTTATTGCTGAATATTACATTTTTTTTCCACATTCATCAATGGACTCTAACATGATGGGTTTATCTTGTGTACTTTGGGAGCTGCTATGCCCATCTTCTGCCTCCATCATCAGATCAGCTAGGTGGTTACTAGTTACTTGTTGTGTAGGGGACGCCAGGCCGGAAACAGGCGGGCTATCGATCGCTTGTCGGGATCATTCAGCCCATTTCCCCAAAGACGGAGCTTATGGTTGCTGTCCCGGTGGCATTCCCACATCAGCTTCTTCCAATCATCTTATTTTCCTGCAGAACAAAAGGACATCTTTGAGATTGACATCCTTCAATTCGTTCTCCTCTAACGTATCACTACCGAATATATTATATCGCATTGCTGCATACATAACACACTCCGCTAATATGTATATGTTTACTAGTGTCTTCCTCCCCGCTATGTATAGGTAGGCAGGAAGCGTCATTACTAATGCCTATTATATTTAAATGTCTGTTAAGAGAGTTGTGACCAGTGATTATAGCTGTCATCAGTCTCAGCTCTTCCCCAGTTTCAGCAGATACCTGGTCCTTCTGTGATCAAATCCTCCTATCATCATCTTTGCCTGTCTACATCCAGTTGCCTCCTTCCATTCTCTATCTACCTCCCTTTCTTTTATTCTCCCTATGGCCCCCTTTGTTACCTCAGCTGAGAAGGGAAGGGCCGGTTCCGGGCCCATAAGTTCCCGTTCCGCCCCTAGGATACCTGGCTCTCAGCTAGGTGGTACCACCAATTATCCATGATATTGCATTCTCACCGAACTACATAAGTATGCCATCGGCTCAATCGATTAAGGATAACTGCATTAAAATTCAATTGCAAGAATTGATACTTGTAAAATCAACCCGGGATTTTATTTAATCGTATGGCATTTATTTACGAATCGTGAGATCTTCGAGAAGACAAGTACGGTTGCCAGTTTTTGTTGCACTTTTAGCACCACCCAGGGGTCACGTGTAGGGTAACGGTGGGTACTCCCTACGGACGTGGTGCAACTTCGACCCCCGGGATTCAAAATGTGAAACGCCCCGGGTAACACACAACACCGTAAGGCGCGCATCGGGCCGGCGAACGGGCGCTCATACTTTTGAGTGGCTTCAATGTAAAGGGCGCCCGTTAGTCGCCCCGCTGCCCGCTCGCGTCAAGACCGCGGCCTAACATTCGCGACTTTGGGTCAAATTGTAATTTCTTAAAAAGTGGAAGCATTCGCTAATTAAATTATAATTTGCAAGAGTGAAACATTAAAGAAATGCGCCACTAGTGGGATTTGAACCCACTACCTGCGCAATGTGTGCGTTTAATTATTGACGACGACAACGTTGGCTTATCGTGTCCAGTATAACAATGGGTTCAGGTTGTTACTATACCACGCTATTGTAGAGCATCAGGCATGTTCGCGGAGGCGCGTGTGGATAGCTTTATCATCATAATACGAAAGAATACTGCCTCTCTGACGCGGCGCACGGGTGGGAGTCCCAATAGCCTCGTGAAGCTATTGGTGGAGTCCCCGGCCAGTGCAATATGGAAACAGTGGGACTCCGTTTACATGGGGTCCAAAGGAAGTAATGACATATTTTGAGTAACATAGGATTTTAACAAAATAAATGTAATAACTAACATAAGGAGTAAATTCATTGTATTTCACTAACTAATATCATTTTAATGTATAGACATTGTCTGAATTAAATAAATTGAATTGAATTAGTTGGTAGTGACCCTAGTTGCCTACGAAGCCAGAGGTCCCGGGTTTGGATCCCGATCAGGGCATTTATTTGTGTAATAAACGTGAATATTTGTTTCTGAGTCTTGGATGTTTTCTATATACTTAAGTATTTTTTATCTATATATATATATATCCATAGATTGTACAAGCTTTTCACGCAATGCAATTATGCTTTTGAGAAACTCCGAGTAATATAACATACCTAATATTCTTGATGTGTTAATATGACTACACTATATGAAGACACAGAAACAGATATATATGCTCATCATAAAAATATTTTCTCTCACCGGGATTAGAACCCAGGACCGACAGACAGCTCCGTGAGAGTCATTAACCACTAGGCTAGACCGGTCGTCAGAAGTGAATGTACACGAATTTGCTTCTAATTAAGAAATAATTACTTCCGAAAGCAATGCAATTAAACTGCAAATCAAAAATTCCCTACCGGAATTGAACATGCGACTGCCTGTGTGGCCAATTGACACATGGACCATTTTAGTTTATGGCCAATTTTGAATAATTACCCATCTTAAAGGCCATAAACTATCTAAGCACAATGTAAAAACAATCTTAACATATTTAATTAAGGTTGGGATTTGATTGAATATATATTGCCAACATGTATGCTAGAAATATACGATAACTATACGTTGGTAGCGGACAAATAAGTGGTTCTGTTAGGTTAATTACTAGTCACACCGGCAGCGTTCCTCTTAATGACCATTAAAATACTATATTTATTATACTTTTTATATTAATACAGTCGGGTTCTTACAAAATGGCCCCTATAACTTTATAATACAGTATACGAAATACTTGGTACTGGTATTTGTGGGCATTGCTGTTAATCGATTTGAATATTTTATAATTTATGTTAATTTCGCTGGACGTTGTAATTAAATTGTCATAAAGGCACGGATAATTTTACACTTGTGTGAATTCACACCAAGATATTTGATGGAATAGATTCTTGAGACTTTTTATGACCTGTTTGTAGTGTATCAAACCAAAACACAATTTCAATGTAACGCTATTTCCATTTACTGGTAATTTCGGAAAAATTGCCTCTTTTACAAAGCTTTTTTTGAGTCAGAAAACAGAAAGCTGAAATTTATTGTAGACAGATAATAATAATCTATACTTACTGCTTTGTTTAAACGCGCTAATCTCAGGAACTACAAGTTCGAATTGAAAAATTCTTTTTGTGTTGGATAGTCCATTTATCGAGGAAGGCTTTAGGCTATATAACATCACGCTGCGACCAATAGGAGCGAAGACGCGGACGTAGTCGCGGGCAATAGCTAGTCACAAATTTATTGAAATCTTTATTGATTCTGCTTGCGTATTAATACATAGTTCACACATTATTACAATTGCCTGAACTAGGTTGATCCTGTATCTCAGGCAAAGAGAAAATATACTAATTAATGCAACTTGTGTACATGAAAGGCACCTGATACATATTATGTTATCTAAATTATACTAAAATGGTACAACATGTTGTAGATCCATAATAATAATTAATAACATATAGGCTAGGAGTATATAGGTTAGGAGCGTACTCGGGCCGTCCAGCTGGTCGAAGACCCGTTGGGCGTCCTAGGTACCGATGGGGCGACGAAGTGCAGAGGGACCTGACTGAGCTCCAAGCCTTCGTCGAATGGAAGGAAACAACCATGGACAGGGAAGCCTGGCGGTCTTTGGTGTCGGAGGCCAAGATCCACTTCGGGTCGTTGCGCCACAGCAGTAAGTAAGTAAGTAGGCTAGGAGTTAACAATTAGAGGATTAGAGGATAATACGTGCCAAGATAGATATGACATATATGCCAAGTTTACTTAATCATCCCTCTAACTAAACAGATACTCGTAAGTGGGTATTTATGTATTAACTAATAGCAACTACTTTCTAGGTAAGTAACTTTTTTTTGGAAGCCGTTGGACGAGGGCAGCGCGGGACCAGTCATTGTGGAAATCCTTGGGGAGGCCTTTGTCCAGCAGTGGACGTCTTCCAGCTGACATGATGTTGATGATGAACTATATTTTACCATCAGCTCTCATCATCATCTCATGAATCAGAGGAAAGAAAATAGTTATTCACGAATACATATCAAATATTTTATAGTTAGAAAAATTGCTTCTAATTCTAGCGCTATAACTTAAACCTAAGCCACCGGTATCGAAAGGTAAAGTATCATTAACTTAATACCTATTATGATTATGAAAGCCGGAAAGATTTGAACTTATATTATCAAACCCAAAAACTCTAAAATAATCGTCCGCCGGAAACACAAAATGGCTAATTTTCTCACAATCAACACGCATACTTAACGATTCAAATTAACAGATAACTCGCTAATGGATTTCTGTTATCAACATTATCGTGTCGAACAGCGGAATACGTTGTCGACATCTTGTTGCCCATTAAGGTATAATAGGTTTTTTTTACACAGGGACGGTGGCATACAAGCATACGGCTCGTCTGATGGTAAGCAGACACCGCACGCTCCAAAAGAGCTTTATTTTTTAAATACTACGTCGGTGGCATACAAGCAAACGGCCCGTCTGATGGTAAGCGGTCACCGCAGCCTATGGACGCCTGCAACTCCAGGGGTGTCACATGAGCGTTGCCGACCTTTTAAAGATTTATACACTCCTTTCTTGAAGAATCCCATACTGAGGGCCTACTCCGAACTTCGTATGGTGCCGTCCCTTTCACTCATATAGTGTATGACAGGAGAGTGAAAGGGACGGCACAATACGAAGTTCGTATTTCGAATTTCGGAGTAGACCCCCTGTAGTCTCTCGTGAAAACCTCGGCAGGGCTCATTCCACAACCGGAGCGTCCGAGGGAGGAAGTTTCTCTGAAACTGTACCGTACGTGATCATTTACCTATAGGTTCTAAGGTCTGAGGATGAATGCCCTGCCGACTGCAAGCAGTGCGATAGTAGAAAGCGGCCGTGGGCATCATGTCCATTATACAAGCGATAGAACACGCACAATGAGGCAAAGTTTCTCCTTAAACTTAAAGGTTCAATATCGCTCGTGAGTTTGGTGGTGGTGAAGGTCGCAGTCGCGCTGATCCAAATAGAAGCGAGATGAAGTTCCGCAGATATGTAGATCAATTTGAGCACTAGGCTAGCGTAGCTATTCCTCTTGACTGTACCTATAATGTGTATCTCTGATAGGAAATGAATAAACCCTTAGTAAGGCGAGGTTCCAATTTCTATCGTGTGAACTTTTTACGTGTATTAGGTAGTTTCACAAGTTGATAGCCTTTTTTTTCCGGGGGGAAAATCCTTTATGGATCCCGCCGCACCGCGGGGACAGTGCGGTGGTTATGTCGGACTTGCACCGACTAAAAACCCCCCGATCGTCCTCCTCAACTCATTTCGGGCGGCTCTGGGATCTCCTTCGGAACGCACCAGTGCCGCCCTAGAGTCTGTGGGTTCAACCATCTGCTTTTATATGCGATCACAGCCCCCAACTGTGACCGTCTTCGACCCCAAGGACCCCCTTTTAGTCGCCTTCTACGACAGGCAGAGGATACCGTAGCCGTATTCTATACCCGGGCACCGGTGTGAAGTTAGCGGCCAAAAGTTGGCGGCTAATTGGCTGCCAACATTTGGCCACCAACTTCACAAAGACCTGCCAACTTTAAGCCGCTAACTTCACACTGAAATTAACCGACTAAATAAAGGAGTCTTTAAATCAAACCTTAAAATTACAAAACGACGTTTGAAATTAAAGCAACTAATATTTGGAGCTGTTTGGTAATGAGTCACCGGCCGAAGAAACCTAGGCCCGCTACCTCATATATTATATTTTGTCATAATTTCTAGATCGATGAACGGTATCACACTAAGCGCATATTATTACGCAATAAAATGGCTATTTAAATAACCTTTCAGTAGAGCTCTACCTCGTTTAGTTTCGGCGTTATGACTCACCGGCCGAAGAAACCTAGGTCCGCTACCTCATATATTATTATTTTGTCATTATTTATAGATCGATGAACGGTACCAGATTAACCGCATATTATTAGGCAACAAAATAGCTATTTATTTAAGCTTTCAGTAGAGCTCTACCTCGTTTAGTTTTGGCGTAATGCCTCACCGGCCGAAGAAATCTAGACCCACTACATCATATATTATTTTTTTGTCATTATTTCTAGATCGATGAACGGAATCACACTAAGCGCATATTATTACGCAATAAAATAGCTATTTGAATAACCTTTCAGGAGAGCTCTACCTCGTTTAGTTTCGGCGTTATGCCTCACCGGCCAAAGAAATCTAGACCCACTACATCATATATTATTTTTTGTCATTATTTCTAGATTGATGAACGGAATCACACTAAACGCATATTATTACGCAATAGAATGGCTATTTAAATAACCTTTCAGTAGAGCTCTACCTCGTTTAGTTTCGGCGTTATGCCTCACCGGCCGAAGAAATCTAGACCCACTACATCATATATTATTTTTTTGTCATTATTTCTAGATCGATGAACGGAATCACACTAAGCGCATATTATTACGCAATAAAATAGCTATTTAAATAACCTTTCAGTAGAGCTCTACCTCGTTTGGTTTCGGCGTTATGCCTCACCGGCCGAAGAAACCTAGGTCCGCTACCTCATATATTATTATTTTGTCATTATTTCTAGATCGATGAACGGTACCAGATTTACCGGATATTATTAGACAATAAAATGGCTATTTATTTTAGCTTTCAGTAGATCTCTACCTCGTTTAGTTTCGGCGTTATGCCTCACCGGCCGAAGAAATCTAGACCCACTACATCATATATTATTCTTTTGTCATTATTTCTAGATCGATGAACAGAATCACACTAAGTGCATATTATTACGCAATAAAATAGCTATTTGACTAACCTTTCAGTAGAGCTCTACCTCGTTTAGTTTCGGCGTTATGACTCACCGGCCGAAGAAACCTAGGTCTGCTACCTCATATATTATTATTTTGTCATTATTTTTAGATCGATGAACGGAATCACACTAAGCGCATATTATTACGCAATAAAATAGCTATTTGAATAACCTTTCAGTAGAGCTCTACCTCGTTTAGTTTCGGCGTTATGCCTCACCGGCCGAAGAAATCTAGACCCACTACATCATATATTATTTTTTTGTCATTATTTCTAGATCGATGAACGGAATCACACTAAGCGCATATTATTACGCAATAGAATGGCTATTTAAATAACCTTTCAGTAGAGCTCTACCTCGTTTAGTTTCGGCGTTATGAATCACCGGCCGAAGAAACCTAGGTCCGCTACCTCATATATTATTATTTTGTCATTATTTCTAGATCGATGAACGGTACCAGATTTACCGGATATTATTAGGCAATAAAATGGCTATTTATTTTAGCTTTCAGTAGATCTCTACCTCGTTTAGTTTCGGCGTTATGCCTCACCGGCCGAAGAAATCTAGACCCACTACATCATATATTATTTTTTTGACATTATTTCTAGATCGATGAACGGAATCACACTAAGCGCATATTATTACGCAATGAAATAGCTATTTGAATAACCTTTCAGTAGAGCTCTACCTCGTTTAGTTTCAGCGTTATGACTCACCGGCCGCAGAAACCTAAATCCACTACCTTATATAAATATTATTTTTTTGTCATTGTTTCTAGATCGATGAACGGAATCACACTAAGCGCATATGATTACGCAATAAAATAGCTATTTAAATAACCTTTCAGTAGAGCTCTACCTCGTTTGGTTTCGGCGTTATGCCTCACCGGCCGAAGAAACCTAGGTCCGCTACCTCATATATTATTATTTTGTCATTATTTCTAGATCGATGAAAGGTACCAGGTTAACCGCATATTATTAGGCAATAAAATAGCTATTTATTTAAGCTTTCAGTAGAGCTCTATCTCGTTTAGTTTCGGCGTTATGCCTCACCGGCCGAAGAAATCTAGACCCACTACATCATATATTATTTTTTTGACATTATTTCTAGATCGATGAACGGAATTACACTAAGCGCATATTCTTACGCAATAAAATAGCTATTTGAATAACCTATCAGTAAAACTCTACCTCGTTTAGTTTCAGCGTTATGACTCACCGGCCGAAGAAACCTAGATCCACTACCTTATATAAGTATTATTTTTTTGTCATTGTTTCTAGATCGATGAACGGAATCACACTAAGCGCATATTATTACGCAATAAAATAGCTATTTAAATAACCTTTCAGTAGAGCTCTACCTCGTTTAGTTTCGGCGTTATGCCTCATCGGCCGAAGAAATCTAGACCCACTACATCATATATTATTTTTTTGTCATTATTTCTAGATCGATGAACGGAATCACACTAAGCGCATATTATTACACAACAAAATGGCTATTTAAAAAACCTTTCAGAAGAGCTCTACCTCGTTTAGTTTCAGCGTTATGACTCACCGGCCGAAGAAACCTAGGTCCGCTACCTCATATATTATTATTTTGTCATTATTTCTAGATCGATGAACGGTACCAGGTTAACCGCATATTATTAGGCAATAAAATAGCTATTTATTTAAGCTTTCAGTAGAGCTCTACCTCGTTTAGTTTTGGCGTTATGCCTCACCGGCCGAAGAAATCTAGACCCACTACATCATATATTATTTTTTTGTCATTATTTCTAGATCGATGAACGGAATCACACTAAGCGCGTATTATTACGCAATAAAATAGCTATTTGAATAACCTTTCAGTAGAGCTCTACCTCGTTTAGTTTCAGCGTTATGACTCACCGGCCGAAGAAACCTAAATCCACTACCTTATATAAATATTATTTTTTTGTCATTATTTCTAGATCGATGAACGGAATCACACTAAGCGCATATTATTACACAATGGAATGGCTATTTAAATAACCTTTCAATAGAGCTCTACCTCGTTTAGTTTCGGCGTTATGACTCGCCGGCCGAAGAAACCTAGGTCCGCTACCTCATATATTATTATTTTGTCATTATTTCTAGATTGATGAAAGGTACCAGGTTAACCGCATATTATTAGGCAATAAAATGGCTATTTATTTTAGCTTTCAGTAGATCTCTACCTCGTTTAGTTTCGGCGTTATGCCTCACCGGCCGAAGAAATCTAGACCCACTACATCATATATTATTCTTTTGTCATTATTTCTAGCTCGATGAACGGAATCACACTAAGCGCATATTATTAAACAATAAAATGGCTATTTAAATAACCTTTCAGTAGAGCTCTACCTCGTTTAGTTTCGGCGTTATGCCTCACCGGCCGAAGAAATCTAGACCCACTACATCATATATTATTTTTTTGTCATTATTTCTAGATCGATGAACGGAATCACACTAAGCGCATATTATTACGCAATAGAATGGCTATTTAAATAACCTTTCAGTAGAGCTCTACCTCGTTTAGTTTCGGCGTTATGAATCACCGGCCGAAGAAACCTAGGTCCGCTACCTCATATATTATTATTTTGTCATTATTTCTAGATCGATGAACGGTACCAGATTTACCGGATATTATTAGGCAATAAAATGGCTATTTATTTTAGCTTTCAGTAGATCTCTACCTCGTTTAGTTTTGGCGTTATGCCTCACCGAACGAAGAAATCTAGACCCACTACATCATATATTATTCTTTTGTCATTATTTCTAAATCGATGAACGGAATCACACTAAGCGCATATTATTACGCAATAAAATAGCTATTTGAATAACCTTTCAGTAGAGCTCTACCTCGTTTAGTTTCAGCGTTAGTACTCACCGGCCGAAGAAACCTAGATCCACTACCTTATATAAGTATTATTTTTTTGTCATTGTTTCTAGATCGATGAACGGAATCACACTAAGCGCATATTATTACGCAATAAAATAGCTATTTGAATAACCTTTCAGTAGAGCTCTACCTCGTTTAGTTTCAGCGTTATGACTCACCGGCCGAAGAAACCTAGATCCACTACCTTATATAAGTATTATTTTTTTGTCATTGTTTCTAGATCGATGAACGGAATCATACTAAGCGCATATTATTACGCAATAAAAAAGCTATTTAAATAACCTTTCAGTAGAGCTCTACCTCGTTTAGTTTCGGCGTAATGCCTCACCGGCCGAAGAAATCTAGACCCACTACATCATATATTATTTTTTTGTCATTATTTCTAGATTGATGAACGGAATCACACTAAGCGCATATTATTACACAACAAAATGGCTATTTAAATAACCTTTCAGTAGAGCTCTACCTCGTTTAGTTTCAGCGTTATGACTCACCGGCCGAAGAAACCTAGGTCCGTTACCTCATATATTATTATTTTGTCATTATTTCTAGATCGATGAACGGTACCAGGTTAACCGCATATTATTAGGCAATAAAATAGTTGTTTATTTAAGCTTTCAGTCGAGCTCTACCTCGTTTAGTTTCGGCGTTATGCCTCACCGGCCGAAGAAATCTAGACCCACTACATCATATATTATGTTTTTGTCATTATTTATAGATCGATGAACGGAATCACACTAAACTCATATTATTACGCAATAAAATATCAATTTGCATAACCTTTCAGTAGAGCTCTACCTCGTTTAGTTTCGGCGTTATGCCTCACCGGCCGAAGAAATCTAGACCCACTACATCATATATTATTCTTTTGTCATTATTTCTAGATCGATGAACGAAATCACACTAAGCGCATATTATAACGCAATAAAATAGCTATTTGAATAACCTTTCAGTAGAGCTCTACCTCGTTTAGTTTCAGCGTTATGACTCACCGGCCGAAGAAACCTAGATCCACTACCTCATATAAGTATTATTTTTTATCATTATTTCTAGATCGATGAACGGAAATACACTAAGCGCATATTATTACGCAATAGATAAGATAAGATAAGATAAGATAGCCTTTATTTGCTGATTTTTCCATTTTACATTTCATATGATATTAATAGTAATTATAAGAAATACATCATTTGTACATGCATATATAATTAAATTGGAAATTTGTTTATTTAATTACCATATTTCCTATTTTCTCCTATATATCTATTTTACTACTTATTTATTTATTTTTCATCTCAGCTTGTCTCTTGGACATAGGCCTCTTCCCAAGCTTTCCATTTTATTCTGTCCCTTGCATCTCTTCTCCACTTGCTTCCAGCTGTCTTTTTTATGTCGTCTTCCCATCTCATTGTTGGTCTTCCTTGTTTTCTTTTTCCCATTACGCAATAGAATGGCTATTTAAATATTTTTTCAGTAGAGCTCTACCTCGTTTAGTTTCGGCGTTATGCCTTACCGGCCGAAGAAATCTAGACCAACTACATCATATAATATTTTTTTGTCATTATTTCTAGATCGATGAACGGAATCACACTAAGCGCATATTATTACGCTATAAAATAGCTATTTAAATAACCTTTCAGTAGAGCTCTACCTCGTTCAGTTTCGGCGTTATGCCTCACCGGCCGAAGAAATCTAGACCCACTATATCATATATTTTTTTTCATTATTTCTAGATCGATGAACGGAATCACACTAAGCGCATATTATTACGCAACAAAATGGCTATTTGAATAACCTTTCAGTAGAGCTCTACCTCGTTTAGTTTCAGCGTTATGACTCACCGGCCGAAGAAACCTAGGTCCGCTGCCTCATATATTATTATTTTGTCATTATTTCTACATCGATGAACGGTACTAGGTTAACCGCATATTATTAGACAATAAAATACCTATTTATTTAAGCTTTCAGTAGAGCTCTACCTCGTTTAGTTACGCATATTATTACGCAATAGAATGGCTATATAAATAACCTTTCAGTAGAGGTCTACCTCGTTTAGTTTCGGCGTTATGAATCACCGGCCGAAGAAACCTAGGACCGCTACCTTATATATTATTATTTTGTCATTATTTCTAGATCGATGAACGGTACCAGATTTAACGGATATTATTAGGCAATAAAATGGCTATTTATTTTAGCTTTCAGTAGATCTCTACCTCGTTTAGTTTCGGCGTTATGCCTCACCGGCCAAAGAAATCTAGACCCACTACATCATGTATTATTCTTTTGTCATTATTTCTAGATCGATGAACGCAATCACACTAAACGCATATTATAACGCAATAAAATAGCTATTTGGATAACCATTCAGTAGAGCTCTACCTTGTTTAGTTTCAGCGTTATGACTCACCGGCCGAAGAAACCTAGATCCACTACCTCATATAAGTATTATTTTTTATCATTATTTCTAGATCGATGAACGGAAATACACTAAGCGCATATTATTACGCAATAGAATGGCTAAACGAAAACGCCGAAACTAAACGAGGTAGAGCTATACTGAAAGGTTATTCAAATAGTTATTTTATTGCGTAGTAATATGCGTTTAGTGTGATTCCGTTCATCGATCTAGAAATAATGTCAAAAAAATAATAGTGGGTCTAGATTTCTTCGGCCGGTGAGTCAAAACGCTGAAACTAACCGAGGTAGAGCTCTACTGAAAGGTTATTTAAATAGCCTTTTTGTTGTGTAATAATATGCGCTTAGTGTGATTCCGTTCATCGATCTAGAAATAATGACAAAAAAATAATATATGATGTAGTGGGTCTAGATTTCTTCGGCCGGTGAGGCATAACGCCGAAACTAAACGAGGTAGAGCTCTACTGAAAGGTTATTTAAATAGCTATTTTATTGCGTAATAATATGCGCTTAGTGAGATTCCGTTCATCGATCTAGAAACAATGACAAAAAATAATACTTATATAAGGTAGTGGATCTAGGTTTCTTCGGCCGGTGAGTCATAACGCTGAAACTAAACGAGGTAGAGCTCTACTGAAAGGTTATTCAAATAGCTATTTTATTGCGTAATAATATGCGCTTAGTGTGATTCCGTTCATCGATCTAGAAATAATGACAAAATAATAATATATGAGGTAGCGGACCTAGGTTTCTTCGGCCGGTGAGTCATAACGCGGAAACTAAACGAGGTAGAGCTCTACTGAAAGGTTATTCAAATAGCTATTTTATTGCGTAATAATATGCGCTTAGTGTGATTCCGTTCATCGATCTAGAAATAATGACAAAATAATAATATATGAGGTAGCGGACCTAGGTTTCTTCGGCCGGTGAGTCATAACGCCGAAACTAAACGAGGTAGTGCTCTACTGAAAGATTATTTAATTAGCCATTTTATTGTTTAATAATATGCGCTTAGTGTGATTCCGTTCATCGAGCTAGAAATAATGACAAAAGAATAATATATGATGTAGTGGGTCTAGATTTCTTCGGCCGGTGAGGCATAACGCCGAAACTAAACGAGGTAGAGATCTACTGAAAGCTAAAATAAATAGCCATTTTATTACCTAATAATATCCGGTAAATCTGGTACCGTTCATCGATCTAGAAATAATGACAAAATAATAATATATGAGGTAGCGGACGTAGGTTTCTTCGGCCGGCGAGTCATAACGCCGAAACTAAACGAGGTAGAGCTCTACTGAAAGGTTATTCAAATAGCCATTCCATTCTGTAATAATATGCGCTTAGTTAGATTCCGTTCATCGATCTAGAAATAATGACAAAAAAATAATATTTATATAAGGTAGTGGATTTAGGTTTCTTCGGCCGGTGAGTCATAACGCTGAAACTAAACGACGTAGAGCTCTACTGAAAGGTTATTCAAATAGCTATTTTATTGCGTAATAATATGCGCTTAGTGTGATTCCGTTCATCGATCTAGAAATAATGACAAAAGAATAATATATGATGTAGTGGGTCTAGATTTCTTCGGCCGGTGAGGCATAACGCCGAAACTAAACGAGGTAGAGATCTACTGAAAGCTAAAATAAATAGCCATTTTATTGCCTAATAATATCCGGTTAATCTGGTACCGTTCATCGATCTAGAAATAATGACAAAATAATAATATATGAGGTAGCGGACCTAGGTTTCTTCGGCCGGTGATTCATAACGCCGAAACTAAACGAGGTAGAGCTCTACTGAAAGGTTATTTAAATAGCCATTGCATTGCGTAATAATATGCGCTTAGTGTGATTCCGTTCATCGATCTAGAAATAATGACAAAAAAATAATATATGATGTAGTGGGTCTAGATTTCTTCGGCCGGTGAGGCATAACGCCGAAACTAAACGAGGTAGAGCTATACTGAAAGGTTATTCAAATAGTTATTTTATTGCGTAGTAATATGCGTTTAGTGTGATTCCGTTCATCGATCTAGAAATAATGTCAAAAAAATAATAGTGGGTCTAGATTTCTTCGGCCGGTGAGTCAAAACGCTGAAACTAAACGAGGTAGAGCTCTACTGAAAGGTTATTTAAATAGCCTTTTTGTTGTGTAATAATATGCGCTTAGTGTGATTCCGTTCATCGATCTAGAAATAATGACAAAAAAATAATATATGATGTAGTGGGTCTAGATTTCTTCGGCCGGTGAGGCATAACGCCGAAACTAAACGAGGTAGAGCTCTACTGAAAGGTTATTTAAATAGCCATTCTGTTGCGTAATAATATGCGCTTAGTGTGATTCCGTTCATCGATCTAGAAACAATGACAAAAAAATAATACTTATATAAGGTAGTGGATCTAGGTTTCTTCGGCCGGTGAGTCATAACGCTGAAACTAAACGAGGTAGAGTTTTACTGAAAGGTTATTCAAATAGCTTTTTTATTGCGTAAGAATATGCGCTTAGTGTAATTCCGTTCATCGATCTAGAAATAATGTCAAAAAAATAATATATGATGTAGTGGGTCTAGATTTCTTCGGCCGGTGAGGCATAACGCCGAAACTAAACGAGGTAGAGCTCTACTGAAAGCTTAAATAAATAGCCATATTATTACCTAATAATATTCGGTAAATCTGGTACCGTTCATCGATCTAGAAATAATGACAAAATAATAATATATGAGGTAGCGGACCTAGGTTTCTTCGGCCGGCGAGTCATAACGCCGAAACTAAACGAGGTAGAGCTCTACTGAAAGGTTATTTAAATAGCCATTGTATTGCGTAATAATATGCGCTTAGTGTGATTCCGTTCATCGATCTAGAAATAATGACAAAAAAATAATATATGATGTAGTGGGTCTAGATTTCTTCGGCCGGTGAGGCATAACGCCGAAACTAAACGAGGTAGAGCTATACTGAAAGGTTATTCAAATAGTTATTTTATTGCGTAGTAATATGCGTTTAGTGTGATTCCGTTCATCGATCTAGAAATAATGTCAAAAAAATAATAGTGGGTCTAGATTTCTTCGGCCGGTGAGTCAAAACGCTGAAACTAAACGAGGTAGAGCTCTACTGAAAGGTTATTTAAATAGCCTTTTTGTTGTGTAATAATATGCGCTTAGTGTGATTCCGTTCATCGATCTAGAAATAATGACAAAAAAATAATATATGATGTAGTGGGTCTAGATTTCTTCGGCCGGTGAGGCATAACGCCGAAACTAAACGAGGTAGAGCTCTACTGAAAGGTTATTTAAATAGCCATTCTATTGCGTAATAATATGCGCTTAGTGTGATTCCGTTCATCGATCTAGAAACAATGACAAAAAAATAATACTTATATAAGGTAGTGGATCTAGGTTTCTTCGGCCGGTGAGTCATAACGCTGAAACTAAACGAGGTAGAGTTTTACTGAAAGGTTATTCAAATAGCTTTTTTATTGCGTAAGAATATGCGCTTAGTGTAATTCCGTTCATCGATCTAGAAATAATGTCAAAAAAATAATATATGATGTAGTGGGTCTAGATTTCTTCGGCCGGTGAGGCATAACGCCGAAACTAAACGAGGTAGAGCTCTACTGAAAGCTTAAATAAATAGCCATATTATTACCTAATAATATTCGGTAAATCTGGTACCGTTCATCGATCTAGAAATAATGACAAAATAATAATATATGAGGTAGCGGACCTAGGTTTCTTCGGCCGGCGAGTCATAACGCCGAAACTAAACGAGGTAGAGCTCTACTGAAAGGTTATTTAAATAGCCATTCCATTGTGTAATAATATGCGCTTAGTGTGATTCCGTTCATCGATCTAGAAATAGTGACAAAAAAATAATATTTATATAAGGTAGTGGATTTAGGTTTCTTCGGCTGGTGAGTCATAACGCTGAAACCAAATGAGGTAGAGCTCTACTGAAAGGTTATTCAAATAGTTATTTTATTGCGTAATAATATGCGCTTAGTGTGATTCCGTTCATCGATCTAGAAATAATGACAAAAAAATAATATATGATGTAGTGGGTCTAGATTTCTTCGGCCGGTGAGGCATAACGCCAAAACTAAACGAGGTAGAGCTCTACTGAAAGCTTAAAAAATAGCTATTTTATTGCCTAATAATATGCGGTTAACCTGGTACCGTTCATCGATCTAGAAATAATGACAAAATAATAATATATGAGGTAGCGGACCTAGGTTTCTTCGGCCGGTGAGTCATAACGCTGAAACTAAACGAGGTAGAGATCTTCTGAAAGGTTATTTAAATAGCCATTTTGTTGTGTAATAATATGCGCTTAGTGTGATTCCGTTCATCGATCTAGAAACAATGACAAAAAAATAATACTTATATAACCACTCACGTGCTCTCCGCAACTAGGGTTGCGACTTGGGAAAACGTACAGTGCTCTCGCAACACTAGTTGCGAGTTGGAGTTCCAACGGTTTTTAAATTGTTGCTATGCGGAACATGCAAAGAACGCTTTTTAATTGAGTTATATAGGTAGAGTATGAATGTGGCAACATTAAAAAAAATTAAAACCGCAGTCTAAGGAACAATTTTTATAAAATATAAAAGTTGTTTTCATGACCATCGAAGTTCGGTACGTCAGCGAGAGAGCTCGCGATTAAAAAATGCTGTGAGCAATCAATTGTGCATTTTTTAATTGGTATTATATACCAAATTAATGCTGGTTTACTGCTTCATAAGACGAAGCATATATTTTGATACTAATTAAAATGGAATGTAATAAATTCTTCCAACAAAGTACGTTGAGTGATGAAAATTTTGCGAGGTTATTTTTAAATCGTACATTATTATGTGATTATGCCATATTTCTGTACTAGGCTATTAAAATCAATAAATGCGTCTATTAAAATCAACATAAATCCACTTTTAATGAACAATTAGGTATGTTCTATGCAGGATTAGGTGAATGAACTTGTGACGTCTATAAATACTATTGTACGCAACTGTGGTTGCACAAGGCACTTCCGCCGATTCGCGTCGGATCCACGTATTATGTCATAAGGCGTGGTGTATACTGGGCTATTGTCGCAGAATGGTTTAATTTAGTTTATTCATTTTTGATAGGTTCTTTTACGCATACTAAGTGGCGGCCCATTACCAATGTAACTGCTTACCTTTTATTTATGAATGTATGAAGTAGAGGTAGGGTTCACTTTTACTTGTTCAACTGATCATATAAATTTATAAAATTCACATATTCCATGTAATGGTTCAAATAAGAATGTATGGTTTTCTTTTTTCAAAAAACAGTTCTGATTTTGACTCGTATTGACCGTTATCTCAGTTATTTGTAGCTCGCATATAAACTATTGTATAGTCGTTTTAACTTAACACCCAAAATTTGCAGTGAAAACCACGTACCAATAAAAAATACTTACCTCACAAATATGAATTTTGTTGTTACTCGTACTTGTGATGTATTTTTTTCAAATATTAATTTAATTTAATTTCTTAAATTTTCATTGTAATTTTACTCGTTAGTGGTTATGGGATGTGTCAGACAAGGATTCAATAATTATTTGTGCAATAAGAGAGCAGTCGTTTTTTTACGACGAGTAATAATTTCGAATCCCGAGGTAGCGAAGGATGCCTTAGTCGAATCACTAGGGAGCGTGGCAAGTGATTCTATGATAGATTTTATAGCGTATCAAGGGATTCGAATACACGATATGCATATAGGTAACTTTGCTCTCGTGTACCACACACATACCACATCACATAAAACTTATCACCTCAGCAATGAGAACCTGTTAGAGTTAAAAAAAACTTGTTGGGGTGCCAAATAAATATATGTCCTATGTCCAGCAGTGGACGTCCTTCGGCTGACATGATGAAATTACAATATAGTCAGTTCTGGTACCGTACCTACTACTACTATACTACGCAACGCAAAAGAGGGGGGTTATAAGTTTAATGTGTATATCTGTCTATGGCATCGTAGCTTTTATTTAAACTGGTGAACTATTTGGTTGTCTTTTTTTCAGAGCAGGATTTCCAAGAGAAATTTAGTAGTATCTTATAGCCGTGGATCAATATGACTGAAGCAACTATAAATGCCTAGACACGTAAACACGAGGTCATTGAGATCTGATATGTCGAGCCAAAAAGTTGCAACTATTATGGTGTGTATATAAAAAATACTGCATTTTTAACTCCTCGAATTTAAAATAAGTTAATAACATAACTTTTCTCTCGGGAAACGATAATATTAGTAAAACATGTTTTATCAAAATCGGTTCAGCCATTGTTGAGATATATAACTTTGAAATGAAAATATCGGCGGTTTTCCAACTTTTCTACTTTGTCAGTTATTCTATATCACGACAGCCAATGATATTTAAAATAAAATGCCAAACGTTATTATTACTTCAAGAATATATAATTAAAGTCACCATGAGTGTACCGCTGTTAATTTCGTATTAGCATTGTATAAGTCATAAGTTAAGGATCTGTAACTATTCGTAATTGATTTAATAAGAAATGTAAATTTCGTAATTTCAATATTGACGATCACTGCGTGAACTGTGGTTTCGTTACGCACCAGTGTATCCCGTCCTATATCGCCGCCATGATTAAATTTTGACAGCGCAGGTCCGCCGGAGTATATCCGTTAGTTTGAGTCGGGACCTTTGCGTGGGTTTTTGTATACTTTTGAAATGAGAACAAAAATATAAATCGAGTTGTAATCGGTCGAATATCTATTAAGTTGTGAAGTGTAACATGTGTAGTATATGTGTTAAGAGTTTTATGTGGTTTGAAGTGTATGGAATTATTTTTAATCGGGCGTCAAAAGCGGCACTCATTACGTTAGGTATGTAAGGCTATTTTTTGTTATTGATAATTTGTGACAGAAATTGTTGCGATTTTGACAAAATTGGCACTTGTTATTTAAAGATTTATAGTGTCTCTATCTACGTCTGACAATATTTTTGTACTCGTTTGCCTAAATTATTCATACGAAAATCACAAACAAACTACACTGTTTTGCGGCGAATTGAAAAACTGACAATGTAAACATTGCAAATGAAAAAGGTTTTATGCAAAATATTTCCCCGGGATCATATACTTTATTTGGTATCAATCGAAGCGTAAACTATTACAGTTTTAAATAAACATAACATTTACATATGTTATCGATTTAGATTATAAAATAAAAATATATTTATTGCAAAAGATCTCATTCGAAACGGTATGTAAAGTTTGTGACTTTTTAAAAAAATATTTTACTATGGTGACGTATGTAATTAATTATATAAACAAATTGCCTGTTCCTTTAGCTTTATAACATAAAAAGAATCATAGCATAAAGTTTGGACGAAGCCAGGCAACCGATTTATTAAAAACACAAGACAATGCGCTGCTAATGCTCGCTGAATCTTGAGCACTTTAGACCACCTTTTTTTTTAACGCGAGCACTTGAGTGGATAAGGTAGTGGATCTAGGTTTCTTCGGCCGGTGAGTCATAACGCTGAAACTAAACGAGGTAGAGTTTTACTGAAAGGTTATTCAAATAGCTATTTTATTGCGTAAGAATATGCGCTTAGTGTAATTCCGTTCATCGATCTAGAAATAATGTCAAAAAAATAATATATGATGTAGTGGGTCTAGATTTCTTCGGCCGGTGAGGCATAACGCCGAAACTAAACGAGGTAGAGCTCTACTGAAAGCTTAAATAAACAGCTATTTTATTGCCTAATAATATGCGGTTAACCTGGTACCGTTCATCGATCTAGAAATAATGACAAAATAATAATATATGAGGTAGCGGACCTAGGTTTCTTCGGCCGGTGAGGCATAACGCCGAAACCAAACGAGGTAGAGCTCTACTGAAAGGTTATTTAAATAGCCATTTTGTTGTGTAATAATATGCGCTTAGTGTGATTCCGTTCATCGATCTAGAAATAATGACAAAAAAATAATATATGATGTAGTGGGTCTAGATTTCTTCGGCCGGTGAGGCATTACGCCGAAACTAAACAAGGTAGAGCTCTACTGAAAGGTTATTTAAATAGCTTTTTTATTGCGTAATAATATGCGCTTAGTGTGATTCCGTTCATCGATCTAGAAACAATGACAAAAAAATAATACTTATATAAGGTAGTGGATCTAGGTTTCTTCGGCCGGTGAGTCATAACGCTGAAACTAAACGAGGTAGAGCTCTACTGAAAGGTTATTCAAATAGCTATTTTATTGCGTAATAATATGCGCTTAGTATGATTCCGTTCATCGATCTACAAATAATGACAAAATAATAATATATGAGGTAGCGGACCTAGGTTTCTTCGGCCGGTGAGTCATAACGCCGAAACTAAACGAGGTAGAGATCTACTGAAAGCTAAAATAAAGAGCTATTTTATTGCCTAATAATATCCGGCTAATCTGGTACCGTTCATCGATCTAGAAATAATGACAAAATAATAATATATGAGGTAGCGGACCTAGGTTTCTTCGGCCGGCGAGTCATAACGCCGAAACTAAACGAGGTAGAGCTCTACTGAAAGGTTATTTAAATAGCCATTGTATTGCGTAATAATATGCGCTTAGTGTGATTCCGTTCATCGATCTAGAAATAATGACAAAAAAATAATATATGATGTAGTGGGTCTAGATTTCTTCGGCCGGTGAGGTATAACGCCGTAACTAAACGAGGTAGAGCTCTACAGAAAGGTTATTCAAATAGTTATTTTATTGCGTAATAATATGCGTTTAGTGTGATTCCGTTCATCGATCTAGAAATAATGTCAAAAAAATAATATATGATGTAGTGGGTCTAGATTTCTTCGGCCGGTGAGGCATAACGCCGAAACTAAACGAGGTAGAGCTATACTGAAAGGTTATTCAAATAGTTATTTTATTGCGTAGTAATATGCGTTTAGTGTGATTCCGTTCATCGATCTAGAAATAATGTCAAAAAAATAATAGTGGGTCTAGATTTCTTCGGCCGGTGAGTCAAAACGCTGAAACTAAACGAGGTAGAGCTCTACTGAAAGGTTATTTAAATAGCCTTTTTGTTGTGTAATAATATGCGCTTAGTGTGATTCCGTTCATCGATCTAGAAATAATGACAAAAAAATAATATATGATGTAGTGGGTCTAGATTTCTTCGGCCGGCGAGGCATAACGCCGAAACTAAACGAGGTAGAGCTCTACTGAAAGGTTATTTAAATAGCCATTCTATTGCGTAATAATATGCGCTTAGTGTGATTCCGTTCATCGATCTAGAAACAATGACAAAAAAATAATACTTATATAAGGTAGTGGATCTAGGTTTCTTCGGCCGGTGAGTCATAACGCTGAAACTAAACGAGGTAGAGTTTTACTGAAAGGTTATTCAAATAGCTTTTTTATTGCGTAAGAATATGCGCTTAGTGTAATTCCGTTCATCGATCTAGAAATAATGTCAAAAAAATAATATATGATGTAGTGGGTCTAGATTTCTTCGGCCGGTGAGGCATAACGCCGAAACTAAACGAGGTAGAGCTCTACTGAAAGCTTAAATAAATAGCCATATTATTACCTAATAATATTCGGTAAATCTGGTACCGTTCATCGATCTAGAAATAATGACAAAATAATAATATATGAGGTAGCGGACCTAGGTTTCTTCGGCCGGCGAGTCATAACGCCGAAACTAAACGAGGTAGAGCTCTACTGAAAGGTTATTTAAATAGTTATTCCATTGTGTAATAATATGCGCTTAGTGTGATTCCGTTCATCGATCTAGAAATAGTGACAAAAAAATAATATTTATATAAGGTAGTGGATTTAGGTTTCTTCGGCCGGTGAGTCATAACGCTGAAACTAAATGAGGTAGAGCTCTACTGAAAGGTTATTCAAATAGTTATTTTATTGCGTAATAATATGCGCTTAGTGTGATTCCGTTCATCGATCTAGAAATAATGACAAAAAAATAATATATGATGTAGTGGGTCTAGATTTCTTCGGCCGGTGAGGCATAACGCCAAAACTAAACGAGGTAGAGCTCTACTGAAAGCTTAAAAAAATAGCTATTTTATTGCCTAATAATATGCGGTTAACCTGGTACCGTTCATCGATCTAGAAATAATGACAAAATAATAATATATGAGGTAGCGGACCTAGGTTTCTTCGGCCGGTGAGTCATAACGCTGAAACTAAACGAGGTAGAGATCTTCTGAAAGGTTATTTAAATAGCCATTTTGTTGTGTAATAATATGCGCTTAGTGTGATTCCGTTCATCGATCTAGAAACAATGACAAAAAAATAATACTTATATAAGGTAGTGGATCTAGGTTTCTTCGGCCGGTGAGTCATAACGCTGAAACTAAACGAGGTAGAGTTTTACTGAAAGGTTATTCAAATAGCTATTTTATTGCGTAAGAATATGCGCTTAGTGTAATTCCGTTCATCGATCTAGAAATAATGTCAAAAAAATAATATATGATGTAGTGGGTCTAGATTTCTTCGGCCGGTGAGGCATAACGCCGAAACTAAACGAGGTAGAGCTCTACTGAAAGCTTAAATAAACAGCTATTTTATTGCCTAATAATATGCGGTTAACCTGGTACCGTTCATCGATCTAGAAATAATGACAAAATAATAATATATGAGGTAGCGGACCTAGGTTTCTTCGGCCGGTGAGGCATAACGCCGAAACCAAACGAGGTAGAGCTCTACTGAAAGGTTATTTAAATAGCCATTTTGTTGTGTAATAATATGCGCTTAGTGTGATTCCGTTCATCGATCTAGAAATAATGACAAAAAAATAATATATGATGTAGTGGGTCTAGATTTCTTCGGCCGGTGAGGCATTACGCCGAAACTAAACGAGGTAGAGCTCTACTGAAAGGTTATTTAAATAGCTTTTTTATTGCGTAATAATATGCGCTTAGTGTGATTCCGTTCATCGATCTAGAAACAATGACAAAAAAATAATACTTATATAAGGTAGTGGATCTAGGTTTCTTCGGCCGGTGAGTCATAACGCTGAAACTAAACGAGGTAGAGCTCTACTGAAAGGTTATTCAAATAGCTATTTTATTGCGTAATAATATGCGCTTAGTATGATTCCGTTCATCGATCTACAAATAATGACAAAATAATAATATATGAGGTAGCGGACCTAGGTTTCTTCGGCCGGTGAGTCATAACGCCGAAACTAAACGAGGTAGAGATCTACTGAAAGCTAAAATAAAGAGCTATTTTATTGCCTAATAATATCCGGCTAATCTGGTACCGTTCATCGATCTAGAAATAATGACAAAATAATAATATATGAGGTAGCGGACCTAGGTTTCTTCGGCCGGTGAGTCATAACGCCGAAACTAAACGAGGTAGAGCTCTACTGAAAGGTTATTTAAATAGCCATTTTATTGCGTAATAATATGCGCTTAGTGTGATACCGTTCATCGATCTAGAAATTATGACAAAATATAATATATGAGGTAGCGGGCCTAGGTTTCTTCGGCCGGTGAGTCATAACGCCGAAACTAAACGAGGTAGAGCTCTACTGAAAGATTATTTAAATAGCCATTTTATTGTTTAATAATATGCGCTTAGTGTGATTCCGTTCATCGATCTAGAAATAATGACAAAAGAATAATATATGATGTAGTGGGTCTAGATTTCTTCGGCCGGTGAGGCATAACGCCGAAACTAAACGAGGTAGAGATCTACTGAAAGCTAAAATAAATAGCCATTTTATTGCCTAATAATATCCGGTTAATCTGGTACCGTTCATCGATCTAGAAATAATGACAAAATAATAATATATGAGGTAGCGGACCTAGGTTTCTTCGGCCGGTGATTCATAACGCCGAAACTAAACGAGGTAGAGCTCTACTGAAAGGTTATTTAAATAGCCATTGTATTGCGTAATAATATGCGCTTAGTGTGATACCGTTCATCGATCTAGAAATTATGACAAAATATAATATATGAGGTAGCGGGCCTAGGTTTCTTCGGCCGGTGAGTCATAACGCCGAAACTAAACGAGGTAGAGCTCTACTGAAAGATTATTTAAATAGCCATTTTATTGTTTAATAATATGCGCTTAGTGTGATTCCGTTCATCGATCTAGAAATAATGACAAAAGAATAATATATGATGTAGTGGGTCTAGATTTCTTCGGCCGGTGAGGCATAACGCCGAAACTAAACGAGGTAGAGATCTACTGAAAGCTAAAATAAATAGCCATTTTATTGCCTAATAATATCCGGTTAATCTGGTACCGTTCATCGATCTAGAAATAATGACAAAATAATAATATATGAGGTAGCGGACCTAGGTTTCTTCGGCCGGTGATTCATAACGCCGAAACTAAACGAGGTAGAGCTCTACTGAAAGGTTATTTAAATAGCCATTGTATTGCGTAGTAATATGCGTTTAGTGTGATTCCGTTCATCGATCTAAAATAATGTCAAAAAAATAATAGTGGGTCTAGATTTCTTCGGCCGGTGAGTCAAAACGCTGAAACTAAACGAGGTAGAGCTCTACTGAAAGGTTATTTAAATAGCCTTTTTGTTGTGTAATAATATGCGCTTAGTGTGATTCCGTTCATCGATCTAGAAATAATGACAAAAAAATAATATATGATGTAGTGGGTCTAGATTTCTTCGGCCGGTGAGGCATAACGCCGAAACTAAACGAGGTAGAGCTCTACTAAAAGGTTATTTAAATAGCAATTTTATTGCGTAATAATATGCGCTTAGTGTGATTCCGTTCATCGATCTAGAAATAATGACAAAAAAATAATATATGATGTAGTGGGTCTAGATTTCTTCGGCCGGTGAGGCATAACGCCGAAACTAAACGAGGTAGAGCTCTACTGAAAGGTTATTTAAATAGCTATTCCATTGTTAAATAATATGCGCTTAGTGTGATTCCGTTCATCGATCTAGAAACAATGACAAAAAATAATACTTATATAAGGTAGTGGATCTAGGTTTCTTCGGCCGGTGAGTCATAACGCTGAAACTAAACGAGGTAGAGCTCTACTGAAAGGTTATTCAAATAGCTACTTTATTGCGTAATAATATGCGCTTAGTGTGATTCCGTTCGTCGATCTAGAAATAATGACAAAATAATAATATATGAGGTAGCGGACCTAGGTTTCTTCGGCCGGTGAGTCATAACGCCGAAACTAAACGAGGTAGTGCTCTACTGAAAGATTATTTAAATAGCCATTCCATTCTGTAATAATATGCGCTTAGTGTGATTCCGTTCATCGATCTAGAAATAATGACAAAAAAAAATATTTATATAAGGTAGTGGATTTAGGTTTCTTCGGCCGGTGAGTCATAACGCTGAAACTAAACGAAGTAGAGCTCTACTGAAAGGTTATTCAAATAGCTATTTTATTGCGTAATAACATGCGCTTAGTGTGATTCCGTTCATCGATCTAGAAATAATGACAAAAAAATAATATATGATGTAGTGGGTCTAGATTTCTTCGGCCGGTGAGGCATAACGCCAAAACTAAACGAGGTAGAGCTCTACTGAAAGCTTAAATAAATAGCTATTTTATTGCCTAATAATATGCGGTTAACCTGGTACCGTTCATCGATCTAGAAATAATGACAAAATAATAATATATGAGGTAGCGGACCTAGGTTTCTTCGGCCGGTGAGTCATAACGCTGAAACTAAACGAGGTAGAGCTCTTCTGAAAGGTTATTTAAATAGCCATTTTGTTGTGTAATAATATGCGCTTAGTGTGATTCCGCTCATCGATCTAGAAATAATGACAAAAAAATAATATATGATGTAGTGGGTCTAGATTTCTTCGGCCGGTGAGGCATAACGCCGAAACTAAACGAGGTAGAGCTCTACTGAAAGGTTATTTAAATAGCCATTCTATTGCGTAATAATATGCGCTTAGTGTGATTCCATTCATCGATCTAGAAACAATGACAAAAAAATAATACTTATATAAGGTAGTGGATCTAGGTTTCTTCGGCCGGTGAGTCATAACGCTGAAACTAAACGAGGTAGAGTTTTACTGAAAGGTTATTCAAATAGCTTTTTTATTGCGTAAGAATATGCGCTTAGTGTAATTCCGTTCATCGATCTAGAAATAATGTCAAAAAAATAATATATGATGTAGTGGGTCTAGATTTCTTCGGTCGGTGAGGCATAACGCCGAAACTAAACGAGGTAGAGCTCTACTGAAGGCTTAAATAAATAGCCATATTATTACCTAATAATATTCGGTAAATCTGGTACCGTTCATCGATCTAGAAATAAGGACAAAATAATAATATATGAGGTAGCGGACCTAGGTTTCTTCGGCCGGCGAGTCATAACGCCGAAACTAAACGAGGTAGAGCTCTACTGAAAGGTTATTTAAATAGCCATTCCATTGTGTAATAATATGCGCTTAGTGTGATTCCGTTCATCGATCTAGAAATAATGACAAAAAAATAATATTTATATAAGGTAGTGGATTTAGGTTTCTTCGGCCGGTGAGTCATAACGCTGAAACTAAATGAGGTAGAGCTCTACTGAAAGGTTATTCAAATAGCTATTTTATTGCGTAATAATATGCGCTTAGTGTGATTCCGTTCATCGATCTAGAAATAATGACAAAAAAATAATATATGATGTAGTGGGTCTAGATTTCTTCGGCCGGTGAGGCATAACGCCAAAACTAAACGAGGTAGAGCTCTACTGAAAGCTTAAAAAAATAGCTATTTTATTGCCTAATAATATGCGGTTAACCTGGTACCGTTCATCGATCTAGAAATAATGACAAAATAATAATAAATGAGGTAGCGGACCTAGGTTTCTTCGGCCGGTGAGTCATAACGCTGAAACTAAACGAGGTAGAGATCTTCTGAAAGGTTATTTAAATAGCTACTTTATTGCGTAATAATATGCGCTTAGTGTGATTCCGTTCGTCGATCTAGAAATAATGACAAAATAATAATATATGAGGTAGCGGACCTAGGTTTCTTCGGCCGGTGAGTCATAACGCCGAAACTAAACGAGGTAGTGCTCTACTGAAAGATTATTTAAATAGCCATTCCATTCTGTAATAATATGCGCTTAGTGTGATTCCGTTCATCGATCTAGAAATAATGACAAAAAAAAATATTTATATAAGGTAGTGGATTTAGGTTTCTTCGGCCGGTGAGTCATAACGCTGAAACTAAACGAAGTAGAGCTCTACTGAAAGGTTATTCAAATAGCTATTTTATTGCGTAATAACATGCGCTTAGTGTGATTCCGTTCATCGATCTAGAAATAATGACAAAAAAATAATATATGATGTAGTGGGTCTAGATTTCTTCGGCCGGTGAGGCATAACGCCAAAACTAAACGAGGTAGAGATCTACTGAAAGCTAAAATAAAGAGCTATTTTATTGCCTAATAATATCCGGCTAATCTGGTACCGTTCATCGATCTAGAAATAATGACAAAATAATAATATATGAGGTAGCGGACCTAGGTTTCTTCGGCCGGTGAGTCATAACGCCGAAACTAAACGAGGTAGAGCTCTACTGAAAGGTTATTTAAATAGCCATTTTATTGCGTAATAATATGCGCTTAGTGTGATACCGTTCATCGATCTAGAAATTATGACAAAATATAATATATGAGGTAGCGGGCCTAGGTTTCTTCGGCCGGTGAGTCATAACGCCGAAACTAAACGAGGTAGAGCTCTACTGAAAGATTATTTAAATAGCCATTTTATTGTTTAATAATATGCGCTTAGTGTGATTCCGTTCATCGATCTAGAAATAATGACAAAAGAATAATATATGATGTAGTGGGTCTAGATTTCTTCGGCCGGTGAGGCATAACGCCGAAACTAAACGAGGTAGAGATCTACTGAAAGCTAAAATAAATAGCCATTTTATTGCCTAATAATATCCGGTTAATCTGGTACCGTTCATCGATCTAGAAATAATGACAAAATAATAATATATGAGGTAGCGGACCTAGGTTTCTTCGGCCGGTGATTCATAACGCCGAAACTAAACGAGGTAGAGCTCTACTGAAAGGTTATTTAAATAGCCATTGTATTGCGTAATAATATGCGCTTAGTGTGATTCCGTTCATCGATCTAGAAATAATGACAAAAAAATAATATATGATGTAGTGGGTCTAGATTTCTTCGGCCGGTGAGGTATAACGCCGTAACTAAACGAGGTAGAGCTCTACAGAAAGGTTATTCAAATAGTTATTTTATTGCGTAATAATATGCGTTTAGTGTGATTCCGTTCATCGATCTAGAAATAATGTCAAAAAAATAATATATGATGTAGTGGGTCTAGATTTCTTCGGCCGGTGAGGCATAACGCCGAAACTAAACGAGGTAGAGCTATACTGAAAGGTTATTCAAATAGTTATTTTATTGCGTAGTAATATGCGTTTAGTGTGATTCCGTTCATCGATCTAAAATAATGTCAAAAAAATAATAGTGGGTCTAGATTTCTTCGGCCGGTGAGTCAAAACGCTGAAACTAAACGAGGTAGAGCTCTACTGAAAGGTTATTTAAATAGCCTTTTTGTTGTGTAATAATATGCGCTTAGTGTGATTCCGTTCATCGATCTAGAAATAATGACAAAAAAATAATATATGATGTAGTGGGTCTAGATTTCTTCGGCCGGTGAGGCATAACGCCGAAACTAAACGAGGTAGAGCTCTACTAAAAGGTTATTTAAATAGCAATTTTATTGCGTAATAATATGCGCTTAGTGTGATTCCGTTCATCGATCTAGAAATAATGACAAAAAAATAATATATGATGTAGTGGGTCTAGATTTCTTCGGCCGGTGAGGCATAACGCCGAAACTAAACGAGGTAGAGCTCTACTGAAAGGTTATTTAAATAGCTATTCCATTGTTAAATAATATGCGCTTAGTGTGATTCCGTTCATCGATCTAGAAACAATGACAAAAAATAATACTAATATAAGGTAGTGGATCTAGGTTTCTTCGGCCGGTGAGTCATAACGCTGAAACTAAACGAGGTAGAGCTCTACTGAAAGGTTATTCAAATAGCTACTTTATTGCGTAATAATATGCGCTTAGTGTGATTCCGTTCGTCGATCTAGAAATAATGACAAAATAATAATATATGAGGTAGCGGACCTAGGTTTCTTCGGCCGGTGAGTCATAACGCCGAAACTAAACGAGGTAGTGCTCTACTGAAAGATTATTTAAATAGCCATTCCATTCTGTAATAATATGCGCTTAGTGTGATTCCGTTCATCGATCTAGAAATAATGACAAAAAAAAATATTTATATAAGGTAGTGGATTTAGGTTTCTTCGGCCGGTGAGTCATAACGCTGAAACTAAACGAAGTAGAGCTCTACTGAAAGGTTATTCAAATAGCTATTTTATTGCGTAATAACATGCGCTTAGTGTGATTCCGTTCATCGATCTAGAAATAATGACAAAAAAATAATATATGATGTAGTGGGTCTAGATTTCTTCGGCCGGTGAGGCATAACGCCAAAACTAAACGAGGTAGAGCTCTACTGAAAGCTTAAATAAATAGCTATTTTATTGCCTAATAATATGCGGTTAACCTGGTACCGTTCATCGATCTAGAAATAATGACAAAATAATAATATATGAGGTAGCGGACCTAGGTTTCTTCGGCCGGTGAGTCATAACGCTGAAACTAAACGAGGTAGAGCTCTTCTGAAAGGTTATTTAAATAGCCATTTTGTTGTGTAATAATATGCGCTTAGTGTGATTCCGCTCATCGATCTAGAAATAATGACAAAAAAATAATATATGATGTAGTGGGTCTAGATTTCTTCGGCCGGTGAGGCATAACGCCAAAACTAAACGAGGTAGAGCTCTACTGAAAGCTTAAATAAATAGCTATTTTATTGCCTAATAATATGCGGTTAACCTGGTACCGTTCATCGATCTAGAAATAATGACAAAATAATAATATATGAGGTAGCGGACCTAGGTTTCTTCGGCCGGTGAGTCATAACGCTGAAACTAAACGAGGTAGAGCTCTTCTGAAAGGTTATTTAAATAGCCATTTTGTTGTGTAATAATATGCGCTTAGTGTGATTCCGCTCATCGATCTAGAAATAATGACAAAAAAATAATATATGATGTAGTGGGTCTAGATTTCTTCGGCCGGTGAGGCATAACGCCGAAACTAAACGAGGTAGAGCTCTACTGAAAGGTTATTTAAATAGCCATTCTATTGCGTAATAATATGCGCTTAGTGTGATTCCATTCATCGATCTAGAAACAATGACAAAAAAATAATACTTATATAAGGTAGTGGATCTAGGTTTCTTCGGCCGGTGAGTCATAACGCTGAAACTAAACGAGGTAGAGTTTTACTGAAAGGTTATTCAAATAGCTTTTTTATTGCGTAAGAATATGCGCTTAGTGTAATTCCGTTCATCGATCTAGAAATAATGTCAAAAAAATAATATATGATGTAGTGGGTCTAGATTTCTTCGGTCGGTGAGGCATAACGCCGAAACTAAACGAGGTAGAGCTCTACTGAAGGCTTAAATAAATAGCCATATTATTACCTAATAATATTCGGTAAATCTGGTACCGTTCATCGATCTAGAAATAAGGACAAAATAATAATATATGAGGTAGCGGACCTAGGTTTCTTCGGCCGGCGAGTCATAACGCCGAAACTAAACGAGGTAGAGCTCTACTGAAAGGTTATTTAAATAGCCATTCCATTGTGTAATAATATGCGCTTAGTGTGATTCCGTTCATCGATCTAGAAATAATGACAAAAAAATAATATTTATATAAGGTAGTGGATTTAGGTTTCTTCGGCCGGTGAGTCATAACGCTGAAACTAAATGAGGTAGAGCTCTACTGAAAGGTTATTCAAATAGCTATTTTATTGCGTAATAATATGCGCTTAGTGTGATTCCGTTCATCGATCTAGAAATAATGACAAAAAAATAATATATGATGTAGTGGGTCTAGATTTCTTCGGCCGGTGAGGCATAACGCCAAAACTAAACGAGGTAGAGCTCTACTGAAAGCTTAAAAAAATAGCTATTTTATTGCCTAATAATATGCGGTTAACCTGGTACCGTTCATCGATCTAGAAATAATGACAAAATAATAATAAATGAGGTAGCGGACCTAGGTTTCTTCGGCCGGTGAGTCATAACGCTGAAACTAAACGAGGTAGAGATCTTCTGAAAGGTTATTTAAATAGCTACTTTATTGCGTAATAATATGCGCTTAGTGTGATTCCGTTCATCGATCTAGAAATAATGACAAAATAATAATATATGAGGTAGCGGACCTAGGTTTCTTCGGCCGGTGAGTCATAACGCCGAAACTAAACGAGGTAGTGCTCTACTGAAAGATTATTTAAATAGCCATTCCATTCTGTAATAATATGCGCTTAGTGTGATTCCGTTCATCGATCTAGAAATAATGACAAAAAAAAATATTTATATAAGGTAGTGGATTTAGGTTTCTTCGGCCGGTGAGTCATAACGCTGAAACTAAACGAAGTAGAGCTCTACTGAAAGGTTATTCAAATAGCTATTTTATTGCGTAATAACATGCGCTTAGTGTGATTCCGTTCATCGATCTAGAAATAATGACAAAAAAATAATATATGATGTAGTGGGTCTAGATTTCTTCGGCCGGTGAGGCATAACGCCAAAACTAAACGAGGTAGAGCTCTACTGAAAGCTTAAATAAATAGCTATTTTATTGCCTAATAATATGCGGTTAACCTGGTACCGTTCATCGATCTAGAAATAATGACAAAATAATAATATATGAGGTAGCGGACCTAGGTTTCTTCGGCCGGTGAGTCATAACGCTGAAACTAAACGAGGTAGAGCTCTTCTGAAAGGTTATTTAAATAGCCATTTTGTTGTGTAATAATATGCGCTTAGTGTGATTCCGCTCATCGATCTAGAAATAATGACAAAAAAATAATATATGATGTAGTGGGTCTAGATTTCTTCGGCCGGTGAGGCATAACGCCGAAACTAAACGAGGTAGAGCTCTACTGAAAGGTTATTTAAATAGCCATTCTATTGCGTAATAATATGCGCTTAGTGTGATTCCATTCATCGATCTAGAAACAATGACAAAAAAATAATACTTATATAAGGTAGTGGATCTAGGTTTCTTCGGCCGGTGAGTCATAACGCTGAAACTAAACGAGGTAGAGTTTTACTGAAAGGTTATTCAAATAGCTTTTTTATTGCGTAAGAATATGCGCTTAGTGTAATTCCGTTCATCGATCTAGAAATAATGTCAAAAAAATAATATATGATGTAGTGGGTCTAGATTTCTTCGATCGGTGAGGCATAACGCCGAAACTAAACGAGGTAGAGCTCTACTGAAGGCTTAAATAAATAGCCATATTATTACCTAATAATATTCGGTAAATCTGGTACCGTTCATCGATCTAGAAATAAGGACAAAATAATAATATATGAGGTAGCGGACCTAGGTTTCTTCGGCCGGCGAGTCATAACGCCGAAACTAAACGAGGTAGAGCTCTACTGAAAGGTTATTTAAATAGCCATTCCATTGTGTAATAATATGCGCTTAGTGTGATTCCGTTCATCGATCTAGAAATAATGACAAAAAAATAATATTTATATAAGGTAGTGGATTTAGGTTTCTTCGGCCGGTGAGTCATAACGCTGAAACTAAATGAGGTAGAGCTCTACTGAAAGGTTATTCAAATAGCTATTTTATTGCGTAATAATATGCGCTTAGTGTGATTCCGTTCATCGATCTAGAAATAATGACAAAAAAATAATATATGATGTAGTGGGTCTAGATTTCTTCGGCCGGTGAGGCATAACGCCAAAACTAAACGAGGTAGAGCTCTACTGAAAGCTTAAAAAAATAGCTATTTTATTGCCTAATAATATGCGGTTAACCTGGTACCGTTCATCGATCTAGAAATAATGACAAAATAATAATAAATGAGGTAGCGGACCTAGGTTTCTTCGGCCGGTGAGTCATAACGCTGAAACTAAACGAGGTAGAGATCTTCTGAAAGGTTATTTAAATAGCCATTTTGTTGTGTAATAATATGCGCTTAGTGTGATTCCGTTCATCGATCTAGAAATAATGACAAAATAATAATATATGAGGTAGCGGACCTAGGTTTCTTCGGCCGGCGAGTCATAACGCCGAAACTAAACGAGGTAGAGCTCTACTGAAAGGTTATTTAAATAGTTATTCCATTGTGTAATAATATGCGCTTAGTGTGATTCCGTTCATCGATCTAGAAATAGTGACAAAAAAATAATATTTATATAAGGTAGTGGATTTAGGTTTCTTCGGCCGGTGAGTCATAACGCTGAAACTAAATGAGGTAGAGCTCTACTGAAAGGTTATTCAAATAGTTATTTTATTGCGTAATAATATGCGCTTAGTGTGATTCCGTTCATCGATCTAGAAATAATGACAAAAAAATAATATATGATGTAGTGGGTCTAGATTTCTTCGGCCGGTGAGGCATAACGCCAAAACTAAACGAGGTAGAGCTCTACTGAAAGCTTAAAAAAATAGCTATTTTATTGCCTAATAATATGCGGTTAACCTGGTACCGTTCATCGATCTAGAAATAATGACAAAATAATAATATATGAGGTAGCGGACCTAGGTTTCTTCGGCCGGTGAGTCATAACGCTGAAACTAAACGTGGTAGAGATCTTCTGAAAGGTTATTTAAATAGCCATTTTGTTGTGTAATAATATGCGCTTAGTGTGATTCCGTTCATCGATCTAGAAACAATGACAAAAAAATAATACTTATATAAGGTAGTGGATCTAGGTTTCTTCGGCCGGTGAGTCATAACGCTGAAACTAAACGAGGTAGAGTTTTACTGAAAGGTTATTCAAATAGCTATTTTATTGCGTAAGAATATGCGCTTAGTGTAATTCCGTTCATCGATCTAGAAATAATGTCAAAAAAATAATATATGATGTAGTGGGTCTAGATTTCTTCGGCCGGTGAGGCATAACGCCGAAACTAAACGAGGTAGAGCTCTACTGAAAGCTTAAATAAACAGCTATTTTATTGCCTAATAATATGCGGTTAACCTGGTACCGTTCATCGATCTAGAAATAATGACAAAATAATAATATATGAGGTAGCGGACCTAGGTTTCTTCGGCCGGTGAGGCATAACGCCGAAACCAAACGAGGTAGAGCTCTACTGAAAGGTTATTTAAATAGCCATTTTGTTGTGTAATAATATGCGCTTAGTGTGATTCCGTTCATCGATCTAGAAATAATGACAAAAAAATAATATATGATGTAGTGGGTCTAGATTTCTTCGGCCGGTGAGGCATTACGCCGAAACTAAACGAGGTAGAGCTCTACTGAAAGGTTATTTAAATAGCTTTTTTATTGCGTAATAATATGCGCTTAGTGTGATTCCGTTCATCGATCTAGAAACAATGACAAAAAAATAATACTTATATAAGGTAGTGGATCTAGGTTTCTTCGGCCGGTGAGTCATAACGCTGAAACTAAACGAGGTAGAGCTCTACTGAAAGGTTATTCAAATAGCTATTTTATTGCGTAATAATATGCGCTTAGTATGATTCCGTTCATCGATCTACAAATAATGACAAAATAATAATATATGAGGTAGCGGACCTAGGTTTCTTCGGCCGGTGAGTCATAACGCCGAAACTAAACGAGGTAGAGATCTACTGAAAGCTAAAATAAAGAGCTATTTTATTGCCTAATAATATCCGGCTAATCTGGTACCGTTCATCGATCTAGAAATAATGACAAAATAATAATATATGAGGTAGCGGACCTAGGTTTCTTCGGCCGGTGAGTCATAACGCCGAAACTAAACGAGGTAGAGCTCTACTGAAAGGTTATTTAAATAGCCATTTTATTGCGTAATAATATGCGCTTAGTGTGATACCGTTCATCGATCTAGAAATTATGACAAAATATAATATATGAGGTAGCGGGCCTAGGTTTCTTCGGCCGGTGAGTCATAACGCCGAAACTAAACGAGGTAGAGCTCTACTGAAAGATTATTTAAATAGCCATTTTATTGTTTAATAATATGCGCTTAGTGTGATTCCGTTCATCGATCTAGAAATAATGACAAAAGAATAATATATGATGTAGTGGGTCTAGATTTCTTCGGCCGGTGAGGCATAACGCCGAAACTAAACGAGGTAGAGATCTACTGAAAGCTAAAATAAATAGCCATTTTATTGCCTAATAATATCCGGTTAATCTGGTACCGTTCATCGATCTAGAAATAATGACAAAATAATAATATATGAGGTAGCGGACCTAGGTTTCTTCGGCCGGTGATTCATAACGCCGAAACTAAACGAGGTAGAGCTCTACTGAAAGGTTATTTAAATAGCCATTGTATTGCGTAATAATATGCGCTTAGTGTGATACCGTTCATCGATCTAGAAATTATGACAAAATATAATATATGAGGTAGCGGGCCTAGGTTTCTTCGGCCGGTGAGTCATAACGCCGAAACTAAACGAGGTAGAGCTCTACTGAAAGATTATTTAAATAGCCATTTTATTGTTTAATAATATGCGCTTAGTGTGATTCCGTTCATCGATCTAGAAATAATGACAAAAGAATAATATATGATGTAGTGGGTCTAGATTTCTTCGGCCGGTGAGGCATAACGCCGAAACTAAACGAGGTAGAGATCTACTGAAAGCTAAAATAAATAGCCATTTTATTGCCTAATAATATCCGGTTAATCTGGTACCGTTCATCGATCTAGAAATAATGACAAAATAATAATATATGAGGTAGCGGACCTAGGTTTCTTCGGCCGGTGATTCATAACGCCGAAACTAAACGAGGTAGAGCTCTACTGAAAGGTTATTTAAATAGCCATTGTATTGCGTAGTAATATGCGTTTAGTGTGATTCCGTTCATCGATCTAAAATAATGTCAAAAAAATAATAGTGGGTCTAGATTTCTTCGGCCGGTGAGTCAAAACGCTGAAACTAAACGAGGTAGAGCTCTACTGAAAGGTTATTTAAATAGCCTTTTTGTTGTGTAATAATATGCGCTTAGTGTGATTCCGTTCATCGATCTAGAAATAATGACAAAAAAATAATATATGATGTAGTGGGTCTAGATTTCTTCGGCCGGTGAGGCATAACGCCGAAACTAAACGAGGTAGAGCTCTACTAAAAGGTTATTTAAATAGCAATTTTATTGCGTAATAATATGCGCTTAGTGTGATTCCGTTCATCGATCTAGAAATAATGACAAAAAAATAATATATGATGTAGTGGGTCTAGATTTCTTCGGCCGGTGAGGCATAACGCCGAAACTAAACGAGGTAGAGCTCTACTGAAAGGTTATTTAAATAGCTATTCCATTGTTAAATAATATGCGCTTAGTGTGATTCCGTTCATCGATCTAGAAACAATGACAAAAAATAATACTTATATAAGGTAGTGGATCTAGGTTTCTTCGGCCGGTGAGTCATAACGCTGAAACTAAACGAGGTAGAGCTCTACTGAAAGGTTATTCAAATAGCTACTTTATTGCGTAATAATATGCGCTTAGTGTGATTCCGTTCGTCGATCTAGAAATAATGACAAAATAATAATATATGAGGTAGCGGACCTAGGTTTCTTCGGCCGGTGAGTCATAACGCCGAAACTAAACGAGGTAGTGCTCTACTGAAAGATTATTTAAATAGCCATTCCATTCTGTAATAATATGCGCTTAGTGTGATTCCGTTCATCGATCTAGAAATAATGACAAAAAAAAATATTTATATAAGGTAGTGGATTTAGGTTTCTTCGGCCGGTGAGTCATAACGCTGAAACTAAACGAAGTAGAGCTCTACTGAAAGGTTATTCAAATAGCTATTTTATTGCGTAATAACATGCGCTTAGTGTGATTCCGTTCATCGATCTAGAAATAATGACAAAAAAATAATATATGATGTAGTGGGTCTAGATTTCTTCGGCCGGTGAGGCATAACGCCAAAACTAAACGAGGTAGAGCTCTACTGAAAGCTTAAATAAATAGCTATTTTATTGCCTAATAATATGCGGTTAACCTGGTACCGTTCATCGATCTAGAAATAATGACAAAATAATAATATATGAGGTAGCGGACCTAGGTTTCTTCGGCCGGTGAGTCATAACGCTGAAACTAAACGAGGTAGAGCTCTTCTGAAAGGTTATTTAAATAGCCATTTTGTTGTGTAATAATATGCGCTTAGTGTGATTCCGCTCATCGATCTAGAAATAATGACAAAAAAATAATATATGATGTAGTGGGTCTAGATTTCTTCGGCCGGTGAGGCATAACGCCGAAACTAAACGAGGTAGAGCTCTACTGAAAGGTTATTTAAATAGCCATTCTATTGCGTAATAATATGCGCTTAGTGTGATTCCATTCATCGATCTAGAAACAATGACAAAAAAATAATACTTATATAAGGTAGTGGATCTAGGTTTCTTCGGCCGGTGAGTCATAACGCTGAAACTAAACGAGGTAGAGTTTTACTGAAAGGTTATTCAAATAGCTTTTTTATTGCGTAAGAATATGCGCTTAGTGTAATTCCGTTCATCGATCTAGAAATAATGTCAAAAAAATAATATATGATGTAGTGGGTCTAGATTTCTTCGGTCGGTGAGGCATAACGCCGAAACTAAACGAGGTAGAGCTCTACTGAAGGCTTAAATAAATAGCCATATTATTACCTAATAATATTCGGTAAATCTGGTACCGTTCATCGATCTAGAAATAAGGACAAAATAATAATATATGAGGTAGCGGACCTAGGTTTCTTCGGCCGGCGAGTCATAACGCCGAAACTAAACGAGGTAGAGCTCTACTGAAAGGTTATTTAAATAGCCATTCCATTGTGTAATAATATGCGCTTAGTGTGATTCCGTTCATCGATCTAGAAATAATGACAAAAAAATAATATTTATATAAGGTAGTGGATTTAGGTTTCTTCGGCCGGTGAGTCATAACGCTGAAACTAAATGAGGTAGAGCTCTACTGAAAGGTTATTCAAATAGCTATTTTATTGCGTAATAATATGCGCTTAGTGTGATTCCGTTCATCGATCTAGAAATAATGACAAAAAAATAATATATGATGTAGTGGGTCTAGATTTCTTCGGCCGGTGAGGCATAACGCCAAAACTAAACGAGGTAGAGCTCTACTGAAAGCTTAAAAAAATAGCTATTTTATTGCCTAATAATATGCGGTTAACCTGGTACCGTTCATCGATCTAGAAATAATGACAAAATAATAATAAATGAGGTAGCGGACCTAGGTTTCTTCGGCCGGTGAGTCATAACGCTGAAACTAAACGAGGTAGAGATCTTCTGAAAGGTTATTTAAATAGCTACTTTATTGCGTAATAATATGCGCTTAGTGTGATTCCGTTCGTCGATCTAGAAATAATGACAAAATAATAATATATGAGGTAGCGGACCTAGGTTTCTTCGGCCGGTGAGTCATAACGCCGAAACTAAACGAGGTAGTGCTCTACTGAAAGATTATTTAAATAGCCATTCCATTCTGTAATAATATGCGCTTAGTGTGATTCCGTTCATCGATCTAGAAATAATGACAAAAAAAAATATTTATATAAGGTAGTGGATTTAGGTTTCTTCGGCCGGTGAGTCATAACGCTGAAACTAAACGAGGTAGAGCTCTACTGAAAGGTTATTCAAATAGCTATTTTATTGCGTAATAACATGCGCTTAGTGTGATTCCGTTCATCGATCTAGAAATAATGACAAAAAAATAATATATGATGTAGTGGGTCTAGATTTCTTCGGCCGGTGAGGCATAACGCCAAAACTAAACGAGGTAGAGATCTACTGAAAGCTAAAATAAAGAGCTATTTTATTGCCTAATAATATCCGGCTAATCTGGTACCGTTCATCGATCTAGAAATAATGACAAAATAATAATATATGAGGTAGCGGACCTAGGTTTCTTCGGCCGGTGAGTCATAACGCCGAAACTAAACGAGGTAGAGCTCTACTGAAAGGTTATTTAAATAGCCATTTTATTGCGTAATAATATGCGCTTAGTGTGATACCGTTCATCGATCTAGAAATTATGACAAAATATAATATATGAGGTAGCGGGCCTAGGTTTCTTCGGCCGGTGAGTCATAACGCCGAAACTAAACGAGGTAGAGCTCTACTGAAAGATTATTTAAATAGCCATTTTATTGTTTAATAATATGCGCTTAGTGTGATTCCGTTCATCGATCTAGAAATAATGACAAAAGAATAATATATGATGTAGTGGGTCTAGATTTCTTCGGCCGGTGAGGCATAACGCCGAAACTAAACGAGGTAGAGATCTACTGAAAGCTAAAATAAATAGCCATTTTATTGCCTAATAATATCCGGTTAATCTGGTACCGTTCATCGATCTAGAAATAATGACAAAATAATAATATATGAGGTAGCGGACCTAGGTTTCTTCGGCCGGTGATTCATAACGCCGAAACTAAACGAGGTAGAGCTCTACTGAAAGGTTCTTTAAATAGCCATTGTATTGCGTAATAATATGCGCTTAGTGTGATTCCGTTCATCGATCTAGAAATAATGACAAAAAAATAATATATGATGTAGTGGGTCTAGATTTCTTCGGCCGGTGAGGTATAACGCCGTAACTAAACGAGGTAGAGCTCTACAGAAAGGTTATTCAAATAGTTATTTTATTGCGTAATAATATGCGTTTAGTGTGATTCCGTTCATCGATCTAGAAATAATGTCAAAAAAATAATATATGATGTAGTGGGTCTAGATTTCTTCGGCCGGTGAGGCATAACGCCGAAACTAAACGAGGTAGAGCTATACTGAAAGGTTATTCAAATAGTTATTTTATTGCGTAGTAATATGCGTTTAGTGTGATTCCGTTCATCGATCTAAAATAATGTCAAAAAAATAATAGTGGGTCTAGATTTCTTCGGCCGGTGAGGCATAACGCCGAAACTAAACGAGGTAGAGCTCTACTGAAAGCTTAAATAAACAGCTATTTTATTGCCTAATAATATGCGGTTAACCTGGTACCGTTCATCGATCTAGAAATAATGACAAAATAATAATATATGAGGTAGCGGACCTAGGTTTCTTCGGCCGGTGAGGCATAACGCCGAAACCAAACGAGGTAGAGCTCTACTGAAAGGTTATTTAAATAGCCATTTTGTTGTGTAATAATATGCGCTTAGTGTGATTCCGTTCATCGATCTAGAAATAATGACAAAAAAATAATATATGATGTAGTGGGTCTAGATTTCTTCGGCCGGTGAGGCATTACGCCGAAACTAAACGAGGTAGAGCTCTACTGAAAGGTTATTTAAATAGCTTTTTTATTGCGTAATAATATGCGCTTAGTGTGATTCCGTTCATCGATCTAGAAACAATGACAAAAAAATAATACTTATATAAGGTAGTGGATCTAGGTTTCTTCGGCCGGTGAGTCATAACGCTGAAACTAAACGAGGTAGAGCTCTACTGAAAGGTTATTCAAATAGCTATTTTATTGCGTAATAATATGCGCTTAGTATGATTCCGTTCATCGATCTACAAATAATGACAAAATAATAATATATGAGGTAGCGGACCTAGGTTTCTTCGGCCGGTGAGTCATAACGCCGAAACTAAACGAGGTAGAGATCTACTGAAAGCTAAAATAAATAGCCATTTTATTGCCTAATAATATCCGGTTAATCTGGTACCGTTCATCGATCTAGAAATAATGACAAAATAATAATATATGAGGTAGCGGACCTAGGTTTCTTCGGCCGGTGAGTCATAACGCCGAAACTAAACGAGGTAGAGCTCTACTGAAAGGTTATTTAAATAGCCATTTTATTGCGTAATAATATGCGCTTAGTGTGATACCGTTCATCGATCTAGAAATTATGACAAAATATAATATATGAGGTAGCGGGCCTAGGTTTCTTCGGCCGGTGAGTCATAACGCCGAAACTAAACGAGGTAGAGCTCTACTGAAAGATTATTTAAATAGCCATTTTATTGTTTAATAATATGCGCTTAGTGTGATTCCGTTCATCGATCTAGAAATAATGACAAAAGAATAATATATGATGTAGTGGGTCTAGATTTCTTCGGCCGGTGAGGCATAACGCCGAAACTAAACGAGGTAGAGATCTACTGAAAGCTAAAATAAATAGCCATTTTATTGCCTAATAATATCCGGTTAATCTGGTACCGTTCATCGATCTAGAAATAATGACAAAATAATAATATATGAGGTAGCGGACCTAGGTTTCTTCGGCCGGTGAGTCATAACGCCGAAACTAAACGAGGTAGAGCTCTACTGAAAGGTTATTTAAATAGCCATTGTATTGCGTAATAATATGCGCTTAGTGTGATACCGTTCATCGATCTAGAAATTATGACAAAATATAATATATGAGGTAGCGGGCCTAGGTTTCTTCGGCCGGTGAGTCATAACGCCGAAACTAAACGAGGTAGAGCTCTACTGAAAGGTTATTTAAATAGCCATTTTATTGTTTAATAATATGCGCTTAGTGTGATTCCGTTCATCGATCTAGAAATAATGACAAAAGAATAATATATGATGTAGTGGGTCTAGATTTCTTCGGCCGGTGAGGCATAACGCCGAAACTAAACGAGGTAGAGATCTACTGAAAGCTAAAATAAATAGCCATTTTATTGCCTAATAATATCCGGTTAATCTGGTACCGTTCATCGATCTAGAAATAATGACAAAATAATAATATATGAGGTAGCGGACCTAGGTTTCTTCGGCCGGTGATTCATAACGCCGAAACTAAACGAGGTAGAGCTCTACTGAAAGGTTATTTAAATAGCCATTGTATTGCGTAGTAATATGCGTTTAGTGTGATTCCGTTCATCGATCTAAAATAATGTCAAAAAAATAATAGTGGGTCTAGATTTCTTCGGCCGGTGAGTCAAAACGCTGAAACTAAACGAGGTAGAGCTCTACTGAAAGGTTATTTAAATAGCCTTTTTGTTGTGTAATAATATGCGCTTAGTGTGATTCCGTTCATCGATCTAGAAATAATGACAAAAAAATAATATATGATGTAGTGGGTCTAGATTTCTTCGGCCGGTGAGGCATAACGCCGAAACTAAACGAGGTAGAGCTCTACTAAAAGGTTATTTAAATAGCAATTTTATTGCGTAATAATATGCGCTTAGTGTGATTCCGTTCATCGATCTAGAAATAATGACAAAAAAATAATATATGATGTAGTGGGTCTAGATTTCTTCGGCCGGTGAGGCATAACGCCGAAACTAAACGAGGTAGAGCTCTACTGAAAGGTTATTTAAATAGCTATTCCATTGTTAAATAATATGCGCTTAGTGTGATTCCGTTCATCGATCTAGAAACAATGACAAAAAATAATACTTATATAAGGTAGTGGATCTAGGTTTCTTCGGCCGGTGAGTCATAACGCTGAAACTAAACGAGGTAGAGCTCTACTGAAAGGTTATTCAAATAGCTACTTTATTGCGTAATAATATGCGCTTAGTGTGATTCCGTTCGTCGATCTAGAAATAATGACAAAATAATAATATATGAGGTAGCGGACCTAGGTTTCTTCGGCCGGTGAGTCATAACGCCGAAACTAAACGAGGTAGTGCTCTACTGAAAGATTATTTAAATAGCCATTCCATTCTGTAATAATATGCGCTTAGTGTGATTCCGTTCATCGATCTAGAAATAATGACAAAAAAAAATATTTATATAAGGTAGTGGATTTAGGTTTCTTCGGCCGGTGAGTCATAACGCTGAAACTAAACGAAGTAGAGCTCTACTGAAAGGTTATTCAAATAGCTATTTTATTGCGTAATAACATGCGCTTAGTGTGATTCCGTTCATCGATCTAGAAATAATGACAAAAAAATAATATATGATGTAGTGGGTCTAGATTTCTTCGGCCGGTGAGGCATAACGCCAAAACTAAACGAGGTAGAGCTCTACTGAAAGCTTAAATAAATAGCTATTTTATTGCCTAATAATATGCGGTTAACCTGGTACCGTTCATCGATCTAGAAATAATGACAAAATAATAATATATGAGGTAGCGGACCTAGGTTTCTTCGGCCGGTGAGTCATAACGCTGAAACTAAACGAGGTAGAGCTCTTCTGAAAGGTTATTTAAATAGCCATTTTGTTGTGTAATAATATGCGCTTAGTGTGATTCCGCTCATCGATCTAGAAATAATGACAAAAAAATAATATATGATGTAGTGGGTCTAGATTTCTTCGGCCGGTGAGGCATAACGCCGAAACTAAACGAGGTAGAGCTCTACTGAAAGGTTATTTAAATAGCCATTCTATTGCGTAATAATATGCGCTTAGTGTGATTCCATTCATCGATCTAGAAACAATGACAAAAAAATAATACTTATATAAGGTAGTGGATCTAGGTTTCTTCGGCCGGTGAGTCATAACGCTGAAACTAAACGAGGTAGAGTTTTACTGAAAGGTTATTCAAATAGCTTTTTTATTGCGTAAGAATATGCGCTTAGTGTAATTCCGTTCATCGATCTAGAAATAATGTCAAAAAAATAATATATGATGTAGTGGGTCTAGATTTCTTCGGTCGGTGAGGCATAACGCCGAAACTAAACGAGGTAGAGCTCTACTGAAGGCTTAAATAAATAGCCATATTATTACCTAATAATATTCGGTAAATCTGGTACCGTTCATCGATCTAGAAATAAGGACAAAATAATAATATATGAGGTAGCGGACCTAGGTTTCTTCGGCCGGCGAGTCATAACGCCGAAACTAAACGAGGTAGAGCTCTACTGAAAGGTTATTTAAATAGCCATTCCATTGTGTAATAATATGCGCTTAGTGTGATTCCGTTCATCGATCTAGAAATAATGACAAAAAAATAATATTTATATAAGGTAGTGGATTTAGGTTTCTTCGGCCGGTGAGTCATAACGCTGAAACTAAATGAGGTAGAGCTCTACTGAAAGGTTATTCAAATAGCTATTTTATTGCGTAATAATATGCGCTTAGTGTGATTCCGTTCATCGATCTAGAAATAATGACAAAAAAATAATATATGATGTAGTGGGTCTAGATTTCTTCGGCCGGTGAGGCATAACGCCAAAACTAAACGAGGTAGAGCTCTACTGAAAGCTTAAAAAAATAGCTATTTTATTGCCTAATAATATGCGGTTAACCTGGTACCGTTCATCGATCTAGAAATAATGACAAAATAATAATAAATGAGGTAGCGGACCTAGGTTTCTTCGGCCGGTGAGTCATAACGCTGAAACTAAACGAGGTAGAGATCTTCTGAAAGGTTATTTAAATAGCTACTTTATTGCGTAATAATATGCGCTTAGTGTGATTCCGTTCGTCGATCTAGAAATAATGACAAAATAATAATATATGAGGTAGCGGACCTAGGTTTCTTCGGCCGGTGAGTCATAACGCCGAAACTAAACGAGGTAGTGCTCTACTGAAAGATTATTTAAATAGCCATTCCTTTCTGTAATAATATGCGCTTAGTGTGATTCCGTTCATCGATCTAGAAATAATGACAAAAAAAAATATTTATATAAGGTAGTGGATTTAGGTTTCTTCGGCCGGTGAGTCATAACGCTGAAACTAAACGAAGTAGAGCTCTACTGAAAGGTTATTCAAATAGCTATTTTATTGCGTAATAACATGCGCTTAGTGTGATTCCGTTCATCGATCTAGAAATAATGACAAAAAAATAATATATGATGTAGTGGGTCTAGATTTCTTCGGCCGGTGAGGCATAACGCCAAAACTAAACGAGGTAGAGATCTACTGAAAGCTAAAATAAAGAGCTATTTTATTGCCTAATAATATCCGGCTAATCTGGTACCGTTCATCGATCTAGAAATAATGACAAAATAATAATATATGAGGTAGCGGACCTAGGTTTCTTCGGCCGGTGAGTCATAACGCCGAAACTAAACGAGGTAGAGCTCTACTGAAAGGTTATTTAAATAGCCATTTTATTGCGTAATAATATGCGCTTAGTGTGATACCGTTCATCGATCTAGAAATTATGACAAAATATAATATATGAGGTAGCGGGCCTAGGTTTCTTCGGCCGGTGAGTCATAACGCCGAAACTAAACGAGGTAGAGCTCTACTGAAAGATTATTTAAATAGCCATTTTATTGTTTAATAATATGCGCTTAGTGTGATTCCGTTCATCGATCTAGAAATAATGACAAAAGAATAATATATGATGTAGTGGGTCTAGATTTCTTCGGCCGGTGAGGCATAACGCCGAAACTAAACGAGGTAGAGATCTACTGAAAGCTAAAATAAATAGCCATTTTATTGCCTAATAATATCCGGTTAATCTGGTACCGTTCATCGATCTAGAAATAATGACAAAATAATAATATATGAGGTAGCGGACCTAGGTTTCTTCGGCCGGTGATTCATAACGCCGAAACTAAACGAGGTAGAGCTCTACTGAAAGGTTATTTAAATAGCCATTGTATTGCGTAATAATATGCGCTTAGTGTGATTCCGTTCATCGATCTAGAAATAATGACAAAAAAATAATATATGATGTAGTGGGTCTAGATTTCTTCGGCCGGTGAGGTATAACGCCGTAACTAAACGAGGTAGAGCTCTACAGAAAGGTTATTCAAATAGTTATTTTATTGCGTAATAATATGCGTTTAGTGTGATTCCGTTCATCGATCTAGAAATAATGTCAAAAAAATAATATATGATGTAGTGGGTCTAGATTTCTTCGGCCGGTGAGGCATAACGCCGAAACTAAACGAGGTAGAGCTATACTGAAAGGTTATTCAAATAGTTATTTTATTGCGTAGTAATATGCGTTTAGTGTGATTCCGTTCATCGATCTAAAATAATGTCAAAAAAATAATAGTGGGTCTAGATTTCTTCGGCCGGTGAGTCAAAACGCTGAAACTAAACGAGGTAGAGCTCTACTGAAAGGTTATTTAAATAGCCTTTTTGTTGTGTAATAATATGCGCTTAGTGTGATTCCGTTCATCGATCTAGAAATAATGACAAAAAAAATAATATATGATGTAGTGGGTCTAGATTTCTTCGGCCGGTGAGGCATAACGCCGAAACTAAACGAGGTAGAGCTCTACTAAAAGGTTATTTAAATAGCAATTTTATTGCGTAATAATATGCGCTTAGTGTGATTCCGTTCATCGATCTAGAAATAATGACAAAAAAATAATATATGATGTAGTGGGTCTAGATTTCTTCGGCCGGTGAGGCATAACGCCGAAACTAAACGAGGTAGAGCTCTACTGAAAGGTTATTTAAATAGCTATTCCATTGTTAAATAATATGCGCTTAGTGTGATTCCGTTCATCGATCTAGAAACAATGACAAAAAATAATACTTATATAAGGTAGTGGATCTAGGTTTCTTCGGCCGGTGAGTCATAACGCTGAAACTAAACGAGGTAGAGCTCTACTGAAAGGTTATTCAAATAGCTACTTTATTGCGTAATAATATGCGCTTAGTGTGATTCCGTTCGTCGATCTAGAAATAATGACAAAATAATAATATATGAGGTAGCGGACCTAGGTTTCTTCGGCCGGTGAGTCATAACGCCGAAACTAAACGAGGTAGTGCTCTACTGAAAGATTATTTAAATAGCCATTCCATTCTGTAATAATATGCGCTTAGTGTGATTCCGTTCATCGATCTAGAAATAATGACAAAAAAAAATATTTATATAAGGTAGTGGATTTAGGTTTCTTCGGCCGGTGAGTCATAACGCTGAAACTAAACGAAGTAGAGCTCTACTGAAAGGTTATTCAAATAGCTATTTTATTGCGTAATAACATGCGCTTAGTGTGATTCCGTTCATCGATCTAGAAATAATGACAAAAAAATAATATATGATGTAGTGGGTCTAGATTTCTTCGGCCGGTGAGGCATAACGCCAAAACTAAACGAGGTAGAGCTCTACTGAAAGCTTAAATAAATAGCTATTTTATTGCCTAATAATATGCGGTTAACCTGGTACCGTTCATCGATCTAGAAATAATGACAAAATAATAATATATGAGGTAGCGGACCTAGGTTTCTTCGGCCGGTGAGTCATAACGCTGAAACTAAACGAGGTAGAGCTCTTCTGAAAGGTTATTTAAATAGCCATTTTGTTGTGTAATAATATGCGCTTAGTGTGATTCCGCTCATCGATCTAGAAATAATGACAAAAAAATAATATATGATGTAGTGGGTCTAGATTTCTTCGGCCGGTGAGGCATAACGCCAAAACTAAACGAGGTAGAGCTCTACTGAAAGCTTAAATAAATAGCTATTTTATTGCCTAATAATATGCGGTTAACCTGGTACCGTTCATCGATCTAGAAATAATGACAAAATAATAATATATGAGGTAGCGGACCTAGGTTTCTTCGGCCGGTGAGTCATAACGCTGAAACTAAACGAGGTAGAGCTCTTCTGAAAGGTTATTTAAATAGCCATTTTGTTGTGTAATAATATGCGCTTAGTGTGATTCCGCTCATCGATCTAGAAATAATGACAAAAAAATAATATATGATGTAGTGGGTCTAGATTTCTTCGGCCGGTGAGGCATAACGCCGAAACTAAACGAGGTAGAGCTCTACTGAAAGGTTATTTAAATAGCCATTCTATTGCGTAATAATATGCGCTTAGTGTGATTCCATTCATCGATCTAGAAACAATGACAAAAAAATAATACTTATATAAGGTAGTGGATCTAGGTTTCTTCGGCCGGTGAGTCATAACGCTGAAACTAAACGAGGTAGAGTTTTACTGAAAGGTTATTCAAATAGCTTTTTTATTGCGTAAGAATATGCGCTTAGTGTAATTCCGTTCATCGATCTAGAAATAATGTCAAAAAAATAATATATGATGTAGTGGGTCTAGATTTCTTCGGTCGGTGAGGCATAACGCCGAAACTAAACGAGGTAGAGCTCTACTGAAGGCTTAAATAAATAGCCATATTATTACCTAATAATATTCGGTAAATCTGGTACCGTTCATCGATCTAGAAATAAGGACAAAATAATAATATATGAGGTAGCGGACCTAGGTTTCTTCGGCCGGCGAGTCATAACGCCGAAACTAAACGAGGTAGAGCTCTACTGAAAGGTTATTTAAATAGCCATTCCATTGTGTAATAATATGCGCTTAGTGTGATTCCGTTCATCGATCTAGAAATAATGACAAAAAAATAATATTTATATAAGGTAGTGGATTTAGGTTTCTTCGGCCGGTGAGTCATAACGCTGAAACTAAATGAGGTAGAGCTCTACTGAAAGGTTATTCAAATAGCTATTTTATTGCGTAATAATATGCGCTTAGTGTGATTCCGTTCATCGATCTAGAAATAATGACAAAAAAATAATATATGATGTAGTGGGTCTAGATTTCTTCGGCCGGTGAGGCATAACGCCAAAACTAAACGAGGTAGAGCTCTACTGAAAGCTTAAAAAAATAGCTATTTTATTGCCTAATAATATGCGGTTAACCTGGTACCGTTCATCGATCTAGAAATAATGACAAAATAATAATAAATGAGGTAGCGGACCTAGGTTTCTTCGGCCGGTGAGTCATAACGCTGAAACTAAACGAGGTAGAGATCTTCTGAAAGGTTATTTAAATAGCTACTTTATTGCGTAATAATATGCGCTTAGTGTGATTCCGTTCGTCGATCTAGAAATAATGACAAAATAATAATATATGAGGTAGCGGACCTAGGTTTCTTCGGCCGGTGAGTCATAACGCCGAAACTAAACGAGGTAGTGCTCTACTGAAAGATTATTTAAATAGCCATTCCATTCTGTAATAATATGCGCTTAGTGTGATTCCGTTCATCGATCTAGAAATAATGACAAAAAAAAATATTTATATAAGGTAGTGGATTTAGGTTTCTTCGGCCGGTGAGTCATAACGCTGAAACTAAACGAAGTAGAGCTCTACTGAAAGGTTATTCAAATAGCTATTTTATTGCGTAATAACATGCGCTTAGTGTGATTCCGTTCATCGATCTAGAAATAATGACAAAAAAATAATATATGATGTAGTGGGTCTAGATTTCTTCGGCCGGTGAGGCATAACGCCAAAACTAAACGAGGTAGAGCTCTACTGAAAGCTTAAATAAATAGCTATTTTATTGCCTAATAATATGCGGTTAACCTGGTACCGTTCATCGATCTAGAAATAATGACAAAATAATAATATATGAGGTAGCGGACCTAGGTTTCTTCGGCCGGTGAGTCATAACGCTGAAACTAAACGAGGTAGAGCTCTTCTGAAAGGTTATTTAAATAGCCATTTTGTTGTGTAATAATATGCGCTTAGTGTGATTCCGCTCATCGATCTAGAAATAATGACAAAAAAATAATATATGATGTAGTGGGTCTAGATTTCTTCGGCCGGTGAGGCATAACGCCGAAACTAAACGAGGTAGAGCTCTACTGAAAGGTTATTTAAATAGCCATTCTATTGCGTAATAATATGCGCTTAGTGTGATTCCATTCATCGATCTAGAAACAATGACAAAAAAATAATACTTATATAAGGTAGTGGATCTAGGTTTCTTCGGCCGGTGAGTCATAACGCTGAAACTAAACGAGGTAGAGTTTTACTGAAAGGTTATTCAAATAGCTTTTTTATTGCGTAAGAATATGCGCTTAGTGTAATTCCGTTCATCGATCTAGAAATAATGTCAAAAAAATAATATATGATGTAGTGGGTCTAGATTTCTTCGGTCGGTGAGGCATAACGCCGAAACTAAACGAGGTAGAGCTCTACTGAAGGCTTAAATAAATAGCCATATTATTACCTAATAATATTCGGTAAATCTGGTACCGTTCATCGATCTAGAAATAAGGACAAAATAATAATATATGAGGTAGCGGACCTAGGTTTCTTCGGCCGGCGAGTCATAACGCCGAAACTAAACGAGGTAGAGCTCTACTGAAAGGTTATTTAAATAGCCATTCCATTGTGTAATAATATGCGCTTAGTGTGATTCCGTTCATCGATCTAGAAATAATGACAAAAAAATAATATTTATATAAGGTAGTGGATTTAGGTTTCTTCGGCCGGTGAGTCATAACGCTGAAACTAAATGAGGTAGAGCTCTACTGAAAGGTTATTCAAATAGCTATTTTATTGCGTAATAATATGCGCTTAGTGTGATTCCGTTCATCGATCTAGAAATAATGACAAAAAAATAATATATGATGTAGTGGGTCTAGATTTCTTCGGCCGGTGAGGCATAACGCCAAAACTAAACGAGGTAGAGCTCTACTGAAAGCTTAAAAAAATAGCTATTTTATTGCCTAATAATATGCGGTTAACCTGGTACCGTTCATCGATCTAGAAATAATGACAAAATAATAATAAATGAGGTAGCGGACCTAGGTTTCTTCGGCCGGTGAGTCATAACGCTGAAACTAAACGAGGTAGAGATCTTCTGAAAGGTTATTTAAATAGCCATTTTGTTGTGTAATAATATGCGCTTAGTGTGATTCCGTTCATCGATCTAGAAATAATGACAAAAAAATAATATATGATGTAGTGGGTCTAGATTTCTTCGGCCGGTGAGGCATAACGCCGAAACTAAACGAGGTAGAGCTCTACTGAAAGGTTATTTAAATAGCCATTCTATTGCGTAATAATATGCGCTTAGTGTGATTCCGTTCATCGATCTAGAAACAATGACAAAAAAATAATACTTATATAAGGTAGTGGATCTAGGTTTCTTCGGCCGGTGAGTCATAACGCTGAAACTAAACGAGGTAGAGTTTTACTGAAAGGTTATTCAAATAGCCATTTTGTTGTGTAATAATATGCGCTTAGTGTGATTCCGTTCATCGATCTAGAAATAATGACAAAAAAATAATATATGATGTAGTGGGTCTAGATTTCTTCGGCCGGTGAGGCATTACGCCGAAACTAAACGAGGTAGAGCTCTACTGAAAGGTTATTTAAATAGCTTTTTTATTGCGTAATAATATGCGCTTAGTGTGATTCCGTTCATCGATCTAGAAACAATGACAAAAAAATAATACTTATATAAGGTAGTGGATCTAGGTTTCTTCGGCCGGTGAGTCATAACGCTGAAACTAAACGAGGTAGAGCTCTACTGAAAAGTTATTCAAATAGCTATTTTATTGCGTAATAATATGCGCTTAGTATGATTCCGTTCATCGATCTACAAATAATGACAAAATAATAATATATGAGGTAGCGGACCTAGGTTTCTTCGGCCGGTGAGTCATAACGCCGAAACTAAACGAGGTAGAGCTCTAATGAAAGATTATTTAAATAGCCATTTTATTGTTTAATAATATGCGCTTAGTGTGATTCCGTTCATCGATCTAGAAACAATGACAAAAAAATAATACGTATATAAGGTAGTGGATCTAGGTTTCTTCGGCCGGTGAGTCATAACGCTGAAACTAAACGAGATAGAGCTCTACTGAAAGGTTATTCAAATAGATATTTTATTGCGTAATAATATGCGCGTAGTGTGATTCCGTTCATCGATCTAGAAATAATGACAAAAGAATAATATATGATGTAGTGGGTCTAGATTTCTTCGGCCGGTGAGGCATAACGCCGAAACTAAACGAGGTAGAGATCTTCTGAAAGCTAAAATAAAGAGCCATTTTATTGCCTAATAATATCCGGCTAATCTGGTACCGTTCATCGATCTAGAAATAATGACAAAATAATAATATATGAGGTAGCGGACCTAGGTTTCTTCGGCCGGTGAGTCATAACGCCGAAACTAAACGAGGTAGAGCTCTACTGAAAGGTTATTTAAATAGCCATTTTATTGCGTAATAATATGCGCTTAGTGTGATACCGTTCATCGATCTAGAAATTATGACAAAATATAATATATGAGGTAGCGGGCCTAGGTTTCTTCGGCCGGTGAGTCATAACGCCGAAACTAAACGAGGTAGAGCTCTACTGAAAGATTATTTTAATAGCCATTTTATTGTTTAATAATATGCGCTTAGTGTGATTCCGTTCATCGATCTAGAAATAACGACAAAAAAATAATATATGATGTAGTGGGTCTAGATTTCTTCGGCCAGTGAGGCATTACGCCGAAACTAAACGAGGTAGAGCTCTACTGAAAGGTTATTTAAATAGCTTTTTTATTGCGTAATAATATGCGCTTAGTGTGATTCCGTTCATCGATCTAGAAACAATGACAAAAAAATAATACTTATATAAGGTAGTGGATCTAGGTTTCTTCGGCCGGTGAGTCATAACGCTGAAACTAAACGAGGTAGAGCTCTACTGAAAGGTTATTCAAATAGCTATTTTATTGCGTAATAATATGCGCTTAGTATGATTCCGTTCATCGATCTACAAATAATGACAAAATAATAATATATGAGGTAGCGGACCTAGGTTTCTTCGGCCGGTGAGTCATAACGCCGAAACTAAACGAGGTAGAGCTCTAATGAAAGATTATTTAAATAGCCATTTTATTGTTTAATAATATGCGCTTAGTGTGATTCCGTTCATCGATCTAGAAACAATGACAAAAAAATAATACGTATATAAGGTAGTGGATCTAGGTTTCTTCGGCCGGTGAGTCATAACGCTGAAACTAAACGAGGTAGAGCTCTACTGAAAGGTTATTCAAATAGCTATTTTATTGCGTAATAATATGCGCTTAGTGTGATTCCGTTCATCGATCTAGAAATATGGACAAAAAAATAATATATGATGTAGTGGGTCTAGATTTCTTCGGCCGGTGAGGCATAACGCCAAAACTAAACGAGGTAGAGCTCTACTGAAAGCTTAAATAAATAGCCATTTTGTTGCCTAATAATATGCGGTTAATCTGGTACCGTTCATCGATCTAGAAATAATGACAAAATAATAATATATGAGGTAGCGGACCTAGGTTTCTTCGGCCGGTGAGTCATAACGTCGAAACTAAACGAGGTAGAGCTCTACTGAAAGGTTATTTAAATAGCCATTTTATTGCGTAATAATATGCGCTTAGTGTGATACCGTTCATCGATCTAGAAATTATGACAAAATATAATATATGAGGTAGCGGGCCTAGGTTTCTTCGGCCGGTGAGTCATTACCAAACAGCTCCAAATATTAGTTGCTTTAATTTCAAACGTCGTTTTGTAATTTTAAGGTTTGATTTAAGGACTCCTTTATTTAGTCGGTTAATTTCAGTGTGAAGTTAGCGGCTTAAAGTTGGCAGGTCTTTGTGAAGTTGGTGGCCAAATGTTGGCAGCCAATTAGCCGCCAACTTTTGGCCGCTAACTTCACACCGGTTACCCGGGCTAGTTGATAGCCTAGTGAAATTATGGTAGTCGTAAGCAGGGTGCGCACGACGTACTTAGAGCGAAGCTATTGTCTGATACTCTCAGTCTCAGAATACCCAGAGTAGACGTCAAATAATAATACCGCTAAGAGCGAGAAGATCATATACTAAATTGAATAAGAGGGACAGAGAGGGATATATCATTTGTTGTCCTTGTCACAGTTCCGCTTTTCTTTATTTGCCTCAATGTCATCTTAACGTCAAGTCAAATAGTTTGAGGCAAATAAACGATTACCCGGCCAAATTAAAGAGGTTGTTTATGGTAAGCCGCCAGACGTTTAAGACTAGTTCGCAATTTAGCTGCATAAGAGCTTTCCTGTCCCCCTTGGTGAAACTCGTATAGGATCTCTATAGAAATCCTTACTCTGAGCTCTCAGTCTACACCCGCCACGGTAAGCGTCAGTATAGTAGTCTGCGGTTAAGAAGTCAATCCTGACACCTGTCATTCCCATACAGTTTATAACCTTAAAGTGACTTTTAGGTTATAAACTGTATGGGAATGACAGGTGTCAGGATTGACTTTATAACCTAAAAGTAACTTTTAGGTTATACATTGTATGGGAATGACAGGTGTCAGGATTGACTTCTTAACCGCAGACTACTATACTGACGCTTACCGTGGCGGGTCTAGACTGAGAGCTCAGAGTAAGGATTTCTATAGAGATCCTATACGAGTTTCACCAAGGGGGACAGGAAAGCTCTTATGCAGCTAAATTGCGAACTAGTCTTAAACGTCTGGCGGCTTACCATAAACAACCTCTTGTGGGTGTATGGGTTGTGTCAGGATTGACTTTATAACCTAAAAGTAACTTTTAGGTTATACATTGTATGGGAATGACAGGTGTCAGAATTGACTTCATAACCTAAAAGTTACTTTTAGGTTATAAACTGTATGGGAATGACAGGTCTGGATTGACTTTTTAACCGCCGACTACTATAAAGCGGCTTATAAAATAAAAAAAATATGTTTTAATTTTTTTTAAAGAACCTGCGGCGTTTTTGCCTATTACTGTGTTAAATTTGTTTATTTTATGTTGTATTGTATGGTTCAGGAGATGTAGAACTTCAACGATATACGCGAATAGCGGGTTGTGCTCCACTAAGGCAATTTCCTGGCTTGGCGGGGCGGGAGAGATATGTCTAAGGTATTTTGCTCTTTGACGTGAGCTTACTGATGTGGGATTTCCTCACTCACTTGACGAAATACTGTCAGTATTACGTTTCCACCATATCAGCCCTAGGACGTCCACTGCTGGACATAGGCCTCCCCCAATTTCATGGGGGGTAAATGCCATAATCGCCACGCTTGGCATGCGGGTTGGCGATCGCAGTATCTCCACCGTACTCTAGGAATGCTGCTGCCCATTCCCCGGTGGTCTTGGTCGTAGTTTAAGGACATACCCGGGTCCATCGGTTGACACTGACAGCTGACAGTTTTCTCATATCGTGTCGCCTCCGCATCGACAAGTCAGGAAGGCGCCTAACTATACCGTGTACTTTTATATTGCCTATTTGATTTTAACTAAATTCGGTTGAGACAATTATCACTGTTCAAAATTGATTATTTTCGTATTTGCGGAATAAAAAACGTGATTTACTAAATAAAAAACCTAAGGAATGTTGTTCGAATCATACCTTTTAATGAGCAGATACAATCGCATTCACTACATAGTTGCTAATAAGGTTTCCACAAAAACCCGTATTCGACCTCATATCCAAATCATTAAAGCATGTTTCAAGTAGGTACATATGTACTTACCCTTGCTTGTGTGTACTTGTATCTGAAGTCCCCATCCCTAAAAGGACAGAATATACAACTTCTTGTGAGAAATGAATCCATTAGGACACAGTTCTTAATTGACCAAATAAATAAAGGTAAATATATGGGATGCTACCTGCCGAGGTTTTACCGAGGGACTACAGTATGGGGTTCTACAAGACTGTGTATAAATTTTAAAAGGGTCTGCAATGCGCATGTGACACACCTGGAGTTGTAGGCGTCCATACGCTCCGGTGACCGCTTACGAGTACAATCAGGCGGGCCGTACGCTTGTATGCCACCGACGTGGCATTGAATAAAAAGGAGAAAAAATATTTTTCGTTAAATTTTCTTTCTGTATCCATCATTATCATTATACCGGTCAAATTCATGTGAACAAATCACATTGGGTACTTTAAAACGATTGGTATAGGTTAATGTATTTCACAGCAGGTTAATTTATATTACAAGCTGCTATTACCAATATTTAAAAAATTGCAGAGCGAATTATTTTTGACTAAATCTTCAACTTCATTGAAAAAGAACACATACACGTAACAGAACAAAACGGATTTCGTAAAAACAATTCGACAACCACGGCCATATACGAATTAATCAAATCTGTTACTGAAACTGTAGATAAACGAATTCCAATCAGTGCATAATTATATATGGATCTTTCAAAGGCTTTCGACTTCGTTGATCATAATTCATAACCGATTCCTTGAGAAGCTGGAACGGTATGGCATCCGAGGAAACGCCCTGAATTTATTAAAATCATATCTATACAATAGAATGCAATGTACTGAAATAACAAGACTCTGTAGAAACACAAAAGAAGAAATTTTCTATTATTCCATGTCAAGACCTTTGATTAAGGGTGTTCTACAAGGGAGTATTTTGGGCCCGTTGCTCTTTCTCGTCTACATAAATGACTTACCAAATTACGTTCCACACCCAATGATTTTATTCGCAGATAATAGCACAGTTCTCATTAAGTCTGAAAACGTATTATCATATACACAAGAAACAAAAAAAAATACCTTTAAAATAATTATTGACTGTTTACAAATAATTAGGCTAAAAATTACCATTGACAAAACAAAAATTATGCAATTCCATCAATCAAAATTAAATTAATTAAATCTAGACATCAAATATAATAATGAAACTGTGGAACACACAAATGTAGCTAAATTTTTAGGGATCGATATTGACTACAAATTAAACTGGAAAACACATACCGAAACTTTAAGCAAACGAATAAATAGTTTTGTATATGCCCTTAAAAAAATTCAAAACTATCGTATCGTAAAACAGCTTTATTAGCATATCATGGACATATAGGATCAATACTCCGCTATAGAATTATCTTTTGGGGCAACTCCACAAACAAAAAAATTGTGTTTGGAGCACAAAAAAAGTGTATCCGAGCAATCTGTAGCATTAAAGACTGATAGTTGTAAGCCTTATTTCAGAGAACTAACATTTTTGACACTGGCTAGCTAGCAAATTTTTGATATTTATGAAGTAGCAGTTTTTGTTAAGTCAACCCCTACTATATTTCCATTGAAAGCACTTAGCTTTAAGACTCGTTATAAATTTAAAATTAACACTGTAGCTGGCAAAACAGTCTTTCTCCGAAACAGCATACTAGGTATGGCCTCTAAAATATATAATTATTTGACAGATGGATTGAAAGAGTTGCATATAGACAAGTTTAAAATAAAAATGAAGGAGGAACTCATTAATTAGGCATATTATAGAATAGACGAATTTTTTAACGATAAATACTAAATTGCATGCACTTAAATAAAATAAAAATTATTCATTATGGTAATTTAATTCTATGTTTACATTCGCACTTTATTATTAAATCTTTTGACATATATTGCATGCAAACTGTCCAATATCTTAAAATTTCACACGCCTTACGGCGGAATATATTATGGATCGATGTTTACATTACCTATTTATAACACCTTATGTACCATATATTCTGATGAATAAATTATGATTGATTGATTGATTGATAGGTTTGTAAGTTTTTTCATTAATGAACGATCTCCCTCTTAGCATTAGGCAAGCGCAAAACTCTCAAACGCAAGTTGCGTAAGCATGTCTTTTTAACACTTCAAGATTGATGGTCCTTATGTTATGTTTGTATGGATACATATTATGTATGTATGTAAGTATGTATATGTATGTAAATTCGTTTTAGTCATTATATGTCTATTATTATTATTATATATTATGTATGACGATATTATAACGAATAAATAAAATGACTTGTGTTTCCATTTGCGTCTCAGCGTTTATGAATTATGATCCTGCATCTCTTTAGTTTCTGTTTAGCCCAATCAATGGTTGACTGGTAGAGAAATGCCTTAAGGCATTCAGGCCGCGTAGTGTACTTTTGTATATCTGTGCAATAAAGTTTCAATAAATAAAAATAAATGAGCGTCACTCGTCAAATTAAGGACACTAATGATCCCCGATTAAAACTTCGACAAAAGTACGATGTTACTTGATTTTAAGTAAAAGATAAATCGTTCTAGTCATTTGAAATTGAAAGCTTCATCTAACACTTGTAGGTAAGTGCAACATCTCGACTATCTAAATAATCGAATTTAAATCAAGATTTCATTAAACGAAGCACGAACTAAGATCAATACTCGTCTATCAGCCGACATGCAAAAGGCGTTCCGTTTCCTCTTTCAACTTAACCAAGAAATACGTTTATTCTGAGTAACATAAGCCAATGTCAAAGATATCTATACACTTATCGCCTTATTACGAAGGATTACAGTCCAATAATGTATAGATATCTTTGACGGCGACCGGTACTTACATTCTTTTTGTTACCGAAGGCTTAAACTAGGAAGGGCGATTTGGAAAACGGGATAAATCGAGGGTGATACCATCTTTACGATGATTAGACTAAATCTGTGTAACCGGTGGCTCCATGTGGAGTCGGGTTTAAAGGAGGATGGGTGTGTGCGGTATTTGGTGGGGTGTGAAAGGGTCCCCGGTTGGAGTTTGCAGCTTAGCTGCGTGTTTGCATACGTTTTGTGTTGGTAAAGCGTCTTCGCTGGTTGTTCACCGTATTCTTTTTAAGACGCTCGGGTACAACGCTACGAGTTGCCATCTCTAGAATTATTTTCCAATGCACTTCACAGCGCCTGCAGGCGATTTTGTTGAGAAAGTGTGAACCCGTAGGCCGATATTACGTTGCGTCGTATCATTGCGTTCATTTGATTGAAATAAAATCAAAGCTGCAAAATCCTAGATCGATTCTGCAGCTTTGTTCTCAGTCCTGTAAATTAGTGAAATCGTGGGTATACATTGTGTTAGATATTAGTTACTACCGGCATGCGGGCTTTTCTTTAAGTAGGGTAGGCACACGTAGTTCCTTAACCTAATCATGTGTTTAATTTTTTTTATAAAACTAAAATTTCGCCTTCATTTATTTATTAGCGTTAAATTGCAGGAAACAATTTTACCCATAGGGTGTAGCTAAATATTAATTATACCTCCACCACCACCACCATATCAGCCCTAGGACATCCACTGCTGGACATAGGCCTCCCCCAATTTCATGGGGGGTAAATGCCATAATCGCCACGCTTGGCATGTGGGTTGGCGATCGCAGTATCTCCACCGCAGTCTAGGAATGCTGCTGCCCATTCCCCGGTGGTCTTGGTCGTAGTTTTAGGACATACCCGGGTCCAATTATACCTAAACAATACAAAAAAAACCGGCCAAGAGCGTGTCGGGCCACGCTCAGTGTAGGGTTCCGTAGTTTTCCGTCCGTCACATTAAGTTGACATATTAAGTACAGAAACACAAAACCCTAAAAAGCACGTCATTTCATTGTGATTTTGTAGAAATGACAGGTACAATAAACACCTGTTTATACGGTTAAATTACAAACTTAGTTCAGAAATTATTTTTGTAATTTTTTCAAAAACTATTCAACCTATCAAGTTCAAAATAATTTTCCTACATAGTTTTTATAAAGTTCTACTTTTGAGATTTTTTTCATATTTTTAAAACTTATGGTTCAAAAGTTAGAGGGGGGGGGACACATTTTTTTTTACTTCTGGAGCGATTATTTCCGAAAATATTAACATTATCAAAAAATGATTTTAGTAAACCCCTATTTATTTTTAAATACCTATCTAAAAATATATCACACGTTAGGGTTAAATTGAAAAAAAAAAACACTCCCCACTTTACGTATAGGGGAGGTACCCTAATAAAATATTTTTTTCCACTTTTTATTTTACCACTTTGTCGGCGTAATTGATATACATATTAGTACCAAATTTCAGCTTTCTAGTGCTAACGGTCACTGAGATTATCCGCGGACGGACGGACAGACGGACGGACAGACGGACGGACAGACATGGCGAAACTATAAGGGTTCCTAGTTGACTACGGAACCCTAAAAACAACAAAACAATACATTGACACTACTTAAAACTATTGATAATAAATACAGTCGTTATTAAATGTCATTTCATTATACTATACCCTAAAATAATATAAATTACATAAACTAATAAACTATTAACTAAAAATCATCGAAATAATATTAAATTTGAGTCAATTAACATTATAAAATAATCAGAGAACATTATCATTGTAACATCATGTAGGTTATAGGGACATAATTCAATAAGGTACTTTTTCAAAGCAACTACTAAATTTGGAATATGTCATGGACTTCATTTTGCTTGCTTATTTTATAGGCATCTTCTGGGTGAGCTCGCTTCATCGTCGGCCTCATCTTTGCCCCCTGGCTAGATGCTGGCCAAGTGCAATCCCATTTTTATTAAAAAAAAAAATGAACCGATTTAAAAAAAAAAGGAATATCTCAATTCTTCGGAATAGTTTTTTTTTATGTATGTGCACCGATTGGAGACTAGTGGATCGATTTCAAATAATCTTTTTTTTGTTTGAAAGAGTACGTTTTCTAGTTGGTCCCATTGTCACCAAGTCTAAATCTGATGACAGGATCTTGGAAAAATCGAGGGAACTCCTCAAATTATATACCAAGAGGACGGGGCAAGTAAGGCTAAATCGAAGGTACCCCTCAAATTATATATCAAGAGGATGGGGTAAGTAAGGCAAAATCGAAGGTACTCCTCAAATTATATATCAAGAGGATGGGATAAGTAAGGCAAAATCGAAGGAACTCCACTAATTATATAGCAGGAGGATGGGGTCTGGCAAAGTTTGGAGTCGGTGTTTTTTTGTTAAAAATGTACTTGTATCATTCTACTACTATCAGCCGGAGGACGTCCTCTGCTGTACATAGGCCTCCTCCAATTTTATAGAGGGTATGTAAATGCTATAATCGCCACGCTCCGCATGCGTATTGGCGATCGCAGTATCTTCACCGCACTCCAGGGATGCTGCTGCCAATCCCCCGGTGGTTTTTTTTTTTTTTTTTTTAAATATTGGGGGACAATTTTACACAAATCGACCTAGTCCCAAACTAAGCAAAGCTTGTACTATGGGTACTAGGCGACGATATACATACTTATATAGATAAATACATACTTAAATACATAGAGAACATCGAAGACCCAAGAACAAAATCCGTGCCAAATGCACAAATAATGCCCCGGCCGGGATTCGAACCCGGGACCTCTAGCTTCAGAGGCAGTGGTGTCACTACCAACTAGGCTTAACAGGTCGTCAATCGTTTTGGTCGTAGTTTTAGAACAAAGTCGGGTCCAATGTACAGCAAATTAAATTGACAAGATAGGTAGTACAAAATTACAGTCCTTAATGTTCTGTTTACAATGACAAAGAAAGGAGTGTATAAATTTTTAAAGGGTCGGCAATGCTCTTGTAACACCCATGGAATTAAAGGCGTCCATAGGCTGCGGCGACCGCTTACCATCAGGCGGGCCGTACGCTTGTTTACCACCGACGAGGTATTAAAAAAAAAACATCTTACCAAAGTACCAAAGAGGTCAATCAATCAAAAAATTACAAACTTATTTTGTATTAAATAGTAAAGCTGCTAACGAAAACTTTTTTAAATACTTTCGTTAAGTCTTTTAAAAAAAAAAAGATGTGTTCCGTGCGGAATTACCGGACAGCAGCAGGTATCCCAGATGTCGCAGGTTCGAATCTTACCCGGGGCACAATTGTTTATCAATTTTCCTTTTAATTTATATTATATATAATATAATTTATTTATATATAATAAAGCGTATCAAAGTTTGGGGCTCGTGACGTCACGCGAAATGTTAACGGGCTATACTTTCATATGTTTAATTTACGAACTAATCTATACTAATATATTATAATACTAGATGAAAGCCCGGCTTCGCTCGGGTGAAATAAATAAGAAAGAAATAAAGAAGACATTTATTCCTGACAGTTATGCAAACGACCAAAGAAATAGTGTACAAAAATGTATAAAATAAAAACATTGCAACAACGGATTATGATCAAACTCCTTTACAAATATAGTCTGTAGTCTGGATTAATATTATGGAATAGGGCCGTTCACACGGTTATTATTATCACGCGATTCACTCATATCATGATCCGTATCACGAGTCTATTGATGAATATTGAAGCAAAATCCATACAAATTTGAAAACCATGATAATATTGACATCCCAGTATTGTGATAATATTAATCGTCTAAAGGGCCCCAATAGGGAGTAAAAGATTACGCTGACGAAGTCACGGGCAAAGGCTTAGTATCTTTGTAAGTTAATCCTAAGTATTTTTATAAGGCTAGTATAAAGCCACATAAAAAATTTGACACCGTAAGTAATCAGTACTCATTTGTATAGCTAAAATACTAATCGTTCATTAAAATTCGGTTCAGATGTCCAATTGTTAAATATTGATGTGCTAGTCAGTATTTTTGGTGCGAAGTCAGAGCTGCTACCGCGAACGAAAACAAATGAAGTTCGTGTATCTCCCTCTCTGTCTCACTTGCAAATTCGAGCGACACAGAGAATACACGATGTTCGTTCGATTACATTTCGCGGTAGCAGCTCTCAATTCTCCGCCAAATTCTCTCAACTCTTTGTTTGGATTTTGCGTCAATATTTGTAAAACAGCACGTGATACGGATCGTTTATGAGTGTATTGCGTGATAATAATAACCGTGTAACAGGCCCCAACGGATGTTGCTTCAATATTCACGTAATACGGATCGTGATATGAGTGTTTCGCGTGATAATAATAACAATTGGTAATATTTTCTCCAATTAATGGAATCTCTTTAACAACTTGTTCCGTTAACTTTGCCAAAGGTATTTTGCATTCCGATACGCGCACCATCCAGGAATAGGAGCCGTCAGACCAGAGGGCCTACCGCGATCTGAAAACGAAGTATTTCCCTCTCCGCTTTCGAATATGCAAGTGCGACAGAGAGGAAGATACTTCGTTTTCTGTTCGCGGTAGCGCCTCTAACGTCCGAGTACCACTAAGTTATGAGATAGAGCGACATAGGGATAGAATTTTGCTAGACATTTAAAGGCCATAAGTCACCTAGTAGTTTGTCACAACAAAATAGAGACGCAGCTTTAAGATGGCGGACAGACTCAGCAAACATTCTATAGAAGTCGAAGGTTAAGAAGTCAATCCTGATACCTGCCATTCCCATACAGTTTATAAACTAAAAGTCAATTTGGGGTTATAAACTGTATGGATATGACAGGTGTCAGAATTGACTTCTTAACCGCCGAACACTATAGTGGTGTCCTTAACACGATTAATATTATCAAAATATTCAATATTCACGTTATACGTATCGTGATATGAACGTATCACGTGATAATAATAACCGTATGTAACAGACCCTATACATTCGCTTTGAAGGCGGTTGTTGTGACAATCTAATAGGTGCATTGAACGCTTGAAAACCACAAAAACAAAACGCTGCAGACGCGGCTAGCCGAATTCACACAATGGGCGATGATGGCCCATCACCCAGAACGCAGCCCAGCAACCTGGCAAACACACCGGAAGCAAACATAGTTTACAATTTCCGAACGTACCCAACCCCACGCTGTCAACCAACGAATTTAATATGGCCGACCTTTTGTCATAAAATTAACACTTTTTAATGCAAAATACGCGACAATCCGAATTTTGCGGATACATATGTTCTACTCGAAACCGTTATTTTTATACGTTCTTCAATTTGAGACAGGTCTCGTTCGGGTCTCCCGTACCCCTGCACGAAATTATTAATATAGATTATAAAGCTAAAGAGTTTGTTTGTTTGAACGCGCTAATCGCAGGAGCTACTGGTTCGAATTAATAAATTATTTTTGTGTTGGATAGTCCAATTATCGAGGAAGGCTTTAGGCTATATAAAATCACGCTGCGACCAATAGGAGCAAAGACGCGGAGGACGTCGCGGACAACAGCTAGTTAACTAATAATTTTTAGGACAAAAGTATGTTCGTAGTCTAGAAATCATCTGTAATTTTCGACTTTAGAAAGACAATACTTAAAGAAAATGGTTGATATACTCGTCATCATCCCCTCCTACAGTTTTATCGGTTCTACCATACAGAAGCCCAGGGTCCGGTTTAGCAACTGATTCCACGATTAGGCGTAGGCACTAGTTTTGCGAAAGCGACTGCCATCTGAACTTTCCACGTAGAAAACTAGACCTTTTTGGAATTAGGCCGGTTTCTTCTCGATGTTTTCCTTCACCAACAACATGCTCGTTAAAAAAAGATTGGTAACCACCAGTTCAAAAAGTTTGAAAAAACATCGTTGCGTCAATAGTATGCAACAGTTACATAAAAACGGTTCTCGAGTCTTTAATAACAATACTCGCTAAGCTCGTTTTGTTACAGTGATTCTCGAATTTTAAGGCCTAATTTAGTAGGCGTCCATAGGCTGCGGTAACCGCTTACCATCAGGCGGGCCGTACGCTTGTTTGCCACCGACGTGGTATATAAAAAAAAAGTATGTAACGTTGCGTACAATTTTCTAAAATTGACGCGTGCCTCTTTTAAAATAAAATAAAACTGGACAATTGCGATTCGGACTCGTGCACGAAGGGTTCCGTATTATCTATAAAAACGGCAAAGAGTCCGTAACTAGCACTTGGCTGGTTTTTAATATTTGTTGTTATAGCGGCAACAGAAATACATCATCTGTGAAAATTTCAATTTCAACTGTCTAACTATCGCGGTTCTTGAGATACAGCCTGGTGACAGACAGACGGACGGACAGAAAATTCTTAGTAATAGAGTCCCGTTTTTACCCTTTGGGTACGGAACCCTAAAGATTACAGTTGTATAATAATCTTTACATTATAGGTATCTAACCCTAGCTTTTATTATTCTGATAAGTTTTTATTATTTTGAAATGTACTATCAAAATATGGATGAAATATCTGAAATAAAGAATTAAAAGTAACAAAGTAAAAGTAGTTTATTCTTCAAATTACGCATATTACATGCACCGATGAACGTCAATAAACTACCACCTATTATAATAATAATAATCTATGGAAATCCATTATGATTCTCCAACCAGTCATATAATGAATTGTCTATGGTATATAATTGCATTGGTATTGGTTGTCAGTCATTTTATTTGTCAGATTAAAACCCTGGAATAGAAACATAATATTTCTGTCCTTCATCCTTTCTACCTATAGTTACAGCTGTGTCATTGTTTTTCCAATAATTTTCCCCATAACGTTGCCCCCAAGACAAGATGACGCGGCACGTGACCGAAATACCAAGTGGGGGGAAGGGGGATCAGTTTAAAGTTGGGATATTGGATGATCGGTGAGTCATTTAGACGGGGTGGTTAAGAATTGGATTGCTATAAGCTTTAACGCACCTGCTTTAAACGTGTATTTATTACCGACTATTGCCCGCCCAGTATGTTTGAAAGTATACAGCGTAGGCCCTGTAATAGGAGCTTGAAATTACGGTGGAATAGGGTAAATTACGGTAAAAAACGGTGGACTATTTAGCAAGCCGGAAATTATTTCCAAATAGTCTCAGTTAAAAAAAAAATATTTTTTATTCAAAGATCGCTTACGTGTATTTTTATTACTTTTCTGAAGTGATATTAATGTCAAATTATTGAAAAAAGTCAATAAAATTTAAAAAAAAATATACCAAAAATTCCTTGACCTAAACCGATGGCCGTTGGGGCGGAAAGGTTCTCGAGTGGCGACCACGTACCGGAAGGCGTAGCGTGGGCAGGCCCCCCACACGGTGGACTGATGACCTGGTGAAGGTCGCGGGTGTCCGCTGGATGCGGGTGGCGCAGGACCGGTCATTGTGGAAGTCTTTGGGGGAGGCCTATGTCCAGCAGTGGACGTCTTTCGGCTGACATGATGATCCTTGAAAACAAAAAATTCAATATTAATTATGACCCATAACTTGATACTACCTCAAACACTGCATTGACTGATGCTGTGCTGATGCATACGCTGGTATTGGACCCGGGGATGTCCTTAAACTACGACCAAGACCACCGGGGAATGGGCAGCAGCATTCCTAGAGTGCGGTGGAGATTCTGCGATCGCCAACCCGCATGCCAAGCGTGGCGATTATGGCATTTACCCCCCCTGAAATTGGGGGAGGCCTATGTCCAGCAGTGGACGTTCTAGCGCTGATATGGTGGTGGTGGTGGTGGTGCTGATGCGCTAAAATTTCGCGGTGTCAAGATCCATTACTCGGGGGTCTTAACTTTAGTACTAGATTTCCCCGAAAGGAACATTTTTGAAACAAAATTATACATCAGGTGTTCCTGCAGATATCGATGCCGCAGATGCTCAAAGGAAGCGTCCTTTTAAATATTTGCTTCAGTGACAGGTGCCACCTTGTATAATTTTTTACTAACGTGAGACATATTAACACTTAAAGAAAGAAATACGGTTCGTACGGCGCGGTCGGCAACCGTGTCAACACTCATCCTGATAAAGGACTCCAATTGTAGTCCGAAACATGTCGCAAATAGGGACTTTACATGTGAGTTTCAACCCTATTTCTTTCTTTTCATCACACTTGCTCTTAAAGGGTCTTATTGTACGCAGGCATATAGAGTAGTTATAGCCGATTTAGCTCCCAGGGGAGTTATGGATTTTCATAATTCCCTAGGGAGTTATGAGTTTCTCTGTGATCTGATTGGTTTAAAAAATCTAGTTGGCCGCGCTCCAGAAAAATACTGCTCTCTGATTGGTCGCAACATTGAAGGTGCGCGCGCGCGCTGCGCGCTCCTCACGGCATCCATGCATTGATGCTGGAGATGAAGTGGTCGATTTCTACAATTTTGATTAGTTTTGGAGTTATTTATTTCCTCGCAATGTGATGAAAACATTGTGATTACCTTCGGCGTCGGGCTTCTGATAGACTCTCGTTCGCAATTTCCCACTTACGCCCCTCGTTAAACAATGTACTATTAATTGTTTGAAAGTAGTGAATTTTTATTGTGGATCAAAATAACCATTTCTATAGAGTATTTTTTACTATTTATTCAAAGTACTTGCATGTACCTAGTTGTATGAGCACGTGCTCAATGTTTCACTATTATTATACTGTAACCTTTTCGACCACCATGACAACCACTTTGGCTTAGTTGGTAGTGACCATGCCTACGAAGTCGGAGGTCCCGGGTTCAAATTCCGGTCAGGGCACTATTTGTGTAATTAGCACGAATGTTTTTTCCTGAGTCTTGGACTTTTTCTATGTATATATCTTTATAAGTATGTATATCGTCGTCTAGTACCCATAGTACAAGCTTTATTTGTTTATTAATTTTCTAATACCTAACTGAAGAGTTGCTTCGTTTCAATTGCCACGTTAGTCGAATTAGTGACAGCTAAGTAGGTATGGCAAGTTTGGCTATGACTGCATAAAATGTATTCAGTCATGAAAATATGTGTACAGTGGCAAACAAGCTTACGACTCGAAATGAATTACAAGCGCGTTGCCGACCCTTTCTTGACTTGAGGATGAACACAACATTGACAGGTATAGACGTAGGCAGGCTCCTCACTCTTATCACAGCGCATCCTCGGGAGCTCTGGCGACTTTAGTCAAAACTTTGCATACTTTTACCTTGAAGGGATTCTGATGGACTCCTGAGTTCACCAAGGGGATAATACTATGGAATAGAATTTTTAAAATCATAGTGCGATGTGAAGTGACAAACAAAATAGATCTCCAAATACTCTACTTCAATGACTCAACCGTCGTATAAAAAAACCATTTAAATGACATTTGCGTTCTCCAAATCCAGCTAAGGGACGTTTTGAATCAAACGAGCCGTTTCAGCCAGTTACAGAAACAGATCACGTCTGTACGTAACTAGATACTTTGGGGATTTTGTTTTATTCGAAAACGTATATTTTATCAGAGAATAGAGTGCTGTACAAAATATGTTTGTTTACTTATACTGTTAGGGTTGTTTTAAAAAAATTAGTTGTGTACAGTCAGCAACAAAAGTAGGTACGCATATGAAGGCGTCAAAAGCTCCTATTCCATTGTAATAAAGACTTGAATTTAAACTTTCGTGAGTCATTTCAAAATTATATTACGCAAACGGTTAGAACTCACGTATAAATTGTCACTCCGGGCGACATGTTTCGAACTCTTCGGGAGTTCTTCCTCAGGTCGAGTGCACCTGCGACGAGCGCGCCTCGCACAACCCCCCCCCCCCCCCTCCCCTCGAGTGTGCGAGGCGCGCTCGTCGCAGGTGCACTCGTCCTGAGGAAGAACTCCCGAAGAGTTCGAAACATGTCGCCCGGAGTGACAATTTATACGTGAGTTCTAACCGTTTGCGTAATGTAATAAAGACTTTTTAACTTTTCAAATATATACCTACTTTTGATGCTGACGTACGTGACGAAGCTGATACAAGTTGGCTTCTAGAGACTGAATTTGCCATAGAAACAATAATTTCTGTTCACCACTTTGGAGTCTGATAAGTACAATCTACAGCAAATGTATATGGTCAATTTTTTTTATGACAGGAGGCAAACGAGCAGACAAATCGCCTGATGGTAATTAGCGCCGCCCATGGACACTCGCAACACCAGAGGAGTTGTAAGTGCGTTGCCGGCCTTTAAGATGGGAGTACGCTCTTTTCTTGAAGGTTTGAAGGTTGAATCGGTCCGGAAAAGTTTTGGTACTTTGTCGCACTAACGTAACAATACTGCGGTAGTGGTGAAAGTGACAAGGTACTAAAAGGGTCATCTACATTTGCTGTTGACTAAACTATGGTGGTGGTGAGATCGAGTTAAGAAGGCCAAAATTATAACTGGACGTAGTTTTCTTCGTAAGTTTTAACTCAGTTATCGACTGTACTACTGCTTTATATGACAGACATTAATAATTTTTGACCCAAATAAAAACGACTCTAATTAACTACAGAAAGTACCGAAATCGCCATACGCGTGCCTATCAAATTTGAGGAGTTCCCTCGATTCCACCTGGTGCCCAACTTGTGGTACCTAGTTTGAAACAAAAAAAGAATTATTGAAATCGGCCAACGTAGTCAAGAGTTATCGGGGAGTATACATACATAAAAAAAACCGGCCAAGAGCGTGTCGGGCCACGGTCAGTGTAGGGTTCCGTAGTTTTCCGTCCGTCACATTAAGTTGACATATTAAGTACAGAAACACAAAACCCTAAAAACGGGCCCACAGAGGACGGTGATAACTAAAGAAAGAGTTTGGATTATACGGTTAAATTACAAACTTAGTTCAGAAATTATTTTTGTAATTTTTTCAAAAACTATTCAACCTATCAAGTTCAAAATAATTTTCCTACAAAGTTTTTATAAAGTTCTACTTTTATGATTTTTTTCATATTTTTAAAACTTATGGTTCAAAAGTAAGAGGGGGGGGACACATTTTTTTTTACTTCTGGAGCGATTATTTCCGAAAATATTAACATTATCAAAAAATGATTTTAGTAAACCCCTATTTATTTTTAAATACCTATCTAACAATATATCACACGTTAGGGTTAAAATTAAAAAAAAAAAAAATCACTCCCTACTTTACGTATAGGGGAGGTACCCTAATAAAATATTTTTTTCCACTTTTTATTTTACCTTTTTGTCGGCGTAATTGATATACATATTAGTACCAAATTTCAGCTTTCTAGTGCTAACGGTGACTGAGATTATCCGCGGACGGACGGACAGACGGACTGACAGACATGGCGAAACTATAAGGGTTCCTAGTTGACTACGGAACCCTAAAAACACAGACGAACTGAGAACCTCCTTCCTTCTATTGAAGTTGGTTAGAAATAGCTACGAATACACCAAGGGGGGGCTACCGTGAAACAAAAATGAAGGAAGTTTCGAATGTCTCCCTCTCTGTTGCTCGAATATGCAAGTGAAAATGAAAAAAAAATGAAAAATGAAAAAAAAAAATTTCTTCCTTCTCATTTTATACATGTTTGTAAGGTTGGGACCTCCTGGTAAGTATTATCTACCTGTACAGGAAGTCTCGCTCTTCCATAATACTTGTAAATTTAAAGAAATAAATCTTACTCATACTCATACTCATTTATTTGCAAGGATTTTCAACATAATACATTAGATCACACTATTTACATAAATATACTGAAAGGTCCAAAAAAATTGCCGATTAAATATGTCAGTGTCTCTTACAGTCAAAGTTAAATTACAAATTAAGATACAAAATTAATTTACTACCTCTTATGATTATTGGATCAGTTAAATGTCACAAAATTCGGATACCTACATTATAATGAGCTTTTTCAACGAGCCACGATTTTGTTTTAAGGAAAAGATGATTACTATCTTATGTATGTATCTTATGTATGTTTTTTGGTGTAACATTGTTCTGTTGTGTGGTGCAATAAAGCATATTTATTATTATTACTATTTTAAGATTACATTTAAAGTGCGCAAGTGCAACAGAGTAGCAGCTCTGAGCGAACAGAAGACTGCAAATATGCATATTAAGACCTAAAGAACATACCTACTGAACCTAATTATAACGTTTGTTATTGGCTATGTGCGAAGTAGGGGGTGGGGGTAAGCTAGGCGATCGTAGCGCACACCATGGCAGAAATGTGTACTTACCGGGGACCACTGTCAAATTTACTTTCACGTTTTCTATTGGTTTCTTAACGGTTTCCTACGATTCGTTTCGTTTGTATGTATTTATTTATTCTCTTATTTATTTCAGTAAAATTTCCATAACGGGGTCTTTCTCGTTTACTAAAGTAAATAAAATATTGAATATGTGTCATTATTTAACATCTCTAAATTTTGACATTGTCTCGGGACCTTTGACGTTTGACGTTTCAGACGTGCACATAGCCAATAGGTTCAGTGAAGTGAAACTAGCGAAAGGAAAGCATCAAGTGTAATGTTTCCCGTAACTCTTTGAATGCCTGGAAATAGTTAAACTATCTAAACGACGTTGCATTTCTTATTTCTCAGACAATAATTACGGGCTCGTAAACTTTTGCTAATTACTATTGGGTAGCAATACTACCGCTGTTGGCCATTAAGTTTATCTTCTATTCAGTAGTTTCCACTTCTTGGCAAGGGCATACGTGTATTGATTACTAGCTGTTGCCCGCGACTTCTTCCGCGTCTTCGCTCCTATTGGTCGCAGCGTGATGTTATATAGCCTAAACCTTCCTCGATTAATGGACTATCCAACACAAAAATAATTTTTCAATTTGAACCAGTATTTCCTGTCCAGTTCAAACAAACAAACTCTTCAGCTTTATAATATTAGTATAGATTTACGCTATTCGTTTTCATGTTAATATTGTTGTATACAGGCCATGCATCTAATAGAAGCCTAAAAATGAAAAGACGCTTCCTTAAAGCATCCCTAATCCTAACCGCCAGCAGTTTAGGCCCCGCATCGCTACTGGCAGCTCCTTAGTTTAGGTTTTCTTTATGTTTATGTACGTTGCATGTGTACTTTTATGTTGTAAAAACCTAAATTAAAACCACTAATAATATTTTTTTAACTTTTATTTTTCTTGGTTCTGACGTATTTTATTTGTTTGAAATTTTGTTTGTGTTGATACAAGTGCGACCATGGCGTCACAGCGCCGTGTCTTCACCAAATGGTCACAACGGAAGATCAGCGCTGGCTCTGCCAGCATCACGCTGAGTTGTGACCATTTCGTGACAAAATTTATTATATGTATCAGTCTATGTTTTTAATTAATTCCTTTTTTTTTGTCACGAATAAACGATTTCTTTTCTTTCTTTTCTAATAAATAAAGATAATAAATTTGTTCTGTAATTATAATTAATCAACTTATTGCGAAAGACATTTGTATAAAAAGCGCACCAGACGTTTATCCTTAAGGGCCTGACTACAGTTGATTAGTGCTTAGAGCGAAGCAGGTGCAAGTAAGAATGTACTAGCACTAATCACTTATCAAAGTATAAACAGGCCATACTACATTCTCAGCTTGACGGCTTCGCAGCGATGTGGATTATTGGCGCTTATGTCGTGATTATATAAATTAAATAAGCTAGGACGTCACAGAATCAAGTACTTAAGGAAAGGATTTCATTAAACTAAAGCTTTATAAATGACAGTAACAAGACTAACGAGTAATATGTAGTAAAATAAATTACAATTGAACTTAAACGTTAATCACAAACCGGTATGACGTACTATAAATTAACTGGACCAATAAAACTTGTCAATACAACTACAGATGCAGAACAAATTTGCAGAGCGTTTAAAATCGCACTAATAAATATAATTGGTGGAATAAAAAGCAGAGCGACCGAGTGTGATTTAGAGAGGTTTTTAATGCGGCTGATTCTGAGAAGTCGTTACGTTTAACGCAGCAAGATTGCTCTGAGCTTGAAGCAGTAAACAAGATAGCTTACCTTTTTTTAAACCTTAATATACAAGTAATACGGTTGAAAAGGGACAGACCACTTTCTTGGCCGACTGTACTCCTGCGCAATTATTGAATATTAATCCCTGAATATAGCTCTTGCAATAATGCATATTATTATGAACGTAATTGTACTCCTTCGAGATATTGATTCTTGGTGATAGAAAGAAGAGGATAGACTAGAAATTATTGATCGTAAAATATACGCATTAAAATGTATCTTTTTTTTCGTGGCGTGTTTAGCATCTAAACTACTACAATACAATTTTAGCTACGTACTCGTAATATTACATCATTCTCACTCTTTGTCATTCGATCTCTGTCTCTATAAGTTAAATACTCTAAATCAGTGGTTCCCAAAGTTGTCTGGGCTACGACCCATCTAATACAAGTTTACAACCTCGGGACCCACCTCTAGGAAATTTAACCGTTACCAATAGATAAGATAAGATAAGATAAGATTTATTTATTGAATAACTGTGTACAGAGATGTTGATAATACAATTCAGAATCAACAGTTTATCCATCACGGACGTACAATATAATATTATGTATAAGTAACCTATAACTAAATAACAAAATTAATACATGCACTAAGTATTATTATAATCGGCAAACTCCTTTATGGTGTAAAAGACTTTACTAAGAAGCCATTTTTTTTAAATGATTTTAAATTGTTTACCTTCGACAGATTTTATTTCAACAGGCAACTTGTTAAAAACTTTTATTGCTGCAATGTAGGCACTTTTCTCCATAAGTTTATTATTAACCTTTGGAATACGATAGTTAAATTTATATTGCATGCGCAAGTTATCGTTAATTGAGGACAGTTTTGTGAAATACTCTCCATTGCGCTTTACAAAGAGGCAAAGCTCGAGTATGTAAATTCCAGTTAATGTCAAAATCTGCTTCTCCTTGAAAATATTTCTAACTGAGTGACGCTGGTGCAAGTGAAACATGTTTCGTAAGCATCTTTTTTGTAATCTGAATGTGGTAAGAACATCAACAGAATCACCCCAATAGATGATGCCATATGTGAGTTGTGAATATACATTTCCATAGTATGCGTTCTTAACGACATTCTCTGAACATGTTTCAGATAGTATAGATAAGGCATAGGCCGCTTTTGCTATTTTACAGTTTAAATCTGCAATGTGAGACTTCCAACTTAAATGAGAGTCTATTGTAATTCCTAGGAATTTATAGGAATATGAAAAAAGGACTTTTCAAATAACATACAAAGTTTTAATACAACTTTTCATCAATCCGTACCGCGGTGTCAGTCGCCCGCCGCCCGGCCATTGTCTCGATCAGCAACAGGCAGGCTGGTCAGGTGCAAGCAGGCTGTAGGCAGGGCCCACCCAATATTTGCTCGCGACCCACCAGTGGGTCGCAACCCATAGTTTGGGCAACCCTGCTCTAAATATTTTATAAATGATAGTTTATTTGTGATTTTTAATCTTATTAAAATGTTACAGGACAATTAATCGACATTATAACAGGCCAAACGCAAAACTGTGAAATTTACGTAAGTATTCTACTAAACCTATTCGAATTATACTTCCAAAGTAAGCTTTACGTCTAAACGCTGATTAAAAGTGACGTTAACTTATTGAGAAACTAAATTACGTGAGAAACTTTACCAACTGGAGCGCAGCCAATTGCAAATGCAGTTTATAATATTGAATTGCGAAAATAGCCGCTTTTAACGTAGTGGGAAACTGAAGTGTTAGACACGACTGATTCAGGCGAGTCCCGTTGGTTCGTGGGCCCAACCGGTCTCCTGACTTGCTAATTAACGTTCGACAGACAAACGAAACGTAACCCATAAACCACCAACCCAAAACAGCAAAGTAAACCTTAAAATAAAGGGCCTGTGTGCATTTTACAACAAAAAGTTCCGCTACAGAATTTACTAAAGCATTCGACAAAACCGCACTACTGCAATGAGAGCCGTGCATTGCTATAAAAAGTCATTGGATATTGATCTGTTGTTCGCTTGAAATAAAATTCAGTTTATTAAGTGATCGCTCAGCCCTTGTCACGTTTATATCTTTGAAAAACTGGTCTACGGTGATGAATCCCACAAGGGCCGATATTGGGTCACGTTTGTTTCATTTTATGACTTAATTTGTTGAGGTCAGGGTTTAATTTGACTTGTGATGGGCCTGGAGCTTGTGCTGTTATGTCTTTGGTGGAGCGAATCGGAATGCCCGTTGCAGAAACCTGTCTTTTGACTCAGAAATGCATTCGAGTTTCTTCATGAAATTCGTATGAACATGACTACCAAGCGGAGCAAATATTTGGACTCGTTCGATTTTTATTTTATAGCATATTTATTCTGCTGGCTTATTAAGTAGTCGTTAAATTAGGAATGTTAATGCTCGCGGAAAGCTAATGAGTACGTTTACGACTATAAAATTATCTGCGATCTTTCGGGTTTTATTTACACGTTCCTTAGTGAAGTCAAGGTGTTCAATAATTGATTTTCGATTTAAATATAGATTGTAACAGTCCAGTTAAACGTTTGTGTTTTTTTTTTTATTAAACTGATAACAGTGTTTTGCACACAATTATTTCAAATTGAATGTTAGTTTCAAAGTAATATAAAAATATGGTGTCGTTAATTTTAGGGGTAGATAGATATTTAAAAAAACCCGGTCAAGTACGAGCCTTACTCGCGCGCCGAGGGTTCCGTAAAAATGTAGTATAGAAAGGTTTACAACCCACTCTATCAAAAAAGGAAAACGGGCTTAGAAAGAACTATTTCAAATTCAAAATGGATAGCATAAGTAGTTTTGTATATATATGGTTGTGACAGACGAGCAGCAGTTTTCTGTTTTACCTATTTGGTACAAACCGTGGTAAAGGACAAATGTCATTCTGCACTCTCCATTTTAATTTTAATCTTAAAAAACTTTATTTAAATACTTTTTATTTATTTATTCGCATAAGATAGAGTAGGTACAAAAGATGTTATTAAGACGTGTTATATAGAATCATCTATCTCGTCACGCAGTGACATGCAAAATTAAGATATATATTTTTTTTAATTTACAATGTCATTATATGTGTGAAAAATAAAAAGAAATTAAAAATACTATAAGCACTGTTTTGACATTGTCATCATAGTCACATCAATAATTTACAATAATAATAACTTAAAACCTTAAAAAATAAAACAAACTATACATATTTATGTCAATCCTTAACTTAAAAATAAATAAATATCATATAAAATCTCGATAAAAATTACATAATTAATGTCACATTTCATTCTTTTTCTGTATTATAATCATATTCAAAAAATTCTTGGACTGAGTAAAAACATTTTTTAACAAACCATTTATACAGTTCATTAGTAAAACTTTTATATGGTAACTTTTCGTTTGATTTCGGAATACTATTGTAAATTCGACTAAGCATATAAAATGAGTTTTTCTTATACATTTTTGGAATCATCTAGATGTGTGTTTGAAGAATTTTTTCAGAGTAGGTGGGTAAAATGAAAAAAAAAATTACATATTTGTTTTTTTGTTAAGGCCTTAATTTAATCTACGCTTTATTTTTCTCAGTTTCGTAACGAAAGTTACCCATATAAAATATATGACTAATTTAAAACCTAATTAGGTACTGTTTGATGTACAAAAATGGATTTTTTAACGATACGAGCGTTAGAGTGGGGTCGTTAAGGTGTAGCCGACAAAATTAGTGTTTAATTAAGGGACTCATTAAGAGGTTATACTCATACTCATACTCATTTATTTGCAATGATTTTACATATTACACGTCAAAATAATACATCAAGGGTCTAAACATGAAATGAAAATGTTACGTAGTACAAATAAATTGATCGATTTTAAGTTCTTAAAATTTAATCTACCATATGTATTATTGTATTTTTTGCTTCAAGCGCTCAATTTGTACACAATTGTAAAACCTTTGTTATAAAGTATCTCGAAAAGTTATTTTATCGAATTCGGTAGGGATGTTTGACTGCCCTACTAAAACTGAAAACAAAACATACCAGCCATTTGCATGAAGAAACAATTAATTGTATAAAACATCGCAGCTAATAAAGAACAAAGGCCCGAACCAAACCCGGTCCCGAGGGCGCACTCAATGCTATTACTAATTCAGCTACCATACCCAACAAACTCGAACAGGGAAAGTCAGGAGAAAACACCTCTTAAAACGCCGCTTTTCCCATGGAACTAAGGCGTTTTTCGGATGAAACAGTATTGCGTGTTTGTGCTTCTCTGCTTGTAAATGTTAGAGGGTATCTAGATGGTCGCGAAGTGTTTTTTAATCCGTAATGGCCAGTGTGCGATAAGGAGATGATGAACGAGCGGTCACTTGTCTTTTACGAATAAAGGCGTATTTGTTTGGGGGAAAAGTGTGACTTATGACGTTTTTGAAAATGATGGTAGTTGTTTTTGGGACGAAACGGTGGCTTTAGGTAGTCACGGGCGACTGTATATTAGGCTTGAGTTTGTCAAGGGATACAGATACAGGTGCTATTTCACCGGACACGTGCCAATATTAACTGATCCTAAGTACCTAGATTTTACGTAATAAAGGATTTCTTCTTAATAGAGTCTTGGTACTGTCGCTTTCAAATATATCTGTATTTTTCAGTGTGCTCAAACTACGTGAACACGTATCATAGTCCTGTTCAGATATTTGTGACCACCTTATTTGCTCCGATATACTGATACACACTGATATTGAGATAAAATTGGAATACAATTATTAGTTGCCATTCCTAGACCCAGAAAAAAGCAGAGTTGCACTAAGTCTAAAAATCATCATATCGAAAACTCTATGGCTAGTATTAGACCATTTTTCTGAGCTGAAAAACGATGGAAATATTCCCGGTTTTTTTATTTAGCATGTTAGGTACTTAAATATTGAATGTTCGACATCTTTGAAGCCCCTCTGTCATAATGCTTTTATTCTCAAGTTGGCGATAGCTGACGATTTCGGAAGATGTCTTGAAAGCTGTGCTAAGGTAAAAGACGACATCTAGAAATACAATTTCGGGGACAAGACACTTTAAAGCGTCTTGCTGATTTGTGCGCAGGCGGTACGATATGAGAAAATACTGTGAGCTGTCAGTGTCAACTGATACGATTGCAGTACTTCACCGCTAAAAGTAGTTCGTCGAGTGAGGAAATCTCACATCTGTAAGCTCACGTCAAAGAACAAGGATCACTTATTTCAAAAGCATAAGTATTATAAGGTTAACGATTACATCATGGATAGGGATGTTTGGCAGTGATAGCGTCCTGCACAGATAATCTATCACGAAAATGGGATTTCTACTGTAGCATTGTAGTTTTGAGGTAGCTGACACTGTAATTTTATATTTAACTATACAATGTAGGCTATTGTCATCGGTAGCTCTCGACAACTTGCCAAACTAGACTGTAACTCGATTACGCCCATAAACTTTAATGGTATCCCCATACCTTTCAGTCAAAATGTTAAAGACCTGGGTGTACTCTTGGACTCTACTCTGAGCTGGAGGGCTCAGGTCACTGAAATTAGTAGGAAAGTCATGAGTTCCTTACATTATCTTAACAAGCTAAAACATTTCTTGCCCATTAGTACTAAAGTCATGTTAGTCAACACCTTAATTCTTCCCATAATTGATTATGGTGATGTGTGCTATCCGGACTTGAGCGAAGAACTTCTTGACAAGCTGGATCGCCTGCTTAATAACTGTATTCGCTTTGTCTTTTGCCTGAGGAAATATGATCATGTCTCATTGTTCCGATCTCAGCTTGGCTGGCCCACGATCCGTCAACGACGGAACATCCGCATCCTTTGCACTGCCTTCTCCATTCTCAAGGATCCACAATGTCCCGAATATCTCAAATCCCTCTTTAAATTTCTTGAGGAAACTCATGACCGCCATCTTCGTTCGTCGGGCAATCTCTCTCTGGCCATACCGCTTCACCGTTCTGGTTTTATGTCTAATTCTTTTTCCGTCCAGGCGGCTCGTCTATGGAACGGTCTTCCACCTAAAATTAAAAATATTCCTAGCAAATTTGCCTTCAAAAAAGCTGTACGCGTTTTTGTTGCTGGTAGTCTACGGAATTCTTAGGGTATCTGTTTAGTAGGTATTCGTTATTATATAAGTACCTATATCTATTTATCTATAATTATGTATTTGTGTATGTCTATGTAATAGTTTAAATAATTATTTATGTAACTATATGACAGATGTATATATTTGAATCAATATCTTGTATACAAGCTTACCAAATTTGTTCTCTGGTATTTTATAGTTGCACCGCCTACAGTCTTTCTGTTCTGCCTAAAGGTTGACTGGTAGAGAATGCCTCATGGCATTAAGTCCGCCTTTTGTACGTTAAGATTTCTTATTGTGCAATAAAGATTAAATAAATAAATAAATAAAAATAAATAAATGTATTTTTTTTAAAGACACCTTGCCGATTTTCTTACGCCGGTTCTTCTCGTGGCAGAGGTTTTCCGAACCGGTGGTAGTTTATTGACGTTCATAGGTGCATGTAATTATGCCTAATTGGAAGAATAAAAAAAAAAACAAAATACCTATCCCGCCGCGTCAAGTCAAGAAGTCGCTTTAAATTGTAACGCTATATATGAGCACAACCTCCTTTAGTCAGTAGTCGGTTATAATGTGTTTACCACAACGGGACTTTCCTGTGACGAATGGCCCGTGGGCACGGGATTCGAACCCGGGGCGAGGGCATAATGACATCATTGTACATTTGCAACCTTATCTCGACGGGTTAGAGATCAAAATCTAATGGGAATAATTTGAATGGCCTATTAAGGTGAGGTTATCCGACGGATCTCCGGATATGCAGGTTGGAATGGCGGGAATGGCGATATTTTTTGGAGTTTTGTTTACTTATTAATGGTGTATTTGAAGTGAGAAATGAAGTTAGTAGCTAAACCGACTGAGACACGATTTTTAAACGGACCTTTTAAAATTAATCCTTAAAAAATATTAGTTTTCTATAAGGACGCTTTTAATTTATAAAAGTTTATTAAAAAATACAACTCACCGATAAAAGAGAATAGTAGATAAAACAAACAAATTAAAATTAAGACGTCGTTCAAAACCGACGGCATTTTAAAACATAATATAGTTATAGTCACTTTCGAGACTAAGAGGAATGTAACGACACTTCAGATGTTAAAAAGACATCAAGCCTTTTAGTTTCATTGCTGACTAGTGCAGTTGCAGAGCGTGCCAAAGATTTTTTTTTATTGTAAAGGGAAACAAACAGCTTAAAAATTATACATAATATAAACTCAATGAACTAATACACGAGCCAAAACAGTTTCCACTAATGGGATTACAACAAAAAATGCTCAAAGGGAACTATGAATAAAAATGCAAATGAGGAAAAACAAACATAAAAGTATAATGAAGAAAAATAAAATAAAACTACTGAAGTTAAACAACAAAAGAACGACAAAAGAAAGTTGTACATACAATGTCAGTTCAGACTACCGCTAAACACCATAAATGAACCTAAAAACTATTATTTTTTACCGGATATTCAGTGACGAGACGAATTTACCAAATTTCGTATTGAATAAATCTAGGTCTAAATATTTAGCATTATATGTCGAGCATGCTCTCACTAGGTATGAGTTTTTGACATATTTAGTTCTGCAAAATGGTATAGCAAATAAAGCATTTGATCTAGTTCTAAAAGTAGGGCATCTATATAAAATATTACTAATGAGATATTGCGACTCAATTAAATGATTAAGTAATATTATATACATACACTCGAAGAACATGACTCCTTCAGTCGTAGTCGGGTAAAAATATATCGAGAGCCAATTCGTAACTTTGAATTCACTACTACACATAATGTCATACTAATAATACTAATGTAACCACAACCACTTACATTGTTGTATATTGTGTGTTGTGTATTGGTGTATTGTGTTGTATATTGTGCGTTGTGTATTGGTGTATTGTGTTGTATATTGTGTGTTGTGTATGGTGTATTGTGTTGTATATTGTGTGTTGTGTATTGGTGTATTGTGTTGTTATTACCACTGACATTATAAAAATGTTTTTTTTTAAATGTGTGTGAATTAATTGTAGTTGTAACTATTTAATTTCATAATATTTACAAACATACTGTGTTGACTTGTACCTCTTTGTTGCCAATAAAGTTTATCTTATCTTATCTTATAATGCAATACCAATATTATGTCGTAATGTAATACTAATATTAAAAACGTAAAAGTAAAGTAGGTCTGTCTTACTATTTTACCCCTGAACCAATTTAGATGAAATTTGGTATCCCATCAAAAACATAAATGTGACAAAGGGAGCCAAGTTCAATATTAAGATAAGAATATGCGATGCTTGGTTGTCGTCTTCGCCGATAAAAGAATTGAGAGCTAAATGGGTGCCAATAAGTTCCTTAGATTCTCTGAAAGGTGCCAAGTCCGGCACTACATTGTTTACAGTAAAACTAATTTACTGCGGCTTAATGCATTCTGAGCTTTAACTTGGCAGTTTTCTTAAATATCCAACAGCTTTTATGGTATTATAACATTTATAACATGCTGCATAGATATATGTTAAATAAAACTAACTTTATAAGGTACAATTGCCACACTGCGTTATCTCTGACTTGGGAATACAACCCCAACACCCCAAACTGCCTTAAAATTAGTACAAGCCATATTGACTTCCGAACGATACCATCAAGCATAACCATAACAGCTAATAAGCCCCTAGAGGCGTGTTCCGCATTCCCGCACGGCACATGGTGACAGACAGACATACGTGCTTTATGGCTGTTTGAGTCGTTATGGAAGTTATGGGTACTTTGAATTGGATATAAGCTGTTAGTTAAGTTTTTCAGGCGTTTACAACAAGAGTTATACCATTTTAAACGTAGGGTAGGTGGACCCGGGTATGTCGTGAAACTACAACCAAGATGACCGGGGGATGGGCAGCAGCATACCTGGAGTGCGGTGATACTGCGATCGTCAATCCGCATGCCAAGCCTGGCGATTATGGCATTTTAACCCCCATGCAGAACGTCATTGTGGCTCTCTTTGGCGGAGGCCTAAGCCTAGCAGTGGACATCCTTCGGCTGACATGCAAGCAAACGTAGGCTCCTCCCCAAGTAGGATTGTTTTGTGTTTGCATGTATTGCGCCTGTAATGTAAGCGGAGCGCAAATACAGGAGATACATAATAAGGATTGGTTTTACTTTAAAACCAAATAAATCCGATTTGCACTACATTGCCAAATTTCTATTTTATTTTATTAAAAATGGGATTACTCTTGGCCAGCATCTAGCCAGGGGGAAAAGATGAGGCCGACGATGAAGCGAGCTCACCGAGAAGATGCCTATTCATTCGAAATTTAAACCATGATAAGTGCTTCATCAATTCCGTGTTGTGGCAGTGCCGTTTTCATACAAGACATGCATCATGCTTCGTGCCATGCGTCGTTGGAATGCCATACATCCAGACTGGATTACTAGGCTCTAATCAATAGTAATTCTTCAAATTTGCTATTTTTCACATTCGTAAGTGTTCACAACTGTAATTTAATGAACACAGCCGCTATTCTTAACAGACCACATTTTTAAACATAAGCATTTCTTCTGATTTGCAACTGTACGCAAAGGAAATTTTTCACTGATTATTCGCTGTTCTCGTAATATTTTTTTATTTGTGTAATACATACATTATGAAGGCACTGAAACGATTTACATGAACAGTAATCTGTGTTGAATACCGAAATGAAAAGAAATGAGATTTATTTGCATCAGACGAAGGTAGAGAATTAGTTACTATTGAGAATAATTGCGTTTGTGTCCAATAGCGAATAGGATAAAACGATTCTGTGTAAAAATATAGAGTGTGAAGAATGACGATTGTGGTAAGTTGGATTTATGAAGAATTGCGAATAGGAAGAAACCCACCACCACCATATCAGTCCTAGGACGTCCACTGCTGGACATAGGCCTCCCCCAATTTCATGGGAGGTAAATGCCATAATCGCCACGCTTGGCATGCGGGTTGGCGATCACAGTATCTCCACCGTACTCTAGGAATGCTGCTGCCCATTCCCCGGTGGTCTTGGTCGTAGTTTAAGGACATACCCGGGTCCATATAGGAAGAAACACCTTAGTGTAAATCCTAGCATAATCCATGGGACAACGCCTAAAAATTCACCTCCCGCATCTAAGCATCTGCCGTTACCATAATTCCAAAACAAGACGCGATGTCGTGACGGCTCCCGTATTCAAATCGCGTCGCGGGGGCGGTAATGGCTTAATCGAATTTATCAAAGCTATAGAGACAGCCACAGTGTATACGTGGCTTTGTCTTTACCCAGCAACGGGGGCACTGTGTATGCCTGGTGGGTAGATCTTCACCTACTTCTACTCGTAGTATAGTGATTCTTAATTAGATTCTAGGTAGTAATTCTTATCTATATAAATTAACTAATTGCATGGCGCTTTGCGCGCTAAAGCCTCCCCCAAACGTTCCTATTTTTGCCTGTCTTGCGCTGATCTCCACCAATGTCTGTCATGACTTTTAAGATCGTCTCTCCATCTAAGTTTAGGTTTATGATTCTTTCTTTTTCTATATCTGGGCAGCCATTTTGTTATTATTTTTGCCCATCTATCACTTGGCATTCTAGCTACATGTCCTGCCCATGAACATTTAGCTTTTTTTTTTATTAATAATGGGATTGCTCTTAACCAGCATCTAGCCAGGGGGCAAAGATGAGGCCGACGATGAAGTGAGCTCACCCACTTTTGATGGAGATTAGGCTTGCCAAAGACAATGACCGGTCCTGCGCCACCCGCATCCAGCCTACTCCCGCGACTTTTATCAGGTCATCAGTCTACCATGTGGGGGGCCTACTCACGCTGCGCCTTCCCAGTATGTGGTGTCGAGAACCTCTTCACAGCTATCGGTTCTACGTGCAATGTGCCCCGCTCACAATCGGAGGGCTATTATATCGGTTAGGTACTTTGGTACTTCCTGACTTGGAAGACCGGAAACTGTGTACGTTAATTTCTACTCTACCGAGACTTTACCTCTGTCTACCGAAGGCTTCCTCGCTTTTTACTTTGTTACTTTTTACTTTTTTTCTATTTTCCTTTTTTTGTATCTGCCATCACATCAGCCTTGATCCATAATCAGATATGTTTGGAGAAGAAAGTGGAAAGCAAATCCAGTGATGTGTCTTCCCTAATTATACGTATCTTAACAGGGCGCAGTACGTTCGGTTCTCCATACAAACGTATTTATGCTCTCATTTTAAAACGCCATGCTAGAATAACATGAAACTTTGTATACACAATGGGATCCGGCATATCTAGGTAGGAAATTAGTTTCTGTTGCTTGAAATTATAATGAAGAAAAAATACAACGATTCTTGAGGTTTTCATACAAGCCGTAAAAAAGTCAAAAAACCGTTGTATTTTTTTTCTTTTTCAAATTCTAGCAACAGAAACTAATTTCTGACCTAGATATGCTGAATCCCATTGTGTATACAAAGTTTCATGTTATTCTAGCATGGCGTTTTAAAATGAGAGCATAAATACGTTTGTATGGAGAACCGAACGTACTGCGCCCTCTTAAATAGATGCTAAGCGTTTCCTTTTCAGTCGATATTTTTTTTATATTCGATACTTAACGAGACGATACTTTGTTACTGACAGTATTACTTTTGCGCGATACGAAACTAAGAGATAATACGTTTCGGTACTAGTATCAAAGTTTTTACCGAAACCGAATCCTTTACCGAAACCATGTTTTTGAAATTCGATTGGATATTTGTTAGGACATATGAGCTGTCCTTTTTTATAAAAGATAGTGACAATATGATCCTAACTATGATACTAGACCAGGGGTGGTTTACTACCGTGACGTCATCGCGCCGCGCCGCGTACATGCGGCCGCCGGCTCACACGTCGTGTGACTATTCAATGGTTGCGGCGCAGCGTTACGGATCGCACGCGCTGCTGTGCCGCTGTACGATCATAAAATAATCTGTTTCGTGTTAAATAATAATGTCAAAACCACAGCATTATATATTGTATTGCAGCAGGTTGCACAAATAATAATAAAAACTTGGACATCTCGTTTTTTATACTCCCATCAGGACAGTTATCACTCAAAAAACTGACAGTCATTGAGTTTGGTATTCACCAACGATTGACAGAAAAGAAAACAAAAATTAAACCGTTGGTTCTAAGAAACCTCTTTTTATTTTTTAAAGTGATGCCTTTAAAAATTATATAAAACTTTGTATCCCCTGGGTACACGTATGGAGTGCCCCCCTCCCCCTAATTTAATATCTTTTCGTCATTTTACATCACTTTTACGTAGCGGTTAATACGAGTAGAACACACATTCCAGCTAAATGTTTTAATTGTATTTGTAGTGCTTATAGTCTCCGAGTAGTTTCGGCTGTCACATACAGACGAAAAGACGGACGGACGGGTTCCGTTTTCACCATTTTGGCTACGGAACCTTAAAAGTACTATTCGTAACTGTATTGTAAACAACACTACTAATAATAAAGTACATATAATAAAATAGGTCCTCGCTGGTGGTAACCCTAGCGCTGAGGGCGGGGCCTCGAAAGAGCGCGTTGCGTGCGATAGAAAGAGATGGCCACGTTTAGGCACGTTTGGCATACCTAAACGGGGGATTTGTTAACAGAGAACCTTCTGTACTTGTACTATTACTTATTCTGTGACTAGACATAGAATACAACTGGACATAAATGTTTAAAATTAACGATTACATAAATTATGATCATCTACAACTACACTTTCGCTGCAATAAAATCCATAAGCCAGATTGCACAATAATTGTAAGCTTAATCCTCAGCTCCTCAGTTCTTATGGACTAGCTCGTAACATTATGACTTGTAGCTATAATTATTGCATTTACTAGAAGCATCATAAAATTGCCATGATCGTAACTTTCTTTTAAATACAGGTGGCATAATTGAAAGTTTAATAGTTTGGACCACACTGCTGCGGTCAGATGCTTGAAGGAATATAATAGTATTCTCTGGATGTCATCACTCAATATCGATATCGACAGTCGACATTATCAGTCCTGTCGATAGTAGATATCATTAGTCACTATAGATATAGATAGTCGAGGTCAAGTGAATAGGCATCTTCTGGGTGAGCTCGCTTCATCGTCGGCCTCATCTTTGCCCCCTGGCTAGATGCTGACCAAGAGCAATCCCATTTTTAATAAAAAAAAAGGTCACCGATCAATGTCGTCGGCCTGTTTAGCTTAGTTGGTCGGCCTGTTTAGCATTATATGTGTTGGATATTTTTTCCTAGGTCTTGGATGTTTTCTATGTATTTAAGAATGTATTTGTATATATACTTATAAGTATGTATATCGTCGTCTAGTACCCATAGTACAAGCTTTGCTTAGTTTGGGACTAGGTCGGTTTGTGTAAGATTCATCATCCTCCTAGCGTTATTCCCAGTACAGTTGCATCCTGAAGGAAGCCTGGGGTCCGCTACCTAATCCCAAGAGTTGGCGTAGGCACTAATATTTACGGAAGCGACTACCATCTGACCTTCCAACCCGAGGGGGAAACTAGACCTTATTGGGATTAGGCTTGTTAAGTGAGTAGGCAACTTGACTGTTAGAAGTTCTCAAGCCGCCCGGAGGCCTCTAACTTGGCTTAACGACTGCTATCATACATAGCAACCGGGATCAACAGCATAACGTGCCTTCCAAAGCACGGGAGCGCTCAGTTAGTAACCACTCAAAGCGGTCACCCATCCAAGGACTGACCTCGCCCGACATTGCTTAACCTCGCATACCGCACGCGGTAGTCGGTACGCGGGCGCCGCTGGGCCACGAACGCTCCGGTTTGTGTAAGATTGTCCCCCCAGTATTTACAATGTCGATATTATTAATCAATATTAATATCATCATATCAGCCGAAGGACGTCCACTGCTGGACATAGGCCTCCCCCAAAGAGTGCCACAATGATCGGTCCTGCGCCCCCCACATCCAACAGACTCCCGCGACCTTTACCAGGTCATCAGCCCACCGTGTGGGGGCCCTGCGCACGCTGCGCCTTCCGGTACGTGGTCGCCACTCGAAAACCTTTTCGTGACAACAGCCATCGGTTCTACGTGATGTGTGCCCCGCCCACTGCCTCTTAAGACTGCGCAGTACGTTCGGTTCTCCATACAAACGTATTTTTGCTCTCATTTTAAAGCGCCAGGCTAGAATAACATGAAACTTTGTATACACAATGGGATCCGGCATATCTAGGTCGGACCATAGTTTCTGTTGCTTGAAATTATAATGGAGAAAAAATACAGCGATTATTAAGGTTTTCATATAAGCCGTAAAAAACTCAAAAAGGCGCTGTATTTTTTTTCTTTTACAATTTCTAGCAACAGAAACTATGGTCCGACCTAGATATGCCGGATTCCATTGTGTATACAAATTTTCATGTTATTCTAGCACGGCGTTTTAAAATGAGAGGGTAAATACGTTTGTATCAAGAACCGAGCCAGACCGAGCGTACTGCGCCCTCTTAAGCTTAGCCGCTTAGCGATTCGGATGGCTATATCGTTTAGTTTGGTTGCTGTGCACTCCAGTCAGCCACTATTGACAATCGATATCATCACTGTGTCTGAGCTATATATATAACTTGATTATATATTGGAAAAAGAGGTTTTTAAGTTGTCTCTGGATGTTATCGCATAACAAGGAATATCGTTTGAAAACTATGAAAAGAATGTACCTAGCTTTAAACCATCTCGTTACAAATTCATAAACTCAGCTCTCTATTTCCTAAACGGATAGACAGAGCACATTCAATGTTCAATACCACTCCTAGTAATTGCAGGTTTAAAGATTGAGAAAACGCTACATAGTTGTCGGAATCCCTAGAATGCTCAAATCTCGTCGTCCAAACCCTTAAACTCGCAGGAAATTGGAACCTCTTAAGTAGCGTTTTGGATTCCGTTGTCCTGGCAACTATTGTGCGGTCGCGAAATAGTCACGTGTGTCTTAGAGTTTAAAAGATAAAGGTTAAAGTCGTATGTTTCGTGGACAATCGGTGTTATGTTAAAATTGTTGAATAGCGTTTAAGGAAATCTCAATCGGTTTTGAAGAAAATTACCTATTACGACACGATTTCAGAGCGACGTGTTAGGATAGCACCACCCCTTTTGGTCCCAATGGTGTCGTGAAGGTAGGCTCTGGGATAGGGTTGAAGTGGGTTGTGGGTGATAGACTAATAAACTTTCTACAAAAATTTAATTATTAACTTTTGTTTATTCAGACCAACATGTGAAATAACAAAAAAGAAATTACTCTAACTTAAAAATAATTAAAACTAACCTAAAAAAAATCTAAATTTCGCCTCTTAGGCAGGGTGCCCATCATGCAGGCAGCATTCCCGCGCTGAATTGCAATAGCGATTCATTTGTGCGAGAAAGCTGCCCGCACGAGGATCGCCTGCTGCCTCCCGCAAACGTTTGCTGAGCAAATTATTAACTTAATATTTTTGTCATAAATACTTCATTAAGGCTTTTAAGGCAAGACACACGCGTGTAAGCATACTCATACCAATTTCAGTAATTGTGACATTGGTAATAATAATAATAACTAAACAACAAACCTGATATCGTGCTGACAGATCGATTGAAGCGCCAGGCAGTGCTCGTCGACATCACCGTCCCCCATGATGAGAACCTCGTGAAGGCCGAGAAGGACAAGGCTAGCAAGTACCTAGACCTGGCTCACGAGATAACCGCCATGTGGGATGTTGATTCGACGATCAATGTCCCGATAGTCGTCTCTGCGAACGGTCTAATTGCGAAGAGTCTCGACCAACATCTCAAGAGACTCTCGCTAGATGGTTGGGTTAAGGGTCAGATACAGAAGGCGGTACTCTTGGACACGGCGCGGATAGTCAGGAGGTTCCTCTCTCTGTCGCCCTAACCACCGGTAGCTTAGGCCCCGCCTCGCTGCCGGCGGCACTCTAGGTTAGGTTTTTTATGATGCTTTTATATTTTGGACGTGTATTATTATATTTTACTTTTATAAATGTTTTGTAAAAAACCTAACTTAAGTTTTAAGAAGAATAAAGAGAATAATAACTAAAAAACCAAATTCGCAAAGACATCGTACAGTAGTCGTCTCGTGAGCTGTAAACGCGTCGTCTGTAAATTGTAAATGTAAACTGGGAACTGCGAGATCCATTTTGGGTGTTTACGGCCACTTAATGCATTTCGAGGGACAATGTAGCTTTCTCATTCTAAATATCTATATAAGAAGATGTTGCAGATGTAACATTTATTTTTAATGTGTGTGGGTTACGACGGAACGTTTCAAGTAGGTGGCAGATTTCAGAAAATATTCCACTTTCGAACCTCAAAAAAGTCTTATTACAATGTCGTTTGGTGGTTCGAAAGACGCAATATTTCTGAAATTTCCCATCCAGTTACGATTGTAACAATGATATTTATATAGGTAAGCAGAACAAGCAGAACATTCTCTAAATTCGGGGAAGTTCTTTGAAAATTCCGGATAGTTGCACCAGAATTTAAAAATAACATTCCATCGGAAGGATTCCCATGGATGTGTGTTAATCGTGCACGTCTCCGTACGTCTAGAATCTTTTCTTTTGACTGGCATCAAAATAGTACATTATCCAGTGAGCTTTTGACATGTTTTCAGTGTTAGTTTTCTAAATTAGTTACTCTTATTTTTTTAAATTCAAGTTGTGATAACTTGGCCCTTTATTGTTATGTGCTAAGGCGAATAATGGTCATCGTCATCCTATCAGCTGAAGGACGTCCACTGCTGGACATCTCTCCTTTATGACTGAAGATCGTGACACGATTGTATTACTTTAAAAACTTGTTTTTTCTTTTTGTTTCTTGTAAAATTGTGATGTTAGTCCTATTATGTTTTAAATAAGTGTAATATTAGCAGCACTGTTGTTTTTCTGATCTCGGTTTTTTGTTGCAATATGTAATGTTTTTTACTTTATTTTTGTTCTTGTAGTACTATGTTTGTTTGTATACTGTATGTTGTGTTACCCACCGTTTCCTCACTTAATGGGCCTTACGGAAGACCAGCGCTGGCTGTAAAGCCAGCAATATGCTGAGTTGGGTCCATTTCGTGGCACGGCCCTTTTTTGCTTTTCTTTCCTTCGTTTTATTATTATGTACCGTGTGTGTCACGAATGTTTTTGAATTTGAATTTGATCATCTGACAATTTGCTTCCATCGGCTTCTATTAGTGGCCATCCGGACCATATCGTAGAACTTGCTGTTCTTCTCCTTAACTTGGTCGGTCCATCGCGTTGGAGATCCACTGCTGGACATAGGCCTACCCCAAAGAGTGCCACAATTTACTATGAAGCTAATACTTTGTGGTGGAGATAAATAAAAAAAAAACAATGACCGATCCGGCGCCGCCCGCATCCAGCGGACTTAGGATTAGGCATACGAGTACGCCTTCCAAAATATCGGAGGTAAGTGCCACAATGGCCACGCTGGTATGCGGGATGGCGAACGCAGTATCTCCACCGCACTCCAGGGATGCTGCTGCCCATCCCCCGGTGGCCTTGTTCGTAGTTTTAGGACACAGCTGGGTCCACGACCTACGCGAATCAGAGAAAAAGTTGAACAAATCGTTTTCTACAAATACTATTGTAAAAAAATATATCATAAAATGCGTCTAACGAACAACACATGCTGCGGTTGACTATCTCTATTGACGCCATGACTCACAATACTTCTTCTTCGTCGTTCCCTCAATGTTATGACTGCTGCTGGGGACCAAGACTTCACAATGCCCTTCCATAGTACGCGGTCAAGGGACATGTGAGCTGCTTTACATGTGGAACTAAATGCTTTCTTGATGATTCCAGACCTTCTTGGAATCCGATCTTTAGTTCCTTTCCCCTTGATTAGATAGTAATGATTGTTCTTTCGAGGTTGTGCTGGTCACAACGCATAAACTATCCAAATAAGTCGAGAGTTATTTCTTTACAATTGGTCGAATTTTTTTCTATGACACATGACACTTTAAATTTAATTATTATCTATTTTTAATTATACTTAATGAGTAATTAACTTAAATATAAAAAAAATACTGTCGCATAATAAAAAGTAATACACAGAGAAACATCTCACAACTGTATCAAGCAAAATATGTGCGACAATAGCTTCGAGCTCACAGCATTTGTGACAAGCAGGAACTTTTGTTAAAAGTCAAACGACGATATTAACCAACTTATCTCTTGTTTCAGGTAATGCCACGGTCCAATTACCGCGTCGCTATCACCAGCCCGGCTAGTATGATAGCTTATACTGTCACGTTTTATGTGACGTTTCAGTACATTTTGGCCATATAACGTGACGGTATAACCTATCATACTAGCCGGGCTGGCAACTTATTCTGTGCCGGGGTGTCGATTTAGACGATCGTACTTAGGAACTATAGAGCGGGATGCCATGTTTTAATTTTCTATCTATTAATATCGGGTTTTGTTAGACACGGTTCTGTACACGTAGTACCCCTCTGGTGTTGCGAGTGTCCACGACCGGCGCTAAGCGCTTACCATCAGGCGATTCGTCTGCTCGTTTGATGCCTCCTATGTCATAAAAAATATATAATATATTAATTATTGTTTTCGCAGATAGCAAATCAGGGGCAAGGATTCATAACGTGGCGCAGCGCAGCATGCTAATGAGCCAATCACGCGCGAGCGCAAACTGTTACGGTTCACTCGCGGAGTGAGAACGTAAGGGCGTGCGTTTTGAGCGTAGACGGACGACTTTTAATAATAACACTACCGAGCGAAATGGTCGTATACAAATTTGAATAAGAGCGGCAGAGAGAGAGACATGTCATTTATTGTCTTTCTCATAGTTTTACTTTTCGGTGGCTTCAAACTATTTGATATGACTGAGGCAAACAAACGATCACCCCCCAAGTTAAAGAGGTTGTTTATGGCAACCCGTCAGCTTTTTTAAACAAGTTATAAATTTTGCTGCATAGGAATAAGAACTTGTCGGTCCCTCTTGGTCGAACGCGTCTAGGGACTCTATGTATGCAATTCTTCCTTTAAGACGAACGATTTTCCAGTGACATGCACATTTTCTCAGCAAGGTACTTTCAACAAGAGCATCTCATGCCCAGGTTTGTTAGTAGCTTTGTGGTTTTGGATAGCTGAAACTTAAAGATACGCATTGCTAATATATGAGGTTTTTGTTAGATGGTAAGATAAAAAGCTCGCTTCAACACAATCTCGTGCCCAATGGCAATAATCATCCGTGTGGCCTTTTAAATATTTATAGTTAAGAAGGGCGAAGGGCGATAAACCACGAGATTCCCTGAGATTTAGACCGCGCAATATTGTAATGCCAGGCATTGCGCACGAGTTGGTGAAGACGTAGATTAGAAGAGAGGTTTAACTACTAACTATTTAATAGGGCACTTATGATTTAATAAGATCGTAGAAAATAATAAGACATATGGGAATGGTATTCTACGTATTTTTTGATGGTTGTGAATGGCGCTCCCAAAGATGCACTGTGATGAGATGAGAGTAAGGGTTCTGCATTTGTTTCTAGCTGTCCACACAACGCATCCTCAAAATAGATAGAGCGCCGTGCTCGTAGGCTTTTCGAGGATGATCCAGTGGTTGAATCTAAGTTACAGAGCTTGGAACACCGTCGTCGAGTCGCTTGTCTGTCTGTGTTCTATCGGATACATTTTGGAGAGTGTGCACAGGAATTACATGACTTAGTTCCGCCCTCCCCATTCCATCACCGGACGTCCAGACGCGGTAAGCGGTTGCATCCTTACGTTGTCAGCCTACCTTTTATTCGCACGAAGCGATTTGCTTCTTCTTTCTTAATGCGAACAGCTAAGGACTGGAATTTACTGCCGCCGTCTGTGTTTCCTGATACATACAATCTGGGTCTCTTCAAGACAAGAGTGAATAGGCTATTACTGAATCAGTGAGCAACATCTTAGGCCTTGTCATCGCTCTCCATCAGGTGAGACTAAGGCCAATTGCTGGTCAGTCTATCATAAAAAAATAAATAAATAAAGTGTGGCAATGCATTTGTCTTTCCTCTAATGTTACATAAAATAAAAGAAACGTAAAACGGGTTCTAGCAACTTGTATATCCTCATGTCCACTCGCTTCAATGGTCGGATTGACATAACATGTACATAAGTGCAGTGTCAATTTAATAACAAAATCAAATTAGAGTAAAACCCAATTTTAAAATGCATGCCCCTCATCTAGAAGATAATGTTTCAAATTGAAACTTTCAATGTGTGAGTTCATTCTCGATCCACACAAGAGCTCAGTGAATCTGTATGCACTACATCTGCAAATGCATCGATTAAAGTGCATCGCTCGTAATGGGCACTGAACCTGTCTCGTGCCGACTCCCGCGCAACTTGACCGATCACGTATTTGAAATTTTATAGAAGTAGGGTAACTTTTACAAAATATATTTGAGATATCCGCGGTACCGTTCCGTATGCTGGAAATTTTATAAACATTAAAATAACAATGTAAACTAGAAAAAGATAAAACTTATAAATAAAAAATTTGCCCAAGTAATCGTCAGTGGGTAGGGTGCCTAGAATGCTGGCCGCATTGCCACGCTGGATGGGAATGCTTATTCTCTGTGCAAAATATTGCCCAGATCTCTATTAGGCGCCTCGACAAATCTTTGTAGAGTCGATGCGCACTTAACTTCTAGCACTAGTGACTCTGTGTGCGTTTTAATATTAACAAAGTTTCCACAAACTGTCTCGACTAAAAAATCTTTAGGTAATTATCAATCCTGCTAACAAAATTTCACGAGAATCGTTTGAGCAATGCGACCTGTAGAGTAAAACAGCAGGACATACGATTGCTTTATTGCTGAAGCTGAAACGGAGACCTTCGTTTTACTCGTTCAATTAGATGCGATATCTTCGGCAAGGCCTCAGATGGACAGAAATCGGATAGTTCTTCTAGATATATTTATTGCGCGGTATTTTTACGTTTCACCAAGTTTAACTTTTCTTTATATTAGTAGAAGTGCATATATTGCATTGGTTCATTGCTAATTTTGGACCATTTTGGGGTTCCGTATCTCGAAAGGAAAAAATGGAATACTTATAGGATCACTTTGTTGTCCGTCCGTCCGTCTGCCTGTCTGTCAAGACCCTTTTTCTCAGGAACGCGTGGAGGTAACAAGCTGGAATTTATATCAAATACTCAAGTCTACTGTCCCTTAGAGCTGTGAAAAAATCAAACTTCTAGGCCAACGCAATCAAAAGATACAGCCGTTTATGCCGGAAATTTCCGCAAATTTTCGACACTCGCAGGAAAGCCTACGTACAGGGTACTTCCCGTCAACTCAGAATCTTGAAATTTGGTACGAAGCAACGTCTTACAGCACAGATAAAGGGAAAATTGTGAAAGTTGTAAATTTTTGTTTACATCATATAATAAAAATATTTTTACGGAATCCTCGGTGCGCGAGTCCTACTCGCACTTGGCCGGTTTTTTTGTTGCTTTGTTACTGAGACTATAACTACAAAGAGACTACCTACGGTTCTGTACTATTAATTTCTTATGATACATAGAGTATCTATTAGGAGATATTTGTTTTGTCCATAGATGGCGCTACTGTATTAAGCAGGGGTACTCGTATTCATGTCATACGAATTGAATGGTTCATTTTTCAGGTGCGCCACTATAAACATTAGCTGCATTCATAATTTACTACAACTACAACGGTTAGTATTCCTAGTAGGTAGTACTTTCATTTTATTCTAAACTTCAGCTGCATTGTTATATGACTTCTATGCAACAATGCGTAAGAGACACTGGTCCTTTGTCAGGAGAGTGAGCGAATCGACGAACAACATTGTTAACGTGGTGTACACAACCTGCTACCGTAAAAATAAGGCGCCAATAATGGCATTGTTACAATGAACATTTTTAATTAATATTATATTTTCAATTGTTTAATGTATGTATAATGTTTAGTCTGAAATATTATTAAACTGTAACAAATGGGTTCATACCTAAATAAACAACAATTTATTATTATTTTTATTATTATTATATATAAGGTTCTAGTCACAACGACTAGATTTCCAGAGTGCATTTGAACCGTATACCCAGATGCATAAGACCTGCGAGTTCAATTTTCAACTTTAATGCTATTATTTTAGGGTAGCAATTTCATCGGTTAGTTTGCACAGCACCTAGTAGACGCATAATGTTTATTAGTCCAGTCACGCGCGTATAGATGTCGCTGCCACCACTATGGGATAATTAATAACGTTGTCAATGTATAAATCCTGCGCGGGATTGATCTGTGAGGTGTGTGAGACAGGTTAGGCTGGGTTTACACTGCCTTTGTGGTGCGATGTTTATACCATACAATAGATAGTTGCGTACAGAAGGTTCACTGCTTAGCAAATCTGCCCGGCTAGTATGATAACTTATACCGTCACGTTATATGGCCAAAATGTACTAAAACGTCACATAAAACGTGACGTATAAGCTATCATACTAGCCGGGCTGATGTTAGGGAGAACACGACTAGATTTTTTTTCTCTGCAATCCGTTCACGTTCGTTTAATTACTTTATGTGACATGAATTATCTAGTGCACTTAAAAAATCAGATAAATGTATTAAGTCTATTATACATAAAAAACAAAGTCGTGTCCGTTACACCATTTATAACCCGGGAAGTGTTGGGCCGAGTTTTATGATCTTTGATTTTTTGGATTCGTCCTCGCTCCGAATAGCCGAATAACAAATAGTTAAAATGTATGAAAATAAAACACATTATTTTCTCATACTTTTTGTACGGATAGGCCTATTGTTATTGCGGAAGCGAAGTCGTCCACGACTAAAAATAGGATAGGTACCAAGGGCTGGTCCTTGGGGAATTATTCGATGTAAGTATCGAACTTACTCCACTTCAGAGGTATCTAACAAATAATTAATTATTCTCAAATAATTAAAATAGGTACAGAACGTCATCATCAATTAAATCTTTGTAGTGAGATCATGACACAATTGTCATAACGAGAATTTTTTTGATAAAATCCATTGGTATGAAGCTCTCCAAGAGTACCTACAAACATATAGGTACGTGTCTGTGTGCATAAACCCTTAAAGAATTGTAACTACCTAACCACCATTACACAAGTCTTGTGTGTTGTCTTGTCTATAAAGCTTGCTAAGTAAAAAGTCATTAGTAATTAATTTAATACTATCACTAGCTTCAATAGACTTTACTAGGAAGTCTGTATAGTTTTTATTTCTTGTTAATTAACGGTCTGAGATACCTATGTCTGGATGTGTCCATAATTACAACATACGTAATGGTGAAAGGTTTTATAACATCGTCTCATGGAAGATTTGTTCATTCAACGGAGATCTTAACATTTAGGGTGGAATTCGTAATTTTTAAAGGTTATGATGGGTAGTCGTGACAAACTAAAGGATGATTCACAGTAGACCGTTCCGTGTCCGGGCCGGCCCGTTTTCTTTGTCAGCAAACTCAACGGCCGGCGTATTTCTCTAGAAGAAAACGGGCCGGCCCGGACACGGAACGGCCTATTGTGAATCATCCTTAAGTCGTCCGAGATAGGCTGAAGGAAAAGAGAAGGGTAATAAGTACACAATCAATGAAAATCATAAATGGGAGAATACAGTAGATACTGGCAAATAATATAAATACCTAAATAAATATTGGGGGACAATCTTACACAAATAGACTTAGTCCCAAACTAAGCAAAGCTTGTACTATGGGTACTAGACGATGATATACATACTTATGTAAATAAATACATACTTAAATACATAGACAACATCCAAGACCCAAGAACAAAATCCGTGCTAAATGCACAAATAATGCCCTGGCCGGGATTCGAACCCGGGACCTCTAGCTTCGGAGGCAGTGTCACTACCAACTAGGCTATTAAACAGGCCGCCAGCATATGTCATGTTTATGTCTGAAAAATCACAACAATTCTCCAGAAACAAACCGTTTTGTGTGACCTGATCTTTCTAGCGTTCTTACAACTAAGTAATGTAATAATATGGAAATCATCATTTCAGCCGAAGGACGTCCACTACTGGACATAGGCCTCCCCCAAAGACTAACTGCGACACACACTTTAACATGGAAATCGTTCAGGAAGTATTAAAAAAGTTAGTGAAAGACAACACGAAGGTAATATATTATTGCCCGATACTGTAAGCGGGAAGATAGGGAGAGAAAGACCGAGGAAATAAAAATAATAAATTAATAAATATTTATGGACCATCTTATACGTACAAATCGACCTAGTCCCAAACTAAGCAAAGCTTGCACTGTACTTGGTGACGGTATACTTCTACTTTCTTATATAGATAAATATTAGATACTGTAGAGGTTGTACGTTTAACATCTATGATGCTGGCTATACAGCATTATTCTTAATTCAAATCAAGCTGTCTGAAAGGTTATAAATAGATGGAAATACGAAGACGTCAAGCAGTCGCCTTCGAGCCTTTAGCCTCTGGTCCACGCAACGCTGTACCTCTTGTTCAATATAATATTCGAGTGTCTAAGTATGTGTTTTCCTCCACCTGACCTGCACCCCTACTACAATACTTAATATAATACACAGAAAACATCCAAGTCTCAGGGACAAATATTCGTGGTCGTAAGCTGTACTAACCAAGTAAACGAGCATTTTGAGATCATGCCGTATCAGTACATTGAGGAGTTAGCGTCGTACCGGTAAATATGGAGAAGTCTGCATCAAATTGCACAGACAAAATCCCTGCCCTAAAAAAGACGATGATGTAGGGTGAGACGAGTGGCAATCAAGCTTACGGCCTGCCTGATGGTAACCTGAGGGTGGCTGGACCCGGGTATGTCCTAAAACTACGACCAAGACCACCAGAGGATGGACCGCATCATCCCCGGAGTGCGGTGGATATATGGACATATGCCAAGCGTGGCGATTATGGCATTTATCCTCCATGAAATTGGGGGAGATGTCCAGCAGTGGACGTCCTTCGGCTGATATGGTGGTGGTAGATGGTAAGCAGACACCGTACCCTGTGGCCAATTGCTACTCCGGAACAATCTCAGCGTGTTGCTGATGACGAGGATTCGTTGTTTTTACAGCTATTAGAAACATATGCAAGTTCCTAACTCACAACACGGTGCATCCTCGGAAGGTCGAGCGACCTTACTCACCACCAAGAACAGCACCACATACCTAAACGCTAATATGTTCCCAAATTCGCACTTTAAGCGCAATTTTCTCCACTAATAAAATTGTACAGTCGATTCGATATGCTGGAATTACCATACTCGATTACTAGATCCTTATAAGTTTTATGTAGCAGATTTCTTCGTAAGCAGGTTCGCTATTTATTACGGTAAAAAGTGGCTGTACTGTAAAGCTGTCAAGCTGGAGAAATGTAGGTGTAACTACATTTTGTAATGGGCGCGGTGACACCAATTAAACATTCAATGAATGGTCACTTTTTACACGAGTATAGTCAACAGTGGTATCTAGTTACCACGTTATGGTAAGCACAGCAGCTATAGCATATGCACTGAAAATCATCACAACCGCGTGACGACCTATATTGCTTTTAGAATTATTTGTATTGTCAGCTAGAGACATAGGCAAGTCGCCTAAACTCAACACAGTGCATCCTCGGGAGCTCTGGCGACCTTCCTCACCAGAACACCGCAACATATATCACACACTTGCTCGTCTCATCATCATTGGCCTTTTCATCTTTTCAGATGTTTGTTACAGCTGCTGTTTCAGGAGCCACATCTTTTCTTGTGCCTGAACAGACCGATACGGGCTCTATATTGCTTGCCACAACGGTCGCAAATAAACACGGCGTTGGGTGGGGGTGCGGCTTGCTTCCTCTCTAGGCGCTTCCTTCTAAGTTTTTCCAACCACTGGACGTCGTGATTAGTCCTACCCTTTCGTAGTAGGTGCCTCCATACCGGTCTGTCCAGTCCCAGGAGCTCCCAATTTCTTGGATCGATTTTGAAGTCCTCCATGTCACGCTTGCACGAGTCCTTAAACCTAAGCATTGGACGCCCGACAGGTCGCTTTGCGTCAACTATTTGGCCGAGCATCACCCTACGGGGTAGTTTGTTAGCATCTTGTCTTTGTACGTGTCCGAGCCATTGGAGTCTTCTCTGTTTTAGAGTGGCAGTGAGTGAGTGGTTGCTCGTCTACACTAATATTAAAAGAGGAAAGATTTGATTGTTTGTTTGTTCCATTGGCATAATAGAATTAGGCTCCGAAACTACTGAACCGATTTGAAAAATTCTTTCACTGTTGGAAAGCTACACTATCCCCGAGTGACGGGTCATAATATATTTCCAAAAAGATTAGGGATGCTTACTAAAATTCCAATAATGTAACCTAAGGTGTAAAAAAAATTGTTTGCATTGTATAGGCTCCGAAACAACTGAACCGATTTGAAAAATTCTTCCACTATTGGAAAGCAACACTAGCCCCGGGTGACATCGACTAATTATATTTAAAAAAAAATTAAGGATGCTCACTAAAATGTGTGTGTATTATAATTTTAATTTTAGAAATTGTTGTTTAATACTTTGCGAAGCCGGGGCGGGCCGCTAGTATTTAAATATAGACATGTTTAATATATGAAATTAGAATATGTTAAACTAACTTACAAAATAATAGCGTTAGTTAATTACTCCTCAACGATATATAAATGATTAGAAAATAAAATAGTCTAGTCTAGACAAACCTAATTACAATTGTAAAAGAAAAGATAATCGTCAGATATCCAAACTGTCAAACTATCTAACCGATTTCAACTTCTTTACAACTTTACCATGCTTTTTCCTATCTATGTAACAAAAAATGAAATGAATAAAGCATAGTCTCTCTATTCGACAAGCATAGAGCAATATGGATGCCACGTGAGATACCTTGGTGGTTTTAAATAGGATTGGCACAAGTTCATAAAGATGTAAGATTACTACTTTTATAAAGATAATGCTAAAGACTGACAAAAATGATTTCCTACCTCAGATAAAGTTTACAGGCATCGATGAAATACAATTAGGCAGGTCTGTCCGCGATATCAGTTGTTGTTTTTGTTTGTGTCATTCATTGTCTTTGATTAAGAAAACTAGAGGGCGCCACATTAAGTCACCTTGAATCGATCCCCAGTACAAAGCTGTGCTTAAAAGATACAGATTTTTTTATTATTAATTAATGATATTTACTCAATTCAATATCCTTTCGTTGTCAGTCTACTATTTATTCTCACGAGGCTATCTGCTTCTTCTTTCCTAATGCGAACAGCTAAGGACTGGAATTCGCTGCCGCCGTCTGTATTTCCTGATACATACAATCTAGATTTCTTCAAGACACCAGGCCTTGTCATCGCTTTCCGTCAGGTGAGACTAGGCCCAACGGCTGGTCTGACTGACCAGCCGTTGGCCATCATAAAAAAAAAAAATAGTATCTGATATACTTAAGAATAACGATCAAAATCGTGAGCTGGAGCTAATAATTCAAGATTTTTATGTGCAAAACGCCGGCTAGTGTTTCCGCTTTTCATGTCACGTCGTGTAAATCCGACATTAGCACACCCGTATCCGTATAGGGCGGCTGTTCACGACGCTTACCGAATCGCCTCGGGCGAACCAATGTAATATTACTGTCTGCCGAGTCGGTACTGAATCTTTACTGAGAGCCTTACATTTAATGAGTGCTTACTGATTGGCGTGCAATACATGGAGCGATCACGGTTTCAAATCTTAAGTGTGCGATATTTGGTATTTACACAAGGACGGGTGCAAACAAGCATACAGCCTGCCAAAGGTACCTAAGCTGTAAGCAGATAGTGTAGCCTATGGACGTATACTATTCCATTACAAACACTAGCGCGCTACCGATCTTTATATTGTTCCTCTAAAAATCAAACATAAATATAAACATAGCTATGAAAACCTATTTAGTTATTGTAAAGTCCTAACTATCTATGACAAAGTAGACTTAGAGATATTAACACAGTACAGAGATAAAATTGCTAATCTTGTCCAAGTAGCGAGACGTAGTAACCTACGTACACTTCAAATTTACCATCATTTGTAGTACCCCGATGTAGAAATAACTATGGACAGAGAGCTTGGTCATGTATCCTTCCACGCACATGTAATAAATTCCCCAAACAATTACTACTGCAGCTGAATAATAAGAAAGCCAAAAGCTTTAGAAACACTATAAAATTACATTTGTTAAAAAAAAACTTGTAGTTAGAATACATAATTTAAGATAACAATGTATGACTAGAATAGTTTCATAGCAACTCCTTAACTTACAAAATCTTTTATAATTTAAGATTAAAAGTTAAGTTTTTTTCTTAAATTGTATATTTTTTGCTGAAATAAACAGTATAAAATTTAAAAATTTGATTTTTTTTAAGTATGAGGATTCGATCTGTGTGGCAATTACTTTGATTTAATTTACAGAGGTTAGTTACCACAGACGCAAAATTTTATCCTCACTAAAAAGTGGTTCGAATGACAAAAAATAGAAAACTAGTGAGTTTGTTGTGAATTCCATCCGTGGCCATCGTAAAGAGTGGCGGAGATCGTTTTTCAGCCGTAAGTCGTGCTCATGGGTTATGCAGCATGCGTATAATAATGTGAGTGATGTCTTAAGCTGAAAGGCGTCTTGACTGATGTAAATGTAGGATTTATTGTAGCTGCATGATGTAGATGTGGCATTTATTTGTAAATTTGATGCGAACAGAGTTTATGTCAACTGTCGTATAGGCTGACAAGGTTTTAAACATCTATTGACAGTGTGAGAAGTATAACAGTCAAGTTGCACACTCACCTAGCAAGCCTTATCCGCAGACATCAGAGAAAAGCAGACTCGCAGTATTAAGCCAGATGATTTTTCATATAGTTGTCCCGTTAAATCCTTATGGTGCAGCAAAATAAAAAGTAAAAAAAGTAAAAGTAGTTTATTCTTCAAATTAGGCATATTACATGCACCTATGAATGTCAATAAACTACCACCGGTTCGGAAAAATATACCTCTGCCACGAGAAGAACCGGCGTAAGAAACTCGGCGAGGTGTCATTTTTTTCAAAACAATATACATTGTATAGTTAAATATAAAATTACAGTGTCAGATACTACAAAATAACTTAAATAACAATGAGTTAGAATTTTTCTCTATTTGAAAACACCCAGGATGTACAATCCCATATAAACTTAACACATCACAACGTCAGTTCAGTACAATTTTCAGTTATGAAGACGAAGACACTGACAGGTGAAGACCTGTCAGATGTCCCGAGACCTGTCTGTCTCTCTCAAACTTTCTGATTTGCGCATTAGTGAGAATAGATCAGATGTACAGAAATCGTTCAACTTAAATGACTGGATCTGCTTTACTCTGATACGAGTATCTGTGGGCTTAGGTATCCCAATAAGGTCTAAATTCCCCCTTCAGGACCGACAAGTGAAAAGAGACGATGGGAGTTGGAGGGTCCTTAAAAATGCCGAAATAGAAGAGCTGTTGGCCGAACCTAATATTATAGGTGAAACAAAAACGCATCGTCTTCCCTGGCTTGACAACTCAAGCGGAGTGGAGAATATCGACAGGTGATGAGAGCATACTTGAGCCGACCGACCGGACGGCGTGCTGTGGGTCGTCCTAAGTGTCGCTGAAAGGATCTGGTGGATGCGGACCTGCGGGAGCTCGGAGCCGGTGCAAGCTGGCGAGAAATAGCGCAGGACCGAGAAAAGTGGCAAGCTCTTGCTTGTCTCGGAGGCCAAGACTCATTTTAGGCTGTCGTAACTAGGCTGGCAGTTACAGGTCGATTCGCAAGAGCTGGCGCGGAAAATGTATGAAACTGTCATTAATTTCATAGACATTCCGCGCCAGCTCTTGTGAATCGACCTATACTTAGTTCTCCCTTCAAGCCGAAGGCGGAAGGGACTCTGTAAAAAGATGGTTTCAGTAAAGTATACGCCATTCAACATTTGCATGTCATACGATTTATCACTTGACACTCTCTCAATCATAATCTTTGGAACATGGGGTGCGTTACAGTAAAAAAACTTGACAAAAGAACTGACTTCATTCCTCATTTATATTATGATATGTGAGTAAATAAGTTATATGGGGGCAACTTAAAAGTACCACATTTTAAACAAAATAATAAACTTCCTACTCGGTTTATTAATGTCGGAGATCTATCGTAACAAACATTTTGAGAACCTCCTCCTTTTTAAGTCGGTTAAAAATAGGGATCAACTGTAAAATCATTGGTGTGGAGCATGTTTACCTTATTTCAGTTTGTTTCCAAAAATTTAGTTATTACAAAATAACTAACAGGATTGGGTGTTATTTAGTCAAATCCCGATAAATGACATACACATACATTCCACTGCCGATTGGTCTAAATTCGAAAAACTGCAACAAAGAGCGCGCAACATCCAGGAAGCGGCGCGTTCCCACGGCTGCGTCTGCGCACATACTTGACAAAACGTCGTATAAGCGCTGAATAAAGGTGACCAACGTTATTCCAAAATAACGCCGTTAATCGTTAATTCAAAATCAAAAATGAAATATTTATTTTGCAAATAGACCACAAGGGCACTTTTACATCTCAAAGAGTGAATTTATACAATTAAAAAAAACTGACAAGCTTACTTAATAATAATGATTTAAAAATATAATGATTAACAATTCAATGAAAATAAATTTACAAATATTAAGGACGCATTGAATACGATCTGTGTCCAAATAAACAAAAAGTATATAAAATTAATTTAATATCTCAGAGATGTATATGATCTCTGAGCGTCCAAATACGATTAATAACAATTATTTCAAAGTCCTTAGAGATGTAAATGGTCTCTAAGCGCCAAAATTAAAATAATTAAATTTAATATTGTTAGAGATGTATAAGGTCTCTAAGCGTCAATAACAATAGTCTATCTAAACGCTTATTTTCACCTTTACTTATATAGTTTATGGTCAAAAACTCTAAACTGGCACCCCTTGACCCCACAAAAAAGATTCGAATTATTTGGCAAAATAGCACATCATTATTTTAGTTATTCTTAAACGTTGAAACATTTTCGAAAACAGCATTTAGTAGATGTTAAAGTTATTGTCGATTGTCTTAAGGCTTTTAAGTCATAAGTAACGAGCATTTTTTTAAGACCTATATGGGTTTTTTCATGCCTGAAATAAATATTATTATTGTTATTGAACCTACTACTAAGGACTAACTATGTTGCCAAACAGCACTTAAATAACGTTCATAAAAAGCATGGTTAATAATTCCTAATCTGAACAGGCAAATGCTACTTATAAATATCAGTAAACGATGAACAAGTAACTATGAGAACACCACACATCAAATATTTAAATACTAGATGAAAGCCCGGCTTCGCTCGGGTGAAATAAATAAAGTAAACATTTATTCGTGACAGTTATGCAAACGACAAAAGAAATTGTGTACAAAAATGTATAAAATAAAAACATTACAACAACGGATTATGATGAAACTTCGTATAGAAATATAGTCTGTAGTCTGGATTAACATATGGAATAGGGACTAAAAGATTACGCTGACGACGGTGAAATAAATAAGAAAGAAATAAACAAAACATTTATTCGTGACAGTTATGCAAACGACGAAAGAAATAGTGTACAAAAATGTATAAAATAAAAACATTACAACAATGGATTATGATGAAACTTCGAATCGTATAGAAATATAGTCTGTAGTCTGGATTGGGAATAAAAGTATGGAATGGAATTATATGGAATTGGGAGTAAAAGATTACGCAAACGACGTCACGGGCTAGTATCTTTGCAAGTTAATCCTAAGCATTTTTATAAGGGTAGTATTTAAAGGCACATAAAAAATTTGACACCGTAATCAGTACTGATTTGTATAGCTAAAATACTAATCGTTCATTAAAATTCAATTCAGATGTGCATTGTTAAATATTGATGTGCCAGTCAGTATTTTTGGTGCGAAGTCAGAGCTGCTAACGCGAAAAACAAATGAAGTTCGTGTATCTCCCTCTCTGTCGCACTTGCAAATTCGAGCGACACAGAGGGAAATACACGATGTTCGTTCGTTTTCGTTTCGCGATAGCAGCTCTCTATTCTCCGCCAAATTCTATTCAGTGGGGCCCTTTACACTCAATATTATCGCGATTTTTAAAATTGTATGGGGTCTGTTAAACGCTTAATACTATCACAATACTGGTGTGTCAATATTATCGTGGTTTTCAAAATCGTATGAATTTTTCTTAAATATTGGGGTCTGTTACACGCATAATATTATCACGATACTGGTGTGTCAATATTATCGTGGTTTTCAAAATCGTATGGATTTTTATTCAATATTCATTAAACAGCAAGTGATACGGATCGTGGTATGAGTGTATCGCGTGATAATAATAACCATGTAACAGGCCCCATTCATTGCACGTGATACGGATCGTGATATGAGTATATCGCGTGATAATAATAACCATGTAACAGGCCCCTATGGATGTTGCTTCAATATTCAGTGTTTCACGTGATAATAATAACATTTGGTAATATTTTCTCCAATTAATGGAAGCTATTTAACAACTTGTTCCGTTTTGCGAAAGGTATTTCACATTCCGATACGCGCACCATCTAGGAATAGGAGCCGTCAGACAAGACACGTTCTGAAAACTAAGTATTTCCCTCTCTGCGCTCGAATATGCAAGTGCGACAGAGGCATATATATTTAGTTTTCGGTTGGTAGCACCTTAGTCCGAGCGTGGCGGACGGTCGAAGAAAGTCAAAGAACATTCCGTGTGTTGTCTGTCACACATATAATTTTTTAGCTTCCCATCGACCTATGAACTTGAAATTAAGTGATAATGTTTATTATGAAGTATATTTTACCAAAAATATCAATATATTGATAAATCACATTTGTTTTTTAGTTGTACGGAACCCTCAGTGTGCGACTCCGACGCACTTGGCTGGTTTTTATTACATTTTGAATTTTATTTCTCTTATAGTAAAATACCCTATTCGTTTTAAAGTTGACGCCTGAGGGCCTACCGCGAACCAAAAACGAACTATCTTCCTTTCTGTCGTTCGAATATACATGTGCGAAAGAGGCAGATACTTCGTTTTCGGTTCGCAGTAGCGCCTCTAACGTCCGAGCGCGGCGAACGGCATGAGCTGAGGGTCTACTTCGAAATTCAAAATCCTAACTTCGTATGGTGCCGTCCCTTTCACTCTCCTGTCATAGACTATATGAGTGAAAGGGACGGCACCATACGAAGTTCGGATTTCGAATTTCGGAGTAGTCCCCCAGTACCACTAAGTTATAAGATAGAGCGAGATAGGGATAGAATTTTGCTAGACGTTTAAAAGCCATAAGTCACCTAGTAGTTTGTCACAAACAAAATAGAGACGCAGCTTTAAGATGGCGGACAGACTCAGCAAACATTCAAGTGGTGTCCTTTACACGATTAATATTATCCCAATACTGGGGTGTCAATATTATCGCAGTTTTCAAATTTGTATGGATTCTGCTTCAATATTCACGTGATACTTATCGTGATATGAATCCATGTAACAGGCCCCATACATTCGCTTTGAAGGCGGTTGTTGTGACAATCAGTCTAGCTAGCACCATAGATTATACCGTTACGTTTTATGTGACGTTTTAATACATTTCACCCATATAACGTGACGGTATAAGTTATCGTGCTAGCTTGGCTGATAAGTGTATAGAACGCTTGAAAACTACAAAAACAAAACGCTGCAGACGCGGCTAGCCGAATCCACACAATGGGCGATGATGGCCCATCACCCAGAACGCAGCCCAGCAACCTGGCCAACATACCGGACGCAAAAATAGTTCACGATTTTCGAACGTAGCCGACACTGTCAACCAACAAATTTAATATAGCAATATAGTCTGTGGGCAATATGGCCGACGTTTTGTCATCAAATTAACACTTTTAAATGCAAAATACGTGACAATCCGAATTTTGCGGATACATATGTTCAACTCAAAAATCGTTATTTTTATACGTTCTTCAATTTGAGACAGGTCTCGTTCGGGTCTACCGTACCCCTGCACGAAATTATTAATATAGATTAGGTACCTCTTAATTGATAAATAACTATCTTTACTAGTCTTTTATGAACATAGAAAGTTTACATATGTTGAGGACTTTGTTAACGCTATTTTCAAGATCAAAAATTGTAACGCAAAACTGGTTTTCATAATTCAACGTTATTTAATAACGGTTACCGATTAAGGCGCAGGGTAGGGCAAGCCATTCTCCATACAAAGGTTGTGCAAGTTTTTGCGTTAGTTTTGGCACTACAGCATTTAACTTTTTTTTTGGTACATATTGGATATACGCAGAACTTGATGTTGAAATTTTGCATTATTTATTTAAAAAAAAATACAAAATACAATAAAAATTATAAAAGAAAAACATCGAGATATCGCTAACAAAAAAAGTAACTGGAGTGCAAACACAAACGAAGAAAAACTTGCACAAAGTTTGTATGGAAACAGCTTGCCTACCCCTTCGCCTTAACGGTATTTGCCTACGAAATATAACGGCGTTTACGTCCTTCCTGAACAGAATGAAAACTGATAACATCAGCTCCCCATTAGCATACGAGGTGAGAATGTATGCGCAAGTACCATCATTGTTCGGGCATACTAGTCTATATTCTAAACCCAGGTCCTAGGGACCTAGGACAGTCGAGTGTAAAAGTCGTTATCGAAAGAACATGCTTACATACACGCTTATATTCCGAAAAGGGGTAGGCAGAGCTCAAGAAAACTAATGAGTTAACTATGGGAAACTGGTTGAAGTGTGTTGTGGGCGATGTGCTAGCAACCTGTCATTGCAATATCATATTTTCTCTTTCTATAAACTTACAATAGTTAAAAGTGACAAAAGAGAGATATGCACAATAACTATTGGACATATTAATAATTATAATGAGAACTATTATAAGAAAAAAAACCGGCCAAGAGCGTGTCGGGCCACGCTCAGTGTAGGGTTTCGTAGTTTTCCGTCCGTCACATTAAGTTGACATATTAAGTACAGAAACACAAAACCCTAAAAAGCACGTCATTTCATTGTGATTTTGTAGAAATGACAGGTACAATAAACACCTGTTTATACGGTTAAATTACAAACTTAGTTCAGAAATTATTTTTGTAATTTTTTCAAAAACTATTCAACCTATCAAGTTCAAAATAATTTTCCTACAAAGTTTTTATAAGGTTCTACTTTTGAGATTTTTTTCATATTTTTAAAACTTATGGTTCAAAAGTTAGAGGGGGGGGGGACACATTTTTTTTTACTTCTGGAGCGATTATTTCCGAAAATATTAACATTATCAAAAAATGATTTTAGTAAACCCCTATTTATTTTTAAATACCTATCTAACAATATATCACACGTTAGGGTTAAAATGAAAAAAAAAACACTCCCCACTTTACGTATAGGGGAGGTACCCTAATAAAATATTTTTTTCCACTTTTTATTTTACCACTTTGTCGGCGTAATTGATATACATATTAGTACCAAATTTCAGCTTTCTAGTGCTAACGGTCACTGAGATTATCCGCGGACGGACGGACAGACGGACGGACAGACATGGCGAAACTATAAGGGTTCCTAGTTGACTACGGAACCCTAAAAATGACTGACTGTCGAGTTTCTTTCGGCGTTTCTTCTCGGCAGTGGTCTTCTTTTGCAGAAACGCCAGTAGATTGTGACTTGTAAAAGTGCCATTGCGACCTACATGCAGAATAAAGTTCATTTATTTTATTTATTTAACTATATTGAGTATTTCTGGGACATTGATCCATTTAACGCATTCTCTTGATGTTTTGAAAGAACGTACGAGATACAAATTGTTATCGCTTTAACCTCCTGAGGCCCAGAAAAAATATTGTGTTTTTGAATTAGGAATTCTTTTGTTGTTCATTTTATGTTCAAATCAATTTTGGAATTTGTACAAAAAATTGCACGCGGGGCCTTAGGAGGATAAAATACTTACCCCCTTGTACATAAACGTCCATCAAGCCTATATTAGTTAACAAGCCGCTAAAGCTGGTTTGCCCTTATCTGTCACTTTGACATTTATGTTTGTGAGATAGGAACAAAAACAAAACAACTGTTAGTTAACAGAGGTTTGTTAAGTTTTATGAATAAGGAGGTTAGTGTTTTACTTATTTTCCTTGCTCGCTAAGGCGCTTTCTTATATTTTACTCAATGTTTGTATTTATGAACCTCCAGGTCTATTTTTATATATATTTCAACTTATCTGTATCTTTTTATGTATGAATTAAACCTACATTTATTTGCACTTGGTTGTAGAGTCATTATGAACATATATGAAATGAAATTATAGTACATTACGATACAAGTGCAGAAAACACGAAATTCGCAACGAGTGGTGATAAATTGAAACACGACCGAAGGGAGTGTTTTAAATCGACACGAGTTGCGAATTACCTATTCGCACGTGTATCGTACAACGTTAACAGTACATTTGGCTCTTTAAAGTTTCGACATAAGCACGTAGGTAATCTGCTGATTACCGCACTCGTGCTGTAATATAGCACCACATGTACTGTAAAATATTTTTAACCCCCCACTTTAGTAACGTCACTTTACTCGTATTGACTAAAAAAAGTGCGCTGAAGTAGTAAATATGATTTTACGCTTCACTAGGTGTGATTGAAAGTTAATCTGCAGTTTTTTTGCTGACGTCACGGGGTGGGGAAAAGCAAGTTTCCTTCTAGCAAAGGCATTTATAGTTTTCTTTAAAGGGGTGTAAAATATTGTTTATACTACCGGACCCGTATTTAAAAAATAAACTGTATTTACTCCAAAGAATAAGAATATTTCATAATTCGTATTCCAAATTAGTGTGGAAAATGGAATTATTTTTCTTATTAGAAAACCAGGAAGCGAATAAAGAAAAAGAAGTTGTTTCTCCTAAATTAGTTTCGGAACTTTAGTTTCTAAAGTGTCCGAAGGGGATTAAATTCAACCAATTTACGTCCACCAAAGTCGCCTTTAAGAAGAATCGAAGATATCTGTGTCGCACAATCGGTTCACAGAAATTGAGAAGACAACATACCAAGCGAATAATTAACATAATGTGATAAACATATATTATTACAACATAGCTATTGCTCGCGACTTCGTCCACGTCTTCGATCCTATTGGTCGCACCGTGATGTTATATAGCCTAAAGCCTACCTCGATAAATGGACTACCTATCCAACACAAAAATAATTTTTCAATTCGAACCAGTATTTCCTGAGATTAGCGCGTTCAAACAAACAAACAAACTCTTCAGCTTAATAATATTATAATATACATTAGTATCAATAAGTAATTCAGCGTGTTCTTATTACCAAGCGGTAGGCTTTGGTTATTAATACGGTACCTAGTTGAAAACAGAAAAAAATACATATTCCCAATAAACAAAACTCACGAAAATACTCGTAAAAATAGTGATTTCCGGAAGATTTTAAATATAAAAAATTTGACTGTGTTTGACCATAGGAAATCGTTACGATTGTTGCAATTTCCGTACAAAATTCACTTTAAGAGAGCGATTATGATTATGACTTTGCATAAAAACATTTCAACATCCCAATTACCACCATGTCACCAGCTTTAACGAAAACGTCCCGAACACGGCCCAAATCCCGTGCCACTCTCCCCTGCATCTGCGTTCATTCGGCGACACGCCGGCGCGCCGACCGCCCGCCCACGCTCGCCGCCCGCCCCGCCGCGCGAAACTTACGACGACATTCCCGACGTCAACTTACGCGCGCGTTACTTAGGTGAAAATAAGTGACAATCAAGACAGTGTTTAAAAAAAAGTGACCATCATGGTCACGAGAGTCGTTGTTGAAAAACAAGTGACGATCAAGACAATGAGTGTTTAAAAAACAGGGACAATCACGGTCACGAGAATCGTTATTGAAAAACAAGTGACGATCAAGACAATGAGTGTTTAAAAAACGGTGACAATCACGGTCACGAGAATCGTAATTGAAAAACAAGTGACGATCAAGACAATGAGTGTTTAAAAAACGGTGACAATCACGGTCACGAGAATCGTTATTGAAAAACAAGTGACGATCAAGACAATGAGTGTTTAAAAAACAGGGACAATCACGGTCACGAGAATCGTTGTTGAAGAACAAGTGACGATCACAAAAAGTGAATGTAGAAAAATCTAGTAATAATCACGGAAATTCAGGAGATTTCAAAGAGGAAAGTAATTGAAGATATGCGTGTATCGTAAACATATTCATAGTTTGTGTCGAATTAAAGGATGTATTAAGCGGCTAGTGATTAAAATTGCGAGTATTTAAATATATTTCTATTAAATCAACGTACACTGAGAACCATTAAAAGTGCGTTTGGTCGTACGAGTATATAATAAAATTGATATAATTGTGAACAGTGCTTAGTGCTTTTAATTGTTCCTAAATATAACGTGACAGTGAAGTGATATGCAGTGATATGGAAATTTCGATCGCCGCTGATACAAAGGTTAGTGGCATCAAAATTAACTACCTAGTAATATTTTACCTTAAAATCGTTAATGAAAAGAAATAAAATTGTTTAAAACCGACATTAAACTGTCTTAACTAATTTTATGAGACCACCATGGAGAGCCAAACTATTGAAAAATAAAGCGTAGAAATCAGTTTACGATAATTGTCAAGACATCGTTAAAACAGCAGAATATTATGGTGAACATTTTTTTTCAGTTATAAAATCGAACAGTTTCGAATTTAAACTTCGTTCAACTTGTGTACTGTGTATAATATTACTGTCGGTAAAATTCTCATTAAAAATTATACAGCTGCTTCGCACGGGTAGTACTCGCTTTTTGGCGCGGCGACTAAGGAACTGTTTTATAAGTTGTAGTTATAGTGAAGTTGTGTCGCAGATAAAATCTCTGTATTATCCTGTGGAAAGGTACTTATTTTCTACACTGTAAATAGCTTAAAGTTAATTTAAAAAGGATGTATTTTTGGCACGGCAATATCAAAGAAGTCTTATTGTCAAGGTTGCTTCTTAAAAAATCGGCGCTAAGTTTCTTTTCTTATTAGGTATGGTATGCCGAACATATAAGCATAAGCAATGTTTATCAAACTAATAATAATAATAAATGAACAGAATTTCAATTTAGCTTCTGTTTATAAAACCGGTGTAGTGCGAGCCCAACTCTCTCACGAAGAGTTCTGGTCGGTTATATATGTATACCTATACTAAAGTACCTACTCTCGATTTTTTTTAAATCTTTATTTAAATTCGCAAAAAAACTTTTAATTTCTATAAAGTAAGATAGGTCTGACCACCTCAAGTGAGTCACATATTAAAGTTCTTAAATGTGCAAATGGTAAGGTACAAATAACTAAACGCAAAGTGAAATTATTTTTATCAACTTGGCTAAAAGCAAAAACAGCGGTTAAAAACCTATTTTCGCGACACATTACTAAAGTAAAAGTAAAAGTAATTTATTCTTTAAATTAGGCATATTACATGCACCTATGAACGTCAATAAACTACCACCGGTTCGGAAAAATAAACCTCTGGCACGAGAAGAACCAGTGTAAGATACTCGGCGAGGTGTCATTTTTTCAAAACAATATACATTGTATAGTTAAATATAAAATTACAGTGTCAGCTACTACAAAATAACAATGCTACAGCAGAAAACCTATTTTCGCGATACATTAGCCGTGCAGGACACTATCACTGCCAAACATCCCTATCCATGATGTAATCGTTTACAATGTATTATTATATATGCATATGCTTTTGAAATAAGTGTTTGTTTTACTACAGATTTGAATTTAGAATTGCTAAGTTCAGTAATTGATTTAGGAATTTTATCGTAGAATTTGATACATTTTCCCAAGAACGACTATTTCGCCTTTCGTCTATAAAACGTTATTTTGAATTTCCCAGTGTTTCTGGTAGCTAGAATTCGTTTATCAGCGTTCGTTGGGAAAATGCCCAAATTCTTTCTATAAATAATATATACTTATATTTATGATATAGGTAGATTACGAGTTATAGAAAACTTTAAGTAACCGCCTAAGATGGTCAAAAGCAATAATGTATAGCAATGACGTGCACGTAGAACCCTTTTTCATTACGCACGCAATTATTTCATAACGAACCGAAAAATGGAAAATACACGAAACCCAAATCATCCATTTTATGCGACCAACGTCACCCCAATTAAAACTTTTACGTTTGTACAATTTCATGCAATTTTTTCACCCTATTCAGTCATATAATATAGGTCCTCTTTATATTTCCCTTTTTAAAACAGCCAATATACAGATTTGTAGAATGAAGGCATATTTGAAACAGATATTGTGTGTTAGATGGTATTTAAAAACCGACAATTCGTGAATTATCTGAGTTAAAAAAGTAGTCCTCAATACTAGTATTTTATTCGGTAAATTACACCAAAAAACGTTAACAACACTATCCTGCTAGTTTAGAAGTAAAATATTTGAAAAACTACCTTTTCTTATATTATTAAAAAAAGTTTTCAAAAAAAAAAGTTGGTACCTACTCGAACTCGTACTTGTACTTTTCACATTAAAAAAGTGTCCTAAATAGGTATTCCATTCCATCGTGAGTGGGTATCTTGACTGTTAGAAGTTCTCAAGCCGCCCGAAGGTTTTCATTCGCTGCCCGAAGGTCTCTAACTTGGTTTAACGACTGCTGTCGTAGCCAGCACCGGGATCAACAGCTTAATGCTCCAAAGCACGGGCACGCTTAGTTAGTAAACCTCTCAAAGCGGTCACACATCCAAGGACTGACCCCAGCCGACGTTGCTTAACCTCGCATACCGCACGCGGTACGCGCGCCTGGCCTCATAAATATAGTCGTATCAGAAGATAAGCTAACGAACTCATACCGGGAGCCACGAGCAGGTTTTATTTCAGTGCCCTTGCAATCCATTAGGCATAAGAAGATAAAAAAACTGGCCAAGTGCGTGTCTTTATACGCACAAAGGGTTCCGTACCAACACCTACTAGTCCACAATTCCAAATACAACATTGAATCAAAAAAGGTCGTATCTTCATAGGGAACTCACGGCACTTAACTAATTATTGTTTGGACAAGACAGTTTGTCAGCGATAACGCTAAAACTGTTAGATCTATCTTGTTCAAACCAAAAATGTGCATCACGCCTATGGGCATTGTAAAAAAATTTTTCATCCCCCGGTTACATGTATGGGGTGGGGTGTCCCCTAATTTTATAGTTTTTTTTTATACCACGTCGGTGGCAAACAATCTTACGACCCGCCTGATGATAAGACGCCTACAACTACAGGGGTATCACATGCGCGTTGCCGACCTTTTAAAAATGTATACACTACTTTCTTGAAGAACCCCATACTTGTAGTCCCTCGGGAAAACCTCGGCAGGGGGGAGACCATTCCACATCCAGAGCGTCCGAGGGAGGAAATTCCTCTGAAACCGTACCGTACGCGACCATTTAGGTTCTAAGGTGTGAGGATGAATGCCCTGCCGACGGCGAGCGGTGCGATGGTAGAAAGCGGCCGTGCCCATCATGTCGAATAGTTCTTCGGAGCACAACCCATTATACAAGCGATAGAACACGCACAAGGAGGCAAATGTTTCTATCAAATTAGTAAAAACGATTCAAATAGTTTTTCCTAATTTTACATAATTTTTACGTAGGGGTTCATATAGAATACGCCTTTCTACCATGTTTGAAAATTGTAGTGCTTATAATACTGTCTCCAAGTAAAGCGGCTGTGGCATACGGACGGACGGACGGGCAGACATGACGAATCTATAAGGGTTCCTTTTCGCCATTTTGGCTACGGAACCCTAAAAAGTCGGGCTCGCAGGTAAGGGTGCGTGACCACCGTACGATATATAACGTTGCAGGTGTATAATTTTTAAGAAAGAAAATACTGGTTTGTGTTGTGTAAACCCTAGTGGTGGTTTTATGGGTAAATGTTAGTGGGTATGAGGGTGTATGGGTCAGCGGGTCGAGTATTTTTTATACTACGACGGTGGCAAACAAGCTTACGGCCTGCCTGATAAGCAGACACCGTAGCCTATGGACTCTTGCGACTTAAACTTACGGGTACACCCATACTTGCGGGTTTTCATAATTGCGGGTCTGGGACGAGATCGCTTTTTAGTGATAAGACCGGCTGTTGTCTACCTTTATTCATGTTTAATTTAATTTTGTTGGGAGCTATAAAGAATATTTGGATGTATCCCTGTAACTACAGTGTAACTTCTAATGTTATCTTCATTTTATTATCTGTCTATTAAATGGGGACAACTTTAATTTTATTTTGTTGTAATTTATTTTTCTAATACTCTGAACATGACATATTTCAATAATTACTATTTTAAATTGTATATTGACGAGCTAAGTTGTGTTTTATTATTATTTGGCATGTTATAATATAAGGAACAACAGACCACCTACCTTCTGTCAAATATTTTGTATGCCTATCGGCAAAACATAATGGGACTTAAGAACTGTAACTATACTTATTTAAGATCTCTGTTGTACATACCTATGTTTTAGAAATAAATCAAATTGAAATTGTCGTTAGAGGGCTACAACAAATACTGACTTTGTTAAAATTTCAAGATTTTCATTGTTAAGATTGAAATAAGATAAAGAATAAGATAAGATTGAAGATATTCCGGCACGTAAACAGTTAAAGATGTTTTGACATTCTTAAAAGATACTCATAGTTTTTAACTACAAACTGAAATCCAGAGATGTATACGTATATGGTCTCATAGACCATAATATACATCGCTGAGATATTAAATTATTTTATATAAATTTTGTTTATTCGGACAGAGACGGTATACAATATACGTCCCTAATATTACCTTGTAAGTTTATTTTCATTGAATGACATCAAAATCAAAAATCAAAATTATTTTTTTATTCTGCAAATAGGCCACAAGGGCACTTTGAAAAGTCAACACATGAATTATACAATTAAATAAATTGACAATAACAATAATTATGTTTTCAAAACAGAATTGCACAACTAAAAATAAAGTAGACAATAATAATAGTGAATTCAAAACTATACTGATTAACAAACTTACAATATTCAATTAAAATAAACTTACAATACATTATATAAAAAAAATAGTGACGTATATACTTATATACGGTCTCTGTCCGAACACACAAAAGTACTTATATATACAATAAATTTAATATCTCAGAGCTGTATATATATTTTTTTTTTTATTAAAAATGGGATTGCTCTTGGCCAGCATCTAGCCAGGGGGCAAAGATGAGGCCGACGATGAAGCGATGGTCTCTGAGCGTCCATTATTCCTAAGTCCTTAGAGATGTACATGGTCTCTAAGCGTCTAAATTAAAATAAGTAGTGAATGAAAATAGCACTAAAGTAATTTAATATTCTTAGAGATGTATAAGGTCTCTAAGCGTCAAAAACATAAGTTTGTTAAGCAGTATACTTTTGAAAACATTTTTATTAAGTACCTATTGTCAGTTTTTTTAGTTGTATAATTCACGTTTTGACGTGTAAAAGTGTCCTTGTGGCTTATTTGCAGAATAAATACTTGTATTTGATTTTGATTTCAAACTCTACACGATAAGATCATTCGAGATTTTTAAATAGACCAAAATGACCCAATGAAATAAACGTAGCCCAAAAAGCTAAAATATAACTTAAAACATGTTCTATAATTGGAGCTTCCGGCAAATACAAACAAACGAAACAAGCTTAGTAACATAAGCAGAGCAAGGCGTAAAAACTATATATAGTTCGACTAAACAGGGCTAAGCCAGTGCTGCGTTGGAATACTGGAACGAAAACTAAATCACTGGCAGGAGAGTAGCGCTGTCCTTGTAAAGTAGTAGTCGACAGATTTCGTTAAAAAATTTGTTCTAATACATTGGAAATAAGTGATTAATTAGTATGTGTAAAAATAAGTTACCCAAATTAGTTTTTGTAGTAAGCAGAAACGTCTGCTAATGAAAATTTAAAATTACAAATAATAGGGGATAAATTAAAAAATCTGTGGCTCGTTATTTTTACTTTTCCCTTTGATTTAATAATTGATAACAATAACCTTAAACTGCACGTAAACAGTTCGATTAAAGCGACTTATCATTGATCGTCATTTATTGAATATTTACTAGTGACACTCAAAATGGTATCGATACAATGTGAACACTTCATAATATTAACTACATTTTTCATGAATCGTTTCGTTGCGTCTCAACGAATCAATATCGGTATGTAGTAATTACAGTTAACTCATCTATTACTCACCTCGATTCTTTATGACAACTACGCGTCATCCGACTTCCAACTTACACCATTTCTCCTCAGACGAGTTGTCCGCAAATTCTGGGAATACAAACCGAATAACAGAAATGTAGGGATTGAAACCTTCACAATGCGGGATATAGTTATAGAGTATCATTTTCTTATTCAAATTCAAGTGTATAGAAGCTTACATAATGTAGAATTATTTAGGGAGTCCTAATCTAAATTACTTAACTAATCCTTAGTTGGATTTTTGATATTTTTACCATTATCGCCATCGGGTTAAGCCTCAAGGCCACAGTACTTCAGTACGTCGTGCAGAGCATTCAATATGTCAGATAAAATTCCTATTATCTTCTTAGGGTGGGTTGCACCATACCGTCTATAATCGTAAGCGAAATCTGATTGTATGCAAAGTTTGACAAATTTCTTTTGGGATAACAGCTGCCAGCGCAATACAGGGTGATTTTGGGGTCGTGATCCAAAATAATTGTACATAATCAAAAATTCAAAGTAGACAACATCACAGTCGGTATGAAGGTTTATAACCCATATAATTATCTTTTTTTTACAAAATTTAATGGAAAAATAATACTTCTTCATACAACTTGGTTACCCTACCCCACTGTCAACTCTCCATACCATCCATCAAAGAAAGTAGGGTAACCATGTTTTTTTTTTGTGATTTTGTATTTTTTTCATCAAAATAAATTAAAAATGAAATGCGTTTGTATCGTGTCACTACAATTTTTTTGAAATGGCTTACAGATACCAAGTCTAAAAACTGGTTCTTGCACACCCGACGCTTATTCATTATAACTATCGACCTTTCCCCCTTCACAAAAACAAATTTGTGGAGTGAACAATTGTCTGACTTGCTATCCTGTTGAAACCGATACCGCTCAGTATCGTTACCTTTACTGCTTACACGAAATGTCAATTGGGCAAGTGGACGTGTTGAAGCAAGTTACTGAAATGAATACTTGCCTGACTCACTGTCCCGTTGGAACGCAGCACAGCGCCGCACGTGGCCGGACGCGATGGCGATACCGTTCACTCTCGTTACCGCTTACACGACATGCCCACTGCTGGGCAAGTGGGCATGGTACAATCAATGTCAAGATAACTCGAGATTTGTTTCTTTAAATTTGATTTCACTGTAAACAAAGGTACAGTCAACAGCAAAAGTAAATGATCAGTTTAACGGTTGGTTCGGGTTTGCGAGTTGCCACACCGAGCGCATATCGCGCCTGCACTACACCGCCACGGCTGATGATGTGGTGGAGTACGTTCGCCAGAAGACCGACTTCCCGCTGATGGTGCTCCAGCTGCGTTCACGTCACTACGTGCACTTCAGCTCATTTGTGGTGCGCGTGCCGCGGCCGCTGCAGGAGACCATCGCGTGTGCTGACTTCTGGCCGAAGGGTGTCGTGTTTCGACGGTTCCGGGGCAACCTACCGAATCCTACACCGGAGACGACGATGCAACGGGGCCACACGGTTTCGTCGCCTAAATAGATAATTTATAAGCTTAAGTTTCATGGCGCATTGGGTTAACTGTAAGGTCATGTAAACATTTTTAAGAAATAAAAAAAAATAAAAAAACTTTGACACTTTCACTACTTGGATGCATCCCAACTGTCGCAGTATTGTTACGTTAGTGCGACAAAGTATTAAAATGATCATCTACATTAGCTGTTGTTTGTAAAAAGGCGGACTTAAGGCCTTGGCCTTAAAGTAACTGCAATTTACGACCTGTTTAGCCTAGTTGGTAGTGACACTGCCTCCAAAGCTAGAGGTCCCGGGTTCGAATCCCGGCCAGGGCATTATTTGTGCATTTAGCACGGATTTTGTTCTTGGGTCTTGGATGTTCTCTATGTATTTTAAGTATATATTTATCTATATAAGTATGTATATCGTCGCCTAGTACCCATAGTACAAGCTTTGCCTAGTTTGGGACTACGTCGATTTGTGTAAGATTGTCCCCCAATATTTATTTATTTATTTATTTTATATATGTATCGAGGATGCGCTATGTTTAGGTGGTGAAAAGGGTTGAATTTTGTATGGGAGGGCGTTAATTAAGCCTGCACCTAGAATAATTCGATAGCAATTATTTCTCTAAGGCGACTAGTTCTACTCTAGTACAGTATTACACTTGTGCCGATTTTGATAAATAAATGTCTTAAGACCATCACAGGAAATCCAGCTTTCAAATAAATAAAAACTGCATTCAAATCGGTTCACCCGCTTAAGAGCTACGATGCCACAGCCAAACACACAGATACATATGGTAAAATTGAAAATCGGACATGCTACAGAGAAATAATCACTGATAAACTGAATTTCCGGATAGTTCAATGTAAAAAGTCGTGCACGCGCAAAATTGATGTAAATAATTTATACCAAAAAAAAAACCTACTCCAATTGAAGGGATGTTTACAAAAACAACATATCTGCTTAGACCGGTTGACACTTCTGGAGGAACATTTATAATGGGCTCAGGAGTCGACCAGTGTAGTCAGTTATGTTGTTTTTGTATTCAATTTTGTACTTCGCTATGCCACAATTTGTGGTTTTTGTGAGCCAATGCTTGGTTACCTACAGAAAATACCGAAATCGGCATATGCGTGCCTATCAAATTCGAGGATTTCCCTCGATTCCTCCTAGATCCCATCATCAGACCTTCACCAAACTTATATGGGACCAACTTCGGAGTACCTGCTCTGAAACAGAAAAAGAATTATCAAAATCGGCCGACGTGGTCAAGAGTTATGGGGGAACACACATACATAAAAAAAGCAAACATGCAGACGAACTGAGAACCTCCTTCCTTCTATTGAAGTCGGTTATTAATGGAAAATTAAGGGAGTCGGAGCTCATAGCTCAACGTTTGCAACCAGCAAACAGCATTGCATACCTAGTGTAAAGACATACAGTAATGGCAGTATAATTTACTAGTCCCTGATAGCGATTGTTCTAGAAATTAAAATGACTACCATAAATAGAATTAAATACAAGCGTTTAAATTATGAAGTTGCATTAAATCTCTGGGCGGTTATTCTGAAATGCCGATGGACGATATTGTAGGCGATGCAATCGCCAAGAAACCTCATTACGCATTATTTATAGTATTTTGTGCTATCTGCCATCGCTCGTGACTTGTAAAAATGGCAGTTTACTTTTAAAGCGTAGACATACGGCGCATTACTTTTTTTTTTATACCACGTCGGTGGCGAACAAGCCTACGGCACGCCTGATGGTAAGCGCGCAACGGACATCAGAAAAAAGCAGACTCGCAGTATGAAGCCTGATGATTTTTCATATAGTTGTCTCCTTAAATCCTTATGGGGCACCAAAATGAGTTAGAATGCGACAGACAGTACGATCATTACGTCTGTTAACGAATTGTATCCATTTGAAAGCACACCAGGATGTTAAATCTCCTCAGTTCAGTACAATTTTTAACCCCCGATGCAAAAAGAGAGGGGTGTTATAAGTTTAATTAATTTTTCAAGTTAAATAAGTTTAATAATTATTATTATTTTTTATTTGACATTATCACACTTCAATCTGTTCTTATTTATATATATTTTTGTTTACTATAATCTGTGTAATTATTACTGCGATCGCCAACCCGCATGCCAAGCGTGGCGATTATGGCATTTACCCCCCGTGAAAGTGGGGGAGGCCTGTGTCCTGCAGTGGACGTTTATGGGCTGATATGGTGATGGTGGTGGTGGTGGTTTAATTATTTGGGATACTGCAATTTTTTTTTTATTTGACATTTTTGCCTATTAATTTTATTATTGTGACATTAATCTATTAATTGTTCTGTAATTTGTATTGTTAATGAACACTGTTCAACACAATATCTATTGTTAAGAATAAATGAAATGAAATGTTTAACTTGTCTGTCTGTGTATCTGTGTATCTGTCTGTGGTATCGTAGCTGCCAAACTGATAAACCGATTTTCGTTTACTTTTTTTGTGTCATATATAATTTTATTCAGAGTGTTCTTAGTCATGTTTCATGAAGATCTGTTCAGCTGTTTTTGAGATATGGAGCTTTGAAATTAAAATGTCGGGGATTTCAACTTTTCTAAGTTGTAGTTATCAGTTATAAGGACGGCGACACTGACAGGTGAAGACCTTTCAGATGTCATTTGTCTGTCTCACTCAAACTTACTGATTTGTGCATTAGTGAGAATAGATCAGATGTATAGAAATCGTTCAACTTAAATCAACGGATCTGCTTTACTCTGATAAGTCTGATATCTGTCGCGGTCACCGCAGCATGTGAACGACCCTTAAAAGAATACAGAGCCGACTCTTTTAGGCTCTAACCACCCTTCTTATTCACACATCGACTCGTCCTCACCCGTCACCTCACACCTCACCCGTTTTTATATGGACACTGTCGAATGTCATTTGTCAAATTTTGACACTTTCCATATATAATTTCGCACCACTGAAGATGCGTCTTCAAATGATCTTTTCTCATTCGGCATCTTTAAACCTGCAATTGCTTAAAGTGGCGCTGTAATGAAATTTCATGTCTCTACCTACCCTTTTGGGGCACTAGCGTGAGTTTATGTATGTGTGGACTAAACGACGACCCCCCCCCCCCCCCCCCGACCCCCCGACCCTGTCCCCGGCCCCGACCCTGTCGTTTGACGACCTGTTTAGCCTAGTTGGTAGTGACTCTGCCTCCGAAGCTTGAGGTCCCGGGTTCGAATCCCGGCCAGGGCATTTATTTGTGCATTTATCACGGATATTTGTTCTTGGGTCTTGGATGTTTTCTATGTATATAAGTATGTATTTATCTATATAAGTATGTATATCGTCGTCTAGTACCCATAGTACAAGCTTTGCTTAGTTTGGGACTAGGTCGATCTGTGTAAGATTGTCCCCCAATATTATTATTATTATTAAAATAAACAACATTGAGGGAAAAACCATATCTTTCAAGGCTTCAAGGGAATTTCCACATCGGTTACGTAGGTATAGATAAAAATAGTTTTATTGCAATATATTTTTTAGCATTGTGCCCCATTCTCAAAGATTCACCGCATATCTCCAAATATCGTCCGTCAGGGAATACTGCAATCTCGACATGCAAATACAGAAAAAAACAGTTCCACAGGCCAAGCGAAATTCAGTCTTATATCAAAAGAATAAGGACCGACAGGGAAACTTGTCACTGTCTGTAGGAATGTCGCTCGATATTCTATTAAGATAGGCTCCTTGCGGTTGGGAGACATATTTCGTCAAAATCTGTCGACGTGAGATATGATTTCAAGGAGCTATGAAAGCTTTAGAAGTGAATATTCATTACATTACTTTAGTCGCTACCGAATTTAACTACAATTGATTCGGTATGTTTCGATATCGTCTGCCAAAGAGACTCATTAGCAGTGATCGGAATTAGGTGAGCTAAAATACCTATTTTTGCAAGAGGGCTTAATATAGAGTAGTTACAACCGGGTAGCAACATATTTTTTTTTTATGGTATTCGATATTCATCCGGGTCAGTCCTAGTTAAATACATAATTAGGCTTAGAAGATCCCTGTTTTAAAAAGTATGACGAAAATGTTACCCAATATAAAAGTCGCTTCATAGACCTTGAACGTGCCTAACGTGCACTATTAAAGGTGATGTACTTTAAAAAAATTACATTTCTTACGGAGCAATTATACCAAGTCTGTGGCTTACTATCGGTAAGGAAATTATACATTCTCCAAACCACATTAAAAAGGCATAAGACCTTACCTTACAACCCAAGCTATAAAAAGAAAAGACTGATAACGAACATAGCTAAAATAACCAAAACTCGAATCACTTTTGCCAGCTCCCAATACAACACAAAGTCCGCACACCTATACAATAAAATTAATAAATCACTAGACATTCACTCAAAACCTTACCTTGAATGTAAAAATATTCTAATAAACTGGCTAAAAAGTAAAACCTATAATCCAAAATGTCAAATGCCATACAAACTAAAACGTTACAAACGTCAGTTCAGTACAATTTGCCGTTATGAAAACGGAGACAGTGACAGGTGAAGAGCGCGTTACCTACCCAATATTGACCTGAGGATTCTCCGTGTAGACAGCTACAGAGACATACGAGTATGCAGCTCCCTCACTGTCAACACAGCGCACCCTCGGGAGCTCTGGCGACCTTACTCACCACAAGACACACGACACCACTAACCTATAATTAAAAAAGAAAGTCGAAATAAAGAAAAAAAAAGAAAAGTAGAAAGTAGTCGTGGTGTTATTACATGTCCGGTCTGTTCATGCTTGCAAGGGCATAGTAAATACCTTAATACTAGTGTTATTTTATTGCATGTACTTATAGATTGACGAGATACATACTCGTAATCCTGTTCTGGATTAGTTTTATTGTTATTGACATTACTTATACATCTCTAACAATATTAAGTTTACTTATTTTAATTTTAGCGCTTAGAGATCATTTACATCTCTAAGGACTTTTATTTTAAATAATTGTTATTAATCGTATTTGGACGCTCAGAAACCATATACATCTCTGAGATATTAAATTAATTTTATATACTTTTTGTTTATTCGGACAGATCGTATTCAATACGTCCTTAATATACGTAAATTTATTTTCATTCAATTGTTAATCAGTATATGTTTTAAATCATTATTATTAAGAAAGATTGTCAGTTTTTTTTTTGTGTTCAATTGTATAAATTCACGCTTTGACATGTAAAAGTGCCCTTGTGGCTTATTTTCTGAATAAATTTTTGATCTTGATTTTGATTTTATGAGCGAAATAACGTTTCGCTGTGTTCTAGATCTCTCTCACGCGCTGGAAATTCATTGCAATGCTACGTCTATACTTTCCGAACTCTATACGCCGTCGCCGTTCGAAAATATGAATATTATTCAAAGTGATTTGTCACAGATTGAAAAGTGCTTCGGAGTGCGGGGGCGACCCCCACTCGGAAAAAACCAATCATAAATTATATCGTCAATTCGCCATCTTTCTAGAGGTGTTCATAAAAATGTGCTAGTAGAAAAAGTGGTTGATTTCCACTTTTCGATTTTTTTTGCGTAAAATAATTGTCAAATGCGTAGTCATTATTAATAGCCATTTTAGAAATCAGTTCAGTGGAAATTAGAATGTTGTCTAAAGTTAAGTTGGAGTATATAAGAAATTCTTAAATACATAGAATAGATCCAAGATTCAGGAACAAATTTTCAAGCTCAACACACAAATAAATGCCCGGACCGAGAATCGAACCCGGGACCTCCGGCTTATGAGGCAGGATCACTACCAACTAAGCCTAAGTGCTCGTCAAATTGCAACTTAACCGTTGATTTTCCTTTCTATATAAAAATCTTACTGAGTAGGTGCATTAAAAATAACCAGATTTCTTTAAATCAAAAATTAACGCGATGGTTCCTAAGAACAGATTTCTCTATCACTTCTGACTTTCTCATACTGATCCAATTGGATTGATCGCCGTATTATAGTATTACATTAATTTACTAACTAGGTAGAGTCAGAGCTCCAAGAAAGGGTCCCAAATTAACGACAGCGACTGTACATTCAATTCAATGTTTTTGTTACAAAACGCATTTCAAAATACTTCTTTACCAATTTAAGTCAAGAAATTAAACACCAATTTTAATTTAACTAACTTAGCACAACGTCGACAGTGCCCTCTTTGCATAGACGCTAATGAATGAATTCTTTGTCCGCAGGTACGCTCATTATGCGACATCACGGGCACGTGACGGGACCGGCACGGGTGACACAATCGTCATAAACATCTGCGCAGTTTGCGCTTATTAAGTAGGGATCCTTCTAGCTAGATTATTGCGTAGGTATCTTTTTAAAAGTACTTAAGGTTGATTTAAAAGGAGCTAAATGGTTCCTACTAAAATCATGGTAGTGAAGCAGCATGTATAATGAATATCAAAGAAAAAAATTAAGAGCTAAGCAGGCAACTTAAGATTTGTGCTTGGAAAAGACAACTTTCATACAATGTTCACATAAGGTTTGCCCTGTGAAAAAAATATCAGATCTCATGTAGAGCCAAGCTTCTGAATCTAAACGGCCTAACTCTACGGACCCTAACTTCAACAAATTCTACATATCAGTAAATATGTATGGCTTCGCCGTTTCGCTACCGTCGTGGAGGTGATGCGAATATTTAGTTTCTGATCTGAAGTAAGTTATTTTTAAGAATCTTAATGATTGACTTTGCAAATGTTGAGTTTGCAATTTTTATATTGATTTAAACAATTAATCTCAAAATCAATCTGCAATTTTTATCGAAATGTGTAATGATGTACGGCTCTATCAAAATCAAAAGTATTTGCAAGCAACGTCTACTTTTTTTATTTATCCGTAAAGATTTCTCAAGAGGTAAAAAATTCAGTCGAAGGTAAACTTTGATTGGCTATAAAAAAAATCTAAAACAAGATCATGTTCTTAAAATAATAATAATATAATAATAATATTGGGGGACAATCTTACACAAATCGACCTAGTCCCAAACTAAGCAAAGCTTGTACTATGGGTACTAGACGACGATATACATACTTATATAGATAAATACATACTTAAATACATAGAAAACATCCAAGACCCAAGTACAAATATCCGTGAAAAATGCACAAATAAATGCCCTGGCCGGGATTCGAACCCGGGACCTCTAGCTTCGGAGGCAGAGTCACTACCAACTAGGCTAAACAGGTCGTCATACTTTCATCAAAATATTTTTAAAAAGTCCTGCATTGCGTGGACCCGAGCATCTTTTGTGGCCTTAGGAGATAGCAATTTTCCCCACCTATCCGCAATTTCATCTATCAAATTGGTAAACGATACACTAAACATCCTGTATAAGTTCCTTGGCTCACCTATCCCACCTAACTTAAGGGAACGTGAATGTGTAATTATATGTATGGTACAGTCAAGTGTAAAAATATTGGTGCATACAACTTGCTCAAAAATATGTCCCATAGCTCTTATGTCGGCGGGTTAAGGTTGCGGTACGAATTTATGAGAGGATTAAATTGATACGTATTTTTGCACTTGACTGTTCTCTCGTCTATTGCAATTACGGAACAACAAGGTCCCTCCAGATAAAGAAAATTATATTAATCTATAAATCATAATGTACTCGTAACTTTAGATACTGGGAAACAGAACACCCCTCGTACTTGAGTTTTTGTTCGTGGTTCCGTAGCCAAAAACGTCTATTTTTACCCGACTGCGCCAGAAGGAGGATGTTTTTCGAGACTATGTATGTATGTATAATTGTTTGGCATGCTCTTCAGTTTGAACGGCTCGATGAATTTTAGCTTGAGTAGATCATAAAAAGATAAAGTGGGCACTCTCCACATTCCAACCGTATAAAGCCCCGGGACCGGATGGAGTCTACCCCATTCTACTACAAGAAGGCGCTAATGTACTAATCCCGCATCTAAGTAGATTGTACAGGGCGTGTATAGCCTTCGCACATGTACCGCGTGTGTGGAGGATGGTACAAGTAACCTACCTACCCAAACCAGGCAAGGCGGATTACAGCGAAGCCAAATCATATAGGCCAATTAGTCTATCATCATTCTTCCTAAAAACTTTAGAGAAACTGGTAGATAGACACATAAGGGATGGCCCTTTAAAAAGGCATCCACTGCACGAATTACAATGTGCACATCAGCCAGGGAAGTCAACAGAAACGGCACTGCACCTGGTAACAACCAGAGCTGAACAGGCTATAGAGAATAAAGAACTATGCCTGGCGGCTTTCCTAGACGTGGAGGGAGCGTTCGATCGCACCACGTATAAAGCTATTAGCGAAGCGGCTGCTGGACACGGCATAGAGCCAACCATATGTAAATGGATAGGCAATATGCTAAACGGCAGACTAATAAAGTCATCTCTTCTAGGAGATGATATAATAGCCACGGCCACAAAGGGGTGTCCCCAGGGTGGGGTACTGTCGCCGACTCTATGGAGTCTGGTGGTGAACTCACTCCTGGAAGAACTCAATAGTGGTCCTATTCGCACGGTAGGATATGCGGATGATTTAGTGATACTAGTTAATGGAAAATTTCCAAGCACAGTATCAGGAATCATGAATGAAGCACTGAAAAAGGTGGAAAAATGGTGCAACTGTCACCAATTGTCCATCAATCCAGGCAAAACTGTAGTAATACCATTTACTAGGAAAAGGGCCCTTCGAGGCATACAGTCTTTAAAACTGTACGGGAGGGTGCTAGAATTGTCCAATGATGTGAAATATCTAGGCATCACGCTGGATAAAGAACTGAATTGGAAAAAGCATACTATCTCACCATAACGAAGGCACTGAGAGTGTTTGGGATGTGTAGATCGGCATATGGCAAAACATGAGGTTTGAACCCAAAGGTACTGAAATGGATTGAACCGTACAGTAGAATGGGCCTCACCATGATGGTGACGGAAGCCTGGTATGGTGGCCAAGGACTTTAAAGAGCACATGCAGAAATGACCTAATAAAGGTGCAACGAATAGTATGCATGGCTATAACAGGGGCGTTTCGAACCACGCCAACGGCGGCGCTAGAAGTACTACTGGACCTACCGCCGCTTCATATAGTGATTAAGTCGGAGACGCGCAAATCCCTCTACAGACAGACGCTTCTTGGGCTGTGGAGTGATAGCAAGCCGAAGACGAAACACACAAATATGGAAACGGACAGTTTCTTAGACAGAATAACAAACATGGGGTGCGACAAAATGCAACCCAAGTTTGTGTTCCACAGGAACTTCAATATAAAAGTTCCCTCGAGGGCAGAGTGGGCTGAAGGCTGGAATTACTAGATACTGGTGGTGAAGACAATATCTGGTACACGGATGGATCAAAAATGGGATCCGGTACGGGAGCAGGCATCTATGCAAAAGACTATAAAAGTAGTGTAAGCATGGGTCAATTCGCGACTGTCTTCCAGGCGGAGACATACGCCATAGTTGCCTGTGCACAGGAGAATGTAGACAGACGAACCAAAGGAGAGACTATCTATATACTCAGTGACAGCCAAGCAGCCCTCAAGGCGCTTACAGCGCCGAGAGTGGACTCTAGCGTATGGCGTACAAGCTTTGAATAAGCTTGGAAGGCATAACAAAGTGCAACAAGTATGGATACCAGGGCACGAGGGGTTCATCGGCAACGAAAAAGCAGATGAACTGGCAAGAATGGGATCTACAGGCCATTTTGTAGGTCCAGAACCGTTTGTGGGACTCTCGCAGAGAACCATAACGTCGGCCTTAAAGGATTACGCCAAAGCCAAACACCAACAGGAGTGGAGGATTGAGGCGGGCTTAAGGCATTCAAAGCTCTTCATCGAAGGAGTGGACCCAAGCTGGACCAAGAAGCTTTGGAAATTCAGCAGAAAGCAACTTAGAATTATAACTGGGGTGTTTACAGGTCACTTCGGGGTCAAGGATCTCTTGGCCAAGATGGGACTATCAGACAACATAGACTGTAGAATGTGTGGCGAGGATGACGAGACAATGGAACAGTTATTGTGTGAATGTCACGCCCTTGCCAGACAAAGAATGAATGACTTTAGTAATGGCTATCCAGAACCAAAGGAATTCAGAGTACTCCCGCTGAGCTCCATCATCCGGTTTGTGGAAATGTTGGAGAGCAGCTTGGAGTAAGTATAAAGGAGGGGGCAATTGCACAAAAGATCCCATTGGGTCGAAGTGCATCCGCAAGGGCCCTCATATAAATAAGATAAGATAAGATAGCTTGAGAGGTGTCTTTAGATTCGTATTTACTGTGAGAGTGACACTGAGTATATTAAAATAAAAATAAAACAAAATGGCGGATTTTTGGCGCCAAATTCCACAGAAACGCAATCGGTTTTTTTGCTTTTTAATTAATTAGTCTTGTTCTTCTCTTTTTTTAAACCAACATGCAAACCACCAGCGCGTTGCCATCCTAATCGCATTTCAATTTGTTTTGTGCGCGCTTTATCATTAGACGAGCTAAATATGTCAAAAACAAAGTGCAATTCTATCGGTGCGTGAAAAAGATGATCAGAATTCAGACTCAAATCTTCTTCTTTAGTATGTATAATTATAATAAATAAATATGTTCAGAAGTTAAGTGTTTTATTTTTGTACACGTAAGAAATACAACAAGAACTACAAGAACAGGTTATAATAGTAAAATGGCGAACTTATCTATATATAGGATTTTTTCTAGCTAACCTTGATGTTTTTTCTTTGCTCGTGTGTTAAAAAATGAAAACGTTAAAGTTAAAGTTATTAAGTCACGGTTCAGCAATGATTGTGATACGATTTTAATTTTATCTTAATCAATCATAAACTAAATATAAATCAAATATATTATTATATTACGATACAAACTACCGACCATATATATTGTTGACCTCAATAAATCATTTTTATACTAAGTAAATTAAGATTAGCAGTTTAGATTCAGAAATAGTATTTAACACTTCTGACGATATAAACAATTTAATTTATTTTTTTAATATAAAAACCGTTATTACGTACGGAACCCTAAAACCCATAAACATTGTCGCGGCACGCGCATCCCTGCAACGTAACGGCCGAAGGGTGTAAACTGCAAAGTATCAGGGCGTAAGTGCGTCAACGCAGCAGGACTCTCACAATACAATGCTTCATTTCATCTCACGCAAACCAGTGTAAGTAGAACTCATAATACGCGTTGTTATTACGAATCCCGGTGTCAAGATATGCTAGAGGTGAGCGAGGTTAGGTGAAACCAGTTTTGAATAAGGGAGTATGTATATAGGCCATTTTTGAGCTGAGTATAGAGGGCGACAATGCATCGGTGTAATGTGTTTGGAAAATGGCGCGCTTTAGTGGTATTCGGTGTGAAAATATTTTTAGGTGAATGGATTTTCATTGTCAATATGAATTACTTAATGAAATCGTAAATTTTAACAGTACTTATTATCTTTGCGTGGTTAATAGCATTGATAAAGCTTATTATATCTACAAATTGAACTTAAAAATTGGTTGTTTGTAAAGTAGGTTTACGATCGAGATGTTTACGTGATAACGTCTTACTTCACTTGCACTTCACTTATACCTGCGATCGCGCTCGTGAGGTTTTGGTGTGACACAAGTTTCTGAACATGTCACCCGACTAAAACGATTTTAAAGACGTTATCACGTCAAAACCTCATTCAACATTGCAATTTTTTTACTTTTAATATATTTCGTACGGCAGTTCATCCTGAAAGATTTCTAAAGTGACTCATCGTCGCAACATCGGGGGTTGAGTCATGGGTACCTAGATATAGTACTTTCTGGAGAGTTAGTATGTATTAGATCTGTCTGGTTCGACAAACTGATATTAAATTAATTTCGTGCAAAGCTGAATAGCGTCTGCTAACAAAATGAGAATGAGTAATTCTAAATTAAAGCGGAAACAGTAAAAAATAATTGCGTTCGGCTCGAATTAGCGACCTGCCCAGCGAGTGTAAACGACGTACTGTCAGTGTATAGTCAGATATATCTTCAGATATACCTGTTAAAAGAGGTATTCCATTGTTTTTTACGAGGTATATGAATTATTAGAATATCAGTCAATTAATAACGTCTACCACCCGATGACTTACTTGAAAAGTTATGAATTTTCGTTTAATATTCTCCTAGGGATGGAGCAGTCGAGCACCTTATGTCCTTAACAATAAAGTCGTGTTCAGATATTTTTTACACTTTGCCCCTGCACATATTTCCGAATTCGGCTGTACCCCTTGTTTTCTTTTTCTCTGGCGATGCACCGTTTATCTTTGTACACGCCCTCGGCAACCGAGCGTGTTTGCAACGCTACTATCGTTCACGTGGCACAAGGTCACCCCCCCCCCCCCCACCCTCCATAAATGAATGAAGGGTGCCGGACCAAGGGTGACTACAAGGCGGGCAGGTCTTGATACTTGCGCCCTTATTTAGGACTTCACGTGTTCTAGGAGAGACAACTGGCTGATTAAATAAGATGGATTATCAATACGAAGTTGTGAATTGTGATATATGAAATAACAGTTATTCTAGATCACATTATTAGTGAAAATTAAGATAAAAATGAAATAAAAATTAGGGGACATTTTTTTACACAAATCGAACTAGTCCCATTGTAAATTGAATAAGGCTTTTGTTATGGGTACTAGAAGATGATATATTTAACAGATATGTACTACTTAAATACATAGAAAAGGAACAAATGTTACTGCTCACCACAGAAACAAATAAATAAGATAGATGTTGTATACTAATAAATGACTATCTGAAATAACTCTCATTATAAAAATAAGTGTAAAAGTGGCAATTACAAAAAAAAAACTAACCTTAACCATGCTAATTAACGAGTGCATGTGGGATCACAATATCGTTACCACATTTTTATTCATGTAATGATTTTTAGTAGTTGGGACTTTTTGCATATTTTCGCAATCCCGAAAATAAGAATTTTGACTTCGTGAGCATTTTTATAAATCTAATTAACAAACCGTCACTACCTACTTAATACTTGCACGTTTAGGTTAAATTAATTTTACATCCATTAAACCTGAGAGCAAATGAATTTTACACTGAAGAGAAAAAGGGTACATTTTGAACAGAGGTCCCAAACAGCACCCTTTGTCGCTGCACTCAACTATATTAGTGTGAAAGGACCAAACAGTGTCACACAGGGGTGTTTTTCGAGCCCTCGCCACGCGAGGTTAGTCGCAACGTGGCCGCAGACGCGAGCGCGCCAAACGTATCGAAAAACGTCGCTTAATTCAAATTTTTGAATTTCGAACTTTCGAACGCGAGTGGTCAATGTGTTTGTGTATTGTTTTAGAACACTTATGTTTTGGATTTGTGAAGTGGTATGGTTCTTATTGGATTTTTGTTTGTTTTGTTATCTTATTTACTTTATATATGTATGAAGGTCGAAAACTAAGCTATGCAATTTATTTAATGAATTTGTGCCTATTGATGCTTTTCTTAGCGCTGTTCAAACTTTATCTTGACTCACTAATACTCCTACATATTTATCACAAATAAAAACTCGCTTTAGGAAAAAGTCAAATCAAATGCATATACGTATATGATTTACTCGTGATAATATAATTTAGAAGGTAATTAGCATATAGCATTTTTTCTATAAAATATCAGCAAAACGTAATACCTACCTGTTGCACAATTGCCACAAAACATACAACTATTTACTTAAATAAATAATAAATAAATAATAAATAAATATTAGGGGACATTTTTTACACAAATCGAACTAGTCCCACAGTAAGCTCAATAAGGCTTGTGTTATGGGTACTAGACGACTTACTTGTTAGTAAAAAAGGCCATATGTGACCATAAACATATCCACGTCCGACATTATTCACCATGTTTTACCTAAATCCGTCTGCAAGTGCAAGTGTTTACAAACAGCGCATCGATTTCACATAAACTGAGGCGCCGGCTGTCAAACGTCCGAGTTTGGGGAAGAAGGGCGTATGTGCAGCGAAATAATGAATCGTATAAGGCCTTTTGTGTTGGAGCGGTGATGTCGCGGGTGCATTGGATATTGCTTGTATTTTGTATCGGAGTTTTTCACAAATATATGTGTTTTATGAAAATAGCTAACATACGATGTTTAATGCTGTATGCAGTATTTGTAACAAAACACTTGAAATAAAAGCAATTCACAGATGTAAATTATCTAAACAATGTGCCATAGTGGAATTAAATCTTTCGTTTAATTTCCCTTTAAAATTTCACATTTCTTTAACAGAATTATTGCGGGTTATCAGACATATTTAAACTATTCTTATAAAGCAGCTTAAGAAACATAATAATTGACACAATTATATTCAATGTACCTACTTAAATTGAATATAATCGTGTCAATTATTATGTTTCTTAAGCTACTGCAACTCAATTATTGCAAGTTGTCAGACATAATTAAAACATTTTTTTGCAATTAAACTGCTGTTAATGTAACAGCAACCAAGTTAGACCTTATCTACCACCCTAGCTGTATTCATAAACGATAGTTTCTATAAATAAACTTACTTAAGCTGTGTGAGTTGGACTTTACAGTGAGTCATGCTGCGTTCACGTAAACCACCCATTTGCACGTAATGCGGACAAATTCAGAACTAACACTTGTCTTACTAACTTGTTGCATAATGCATAGACAGTGGCGCCACACGCAACAGCATTCATAAAATGGGTTCTATTGCTGCATGTGGACAAAATAGGAAGTATCGGTAGGTTCATACAATTTAGTTGATTATTGTTAAACAGTGGCGCCACTGTTGGCTGTAAATATAAGTTTGTACCAAGTATCAGATGATTGTACAAGTAAGTTCTATGTTGAAATTGATCCATAAAATAAGAAACTTGGCTTTTGATGTAGAAACTGAGATTATTACAACCGATCGAGGTCTTAATATTGACAATGGTCAAATTTTAACACGTGATATTTTTAATAAAAACAACATAAAAAAGATTCTAAACATTTAGACCTACATATGCAGAAGTGTTTATTTAGAATTTTTTTCATACTAAATGTACACATTAGGTACTAAACAAAACATTATAGCCGATATTTGAGTATAAAAAAACACAAAAACTAAGCTCTGAACCCAAAGAATTATTCAAATATAAAAAGGAGTTTTACGTATATATATAACCCAAATAGGTAAGGTAACAATATAACTAACGGCTGTAAAAACGACAAACCTATGCAAATCTACTGCATATATTTTTAATTTTATCTGCAAGGGGCGAATGCAGACAGTCTAACCTAGGGTCTCACCCTTTCTCACCACCATCCATCCAATTTGAACCCTATCACCCAAACTTAGTATCTATTTTGCCCTACCCTAAAATCGCATTGTTGTCCATTTAAATTTGTATCATAATCCAATTGATTAAGATTCGTTTTGCATTGTCGCGTGCGTTAAATCCAGTCGTGATAATGAAGTTCGGTTGATTGTGTTTGACTAAATATTGCGTTTTGGGGAATGCTTAGGGATCCGTGGATTAATGAGGACTAATTATTGTAAAATAATTAAAAGCATCCCTTTTTACGGCTGTTGAGTAAAATTTTTACAGTTTTTTTTATACCACGTCGGTGGCAAACAAGCGTACGGTCCGCCTGATGGTAAGCGGTTACCGCACGCCTGCAACTCCAGGGGTTTCACATGCAAATGGAAAACTTGACAGGAGAATGTTTGTCCAATTTAGCCAGCTAATAAACAGAATATTATTATTGTAATCATTAAAATATTAATAAAATTTGAGTAGTAATAAAAGCCCCGAACATAAACTAACCTAACCTACAAAAAACTAAAATTTACTGACTCAAATACTAACTGTGCGAATACTCCAGGAGCGAATTATTTTGAGTTAGTATTTTTACAGTACATATGGTGCTACATTACCGCACAAGTGCGGTAATCAGCAGATTACGGGCATATGTCAAAACTTTAAAGAGCCATATGTACTGTAAAACGTTGTACGATACACGTGCAAACAGGTAATTCGCAACTCGTGTCGATTTAAAACACTCCCTTCGGTCGTGTTTTAATTTATCACCACTCGTTGCGAATTTCCTATTCTCCGCATTTGTATCGTAATGTACTATTACAGTACATATGGTGCTACGTTACCGCACGCGTGCGGTAATCAGTAGATTACGTGCATATGTCGAAACTTTCAGAGCCATATGTACTGTAAAAAGTTGTACGATACACGTGCGAACAGGTAATTCGCAAGTCGTGTCGATGTAAAACACTCCCTTCGGTCGTGTTTTAATTTATCACCACTCGTTGCGAATTTCCTGTTCTCTGCACTTGTATCGTAATACTATATTCGCATAGTTAATATTATTTTTCACGCACGTTCAGTTTTTCTGCGTACTGGTTTATTATTTCTCATAAAATTTTGCCATTTTTCTATACTTATTGCAATAAAATGAAAAAGAACCCTTCATAAACCTGTTTACGTTACCCGTTTATCTAGTACGGGTATGAACTAATGCATTATCTATGCATAACTGAACGTTTTGAGCTAGGGTTCCGTTAAACACCTACATTTGTTACTAACGTCACAGCACGTCATATTTACCCGCCGGGCAACTTGAAACACGATAGGGCACGTTGGCTCACAGACAGGAGTTGAGGGTCAATTTCGCATCCAATTTTGCATCCACAAACGAGCAAAAGATGTAACATTTATTGGTGAAGTAAGTGACAGATACATGATTCATCATCGTTCTAGCGTTGTCACAGTACAGTTGCATCCTGAAGGATGCCCGGGGTTTCGCTACCTAATACCAAGAATAGGTACGTATGCCTAAGTTTTTACGGAAGCGACTGCCATCTGACCCTCCAACCCACGGGGGAAACTAGAACTTATTGGGATTAGGCTTGTCAAGTGAGTGGGAACTTGACTGTTAGAAGTTCTCAAGCCACCCGTAGGCCTCTAACTTGGCTCAACGACTGTTGTCATAGACAGCAGCCGGGCTCAACGGTTTAACGTGCCTTTCAAAGTACGAGATCGCTCAGTTACTAGCCACTCGAAAAAAGACCCATCCAAGAAATGACCCCAACTTTACCTCACACTTTGCTTAACCTCACATACCGAGCGTGGTACGCAGGCGGGCGCCACTGTCGCATGATTTTAAGGTAAAAGTGAAAACGCCCATGGAACGTAATTAATTATAATTACATTTATTTCATCATCATCAGCCGAAAGACGTCCACTCATGGATATAGGCCTCCCCCATAGAGCCCAATCGATGGCCGTTGCGGCGGAAAGGTTCTCGAGTGGCGACCACGTACCGGAAGACGTAGCGTGGGCAGGCCCCCCACAAAGTGGACTGATGATAATAGTGGCGTATCTTTAAAAGCTGGTAAGAGTCGCAGGTGCCCGCTGGATGCGGGTGGCGCAGGACCGGTCATTAATAATAATAATCATTGTGGACATTATTTTTTAACTTCTAATTCCGGATGTGCTGCAACATGTAGTAAATTAATTAATTTAGCTATACAACCTGCCTGTTGTTGACGGCCTGTTTAGCCTAGTTGGTAGTGACACTGCCTCTGAAGCTAGAGGTCCCGGGTTCGAATCCCGGCCAAGGCATTATTTGGGTCTTGGATGTTCTCTATGTATTTAAGTATGTATTTATCTATATAAGTATGTATATCGTCGTCTAGTACCCATAGTACAAGCTTTGCTTAGTTTGGGGCTAGGTCGATTTGTGTAAGATTGTCGCCCAATATTTATTGATTTTATTTTTATTTACACTACTTATGTGAAATATATGTCTTAGATGTCACCCTATCTGACAGCAGGACTGAAACAGGCTAGAGCACTTGCAATTGATTAAATAAATCATGATTACTTGCGGAATTACAGACGCGAAATCGGCTGGGTTCCGCGATATGCGAGGGGATAGAGATACAAATCCATTTACGGAGGCGCGTGATAAGTTTTAAGTAATTTTTACTGCGGCGGTGGCGAACAAGTATACGGCCTGCATGGTGGTAAGGAGACACCGTAGCCCATAAACGCTTGCGCGTACCAGAAACACGCTGCTGACCATTATAGGAATGATATAGGAATACTCATACATAATCTTAACTGTGCGCGTTGGTTTTTAGGGTGGTTCCGTACCTAAAGGATAAAAGCGGACCCTATTACTAAGACTTCGATGTCTATCCGTCCGTCTGTCTGTCACCAGGCTGTATCTCAAGAACCGCGATAGTTAGACAGTTGAAATTTTCACAGTTGATGTATTTCTTTTGTCGGACTCTTTGCTGTTTTTATAGATAATGGTACGGAACCCATCGTGCGTTTTTTTAACTGTAGATAGTATAATATTTTTGAGTACTAGAATTGTATATAGTACCTGAGAATTCTGCAAGCCTCGAACTGGCGATGGCGGGAAATGGCGCAAGATCGGGCTAAGTCTAAATGGCGACAACTTGTGTAAGACGCCAAGACTATCATAGGGTCTGTGAGAAAAGTTCATAACCAATTTATTTAAGAGGGCGCAGTACGCTCGGTCTGGCTCGGTTCTCCATACAAACGTATTTACCCTCTCATTTTAAAACGCCATGCTAGAATAACATGAAAATTTGTATACACAATGGGATCCGGCATACCTCGGTCGGAAATTAGTTTTTGTTGCTAGAAATTGTAAAAGAAAAACAAAAAATACAGCGGTTTTTTGAGGTTTTTACGGCTTGTATGAAAACCTTAATAATCGCTGTATTTTTTCTCCATTATAATTTCAAGCAACAGAAACTATGTTCCGACCTAGATATGCCGGATCCCATTGTGTATACAAAGTTTCATGTTATTCTAGAATGGTGTTATAAAATGAGAGCATAAATACGTTTGTATGGAGAACCGAGCGTACTGCGCACTCTTAAGTGTTTACACCTCAGAAATGAATTTACCGGTCTGATTTTACCACCATTTCCGAAAAAGAGATCAACTGCCCAACAAACACAATAGTCAGTACTTTTAGGCAAAATAATCTTATTACGATAGTATCTACAACATTTTTACTCCTTTATTATAATACTTAAAGATAATCCTCAAAGAATAAAATAATTCTCGTAATCAATAGTATAATTTTCAATAAGCACAAGAATTACCCATAACCTCCTCAAGTTTTATCCAAGTGCGAAACATTTTTCACCCCTCACTTAACTTAATTCAGTGTGAAACTATTTACTTCTGACCCCTTTTTCGAAAAACACCTTATGTCTCCACAACCAAGACTTCGTTTGTAGGTAGTATCTACGTTGGTTGTAAGTGTATAAAGACTTTATACTTTAGGGAGGTATTCCACTCATCCAATATCTTTGTCCAATATACATTTGATCAAAGAAATTGGATGATTTCATCCAACTTGGATGGGACCCCGACATTTGATCAAAGATTCTGATGACAGTTAAATCAATATGGCTACGCATGAAAAATAATAAAACTTGGACAAAGATATTGGATGAGTGGAACGGGCATCCGTCAAAGAACTTTGATCAAAGATTTGACAAAGAAATTGGACAAAGATATTGGATGAGTAGAATAACACCTCGTATTAAACTCATCCAATATCTTTGTCCAATATACATTTGATCAAAGAAATTGGATGATTTCATCCAACTTGGATGGGACCCCGACATTTGATCAAAGATTCCGATGACAGTTAAATCAATATGGCTATACATGAAAAAAAAAACTTGGACAAAGATATTGGATGAGTGGAATGGGCCTCCGTCAAAGAACGTTGATCAAAGATTTGACAAAGAAATTGGATAAAGATATTGGATGAGTACAATACCACCTCGTATTAAACTCATCCAATATCTTTGTCCAATATCTTTGATCAAATAAATTGGATGATTTCGTCAAACTTGGATGGGACCTCGACATTTGATCAAAGATTCCGATGACAGTTAAATCAATGTGGCCACGCATGAAAAATCATCCAATTTCGTGGCACGGCCCTATTTTGTTTGTCTTTCCTTCTTTTTATTATTATTATTATGTACCGTGTGTGTCACGAATAAACGTTTTTTGAATTTTTGAATTTGACAAAAAAAACCTTGGACAAAGATATTGGATGAGTGGAATGGGCCTACGTCAAAGGACTTGGATCAAAGATTTTACAAATAAATTAGACAAAGATATTGGATGTGTAGAATACCACCCCGTATTAAACTCATCCAATATATTTGATCAAAGAAATTGGATGATTTCGTCAAACTTGGATGGGACCTCGACATTTGATCAATATGGCCACGCATGAAAAAAAAACTTGGACAAAGATATTGGATGAGTGGAATGGGCCTACGTCAAAGAACTTGATCAAAGATTTGACAAATATATTGGACGAGTGGAATACCACCCTCAGTCACTTAAAACGTTCTGACATTCGAGCATGATCGTCTACTAAGTTTAGGGCGGGTTCTATTGTTGTATGGCCTTTCCATAAAACTGAGTGTATAGTTATTGGAAAAGGTAATTTAAAGGAAGCGAAATTTGGTATATAAAAAAAGTGTACTGATGTTTATAAGATATACTTTACAACCACATTGCAAACGCTCTTACTTGCTACGAAGTACGAAAGTGCCCGGATGATATTTTCCATTTGAAATGTTTTCATACATGTGAATATGCACCCCTTAAGCGTTTAAGATTTGTACAGCGATAATGGTGTTAGTTTAATTGAGGGGAAAATTTACTAACCCTTAGTTCAGTGTAAGTTACCTCGAGAATTGAGAACGAGAAATTAAGCAGAAACAAATTTATCATTTCTGCATTAGGTAGTAAAAAGTGACTTAAGATAGTTTTTAGTTCAACAGTAGAACTAAACATTGCCGATAACAGACTAAGGCTGGGTTGCACCGACTTACGATCACAGACCGATCAACGTTAAATATGGCGCCGGCAGCTGTCATCCCATAGAAACTTGTCAAACTTTCCATACATTCCAATTTTAACGAACACAGCTTACGATTACAGATGGTTTGGTGCAACCCAGCCTGAGGCTGGGTTGCACCGACTTACGATCACAGACTGATCAACGTTAAATATGGCGCCGGCAGCTGTCATCCCATAGAAACTTGTCAAATTTTCCATACATTCAAATTTTAACGAACACCGCTTACGATTACAGACGGTTTGGTGCAACCCAGCCTAAATGTCAGCTTTAATAACTACTGTGTGTACGCATAATTTTACATATACATGTAAGTAATTTTACATATAGTATTTTATTTAACACATCTTGTTTCCACTTGAATATTCCCCAGGCTCTTTTCTATTCAATTTTGCAATGAACATATATTTAATTTCAAAAAATCATTTTAGACAAAGAAAAAGCAAAGAAGCAGGAGCAAGGCAAAGATCATTTTCGCTTCATCGTCGGCCTCATCTTTGCCTTCTGGCTAGAAGCTGGCCAAGAGCAATCCCATTTTTAATAAAAATAAAATAAAAAAAAGACGAAAAATGTCCAATGCTAGTTACAAATATAGGATTATTATAATTAGATATAATAAAGCATACAATTAGTTAAGTTTAATGTGCTGTTGATTGCGTATTATTTTTAAATACTGATACAAAGATTCAAAGCGTTTATTGCCAGAACATAGTTACAAAACAGGTCTTAGTGGAAGTACAAATAATTTATTTTTAGACAATACTTCAATTATTATTTAGTTTTCAATATGCTTATGGGAAACAAAAATCTATGAAATATTCCATGCGCATTATACTTATGACGTCATTACAAAAATCCGGTAACACTAAAATATAGCCACATCAGGCACTCAAAATCTCCAAAACTGCATGTGGCAAATGGCAGAGTACAATAGAAAGCGATGCGAATTCTGAACACCTCTCACACTCTTACTGTAAGGGGTTTTAAGATTTATTGCCCAACTTCTGCTAACAGTTTCCCCCTTAACCACTTTAAACCCTCTCTTTCAACGTTAACAAAAAGAAAAGGGACGGAGCTATCGATATTGAAAACGCGACACGAAATAGACTTGAAAAGGGGATTCTTAATAACGCTATTTTCCGAAGGGAACTAAATACAATGCAACGGATTGCTCCGCTGCAAACTTAGAGTGTGCGTTTTTCATGCACTTTAACTTAACGGTGGAAAGCATATTTTACTTTGCTTCATCGTTTAGTAAATTCTATAGTTTTGCAAATGATATTGAACTTTAGTAACATAGAGATAAGAGTGTGTTTATCATTATAGGAGCTGTCAGACATCTGCAACGTGTAGTTATTCATCATTGTTGTAAAATTTAATAAGATCGCTGAAGGATGGTTTCGCTGAGAGGTTATGAAACTTTTACTGATGCGGATAATTTGGGTTCTGTCAAATTTAGCACCCTCGGGGATAAGGGGTGAAAATAAGATTTGGAAAGTTTGAACAGTCTGCTAAGAGAAGAAAATCGGTATTAGGTACTTTACTTAAACCGGAAACTTTTCAAGATTTGTGTGATGCTTCAGGTGTCCAATCAAATCAAATTAACAAACCTTTTGTAAAGAATAAAGTGCTACTAAAGATTTAGAGACATTGACAATAAAATGATCATTAGAACACCAGTGTTAGTAAAACTATAAAGAGATCATTTTGATATATTTTACGTACCGTCAGATTTTTATTAAGTGAATGATCTATTTTGCCCTTGAGACGCTATTCGGGACCATTGTACCCCAAGTTCCTTGTGTGATCATTTTGCCCCGTGATGGCTGACTGAACTGAACTGAACTGAACTGTGATGGCGGAACACTGGTCCTGGCTGACGGGGGGTGAAGCGGGAGAGTACACGTACAGTCCTCCCACTAGGCCATCGCGGCCCCCTCATAGACCGCTGGTCAAGGTTGCTACTAGTGCTCATCTCCACACTATGTCCAGGTAAGTCCTTATTTTCAATATTATTACACAGATGAGAAAGTTATTTATAACGGTAGCGAAATAGATTTCATTTAAGTACCAATATTGAGTAATTATCAGTAACAAGATCTTGACATTTGTATTTCGCAACTTTGTGTCATTCCCATGGAAGAGGGACCTAATATATGCAAATGTGACAATTAAATGAGTATGCGCCAAACGCGTCATAACTTTAACTGCCAATAATTTCGTAGCGCTACGCTCGGAGCCATTAACATGCGAAAATCCGTATGTAGAGAAAAGGGCCTGTGAGATGAGAGCCCACCGCGTGGGTTCCCTGTACTGAAAGTGATACATTTTATCGTGTTGGCCCAGGATTGTCCCACTTTGCTCCACGATTCTAATATCACTTTGCCCCACGAGTGTAGAGTCACTTTGCCCTGCGAGTGTAAAATCATTTTACCACACGAGTGTAGAATGATTTTGCCCCACGAGTGTAGAAACACTGCCCCATGAGTGTTGAATCACTTTGCCCCACAAGTGTACAGTCAATTTGGCTCTCGAGTGTAGAAATACTGCCCTACCACTACCAGTGTTGAATCACTTTGACTCACGAGTATAGAATCATTTTGCCCCACGAGTGCAGAATCACTTTACCCCACGACTATGCGAAAATTTTATGGCTTCGATTTATATTTATATTAATTTATTCGTTAACAAACTATTTTATTTTTATTACCTACTACATTCATTCTACACCATGTTTTGTACTATCTACGTGTGCAGTAACTGAAACGTGTCTTTAGTATTACGAGTATTGGTTGAGTCATGATGATTGACAGAACGTTACAACTAGTAGTTAAATTCACATGTACGACTATGTATGAATATCATAAAATTGTATATCAAGTCTGTTACACAGGTTGATTTAGGAGACGTGAGCAGGACCAACACTACATACATAGTAAATGACAATGAATCGTTCACCATTGTATTTAAGTGAAACACCCATACCTTTTTCCTGTATTTTAATTTTTGTTAAGTTAAAGTTTAAATCTCTACAATCATGGTCACCATACAACAACATGTTTATAAAGATTAAACCTCTAACTGTTATGACAGCACTTTGATTACGAAGAAACTAAAGCACATTGAGTGAGATACGATATTTCAAAAGTAATCGGACTCAGATGATATTCAATTTGACACGTATGACTTGACTGAAGTATTCAGACTGTAGAGTGACCATGAATTTCTTAAATAATTTATAACATTTTGTTTTCAACACCAAAGATTTAAAATGAACGTTAATTTCACTAATAGTAGCTTATGATCTACTGAATTCGTAGTGTTGATCTTGCTCACGTCTCCCGAATCACCCTGTATTTAACTTTAACTGTAAGGGACACTGACATATTTAATGGGTAAAGTTTTGGACCTTTAAGTACTTATGTTAATGTAAATACGAGTATCATGAAATGTATTATTTTGACGTGTAATGTGTAAATCATTGCAAATAAATGAGTATGAGTATGAGTAAGGACTTTAAATTAAGGTTAAATAGTTAACAAATATTGTATTTGGGAACAAACACTATTTAAATGTAAACGAAAAGGGTCACATACGATTACGATACACTAAATTTAGGAGTATTTTGCTGATACATTTTGTGTTAATGTTAAGTGGTAGTACTTATATCCTCTTTGGTAGTAGGAAATGTACAAATATGACTATGTTTGTGCGGATATTCCTGATGAAGCAATTAGCATGGATGGACACACGCGAGCAAAATAATTGCATAAAAATATTTCTTTCCGTCTTCGTGGGATATCTTGAAAACCAGTTTTTCTTACAGTAATGTTCAATTTAAATTATTTTCAATGAAATCTAAGCTTTACAAAACGTAAACAGACATGGAAATGCCTCTGGTTTTTTGCAGATTACCGACATTCTCTTGATTTGTGGCGTGCTGTCTGCGCTTTCTCTGATGCTTATAAAAAGGGGGTGCAGTGGATTATTATTTGTTTGCTTTAATTTAATTTTCAAATAACGAGGATTGAGCAAAGTGGTTCTTTATCTCAAAGTCCCTATCCGTCCATCCTATAATTTTATAAATACGAAAGTAACTGTCTGTCTGTCACCTCTTCTCGCTTAAACCGATACATGGATGTAGATCAACATTTTTCATTCTAATAGCTTTAGATACCGAAAAAAATAGGTTAGCGTTCATCCCGAAAATCATTCATTAGTGAGTGAAAAGGGGGTAAAAATAATCCTAAAATGATTAAGTAGCATTTATTTCTCTAAGGTTATACACCGCGGGCGCAAATAACCCGAAAGATTTGAACCACGTATTTTTGACGACACTACGAGTTAATAATGTAATATCAACATGGGTCCAATTATTTGTTTTAATTATACTACTATTTCAGTACAAAATAAATCAAATTAATTGACCGGTTCTTTGTGAACAAATCTTTAGGTGACTTGCAAATTTCTTGAAGAGAAGAAGTGTCAAGTTAAAAAAGTAGCAGGTCTACTACTCGTACTACTACGTTACCCCTTGAGGGTGTGTTAGACTTGAGATTTTACAACTTGTGATTTGTTTTAAATAATAAATATCTCTGAAATTATGGGTATTTGGACTATATGTCATAACATAGACTATATGTCATACCATATTAAATGGTGATGCCTATCACTATCTACCAGTCTGTAAGTCTTCTGTAATTTCATTATTAGTTTATTACAAACAAATACAGGATGATTTTGGGGTCGTGATCCGAAGTAATTGTACATGGTCAAAAATTCAAAGTAGACAACATCACAGTCGGTATGAAGGTTTATAACTCAAATAGTTTTCTTTTTTTTACAAATTTTAATGGGAAATAATACTTTTTCATACAGCTTGGTCACCCTACCGCACTGTCAACTCTCCATAACATCCGTCAAAGAGAGTAGGGTAACCATGTTTTTTTGTGATTTTGTATTTTTTCATTAAAATAAATTAAAAATGAAATGCGTTTGTTTCGTGTCACTACAATTTTTTTGAAATGGCTAACAGATACCAAGCCTAAAAACTGGTTCTTGATCCACGACCCCGAAATCACCCTGTATACGTTGTTACATTACTGATAAAATCGACAATCCCCCTATTTTGGGCGACGTTAAATCAGACGCCTGTAACCTGTTATTTTAATTTAAGTTTAAACAATGTGCATTGTTTGTGATAGTGTATTATTTTATTATGTAAAATAAAAAAATAATATTCTAATATATAATATGGTATGACATATAGGCTCTACAATTGTTGGTTTAAATCTTTCGGGTTACTAGGGCCCACGGTGTATGTATATGCCAAAATATTATTTGTTAAGATTTTTTTGAATAATCTGATCTACGCTACTCGCAACGTTTAAATTTTAGTTCCGTTACTAGCGCCAGATGGGGCCAATATAAAAATGATGGAATCGGTAATTATTCGCAGAAATAATAAAACTATTCATGTAATTCCTTACTTAATAATGTGGCTTTTATAAACATAATATTTTGATGCTATTGAGATAATATTGAATTCGCTTTGTACGTACATATTTAATTCTCGGTTTGCCTATAAACCTCAAAGGTTAGTTGGAAGAAATCCCTTATTTATAAGGATAAGCTCGCCTTTGTACGTCAACTGTTCTTGTAATTCTTGTTTTGTTGTTGTGTTCTACTCATGTACAATAAAGAATTTAACATACATTACATTTATCTGTGGGTATGGGTTTTTTACATTCATGGTTACACTATTCACTTAGTGACGAAAATAATTCGGTAAGCAACGTAAGAAACCCCTTAAACCAGACTAGTAAAGGCAAAAATGTTGTTCTTGGGAAATTGTATCAAATTCTACAATAAAATTCCTAAACACATTACTGAACTTAGCAATTCTAAATTCAAATCTGTAGTAAAACAAACACTTATTTCAAGAGCATATTATAAGATAAACGATTACATCATGGATAGGGATGTTTGGCAGTGATAGCGTCCTGTACGGGTAATCTATCGCGAAAATATGTTTTCTACTGCAGCATTGTTATTTAAATTGTTTTGTAGTAGCTGACACTGTAACTTTCCGTAACCTTCTGTAACTTTATATTTAACTATACAATGTATATTGTCTTGAAAAAATGACACCTCGCCGAGTTTCTTACGCCGGTTCTTCTCGTGGTAGAGGTTTATTTTTCCGAACCGGTGGTAGTTTATTGACGTTTATAGGTGCATGTATATGCCTAATTTGAAGAATAAACTACTTTTAATTTTTTTAACTTTTACCTTAATATAATTTAGGGTTGTATTTCACATGCAACCCGCTGGTTTTTAGTTCTCGCTACTTACTTTACTTAGTATTCTAATGCTGTTTACATGAAAAATTGAAGTTTTCCCAACGGAATTTACGATATTCATGACTTTCATGAGCCAAGTTATATTTTGCCGCTCTCAAACTCAATGTTACTTAAAAATCACCCTTCTTACGTATATCTTTAAGCTAGTGAATGTGTAAACAAATGGCAAATTTTATTTATTTCTTTGTGTTTATTTTGACCCAAGCATAAACTTTATCGTTTGCGATCATGGTCACTCTTATCTTCACGCAATAAGGTGTGTTTTCTTAAATTCAAGTGGATTGAGTACATTTAACAAATGATGTAAAAGTGCCAATATACATTTGCTGTCATGTAAGTACTTCCTCTATAGACATTGATAATACGCCAACTGCAAATGTACCTTGGTAATGCAGTTGTTGCAAACTGTTGACAGGTTGATGTATTATTGCAGTTCCTCATAGGAATTCATTAAAACTTAATGTATGGAAGCCATACATATTTCATGTGAATGCTTTTATTGTGTTTATTTTAATAATTGAGGTGATTTTTAAAGTAACATTAGCGTTTTATTTAAAGCGTTGATAACTTTTAACGTTTGTTTAGCTAATACAGAATGTTTGGAATTTGGAATAACGATGTAGGAGATGACACACGGGACTATTACGGAGAGTTAGTCCAATCTGTAATTCGTCCCAAAATTTTGATGAAAAGGGTCTAGCAGGCTAAGCTAACATGATGTGCCCCCGACAACGGATTTGGTTATCCTTGCAGGTGGTGTATTGGCAAGACCTAAGAAAACTCTATGCTTGATATGAGCCCCCGATCTTCTTTTGTTTTAGAGATATACGGGATAATGTAAAATAATTAGCGTATCATTGAAAGTGTCATATTTTGTAAACTGTTCAAGTTAGATTAACTGAACAAAATTATATTGAACAGCAATAAAATTTACTATAAAACGTATATTTTCAACTTACATCATGCCCTTATACTACATAGTAAAAAAATGCAAAAAAGAATTTAATCTGTTTTTTTTTTTAACTTTTCGCGGAGGTACACCTACAAAAAAAATATGCATGAGTAGCCACTAATTCCCACTACATACACATATAAAAATATTTGCACAAATCTTCGTGCTTCATGTCAAAAAAACGATTCTCCAATAACTAGTTACCGACATTATATGTATATTAAAGTACTAGTGCAGATTGTATTATAAGATATGTTAGTATGTAGGTATACAAACTCTTCTAATAGACCTATTTAGAATGCAACGACGATCATAGGGTAACTTTTGTCATAAATGGGACTATCGTTAAAAAATAACGACCTAGAACAGTACTCTTTTCTAATTATTTATTATTTCAAACAGTGGACCAGTGCATAAGCGGCAGTATAAATCAGCTAAAAGCTGGAATTGACTATTTACAAAGGCAAAGGATCTTTTACAGGTTTTGCATACACCATGTAAAAACATGCATTCATCTGGTAAATACACTTCAACATCTTCCTGCCCTGCCCTTTCAGTCCTAAAGTTCCTACATTGTTATTCCAATCAGCTTGTATGTATGTAGCTTTAGATATAGAAAGTATATTTTTGTCCCTTATTGGCAAAGTCTTCTTCTCGGTCGTGTCCTTACGTTTGAGGAGATGACGTCTGTGGGTAACCCCTTAGATTTCCACCATTTCTCTCCAGGCTATTGAACCTGGAGACCAGTGGTTCATATTCATCTGATGCGATACTCTCTGATCTGACACCAGACAGTTGTTCGGTTCTGGTTGTTTCCAATTCTTTTTCCTATTGTTCAGTTTTGCTACCTCATTGCTGTCCGTCATAAAGGATAAGCATTCATAGATAAAGGCTGCATGCAATAACAATTTTACTGAATTATCAACTCTAGAGCCTATGATAGAAGTTGAAATGGTTTTAATAGTTCTACAAACAATTCAAATGTGTAGTAAAACGAACACTTATTTCAAAAGCATATTTTAAGGTTAACGATTACATCATGGATAGGGATGTTTGACAGTGATAGCGTCCTGCACAGATAATCTATCGCGAAAATAGGTTTTCTGCTGTAGCATTGTAGTTTTGTGGTAGCTGACACTGTAATTTTATATTTAACTATACAATGTATATAGTTTTGAAAAAATGACACCTCGCCGAGTTTCTTACGCCGGTTCTTCTCGTGGCAGAGGTTTAGTTTTCCGAACCGGTGGTAGTTTATTGACGTTCATAGGTGCATGTAATTATGCCTAACTTGAAGAATAAATTACGTTTACTTTTTATAGAAATGTGACGTTAGACGCATTCTGAACACCTGAGAATAAAGGTGGACCGCCATTTTTCTATTAGTGCTCAAATTGTCACGTCATACAGGGTCAGATGAATATGACACAATGATCTTCAGACTTTTATAAGCAGGAGTCGGAATTCTCGTAGCACTTTTGAGCTGTCATAGGGACTTCTCATTTATCGACTTACGATATACAAATATTATGTCGATAAATACAGAATATTAAAAATGTTAAGTAAACAACAGGCAATCTTATCGCGAATGATTCGAGATAACCTTTGGATGCCAACTTTTTGGAAATTTTAAATAGGAATTATTGTAATCATATTTTATTGTTCCTTATAAATAATTTGTGGATTTCTTATTACGAGGCTTTAATTTTAGTAATTTTTTCAAAACAAGAATTGTCATCGTACCTAATGATATTATGTTATGTAGGTACGGCCAGTCTGATGACCTTTGTTTTGTAGTTTTATAGACATATGCAAACAAACAAACACAAACACTGAACTACTTAAATGTGAAATTGTTAAGTATTTTCATTGAATTGAACTTTTCATTGTTTTCATTGAATATTTCTATTTCACATTTTCAACTACTCAAGTTATCTGAAAGACATCGCTCTTTAGCGATAAGACCGCCTGTTGTTTACCTCTACTGTTAATCTTCATCAACATGTTGTGTTCTATAATGTATCGATATAATATGTAGATCGTAAGTCGATAAATGAGAAGTCCCTATGACAGCTCAAAAGTGTTACGAGAATTCGGACCCCTGTTTATATGGTTGCCTGTTGCCTGTGACCCTGTGGTGTATTTTGTTTCCAACAACAATTCAATTTATGGTCATTTTATTGCGAAAGTTTTATTAATGAGTTCCTTTTAAAAATAATGGATCCTTTTTATTCTTCGCCACGGGAACACAGAAGCATACATGAATCATGCAATAACAAACAATTAGTTAAAGTCATTATGTCGACTTCAGTTAATTAACTTGCCTTTTGCAAAAAAATCTCGTTCTTTATGTATTTTCTGCTTAAATCCGTTTATAAATAACTAGCGTTTGCCCGCGGCTTCGCCCGCGTAATAAGCGTAATTTTTAACCGTCTACAAAAAAAGAGGTTTGTTGTTTTCTGTATGTACGTATGTTTGTCCACGATTATCTCGCGTTTGGCTGAACCGATTTAGATTAGACATTTTGGGGGTTTCGGGGGGGGGGGGGGGGGGGGGGGGTCGGTTGGTGATTGTGATTCATTAACAGATGAACAGATGAAAAGTCAGTATACATTCTAAGGATCGAAAACTATTATCATACATAACATTTCCGAGAGGCCGAAGGGGAAAGGGCCGATGAAATAAAAGCATGTCTTAAATGGCCCTTAGTAAAAGTATCTGTGTCCTACAGTAACACCAATAGAAGGTCTGATAACGACCAAGCAGCGGTCATAAACTCTGGTCCTTTGAAGTACAGAAATACGGCTAATTCAATATCATGAGTAACCCTTATTTTTCCTAAAATCAAATTTAATAGGTAGGTTTAGCCAGTTCCCATTGGAGCATCCAAAAAGAAAATTTGGCCTCACCTCCATTCGCACTCCTTACTATTTGCTCGTATACTGACTTTTGTTCATCTGTTAATGAATCGTAGTTATGCCTAACTAACCCCTCTAAAGCTAGCACATCATACCCAAAAATCTGTTAGGATACGCGGGGCACGTTCCGTACCTCAAAAGCAAAAAGAGACCCTTATTCTCCATTCACGTTTGGCTGTCTGTCAGTCCGTCTGTTACAACCGATTTGCTTTAGAACTACTGGACCGATTGAATTGCAATTTGGCACAAACTATCAATAATTTTCATGTCCATAATTTTAAATTAAAACTGGCCAAGTATACTAATATTATAAAAGGAAAGATTTGAATGTTTGTTCGCATTTAATAGGCTCTGAAACTACAGAACTGATTTGAATAATTCTTTCACAGTTGGGAAGCTACACTATTTTCAAAAAATTAAGGATTCCCACTAAAACTCCAATAATAATAATAATCAAATTTTTCTCTTGCGTTCTGTTATTCGGTCACCATAATTGGAACAAATTCTTTTGTAAAGGAGCAGTCTTAGTCACGTATGTCTGGAAATGCTAAATCCAGAGCTACTGCCGCGAAACGAAAACGAAAGAAGTTCGAATATCTCCCCCTCTGTCGCTCGGCTATGCAATTGCGACAGAGAGGTAGATATTCGAACTTGGTTCTTTTCCGTTTCGCGGTGGCAGCTCTGTTTAAATTACGTCCATGTGTTTCACAGATTCAAAATCACAGATACGATAAAGAGCGACAGTAAATAATGTTGCCAGCTCAGTCACATAGTGTTGCCAGGGGAGGCATAAATACAGTGCCTTGGTCTATATGTAAATTTTTACGCGTGTTATTGTTTAGACGCAGGTGCTTTGTTTTCTTCTGAATTTGTTTTAGGAAGGGGTGGTTATTTTAAATTCTCGCCTTGTATGAAACAAGACAATATCTACACGAGTTTTTATGATATAAGCATGGATTTGAATCTTCATGCATGTACACTTTAGTTCAATGTTATGATCGTCTGGTAGAATTATCCATCTGCTACCGCTGCTATAAGTACAGTCTACAGAAAAAGTGAAAAAGTTTATAAGTTATTGACATAAGATTTGTATTTAACTTGGCCTGTAGAAAAGGTTTTTCACTATGCCTTTATGGCCTGACTCATATTTTAGAGGGCTTGCACATTTTAAACAGTGTTGAGCTAAAATTATGAGGAAAATATTGATTTATCCAATAAACTAGTTAAAGGATACATGCTTTTATTGAAGTTTTAGATAGGAACGGAATCATTTTATGTTTTGATTGTGTGTAGTATTTAAGAGGAATAAAACAGTGGTAGCTGTCGATTTGGCGTCATGTTTGAAACGACATTTTCTTATTGAAAAATACAAAAAATGGTGAAGTCGATGCTGTTAAGCCGCTATAATCCTGTGCCAGAGAGTAAGGAAGACATATGTGTCAGTTCACATTAAAAAAAGGCTAACTAGTTGAGCATTTTTAACAAACAAGGACCCTTCATAACCCTTGTGTTCTTATCCGCCTCCTTGATACACTGTGCTTGCGAGGAAGAAATAATAAGTTTCGTGAATAAGGGGTTATATAGTGTTGTATTCCTAATGATTGCCAGAACCGCTAAGAATGGGTTGTATGTACAACAAGGAACCTGCAATTGGACCATAATAAGCAGTCAAGCGAATTATCATACAAGATAATGATGACGAAGAATAAGAAGTTATTTAACACACAAAAAAGCACGTACAATCAGTGTTCTCACGATTAATGATGTAAGTGGTCTTTATCGTGAATACTTAAATATATCTGAATGGGAATCATTGGTCTCCTTAAATTATCACTACTGATAGAATATTTCAACTTATAAGGATAGCGTTTTTCCAGCTTTTTCTTTCTCCCACCCAAGGAACTGTCAAACAGTCTCATTACCGTTGACAGATTATTTCAGGCCCCACTGCCAAGATTGATGGACGAAGTTATTCGCTTAGCACAGAAATAATAGCACTTTCGTGACCTCTCCTATTACTTTACACTAATGACATAGACGAGGTGCGTTTTTGACAGTTGCTGTAATGTTTATTTTAAAATTTCGTAGGTTATCGTCAGCCTTTGATTTAATTTGAATTTTTGTTTGGTTCTTTTATTAGATTTTTGCGTTTTTCAACTTCTACAATGTGGAAAAATAAGTCGTTTCTGACAAAAATGGTTCTTGATAAGTTTAAACAATGGTTTATTTAGGTGGATAGGTCACCAAAGCGCAGTTAAAATAAGTTTATGGGGGTTTTGTATCAATCTTATGTTAGATATTTAAGTAAACACGTTGCGAGCATTTTTGAGGAATACAATCCGCTTAATATAATTTTAATTGTATCCGCGATATATTGCCACTGCTTTTATTATTCGTTAGTGAGATGAGAGCATGAGAGATAAAGGTTTTTTTCTGACAGATCTACATTGTTTTGACTTATTTTTCAGTGATACCTTGAGGAAAAAATAAAAATATACAAAAATCAATTCAAGCAACAATTTATTTAACCACAAAATTCTAACATTAAAGTCTAGTCTATACAGCTTGATGAAAGAGATTTCATTGCTCTCTAAACCTAAATACACGATTTGCTCACAGGGCCTTGGTCATTATTTCATTAATCATTTTTGGGTCAATGCATGGGAATTAGAAATAATACTAGTGAATGAATTGACACTTTATGACGCGCATTCTAAGTTACCTTCCGAATTAATACTCAACTGCCGTGGCACTTTCTGATGTGTTCTGACGTCTGACACAATATGGGATGTCACGTCAGAAGGCATCAGTTGAATGTGAATCTAATCGCACTAAATGTACAACGGCGATACCGTTCTGACGCCTCACGAGACGTCATGTCAGAAAAATATGAATCCTGTTTAAAACTAGTGTGGTTGAGTGAGGCCACGTTGAGACACATGATAGCTCGGTTTTGGTAGTTTCAAGTCGTAGGAAGGGGTTAACATAGGACGAGCGGTGTCCATTGTACTCAAAATGCTGTAAAAATTAAATATGGCGCCGGCAGCTATCATCGAAACTGTCAGAATTCCCATACCAATTTTAACAAACGCAATTTGCGATTACCAGCGATGTAGCAAGTGAGCCTCAGTTAAAAATCGAATGGACGATAATTCCCAGGCACGAATTGCTAAAAATGCTCATAATACCCACACCATTTGCTTCCGTCGCCCAAAATTTCCATCCTCACCACTTAAATGGTTGGCGGTCCTCAACTGTGCGTTTCTCCAGAAACTTCCTGCTTCGCACAGCTAAACTGTGGAATGAACTGTCGCCTGCGGTATTTCCGGATCGATACGACCTTTAAACTATCAAGAAAAGAGCGTACCTACTCCCATCTTAAAGGCCGGCAACACACTTACAAACCCTCTGGTGTTGCGAGTGTCCATGGGCCGTGATAATCCTTCAGGCGATTCATCTACTAGTTTGCCTCCTATTCCATAAAAAAATTACAGTATCATGCCTATGTACCAAAAAACTAAAAGCTACTTGCACGATGCATAATAATAATCAAAAAATAAGTTTTATCGTGTCAATTCTTTCAACAAGTATTATTCGAATCCGCACGTCTGCCGTTTGATGTTAATACTTCTCCAGGACCGCTTCAATCATGGCGACTTCCGGAGCAATGCCGGCCTTCTTCGCGTCCGCTTTGAAGCAAGCTGCCACCTTCACGACGCGACTGCAGTCGTCGGATATATCGTCATATTGCTTCTCACAGTTGTGGATCAATTCTACCATCTTAGCTGAGAGAACGTCACCTGAAATGACAAGGGAAATATCGAATAATTTTTTTTATTTAGAGACGGGACTTGTTGGCCTGTATTATCTAATATAAAATAACATTGAAAGTGTCGAGCATGGAGTTAGTGTCAGGCATTAGGACGTATGTGTTACGCTTCCTTCAGATGAGACATATTAAAAAACCGGCCAAGAGCGTGTCGGGCCACGCTCAGTGTAGGGTTCCGTAGTTTTTGTAATTTTTTCCAAAACTATTCAACCTATCAAGTTCAAAATAATTTTCCTACAAAGTTTTTATAAAGTTCTACTTTTGAGATTTTTTTCATATTTTTAAAACTTATGGTTCAAAAGTTAGAGGGGGGGGACACATTTTTTTTTTACTTCTGGAGCGATTATTTCCGAAAATATTAACATTATCAAAAAATGATTTCTGTAACCCCTTTTTATTTTTAAATACCTATCTAACAATATATCACACGTTAGGGTTAAAATGAAAAAAAAAACACTCCCCACTTTACGTATAGGGGAGGTACCCTAATAAAATATTTTTTCCACTTTTTATTTTACCACTTTGTCGGCGTAATTGATATCCATATTAGTACCAAATTTCAGCTTTCTAGTGCTAACGTTCACTGATATTATCCGCGGACGGACGGACGGACAGACATGGCGAAACTATAAGGGTTCCTAGTTGACTACGGAACCCTAAAAATCAGGCCAAGTATCCTAATTCGACGAGCATGTATTTAAATTGCTATGAAAATTAATGAAGTGAAAAAGGTTTATGTCATGTAATCAACCCACGGTTTCTGTCTACGTATGATTGTCTAATTTTATACGACCATCTTTTCATCCGGCTAGGTATCAATACTAAAATGTTCTTAAATCACAATATTACTCCATTTAGCCTAATTGATCAAAAAAACTAAAAACTACGACCAAGACCATCGGGAGGTGGGCAGCCACACCCTGGAGTGCGGTGGAGATACTGCGATCGCTAACCCGCATGCCAAGCGTGGCGATTATGGCATGTACCCCCCGTGGTCAATAAAGAGTCGGCAACGCACTTGTGATTCCTCTGGAGTCGCAAGTGTCCATAGTCTACAGTGTCTGCTTACCATCAGGCAGGCCGTAAGCTTGTTTGCCACCGTCGTAGTATAAAAAAGTATATGGCTGATATGACGGTGGTGGATCAAAAAACGGAGTTTTATACAAGCAACATTTTCATCTCCCTCAATTTGTATTGGTTAATATTCTCAACCTCCTGGAGTATTCTTGGGGGAGGCTTATGTCCAGCAGTGGACGTCTTTCGCTTGACATGATGATGATGTTAAATATTTTCAACTATTGAAAACTATAATACGGTGAATAAATATTCTCGACATTGCTTCATCAAATTATACCTTAGTGTTTCTATGCGAGGTGGGTATTATGTGTTTCACATATTATATATTTTCTCGGCAGTTTTAAAACTGCAATGCACATTTAGCTATAAATTCAAGTTGTTTGCACTCAAGTTGGATAATAACTCAACACATAATTTCACTTCTCGAAGTTAGTCGGCATGCACGCGATCATATGTGGAGGGGTCAAGAAACTTGGCTTTATTTTTAACAGCGTGGAAATTGCTGCACTCCATGCCACTTATGTTTATAGTTCACTGTTAATAAAAAGTATATATAGAGCAAGGAAGTTTGTGTGAAAAGGTAACTAACTAAATCTACGCTTTCAAATTATTGCGATCGAAAATGAAGGGGGAATTTCACTTGGGGTAGTTTTTTCAGCCTATTATATTGCGTTGTGGTTGTAATTTAACTGACTTTTACCCATGACTTCGTCCGCGTGGAATTCATCATCGCAATAGAGAAATAATTGATATTAAATTATCTTAGAGCAGGCTTAATTACCGCTTTCCCACCCCTTTTCAGCCCTCAAGGTATGATTTGCGGAATGAAAACTATATTTTGTCCTTCCTGGAAACTGAAGCTATCATCATATCCACCGTTACCCTACACGTGACCCCTTGGGCGGTGCTAAAAGTGCATCAAAACTGGCAACCGTACTGTCTTCTGATCATCTCGAAGATCTCACGGTTTGAAAAATAAATGCCATACGATTATTATTATTATCATTCCAAATTTTATCTAAATCCGTTCAGGCGTTGTGACGGAGAGAACAAAGTAATTTAGAAATTGGACTAATAATAAATAATAATAAATATTGGGGGACAATCTTACACAAATCGACCTAGTCCCAAACTAATAATTTACTTTGCACAAAAGATCCCATTGGGTCGAAGTGCATCCGCAAGGGCCTACATATAAATAAGATAATACTTACTTTTTATTTTTTTATATGATAATATACACACCAGCAAATATGGATTCATTGAGTGTTTTTTTATAAAATAATAGTATGTCTTTACATTGGCCGTTTAACATGGATGTCTGTGATTATCTGGAGAAGTCCAACTCGGATCCAAAGACGACCCAGAATAGATTACTCTGGAGACTGAGGATTATGAGAGACGACCCGGAATAGACCTGGGATAAGGCTTGCAGGAGAAGAAGTGTTAAGAGGGAGACCACAGGCGCAGAGAGAAAGAGACTGGTATATCTGATTATTTTATTAATACAGTGTGTGTCGACCGTGTCGGTTCGGGATTTTAGAAGAAGAGGCCGCGATACCTACTGTATCGCCTTTTATAGGTACGGATCTTTACTGACCTCTATTGGCAAATAGGTGAACTAATTACAATACAACTAGGTGAACTAATTGATATGCTAGCTACAGCTAATGAAACAGGTAAGCGGTTCGTCAATTATCGAACAGATGTCGCCGTATAGGCGTATCTTTTGTTAAGGCTTAACAAGAAGCATGGCTACTATGTTACCTTGGGGGAAGCTCTTGATGTAGTCATGCATGTTCTCATGATGCATCCGCGCATCATCTTGCAGCAGCGAGAACTTGTTGCTCATGCATATGATGGCGCAGCCGAGCTCCCGGTGCACCACCTCGAAGTCCTCGCGCCAGAAGTGCTGGAACTCCTCCAGAACTTCTGGAGATAGCTGGGACTGAGGATGACAAATATTTTGGTAAATATTTTACTCTTGTTTGGGGGTCATACTGAATTTTAATAATGTAAGCCTCGTTTCCTATTTTAAAATGACTGGAACAAAACTCTTTCATCGTGCGAAACTAAATACTCGTATCGTCATGTCCGCTGAAAGACGTCCACTGTTGGACGTAGGCCTTCCACAAAGAGTGCCACAAAGACCGGACCTGCAATCACTGAAACGTAACTAAATTAAATATGCCTATTTATTAGGTAACTAATTGTAAAACTTTTGAAACATGTTCATGATCAGTATGTTTCATAACACATATTTAATGATAATCATTCCATTAGCACTCTTTGGGGGAGGCCTATGTCCAGCAGTAAAAAGTCTTTCGGCTGATATGATGATGATGATGATGATGATTCCAGTAAGAAATATTGAAGGCTGCTTTACAAGACTAGGAGGCTGGGATGAGAATTTTTTTTTGGGACAATCTTACACAAATCGGCCTAGTCCCAAACTAAGCAAAGCTTGTACTATGGGTACTAGACGACGATATACATACTTATATAGATAGATAATTACATTCTTAAATACATAGAGAACATCCAAGACCCAAGAACAAAATCCGTGCTAAATTGACAAATAATGCCCTGGCCGGGATTCGAACCCGGGAGTCTTAGCTTCGAAGGCAGTGTCACTACCAACTAGGGTAAACAGGCCGAATATAATAAGCACGAGGCCTCATCTTGACTTTATTTTAACAGAAACTAGGTTACAAAGGGAAACCGGGACTACACGCGGCTTCGTAGGTCAAAAATAGGTGTGTGCTCTCCCCCGCCGTTTGTAAAGGACGGCTAAACAGTTTAGGGGTTCTGTGTTCTCCATAATGGACCACTACACTCTACAAATGAACCCAAGGAAGACTGCGGACCTGGAGAAGCTACAAATAGTGAGGCGGGGAGGACTCCAGTGTGTTCAGTTTGAGATTCTTAAGTCTTCCGCATGTAAAAACCACACAACCCGGTCGTTTTCCGACAACTAGATACATACCTAGCTGGTAGGTTTTCCCAGCGAGAAAAAATGAATAAATACATCTTTTACTGGATACCAGGAATAAAACGTACTCACCTCCTCTCTACATTGCTCCAACGCCTTGCCAAAATGCGCCGTAACATGACTCATGACCTCAGCAGTCCCTGCCACCAGCTGACTCCCAGCCACCATCAGCACGGCAGACAGCAACCATTTCGACGCCATCTTTGGAATAATGCTCACAGGCCGTCATCACATCATTATATTGCATACAGATTTTTTTCGACTGCCTATCCTCTATGATTACTTAGATAATGACAGAGATTAGTAAATTGTACAGACTGGTAACCTCAATACATTGTGGCTTTCCTCTTCAAAATATAAGTAGTAAGTCTGCTGTAGCTTTTTGCTAGTTTTGTAGTAGTGTCTCCGTAGCGAGACCCTGTCATCGAAACCCTCAGAATTCCCATACAAAGAGTTTAAGAACAGACGCAATTTGCGATTACCAACGATGTAACAAGCGAGCCTGAATTAAAAATCGAATAGTCGATAATTTGTAGGTACGAATTGCTAAAAATACTCGTTATACCTACAACATGTCACGCCAACGTGCCAAAACTAGGGCTCGTGCTTTTCGTGCCGGGTGACGTCACGCTCCATACAGGATGATTTTTAAGCTTTTCTCTAGTCCTGTAGTAGTTTTACTGTAGAGAGTCTCCAGTGAGTGGGTGAGATGAGTAGTTTCAGTCTAACTCACAAGGAGCTTAACACCTTTGTAAATTTGAACTGTGTGAACTGTTTCGCTTTAGCGTCATGTTTTAAATGTCATACTAAATTCCCTACGGGTGACGGCGACAAGCTACTACAGTTTCCAGGTACTTTTGAGTTTGATTGTCCCTTTACCATTCAATTCGTTTGACACTAATACCTCGGCTTAAAAAAGCTCCTTACAGATTTTGTAATAGTTTCGATATGTTAATATTTTTCTCGTTTTATATAAATATTCATATTCAAATTTACTTATTTTTAAGTAGGTTAAGTATATTACTAGCTTATTTATGTGGGAGAAAACGACTGACTGTCGAGTTTTTTTCAGCGTTTTCCTCTCGGCAGTGGTCTTCTTTTTCAGAAACGCTAGTAGATTTTGACTTGTAACAGTCCCATTGCGGACTTCAGAATAAAGTTGATTTATTTGCTTTATTGCACCAATAATAGTACATTACTACAGAGGCCGGGACGAAAAGGGTTGCCGGCCGAAGACATATAGACTATAGGATAGGTCTGAGGCGGGCAACCCCATGTTTCCCGCCGAGGTATGTATAGTGCTTTTTTCAAACATCCAATGAAATAAACAACAAAAAAAAACAAAGTAATACGCATAGTGGCAGAATGTCATGATGCCTGTGCCAGAAATTTGTGTGGAATGGAAATTATAAAAGAGGACTTTGCCGGCCTAGGCCTGCAAGATTTGTATGAAATTCCATTAATGACCTCTTGTCATAGCCGCACCTGAAACGTCATACTTCGCAGCCTATTTATAAGGAACATAACATCAATATTTCATTGCATGTTTGAGAAAAGTAAATAAATCAACTTTAGAGGTCTGAGGTCATACGATATAATTGACTCAAAGACCATTCCATAGTGACAGTAGCTACAGGAGAATTATCCTTTTTAAAAAGTGCCACAATATATAGACATTTACCCTCTTATTCATAAAACTTAACAAACCTCTGTTAACTAAAAGTTGCTTTGTCCCTTTCTCACAAACATAAATATCAAAGTGACAGAAAAGGACAAACCAACTTTAGTGGCTTGTTAACTAATAGAGGCTTGATGAACGTTTATGAATAAGGGGGTTACAGTCTACATAATTTACTAATCTCTGCTAATGAGTAGGTTTGGCGTAGACTCTAAATAGATACGTATATAAATGTGATTTTGGTGCTGCGTAGTTGTCAATAGCATAATAGGATGCAAGTCATTACTTGATGAGGGGGCGTGTGTGTTTAATGTCTTGAATGATGGTTTGAAGGCTGGTCGGTTATTTGTCAGGGTTCCATGTGTTTTCAGTCGTACTTCTTCACATAGCGATCCTGTTCTATTAAAACTAATATCATTAACTTTTACTAAATAATAAAAGCTCAGGTAGGTTATCAGAAGGGCGCTCGTCAGTGCCAACGTTCCCGCTGCTCTGGAGCCTCAGATTGTGCGGAGCGATGGCAAGCGCCCTGACGGTATGTCGTTGATACCCTGGAAGACGGGCCGTGCGTTGGTGTGGGACGCCACCTGTATAGACACCCTGGCGGCGTCCTACCTGCCAGCAACTACCAAACGTGCGGGGGCGGCGGCAGACGCCCGGGAACGCCTGAAGGTCTCGAAATACAGCTGTCTCGGCGCCCAATATCATTTCTTTGCTTTCGGCGTCGAGACACTGGGTCCTTGGGGTAAGGGTGCGCTGGAGCTCCACAGGGAAATCAGCAGAAGGTTGAGGGAGACGACAGGCGACCCTCGCGCCGGTGGCTTTCTCGCGCAAAGAATCGCGATAGCAGTTCAGCGCGGGAATGCTGCCTGCGTGATGGGCACACTGCCAAGAGGCCCAGGTCTCATGTTTAATTAATTATTTTATTTATATTTTTTAAGTTTAAGGTTTAGTTTTAGTTAAGTATTTTAATTTAATAGTAGTTTTATTATAAGTATAGTCATTTTAAACAGGTAGGGTAGATAAAACAAAAATCTAAGTTTATTTATTCAGGGTACATAGTACAATACAAGAAGAAATTACTCTAACTTAAAAATAATTAAAAATAATCTATAAAAAATCTAAATTTGGCTCCTTAGGCAGGGTGCCCATTCATGCAGGCAGCATTCCCGCCCTGAATTGTAATAGCGATTCTGTGCGAGAAAGCCTGTTGCCTGGGTAGCCTGTTGCCTCCCGTAAACAAAAGAAAAAATTTAAATTGGGGCCCAGCAGAATATAATGTCATATTCCTACATGGGTATTACCTACAGGGAAATTACGTAACTTTTCGAACATATGATCGGCAAATGACCCTCCAGTCGGACCCGGGTATGTTCTAAAACTACGACCAAGACCACCGGGGCATGGGCAGCAACATCCCTGGAGTTTGTACGGTGGAGATACTGCGATCGCCAACCCGCATGCCAGCTTGGCGATATGGCATATACCCCCCTTGAAATTCGGGAAAATCTTTTTTTATGACATAGGAGGCAAACGAATAGACGAATCGCTTGATGGTATTAAGCGATTAGCGCCGCCCATGGACACTCGCAACACCAGAGGTGTTGTAAGTGCCTTGCCGGCCTATAAAATGGGAGTGCGCTCTTTGGCTGATATGGTGGTGGTGGTGGTGGGATCGGTTAATGTAACTGTAATTTTTACAATGAGAAATGTCATTAAGATTTTTAAAAACTAAAACGCTGTGTGCCTGCTGCACACGAAATTTCACGAGAATCTGTTGAGAAATGTCATTGTAAAGCATTTTTTCCCAAGACTGAAAAGAGACGCTTCGCCCGCTTTGTCAATAAACGCTTTCGTGGGATGAGCTAAACGCTAACTTTACTTTAAATTAGGGTAGTTTTTATTGTGTATGGACATATATATACCGTTTCTCAATTAATATGACGGGCATGATTTAACATTATTATATATTAAATATAATGAAACGGGTCACTCACGTCTTAAAGGTCGAATATCGCTCGCCGCCCCCACCCGCGCCGAGCAACCGAGCGGACAGGGCACGGGCACGCAGTGCTAAGAAAACCGCCGCCGCGATAGGTGCTCATGATTAAGGACCGCGAACCGGTCTGAAACATGTCGAGCGATATTCGACCTTTAAGACGTGAGTGACCCGTTTTTAATATGTCTCAAACTCACGGGAGTTTTCTATATAAAACATTATTATAGTTAGATTTATGTTTTGTAACATCTAGGAGAGCCTAGTAAAGTAGTTGGCGGTTAAGAAGTCAATCCTGACACCTCTGTCATATCCAAACATTTTTTTTTGTTTAAACTTCAAAGTGTCATTTAGGTTATAAACTGTATGGAAATGACAGATGTCAGGATTGACTTCTTAACCGCCGACCACTAAACCACTATAGATAGATACCATTTAAAGTTTAGAGTATTGGTGCCTATATGCTTATTAGAGTGGTAAACTGAAACTGGAGATGCGTTTAAATTTTAGTTTAAGTTAGGGTTTATTTTACTTTTAAAATCGTATGACGCTCATTATTCTAACCACGTTGCTCATCTCACGGACCATTGGCCCGACGCCCCACACGTGATGTATTCGCTGCTAGGGTCACTTTTTAACTGAATACGTGAAGCACATTCCGAATAGCATCTAATTTGTTGTATTATAGATTGCTCGAGTGGTTCGCGAACGACTGGTTCTAATCCTTATACTTATACACCTTACCAATGACTTTTCGAAACGTACGTATGAAATATCAATACAATACAAATATTCTTTACTAGCTGTTGCCCGCGACTTCGCCCGCGTCTTGGCTCCTATTGGTCACAGCGTGATGTTACATAGCCTAACTAAAGCCTTCCTCGATAAATGGACTCTATCCAACACAAAAGTAATTTTTCAATTGGAACCAGTAGATCCTGAGATTAGCGCGTTCAAACAAACAAAAAAAATCTTCAGCTTTATAATATTAGTATAGATTGTTCACAAAAATATAAAAAACAGGGAAGTAAATAACTTCTCGCAGAACTTCTCGCCTTTGTGTTTTTTTTTTATCTCATATGTCAGTGCTATCTAACCCACTTAATGGGTTCACTGAAAATCAGCGTAAAAAAGCGTGTCCTGTGACTCGCTTCGTGGCAGGAAGCTGAGTGAAGACCCTTTGGCGCAATTATCTTAATTCTTCTCTGAGTACTTTATTTTACTTTACTGTTTTAATTTTTATAATTTTATTTTGTGTTAGTTGTTAGTTTAGTTTAGCTTTTGTGTTATTAGTAGACCACCGGGGAATGGGCAGCAGCATTCCTGGAGATACTGCGATCGCCAACCCGCATGCCAAGCGTGGCGATTATGGCATTTACCCCCCATGAAATTGGGGGAGGCCTGTGTCCAGCAATGGACGTCCTAGGGCTGATGTGGTGGTGGTGTGGTTATTAGTAGTTAGTTTTGTGTTAGTATAGTTTAGATTGTATATGTTGATTTTTATATGCTAATAAACTATTTTCTTCTTCTTCTACTTCCGAGCATATAACCCTCTCCATCGCTCTTTGGGTGACGCGCCTGCTTAAGATATGAGGCCCATAGTGAGCGGACACCTGTAAGAGCCACTCTCTTAGTCACAAACTAATTCGTCCTCACCTGTCACCTCACACCTCACCCGTCTTTATATGGGAACTGACAAATTTCATCAAATTTGCCAAATTTTGACAGTTTCCATATAAAAACTGGCCAAGTGCGAGGGCGAGGGTTCCGTACCATTATCTATAAAAACGGCAAAGAGTCCGACTCGCACTTGGCCGGTTATTAAATTTTTGTTGTTATAGCGGCAACAGAAAAACTTACATCATATGTGAAAATTTCAACTGTCTAACTATCGCGGTTCTTGAGATACAGCCTGGTGACAGACAGGCGGACGGACAGCGAAGTCTTAGTAATAGGGTCCTGTTTTTACCCTTTGGGTACGGAACCCTAAAACACAGCTTCGGTGTAAGGTGAGATGTGAGGTCGTCCTCGGTTTGAGAATAACACCCCCGGTCATCACTGGCAGCATACCCCCATGACCATATGTACTGTAAAACGTTGTACGATACACGTGCGAACAGGTAATTCGCAACTCGTGTCGATTTAAAACACTCCCTTCGGTCGTGTTTCAATTTATCACCACTCGTTGCGAATTTCCTGTTCTCTGCACTTGTATCGTAATGTACTATAAGCTACCTAACGGTGCACAAACGGAAATTGTTTTAAAGAACCTGCAATTTATCAACTTAAAGACATAATGTGATAGACAATTACGCGATTACAATGTGATGTCTGTAATCATTTAGATTAAGTGTGTGAAGTACTGGACCCGGGTATGCCCTAAAACTACGACCAAGACCACCGGGGAATGGGCAGCAGCATTCCTAGAGTGCGGTGGAAATACTGCGATCGCCAACCCGCATGCCAAGCGCGGCGATTATGGCATTTACCCCCCATGAAATTGGGGGAGGCCTATGTCCAGCAGTGGACGTCCTAGGGCTGATATGGTGGTGGTGTGAAGTACTCGTATCAGGATTAGAACTGTTAACTTGTTTGCTCTGCTGATATTGGTATGGGCACGTCCCCATATACAGTTGTGTACCAACAAATACCAGTGGTACAAGCCGGGATTCGTACCCACGACATCCAGATTGAATGAACCTTACCACTGAGATAGAGGGACTTTGAATTTGAAATTCAGTTGGTCGAATAATGTTCTGAACTCGTATCCATCTACATTCAGTCACGATTGAAAACAATGTCAATCCTGTTATTAAACCTCGCCTTGACAGCTCACGTGTAAATTAACCAGCACTTACAAACGTCCAATAATTAGAGCACCATCAATTAAAAGACCTCACAAGGTATATATACACCTGCTCCAGAATCTAACAGCCATTCACAAAACTCACACGATGTCACGGCTTTCTATCCTCGTCTCCCTTGCGGTCCTGGCCATGGGTGTAAGGGAAATAAAAACGTCGTCGGAAACTATGAAAACAATAACGTCAGGTTTTCTTAAAGTGCTCGAGGAATGTAAGAAGGAGGTAAGCCAGTGCGCTTAATTAAATAATGACGACCTGTTTAGCCTAGTTGGTAGTGACTCTGCCTCCGAAGCTAGAGGTCCCGGGTTCGAATCCCGGCCAGGGCATTTATTTGTGCATTTTTCACGGATATTTGTTCTTGGGTCTTGGATGTTTTCTATGTATTTAAGTATGTATTTATCTATATAAGTATGTATATCGTCGTCTAGTACCCAAAGTACAAGCTTTGCTTAGTTTGGGACTAGGTCGATTTGTGTAAGATTGTCCCCCAATATTTAATTTATTTATTTATTTAAATAATGCCTTGGGATATAATTAGGCTAATTAGCTCTCAATAAGCCGATGTCAATCATTTCAACTTATACGATTAATGTAAGGGTTTTCTCGACATTAATTGGCACTTAATAAATTATCGATTGAAAAGACTTGGAATTATCTGTTGTTTTACGTATAGATGGAAAGCAAATTAACTTAGTTAACAAATTGATTAGCTCAGGGCAAAGTGACACGAGCATGGAGTCTTTACTCAGAAGTGGGTGGATACGAGCTGAAATGATGATGATGATTTACTAATTGGATCGGCGACAAAACAAGTAAATTTTTAACAAAAAAACACCGACTCCAAACTTTACCTGACCCCATCTCCTGCTATATAATTTGAGGAGTTCCTTCGATGTAGCCTTACTTACCCCATCCTCTTGGTATATAATTTGAGGAGTTCCCTCGATTTTTCCAAGAACCTGTCATCAGATCCAGACTTGGTGACAATGGGACCAAATAGAAAACACACCCTTTCAAACAAAAAAATAATTTCTGAAATCGGTCCACTAGTCTCCGAGTAATCGGTGAACATACATACCTAAAAAAAAAATTCGGATGAATTGAGAACCTCCTCCTTTTTTAAAAATATCGGTGAATTTATTCCAACATTTCCAACTCATTACATTGTGTCTGTAAACTGAATTTCACCTAAGCAGTGCCTCTCAACTCCCTGCTCCAACTCAACTCAAAAAGTGTGTTGACACTATTCTACGGAGGCAATCTCAAAAACACATCGCTTAGTTAATCAAAATTGTATTACACCAGCTCAACCTATCAGATCACATCATCAGCGATTTCTACCACTACTGGAAGGAAGACTACTCTCTTCTGAACCGTGACACGGGTTGTGCCATCATCTGCATGAGCAAGAAGCTGGACCTGATCGATTCCAGTGGGAAACTTCATCATGGGAATACCCAGGAGTTCGCCACGAAGCATGGTGCTGGTAGGTCTCAAAACATCGTGTTCAAAAATTTGGTAGATGATAATTATGAAAATTGTCTGCCCTGCTTTGTAACATTACAAACCACTTGTTCTATTTTGGTCCTTTCTTATCCAAATACGACAAAAACATAGATTTTTAGCAGTCTAAGTATTTTTCTTTATTAGAAAATGTTTGGTTCGGAGGGGGTACTAGCTACTAATTTATTTTTATATCTAAATTTTTATATTTAAACGCGTGCCGTAATTTCTCCAAACATGAGTCCAAAAGCACAACTGTGATCCAAGAGTAAACTATTAATTTCAGGTAACATCTTAGGTATATGGAAGATTTTTACTACCCGTCTTCCTAATGACTAATTTTCAAATTCATCTAGACCATAGCTTTAGATTTGGACTATTAGTCAGGAGATTTTACGGTATCGTATTTAAAGTTTTCACACTTCTGTAAAACAAACTGGTATAGTGGTTTTAAAATTTAAAGTGTCGGTATTTTTGAGCCTAAATGAAGATAGACATATAAGAGTAGTAATTACAACTACAAACTTTAATCTAGAGATCTTAGATCTTATTTATCCACCATTTTGATAATTACAGCCAGCGAAGTAGCATCAAAATTAGTGGAAATCCTGCACGCTTGCGAAAAAACCCATGATGCTATAGAAGATGACTGCATGAAAGCACTAGAGATCGCCAAGTGCTTCCGCACAGATATCCACCAGCTCAACTGGACTCCAAAGATGGATGTCATTGTCACGGAGGTTCTCACAGAAATGTAATTTGTAGATAAAATAAAAACGCTCATACAATTTTTCATTACCTTGTCCTGGTACCCAATGTTTCTCTGAAATAGATTGCTTTATTTATTTAATCTTTATTGCACTAATGAAACCTTATCGTACAAAAGGCGGACTTAATGCCATATGGCATTCTCTACCAACCTTAAGGCACAGCAGAAAAATTGTACCAATTGTTGTGTTGTGTGATTGTAAATTGTGTTTATAGACCGTTTGTTGTTAACTTGTTACCATTATTGACCTACTCATGACATGTATGACATTAGCGCCTTTTTCTTTCGTAGCACAATAATAGTACATTACTACAGAGGCCGGGACGAAAGGGGTTGCCGGCCGAAGACGTATAGAGAGATAGGTCTCAGGCGGGCAACCCCATAATTCCCGCCGAGGTATGTATAGTGCTTTTCTCAAACATGCAATGAAATAAACAACAAAAAAATCAAAGTTTTATTTTTAATACGCATTGTGGCAGAATGTCATAATGCCTGTGCCACAAATTTATGTGGAATGGAAATTAAAAAAGAGGACTTTGCCGGCTTAGGCCTGCAACATTTGTATGAAATTGCATTAACGACCTCTTGTCCTAGCCGCACCTGAAACGTCATACTTCGGTGCCTATTATAAGGAACATCTATATTAATAATTTCGTGCAGGGGTACGGTAGACCCGAACGAGACCTGTCTCAAATTGAAGAACGTATAAAAATAACGATTTTTGAGTTGAACATATGTATCCGCAAAATTCGGATTGTCGCGTATTTTGCATTTAAAAGTGTTAATTTGATGACAAAACGTCGGCCATATTGCCCACAGACTATATTGCTATATTAAATTTGTTGGTTGACAGTGTCGGCTACGTTCGAAAATCGTGAACTATTTTTGCGTCCGGTATGTTGGCCAGGTTGCTGGGCTGCTTTCTGGGTGATGGGCCATCATCGCCCATTGTGTGGATTCGGCTAGCCGCGTCTGCAGCGTTTTGTTTTTGTAGTTTTCAAGCGTTCTATACACCTATCAGCCTAGCTAGCACGATAACTTATACCGTCAAGTTATATGGGCGAAATGTATTAAAACGTCACATAAAACGTAACGGTATAATCTATCGTGCTAGCTAGACTGATTGTCACAACAACCGCCTTCAAAGCGAATGTATGGGGCCTGTTACATGGATTCATATCACGATAAGTATCACGTGAATATTAAAGCAGAATCCATACAAATTTGAAAACTGCGATAATATTGCCACCCCAGTATTTTGATAATATTAATCGTGTAAAGGACACCACTTGAATGTTTGCTGAGTCTGTCCGCCATCTTAAAGTGTCTATTTTGTTTGTGACAAACTACTAGGTGACTTATGGCTTTTAAACGTCTAGCAAAACTCTATCCCTATCTCGCTCTATCTTATAACTTAGTGGTACTGGGGGACTACTCCGAAATTTGAAATCCGAACTTCGTATGGTGCCGTCCCTTTCACTCATATAGTCTATGACAGGAGAGTGAAAGGGACGGCACCATACGAAGTTAGGATTTTGAATTTCGGAGTAGACCCTCAGCTCATGCCGTTCGCCGCGCTCGGACGTTAGAGGCGCTACTGCTAACCGAAAACGAAGTATCTGCCTCTCTCGCACATGTATATTCGAACGACAGAGAGGAAGATAGTTCGTTTTTGGTTCGCGGTAGGCCCTCAGGCGTCAACTTTAAAACGAATAGGGTATTTTACTATAAGAGAAATAAAATTCAAAATGTAATAAAAACCAGCCAAGTGCGGCGGAGTCGCACACTGAGGGTTCCGTACAACTAAAAAACAAATGTGATTTATCAATATATTGATATTTTTGGTAAAAACTAACTTCATAATAAACATTATCACTTAATTTCAAGTTCATAGGTCGATGGGAAGCTAAAAAATTATATGTGTGACAGACAACACACGGAATGTTCTTTGACTTTCTTCGACCGTCCGCCACGCTCGGACTAAGGTGCTACCAACCGAAAACTAAATATATATGCCTCTCTGTCGCACTTGCATATTCGAGCGCGGAGAGGGAAATACTTCGTTTTCAGATCGTGGTAGGCCCTCTGGTCTGACGGCTCCTATTCCTGGATGGTGCGCGTATCGGAATGTGAAATACCTTTGGCAAAACGGAACAAGTTGTTAAATAGCTTCCATTAATTGGAGAAAATATTATTAACTGTTATTATTATCACGTGAAACACTGAATATTGAAGCAACATTCATAGGGGCCTGTTACGTGGTTATTATTATCACGCGATATACTCATATCACGATCCGTATCACGTGCAATGAATATTGAAGAAAAATCCATACGTATTTGAAAACCACGATAATATTGACACACCAGTATTGTGATAGTATTAAGCGTTTAACAGACCCCATCCAATTTTAAAAATCGCGATAATATTGAGTGTAAAGGGCCCCACTGAATAGAATTTGGCGGAGAATAGAGAGCTTCTATCGCGAGACGAAAACGAACGAACATCGTGTATTTCCCTCTGTGTCGCTCGAATTTGCAAGTGCGACAGAGAGGGAGATACACGAACTTCATTTGTTTTTCGCGTTAGCAGCTCTGACTTCGCACCAAAAATACTGACTGGCACATCAATATTTAACAATGCACATCTGAATTGAATTTTAATGAACGATTAGTATTTTAGCTATACAAATCAGTACTGATTACGGTGTCAAATTTTTTATGTGCCTTTAAATACTACCCTTATAAAAATGCTTAGGATTAACTTGCAAAGATACTAGCCTTTGCCCGTGACGTCGTTTGCGTAATCTTTTACTCCCAATTCCATATAATTCCATTCCATACTTTTATTCCCAATCCAGACTACAGACTATATTTCTATACGATTCGAAGTTTCATCATAATCCGTTGTTGTAATGTTTTTATTTTATACATTTTTGTACACTATTTCTTTCGTCTTTTGCATAACTGTCACGAATAAATGTTTTGTTTATTTCTTTCTTATTTATTTCACCCGAGCGAAGCCGGGCTTTCATCTAGTAACATCAATATTTCATTGCATGTTTGAGAAAAGAATATTTATTTTATTCTTTCTTATAATAAATCTTTTTCCTTGATCAAATAAGATATCACTTTTTGGCGAGAAGACCGTGAGTTGTTTTTCTCTGCTCAAACCAGATGTGCTGTGTTCTATACAGTTTTTGTTTGTTCGTACGTTTGTTGTCAATTACCAGCTCAAGAGCAGGATATTATCCCACAATAAAGTGGCATTGTATTGCTACTGATGCTTTGGCTAATATGGTTTGGCTATAGATTTATTATCTGTAGTGAAAACTAAAAATAAATATATTATTCTATTTGCACATTGGACGTCTTTTTTGTGAGCACCAGGGTAAAATAAATAGTACATTACTATACAGAGGCCGGGACGAAAGGGGTTGCCGGCCGAAGACATAGGTTAGGTCTGAGGCGGGCAACCACATATTTCCCGCCGAGTTATGTATAGTGCTTTTCTCAAACATGCAATGAAATAAACAACAAAAAATCAAAGTTTTATTTTTAATACGCATAGTGGCAGAATGCCATGATGCCTGAGCCACATGTGGAATGAAAATTAAAAAATAGGACTTTGCCGGCCTATGCCTGCAAGATTTATACTTCACAGCCTATTATGAGGAACATAACATCAATATTTCATTGCATGTTTGAGAAAAAGTATTTTACTTATCCACACCATTTTTGCAACTAAAACTTATATTACATGTAATATTCGCCTCTGATTTACGATTGTACCTAACTCCTTCGTTCCCCTCTAATTTTCCCCTATCTCCAAGTCCTATAATCAGCTCTATACCCTAACTTATGTCCCGTATCAACTAGACAGGACAATCGCGCAGCCTTAGATAGGAACAACACAATACATCTATTTAGTTCTTAATCGAACCGATATTCTGATAGCCAATAGTGTAAATTAGTCTTAAAGCAACGCCAAACCAGACAAGCCAAATTAAACTGTATTGTAAAGCTGTAAAATTGATATTCATTTGATTACAATACGGAACTTACGGAGATAGGACTACTGATTTTGCAAGGAGCGATTTACTGCAGACAAATTTAAACTATAACTCTATACATTACGACTCAATCCGGCTTAACAAAATCAGCTGAACAAGGAAGGTAACTGATTAGAATACTTTAAACCGTATCCGTTGGAGTTAAAGTTCAACATTGTTTGAGGAGATGATGTGTATCGGTTCAGAAGGTAAATTACTAGCTGTAATGGCGTATGCTAAGTAAGTGAGGTCCTAAATCGTGAGTACAGGTATAAAGCTGTCTAGGGACAATACCCTGTTGACTGGTTTCGGGGATCTGATTAAGATAAGAGTGATTGTTACTTCGTAAGTGAATTTAGAGCGAGCGGAGATTTTATGCTCACCTATAGATTACATGATTTCATAATTAGAATTCATTAACCTTTTGAACGCCACGGTCGGCCATAGACGTCAACGTAAAATCGTCACCCCGACGCCAACGACAATTTTTTTTATGGAAAACTACTGAGAAGCTGCCCAATTTTATATTGGCATTATTTCTTTACACATCATTTTTTTACCGTTGTGGCGTCAGGGGCACGGCGAATTACTTTGACGTCTGGCGGCGAAAAGGTTAAGTACCATTTATCCGAGTGTTTTCTGGGGTCCACTGAACGAAGTTGCCAGTTACAGTTACTTAGGCAACTGGCAATACTGGGGTAACCAATGACGTACGGCGTTTTATTTATTTATTTGCTTCGGGCAACAAAATACCCATATTAACATATATGTATCTTACAGACTATCATACATATCAATACAATATATTCATAAAAACTAAAACATTATTTAGGCGACGTAACAGCGTGACTCTGTTGCCTTTTGTTGTTGTTGTGGTGTGTTGTATTGCACTTTAGACCAGTGCTGCCAGATTAGAAATGTAGAGCACTCGTGGCCCAGCGGCGCCCGCGTACCGCGTGCGGTATGCGAGGTTAAGCAATGTGGGCGCAGGTCAGTTCTTGGATGGGTGACCACTTTGAGTGGTTACTAACTGAGCGCTCGCGTGCTTTGGAAGGCACGTTAAGCCTTTGATCCCGGATGCTGTCGTTAAGCCAAGTTAGAGGCCTTCGGGCGGCTTGAGAACTTCTAGCAGTCAAATTGCCCACTCACTTGACAAAGGGGGGTCGAAGTTGCACTACGGTAGCAGGGAGTACCCACCGTTACCCTACACGTGACCCCTGGGTGGTGCTAAAAGTGCAACAAAAACTGGCAACCGTACTTGTCTTCTCGAAGATCTCACGGTTCGTAAATAAATGCCATACGATTAAATTAAAAAGAAATGTAAACAGTTTTATAAAATTACCGCTGGCAGTGAGTAAGGACACCAGCCCGGCTAGTATGATAGCTTATACCGTCACGTTATATGGCAAAAATGTACTGAAATGTCACATAAAACGTGACGGTATAAGCTATCATACTAGCCGGGTTGAGAGATACCGTACCGCCGGGGCACAAAAACCTTCGTCACGAAAAATTTATCTTCTGATATTCGATAAACTCCTATTCTCCGGGAAATCAGTTACACCTACTTCATAACAATTTGGATAGTAATTTTAATTTTCGTCTATTTATGTTATATTCTCAACGTTTCTACATTTACCTAGCGCTAATTTTAAGTGTCTCTGTTTGGCCCAGTGGTTGACTGGTAGAGAATGCCCTTGTACCCAATTTGTACATTTGTTTTTTGTGCAATAAAGCTTAAATAAATAAATAGTAATACGAGTAGTTCATTGTCCAAATGTAAATGAAAAACTACCATCAAGATTCTGAGGTTTTAAAAAACAATAAATTGTACCTATTACAACTATTAACTTTGTGATTAAAAACAACAAACAATGAAAAAAAAACAAATCCTCGATTACTGTCATATATACAGAATAGTGTGGGTAGATTCTTTTACTTTTTATCAAAAAAAGTGATTGATGTATGTATCACTTATATTTGTATGTAAGTCGTGTCAACATGTGCTCCCAAGCATATTAAATGTATTAAAACCAAAAGAGTGTTTTACTGGACATGATAATTATAAACAACGGTACGTGGCTACTCAACTGTGACGTCACTTTTGAATAACACAGTACTTTGTCAAACTAACGCTAGCTAGCTCTAACTGGCATTTGTAGTATGTAAATGTAGCAGGCACAAAGAATTTTCTTGTTTAAATCTCGAACCCTTGAATAACACTATCTTTTTTCTGTTACAAATAAAATCGCGTGTGTTGCCAGCCGTTGCGTTATTTAGAAGAAATAAAAGGAGATTGTTATTTGCAACGACGTCCCACCTGAGCCCTATTGTTTACCCCGTCGTCGCTTGCTGCAGAGAGCAGTGTTGAGAGAAACAACATAAAGCCGCTTTTACAGCATGGCCACAACACTGCGTTGCGGGATCGCACCGCAAAAATCAGCAAGTTTTTGAGTCTTGTACGTCTTGTATGAAAACCTTAAATCACTGTATTTTTTTCTCCATTATCATTTCAAGCAACAGAAACTAATTTCCGACCTAGATATGCCATTGTGTATACAAAGTTTCATGTAATTCTAGCATGGCGTTTTAAAATGAGAGCGTAACTACGTTTGTATGGTTAACCGAGCTTACTGCGGACTCTTAAGTACATCATCGTTTTTGCGGTGCGACGCCACGAAACGGTGTTGTGGCCACGCTTTGAGATGAATCCAGTCGCTGGCGCCAATAATTGGCACTGGACTGGCACGAAAATATAATTACATGGTGACAGTGTATATAATTTAAGGATGAATTGCAAAAAAAATGTGCATAGTTAAAGACTTCATTGTGTTACTAAAGTTACCCATATAAATTGTATGAAAAATTTTCGTAACACCAAGGAATCAACTAAAATGTAGACATAATTAAGTCTTTAACCCTAAAAAGCGCCTTATCATATATACACGCCTGTATTCTCAATGGGGCAGGCCAACTTACTGTTATTTACAGAGCCAATTAATAATTCTAGATTTAAAGGCGGAGAACATCTGATATTGCAGTGATAGATTGGTAGGCCATCGCTCACAACACACATTAACTCTATTGAGAGAGCTGGAGGAAAATATACAATCAAAATTGTTCCACCTATTAAGAACTTTGTAGGTTATGAAAAATTATGCTTTCAGACGAACTCGCGGAACTACGAGAGGAGACTTTCTTTTCAGGCAAGAACCGGGTAAAGGGTAGGAGGATGATAATATCCGGAACTGACATATTTTTATTGAAATTATTAATGAAAATTTTACACTTTTCACGAATTATTGCCACGGTACGTGAGTTCTCTCAGCCGCTCTCTGCCCAAACAACTTCTTTTATTATATCGATAAGATTTATAAATGTTGGGCGGGCGGATTTATCGAATCTCACACATGTGCCCGCCTAAACGTTACTGTACAAACACTTGTCTTGTGTACTCTTCTTTACCCGAGCTTTTCTTGTATCAACATCGGCAATATGTATACCTACTTCCCTACATACATACAATTAACACAATAACTTAAGTGTTTAGTATAATTCTCTTGCCTTCCGTACTTTTATAAGCAGTAGTGTAATACCTATGTAGTAAGTTTTTTGCGACATTCTTAGGCGACAGATGAATTTCATTTGAGTTCGTACTCCTCCTAGATGCTTCAGGGTGAATTGAAAAAAAATTGAACATAGTTAACGGCTTTAAATTTTTTTTTTTTTATTAAAAATGGGATTGCTCTTGGCCAGCATCTAGACAGGAGGTTGTCGGCAAATCGGTAAACTTAGTTGATTCCTTGAAGTTAGTCATACAAACTATATGGGTAACTTTCGTAACACAAAAGAATCAATTAGGTAAGTTTTTAGGGTTCCGTACCCAAAGGGTAAAAACGGGGCCCTATTACTAAGACTTCGCTGTCCCTCCGTCCGTCCGTCTGTCACCAGGCTGTATACAGTTGATATTTTCACAGATTGTGTATTTCTGTTGCCGCTATACAAACAAATACTAAAAACAAAATAATAATAATAATCAAGGGGCGCTCCCATACAAAAAACGTGATATTTTAGCCCTCTTTCATGGCTACCACTCGCCGAGCTAGATCTCAAGAACCGTAATAGCTAATAGACAGTTGAAATTTGCACAGATTATGTATTTTTATTGTGGCTACAACAACAAATACTAAAATCAAAACAATAATAATAATTAAGGGGGCTCCCATACAACAGAGTAGTGGTTGGCGTTTTTTTTTCTGGTACGGAACCCTTCGTGCGCGAGTCCGACTCGCACTTGGCCGGTTTTTTTTACTAAGCCCATTAACTATGTCCAATTTTTTTGCGATTCCCCCTGCAACCATTTCGCATGCAACCCACGCTCACATTTTGCATGTCGTTAGGTGACATCATGACGATGGTTTAGAATTAAAAAAAAATTAAAATCATACATACCACAGTCAAACGATTTAAAACTGAATAGATTTGATACGATCAGGCAAGTCGAAGTTTTATTCCAAAATTAATCCGTAATATTTAGAATTTTAACCTCAGCTTATTTTTAAATTCCTCTTTACCCGACACGGACCTATAAATAATACAAACACTTCTACTTCCACCATAGATTATTTAATTTGTATTTCTATTACTTACAAAATAGAGGCTTGTGGCTCACGCCTCACGCATTCAACATAAATCTCACAGAGAAGACCACTTACAATAACCATATTAAATTCGGAATCCATTTAACATTGCCAATATCTTCGTAATTCTAACGCAAAAGATCTGTCTGTTGATGTTTATAAGGGCGATTTTCTAATTGTGTTAGTAAGGAAATTGCGCCTTATTAACTCCAACAAAAGATACACTTGTGCTTGATTTTATAATTGAGAGAACAACATTATTGCTTGACAGACAAGTAAATGAATTAATGAATGTTTAGTGAATTTAATGCAAATTATACCTAGAAGAATATTTATCCAGGATCACTCCTCGTGCCACTCTTTGGAGGAGGCTTTCCAGCAGTGGACATCCTTTGGCTGATATGATTGGCTGATATGATATTTTTTGTCAGCTTGTATCGGCCCCATGCTCACACAGATCAACTTCCCCAAATCCATCACAGGCATTTGGGGCGACGAACAGAACTTACAAAAAGAAGGAAAATAATAATTTTATTAAATAACAGCTACGAATATCATGTATCTATCAGGAAAATTTAACGATCAAAGAGAATGATTCGCCCGACACAGGCAATAATGTTTACTGGGCGGCCCCATCCCTTGCTTAAAATATGTACTTTTAAAGAAAATAAAATAATTTTGAATTTTTGAATGAGATGAAAGTCTTAATAATAAGAATTGACATGTTAATCATAGTCTTAATGCAGTAGGTAAAGGCACCGCAAAGATAAATTTTCAAGGAATTTAATGAGATGTCAGTAATGTTGTCACTCTCAGTTAAGTTCTTACAATACGTAGCTTGAAGCAGTAAATAACAATACAAAATACGAATATATAAACAAGAAAAGGTATTAACAAAGAATAAGTAGGTACATATCTGAAAATTTTCCGAAATAGGATTGTGAGTAATGATACAGACTTTCACGAAAACTTAAATCATATTTCTTTTACGAAACTCTCTAGTGAATGCATATAAGAACGAATAGAGGGGTAGGAGTTATTTTAGTCCAATTTCCAGCCATTTCAGACTTTTCAGATGTTTAATTGTGAGATATCATTTACCCGCAACTCCAACCGCGTTTATTTCCTTATCAATTTCCAGCGCAATTAACCCCCTTTGGGGAATGATGTACGGGAGAGAAAGTCACACCTCTATATCTATGCCTCATATGAATCAATTGTTTTTGCGTGACAGCTGTTCCAAACACATCCAATTTTTTTTACACAAGCTTTTTAGATCAATTTATGACTTCTAAAATTGTAGTTACTGCTAGGAATGCATAGTCAAAGAAATCAAAACACACACCGCTCTTGCCTGTGGCAATAAGGGTCAAAAAGGTACGTGTTTCAGTTTCCCTCCTTCCAAACTCAAACTTCAGTCATGACCTCCTCAAGAACCGTCTCCATGCTTGGCGCCCACTTGAGGCCATGGATCTTCACGCGGAAGCACTTGGCGATCTCCAGGGTTCGGATACAGTCATCAGCTTCCGTGTGCTCCTTCTCGCAGTCGTGGATCATCGTCACCAGCTGCTTTGCCATCTCGTCATCTGGAAATGATTGTGGAGATTTGATGGGCAAAATCGAAGGGTATTATTTCAGTAATTGTCTTCTTAAATGTTATCTATTCGTAATATAAGTCTAATAATGATGATGAAGATGATGATCATAATGAATATGATGATGACTAAAACATTAACAAAGAAAACGATAATAACATTGATAACGAATATGATAACAGCGACTATACCGGTGATGAGGACGATGACGGTGATGACGGTAATGGTGTTGGAAGACGACAGTGATGAATGGTGGCGACTGATGACGACAGTGACAATGACGATGATGACAATGATAGGAATGTTGACAACAATAACAATGACGACAATAACGACGATGATTTATCTCACCAGCGCCATGGCTCTTGGCGAACTCGTGCGCCTTCTGATGATGCAGCTTGGACTCTTCAGTCACGAGGTCTAGCTTGGAAGCCATGCACATGATGACGCAGCCCATGTCGCGGTTCACGAGCGCGTAGTCCTCGCGCCAGAAGTTGTAGAAGTCTTGCATTATGTTGTCTGGGATGTTTAGCTGGGGACATTATAAATATAAAGTAAAACATTTTTTTATCTGTCATTAGATTTTGAATATTCTAGCTTGGACGATAAAGACGCTTTTTGAACGGCCGGACCACTTAGATAAAACTCGGTCAATTCAAATGATTTTAAGTATAAACATTCCAAAAAGTGCCACAACGACAGGTCCTATGCCATCCCCTTCTTTGGGGAAGGCCTATGTCCAGCAGTGGCCGTCTTTCGGTTTGTATGACGATGATAACTATCCCATGTTATTTGAGATTTTTTTCTCAGAATTTGGAAAGTTTTGGTGCTTGTAATCAAAACAAAGGACTAGTTATCTGGGTTGGAAGGTCAGATGGCAGTCGCTAAATCTTGGGATTAGGTTCCAAGGAGGAGCCTGTGCTCATTTAGGATGCAATCGGTAAAACGATAAGAGGATGAAGTAGTCTTAAACAATAGCATATTAAAGCTATTTTCTTCAGCATGTTATTTTTTAATGTGCGGTAAACCTCAACATACGATTTCTTCACCCCTGACCGCAGCCAACTAAGTAAAGTAAAGCCCTGATGTGGTTTTCTAAACTTAACGTAAAATTATAGTTGCGAACAACCCAGAAAATGTAAATTGGACGATTCGATTTCATAAAACTCTGACTAACCTCTAAGCAATCTAACCTAACCTCTAACTTAGAGATTTCATTAAAATAACATATCCCAAGGAAATTGTTAGGTAACTTGGTATGCAATTTTACCTCGTTTTTACACTTCTCTAACGCCGTTGCAAACCCGGTAGTTAACTTTTTCATGATCTCCGCCGAAGGAGTAGCTCTGTCCACGCAAACGGACAAAAAAAACGCGGCAACCAACGCCCGCCATTTCGGAGCTGCGGCCATCTTGAGCGCGAACTTGGTAGTGTTGCCAATGACAGCGGCTGAGGATTTTATGGGGAATTTTAATTGGGAAAAAATTAAACGTGTTTTTTAATTGTGTGGTCGTGCGGATGTGATAATTGCATGGATGCTCCATTCATGTGGCGCGATAATTAATACGTGTGACATGACAATGTCATGTGGTGTTAATGAACACTTTGTTTCTTGTGTAGCCGTGACGTACTACTTCAACTATCGGATGCAATTTGACTGTTAAAATAACAGACGGTGATTTGTCCGCACGGACATTTCAGTAGGATTGCGAAACATTTTTGAGCGTAGGTACTACCTATACGTAAGGTGTGGTAAGGTTCTATCTAAAAGATATTTTCTGTACTAACTTTACAGCTACATATACGTAGCACAAGTTTGACAGGAAATTACATAATTAACTACCACTTTTTAAAGAGCTCAGCAAAAGACTCGTCGACACCACTGGGGAGCAAAGAGCTGGCAGCTTCCTCGCACAGCGCTTAAGTATAGCCATACAGCGAGGAAATGCTTCCAGCGTCTATGGTACAATGCCACGGGGGCCCTTTTTAGAAATAGTTTAGTTTCATTTTAATTTTAGGTTTTGTTTTAGTTTTTTTTAGTATTCTGTCATTTTATGTTTTAAGTTACCTATGTTATTGTTATACAAATTTATCCTATTAAATGTTGTCATTTATCTGCCCACTACCACTTTAGTTATATATTTACTAATTTCGATAAACACATCACGACTCAAGATTTTAAAATATATTGCCTGCAATTCTGACACGCAGAGACTTGCTTAGTTCAAACAGTAAATAGGATAGGTTACCTTTCCACTCCACATATTTTTCGCCAGGATCCCTCAACATTCCTAAGACACGCGAATTCATCGTCAGTATGCGAATCATGTCCAAGCTGCGAACACTAACCGTCCTTCTGGGCTATTCAACACTGTCAGACAACTCCGTTCATCTCAACAGAGTTGTACGCTACACTATACTATGTATATAATGTATACTTAGTTTATTTTTCAATCAATCTCGAAAAACCATTTTACAACTGCAAAATAATTCGGTAGAAAATCGAGGATAGTTATACCTGGTCAAAATTGACAGTTGAAATTCGTCGGCCTGTTTAGCCTAGTTGATGGTGATCTGGGTAGAGGCCCGGTACGAATCCCGGTATGAGCATTTCTTTATTTGATGAGCAAAAACATTTGTTCAGAACTTGGATGTTTCCTATGTATTGAAATAAGTATATGAGGTATATCTATTAAATATATAGTCGTATACCCATAACACAAGCCTTTCTGAGCTATTTTATTTATTTATTAAAACCGGGATTGCTCTTGGCCAGCATCTACCCAGGGGGCAAAGATGAGGCCGACGATGAAGCGAGCTCACCCAGAAGATGCCTATTCACTTGTGCCTTAACAAGGTCCAGGTTATATGAACTCGGAAATACAAACGCCGGCAGAGAATTCCAAACCATAGAAGTGCGCATTATAATAGATGATGCAAAGCAACACTTACTCGTACAATGGGTCTAGATCGATTTGTATGAAATATTTTATGTTTATTTATTTATTTTATCTTAACTGCAAGTTATATAGGTACAAGGTACAGTGGTGGTAAGGGAGATTGAAATAGGTTGTGAATAGCATAGGGTCAGCGGCATCGTGTGTCCACGTATTACATTTGAAAAACACGTGTACTCGTACAGTCAATGAAGGGGTCTACTTTTCGACTCTATTCTTTCTATGTTAAGATTCAAAATTGAATGACCACTTTCTTGACATACTGTACTTTTATTTGAAAAGTCCCACCGAATTTTCGATTTCGGTCCAAATATCTGGTTTCGGTTCTGGCTGATAATTGTGTTTGGGTCGCATAATAGATTTATGGTCATATATCTATTAGCACAAATATGTATATTTATTTTTAAAAGTTCTCGTCATATTCTCCACGCCATAAATAAAAGTTCTCGTCATATTCTCCACGCCATAAATAAAGGTTCTCGTCATATTCTCCACGCCATAAATATAAGTTCACGTCATATTCTCCACGCCATAAATAAAAGTTCTCGTCATATTCTCCACGGCATAAATAAAAGTTCACGTCATATTCTCCACGCCATAAATAAAAGTTCTCGTCATATTCTCCACGCCTTAAATATAAGTTCTCGTCATATTCTCCACGGCATAAATAAAAGTTCTCGTCATATTCTCCACGCCATAAATAAAAGTTCTCGTCATATTCTCCACGCCATAAATAAAAGTTCACATCATATTCTCCACGGCATAAATTTTAAACTGTAATAATGTTTCTCGTCGCCATTAAAGTGTACAAAATTATTGTATGAAACAAGTAATGTATAATTGCACAACGTTATTTGATTCTCGTCTTGATATACCAGTGAAAAAACACTTTAACTTGGGCAATTTGAAGGAAAATTATATCAATAATATCTTTTAAGTAATTTCAGTCCTTACATACTACTATCGTGGTCGTGATAACTATTGCTTTAGTCGTCAGTGCTCCAAAGAGACCAATTTTTCTGCCTTCCTCAAACAGGCTTGGACCTTCCTCAAACAGGCACTCCAAGCCTGTTTGAGGCTTGGAGTGAAAAGTGCGAAATTTCCCCGATTGTATCAAATTCATCAAACCAACTGGTGGGTATCCTCTCCTCTTGCCCTCGACTCGACGAGCATCAGTTTTTAGGGTTCCGTACCCAAAGGGTAAAACGGGACCGTATTACTAAGACTCCGCTGTCCGTCTGTCTGTCTGCCTTTCTGTCTGTCACCAGGCTCATGTCATCAGGCAGGCGTATCTCATGAACCATAATAGTTAGACAGCTGAAATTTTCACAGATGATGTATTTCTGTTGCCGCTAAACAGCAAATATTAAAAAATTTAATAAAATAAATACTTAAGGGGGCTCCCAAACAACAAGCGTCTATTTTTGCTCGATTTTGCTCGATAATGGCAACAGGTAGACACTTGAAATATTCCCAGAATATTTAGCGATATATTCACTTTAAAAATAAATAATTTTGTTAAAATAAAATTAATATTTAAGGGAACTCCCATACAACAAACGTGATTTTATTGCCGTTTTTATAGATAATGGTACAGAGCCCTTCATCACTTGGCCGGTTTTTTCCGATCTGTTTGACTCTTGCCGAGTCAAGTGCTCAAGGAAACCGTGCGCTTAGTGTATATATTTGTTTCTACTGTATGGAACTGTTTCTAACATTCATGTCTGTAAAGTTAGCTTGATAACTCGTTATAAAGTCAATTAGATCGAAATAAACAGCCTAATTTAATGGCCGCATTAGCCGGCTTTATGCGATTAGACGAGCATGCAAAGTTACTGCATCCCAGGGGACTCACTGTCTCCACTGTATCACGGCTATTTGTGCAATAAGAATGACTATGGCTTCTTTCTGTATGGCGGGGAGGGATTGGTATGCAATATTTTGTACTTTGTGGTAAGCTTTGACCTTCTTTCTATGATCTGAGGCTTTGACGGATCTCGCTCGGCTTTCCTCACTTCTCGATATACTGATGCACCACCCTTTGTTATGTGCTATTCGTTATCTGTCTGCGCCTGCATACAATGAAGTGTGGAGGGTTTGTTCGTCTATATTTTCTCTAATCATACGCATAAGCATCCCTTGAGTGCGGTGGAGATACTGCGATCGCCAACCCGCATGCCAAGCGTGGCGATTATGGCATTTACCCCCCATGAAATTGGGGGAGGCCTATGTCCAGCAGTGGACGTCCTAGGGCTGATATGGTGGTGGTGGTGGATACGCATAACACATGAGTGTGAATAACGAATTATGCGCGTACTTATCCGTCGCTTGTCGGTTTTTGGCACACATCAAAAGTTACGCATTAGTCGAATGGACATACCGGCAAGAACTGTGGACGAGCATGTTTATTGTTTGCGCACATAACAAATATTTTCGGTAATACGGCACAGTCACATAACGGATAGCGCATACCAAAGTGTGTCTATCAATAGACTACTAAATAATACTGCCACCCATTTAAGAAAATCAACCTCTGGCACATAATGTTGACCGTTGATGCGGCAATTATGAAAGAAAGAAAGAAAGTATAGTATAGGGTTCTTCAAGAAAGAAGTGTATACATTTTTAAAGGGTCAGCAACGGAGTTGCAGGCGTCCATAGGCTGCGGTGACCACTTACCAACAGGCGGGCCGTGCGCTTGTTTGCCACAGACGTTGTATAAGGAAAGGAAATATATTACCTTAAATAACGTATAAATAGTGCCCATGGGCGGCGCTAATCGCTTACCATCAGGCGATTCTTCTGCTCGTTTGCCTCCTATGTCATAAAAAAAAACATACTCGTACAACCTCTTAGAAGAAGAAAGAAATCAGCGTCGTTGCACCCCGAATCTTGACTCATGTTGAGTTGACTGTTTTTTTGTGACCACACTATCTATATTTATTCCTTCTTTACATTTAAGCCTTTATGTAATGTACTTTCTTGTTGTTGTTCCAAAATAATAATAAAAACTATCCTGTTTATATATATACAGTATACATTATTGATGTACAGCTGTACTTATCATTAAGACGACGATGGTAGAGGATGATCAATACCGTATCGTATCGTATCTTGCAATGGGCACGCGCCGGATCGCGTTAATCCGTGTCAGAGCCGGATAACTCTTCATTAGGCTCTAGCGTCAGCTGAGAGACATTTGTCACGGCACTAAGTCCGCCTGCGTCAGATATTGCAGGCTTAGCGTATTTTATTAGTGATATTTTAGTATAAGTAATTAATATGATATAGACATAATATTCATTTTCGGGTAGGATTTTTTTTTGAAATATGAAACATTTAACCAAACAAAACGATATTGACGGTATACTTATTAATCAATATTAGGTACCTATAATGTAAATGAAAGTTATCTTATCATTAAGTAATTCAACATGTATTTTGTTTTCAGGTACGTTCTTCATTCGATATTATCTTCAGTAAGATCATCAACGTCATAGTAAGTTACATAATATTTATACCGCCGAACAGAATTTGACCACGACACTCTAGGTGACTCAAGTATATTAAAAACGAGTAATGTCATACACTTTCGCTATTAGTATCAACTATTCTAAATAAGACAAACCAAATAATACTGGGTGATTTCGGGGTCGTGATCCCGAATGAGAAATTAGGCTGGTGAACTCTCGAGGTTTTACTATGGGATTGCTGATTTTTATTTTGCGATTACGTGGTTGGTCCCATGGGAAAAGTTGTTCAGTTTGACCATCTACATCACAGTTTCTCATTCGGGATCACGACCCCGAAATCACCCAGTCAGTATACAGGCTGATTCGAGAGACGTGAGCAAGATCAACACCACAGATTCAATAGATCATAAGCTACTGCTTCGTGCCACTATTAGTGAAATTAACGTTCATTTATCTTTGGTGTTGAAAACAAAATGTATTAAATTATTTACGAAATTCATGGTCACTCTACAATCAGAATACTTCAGTCAAGTGATACGTGTCAAATTGAATGTCATCCGAGTCCGGTTACTTTTTAACCGACTTCAAAATTTCAAAAGAGGAGGTTATCAATTCGGTTGTATGTTTTTTTTTACTTTTTTGGTTTTTTTTTAATGTTTGTTAGTCCATAACTCCGTCATTTCTAAACCGATTTGGAAAATTCTTTTTTTGATTGTAAGTATATATATCCAAATTGGTCCGGTTTTTGTCAAAACGCAGTTCTGATGATGGGATCCATGAGAAATTGAGGGAACTCCTCAAATCTTCAAGGCAAACATATAGTAATTTTTGTGTTGTTATCAACAAGTCAAGCATTTTCATCCAAAAATGTGACATTGGATGAAGTGGAACTGCTGATGATGATCAGAACAGAACTCTATAACGACAAAAAGTTCACGTTTGGCGATTTGTCCTCCTAGCTGTGTTTGTTAAGCAAGTTCTATTTTCACGATTAATTTTTGTCATGCTTGATTTCTGATGATGGGATCCACGAGGAATTGAGGGAAATCCTCAAATCTTAAAGGCAAACATATAGTGATTTTTGTGTCTTTATCAACAAATCGAGCATTTTCATACTAAAATGTGACATTTGATGAAGTGGAACTGCTGATGATGATCAGAACAGAACTCTTCAACGACGAAAAGTTCACGTTTGGCGATTTGTCCTCCTAGCTGCGTTTGTTAAGCAAGTTCTATTTTCACGATAAATTTTTGTCATGCTCGATTTTTGATGATGGGATCCATGAGGAATTGAGGGAACTCCTCAAATCTTAAGGGCAAACATATAGTGATTTTTGTGTTTTTATCAACAAATCGAGCATTATCATACAAAAATGTGACATTTGATGAAGTGGAACTGCTGATGATGATCAGAACAGAACTCTTCAACGACGAAAAGTTCACTTCTGGCGATTTATCCTTCTAGCTGTGTTTGTTAAGCAAGTTCTATTTTCACGATTGATTTTTGTCATGCTCGAGTTCTGATGATGGGATCCATTAGGAATCGAGGGAACTCCTCAAATGTGAAAGGCACACAAATAGTGATTTTAGTATTTTCATAAACTAATCAAGCATTTTCATTCATAAAAGTGACATTTGATGAAGTGGAACTGCTGATGATGATCAGAACGGAACTCTTCAACGACGCGTAGTTCACGTTTGGCGATTTGTTCTCTTCGTTTTGTTTGTCAAGCAAGCAAGGTTTTTTCATGATTCCATGAGGAATTGAGGGTACTTAGTCTTCTACCATTATAAACATACATTATAGCCATTTTTATTTTATTGTATATCTATCTAAGAGTGCACCATCTAAGTATAATAATCTTTTACCGGCCTCCCCCATTGAAGTCGGTTTTTTTTTTCTTAAAAATTATGAAATATTGTATCTCACTCAATGTGACAATTTACTTACTTCGTAATCAAAGTGCTGTCATAACAGTTAGTAGAGGTTTAATCTTTATAAACCAGTTGTTGTATGGTCCCTATACATATTTGAAATAATAATGTATGTTAGGAAGAATTTGGGCAATTTTCCAACGAACGTTGATAAACCAATAGCCACGAGAAATACTGGGAAACTGAAAATAACCTTCTATAGACTAGTAAAGGCGAAAAAGTCGTTCTTGGGAAATTGTATCAAATTCTACAATAAAATTCCTAAACACATTACTGAACTTGAATTCAAATCTGTAGTAAAACAAACACTTATTTCAAGAGCATATTATAAGATAAACGATTACATCATGGATAGGGATGTGTGGCAGTGATAGCGTCCTGCACGGGTAATCTATCGCGAAAATATATTTTCTACTATAGCATTGTTATTTAAGTTATTTTGTAGTAATGTAATTTTATATTTAACTATATAATGTATATTGTTTTGAAAAAATGACACCTCGCCGAGTTTCTTACGCCGGTTCTTCTCGTGGCAGAGGTATATTTTTCCGAACCGGTGGTAGTTTATTGACGTTCATAGGTGCATGTAATATGCCTAATTTGAAGAATATACTACTTTTACTTTTTTTTTTACTTTATTGTAGAGAATTAAACTTTAACTTAACAAAAATTAAAATACAGGAAAAAGGTATGGGTGTTTCAATTAAATACAATGGTGATTCATTGCCATTTACCATGTATATAGTGTTGGTCCTGCTCACGTCTCCTGAATCACCCTGTAGAATTCTGAAATAAAGCCCTTGAAAAAGTGAATGAGGTAAACGACTTTTTGGCTTCATAACTACCTAGTCGGCTCATAAGTTCTGTCATATACATAGTATCAAATAAAAACAAAAGTTTAAGTTTATTCCGTATAATTTGTACAGCGTTTGAAAGCTTATAAACTAGAGAATCTAAATGTATAACATTTATTCAAAATGACCGCCATAATTATCTACACAGGCTTGAAGTCTGCGTGGCCAGTCGTCGATGGATTCACGCACCACTTTCATGTCGATATTGGCCACTGCCGTAGCAAGGGATTTTTTCAGCGAGTCTAGATTTGCATGAAGTTTTGAGCACACCTTTTCCTCTAAATACTGCCATTAGCCAATCTTCATGCCGTATAAAGTCGATTTTATTGGAGGCGAGCCAGGCTTGTGTAGACTTTGCCTTATGGGCTGGAGCAGAGTCCTGCTGGAAAACCCAATGCTGGTGTAGAAACATCGTATGGGATAGTGGTTTCACAATATTAGTCAACACCGTGTCTTGGTACACTTTGGCACTAGTTTTTACTCCTTTCTCACAAAAATGCATACTAGTGACGCCCGCATAAGAAACTCCCAGCCAAACCATCACAGATGAAGGGTGATGACCTCTTTGAATACGGAGAATGCTATTAGACACTTCTTTACTATTGCGAGCGTACACTCTATCATTTTGTTTATTACAGTTTTCTTCTATGCCAAAAAAATTCTCGTCCGAAAACAGTATACAACGATGCTTATTTTTAGCGTACTTCTTCAATAAAGCTTTAGATCTTTTAAACCTTAAAGCTTTAAGCCGACCATTGAGAAGATGGCCAGTTTTTCGTTTATAAACACGAAGTCTCAGGTCTTGATTAAGCACTCTTTCCACCGTGTTTCTGCTCAAACCCATCTGGAGGGCCATAACTTTTTGTTTCCTAGCGGGATTTCTGGCAATGCGTGCCCTAATTGCTTGTACAACCGCTGGAGTCCTAGCTGTACGCGGACGACCGCTTCTTTTCTTGTCATTTAAACTAGAGACCTCACTGTATCTTTTTATGGTACGATACACTAATCTTAGAGAGAATTTTAAATTTTCAAGTAGCTTAAAAATTTTAGTCGGCGAGTGTCCACAACGATATAGTGCAATTATTGCGGTACGGCTATCTTTAAGCGTCCACTCCATGTTAAAGAAAACAGAAAATTGCAAAATTATACTACTCAAATATTTAAAAAAGATTCGAAATTCAAATGCACAACGGTTTTTGTTTTAGGAGTTCCAAATTTAAATTTTAAAGGCCAGTGACAGAACTTATGAGCCGACTAAGTATGTAAAATGGATCAATAAATTTTTCCTTGTTGTTATTCTATCCCGTCAGCAAGGAGACAACAGTAACCAGTAACCGAGTTTCTTAAAAATATTTTTAAGAAAAATAAAACAGACTTCAATGGGGGAGGCCGGTAAAAGATTATTTTACTTAGATGGTGCATTCTTAGATTCCATACAATGAAATATAATAGCTGCAAGTATGTTTATAATGGTAGAAGACTAAGTACCATCAATTCCTCATGGAATCCTCCATCAGAACTCAAGCTTGACAAAAATGTGTCTTGAAAACCTAGTTTGCTTGACAAACATAACGAAGAGAACAAATCGCCAAACGTGAACGTATCGTTTAAGATTTGGGGAGTTCTCTCAATTCCTCATGGATCCCATCATCAGAACTGCGTTTTGACAAAAACGGGACCAACTTGGATATATATACTTACAATACAATAAACAAAAGAATTTTCAAAATTGGTTCAGAAATGACGGAGTTCTGGAGTTACAAACACAAAAAAAAACATACAACCGAATTGATAACCTCCTCTTTTGAAATCTTGAAGACGGTTAAAAATGTTATAACATAGATTTCTAGCATGCTCCAGAAATGACCCACGTCAGAATGGGTTTATAATCATCGCTGAATTTCATATGTCTGGTAGATTTAAACCCTATAAAATCTCTGTAAAGAGTGACTCAGGAGACGTAGGTAACCATGGTAATGAGCAACAAGGGAAAGGTGATTGGACCAATTAGGCCATCAATTGTTTTTCTTCTTCTTCTTACTACATGTTAATAGTACATTACGATACAAGGGTTGTAAGACGAAGAAAGGCCGATATCGCTGACGTTTGAGGCCCGAGCCGCAGGCGAGGGTCATAAATATGCGAGAGATGGCTTTCTGTTTTACGACTTGTGTTTTGTACTCAATTTTACTGTGACCACTTAGCCAAACACTGGGTTTTTCCGGACGCGCAGCGTGCGGAAAATCGCGCTTTTTGGCAAGGTGTGGTGTAAAATTTATAACATTGCGAATAGTAAACCATCAAAATATTGCAATAAACAATAAACTATTAAACTTTATCAAAATCTTTAAAAATATGACAAATCAAATAAAATTAATACATATTGGGGACAATCTTACACAAATCGACCTAGTCCCAAACTAAGCAAAGCTTGTACTATGGGTACTAGACGACGATATACCACCACCACCACCATATCAGCCAAAGGACGTCCACTGCTGGACATAGGCCTCCCCCAAATTCACGGGGGGTATATGCCATAATCGCCACGCTTGGCATGCGGGTTGGCGATCGCAGTATCTCCACCGCACTCCAGGGATGCTGCTGCCCATCCCCCGGTGGTCTTGGTCGTAGTTTTAGGACATACCCGGGTCCCGGGACGATATACATACTTATTTAAATAAATACATACTTAAATACATAGAAAACATCCAAGACCCAAGAACAAATATCCGTACTAAATGCACAAATAATGCCCTGGCCGGGATTCAAACCCGGGACCTCTAGCTTCGGAGGCGGTGTCACTACCAACTAGGCTAAACAGGTCGCCCGTCCGTCGAAATTATTAAAAAAAATTTTTTTTTTATTGTCCAGGACTAAATTAAAAGATAGGTACCAATAGAATCCTTATATGAAGAAAAAAATGTATGACACTACGTCAGCATCAAAAGTAGCAATGCATATGAACATGTCAAAACGACCTAATAACGATATAATTCACTTTATCAAAAAATGTTTAATGAAGACCTCTATTCATTTTGAAATACCTATCTAAAAACACCTCACACAATAATCCCCACTTTATGTGTACGGGAGGTACACTTAAAACATTTTTTTTTAGATTTTATTTTACCACTTTGTCAGATTTATTATTTTGTATATACGTACCAAATTGCAGATTTCTAGCACTTAGAATCACAGAGCAAAGCCTCGGACAGACAGACGGACGTGGCGAAACTATAAGGATACCTAGTTGACTATGAAACCCTAAAAATATTGCATTGAGCATAGTGGTACCATTGACAGTTTTTTAGCAAAATCGCAAAGGCTCCCACACAATGTTTATCTCCGTAATGGGCTATCAAACGACAAAAAAAAGTATCGTTAAACATGCCTGGCCGATCGCCAAACGATAGCCGCGCGCAAATGGCCCGCTTTAATTTGCGGCCAGTGCGTGTATTGCTTTTTGTAAATTATTGCTTCTGTAATTATGACGTGTGATCGGTGCTTAGGGGGTTTGTTTGACTAAACATTTCATAGGGCTTACGCCCACAAAGTACAATATATGTACTGAGATAGATACCAGTGAAATACTCCACATAGATCGTAGCGCTGTTGTGTATTTAGTAAGAACTAACCGCACGAACGCTGCATCTCTGTCACTTCAATATGCAAGTGCGATAGAGATAGCACCCAGTGACATCTGGTGCAAACAAGATAAACTAACATTTCCATAGAAAAAATCGTACTTCGAGCTGAAAGGCCCCTGCTTACGCCTTTATGACCGGTATGTAATATGCAATCAACTGCCGTATTTATCAGCTGTCAATCTCAAATAGGTAGGCGGTCTTTGAAAATACTGTCTGTAAAACTGTACTAGAAGACACTATGTGATCGCATAGTGTACCGTTAGACCTGTATTGGTAAGAAACACGCCATGTGAATAAAGGTCAAATATAAAAATATGTTTCGTACAATTAAATGTGTTTTGAGAACTTGTGCCCTAAAAGACCACCGTGGGGCGGGCAGCAGCATCCCTTTAGTGCTGTGATTACATATTTGGAAATAGGGGGAGGTCTATGTCCAGCAGTGGACGTCCTTGGGCTGATATGGTGGTGGTGGTGGTGAGAGAACTTGTTGCTGGCATCGCTCACTGTAGTTCAATTATTTATGTTCCATTAGTAATTGCCTTTTCGCAGTAAAGTTTATTTGTTGTCCTTAACATAAATATTAAACAAAATACCATATAAATAATAATAAACTATTGGTACTCGTACCAATACTAACCTGAAATGGCGGAGGTGGAACGCGCTGGCCGAGTTACATCATACATCATCCTAGTCGCTACAATTAAACCCCTCATAACTCTACTTTATCGGTACTCTGTTATTTATTACAGCCCACACCATCCCTGGACTGTATTACCATGTAATAAAGGTCAATTTTCAAAACAAGAGTAGAATAAAATGTATCGATATCTTGTTACTAATAATTATCACGCCGAAGTATGAGAAAGTTTGAGGACGCGTGAACTCTCTTTGGAATCGATTGTGATTTATGTAATTGGGAATGTACAGTTTAAAGCTCAGTTATGATGTCGAATTCAATACAACCATATTCGACCACGCCACTGCGCCGACCCCAAGTAAATGGGAAAAGGGCACGCGAATGATATGATTGATGACAATCCCATTATTACATTCATTATCATCATCATCATCATTCAGCCGAATGACGTCCACTGCTGGACATAGGCCTCCCCAAAAGACTTCCACAATGACCGGTCCTGCGCCACCCGCATCCAGCGGACACCCGCGACCTTCACCAGGTCATCAGTCCACCGTGTGGGGGGCCTGCCCACGCTACGCCTTCCGGTACGTGGTCGCCACTCGAAAACCTCTCCGCCCCAACGGCCATCGGTTCTGCGTGCTATGTTATTACATTAATCATACTTATTAAAACCCGCATCTCCCAACTTCTTCCATTTATACCACGTCGATGGCAAACCAGCTGACAGCCCACTTAATGGCAAGTGGTCATGTCACCGTCGCCTATGACAACACCAGAGTTTTCACACCTTTTTTGAAGAAAGCCCAATGGGAATACCTCGGCAGGGAATCATTCCATGAATGAATGAATGAATGAAATAATTTATTTGCAAGAATACGGTTACATGGTCTTAAAAAATATAATTCCAGCGCATTCAACCTGAACACAGGTGTGCAAATTTTTACAAAATAATATAATAAAAATAATCATGTCATTTTTAAATCTTACAGTCAATAGATTTCATGATTTGTCTAGACTTAATTACTGACACTTATAAATAGGCTATTGGATTAAATCTATTTCTTTCTTGTTAAATACTCCTTGATACTGTAAACACTTTGTTCGTGTAGCCATTTTGTCAACTTAGTTTTGAAAGAGGTCATATTTTCTAATTTGATAATGTCAGGTAAATTGTTGTACAGTAGTGTACACATATTGTACCAATTTTTTTGTACATGGCTGTACGGCAGAGAGGCTGGTCTAAAAGGTTCATATATTGAGCTCTCACATGTCACTTACTAGTTTCGCTACGTTGAGTGAAGTATTGCGGGGTTTCCTTGACCATACAACAGGCGACCATAACCTGTGATCTAAGTGTTCTCGGTATAAAGTACCAGTTGAAACGTACTACTGACACTACTGTACGAGAACGCAATGGCTCTAAGGTGTGGGGATGAGCTCGATGACGATGGCATCATGTCAAACCGTTCTTCAAAGTCATCAGGCAAAAAAGTAGTAGGAGAAAGTCAAGGCAAGGAAACCCGACCAAGGGGGTAATGATTATGGTGATGACGACATACTATGACTGTAATTCGTTCAAAGTGATTCGTGGTATCGTTGATTTAGACGTGGTTTTCTTTAAATGGATTTCTACAGTTGCTGTAGCCTATGAACGCTGACGATACTCGCGTGCATATTTTAAATTGGAAAATTAGATCAATATCACTTTTGATATATTTTAAGTTTATTCGTACTGTTCTGTCAATTGTTTAAGTTTTTAATTAAAAAATAAACCTTTTAGACCACCTTTCAGAACTGCCAATAATACTGTAGCTATACCTACATCTAACGTATTAGTATGAATATTCGGTTTCTGAGCCATTGATGTTTTCTATGTACTTAGATATTTTATCTATTACATTACACATGTCGTCGTCTTCGTCTACCACCCATTATTAGGTATTGAGCATACTATGTGCACAGAATAAATAATAGCATAAGTAAGTAGATACTTCGTGTGTGGCTAGAGCAATTTGTATCATATTGTGCCTTAATATTTATTTAAAGCACAACAAGCACTTCTAAAGTAAGAGGGTCAAAGGGCGTGAGGTTGGAACCGATACTGAAATAATTAAAAATTCCTCATGCGACCAAAACAGGCTGTCGTCGATAAATCTGTCGCAGTGGACGTCGGATGCGACGCGACGCGCTGATTTGTCGCTTTTAATACTGGACGATACGCTAATTTTATGCGACAACATTGGTGCCCTTTTCGGTAGATAACATACATAAATGTTGCAGTATTTTACGGTACTCGTAAAAAGATTCAACGTTTCCTATGAAACTAACTTTGCCTTCCCAAAAACTGAGTTACATATTTTTCTATAGGAGATTGCCCGTTTTCTTTTGTCTGGCATTCAGATTATTAACCTGCCATGTATGACATGCCTGCCATGTATCTTTGGGGAAGACCTATGTACAGCAGTGGACGTCATTCGGCTGACATGATGATGATGGTCATGTAGGACATGTATGTTCGTAAAACAGCGATGAAAACACATTCTATCAGAGACGCTCTTGGCCAGCATCTAGCCGGGGGGGCAAAGATGAGGCCGACGATGAAGCGAGCTCACCCAGAAGATGCCTATTCACTCGTGCCTTAAAAAGGTATATATATTATTTTTTTATGATAGACTGACCAGCGATTGGCCTTAGTCTCACCTGATGGAAAGCGATGACAAGGCCTAAGATGTTGCTCACTGATTCAGTAATAGCCTATTCACTCTTGTCTTGAAGAGGTCCAGTTATGGCGTGGCGTTAGGTTAGCTTCTACCTCCAGGGTCCTAGAGATCTTATACATGTTCCACCAAGAGGGACGGAAAAGCTCTTACTTATGTAGCTTAGAGAACTGGTTTTATACGGCTGGCGGTTAACCACAATCGACCTTTTTAATTTGGGCGGGTCATCATTTATTCCAATAAGTTATATATATCTCGCTCTGTCGCTCTTATTCAATTTAGACATCATCATGAATTTAAGAGTAAAACTCTTGTCGGTGTAGCCGATGAAGTATGCAGTTCTCTCCACCTTATCTTATCCAAAGCCAATTCCTTGGTTTCCTTATACGACACGGATTCTATTTTCTCTTTTATTTGTTTCATGTAGCTTATTCTCGGTCTTCCTCTTCCCCTCTTGCCTTCTACTTTTCCCTCTATGATGGTGCTTATTAAGGAATCGTGTCGTACAAGGTGACCAAACATTTTCCCTCTTCTATTTTATATTGTTTGTAGCAATCTTCTTTTTTCTTTTACCCTCCTTAAGACTTCTTCATTTGTGACTTTTTCTACCCATCTGATTTTCTCCATTCTTCGCCAGCACCACATTTCAAAAGCCTCCAACATTTCCCTGTCTCTTTGCGTCTTGGTCCACGTCTCACACCCATATAATGCTATGCTCCAGATGAATTTAGAAATAAGTATTTTAATACATATTTAAATAAAGTGTTTATGTATGTCTACCAGCAAGTCGCGCTTCCTCACATAAGTGGAAACTAGTGCCTACTTGCCTAGTGCAAGCGCACCAATACGATCCCAACAACGAAACATGAAATCACGCTCTGTTGGCACAATGACTCTGGGAACTGTCCATCTAAGCACATCGCAATAATTAACTAGCCTAGCTTCACTAACAAGCATGAGCGCCGGTAGCAGGGTGCAAGGAGGTGTAATTGCACGCCCCTGTCAGGAAATTATGTATTTTCTTTCCTGACAGTGGAATATTTATTTTTTACCTATCAATGTGTAGGATGTAGTTGCACCTTCCTGAAAGTACTCCTGGCGGTGCCCATGACAACTAGATTGTTACCATCGTTCCCGAGATTCCCCGTCCACGTCCTTTCAACATCGTTAGGGTTGTAAGTAATCCGGGATCGGAATCCCGGTGTTCGCCGATAATCCGACGGCCAATAAAGACGACAGCTGAGACCGACTGATTGTGTCCGATTTGGACTCCTTGGATGTAGATCTACTGCCGATACGACAGGGCTTGATAATTTTAACCTTCTCAAAGACAAGGAACGCTACTAACGCCACTGTCGTAAAATAGAGATGCAACAAGGGGACCCTATTGCCGCCTAAAATTATTGATTGATTGGTAATATACTCGTATATATCGATCCCAGATCGTGTCGACGAGCTGAATAAACACTATTATTCTACAAATTTATACTATTTGCTTCTGCTTCCCTAATGCGAACAGCTAAGGACTGGAATTTGCAGCCGCCGTCTGTATTTCCTGATACATACAATCTGGGTCTCTTCAAGACAAGAGTGAATAGGCTATTACTGAATCAGTGAGCAACATCTTAGGCCTTAACATCGCTTTCCATCAGGTGAGACTAAGGCCAATCTATCATAAAAAAATCGGAACCGTGTGGTGTGACGTTTACAATATTTGCTTAAAACATGTTTTATAATTATTTTCACGTGTAGTATATATGCTTCATCGCAATTAAATAAGTATATGTATATGTAGATCTTCAGATAAGGTAAAACAATAATGTGTTGCGCTCTTTCTCGATTATCACGGTATCTTACTCGTTCTAGCCTTGTATTCAAACCAGAAAAATTTAGAGTAAAAAGTTCAAAACCGTCTATAGCATTACTAACTCTTCTCTAGCGTCTCAAGACAGATGTCCGGGGCTTATCGCTATGGCCCATTTGCCGGACACCCTCCGGGACTTTCCGGTGTGACCGGACAGGCCGGGATTACAAGGCGAATCATTTAACATTTAAGCTACAGACATACATGCCCCCCATAAGATCAAATATATACTGAATAAACAGTTGCATAAAAATAATTGATAATTATAATAGAAAAATTATAACTAAATTTAGAAACCATTTGCTTAGCAGATAATCTTTAAAAGTAGAGATTTAGATAAGTTTCATGTCAATTAGTTTTTTTTTTGATACAATGGGACGGGGCTACCATGTGACAAACCAACTTTTTTAATACCACCTCGGTGGCAAACAACGTACGGCACGCCCATGGTAAGCGGTCACCGCAGCATGCCACAGCCTATGGATGCCTGCAACTCCAGAGGTGTCATATGTGCGTTGCCAATCTTTTAAAAATTACAAACTAAACTAACTAATATACTGTTACAAAGGCAGTCAATGTTATTACAGACAGAATTGCAATTAGATTTTTATTGTGTTTGGGTCGTTTATTTTGTATAGTGCTTTCTTTTATTTATTTCTTTAAGGCGAAGGGGTGGGCAAGCTCTTTCCATACAAACTTTGTGCAAGTTTTTCTTCGTTTGTGTTTGCACTCCAGTTACTATTTTTGGTCCATATGCTTATTTTTTTGTTAGCTATGTCTTGATGTTTTTCTTTTTAATTTTTATCATATTTTGTTTTTTTAATAATGCAAAATTTCAACATCGAGTTCTGCGTATATCCAATATGTAGCAACAAAATTAAATGTCGTAGTGCCAAAACTAACGCAAAAAACTTGCACAACCTTTGTATGGAGACTGGCTTGCCCTACCCTGCGCCTAAGGGCCACGGCTACATACAGAATACATCTGAATAAAACATATTTGTCTTGAATAGAAAAATCTAAGATGCTTAGCCACTCACAGGTGATAGCTCACAAGTTCTTCTTGTACAAGTGCCACCTTCTATCATAAACGCTATATGGACTTCTAACACTGCCGCGCGGAATAAAGATCTTGTGTTCATATTGAACAAGTATGGATATTATTTATCGGGAATCTCTTTCCTTGTGTTTTCCATTGGAGGTACAGCCAACAGCAAAAGTAGATGATCATTTTTGTCGGCCTGTTTAGCCTAGTTGGTAGTGCCACTGCCTCCGAAGCTACAGGTCGCGGGTTCGAATCCCGGTAAGGGCATTTGTTTCTGTGGTGAGCAGAGACATTTGTTCCTGAGACTTGGATGTTTTCTATGTATTTAAGTATATATCTATTAAATATATCGTCGTCTAGTACCCATAACACAAGCCTTATTGAGCTTACTATGGAACTAGTTCGATTTGTGTAAAAATTGTCCCCCTAATATTTATTTATTTATTTATTTTAGTACCTTGTCACTTTCACTACTTTGAAGCATCCCAACTGTCGCCGTATTGTTACGTTAGTGCGACAAAGTACTAAAATGATCATCTGCATTTGCTGTTGACTGTACTTAAGGTAGTTGCATATTGCATGATATTGCAATAATATACCTACCAACTTTACCTACCTATTATAATTTTTTTCATGTTCCCCCGTCCGGGTTCACTGATGGATGTGTGACTGCGCCCTAACAGGATTGCTGGCGTCTTAGCAGAATTGTCCCTTTCGAGTGCCGAGGAAGGTTGATGATTAGGATCGTCTGTCTTACGTTACTTGGGATATGCAGTTGGATTATGAAGGCCTGTGCGCACAATACCAAAATCGGATTTCGCGGTGCTACGATTTAATAGGTTGGTCAGTGAAATTTGAATTATGATGTTTAGAAAATAGAGTTGAATTTCCTTTGTTTTACAAATCGATTGAAACAAATAACGACTTTACATGTGTTATGAAAGGTCTTCATTGGGATCAAGTGTGGATACTTTCTAAGCATATTCGATAGCAAGAACTAAGGCAACAACAGGATTTTTCGCCGTCGAGGCGAGGCGAAACGGGGCGATCCATGTATCCTAAAGTCGGTGAAAAAGCAGCTAATGAGCATATAATGTTAATTCGTGATCACTTATTGGCTTCCGACACAATTCATTAAATAAATAAATATTTTTTACACATATCGAACTAGTTCCATTGTAAGCTCAATAAGGCTTGTTTTATGAGTACCAAATGACGATATATAAGCACATAGGCACATAAGCATATAGGTAAGATATATTTAATAGATTTATATACCTATACTTAAATACCTGTATATGTAGAACCTCCGGGACCTCTAGGTTCGTAGGCTGCAAACTAGGCTAAACAGGCCGACAAATTAAATATTGAAATAATGAATTAAATGAACTTTAAATGAAATAAATGAACTTTATACGGCAAGCAGGCCGCAATGACACTTTTACAAGTCAAAATCTACTAGCATTTCTGAAACTGCCGAGAAGAAACGCCGAAACAAACTCGACAGTCAGTCATTTTCTCCCAAAAATATGCATATTACAATACAATGATAATACTTAACCTACTTAATATAAGTTGATCTGAGTATGGATACCCGGTATCGGTGGACCCGGGTATGTCCTTAAACTACGACCAAGACCACCGGGGAATGGGCAGCAGCACTCCCAGAGTGCGGTGGAGATACTGCGATCGCCAACGGCGATTATGGCATTTACCCCCCATGAAATTGGGGGAGGCCTATGTCCAGCAGTGGACGTCCTAGGGCTGATATGGTGGTGGTGGTGGAGTATGGATACTATGGATACAAAAAGAGGAAAAATATTTACAATATAAATTCAACAAGACAATTCCATTTGATCGTCTTGTGATGTGATTGGACCGGTTATCAACCGCATTTACCTACTTATTTCGGCGTGTCTGTGATTCATCGTCAATCATTTTGAAGGAATTCAGGTTATATACATACTTTATTATTATCATAAACGCGCCCATTACATACGTGAACGGGCCGATTGAAGCTGCAACAATCGATCTTCACTTAGCTAATTGCAATTAATATTCTCCGGACTACTTTAATACACTATACACTCTCTGAATTAAGTTCCTTATTATTTAGGTGTGTGCAGGGTGTTATCGTTCCTTCCATCTTTACATCATTTAAATAATAGAAATTTCCTACCGATATTTTTAACAGTTAAAATTCACTACATTAATATTGCTATATAACAAACAACAAGCAATTTAATCAATTACACACGTATTTAGAATCGAATACAGGTAAATAACGTTAAGTATGACACTGACATATTATGTTCTCTATTCCTCTATTGGCTATGTGCACGTCTGAAACGTCAAACGTCAAAGGTCCCGAGACAATGTCAAAATTTAGAGATGTCAAATAATGACACATGAATATTTTATTTACTTTAGTAAACGAGAAAGACCCCGTATTGGAAATTTTACTGAAATAAATAAGAGAATAAATAAATACATACAAACGAAACGAATCGTAGGAAACCGTTAAGAAACCAATAGAAAACGTGAAAGTAAATTTGACAGTGGTCCCCGGTAAGTACACATTTCTGCCATGGTGTGCGCTACGATCGCCTAGCTTACCCCCACCACCTACTTCGCACATAGCCAATAGTTTCTATAACAAAGACACTGCTTTAAAATCGTATGTTTGTAATAGAAACTCTATTACATAAGCGTTAAAGTAGACTATCCAATAGGGTGGTCCTTATTTCATCAAAGTTATATTTTTCTATGGGGCACCCGCTTAATGTAATTTCTACGACTAAAAAACCAACGTAATATTTTTTCCAGAATTTTCAAATACATTTTAGGGGTCGCTACCGAATTTTGAAAATTTGGACCCTCCATACAAGATGGTTTTTTTTTCTATTTTTTTTTCGATTTTTCATTGTGGAACGACGACTCAAAGTGTATACATGTCCAATTTAACTTATAATAACATTGCTAATTTTTTTAATATTTTTTATTTGTGTTTATAGGAAAGGACAGTATGAACGCTCCTCTAAATCAATACTTACTATACTTAGAAGTCTTAAAATATTTAAAAAAATATTTTTTATAAATCAGCGGCGCTATTTTGTGTTAAGTTGCACATTAAAACACCCTGACTCATGGCCCCACACCGAAAAATCGAAAAAAAAAATGGAAAAATCTTGTATCATCTTGTATGGAGGGTCCAAATTTTCAAAATTCGGTAGCGACCCCTAAAATGTATTTTAAAATTCTGGAAAAAATATTACGTTGGTTTTTTAGTGGTAGATATTACATTAAGCGGGTGCCCCGTAGAAAAATATAAATTAACGAAATAAGGACCACCCTACTATCCAATGGAATAAAAGCATATGTCAGTGTTTAACTCTAATCGTACTGTACAACATTTATTCTTTTGAGTATGATGGCGCCATCTATTGGCGAGTAGTGGAACTTTTCTATGTTAAATGTAATTTAGTTACGCTACCGCACACTAGATGGCCAGATGGGCTATTGGATTATCTGAAATGTATCGAAAAGGAAGTGCAGAGCCGTTAGCTTTCCGGTAAAGGAAAACATCTTAAGGAAACTTTGAAAGATATACAAAAGGTTGCTATTTATGGAATCTCCACCCGCATTGTGTCAGCGTGGGGATTACTGCCACACACATCTATGAGAGGAACCCTGTGCCCAGCAGTGGGACTCATACAGGGTGGACCCTGTAACAGGAGCAAATATTTAAAAGGACGCTTCCTTAGCGCATCCGCGGTAACTCCCTGTGTCCCATTTTTTTTTCTTTTGGGAGCACTTTCAATCTAAAGTTACGGCCGGCCTCCAACGAAGTAATGGATCTTGACACCACGAGATTATACTCGTAGCTCGTAGCACAAGTCAATGCACTCTTTGTGGTAATATCAAATTATGAGTCATACATAATAATTTTTTTCAATTTCAATTTATTCATTTTTTTCAAGTAAGTAGGCCTTATAAAACAGCACTTTTGAAAAATCAATACACACATAAAATACTTTTTTAATCGTATGGCATTTATTTACGAACCGTGAGATCTTCGAGAAGACAAGTACGGTTGCCAGTTTTTGTTGCACTTTTAGCACCACCTTTTAGGTCACGTGTAGGGTAACGGTGGGTACTCCCTACGGACGTGGTGCAACTTCGACCCCCCCTTACCCGCCATAAAATAATTGAAAAAACGATACACACACAACAACAACAAAAAAAACATCATTACACAAAACAAATAATACATGTCTATGTCATTAAAAATAACCCATAATTAATAAATAGTAACAACACATATGAAAACAATAAAATTAATACATACATAAACTCACGCCCATATTCCCAAAAGGGGTAGTAGCTGAAAATTACTTTTCAGTGCCACTTCTAGCTACGAGTATTGCTAGTTTATAGGTCATACTCATAATAGTTCATGATTTTTTGTTTCTAAAGGTATTTTTGGCATTTATTAAAAAAACACAATTTTTGTTTTTATTTTTTTTTTAATAAATAGTTATTAATATCACACCAGAAAAGTATAAAAAAACACGTGAGCTATCGTGGATATAAACAAATAAATAATATAAAACTTTTTTTTTCGTTTGGGACCGCTTGGAAATAATTGCAAGCTCACTCAATAGTGCACCGTTTAATTTTTTGTTCCTATCACAGGCCCATCCTGTATAGACTAATGATGATGATGATGATGATTAACGTTTGTATTACGTTACCAACTTAGGTATCACAGATTAATTACGATACCGTTACGAAGCTCGAAGGAGTCAATTATTTCACACAAGGACATTTATCAAAAAAATATGCATAGATAAATAATTATCTATCGCAAATTCTATATCATACTTAACCCACATAATTAACCCAAAAAAAAAAACGTAGTTCGAAATCAAGTATTAATGCCTTTATTCCCAAAAAAACAACCAACTAACTATAAATTGATGATTGACGACCTGTTTAGCCTAGTTGGTAGTGACTCTGCCTCCGAAGCTAGAGGTCCCGGGTTCGAATCCCGGCCAGGGCATTTATTTGTGCATTTTTCACGGATATTTGTTCTTGGGTCTTGGATGTTTTCTATGTATTTAAGTATGTATTTATCTATATAAGTATGTATATCGTCGTCTAGTACCCACAGTACAAGCTTTGCTTAGTTTGGGACTAGGTCGATTTGTGTAAGATTGTCCCCCAATATTATTATTTTATAACCCACATAATTTCATATCGCAGGCATTTAAAAAAATCGTAACACAATCGCAAATTCTATATCATACTTAACCCACATAATTTCATATCGCAGGCAATTAAAAAAATCGTAACACAATCGCAAATTCTATATCATACTTAACCCACATAATTTCATATCGCAGGCAATTAAAAAAATCGTAACACATAGTAAATACGACAAATCGTTAATGTCATATTAGTTGCCCGCACAGCACAGATACAAGTATCAGAGTAAAGCAGACCCGCTCTTTTAAGATGAACGATTTCTGTAAATCTGATCTATTCTCACAAACTTTTTTATTTATTTATAGTCTACAAACTAGATGTTACAAGTTTAGTACACTTATGGGGTTTTAAAATTACTTAGGGCTAGTTTCACTCTTGTACATCCTAAAAAAGTAGACACATCTTGCTTAGAGTACGTACAGCATTTACAAAATAATGGTTATACTAATTTATAGTTGAATTTAGTGGGTAAGTGTGCCAAAACAAAAGTGTAAAAAATTGTTGAGACAAGAAAAACAAATAATAATAATAAATAAATGACAACGAAATCACTTAAAATAAGCTTGTTTAAGTTTTGATTTAACTGAGGCTAAGGAACAGAAGAAAATGTCAATGTTGGACTTGACGCCGCTATATGATGCAATCATTCTATAAATGTGGTATAGGAAACGTTTCTGGATCGCACAAATGAGTAAGTTTGAGAGATACGTGATATGTGACAGGTCTCCACCTGTCATTGTCTCCGCTTTCGTAACTGCAAGTTGTACTGAACTGACGATTACGATGTTTTGACATTTTGGTGTGCTTTTAAATGGGGACAATTCGTTAACAGCCGAAAATTATCGTACTATCTGTTCTGTCCCGTTCTAACTCATCTTGCTGGTTAACCATGAGGATTCAAAAAGACAACTAGACTATAATTCATCTAAATAATAGCCATATAGGGACACCTCAGAGTAACCCAAAGAAGACGTCAAATAATAATACCGCTACCGAGCGAAATGGTCATATATTAAAATGAATAAGAGCGACAGAGAGGGATATATCATTTGTTGTCCTTGTAATCATTCCGCTTTTCTTTATTTGCCTCAGTCATGTCCGCGTCATGTTAAATAGCTTAAGGCAAATAAACGATTTCCCGCCCAATCTTGGTGGAACTCTTATAGGATCTTTATAGACGTCGTTACCAGGGGCCTCTCAGCTCGAAGTACTATTTTTTCTATGGAGATGTTAGTCTCGTTTGTAACAGATGTCACAGGATGCTACCTCTATCGCACTTGCATGTTGGAGTGACAGAGATGCAGCGGTCATGAGGTTAGTTCTTATTAAATAAGTACCACAACCGCGCTTCGATCTATGTGGAGTATTTCACATGAATCACATGATATCTCTATCTCAGAGTCAGAATACAGTGCGTTACCGGCAAGCGGGCTTTTTTCAAAACGGACAAAATGTTTCATTAGCAACTGTTTGCATGTATTAACAAATCATAATAATTATTTAAATTAACTATACAATTAAACTTCTTAAATCTGCACCTTCAATGCTTTGCATTTGCTTAAGATGACGTCGTAGTAAATAAAATATTAAGAGCTGTCATTTGTACTGTCTTGACTTGACAATTGACATTGCTTTACATTGCTGGCAATTGAAATTTTGTTAGATAACAAAGGAAATTGAAATTTTGGTTTTACAATAAAACTAAGTTCGTGGTTAGGTTTAGGAACTACGTTTTGATACCCTGCTTAAAGAAAAGCCCGCATGCCGGTAAAACACTGTATATATTGTACTTATTTATTTAATCGTATAGCATTTATTTACGAACCGTGAGATCTTTGAGAAGACAAGTACGGTTGCCAGTTTGTACTTCGTGGTCGTTACTCTGAGAGTGACCTACCCAATACGGTATTTCACTGAGAGTCAAATCAGCAACATTTTTCGAAACGTCAAAAACGCTCGGTTAGTATAAAGTTTGTAGGGAAATGTGCATAATGACGTCACAATTCTCTATGGTCTACCGGCCTCCTTTTTTCCTCGTTTATGTATTTAAAACTTAAAAATTCCGTAAATAAGCTGAAGTTTGATTTTTTTCCGAGTATTTACGCATGGTTTGTTTATTGGCAATGTAAACAATATTTTTTACTGTTGTGAAATACCCTATTCAGCCTGTATATGGCGGCCGTTAAGTTATCTAATATTCAGTCAACCAATTTATAAAATCTATAGCAGGTCATCTTAAACTGGTAACCGGAAGTTGCCGTGACTATAAACCATAACAAGGGGTCAGTTTAATTTCCGGAAAGCTTATCTGAACCTTGAAATACGATGCTGGGTCTCTTGACTGGTTGGGGTTCGTATAGTTATCAATTTATTTCATTTTGCCGTGACCTTAATAATGATTCCGAACTCACGAGCGATATTGCGAGCTTGACCCGGGTATGTCCTTAAACTACGACCAAGACCACCGGGGAATGGGCAGCAGCATTCCTAGAGTGCGGTGGAGATACTGCGATCGCCAACCCGCATGCCAAGCGTGGCGATTATGGCATTTACCCCCCATGAAATTGGGGGAGGCCTATGTCCAGCAGTGGACGTCCTAGGGCTGATGTGGTGGAGCGATATTGAACCGTTAAGATTAAGGAGAAACTTTACCTCCTTGCGAGTGTTCTATCGCTTGTATAATGGGCTGTGCTCCGAAGAACTGTTTGACATGATACCCACAGCCGCTTTCTACCATCGCACCGCTCGCCGTCAGCAGGGCATTCATCCTTAGAACCTAAACGGTCGCGTACGGTACGGTTTCAGAGGAATTTCCTCCCTCGGACCACAGATCAAAGCTCGGACGCTCCGGTTGTGGAATGAGCTCCCTGCCGAGGTTTTTCCGAGGGGACTACAGCATGGGGTTCTTCAAAAAAGGAATTAAACATTTTTAAACGGTCGGCGACGCGCATGTGACACCCCTGGAGTTGCAGGCGTCCATAGGCTGCAGTGACCGCTTACCATCAGGCGAGCCGTACGCTTGTTTGCCACCGACGTGGTGTTAAAATAATTACCGGCCAAGTGCGAGTCGAACACGCGCCCGAAGGGTTCCGTACCATTATATATAAAAACGAAAAATATGTACATACAAGTGAAGAATATATAAGAAGCGAAAAATATACACTACCGTCAAAAAGTTTAGGACCAAACACACTTTTTAGTTTCATTTTCATAAATTATTACGCAAACCAAACGAGGGAAAAAGATTGCAATGGGCTGTAGAGAAACAACCCTTGAAAAAAAACCAAATCCTTCTCCCTCTTGATTCTTCTTCTTGTTCTTTTGTGAGAACAAGGATTGGACTTTTGCAAACTGGTCGAGAGTACTACGGACAGATGAATCAAGGTTGAATGAATAATCAATCAATTTTGATCATTTACATATGTTGTGTTTGGTCCTGAACTTTCTGACGGTAGTGTAGGTGCGCTTATATGCCCATGTCATTTTAGTCATGTTCGCTTGTCGTCACTAAGTGCGTATTTTCGATGTCGGCTGTACCTAAACTTTGAGCTAATAAAAAAACACTCTCTTTTGTTTTCAGGTATGTCCTGATCCTTAATCGAAAACCGATCGTTCTGCAGAGATTCGTCAAAACCATAGTGAATCTACAACTCTACGTAGATTAAGTAAGTACAAATATAGATTCATCGTTCTGTTAGCGGTTTTGAGCTGTATCCTAGCCCAGGGTCCGATTTGGAGCCAGATCCCACGATTTGACGTAGGCGCTAGTTTTACGAGAGGGACTAATAAGCCGGTATTTGACTTTATAACCCAAAGTCAAATAATACAGGACACCTATAGAGTTACTAATTTTACAGTACATGTGGTGCTATATTACCGCACTAGTGCGGTAATCAGCAGATTACGTGCATATGTCGAAACTTTAAAGAGCCATATGTACTGTAAAACGTTGTACGATACATGTGCGAACATGTAATTCGCAACTCGTGTCGATTTAAAACACTCCCTTCGGTCGTGTTTCAATTTATCACCACTCGTTTCGTTCGTTTCGTTTCGAATTTCCCGTTCTCTGCACTTGTATCGTAATGTACTATATTTATTTACTTACGCTTACGCCTGCCTTCGAGAGAGAACTCGTTACAACGTGTCAGATATATACTTATTTCAATTATTATTTCAATCAATTTTTTTTTTATTACAAATGGGTTGCTCTTGGCCACCATCTAGCTGGGGGGCAAAGATGAGGTTTGGAATTCTCTGCCGGCGTCTGTATTTCCGAGTTCATATAACCTAGACCTTTTTAAGGCACGAGTGAATAGGCATCTTTTGGGTGAGCTCGCATCATCGTCTGCCTCATCTTTGCCCCCGGCTAGATACTGGCCAAGAGCAATCCCATCTTTAATAAAAAAAAAAGTCGCCGGCGCCGTATATTTAACTTTCGGTCTGTAATCTGTAAAGTTGGCGCAACCCACCTTCATTGACTTAACATCATCCCTGCGTTATCCCAGTAGGTACCTATACAATTGGATCCTGGAGGATGCCCCGGGTCCAATACGTAATCCCAAGAATTGCCGCGGTTTGGCCACTATTTTATATTTAAATACTCAAATACACCTACCTGCTTAAAAAAAAAAAATGAATAAAATAAAAATGAGTAAGTAAAAAAATATTAGGGGCCAATTCTTACATAAATCGAACTAGTCCCATAGTAAGCTCAACAAGGCTTGTGTTGTGGGTACTAGAGGACGCTATATTTAATAGATATATATAGAAAAAATCCAAGTCTCAGGAACAAATGCTTCTGCTCACCACAGAAACAAATGCCCTTACCGGGATTCGAACCCGGGACCTCTAGCTTCGGAGGCAGTGTCACTACCAACTAGGCTAAACAGGCCGACAAAAATCAATTAATGAATCACAGTTTTCTCCATTACGATTGCTACTATACCTATACTGCCAATGATATATCATTGTATACTGCTAGATTGCTACCACTTCCTGAATACTTATGCCATGCCATAAAGCCTACCTAATTTGGAAAATAATAGCTTGTGACGCAAACAATTGACTGTCGTAGAGAAAAAAAATTTGGATAGGTATCTATCGGTATTTTGTAACAAAAACTATATGTACCTATAACAATAGCCCGGAAGACGCTTTTGTACTGAGTAACGGTTAAAAATGCCCTATTTGTACTCCAATGACGTCATAGCTGATGAAAAATTACTGAAATGAGACAACAACAATTATGTGAAATCGTCCTCGAAAAATGATCTTACAACGTCAGAATCGTACAAAAATATCATAAGAAGTTAATGACAATTTCTTAAGAATGCGTCATTATCGTGTTGTGCAAAAACGACTCTTATTTTTAACTGCCGAGAATCGTGTACCTACGCCAGTTTTTAAATTTGCCGAAACGCCGGCGCCACGCCGAACCGGCGCCGGCACGCCGGCACGCCACACGTCACGTTACGTCACGCACGCGCGTCCCTCCCTACGCCAGACAACACGCCGAACGGCGCAAATCTACGCCAAACCGGTTGCGTTTTCGCCAGTTCGCGCCACAGAATCCGCCGACGCATTCCAAAATGGCGCAAGTCGCTGTGAAATAGTACGGAGATCGTACGCTTTCGATTAGCCAGGCAAAATACGTCACTGTCGACAAGTGTCAGATAGTCACACAAAATAAATTCGACGTTAACGTTAAAGTATTAAGGTTAATATTAGATTGGCAATAGTTTTCGCTCACAGGGTGACTCGAAGGGCGCGGGGTATCGACCGTTATGCCTCTCGCTCAGACGGCGAACGCGCGCCGGCAATGCCACACGCGCGGTTATACCGCGGTAAAACATGTTCTCGCTGCTACCGAAATGTGTTGGCGTCAGGTCTCGAAACTGCAAAAGACTGTTCTCATAGTGTTATTCTACTTTACCATCTACGTTCTAGTGTCGTATTCCATGTCGCCGGCGACTAATTTCGCGTTTGTGAGCGACGATTTGCGTGTGGGAGACAAATACGCTTTGATCTATCTCGTTTCGCCAAGGAGCCCTGTGTTCAACGACGCGGAGGGAGCAGATGTGTTCAGGAGCCGCCGTTGTGGACAATGTTTTATCACCAACAACAAGGGCTTCCTACCGATGAGCGAGTACGACGCCGTATTAGTGCTAGGAGACCGCAATCTTCTCTACGAGACGGCAGCTTTCATGGATCCCGGGCGGAGATTCTTAATCGAAACCAGTCGAAAATGTGTCAACGACAAACTCCGAGGTTGCAGCTGGGAGCCTAAGATCACTTCGTTTGGTGAAAACAAGCCGTACGACTTATGCAGCCTCTGTGATTTACTACACAGAAAACGCCTTAAACCTTACAGTTAGAACATCCACATGTGATATGATAGATAAGTTATTTATAGGCTCAAATTTGCCTTCGTAGGGTAGCCAGGTACCACGTAAGTAGGCCTGCCAAAATATTCAATACGTTTTCTAAAATATATTAGTTATCGTTCAAAGTTTTATATTGGTGCTTGGTTTTCAAAATTGTTTGATAACGACTGATTGAGCTGAGATCTCGTTGGAATTTGTTTTAGTATAGGCGTTAAGCCCCCTTCAATGTAACCGAATATCATGAAATTAAACCATAATACCTATTACAAAAGAACTGGCCACTTAAGTATGTGTTCGTATTCGTACCTCATTAGTACAAGACATTCTCAAAGCATTTTTCATTAACTTTGGTTCGTAAAGTCGTTCTATTTTCGAATGACTTACATTCCATTATTCACCAGTATTTAGACGACCGTGAAAAAACTGTGTTTGACAATCAGATCGATCTTTTCTCCATATCAACCCTAGGACGTCCACTGCTGGACATAGGCCTCCCCCAATTTCATGGGGGGTAAATGCCATAATCGCCACGCTTGGCATGCGGGTTGGCGATCGCAGTATCTCCACCGCACTCTAGGAATGCTGCTGCCCATTCCCCGGTGGTCTTGGTCGTAGTTTTAGGACATACCCGGGTCCATTTTGAATGGTCTAATCTAATACAACTCGGCCAATACAAATATTTGAAAGGCAAAATGGGTAGACACGCGATCTTTTCTTCGATCTTTTCTGACTAGAAGAAATAAGAACTGGGAAATTGCCAATTACTGTTACTATTTTTATCACAAACGTGGCGCTATCTTGGATAACGTTTTGGCGAAGTGGTAGCCCTTAAATGCAATGATTTTAAAAGTAAGGAATACGCGGATAGGCCTTTTCGACCGGGGTTGGCGCGCATCTTACTACAGTCAAAGAAATTTGAATCTTCAACACAGTTGATACATTCCATATTTATATGACAGCGCCGTGCGATCGCGACTGCTAGCTATTGTTTAAATATATGATCTAACTCAGGAACAGAAGGTTCAAATTTCTTTAATGTGAGTTCGTACCAATGGTACCACATTTTCTTGCTTCAAAATCGCGCCCGTCCATAGGGCCTATTCTTCCGAATTAGTAATAAGTTACTATAGCAACCGCTCCTGTGTTTGTTATCTTATCAATGTACCTATGTGGGTTGTCTTTCTCAAGCAATTGGACACCTTTTGACGGTGTCATTAATTATTTCCTTAGAATCGCCTTAAAAAATCGTCTTTCTTGAAAATGACAAAGTGGGACCTTATTTCCTTAGTTTTTGAATAAGTAAAGTAGTTACTAAAAATGTCCGTGTTCGGAATTCAGAATACACTTGACAAATAGCCATTGAAATCAGGACCTTCTAATGTTGGGAACTTGGGAGTGGGTACTCTGTTGCTTCAAAACCGCCTAAAACAAAAGAAATTGAACTCTATTCTAATTGAAAATGGTTTAAATTATTTTATGAGAATAAATCCTACCACTAGTAAGGCCATGGGCCTTAGGGTGGTATTCCACTTTATTATTCCGTTGGACATAGAAATTGGGCAAAGATATTGCACAAGTGGAATACCACTAGGGTTGCCAACCGTCCCGCCTGACTTGCAAAAAGTGTCAAAATAGTTTTATCACTCGAGAAATTTATCGACAGGTTAAATAAATATATATTTCCCACGCGATTCTTAAATATCAATATTGTTTTGAAGGTGACATGGATTATAATAGTTAATTCGTATGATTTGTGCCAATTTAAATCTACCAGTGGTTGACAGTTGACCTGTTGTATTTCTATACCAAAACCGTATCGTACCTACTTGTCGCGACAAATGTAGGTACAGTCGACTACAAAGAGATGTAGGCACTTGTACACCTTTTCCTCCCTGTTTTCAACGCCAACATTGCATAAACGAAAAAATTACATGTTTTTTAGTCGACTATACCCTTATTTGACGTAATTTTGCCAATATAATAGAGAACATCTCTCTATTTAAACTACTTCAACTAGGAGACAGGTACTTACGCAATTGGCATTTAATAAGATATAATATCATTTATTGTCAAAACTGTGTACATAACATGTCATAAAACAATAAATCTCAACAGTCTGCCCATTTCGGGCGTACAATATTAATAAAATAATACATTTAAAATATGAAATTAACACCACAAGAAATAATCTTTTTGTTATTGATCATTCAGACCATAATTTAAGTAGGTAATTTATGTTATCACCATTTTGAGAATGTTACCTAGGTGACTAAAACAAAATTGCCTTCAAACAAAACGATCTATTATCTAGGTTTCTTTCAAGCATTTTAGGTCGAATAGAAATTGATTGTCCAGTCTTTGTAACATGAATAGAGGGCTATGACAAATATTACCTATTTTTACAGATACACACGGTCGGTCCGTGAATACATTAATTTAAATAGACACTGAAATAGTACGGTAGGTTTTTTAAACACAAAAGTACTTAATACGAGAAGGTGATGAACTGATCATGATTTTTATGTCATCATCCTATTAGCGTTTCTTTTGTCATATTATATTCCTTGTTGTAAAACTCAATCATTATGTCGAGCCTGTCCAGGTACATCAAAGTATGTACTTACATTTCCATGTTTTTTTTTTATCTTTTATGTGTATTCGTTGTATGTGTCTTTGTATTTATTATAATGTCCCTTTTATGGTTTATTTTGAAAAGGGACAGTTGATTTGGCTCGCGAACTTATTAATGTCATGTTAGCTTCACATTTATGTTGTGTTGTATTTAGTATAAGACATTAAATAGCCATATTTAATTGTATGTGGGGTCCAAAGTGTGCTTGAAGACATTGTTATGTAACATCTGTAGCTGTAAGTTAAAAAGCTGAATGAAAAGCCAAATAAATTCGTTTAAACATAAGTCGTATGTCCGTCTAGTCATTAATTTTGGAAATAAACGTTTTCACAATTCCTGGGATTCTAAGCGAATATTGTTAAAAAGTTTTTATGTATATTACAAATAGTACAGGATATGTCCATTTAATAATTAGCAACTTGAAGTCTCAATGCCCTTAAGTACATAAAAAATGTTAAAAGTAGGGCAATACACTTTAAAGAGCTAAGACGCGAGCTGGAATTTCCCCATAGCAGAATGCGCTACGAGTATTTATGCGTCGCATAGCTATGATAACCTACATAATGTCTCAATAATACTTAAAATTCTTCTATAATAGTAATCTATTGTAATTCTGAATAGCCTCCTAACATAGACAATAATGAATAATTAAAATCAATCAGGACCCAAGCGGCTGAGTAAATAATATAGGTTTTTGATATTCCTGTTAAATTGTGTGTATTATAAATGCGGTAAAATTCAAATTCCAAATAAATTTGACGCACTCGAATATAAATTTGAATATTTCAAAATCCAGTATATTTATTATTGCAAAATGTGTACAAAATATATGTTGTAACTATTTAATTGTTTAGCTTAGCATATAGTTGCAAAAACAGGCGTAAAAAGTGACGCACGAAAATGGATGACCTTTAAATTTCGGATGTCAATCTCACTAATACAGATTTGACAGTTCTAAGCAATCTTATTATATACAGAATTACAGACAGCAAAAGTAGCTACGTGAACAGGGTGCTCAAAATGATCTCGTCACAAGATAAGGACAATGATGCTTGTGCTGATATTTCTGAGGGATGATACTGTGTAGCTATTTTTGTCGCTGATAGTATTATGTTGATTATAGACTACATCAAACGATTTCATTAAAGTCTACGAGAAATAACACTGGTCTTTTGACAAATGTAATCCCAGTACAATTAATTTCATTTTTGACGTAAGATGACATTAATTGTACTGGGATGACAGCTGTCAAAAGACCAGTCTTATTTCTCGTAGACTGTAGTTTTACTCTAACCCCCCGTACAATACAATCCGAGACATGGGGTACCTACCCTTAAAAAAATATTCGAATACTACTTCCTTATTGTAGATTTGAGATATCTCAAAATAATGCATGTCTATGAAAATGTTTGGATATAAAACATAGATTATATATTTTTATGGAAGCACATAAAAATGTTTTATGTATTAGCATATATATCCATGTTTAGTTTTATATTCATTTAAGTAGGTATTTAACCTTTTCGCCGCCAGACGTCAAAGTAATTCGCCGTGCCCCTGACGCCACAACGGTAAAAAAAAAAGATGTGTAAATAAATAATGCCAATATAAAATTGGGCAGCTTCTCAGTAGTTTTTCATTTAAAAAAAATTGTCGGCCAGTGCCGTCGTTGGCGTCGGGGTGACGATTTTACGTTGACGGCTATGGCCGACCGTGGTGTTCAAAAGGTTAAATGTTTGTATTAAAAGATACTCATTCACATTTAAATAATAACATTTTGGGTCTGAATTAATAAATAAATATTTTTTTTGTTTTGTTGGATTGAAGTTGATTCCGTGGTTGTAAAGTAAAAAATGAAGATCTTTTTATCTTATTATTTAAATTAGTTCGAATTCACTATGTGACATATCTAGTTTCCCTAGCTAGACACATTAATGTTCGGTGTAATTATATAAATGAAAGATATTAAATAAATTTGTTATAAAACAATTTGGATTATAATTTGTTAGCTCGCTAACGCACGGTATATACACTCGGCTCGGTTTTTATATAAAACTAACTGCATTGATCCACAACGCAGCAACCTAACTCTCAGCTTGGTTTTAGGACCAGGGGGCCAATTCTCGGGTAAGTGACTCTACCATTCTTTACAATGTCACGATAGACATGCATCTCGATCGGACCTAGAATTGGCCGCCAGGCTCATTACAAAGTTGCCCGTGATACTTTGTGCCAACCCTGTTGGCCAGGACGCCATAAATAAAAGTGAAGAAGAATGCAGATTTCACAATAGGAAGTCTATGGTGGATCTTCATTGCGTTTGTTGCTAACAATATTGTAATTTTGTTACGTTATCGGAAATTAGGAATGGGTGGATATTCTCCCTTTGGGGGCCTTTACACAATTAATATTATCACAATACTGAAGTGTCAATAACGCGGTTTTCAAAATTCACAGTTCTCGTGATACGGATCGCGATACGAGCGTATCACGTGATAATTATAACCGTGTAAAAGGCCCCTTTACAACAAAGGTCAAGCACCGTTAAACTAAAACGGTTAAAAAAACTTGCCTTTTACCTGCCTATGTTATTCACGAAACACTACGAGCTGGTATCCAATATAAACATAACTTGACCCTGAAATTCGTTGCAACTATGGATAACCGTAGTTCAAGCTTATCTGGTCAGGACGTGGCGAAGGGGGTGGAATTTTATTATACAACAGGCTTTATGAAACAAGCAACAACGTCGTTCGTCTCTGTCGCACATTGGCATGGCAAAGACGTTAAACTAGTATTCTTTGATCTGTGACGTTAAACATAATTGGAACTTGTGCTTAAACTTGTTTTAAGAACAAAATATGTAGTGAATTTACGAGTAAGTTAGGTACGAGTACGTATACAGTATACACATATGTTTGTAGATTTGCATGGCCTAGATACATACCAAAATGTTAAAGTTTGTGCCGATGTTTGACTCAGGTAAATCATACAGGATCAAATTTTTGGTCCATCTTCTATATATAAATTGTAGGAAATATTATGATTTGTTACAACGGAATCATTTAAATTGTAGTCAAATTAAAACCCTTGACGACGGTCCAAGAATTTGCATGGTCCTTATCCAGCACCACCAAGCAGAAGTAACATAATATCCATATACCCACCCCATCAGGCGTTTCTTTTTATATACTCGTAACGACACTGGTTAACAAGCATACGGTCTGCCTGATGATCAGCAGACACCGTAGCCTATGGACACTTGTAAATTCAGAAGAGTCACAATGATAGTTAAAAAGAAAGAGCGTCGACAGCTAATGCCTCGCGGCGGGAGGGACAAGATGATATAAATCTATACTAATAATTCTTTTTTCACCTCAGCGGCTCGAATTGCGTGAAACCAGTGAGCAAAATGCAATTTTGCTGCGAGCGTGAAAACGACTTTTCCGGCTTGAAACCAGTGAGCAAAATGCAATTTTGCTTCGAGCGTGAAAAAAACTAACTTTTAATTTTTTCATATCGTAGGTTAGTTTAAGTAACTTCATTATCTCTATCACTATTCCTTTGCGTTATATGTTCTCGCCGCTGAGGTGAAAAGTTGTATGTATCACACGAGAGCAAAGATATTTGCATCTCGTGTCTTTGAGTCCCTCGCTACGCTCAAGATTCTAATTTTGAATCACTCGCTACGCCCGTGATTGAATTACAGAATCTTTCGCTTGCTCGGGACTCAACACTCGCAGAAAAAAATTACTTTGCTCTCTTGTTGTACAAATAACTATTGTGTTGGATAGTCCATTTATCGAGGAAGGCTTTGGCTATATTAATAACATCACGCTGCGACCAATAGGAGCGAAGACGCGGGCGACAGCTAGTGGAGGGATAAAAACAGTCTAGAGAGTTTTTTGACCGAGCGAGCGCAGCGTCTCAGTTTCAGCTTTCGACGAAAATTCTTGCGTATTTCTGTCTGTCAGTCCGGATGTTCTCCTCTACAGGTCGCATTTCTCAACCGATTCTCGTGAAATTTTGTGGGCAGGTTCGATAATTATATAGTTTTTTCTGTAGAGTCAGTTTTTGGTAATTTTGAAATTTGAAAAATGATTTTTTTATGCGACAGAGCCATATATATAGAGATAGGTCGATTCACAAGAGCTGGCGCGGAAAATGTATGAAACTGTCATTAATTTCGTAGACATTCCGCGCCAGCTCTTGTGAATCGACCTATAATATTTAGGGGAGAGCTAGGGGGTGGGGACTAGTAAGGTATAACCGAAGTCCAAGGTCCACAGACGGCACAGACAGCGCGACGAGCCGCGACCTCCACCCCTATGGCTAGCTAAATCGTAATGTCTGCATAATAACTGCAACTTAAAAAAGTTGAAAAATCCCCGACATTTTCATTTCAAAACTCAATATCTCAAAAACGGCTGAACAGATTTTCGTGAAACATGGCTAAGAACACTCGGGATAAAACTATCTATGACACAAAAAAAGTAAACGAATATCGGTTCATTCGTGTGGGAGCTACAATACACTCTAGCTTTCACTACCTTTTATTCCTTTAACGTTTCTTTTTCTGAGAGCAGTGAGTAGGTCACAAGTCGTAAAATGATAGACAATAAAATAATTTATGATAAACTCTTATAGTAATTTGATATGTGACGTGTAAAATTTATATTTTATTAATAAATAATTGAATTGAAGAGCAGCTGCTGTCTAAGAAGCTGCTTGTTTTCCTCTACCATTTGACGTCATCTGACGTGACGTTTTGGGCGATTTTAAAAAGATCGCTGGTCAAACCGGGATGAGTGGCATGCTCGAAGAGAGGCCTATGCTAGTGACGATTGGATAAAATAAGATAACAACCAATCGAATAAATACAAAGTATATTGGTTAAAAAAACTTGGGCGTTCTGTATATTAAAATAAAACCGGCCAAGAGCGTGTCGGGCCACGCTCAGTGTAGGGTTCCGTAGTTTTCCGTCCGTCACATTAAGTTGACATATTAAGTACAGAAACACAAAACCTTTGAAAGCACGTCATTTCATTGTGATTTTGTAGAAATGACAGGTACAATAAACACCTGTTTATACGGTTAAATTACAAACTTAGTTCAGAAATTATTTTTGTAATTTTTTCAAAAACTAATCAACCTATCAAGTTCAAAATAATTTTTCTACAAAGTTTTTATAAAGTTCTACTTTTGAGATTTTTTTCATATTTTTAAAACTTATGGTTCAAAAGTTAGAGGGCCCCCCCTCATCAGAGGACACATTTTTTTTTACTTCTGGAGCGATTATTTCCGAAAATATTAACATTATCAAAAAATGATTTTAGTAAACCCCTATTTATTTTTAAATACCTATCTAACAATATATCACACGTTAGGGTTAAAATGAAAAAAAAAATCACTCCCCACTTTACGTATAGGGGAGGTACCCTAATAAAATATTTTTTCCACTTTTTATTTTACCACTTTGTCGGCGTAATTGATATACATATTAGTACCAAATTTCAGCTTTCTAGTGCTAACGGTCACTGAGATTATCCGCGGACGGACGGACGGACAGACATGGCGAAACTATAAGGGTTCCTAGTTGACTACGGAACCCTAAAAAAACCGGCCAAGGGCGAGTCGGACGCATCGAGGGTTCCGTAATAGTACATTACGATACAAGTGCAGAAAACAGGAAATTCGCAACGAGTGGTGATAAATTGAAACACGACCGAAGGGAGTGTTTTAAATCGACACGAGTTGCGAATTACCTGTTCGCACGTGTATCGTACAACGTTTTACAGTACATGGCTCTTTAAAGTTTCGACATATGCACGTAATCTGCTGATTACCGCACTCGTGCGGTAATATAGCACCATATGTACTGTAAAAATATTAATATTATATGTAACTAAATTTACGCTTTTCGCAATTTTCCTTTATCTGTGCTATAAGACGTTGCTTCGTACCAAATTTCTAGATTCTGAGTTCACGGGAAGTACCCTCTGTAGGTTTTGATTCCTTTGCGAGTGTCGATAATTTGCGGCATAAACGGCTGTTTCTTTTGATTGCGTTGGCTTAGTAGTTTGATTTTATCACATCTCCAAGGGACAGTAGACCTGATTATTTGATATAAATTCCAGCTTGATACCTCCACGCATTCTTGAGAAAAACAGACTAGACGGACGGACGGACGGACAACAAAGTGATCCTATAAGGGTCCTATAATGGAGAAAAAATACAACGATTATTAAGGTTTTCATACAAGCCGTAAAAAACTCAAAAAACCGCTGTATTTTTTTCCTTTTACAATTCTAGCAACAGAAACTAATTTCCGACCTAGATATGCCGGATCCCATTGTGTATACAAAGTTTCATGTTATTCTAGCATGGCGTTTTAAAATGAGAGCATAAATACGTTTGTATGGAGAACCGAGGGTACTGCGCCCTCTTAAATTAAATATACACTTAAAATAGATATAATGCTCACTCATTTTAAATGGGAAATAATGGGCTTTTTTTCATTTAAGTCCCGTTTAATACAAACAACAATGTCTACAAATAATTTGCTAATTTCTCACTTACTTAATACAATGATTTCGCCAATACCTAGTAATTACACTGAAGAAAGGATGCGTTTTCCTACCGGCGAGCCCTGAACGTACAAACTGCCAAACACATCCTGTTTCCACACGCGGCCTTTTCGCAACCGCGGCGAAACGCATTACTTCCATTTGTGTACCGTTGGCTAATACACGCACTCGGATTTTATTTGTGAACATGAAGATTTTTGTTATATTCAGGTTAGTAAATTTTGATTATTTATTATTCTTATTTTGCAACGCACAACCTAGATTTACTTGAGGGAGTTTACTTATATGGCTTTTCGAAAAAGGAGTGTGTGACACCTCTGGATTTCCAAGCATCTATGGGCCATGGTGACCGCACGCCATTAGGTACAGTCAACAGCAAAAGTAGATGATCATTTTAGTACCTTGTCACTTTAGGGACCCGGGTATGTCCTTAAACTACGACCAAGACCACCGGGGAATGGGCAGCAGCATTCCTAGAGTGCGGTGGAGATACTGCGATCGCCAACCCGCATGCCAAGCGTGGCGATTATGGCATTTACCCCCCATGAAATTGGGGGAGGCCTATGTCCAGCAGTGGACGTCCTAGGGCTGATGTGGTGGTCACTTTTACTACTTTGTCGCATCCCAACTGTCGCAGTATCGTTACGTTAGCACGGTCTAGTGCAAAAATATGTATCTTTTTAATCCTCTTTTAAATACATCATCATCCTCCTAGCGTTATTCCCAGTACAGTTGCATCCTGAAGAATGCCTGGGGTCCGCTACCTAATCCCAAGAATTGGCGTAGGCACTAGTTTTTACGGAAGCGACTGCCGTCTGACCTTCCAACCCGAGGGGGAAACCGACCTTATTGGGAATAGGCTTGTCAAGTGAGTGGGCAACTTGACTGTTAGAAGTTCTCAAGCCGCCCGGAGGCCTCTAACTTGGCTTAACGACTGCTATCAAAGACAGCAACCGGGATCAACGGCTTAACGTGCCTTCCAAAGCACGGGAGCGCTCAGTTAGTAACCACTCAAAGCGGTCACCCATCCAAGGACTGACCTCGCCCGACATTGCTTAACCTCGCATACCGCTCCTCAATCCTCTTTTAAATACATACCTACCGTAACCTTAATCCACCGACATAAGAACTGTAGCACATATTTTTGATCAAAGTTATACATGCACCCATTTTTTGCACTTGACTGTACGACAAAGTACTCGTACAAAAATGATCACCTACATTTTATGTTGACTGTACCTTAATCCAATTCATAATACACAAACCTTTTTAAAACGGCTGTTGAAAACCCTGTTGATATTGATTCGTATTTTGTTTTCGGCCCGTGTGATGGTAAGCGGTCACCGTAACCTATAAACGCTTACAAGTTGCAATTCCAGGGGTGTCACATGCGCGTTGCCGACCCCTTCAATATGCATACACTCTGTTTTTAAATAACCCCGTATTTGTTTACATCGGGGAAACCGCTTCACAGTCGAAAAGAAACAGAACTGTCTATTCACCTTTAAAAAATATTAACGGGAGGTTGAGATATTTTCGGACAATGAGACCGAGCTAGACCAATATTTCGATTTCGTAAACTCCTGTAAATACAATACCTAGGTATTTGTAGCTAGCAAGGTAGGTACCTACGCTATTTTTCACATCTCAATACCTATATAAAAGTTATACAAAATACAGAGTGATTTCGGGGTCATGATCATGACCCGGTTTTACCGACTTGGTATCTGTTAATAACAATTTCAAAAAAAATAGGCACCCACGTGACAAACTAATTTGTTTTTTAATTTATGATGACGACAAAAATACAGAATCTCAAAACAACATGGAGACCCTATTCTTTTTGACGGACATATACGCTGGCAGAATGCAGAGTTGACAGTGGGGTAGGGTGACCAAGTTGTTAGAAAAAATATTGGTTCCCTTTAAAAATGGAAAAAGAGAATTACTTAAGTAAGTATTAAAGTTTCAAATCTTCATACCAACTGTGATGATATCTAATACTTTAAATCCTTGATCATGTAAAATCATTCCGCATCACGACGCCAAAGTCATGTATATTTTTTTTATAAAACGACGGTGGCAAACAAGCTTACGGCCCGCTTGATGGTAAGCAGACACCGTCGCCTACGGACGCTTGCGACTCCAGAAGAATCACAAGCGCGCTGCCAACCCCTAATTGACTCGAGGATTCGTCATGTTGACTCTCAACACAGCGCATCCAAGTCAATAAAGGGTCGACAATGCACTTGTGATTCCTGGCAGGCCGTAAGCTTGTTTGCCACCGTCGTAGTATAAAAAAAACCGGCCAAGTGCGAGTCGGACTCGGGCACGAAGGGTTCCGTACCAGAAAAAAGGATATAAGCTGGTGCCATTGAACACTTGTTTTATTGAGTTTTTTTGTATTTGTTGTTTTAGCGGCAACTACTCTGTTGTATGGGAGCCCCCTTAATTATTATTATTTTGATTTTAGTATTTGTTGTTGTAGCCACAATAAAAACACATAATCTGTAAAAATTTCAACTGTCTAGCTATTACGGTTCTTGAGATCTAGCTCGGCGAGTGGTAGCCATGAAAAAGGGCTCAAATATCACGTTTTTTGTATGGGAGCCCCCATTAATTATTATTATTATTTTGTTTTCAGTATTTGTTGTTATGGCGGCAACAGAAATACACGATCTGTGAAATTTTCAACTGTCTAGCTATTACGGTTCTTTAGATACAGCCTGGTGACAGACGGATAGATAGATAGATAGAACTTTATTCAGTACCCACAATATACATGGCATTTTTATGACAATTAAGATGAAGAGCATGCAACTTAGGGTCTAAGTAACAAAAACAGACAAATTACAATAGTACATGGGAGCCATGTGTCGTGGCAGAGAATGGGCGCTGGCTCAGCATTATTGATGCGGCAGGAGACCACATCGCTGATATTAGTTTATAACGGTTGATACGGACGGACGGACGGACAGCGAAGTCTTAGTAATAGGGTCCCGTTTTTACCCTTTGGGTACGGAACCCTAAAAAGCTAGAGACATATGCAGGCCCCTCACTCTCAACACAGCATCCTCGGGATCTCTGGCGACCTTACTCACCACCAGGAACACAACACAGCAAGTAGTGATGCTATTATGGCTGCGGTCTTCTGTAAGGTTCTTCCCCAGTTGGGCTGCTCCAAATTTGAGCAACATGACGTTCTGCTGTACCCTACGTTTCTTAATAGAGATACTTAAACCTTAGGCTGTTTTATCGCTAGAGAGCAATCTATAAATAATTGCTAGATTCAACCGCTCCAAATTTGAGCAACATGACGTTCTGCTCTACCCTACGTTTCTTAATAGAGATACTTAAACCTTAGGCTGTTTTATCGCTAGAGAGCAATCTATAAATAATTGCTAGATTCAACCGCTCCAAATTTGAGCAACATGACGTTCTGCTGTACCCTACGTTTCTTAATAGAGATACTTAAACCTTAGGCTGTTTTATCGCTAGAGAGCAATCTATAAATAATTGCTAGATTCAACCGCTCCAAATTTGAGCAACATGACGTTCTGCTGTACCCTACGTTTCTTAATAGAGATACTTAAACCTTAGGCTGTTTTATCGCTACAGAGCAATCTATAAATAATTGCTAGATTCAACCGCTCCAAATTTGAGCAACATGACGTTCTGCTGTACCCTACGTTTCTTAATAGAGATACTGCTATGCGTTTCTTAATAGAGATATTGCTAGATTCAACCAAATCGTAATTTTTTTTTCGCGAACCCATTTACAAAATGTAACTTATAAAAATTGCGAGTGATAAGCACAGAGAACAGCTATATTAGCATTATTCCAAAGCGATCATCGATCATCACAATCCTAGAAAAAAACATTAGGAATTCAAACCGCGATTACAATTCAGAATCGGTAGACAAAGATTCCAAATTCAAACACGACATGCAAAAACTAGCCAGACTTATTGACCTTGTAGTTTGTCTACAACAGGCATTGTTCAGTTTGGAACAACAGGCTAAAGCGTGTCACACACAGGCGCGGCCTGCGGTGGCGGCCAGTTATAAACTATGACAATCAACTTCCAGGCCTTTAAAACGTTATGAAAATAAGCGGTATTATAACGATATATTTCGTTAGTGTTTGAAATTCCGTTATAATCATAATCAATATTCCTCATAACAATATTTCATTTCATAACAAAGTGAAAACCATAACATGTTATAATATCGTTTTGGCAGGCATTCGTTTAAGATGGTGGAGGTGGTTACAATGACGTGCTCGAGTTTGACGCACAAGTCACAGCGCACAAAAGGGCGAGTCTGTGTACGAGACAGAGATGGCCTATAACATTATAATAGCGCTTCACAAAATATCGCTTTATATACATTGCTTTTTAATTATAACGATATAATGGATACCGCTATAAATGTGCGCCAAATATCGTTTTTAGTAAAGCGTGTTATTGACAAAGTAGCGTTATCAGTCGAAACGATATGCGAAAATAGCGCTATTTAAGGCCAGAGGGCCTACTCCGAACTTCGAAAATCGAACTTCGTATCGTGCGGCCCCTTTCCGTCATATTAGTGAATAACACGAGAGTGAAAGGGACGGGACGACACGAAGTTCGATTTTCGAAGTTCGGAGTAGGCCCTCTGATCAAGGCCGCGTCTGTCTGAATGATTATTAGGATTGCCATAGTGTACAACTGGCCGCTTCCGCAAGTCGCTCCAGTGTGTGACACACTTTATTCACTATATGCTTCGCTGTTTAAACCGTTTTAAGGCGAATATACATCGGTCAACAATTTAATAACGCTCGCTTGCAGCCCGCAGGAAGTTGATAAAAATAGAACAATAATAAAGCCTTTACAATGTTTACAATACCATTTTCACTATAAATGCATTATTATTTTACATTATAAATACGTAATTTGTCGGCCTGTTTAGCCTAGTTGTTGTTGGTAGTTGGTTGATGGTGACACTGCCTCCGAAGCTAGAGGTCCCGGGTTCGAATCGAATTTAAGTATATATCTATTAAATATATATCGTTGTCTAGTAGGTATCCATAATACAAGCCTTATTGAGCTTATTATGGTGTAAAAAATTTACCCCTAATATTTTTTTTTACTTATATTATTAGTGGCCTAGAGTAGAGGTCTACAACGTCGCGAAAATAAATGCATTATTTAAATTTCAAATTTTCTAAAAACTGCCGAAAAAATCAATGTAATCATCAAACCTGCTCACATAATTTCACGAGAATCGGTTGAGAAAATCGATCTGTAGACGAGGACTGCGGGAAATCCGGAAATACTGAAAGCATTTTTGTCGAAGCTGATTCGGAGACCTTCGTTTCGTTCGGTCAATTATTCATCAGTATATACGCAACCTCGCTTGGACCCGGGTATGTCCTTAAACTACGACCAAGACCACCGGGGAATGGGCAGCAGCATTCCTAGAGTGCGGTGGAGATACTGCGATCGCCAACCCGCATGCCAAGCGTGGCGATTATGGCATTTACCCCCCATGGAATTGGGGGAGGCCTATGTCCAGCAGTGGACGTCCTAGGGCTGATATGGTGGTGGATATACGCAAATCGTCATCATATCAGCCAAAAGACGTCCACTGCTGGATATAGGCCTCCCTCAAAGACTTCCACAGTGACGGGTCCTCCTCCACAAGGACTGCCACGCCACCCGGCAGATGACGCAAATATTTAATCATTTATTTAACATTTTTAAACTTATAAAAAAAAATGTTGTAAATGCCATCATCATTATTTAAAAACAAGATTCAGTTTTAAATTTTCTTCTTTGAAATTTTAGATCGCTTAATTTTTCATTTTTTATCAGACCGCACGGAGGATACGCCTTAAGGGCGTGCATTGAAAAAAAATCGCTAGACTATATCGCGCTCTTTGGAATTCCGTTCTGACCAAATTAACACGGCTAGGCCAGAACAAGACGGCGCGGTATATCGCGCGCGAGATAGGCTATCCGTCTCTCTCCGTGTGTACCCAGATAGGCGCGATACTCAGAAACTCTACAAATAAAAACAAATACAAAACTTTATTTTGCTGTAAAAATCACAGAATAAGTAATAGTATTCTGTGATTTTGCTAGAAAATGTGGTACAGAAGCTGTTGTATAACGTGATAGAAACAGACATTAAACCAGAAACTGGCATGCAAAAGTCAACACAGAATTACAACAATAAAATAAGAATAGGGCAATGAACGACACGATCTAAACTAGATATAATATTAAGGTCAATCTTATGTCTATGTTAGTATTAATTACAAAATAACTAAAATGTCACGATCAATACAATGTCTAAGAATTGAGATTTGTCTAATATTCTACCCACGATTATTCTCTTTACGGCGGTAATAGAACCTGTTATCTAGAGTGCGCAGTACGCTCGGTTCTCCATGCAAACGTATTTACGCTCTCATTTTAAAACGCCATGCTAGAATAACATGAAACTTTGTATACACAATGGGATCCTGCATATCTAGGTCGGAAATTAGTTTCTGTTGCTTGAACTTGAAATTATAATGGAGAAAAAATGCAGCGATTATTAAGGTTTTCATACAAGCCGTAAAAAACTCAAAAAACCGCTGTATTTTTTTTCTTTTACAATTTCTAGCAACGTTTCATGTTATTCTAGAATGGCGTTTTAAAATGAGAGCGTAAATACGTTTCTATGGAGAACCGAGCGTACTGCGCCCTCTTAAGTCTGTTTCTAATAAATATAGAAAGTAGGTAATGTTTTGATGATTCCACGATTATTCTGTTCTACATCCTACACCATGAATTGAATGATTGCATATTATTTTTCGCTTAATGTGCTGATACCTAAGTATAGTCAACAATCAAAATAAACAATCGAAAGTAATCCACAATGTTCTCAAAGAACATCTCAGTAACATAGATACGCTATCTGATCGGAGCTTGAAACATTACTTTAATTGTATAATGAAATAATGGTTAATGTAACGATATTTTTAAAAGTAGGAAACATGGGGAATTTAATATTTAATAATTGTTTAAACAAGTGTTTCTATTGGCTATGTGCGAAGTAGGTGGTGGGGGTAAACTAAGCGATCGCAGCGCACACCATGGCAGAAATGTGCGATTTCCGGGGACTTATATGTCAAATTTACTTCGACGTTTCCTGTTGGTTTCCTACGATTCCTTTCGTTTGTATTTAATTATTTATTTTCTTATTTATTTCAGTCAAATTTCCAGTAAGGGGCTTTCTCGCTTACTAAAATAAATAAAATATTCATGTGTCATTATTTGACATCTCTGAGTTTGACATTGCCCCGGGACCCGTGACGTTTGACTTTTCTGACGTGCACATAGCCAATAGTCTAAAGGAATTTATGGAACGCAATCAATCAATTTAGTAATAGGTACTACTATGACTTTCGTAGTAATACAAGTACCTCCCTCAAGCTTCCGGTCTGGGGGAAATAATTTAGTTTATTTTTATTTTTATTTGTACTCTTGTATTTTAATCTTTAGTCTAGTAGCGTAGTAGCTATATTATTATTTGAATTTATCCTAATCATCATTTTAATTGTAAATGTGACATATAAATCTTTTTTTTTTCAAATTAGCTTGCTTCTTGCCTTGTTAACACAATGTACGTATATGCACGTCTGTAAAAATAGGTTTCAGTAAAACAATTATGCTGACAGATGTATCTGTTGCATATGTATATGTACCTACGTCTATTACACACACAATGTAGATTTATGGTTTACGTCTCGATAACATAAACTGTACAATACACGTGTTTACAATGATGTCAATTTAAAGTTGTCCAAATTTTTTATCGAATTCAACAACGAACCCATTCACTGTATACTTTTTTATCTTGTAATCAATTGTCGAAAGGTCAGAAGTCTTGGACAAAAAACCTGATTGTGGGATTTAGAATAAAGTAGGTATCTAATTATATGTTTTTATAGGAATACCTACAGGAAAAAACGAATTATCTACGTTGCGATTTAAATATATATATATATTGGGGGACAATCTTACACAAATCGACCTAGACCCAAACTAAGCAAAGCTTGTACTATGGGTACTAGACGACGATATAAATACTTATATAGATAAATACATACTTAAATACATAGGAAACATCCAAGACCCAAGAACAAATATCCGTGAAAAATGCACAGATAAATGCCCCAGCCGGGATTCGAACCAGGGACCTCTAGCATCGGAGGCAGAGTCACTACCAACTAGGCTAAACAGATCGTCAATCATCAATTTATAGTTAGTTGGTTGTTTTTTTGGGAATAAAGGCATTAATACTTGATTTTGAACTACTTATGTGATCTTTTTTTATACGACGACGGTGGTAAACAAGCTAACGGCCTGCCTGATGGTAAGCAGACACCGTAGACTATGGATACTTGCGACTCCAGAGGAATCACAAGTGCGTTGCGGTCTTGTGTTCCTGGTGGTGTTGTGAGTAAGGTCGCCACTCGTTTTCACCTGTCACCTCACACCTCACACGGTTATTAGGGTGTCCCAAGAAGTAGTGATATACTGAAGCTGGGAGGTAGAGGACCTAGAGGGCTATCTGAATCACCCCCATGTATGTTCCGCGAGTTTTAGTATTTTCGGAGTTATGATTTTTTTTTTAATTTTTCACCTATCGCCGCGTACGATGAGATTTTTATTTATGGTGACGTGAATTATTGCGGTAGATGCTTGATTTTTATTTGTGTGCTAAGCTGATAGATAGGCCAATTCAGTATGGTAACATTTACTATCGTTAATTCTTTGAATGGCATAAAAAAAAATTAAATGCCAAGAAAGATAAAATTACCCAGTATGATCACAACTTCAAGGGCCCTTAAAAAATTAAAATCACATAAAAAAATAATTACCGATTGGCTTTTAAAAACTTGGTCTATTTTAATTTACATAATGATTAATGCGAGCAAAGTAAAACCCATTACAAGGTGTTTAATTACAATACATTTTCAAAATGGCCCCCCTGTTGCTCAATGCAAGTGCGACATCGCCGGAAAAAGTTGTCTTTTAAACGTCTGAATGCACTTCTATTATTTTTAATGGTTTCTTCTGCTAAATACTCTCAATTTCCGGGTTAACTCGTCCAAATTGCGGCATTCTCTCGAGTAGACGAGGTCTTTGTAATATCCCCATAAAAAAAATCTATGGGGTTTAGGTCGGGGGAAAGTGGAGGCCAGGCTATAAGGCAGGCGTCACCCCGGCCGCAACGACCAATCCATCTTTCGTCACCAGGCTGTATCTCAAGAACCGTAATAGTTAGTTTTAAGTAAAATTTCACAGATTATGTATTTTTATTGTGGCTACAACAACAAGTACTAAAATGAAAAAAATAATAATAATGAAGGGGGGCTCCCATACAACAGAGTAGTTGTTGGCGTTTTTTTTCTGGTACGGAACCCTTCGTGCGCGAGTCCGACTCGCACTGGGCCGGTTTTTTTTTTTTGATATTTTGACAGTTTTCACATAAAAGCGGATGAGCTATGAGGTGACAGGTGGGGACGAGTCGGTTTGCGAATAACTCCCCTGCATATGTTTCTAGATGTCAATATGGCGATTTTAATCACAAAGTACAATATATATACTGAGATAGAGATACCAGTGAAATACTCCACATAGATCGTAGCGCCGTTGTGTATTTAGTAAGAACCAACCGCACGACCGCTGCATCCCTGTCACTTCAATATGCAAGTGCGATAGAGATAGCACCCAGTGACATCTGGTACAAACAAGTTAAACTAACATTTCCATAGAAAAAATCGTACTTCGAGCTGAAAGGCCCCTGATTTTAATCCTCAAGTCAATAACCATTTATTGGTAACGCGCTTGTGATTCTTTTGGAGTACCTACATAGGTTGCTTACCATCAGGCAGCCTGTAAGCTTGTTTGCCACCGTCATTGCATAAGAAAAAACCCGGCCAAGTGCGTGTCGGATCACGCACAAAGGTTTCCGCACTGACGCGTACTAGTTCACATTTAAAACCACTATGCAATACATTGAATCAAAAAACGGTCATATATTCATAGGGAACTCACGGCACTTTCATGCTTTTGTTTGGGCAAGACAGTTTTTTTATGACATAGGTGGCAAACGAGCTCAGACGAATCGCCTGATGGTAAGCGATCAGCGCCGCCCATGGACACTCGCAACACCAGAGGGGTTGTAAGTGCGTTGCCGGCCTTTAAGATGGGAGTACGCTCTTTTCCTGAAGGTTTGAAGGTCGTATCGGTCCGGAAATACCGCAGGCGACAGTTCATTCCACAGTTTAGCTGTGCGAAACAGGAAATTTCAGCTTTTTCAATTTTTTTCAGTGATAATTCAAAAACCGATGATCATATATTGTTGACACTTTGAAACTAAAAACGTTGAAAGTATTTCTACACCACCTCATTATTTCAGAATTTTAAATTTCATAGTTTGGAAGTCAGAACACTTATTACGACTTCGACAGCTAATATCTCACCAACGGTTGGCTCAAATGGAAAAGTTTTTTTTGAAAACTTCAATATAATTTTTACATGCATATCCATAGATCTATAAACATAAACATAACTGATTTATTTGCGTGATTAGGGTCAGATTACATGAATATGCATTGATTTTTTTTTTTCATCCCCTTGGTTACTACATTATGTATTGGAGGCCCCCCATAATTTAATACATTCCCGTAATTTCACATCACTTTTCTGTACCGGTTTATAGAATACACCTGCCTACCAAATTTCATAATTGTATTGTTTATAGTCTCCGAGTAAATCGGCTGTGACATACGGACGGACAGACGTGATGAATCTATAAGGGTTCCATTTTCGCCATTTTGGCTACGGAACCCTAAAAAGAAGAAAAATAACCATTCGCATAGAGTACTTAGGTGTTTTTATCGAAGTTGTGGAAAAAACGAAATGCCACAAATTAAGGATGAAGCTGCGTTGTTGAATACCTCCGTTGGTGAAACTTCCTTGCATTCAGGATATACCATTTTGTTTCCATTTAGATAAGTACTGGATACAGCGTTTTATTGGCACTCCTTTCCTTTTCCGCGTATTCTTATAACATACTTTTCTCAAACATGCAATGAAATTTGATGTTATGTTCCTTATAATAGGCTGTGAAGTATGACGTTTCAGGTGCGGCTAGGACAAGAGGTCGTTAAAGGAATTTCATACAAATCTTGCAGGCCTAGGCCGTAAAGGCCTCTTTTTTAATTTCCATTCCATATAATTTGTGGCACAGGCATCATGACATTCTGCCACTATGCGTATAAAAAATAAAACGTTGATTATTTTGTTGTTTATTTCATTGCATGTTTGAGAAAAGCACTATACATACCTCGGCGGGAAATTAGGGGTTGCCCGCCTTAGACCTATCCAGATCCAGCCTCTCTCCGCTCGGCCGTCTATATTATGTCTTCGGCCGGCAACCCCCTTCGTCCCGGCCTCTGTAGTAATGTACTATTGCTCCCTCTGGCTTATTAAAATAAAATAAAAATGTTAGGGGACAATTTTTACACAAATCAAACTAGTCCCATAGTAAGCTCAATGAGGCTTGTATTATTGGTACTAGACTACACGAGACGAAAATAATTGCAATCTTGACTGATAGTCAATTATGCAATTTTTTATGAAACGTGAATAACGCTTTTAGTCTTTGACTGTACGGATTTTGTAGGGATATTGCAGCTAATGACAGTAAATGACGACACGCTTATTGCGCAAAAATCGTAATATTTTTTATTTTTTCTAACTATATTTTTTTGAAGCGTGCTATTTTTCAATTGTACTTTTGTCTAGTCATTGGTAACGTAAGACTTATTTATTTATAAGTATATTGTTGTTAATATCATTAGACTATTACACTGCCACCACCAGTTTACATAGGTTCTAAGGTGTCAGAAATTATTTGTTTCGCGAAGAGATATACTTTTCAATCCTCTTCTAATCTTCAGCTTGATCTCGTGCTGTACCTGTGACCTCTTCAGCAAGGCTACCAGGACCCGTGCGGACGAGCTGGATGTCAGGAACAGCGTTTTTGACTTCATCATCATCGGCGGCGGCACCGCCGGCTGTATCCTGGCCAACAGACTGTCCGCTGTTCAGGAGTGGAAGGTAATCATGTTCAGGCACGTTTGCTGCTGTCTATTCCAACATTTCTTCGAATTGTATAAATATTTAATCTTTTAAACGTTTATTAGGTACTAACGACCAACGCTACTGGTTCACACTTTCTCAATAAAATCGCCTGCAGGCTGGCCGTTTCTATTGATACATGATTTAAATAGAGAACGCTGTGAAGAGCATTCGAAAATAATCCTAGAGGTGTGAACCCGCAGAGTTGGGCGATAATACCTAGTATACCTACGGTCACACCTGTACCTGGGGTGCTAACGCGAACTTCGTATCGTACCGTACCTTTCCGTCATATAGAGTATAACACGAGAGTGAAAGGGACGGCACGCCACGAAGTTCGATTTTCGAAGTTCGCGGTAGCACAGCTGTTTACCTATCATCCAATAAAAAATCATAACCTTAAAACGTCAAACATGTTGCAAAATTTGCACTGGGATGACAGACGTTTAGTTTTATTTTACGATGTAAAGAAAAAACATCGTGGCGAATGGGCTATAGATATTAGGAACAAGGAGAATAAAGATATTATATTACACTTGATCATGTTATTGATAACTTCAAACTGTCCAAGCTTATAATTTTTACTTTTACTATCTTTAATAGAACCAAAAATGTATATTATTAAATAAACTAAATTAAAACCTTACAAATCTATAAACATAAGTCTAAAATTGGCCCATGTGGCATGGTGCCGAGGATGCTGGCAGCATTTCCTCGCTGGATCGCAATACTTATGTGTTGGGCGAGGAAGCTGCCAGCTCTTTTGTCCCCGGTTACATCGACCAGCCGTTTAGCTAACTCTTGAAACAGTTTTTGTGCTGCAGGGCCCCACGGACCAAGAGTCTCGACCCCAAAAGCAACGACGTTGTAGTTGGCGTCGTGACTCCTGTATTTGCGTCTTTTATTAGTTTGTAAACTACTTAGTTTAAGATTTATGTAAGCATTTACTTTTTTGCATTTTGTGTTTGCGTCTTATTGGGTGGATACTCGGGCAATTTGTTTTACTGTCATGTTTATGAATAAGTTTTAATATGTATTACACCTGTTGGCAAACCTAAATAAATAAATAAATAATATAAAAAAATGCAATGATCACTACATAGCTCTTACCACAATATTACAATATATTCCCTACTCTTACTATTACTGGTTTATTGTTGGCTTTTCTATGGCACCTCGACCAGAGTCATCTATTGTGGCCTTGGGGCAGCCCTTAAAGCCCCTTGATTATACCCGTTGCTTGGGTGTTATTTACAAATCGACTCACCTCATACCTCATTCGTTTTTATATGAAAACTGTCAAAATTTTTATGACAGTTTGTGAAATTGCTGTAGATGGAGAGAGGTTGGAGCAAGTGGATGAGTTTGTGTATTTGGGGACTTTGTTCACGAGAGACGGTAAACATGAAGGAGATATTGAAAGGAGAGTGACAGCTGGGAATCGAGTGAATGGGGCAATTCACGCCTTTATGAGCAGCCAGAAAGTGGCAGAAAAGGCGCGGCTGGCTGTGCATAGAGGAGTGTTGGTGCCGACTCTAATGTATGGTAGCTAAAGTTGGGTGTGGCAGAAGAAACATCAGAGGCGAGTGAATGCAGTGGAAATGAGAGCGCTGAGAAGTATGTGTGGCGTTACTTTGAGGGATAGAGTGAGAAACACCGTTATAAGACGGAGGTGTGGAGTGAATGAAGATATAGTGACGAAAATTGAGAAAGGAATGCTAAGATGGTTTGGACATGTAGAGAGGATGGATGAAAGAAGATTGAGAAAACGAATGTATGGAGGAAGAGTGGATGGAAAAGTTGGAAGGGGAAGACCTCGGCGAACGTACTCCGACCACATCGGAGACATTCTGCAGAAAGGCCAGGTCAGGAGTACCCTAAATCGGCGCGCATGCATGAAGAATGTTATGAGAGCTCATGAAGCGAAAGTTGTATATCAGGATCGTAGTAAGTGGAAATCCGTGATCTCTGCCTACCCCTCTGGGAAACAGGCGTGATTATATGTATGTATATAGTTATGTTATCTGTCAAAATTTGTCAAAAGACATTTGACAGTTTCCATGTAAATACGGGTGTGGTGAGAGGGGAGGACTTCTAGGAATGTCCAGACTCTTTGGGCCGCAATTCGTTTTACAGCCTGTCACCACTTATAGGCAAAATAAGTATCTATGTTTAGCGCATAGGTGGTTGCTTAGGGTGTAAAATGCTAGACTTCATTGTTACTAACATTAATTATGTAAGTCGTGAGTGAGCAAGTATCTTATAGGCAGCGTAATAGCGAAAAACTCACATTCTAAACTTAAAACTTAGTTATTACAGTTATTTATTTTTCTCAAACATGCAATGAAATATTGATGTTATGTTCCTTATAACAAGATGCGAAGTATGACGTTTCAGGTGCGGCTAGGACAAGAGGTCGTTAATGGAATTTCATACAAATCTTGCAGGCCTAGGCCGGCAAAGTCTTCTTTTTTAATTTCCATTCCACATAAATTTGTGGCACAGGCATCATGATATTCTGCCTATATGCGTATTAAAAATAAAACTTTGATTTTTTTGTTGTTTATTTCATTGCATGTTTGAGAAAAGCACTATACATACCTCAGCGGGAAATATGAGGTTATCCGCCTCAGACCTATCCAGCCTCGCTTCGCTCGGCCGTATATATGTCTTCGGCCGGCAACCCCTTTCGTCCCGGCCTCTATAGTAATGCACTATACCTCTTTCGCTCTCAGGGATAAATTAACATATTAATAAGAGCAAAAGGCTTCCTCTTAACCAAAACATAGGCGGGGTTGCACGGACGATCAACGTTAAATATGGCGCCGGCAGCTGTCATCCCAAAGAAACTTGTCAAATTTTCCATACATTCAAATTGGGATGTTGACACCAATAAAAACAAATTACTCCTTACATTACCAATAAATAAATCTCACGAAAATATTCAGAATATACCACGCTTCTACTTATTTTTGCTATTTTAAAGATTTTTAAATACATAAAGAACAATACAGGGACGCTATTTGATCATACAAAAGGCGTGACGTCACTTGTTCCTATTTTCTTACAAACTTCATACTGACAGAGCGTTTTTGACGTTTCATTAAAAGTTGCTGATTTGACTATCAGTCAACATCCCTATTTTAACGAACACAGTCTGTATTTCCGAGTTCATATAACCTGGACCTTTTTAAGGCACGAGTGAATAGGCATCTTCTGGGTGAGCTCGCTTCATCGTCGGCCTCATCTTTGCCTCCTGGCTAGATGCTGGCCAAGAGCAATCCCATTTTTAATAAAAAAAAATAAAAAAAAAACAGCTTTCGATTACAGACGTTTTGGTGCAAGCCAGCCTTAGCCTTACAAGTCTTAGAACCATCGCCGGCCCACTGGAGGCGCTCCAGCAATCATCACTTCACTTCTCACTTCAACCATTAACATTAAGAGGGCAGTACCATCAGCGTGGATCGGTTCTCCATACAAACGTATTTAGGCTCTCATTTTAAAACGCCATGCTAGAATAACATGAAACTTTGTATACACAATGGGATCCGACATATCTAGGTTGGAAATTAGTTTCTGTTGCTAGAAATTGAAAAAGAAAAAAAATACAGTGGTTTTTTGAGTTTTTTTACGGCTTGTATGAAAACCTTAATAATCGCTGTATTTTTTCGCCATTATAATTTCAAGCAACAAAAACTAATTTCCGCCCTAGACAAGCTGGATCCCATTGTGTATACAAAGTTTCATGTTATTCTAGCTTGGCGTTTTAAAATGAGAGCATAAATACGTTTGTATGGAGAACCGAGCGTACTGCGCCCTCTTAAGATCAATACTGACTATGCGTCATATTGTTTAGGAAGGTCAATGAAATGTCGCGAGCCCTTAGTTCAAAGGTCAATTCAATTGGTGAACAATCTAAGCGTACATTTAACATCAGCCCAGCTTCAAAATAAAATAATTGGGGGGACATTCTTACACAAATTGACCTAATTCCAAACTAAACAAAGCTTGTGCTATGAGTGCTAGACGACAATATGTACATACTTATAAAGATAAATACCACCACCATATCAGCCAAAGGTCGTCCACTGCTGGACATAGGCCTCCCCCGAATTCACGGGGGGTGTATGCCATAATCACCACGCTTGGCATGCGGGTTGGCGATCGCAGTATCTCCACCGCACTCCAGGGATGCTGCTGAAAGATAAATACCACCACCACCACCACCACCATATCAGCCCTAGGACGTCCACTGCTGGACATAGGCCTCCCCCAATTTCATGGGGGGTAAATGCCATAATCGCCACGCTTAGATAAATACACAGGTACTAAAATACATAGAAAACATCCAAGACTCAGGAACAAATATTCGTGCTAATTATACAAATAATGCCCTAACCGGGATTCGAACACGGGACCTCCGGTTTCGTAGGCAGGGTCACTAACAACAATAATACCGATTAAATATATGCTCCGACCACAGGTCATCATGGCTCCGACATATAATACGACATTTAATCTCAATTGGCTACCATGCTAATGTTGCAATGTAAATTTATCTCCATATACACAAAATTTATGTAAAATGTTGCCGGCGTATAACAATTAACTGGTAAAAAATATTTGCATTCGTTAATTTTGCAGTTAAATAAAAGGAAATTGTGTTCAAACGCAATGCTCCTGAATTGTTAACAGCGAAATCGTTAACATCGTTTTCGAGATTCCCCGAAATAAATAAATATAAGTACTTACAATATTTTTTTCAGCTCGAAAATGGCGGTTTTGTTGCGTGAAACCAGTGAGCAAAATGCAATTTTGCTGCGAGCGTGAAAACGACTTTTCCGGCTTGAAACCAGTGAGCAAAATTAAATTTTGCTACGAGCTTGAAAAAAACTAACTTTTTAATTTTTATATCGTCGGTTAGTTTAAGTAACTTCATTCTCTCTTTCACTATTCCTTTGCGTTATATGTTGTCGCCGCTGAGGTGAAAAGTTGTATGTATTACACGAGAGCAAAGATATTTGCATCTCGTGTCTTTGAGTCCCTCGCTGCGCTCAAGATTGTAATTTTGAATCACTCGCTACGCTCGCTATTCAATTATAGAATATTTCGCTTGCTCGGGACTGAACATCAACACTCGCAGCAAAAATTATTTTGCTCTCTTGTTGAACAAATAACTATTTTTAAAGAGAATTCGCTTTAATTAAAAAAAGCAACTATAAGTAAAATATAAAAACAAAAAAATAACCTTAATTAGGAAATTATAATTATAATTACAATAATTACTAATTAAAAGATATTAGATTATATCTATACTATTCATAGATATACTAAATTCATCACACGTAACCATTTCCCTACCAGAATATCCACGTCAACCATATTTTTTACGCTGACAAATTAAATTAATCATTATACAAAATATACTAGCGCTTGGCCCAAATTTATAGTCAATTAGTTAATTGGCTACATTTTACAGCAAGGACGAGCGTGCCTCTTGACAATAATATTGCCATACTATCTGTTATATACTTACAGGTATAGACTACCTAATATGTTTATACGTACCTACATTGTGGGTTCGTAATACACTTTTTTAGGGTTCCGTACCCAAAGGGTAAAAACGGGACCCTATTACTAAGACTTCGCTGTCCGTCCGTCCGTCTGTCACCAGGCTGTATCTCAAGAACCGTAATAGATAGACAGTTGAAATTTTCACAGATAGTGTAATTCTGTTGCCGCTATAACAACAAATACTAAAAACAAAATAATAATAATAATTAAGGGGGGCTCCCATACTAAAAACGTGATATTTTAGCCCTTTTTCATGGCTACCACTCGCCGAGCTAGATCTCAAGAACCGTAATAGCTAGACAGTTGAAATTTGCACAGATTATGTATTTTTATTGTGGCTACAACAACAAATACTAAAATCAAAATAATAATAATAATTAAAGGGGGCTCCCATACAACAGAGTTTATACTACGACGGTGGCCAACCAGCTTACGGCCCGCCTGATGGTAAGCAGTCACCGTAGCCTATGGACACTTGCGAGTTGCAATTCCGGAGGAATCACAAATGCGTTGCGGACCCTTTATCGACTTGCGGATGCGCTGTGTTGAGAGTGAGGGACCCGCAGATGTCTCCAGCTGTCAAGCTAGAGACATATGCAGGCCCCTCACTCCCAACACAGCGCATCCTCGGGAGCTCTGGCGACCTTACTCACCACCAGGAACACAACACCACATACCTGCCTAAGGGGCAAGTAGTGATGCTATTATGACTGCGGTCTTCTGTAAGGCGGAGGTACTTCCCCAGTTGGGCTGCTCCAAATTTGAGCGAGATGACGTTGTGCCCGACCTCTTCTAAACTAACTTCATGGCAGAAAGTGGCCGATCGGCCGTAGGCAAGATGTCGGACAGTTAAAATATCATTGGGACAGTTCTTAACTTAAGAGGGCGCAGTACGCTCGGTTCTCCTTACAAACGTATCTATGCTCTCATTTTAAAACGCCATGCTAGAATAACATGAAACTTTGTATACACAATGGAATCCGGCATATCTAGGTCGAAAATTGGTTTCTGTTTCCTAGAAATTGTAAAAGAAAAAAAAAACAGCGGTTTTTCGAGTTTTTTACGGCTTGTATGAAAACCTTAATAATCGCTGTATTTTTTCGTACGCTCGGTTCTCCATACAAACGTATTTATGCTCTCATTTTAAAACGCCATGCTAGAATAACATGAATCTTTGTATACACAATGGAATCCGGCATATCTAGGTCGAAAATTGGTTTCTGTTCCTAGAAATTGTAAAAAACAGCGGTTTTTCGAGTTTTTTATGGCTCGAATGAAAACCTTAATAATCGCTGTATTTTTTCTCCATTATAATTTCAAGCAACAGAAACTAATTTCCGATCTAAATATGCCGAATCCCATTGTGTATACAAAGTTTCACGTTATTCTAGCATGGCGTTTTAAAATGAGAGCGTAAATACGTTTGTATGGAGAACCGAACGTACTGCGCACTCTTAATTCTTCTTTCCTAACATTTTCTTACCCCGATATACTGGCTCAGGAAACATTGCGTTTCGAATTGAACACCCCTGTTTTTTTCATCTCACCTTGAAACCGTCGGAACACCGGGTGTTGTGACGTCAACACTTATGCGAGTTCCTTTTATTTATAGATCTTAAGAACGCTTTGTTGAAATCTAATCGATATTCAAGGATGCACCGTTTACTAGCTGATCTGTAACAGATACAATGTAGAAAGTGTAGACGTAGTGCTACTCAATCTCTAAAAGGTTTAGTTTCCCCTGTGAGTTGGAAAGTCAGTTGGCAGATTATTCTATTTCCCACCACCACTAAGAGCTGCTACCGCGAAATAAATACGAACGAAGTTCGAATATCTGTCCCTCTCTCTGCAATACCCATTAAGTTTCGTGCAATACCCATTGTGACTTGTTTTTGTTTTCTATTTCTTTTTTGTTGTATTGTATCGTCACGAATAAATGTTTTCTATTCTATTCTATTCTATTCTCTCTCTCTCGCTCGAATATGCAAGCTAAGTATTCGAACTTCGTTCGTTTGCGTTTCTCGGTAGCAGCACTGATGACTACTTTTCCATTTTTATACCACATCGGTGGCCGAATGTTGGCAAAATGAATTGGCCCGAGTGGCTCAATTAAAATTTTAAATGTCATTTTTATTGATGTTTGTGTCCTCGTGATCATTGATGTCACATGCGTGTTGACTTGACACCAATTGGCCTTCGTGATAAACCTAGAATAACCATTCTGCTATTCAATTGACAACATTTCAAATTACTAAGTGTCATCATTCTCCTAGCGTTATTCCCAGTACAGTTGCATTCTGAAGAATGCCTGGGGTCCGCTACCTGATCCCAAGAATTGGCGTAGGCACTAGTTTTTACGGAAGCGACTGCCATCTGACCTTCCAACCCGAGGGGGAAACCGACCTTATTGGGAATAGGCTTGTCAAGTGAGTGGGCAACTTGACTGTTAGAAGTTCTCAAGCTGCCCTGAGGCCTCTAACTTGGCTTAACGATTGCTATCATAGACAGCAACCGGGATCAACGGCTTAACGTGCCTTCCTTTCAAATTACCAAGTGTATAGTATGATATCATTGATATCTTAACTAATTTTGTTGGCCTGTTTAGCCCAGTTGGTAGTGACACTGCATCCGAAGCTAGAGGTCCCGGGTTAGAATCCTGGTAAGGGCATTTGCTTCTGTGGTGAGCAGAAACATTTGTTCCTGAGAATTGGATGTTTTCTATGTATTTATGTATATATCTATTAATACATTGTCGTGTAATACCCATAACACAAGCCTTAATTTATTGAGCTTACTATGGGACTAGTTTGATTTGTGTAATAAAATGTCGCATAATATCAATTTATTAATTTATTTCGAAGGCCCGAATTTGGGAAACCGTGAATACTTATTTTTTATGATTTATTCTAACATGATCCAAAAAAGGTCTATTTTCGATATAAGTATGTTGCTCATGCAATTATATATGAAATATATATAGAACTGTTCCTTATTGACGTCTCTCAAAATGTAAGAGAGATTTTTATTTTTAACTTATTTTCAGAAGAGTTACTTCCAAAAATCGTTCTTTTGGCCAAAAAATGCCAAAGTTTGCTGCCGTATATGTCGAAAACAGTGTGTTTTGAAGAAAATAAAAGATACTATTTCGGTAAACCTCTTTGTTGTTAATACGATAAGCTATATAAATAAAACGGAGAGTTAGTCATTGGAACAGGCGACCCTTAAGTATTAGTAAGATCACTATTGTATATTGTAGTGCTCCCTCAATCAGAGGGAGCTGGGGGAAATATCTGGCTCGGTGATATGCCACCAGTGGCTGGGGTCAACACGTCCGCTCTCATCGTAAAGGCCGGCAACGCACTTACAACCCCTCTGGTGTTGCGAGTGTCCATGGGCGGCGCTAATCGCTTACCATCAGGCGATTCGTCTGCTCGTTTGCCAGCTACGTCATAAAAAAAATATCCTTGGCCTTCACGTGACTGACGGCCGCCCCACCACCCGTGATCTCGAGACTATTAAGGTCAAACACTACAACTATTATATTAAAGTCGTTCACTTTAGCTCAGCACTCGATCATGGCTTCTATTGACGTACGGACAGGATAAACAAACCTAAATGATTTGTGTGTTCACACCACATCAGCTTATTGAAATTTGATATCGCTGAGTCAAACGTTTCGCTTCTATCGTAATAAACGATGTTGAAAATGAGATGTGAAAGAGAATTATGTCGCTGATGGGTTGCGTCGTAAAGTCATTCTGCTAACCAACTTGCTAACGGCATTCTGCTTGAGTGGACGACGACGATTTACGTCGACTTCCGTCTAGTCCATACATAAACTCACGCCTATATTCCCAAAAGGGGTAGGCAGAGCATCCAAACATTAATTTTAGTGCGACAATTAGCAATTGTAGTTTTATTGATGGAGAAAATGTGATATTACGTAATATAGTACATTACGATACAAATGCAGAGAACAGGAAATTCGCAACGAGTGGTGATGAATTAAAACACGACCGAAGGGAGTTTTTTAAATCGACACGACTTGCGAATTACCTATTCGCACGTGTATCGTACAACTTTTACAGTCCATATGGCTCTTTAAAGTTTTGACATATGCACGTAATCTGCTGATTACCGCACTCGTGCGGTAGTAGCACCATATGTACTGTAAAGTAGCATTACATACTCTGTAAATAATAACAATGGCTTTAACATTTTAATTTGTATCCATATAGGTTCGCTATGTTTTCAATAACTCTGTTTAAGCTACACAGTTTTTGGTGTTATTTAACACTTTTAAGAATTTACTTTACTGCAGCTTAAAATGCTGATATTGCTGATGTTAGCAAAAAGTAGTTTTTAGTGAACTATGATTTAGATTTATCAGCGCAAGCTGCCTCTCTAAAACTATATAATAATATAATAAAATGTAAACGGCAACATCGTGTTTATATTTCTAGTATAATTGTCCGGAGTGTATTAATAAAGTACTGAAATATGTATATCTGTAGCAGTAGACATATGTATTTTCATTGGTAGGGATGATATTGATCATCATGTCAGCCGAAAGACGTCCACTGCTGGACATAGGCCTCCCCCAAAGACTTCCACAATGACCGGTCCTGCGCAACTCGCATCCAGCGGACACCCGCGAAGGGGCCTGCCCACGCTACGCCTTCCGGTACGTGGTCGCCACTCGAGAACCTTTCCGCCCCAACGGCCATCGGTTCTACGTGCTATGTGCCCCGCCCACTGCCACTTAAGTTTAGCGATTCGGAGGGCATATACGGAGGGCATGATATTGATATTGCAGCTAAATTTTTAATCAATTGCGATTTAGGACGGACCAGAACGTATGAGCTAAGACAAAGACGCCTTTCGTTGAGACTCAGTGAACTTTGAACATGATCAGAATAGTACCTTCAGTTACTAGCATGCATATTTGCGACAGCAAAACTCGCATAATAATATCTAACACTCGACTATCTTGTCCGTTAGGCAAGTTAGATATTTTTGCCAGTAAAACAAGGTAAAACAGGTGTGTGTTCTTCTGTTTGAGCTCGCTTCATCGTCGGCCTCATCTTTGCCCCCTGCTTAGATGCTGGCCAAGAGCAATCCCAGTTTTAATAAAAAAAGGTGTCTGTTCAAATGGTTTATTTTTAAGGTCCTTTTGCTTGAAGCGGGCGATGAAGAGAACATAGACTATGATATCCCGGGCGTCCCGACGCGGGACTACCGGCCTATACTGTGGAACTACAGGACTGAACGGAACAACTTCTCGTGTCTGTCCCGGCCTGGTGGGAGCTGTGAAGTCAGGACTGGGAAGGTTGGTACCGTGAGGCACGTAGTTCAGAGGTGGAGGAACTATGATATGAGGAGTCCTGGACTACCGGCCCATACTGTGGAACTACAGGACTGAACGGAACAACTTCTCGTGCCTGTCCCGGCCTGGTGGGAGCTGTGAAGTCAGGACTGGGAAGGTTGGTACTGTTAGGGACGTAGTTCAGAGGTGGAGGAATGAGGCGTCCTGGACTACCGGCCCATTCTGTCGCGTTACCGGACTAAACGGTAACTTTTTGTCCGTGTCACGGCCTGGTGGGAGCTGTGAAGTCAGGACTGAGAAGGTTAGTACTAGGGCATGCAAATTTTCCGGGAATTCCCTGGAATTTTCATACAAATCAGAACCGGAACTGCAAACCCTATAGTTGATACTGTGAGGCACATAGTTCAGAGGTGGAGGAACTATGATATGAGGCGTCCTAGACTATCGGCCCGGACTGTTGCGTTACCGGACTAAACGGAAACTTTTCGTGCGTGTCACAGGTTGGTGGAAACTGTGAAGTCAGGCCTGGGAAGGTTGGTACAGTAAGTCACGTAGCTCAGAGGTGGAGGAATAATCTACTGATAAACTCTAGATTTATCGAAGCACCCAGCATATCGAGAGGTCTCATTTAGACGCGAACCTAAACATGTATGTACCCATGACATACATTTCGTCCGTTCGCTATTCGCGTAATCTTTCCTTCGCTGTATGACAGTGATCTTATCATATCGCTCTGACGCGTTAATTATGTTATGTAATCATTTCGTATTGATTACTTTATCGTGTTTTATTTTTATGAAGTAACGCATGATAACCTTCGCACACTATCATTTCTCGAGTCTGACATATTTAATCATAACAAAGTCATCAAATGCCTATTCATGATTGACGATGCCAACATTATGCCTGTGAGATAAAACCATCAAGTTATTCTACACAATCATGACTTATGTAGAACTAATCTGTGTTTTAAAAATGTACAGTCAACAGCAAAAGTAGATTGTGATTTTAGTAATTTATTGCACTAACATAACAATACTGCGACAAATGTTTTCAACAAACTACCAAATGACATTCGAGATAAAGATAGCATTACGAACTTTAAAAAAAAACTTTGAATATTTTTTTTTAATACGAAAGGCTTATTATTCGGTAAATGAATATTTAACTGACTATAATAATGACTCGTAATGTAATGATATTTAATAGGTAAGCATATTTATATAACTCATGTAGTGCAATTGTTAGACTAAGAAACCCTTTGTACGCCGTCAGGTAGAACATAGCTGAACACAACCTATGATTCACAAATAAAATATTTTAATTTGATTTTGATTTGATTTGAAAGTGACAATAGGTACTAAATTGATCATCGAATTCTGCTGTTGAGTGTACCTATATCCAACTCATGCAGGAGAGAGAAATATCTTTCCCGAGTTTATGTATGAATGTAGTTTTATCTTAATTACTGTTAGCATGCAATCTTCTAAATCAAACAAAGATATCCACCAGCCTCAAACTAGGCGCAGCCTGTATCTCGGAGCTGAAAATACCGACCTAATAATGAGATTTTTATTTATTTTTATATCACCGTGCTAACTGCTAATAAGCTTTTAAAATCTAAAACACAAACAGTACAGTAGTATAAAACTTATTGGCACTTTAAAGCGTGAGAATGCGCGTTAAGGATGATTCACAGTAGGCCGTTCCGTGTCCGGGCCGGCCCGTTTTCTTCTAGAGAAATACGCCGGCCGTTGCGTTTGCTGTCATAGAAAACGGCCCGGCCCGGACACGGAACGGTCTACTGTGAATCATCCTTTAAAGTGTGTACTTTTGTACGTGTTTATGGTAATTGGTATGTAATTGGTGATTGCCCTATAGTACTCAATGAGGAGTGGATAGTTCTTAGAACGATCTTTACAAGATATTTAACGTTTAAGGTTCTCGGAGGGTCTTCCGTGACCAATGACATGAAATACACGAGAGGCCACAAAGCGGACTACGATGCCTGGTACAAGGATTCCAATGGTGCCGTGGACTGGAAGTTTGGGAATCTGATGGAGTATTTCAAGGCTTCAGAGGATAATGGTGAGTAATGCAATGACGGGCGCAGCGGGTGGCATAATATAGAGCTGAGGGGATAACCATCTTACCAGGAGACAAGGAAACGATTTTTAAATATGAATAAGATGTTCATACGTAGGTAATATTTTTGTTCTCCGCGTCTATCTATTTTTATCATAATTATAGGTATCTAATCTTCTACACTTCATTGATAAACTATGACGAAATACAACATGGATCCTAACGTGGGTAACAGACCAAAATCAGTATATCAGACAATCTTATCGAGTAGGTATATTCATATATGAGGTTCATATTGCGTTAGCTACTAGCAAAACGCCAAGGGTCGAAGTAAGTACGTACAAAACTTCTTTTAGTATCAGACATATTGAAATACATACAATGAAGCGGGTCATCGTCTTTAAGCGTGCGACCAAAATTAACATCGAAAATAGCTATTTACGATACAAGGGTTGTAAAACAAAGAAAGGCTGATATCGCAGATGTTTGATGCCCGAGCCGATGCGAGAGAGGGCTTTCTGTTTTACGACCCGTGTTTAGTACACAATTTTACGTCACCACTTGGCCAAAAAGTGGGTTTTTCCGAACGCGCAGCGTGCAAAAAAACGCGCTTTTTGGCAAGGTGTGGTGATAAAAGAAGTTCCCTGATGGTCACATACTTTTAGGTTGATGAATTATCGAGGTTTTACTTGTGCAATTTCCCAACGAACGCTGATAAACCAATAGCCACCAGAAACACTGGGAAACTCAAAATAACCTTTTATAGACTAATAAAGGCGAAAAGTCGTTCTTGGGAAATTGTCTCAAATTCTACATTCCTAAACACGTTACTGAACTTAGCAGTTCTAAGGATGATTCACAGTAGACCGTTCCGTGTCTGGGCCGGCCCGTTTTCTATGACAGCAAACGCAACGGCCGGCGTTTTTCTCTAGAAGAAAACGGGCCGGCCCGGACACGGAACGGTCTACTGTGTGAATCATCCTCTACTCGTAAATTCAAATCTGTAGTAAAACAAACACTTATTTCAAGAGCATAATTATAAGATAATCGATTGCATCATGGATAGGGATATTTGGTAGTGATAGTGTCCTGCACGGCTAATCTATCGCGAAAATAGGTTTTCTACTATAGCATTGTTATTTTGTAGTAGCTGACACTGTAATTTTGTATTTAACTATACAATGTATATTGTTGTGAAAAAAATGACACCTCGCCGAGTTTCTTACGCCGGTTCTACTCGTGGCAGTTATTTTTCCGAACCGGTGGTAGTTTATTGACGTTCATAGGTGCACGTAATATGCCTAATTTGAAGAATAAACTACTTTTTTTTACTACGGGATTGCTGATTTTTTGTTGCGATTACGTGGCTGGTCTCATGGGTAAAGTTTCTCATTCGGGATCACGACCCCGAAATTACCCAGTATTTTTCTGCGCCCACTCTTTTGATTCCTACATATATACGAACCTACCTGTTTAAATTAACATCTGAAGCGTTTCATTCAAGTCAAGTGTTTCCCCATAAACAAATCATATTTATGAACACTTTGTTTATTTAGGCGTCTATACGATATTGTTATAAACAAAAAAATCATAAGCACTTGAACATTCCTTCGCTCTTAAAGAGCCACTTCTTACAATGAGGTTTGCGCTATTCTATAGTTGGCGATACAACGCCATTACATTCCTAGGCCTCAACTTCGGCTTCAAGATTATTTTTACCCGTCTGCGCTAGAAGGAGGGTTATGTTTTTCGAGAGTATGTATGTACATATGTATAATTGTTTGTCACCACTTTGGCACGCTCTACGGCCTGAACGGCTCGATGGATTTTAGCTTGAGAGGTGTAGTTAGATTCGTATTTACTGTGACAGTGACACATGGGTATACAATTGGAAAAAAAAACAAAATGGCGCATTTTTGGCGCCAAATTCAAATGTTTGGCACGCTCTGCAGCCTGAACGGCTCGATGGAATTTAGCTTCAAAGGTGTAGTTAGATTCGCATTAATTTTGTGTGTTTAAATGATGGTAGTGTATTGGTATGGAACTCCAAAAGCAGTCGGTTGTTTTTCTCTCGTTATTTTACGAATTTATACCATACACTTACAATGATATTACTTACACTAGTGGCTCTGTTAGCTGTAGACCTCGCAAAAATCAAATTTCAAAATTTCAAAAAACAGAATTCACAAAAAAAATATATATAATTATCGAACCCGCTTACAAAATTTCACGAGAATCGGTTGAGAAATGTGACCTGTAGAGGACAACATCCGGACAGACAGGCAGACATTCGAAAGATTTTTTTTCGAAAGCTGAAACTGAGACGCTTCGCTTGCTCGGTCAATAATTAAACGGAAAAGGTGCTAGTAACCGATTACGAGCAATATTTTAAAGTAAAGTGAAAATAGTAAAATTTATTTATTTTCACCACCAAGTATACAGTTTATACAGTAGAAGTTGTAGAAGTGATCTTAAGAGTAGAAAACCTGTGCGGAGGAGGCTGTATGTCAGGTCACGTCAGATAACTGTAAGAGCATATTTTGAGAGTGAAGATTGTATTATATAAACATTACTACACTATCCAATTAGGAGAGGTACAAGTAATATCAGTAGGTAATTATGCAACCTTTTTCAATTTTACACAAATCCCATCCCACACCGAAATCAGTATGCCCCGTTCCCGCTTAGACGCAAAAAAAAGAAGAAAGAAAAGAAAGAAAAAAAGAAGAAGAAGAAGAAGGAGAAGGTTTGGAATTCTCTGCCGGCGTCTGTATTTCCGAGTTCATATAACCTGGACCTTTTTAAGGCACGAGTGAATAGGCATCTTCTGGGTGAGCTCGCTTCATCGTCGGCCTCATCTTTGCCCCCTGGCTAGATGCTGGCCAAGAGCAATCCCATTTTTAATAAAAAAAAAAAAACGTTTGGCTTACCTATACAAAGCTTAGTCAAATGAGTGGGCAACTTGACTGTATATTCATATTCATATTCATTTATTCACAATTACCGATATTACATGGGTTGTAAAAGTTGTCATGCCGTCCGAATGCTTTTAACGTGGCTTAACGACTGCTGTCATAGACAGCAGCCGGGATCAACGGCTTAACGTGCATTCCAAAGCACGGGAGCGCTCAGTTAGTAAGCACTCGAAGCGTTTACTCATTCAAGAGTTGATCACGGCTGACGTTGCTTAACCTCGCATATCGTACGCGGGCGCCGCTGGGCCACAAATGCTTTAATAACAAAAGTGACTGTTTTGTTTATTGTTTTTTTAATTTTGCTATACAAAAATCGGCCAAGAGCATGTCGGGCCATGCTCAGTGTATGGTTTCGTAGTTGCCCAATGAACTTATTAAAAAAAAAACATAACAAGTAATAAGGAATACCTTCGCAGCGTTTCATACGTCATTTACTTAGAAGGGAAGACTTTTTACGATAACTCAAAAACAGCTTAACTGTTCATGTCCGCTATATATTTTTGGAGTGATTATTTCCGAAAACTTTTTTTTTTATCAAAAAATGTTTCCTGTATACCTGTATTCATTTTGAAAGACCTATCCAACTACACCCCACACCATAGGGTAGTTCCGAACACATTAGTTCCGAAATGTATACATATTTATGATGCTGACTGTACCCTTGAAAAAAATATTTTACCACTACCTATAGCTTTATATATACCATGCCAAAATTGCAGGTTTCTGGCACTGACAATCACAGAGCAAATAGGCACGGACAGACAGACGGACGGACATGGTGAAACTAGGGGTTTCTAGTTGACTATGGAACCCTAAAAATGTGTAGGTGTGAAAGCGACTGAATCAAAATGATTCAGTGTCCATTATGTGAAAAACGCGCTCCTTCCAAAGCAGGCTACTCAAGACGACAAATATGGCAATGCACCGCTATTTTATCAAGCACATGCGGTTCTACTGATGTTCGTCACTGTGTGGCATTGTGCTGCACATAATAATTGATCAGAACATAATTATGTGTGTGACTAGTGACTCTTAGTGTGCCTTGCACACATGGACATTCAAAGAGAATGGATAAAACACAGACGACTTAGTAAAGTAAATAAGTAGGTATGTCTCCATGTGGCCCCCAAGTGGGAAGGGCCTTCATTTACAAATTGGTTTTTTGATCTACTTATAGTTCTAATATGTACAGTCAGTGCCAGTATTTGTATTTGTATTTCCGAGTTCATATAACCTAGACCTTTTTAAGGCACGAGTGAATAGGCATCTTCTGGTGAGCTCGCTTCATCGTCGACCTCATCTTTGCTCCCTGGCTCTAGCCAGTTGCTCTCCTCTCAAGAGCAACCCCATTACTAATAAAAAAAACGAAGTAGCTATGTAAACGAAGATTTCAAAATTATCTACACACGTCTGTGTAATAAAAGAAAACCTTAATATTATTTACAACAAGCCATTCGTTGATGATTCGTTAACATTAAAGATATTGCACAGAATAGATGCAATTGGTCCTTTTATTGCAAACCCGTTTATATTTCGCCTTCAGTTTTCTACGATAAATACTTAGCTACTTCGAATCGAAATGATATTTACTAAAGTTCTAGATGTTTATATAGATAGGTACCTTTTTATATGTATTTTAGGTCAGTGTATTTTTGTAATAAAAAATAGTTTATTTATAAGTTACAAAGGAAAATAAGGGGTACTCAATAGTTGTGGCGAAGGCTGTATGAGCCCCACTGAAGGTATCTAAGCAAAGAGTAAATAGTTGAAAAACCTAATGACAATATTATGTATGTACGTTCCAAAGTTCAAAAATATAGCAACCTTATATCCTTACGAATAAAGTCGAGCTCTCATTTTTTTATCTAAATCGAAAATTTTGGTTTCCAATTTTTATAACAACCATATATTTACTTAAGAGGGCGCAGTACGCTCGGTTCTCCATACAAACGTATTTATGCTCTCATTTTAAAACGCCATGCTAGAATAACATGAAACTTTGTATACACAATGGGATCCGGCATATCTAGGTCGGAAATTAGTTTCTGTTGCTGGAAATTGTAAAAGAAAAAAAACCGGTTTCATAAGTTTTTTACGGCTTGTATGAAAACCTTAATAATCGTTGTATTTTTTCTCCATTATAATTTCAAGCAACAGTAACTAATTTCCGACCTAGATATGCCGGATCCCATTGTGTATACAAAGTTTCATGTTATTCTAGCATGGCGTTTTAAAATGAGAGCATAAATACGTTTGTATGGAGAACCGAACGTACTTCGCACTCTTAATAGCCCTCTGGTATACTGATAACAACTAACACTACATTACACAAAAATCTCCACTCTTTATATACAGATTCCAAGAACTCCGTTTAAATATCACGCGATTATACTTTTAAATAACATACATAGACGTATGGAGCAGTATTGTTTGAACACGCACATGATCAAGAGCAACACTGGTTTTCAGTTACGGTCACGTCTGTAAATATTAGGAAGTTATATGTAGGGAATAAAGCTCAAAATTGCATACATATTTTTAGAGTTTAGTGTACAGAAATAACGACGTACGGCTTTGTTTATTTGGAGGAAAAATTGCGTAGAAGTAGGTAATGTATACATTACCTACTACTACTAATATATTAGGCATGCGGGAAATACCATTAGTATGCTTCGTATATTGAAACAAGAATGCTTATATTTAGAAATCACTGAGTCATTTCATTACTCCCGATGATTTTAAGTATAACCAGATAAGTATAACTAGCTTTTGCCCGCGACTTTGTAGGCGTTGCACTCGTTATCGCCCGCTGTGGGTGACCGCTTTGAGTGGTTTCTAACTCAGCGCTCCCGTGCTTTGCGAGGCACGTTAAGCCGTTGATCCCGGCTATAAAAGGCCTTCGGGCGGCTTGAGAACTTCTAACAGTCAAGTTGCCCACTCACTTGACAAAGGGGGGCCGAAGTTGCACAACGTCCGTAGGGAGTACCCACCGCTACCCTACACGTGACCCCTGGGTGGTGCTAAAAGTGCAACAAAAACTGGCAACTGCACTGTCTTCCAGAAGATCTCACGGTTCGAAATGATTGCCATTCGATAAATAAAATACTTGTTATCGCCTTAGAGAAGTAGTTGCTATTATTTTAGGTCTAGGCCTATTAACTATCGAGCTCCCAAACATACAAACATCCAACCCAATTTTCACCCCCTTAAATAATGGTATCGGGAATTAAAATTATCATATACAGGGTGCGGCCTGTAATAGGAGCAAAAAATTAAACGGTACATTATTGAGCTCTCCAGTAAATATTTCCAAATGGTTTTAATTGAAAAAATAAAAGTGTTTTTTTGTATCTTTTTTTCGCAAAAGTAGCTTATATGTACTTTTTTACTCTACTCGAGTGATATTAATAACTATTAATTCAAAAAAACACTAAAAATTTATAAAAATTTTTTTAAAAAACCCAAAAATATCATTTTAAACCAAAAATGCGACAACGATTATGAGTCATAACTTGAAGCAACCTCAAAATCAGCATTGACTGCCGCGCTTTAATCTCTGGGTGCCAAGATCCATTACTTGGAGGTTGGACTTTAGATCAAAATTTCTCCCAATTGAAAAAAGATATATTTTTTTGGACACAAGAGGTTACTGCAGATGCTCTAAGGAAGCGTCCTTTAAATTTATTGCTCCTATTACAGGCCACATCCTGTATATATCCTTTTGAAGTACATATATGATACATTATTTGTTGTTAATACGATAAGCAGACCTATATTTTTCGCGCCGGGTGACGTCACGGTCCATATACGATGATTTTAATTGGTGTTATTGTAATCAATTAGTCATCATTCATTCATCAATAATCATTTGTGTACCTACCTACATAAACTTTTTACAATTATGTCCCTATTACAACCGCAATTTGCCTGTCACATCACAACTTATAGTTATAAAGTACAGCATTAGGTATTACTGCAAGCTTTTGTGACTGTTTCATGTGTAATACCAGTTATTACCAACAATTAAACAATCATCCTATAAGCAGTGTGACGTCAATTTTACGTCACCGGCACGAAAAGTACGACCCCTGGCTATAAGCCATGAAACACGAGAAAACAAAGAGTTATAGATCGAAGGTAATTGGGAGCTAAAAGCTACTTAAGGTCCAAAAGAGGCAGACCACTCTTTTGGCTGACTATGACCCAATCCCTTTCATGCCCATTTAAAATTCCAGGTGACTACGACGTACTAATGAACTCTTTCTACCACTCCCGCGGCGGGGAGATGCGTCTGCAAAGATTCAAGCACGTCGACAAGTACATCGAGGCCTTCGCTACCGCCTTCGCCGAGATGGGCCTCCGCACCGTCGACATCAACACAAACGTCCCCGAAGCCATCGTCCTTAACCAGTTCGCTGTCTTCAACAACACTAGACTCAGCACTAACACTGCCTTCCTTAAAACCATCAGACATAGAAAGAACTTGGTTGTCATGACCGGAGCTACGGCTACAAGAATTGTGGTTGATAAACAGGAGAAAACGATTGAAGGAGTGTATTATGAAGTGGAAAAGGGTAAAGAGAGGCCGGCGTATGCTAAGAGAGAAATCATACTGACGACAGGAGCAGTGAATAATGTGAAGTTATTGCATCTGTCTGGGATAGGTCCGAAAGCTGAAATGAAGAGGTTGAACGTTAGCTTGGTTGTTAATTTGCCTGTAGGCTTGAACTATAGAGATCAGGTTACAACTGGAGGTTTAGCTTTTGCTTTAAACGATGTAGGTCCAGTTAGTGATACTGACATTATTAATGATTTCAAGAAATGGTTTACTACCAGAAATGGTAATTTGGCCTCTAGAGGAATAAATCAGCTGTCAGCGTTCATACAATTGTATGAAAATGAAAATGCGCCAGACGTAGAGTTAAGTTTAGAAGGGAACTTTATTAGAAGCGATAAATTCCTGCTTAACAATGTAAGTGTTCATGCTGCAGAAGAAACTCAACTGCCACTGGCTTATTATAATCTTGTAAATGTTCATCCTATTTTGCTTAAGCCGAAGAGTAAAGGAAAAGTGACGCTTAATAGACGGAATCCTAAATATGGTCGGCCGATAATACAAGCTAACCTATTGAAGGAAAATGAAGACTTAGATACATTAATAGATAGTGTAGATATAGCTTTACAAATACTTGACACTAAAGAAATGAAGAGGAATGAGGTTAAATTTGCACCCTTAGATTTGTTCCCATGTGATCGATTGAAGAATAGAGATCAATGGAATTGTATTGCGAGGCATTATACCAAAGCTGTAGGCAACCCGATAGGAACATGCATGATGGGAGACAATAGCACAAATTCTGTAGTCGATTTTGAATTGAGAGTACACGGTATAGAAGGCCTCAGGATTGTAGATGCTTCAGTCATGCCTACTCATGTCCGTGGAGGCATATTTGCCCCAACAATGATGATCGCGGAAAAGGCTTCAAAAATGCTGCTCAAAGACTGGAAAGAAAACAAGGGACAGTCTTTTAATAGGCGATAATATTAGCAAGCTAGAAAATACAGGTAAGAAATAAAACAATGAAATCAATACCAATCTATTTTAATCAAATCACTAGCTTTTTCAGCAATCATTATCACTGGAGCTGCAGTGGAGCCCCTGGTTATTTTTGGAATCACTGACGCGTCAGCCACTCGCAAGTTACGAACACCATACACTTTTAGTTTTTGATTCACTACTGCTGTGAGATCGTTCTCTGTGCCCATTTTACACGTGCCGACGTAATTCTGCAAAGAACTTGAAAAATGTCTAATAATACACAGCCAGAACTCGTCTGAGACTTTCTCATAGTCTTGGCACTCGTTGTTCAACAACGGTCGTGGGTCGAATTCAAACTCAGCTTCTCTGAATACTTCCGTGTCAAAGAGCTTCACTACTTCTTGTATGCCGTACAGCAATTTCCTCTCGTCTGTAGGATTTTTCAGAAAATTCGGGTAGATTAGAGGTTTCCCAAATACTGGATCAGTGGCGTTCAGAATCACCTGACCACGGCTCTTTGGCGTCAGTAAAGAAACACATATGTCGATGTGACTGTAATACATATTGGAATTATGCCCTTTGAACCTTACTTCAATATCCGCAGTGTTCAATATATCGGACATATTTGTTTCGAGAAAAGCAACCACTTGAAAATTCGCTGACAAAGGTCCAATGCTTTTCTTGTAGTATGCCGATATATCTCTTAACTTCTCTGTAAACTTTTTAGTTGTAGCTGTCTTACCCAGCTTGATAACGGGTAGACACACCGTCACATGATCATGAAAGTTAGAACCCACCGCCAAATCTTTATAAGTAGGTATTTTTAAATATTCTAAGTAATCTTTAGGACCTATGCCGGATAGCATTAGCAATTTAGGGGAATTGATAGCACCGGCACTTAAAATAACTTCTTTAGAGGCTCTTATTCTAACTGTTGTACCATTTTTCAAGTAGTCCACACCCGCAGCAAGCAGCGAGCTATCTGTTTCAACAAAATTAATCTTAGTTACTAGCGCTTCTGTAACGATATCTAAATTCGTCCTCGCATTTCTGATAGCTTCAATGAAAGCTGTGTAAGCACTAACCCTTTCTCCAAAATACGACATGGTTTGTATCCTCATGAATCCCAATTGATTTCTCCCATTGATATCAGTGTAATTATAACCTAGCTCATTAAGAGCGCTGAGCAATACATCCACGTTATAATCGGCGTGAGGATATCTTCCAATGTCTAAAGGGCCTTGCGTGGAATGGAAGATCTTGTTCTTTGAGATGTCTTTATCGTAGTTGCCTTCAGAGTACCTGAAGTAGGGGAGGACGTGGCTGAAGTCCCAGCCATAGTTGCCGAGGACGGCCCACTCGTCGTAATCAGCTGGGCTCCCGCGCATGTAGGCCATGTCGTTGATGGTGGAGGTGCCTCCCAAAACGCGGCCCTGGACGATCTCGCAGCCGCTCTGGCCCTGGCTGCGGCAAAACCTAGAAAAGAAAGCTAGATGACTAAGAAGTTTAGTACTTAAATAAAACATTAAATTTTGGACCAGGATTCATTCATGATTAGCCTAAGAGCGTGGCGACAACTCTGTATTGTGGCGTCGCACCGCAAAAACTGATGAATGATATATACTACGGTGATTTTTGTTGTGGCCACGCTGTAACTCAGATCAGAAAGGTAAGATTTAACTTCTGTTCCACAGGCTTCACTTACTGATAGTAGAACTAGTAGGTTTGGTTAATATTATTCGAGTGCGATTTCTGTAGTTTAAGTTAGACTTCTATTATTATTTTAGCTGCCTGGTTAAATATATGCGGCTTGTAATGTTACAGCTCGCCAAGAACTACTAACCTATTATATAATCTGTGCCACGCTTTTGGGTGGATTGCGGCGCGTAAAGCGTTTTATCTATTCATTGCGCGGTTTAGACGGTTTTAGACCTCTGCGGTCCGTTGTGATCACACGCAATGTATTAGTAAAAGCGCTGCCGATGATGCCGCAATTCACGCGTCTGCCCGGCTAACAAAAAGAGATATACTCCATCCTTGACTCGCCTTGTCTCTCATGTCATTACCTACCTCTTCTCATTAACCTTACTTTATATTTTACTTATATTATAACTAGCTTGGCCTGCGGCTCCTTCCGCGTGCAACTCGTTATATCATATATTATAGAAATGCGCAGGCTTAAATATTGCTCACCCATACAAACTTCTACCCCCCTTTTCACCCCCTAAAGAATGATTTCCGGAATAATAACTATCCTATGTCATTTCTCGGGACTTAAACTATCTCTTTACCAAATTTTATCTAAATCGGTTCAGCGGTTTAAGCGTGAAGAGGTTACAACCAGCCAGACAGACAGAGTTAATACATTCTCATTTATAATATTAGAATGGATTTGTGAAGCATCTTTGCACGTTGGCTGTGTTAAATTTTCCAAAAGTTCTGTCTTTTTTTATACAACGATGGTGGCAAACAAGTGTACTGCTTGCTTGATCCGTAGCCTATGGATTCTTGCGACTTATTACAATCGCGTTGCCGACCCTTTATTAATTTAGATTAATTAATTTTTTTTTTAAATTATTAATTAATTTAGTACCGGTTGCTGTAGAGACGTGTGGCCCCTGGTGCTCTGAAGCGAAATTGTTTTAAAAAAAATTAGGACAGAGGTTGAGGGAAAGTGGTTGCGATCCCAGGTCCGGCTCGTACCTGGTTAAAAAAATATCGTTGGCAGTGCAGCGGGGCAATGCCGCCAGCATATTAGGCACATTTACACCAGGTGCCTGCCGTTCTGGGATCTACTAGATTATGTCAAAACTTTTAATAATTGTATTTATTCTAAGATTTGTAAATAAAATTTTTCTCTCATTTAGAGTTACAGTTACGTTCATTAATGAGGTCTATCTTATCTATAATTGTCTCATTAATAACAACCAGATTATATTTATCGTCGATTTTTTTTTAATTAGCCCTAATACTACTGCTTTTGCAAGGTTACTAATGCGGATTGAGTCAGATTCAAATGAAAATGTAAGTTGGCAGAAATAATTAGTGTGTGGAGGTTATCTAGCATACACTGTAAAAAAACGAAGAAAAAAATTGCTAAAATATGGTCCTTGACAACAGTAAACTTCTACTTATTATTTCATGTTTTTCATTAAATTAAAACAATTCTATGTTAGTAAACCAGTGGATAACGGTTCATGTGTATAACTGGTCTAATTATGGCAGCTGTCAGAATTCCACGGAGTGAAAAATTACAGTCAATAATCCGTTCGCATCATGAAAACTCGGGTTACAACTAGACCCGAAGAAGTGTCAATTACCATTATTTAACATCTGTCATGTCAAATGGCAAAACACTCATCATCATCATCATCATTTCAGCCGAATGACGTCCACTGCTGGACATAGGCCTCCCCCAAAGACTTCCACAATGACCGGGCCTGCGCCACCCGCATTCAGCGGACACCCGCGACCCTTACTAGGTCTTCAGTCCACCGTGTGGGGGGCCTGCCCACGCTACGCCTTCCGGTACGTGGTCGCGGCTCGAGAACCTTTCCGCCTCAACGGCCATCGGTTCTGCGTGCTATGTGCCCCGCCCACTGCCACTTAAGTCTAGCGATTCGATGGCGATTCTTATACAATGGCAAAATACTACCAGTATTCAATTCATTCCACTAGTATCAGAGTAAAGCAGATCCGCACATTTATGTTTACGATTTATGTACATCTGATCTATTCTCACGAATGCAAAAATCAGTAAGTTTGAGAGAGACATAGTTTATATCTGACAGATCTTCACCTGTCAGTGTCTCCATCTTCATAACTGAAAATTGTACTGAACTGGCGTTGTGGTGTGTTAAGTTTATATGGGATTTACCATCCTGGTGTGCTTTCAAATGGAGAAAATACGTTAACAGCCGAAAATGATCGTACTGTCTGTCGGTTTCTAACTCATTTTGGTGCGCCATAAGATTTAACGACTCAGCTATATGAAAAATTATCTGCGGATATGCCCTAAACTATAGACTTTGAAATGCTAAAAGGCTCTGAAAGTAACCAGTGAAAAAATCTGGAAAAAATATATATTAATTTTTTGATCCTTTGTTAACAATTTGAACATTTGAATTTTTAGTATGACTTTAAATACTAAATCAAAAACAATCTTGAAAAAAAGCTGTTTTCAACTTAAAAATCACTACTCCTTCGCCACTCAAGTGCTCGCGTTAAAAAAAAAGGTGGTCTAAAGTGCTCAAGATTCACCGGGCATTAGCAGCGCATTGTCTTGTGTTGTTAATAAATCGATTGCCTGGCTTCGTCTAAACTTTTTGCTATGATTCTTTTTATGTTATAAAGCTAAAGAAACAGGCAATTTGTTTATATAATTAATTACATCGGTCACCATAGTAAAATATTTTTTTTAAAAGTCACAAACTTAACATACCGTTTCGAATGAGATCTTTTGCAATAAATATATTTTTATTTTAAAATCTAAATCGATACCATATGTAAATTTTATGTTTATTTAAAACTGTAATAGTTTACGCTTCGATTGATACCAAATAAAGTATATGTTCCCGGGGAAATATTTATCATAAAACCTTTTTCATTTGCAATGTTTACATTGTCAGTTTTGCAATTCGCCGCAAAACAGTGTAGTTTGTTTATGATTTTTTTATGAATAATTTAGGCAAACGAGTACAAAAATATTGTCAGACGTAGATAGAGACACTATTAATCTTTAAATAACAAGTGCCAGTTTTGTCAAAATCGCAGCAATTTCTGTCACAAATTATCAATAACAAAAAATAGCCTTACATACCTAACGTAATGAGGGCCGCTTTTGACGCCCGATTACAAATAGTTCCGTGCACTTCAAACCACATTAAACACTTAACACATATACTACACATGTTACAGTTCACAACTTAATAGATATGCGACCGATTACAACTCGATTTATATTTTTGTTCTCATTTCAAAGGTATACAAAAACCCACGTAAAGGTCCCGACTCAAACTAACGGACATACTCCGGCGGGCCTGCGCTGTCAAAATTTAATCATGGCGGCGATAAAGGACGGGGTACACTGGTGCGCAACGAAACCACAGTTCATGCAGTGATCGTCAATATTGAAATCACGAAATTTACATTTCTTATTATATCAATTACGAATAGTTACAGATCCTTAACTTATTACTTATACAATGCTAATACAAAATTAACAGCTGTACACTCATGGTGACTTTAATTATATATATTCTTGGAGTAATAATAACCTTTGGCATTTTATTTTAAATATCAGTGGCTGTCGTGATATAGAATAACTGACAAAGTAGAAAAGTTGGAAAACCGCCGATTTTTTCACTTCAAAGTTATATATCTCAACAATGGCTGAACCGATTTTGATAAAACATGTTTTACTAATATTATCGTTTCAGAGAGAAAAGTTATGTTATTCTCCTATTATAAATTCGAGGAGTTAAAAATGCAGTGTTGTTTCACCATAATAGTTACAACTTTTTGGCTCGACATATCAGATCTCAAAGACCTCGTGTTTACGTGTCTAGACATTTATAGTTGCTTCAGTCATATTGATCCACGGCTATAAGATACTACTAAATTTCTCTTGGAAATCCTGCTCTGAAAAAAAGACAACCAAATCGGTTCACCAGTTTAAATAAAAGCTACGATGCCACCGACAGATATACACATTAAACTTATAACCCCCCTCTTTTGCGTTGCGTAGTATAGTAGTAGTAGGTACGGTACCAGAACTGACTATATTGTAATTTCATCATGTCAGCCGAAGGACGTCCACTGCTGGACATAGGACATATATTTATTTGGCACCTCAACAAGTTTATTTTAACTCTAACAGGTTCTCATTGCTGAGGTGATAAGTTTTATGTGATGTGGTATGTGTGTGGTACACGAGAGCAAAGTTACCTATATGCATATCGTGTATTTGAATCTCTCGATACGCTATAAAACCTATCATAGAATCACTTGCCACGCTCCCTAGTGATTCGATTAAGGCACTAAGGTATCCTTCGCTACCTCGGTATTCGAAATTATCACTCGTCGCAAAAAAACGAATGCTCTCTTATTGCACAAATAATTATTAAATCCTTGCCTGACACATCACGTAACCACTAAAGAGGAAAATTGTAATGAAAATTTAAGAAATTAAATTAAATTAATATTTGAAAAAAATAATCACATGTAACAACAAAATTCATACACTTAATTTGTGAGGTTAAGTATTTTTTTATTGGTACGTGGTTTTCACTGCCGCAATGAAGAAATTTTGGGGTGTTAAGTTAAAACGACTATGACAATATATATGCTAGCTACAAATAACTGAGATAACGGTCAATACGGGTCATAATCAGAACTGGTTTTTTTTTTAAAAAAACCATAGGTACATTCTTATTTGACCCATTACATGGAATATGTGAATTTTATAAATTTATATGATCAGTTAAACACGTTAAAGTGAACCCTACCTCTACTTCATAGATTCATAAATAAAAGGTAAGCAGTTATATTGGTAATGGGCCGCCACTTAGTATGCGTAAAAGAACCTACCAAAAATAAATAAACTAAATTAAACCATTCTGCGACAATAGCCCAGTGTGCACCGTGCCTTACGACATAATACGTGGATCCGACGCGAATCGGCGGAAGTGCCTTGTGCAACCACAGTTGCGTACAATAGTATTTATAGACGTCACAAGTTCATTCACCTAATCCTGCATAGAACATACCTAATTGTTCATTAAAAGTGGATTTATGTTGATTTTAATAGACGCATTTATTGATTTTAATAGCCTAGTACAGAAATATGGAATAATCACATAATAATGTACGATTTAAATTTAACCTCGCAAAATTTTCATCACTCAACGTACTTTGTTGGAAGAATTTATCACATTCCATTTTAATTAGTATCGAAATATATGCTTCGTCTTATGAAGCAGTAAACCAGGATTAATTTGGTATATAATACCAACTAAAAAATGCGAAATTGATTGCTTACAGCATTTTTTAATCGCGAGCTCTTTCGCTGACGTACCGAACTTCGATGGTCATCAAAACAACTTTTATATTTTATAAAAATTGTTCCGTAGACTGCCGTTTTAATTTTTTTTATAGTTGCCACATTCATACTCTACCTATATAACTCAATTAAAAAGCGTTCTTTGCATGTTCCGCATAGCAACAATTTAAAAACCGTTGGAACTCCAACTCGCAACTAGTGTTGCGAGAGCACTGTACGTTTTCCCAAGTCGCAACCCTAGTTGCGGAGAGCACGTGAGTGGCTAAACTACAAGTGATATTTACACGCTTCTTTCAGAAAAAGATTGGTAATTGATTTGTCTAAAATTTGAACGTTTCAAATTTTTATGCGCGCGAGTCTGCTTTTCTCTGATGTCTGTGATTCATTCTGACATAGGTGGCAAACGAACAGACGAATTGATTGATGGCTCTTCTCAGGTGAACTTTTCGCTTCGAGCCTTAATCTTTCCAATCAAAGGCCATTGTCTCTATTATCCCAAAGCCGCTAGCTACCTAGTTAGCACGTGCCAGTACAACATTCATATTGAAAAACAACCGGCATCGTCATAGTATTAAGGTTCAAATTGAATGTCACTGATATTCTAGATATTACGTTTTGGTAGTGTAGGACGGTAGACCGCCCGGCACTACATACGGCACTCATATTATATAGTGCGTGGACGGAGTACGCTTTTTTATTGAAAGATGGGTCATAGGACATTTGACATTGACCAATAAAGCTTCACATTTATGGACATGAACGTGTCAAACATACGATAATTGATAGCCAATTCGGGTCTTCCCGATAGTAGTAGTATCCCGAGCTTTCACAGTAGGGACGGAGTGGAACGGATAACCCACTACATCTGTACTTGGAGGTACAACAAAAGGGCGTGACTATCTCGACTTTACAAAAATACATTCAAATTAAATGCTTGCGTGTGAGTACGATTATTATTAACAAAATATAACGTGATATTAAATCGTCATTAACTCGTTCGCACGACATGTTTACTAGAAATGTTCCTGTTATGTGAAGGGTTAGCCAAAAAATAACACCATTTAAGTCACTATTAGGTACAGTCGAGGACTTTAATTTGGGACTATAAGAGAGTGGCCACCAATACTTCGTTGCACCGCAAAAACGATGATATAATTTCTTAAGTAGTCTATGAATTTCTCACGATGATTTTTGCGGGGCGACGTCGCAACGCATAAGTGTTGTGGCCACGCTGTAAAGGTTGACCATCCTGTGAAACTATATGTTACCAGTTTATTTTGTGAAATGGGTCCCAAATAACAGAGCCCAACCGTAGTACCGCCTAAACTCTAGTGGTTCGGTCGAACTTATTTTAATGACACCACATACAGTTTTATGTTTACGTCTTTTCGTCGTAGACTCAATCGTCCTAGTAGAATAGAATAGAATAGAATAGAATAGAATAGAATAGAACAGAATAGAACAGAATTGAACAGAATATTACAGAATAGAACAGAATAGAATAGAATAGAACAGAATAAGAATTTATTCGTGACAATAAACAGAAGACATTGACAAAAATCAGCAAATAAAAAAAAAAACAAAAAATTTGCGAGCCACTAAACGGTCCCATCTCAGCATTGTGTCGGCGTGATGGTGATAGCCAACGCTGATCTTCCGATGGTGACTTCACGGTTTGCAACACACACTTAGAAAAAAATAAATAAAAATAAAACTACACACGATAAAACTATACACAATAGCGTCTCCTATTATGTAATTTTATGCAATGAAAACATTGACAAAAATCAGCAAATAAAAAAAAAAACAAAAAATTTGCGAGCCACTAAACGGTCCCATCTCAGCATTGTGTCGGCGTGATGGTGATAGCCAACGCTGATCTTCCGATGGTGACTTCACGGTTTGCAACAAACACTTAGAAAAAAATAAATAAAAATAAATATACACACGATAAAACTATACACAATAGCGTCTCCTATTATGTAATTTTATGCAATGAAAACATTGACAAAAATCAGCAAATAAAAAAAAAACAAAAAATTTGCGAGCCACTAAACGGTCCCATCTCAGCATTGTGTCGGCGTGATGGTGATAGCCAACGCTGATCTTCCGATGGTGACTTCACGGTTTGCAACACACACTTAGAAAAAAATAAATAAAAATAAAACTATACACAATAGCGTCTCCTATTATGTAATTTTATGCAATGAAAACATAATATGGCACCTAAGCCCTTTAAATATTAACCAAGTAGGATAATCTGCTTCATAGGCATCATGCTGTACTACTATTGCCTTCTGGAACCGTAGAACTCGCTGGTCAGGCGGATCAGCGCCATCTCGGCCTCTTCGGAACCTGGTTCTAGACAAGTATGAATGCGTTATTGCTCACCCCTTCTTCGGCCTCATGCTGTACTGCCAATCCAGACTGGAGCCGCGGAATTCACTGGTCAGCCCCGGGATCAGCGCCATCTTTGGCTCCTCGGGACCCGCTTCTAGAAGGAGCACCTGCAACAGAGAAAATAATAGCTTAATTATTCAGAATTTTTAAAGAGTACAACGCGCATGTTTTCTGTAATTGCAAAGCGTTTATAGGCTACGATGACCGCTTACCATCAGGACCGTACGCCTGTTTGTACCGTACCTACGTGGTATAAAAAAAAACGTGCACAATTTATGACGGGTCGTGGAATCGGAACATTAGAAATGGTGGAAACTAACAGTTAAATTGATACCTTGTCCTAACGTGGTTGTCATTGTGTCCAATCAAAATGAGAGCCTCGTGACAGTCGTGACAGGTTTATATTAGTACTAAAATTGCGAAGCAGCCCATACCACCCACCGTAAATTTTGCTTGTTTAAAGTTATACGTTTTGTTACGAAAAATGTAATAAAAACGACATTGATAAAGATTGTTTCACAACTACCTACTGAATACCTAGGTCCTAGAAAGGGAGCAAAATAATTTGTAATAGTTAGGCAATAGGCGTGTTATCAATGTCCATCACTCTTTTGTGTATTATAAAAGAGCCAAATGATTTTTTTTTATGACATAGGAGGCAAACGAGCAGACGAATCGCCTGATGGTAAGCGATTAGCGCCGCCCATGGACACTCGCAACACCAGAGGGGTTGTAAGTGCGTTGCCGGCCTTTAAGATGGAAGTACGCTCTTTTCTTGAAGGTTTGAAGGTCGTATCGGTTCGGAAATACCGCAGGCGACAGTTCATTCCGCAGTTTAGCTGAGCGAGCAGAGAGCAAAATGAAAATACCTTTAATACGCGTAGTAGAAAACGTATTTTTTTTAACACCACGTCGGTGGCAAACAAGCGTACGGCCCGCCTAATGTTAAGCGGTTACCGCAGCCTATGGACGCCTGCAACTCCAGGCGTGTCACATGCGCGTTGCCGACCCTTTAAAAATTTATACACTCCTTTCCTTTACGTCTGCGGCGTGATTGTTCTGCATTCGCAAGCGTTCATAGGCTCCTGTGTCTGGCTTACCACATCTACTAGGCCGTGTGCTTGTTTGCCACCGCCATAGTATAAAAAACCTGGATAAATGTGAGTTTGACGGACCCTCGCCTACCGAGGGTTCCGTACAAATTTGTAAAAATTACGCGTACATCAATTGAAAATGAAATCGAAATATAAGATTTTTGCGGCATAAACGGCCGTATCTTTTTTTTACTTTAACTTGGAAGATTGATTTTATCACAAATTCAAGGGACTGTAGGCCTAAATATATGGTTTTAATTTCAACTCGATACCTCTACACGTTCCCGATATAAAGGGTCTTGACAGACAGACAAACGAACGAACTGACCTAACCTCTATACCAAACGTATTCTTTGATCTGTGACCAAATCTATAACTAAGGGTTCAGTTTTTTCCTTTTAAGGTACGGAACCCTAAAAGGTGGTGGTGGTATGGTCTACCTAATGAATCTTCATAAAATACGGCATAAGATGGACTAATTCCTGCGTGCGTTACCTCTTAGCAGGGCGATAAGTGTCGATAATCTCAAGCGGTCGATAAGTAGGGCTCGTGATTATCGAGTTCTCTTGGAGGTTGTTCATGTTCATACCCACACTTGATACGTTTACAAATTATGTACGCCTACCAATTTGATTTCTGGATCGTACCTTCTCACAGTGACAATAATGTGAGATCTCTAGCGGGTTTCATATTGATTTTCACTGTGACAAGGTACGAAACGAAGTGGCCCACAAATCAATAATGGATTCTACCTATACATTTGTAATTAATTGGTTTTGTTTTGAGGAAAATGGTTCAATTAATTTACTATTTTCCTTATAGTAACGAGGTGTTCTGATAAGCGTGTTTTTTCCGTATGTATTGTAAAAAATAAACCACATTGAGTGGGATTTTTTTATTACGGCCTACCTGATGGTAAGCAGACACCATAGCCTACGGACGCTTAGACACCATAGCACTCTGGCGACCTTACTCACCACAAGGAAGAAAACAACACCAATATGTATACAGAACAAAATATTCAAGTTCCTTCATTTAAGACGGCGCAGTACGATCGGTGTGGATCGGTTCTCCATACAAACGTATTTAGGCTCTCATTTTAAAACGCCATGCTAGAATAACATGAAACTTTGTATACACAATGGGATCCGGCATCGGAAATCGGGTCGGAATTTAGTTTCTGTTGCTAGAGATTGAAAAATAAAAAAAATACAGCGGTTTTTTGTGTTTTTTACGGCTTGTATGAAAACCTTAATAATCGCTGTATTTTTTCGCCATTATAATTTCAAGCAACAGAAACTAATTTCCGCTTTAGACAAGCTGGAGCCCATTGTGTATACAAAGTTTCATGTTATTCTATCATGGCGTTTTAAAATGAGAGCATAAATACGTTTGTATGGAGAACCAAACGTACTGCGCCCTCTTAATATTGGTCTGCGAGGTTAAACAACGTCGGCCGTGTTTGTGTCAACGTCAACTCTTGGATGGTGGATCGCTTTGAATGGTACTAAAGGCAATACCGGCTGTTGTCTATGACAACAGTCGTGAAGCCAAATTAGAGGCGGCTTGAGAATTTCAAAGAATTTGAGTGGTCAAGTTGCCTACTCACTTGACAAGCCTAATCCCAATAAGGTCTAGTTTCCTCCTTGGTTGGACGGTCAGATGGCGGTCGCTTCTGTCACAGACTGATAAAATAATACTAGTACTTCTGTATAAGATATTGCTTTAGCCAATTCTTGTGATTAGGTATTGGACACCGGGCGTCCTTCAGGTAACGCTAGGATGATGATGATGATGATGTGTTTTTTTTTTTAATACCACGTCGGTGGCAAACAAGCGTACGGCCCGCCTGATGGTAAGCGGTCACCGCAGCCTATGGACGCCTGCAGCTCCTAGGGGTGTCACATGCGCGTTGCCGACCCTTTTAGAATTTATACACTCCTTTCTTGAAGAACCCCATACTGTAGTCCGTCGGGAAAACCTCGGCAGGGAGCTCATTCCACAATCGGAGCGTCCGAGGGAGGAAATTCCTCTGAAACCCTACCGTACGCGACCATTTAGGTTCTAAGGTGTGAGGATGAATGCCCTGCCGACGGCGAGCGGTGCGATGGCAGAACGCGGCCGTAGGCATCATGTCGAACAGTTCTTCGGAGCACAACCCATTATATAAGCGATAGAACACGCACAAGGAGGCAAAATTTCTCCTTAAACTCAACGGCTCAATATCGCTCGTGAGCTTGGGATGGTCCACGATTCGCACAGCACGTCTCTGAAGCGAGTCAAAAGGCCCGAGCTGGTATCCCGGTGCTCCCGCCCAGAGGTGACAGCAATACTCCATGTCGGGACGGACTTGCGACTTGTATAAAAGAAGTCTCTGTCCCGGGGTGAAGTATCGCTTCGCTCTATTGAGCACACCTAGCTTTAACTGCTGTAAGTTTGAGGTACGTTTTATCTAGATAGGTTACTTCAAATACAAACAAGATGACGTTTTCAGGGTTTTTCCGAGGGACTACAGTATATGGCGTTCTGTAAGAAAGTAGCGTAAAAAAATTAAAGTGTTGACAACGCGCTGGACCTACAGGCGTTCATAGGCTGCGGTGGCCGCTTACCATCAGGCGGCTCACAGTCGCTTGTTTGCCACCGACGTGGTGGTCTAAAAAACCGCTTTGAATGACGCGCCACAGGTATCGTTGATTCCTCGTGTGGTTGTCGTAAGATTCTACTATGGGAACCGGGTTGAAGTGTGTTGTGGGCGATAGGCTAGCAACCTGTCACTGCAATGTCACATTTTCTCCGTCTTTAAATCTAAAATTGATAAAAATGCCACTGAATTTATTTAATGTGCTCTCCTCACCCCTTTTGGGGGTTAAGGCTTTAGCTTATGTATATAGATATCGTTGTTCCCCCCATCACCCTCCATTGCCTTTTCTCGGATAGCCTATTGGCCAACCACACAGCCAACCTTACCTCCCCTACGACCGCGAATTCAAACTCCTCGCAATACTCATGATGGTGATGCCAAGTATAAAGTATACCAGACACTGTTGTCACTCACCCTCCATTGCCGATTCTCCGACAGCCTAATGGCCAACACACAGCCCGCCTTACCACTCCTGCGATCACGATGTCATCATCATCATCATGTCAGCCGAATGACGTCCACTGCTGGACATAGGTCTCCCCCAAAGACTTCCATACTGACCGGTCCTGCGCCACCACTCGCATCCAGCGGACACCCGCGACCCTTACCAGGTCATCAGTCCACCGTGTGGGGGGCATGCCCACGCTACGCCTTCGGGTACGTAGTCGCCACTCGAGAACCTATCCGCCCCAACGGCCATCGGTTCGACGTGCTATGTGCCCCGCCCACGATCACTAAACGAAGTCATACTCCTCGCAAAACTCACTATGCTGATGACAAGTATCCCAGACCTTCACTCACCCTCCATTGCCGATTCTCCGACAGCCTACTGGCCAACACACAGCCCGCTGTGCCTCCCCCCACGATCACGAAGTCATACTCCTCGTCGTAAGGCTCGCGATGGCGATGATGCTTGAAGCTGGAGTGCTTCTCCTGGCTCTTATCCTTGCTTGTGAAGTTGTCTCTGAAAGGTGTAAAGACGGATTCATTTGTCTGGCATGACGTATCGTAACATGACAACGCTATCGGTTTCATAATCATATCAGCCGAAAAACGCCCATTGCTGGATAAAGGCCTCCTCCAAGGAGCTCCACTATGACCGGTCTTGCGCTGCCTTCATCCAACGGCTTGACACCATCTTGATCGGTTCACCTTGTTGAAGGCCTTCCCAGTCTGCGTCTTCCGGTGCGTGGTTGCCATTCAATAATATTTCTGCCATTTATTCTACGAGCATTGTGCTCTGCCCCTGTCACTTGAGTCTTGCAAATTTACCTCGTAATCTTTTAACTTAAGTTAGGAAACCTTCTTGTATGTAGATTGACGAGAGACATAATCCTGTTCTGGATTAGTTTTATTGTTATTGACGCTTAGAGACCTTATACATCTCTAACAATATTAAGTTTACTTATTTTAATTTTAGCGCTTAGAGATCATTTACATCTCTAAGGACTTTTAAATAACTGTTATTAATCGTATTTGGACGCTCAGAGACCATATACATCTCTGAGATATTAAATTAATTTTATGTACTTTTTGTTTATTCGGACAGATCGTATTCAATACGTCCTTAATATTTGTAAATTTATTTTTATATAATTGTTAATCAGTATATTTTTTTAATCATTATTATTAAGTAATATTGTCAGTTTTTTTTTAATTGTATAAATTCACGCTTTGACTTGTAAAAGTGCCCTTGTGGCCTATTAGCAGAATAAATATATGATTTTGATTTTGATTTTGATTCCAAGAAACATTAAGTCGTATAGTGACAATGATTCAGTAGTTAGAATACCCAATATGGACTTGTTTTAGAAAACGCAACTTTCATCCGCATGCAATTGAAAAAAGAGTGAAGTAATCGAAAGTTTTGTCACCACAACTAGGAGAGATTCACGTGATAGCTGAGTAGGTTGAGAGTAACGCAACCTACTGAATCCAGTTGTGGGTTCAACTCCCACTCGTCTTAAAATCGTGAACATACCTATTCTTTCCAAAGTAGTCAGGTGCCGGACCAATGTGTCCATACAACGTGTGCACCAGAGAAATAAGAAGTATCGCTGTAGGCGCACATTCTATCCTTCCATCACAGACCCTGCATAGGTCATCCGTTATGTTTGCGGTCATTGCATCTTCTCTTCTCTTCTTAAATACTCGCATCTGAATCTCAAGCGCTGGTGTTTTTTAAACGTTCTCTGCATTTCATAACGTCCCATTACCTGGTGTTTTTATGTTTACAACACCTGGCATTTTCCCTACATCAACAATTAATTGTAAAGTTGCATAGAAAACCAATTTGCCACTTAGAAATGTTTTCTTCATTCAAATCGTCAAAATTATCCATTCGACCATTAGTTGTTTGTACACGTGTGAATTAAATCCTTGTCCTCACAAAAACCAATTTAACATTTCATGGTGTCTCAATGGCCTTGTTCTATTTTATTGTCCAAATTCTTGTCCTCACCACTATTTTCCGGTTTCAAACGCAACTAAAGTCACCACATTGAATAACAATCTTCTATTTAAGACCATGTCACTAATTAACGTGTGATCTTAATTAAAGTCACCGACAAATTCGCGAGCACCTCGTTTGTGTTTTTTCTGGAAAATGCCCCGTGCGACTGAGTTATGCAAACTGTTTACGTCCATTGTTACTTTTGTTTACGCGTTCCAAGAACGTATCTTAGTAACAAAATGTTAGTTTCTATTGTTAATCAGTCAACAAGAATGTCTACGTTTTTACAAGCCTATTCGTATCCCGTCGGTCAATGCCCGATCGGCCGACCAAGTTGGATAGACGAAGTCGAAGAAGACCTCTGCCAGGTTCAAACAGCTGATTCTGATTGGCGACAAGCTGCCCAGGACAGAGCACAGTGGCATGTCTAAGTGTCGGAGGCCAAGATCCACTTTGGGTCGCTGAGTCAGCGTAGTAAGTGTTATTATGTACTATGTCTGTGTGGGTCAAATACTGAAACTGAATTTCGGACCAATTATCCGCAACCGATTGAGCTAAAACTTGGCATACTTATGTAAGTTCGGTCAGCCACGTTCCCTCACAATGGCTACTCACAAATGTAGAAACGCAATACTACAGAATGATACCTAATACGTACATGTACCTACATACTTACTTAACCTTTTGAACGCCACGGTCGGCCATAGCCGACAACGTAAAATCGTCACCCCGACGCCAACGACGGCACTGGCCGACAATTTTTTTTAAATGAAAAACTACTCAGAAGCTGCCCAATTTTATATTGGCATTATTTCTTTACACATCATTTTTTTACCGTTGTGGCGTCAGGGGCACGGCGAATTACTTTGACGTCTGGCGGCGAAAAGGACCTAGTACCTAATCTATAGTTTCCTTGTTACCAAAATCGATGACATGGTTCCTAAGAACAGATCTTTGTAGTGTTATGTCTTATACTCATACTCATACTCATCATACTCGTATTTACATTAACATAAGTACTTAAAGGTCCAAAACTTTACCCATTAAATATGTCAGTGTCTCTTACAGTTAAAGTTAAATTACAAATTAAGATACAAAATTACATTACTATTATGATTATTGGATCAGTTAAATGTCACAACAATTCGGATACATTATAATGAGCTTTTCCAACGAGCCACGATTTTATAGTTTCAGACTATCCCATACTGACCGATATAAATGTTACACTTACACACTGTATACGGTAAACGTTCCAATGCTCAACCCCTTAATGCCCAATAGATGTTATCTATTGATCACCTCTGTCATTATGGCATAAGATTGGATGTTTATTGGGCCAGTGTATGTAGAACGTTGCTGAAACAACGCCTATTACAAGACGTGGTAAAATTATTCCTAACTCGGGTGTGGCGCTTTGAACCCTTCACTACGCTGAGGATTCATGTTAGAATCCTTCGTTTCGTTTGGGATTCAACGCGCTGACCCTCGATGAAATATTGCATTTTGCTCCCTTATAATACAATACAATTACCTGAGTGGGTGTGGATTGTTTAGTCAAAATTATGTCGTCAAAATAAATAAAAAAGATATTTCTCGGTGACATTTGGAATTCGAGCTGATAATCTGTAAATAACTTCGACTAGGACACATCGCGTGTCTGTTTGTCAACGTATTCAGTGTGTCTTAGGTATAAGATTTATGAATATTCACGTTACGTATACGATGTATAACTTTAATGTGTACTTTATACCTAAAAGCAATAAACACATTTACGTGAATAAGCTTTAGAATGACGGAGACTTAATTATACAGGGTTTGGCCTGTAATAGGAGTAAACATTTCAAAGGGCCTTAGAGCATTTTCAGTAACCGCTAATGTCAAGAAAAAAAAAACTATATATTTTTGTTTAATTGGGAGAAATATTGATCTAAAGTTATGACCTCCAGGTAATGGATCTCGGCACCACGAGATTATAGCGCGGCAGTCAATGCTGATTTTGAGGTACTTAGCATAAAGTTAGGACTCATAATTGTTGTTGCATTTTTGGTTTAAAATGGTATTTTTGGGATTTTATTTTAAATCAGCTTTTAGTGTTTTTAAAAGAAATAGGTAATAATATCACTCCAGTAGAGTAAAGAAGTACACATAAGCTATATTTGCATAATAAAATCCGAAAATATCTTTTTTTTTTCAATTGAAACCATTTGGAAATAATTGCTAGAGAGCTTAATAGTCTACAGTTTAATTTTTTGCTCCTATTACAGGCCACACCATAAGGCCCGCCAATAAAGATTAAATTCTAAAATGGCGGCGTGTAATGTGAATGATATTATCATTCGCTGGCCCTTTTCCCATTTACTTCGGGTCGGCGCAGCATATTTTTTCCATACTTTCACTTTCGCCCGTCAACATCATTTCACATCCTGCCTGTACAGACATTATATATCCTCTCTCACTCAATCCGTCCACCTTTTCCTTGGCCTACCTCTTACATCCCTCCACATTCATACCTAATACCCTTCTAGTCACATGACTTTCATCCCTACTCATAACATAACATATCCATACTGTAGGCGATTAACTCTCAGCCACCTGTCAGCTTATCATCTATGAATGATACTAGAAAACTCAAGTGAGTTAATTATATTTTAATATGAATGATTCTTTCAGGCTTTCTCTATGTGAGTAGGTAATATAAGTTATATTACTCATTTATTGCTAGGAGCGAGCGAGAATTTAAAATATTTATTGACGGGTCTTATACAATAAGATTTAGCCCAATGTCCCTATCGACCTAACTTTCACAATTCTCAATGCAAAACTGCACTTTCAATAGAAAACACCGACGCCTGCCACGTAGCTATGGACAATATCACCTGTAAGCGATAATTGCTCAGAGACCTTTTCAGGCGCTCGAAGCGTGCCGTAACATAATCATTGAGACACGCTAGAGTATACACTAATCGACCTTATGTCGTTGTAATGAGATTCATGAATGGTCAGTGAATTGTGTTATCGCTGCTAGTTGAATGAGGCAATGGAATAAAACATGTATCAGGCACTCCCATTGCCTAACGACGTACACTCCTACACAATAACTTATTGGTTCAATTGACTGTCCGGTGTTCTTTGTTTTTCATAAGCTGAAAATTGAAGCTTTGGCTTTGAAGACAGTGAGAAGTTTTTAAATGAAATTGAACGAGTGAAGAAGATGAAAAGAAAATTGATTTAATTAGGTACCTAGTTTTTGAATCCCAATGTCTCCAGGTAAAATATGACAATATCAATTATTTATTGCTGTCTGATACATTTTTGTTTTATCTAGTGTAACTATGAATGAAGCCCTGTAAGGGAACTACAACTTACTATTTTACATCATACTTGTATTAATTGTAATATGCTTCATCATAATCGTTGTAACTGGTTTCGTAATAAGAACAATTCGTTGATTGCAACTGGTTTCGTACGAGGCCTAAAAGTTTTCGATCATTTCTAACAGTCACACTTCAGGGAAGAGGACATTCTTGTATCTGGACATTATGATTATGACCTGGCGTTTCTGGCATGGCGTTTTAAAATGGGAGGGTAAATACGTTTGTATGGAGAACCGAGCATACTGCGCCCTCTTAAGGCGAAGGGTAGGGCAAGGCATTCTCCATACGAAGGTTGTGCAAGTTTTAGTCGTTCGTTTTGGCACTACAACATTTAATTTTTTTTTCTTGTAAATATTAGATATACGCCGAACTTGATGTTGAAATTTTGCTTTATTTAAAAAATAATAAAAATACAAAAAAATTAAAATTAAAAAAGAAACACATGACGTCAGAGCTAACAGAAAAATAAGCATATTGACCAAAAGTAATAACTGCAGCGCAAACACAAACGAAGAGAAACGTGCACAAAGTTTGTATGGAAAGAGCTTGCCTACCACTTCGCCTTAATAATTTGGACATTTTGACCTCTTGGACATTCTGGCCAATACATGAAGGGAATAAGTATAAGAATACTTTTACGATGGAAATTAAAATTGAGTGAGGCTACCATCAATTAAATACTGGCTTCAATTTTATTTTGTGTCGAACTAGCGACTGTCTTATTTATTTATTTATTTATTTATTTATACATATAGTTTATGTGTATACCTATATACTCTCCTATTGTCTAAAGTATGCCATCTACTAATGTACTTATTTACAAGCTTTTATTTAGTTTCACCTGTCCCGTTGTCTGTCTGTAATCAAATCTTGCAAGTTAAATTTGATCCTCTTCCCGGTTTCCGGTTGAGCTGAAATTTTGCATGCATGTATAAATCGGATGACAATACAATATTATTACGAGATAGAGCTGATCTGATGATCGAGAGTGGTCATAGCAATTCCTAAACTACACATGATTAACCCATCGTGTTTGGGCTCATTCGAACCGACTCAACAAGTAGTTTATGATTGTGGAAAAAGGACAAAAATGAAGTTTTTGCCAAAAACTTATTTTAAACAATAATGTCGCGCATTGTACTCGTTTCTTGAAGCTAGTACATTTCCTCGTGCTACTTCTCAAGAATTCTAAAGTGTCGGACTGCTAAGTTATAAATGTACACAATTTTAAACGATCAAATTGGGGCAAGCGCTTGAGTGTGGCGCGGGCATGAATAATAAGTCATGTTATGTGGCAGTAGAAAATTAGTTCTTGCATAGAATCTAAAACAGGCCCTTGAGGCATTGCACCGAGAATGCGGGCGGCTGTGTCGCAATGATGATTTTTGCATTGTTTTCCGTCGGTTTGGTTCAAATTAAAACGAAAAATAATTCCGCTTTCATAACCAATTCATTATAAACAAAGAAAGATCATATTTTTCGAAGTCGATTGTTAAAACGACAAATAAATTATTGATGCTATATCGGCCGTGATCAACTCTTAAATGAGTGACTTAGAGTCGGTTGGTTGGCGTTGCCGACCCTTTAGTGACTTGAGGATTCGGTTTGTAGGCAGCAAAAGACAAATCCCAGTCCGTCATTTTCAACATAAAGTCCTTGCACCCCCGCCCAAGACCTTGTCAGCAGTGTCAGCACTGCCCTTTAATTAGCGCTGGGTATCGAACTCGCGACCCAGTTCACACGAGTCGGAAACCTGTCACCTGTGCCGATCAATGGTGAGACACTTCGCACCTGGCACGGGCGATTGGTACCTGAATTGTATACAATTTCCAAGAATATTTATCTATGACAGTTACCTAAGTAGATTCGGATTTCAAATCGATATCATAATTATTAGTTCTTGAGATGATCGTAGGCTTTTCGAGGATGATCCAGCGGTTGAATCTAAGTTAAAGAGCTTGGAACACCGTCGTCGAGTCGCTTGTTTGTCTGTGTTCTATCGGATACATTTTGGAGAGTGTACACAGGAATTACATGGCTTAGTTCCGCCCTCCCATCACCGGACGTCCAGACGCCGTGAGCTGTTGCATCCTTACGTTGTCAGCCTACCATTTATTCTCACGATGCGATTTGCTTCTTCTTTCTTAATGCGAACAGCTAAGGACTGGAATTTACTGCACGTCTGTATTTCCTGATACATACGATCTGGGTCTCTTCAAGACAAGAGTGAATAGGCTATTAATATATATAATCAGTGAGCAACATCTTAGGCCTTGTCATCGCTTTCCATCAGGTGAGACTAAGGCCAATCGCTGGTCAGTCTATCATTTAAAAAAAAAGATACATAATTGCGGCCGATGAATAGCCAGAGGAGTCGCACCATAAGTTTACCTGTTTTAACTTTTAACCTCTTTGGTACGGAACCGTTAAAAGATCGAACACCAGTAACAAGCAGAGTATGTCACCTCTTTGACAGTTTAATATTGTACTTCTCAACTACTTAGTCACGAAACTTAATTTAACATTTTGATGGACACTACTCGTAATATTCCAGACACAATAGAAATAACAATAGAATTACTACTGTCCATCAATGCCAGATCAATGCACTAAGTTTTTAAAATGAACGCCTCTTCGTACATTTTCGTACTTCGTACAAAGGTTAGCTGGAAGAGATCCCTTAAAGGGATAAGTTCGCCTTTGTACCAACATCTAAAATTTAGTTTTTTTAATGTACTTGATTTGATTTGTGCAATAAAGTGTTTACTACTAATACTACTTACTACATTGTCTCAACGTCTATATGCTTACCTGGACGAACGTTCAGTTTAGTTGGTTTTATTTTATTCTAGTAGTATACGTAAATAACTAGGTGCGTACTGAAACTGATCTGAAAAATCGATTATACATATTAAATTAGGTCACATGACACGATCAACAATGGAAAATTCGTCAATACATCAAATTGTTGGCAGAACGAAACTATTAAGTGGATTAAAAAGTGAATATATACCTGCCCTTCCTTATAACATACTCACGTTGTTTAAACCTTGTTGAAACGAAATAAGATCTGTTTTGCTACTCACCAGTGATATGTTTTTGCTAAAGTTATTTTCCGTAAGGATTTAAGTTTATGAATATTGCTTTAGGGAACGCCCTAGCCGTTTCGTTTAATATCATTACGTGTATGTAAATGTATGTATGTACTTATGCATGTCACCGCCGGTGTCGTCAAATCGACGCAAGCTATGAATTCGTAATCTTTGGAATAACATTTATTGACGCCGTATTATTTTCTATAGCGCCTATATTTCAATTTGTGTAAGAGCGGAATTGCTGTAAGACTTTTAGTAGGCGTTAATGTTTTGGTTGTATCATTATGTACTCATTAATCGAGTATTTACTCGTAATTGTTAAATTGACCATAATTATGACCATATTTCATCTTGCTTTATAATTTATTTATGATGTAATTTGTATGAAGTCCGAGCTGCACGTACACACCCAGTGATACTCATAAGTGGTAAGTAGGATAATTTCGAAGCGGAATATAATAGTGAAAAACTTAAGAAGATGACCTGTATGTAGTTGTGAAGTGTTCGAATAGGCGTTTGTTTTGTTTGTGTTGCAAATTTTAAATATATATTGCCTATTCGAACACGCTACAACTACATACAACTCATCTTTTCGCCTATAGGTACTCATATTCAGCCCAACCTGGGAAGCAACTTCTAACCTCACTTTACAAAAAAATGTATAGGTAAGGTATATCGTGATAAAATGATATTATTTTCAAAATCTCGTCCGTCTACCTAATCCAAAGTTAATGTAGTGGCGACAATGAAGTAATTTATTCCCAAATTGCTGCTCGGCCCAGCTTTTACTGCTGTTTGTACTGTCATTATAGATATTACAGAGGACACGGCATGATTCAGAACAATTTCAGTAGGTAATAATTTGAGGTTTGTCGGAAAAGTTTTGAATGGATTTATATTGATTTTATTTCACTTTTTTTTATTTTAGGCGGAAGATTCAAAATTATAATGAACAAAATGTACCTACTTACTGCTATTTCAAGGAACAATTTTATTATTAAGTATTTTAATATCAGTTTATGTATTGTACCGGAAAAGATTTGATGAACACACAATGTTTGAATTATTTTCAAAATTACTTTAAATGATAATAGACTAAAACACTTTTGTGTTTCAACTGGAAAATATATGATGAGGTGTATAATCTCCATGATTGTTTGTGATTGTTTATTATATGGTGTGTTTTGAGTAATTTCCCGTCTTTTCAGTCCTTGTCTGAGTGGTCTCTCTTGCAATTTCCGGTATACAAGATGACAATTTCTTGTTTGTGATATTCACTTATTTTAAGGTAAGTATAGATAAATGATGTCCCTGTGCTGTGTCGGGGTGTTATGTTGTTATCCGAATATAAACAGTCACCTGGGATTTAAGCACCAATAGTTATTTGTTCAACAAATAATTGAATTACGAGCGTAGCGAGTGATTCAAAATTAGAATCTTGAGCGTAGCAAGGGACTCAAAGACACGAGATGCAAATGTCTTGGCTCTCGTGTGATACATACAACTTTTCACCTCAGCGGCGAGAACATATAACTCAAAGGAATAGTGATAGAGAGAATGAAGTTACTTATGTACTAACCTACGATATGAAAAATTAAAAAGTTAGTTCTTTTCACGCTCGCAGCAAAATTGCATTTTGCTCACTGGTTTCAAGCTGGAAAAGTCGTTTTCACGCTCGCAGCAAAATTGCATTTTGCTCACTGGTTTCAAGCAGCAAAACCGTCATTTTCGAGCCGCTGAGGTGAAAAATAATTTGACGAAGCTGTACTTAGGTAGGTAGGTACAATAGTAATAGTAATAATATATTGACCACACAGCTGCCTGCAATAAACCCCATTTCGACGCAATGGTTGATACTACATATCGTTAGCTAAGTAGCTGAGAACATTCCTACGCCGCTCGGCTTGCGCTGAACGGATCGTCACCAGTTGACGCAGCCTACCACCTATTTTAGGTCAAAATAGGGTTCATTACTGGACGCAGGTAAATAAGTAGTCTTAATTTACAGAATTTTAGGAGTACTTAACCACAATTATATTATTTGACATGCAGTAATGTTTCAGAGGGTTCCCTTTGGATCATCGAGCCATCATAGTTAGTTAGTTAATACTATGTAGAATACATTAATACTTTTTTTTTAGACTTAGTTTTATGTATTTGAGATCTTATACTTCTCTAGTAATATGTTTTTCAGCTGGAATTTCAAACTGCCTATTCTTAATTTATTTTCGTCAAGCAATAGTGGGTACTCATTATAAATCTTTGGAATCATATATTCTCTCGTTCTTTTTCCGTAGTAATTTTTAACTAAAGGTTGCAATAGTTTGATTCTTTTAGTTGATCTAGTAGTACGCTTACTTATTCTTTTTACTTTAAATTCTTCACTATAATAGCTACACAAAACATTCAAATGCACGGGAAGAATACCGCACGTTGAAAAAAGTAGATCGTAATTATGTCTGTGCTTTTGTTTAGTGTTTTTATCAACTAGGTATTTGATTATTCTCAACTGCAGTTGCTTTATTCTGTCCAAATACGATTTAAAGGTAAGTCCATAGCAACTGAGACCATAGCTTTGTGCTCAGGAGCTCCATGAGCTCATACCGCCTTCCCCCTTCTTCCATCGGACATCTAGACGTACGGCTGGCTACCATCCTTACCTGGTCGAAATTCCTCTAATTCGAACCAAGCGCTTTGCATCTTCTTTTATAATGCGCACTTCTAAGGTTTGGAATTCTCTGCCGGCGTCTGTATTTCCGAGTTCATATAACCTGGAACTTTTTAAGGCACGAGTGAATAGGCATCTTCTGGGTGAGCTCGCTTCATCGTCGGCCTCATCTTTGCCCCCTGGCTAGTTGCTGGCCAAGAGCAATCCCATTTTTAATAAAAAAAAAAAGATTTCCTTTATCTTTCTACTCCACCAAAGTGCCAAAACCAAACCACCAAAGTTTGGTACCAAAGTAACCGATGTAGCCCTTTGAATCGCTAAATTTAAGTGGCAGTGGGCGGGGCACATAGCACGCAGAACCGATGGCCGATGGGGTGGAAAGGTTCTCGAGTGGCGACCACGTACCGGAAGGCGTAGCGTGGGCAGACCACACGGTGGACCGATGACCTGGTAAGGGTCGCGGGTGTCCGCTGGATGCGGGTGACGCAAGACCGGTTATTGTGGAAGTCTTTGGGGGAGGCTTATGTCCAGCAGTGGACGTCGTTCGGCTGAAAATGATGATGATGATGATCTTTCTACTCAGCATATTTACCTCTCATACGCTTAGGTACATTCGCCTCATTAGAAATTTAGTATGACAGTTGAAACATGACATGAAAGCGACAAGGTACAAAGGTTAAGACCCTTGTGAGACCGACCGTACCTACTTATCCATATAAAGCATTAGCCGATTTTGAGGCTCGTATACGATGGGTCAGCCAAATTAAAAATTATCTATTTAGATGTAACCAAGAGTGAAAAAACGCCTCAATGATGTACGAGAAATTATTTTACAGTACATATGGTGCTACATTACCGCACTCGTGCGGTAATCAGCAGGTTACGGGCATATGTCGAAACTTTAAAGAGACATATGTAATGTAAAACGTTGTACGATACACGTGCGAATAGGTAATTCGCAACTCGTGTCGATTTAAAACACTCCTTTCGGTCGTGTTTTAATTTATAACCACTCGTTACGAATTTCCTATTCTCCGCACTTGTATCGTAATGTACTATTAGTTTACACTTTCTAGATCTGCTATTGTAGATATTAAGTTCGTATTATTGACACGTATTTTAATGATGTTTTTATAATTGTTTCAGGTATGTTCGAAACCACATTAAAAGGTAGCTAGCTACAGTAGCTACTCGTACCGTGGGTAAGTAACGCTAGCTTAAAGTCGCTTAACGCATTCTGCCACTGACGCACATGTGCGTTCACTTCTATGCAAGTTTGTTCCTGGGGGGCGTGGCTGGCAGTGAATGTGTTAAACAACATATTATTTATGTTGGTGTTTATTTTTGATTGCGGGTTTTATTTTGGATTATTAATTGCAAGAGGCAAAATGTGTACGCATAGCATATACTATTTTAATAAAAAGACGAAAACTTAATAAAAAGCTAAGTAAATGATCATCAAGGTAAGCCTACGGGATTTGAGTTCCACTCATACTCATACTTATTCACTACGAACGCCTTGCCAATTTCACAGATAATTCAAGATTTCGATGAAGATTTTGATATCTTTAAGGTAAGAGTGAACAGGTAAAAAAATATTACAAAACCAAATAGGTAAGTTTACATACACACCACCACCCACCACCATATCAGCCCTAGGACGTCCACTGCTGGACATAGGCCTCCCCCAATGTCATGGGGGGGGGGGGGGTAAATGCCATAATGTTGGCGATCGCAGTATCTCCACCGCACTCTAGGAATGCTGCTGCCCATTCCCCGGTGGTCTTGGTCGTAGTTTAAGGACATACCCGGGTCCAGGACATACCCGACATACATACACAAATACAATAAAATTAAAGCGAATATAAATTAATAAGAGCAATAATAATAAAACTAACTATAGCAGTACCTAATTGCACCGCAGCTATTCATTATTAAGCGGAAGGGCAGTTAAGCCAAATTGCATCCGAAATATTAAATGAGCCATTGCAATAACTGGACCTTTTACACTGGTCTGTAGCCAGGGGCAGGGGTGTGATATCCTTGTTTCACTCAAGAGCAGTAAAAAGGAGTAGGTACATTTTGTTTATTTTATGCAAAAAGAATTCCCGCTTTTTTTGCTCCAGAGTGTATTTTTAGGATTAGATTTACGTAAAAGCTGTAAGCTCGTTCGTTTCATTTTAATTGCTAAGGACCGTCTAACTGTTATTGTGTGTATGCAAAGAATCCAATGCTCCTGAAAAAACTTAGCATAAAACCTCATTGAATTTTCTTAATGAAACTGAAGAAACAGGGAATAATATCTTAGGTAAAGGGACCTTTAAAATTCACCCACGCGCCGTTTGCGTTTAGAACATAATTTCTTATTTATAGCGTTTAAATACTGATATTAATGTTTTGTAATTAGTTTTGAAAATACAGGATCTTCAGTCATCATTCGCTGCTCCTTATATACGCTTTACTTAGGGAATTATGTACTTAGGCGATATTGACCAGTATTTCTAGCCTTCAAAATCCTCACAGGCAGCCCTAGACAGAAATAACCGAAATGCCGTCGTTATATCGCAACCGAAACGCTCAAAGCTAATAAAACCAGCAATAAATGAAAATATTACCGAACGAAAACCAAAATGGGCGATGCAATTCGTTTTAATTCGGTCCAATAAAGGGTTAGAGGTAGTTAGCGGCGCCACCTGTTATCGAGCGGTGGAGTTTTGGTCGTTTTAGTTCCGCTACCCGCCGCCGCGGCGGGCGCGTCGTAAAAAGTTATCGCGGTCACGGATTACGAACGTGTAAAATGCTAATGCGTTTTGTAGAATTGTAACGTAAGGATAGTCAACAGCAAAAGTAGATGATCATTTTAGTACCTTGTCAATTTAACTACTTCGACGCATCCCAACGGTCGCAGTATTGTTACGTCAGGTCAGAACGACAAAGTACTAAAATGATCATCTACTTTTGCTGTTGACTGTACTTGGTACATACATACCATCAATGTATAAATTAAGAGGGCACAGTACGCTCGGTCTGGCTCGGTTCTCCATACAAACGTATTTACCCTCTCATTTTAAAACGCCATGCTAGAATAACATGAAAATTATACACAATGGGATCTGGCATATCTAGGCCGGAAATTAGTTTCTGTTGCTAGAAATTGTAAAAGAAAAAATATACAGTGGTTTTTGGAGTTTTTATGGCTTGTATGAAAACCTTAATAATCGCTGTATTTTTTCTCCATTATAATTTCCAGCAACAGAAACTATGTTCCGACCTAGATATGCCGGATCCCATTGTGTATACAAAGTTTCATGTTATTCTAGCATGGCGTTTTAAAATGAGAGCATAAATACGTTTGTATGGAGAACTGAGCGTACTGCGCACTCTTAACCTATAGACAAGGTTTAAATAAAATAAGGTACTTACCTACCGACAATAAAGTCGCAAATCAATGTAGAAAGGAGAAACGCCGCTCAAAAATATCTGAAAGCATGTTTTATTTGAGTATTTATATTTATAGCACAAATCACATAATTACAAAGGACATGCTTAATGCCACGAGGCATTCTCTCCATAACCAGAATGGCAGAAACATGCAAGAGTGGGTGCAGTGAGAAACACTATAAGATAAGGGTTTTTTTTTAAACCGTATGTAGAGGAAAGCGCTTACGAGACAAGCACCTACCTAGCGGTTTCCTGGCACTGAAAGTGTTGTCAGTAGAATAATATTAAAGTTCCAGCATTAAGAGATATTTTCGAGCACCCTGACGAGTACTTAATATTTAATGGCAAAATCGAATACACCATCACCACCACCATGTCAGCCAAAGGACGTCCACTGCTGGACATAGGCCTTCCCCAAATTCACGGAGGTTATATGCCATAATCGCCACGCTTGGCCGCCTGCGGGTTGGCGATCGCAGTATCTCAACCGCACTCCAGGGACGCCTGCTGCCCAATCTGCCCATCCCCCGGTGGTCTTGGTCGTAGATTTAGGACATACCCGGGTCCCTACACCAATACCACCATATGTATAATGGTGGCACCTCACTTAGAAAGTGCTAATATTCGTGTTGCATCTCTTTCTTCAACATTGCACAAGAAAGGTAGGCGTACGCGCAACCCGAAGTGTGAACACAACCTATCATCATTATAGGAGAATTTCTATAGGGACCAATATTGAAGTTGTAATAATTTGCACATATGGAGGGGTCACGTTTCTCTGCAGCTGACTGTACATTATTTAATAACCATCTCAAGCATCCTTAAAAACCCAGACAAACTCTTCATTTAAGTACGAAGAACAGCTGGATCTCGAATTTGCCCTTTTAGTAACCTGTTTACTATTGAAATATACACATGTCAAACCTATTTCCTCGATTCCCTAATCATAACATTCATTAGGAAACCCTCGTCGCATCCTCATAAGGACTTCGTTTTGCAACAACTATATAATTAGGTACTAGAGATATGCAGCGGGTAGTCATTGCGCCGGATGCCGGATACCTAATAACCGGCGGATTGCGGAATGAGCTCCCTGCCGAGGTTTTCCCGACGGACTGCAGTATTGGGTTCTTCAAGAAAGGAGTGTATAAATTTTAAAGGGTCGGCAACGCGCATGCGACAACCCTAGGAGTTGCAGGCGTCCATAGGCTGCGTTGACCGCTTACCATCAGGCCGTACACTCGTTTGCCACCGACGTGGTATTAAAAAAAAACTGTCGTCGGCCGGATGGCCGGATATTCGGCTATCGATTTTACTTACAGTGGAGTACAGATAAATTACGATAAATTGCGAGCCCGCCCCTCCAAAATTCAAAATGCTTCATGTATTTGTGAAAGTAAAGCGTGTGGACACGAAAAAATCTGGTCATGTATGATATAGTAAATCTTGTCAATGAATGTGGATTTTCAAGCAGCACTTTTTTTTAAATAATTTGTGGTGTTCAAACTACATAATAAAAATACAATCATAATATAACGTTAAGTCGCCTGTGACTTTCAGCATTATATATTCCACCATACCTATATTTTGTTGAACAGCGCCTTCGGACAGTCTGTACCAAGTTTTCCTGTTAGTATTTTTATTTTATTTTTAACTGGATATTTCAAATTTTACCTTATTACATCATCCTTTCACAATAGCTAACATTTTTCTGGTTGACTTCAGATTGAGGTAGTTCGTTTTTTTTTGGTTTTATTTGCATTTTTTACAGAAAAATGCCTCCCATATAAAACAACTTTCAATGCTTGGAGTAGAAAGTCTTCCTGACTACCTCAAGTAGAAAAGAGTTCAAACAAGTATGTTTTTGGAAAGATGAAATTCTAATGAGCTTAAAACAAATCGTAAAAATATAAATACAATTGTAGCTTTGTAGCAGGAAGCGAGTAAAGATTCTTAAACAATATTTCTTTGCTATTCCGCTAAAAAACGTGTAGGTCTATTAGTATTAATGTATCCAAAAACCACCGCACATAAACACAAAACCTCGACACGTGTTTCGCCTCTCTACGAGGCATCATCAGGAGATGCTGGCAAGAGATGTTGCTTGCGCCATGTCCACCGAGCAAAAATGATTTTTGCTACTATTAAACCTACACGTTTTTTAGCGGAATAGCAAAGAAATATAGAAACCGCTGTTTAACAAAACATCGGAACGGTGAAATATATAATGCTGAAAGACACAGAAAACTGAACGTTATATTATGATTGTATTTTTATTATGTAGTTTGATATCCACAAATTATTTAAAAAAAGCGGTGCCTGAAAATCCACATTAATTTTAAAGATTTGGCATATCATGCATGACCAGATTTTTTGTCCACACTTTTTTTATTAAGCACCACCAAGACTCCCAACGCATGTGTGCGTACTGAGACAGTCGTCAAACACACAAACACACTGTTTACACAGTAATTACCATGTAATTAATATATTTCTTCACAAACTGATGGATCGGCTGAACATAGAGCAGCGACGTTTATTGATGCGGGCGGCCATTTTAAATGACACAGTGTGACGAGATGCGCGGGATTTGCATATGTAATTGAAATGGTTCTTCCGTTGAGCACAGTACTCACAAATTAACAGTAACGCATATGACAGAAAATCTCAGCCATAATAACACCATTACTTGCTCAATAGGTATGTGGTAAGTTCCTAGAGGCGAATAAGGTCCAGAGCTACGGAGGATGCGCTGTGTTTCGAGTGAGGGGCCTGCATATACAATATGTAGCTGTTAACACAACTTCTCAATATAGGGTCGGCAACGCGCCTGTAACTCATAATTAGTAAATATTACAAAAAAAAATTCGGCCCAAATTCATCATGTCAGCCGAATGACGTCCACTGCTGGACATAGGCCTCCCCAAAAGACTTCTACGGTGACCGGTCCTGCGCCACCCGCATCCAGCGGATACCCGCGGCCTGCCCTCGCTACGCCTTCCGGTACGTGGTCGCCACTCGAGAATCTTTCCGCCCCAACGGCCATCGGTTCTACGTGCTATGTGCCTCGCCCACTGCCATTAGCGATTCGAAGTGATATATCAGTCACTTTAGTTCTTCAATCGCGTGTAATTACCAAAATATAATATATATGTACATATTTCCAGCGTATTCTCATAATAGCTTGACTCAAACGTACTCGTTAGCCAGTTCTCTACAACCAATGTTTCGAAATTTTGCTTTAAGGGTCCCCGCACGCTTGACTTAACTCGCTTCTCCATATAAACGTAGTTTCGTTCTCATTTTAATACGCCGTGCTGAAATAACATGAAACTTTGTATACAAAATGGCATCCGCCATATCTAGGCCGGAAATTAGTTTCTGTTCCTAGATAATGTAATAGAAAAAAAATACAGTGAGTTTTTGAGTTTTTTAGCTCTTCTATAAAAACCTTAATAATCGCTGTATTTTTCCTCCATTATTATTTCAAGCAACAGAAGTTAATTTCCGGCCTATATATGCCCCTTCCCATTGTGTATACAAAGTTTCATGTTATTGCAGCATGCCGTTTTAAAATGAGAGCGAAACTACGTTTGTATAGAGAACCGAGCTTTCTGTAGACTCTTAAAACCGTTAAAGGACTCTTATGCCTTAAAAAAAACGGATTCACGCTATTTTTGTCACAACCACCATTGTCAAATCAAATGATAACGAAGAAAATAGTGATACTAACACTTTAAACTCTCGCGCTTTGTTCACACGCATGCAGTGTGTGTGCAGTGTTTGCATGTAGTGTTGTGTGTCGTGCCCTAGACAATTAGTAGCATAATGAGCGGGTAGAAAACTTTATTCAGATCTACCCTTCATATTTTGTATAAACAATTGTGGGGTAGTTAAATGTGTATCCATATCTCCGTTGACAACTTGCTGAGACGTCAGCCTGCCGCGACCATGACGTGTCGAAACGTCGGTAATTAAGGTAAATAAATAATTTTCGTGTTAGACCCGTGTACACATAGTTCAACTCAGCTGTGTGTGCGTGCGCTTCTAATTGCCGTTGTGTGCGTGCCTGCGCTTGTAACACAGACATCAGAGAAAAGCAGACTCGCAGTATTAAGCCAGATGATTTTCCATATAGTTGTCTCTTTAATCCTTATGGTGCACCAAAATGAGTTAGAATGCGACAGATAATACAATCATTTTCGGCTGTTAACAAGTTGTCTCGATTTGCGAGCACACCAGGATGTTAAATCCCATATAAACTTAACACACCATAACGTCAGTTCAGTACAATTTTCAGTTATGAAGACGGAGACACTGACAGGTGAAGACGTGTCAGATGTCACTTGTCTGTCTCACTTAAATTTTCTGATTTTATACATTAGTGAGAATAGATCAGACGTACAAAAATCGTTCAACTTAAATGAGCGGATCTGCTTTACTCTGATATCTGTGGCTTGTAACTACGACCTGTCTGCCGCGTCGCTGCCACACAAATAAAACCTGCGTAGTTACACACGCACGCACACATGGCGCCGCGCGCACTCCCGAGTTGAACTATCCGTACGAATATTTTAAGAATAGTGATACTGTTTGTAAAGTATTCACTGTGAGTACGTGGGATCCATATTTAATGGGGACCAATAAAATAATTGGTATACGATTAAAGTTTCAATTTGCAGCCTTTAATTACTGATGTCGTAAATATAGACGCGCTAGTTGTAGGGAATTTATTATTTTACCTTTTTTAGACAAGTTTGTGGCTTGAGAACTTCTAACAGTCAAGTTGCCCATTCACTTGACAAAGGCGGGTCGACGTTTGCAACACGTACGTAGGGAGTACCCACCATTACCGTACAGGTGACCCCTGGGTGGTGTTAAATTGCTACAAAATTGGCAACCGTACTGTCTTCTCGAAGATCTCATGGTTCGAAAAATAAATGCCATACTATTATTATTATTTTACCTTCATACTTCAAAAAAACCCCTAATAGCACTGCTAACTACCTAAGGGTGAGGCTACATGAGCTTAATTTTGTGAGTTGTGAGCGGCGTCATTTCGGTCGTCGCCATACTTGTGAGTTGTGACATGTACCAAAAAGTTCGGTGATAGACACCTCACCCTAACAGTTCTTACCTGACAGCATTTATGATCCAGCGGTGAGCGCGTACCGCATACGGTATGCGAGGTTATGCAACGCTGGCCGTGGTAAACTCTTGGATGGGAGACCACTTTGATTGGTTACTAACTGAGCGCTCCAGGGCTTCGGAAAGCACGTTAAGTCGTTGGTCCCGTCTGCTGTCATAGACAGCAGACGTTAGGCTAAGTTAGACAAAAGGCGTTGGGGCGGCTTGTGAACTTCTAACAGTCGAGTTATCTCACTTACTTGACAAACCTAATCCCAATAAGGTCTAGATTCCCTTTGGATTGGGAGGTCACATTGGCAGTCGCTTCCGTAAAAACTACGCCAATTGTTGGGATTAGGTAACAGACCCCGGGCATCCTTCGTAGAAAAATCATTCAAATCATTGAAATAACAGTGTGTGTAAGTATTTTAAATGGTTTGATCTGCAACGCAAAATAATGCAACAGAGAATACATAAACCAAGATGCAAGATGTAACATATCATTTTAGTCAAAAATGCGTTTTAGAGTGTAATATGTACGGTAACCAATTTGATTTGTGGGCCACTTCGTACCTTGTCACAGTGAAAATCAATATGAAAGCTGCTAGAGATCTCATATTGATGTCACTGTGACAAGGTACGAAGTGGCCTAGAAATCAAATTTGGCTGACTGTACCTAAGTTTACATAAGATTTGGAGTAGGTATTTATATATTTTCCATTTATCGAAAAGCCACATGTATTCTTCATTGATATCTAAGGTAGCAAACTAAATTAACTTATTAACAAAGTACCAATCATCTATGTTAATTTGTAGCCGCTTTATATACTATAGAACCTTGTCACGACAAAGGCACAATTCACTTGTATATCAATTTTCTCTGATGTGACCAATATAGTAATAATACATGGTTCTACGGCGGTTGAAATCGGTTCATACCTGGAGTTATCTCGCACTTTCTTCCGAACCTCGAATTAGGGGCTATTACTTGAAAGATTTATGGTGTGTTCAGATACTATCATAGCTACACGATTAAAATAGTTTAAGTTTTTAGGGCATTTTTGCTTTTACTTCCTTATGCCTTATATCTATGCTGGGGTTTCTTACAGCTTTGTTTAGGCGTATAAAATTAGCAAAACCTGGACATAATTCGATAACTGTAAATTTCTTTTACTATGATTTAAAGTATTGTTAGTTATAGTTAAGATAAAAAGATTTAAACAATTTAAGGCTCCGCGTCAATGTTAAAAAAAAAACTAAAAAAAAAACATTTTTTAACACAGTTTGATTTCGTAATCACGGGCTTTCTTGTCAGAAAAGCGCTGGCCGCTTTTCGAGGCACGCTGCATTGAATGATATCATCCGCCGGTCTCTGGCCACAGTCAACATGCCAGCTCTTCTTGAGCCTACTGGCATATCTAGAGACGACGGCAAGAGACCGGACGGAATGTCCCTGGTTCCGTGGAGACTAGGTAAGGTGCTAGTTTGGGATGCTACTTGTGTAGACACTTTGGCACCTACCCATCTCCACGGAACCAGCAACCAACCTGGTGCGGCGGCCGAAGCGGCCGAAAAGTTAAAAAAACATAAATATAGGGGTCTCGGCACCGAATACAGTTTTGTTCCGTTCGGTGTAGAGACCCTTGGCCCGTGGGGTCCCAGTGCACGTCAGCTCTACAAGGAGCTTTCCAAAAGGCTCGTAGACGCCACAGGGGACCGAAGAGCTGGCAGCTTCCTCGCTCAACGCATTAGCGTTGCGATTCAGCGAGGAAATGCTGCCAGCATCTTAGAAACCATGCCTAGGGGGCCCAATTTTTTTAACATATTTTAAGTTTAGATATAGTTTTATTTGATTTTTACATATTAAAATAGCTCTTTACTCAATAAAATAACTCACAATACTTTAAATCAAAGTAAAATACAGTTATCGAATTATGTCCAGGTTTTGCTAATTTTATGCGCCTACTTTAAATTGTATGCAAATATTTTAGATATTAACACAGAATTGTCAAACTACTTAACAATGTGGCGAATAATCCGTTCCCATAGCGCAAACAAAACAAAAACGAAAAAAAAATATACAAAATTATGTTTTACATATGAAGGCTACACGAAAAGAACATTTAGTCCTTTAAAATTTCAAAGCCAGTTAGCACCTTATGTCTCTATGAGTTAGATTGCTTTTTGTTTTGAAATTTAAATGGACTAGACATGTTTTTTCTGTGGAGTGGACCCTTCATATAAGCGCACTATTCGCCAACAAACTGCCTGCAGTTTGGCGTTTATTGTTTACCTACCACCTAAGTTTCATGTTGATAAATAAAATAAAAAATAATAATAAATAAACTCGGAATACGACTTGACCCGATGTAGCTATCAATTCTCGTACTAACCCTTTGAACGCCATCATATTTGAATGAAGTGATCACTCATACGCCAAGGTATCTAAAATTTATGTAACGTTAAAACCAATAAAAACAATTCATAATTAATAATTCGACGGCGAAGTACCATGAGCTCCTAACTACGAAAACCTAATTTTACAGTAGACGAAAAAAACGTTTTTTAATGGCAGCAATATTAAGGTACCGTGACTTAGTCGGTATATTGTCATTTATTATTATACGGCTAAATAAAAAGAGCATCAAATCAGTCTCTTCAGTAATGATGATGCCAAATTAAATTTCGATCGTAACCACATAAAAATCTCAAAATCGTCGAAATGTAAGTTAGGAGTTCATGGTACTTCGCCGTCATTGATTTTTTTCATGATCAAAGTACACCTCCACTCCGACCTTTTTAGTGGTTGTTGGCATGGTGGGCACGACGACACATGACCACTTTATAGGCTCTTGGCGTTCAAAGGGTTAAATGATTGTCATATTCACGTCTGTTAATGTGAAACTTTATTATAATTAGTCACGGTTGTCTTTGTCATCTGGCCCAGAATTTGGAGCAGCCCAACAAGGGATTTACTTTCTTACAGCGCATGTTACGTCCATTCACAAAATACGTATCCTCTACAGGTTTTGTCAATAAACAGCAATATCGCATATCATTCGCAACACGAATCAATAAAATATAGGAAGTTAGCGTACAAAAAAACTCTATAGGTATAACTCTGGAGAGATCGCCAGAATGTCAGAAAATGTCAATAAAAATACTGCAATCTTGCACTTTGCACTCTCTCTCAAAAGCCATATTTAAAATAGTGAAGCCGTTGTAAAACTTATAACTCCGCTTTTTCAAACACATTCTCGGGTAGCTTTCCTAGAACCAACTCTCTCCCATTTCCTTAAAGATATTGTACATATGCCTTATGCGTGACTAATAATTATTAGTAAAATGAATGCATAACTAATCCGGTTGCATGGTGTAGTGTAGCTAGGGGCTAAATTCAGTTTCAGTTAATTTAATTCAGCTCCAAAGTTAAAGTTAAGCATCATGTATTTTTTCTGTTTCTTGAGGTATAAAGATAGAGAAAAAAATGTGCACAAAGCAGAGCATTTGTGACTATTTCTGTGAATGAATTATAACTCAATGTTTGTACAATTTGAAGTTCGGTAAAAAAACAATTATCTCCGTTTTTTTTAATTATAAATAGGATTGCTCTTGGCTAACATCTAGCCCGGCAAAGATGGCTATACAAGGCCGACGATGAAGCGAGCTCACCCAGAAAATGCCTATTCACTCGAAGAATTTTAACGAATCACATAAAAAATTGAGTTATTGAAACAGCTAGTAAAAGTTATTTATTTTTAGACAAATAATAATCCACTGAGTACTATTTTCACAGTTAAGTGACAAATGGTAGACCTTATCTTTATTCCAGTAAGGTTCACGATGGTCAGTTAACCTTGAATCTTGATGCTGTTAGTATTGGCTATGTGCGAAGTAGGTGGTGGGGGTAAGCTAGGCGATCGTAGCGCACACCATGGCAGAAATGAGTACTTACCGGGGACCACTGTCAAATTTACTTTCACGTTTTCTATTGGTTTCTTAACGGTTTCCTACGATTCGTTTCGTTTGTATGTATTTATTTATTCTCTTATTTATTTCAGTAAAATTTCCAATACGGGGTCTTTCTCGTTTACTAAAGTAAATAAAATATTCATGTGTCATTATTTGACATCTCTGAATTTTGACATTGTCTCGGGACCTTTGACGCTTGACGTTTCAGACGTGCACATAGCCAATATGCTTTGTCAACTTACTTCATACTAGACAAGTATTATCTGCACAAGAATCGTCAAAATTGTACCTTATTGCCATTGCTTATAGCAACATGCTTCGTCAAAAGATTGCCATCTATACCCCGCCCGCCATCCTGCTCAATCCAAAAGTCCCCATTATGCATCAAGTTAAGCTTATATAAATACTTGGATGCTGCTTTCAGGCTTAGCTAGGAATAAAAATATGGCAATGTAGTTTAATATTCCCACTTCAGTCGCATTGAATGCAACTTAATATAACTACATGATACAGGAGTAAACATACATACATAGATAGATGTATGTTTGTTCCTTTGTGGCTCTCTAAACTAAAATATGTAAATAGATTCCATCAAAGCTACCACTGTGTTGCCATTAGAATAAAACGTTCAATAAATAGAAAAAAAAATTAGCGAAATAATGGACGTATATACAACATTTATTGGTAATTTTAATTATTGTGTTTAAATACTCAGTTTAAATAACCAGACTTCATAAAAAAGCTGTCGCACAAATTAATATTTAATAAAAACTATTTTGTGGTACAAATGTTTGTTTAGGAATGGTAAAACTCAGGTGTAAACCACCTTTGGTAATCAATTTTAATATAATTACCATTATTGTCTTAACATTGAGTGCATAGCTTTTCACCTCAAAAAGGAAATTCATATATGGGGTTGTTTATGTGTTGTGTAGTACGCCCTTTATGGGGAACGTATGGCGGCCATGACACTTGTCACTTCATTCGGCATCTGACGTCTGTCTTGAGCGCTCGAATGTTTTCTTTCCTCGTTGTGGTATTTTTCATTGTTGAGTTTTTGTTTACTGTTAAGTTTGTTTTGTGTATTTACGTTGACTCTTTGTTAAGTTTGTACCGTGAACGTGAGTTTTCGTTTTACGTAAGTAAAATGGAACCCGTGGCAGGTCCCTCCCAGGACATAAAAGAGAATATTTCTCTTTCCCCACCAAGGAAAAGACCGGCATCTCATATGAGTGTTTCCGAAAAATGTATGGTGATGAACTGCTACAAATATACGTACAATACGTGGCCCCAGGACAAGTATTGGACACAAGTTGAATGTGCTAAAAAAGTGGCGGAAATATTGGGAATATCCGAAAGAACCGTCAGAAATATACTAAAAGAACATAATACGACCAACGAATTCGCTTCGCCCAAGAAACCTGGCCCGAAATTGGCAGTAATTGACAAGTTGGACGAGTTTACGTTTGCAGCCATTAGACGGATAGTGCATCAATTTTTCCATCGCAATGAGCCGCCTACTATTCAAAAGGTATTTTTTTAATTGTAATCATGACCATTTATTACTGTTATAATGTAATGCTGTATGATGGCAATATTACCATCTTTTAAAAAGCAGAAAATGTTCTAATTAATGATAACAACCTCCGTAGCCTAGTTGGTAGTGACCCTGCCTACGAAGCCAGAGGCCCCGGGTTTGCATAGGGATTTATTTGTGTTTATCACGAATATTTGTTTCTCAGTCTTGGATGTTTTCTATGTATACAAGCATGTATTTAAAAAAAAAACACAAAGCATGAATACTTACTTGACAATGTACTAAAATTTGTATTATGTTCTTAGGTGTTGCAGGTTGTTAATGATGACCCGGACCTACCAAATTTGTCTGCATTTACCTTGCGACTGGTACTTAAGCACCTAAATTACAAATATGCAAGTCGGAAACGCCATAGCTGCCTCATTGACCGGGCTGATATAATATTGTGGAGAAAACGATATTTGGTAAAAATAAAACAATATCGCAGAGAGGTAAGACCAATATATTACCAAGATGAGACTTGGGTTAATGAAGGTATATATATTATAATTTACATAATTTGTTTGGGCTCATAAGAATTGTCTTAATAAGTAATTGAAAAAAATTCTGGAAAAATAGTTGCAATAAAACATTGTACAATTGACATTAAAAATATGTTTACACTTTTGATCCTTACTCCTGTAAAAATTTGTAAAAGTGTAACAACTAAATATCTTTGATGTTGCCTGTACCAAAAGTATTCATTAAGTGATTGTAAACATTTATTCATCACTATGTTACGAGATTTACGAGTAATTGTAGTAATTTTTATTTTAATCTGATTCTTTCTTGTTAAAGGGCACACGGTAAACAAAGTGTGGCAAGACCCAAAAGTTTTGTCATCTCGACAAGCATTTTTAGAGGGTCTTACAACCGGACTGAAGGCTCCATCAGGAAAAGGAAGGCGGCTCATTATAAGCCACATTGGCAGCGATGAAGGATTTTTAGAAAATGGACTACTATTATTTGAATCGAAGAAAAATACTGATGACTACCATAAAGAAATGAATGCTCAGCATTTCGAAGAGTGGCTGACTGGTATATTGCCAAGGCTTAAGCCCAATTCTGTACTAGTCATAGACAATGCTCCATACCATTCTAGAAAAATGGAAAGTGGCCCTGTAAAGAGGTGGAACAAGGGCCAAATTATTCAATGGCTGCATGAAAGGAATATACCCTGTGACATGTCCATGATAAAAACGGAGTTATGGGCTCTGGTAGAAAGCCAACCCAAGATCAGCAAAATGGCAGTTGATGAATTAGCGGCTGCTCACAATGTAACCATTTTAAGACTCCCCCCATACCATTGTGAACTAAACCCTATTGAATTAGTGTGGGCACAGGTAAAAGGACATGTCGCCAAAAATAATAAAAGTTTTAAAATGGCCGAGGTCAAAACATTATTCCAGGAAGGTTTGGAGCTTGTTACACCAGAACGCTGGAGATCGTGCATAGATCATGTTATTAAAGTAGAGGATGAAATGTGTCAATTAGATCATTTAATTGATGATGTTGTAGAGCCGTTTATTATAAACACAGGTGAAGATGAATTGAGTGGATCGGAACTTGAAGAATAAATAAACTTATTAAAAATATTGTTGTTTTCATTTGACACAATACACTGTTAGGCCACCCTTTTTAGGCCAGCTGTTAAAAAATAGGGATAATTTTCTACCATGGCAAGTCTTTAATTTTATTACAGATTTGGACTTTCATAGACACATAAAAATTACATAAATTATATGATTTGACAGTCTTTAACAGACAGATCAACCTCACTTAATGCCAAGCTGAGCAAGTTATGTACGTAGTGCCTAGTGACGATATCTTTAATAGTAAGTATACTACACCACTAGGGAGATAAAACAGAAAGCCCGAGATCGCAGATGTTTGCGGCCCCAGCTGCAAGCGAGGGCCTCAAATATGCGATCAAGGGCTTTTTCTTTATCTCCCGTGTTGTGTACATCATTTCATGCCTACACGTTTTCGTACGCGTAGCGAGCGTAAAAAGCTACTTTATGGCCAGGTGTGACATAAAATATTTTTCTTTGTATCTTCTACACATAGTATAGAGAAGTCCAGAAAGTTTGTTTGGGCCGCTACTAAAAACATATTTGTTTCATAATGTGTAGGTAGTAGGAGTAGGTATCGCATTATGTAGGCAATTGCAGCATTTCATTAAAGGTATGTATAATAAATTACGTATTTTGATGCAGCAAGTAACTTCCGTATTCCATACATAGACAGGGATTTCAATATATTATTCACCTAGTTAGATAATTGTATTTTTTATTATTAAGAAAGGGTTGGCGACATCTGGTCCCACATATTGAAGTTGACAGATGTCATTGTGACAATGACATTTCTTGGTAGATTTGATGGAATCTAATTACATATTAGAGTTTAGAGACCAAACGCGTCGGCCGATTTTGATCCTTACGTCAATCAATCGATTCGTCTTAACTGTCCAAATGTCACTAAAGACATTTTTTTTCACAGTCGGGTTTTTAATAATTGTAATGCTATGTAAATGTATTTTTACAATAAATAAATAAATGATTATTATTTGTTAATTCATAGCTATTTTTTTAGTTTGTATTGTTTTGTAAGACTTGCTGCGTGTTTGCCTAAATTATTTTTAATTGGTTTTTGTTGGAGTACTATAAACATACTCTTTGCTCAATACTGGCAGCGTGTCTATTAGCTAGGTGACTTAATGTGTCAAGCTTTAAAATTTACGTTCGTTGAAATCTGCTTTTCCAACTGTTGTGTATTTTCTGTTTCTCAAAATATCTTGTATAATATATTCTTTTCTGCTAGCTCGCGTATTATTTATTTACTAGAGGTTATGGGCCGTCCCATGCCTGCTAGCTGTTGAATTATTACTGTGAAGTAATTCCGGAGAATTCATTATGCTGTACCTGTGTGTATTTTTAGATATAAACTAAGATTCTTCTTGAGAAAACAACAAATACATCCAACCATGACGAAACGCAACTAATTTACTGCTTATTTATTTATTGATTAGCGCGTTTCGGAATTGATCCCCTGTTACTGGTTAGAAACCAGGGAATGTGGCTTGTATTTGTAAGATAATTAATACAGTTTTACTCTATTAGTACAGAAATAATTTTGCTTAATTAGAACATACATAAAATTAAGGTAGTTATAGCCCTACTTGGAGTGGATTCATTATAATTTCCATATTAATAGTTAAATATAAGACGAGCTTTAAAAACTGTTTTCATGATGAATTAGTTTGTACTGTTAGCCATGTAAACTTGAAGTTTATTTTTTTTAATGTTAATAATGTTAATAACCTAACGCACCAGGGCACTTTTCTTAAGAGGGCGCAGTACGCTCGGTCTGGCTCGGTTCTCCATACAAACGTATTTACCCTCTCATTTTAAAACGCTATGCTAGAATAACATAAAATTTGTATACACAATGGGATCTGGCATATTTAGGCCGAAAATTAGTATCTGTTGCTAGAAATTGTAAAAGAAAAAATATACAGTGGTTTTTGGAGTTTTTTACGGCTTGTATGAAAACCTTAATAATCGCTGTATTTTTTCTCCATTATAATTTCAAGCAACAGAAACTATGTTCCGACCTAGATATGCCGGATCCCATTGTGGATACAAAGATTCATGTTATTCTAGCATGGCGTTTTAAAATGAGAGCATAAATACGTTTGTATGGAGAACGAAACGTACTGCGCCCTCTTAATGTTAATAACCTAAATAGTAAAGTATGTGAGTTTGTAAATACAGATATTCTGTCGAGGCAAGGACGCCACCAACAGTGCACCAGGGCATTTTTCTTAAAAATATCGGATGGATGAAATTGAAGATGCAATATCCGTAGATTTCGATATTTTTGTGGCAGGCACATTTGTCCCGTGACAATTAGATATTCGATTAAAAGATACATTCGGCATTCGGCAGTAAGTCCTCCTTCCCTTCCTTCGAGAATCGAGATGGTCACAGGGTTTCCATCCCATGGATCTACCCGGCCCGTGCACAGCTAGAATCTACTAGTTCATATTGAAATATAGGGGGACCATCTTACACAAATCGACCTAGTCCCAAACTACATAACCAAAGCTTGTACTATGGGTACTAGACGTCGATATACATACTTATATAGATAAATACATACTCAAAACTCAGACTTACTACTCATACTTACAACAGTTACAACTTCTGGGTGAGCTCGCTTCATCGTCGGCGTCATCTTTCCCCCCTGGTACATTTGTTAAAAACGTTTTGTAACATTAGTCAAGTAGTGAGAACAGGGGGCCAATTCTCCGTCCGATCGAGATGCATGTCTATAGTTACATTGTATATACTGGTAGAGTCACTGGTATGGAATCTCGATCGAACCCGAGAATTGGCCCCCAAAGGTCGATCAACGATCGAGATCGCGGAAATTTCGCGGCTGCGCAAGAAATGAAATGAAATTATTTATTTATAACAATTGTTACAGGTCACGAAGGTATCAAACATACATTTTGTTTATTAATTAAATATTCATAAGCTATAAAATGACATATATAAATAATATTTTTGTTGCAATTAATTGTTTTTAGAGACCGGTAATTAAGAACATTATTACTAAAAAAGGCTTGTCCTGCACTGACTGAAATGATAATGATGACGTTATAAGTTACGAAGCCTTTAACGACAACCGCAACTCTTAACCACCATGTCCTTAAGTGTTGCTATCGCCACATTCATATCTAAGTCAATGTATAACACGGAGATTAATGAGAATTCGGTAGGGACGCAGCACGGCTTCGGCATAGGTTTGGGCGCCAAAGACTGCATCAGCGTATAGTTGGTGCCGTTTAAATGTGCTAGCATGGATGTCGGGCACTCGCCGTGGCAATAGCCTGCATCGTATTGCAGTGGGGTGATGACTGTCACGTTCAATTTATCTGCAAGAGTCATGTTCAGAGAGTGCCGTTGGCAAAGGTTGACGTCGTTTTTCGCCGAAGGTTTGCGTTCTCGCGCTTTTAATATGACTTCAGGGACTGTCAGTGGCTCAGCCTGAAAATAAAAAAAAGATTCTAGAGATTAGATTAATGAGGAAGGATGAATCAAGAGAACGAGGAATGAGAGAGGATGAATTAAGAGTTTATGAGGGAGAGGATGAAATATTATCTCCGACTTAAGGTCAAGCACCACTTTTGGCTAAGGGACTTCTTTAACTACCATGGCTGGACCGGTTCCGTTGCGTATTCAGTAATGTATCACCTTGATGGGCCCTGTAACAGGAGGATTTAAAAGGACGCTTCCTTAGAGCATTCGGAGTAAATCCCTGTGTACCATTTTTTTTCAATTCGGAATTGTTTTGATGTAAAGTTATGACCTCTAAGTAATGGATCTTGACACCTCGAGGTTATAGCGCAGCAGTCAATGGAGTTTTTGAGGTAGTATCAAGTTATGAATCATAATAGTTTTTGTTTTTTTTTTTATAAAGTAATTTGAGTATATCTTACATTTTTTTTTGTTTAAAAAAAAAAAGTTATTGATATCAGTCCAGAAGATTAATACAATACACATATGCTGTCTTTGAAGAACAAACACTTAAGAAAAATAGTTTTTGTTTTTCAACTGGGACCACTTGGAAATATTTGCTAGCTAGCTCAATAGTGGACTGTAAAAATTTTTGCTCCTGTTACAGGGCCCACCCTGTATAAACAGCGCGTTCATCGAAAAATAAACACATGTGTTATCTCACTACAAACAAGTCCAACTCTTGCACAATCCAGCAGTAAAATATTAAAAACTGTACTTATAGATGAGCTTGATGCTGGTACGTAGTCTTGGTAAGTAGTTTATTACGTAATGATTAGTATTGTGTTAGCTTAAATGACATTAGTATCAGTAATTATATCATTGGAATTGTGAAAGGATAGCACTATTCACCAACAAACTGCTGAGCAGTTTGACGAAAATGAATGTTACTTACGTCTTAAGACTCTTTTTTTCGAATAAATAAATAAATACTAGACGAAGACTATACATATGTGCCCAATGTGTCTATGTATGTAACTTACTAATAAAATTGTAAATGTATTTGTAACAGTCTGACATGTGAAAAAGCCCTTAAGGCCTACATGCAGAATCATTAGCAGAATAACATAATAACACATTCAACTCTACGAGCTTCTAAAGGTCTGATTTGGCTGGCTGGACTGGCTGTAAAGAGTCAATCCTGAAGAAACTCACCGCTGTCTTCTTGAATAAGGTCCTCTTATCGGCTGCGCACATCACAAACAGTACGCAGATCACTATACACGACCATACACGCATATTCACTCCAAAATGCAACCCAAATCCGAACAGTCTGCAATTTCGAGGTACGAAAACACGCGCGTGATTCTCCTTGCGGACTCTTCGTTGAAGTGATCGGCGTACACCAATAATTAAAATTGGTAACGAACTGTTTGTTCAGGATTTTCCAATGAGCACTATTATTAGTCTTTAAAAATCTTGTTTATTTCAGCCAGCTGCTGGTGAATAAATCGAGAGTACAGCATGTTTATTACACTCCACAGTTGCCAAGAGTGACGACAACAAACATGGAAAAATGGCACGCATATAAAAACCTAGTTTTGTTTTCCGATTATTTTGCAATTTCACATCTGTTCTTTCTTCTTACGCCAACACAACAGTTTATAAAACAGTTCCTAAATAACCATATTTTGTACCCTAATTGAGTAAAAACCCAGAAAACTATTTGCGGCTATATTTTTGAAGCATAGCGGCAGTCGCCTACACGCACATGGGAATTACAATTGCCAAGGAGAGATATACAGATAAAACGCCCGGTGATATAAATTGCTAAGTTCGTGCGTATTTATTTATTGTTCCATTGACCTCGCACATAATGCATTCTCAGATGAATTGGGTACTTCCGCGCAGACAAATAACTGCAATCGGTGATGCCGCCACAGCCACTTGAGTCTTTGTCCCGATTGTCATTCAGGCAAAAAATATCGAGAATGCGCGTGTGTTTGTGGGCAGTGTTTTGGGTGCAGTTTCTGCTGAGCGCAGCTGAAGCGCGCACTGAGGACTCTGTACCTTCGCTGGATGCTTCTGACGAGATTATAGACGCTTCTTTACCAGCCAGTGGACACCCGCGACCCTTACCAGGTCGTCAATCCACCGTGTGGCGGGCCTGCCCACGCTACTCCTTCCGGTACGTGGTCGCCACTCGAGAACCTTTCCGCCCCAACGGCCATCGGTTCTGCGTGCTATGTGCCCCACCCACTGCCACTTAAGTTTAGCGATTCGAAGGGCTATATCGGTCACTTTGGTTCTGCTGCGGATGGCCTCATTTCTGATGCGATCACGCAGAGAAACTCCCAGCATAGCCCTCTCCATTGCTCTTTGGGTGACTTTGAGCCTTCTTATGAGGCCCATAGGAAGCGACCACGTTTCAGTACCATATGTCATCACTGGTAACACACACTGGTCAAAGACTTTCGTCCTGAGACACTGCGGAATATTGGACGAAAAGATGTGCCGTAGCTTCCCGAACGCTGCCCAGCCGAGTCGGATTCGACGATTAACCTCTTTCTCGAAGTTGGACTTACCTAACTGGACAGTCTGTATATATGTAATCGTCTTCAACTTCGAGCGTAAAGTGTCCGATTGTTACGGGAGTTGGTGCTACATGGGCATTTGACATGATCTTCGTCTTATCCATGTTCATCCTTAGACCAACTCGCTCGGAGGCTTTACTGAGGTCATTGAGCATTGTACTTAAATCCTCCATGGTCTCAGCCAAGACTACTATATCGTCAGCAAACCGAAGGCGAGTGATGTACTCGCCGTTTATGTTGATGCCTAGCCTTCTCCAGTCCAGAGTCTTGAACACATCCTCCAGTGCAGCGGAAAGCAGTTTAGGAGAAATAACATCTCCTTGTCTGACTCCCCGCTGCAACGGAATAGGTTTCGAGTTCTGGTCCTGGAGTCGGACTGACATAGTGGCGTTCTCGTACAAACACTTCAGCACTTCGATATAGCGGTAGTCCACTTGGCACCGTTGGAGAGATTGTAGTACAGCCCAAGATTCAATCGAATCGAAGGCTTTCTCGTAGTCCACGAACGCTAGACAGAGGGGCAGGTTATACTCCTCAGTCTTCTGTATAACCTGACGAAGCGTATGGATGTGGTCTATGGTGCTAAAGCCTCTTCGGAAACCGGCTTGTTCGGGAGGCTGGAAGTCATCTAGCCTGCGTGCGAGACGATTCGTAATGACTCTTGAAAACAGCTTATAGACATGGCTCAGAAGTGAGATGGGGCGGTAGTTCTTCAGTAAGACGTTGTCACCCTTTTTGAAGAACAGCACCACCACACCTCTGTTCCATGCCTTTGGAGTTTTCCCTTCCAGTAAGATGGAGTCGAACAACTTCTGAGGGGCCATAAGGACCGGTTTTCCACCCGCCTTCAGGAATTCAGCTGTAATTCCGTCTTCACCCGGTGCCTTTGTTGTTCTTTAACTGTTTAAGAGCCATTCTAATCTCGTACAGGCTGATGTCCGGGATATCTTCGGTATAGTGCCGGGTTAATCTGGCTCTAGGATCTTCCGCCAGACCAACTTTGGGTCTGCTAGTTGACGTGTATAGCTGTCCATAAAAGAATTCTATCTCATTCAGAAGCTCGGGTTTGGATGAAACGATTCTACCGTCTTCAGTTTTTAATTTGGCGAGCTGGCTCTGCCCAATAGACAGATCTCTTGAGAACACTTTAGAGCCCTTATTCTGCTCGATGGCCTCTTCAATACGATTTGTATTGAATTGGCGCAGATAGCGGGTAAGGGACTTGGAGATCTGTTTATTGAGCTGCTTGTATAATGTCGCATCGTCTGAAGACTGCAGAATCATTTCATTCCTTTCCTGGATGAGCCTCTTGTCAATGATGGTTTATTATAGTTAATAAAAGCACTGAGTTATTTAATCACACGATATATTGGATAGTAACAGGATTGCAGCAGAACCACCATTATTCTTTTTTAGTCTTCAGTAGAGAGAGGATATCCGACGTAGTGTTGCCAAGCGCAACACTAAAGACCAATACAGACGATATGCTCTTCGTCTGACATCCCCTTTCTTTTCCTTAAATATACATATTTACCAGGTAGAGTTCTTAAGGCACATAATCTCTCAAATACGCAGGCCTCTTAAGGACCCTTCCTGACCGTGATACATTAGTATTACAATTACTAGAACTACTACTAGGTTCATTCGACTCATTTACATTGTTTGACTCATTATCACTAGAACTAAGAGTACTACCAGGTTCATTTGACTCGTTCTCATTAAAGTCAGTTACAATATTACTTGGTGCATTTTCATTTTCCTCCAACTTAAAAGTTACATGTTTCCTATCACTGTTATAATATTCTCTAGGCGACCCTTTAAATATATGATACCTATTCCTTTTAATTAAAGAGCCTCCTGTATCTATCATATAATTTCTATATTTATCTTCCTCACTTACAATCTTTCCCCTTAGTTTTTATTACTATTTTTATCATGTATGTGTACATTCTGTCCCTTTATATATCTATTTATTTGGCCATTATTCTTTTTATCATGATAATATTTATACATTTCTCTCTTTTTCTCTACTATTTGTTTTAATTTATTATAATTCACTCTTTTGTATCTATCTTTAGTTGGTAAGAAGGATTTCACTTGCCTTCCAATAAGCAACTCATTACAGGACCCTAACTCTTCATCTATGGGAGTATTTCTGTATTCTAATAAAACCAAGTAAATATCTTTCTTCTCCTCTATATACTTTTTAAACATCTTTTTTATAGTCTGTATGTGTCTCTCTATTAATTCATTAGATCTAGCATAATAGGGTGAGGAAGCTATATGTTTAAATTCCCATTCTCTACAAAATTCTTTGAACTGCTGACTTTTATACTGTGATCCATCATCACTATATAATATCTTTGGTCTACCCCATCTTGCAAATACAGATTTTAATGCTTTAATATGACTTTCAGATGCCTGATCTGGTAATTCAACTAACTCTACATACTTTGTCAAGTAATCTATGACCAACATATAAATCTTATTGTTTAGGAAAAAATGTCAGCGCCTACAATGTCCCAAGGATTAGTACTCAGTTCTCTTAACATCAGTGGTTCATATGAGTGATTTCTTTGATACTTTAAACATAAGTCACAGTTTTTAATTAAGTCTTCTAATTCTTTGTTCATGAATGGCCAGTATAGTAAACCTCTGATTCTATTTTTACATTTCTCAATACCTAGGTGGCTGTAATGAATATTTTTAAGCATTTCCTTTCTTAATGACATGGGTACTAACACTGCACTATTTTTAAAGATTAAACCATCTGAAACATAAAGATCATCTTTTATTGACTGATAGTATTTTAATTGCAGTGGAATTTCTTTAGCTGATGGCCATGAACTTTGAATATACTTTATCAATAAACACAGATCTTTATCCTTCCGAGTCTCATTTTTTAACTTATCCCACGTCTCTTCAGTTAAATCAATACCTTCTTTCACTAAACATACATGTAATTCTATCTGTTCATCAAGTTCTTTGTTACATATACTGTCATTTACATAAGCTCTGGACAAAGCGTCAGCTACTAACAATTCTTTGCCTGGCCTATATCTAATCTCTAAGTCATATCCTTGTAATTTCATCCTTAATCTCTGTAGTCTTAAGGGAGTCTCATTCATGGGTTTTTTGAAAATATGTTCTAAAGGCTTATGATCTGACTCTACTACTACATGTCTGCCATAGATATACTGGTGGAATTTATGACATCCATAGACTATTGCTAGACATTCTTTTTCTATTTGTGCCCATGTTTTTTGAGTGTCTGTGAGAGCTTTAGATGCATAGGCAATAGGAGAATTATTTTGAAGTAATACGGCACCTAAACCTGTACTACTACTGTCAACAGATAATGTTATCGGACTGTTAATATCAAAATATTTCAAAACCGGCTGTGATGTTAATAATTGTTTTAATTTTTCAAAGTCTTTTTTCTGTTTATCACTCCATACAAATTTAGAATCTTTTTTCAACAACTCTCTCAAAGAATATGTCACATCTGACAAGTTCGGTACAAATTTTGATACATATGTTACAATGCCTAGTATTGTTTGTAATTGTTTTTTACATTTTGGCTCTTCCATACTAACTATAGCTCTAATCTTTTCTGGATCAGGTTTAATACCATCACCACTCAAAATATGACCTACATATTTCACTTCAGTTACCCCGAATTGACATTTATCTCTATTATATTTAACACCTGATATTTGTGCTTGTTGTAAAACTTTCTCTAACCTCTTATTATGCTGTTCTAAATTTTCCCCCCATACTATAAGTTCATCAACATATTGCTCTACTCCTGTGATATCTTTGAAAATGTCAGCAAAACACTTACTAAAAACCTCTGGTGATGAATTCAAACCGAATGGTAATCGCTTATAGCAATATCTACCGGAATTATACTACTATCTTCACTCAATTTAATCATATAAAATCCTTTTGAGGCATCTAAGACACTAAAGTATTTAGCCCCTGGCATTTTGGCTACTAATTCCTCAAAAGTGCTCATTTTATACTGTTCTCGAATAATATATTTATTTAAATTCTGGGGATCTAAGCAAATTCTAATATTACCTCCAGGTTTCTTTGTCACAACCATAGAATTTACCCACTCTGTTGGCTCGGTTACTTTTCTAATTACACCTGCATGCTCCATTTTATCCAACTCTGCTTTAACTTTGTCTTCTAACTTAAAAGGAATTTTCCTGGGACGTTCTGCTACTGGAATACTATTTTCTTGTAACTTTATTTGATATTTACATTGTAGTTCACCTAGACCTGTAAAAAGATCATTATAGTTTTGCAATAATTTGTTTACATTATACTGTATTACATCAACATTTTTTATAATTCCTAATTTCACAGCAGTGGAATAACTCAACACACCAGTTTTACAGCAGTTTACTATATGAAATGTTGTCATATACTCTTCATTTTTATATTTAATTTTAGCCTCACAAGTCCCATCAGTTTTTATACATGACCCATCAAAATTGCTCAATTTTATATCATTGTCTCTATACACATTTAAATTTAACTTTACAGCTATCTCATGGTTCAAAATATCTACATGTGATCCTATATCTACTCTAAAGGTTATCTCTACATCATTAACGCTAAGTTTCATAAACCAGTCTTTACTTACAGAGTGTATTTGTGGGTTGTTAAGACACATGGCTGCAAAGTGGTTGTAGCGACCACACTTTGCACATTTTTTATTGTACGCCGGACACTTCTTGTAAGCATGGTGCCTGCCACACTTGCCGCATACCTTTCTGCCACTATGTATGTTGCTGTCTCTTCTATGCCTACTCTCCGAAGAGCTTCTGGTCTGCCACTGCCTAGACTTGGATCTCCCACGTTCCACTTTGTGATTCGATGTATCTTCATTTATATCCTTCTTTCTTCTTTGTGCTTCTATCTTACACACTTCATTCTTGCCTTTGATTTCTTCCATTTGTGCTTTGGTAACTTCAGCTGCCCTACATATGCTGATGCACTTCTCTAATGTCAAATCTGGTATTCTAAGTAAACTTTCTTTGACATTATTATCAGACAATCCCATAATGATTTGATCTCTCACCAGTCCCTCTCGCAGCTTTTCAAAGTTACATTCTTGGCTTAATTTTTTCAGTGATGTTACAAAGTCTTCTAAAGATTCCCCCGCTTTCTGTCTTCTATTAAAAAATATGTGCCTGTTGTAGGTCTCATTACTTGGCGGACTACAACGTGCTTCTAATTTCGTTAAAATATCCTCAAACTTGAGATTTTCTTTATTATCAAATGTGTTATATACCGCAAGACCTTCATCTCCCACGCTGTGTAGTAGTAATGCACATTGTTGTTTATCGCTTAATCTTTCGTTCGCCCCACTCGCAGTGAAATACAAATTGAATTTTAGCTTCCATTCGTTGAACGCATGTTTTAAATTGTTACCTGCAAGATTGAGAGGCGGCGGCGGTCGTAACATGTCCATTTTCGTATTTTTTTTTAATGGCGTCCCTTTGTAGTTTTCTATTTGTCGTCCCGATAGTTATGTTTATGTTCTTCCCATAAGTTATTTAAATTTTCCGAATCCGCAGCGCCATGTCAATGATGGTTTATTATAGTTAATAAAAGCACTGAGTTATTTAATCACACGATATATTGGATAGTAGCAGGATTGCAGCAGAACTACCATTATTCTTTTTTAGTCTTCAGTAGAGAGAGGATATCCGACGTAGTGTTGCCAAGCGCAACACTAAAGACCAATACAGACGATATGCTATTCGTCTGACACCTCTGAGTGGAGAAAGAAAGCGTTTTGGCTCTGTGAGTCCGTTGGGCCTTAAAGAACTTAGACCCAATGCTATGGACAGCTTCCACAAACCCGTCATTGAATTCTTCCACGTCGCCGCCTAGACAATCAAAACGGTTTTGGAGTTCCAGCTGAAAGCTCTCGGGGTTATGGATTTGGACTGCTGCTGGACGGAGCGTTGACTTCATCAGTCGAGAGCGCTCTAGCTTGAAGTTTATTATACTACATGTAAACAGGGTCGGCAACGCGCATGTACAACCCTGGGCTGGGAGTTGCAGGTGTCCGTAGACTGCGGTGACCGCTTACCATCAGGCGGGCCGCACGCTTGTTTGCCACCGACGTGGCAATAAAAAAAATCTTTCAAATGCCAGCCTGAGAAAGAGTTAAGTTTTATTGTACTTCGGCGGTGGCAAAAAAGCGCCAGCAGGCCGTAGCCTCCCTGATGGGAACTCATGGTAAACAGACATCGCAGCACTTGAACGCATCCTCACCGTAAGTCTCTATTTATGCGGATAAGTAAGGACTTATAGCTAGAGAGCTTTCAATACAACGAACCCTAATGTCAATAAAGGGTATGCAACGCGCTGGTATCCTTCTGAAGTCGCAAGCGTCCATAGGCTACGCTACCTGCTTACCATCAGGCAGGTATGCTTGTTTGCAACCGTCGTTGTATAAAAAATGACACAGTCTTAACTTTATTTTATATGTATTTCCTTGGCCCAGCCTCCGGTTTTTCTATCTCCCCTTTTCATTAGTCTTAAAGATAAGTTCGTATTCTGTTTAATACAATAGTTATTTGTTACACAAGAGTGCAAAGTTGTATTTTACCCGCGTTCTAAAATGGAATCCTGAGCGTAGCGAGTGTTTCAACACACGAGAAGTAAAATACAACTTTGCACCCGTGTATAACACAAAACTTTTCTCCTCACTATAGCGAGGAAAGTGCAACATGCAAAATAACATAGTTCCACAGGCATGATTTACATCACTTGAATCACTGATTTTTTTACGACGTTATAACAGAAAACTCTGGAAGTATGTGTATATTTACGAGAGTCGGAGTCGGTGAGAAAATTTTATTTTAGTTGACATTGACATTGACAATGATGACAGTTCTGACGATGCGTTTTGTGATTGCATCGACTCAACTTGTGCGGTCACAATTATACTCAATATCATTATAAAAAATGTTAGTTATGGAATTTTAAGGTTTACGACTTAAAAATCATTAAATAAAGCAAAATTTGGTATTTTTTTTAAATACTCAAACCATTTATTTAACGATAATTGATATCAAACGAACCATTATTATGAGCGTTTTACGTTTTGTTATCTGTCAAAAGCTACTCAAACACGCACCAAGGTCAAATTACTTTCCCCACTTGTGGATAAAAATAAATGCGTTTTTACCCGCTTGTTTCAAAGGATAAAAGACGGCTTTCCGAGTGAGGAGAAAATTCCTTCTTTATTCTTTCTTGCGAAATTAAAATCACTTTTTACTAATAATCCTACAATCGCATTCTCGGAGCTCACTAAATAGAGGCGTAAGCCCGTATCAGTTAACGCTTCGCTAATGAGCATGATGCGATCTGCGTAACTGCGCTTGCGCACTTTGCCGAGTTGCCACAAAATAACACAATCAAATAGCAACCTTATTTGATAACCTAGAAGGTCCAAAGTACAATGTCAGTTCTTGCGAGTTGGCGGCGATCTGAAACTATTTAAGAATGCGTAAATTTATTCGAATTAGCCGGTTTGTGACAAAACAATTCAATTGAATAGCGACTGTGCTGTTTTAGTTAAAAGGTTGAGATTGCAATAACAGTTCTTTTAAGTTGATCATTCTGAAATACTGTAAGTATACATGATATATGTTATGGTGTAGGTTTGCGTGTTCAAACATTTCGTGCTTATTCTAAGTAAATGAAATGTATTGGTTATATGCTTTCATACAATTCGGTGATATCTCTATTTGGCAATCTCTGCTGGTGCATATTTGCCTTGAATTTTGAGCCTTATCTCGTGGATATAAAGATCATAATGTTGGAAGCTTGGAAGATATTCCTAGTATAAGATCATGGCAATGAACCGCCCCCCGTTCCCTCCCTCCGTTCTGAACAGAATAGAAGCGATTGAATGGTCTCAGTGGTCAATTTGTTTATTTTTAACATTTCTGTTGTAATTTTTGTTGTGATTTGTGTAATTTGTGCTGCTGTGTTCTTAGCTGTTTTGTTTTGATATATAAATGAATAATAACTAGGGTTTGTAGAATTTGGAATAAATTTATAAAGTGGTTATGAATACAATCACGTACCATGCTTGTTACACGGAAATTCACGAAGAAAGTGCAACTAAAAATCATAACTACACAAAGAGCGATGGAAATAAGCTTCTTATGAATAAAAAAATAGGAACTGTAAGTTAGATCAGACAAAGGAAACGAGTGACAATCTCAATCGGGCCCTAACCCTGAAATGGCGTTTGGCTGGGCACTTATCGCGTTACCTCGACAGAAGATGGACTGTTGAAGCCACAAAATGGAGTGGACTATATAATAGAAAAGGAATGAAGGCCGGCTGGCCCAACGGTGGGCTAACGACCGAACTCCAGATGCAGGAAAAGACTGGACGAGTTTTGGATAAAACAGGGTGTTATGGACGGAATTGGAGAAGGCTTTTACCCAAAGAGTGGTTCATATCGAAGACAGATTAGGATTGGAATAATTTATAGAATAAATATAAGAGAAATTGCAATTTGTTATGAGGAAAAAACGATTTCAAGAAAAAGATGTAACAAATCCACCATTCACATGAGGATAATTTACTTGATTATTCTGTTTAATAATTTCAAAACAGAAACAAAGCAAGAAACAGAAAAAGGTCTAAAAAAACACCAAACAAACTACCTACATATGTGTAGGTATATTCATATTGATATTGTATAATATTTGACTTGCAACTATTTATTTTATTTATTCATTGTTACAAATACATTAACACGGCATTACAGAGATCCAATTCGCCGAGAAACTAATCTAATAAGATACACTTAGGTACTAGATTGTCTAGCATCCATCCTCTCTACTGCTATGATGTACTGTTATCATTTTATCAATCAATTATTGTATTGTACCTGAAAACTAGAAAGTTACTTTATACCTAAATAAATAAACAGAAAAAGACGAAAAGTATCTAAACTAAATACCTTAAACTACAAACTTAGTTCATTCCTCTTGTCATTATTTGTGACATCCTATTTCGTGAACCCAACAACTCAACTTACATGAAATGACTTGAATATTCGTAAGTGGCCACAAATAACGTAGTAAGGTTCAAATACAATTTCGTAGAAAACTCGAGTAATACGTCCGAGATCATATCTCCTAGAGAAGCCAGTGCTTCAAACAAAACAGCAATTTAGAGATATGCATCTACAAACGTTTGTTAACCCATTAATGTACAGTTACATAAGTAGGGAGTTACAAGAGGTTTATAAAACTAATTCTTATACATCAAACATAGCTTTCTCAAAGGAGTATATTTACTGTTTTTTTTTTAAATATTGGTTTGAACTTGAATCGCGTGAAGGCTGTTTGTCGGTTTCAAAATTAGCTCAGCTTTCTAAATTAATAGCAATATATTAACATTTAAATTCTCATCGAATCCTCAAGTTAATAAAGGGTAGGCAGCGCGCTTGTGATTCTTCTGGAGTTACAAGCGTCTATAGGCACCGGTGTCTGCTTACGATCAGGCAGGCTGTAAGCTTGTTTGCACCGTCATTGTATTAAAATTTTGGCAGAAATTTTATAGAATACCAGCAATAAAAGGATCTTAATGATGAAGAATGAAAAACATGAAGATGAAAAATATTTATTAGGTATCAATATATCCGCTTAATTACATGTGAAGTACAAAGAGTGCACTTATAAGTATTTAAATAAGCCTAAGAACGGTGCCCTGTGGTGTCTATGAGATGATGCAGTGTAAACTAGGTAAACCTGTCTTATAGGGAACAGGGGAGAATGTGCCTAGAAGTTTTGAAAAATAGGAGCAAATGTAAGTCGTTTAACCTGCGTCGAAAGATATGGCATTATGAACTGTTGATCCTAGTATACATCCCTAAGGTAATGCGTTGAAGAATTTAATTTTGAACACAATATTATGCAATAATGACAATTAGAAATATAGAAACAATAATGCATAATAACCTGTCCAACATTAATCTCCTTAACAATGGATCCTCATGCAAAACGAATTTAAAATGGCCTCCAAATCATCTCAAAATCTCGTCGCCATCCATTAGCCCGAATTGGAGCCGTGTCGGCAGTTAAAACGGAATTAGATTTCTATTAGATCGGATTAGATTTAGTTTCGGTACCGCACGACAGCGCGGATAATGTGATGGATGGACAGCTGACTGTTGTCTGCTTGTATGTAGGTTTTTTTGTACATTCTTACTGAACTAGTAACGAAAGTTACCCATATAAAGTGTATTATTAATTTTCGTTACTCACATGACTCAATTAAAATGTAGTCATAATTAAGTCCTTAATTAGGTACAAAAAAATTTAAAATTACCCGGATAGAGGTTGGGGTTTGAAATCTGGCATGTATCACTGAGTTGACTGAGAAAAAACAGTCGCTTTTCGGTGAAATAAAACCTCTTTAGTAAACCGGTTCCATCGCAACAAGGTATAATTTTCCCCCAGGGTTAGAAGGTTTTAATCTTGGGATTAAAGTGCAAAGTGAACCCTAGGCTCCTTTAGGGTAGGTAATACTTGAAAGGGAGGAAGATCATGATCTAGAAAGGAGGAAGGATGAATAGAAGTATAGTTTGGATAGTCTTTCCTTCCAATCTTTCCATGCCGATTTAAGCTAAGTCTAATGTATTAAGCGGTACTTCGCTCCGTTAACGAAATGTTTTCGAATAGATGGCTTAAAATAATAAAAGTTAAACCTTGTAAGTATGACTACTCAATCTACTTATGTGTACTTAATGGATTTGTATGTGTGAAACAAACATTTTTTTACATATAAAATAGGTAAGCATTTGACCAATGTGTCACCTGATGAAAAGCGATGATGAGATCGAGGGCGCTACATGCATACCTACCGTCTTGAAAAGATTCAGGGTGGATCCAAGTTATAAGTATCTGGGAAAAGGTTTGCTGGAAGAGAATCACTACCTACATGAATAGGTATCATGCTTATATGTATTGCAAAATTTAAAAAAAAAAAACAAAATTGTTTATATTTTATGCACAGTGCTTTACATGATTGTTAAATTTAATGTTACTTAAAAATGGTACAGACACTGTGCGTGGCACAAAGAAAATTAAATTAAAGATTTTCAGTGACCCCTACACTAGGCTAGGCCTGTCTCGCAGCCCTCGCAGGCTGACACTATCGATTCGATTTACATGTTAACTGATACATTTTATCTAGCGCTAAAGATGAAAACATTAAAAACTAACTATTACGAGTACGTACATAATCGAAAAACTAATTCAGGATCTTGAATATAAATGACCTATGATATTGGCTATGCATATGGTAGGAAGGTACTCGTCGTAAGTGTGTGTGTGTGTGTGTCTGTGTGTGTGTTTGTTTGCTTTGGATATGAAGGTTAAGTGACTGAGATTGATGTGTGTTAATTAATTTATTTTATTATTATATTTTCTGTTTCGTAGTAGTTTAAAGTGCTTAACCAATTGCCATAAACGATTGAGTTAACAAATTTAACCACTAAAAATAATAGCAATTGATCTTGTCGATTTATAAAAGCGTAATACTACTCGTATTTATGATCAGTAGATGGCGTTGTTATAAAAATAACTTAAGACGGCGCAGTACGATCGGTGTGGATCGGTTCTCCATACAAACGTATTTAGGCTCTCATTTTAAAATGCCATGCTAGAATAACACATACACATACATTGCTATGCCCGAAAGGGTACATGTTGAAACAAATTGTATTATGACACCAATGTAAACACATGTATATATGCAATAAATTATATGAATATGAATATGAAACTTTGTATACACAATGGGATCCGGCATATCTAGGTCTAAAAATAGTTTCTGTTGCTAGAAATTGAAAAAGAAAAAATATACAGCTTTTTTTTTGTTTTTTTACGGCTTGTATGAAAACCTTAATACTCGTAATCGCTGTATTTTTTCGCCATTATAATTTCAAGCAACAGAAACTAATTTCCGCCCTAGACAAGCTGGATCCCATTGTGTATACAAAGTTTCATGTTATTCTAGAATGGCGTTTTAAAATGAGAGCATAAATACGTTTGTATGGAGAACCAAACGTACTGCGCCCTCTTAAGCCAGCTGTTACATTTGACTCCACTTATCTAATCTAAGTACATATCGATCGAGCACTAATCCCTATCAAGGCGTCCAATTGGGATCTGGATCAAAACTCGTCGTATACCATTGAACTGTTAAGTGACCTTAAAAGAACCTTCATGCAACCAAATAAGATCGTTTATTGAATACTCCAGCGTGTTATCGTTTGTCTAGTTGGAGTTTTTATGTCCGACATTTTATCGAACTACCATTTGATTTTGACACTTCCAGCTTGGAGTTTAAAGTCGCTTTTCAACGTAATCCTTTGATGCGACTTGAATTCCTTTGCCAACTCAAATTGTTTCAAGTATACTGCCAGATCTCGTTCCCACAGAGCCTTATTGCGTAGCTTATATGGCGATCACTATCGTAATGATTTGACATTTCTGTCATTTTGAGGTAATTAGGCTATTGAGATGTAGATACGACACGTGACTAGCTGGCATATCTGTTTGTTCGAAATCCTTGAATAGATGTAGAATACATATAAGTACTGTGCGTCGAAACGAATGAACCCTCTATGTTGACCGTCAAATAATAGTCACTTTCGTAAAACTAGTGCTTATGCCACATCTTGGGATTAGGAAAGATGGCGGAGCCCGTGCTGTTTTGGTATTCAATCGGAAGAACGCTAGTAGAATGATCAATTTAACAACCGCAGGATTAGAAAAGGAGTAAAACATCTGTTTTGGACAAAAATTTACAGAATCACCAAAAGAAGAGAGAAGGAAGAATCAATGTCTTCATCTGGATTATAGCAAGACCCAAGTAATAAGGCGAGCAGATTAAGCGACCTCTCAGTCAACTACATAAAAGCTTTGACGCGTGTTCTCCTATTTTTTTTTCTGGGGGGAAAATCCATTATGGATACCACCACAACACCGCGGGGACAGTGCGGAGGTTATGTCGGACTTGCACCGACTAAAAACCCCCCGATCGTCCTCCTCAACTCATTTCGGACGGCTCTGGGATCTCCGTCGGAACGCACTAGTGCCGCCCTCGAGTCACACCTCTGTGGGTCCCACTCCCACCCCACCGTCTGTTTTCTTAGACGATCGCTGCCCCCAACTGCGACCGTCTTCGACCCCAAGGACCCCCTTTTAGTCGCCTTGTACGACAGGCAGAGGATACCGTAGTCGAATTCTATGCCCCGGCTACAGTGACGCGTGTTCTCTTATACTCTGTACGGGTATGAAACGTGGAAAATGACCCAAAGAGGCGTTCGAGACGTAGCTCTGGGGGAGATCGGAGAAAATAAGCTGGACAGAAAGAAAGACAAACCAAAAAGTGTTACAAATAGTGGGAGAGAATAGAAACTTGATGAAGACAATTTAAAATAGACGAAACCAAATGATGCACTTAGTAAGACTTCACTTCTTCAAACACATTCTGGAAGGCAAGATTGAAGGTTCAAAGGGCAGAGGTCGCTCAAGGAGAAGCTTTGTACAACAACTAAAAGAAGTGAATGTAGAGTCTTACCGGGACCTAAAGAACTTGGCCGAGGACCGTGAGAGCTGACGTCTACTCCGCCGACAAGAGCCAAGCTCTTAAATTTTGATAATGATTTAATCATGCCACAGCCACAACGCATCAATCAGATGACAAATGAAAGCCGCTGAGATAATAATTTATGACATCTGATGGGTCCGTAAAATGTCCAATGGAATTGCAAATGTGGGCGTCAAATTATACAACAATTTTGACGCTTATTGGTAGAAAAAGTAACCGGCTCTCTTGTAAAGGCCGGAGTCATGAGACGTCTTCAAGCCTAAGGATGTAGCGGATCTATCCTTAAATACTTATTAAAGTAATAGCAGAATAAGGAAGTAAACTACTTCTTGTTTTCTTCTTTTCTTTTTTCTTTTTCTTCTTGTTAGTTTCTTCTTTTATCTGCTTTCTTTTCTTCTTCTTATTTTTTAAGGTTTCATGTAGACATTGGATAAACGTTCTATTAATACCCACCCCTATTCATTAAACTTAACGATAAGCGTGTGCAATAGTAAAAAAAGACAGAAGGAATATCTTTTTACATTTTCCTTCATACGTAAATCAAATATTATCCACCGTAAAAAAAGAAAATCTGTGTTGGAATTTGCGATTCAAGCTTTTTCATATGACACCCCATTTGACATAGTCACTAGACTTTGTACTTTTGGTCCCCCATTGTATCGGTAAATTTTCACTGAAAAAATAAGATATGTTCAATGCATCAGAGTTAACCTTCTTTATAACTATTCCAAATTACAAATCGATACCAAAACTAGTTCTTGAGAAATTTAGCTATGTGGCCTATGTGACAGACAGACATGTATACAACCAAAGTGGCACAATACGGCTTCCTCTTGTACCAGTTTTGTACGCAACCCTAAAAAGACGAGATATCGATATAATTACTACACGTACAAAGTTTCTCATCCCGGCGCTCCCGCGCAGCAATTTGCGTCGACAAGTTTTTGTGACGATCCAGCCCTGTATCACTTGTATCAGTCGTTTAGTTACTTTAATTCCTGGAGGTGTTACCAGGGATGTACGCGATTGAATGCCAAGAGCGATCCTGGCGCGCCCCAATACAAGGCGAAGCCGGACTTCGTTGGTGGTTTTAGACGGTAGTCCAAGGCTATCTAGCCGCGGTTAGCCCGTCATACCCGACCCGTCCTCCCCGAGAGTACGGGTTGCGCAAACGCATTTCCCCAACGTTAAAAAAAAGGATGTAGGTATTCAGGGTCCACTGAGAATATACATAATATATTCGTAGGTAGCTGACACTGTAATTTTATATTTAACTATACAATGTATATTGTTTTGAAAAAATGACACCTCGCCGAGTTTCTTACGCCAGTTCTTCTCGTGGCAGAGGTTTATTTTTCCGAACCGGTGGTAGTTTATTGACGTTCATAGGTGCATGTAATATGCCTAATTTAAAGAAAAAACTACTTTTACTTTTACTTTAGGTGCAATAAAATTACTGTTTTTTATACGTACTAACAGAAGCATTTAATTTTTATTATGTTTATTTATTTATTAATAAATACGTTTACATGACATTACAGTGTAAACAATGCGTCACGAACGTTAGAGTTACAATTTAAAATATATATCAACACAATAACAGGTAATAAATAAATTATATTGGAACAGTTGACCACCTAGCATCGAAGAGATCTCATTTGATATTTAATCCTAACAAAGTCTAGTTTCGCCTCTGCGCTCAAAGTATCAGTTTTCTATTTTTCCCGTCAGGTGATCCTTATAAAACTCGTATTTAGTTGTCTAAGTATATTATTCAATTATTATTTTTTCTTTTCAGGTACGCAACTACTCATTCAAAAGTACGGAATGTTCGCGTATTGACTTCACATTACTTTCACGGCTTATACGTATAGGTAAGCTACATATGAATACCTACCAAACTACATAAGTTTGATTGTTTGCTTACTATTTAATTGCCTCGGTACCTAATAGGGAAGCTACTAACACATTATGTTTAACGAACTTAATTTCTCCATAGAAATATACATTTGACGTAGATAATTCAGTACAATTCACCACTTTAGAAAAGTTGCAAATCCCCCGACATTTTCATTTCAAGTTTCAATATCACAAAAATGGCAGAACCGATTTTTTTCTAAGAACCATCGCTATTAAAACCTGCTTTCAAATAAAAACAACCTCACTCAAATCGGTTCATCCAGTAAAGAGCTATGGTGCCTCAGACAGACACACACATTACACAAATACTAATAGTAGCACATAATATACAAAATAAATGGGTAGGGTAATAGGTAGATAAATAATTCGTCTGGATCTGCATTCTTTTTTTAACCCCCGAATGATAAATGAAGAGAGAAGATCTGCGTATGTGTGTCTGCGTCTGTGGCATCGTAGCTCTTAAACGAGTGAATCGATTTGAATGCGGTTTATTTATTTGAAAGCAGGTTTTTCATCAATGCTTATTAGACATGTTTTATCAAAATCGGTTCAGCCGTTTTTGAGATATAGAACCATGAAATGAAAATGTCAGGGGTGTTTTCAACTTAATTAAGTTGTCAGTTATTTAAAAAAATAGTGGTTTCATAAGAAAGAGATACTTTTATCCGTACTATCACGAATGGTTGGCCAGACAGTGGCCAGACTATACTTATGAACATTTATCAAAATCCGTCAATTCGTTACTGTACTGACAGCAAAAACACTCCCCACTATTATAGTACCTCTTTCTAAATCATCAGAAAAGAAAGAGATCACCAACTTTTCATCGCAATCATTCATGCATGTAATGCTTCCTATGCATTATGTTTCTACTTTCAACGGATTTATGTTGACCTTTTTTTTCTATTTAGATTTAAATCTTATCACAACCGTTATACGAGTTATTTTTGCGTAATTTGTTGTGCTCTATCCAGCCTTGCTTGAAGCTACCAAATCTAACCTAACTGAACGGCGAAAAACTTCATTGGGGAAGGAACTTTGTTGTATTGTTTTAAAGTTGAATTTCGTTTGACTGTAGAATATTTTGGAAAGAGTTTAGTGACCCCGTAATGGGTAATGGTTCAAAACATCTCGTCTATGATTACTAGTGATTTAAATTACCTGTAATGGGCCTACTTAGGTAAATTGCGGATAGTTTGGTAAAGGTCGCATTCTTCAACTTAAACTTGATTCAAAAACTAAATTGATTGTAGGCGAATAGTTACACAGCTCATACGTTAAAAATTGTAACGCATCACATTAGTTATAAAACTTAAAAAGTTTCGTTTTACGTTACATATAGAATAAAAAAATAGGTTGGTACTTAATATTACATATAAAATAGTTTTTAATGATATTTATTTATATTTTTAAAAAACTTTTTATTTGAGCCATTTTTTTAACTTTTTATAAAAAGTTACATCATTTTCGATGTATTTTTTTATTTTACCGGGTAGTTTAGGTACAGAGTTTAAGTAACACCGTACCAAAAATGTATATATCCTGGTTTCAAATCATTTTTCTGAACTGAAAAACATAGAGAAATTCTCTATTCCTTTTCCATCTTTCGTCAATTCTTGGCACTGTACTGGGATGTTGTACGGACTACGAGGTTTTTTTTCACATGTTTGCGAACAAAAATACCGCTTATAATATGCCCCCGCTGAAGACCACTATCGTGAATTGTACGAAAATGTATACAATACAATCGGTTTTAAAAAAACACATGCACAGAGATTGAGATTTTCCTGTATTCCAGGGAAATGATTTTGTTTTTCAGTTCTGATAAATGCTGTTACACCAATGTGTGTAATCGGTTTGACGTTAGGTATTTCCTGTTTTACCGTGAGAATTCCGATTACAGGTTACTAAGAATCTCGCCGTCAAGATATGCTCATTGCTCTCGCCACTGCGCCAAAACTCGGCTGTTGTTGACGTTGTTGTTGTTGTTGAGTTTCTTCTCAGCACTTGGTGCTGGGTGGCTCTGCCTGCGATGGGCGCTTCGGGAGCTGTGGCGGGTCGCGTCAGCGTCTCATTTTGGGGAAGGTGGGGATGCCGCAACTGGGGTTGCCGTGTGGACCAGGGACCCGCTACGGTGTCTGCTGGTGTGTTCAGTGCGGCCGGTGTCCATCTGTGAGGTCAAAAGTAAGATAGTTTGTTTAATTTAAGATGACGAAAATTACTTTAAATCATTTTTAAATCAACCATGCTCAATGCCCGTGCGGGATGGCTCCGCAAACATTGAAGCACATGTTGTATTTTTTATTTTGTATTTTGTACATTTCACGAGCTACAAATCATACCCTGGAAAACATGGATGCGGCAGTTGGTGCATTTGTGCACACTGCAACAGCGGGTATGAAATTATTATTTAATATTATTATGACACCAATTTAAATGATTTTAATATTTAATGTGGTATTTAATATTTTGGAACGGCTTTTGCTTTATATTGTATGTTTAAATACCTACAACTCGTTTTGTGCCTACATTTATGCAAGCAACTGTGTAAATGATTCGACTATTTATTATATATGTATATAATATTAGTGCTAGATTATTATTTTTATTTTATTTTTAACCGACTTCAAAATTTCAAAAGAGGAGGTTATCAATTCGGTTGTATGTTTTTTTTTTTTGTTTTTTTTTTTTTTAATGTTTGTTACTCCATAACTCCGTCATTTCTTAACCGATTTGAAAAAAAAAATTTTTGATTGTATGTATATATATTCAAGTTGGTCCCGTTTTTGTCAAAAGGCAGTTCTGATGATGGGATCTATGAGGAATTGAGGGAACTCCTCAAATTTTTAAGGCAAACATATAGTGATTTTTGTGTTTTTATCAACAAGTCAAGCATTTGCATCCAAAAATGTGACATTGGATGAAGTGGAACTGCTGATGATGATCAGAACAGAACTCTTCAACGACGAAAAGTTCACGTTTGGCGATTTGTCCTCCTAGCTGTGTTTGTTAAGCAAGTTCTATTTTCACGATTAATTTTTGTCATGCTCCAGTTCTGATGATGGGATCCATGAGGAATTGAGGGAACTCCTCAAATCTTAAAGGCAAACATATAGTGATTTTTGTGTTTTTATCAACAAATCGAGCATTATCATACAAAAATGTGACATTTGATGAAGTGGAACTGCTGATGATGATCAGAACAGAACTCTTCAACAACGAAAAGTTCACGTTTGGCGATTTGTCCTTCTAGCGGTGTTTGTTAAGCAAGTTCTATTTTCACGATTGATTTTTGTTATGCTCGAGTTCTGATGATGGGATCCATTAGGAATCGAGGAAGCTCCTCAAATGTGAAAGGCACACAAATAGTGATTTTAGTATTTTCATGAACTAATCAAGCATTTTCATTCATAAAAGTGACATTTGATGAAGTGGAACTGCTGATGATGATCAGAACGGAACGCGTAGTTCACGTTTGGCGATTTGTTCTCTTCGTTTTGTTTGTCAAGCAAGCAAGGTTTTTCCATGATTTCATGAGGAATTGAGGGTACTTAGTCTTCTACCATTATAAACATACTTATAGCCATTTTTGTATTTTATTGTAATCTTTCACCGGACTCCCCCATTGAAGTCGGTTTTTTTTTCTTAAAAATTATTTTATATTGCACTTTTGGTGAAAACAAAAGATAATTATTATTGTTTATATATAGATAAATGTTTTAATTTATATTTATATTTAATGATTAAATTTATTTTTATTTATTATTTAATATAATTGTATGTTAAGTTATATTATAGTGTATATATTTGCGTAAATTATACTTTTCTATAATTATTTTTTTGGTTTAAGTTAAAAGGTGTATATTATTTATAACATGAAATTCCATTGCTTTTTTGAAACTAGTCATAGACTTGGATTCCTTCACATCTTTGGGTAGTTTGTTGTATAATTTAGCACCTTCATAAATAATGCTCTTTCTCCCGTATTTTGTTCTAGGTGGTCGCAATATTAAGAGGACTCAGTACGCTCGGTCTGGCTCGGTTCTCCATACAAACGTATTTACCCTCTCATTTTAAAGCGCCATGCTAAAATAACATGAAAATTTGTATACACAATGGGATCCAGCATATCTGGGTCAGACCATAGTTTCTGTTGCTAGAAGTTGTAAAAGAAAAAAAATACAGCGGCTTTTTGAGTTTTTTACGGCTTGTATGAAAACCTTAATAATCGCTGTATTTTTTCTCCATTATAATTTCAAGCAACAGAAACTATGGTTCGACCTAGATATGCCGGATCCCATTGTGTATACAAAGTTTCATGTTATTCTAGCCTGGCGTTTTAAAATGAGAGCATAAATACGTTTGTATGGAGAACCGAACGTACTGCGCAGTCTTAAGTGGTCCGCATTTCTTAATTTAATCTTTTGCACTTGCTGTTTTTTTGTGAAACAAATTGTGTGATTGTATAATATACATATGTTTGAGAAATACTCATTATTTTTAAATCTTTGTAAAGTTTGTGAGTAGGAGTTCGAAATTTATAATGAAACAAGACTTTTAGAAGTTTATTCTGTGCGATTTCCATTACAGATTCGCTTCTCTACAGATTCCCAATTCTACAGATTTCCAATTCTGCAGATTTCCAATTTCACAGATTGTGAATTCTTCAGATTCCGAATTCTTCAGATACTGAATTCTACAGATTTCCAATTCTACAGATTCCCAATTCTGCAGATTTCCAATTCTACAGATTCCGATTGACGGAGCCCCGCGGAGTTATTTCTGCGCAATTTACCCTTCGGGCATCTGAAGGTACCTAACGAGTCTCACCTACCTAAATCTGGAGCCAAGGCGATCACCTTATTATAAATAATAATAATAATAATTAATAATTAAGAAAACTTGAGAATCTGTAAAATTGAAAATATTTACAGTACGATTACTTTGAGTTTACCACCGACATATTCTCTTATTCCATTGGATAGTCTACTTTAACGCTTATGTAATAGAGTTGCTATTCCAAACATACGATTTGAAGACAGTGTCTATGTAATAGAAACTCTATTACATTGGTCTTAAAGTAGACTATCCAATGGAATAAGCGTATATGTCAGTGGTAAACTCAAAGTAATCGTAGGTACTGTACACATGAGAATCTGTAGAATTGGGAATCTGGAAACTTGAGAATCTGTAAAATTGGGCATATGTAAACTTGAGAATCTGTAGAATTGGGAATCTGTAGACGTGCGCAGATACGCGGCGAGTGCATGCAAACAGAATGCCATAACTTCTCTATATAATACTAGTTGTCCCGGCGAATTTCGCACTGCCGCCGACTCGTCCCGGACAAAATGTATGAGAAAATGTTTTTTATACTTTTTATTTTACCAATATTTTAATAGATATTCTACAAAGAACCAAAGATTATAAACATTGACCCAGATGTTTTTGAGTTATAAACAGGGATCGGAAATTCTGATACTTTTATACCTACACTTCGGCCTCAGTACCTACACCGCGTTGTTGTTGAGTAGCATGGAGGCGGACTCAATTTAATTTTACTAATAAATTTGCCGGGATTTCCCGGATTACCGAAAATTAGGATAACATAAACACCACAGAACATAAAAAATGGAGAAGTGCCATACTGCTTCATTACAACGAAATCCGATGTCTCCAATATTCCCCCACCGCAGACCACACACACGCATTGAACCTTGTAAAAACAAAACCTCGGGCGGAGCCGCCGAACCTACGAGAACATGCAAGCAAGCGCTGTGATTGGCTTCGCGCATCCTTCAATTATCCTTTCTATGATCTGAGATAAACACATACATATTCCGTAATCAAAACACAATACCTATGACACCCTTAAACTGACCACCACATTTTTTTTTGCTGTAACCTGTATGTCGTTAAAACTGTTTACCAACGTGAATGTTGCTAAAATCTACTGAAAATAGCCGTAACCTAAAAAAAACCTATCGTTACGCTTTATACAAACCCGGAATCCTGGAAACTAAATAATAGAAACATTAATTTTAAGAAGGCGACTCCATACTTGCTGAGCTTTTTCCAGGATTTTGCTAGTTGTAGGTATAAAAGTATCCGAATTAAATAAATATAACTAAAATAATTCCGATGCCTGGTTATAAAAATGGTGTAACTAACACGAATTTGTCTTATATATAAAGATTTTTTATATACTAGGGATGATCGTTGAGGTGAAACAATTTAATAACAACATAGCTGAAAATAGATGTAATATATCGATTCGATACCCTACCACTTCTGATAACGTGACAGTACACCCACACGTTATAACTCTAGCTTTATCACCCGTTTTACAAAGTATATCGACAAACACTAAATATAGTGTTTTATCGCGTCGACTAATGGAGTCGATAAAGGGCCCTTAGTAAGGACATTATCCATCACTGTAACATGTTACTTTACTGTGTAACTTATGGTAGGTACTTAAGACGAATATCAAAGCAAGACAGATTTTTTTCGAAAAGGCTCTTAGTGAATAACTCTAAAAGGGTAGATTTCAATACCTTATTAATAAAAAAACCGGCCAAGTGCGAGTCGGACTTGCGCACGAAGGGTTCCGTTCCGTACCAGAAAAAAAACGCCAGCAACTACTCTGTTGTATGGGAGCCCCCCTTAATTATTATTATTATTTTGATTTTAGTATTTGTTCTTGTAGCCACAATAAAAATACATAATCTGTGCAAATTTCAACAGTCTAGCTATTACGGTTCTTGAGATCTAGCTCGGCGAGTGGTAGCCATGAAAAAGGGCTAAAATATCACGTTTTTTGTATGGAAGCCCCCTTAATTATTAATTTAATTTTGTTTTTAGTATTTGTTGTTATAGCGGCAATAGAAATACACAATCTGTGAAAATTTCAACTGTCTATCTATTACGGTGAGATACAGCCTGATACAGACGGACGGACGGATGGACAGCGAAGTCTTAATTTTTACCCTTTGGGTACGGAACCCTAAAAAACAGAATATTTTAATTTCATGTAATTGTTAACCATTAAATAAACGTCAAAAAAATCTTTAAATAAGGCCGTTTTTAACTTCAAATTTGCTAATACTTCTAAACCACAAGTGATATCATCATATCAATCGAAATACGTCCAAGTTGCGCACTCACTTGACAAGCCTAATCCCAATAAGGTCTAGTTTCCCCCTCCGGTTGGAAGGTCAGATGGCAGTCGCTTCCTTGAAAACTAGTGCCTACGCTTTATCATGGGATTAGGTAGCGGATCCCAGGCATCTTTCAGGATGCAACTGTACTGGGAATAACGCTAGGAGGATGATGATGATGAATCGAAAACCGTCCACTGTGCTGCAAATAAGCCTCATCCAAATAGTACTACAATGACCGGGCCTAAGCCACCCGCATCCAGCGGACCCCCGCGACCGCATATGATGTATTCCATCGTCTCCTAGCCGTATTCGGCCATGAATGATTGTGACTGCTTTCTAGGTGCTGAGAGCATCGTTATTCACGGTTACATATAATTTAACTGAATTATATGACATTAAATAAAGAATTAAAAATATAATATTAATATATAATAACAATAATAGCTTGTAAACACTGACATTTGTACCTAATGCTAATCTACTCGTATATAATTGTTTTTAATTTCTTCTGCATTTAATATGATCACTGAACTAATACGTAATTAATAGCTTTGACATGTAATATTTGTAATATTATGAATAAATAAGTATGAGTATGAGTATGAGTACATTACGCAGCTCTACAAAAAAAACTTTTCAAGTGCCCAGATTAGGTACGAATATATGCATGAAAGTTCTCAACGTGCTTCGGGGTCGATAGGATTGTCACATGATGGCAGATTACGGCTGGTCTTTGAAAATAAATTGTCCCCTGAAAAATTATAAAAGAAAAGCTCATAAAAGGCGTTCTATGGAAATATAAAATATATTTTCGACATTTCCCTCTTTATTTATTTCGATGTATCCTAATTTCTCAAAACATAACTGACATTATGAACATGTCTGTTATTTTGTTTCTCGTTCTTTGATTTTTATAACGTAAAATGAAAATAAAGATTTAAAAAAATCAGAGCAAATCTTACAAAATTATTGATAGTTTCATGAATTGTGTACATAAATAAACCCAAAATCACTTTCATATCTAGGGCAACAAAACCACTGTTCTGCACCAAAATAGTCCGACAGTTGAAATTTTCACAGATGATGTATTCTGTTGCCGCTATAACAACAAATACTAAAAATTAAATAAATATCTAAGTGAATTCCCATAGAAAAAACTTTTAAAAAGTTGCTCGCTGTGTTCATCAGGCGCTGGGTCGCAAAATGTATGGGAAAACTAAAACCCGACTCGCACTTGACCAAAATTCTACTTGATATTATTTAACGTTCTTATTATTATTACTGATAATAAAAGTATATTTAAATTAAATTAAAAAAGGATATAAAAAAGTGTCTAATGTTGTATAGAGCCCGGAACCCTTCGTGCGCGAGTCCGAATCGCACTTGGCCGGTTTTTTTACAATTGTCTAAAATCTAACTCGACATAAAAATTCTATCATTATTCGCGTGCCCATTCCCCATTTACTTGGGGTCCGCGCAGCATGTTTTTGGGGTTCCGTACGATAATGGGACACTATTACTAAGACTTCGCTGTCCGTCCGTCCGTCCGTCTGTCACCAGACTGTATCTCAAGAACCGTAATAGCTAGACAGTTGAAATTTTCACAGATTGTTTATTTCTGTTGCCGCTATAACAACAAATACTAAAAACAAATAAATAATTATAATTAAGGGGGGCTCCCATACAAAAAACGTGATATTTTAGCCCTTTTGCATGGCTACCACTCGCCGAGCTAGATCTCAAGAACCATAATAGCTAGACAGTTGAAATTTGCACAGATTATGTATTTTTATTGTGGCTACAACAAAAAATACTAAAATAATAATAATAATTAAGGGGGGCTCCCATACAACAGAGTAGTTGCCGCTAAAACAACAAATACAAAAAAACTCCATAAAACAAGTGTTTAATGGCACCAGCTTTTAGACTTTTTTCTGGTACGGAACCCTTCGTGCGCGAGTCCGACTCGCAATTGGCCGGTTTTTTTCTTCCATACCACTCTATCACCCGTAATCTCGTCACTCACAGCCTTCCTCTTCATATCGTCTCTCACGCAGTCCATCCACCTTTTCCTTGGCCTACCCCTCCTCTTACATCTCTTCACATTCATGCCTAATACCCTTTTCGACAAAAAAACTATATAAGTATCAAACATGTTTAAAAAAATCACGACAGACCTACCTTAATTTAGCGACCTAGCAAGATAAAATTTGGGAACTAAAAATAGATAAAGACACCAATTAAACAATAAGGAATTTGAGATAGATATATATTTTTGCTACGTCTTTCATTAAAAAACAATTTAATTTTTTTAATGTGGACAACTTTATAAGAAACTCATTTTAGCCATACCTATTTAAAAATTCACTTTTTCCGTCTGTTTTCATTTTTAGATTGGTCAATGCGTTTCGTTATCTGGACATAGATCGTAGTACATACAGTGCGTAGATTTAAGTGTTTTTTTTAAAGCGAAAATAACCGTTAATTTGTGTTTTGTCCTAACGCTCATTCGGAAAGTTACGCAATTCTCCCTCTGGAAGATATTATTATAATTTTATTGCTTTCCGTAAAATTGACTCCTAAACGGTGAAATAGATGTTGGAATGTATGTCAATATGTCGTTCTTCAAGAAAGGAGTTATACATTTTTAAAGAGACAGCAACGCACGTATTATACGTAGTTGCAAGTGTTCATAGGAGTTGCATATGGTACCGCTAATCATTAGGCCAGCGTGGCTTGTTTGCCACCGACAAAAAATGTAACGGAATTCACATGGAAGACGCGCGCAAAAGCTAGCTGGGTTATAAAAAAATGCAGCCCTGAACCATGTATGTGTAGGCTATAATTTACATCAAATATAAGTAGTTATTAAGGTATCACTCAACTGTATACCTGTAGGCGTGTAGACAAAAACACCGAAGATAAACAGCTTAACTGGTTTAGTTTCCAGTGTGACCACACGCATAAAAAGTACTTCTTGGAAGTACCTATGTAGTTTTTATACTCGGAGCATAGACTAGACCGTTTTCAAAAACATTGTTGTTACATCGCGATGCAAAACTAGCGCATGCCTTTTTTGACCGACTTCAAAAAACGGAGGAGGTTCTCAATTCGTCGGAATATTTTTTTTGTATGTTCACCGATTACTCTGAGACTAGTGGACCGATTACAAAAATTCCTTTTTTTGTTTGAAAGGGAGTGTTTTCTAGTTGGTCCCATTGTCACCAAGTCTGGATCTGATGACGGGATCTTGGAAAAATCGAAGGAACTCCTCAAATTATGAACCAAGAGGATGGGGTAAGGCAAAAAATACCGTACTCAAATTACCAAGCGGATGGTGTCTGGCAAAGTTTGGAGTCGGTGTTTTACTTGTTCGTGGAGAAAACCTGCGATCCAGGTACCAAGTCATCGGGGAATGACTGGGTTATATGGTATTTCTATTCTATCCACTAAAACTCCACGGTAACCGCCATCTGCGCTGTAATGGACGATTCACACCAAACGGTCGGAGTCTACGCGCACGCCACCAGAGTTAAAGGAATTCGAACCCTCCATACAGAGGCTAGACTTCGTATCCAAACGGCAGCGGCAGAGCCGGCGGGAGCCGAACTGCTGCTCGCAACCATTCAAATATGAAATCTAACTGCTGTATGGAGGGTTCGAATTCCTTTGACTCTAGTGTGGTGCGCGCCGACTCCGGCCGTTTGATGTCCATAATGCGGAGGACTCGATCTCAATACTGAAGGCACTGGAGCCCCCCCTCGCACTTTAATTCTTTCGGCTCTTAGTTTTTATCGTCACCTGACTCCACCACCACCACCACCATATCAGCCAAAGAACATCCACTGCTGGACATAGGCCTCCTCCATATTCACGGGGGGTATATGCCAAAATCGCCACGCTTGGCATGCGGGTTGGCGATCGCAGTATCTCTACCGCACTCCAGGGATGCTGCTGCCCATCCCCCGGTGGTCTTGGTCGTAGTTTTAGGACATACCCGGGTCACCTGACTCCGGAGACCCCCTTTAGTCGCCTTTTACGTCAAGCGAGGGAGACCGTAGACAGATTCTTGCCCGAGTCTACACGGTTATTTACGATTATGCTATTTACGATACAGCATGAGCATGTCTGATGGTAAGTAGGTTAGAACCCAACACTTCGCCAGCTAAGTCGACTTCCTGACTAGGCGAAGCGGGATTAATACGTTTGTATATACAACTTTTTTTTTATTATTTATTTATTTATCAAAACAATTGACAAAAACTTAAAAATAAATACAACGTCCCGCAAAACTGTGAGCACAGTTTGACTGTGGGATCCATGAGTATTAATTAGTGGTTAAGTCTTATTGTACGAGTATACAAATATAAAATACCTACGGTATAATGAATTTACATACTGTCGAGGTAGTATTTGAGCAATGCTCTTTTGAATTTATTTTTGTTTCCCTCCTTTCTAACAGCCGCAGGTAAGGCGTTAAGTAAATATGGTAGGCGCTTTTCGATGAGCCTATCCCCATAGTAATTGCTAACTCTGAGCACAGCATACTTACCCGCAGCTACAGACCGGGTGTCATGTTTTTGGCTCATTTGAGATAAGTAATACTTACTTACACAAAATCACAGAAACAGTGCAAGTTATTTAAATAAAAACTTGAAAAAATATCTAATAACCAAAACTTCTCCGAGGTAACATTTATAAATGCCATACGCGGCCTTTCAAAGAATCGTGTTCTATTGGTTACCACTTTTATTAACAAAAAAACATGAACATTATCGTCAACTCTATCAAAAACAACTGAAAACATGCGTCCGAGCCACTAAGCCAGCGGCGCCATAAAATGGCCCCAATTACTCTAATCGGTACCTTTACCTTACTAAAAACTACAACTAAACTTCAACCTTGCCACCAAGTCTTAGAGTTCATTTTCAATACGTATAATATTTAGGGTAAGTGGTTGACGAGTGGTCTAATGGCTCCCTAACCTGAGGGTGTTGTAAAAAATGAAGTAGGAAATTTATCTTTTTTGTATTATGTTGCGACTGGTTTCCAGTTCCCGGCTTTGTCTTTGTCGTTGTAGAGATGGCTGCGTGTTAAGGTAGGTCAAGGGTGAATGAGTACAGTGTTGTAAGTACGTTGTAGTGTATGTATGTACCTATGGGAACCTTGGAAACAAAAGAAAGAGCTTGAGATATTCGTTTCACATTCAAAACCAGCCATGTTAATGTCGGATCACTTATTTTGGTTATTATTATATAGCATGTACGAATGAAGAAGTAGAGGAATAGCAGTGGCTCTTCGGTAAAGTGGCCGTAGCTGACCGGATCTTTACGTTGAACCGAATATTTATCAGAATGTTGGTATTCGGCGAAACCCGTTTTCGACGCATCTCTACTTATGAAAATGTACATGTTCCAACATCGACAATATCGGGTAAACAAGGTCGATGTTGGAATAATATTTAATGTCGTTTTATACCACTACTCTGCTATATACGGCCAAACACGAAGAAAGTGCAACTAAAGATCAGAGCAACACAAAGAGCAAGGAAAAGAAGCCTCTTAAAAGCCAGAAAAATACAAAAAATACGATGTGAGAAGATCAGACGAAGGACACGAGTGACTGACGCTCTCACGCAGGCTCTAGCTCAGAAATGGCGCTGGGCCGGACATTTATCGCGCTACCCCGACAGAAGATGGACTTTTCAAGCCACAAAATGGAGTGGACCATTGGCGAAAAGGAAGGTAGGCCGGCCGATCCAACGGTGGGCTGACGATCTAACTCAAGTGGTTAAGTGGTAGGAAAAGATTGGATGAGTCTTGGTAAAAACAGAGTATTATGGACGGATTGGACCCAAAGAGGGGTTCATATCTAAGTCAAATTAAATTTTAAATATTAATGTAAAAAAAATATGTTTTTTTTTATTATTATTATTATACCACTATTTAAGTTTATATTTCAATGTGAACGCGATGCGAAACTAGTGAACCAAATTGACCCGCGGTTGCGCGCGCGCCGGACAATGGTTACGGGACCGTGTGGTTTCGGCTTTATGGCCGCGGGGCTGCGGGCTGGACACTAATGTAACAAAACGTTGTGTGTCCGCGTAGACAAAGAGGTCACCGGGGTTCTACGTTCGCGTTTCATTCTAGATAGAACAAGAAATTCTACTAAAGACTCCCCTCCCTTTACCCCAGAGCATGGTCTTAGGAAACAAGGTCTGCTACTCCGTATCGTGACACAAGCCTACGTCACTGTACAGTCTGTACACACACGAACTCACACTACGACCGCCAACCACCGATAGCCTCGATAGCAGTGATGACGTAGGCTTGTGTGACTCGCACAAAGAATTTTCCCCGGAGTGTCATACCTTGTATTTTTGTATCATGCCCTGGAACATATCGTTTCTGTGATAAATGTCATTTCTGGTACAAGCTTTGATTGCCAGATGTACCTGTCTCCTACAGGCTCACTAGAGGTTCAAATGAGCTGAAACACGACAGGTTGATCTTGTATAGTTTAGGAGTTGCTATGACCACCTTCTGTCTCCTTCATCAGATCAGCTCGGTGGTATTATTTGAGCGCAGTATGGTACCAATAAATCAATATGAATATAAAAGGCGTGGACCCAAAAAATCTACGTGCGACTCAAATGCAATTTCACACTGTAAATACATAGCTCTCCAGAGCAGACAGTGCTTCCCTGATTGTGTCTGCGGCTAAATCGGTGCACGGTTAAGGTCCTTAACTTCCTGCCTCATATGCTACACTAAGAGCTATGCGAGCCTCCTCAGTTTTGCTCTAACACCTCCGGGAGGAGGGATACCATAGCCAGCTCTTCCGAGTCCTTGCAGCAGAACTGCTGGCTATACAGCAAACCGACTCGTCCTCAGCTGTCACCGCACCCGTTTTTATATGGAAACTGATAAATGTCATTTGTCAAATTTTGACAGTTTTCGTTTGGAAACGGGTGAGGTGTGAGGTGAGAGGTGAAGACGAGTCAATTTGTAAATAAAAACTCAGAGTACTGTGATAGGCAAACACTCATATCTGCACGTGTAAATATAATAAACATTTTTTTAATACCGCGTCGGTGGCAAACACGCGTACGGCCCGCCTGATGGTAAGCGGTCACCGCAGCCTATGGACGCCTGCAATTTATTAGATTAACGACAGATAGAGTGTGTGCTAACTGGATAAGGGATTTCCTCTCAGAACACGTAATTTAATAATATAAATTGTAACGTTAACAATGGAATGGGAGTCAATTGTACAAAGGTGTTACATACGAGTGTACTATGTACCCCGAATAGTGTGTTACTTGCGAACCCCTCTCTCCTCGCTACCATACGTAGTCAAAATATCACAGTAGAAGGCGCTTGTAACTTATCTTGTGCTCATATGATGCAAATAATTATAATTACACGTGAAAATGGTATGTAATGAATGGTTTGTTTTCATAACAAACCTCTTTCACCTAAAACGTGTTGCGTTGCCAGAAATGTCAAATGAAGACAAGCGCTATTTTTAACAGTAACTATTTTAACAATTTTTGATCAACACCACTGGTGAACTGAGGGCCGGCTCCTCGGCCAACGCATTAGGCATTGCGGTGCAACGAGGTAACGCAGCTAGCCTTCTGGGAACCATTCTCAGCAGCGGCGATCCAGGAGACATATATAGTTTACACTTTAATTTAGTTCTTTAACATCAAGTTTATTTTTGGGGGTAGAAGTTGCACCACATCCGTAGGGAGTACCCACCGTTACCCTACACGTGACCCCTGGGTGGTGCTAAAAAGTGCAAAAAAAACTGGCAACCTTACTTGTCTTCTCGAAGATCTCACGGTTCGTAAATAAATGCCATACGATTAAATAAATAAGTTTTTTTAAAACTATTTTTTAAGTTTATTTTTACGGTTTTTTTATTAGTTTGTAGTATTTTCTATGAAGATGTTTAAGTAATTTTAAATAAAATATGTTTAATGGAAAATCCGTTCATCGCAAGCACAGATCAAAGAATACTATCGCAAGTAAAGATTAGCCATCGTATTTCTTGCCACCTTTTGATTTAGTTTATATCAAAAGGTGGCAAGGTGCTCAATAGAGACATTCTGGAATGCGCTATTGCCATCTATTTCTCTATTTCTTTAGCGAGTCTATTCGGCTCGTCGTATCAGTAAATAATAATGGTTTGACATTTGTTGCGTTCTCTTTACCGACTTACTCACTTTATGCCAAGAAGGTGCAAACATCGGGATAAGTAGGAGCTTGACGGCCTGTTTATCCTAGTTGGTAGTGACACTACCTCCGAAACTAGAGGTCCCGGGTTCGAATCCCGGCCAGGACATTATTTGTGCATTTAGCACGGATATTTGTTCCTGGGTGTTATTTAAGTATGTATTTTTCTATATAAGTATGTATATCGTCGTCTTGTACCCATAGTTGCTTAGTTTGGGACTAGGTCGATTTGTGTAAGATTGTCCGCCAATAATCCCAATCCCAATCCCAAAGTACGCAACGTTTTAGAATAAAATAGAAAACTTTATTTCAACAACATGCTTAAATTATAATTATACAGTTAAAATTACTTAATACTAAAACAGTTTCGAAAATGGAGCCCACTCGGCATGTGTCGGGCCACACAAGGTGTCTCGACGCTGGTTTTCTGTGGATCCTGATAAAAAATGAGTCGCGCTACAGATCCGTGCGTGCATTTTCAACCGTGCCGAAGGTCTATATGCCATTTAACATATATGTGGTTACCTTACTGACATACGGGGTGCAAGATCACAAGGCACCGTAGCACGGATCTGTGTGTCTCAGATGAGTCATAAGCGCATATCAATTTGAGGATGCGTTGTGTCAACAGTTAAAAGACATGGAGGTCCCTCACTATCAACAAAGCGCGTCTTCGGGAGCTCTGGTGAACTTAATCATACTCGTGATCGGGTGCTGTTTGTGGAGTCCGGTCTGTTAATGCTTGCAAGGGCATACTAAATACCTTAATACTAGTGTTATTCTATTGTATGTAGATTGACGAGAGACATAATCCTGTTCTGGATTAGTTTTATTGTTATTGACGCTTAGAGACCTTATACATCTCTAACAATATTAAGTTTACTTATTTTATTTTAGCGCTTAGAGATCATTTACATCTCTAAGGACTTAAGTAATTGTTATTAATCGTATTTGGACGCTCAGAGACCATATACATCTCTGAGATATTAAATTAATTTTATATACTTTTTGTTTATTCGGACAGATCGTATTCAATACGTCCTTAATATTTGTAAATTTATTTTCATTTAATTGTTAATCAGTATAATTTTTTAATCATTATCATTAAGTAAAATTGTCAGTTTTTTTAAATTGTATAAACTCACGCTTTGACATGTAAAAGTGCACTTGTGGCCTATTTGCAGAATATATATTTGATTTTGATTTTGATCACCATCAGGAATACAACACCTCATATCTACAGAGCTAGTGTCATAGGTCTTCTGTAAGATGGAGGTACTTCCCCAAATGGGCTCCCATCCCCCATTTACCATCATAAACCTCTATTCAAATATACTCCTACGCACTTGTTAATTTATTAAACATTGATATAGAAGATGTTAATACTCTTATTAAAGTTGTTTTTCTCATTTTAATAAATGAGAAAAACAACGTTAATATCCAAATTAATGTGATATGATTAGATTTACCTACAATTTTTTTATTGATGATAGCGGATTGGATCTGCAATGCTCACTAAGAAAGGATAATCTGAAAATAATTTAATCATAATTACTACTGTCAAAGTCACTTGAATATCAATAGCACGAGGCAAACATGACATGACCTTTTAGTAAATACGACTTACTCGAGTATTTGGATAGTTTTTATTGGATGAAATATGCTTCAAATATGAGCGACGAATATCATACCAATACCATCAATACGTCGATTCAAATGTACTCCCAGGAAGAATCCGCACTCTAGAAATAGGAATTGTTTTTGTCATGTTTTATGGTCCATTGTCGCTGTCGGCCGTCCATCCACTCCTGCGCAACTGGATTTATGACAGCTGACTGTGGCAGCGGTTATTGTCTATTTTACGTAAATTATTATAATATATATATCTTGCTTTGCTTCTATTTCATGACATTTCGTTAGGGTGCGTTTCCACTGAGGTGGAAAATGAAGAAACGTGGAGAAATGTCTTTTAAATGAAAAATATCGATCAAAATTTCTAGAGAAGATCTTAAGAACCCATTAACAAACAAATATACAATTGTTTCCCATTTACAGGATACGTAACGATACCCATACGCACCTTCTCAGTATATCATTGTTATCTAACTACATTATGAGGATTAGGAGGATATTATTTGTGTGAGGTGTGCAATAAAGAGTATTCATATCGTATCGTATCGTATTATAGTAATTAATAAATATTTTCATCTGTAATATATCACTAGATGTTATAATAACTTCCCCATAATTTTACTCAAAGGGTAATTAAAATACATCCTATTCTTCACATTCCTTAACGGTCAACTTTATCTTATCATGCAAACGATAATCTACCTTAAAACTATGTGTTTAAAGTTGAGTTTCGGAAACTTGGCACAGAAATACAATGATCCAACAACCACCTGTCAAAGAGCTTCAATCACCCCGTTAATACCCCTCATTCTAAAATACACTTTAATATAACGTATTAAAGTCACATTTAGATTGGAATCAAGTTCTGGGCAAAACAACGTGGATTCGAAATCAACAGGTGGCGGCAAAAAGTAACTCTTGTTACGTTGGCATTAAGGTCGTTTTTGTGAAGGTCCGATTGGCTATGGAAGGGCAGGCTGCGTAACTTTGTATAAAACTCACTTTTTTCTCGCCTTATTGTTAGTTTAATATCCATTTCTGAAAAACAAGTTTTGCGAATGTTTATTATGGATGACGTCAAGAAGTAAACTCTGTGACACTTTTGCGGCTTCGCTTTATCATCGTGTAACTTCAACTTCTGGATCTTATTACAGCTTAAGATACAATACAATAAACTTTTGTAATAAATTATATTAATTTTAAAGGGACACTTTTACCTAAATCGAATTAGGCACATAGGGAGATTAGGGAGCTCAGTAGTGTTATGGTTACTTTAATAAATATGTACAGTATTACATAGAGAACAGTCAATACTCAAAAACGAGTAGAAATACTCATCAGTCATCACACATACTCGTATAGAGGAAGTTTCATATATTAGGGATTTGGGTGTGATACTGGACAAAGAGCTCTCTTTTAACCAACATCTCGATCACATTATCAAGCAGCCAAATAAACTTCTCGGTTTCATGTGGCGAAACTGTAACCCATTTAAAAATATATCGGCTTTAAGGACTGCTTACTTTGCTCTGGTTCGCAGTCAGTTGTAAATATTTGGAACCCGTTTTATAAGTGCCACATAGAGAGAATAGAACAAGTACAAAAACGATTTCTATTCTTTCTCTCTGTACACCAGGGAAAAAAACGCGTGTTGTAGTCGTACAAAGACCGCTTAAAACATTTCAAGATAATTTCTCTTGAGGACCGCCGTTGGATCTCCGATCAAATGTTTCTTCAAAAAATTATTTCAGGAACGCTTGACTGCCCACAGCTATTACAAACTATCAAGTGGACCGTCCCGCGACAGCACGCTCGTCTAGATAACTTTCGACCTTTGTCAACTAGAACGTACAGAACTAATACTGGATCCTACAGTGTAATACCGAGAATTTGTAAAGAGCATAATTTACTATATAAAAGAAACAGGGTTGATATACTGAACATGTCACAAAATCAGTTCAAAACATATCTCTGTAAACAAAAATCAAATATGTTATAAGTCATAATCTCCAAGTTTGATGTTAATTTTAAATCTGCTTTTCTCAATTGTTATACAATATTATAATGTTCCTAGCCTTCTTACAAGTAACTTACCTTATAGCCAACCTTAGATTTAGTGCAAATAAGGGTGGATTGAGTGTAGACGTAATTAAGTAGATTTTACTATGTTTAATGCATGCCGTGTTTGCCTGTAATTGGGTGAATACTCTAGCAGTAGTTCATTATCTGTTGTAAATAAGATTTTTTATTGTATTACATCTGTTGGCAAACCTTAATAAATAAATAAATAAATAAATAAATAAATAAATAAATAAATAAATAGTACTCAGCTTCGTAAGCACTATAATGAATTATGGGATACTGTTACATTACAAGCAGTATTAAGTCTTCGATTTCGGGCTTTTTGAGTCGGGTGAAATCGTTTATTTTAGCACAAGAAAGTGTAAGAGGTAGGAAGACATAAAACAGACCAGGGATGTTTGTTTTAATTACTTACTCAACTTCATCAAAAGTATCGCATTTTTTCAAACATTTTCAGCAAACGACAATCGATGCTTTTGACTAATACTCAAACAATTTTTAAAGGGTAGGCAGCATGCATAATAGCCCCTTCGATTTGCAGGCGTCCACAGGCTACGGTAATTGTTTACTATCAGGTGAGCTAAATAAACAACACTCAAAGATGTATAAGCTGGTCTCTAAGCGTCCATAACAATAAAACCCACCAAGAATAGCATGTTTCTGGTCAATCGCAAAAAACACTAATAGATATTTAGGTAGTTACTCTGCCCTTGCAAGCAGGAATAGAACTCACCTTGGCAGACTGTCCATGCCTCTAGATCCTCCTCTTTGAGTCGAGTAAACTCATTGCTGAGTTATATTACGCAAACGGTTAGAACTCACGTATAAATTGTCACTCCGGGCGACATGTTTCGAACTCTTCGGGAGTTCTTCCTCAGGACGAGTGCACCTGCGACGAGCGCGCCTCGCACACAATTACAACGCACGCAATTTATACGTGAGTTCTAACCGTTTGCGTAATATAATTTTGAAATGACTCACGAAAGTTTAAATTCAAGTCATTGCTGAGTGTAGTACCCTCCACGAATTACTTTCCCGACGATCGCTTTCCACTTGTTTCGGTAAAAGGCAGTTTGCATGGCTTCGTGGACGTTTCTGTTGGCGTTGTCACGGATCTGATCTGTCAAGCGCATATTCTATTGATCGTTTTCCACGTATTTTGCCATGCCCAGGTTTTTCCAGATTATTACACTCCCCCTGTTGTACTCCTGCACTACCTGATCACAATTTTTGGTCAACTTTTCCTGCTACCCAAAGGTTGTCTGGATTATGGGCTATGCCAAATTTGTGTTAACATTTGTCTCTTCTGGTGTACATAATTATTGTTATTGTTACTGTCGTGTTTCTATTCGGGCTATGTGACCGAAGATAAATTTTATTTCGTGCCTCCAGATATATTTTGTGAAATTTGTATCGAGTTCCAATGGTGGCACCACAATGTCATCGTCGGCCATTACGTTGATTGCCGGTAGCAAATGATACCCGCCGGGTCGCGGGTAATTGTGCGACTTCCTCCAGGCAACCGCCGGGCCAGTCACGTCATCCAGAATGCTGGCTTCATTATAACATTGTAGACGTATGCGCATGCAATCGATAAAAGTCTCTTAACATTTCTGTAACTTTTTTCCATTCGGTTGCGACTCAATGTATATAAAAAGTTTTGACAGCGTAACAATGAGTCCAAACACGAAGAGTTTGTCATGTGTAGTTTATGGCCACATACTATCTCCTTCGTCAGATCATTTTGATGGTGCCATCACCGTCATATTTATATTGCATTGTCGCCAAACTTACATATGTATGCCCAATTGCAGCTCAATCGGTTGATGATAATAACTGGTCTAAAATTCAGTTGCAAGATTTGCTGAAGATGATTAGGCCTTGATAGAAATCCCGTCATGGGACCCGTACCTATAATGCTATAAAAAAGCAAATGATGCGAATTCCTACAATACTAATGTTTACAGAACCTTTACATGTGTTTCAGTAAAAACTAAAACCTTATCCGTTCGAGTTGAGGTTCCCAACTTTTTACTTCGAGTCAGCGGTAAGACAGACAGATAGACACTACAGACAGACAGTTGAGTGATCTTGAAAAGCATCAGCGCACGCGCGTACTTTGTAACATTCAATCAACTAACATCTAAAAAGGTTGATAAAATTACCGATTGCTACTTTTTTTATAATGTGGGTAGGAAACAAGTATAAGACCTGCCTGGTAAGCAGATATCATAGCGTATAGACGCCTGCGACTCTTAGAAGAATCAGAAGAAGTGCATTACCGATCCTTTACAATGCACCCTGCAGGCGTATGATGGTTGCCATTTTATCACTTATCGTCGTAGACGCTCGTCACTCTCGTACTAGCATACTTGTCAGAACGTCCACGAATATAAGTGATAAGATGGCAACCATCATACGCCACTCTTATCACTCACCAGGAACACAAAACCACATACTTACCTAGGTACCTATTGGCCTTCAGGGCGGTAGAGGTAATTCCCCAGTAATAGGGCTGGTCCAAATATGTGCGAGAGGATATTCCGCTGTTAATTTGATTAATGATGATGATGCAAACAAGCAGACGAATCGCCTGATGGTAAGGGATTAGCGCCGCCCGTGGACACTCGCAACACCAGATGGGTTGTAAGTGCGTTCCCGGCCTTTAAGATGGGAGTACGTTCTTTTATTGAAGGTTTGAAGGTCGTATTGGTCCGAAAATACCGCAGGCGACAGTTCATTCCACAGAGCTGTGCGAGGCAGGAAGTTTCTGGAGAAACGCACAGTTGAGGACTGTCAACCATCTAAGTGGTGAGGATGGAAATGTTGTCGCGTTGGGCGATGGCGGAAAGAAGCGGCAGGGATTAATCCGAACAATTCCTCGGAGCACTCCCCGTAATACATGCGATAGAAAATAACATGCCCTACCTTAAGTAAATAGTGTAGCGTTGTTATTATGACTGTGGTTTGTGTGGTTTTAGATGGAAGGACTTCCCCAGTAGGACTGCTCCAAATATGAGCCAGATGACTTGCCGCTATGCCCCTTTTAAAACTGAAATCTATAGGCCTGATTCAACTCAAACGAGATCTAAACACGGTCACCACTACCGCCTTATCTCACGAGATAACTAAATTAATTGTTGCCATTCAGCGTGGGCTAGAAAGCTTAATGCCTGTCAATTTCCTGAGCTTTCGACTGGCAATTAAAATGATTACACGAGCTTAAAGCTCGCCTTTGGCGCTATGCTGATAGCGTTATCTTATCTTATTGAGCTTTTTCACCGACTTCAGTTTGTCGATTTGTTTATGTGTATATTTCTGGAATAGAGTAGGCAAACGAGAATATAGACCAGCTGATGAAAAGTGCCTATTACCAACGACAGCATTTGTATAACGCTTAATTATGTTTTTCCGAGTGTATGCTAGTATGTGTGTATATTGTGAGTCGGCCTGGTTAGCCTAGTTGGTAGTGTCACTGCCTCCGAAGCTAGAGGTCCCGGGTACGAATCCCGGTAAGGGCATTTGTTTCTGTGGTGAGCAGAGACATTTGTTCCTGGGACTTGGATGTTTTCTATTTATTTAAGTATATATACATATTAATCTATTAAATATATCGTCGTCTAGTATCCGTAACACAAGCCTTATTGAGCTTACTATGGGACTAGTTCGATTTGTGTAAAAAAAAAGTACCCTAATATTTATTATTATTTATTATATTTCTTTGACAAATTCAGCAGCTTAAACGGTTTGATGGAGTACATGTGACGTGTCATTAAAGTCTTTTCACGACACATAAAGATTATATTTAATCAAAAAGTAAGCATTTGTCAAGCCCTTTGTCGTGGGAGTGACATAAGCGGTTGGGTCTTAAGAATAGTATTTTAAGCACTTTGTTGTTTAATTCTTAACAGGGTGAATGTGAATCGGTTTTACTCTAAGGTAAGCCTCCCAATGCCGACATCTTAATGCCCACTAGATGACATCTATTTATCGCTTCTTTCATTATGAAATAAAATTGAAAGTGCCCTGTATTGTACAGTGTAAAGTCCTGTGCCAGTTACCTTATTTATTAATTTGTTACACATATTATTGCCGCTTCAATGTCTCAACAGACTATAAAACTGTCATATAAGTTTGAGACAACATAATTTAAGTACCGCTACGTTCCAATTTATATATTTAGTATTCAGTAGCATTGTAAACAAACCGTTTCCGCGATACAACTTGTGAAATGGGCAACGGAACACTGAGTGTTCTAGATAAAGGATTTATACGTAAAAAACTTAAGAGGGCGCAGTACGTTTGGTTCCCCATACAAACGTATTTATGCTCTCATTTTAAAACGCCATGCTAGAATAACATGAAACTTTGTATACACATTGGGATCCAGCTTGTCTAGGGCGGAAATTAGTTTCTGTTGCTTGAAATTATATAATGGCGAAAACATACAGCGATTATTAAGGTTTTCATGCAAGCCGTAAAAAACTCAAAAAACCGCTGTATTTTTTTCTTTTTCAATTTCTAGCAACAGAAACTAATTTCCGACCTAGGTATGCCGGATCCCATTGTGTATACAAAGTTTCATGTTATTCTAGCATGGCGTTTTAAAATGAGAGCCTAAATACGTTTGTATTTAGAACCGGTCCACACCGATCGTACTGCGCCCTCTTAAGTAAAGGTACCTATGTAATAGTTGTAGCGTACTCGAATAGAAATAAGACGTTACATATTTTAGAATGTTTAACACAAATAAAACGAATGCCTATTCGATTTGAACGCGTCACAACTATCGTACTCTTTGTGGCCATAATGAAGCGAGTATCTTGCTCAAAATTATCTGAACACTACGAGGCGTTGGATTGCATGCATACTCTTAAATGAAACTTCATTTGTTCTGACTACCTCTTGTGGAAGCATGGGTGTGAGTCTATATGTGTATGTAAGTATCCAAGACTTTATTTGTAATCGTGAGATAGCTTTATTTTTTAAAGTTACTTTAGGCGACAGGTTCTGTATTTGAACGCAACAAACTTTTTAAAATATTAGATTCAGACTATATAATGCATTCATTTGGGTCTTCATACTTACTTAGTTTTCAATACCTTAATACAAAAACTGTAGGATCCGGAAACAAATACATTCCGAAAGCAACATATGAGTCATTTTTGAGAATTCCCAAATTGATGTAGAGTGTGGATGGAATGGATTTACGAACTGGACTGTACCAAATTCTACTAGAATTTAAAGCCACGATTGCTGTCTACAAGGCCCGCATAGCATCTGATAATATAATCGACTTTCTATCCTAATTGACCCACAAGAGATTTACGACTTAATATTAACCGTCAATATTTTAACACAACCTGTTTAAATTAAGCGAAATTTCAGAACGCAACCCTGCTATCTATCTCTATCTAACACGTTATTAATAGGATCTTCTGTCTCGCGATTCGCGCCGTGCGGTTGGTTGCCTTCAGTAGCGCTTACGCATGCTTCGGAGAAGCGCGTTTTGAATTTCGAACGATTTTCGCGCGTATTTTTTTTAATTTGTGGCCAGTGCTAGTGATGTGACTGTGACAGTTATTTTGGATTACAGTGTTTGGATCAGTGAGGTTTGGTATATGTCTGGATGGTTGATGAGATAGTGATAGTCTTTAATATAGATGTTGGAATAAGTCCAATATGCGTTTTGCCGTGGAGGCTTTAACTGTGTTTTTCTCTCAATTGATTACTACATCCTAAAAATCGTTATACTTGTAAAATATATTAATATGTACTTATCTAACAAATATAACTATTGTTTGACAACACTCCGGAATGAATATATTAAATATCTATGACATAAACTCATAATGATACTTTTTCTAATCAAAATTAGGTACTTAAACAAAGTATTCCTTTACTGCGAAAGTTGTTTTATGCCATATAAAACTTTTACATTTACTTCTTATCACCATAATATATAATTATACATGTAATTGTCTATGAGTGACAAAAAGTTAAAATTAACGAACGAACGAAATAACTTTTCTAAAAAATATATAAGAAACTGTGACTAAAAATGTGTTCATTTAAAGTTTCCTTGTCAAGTATAGATAGCTAGTCAGGTTACCACGGCTTTTTCAACTCATAGATATCGATTGTACGTTCGGTATGAGTATCAAATATCAAATTAAATTCCTATTGACAAATTATTTATGACCATGAGTTTTTTCCATGGGTAGCTCGGAACCGATTTGTGCGCGCGACAAAAAACGTCCAAACATGATGAATGGACAGTATTTATCGTTCCGGAACCAAAGAGTCGTGCTAGATAATTTTATAAATATGTACTTATTAACTTAATTTTAAACATACCTAGGAATTAGGTATTTTAAATATTACTGACAGTCGTGATTGGTTTAAGTTCATTTATTAATTTGAATGAACATCTACACCTTTAAAGACCTTGTGTTTAAAAAAAAATCAAGAAAAATGTGATGGATCTAGGAGACTGAAATGATGTACAAAGTTCTTGTCATAGAGGCTATTAAGACCACTTTTGTAAAATCACAAAAAACTGTGTATTTCAGCAAAAAAAATACTATACATTTTAAGACGAAAACTTAACTTTTAATCTTAAATATATGAAACTATTCTAATCATACTTTGTTATCTTAAATTATGTATTCTAACTACAAGTTATTTTAACGAATGTAATTTTATAGCGTTTTTTGGTTTCGTACCCAAAGGGTAAAAACGGGACCCTGTTACTAAGACTTCGCTGTCCTTCCGTCTGTCCGTCTGTCACCAGGCTGTATCTCAAGAACCGTAATAGCTAGACAGTTGAAATTTTCACAGATTGTGTATTTCTTTTGCCGCTATAACAACAAATACTAAAAACAAAATAATAATAATAATAATTAAGGGGGGACCCATACAAAAAAACGTGATATTTTAGCCCTTTTTCATGGCTACCACTCGCCGAGCTAGATCTCAAGAACCGTAATAGCTAGACAGTTGAAATTTGCACAGATTATATATTTTTATTGTGGCTACAACAACACATACTAAACTCAAAATAATAGTAATAATAATTAAGGGGGGCTCCCATACAACAGAGTAATTGCCGCTAAAACAACAAATACAAAAAAAACTCAATAACACAAGTGTTCAATGGCACCAGCTTATATCCTTTTTTCTGGTACGGAACCCTTCGTGCGCGAGTCCGACTCGCACTTGGCCGGTTTTTTTTCATACTTAATCCAATTGAAACCTACAACATAGGGATATTAGACGGCCGGTCCAGGTATCGCGAGAAAAACTGTGGAGCAGGATCTACGATTCTACGTTAGTTTCAGGTTAACAATTGACAGGAAGCTGCGCAGGATTGGGAAAACTAGCATGATCTCGTTTCAAAGGCCAAGGTCCTATTTGGATCACTACGCTGAAATAGATTTTTACTTAGTTAAAATAATTATGTTTACTTCATAACCTTTTTGACTTCGGTCATGTTATATCACAATAAAATTTACCTCGTCATTTCGGTGTCTCTTCAACTCTACCATGTTCATTAGAATACTTTCAATTCAGTATATAGTCTATACTTAATATTATAAAGTATTAGTAGTAGTTATTATTATTAGTTTGTTTGTTTGAGCGCGCTAATCTCAGGAACTACTGGTTCGAATTGAAAAATTCTTTTTGTGTTGGATAGTCCATCAATCGAGGAAGGCTTTAGGCTATATAACATCACGCTGCGACCAATAGGAGCGAGGACGCGGACGAAGTCGCGGGCAACAGCTAGTTATTAATAAAATATAAACTCAGACATGTCGAAAATTAAATTATAAATATTATAAAATATAGAATAAATTCATAAGGCGACTGAATATTTTTCAAACAGCGTGGTATTATATCACATATCATATGAATCGTATCACAAAAGGCAACGGTGCTAATTAGTTTTATGAATATATGATGTGTATGAAGCAATACTCTGAAAAAAAAATACGGTGTACTCCTGACATATACTCAAAAATTTAAAAAAAAAAACATTCTTCATAATAATAACTCCAGAACAGCGGGTGTGATCCTGATCATTGATTTTTTGGATTTTCCTTCAGGTTTTCGCTCTCAATAACTATTAAAATATCGGCACAATGTACGAAGATTGTTTTTTTCTCATACATTTTATACTGAACGATGTTTGCTGGGACAGTTATTCATTAAACATCAATTATCATACGTGTAGTTTGAACACGTATGATATTTTATGAATAATAATGAAAGCAAAAACTTGCAACAAAATAGGTGATGTTTTTATCAATAATCGATATCATGAGACTGGAAATAAGAGCGAAATCAACTATTACTTATTCTGTGGTGAAAACCAGTTTTTATTCACATATAATGAGTTAATCGAAGTTGGCTTATAGTCCTAGTATACTAAGATTGCTATGAACTATGCTAGGCATTTTGAACCTTGTTGGAAAATACATAAAGTTGAGAATAACTTTCAGGACTGTTAGTTGCATAGTGGGTGTAAGATTGTATGAGATGCGGTTGAAAAACTAGAAAAGCAATTAAAATTGTTTGTAGTTTTTACACTATGACGATAGTAAACAAGCGTTCTGCCTGCCTCATGGCCGCTGATGACTCCAGAACAATTACAAGCGCACTGCTAACTGTTTTTTGACTTGAGGATGCGTTGTATTGACAGATAGAGATTCAACTCCCTCACTTTCAACTCAGCGCATCCTCGGGATCTTTGGTGACCACCACCATATCAGCCGTAGGACGCCCACAGCTGGACATACACTACCGTCAAAAAGTTTAGGATTAAACACAATTTTTAGTCTCATTTTCATAAATTATTACTCAAACCAAACGAGGGAAAAAGATTGCAATGGGCGGTTTCTCACAAGGATTGGACTTTTGCAAACTTGTCGAGAGTACTGCGGACAGATGAATCAAGGTTGAATGAATAATAAATCATAGTTGATCATTGATCATATGCATATTTTGTGTTTGGTCTTAAACTTTCTGACGGTAGTGCAGGCCTCCCCCAATTTCATGGTGGGTAAATGCCATAATCGCCACGCTTGGCATGCGGTTTGGCGATCGCAATATACTTATAGATCTCTACCGCTCTCCAGGGATGCTGCCCATCCCCCGGTGGTCTCGGTCGTAGTTTTAGGACATACCCGGGTCCTCTGGTGACCAATTATGGATTAGGTTAAAATTAGTGAGATTTTAAGATAAAAGGATATTTTTAAAGTATATCGAACTGCAATAATAGCTAGAACAAGAGCCTCATAAAAACTTAAAGTCTGGAATCGTCAAACTGCTATTCTTATTACACCGAAGTCTCTATTCGACACGCGTAATCATGACAATAGTACTTCGTTGACGCATTTTTATTTTATATTATTTTATTTTATTTATTAGGCTCACAAAACAAGTTACAGCCATTTATGGACTTATAACTTATAAGCTAAGGATTAACAATTTGAACCGGACCATAACTCTAGATATGTGTGCACAGAATGATCTGCTGGTATGTATGTATGTATAATGTAGATAAACAGTATAGCAATGAGTCGTTAAACACAACAAAGACATGACAACTAATGTAGTTCATTAAATTTAAATTAATTACATTGTACTTAGATCAATAAAACGTTAAGGGGGATACGAACAGTTACTTAAGCTTACATATAACATTCTGAATTTTATTTTTGAAAGAGGGTAGGCTGTTGTTAAAAATGTCTAATGATGGATTCTCGGCAGCAGTTTCGTTTTTCTAATTGAAATGTATGTCAATTTATTCACACAACAACTACACTAATACACAAATAATAATATATGAGTATTGAATAAAACGTAGGTATGCTTACAATTATTACCTTAAAATTTGTTACAACACTTTAAATAGTTAAACAAATCGATCGATACCCACACACTGTTGACACCAATACTTGAATCTGTGTAACCGTTACAACCTAAAACTGGACCAAAGATAAATTCTCGGCTTAATGAACCAATTATTATGCGAGAATCTTAAAAATTGAACCAGTCATGCTGTTTACTCTTCCAAATCAAAAAGTCGCGTCCCAATACCTTTCTCAGACTGTTACGTAGCTTTTTAAGTTGGAAGGGTAGCGAAGCCTATGCATATTTGAGTGAAATAGCTCCTCAATACCTTGTAATGGTAACTAGTCTTATTTATTGCGTTACGCCTACAGTTTTGCACGATATTATAGTGAATGCAATTAAATTTGCCTTTCGTTATCACTTTTAACCACTCGATTTCCAACCTTATCTTGTAAGTGTAAGGTGTTTTCTGGTTTGTGTTTGGTTGATAGGATGGGGTCATAAATCGGTGTTGAACTCAAATAAGAAACAAATACAAGAGTAGTAAGTAGAACAACTTGTGTAATTGGTTCTATGGGGGGGCTTTAGGTGATACTTTAATGGTGGTCGTCTAAATTAAGAAGCCATAACTAGTAGGCGGGAACTTTACTATTAGATACTATTTTATTTAGATAGCGTGTATTCGATATTGAGAAATCGTATAGGCATTAATAATATCTCATTTTAGGTACTCATATTCATTTATAATCTACAAACAAGCAGGTAGGCACTTTATGTCAATATTTTCACATAGTTTTTTATAATTAACAAATGAACCAAACAGCTAAACGATTGTAAGAATTGCATCAACATTTCAAATGATAACATACTTTGTTCTCAAACCTGAGATAACTCTTAGTATAATTCGATTCAACAATAATTCGTAATTCAGTGTCAGATACCTGGTCTATACCCTATAAAATGATCGTATAAAATTTTTTAATAAACAATTGTTTTATTTGTATTGTCTTATACATATTTGTAAATTATTAATTTTCTTAATGAATTTTCTTTGAGACTTGTGAATTTTACAATAATAATACACTTTATTGCACACTAAAAAAACAGAACATAAATCTTAAAGTAGAGGTAATATACGGACGGTATTATCGCTATAGAGCGATCACTTCCAGACAATCTTAACCTTTTTTACTGTAGTAACTTACGTCAAAAGCTCGATATGTACATATTAAGCGTATAATAATGAACATTACAGTTTTTAACTCTAGACTGAAATCATCATATAATTGAAAAAACGGACCGTAAAACTTAATTGTGTCTAATAACTGTTTAAGAATTAGCCGCCTAATCATACAAATAAGTAGACTATTGTTCTGGATGACACGATTCACAGTCGTAACGTCGTTTTGTCGTGTCGATCTAGTTTTGGCTAAACAAGTGGCTTGGCTTGGAGTAATGTGTGGAGTAAGGTGAGTATAGAGCACTAACTCCAGGTCACTTTATCAGATGATGATGTTCAAAATAATGTCAAATACAGTCAACAAATAATACTGTACTCTTCAGCGCGCTCAAAAATAACTAAACGCATTGACAATAAAAGCGTGTTTAGATATTTACGCACCTTGTTTGCTGCGATATATCTGATGGCGACTGCCATATGTCTGTGACCTATGTGGAGGAGGATTTAAAAGCATCTTAATACCATCAGTACCAGCATTGGGCATCCCCAACGTATAGCCGAAGCCGTTGGCCAAGAAGGTTTTCAACCAATTTTCGTCCCTATTCAAGCAAAAAAGCATGTCAAGGTTCAAAATTGGAAGATCACTTTTTGGCTGTATGTGCCTATGTCAAATTTTAATTAAGATATCCGATGTCGCTATTGAGACGCTGACGAAGCGCCTCATTTCTATTCGTCTCTTTTTTTCCAATAGGATTTCGCGCGAGGAAAAACAAGCCTTCCGTTTGCCATCTTTCACTATCGCAAGCAGTTGCGTAGTGTTGTGCCTACGATTATCCAAACCCATTGTGCGGTGTTTGGAGAAACTTTGAAAGCGCTATAGACATTGTTCTTTTGTTCCAGAACCGAAGGTCGTAAGTGACGTATTTTTCTATTGAACTGTGACATTTTGGTTTGAGTTTGTCTTGGATTAGTAAAAGTAGGAGATGTTGATCATACCATAGTTTATAGTGTCTTAAAGTGGCTTTTTACTAGAAAAGAAAGGTTTTTAAAGCCATAATTACTGTACCACGTTAAGTTAGAGGCCTTCAGGCGGCTTGAGAACAGTCAAGTTGCCTACTCACTTGACAAGCCTAATCCCAATAAGGTCTAGTTTCCCCCTTGGGTTGGAAGGTCAGATGACATTCGCTTTAGTAAAAACTAGTGCTTACGCCAATTCTTGGGATTACGCAGCGGACCCCGGACATCCTTCAGGATGCAACTGTACTGGGAATAACGCTAGCGCCTATCATCCTAGGATGATGACGATGATGGTGTTAAGCTTTGGCAAGCCATGTTTTACCAACTCAACCTATTGTGATGATGGTGGACATAAGAAAGATCACGGGACATCAGGCCGGCCCAAGGGTAGAGTAAGGATTTCTATATGAGTTCCACCAAGATGGGCGGAAAAGCTCTTGCAGCTAAATTTAAAACTGACCATAAACAACCTCTTTGATTCGTGCGGGTAATTGATTATTTGCCTCAATGTCAGATCAAGTTGTTTGAGGCAAATAAAAAAAGTGTAATTATGTCAAGGACAACAAATGATATATCTATCTTTGGCGCTCTTGTTTAATTTAGTATATGTCCATCTAGCTCGGTTGTGGTATTATTATTTGACGTCTAGTCTGTGGTACACCAGGTGTCTAGCTAGAGGCGCCTAAAGTAAGGGAAAAAGGAGCCTTTGAGTGGTGCAGAATATTTTGCTCTATCCTTATCCACCATGTCAGCCCAAGGACGTCCACTGCAGGATCTAGGCCTCCCAATTACATGGCGGGGGGCGGATTGGCGATCGCAGTATCTCCACCGCACTCCAGAGATGTTGCTGCCTATCCCACGGTGGTCTTGGTCGTAGTTTTAGGACATACCTTGTTCCATGCTTAATTTGCTCAGGCAGTGATAACTATCATCTACATGCCAATTATTGTCATGTCGTTGTTCAAGAAATTCGAAACAAAATTGTACTGAAACTGAACAACTAATTCAGAAACATCTCGCCTATTTTTTCCTTAAACATTCAATTTTAATATTGCCTTCGGACTCTTCGGTACTCGAGCGAAGGTAATTCTGTTCCATTGAAATATTTTGAAAAGCTTTACGGTGGTTATATTATAAGCCATTATACAACCACAATGCAACTTATCATTGATTACGAGCATTAGTGGTGGCGCACAGTTGAACTATTCCAAACAGTAGTATAACTTCGTTACCATATATAATGGACTATTATACATATTTAATAAATATTTACTTGAGATAGCTAAGTATTCTAACGATTTAATGAATAAATTTTGTTTCGAAATATTAAAAAAATCTGCTACTGTTGGATGACGAACTCGTTGGCATAAAAACTAGAAACAATGTATTCATACAACAACATATATAAGTATTCATACAACAATATTTCGAAACAAAATTTATTCATTAAATCGTTACAATACTTAGCTATCTCAAGTAAATATTTATTAAATATGTATAAGAGTCCATTATATATGTATTGATATTCTTAGAATAGAATAGAATATAATTAAATTTATTTTGCAACAACTACATGTGAATTCCATAAAAAAAGGCTTAAATCTAAAAGTTATACAGCGTTGTCACAAAAAAGGAGTCCACTCAGCATGTGTCAGGCTTCTTGACATTAAGTTATATGGCAGTCGCTTCCGTAAAAATTAGTGCCTACGCCAACTCTTGGGATTAGGTAGCGGAGCCCAGGCATGCAACTGTACTGGGAATAACGCTAGGAGGATGATGATGATTCTTGGCATTAAGTACATAATTATTTCAATAAATTAAACTAAACTAATTTTTTTTTACCTAGCCATAAGTTCTGTTACAAATGAAATGAAACATATTTTTAAAAGGATGTAATTAATTTACCATAAGTAAATGTTTATTTATAGGTAAGTTAATAAGGTTTCTAAACAATATATTTTTTATTCAAAATGCCCGCCTTTAGCTTTAATACACGCCCTCAAACGATCCGGCCACACGTCTATAGATTCACGCACTGTATCCATTGGGAAATTTGCCACTGCTACCTTCAAAGATTTTTTTAGAGAATCGATATTGGCATGGCGTTTAGAGCAGACCATGTCCTCTAACACTGACCAAAATTTATAGTCCAGGGGATTTAAGTCGGGACTGGAAGAGGGCCAATCATCTGCCTTGATGAAGTCCGGAACATTCCTTTGCAGCCAAATCTGGGTGGTGCGAGCTTTATGACCCGGGGCTGAGTCCTGCTGAAAGGTCCAGTGTACATTTTTGAACATTGTGTCGTTTAGTGGTTTAACTACTGTTTCTAAAATCGTATCCTGATACACTTTAGCTGAAATTTTCACTCCTTTTTCGCAAAAATGGATCTCAGAGACGCCTTGATACGACACACCCCACCAAACCATGACGTAAGCGGGATGATGACCTCGCTGAATCCTTCCAACTATCTCTTTAGCTTCTCGAGAGTTGTGTGCGTACACTTTATCATTTTGTTTGTTGTAGTGCTGCTCGATAGTAAAAATTTTTTCATCCGTGAAAAGAATATTTTTATATTTCCCATGTGCGTATCGAGATAAAAGGCTTTTTGATCTTTCAACTCTCTTGTCCTTTAGTGACTGATTTAACATATGTCCTGTATATCGTCGGTAAGCTGCAAGACTCAAGTCATCTTTGATTATACGCGAAAGTGTCCTAGGTGGTATTTTCATTTCCTTAGAAAGGATCTTCTGTTTTCTTATGGGATTTCGGCGAATTCTGGCCCTTACAGCATTAACGGCTTGTTTTGTTCTTACAGTACGTGGTCGGCCAGATCTTTTACTGTCATCGACAGAGGACGTTTTGGTGTATCTTTGAATGGTACGATACACAAACATTCGACTGATCTCTAACTTTTTTAGTGTCTCAAAAATGTGGGACGGCTCCATTCCTACCTTATGCAGAGCAATCACAGCAATTCTATTTTCTTTGACACCCCACTCCATTATTAATTTACTTATTTTAATATTATATTGTATATAAATGGTGGCAAAAACATCCAAGTACTTACGTCAAAACACAACATTCGAAATTCGAATTATTATTTTTCTTAAAATCATTGTTAACTGACAGTAACAGAACTTATGGCTAGACTAGGTAAATATATAAAATTAAAAATGGACCCCTAAATCAGAACCCCGCGGAAAGGTCCCCATTCCCCATAAGACTGGCTTCGTTTCCCTTTGGATGGCTATGCCGATCCGCTGGGCAAGAAATGAGCCAGCCCTATAAGTTATATATTTACTGATACAATTAGAAATACATGTAAATCCTTATTGGAATTTGGAATAGACGAAGAGGAAATTTTGCACGTTAATTCAACAGTCACTTGATTTCTGACGTCTGATGTCTGTGATAGTGTATTCTATAGCAGAGTACTAATGCAAGAGACAAGAATAAGGCTCAGCAAAGAGGTAGGCTATCTTTAAAATAATACAGTAATCCAAAATAATAATAAAAAAATAATAAATTATTAAGCTATTTCATTGCTTTAAGGGCACAGCAATGAAATAGCTGGGTTCATTTTGAACTGTTATCTATAATTGAAGAACAACTGTATACTAAAATGAGTGCAATAAATGATTTCATTTAATTTAAAATTATTTGATTTACTCGAACCTCACAGACGCGCTGATAGGCCCCAGCTACAGTACACTATTTAAGCTTAATTTGTAGATATTATGTAGTGTTATATTTTTGTTGTTTCATTTGGTGGTCAGTAAGGTCGCCAGATCTCCCAAGAATGCGTAGTGTTGAAAGTGAGGTACCTGATTTTTCTCCCTAGCTGTCAACACAACTAATTCTAAAATCAAAAAGGGTCGCAATCGCGCTGCTCTGGATTCACTTGCGTCCATAAGCTATGACGTCAGCTTACCTTCAGGCAGGTTGTGTGCTTGTTTGCCATCGACCTAGTATGTAAAAAAAAGACAGGTGTCAAAATCAAGTACGGTTGCCACCAAGTAACGATACTGGCTTAAAAGATTGTACTGTGTCGGTGAAGATGAAGTCACGTGCGCTCGCGCAGATTGTGTTCAGCAGTGATATCTTCGTCTCACTCCAACACGACGTAACTGCATATGAACTTGCCATATAGTTGTTTCGTTTTCGGTGTAGTGGTGGTATACCGCAGCCATCTTTAATAATTTAATATATAAAAATAATAAATAAATGCATTGATTGGTTGGGCGGTGAAATTCCAGTCAGGATAAAAAAAAAAACTATTTTAAAAGTATTGTTATTTGTAATAGGAAAATAATAACTATACGGATTAATCAAAATGGGCAGGGACTTAATGTGACTCAATAGTCCCATTATTTTAACGTGGCAGTTTTCTATGCAGTATTATAACACCATGAAAGCTGTTGGATATTTAAGGAAACTGCCAAGTTTAAGCTCAAAATACATAAAGCCGCAGTAAATTAGTTTTACTGTAAACAATGTAGTGCCAGACTTGGTACCTTTTCAGAGAATCTACGGAACTTGGCACCCATTTAGATCTCAATTCTTTTGTCGGTGAAGACGACAACCAAGCATCGTATATTCTTAATATTGAACTTGGCTCCCATTTTCACATTTATGTTTTTGATGAGATATAATTTATGGTCGTAACCCCGATACGCTGTTTTTATTAAGAATTTTTTCTCGCTCGGTTTCAGACCCACCTTAAATTCTACAGACACCGAAGAAATTATATTCTAACTAGCTTTTGCCCGCGACTTCGTCCGCGTGCAACTCGTTATGTTGTAGAAATAATTGCTATTAAATTGTTGTAGCCGCAGCCTTTAATATCTTTTCGACCCCTAAGGAATTATTCCCTGAATAAAATCTGTCCTATGTCCTTTCCCGGGACTAAAACTATCTCTATGCCAAATTTCATCTAAATCGGATTAGCGGTTTAAGCGTGAAGAGGTAACACACAGAGTTACTTTCGCATTTTAATATTGGTAAAAATACCACCACCAGCATATTAGCCCAACAACGTCCACTGCTGGTCATAGGCCTCCCCCAATTTCATAGGGGGATAATTCAAAAACAAAACGAACTAAAGATACCTAACTCCCATGAAATGCTAGCAAGAACTATGGAAACACCGTTGGAACATTAAGCCGGGGCAGCCATTCAAAACGACTCGCAAATGTAAACGAGCGGTAATATGCGGCAATATTGTCACTGTGTGTGTCTATAACAGTTGGATACAAGGTTTATGTGAGTCTTATATGACTACTTGAACTGTAACCTTGAATTTTATGCTATGATCTTATAATTGCTGTAAAACAGGATTTCTATTGCTCATAGCAGGTTTTGATGCTTATCGGATATAATTGTTACATAAAAAGATCAGTGTAGAATAGACATTATTAATACTGTACTTACGGTTATTATTATCATTTATCAATTTTGTAATTCATAAAGTGTACTTAATATACAAGGTGGGCACTGTAACTGGAGCAAATATTTAAAAGGACGCTTCCTTAGAGCATCTGCAGTAACACCTGGTGTACAATTTTTGTTCAAAAATTTTCGTTACGGAGTAATTTTGATCTAAAGTTATGACCTCCGAGTCATGGATCTTGACACCACGAGAAAGCACATCAGTCAACGCAGTGTTTGACGTAGTAACAAGTTATGAGCCATAATTGTTATTGCATTTTTTGTTTTCAAGGATATTTTTGATATTTTTTTTAATTTTTTGTCAATTTTATTGACTTTTTAAAATTAATTGACATTAATGTCCCTTCAGAAAAGTAATAAAAATACAAGTAAGCCATCTTTGAAGAAAACAAAAATACATTTTTTAATATTCCACCGTTTAATTTTTTGCTCCTGTTACAGGGCTCACCCGTATAAATGTATGCATCTGGCATTAGTAGTCAATGTATAGGTACACGTATCGACGGATGTAGTGAAAAATGGTTTCCCTCTGCTTGGTTGGTTTAGCTCTGAATACGTCTAGATCCGTCAGAATAAGTGTCAAATCAATCAATTACCATATTATTTAACATCTGTCATGTCCTATGGCAAAACACCAGATACCAGTTTTCGTTCCGAAAATTGACAATATTAATAAAGGCAGGCGAGATAAATCTAGTTTCTTCTAACGCTTTGACGCTACCTAGCGCACTAATGCGCTTCGTGGACTTACTCGCGCGAACGAACTTCTTGCAGGTAGCCTAGCTTGCACCGAACCACTGCACTGCAATACTCGTGTATTTATAAATCAAACGATTTGTATTCTTTATAAACAATGACATTACTTACTACTGTCATAAGTACGTATTAAATTATTCAGCACGCATACTGCAATTGTTTCGAACGACATTCCAAAGAGTAGTAAAAAGCTTCTTAAGTTTAATGAAAAACAAACCTTACTCTTTATATATTTAAGTTGATACTTCGCTGGTCTGGTTTGGAATTTATGAGATTTAGAATTGGCGTTGTTTCCCAACACTGCGTAATCGTTGAATAAACTAGACAGAAATCAGGTTCGAAAAACGCTTGTAAATTTCATAGCACCTCAACAGGCATCCCAAACACGCCAGTTCTCTCGTTAGAGGTGTAGCGGCTTTTTATACAACCACTATACAGCTAAGTAGAACGCGCTTATATGGCAATAAGGTTGTATATCTATTCTATAGTTACTCTATAAGGGCAGAAAAAAAACGTAGTTACGTCTTTAGATGTGAAGTCGGTTTCGAAAAGCATTTACTAAAAGCGGTGCTATATTAAGTTGACGTTTTTACTGTTACGTTATAAATCTTCTGTAGTAAGGTTAAGTAAATTACGTCTTTAGCTAAGGCTTTGTCTTTCCATATTAGTTCCATATTATTTCTAAATGTGTGAATAAGCTATTGAAATGTCATTTGAAAAAATCTAATTACATTACATTATCGCATTCGCATTGTAAATTAACAACACAGCTGCCATTTCAGTGTGGGTATAAAGTTACATGCTTAGTAACTAGTAGCATATTAAAGCATTGTTAAGTATTTTTATTTACTTTCTATCTGTGAGTCCTCTAATTGGCTTTGCGTCACTGCACACCATAACATCATATTTTTGCAGCGGCTGATACTGGCAAAGCCTAAATTAAAATATTTTAGAAAAGCATACTTTTCCTGTGAAGTTTAAGAAGAAGTTTAAGCTAGTTTAAGAAAAAATTGTGCAAAAATGTTTTTACTTATATAACGAAATATATAGACAAGATGCGCATAATGTATATATCTGAAAAGCGTATGAAAAATCGCATACATTTCAATATATTCCATTAAATAAAATAAAAATTGTTTTTATTTTTATTTAATCATGCTATAATTATATACAATTGCTTATATAAAGTACATCACGAAACCGTGTAGGTTTGTCTTGATGTCCGTGTAGGTTTGTCTTGATGTATGGCTTGTTGTATGATGTATATTGTTGGATGTATAGATGTGGCGTGTTATTCGCACCAAGCCTTGGAGTAGTGTATTTTGTTATCTACCCTGTGCTATCAAGATTGAGTACGAGTGTACTCAAGTTATAGCTTTTCGCTATCGCGATCGAATAATCGATGCACGCTTGCATGCAGTCAAATGGCTCTCATCCATAACTGACAGCAGCGCATCAGTCTTGAGAGTTAGCCTGCAGTTGCAATTGGTGGAGTTAAATAATACTGAGGATTGGGTCATACATAAATATAGGTCCGCGTCTTTTCTCTGGCCATGTCTAAAATGCATAGAGAAGTGTTGGTGCCGACACTAATGTATGGTAGCGAAAGTTGGGTGTGGCAGAAGAAACAGAGTCGAGTGGATGCAATGGAAAAGCGTTGAGAAGTAGGCGTTACTTTGAGTTTGAGAGATATAGTGAGAAACACCGTCATAAGACGAAGGTGTGTAATGAAGATATAGTGACGAAGATTGCGAAATGTATGCTAAGATGGTTTAGAGGATGGATGAAAGAAGATTGACAAAACGAGTGTATAAAGGAAGAGTTGATGGAAAAGTTGGAAAGGGAAGACTTCGACAAACGTACTCCAACCAAATCGAAGACATTCTACAGAAAGGCCAGGTCAAGAGTGCCCTAAATCGGCGCGCATAATATTAGGAGAGTTCATGAAGTTATCGAAATCCGTCATCTCTGCCTCTGAGAAACAGGCGTGATTATATAACTGTATACCTACAGGTAAAGTGAGTTAAGGTTGTCCCTGAAAAAGTTTTTATGACATTCATTAATTTAAATATTGAAAAGGTGTTTCGACTGTCAGTAATATTATGTGAAACAAACGTTACATCAACCAATATTATATCAAACATCTCGGCGACAACCATCGATCGATTCTCCGTTTCCTAGTTACTGATGACTCGGATCAACTTTCTCTCGCATACTAATCATTGATGAACGATTGTGGTACTTAAGATGAAGCCATCAGCCGTTTGTGCGTGTTTTGAAGTCATCAATGACTTATATTGTTGACCTATCGCATGTAAATGAGAATGAGTTTGGCTAATATAACGTGAGAAAGTTTCAAGTCTTAATACAGGAATGTAGATTGATAAATCATATTAAAATTATAAATATGTGAAAAAATAATGATATTCTTTACGGACGTTTGTAGCAATAAAAAACTCCCTTAAGTAGGTATTTTTGCATTATTTAAATTATTATTATGCATTTAAAAAGGGTTTTTAAGTTGAAGAAGTATAATCACATCAAGAACATGAATTTATCTATACTTAAGAGGGCTTTAACGTGTCCACTAGCGCCACTCGTAAATAATTGTGATTATTAAAATTTAACAGAGATTAATTGAAAAGAGGAGGCCTCTATTTAATGTATTTTGTATACACGTCGTGGTAAAAAATAACGAAGAAAAAGGAACGAGAGATGATTGACCCAAAAGCACTATTTGACGCGGTAACTGCATTTTTGCAACAAACAATTTACGGTACAGTAGGCCCCGAACCTGTCCTACTTGTCCTAGGTTCATGGATAATATCACGGTATACTTTATAAACCAGTATCTTCTCTACGTTGAAGAATTGTTACACTAACGTGTCACAACATTACTCTTTGCTAGGTGTACTTGTTGGTTTTTGGTTGTGTCAAATCCATTGCCCTATTGTGCAGTTTTGCTATCTGAGTCATAAAAACTGCGTCATAAAAAAAAACATACTTCACAGATCTCTATTATAATATTAAGTATCCGTTAAAATGTTATTTTTACTGAAGCATGCAATAACATTTTACCGGATTATCAACTCTAGGGCCTTTGCCATAAGTTTAAATTGTGATGTCAGACGGATTTTACATTTTATGGCCACCGATTACCAGAAAACCTGAGAGTAAAGGCGTCTGCACCGGCATTTTTCTATTTGTGCTCTCGTAATCTATTGCTTACAGAGATAGGATAATTTTTAAGACTGCGGAGTACGTTCGGTTCTCCATACAAACGTATTTATGCTCTCATTTTAAAACGCCAGGCTAGAATAACATGAACCTTTGTATGCACAATGGGATCCGGCATATCTAGGTCGGACCATAGTTTCTGTTGGTTTAAATTATAATGGAGAAAAAATACAGCAATTATTAAGGTTTTCATACAAGCCGTAAAAAACTCAAAAAGTTGCTGTATTTTTTTTCTTTCACAATTTCTAGCAACAGAAACTATAGTCCGACCTAGATATGCCGGATCCCATTGTGTATTCAAATTTTCATGTTATTCTAGCATGGCGTTTTAAAATGAGAGGGTAAATACGTTTGTATGGAGAACCGAGCCAGACCGAGCGTACTGCGCCCTCTTAAGCTTAGAGAGGATTGACGTATAAAATTTTGCTTTATCAATAAATTATTGAAATTGAAATTGATAAGAGTCGATAATCAATTGAACTTTCTAACGACTTTTTACAGTATGGTCATATTGATATTTTGCGGTTTTAGTAAATAAACTTTTGTCCAAAGACTAAACTAAAAACCAACGACCACCAAACTTTCGGTAGGCAAACAGTATTTGCTGTGCCGCTAAAGTTAACTCTTTCCGCTAAAGATAATTATTTATGGTGGTAGCCAAGAATATTGTTTTTAAAATCGATCACGGCATTGCAATGCAATGAAATGAAAATTGCATGCATATCCTTGCACCGTGTAAATGGGCCTTAACATGTGAAAGCTATAAGATAATATACTGCTAATACTTGCTCTATGTACGGAACTAGTCGCTACAAATTGGCTATCGCTGTGATGAAGTTGACAATCTTGTCTTGACAAGCTGCCGTTTAAGTACAGTCAGTCAAGAAGATACTAACTATTATAACTTTCGTCAAGTATTTAGCCAAACAGCTTAATTAGAAACACGTCATTGTGTGCTGAACCCGATGTGGGGTAAATAAAGTTGTTTACTCAACAAATAAAGTTCAACCAACATGTAGGGTAGAATTTAAGTTATATATAGAATGATGAGGTTAATGGAGTACATTCGTGGCCCAGCGGCACCCGCCTACCGCGTGCGGTATGCGAGGTTAAGCAATGTGGGCGCAGGTCTGTTCTTGGATGGGTGACCGCTTTGTTGAGTGGTTACTAACTGAGCGCTCCGTGCTTTGGAAGGCACGTTAGGCCGTTGATCCCGGTCGCTGTCTATGATAGCAGTCGTTAAGCCAAGTTAGAGGCCTCCGGGCGGCTTGAGAACTTCTAACAGTCAAGTTGCCCACTCACTTGACAAGCCTAATCCCAATAAGATCTGGTTTCCCCCTCGGGTTGGAAGGTCAGATGGCAGTCGCTTCCGTAAAAATTAGTGCCTACGCCAACTCTTGGGATTAGGTAGCGGACCCCAGGCATCCTTCAGGATGCAACTGTACTGGGTATAACGCTAGGAGGATGATTATGATAGAATGATGAGGTTAATGGAGTACGTATTCTTTGCTATGAAAGTCAGTTGTAGACGTTTTAGTAGATTGCTATGCCTGTACATGTATACCCTATGTTGAATTAAATTTAATTAATGCTACATGTTTGGTATGCTCACATCTTTGCTATAATGTAATTAGGTATAGTTAGTTGTAGTCGTTGAAGTAGATTGCTATGCCCGAAAGAGTACAATTATTTTATTTTTTCTTTATTAGAAACAGACAGTCGTAATTACATATATATGCTTAGCTAATAGCTTTACAATAACAATATAACTAGACCTACAGTTTCTTATATTTTAAAATTAATTACATATAACAAAAACACTAGAACCGTTCACAGATACTTTGTCAGATTTTAAGTTGAAAAAAAGGTATATGTTGAAACAAATTGTATTTTGACACCAATGTAAACACATGTATGCAATAAATTATATGAATATGAATACATTTTGAGTTCTTTCTCATGAATTGACCGTTCTAGTTTTATAATCATCGTTCTATTTTTAACCTATATTGTCCAAAAGCTAGGCAAAGGCTTCCAGACCACTAAATATAAGTACATTTTTTTACCGACTTCAATAGAAGGAAGGAGGTACTCAGTTCGTCTGCATGTTTGCTTGTTAATTTTTTTATGTATGTATGTTCCCCGATAACTCTTGACCACGTTAGCCGAATTTGATAATTATTTTTTTGTTTCATAGCCGTTACCCCGACATTGGTTCCATATAAATTTGGTGAAGGTCTGATGATGGGATCCAGGAAGAATCGAGGGAACTCCATGAACTTGATAGGCACGCATATGCCGATTTCGGTATTTTCTATAGGTAACCAAGCATTGGCTCACGGAAACCACAAATTGTGGCATAGCAAATACAAAATTGGAGTTGTTTTTTTTGGTATAAATTATTTTAAATACATTTGCGACGGCCGAGGGAGAGGGGTTGCGCCTCGTTCCAGATCGTTCTTGGCTCAACATATTTTGTTGGCCATTCAGCCTGGTAACGCCGCCATTATCACGGGAATTTTTAAGCCATCTGATGATCTGAGGCGGTCCTTTAATATAATTCAAAGTTTATTTTTGACGAAGCTTCTTGCGGATTTCTGTGATGTGTATGTGACGAAAATAAATATTACTGGCACATGAAACGTCCAATACAATGTTAGTCCGAGCAGCCAGACGATATAGGCTCCATTTGGCCAGGTCGACAGGCGAAGGCAGTTATTTCGTACCCGTAACCCCAGGTGATCATTAAATACACTACCATAACCAATCATTCTGACCTTGTGAGGAATCTTACAGCTTTGTAATAAAGATGATTTTAGCTTGGCAAAGGAGGCTCATATAGTGGCGTTGTTGTAAGTTAGCGTTGCGGACCCTGCTCCGCCTGCGGCCGGCTTTTTGTTGGGATAATTATTTTTTAATGGTTTCTTAGTAGCAGTTGAAGTTAGAAGCGAAGTTAACGACGAGAATTGTCACGATTTAAGTTTTCGGAAACTGTTTTGTAAGTTTTGAATGTGTAAATTGAGAAATCGTTAGCAGTGGACATTGTAGCAAAAGGCTTGAATTATTTTATGTCGCAACACTAAAATTATGACACGTATTTTTATGTGATTTCGTTACCTAAATCCAACCGAATTGTGAACACAACTTTCATTAGTAATGAAGTATAAAACGCAAGCGAATACATATATCATGTTTCTATAAGAAATTATCCAATATGGATGTGTTATCTCGTTAGATTAACCACCTATACAATAAATTATGTCAAGTGTTTTATATGAATACGTACAGTTGAGAAATTTGATTTCTGGGCCACTTCGTATCTTGTCACAGTGACAAGACTATGAGATATCTAGCAGCTGTCATATTGATTTTCACTGTGAAAGGTACGAAGAGACCCAGAAGCGTGTGCCAGAAGTCAAATTCCTCGAATGTACACTTTCTCAACAAAATCGTCTGCTGGCTGGCCGTTTGTATTGGTAGATAATTTAAATATAGTATAGAACGCTGTGAAGTGCGTTCGAAAATAAATCTCGAAAAAAAAAACCCGAATCGTTGGCCGATAGTACCTAATACTAATCGATTGTCATAATGTTGATAAAATAATTTATACATATCACTAATGTAATAGTATACTTACTACAAACGCATAAAAACAGAATGTTATATCAAGTTACCTTACCTCTGGGCACAATAAAATTCAACCTCAATTCCCTGAAAGAAATAATCGACGAACTCACATTAAAATCAAATCACTAAAACGAAGCCCCGAAACCATCGGCCAATTTCCTTCGCCCTTCGGTAGCTAGCTGACCAAATTAACATAATAAAAACAAGAAACATACACCCGTCTTTCTCTTCCACACGTGTTCCGATGCGTGGGAAAAGGAGATAAGTTTTCGCCGTATTTGCATGAGTGCGAGCATGTAACTTAAGTATAATAATAAGGTGTTTTATAAATGCTTTAACGGTTAACTGGTAGCTGTTTTATTTTGTTGCAGCTAGTAAATATGATGGCAGCCTTATGAATAAAATATTTCTATTAGAGCGTGCATGGTGTACGAATAGGATGCGTTAAAATTATTAAAGTAGAGTAGTATATTTACTGCACGGTGGTCTGTCATGATGAATAATGAAACAAAATTAATTTAGTATGGGATGGCGCATCGTTACTGACAATTTTTCAATGTAATATGAGACGTTGGTGCCGTTAATAGAAGCCTAAGTCTTCTACGGTAGATGTCGCTGTACGCTTCCCTAAGGCGTTGTAAGAGGGAACTAGTGAAGGATTTCGTGCACGAGCTTGGTTGTTCCGATAGCTCAGAGGCTAGAGCGATTGGCCGCGTATGCCAGATGTCACGGGTCCAAATCCTGCTCGAAGCATTAATTTTTCTAATTTTTCCCTTTAATTTGGTATTTTCGTTAGCAGTGTTACTGCCTAATACAAAATTAATTTAAGCTATATCGGAAGAATTAGAACAAATGAAAACCTATAAAAAATATCAATTAAAATCGTGAAACGGATTCGATCACACGGACTTTATGAGCGTAATTCAATATTGCACTTTTAACAATATCCAACAAAACTGCAAGTCCGAAATCCAGTTGTATTTTACGATCGGCATATATCCGTCATTAACGTGGTCATTAAAACGGCTTAATTACTAACTTAAGACCTGCAGCGATTTATAATAAGTCTACACTCACCTTACTTAAATAGCCAAGGCCTCTGTATTCATAACAACTGTAGGTATTCGGAGGCCAAAGCTTTGATGGTTCGTCTGAGGCTCTGAGCACGACGGTGGTTGTGAATATTAGCGCCATAAATACTATCGTTGTTCTTATGTCTAGATGCCGTGAAATTGTTTTATATTAAAAATTTACTAAGAGAAATGTATTGTAAGATTTTACATAACCTACATTTTTAGGGGAGATGCGTTACCTACGAGTACCTATATAAGTAGACATGCTTAAGACCGAACCGAAACGAAACGAAAAAAAAAAAATTGGCGTGCACGTGCCCGTGACTTGCAAGCGGTGTGTCATCTACTATGACATTTCATATGATACAACGCGCACGCCACGCACACGCGCACTCGCAGGTGCTGCGCACGCATTCGGTGTGACTCGGCTTTTAGGTACGAGTATAAGAATTTGATACGGGGGCTTGAATGTATGTATCGGACATACATTCAAGAAATCGCAAATGCATACTTCTCTGGTACCACTGGCTAACATAGGCAGGGTTATTACTTACTAGACCAAAGTGGACATATTAAGGATTTGGGTAAACTAACTAAGTAAACACATTTTAAACGCTAAGCCAGGTTATGCCCTCAAAAGAATTCCCTTCACTTAACCTACTAAGTTTTTCCGTAATGTTTCAATAGACTGCATTTTTTTCAGAACCGTAAACTTTTCGGGTTTCCTTTGATGTCATCTAATAGAAGTCATTAGGTTAGGTTAGGTGTGTTTTGCAATAATTTTAAACAACTTCATTTTTAAGAAAAAAAATATTAGACCTTTTAGGTGTAGAAAGGGAGAATCCCTTCAAAACTATTTTCTTCGTACCTTACGAACTTGCGGGCAAAAGCTAGTGGGTATACTAATATGATTGTACACATTACATTTAATGACTGACTAAAGATAATAAAATGCCACAATCGAAGTATTTCTGAGAACTCGCAAGAGGTTCGCAACGTATATTGAAACATTAAAGTCGAGTTGGAAAGTGGAGTGCAGTATTAATTTAGACTTCGAAACAAAAGAATGCTTTTTGTTTTTCATAATTCCTTACACAATTTGCCATGACTATACGTTTGAAATAATAATAATAGGCTGTAATTATTAAAAAAAAATCTTGTTCATTCTGCCGGTTGGTCTGCAGCAGAATGAATAAGGAACACAACAGCACATATACCTGCAGAGCAAGCATCACAAAGGAAAGTATACATTTTTAAAACGTGCATGTGACATCTCTGGAGTTGCAGGCGTCCATAGGCTGCGGTGACCGCTTATCATCAGGCGGGCCGTATTCTTTTTTCCACTGATATGGTATAAAAAAATAGTAATATCATTATGGCTATGGTCTTCTGTGCTTCGGTACTTTCTCAGTTGGGCTGCTGCGTCCTATCTTTCTATAGTACATTACTGTTGAGGCCGGGAAACGAAGGGTTGCATGCCAAGTAAATATAAACGGACAGGGATACGCGGCCTGCAGCCCAACGTTTCTCGCCGAGATTTATGTAGTGCTTTTCTCAAACTAGGACAATGAAAAAAAAACACCACCCAAAAAACAACTTTTACAGACGCCATGAGTGACGACATTAAAATAAAAATAAAAATACTTGACCTAAATTTTGTATGAAATGCCTTTACAGTTCTCCCGTGTGTTCCACCTGCAACGTGATACTTTGAAGCCTGTTATAACGCTCGCAATGTCGAAATTTCCATGCATGTTCGAGAAAAACCTTTTGGAATGTTACTTCTCTTAGGACAACCTTCCTGTCATCATCATCATGATATTAGCCGAAAGACATCCACGGCTGTACAAAGGATTCCCGCAAGGATCTCCAGATCTCCACAATGGCCGGTCCTGCGCCGCCCTCATCCAACGGCTTCCCGCGATCTTTACCAGACCGTCGTTTCACTTTGTTGAGGGGCCATCCCACGCTGCGTCTTCCGGTGCGTAGTCACCACTCAAGAACCTTTCTGCCCCAAAGGCCATCGGTTCTACGAGCAATATGCCGCCCACTGCCACTTGAGCCTATCAACTCGCTGACCTATGTCGACAACTCTGATTCTCCTACGAATCTCTTCATTTCTGATTCGATCTTGTAGGGAAACCTTACTATGAATAGCTTCATTTGTACAACTTTACTTGGGCAGTAATCGCCACACTCTCGCGCCCATAAATCTGCGCACAATGCGCACGGGTGGATCGATAATTGCGCGGGCGCAGTAATTAGCTGCGCAATCATTAAAGCGCTGCCAACTAGATCGATATCTTGCGCGTACTGGCTTGTTTAATCTTAGGCTTCTCGGGAGCCGCGGGCTTTCTATACAGCTGTAACTATGAAGGGACATCTATCTGGTAGAATATTTGTTTGTGTCGTAAATATTATGTTATTCTATCATTTTATTTGTCGGTAAGTCTGTCTTGCGGATCCTGTTTTACAAGGTACATCAAAAAGCGGTATGAGTTCACTTCATACCAACTTCATACTATTGTTTTATCAATGCGTATAAATTTGTTTCTCCCATCTGTAAATCTATACTTAATATTATAAAGCGGAAGAGTTTGTTTTTTAGAACGCGCTAATCTCAGAAACTACTGGTTCGAATTGAAAAATTCTTTTTGTGTTGGATAGTCAATTTATCGAGGAAGGCTTTAGGCTATATAACATCACGCTGTGATCAATAGGAGCGAAGATGTGGATGAAGTCGCGGGCAACAGCTAGTCAGAAATAAACACAGCAAACTAATTGTGAGGTAGTTGTTGCGCATAAGCAACGTTTCAATTTGCTCTACTTGGAATTATTTTAAAATAGATGAACTTGTGGATTTGCATTGGATCCTTCTCAGGTTTACGGAAGTTCCACGGCCATGACCACTCCTCTCGGCTACTGCACACATAGGCATTAGTATGATGTTATCAACCATGTGTTTATTGTTGATAAGCCTGATGTAATCATCCAAACCGTTACTTCGTTACTGGCTGATAGTACAATTAACCAGTAAATCACGAACTAGATGAAAACCTACCGTCAAAGAAACATAGTCTTAAAAACGCGAACTTGGTGCTCCGTTAAGACATTTTGGAATGTAGGCTAGTCCGAGTAGTTTTAGGAAAATAAGGGCGTATGGAAGGATGTTATAAGGGCTGTTAAGTCTTTTTGGAATGAGTTGTGAATGGAGCAAATAAACCGTAATAAGGCAGCGAGAGATTGCGGCGTAATGACAGGTCTGAGATGAGGGGTGGCAGGTTTGATCTCGCAGAAAAACAATAGAACTACAAGTAAACTTTTAAAAAGATTTAACAAAACAGATGATTAACCAAGCTATTAACAGTCAGCTTCAGAGAAAACTGTTCTTTGTAAACAAACATCCATGCAGCACAGAAAACCACGTCGCAAATAAACCTGGTCATGCTAGCGAGGCAGGGCCAAACAACTTTTCTAACATTTAATCAATTAAAACGAATCGAAAAACGTTTTATTATTAAAGGTTTCTAGCTGATTAGGCTGTACTTACGACGTAAAAAATATACTCAAAATAAATCCGCTAGAAAAAACTCACTATTTATGTCAAGTTAACGATAAACGAGAAATATACACTGTTTGTCCGACCCAACATTATAGGTAAACACAAACGTGACAACGTAACATTTGTGGGGCAACCCTGCCGGTAGTGGGCTGCAATCCTGTTGTTTTGTTATTTTCTCTACTTTGTCGACGTAATCTTGCGCAGATTTGTTCTAGAAAGCGGCTTTTTAAATCACAGCACATAATTGACTAACCGTAACTGCACAAATATAAAAAAAGTATCTCTAGTTCAAAGGTAGTATTACTGTCTCATCAACGGAATCTAATCCATACATATTTACCATAGTTATAGCAGTCGCAGACAATAAAAAACCAAAATGTCGGCAACGGCGACCAGACATGTCAAATCCTCAAACTCTGCCAACATTCTCATGTGCAAACAATGGTGGAAAGTGTGCTGGATGCATGGAGACCAGGAAAAATACTACAGGCAACTCTACGGGAGGAGAAAAATGAACAACATCAACAGAAATTTCATAAACTTCGACTTGACTGATGTCAAACGACCAGGAGCGCAAATCACAGAACTCACTGATGATTTTTTCGAAGACACCACACAAGAACCGGCCCCAGACGAGACAGAAAGCATCGCTGATGACAACAGAGTACAATACAACTTCGGGGTAGAATCCGAACCGATTTACGGAGTTAAAACGTGGCAGAGAGACCAAAGACGACAACCTATACAACACAATTACGAAGTAGATTTAGATAGCATTATAAGTACAAATCTTAATTCTAGCAGCATTAAAAGCATGCTACAAAACGGTCTACCTCAAACGCAAATCATAGATTCAAATGAACAGATTATAAAAAACGGTAATGTTCTTGGGAAATCTTCCAAAGTTATTTCGAAGACCAGAAGAGGAGCGATAGTTACTGAAGCTACGGAGATATCTACTGATGGGAAGACGACGGCAAACCTGAGGTTTGAGCGGTCGACGGTGAAAAGTGGTCCGAACAAGGTGAAGGAAGTGTTGCAGCCGTTGAAAGAGGATGCAGTGTTGGACGACTGTGAGAGAATAAAGTGTGTGGGGGACCTGCTGACTACTAAGACTACAACGCTCGTGACAGTGTCGCAGACCAGTGTGACCAGCTGCAATGAGTGAGTACCTTTGATCATTTCATGATTTAAGTCGATTGTGTCGAATGAAACATATCTGTTTTAAAGTGACCTTGAAACACAGAATCTTTTTCCATTGATGCCAGTATTGGCGAACATTTAGTAGATTTAGAAACGTTTCCGTAATATATATATTGTCCTCTGATGTGGAATCTCAGTCAGAGGACCAAATCTCTTTTTTCAATTGTAAACTAACATAGGCTAAGCATAACTAACACCGAATGGATCTAAGTTGTCCTAGTTATATAACTAAATAATAATAATAATAATTCGACGATCATTGTCCCCGATAGTCGTCTCTGCGAACGGTCTAATTGCGAAGAGTCTCGACCAATATCTTAAGAGACTCGCTAGATGGCTGGGTCAAGGGTCAGATGCAGAAGGCGGTACTCTTGGACACGGCGCGGATAGTCAGGAGGTTCCTCTCTCTGTCGCCCTAACCACCGGTAGCTTAGGCCCCGCCTCGCTGCCGGCGGCATTCAAGGTTAGGTTTTTTATAATGCTTTTATATTTTGTATGTATATTTTTATATTTTACTTTTGTAAATATGTTGTAGAAAACCTAACTTAAGATCAAAGATAAATAAAGTGAATAATAATAATATCCCAGCACCTGTAAAGAAGGAACATGGAAGCGAACCTTTGATTTCGTTATCACCTTTAGAGAAACATGCAATGTCGATGTCGCAAAATTGTTTCTCTACAAACCGAATTAAGACATTCAGTAATCAAATCCAATGAGAATGCCTTTTTCAATAAACAGCAATTGAAATTCCGCTCGCGCTCATAATCTCAAACACTCTACAAACGATGTGCAAAGTCAACAAAGAAATTTCTTTGCGCACAACAGAAAGGGCACTTCCAACTGTTTTAGTACCGCCGTTAACATCCTTGGTAATACCGCACGTCCATTGTATTGCATCCACTGTAGAAACGGTGCCGACCACAAGCCCAAGTTACTTATTCTCTTCTCTCTCAATATCGTTATCTGCAAAAGTAGATTCTACAGTTTACAAAATAAGCATGTGTTTGAAATAACACAGCTGCATCAATTTACGATGTTGAGGAAGTAAGTGTAGATATGGATATGAGTTTACGAGGAATTTCGCAAGACTTGTGGTCAGGAAAAAGTTAAGAAAGGCTCGAAATACATAGTATGGAGTCTTTAAGAAACCTGTTCGGACATTAATAAGTGTGTGCGAAATTTTACATAGTTATCTCTTTATTTTTACAGCATGCATGTTTCAATACCTAACCTAATCAAAACTGTGCATATTTTTCTTTCGTTATTTATTAATTTTCGATGCCTACTGTATTCCAAGTCATTAAAAATGTAAACTAGTTACTTGCTACTATGCCCTCATTTTTTTAAGCTAAAAAAATTTCAATCTATATTCAGTAAACCCGCGATTTGTATTATTAGAATAAAAAGGTACAAATACATTACGTATTCAACTGGGTAAAAAATAATTAAAGATTTATCGACTAATTTATTGCTGAAGTAAATTTTGCCGATATGTCCGAATGGGAGATAAGGTTGTCTTGTACATATGTCTCGCTTTTCAGTTTGTCTCTTCAACTGTCGTGTCGAATAAAGATTAAATTGATGATATGTATCTTCCTTTTGAAATATGCGAAAATGCCATATTATTTTGATAAAATAGGTGGGCATCTTGAAGTAGTTCGCATTTTGTCAACATCGCCAATTTTAGGCTTTAAAATAAAACAAAATTAACATATGGAAATAGTTAATCAGAATTTACATGTTAACGATGACATAATGCCTAAAGTAGAGCGAAGAGTAATGATTATGTTAAAATCTGGTTAAAATGCATTAATTTTGGAAACATCACAAGGAACATAATGCGAGGTTATACAATTTTGTTATGGGATTTGATTCCTTTCTTAGCCACTTCTAGAAAAAAAGCGATTATTACATTACCTACCTACTCTAAAAGACAAAAATATACTTCTAGTATAATACGAGGCAGGCAATCCCTGATGTAAAATTCTTTTCTCACAAAAAATGCGAAGAAATTAAGATTATAATAAAAATATATTTATTGTTCGGCACCTAGTGAAAGCGTATTTTTATTAAGTACATGAAACTTCTTTACTTTAATTTCATAGGGATTTAAAATTTGGTCCGATTCCGATCTAGACTTTTTTATCTAAGTAAATATTTCTTTCTGATGATATTTTATATAAAATGCCAGTGAGCGAAAGAAATTCGCGGCCATAAAGCAATTCCTCCATTAAAATTCCCAAACATAATTTCCACAAAAATCGGTTTAAACCATAAAGCCGCTAGCTTCCGCGCGCCCGAGCACAAACGGTAGCCGATACCAGATACCCGATACCATCTTGTCGTCCGGCCGCCATGTTCTTTCCTTTTTTCTTTTTTTAAGCCAAGGCTGCGTGTTCACGGCCAGTGTTAAATTGCGCGGACTTTATCCGATACTCGATTACATCTTTCTGTTATTTCCGAGGGATGTTTCAATGCGTACGATCGATTATCTTAATCGATGGATTTGAAATGATTTTGTTTAATCGATTAATTTTGCTGCCAGTTTTTACGCTAGTTAATTATTAGCAGTAAATCTAGTAAGTGTATGACGGGGCATCTTGATTGGAATATATTGGATTCTTGCAAACAGTTACCTAATAAATTACTAGAAAAAAACAATTTAAATGTAAGGTTACTGGCTGGTTGCGTTATGAGTTTTATTTAACTTATAACAACAATGTCAATTTGATTGGTTTTAGTTTTATTTCATGATTTCAAAAACAAAATAAGTCTGAAATTGAACATACCAAACTAAGCATAGAATGCATGCAAGACTGTTATGATGATCACAATTATTTACTAAAAAATATCCCTAATTATTTTTATACAGAGATAATGATTTTAGAACACTCGTAGTGGTTATTGATTATGATCCAAATCTTAAATTATGTGGTCATTTTCCCATACTTGATCGGAATCATCGGTCAATAACCAATTCGAATTGATGAGCTATTCGATATACAGCAGCTGTTTCAAAAGTTCCCAAGACAATGACCCGGTGTACTTTATAAAGGTCAGATGAATCGATTATACGGAGCGTTCAGAGGTCAATTTGACACTTACATTTCGCATCATTACATCGGTTCGATTTCTATTCTATGAATCACGGAATCAATTCTATGCGCGCCAAGCTAAAAGGTACCAGAATGACAAAACACTGTGATTTTTTTATACCCGGTTGTAAAGAAACAAACGGCTTTTAATGAAACAAACGGCCTTTAATGGACCCCAGAAGAGTCACAAGGCTGTCATCGTCACCTTATTGATTTGAATATTCCTATTTATAGGATCAAATGTAGCTTCCTCACTGTCAGCAGAACCTATTTAGCATAAACATTACCATCAATACAGACCTTACTCGCCACTGGGAAACCCAACACCATGTACTAAAGAGCAAATAATGTTATTATGATATCAAATTGCAATGCTACAGATGCTTGTATTGGCCACCTGAGCGAGTTCCATCGATTAGTGCATGTTAATCGGTATGAATGGTCAGTGGTCGCGGTGGACTGAGTATTGTACTTTTTATAGGTCGGTGCGGTTCATAATAAGTTCGTTCATTTGTGTTTTTTATGGGATATATTAAGCATGCATTTTATTTGAAAAACTAAATAAGGGGTCGCCCCGGCATAGTGCCAAAGATTCTGGCAGCATTTCCCCGCTGTATAGCAATGCTGATGCGTTGTGTGAGGAAACTGCCCGCCGTTTGGTCACTTCTATTTTGTACATATTTGCAAGTTTTGCAACTCGACAAGAAGTTTTATGTAGTAGAATATCTAAGTAGATACGTTCAATATCGAATCGAGACGCACGCAGTGACAACATATACGAACATGACTTTAGTGATAAGAGCTTAAGTGCGTACAGATATTTATGTCGCTTTGGGAATGTAAATATGTATTTCTGACTGTACAGAATACTAGAAAATATAGTCATCAGCATCATCAGCTTACATACGTCTCAGGCCTCCTCTCATTGACTAGAGGGATTGGGCAGTTAGTTCCCACGCTGGCCCAATGCGGGTTAAGAACTTTACATACACCTTTGAATTTCATCGCAGATGTATGCAGGTTTCCTCCCGATATTTTGCTACACCGAAAAGCCAACGGTAGATATCAAATGATATTCCGTACGTATAAGTTCCGAAAAACGGATTGGTACGAGCCAGGATTCGAATCCACGACCGCCGCTTGACAGCCGCATGCTTGAACTAATAGGGCAACGTAGCTTCTTAGGAAATATAGTGAAAGCATAGAAACTTACTAAACGCGACTGCAATTCTATAGAAAGCCTGCAACACCGCTTAGATTATCACAATTATGTTCTAACATACTTTATAGCCTATAAGCCCGAGGTCCTAGTAATAGTCCATTAGGCCGAAATGCGTCGCCTCGGTGAAAGCTAATTGTGGGGTGAATGGGACCTAAATCACGTGCTATCTCTCGTATAATTGACGTCTGTACTGCTAATAAGCCCTATTCAATGTTTCATATTACTTTGTAGCGATGGTATGTTGATAGGGCTATTGAAAAGGACATGGGTATGCTCGGGTTACGCTTCTATGTAACTCTACGAACGAATACGGAAATTAGACTAGATACTAAGTTTTCGTAGGTAGATATATGTAAGATGCTCCCAATTAAATCATAATCAAAATCAAATATTTATTCAGCAATTGTACGTATTGATTAATTAGCCTTAGTATCACCTGACAGCGATGTTAAGGCCTAATATGTTGCTCACTGGTTCAGTAATATAATAGCCTATTCACACTCTTCATGGAGAGACCCAGGTGGAGAACTGGAGATGGCAGGACACTTGACAAGATAGTAAGGTAAGAGTGAAGTCAAAAGAGCGTTATTTTGTGATTCGCGAGTTGCGTTATTCCTGCCGTCACCATATTTGTGACATTTACCGAAAATTTAGGTAATAGTCACAAAATAAAGCTCTTGCCTTGCCCCAAGACAGATCGTCAAAAGCGGTAACACAGCAGCTGCCAAGGTTAGGCCATATTAGATCTGTAGGCAGACCAGCAGCTCGTTGGTGCGATGATAATCGGCAGGCGGCGGGGAAGTCTTTGATGATACTAGCAAAGTGGATTGGTTTTTACTCAATCTTGGGTAATGTAATGTATAGCGCGCATGCGTAATAAACGGGCGTTTCAGCGCAAGCGACGTTGCGAGCGTCTGTTAGAATGTATGGAAAGCCAATGCGTATGACAAACGCGCGCAGCGTGCCGCGCAGCATATTGCCCTAGGCATAAATAAATAATATAACAATTAGCAACAAACTTGCCATTAACATATTTAAATAAATATAATCTCGTGCGAAAATCTAAATATCACTAGATGAAAGCCCGGCTTCGCTCGGGTGAAATAAATAAGAAAGAAATAAACAAAACATTTATTCGTGACAGTTATGCAAACGACGAAAGAAATAGTGTACAAAAATGTATAAAATAAAAACATTACAACAATGGATTATGATGAAACTTCGAATCGTATAGAAATATAGTCTGTAGTCTGGATTAGGAATAAAAGTATGGAATGGAATTATATGGAATTGGGAGTAAAAGATTACGCAAACGACGTCACGGGCAAAGGCTAGTATCTTTGCAAGTTAATCCTAAGCATTTTTATAAGGGTAGTATTTAAAGGCACATACAAAATTTGACACCGTAATCAGTACTGATTTGTACTGGCTATGTGCGAAGTGGGTGGTGGGGGTAAACTAAGCGATCGCAGCGCACACCATGGCAGAAATGTGCAATTTCCGGGGACTTATATGTCAAATTTACTTCGACGTTTCCTATTGGTTTCCTACGATTCGTTTCGTTTGTATTTATTTATTTATTTTCTTATTTATTTCAGTCAAATTTCTAGTAAGGGGTCTTACTCGCTTACTAAAATAAATTAAATATTCATGTGTCATTATTTGACATCTCTGAGTTTGACATTGCCCTGGGACCCGTGACGTTTGACGTTTCTGACGTGCACATAGCCAATAGCTAAAATACTAATCGTTCATTAAAATTCAATTCAGATGTGCATTGTTAAATATTGATGTGCCAGTCAGTATTTTTGGTGCGAAGTCAGAGCTGCTAACGCGAAAAACAAATGAAGTTCGTGTATCTCCCTCTCTGTCGCACTTGCAAATTCGAGCGACACAGAGGGAAATACACGATGTTCGTTCGTTTTCGTTTCGCGATAGCAGCTCTCTATTCTCCGCCAAATTGTATTCAGTTACACTCAATCTTATCGCGATTTTTAAAATTGTATGGGGTCTGTTAAACGCTTAATACTATCACAATACTGGTGTGTCAATATTATCGTGGTTTTCAAAATCGTATGGATTTTTCTTCAATATTCATTGCACGTGATACGGATCGTGATATGAGTATATCGCGTGATAATAATAACCATGTGACAGGCCCTTATGGATGTTGCTTCAATATTCAGTGTTTCACGTGATAATAATAACAGTTGGTAATATTTTCTCCAATTAATGGAAGCTATTTAACAACTTGTTCCGTTTTGCCAAAGGTATTTCACATTCCGATACGCGCACCATCCAGGAATAGGAGCCGTCAGACCAGAGGGCCTACCACGATCTGAAAACGAAGTATTTCCCTCTCCGCGCTCGAATATGCAAGTGCGACAGAGAGGCATATATATTTAGTTTTCGGTTGGTAGCACCTTAGTCCGAGCGTGGCGGACGGTCGAAGAAAGTCAAAGAACATTCCGTGTGTTGTCTGTCACACATATAATTTTTTAGCTTCCCATCGACCTATGAACTTGAAATTAAGTGATAATGTTTATTATGAAGTATATTTTACCAAAAATATCAATATATTGATAAATCACATTTGTTTTTTAGTTGTACGGAACCCTCAGTGTGCGACTCCGACGCACTTGGCTGGTTTTTATTACTTTTTGAATTTTATTTCTCTTATAGTAAAATACCCTATTCGTTTTAAAGTTGACGCCTGAGAGCCTACCGCGAACCAAAAACGAACTATCTTCCTCTCTGTCGTTCGAATATACATGTGCGAAAGAGGCAGATACTTCGTTTTCGGTTCGCAGTAGCGCCTCTAACGTCCGAGCGCGGCGGGGCATGAGCTGGGGGTCTACTCCGAAATTCAAAATCCTAACTTCGTTTGGTGCCGTCCCTTTTACTCTCCTGTCATAGACTATATGAGTGAAAGGGACGGCACCATACGAAGTTCGGATTTCGAATTTCGGAGTAGTTCCCCAGTACCACTAAGTTATAAGATAGAGCGAGATAGGCATAGAATTTTGCTAGACGTTTAAAAGCCATAAGTCACCTAGTAGTTTGTCACAAACAAAATAGAGACGCAGCTTTAAGATGGCGGACAGACTCAGCAAACATTCAAGTGGTGTCCTTTACACGATTAATATTATCACAATACTGGGGTGTCAATATTATCGCAGTTTTCAAATTTGTATGGATTCTGCTTTAATATTCACGTGATACTTATCGTGATATGAATCCATGTAACATGCCCCATACATTCGCTTTGAAGGCGGTTGTTGTGACAATCAGTCTAGCTAGCACGATAGATTATACCGTTACGTTTTATGTGACGTTTTAATACATTTCACCCATATAACGTGACGGTATAAGTTATCGTGCTAGCTAGGCTGATAGGTGTATAGAACGCTTGAAAACTACAAAAACAAAACGCTGCAGACGCGGCTAGCCGAATCCACACAATGGGCGATGATGGCCCATCACCCAGAACACAGCCCAGAAACCTGGCCAACATACCGGACGCAAAAATAGTTCACGGTTTTCGAACGTAGCCGACACTGTCAACCAACAAATTTAATATTGCAATATAGTCTGTGGGCAATATGGCCGACGTTTTGTCATCAAATTAACACTTTTAAATGCAAAATACGCGACAATCCGAATTTTGCGGATACATATGTTCAACTCAAAAATCGTTATTTTTATACGTTCTTCAATTTGAGACAGGTCTCGTTCGGGTCTACCGTACCCCTGCACGAAATTATTAATATAGATTAAAAATTCGACATTAAAATTCCCAATAGCAATCGTCACTAGCAAAATTATATGAAATCAGCCACGGAGTAGAAAGCATAATTATTTAAATAGGAAACAAGACGATGCCCATAAATTTGGATAAATGCTAATGTATGTTTGTCAAGCTATTGGCAAAATTGAGATGTCCAATAAAAACAACTTGGCGCTATCTTTTACGATTATATTAGAATATCTTAGCCAAATATTATACAGGGTGATTTTGGGGTCGTGATCCGGAATGATTGTACATGGTCAAGAGTTCAAAGTAGACAACATCACAGTTGGTATGACGGTTTATAATTCAAATAATTCTCTTTGTCTTCAAATTGTAATGGAAAATAATACTTTTTCATACAACTTGGTCACCCTACCCCACTGTCAACTCTCCATACTATCCGTCAAAGAGAGAAGGGTAACCATGATTTTTTGAGACTTTGTATTTTTGTCATCAAAATAAATTAAAAAAGAAATACATTTGTTTCGTGTCACTACAATTTTTTTGAAATGGTTAACAGATACCAAGTCGTAAAACTTATTCATGATCCACGACCCCGAAATCATTCTGTATTTTACAGTAGATGATAAGTCTCTCTAAATGGTTTAGTTTAGCAATCGTAACACATGAAAAAATATATATATAGATATAATAACACGGGTCCTCACGTGTTTAAGGTCGAATATAGGAAATATCTTAATATTCCGTAAAGTATCTCAAAATCTTGTACTACGAAGTTAAAGCTTTTTTACTCGAGCGAGACTTGAAGACATCTACAGGGTGTGGCCTGTAATAGGAGCAAAAAATTAAACGGTACACTATTGAGCTCTCCAGCAATAATTTCCAAATGATTTTAATTGAAAAAAAAAGTTGTTTTTTGGAAAAAAAAATCGCAAATGTAGCTTATCTGTACTTTTTTACTCTACTGAAGTGATATTAATAACAATTTATTCAAAAAAGACTAAAAATGTATTAAAAAAAAAATGCCAAAAATATTCTTTTAAACCAAAAATGCGACAACTATTATGAGTCATAATTTGAAGTAACCTCAAAATCAGCATTGACTGCCGCGCTATAATCTCTGGGTACCAAGATCCATTACTTGGAGGTCGTAACTTTAGATCAAAATTTCTCCCAATTGAAAAAAGATAAAAAAAATTGGACACAAGAGGTTACTGCAGATGCTCTAAGGAAGCGTCCTTTAAATTTATTGCTCCTATTACAGGCCACACCCTGTATATTGCACCTGTCCGGTGACACAGACTCAGGCAAAGAGGTACAGATACTTGGCGGTTCGATAATCCTAATAAATAAATAAATAAAGCAAACAGAAATAAGGACTGAGGTGGATTGTCAAGATTAATCTTGAAATTGCTAAACTTATTTTTTGTCTTATTACTATTCTATTGTTAAACTTGTATTTTTTTATTGTATTAGGCTTGGTTGGGAGCGTTCGTGGCCTAGCAGCGCGCGCGTATCGTGTGCGGTATGCGGGGTTAAGCAACGTGGGCCGGGGTCAGTCTTTCGATGGGTGACCGCTTTGAGTGGTTACTTACTAAGCGCTCCCGTGCTGTCTATGACAGCGTCGTTAAGCCAAGTTAGAGGCCTTTTGGCGGCTTGAGAACTGCTAACAGTCATGTTGCCCACTCACTTGACAAGCCTAATTCCAATAAGGTCTAGTTTCACCCTTGGGTTGGAAGGTCGGATGGCAGTCGCTTCCGTAAAAACTAGTGCCTACGCCATTCATGGGATTAGGTAGCAGACCCCAGGCATCCTTCAGGATTCAACTGTACTGGGATAACGAGCTAGGATGATGATAATATAGGATAATATAGATGATGATAAGATGTCTAAGTGAGTTCGGCCAACCAATCCTGGTTGGCCGAACTCACTTAGACATCTTCGAACTGTATAAGAAAAGTGGTACGATTTCCTCCAATTGGATTTTCTTAGTGGAAAATATCAAACTTTCTAACTCTTGGTTACTATAATTACTACCAACTAAACGTGTTATCAAATAAATACCCAGTTAAACCTGCTTAACTAGTAAATCATTTGGTCCAGTTCCCAAACGCGATCAGATCGTCGGATGCAGGAAGCGACCTTGCCGGTCGAGCGGTACGTACCGTACCGTGACCGTCACGGCGCTGTACCGTGAAATTATTTAGGGTACACTGACTAGCTGGCACGATCGCCTTTACGTCCGACGGGAAACATTCGTCCCGTCTCCCCACATCTACTTGTATCGACGGTGAATCGGCAAAAGCTGATAGAAAAAAGCGTTATGTGCACGCAATAAGAGCTACAAAGGCATGGTTTGGCTCGGATCGGCTCGGCCGACGCCTGTCGACGCGTCGACGTCATTTACGCTCTTATTGCGTATATATAGAGCTTTTTTATCGGCTATTGCCGATTCCGCGTCGGTAGGTTTTGGGAGACCCATACACTTCGTACTTGCTAGTGAAGGATGAATACATTTTGTTCGGCGATAAAGAGCAGGCGTATGATGGTGGCCATTTTATCACTTATAGCCGTGGATAAGATATTCGTTATGCTCTGAAAACGAGAACGAGAACATCCGGACTGACATACGAAAATAATTTTTATTTTTCAAATTTCATAATTTCCAAAAACTGACCCGACAAAAAAAACCTATAAATTTATCGAACCTGCTAAGAAAATTTCACGAGAATCAGTTGAGAAACGCGACCTGTAGAGGAGAACATCCGGACAGACATACGAAAGAATCTTTGTCGAAAGCTGAAACGGAGATGCTTTGCTCGCTTCGCTCGTTCGGTACCGTATAGACGCTCGCGACTCCAAACGAATTTCAAGAGTGATGCCGACGCTTCATTGACTTGATGATTCGTTGTGTTGACAGCATCCTCGGGAGCTCTAGCGACCTTACTCACCACCAGGAACAACACCCATACCCAAAAAGCACGTAATGGTGTTATTATGGATTATATGGATATGGATTCTTTCGTATGTCTGTCCGGATGTTCTCCTCTACAGGTCGCGTTTCTCAACTGATTCTCGTGAAATTTTGTTAGCAGGTTCGATAAATTAGATTAAGATTGTAAAAATAAATAAATATAGTTTGTTTTTGTCGAGTCAGTTTTTGGAATATTTTGAAATTTGAAAAATAAAAATTATTTTCGTATGTCAATCCGGATGTTCTCGTCTACAGGTTGCATTTTCATCAGAAATGTTATACGTACAGTTTTTTTTTGTCAAGTCAGTTTTTGGAAACTTTGAAATTTGAAAAGATAATACAAAATTTTATCGTATACGTAGTATATCCGGATGTTCTCCTTTACAGGTCGCATTTCACAAACGATTCTCGTGAAATTTTGTGAGCAGATTCGATAAATATATAGAACTAATTGTCGAGTCAATTCTTGGAAATTTTGAAATTTGAAAAAAAAAAAAATCTTTTGTCTGTCCGGATGTTCTCCTCTACATGTCACATTTCTCATCAGAAATATTATATAGAATTTTTTTGTCAAGTCAGTTTTTATATTTTTTCAAAATCACAGTGCCACTAGTTGACATAGCGTTTAGCAACACTGACCTCAACTGTAACGGATCCAGATGATCCGGTTTACAGCCAGGACGGTTGGCAAATTGAGACCAATTTGTGATTCATTAGCTGTCCAACTAAAACTAGGATCTAGCGACACAAGGGCATAAGTGGCCTGAATTGTATGGTATTCATGGCTTGAGTTCTTTCATCAATCGATACACAAAACTCGAGACAGAAACATAAACAGTTATTGATTTAGATAGGGACATGTTTGTTCCACTTTTCATGTGGATGAATAGCAAGAAGTCGTAAAAAGTAAACGGTAAAAAGTTTCTACTGTGTCTTTCATGTTTTTATCACTTCGAAGATCGCGTCAAAGTAAAATAGAAGTAGTCAAACTTATTTGCATTAACAATCCATCAACGTCAAACAGCAAAGACTTTTGTATTTTTACATGCCTCATAATATTAACTTCACTTGTGAATGCTACTGTAATATATACAAATATGCCTATGCCTATATACAAATATACGTATGTATGTATGTAAGCACACAATTACAGGTTGAAACATAAAGAGGTAACAAAGCGTTAAAGTACTAAAGCGAGCTTATCCCTATAAGGGATCTCTTCCAGCTAACCTTTGAGCAATTGAGTGGAAGGTAGGTAGAATAAGATAGACCAACTTAAACCATGTACAATACAAATAAAACAGATGTAATATATATATACATATATGAAAAATAAAACTTAAAATATATGCATAAAAGCAGGGCTCGGAACCGGTTAATCTCAAAATCCTAAAATAGCCAAATATTTTTAATTAGTTTATGTTCTTTATGTAGGACTCAATAATGTATTTGGGTTATTACTTCATATTGTTAGATTGCCTGATTAAACATGAAATAGTAGACGAAAGAACGATAAGAACTAAAAAAATACCGGTATTTTTGTATGGACAGAATACCGGTTTCCGAGCCCTGCATAAAAGTAATCGGTAAACATACAGCCTCGGCCAGAAGTATTAAGCACTCCCGCGTTTTTCATATAAAAGTAAAACTTTGAATAAAGCGTTTTATATCTTTTGTTATAGAAAATTCTAATATTTTTCAATAACAATAGCTATTCATTGACGTTAAAAATAATTGCACTTAAAAAAAGGCATTTGGTCCTTTCATTGCGAACCCGATTATTTTTAGTGTTCAGTTTTCTAGGATAAATAGCTACTTCGAAATTATATCTGCTAAAGTTTTCTAGATGTTTTTGATACATTTTCTATTTTGCGTCAATGTGTAGTTAAAAAATTGTATAAAAAAAAACATAGTTTATTTATAAGTTACAAAGAAAAATAAGGGGTGCTTAATACTTCTCGCCAAGGCTGTATAACATTATATGTAGGTCATCATCATCATCATGTCAGCCGAAAGACGTCCACTGCTGGACATAGGCCTCCCCCAAAGACTTCCACAATGACCGGTCCTGCGCCACCCGCATCCAGCGAACACCCGCGACCTTCACCAGGTCATCAGTCCACCGTGTGGGGGGCCTGCCCACGCTACGCCTTCCGGTACGTGGTCGCCACTCGAGAACCTTTCCGCCCCAACGGCCATCGGTTCTACGTGCTATGTGCCCTGCCCACTGCCACTTAAGTTTAGCGATTCGGAGGGCTATATCGGTCACTTTGGTTCTGCTGCGGATGGCCTCATTCCTGATGCGATCACGCAGAGAAACTCCCAACATAGCTCTCTCCATTGCCCTTTAGGTGACTTTGAGCCTTCTTATGAGGCCCATAGTAAGCGACCACGTTTCAGTGCCATATGTCATCACTGGCAACACACACTGGTCAAAGACTTTTGTCTTGAGACACTGCGGAATATTGGACGAAAAGATGTGCCGTAGCTTCCCGAACGCTGCCCAGCCGAGTCGGATTCGACGATTAACCTCTTTCTCGAAGTTGGACCTACCTAACTGGACAGTCTGTCCTAGGTATACGTAATCGTCTACAACTTCGAGCGTAAAGTGTCCGATTGTTAAGGGAGTTGGTGCGACATGGACATTTGACATGATCTTCGTCTTGTCCATGTTCATCCTTAGACCAACTCGCTCGGAGGCTTTACTGAGGTCATTGAGCATTGTACTTAAATCCTCCATGGTCTCAGCCAAGACTACTATATCGTCAGCAAACCGAACGTGAGTGAGGTAGTCGCCGTTTATGTTGATGCCTAGCCTTCTCCAGTCCAGAGTCTTGAAAACATCCTCCAGTGCAGCGGAAAACAGTTTAGGAGAAATAACATCTCCTTGCCTGACTCCCCGCTGCAATGGAATAGGCTTTGAGTTCGGACCCGGGTATGTCCTAAAACTACGATCAAGACCACCGGAGGATGGGCAGCAGCATCCCTGGAGTGCGGTGGAGATACTGCGATCGCCAACCCGCATGCCAAGCGTGGCGATTATGGCAATTACCCCTCATGACATACACAAACAGGCCACGGCCCCGAGGTTCCGGCGACCCCCGGTACCCTGGTTCTGGTAGCGGCCAGGGTACTAGCGGGGTCAGGGGTGCGAAGAATCTCCGGTTAAGATCCGGCTACCACCACCGACGACTTCTGGCCCTGGCAACATACAACACACGAACACTGCGGACCGACGAAAAGATAGCGGAACTGGAGGAAGGATTGAGCAAGTTGCGTTGGGATATCGTAGGGTTATCTGAAGTCCGAAGAGAGGGGGAGGACACGATAACCCTGAAGTCCGGCAACTTGCTCTATTTCCGGGAGGGTGACCAACAGTCCCAGGGAAGTGTCGGGTTTATCGTCCACAAATCCCTCGTGAACAACGTGGTGAAGATCGAGAGTGTGTCGGCTAGGGTGGCGTACCTTATACTCAGAGTATCCGAGAGGTACTCGTTGACGGTCATACAGGTGTACGCGCCGACCTCGGCACACTCCGACGACGAGGTGGAGGCTATGTATGAGGATATATCAAAGGTCATGCATAGTTCCAAAACCTACTTCACCGTTGTTATGGGGGATTTCAACGCAAAACTGGGCAAGAGAGACGGCGAAGAGCCGAGAATGGGGCAATTTGGAGTTGGAAGTCGGAACCACCGGGGCCAACTACTGGCTGGTTTCTTGGAGAAGGAGGGACTCTACATGATGAACTCCTTCTTCAAGAAACGCGAGCACAGGAAGTGGACCTGGATGAGTCCCGACGGTGCAACAAAAAACGAGATTGACTTCATCATGTCGACGAAGAGGCATATATTCAATGATGTCTCTGTGATCAATGCGGTTAAAACCGGAAGTGATCATCGTTTGGTAAGAGGCACATTGAATATATGCGTCAAGCTAGAGCGCTCTCGACTGATGAAGTCCACGCTCCGTCCAGCAGCAGTCCAAATCCAAAACCCCGAGAGCTTTCAGCTGGAACTCCAAAACCGTTTCGATTGTCTAGGCGGCGATGTGGATGAATTCAACGACGGGTTTGTGGAAGCTGTCCATAGCATTGGGTCGAAGTTCTTTAAGGCCCAACGAACTCAAAGAGCCAAAAGGCTCTCTATCTCCACTCAGAGGCTCATCGAGGAAAGGAATGAGATGATTCTGCAGTCTTCAGCCGATGCGAAATTATACAGGCAGCTCAATAAACAGATCTCTAAGTCCCTTACCCGCGATCTGCGCCAATTCAATACAAATCGGATTGAAGAGGCCATCGAGCAGAATAAGGGCTCTAAAGTTTTCTCAAGAAATCTGTCTATTGGGCAGAGCCAGCTCGCCAGATTAAAAACTGAGGATGGTAGAATCGTTTCGTCCAAACCTGAGCTTCTGAGTGAGATAGAGTGCTTTTATGGACAGCTATACACGTCAACTAGCAGACCCGAAGTTGGTCTGGCGGAAGACCCTAGAGCTAGATTAACCCGGCACTATACCGAAGATATCCCGGACATCAGCCTGTACGAGATTAGAATGGCTCTTAAGCAGCTGAAGAACAACAGGGCACCCGGTGAAGACGGAATTACAGCTGAACTCCTGAAGGCGGGTGGAAAACCGGTCCTTAGGGCCCTTCAGAAGTTGTTCGACTCCGTCTTACTGGAAGGGAAAACTCCAAAGGCATGGAACAGAGGTGTGGTGGTGCTGTTCTTCAAAAAGGGTGACAACTCCTTACTGAAGAACTACCGACCCATCTCACTTCTGAGCCATGTCTATAAGCTGTTTTCAAGAGTCATTACGAACCGTCTCGCACGCAGGCTAGATGACTTCCAGCCTCCCGAACAAGCCGGTTTCCGAAGAGGCTTTAGCACCGTAGACCACATCCATACGCTCCGTCAGGTTATACAGAAGTCTGAGGAGTATAACCTGCCCCTCTGTTTAGCGTTCGTGGACTACGAGAAAGCCTTCGATTCGATCGAAACCTGGGCTGTACTACAATCTCTCCAGCGGTGCCAAGTGGACTACCGGTATATCGAAGTGCTGAAAAGTTTGTACAAGAACGCCACTATGTCAGTCCGACTCCAGGACCAGAACTATATGTAGGTATAAATATACAAATGTCACAAATATAGAGTAAATTAATAACATTTTCAAAACTGTATTTAACCAATTCACAAGTTATTGGAAAGCCACAACTTCTTTAAATACGTATTGGTTTTTATACGTATTGGTAGAATTTTCTTTTATTCTCTTAGTATTTATTGTGATGGCGATACAGTGACAAAGGACTATTGGAAGAAATGCTCATACAATTGCCGATCTTACGTTGCCCTCGCAACGGCTTCCCAACCAAGACTCAAGTGGCAGTGGGCGGGGGTGCTCGTAGAACCGATGGACGCTGGGGCAGAAAGGTTCTTGAGCGGCAACCAGTGACCACGCACCAGAAGACGCAGCGTGGGAACGCCCGGAACAAGTTGGACCCACGATCTGGTCAAGAGGGCTACGTTATTATGTAGAGGTATTATAAGTTAACATTTTCCATTTTTTTATATATTTTTTTTATCGTATGGCATTTATTTACGAACCGTGAGATCTTCGAGAAGACAAGTACGGTTGCCAGTTTTTGTTGCACTTTTAGCACCACCCAGGGGTCACGTGTAGGGTAACGGTGCGTACTCCCTACGGACGTAGTACAACTTCGACCCCCCTTTGTCAAGTTTGTGGGCAACCTTAACGACTGCTGTCGTAGACAGCAGCCGGGATCAACGGCTTAACGTGCCTTCCAAAGCACAAGAGCGCTCACAGTTATTAACCACTCAAAGCGGTCACCCATCCAAGAACTGACCTGCGCCCACATTGCTTAACCTCGCATACCGCACGCGGTACGCGGGCGCCGCTGGGCCACGAGCGCTCTAACTTTTTCCATTAAAAATCTCAAGAAACCTTCCTAATCATTTGACATTTAAGTTAAAAAAGTAAAGAAAGTCAATATCAAAAGTTTCGTTTGGTGGCGCATTAACGAGTAAAATATGACGTTTTTAAAACTTTCCACCGCCTGTGTCAGCGGGCGGGCTACCCGACTGCGGCCGACTTCGATGAATAATGAGTTACATTTCAACTTCCGACTCTTCTTTTAAAAGTATCATTTAAGTTACGTAGTTAACGCAGTAAGAGATTTTTCTTATTATACACGTTGTCTGGGATATTTGAAAGGTTTCGATGAGAAATTATGATCATAAATCCAAGAATATCTAAAAGTTAATTTGAATTTATGTTTGATTGTGTTACCTGTTAACCAAAGAAACCTTACGACTGCGCAGTGCGTTCGGTTATCCATATAAACGTATTTATGCTCTCATTTTAAAACGCCAGGCTAGAATAACATGAAACTTTGTATACACAATGGGATCCGGTATATCTAGGTCGGACCATAGTTTCTGTTGCTTGAAATTATAATGGAGAAAAAATACAGCGATTATTAAGGTTTACATACAAGCCGTAAAAAACTCAAAAAGCCGGTGTATTTTGTTTCTTTTACAATTTCTAGCAACAGAAACTATGGTCCGACCTAGATATGCCGGATCCCATTGTGTATACAAATTTTCATGTTATTCTAGCAAGGCGTTTTAAAATGAGAGGGTAAATACGTTTGTATGGAGAACCGAGCCAGACCGAGCGTACTGCGCCCTCTTAAGTTAAGTGGCAGTGAGCCACTGAGCGGAGAACATTGCACGTAGAACCGATGGCCGTCGGGGCGGAAAGGTTCTCGAGTGGCGACCACGTACTGGAAGGCACAGCGTGGGTACGCCCCCCACAAGGTGGACTGATGACCCGGTAAAGGTCGCCGGAGTCCGCTGGATGCGGGTGGCGCAGGACCACGTCCAGCAGTAGACGTCCATCGGCTGATATGATGATGATGATGATATGTTACCTGAATTTTGGGTCCTGAACTTTAATATATTTTATAACTGCTTCAAATATCGAAATAACTGTCTGTCCGTCTTTTACCTTTTCACGCATAAACTGCTTAATGGATTTTGATGCGGTTTGGCATGAAGATAATCAGAGACCCCGAGAAAGATAAAAGATAGTTTTTATCGCAGTAATCATTCCTTAAAGCGATGAAAAGGGGGGTCGACATTTGTATGGGAGAGCGGTAATTGAGCCCGTGCCTAAAATAATGTAACAGCAATTATTTCTTTGACCCCTGTGCTTTTTTTATGACATAGTAGGCAAACGAGCAGATGAATCGCCTGATGGTAAGCGATTAGCGCCGCCCATGGTCACTCGCAACACCAGAGGGGTTGTAAGTGCGTTGCTGGCCTTTAAGATGGGAGTACGCTCTTTTCTTGAAGGTTTGAAGGTCGAATCGGTCCGGAAATACCGCAGGCGACAGTTCATTCCACAGTTTAGCTGTGCGAGGCAAGAAATTTCTGGAGAAACGCACAGTTGCGGACTGCCAACCATCTAAGTGGTGAGGATGGAAATTTTGTCGCGTTGGGCGATGGCGGAAGGAAGCAGCAGGGATTAATCCGAACAATTCCTCGGAGCACTCCGCTTAATACATGCGGTAGAAAATGCAGAGCGAGGCTACATTTCTACGCAGCGCCAAGGAGTCAAGCCGTTCCGAAACCCGCTGGCAGCCGATGGTTGAAGTGTGTTATGGGCGATGGGCTAGCAACCTGTCACTTCAATATCACATTTTCTCTATCTATAAAACTGCAATTGCTAAAAGTGGCACTGAAAATAATTTTACCCCTTTTGGCAATATAGGCGTGAGTTTATATATTATGTAATTATTTCTTTAAGGCAATACGCGGCAAAAAGTTATACGCGGACGAAGTTGCTGCAAAAGCTAGAACTTATCCAATGAAAACATTCAGACAAATCACTTTATAAGTCAATCAGGCCGTTAGCTTATTTGGTACAGTTGTGGTAAATATTTACAAGTAAATTTTTAACAAAAAAACATCGACTCCTAACTTTGCCAGACCCCGTTCTCCTGCTATATAATTGGAGGAGTACCTCCGATTTTGCCTTACTCCATCCTCTTGGTATATAATTTGAGGGATTCCTTCGATTTTGCCTGATCCCATCCTATTGCTATATAATTTGAGGAGTTCACTCGATTTTTCCAAGATCACGTCATCAGATCTAGACTTGGTGACATGGGACCAACTAGAATGCAACATTACATACCCATTCGTACAAAACAAGAATTTTTGAAATTACTTCACTAGTCTCCGAGTAATCGGTGAACTTACATAAAAAAAATATTCCGACGAATTGAGAACCCCCTCCTGTTTTTGAAGTCGGTTCAAACTAGAAGTGCATGTCCGTAAAGTGTAACGCCGGCCACAAGTGCCGGGAAGTGTCAAGTGTGGCCACATCCCTCCAAGCGGCCTCGGTTACACCTGCCGAGTCAAAGGGCGGGGCCACATCACCCTTACGGGGACATGTCTTGAAACCGATATGAAGCAAATTAAAGCTTGTTGCTTTAGTAATAAGCATGTGGTAGCCGCATTTGGATTGGATATCATATGGTATCAGGCGAGACAGGTATCAAGACAGTGGCGTTAAACTTCTCTGTTTAAATATAATTTCTATCAAAATATTTCATTATTGGTATAAGCTTTTATCACCGACTGTACTTTTTGTATGCTTGCAGAGAGGTCTTCAATCAAATTAAATTAATCAAATCTAACATTTACTATGACAAATAGGCCACGAAGGCACTTTTAGGCTGAGTTGCACCAACTTACGATCACAGACCGATCAACGTTAAATGTGGCGCCGACAGCTGTCATCTCATAGAAACTTGTCAAACCTTCCATACATTCAGATTTTAACGAACACAGCTTACGATGACAGGCGGTTTGGTGCAACCCAGCCTTACATATCAAATGCAAATTCACAATTTAAATGTGAAACTCACAATAATAATTTCTAAACTACAGATTAACCAAATTTAATTTCTTTTAATATAGAAAATTACAAGATGCTTATCCATTACGAATTTGGAAAACAAAAGAGTATTTGAAATTAATTTAATATCCCAGGGATGTATAGGATCTTTGACCTTGAACGCTTTAAGTCTTGAACGCTTATTCAATTTAGATGAACAATAATTAATAGTTGACCTTGAACGCTTTAAGTCTTGAACGCTTATTCAATTCAGATGAACAATAATTATTCTTTGACCTTGAACACTTTAAGTCTTGGACGCTTATTCAATTCAGATGAACAATAATTATTCTTTGACCTTGAACGCTTATTCAATTCAGATGAACAATAATTATTCAACATCCTTCGAGATGTATACGGTCAATAAACGAAATAAATGAACATTATTCTGCAAGTACGCCGCAATGGCACTTTTACAAGTCAAAATCTACTAGCGTTTCTGCAAAAGAAGACCACTGCCGAGAAGAAACGCCGAAAAAAACACGACAGTCAGTCATTTTTTCCCAAAAATATGCTTATTAAAATGATAATATACTTAATATAAGTCAATCTGTGTATGGAAACAAAAGAGGAAGAATATTTACAATGTATAGTTCAACAATACACCATGTGTTTTACTATAAAAAATATTTAAAAAAAAATTGGGGGACAATCTTAGACAAATCGACCTAGTCCCAAACTAAGCAAAGCTTGTACTATGGGTACCAGACGACGATATACATACTTATATAGATAAATATATACTTAAATACATAGAAAACATCCAAGACCCAAGAACAAATATCCGTGAAAAATGCACAAATAAATGCCCTGGCCGGGATTCGAACCCGGGACCTCTAGCTTCGGAGGCAGAGTCACTACCAACTAGGCTAAACAGGCCGTCAATGTATAGTTCAACAATACACCATGTGTTTTACTATAAAAAATATTAAAAAAATATATTGGGGGACAATCTTAGACAAATCGACCTAGTCCCAAACTAAGCAAAGCTTGTACTATGGGTACTAGACGACGATATACATACTTATATTGATAAATACATACTTAAATACATAGAAAACATCCAAGACCAAGGAACAAATATCCGTACTTAATGCACAAATAATACCCCGGCCGGGATTAGAACCCGGGACCTCTAGCTTCGGAGGCAGCGTCACTACCAACTAGGCTAAACAGGTCGTCGAAATAATAATAATAGTAATAATAAATATACTTTATTGCGCACTACAAAGTGAGAACAGTATAAACAAAAACCTTAGACTAGTACAATGCAACAACAAAAAAAAATGATCATCTACTTTTGCTGTTGACTGTACCTGGGTGACCGAGCTTTGCATCTTCATCATTCCCGTTTTCCTGAAAAGACCTAGCTAGATCGATTCGTTATCGAAACACCTGAATTGTAACTTTCATCGAAATAGTTAGAGCCGTTTTTGAGATCCCCGAAATAAATAATACTTAACTTATACAGGGTGTGGCCTGTAATAGGAGCAAAAAATTAAAAGGTACACTATTGAGCTTTCCAGAAATTATTTCCAAATGATTTTGATTGAAAAAAAAGTTTTTTTTTTGTTTTTTTTTTTCGCAAATGTAGTTTATATGTACTTTTTTACCCTACTGGAGTGATATTAATAACAATTTATTCAAAAACACTAAAGGTTTATAAAATAAATTTAAAATATCCCAAAAATATTCTTTTAAACCAAATATGCGACAACGATTATGATTCATAACTTGAAGCAACCTCAAAATCAGCATTGACTGCCGCGCTTTAATCTCTGGGTGCCAAGATCCATTACTTGGAGGTCATAACTTTAGACCAAAATTTCTCCCTATGGAAAAATGATTTTTTTTTTGGACACAAAAGGTTACTGCAGATACTCTAAGGAAGTGTCCTTTAAATTTATTGCTCTTATTATTACAGGCCACAACCTGTATATAAGAATTGCTCGTTTAAAGACATTATACGTGTAGCTAGTGGCTTTGTGAGCAGAACACCACGCGTTTTTTTTTTCTAAATTCTAAATTCCGAAACCTGACTCGTCATAAAATTCTATTTGGCCGAAGAAAGATATAATCCACAGAGACAAGCCCATTGAAGTCTTTTCTAAGCGCAAATCAGCGTTATTGTTTTTTTTATTTATTTGCTTCAAGCAATAAAAGGCCCATATTAACAAAACCTACTACATAAATAAATTAAATAATAAAATAAATATTTGGGGACAATCTTACAGAAATCGACCTAGTCCCAAACTAAGCAAAGCTGACGCTAGACGACAATATAATATACATACTTATATAGATAAATACATACTTATATACATAGAAAACATCCAAGACTCAGGAACAATATCCGTGATAAATGCACAAATAATGCCCCGACCGGGATTCGAACCCAGTACCTCCGATTACGTAGGCAGGGTTTCTACCAACTAAGCCAAAGTGGTCGTCAAATGTGATCTTTCTTTTTTTATTCTAAAACGTATTGTTAAAATTACTATCATCGTATAATTTAGTAAGCTTTTATGCTATTAAAAAAAATATTTACCTTATTTTAAGGTTATTTAGTAAGATGATTAACAAAGCTTCCCGTATAGTTTTTGTGCGCAGTGCAAGCTCACAGCGGATCGATAATTAGTCGCGTGGGCTTCCAGTTGCGCAGGAGTGGCAAGGTGAACGACGGAACGGGTTGCCATCGATAGCCCGTACGATTATAATGTATTTCATGTCACTATGCATTTTTATAAAGACACAGACGTGGCGAGTTTCTTACTGCGTTTATTTGACACTGATCAAACATTCGGCATGCGATAATAGTTTTTCATACTTTTAAAGAACCTTTATTGTAGGTTTAACATTCATAACTAAGCGCTCTTTTGAAAGGCTTGTTAAGCCGTTGATCCCGGCTACTGTCTATGACAGCCAAGCCAAGTTAGAGGCCTTCGGCCGGCTTGAGTACTTCTAACAGTCAAGTTGCCCACTCACTTGACAAGCCTAATCCCAATAAGGTCTAGTTTCACCCTTGGGTTGGATGGTCAGATGGCAGTCGCTTCCGTAAAAAGTAGTGCCTACGCCAATTCTTGGGATTAGGTAGCGGACCCCGGGCATCCTTCGAGATGACATATGCCTACACAGATAGAGGACCCAGATTCTAACTATCTATCTTATAATAGTAAGCTCAAAAAGGCTTGTGTTGGGTACTAGACGACGATATATTTAATAAATATATACTAATCACAGATATTAATGAACAATAACATGCATATTTTCATTGTACATGTCAAGTTTAAAGTTTCTAGTCAAATAGCCCGCCCCGTGTCATGCCGGGTGCAAAGGTGCCCATCACGCTGGCCGCATTACCGCGTTGAATCGCAATAGACAACCGTTGCAACAGGAATGACCCGGAACGGAGGTCTTATAATTAGTAATATATTATATTAATACCTTTACACGAGCAATACATCTATGTATATTTATTTATTAATTTCGGGGATCTCGGAAACGACTCTAACGATTTCGATGAAATCCAATTGGTGTTTACGCGACAGGAAAATTTAGCTAGATCTTATCTTGAGAAGAACTCGTTCTCCGGGAAAACACGAAAAATGCCGGGTGAAGCTCGGTCACTCAGGTACAGTTAACAGCAAAAGTAAGTTAACACTTTTTTACCTCATCGCAATGGCATAAGATATAAGTATTAACTTCCTTTTTCTGTTGACTGTACTTAGAATTATATACGTACAAAGTAGTAGGCGGAAGCTGTACACAATGTGCCAGTTTTCATTGCTCTTCACTTTTTTAAAGTACATGTCATCCCATAACAATACCACCATAACAAGGCTCTATTTAAACACAGCTTCGAGCCCACTCAAGCTTGTTCACACTTTCCCTCCCACTCTCTCCTTCGGTACGCTACCCGCTAGAGAAGGACGCGTGATGTAAAATTTCTCGGTAGCATGCAATATTTGCCGAACACTCGAAGAGTCGTTGGCATTTCTAATTTACTTGGATAGAGGCAGCTGGCACTGGAAGCCACTGTAACTGGTATCGAATAGACTACAATTATGGAATTATTAATTATGTCCAGCAGTGGACGTCATTCGGCTGACATGATGATGATGATTTATTGAAAAATCATTATAACTAGCTATTGTTGCATGAACATAACACTCGAAATACCATTTAAGAGGGCGCAGTACGCTTGGTCTGGCTCGGTTCTCCATACAAACGTATTTACCCTCTCATTTTAAGACGCCATTCTAGAATAACATGAAAATTTGTATACACAATGGGATCCGGCATTTCTAGGTCGGACCATAGTTTTTGTTGCTAAAAATTGTAAAAGAAAAAAATACAGCGGCTTTTTGAGTTTTTTACTGCTTGTATGAAAACCTTAATAATCGCTGAATTTTTGCTCCATTATAATTTCAAGCAACAGAAACTATGATCCGACCTAGATATGCCGGATCCCATTGTGTATACAAAGTTTCTTTTATTAATAATAATAATAATAATAATGATAATGCAAGGACTTATAGTAACTTTATACCAACTAGTGTTCAGCAGAATTTATAAGAAAGACTTCACTCTGTACTCATTTGACTGTATTATTTAGACTTTGACGCTCAGATACCCTCAACAAGTCTGAGGATAGCTTTATTATTTTAAAGACTAGATTTTATTATTATTAGTAAACGGGACTTAATCGCGTACAAAAATTAATCACCTGAGTTGTGCCCAACGTTTCGAATGTATCGCAACATCCGTGGTCACGAGCTGACCACGGATGTAGATTATATTATTTTAAGGTTGACGTTTGGAGACCCTATACGTCTCATAGGATATTATGATTAGTGTGCTTTATTACTTTAATTTTACTTTGACGCTTAGAGACCTTATACATCTCTAACAAATCTAGATTGTAATAATTCTCTTTTATTGTTTGTTTTCTTATGTTTAATATGTACGTATATGTTACGCTGCCAGCATCCTCGGCACCATGCCAGGGGGGCCCAATTTTCTAGATATATCTTAGTTTAGTTTTAATTTAGATATATTTTCTTTCATTTTTAGGTCCATTTTAAGATGATTATTTTGTATTGTTTATTGAATAAATAAAGCTCATCCAGAAACTCAATAATATAATAATAATATTGGGAGACAATCTTACACAAATCGACCTAGTCCCAAACTAAGCAAAGCTTGTACTATGGGTACTAGACGACGATATGCATACTTATATAGATAAATACATACTTAAATACATAGAAAACATCCAAGACCCAAGAACAAATATGCGTGAAAAATGCACAAAAAAATGCCCTGGCCGGGATTCGAACCCGGGACCTCTAGCTTCGGAGGCAGAGTCACTTCCAACTAGGCTAAACAGGTCGTCAATATATAAGATTTATTCATTTTTTTAACATTTTGGCTTGTAAAAGTGACCTTGGGGCCTATTTGCAGAATATATTTTTTTGATTTTGCTGTAGAAACTATGATCTAATGCTGCCTACGCGACACTGGAGTACCTAATCCGATAGTGTCGCCAACACAGAATCCTAAAACCAGACCCTGTATTGTCCACCAACAGTGCCCATTAATTGGCACCGTGTACCGCGGACATAACACGGGGCTCATTACCTCTAATTATCTAAGTAGGGGCTAACCATGGTTTAACTGGCGGCTAATTATCTGTCCGAATTAAACCAAGTGGGTGTGAGAAGGTACAGTTGAAATAACATTTGAAATGAAGGAATAAAAATTTGAAAAAACCGTGGGTAACTACAAAGTTACCCACGGTTTTTTCACGATATTTTTGTATGGATACTGGTCCTAGTAGTTTATTCTTCAAATTAGGCATATTACATGGACGTCTATGAACGTCAATAAACTATATCACCGGTCCGGAACAATATACCTCTGCCACGAAAAGAACCGGCGTAAGAAACTCGACGAGGTGTCATTTTTTCAAAACAACATACATTGTACAGTTAAATATAAAATCACAGTTTCAGCTAGTACAAAATAACACGCTAAGGTTTATGTTATTCGATAAGTCTTTAAATCTACTTCATTTCGTTATATGGGCACCAAGTTGAATTCCAATTGCAAAACTGAGATATTCATATTTTAGTCAGAGTAAGTAAATACGATCTGATAAGTAGTACCTATTTGATGTACTTAATGTTTTAATTAAAATGTAATTTTATCCCTATCTATAGACTGAGTGATTAAATTTGCCTAACCTGGCTGAATATATCATGGGAAGAAATATGTATCTAAGAATATTTAAGATCTGATGTAACCATATATTCATCAATTCATCATGAATAAACCATTCATTCATTTAACGACATATCTCCCAGCTTAGTTGGTTTTAGGACCATTTTGACGCATGGTCTTTTGGGTTCTTCAAGGTGTGTATACATTTATAAAAGGTCGGCAATGGAGAGTTGCTTCGCTTCGCTCGCTCGGTCAATTATTCCGTAGATTTAAATTAAATAATGAAAAGTATGAACTTAGCTCATTTTCATGTCCATTTCACCAAGTTATGTAGTCCATTGGCCAGCCCCTTGCGTGCAGGGTTAAAAATAACCGTTCAGTAGCGCGAATATAAATGACTAAGTTGTCAAATATCTTCAACCGAAACTTAACCGCAAGTTGATTGAGTTAAGGTTTTAAATAAGGCGACACTTATTTATGAATAGGTCTTTTCCTAAAGGCTGTCTGTAGACGTTGAGCTGGTAAAAATCAACATCCAAAACTCGATCATAAGCAGATTGAATTAAGGTTCAAAATAGGGTGAGTTTTGTTAAGGAATAGGTCTTTTACTAAAGGCTGTGTAGGCGCTCGCGCAGGTGCGAGCATATTGGAAATCGCGCGATAATTGCTTGTGTAATTATATCGGCTTGAATTATGTCAGTCGTTGCCATTGATCGGTTAAAAAAAAGAAATGATAGCGAAGAGCATTGGTCTCTCTGATGACTTCCACTGCTTCAGGCGACTTCCTTATAGCACTTGATGAGATACTGTAAGTATTACTTACGTTTGCGCAGTTGTAATTAAATGCGCAGAAGCGGGGCAGTACTGCATTCGCATCGCCCCTCTTCCACGCATCCCACTACAACAGAAGCACTCTGCATGGATGGATTAAATGGAGGGGCGCAGTAAAAAGCGGTACTGACTCGTCTGACATTTGACACTGACAGCTGACAGCTGACAGTTTTCTCACATCGTACGGTCGGCCTCACAAAGAGCTGAAGACCTTTGTACCTTGTCGCTTTAACGTCATACAAAATGTCTAACGGTTGAAAGCGACAAAGTCCTACAGTGTGCAGCTACTTATGAGGCCGACTGTACCGCCTCCGCATCTACAAATCAGGAAGGCGCCTTAGCCTCCTTACTGTCTTCTTAAGAGCTGATTCCTCTGTGTCAGGTGTCAGACATGGTAGCTTTCAGTCTTTTTTAGATTGATCTGTCATGCGACTTCAAGGAAAACAATCTTGAAAGTAAAACACGCGGCCTTTTGGTAAGCGACGGACGGACGGACGAACATTGCGAAACTACGAGTATAAGGATTCCTTGTTTACTACGGAACCCTAAAAAGGGTCTGCAGTGCGCTTGTGATTGTTCTGCAGTCGCAAGTGTCTATAGGCTACGATGTCTGTTTATCACCAGGCCGACGCAGGCTGACTTTGCCGCCGTCTTAGTAATAAAAAGGTATTTTCCCATTTCGAAATCAACATCGTATGGGCGGCTTCAATTATAACTCAGTGGTGCGACATAAACGCGACTAGTCTTCGATGGATCCTATCTCTAATTGGAACAAGTTTGCATGCTCTATATCAATTTATGGATTCTAGTGCATTCATCAGGCAATCTAGATGGTTGATCTGGCTGTCGATTATCCAGCTTTCTATCGTGAGAATGTTTCTGACTCCATCTTGTTGAGCTGCGTAAAAACTCGTGTGTGATTATGCATAACGCTGCAGGCTAGACTATTGATTATGAGATTTGCGTTTAAGATTTTTCTTATGGTGCTTGAATGACACCACTATTTACTCTGTAAGTATACTGCATCGAACCTTAACGAAGCTATTTTGCTAGTATGTCTAAAACAAATTACTAAACGTGTTTTTTTGTTTCAGGTAAGTTTCAACTTTGTGATCCAACATCGAAGAAAATAATCATGTTCTGTAAGTACTCAGGACAAAATATTATTTTTGTTCTTTATTTATTTATTCCAATTAAATTTAAATTATTCACTTGAATTAGAAACTACATTTATAAGTTCTAATATAATGCATCCATCGCCTCTCAGACTTCACGACACACAATTCCCTAATTACTTGCAAATACATCCATATCCCATGCTGATGCAAGAAGCGCATTAAGGCAGTGTAGAGCTTGAACCAGAGGAGAATTTTGCGCGATATGGTGCGCGCCTCTAAAGCAGCCTGTAGGAACAATCACGACAAGGTAAAATTGTTAAAATCCATTTCTTGTTTATCAAGCACAAATAATTATTGCATGCTACATAACTACGCTGTAGGTAATTCGAATACAAAAAGTTACTATTAATTTTGCTGTGTTTTTCACAAATTATAAACGTACTTGGAGTTTTAGCTTTAGGAATAATAAATCTAAGAGAAGTCGAATTATTATCAATTTGCGTTCCACTGATTGAAATTAAAATTAATTTCTGGCAAATGAGTTCATAACTTGTTGCACGAGTGATTGATGGTAAAATAGACGCGATGCGCGTTTCCACTGCCGTACGGCATATCACGGCCCGCCCGGCCACGACTTCGAACGGCGGCGCAACGCAACGATTTTCCTAATAATTGCGTTGCGTGACCGTGCAATAAACAGATAAAACGATTGCCGCGCCACAGAAATGTGGTAAGTTAAATTACCTTTTGGCATGGAAAAGTGTGGGAAATTTGCAGAAAATATATTTTATTTTGATTGATAGAAACTTGTTACACTTTCCATGCAATGTTTACTAACACTGCTAACGATAACAGACGGTTTGGTACCTTAAGTTTTACGTGGCAATGAATTTCTCATATCGGAATGGTAGTTATAAGCGTTGGCGGTTAAGCTTGCGTGATAGATATAATAGCATAGCCATAAACTTGTCAATTTCCTATCTGCTTTTTGATTGAAAGCCAATTTAAATTTATACTTGCGAGTTATTGCAATACCAAACTAGATGGATAAGTCATGAAATGACATAATGTATTTTTTAATTATGTTTACACGAAAGCCCTGAAGCAGGATTACATTTACACATGTATGTAGTGTATGTGGCTTATGACCGCACTCTATGGAGACAGAGCATACGTGGTCGCGATCCTCAGTAATGAGGGACCCAGGAAGGAGAGGGAAGAAGAAGATGTAGTGTACAGGGTTTATGTCAGTTTACGAGTTTCTTTATTTCATTAATTTTTGAGGTATTAGTAACGTTATAATTAACATATACTCGAGCGGTATTGTCTTCCGCAGAGGCAGCAGGAGAGTTAATAGTCAGAAACTACTCGTAGCAGATTTCTCGTTTGTTTTTTGCTTCTTCTGTCTTCAAGAAAGTCAAATCAGCCCTTATCGCTCCAGTCTATAAGACTCTTCGTCCCGATCCAGAAATCTTCCGCGATCTGCTTCTAAAATTTGTGATTGATGTTAAATACTATCATTTTGTATCGGCCGGGTAGTTGCGTAACTTTTCAAACGAGCGCCAGGGCCTCTAAACTTTTCGCTTTTAAACGCGCGCGTTGAAAATATTGCGTAATTAGGTAGTCAGATCTAATTAGGTAATCAGATTCGGGTACCACAGATCCATAAACTGCTATTTTAATCGCGTTTTTTGATTCGTCACATATTTTGGATACTCACAATAGTCACAATCTTCATAACCAACCAACCATATCAGCCAAAGAACGTCCACTGCTGGACATAGGCCTCCCCCATATTCACGGGGGGTATATGCCATAATCGCCACGCTTGGCATGCGGGTTGGCGATCGCAGTATCTCCACCGCACTCCAGGGATGCTGCTGCCCATCCCCCGGTGGTCTTGGTCGTAGTTTTAGGACATACCCGGGTCCCAATCTTCATAAGCGTATCCCCAAATAACATGTTAAAGTTTCATTAATTCGGAATACTTTCCAGGAAAAAGGACAAAACTTGGATTATAATTATGTGTTTGCCGAATTATTAGACTCAGTGTGTAATGGACACAGGCACTAGTCCCTAAAAAATTTTGTGTCTGTTTTGAAGCAATTTCATTTGAAATCAATTTCCATCAGTAATTAGACTGATTGGGCCCAAGCGAGGCCTCGGATTGCCGCTGATTACTTTAGTTGATTTATTTTCGATTACATTTTAGTTAATGTTCCGTTATGTCATTTAAATTGTGTTATTGTCTAAAATGATTGCATAGGTAGCTACTGCAGCCATAAACAACTAATTCATATAATTATTGTTGACCGTGATCCCTGATGGGTGGTGCTAAAAGTGCAACAAAACTGGCAACCGTACTGTCTTCTCGAAGATCTCACGGTTTGAATAATAAATGCCGTACGATTATTATTACTGTTGTAACTAATAGTATTCTTTATATTAAACAACAGTGCGTGGGAGAGCGAACTTTGCTCGGCGTCAATAATGAAAACCCGAAGAGTTTTTCCCAGAATTTGATCTTGCTATTATCCCGCATCAAAATCGTTGGAGCCGTTTTCGTGAATCCATTCACATATAATAGATGTAAATAAATATACTAACCATGTTCTCGTTCTTATGTCTGATAGTATGTTATTCGTTAAAACTAAGATTGACGAAGGATATTTAAAAACTATGCATAATTTCAATATATAATCCCATAGATCAATACAGAATAAATTGGTTTGAACGACTTATTCTATCCCTATTTTTGTACACGTTATGTTTTTGATAGGAGAAAATAACCATATGAAGCTTGAGTATTTTTAATTTCAAACTCCATAATAAGTGAAGTACAAAGTGAACAGAATTCAACGACCAAATAGACAAGCAACTGTCAAACTACTTATTCTAAAAATGACAACCGGACGTTAAGGCGATATTTTGTGTTTCAACTCTAACAGCACTTAATATTGTACTTACTAATGGATTTTTTTATTCACATGTCTATATTGTGACTCTCTAAACATGTCACAACATATAACTCATGGGTGTCCAATATGTCACAATGGGTAACATGTATGTAAGCACTTTATTCTACACAATAACATGTCAAAGCATATATATGTCACACTGTTTGTGGGGTCCGGTCTTCTCATGCTTGCAAGGGCCTAAATACCTTAATTAATACTAGTGTTATTTTATTGTGGATTGACGAGAGACATCATCCTGTTCTGGATTAGTTTTATTGTATTGACGCTTAGAGACCTTATACATCTCTAACAGATTTTAGTGCTGTTTTGTATTAATTATTATTATGTTGACGCCTAGAGACCATGTACATATCTAAGGACTTTGGAATAATTAATATAATCGTATTTGGACGCTCAGAGTCCATATACATATGTAAGATATAAAAATTAATTGTATATACTTCTTGTTTATTTGGACAGAGGCCGTATCCATATACAATATATATCTATATTGTGCAATTTGTAAAGTTAGTTTATAACTTATTTCATATGTTATAATTTGTATAAAATCTCAACCAAATTACCTTAGCAACAACCTTATTATATTGTAAAATGATGTGTTCACCTATAATTGGGGTACGTAAGCCCCCTCACACTTTATGCCATAAACAATTATTATCTTACCTTATGTACCCTGTTGGTGTCCCGTGCAATAAATAAATAAATAAATAAATCTCTAATAGTACCAATTTTGATCATATTTTGGAAGTTTTAATCACTAATCAGTATAGTTTTGAAATCATTCACGTTTTGACATGTAAAAGTGCCCTTGAGGCCTATTTACAAAATAAACACTTGATTTTGATTCGGTTTTTTTTTTTGAAAGTCTATTTCAAAATTTCCAATAACTGGCTCGGCAATTTTTTTTTATAATTATCAAACCTGCTCACAAAATTTCACGAGCACCGGTTGAGAAAATGCGTCCTGTAGAGGAGAACAACCGGAAATCTGGGCATACAAAAGCTTTTGTTTTTTTTACAAAAACATCCGTTTCACTCGGTCAATTATTGATCCAGCACTCAACAACAAAAAAATGGGCACGAAATATATTGAAATTCCGTACAATGCTACCCATTCTATTTACTCTTGAGTGTATATACTTTTAAAGTCAAATCTGTAAAGCAATAGACACTTAGACAACTGTACTTACTCGATGGCGGTTTCTATTCCACTTCTTATTACGGCTTATAATATTTACTTATACGTACATCGACGTGATTACTATCTAAAGAAAGCTAGTTTTCATATAAATACGATCTTAATTAGATCATTAGACGGTAGGTATCTCGACAAAACTCTTATTTACGAGTATTACTTACTTTAGCCATCATTTATTGGAATCGATCGCCATATTTTTCCCGCAGGAGAGAGGAGTTTTTCCAGTGTATGTGCACGTATTTGTGTCTGTTAGCCTTTATATTATGCCTCGGTGATACAGGTTCAGATCGAAAGATTTGTCCGTGACAAGGATTTATATACATCATTAAAAACGTTACCCCCCATGCACGACTTCCAAAGGTCCTTCCAAGAGATATAGAACGACATACAATCATCATCATCGTCTGACTATCGTTATTCCAATACAGCTGCATCCAGAAGGACCCCCGGGGCCCGCTACTTAATCCCAAGAATTGACGTAGGCAATTAGTTTTTACGGAAGCGCCTGCAATCTGACCTTCCAACCAAAGGGAGAAACTTGGGATTAGGCTTGTAAGCCTGCCCGAAGGCCTCTAGCTTGGCAATAATACAAGGTGGCCCATTCAAATCGGTCAGTATGGGAAAGTCTGAAACTATAAGACATACGAAGATTTGTTCTTAGGAACCATGTCACCGATTTTGATAAAAAGAAAAACTGCATTCATACATTTGAAAAAAAACACTGTACCCAGCTAGGGAATCGAACCCGGTTGTTTTGAAAAAATAAACTTACACTATTTCTATTCAGATATCGTTTGTGTAGGTCTTAAGCAGTAAATGTCTCTAAGAAACATAATGTCTAAAATGAATAAAATGCATTTTTTTCACATACTTTAATTTATCATAGTAGGTGTTCAAAGTGACCACCGTTACAATATTCAACAAGTTCAGGCATGTAAAATTGTCTCTATGGTTGTTTGTACCTCTCTACTTGTAAAATCGGTGACATGGTTCCTAAGAACAAATCTTCGTATGTCTTATAGTTTTAGACTTTCCCATACTGACCGATTTGAATGGGCCATCCTGTATAAATCCATACAATAACGATGCTAATTATGTAATGCATCATTGTCTTACATATTAATTTGAAGTGTAGGTAATAGTACATTACGATACAAGTGCAGAGAACAGGAAATTCACAACGAGTGGTGATAAATTGAAACACAATCGAAAATAGTGTTTTAAATCGACACGAGTTGCAAATTATCTGTTCGCACGTGTATCGTACAACGTTTTACAGTACATATGGCTCTTTAAAGTTTCGACATATGCACGTAATCTGATAGCACCATATGTGCTGTAATAGTACATTACGATACAAGTGCAGAGAACAGGAAATTCACAACGAGTGGTGATAAATTGAAACATAATCGAAAATAGTGTTTTAAATCGACACGAGTTGCGAATTATATGTTCGCACGTGTATCGTACAACGTTTTACAGTACATATGGCTCTTTGAAGTTTCGACGCATGCACGTAATCTGCTGATTACCGCACTCGTGCGGTAAAGTAGCACCATATGTACTGTAAATACTTTTTTAAAGTAGATATGTGATACCTAACAGTCAGTTGGAAAATCCATTTTTTAGTATCTTAAATAACGTGTTAATTTAGTTGTTAAAAGCATTCGACTTTTATGTAGTCCTTTTTCTGTCGACATTCAAATTAAATGTCTTCAGAGACGGATCTTATCTAAGTCACCTTCTTTGATAAACCACCTTGCTCCTGTCGTTTAAGGTTCAATTTTAAATACACCCTACAGACAGATTACTAGTTTGTGAAAGTTACGTTTAAAACCAGATTAATTTCACGCGAAATTAAAGCTTTGGCGCGGGGCTTAGCGTAATGCCGCGGGTAGCTGACATACTGACAGACAGACAGACAGACGGGCGAGGCTAAGTACTGTGGAGGTCTTTGCGAGGGATTATTAGTGTATGGGCATATAATTAAGATACGTATGCAGGTTTATAAAAAGTTTGCGAATTCTACCCGTAAATCTACTCGTAGTTATCATCAATATCAGCATCATCGTCATCATATCAGCCGAAGGACTTCCACTGCTGGACATAGGCCTCCCTCAAATAGTGCCACAATGACCGGTACTGCGCGACCAGCATAAAGCCCTTCGAATCGCTCATCTTAAGTGGCAGTGGGCGGGGCACATAGCACGAAGAGAACCGATCATAACCGATGGCCGTTGGGGAGGAAAAGTTCTCGAGTTTATTTATTTATTTACTCGTATGGCATTTATTTACGAACCGTACGGTTGCCAGTTTTTTGCACTTTTAGCACCACCCAGGGGTCACGTGTAGGGTAACGGTGGGTACTCCCTACGGACGTGGTGCAACTTCGACCCCCCTTGTCAAGTGAGTGGGCAACTTGACTGTTAGAAGTTCTCAAGCCGCCCGAAGGCCTCTAACTTGGCTTAACGACTGCTGTCGTAGACAGCAGCCGGGTTCAACGGCTTGACGTGCCTTCCAAAGTACGAGAGCGCTCGGTTAGTAACCACTCAAAGCGGTCACCCATCCAAGAACTGACCTGCGCCCACATTGCTTAACCTCGCATACCGCACGCGGTACGCGGGTGCCGCTGGGCCACGAGCGCTCTGAGTTCTCGAGTGGCGACCACGTACTGGAAGACGCAGCGAGGGCAGACCTTCAACGAGATAGACTGATGGCATGGGGACTGATACATATAAAACATCCAAGACTCAGGAACATTGTTAGAGTACATTTGTAGGCGCTACAAACTATATTAGGAGTACATATTGGACCCCACCGAGTGCTACCGTGAACCGGCAAGGAAGTTCGTTCGTGTAACTCGCTCTCTGTCACTCGAATATGCAAGCTTCGGTTCGCAATAGGCTGTTTATAAACTGTTCTTTTTCGTGTCGTGTACATAGTATGAGCTCTCTGTCGAGGTTTTCCCGAGGGACTACAGTATGGGATTCTTCAAGAAAGGAGTGTATACATTTTTAAAGGGTCGATAACGAAATGTGACACCCCTGGTTGCAGGCGTCCATAGGCTGCGGTGACCGCTTACCATCAGGCGGGCCGTACGCTTGTTTGCCATCGACGTCTATCGCTCTAAACCAATTGAGCTACCGCGGCATAGCTCGTGGATCGTGGCCGGCCGGCGTCATAATTTTTTCAAATGTTCACTCCAGTTGGAAATGCTTATTTTTGTGTATAAGGACAGTTTTAATTGTGTCGGTTCTAATATCTTGTAAATACAGAAGCCATTTGTAACCCTCTCCTGTCACCACACGACTTTACTGGCTCAACTGGCCATACATTAGGCGCAATCTGACATTTCAGGTGATATTCACGAAAACTACAACTACTTATTCCTAGTTCTAAACCTTGATCCATTTCTTCTTATGGACGATTCTCACCGAACGGCTGGAGTCGGCGCGAACCCCACTTGAGTCAAAGGAATTCGATTCGAACCCTCCATACAGCAGTTAGATTTCATATTTGAATGGGTTGCGGGAAGACGGTCGGCTGCCGCCGGCTCTGTCGCTGCCGTTTGGATACGAAGTCTAGCTTCTGTATGGAGGGTTTGAATTCCTTTGCTGGTAAAGTGCGCGCCGACTCCGGCCGTCCGGCCGTTTGGTGTGAATCATCCATTAAGGGGCTACCCTATCTTAATGATAATGACCTTCAATCTGTAACGCATCATATTAACAACGGTACTTTCACAATACACTATCTCACTTTAACTCACTGAAAACGCCATCAAACTTTGTAATTTTAACGTCAAAAAACCAGTTTCTCGTACTTTTCTCGAAAACTATTAAGAAAATTTAAAAAATCGCAGATGTAATTCCGCAAAAAGTGGTACTATAATGCAGGTTGTAGTAATATTGTTGATTAGTAGTTCCAAAAAAATTTAGTTTACGATTTTAGTAATTTTTAATTCCTACCCGGGGTTTTTTTTGTGGAGTGACCAGGATTTATTTCTAAATGTTAACAGATGAAATTGTTAACAAAAGACCACCATACAATTTTTTTTTGGTGCGAAAGCTTAAGACCTGAACTAGGTACGATGCGAAAAACACTAAAATGGTTTGATTTCCCCGGCAACTTCTTCTACTTTCAAAGGCTACGGTGTCTGCTTACTATTAGGCAGCCCTTATGCTTATTTGTCATTCTTGTGGTTCAAAAAAAAAAGAGGTCAAGTTGCCCTGGTCAACTTATAAAGCTAGCACCAAAGTTAAGTTCGCGAACAGTCCAGTGCCCACGCGTGGGAGGTATCAGTAATCTGCAGGTCGTGCCGTTACTACCCAACAACGTAGTAAGCGACGTGTTGAGCCATAAATATGTATACGACTTTGAACTTTAACTCGACGGAATAAGGTATAGTTGTGTTATAAAGTATGTATAGTGAGGCCGTTGTGGATTGGTGTTGTGTTAATACGTTGTAATGTCATCCTTGTTTATTGTTAGAGCTGGAGTAATGTGGAAACGATGAAGATTAGCCACCGGTTCTGGTTAGAAATATTGTTACTGGTCAAGTTAACTGGCGTTATAAAACCCTATCCTACCCTACACCCTACTCCACCACCACCATATCAGCCCTAGGACGTCCACTGCTGGACACAGGCCTCCCCCAACTTCATGGGGGGTAAATGCTATAATCGCCACTCTTGGCATGCGGATTGGCGATCGCAGTATCTCCACCGCACTTTAGGGATGCTGCTGCCCATCCCCCAGTGGTCTTGTTCGTAGTTTCAGGACATACCCGGGTCCACATAAACCAAGAAATATATAAATATAAGACCTCATTTTTAACATAACACGACACCATTATATCTGGGTAGCCACTTGACCAATTTGCTTCAAATCTGTTTAATATTTAATTTTGTCTCGTTAATTTCATGTGTAACATAATTTTTTTCCAACCGAAAATGAAAAATTGAAAAATTGATCGCCCCGGGCGGGATTTGAACCCGCGACCTCTGGAATCCGTCCATCGCTCTTTCCAACTGAGCTACCGCGGGTTATCCCGAAGCGACGAATCTTTCAATCAGTTCACTCTTTTTTAATTAAGCCTTAGGGAGACTAGTAGCGACATCTACCGTCAAAGTTGCTAACTTCTGAAACGGCACCAACGTCTCAAGTTACATTGAGATTCGTTAGTAACAATTTGCTACCCCATTCTAAATGTAAATATATATATATTTATTATTTGTTTATCAGGCAGGCAGTTGAAACAACTGATGAAATCTGTATCCAATTATCTTTAAGTACAACTTCAGTGTTGAGCTAAATTTGAATAGTGCTTATCCAATTTGTTTTTGAACTGGTTGACATTGTGAGCCGAAACCACATCTTCTGGTAGTCTATTCCAGGCCTTCACCACCCTGTTGCTCAGAAAGTGTCTGTGGGGGTTGCTGTGTGACCTGCGAGCGACTAGCTTTAAGTGATGGCTTCTGAGTCGCGTGTTGTTGTTCCGTTCAAATATTTAGTGGAAATCTTTGAGATCGTAATGCCCAGATAGTATCTTGTATGTCTCGAAAATGAAAAATTGCGCCCGCAAATCCCGCCCGGTGTGATCAATTATTCATTTTCGGTTGGAAATTATAAGTGGACGTTTCCACTTGTAAAAATATTTACATACACATTATTTGTTTAAATAGGTCTAACGTGATATTTATTTATTTACCGTACCGAACCTAAATGATCGCATACGGTACGATTTCAGAGGAATTTCCTCCCTCGGACGCTTCGGTTTGTGTAATGCAAAATGCAATTTTATTCTAGAAACTGCCTAGATTTCTATTTTTTATATATTTTTTATTATTATTATTATTTATGTTTTGACGATCCTATTGTGAATTTTACTACAAAATAATTTCTTACTTTGACATGTCTACAACAATACAATATTTATTATAAAGAATAATAATAGCATCAATAAATTGCTCTAAATAATTAATTAATATATATGTTAATACATGTTATAACTGACGATTCGAAAGTGCTTGTTGCTAGGCCTATTTGAATAAAGAATATTTTGACTTTGACTTTGACTTTCAAGGACCGAGGTTTTGCAAGCGTCCATAGGCTGCGTTGACCGATTACCATCAGGCGGGCCGTACGCTAGTTTGCCATCGACGTGGTACATAAAATAACCTTACTACCGACGTTATGACACGGTCATGTTTGCGGGCAGATCAACCCGGCTGCCCGCGAAAAACCGGCGGGTTGCAACCCGTGTCAAAACGTCTGTATTATAAGTAAAGGTAAATAAATAAAATATTCAAGAATTTTATATCCGAAAATCAGAGATCGGCGTCTGTATTTCCGAGTTCATATAACCTGGACCTTTTTAAGGCACGAATGAATAGGCATCTTCTGGGTGAGCTCGCTTCATCGTCGGCCTCATCTTTGCCCCCTGGCTAGATGCTGGCCAAGAGCAATCCCATTTTAAATAAAAAAAAAAAAACAGAAGTTATTGTTTCCTAATCTGGTCATTTACAAACCAACTTGGTTTGTCGAATTTACGCTAACGTGTCGCGACGCCATGTAACCTGTCGCTTTAGATTCAGCGATAAAGGCACAGAACTATACATAAACAGCTAATCCACTCTGCGTTTTATAAAATATTTTTTCCACGCATCTATTCCTTTCACTTTAGTATAGATCTGTCAAGAATTAATAATAAATTTTCATCGCATTTACTCGTAAAGGGTCTTATTATACGCAGGTGTATAGAGCAGTTATAGTCGATTTATTTCCCGAGGGAATTATGGATTCCTATAACTCCCGAGGAAATTAGTTGCCAATTTTTTATTGGTGCGGTTGTATGTAACATAGATTTTTCTGCCTTGTGTAGTTTTTTATTTCCTCGCAAATGTGATAAGTTGATAACAAACGTTGTAGTGTATACACTACGGGTGTAAGATTATTGCAAGACAATGTATATTTTTTTCTTCTTTATATTATGCAATTTTTTTTTTTGCTACGACGGTAGCAAACTTGAATACAGTCTACATGATGGTAAGCAGACACCGTAACCTATGGACGCGCGCGACCCTAAAACAATCACAAACGCGCTGCTGACCTTTTTACGATGAGTTTTTTTTTTATGACATAGGTGGCAAACGTGCAGACGAATCGCCTGATGGTAAGCGATTAGAGCCGCCCATGGACACTCGCAACACCAGAGGGTTTGTAAGTGCGTTACCGGCCTTTAAGATGGGAGTACGCTCTTTTCTTGAAGGAATTTGCATAAGATATATGCAGGTCCGTCACTTTCAAAGGTATTCTCTATTGTTACTAAAAACAAATGTAAATTGTTGTGTGTGTGTGTGTGTGCGTGTGTGATTATCGTGAGTGTTTGAGTGTGCGACCAACTAATATAAACTCTGTATATATTGTATAAATATATATGTCTTTGGCGTTGTGTTAAATATTTTTGCGAATGGACTCTCTGTTTACTGCTCTGTGCCGCCTCAGGCTAGTTTAGTAATTACTTATCCCCTTCACACTGGGGGCTGATTTGAGGGTACTTTTGAAGTTTGTCTCGTCCATTAGTTCGATATCTACCTAATGGGTGAGGCGGAGGCTAATTTGGACCCTTTTAACCGATAGTTGGGACATTTTGTTTAGGTACAGTGACCCAAGAAAGCGTCTACCATTTTTAAACCTTTAATATATTTTTATTTTCACTCTTATTGTATTTGTAATGTGTCATTGTAATTGTATTTTATTTTATTTCCCGAATGTAGGTTTCTTTTTGCCTGTGAAGAAAGGATTATTATTATTTATTATTATTATACTCGAAGTTGCACGACGTCCGTAGGGAGTACCCACCGTTACCCTACACGTGACCCCTGGGTGGTGCTAAAAGTGCAACAAAAACTGGCAACCGTACTTGTCTTCTCTAAGATCTCACGGTTCGTAAAATACATGCCATACGATTATAGTACATTACGATACAAGTGCAGAGAACAGGAATAATAAAAAGGTAGGATAAATTAAAACACGACCGAAGGGAGTGTTTTAAATCGACACGAGTTGCGAATTACCTGTTCGCACGTGTATGATTACCGCACTCGTGCCATATGTACTGTAATAGTACATTACGATACAAGGGTTGTAAAACAAAGAAAGGCCGATATCGCAGATGTTTGAGGCCCGAGCCGCAGGCGAGGGTCATAAATTTGCGAGAGAGGGCTTTCTGTTTTACGACCCACCTTTTGTACACAATTTTACGTCACCACTTGGCCAAAAAGAGGATTTTTCCGGACGCGCAGCGTGCGGAAAAACGCGCTTTTTGGCAAGGTGTGGTGTAAAATAAATTATACTAGTAATTGAGTAGCGGTCGAATTAGATCTGTTCTCCTGCTCATTGAACGAACTCTCAAAGGTTTCACTAGGTTTGTTATGTTACAGTAATATTGAATAGAGTGTCAATACATGCGTACCTATACATACATATTGGGTTTACCTATTTTGTTGCCTTTGTTTTGCCGGTTGATCTTATTTCATTTCGTCGTATGGGCAAAAACTCATGTCTAATATTTTTAAGCGGCTTCGTATCTTTATCACTCTCATTGTAAACGACGTTAGGTTGTCTCTTTCTCTGAGACAGCGCGTTCATGGCGTCATATTTGGTAAGTTGAAGGAATAAATCGAAAAAATGCTTGCCTTAGTGCATTTTAATGTGTACTAAAGTATCACCCATGACGGCATTTTTCGGATCAATCACGTAGTTAGCGGGAACTTGTGTCACCGTGCGCCTCTCTCGCTTGCTCGGGAGCGACTGAAGCGATTAGCGATAGTTAGCGCCTATTTAGCGGCACACTTTAGGAACGCGGGTACCGTATCTATACTTAAAATATCATTGAGCGGCTTGTGTTGTCTGCTATTTTTCCAAATGACTGTACTTGCAAGGTACGCGTATTACGATAAGGGTTACTTACTTATAAAAAAGTAATAAGAAAATGTTTAGTATATTATAAGCCAAGAAATGGTTCTAGCTTTTTGCGTCTCTATTAAATTTGTTCATGAAAGATCAGAAGCGGTAGACCAATTTTTTGTCTGACTGTATTACTTTATTCCCTTAGAATGATGTTTGACGTGCACACATGACTGTTACACAATTATACCTATACTAGTAAAAGGTTTCACAAAACGTAGTTAATTGTAAACTTCGATAGTGAAAGTTCTCCATCCTCCACAATTTGGTTGTAAAAAAAACGAAATAATGTAATTTCTTGGTCAATAATGTCATTATGTGAATGGAGAACATAATTATGGAGTCTGTGGGTACACAATTATGTGCAGTTTTGCTTAATGTTCGTATGCCATGTTGGAACGACATCGCTGTCAGCGTGGAGTGTTTGGATGGAACCTCAACTTGTCTTCTTTGCCGTGATTGATTAAAATGTAAATAAAACGACTAACAAGGATTTAATCGAGTTAATATATAGTAGAATTAAAAATATCAGTGTACTTTTTACAAAATGAATTGCTCGTTTCTGGTGAAAAAAAAGGCACATTGATCTTCAGAACAATCTTTTCGTGGTTATTTCTTTTTCAAACATAACTTAATCACAATCATCATATCATAAGATGCCACACCATAATTCTTTATTTATCAGAATACATCAGCTACATTTGGTCTAGATGAAAACTTGTTTTACAAATCTTAGAATATCCCACATTTGGTCTTGAATATTATTATAAAAACATCCTTGTATTCAGCATGCAAGCAAACGTACAAATGTATGGTTTTATGTTCCTTGTTTTGTTTTTGTTGTTGTAATAATATTTTTACATGCAATTCACCTATATATAAAAAATGTACTGTGTATGTTGTGGATATGAATGAAGAGTTAATCTATATAAAATCACTATACACATGTTAATGTAATACAATAAGATAACTAATACAATGTCATAGGTTCCTTAAAATTTAAATAATCCTATACGCTATAAAACGTTTATATAGGAATCATTTTGTTAACTTATGTACGTATAAATATTTCCCCGACAGCATTTTTAACTCATTTGGCAAATTATTGGAAATTGTTATACTCATATTATATGTACATTTTATAGTAGGTAATAATAACCTAAATAAAATATACATTTTACACACTCAATAAACGGGCTCGCCTTAAAGCTACCGTTTCAAAAACCCATGTAAGCTTTAATTCCACCCAAACAAAGTGATATCTCTACAACAATCTTCACCTCATTAAAACTGTCCACCAACACATTATCAACTTTATGATTATTCCCATAAGTGTGCAATTTGAATATATGTTTACTTGTGTTCGTGATAATGACATTTTATGCTCGAAATTCGCTAAAAGTGGGATATCTGCTTTTTGCGCGAGGTTTTGTTTTGGCTTTAATAGCGGTCTGGATATTATTGCGAAGTTTATTATTGCAAAGTTATGTATCTTTTCATCGGGCGTAGTATGGGACAAGATTATGGAGATTAAGATATTGGTGTTTTGTAGCGAAAAAGGTAAACTGCAATGCCATTTTGTTTCATTGTGTAGCATTATGAAGAAATCAAAGTTACCGCTTATAGACGGACAAAGTTGTTAGACATTTAATTTTTATGTTATTTAAAAAAGTTGGAGGTTAATTTGGGTACACGTCGTCGCGTTTGGGTATGTAATACGATTAACATAATTTTGCCATATAGGTGTAGGTGATATATTAAGACCCCAAAATGTTTCGACTTCGATGAAATGAAGAAACCGTTGCATTAGCACGTTTTAATTCTGGAATGGAAAACGATTCTTATTTGGTTAGTTGTTAGGGTTCCGTATCTCAAAAGGAAATAAAACCGGACAAGTGCGTGTCGGACCACGCACAAAGAAGGGTTCCGTACCGACTCCTCCTAATCTACATTTAAAACCACTATACAATACATTGAATCAAAAAAGGTCGTATCTTTATAGGAAACTCACGGCACTTAAGCCCTTTTATTTGGGCAAGACAGTTTTTCAGCAATAACTCAAAAACCGTTAAACCGTTCTTGTTCAAACCAAAAATTGTTGAAAAGATTTATTATTGTACACCATCTTGAATTTTTTTAGAATTTTAAACGTCATAGTTTGGAAATTAGATGGGGGGGACATTTTACGACTTTGACAGCTAATATCTCACCAACGGTTGAAGTAGTAGCGATAGCGGTTCATAGTATACACTTTCCTACCAAATTTCATCATTGTAGTGCTCAGTCTCCGAGTAAATCGACTGTGTAAGTAAATGCGGACGGACGGACGGACAGACATGAAGATTCTATAAGGGTTCCGTTTTGCCATTTTGGCTACGGAACCCTAAAAACGTAATTATTATATGTATAGGCTCACTCGTGCGTCTGTCTGTCCGTCCGTTTGTCACATCCAATTTGCTACGAAACCACTGGACCGATTGAGTTTGGTACACATATGTAAGTGGACGTCCCAAAGACAGAAGTGTAACGTATATAATTGAAATTTAAACACGGGGGGGTCACTTTCGGCTTTCGGGGAGGGTAAATTAGAAAATTTAAAAAAAAATCAAACTATATCGTCTGATATCTGATATATGTATCAAATTAAAGTTCCTGTTGTGATCACCCCTCATTTTTTTTTTGTTTTAATGCGATAAATATTTTTGAAGGTATTTTATTAAATTGACGAAAATTTACCATTATCAACTTGTCAACACAGCGCATTCTTGGTAGCTCTAATGACTTTACTCAGTACCAGGATTTCATCATGACATACCTACCTAGTAAGTGGTGCTGGAATAACATGAAACTTTGTATACACAATGGGATCCGGCATATCTAGGCCGTAAATCAGCTTCTGCTGCTTGTAATTATAATGGAGAAAAAATACAGCGATTATTAAGGTTTTCATACAAGACCGAAAAAACTTGAAAACTAGCTGTATTTTTCTTCTATTACAATTTCTAGCAACAGAAACTAATTTGCGGCCTAGATATGGCGGATCCCATTGTGTATACAAAGTTTCATGTTATTTCTGCAAGGCGTTTTTAAATGGAAACGAAACCACGTTTGTATGGAGAATCGAGATCAGTCGAGCGTGCGGGGGACCCTTAAGCCCGCCAGACAATATCATTAATAATGACAGTATTTCGCTACCCATCCCTTTCTATTATGCGAAATGAGAGTAAGTTGGGTACAAAATACTGCCATTATTTGTGAAATTAAGTGTGATAAATACGGCTAGAGAGCGTGCGCGTGAGTGGCGCGGTGGATAAAAAGAGAAACGTCGCGTTTCCGGCGCGCAGGCAATCACGCACCCGAGTTACATGCCCTGCGTACAGTCCTAAGGAAAATGGTCAACGGAGAAACTACGTTTTTTATATATTTTCATAAATATAAGTGTTTTTAAACCTTTTCTTGGCAAATTAAAAATAAATAGTGAGCTGAAGCTTCATTTGCGCCTTGTAGAGCAAAAGAATGGTGTAGTAAAAATGCAAATAGAGGATCCAATAATGTGTATCTTAGTTTAGTTTAGTTTTAGTTAATTTATCTCCATATATACAATTACATTAAAAAACATTCGCTTATATTGTTGTCGGCCTGTTTAGCCTAGTTGGTAGTGTCATTGCCTCCGAAGCTAGAGGTCCCGGGTTCGATTCCCGGTAAGGGCATTTGTTTCTGTGGTGTGCAGAGATTTGTTCCTGAGACTTGGACGTTTTCTATGTATCTAAGTATATATCTATTAAATATATCGTCGTCTAGTACCCATAACACAAGCCTTATTGAGCTTACTATGGGATTAGTTCGATTTGTGTAAAAATTGTCCCCTAATATTTATTTATTTATATTGCTAGTCGTATATCGATCGTCAGTACATTGAAATTTAAATTTAAAATAATAACAGTAGGTAACATAAAGGTATATAATATAATAAATATATAGGTATACCTGCATTTACCAATAATCAATTTAAAGAATAATAATAGAAAAATAATACAATGAAAAGATGTCAGTTCATAAAGATTAAAATGATACACTAAACTAATATTGTTCCGGCCTAGCAAATATACGCAGCCGCGGAATAAATAAATATTAATAAATAAATATTAGGGGACATTTTTTACACAAATCGAACTAGTCCCACAGTAAGCTCAATAAGGCTTGTGTTATGGGGACTAGACGACGATATATTTAATAGATATATACTTAAATACATAGAAAACATCCAAGTCTCAGGAACAAATATCTCTGCTTACCACAGAAACAAATGCCCTTACCGGGAATCGAACCCGGGACCTCTAGCTTCGGAGGCAATGACACTACCAACTAGGCTAAACAGGCCGACAAATATTGCTCAACATTAATATCCTTGCGCAAGAGACGATTCCGGCCGTCAAATATCTATAGCTTACTTCACTTGAAATCCGATCCGATTTGTCAACAAGCACGATATTTTTTATTAAACTGTTATAAATATAATTTTGGAGTTTGTCTAAGCTCCCTTATGTCCGTACAATACATAAAATGGTGGCCCATGAGGGGAGGCCGGAACAAATATACATAAAAATAAGTTATACCATGTGAAGGTACCAATCACAATAATGTCAGTTGAATAAATTATGTCAAAACTAACATACTAAAATAATTGGAAATGATACCAGAAAAGTATCAATAAATAATGTCAGAACTTATAACTAAAAACAACGTTAAATCTTATAACTCTTATAAGATAACTGCCATGAAAAGGGTTAAAATATTTGAATAAGGGTCGAACGCGAAATTAATTTACATTCGGACACCTTCTATTGGGAGGACGGTTTTAATCTGTCGGCAACTTGGGGACCAGTGATACAGAATCTAAAATCTTCGGATCTGATTCGAAAATCGAACTTCGTGTCGTGCCGTCCCTTTCACTCTCGTGTTATACACTATATGACGGAAAGGGACGGCACGATACGAAGTTCGGAGTAGGCCCTCTGTGCGCGGATACTGTGAGTGTTGTGTTTAGTTTAGTTTAGTTTATTCATCTCATTATACAATTTTCATATAAAACAAACACATTTTGCTTACACTACTGGTCATATAGCGATCGTTTTACAATAATAATTCGCAATAAGTATATTTAAAATTAAAATAGAAAATAATTTATAGTTTGCAGCACATAAAATAATAATATTAAGGCGAAGGGTCGGGCAAGGCATTCTCCATACAAATGTTGTGCAAGTTTTATTCGTTTGTTTTGGCACTTAAGCATTTAATTTTAATTTTCTCAAACATGCGCCTAAATGTGTGCGTTAATGTCACGAAAAAAGGACTTGAAGTTACCTGTTTATGGGCCGGCCAAGAAGTAATGTATGGAGCATGTATGAAACTAACTAATTGTAGTAGCTGACACTGTAATTTATATTTAACTATACAATGTATATTGTTTTGAAAAAATGACACCTCGCCGAGTTTCTTACGCCGGTTCTTCTCGTGGCAGAGGTTTATTTTTCCGAACCGGTGGTAGTTTATTGACGTTCATAGGTGCATGTAATATGCCTAATTTGAAGAATAAACTACTTTTACTTTTTTACTTTTACTTTTAACATTATTGTCCGCTGCTCTAACTTTTTAAATTTGCTTACTAAAATCAACTGATAAAGGAAATATTACATAGAGCCAACCGCCACGATTTTGTATATATATCTTTAATTTGTTATGTTAATTGGTATTTTTTTAGGTTTTTCAGGTTTTTTTTATCGTTCTTGTATTTTTGTATTTTGTTGCTTTTTTTCGAATTTTTCGAGTATTTATGTTTTTTTTAGTTTGTTTAGTGTTATTTTGTATCTTTTTTTGTGTTTTTTGATATTTTTGGACTTTTTAAAAGCTTTTTCGTATTATTTTTTTGTATTCTTCTACATTTTTTTTGTTTTCCACGTTTTTTGATATATTTTTTAGTTTTTACGTGTTTTTTGGTATTTTTTAGTTCTTTCGTGTTTTTTTTGGTGCTATACACTGTATGACGGAAAGGGACGTCACGATACGAAGTTCGATTTTCGAAGTTCGAAGTAGGCCCTCAGGTAAATTACTTTCCAGACTTTTTTGCATTTGTAGTTGTGACCTCTGTAGCCAGCCTCACACACGCACATACGTGTGTCTGTGTACGTCAACTTGTACGTGTGTCCCTGTAAATATACAAATACTACTACAAATACAAAACGTCTCGAAAGTTATTTACCTGTAGAAATGGACTTTACTCCATATATTAGTTAGTTACCTATTTAAAGTTTTCGTTGCGACGCTGCTAAGTTTAAGTAGGAGGTAATCTGGTTAATAAAATGAGAATCAGATTAAATTGATTTTGTCTTTGCATTTTCTTAGTAGATATTTTCAAACTTTTTTCTTTGCACCTTTCATAAATCTCTGTTTAGCCCAATGGTTGGCTGGTAGAGAATGCCATTTGGCATTAAGCCCGCCATTTGTACAATTGAATTTTGTGCAATAAAGTTTAAATAAATAAATAAATAAATTAAACAGAAATTATAGGTTTGTAAATACTAAACAGTTCTCGCAAGGAAATCGTATTTTTGCAACAAACTATACCGCAAATGTAATTTCGAACAAATATGCGCCTGCGCATTCTATTTGCATGCTAGTGAGCCTTTGCTAATACTGGACAAATTACACAACATCACCCCAAGCAAATATGCACCTTAACTTTAGCATATAAGACACAAAATTACTAGTGTAAACACTAAACTAATTCCCGAGAAGTACTTTTGTGCTTATAACAATAAAATAGAGGATTTATATGACATATTAATAAATTTCCACAAAGTAATATAGATTATATGCAAATAGTCTTAAGGTTGATATTCATTATACGGCTTTTTCGATTGGCATTCCGACTCAGTCGATTAGTTGTCTTATTTATTGCATATTGGTACGAGTGGTACATATATGCAATGATATTTTAAGCATATATGCATGTTTTAATTATTGGTTTTATAATGACATTCCTTCGTTTGTTGGATTCCGTGCCCGAAGGATATCAATGGGGCCGAAGGGTCTACAAATATTATAAATGTGACAGTGTGTTTTTTTTTACAACGGCGATGTGAGCACACTATAGCTTACGGCCTGCCTAATGGTGACCCGACACACTGGCCATGCTTGCGATTCCAGAAAAATCACTGAGGACTCATAATGCTGACAGTCTTTCTCAACTCTGTGCCTTCTTCTGACCGTTCTCACCACAAATGTAACACCACATACCTAAAAAGCAAGTGGTGTTCGCATCATCTAATGGCTTGAGGTACTTCCCTAAGTTGGGCTGCTCAAAATAAGAGCCGAGATGCTGGTTTTTTATTTTATATGATGGACTGACCAGCGATTGGCCTTAGTCTCACCTGATGGAAAGCGATGACAAGGCCTAAGATGTTGCTCACTGATTCAGTAATAGCCTATTCACTCTTGTCTTCCGCTGTACCATACCTCTCTTGGATATCTGACTCGGTTATGCAACGGCTGAAAGAAATAAAAAAGTCTAACAAACATATGAACACTTTATATGCCGAAAGCATACCTCAAAAATCAAATCGGGGATGGAAGTTAACAAAATCGTGGGCAGATTTTCTTTTTTTATTTTGTATAACGGCTAATGTTACACCCGGTATAAAATTCTTCATAATACTTATTTAATCTGCCGCTTTAGTGTGCCTTTAAGTATATAACCCGGCAAATCTGGAGCTCACTGTAAAATGTACAATAGATAGATCATGACGGCAATCAAACAGCTTTATTGGGTCAATAAAGCAAAATAACTTAGGCATGTAGTCATCATGGTGTGTTCTACTTCGCACGAAGTCAGCTACGTATTTGGTCCCTCTTTTTTACGAAATAGGAGGCATACCAGCAGACGATTCGCCTGATGGTAAGATTGGTAAGCGATTAGCGCCGCCCATGGACATCCGCACAACACCTCTGCTCATCTTACCGTTTGGCTAGTGGAAAAATAGAAGGAAGCCCACCACCATCCACCATATCAGCCCAAGGTCGTCCACAGCTGGACATAGGCCTCCCCCGGACCCGGGTATGTCCTAAAACTAAGTCCAAGACCACCGTGAGATGGGCAGCAGCATCCCTGGAGTGCGGTGGAGATACTGCGATCGCTAACCCGCATGCCAATAGTGGCGGTTATGGCATTTACCGGGGGGGCAAATTGGGGCCTCCCCCAATTTCATGGGGATAAAATTGGGGGAAGCTTATAAAAGAAACCCACGTGTTTACAATAGGCACCATTTTTGCAAATATGACTGCAATTTGATCTTCCGATCGAGAAGGTAAACTTATTATAATTCCAACAAAAGTTTGACAAACCAACTCGACCATACATAAGTAGCTGTTAGAATTAAAGCTTTCTTGGCGTCTAAAAACTTCATTTGTATATTTTGTATATCAGTCCCAAGTGGATGCAAAGTGGCAGCCATACTTGTTCAATTATCCTTTTTACGAGTTTGTTTATTTTGCCCTCTCATTAAGCCGCTACATTCCTCCGCCATTCACAAATGTCCTGACTCAATTTCGGGTACTTCATCCTTGTCTGACTCGTCATTATTAGTGTCTCCCTCCTTTTCTTTCTCATACCATCATTTACCTCGTCTCATTGGCCTTACTTTAGGTATAGTGAATATACCTTTTCCACAGGCAAGCAAAATTCACTTTTATAACAACGGCATAAAGAAATTGATGGAAGTAAAGTTTTTACTTAGCTGTAGATATAACTCCGGTTAAGATGTTTGTATATGGAAGATATTTTTTAATCGCTTTATGTCTCAAGTTTTGCGGATCAATCAACTAAATCAACTTGATACAGTTTAGGTTAATTAAGGTGTTGTCTTTTATTGGGGTGTTGTAAAGAGAGAGAGATTCGGTAATGGGTTCTGCACTGGTTGGAAATATGTATGCCCTATCCGCTCACTTTTTATTATATTAGAGTTTTAAAATCTCTTCTTCTTTCTAGTAGATAGATTAATTTCTACTAGATTTATAATTTTAAAACTAATATCCTAAAAAAAACCGCCTATTCTCCGCTTGGTAACTCCAGTTGCCACAATCGATTTGGGATAGTGCAAAGTTGGCAACTATGGTTATCAAGAGCAAGTGACTGCATCTCGTTAGGTACTTACATGCGTTTACAAACGTCCACAAATAGCTAGCATCTATTTTGTTTACGTAGTTTTTATCTTTGGATGAGGCGTTGTTTTGTGGGGTTTCAGTCTCTTATAGTTTCGCTAAGTCTGTGTTATGTTAGCTCACTGACCCTCACACCTATTAGAATGTGTAATTACGTTAGGCAAATGCCCCGGTGCTCGGCGCTCATCTAATTAATTGACGCATTCAATCATCATCATTATTTTATACTTATTGGGTACCTATAAAGGTGTCAAAAACTGAAAAGTTTAACTTACATATCAATCAAGCCGACAAAATAGTAAACTGAAAATATTATATAAAAATTACTAGCTTTTGCCCGCGACTCTGTCCGCATGCAACTCGTTATACTACAGAAATAATTGCTATTAAATTGTTGTAGGCGCAGACTTAAATATCGCTCTCCCATACAAACTTCTTTTTCCTAAGGAATGATTTCCTGAATAAATACTATCCTTTGTCCTTAGACTAACTCTATACCAAATTTCATCTAAATCGGTTTAGCGGTTGAAGCGTGTAGAGGTAACAGATATAATATACACACATAATACAGACATAATTACTTTCGCGTTTATAATATTAGTATGGTTTTTTTCTTATACATCATACGAGTAGGATAGGCAATCCTAAAAACCGGTATTATCTGTCTGTGGTTGTAAAAGTGTTGTTTTATTTGTAAACTTGTAACAAACTAGACACTGTTGGTAATTAAGGTAAATTAAAGTGTGGTTACTTAAGAGGGCGCAGTACGCTCGGTTCTCCATACAAACGTATTTATGCTCTCACTTTAAAACGCAATGCTAGAATAACATGAAACTTTGTATACACAATGGGATCGGGCATATCTAGGTCAAAAATTAGATTCTGTTGCTAGAAATTGTAAAATAAAAAAAATACAGTGGTTTTTGGAGTTTTTTACGGCTTGTATGAAAACCTTAATAATCGCTGTATTTTTTCTCCATTATAATTTCAAGCAACAGAAACTAATTTACGACCTAGATATACCGAATCCCATTGTGTATACAAAGTTTCACGTTATTCTAGCATGGCATTTTAAAATGAGAGTGTAAATACGTTTGTATGGAGAACCGACGTACTGCGCCCTCTTAATATTCAAAGACATGTACTTAAAATTAAGTTGCCATTATAATTAACATTCCTTTTAGGTATTTTTTTTATTTATCGGTATCAATTAACGTTTTAAGCTGACTTCCTGGCTTGGCGGGGCGGGATATATATTAGGTATTTTGTTCTTTGACATGAGCTTACTGGAGCGTAATCTATTTAATACGCAAATAAATCATATTACAAGAGAAAATTTACATATGGACACCGACATGACGCTGATTTTCATTGAATAGCGCGTGATTTATCTTTGTGGATTAGGTAAAAGAGGGACAGCCCTCGTGCGTGATGTGAAATGTAGAATTGTAGATACATAAAGCTTAATTCAAGCATAGGTTTGGTGACAAACAACGTTACTACCCTCGTCTTCCGCTCGTGTGAAAAAGTTATCATTATTAGTTAAAATGTGTAAACTGTGTAATTAGGGTTTGCAGTCCCGGTACTTATTGAAGTCCCGAAGTTTTCGGGACCGGGACTGGGTCAGTCCCGGGAATTCCCGGATACTTTCGTGACTTTCGGGACTTTGTAGTTTTTAGGGAGTATGTATGAAAAAACCTGACAAGTATGAGTCAAACTCGCGCCCGATAGTATAGTTCCGTACTCTCATGATTTATAGCTATAATAAACTATTTGGCGCATGTATATTGTCTAGTGTAACCTGTATCTGGATGTCCCTTTACGTTGCTTAAATTGAAATAGTATTTTTATGTAAAAGTTCAAAGTTATTTATTACCTTACTTGTAATGTAAGACCATGCTTATTATATTACCAAATATCATGATTCTAGGTCAACGGGAATTACCCTATAGGTTTTGATTCCCTTGAGAGGGTCATTATGCGGTATTACAGCCGCATATTTCGATTACGATTACTTAGAAGTTTGATTTTTTCGCAGCTTCAAGGAATTGCGGTTCGAAGTATTTTATTTTTATATCAACCTTGAAGTACGGAGATCAGCCTGTAAGAGATTAGAATGGCTCTTAAACAGCTCAAAAACAACAATACACCCGTTGAATATGGTATTACAGCCGAACTCCTGAAGGCGGGTGGAAAACCGGTCCGTACGGCCCTCCAGAAGTTGTTCAATTCAGTCTTACTGGAAATAAGAACGCCAAAGGCATGGAGCGGGTGTGAGGCGTAGTGGTGCTTTACTTCAAAAAGAGCGACAACGCTCTGCTAAAGAACTACAGGCCCATCTGACTTTTGAGCCATGTATATAAGCTGTTTTCATTTCAAGAGTCATTACGAACCGTCTCGCACGCAGGCTAGATGGCTTCCTGCCTCCCGAACAAGCCGGTTTCTAAAGAGGCTTTAGTACCGTATAGTATACCATTTTCCTACGCTTTGCCAGGTTATACAGAAGACTGGGGAGCATGACTTGCCCCTCTGTTTAGCGTTCGTGGACTACGAGAACTTCGATTCGATTCGATCGAAACCTGGGCTGTGCTAGAATATCTGCAGCGGTGCCAAGTTTACTAGCGCTATATCGAAGTGCTGAAGTGTTTGTACGAGAACGCCACTATGTCAGTCCTTCTTCGGGACCAGAACTCGAAACCTATTTAGTTGCAGCGGGGAGTCCGGCAAGGAGATGTTATTTCTCCTAATTTGTTCTCCGCTGCACTGGAGGATGTTTTCAAGACTCTGGACTAAAACAGCTAGGCATCAACATAAATGGCGAGTACATCACTAACCTTCAGTTTGCTGACGATATAGTAGTCTTGGCTGAGACCATGGAGGCTATGCTATAAGTACAATGCTCAATAACGTCAGTAAATCCTCCGAGCGAGTTGGTCTTAGGATGAACATGGACAAGACGAAGATCATGTCAAATGCCCTTGTAGCACCAACTCCCGTAACAATCGGACACTTAACGCTCGAAGTTGAAGACGACTACATTTACCTAGGACAGACCGTCCAATAAAGTAGGTCAAATTTCGAGAAAGAGGTTAATCGTCAAATCCGAATCGGGTGGGTAACGTTCGGGAAGCTACGGCACATCTTTTTGTCCAATATTCCGCAGGGTCTCAAGACGAGAGTCTTTGACCAGTGTGTGTTGCCACTTGCCAGTGATGACATATGGCACTGAAACGTGATTGCTTACTATGGGCCTCATAAGAAGGCTCAAAGTCACCCAAACAGCAATAGCGACGGATGTGCTGGGAGTATCTCTGCGTGTTCGTATCAGGAATGAGGTTATCCGCAACAGAACCCATGTAACCGATATGGCCCGCCGAATCGCTAAACTTAAGTGGCAGTGGGCTGGGCACATAGCACGTAGAACCGATAGCCGTTGGGGCGGAAAGGTTCTCCAGTGGCGTCAGCGTACCGGTGGACTGATGACCTGGTAAGGATCGCGGGTGCAGGCTGGATTCAGGATTAGCGCAGGACCAGTCATTGAGGAAGTCTTTGGGGCATAGGTCCAGTAGTGGACGTCCTTCGGCTGATATGATGATACCTCTACGCGTTCACGAGAAAAACACATCAGAGTTGATGAAATGAGCCCGAAAAAATTACTCATTTTGCCATTTCACTACAGAAGTTCAGTGATATATATGAGTGTTATTCACCACAAATAATGAAATCCCGAAAGTCCCGAAAGCAACGGGAATTACAAAATCAGTCCCGGGAAAAAATGTGAGTTTCATTTCCCGGGAAATACCGGGATTTTTGGGATCGGGATTTCCCGGGAGCACACCCTATCTGTAATGAACTCACTCAGCCATTCACGTACATTAGTAACGTTTAATTTATTCCTTCCAACGAGTTAAACTAATCTTCCTTTGCTATCAAATTACTTATCCTCAAAATGGCGTAAGTAATGTAATTTTTCTATGGGAATTCGCCTTTTAAGCACGAAAACTCCAGCGCATTCAAATTATACTACAATATGAGACTTAAGTCTGTGGGATGAGGTTCATATTCCTATGTTACAAAGTTGATGTGTCCGGCAGTCGATTTTTATGTACCTTATCTTGAACCTTAAGTGCTTAGAAGAAGGTCCATATTAGTACAACAGTAGACGTGTTACAAGTAACACGAGCCATCTTTCACGCTTCACGCCGTCCGTCCGTCTGTCTGTCCGTCTCTGGTTACGCGGTCGCACGCCCTAGTTATCGCATTGTTAATTGTAATGAATAAGTTATGGCCCTTCACTTAGATAGGGTTTCCGTATTGAGGTATTTAAGGTAATAGTAAAGTAGATTTAGGTATGAAAATAGCTTTCCACACTCGTTATAATGCCTTCGGTGCGACGATGATTGGGATCAACAAACAAAACATTGAACAATGATTAAGGATCATGCACGGAACATCATCATCATCATCATCCTCCTAGCGTTATTCCCAGTACAGTTGCATCCTCAAGGATGCCCGGGGTCCGCTACCTAATCCCAAGAATTGGCGTAAGCACTAGTTTTTACGGAAGCGACTGCCATCTGACCTTCCAACCCGAGGGGGAACCTATTTAGACCTTATTAGGATTAGGCTTGTCAAGTGAGTGGGTAACTTGACTGTTACCAGTTCTCAAGCCGCCCGGAGCCCCCGGAGGCCTTGGCTTAACGACTGCTATCATAGACAGCCACCGGGATCAACGGATTAACGTGCCTTCCAAATCACGGGAGCGCTCAGTAACCACTCAAAGCGGTCACCCAAGCGGTCCAAGGACAGACCTCGCCCGACATTGCTTAACTTCGCATACCGCACGCGGTACGCGGGCGCCGCTAGGCCACGAACACTCCACCACGCTCCACGGAACATATGAATAAATAATTGCTGGCCATATATAGGTGGAAAAACGTTAATACGTGGTATATTTATCTACTAAGCCATGTCTATTTTGTATGTGACAAAGCAGTTTATAAAAAAACCGTCATTGCCATCAACTTATGCATTTCTCCGCTGTGGAATTCACTTATTTTGGTAGGTCGGTCAGGTCAGGATAATCTTTAGTAAATTTATTTTCTCGCAATCAAAGTGAACAGTAGAATATAGTATTTACATTTTGGCCTAAACTAAAACCATATCATCCCTCGAACAATTTTCCATCTCTTCGTTTGGGCAAGGTCGGGAAAAAAAACCATCGATTGGTAATAAGGCTCATTTTAGACCTTAGTTTTGCAATGTTTAAACCTAGTGGTACGAACGAACCGTGGTTCAAACCGACGGTTTTCAGTCGTGTGCCGTTACCATTCAACTGCAGTGGCTTTGGATTAATTCATTTATAATCTATTAATCACTGAATAACGTTCAACTGTTTTGCTTAAGAGGCTTGTAACCTTAAAGCATACATAACAGCCTCCTGTTATTGTTAGGTCAGTCATTAGTATATGTACTTACCACTGCCAAAAAACGGGCACAATGTGCACAAAATTATTTAAAACGTACTCCATTAATCGATTATAAGTCAGTCTCGAAATCGTTTTCGGCGTGTGAAGAGCTCCGTGAAAATACCTTTATCTCCTGTTTAGGGTAATAAAACTATGCACATTATCAAATGTACAAAAAGATTGATGGTAATTACACATACTGTACGCATATTTTTGCTTTATTTATAATTTTATGCGCAATTCAAATTTTATTTCAAATCGTAAATAGTGCATCGATTACAAAATCGATTTAAAAACGTTCGTGCTTGACCATTAGGGCTAGCGGTCAAACATCACTTTGACGTCACCGTATTTAAAGAAATAAGGACTACTGTTTATGAGAATTTCTTTGAAACATGGTCCTTATCGACTTTGGTCAATTTGGCCACCCGATAGTAACCCAATAATGGATCTAACGTTAACGAGAATAAGGTCGACTTTTATTGCTCAACTTTAGTATTTTGAATGTGCGTGAGTTGATTGTTCTAGTGTGAGTGCGTAGTAATGGAACAATATATTGTAAGTGTGCGTAGTTTTTTTATATGTGCGTTACCTCGCCCCCCGCAAATAACGGCATAATATTTTGTTTGGTAAGATGCGCTGATTGCCACTCCTCACACTCCTGTTATGTATGCTCTAACTAAGGTTGTAACGGGTCCACTAGCGCCACTTTTAAATAATTGTGATTATTTAAATTTAAAAAAGAGGATTGCTATGTACTGTGTTTTGTATTTAAGTACCTTTTGAATATGTGGCGACAACCTTCTTTGTAAATATGTATAAAGTTTGTGACTTATGTTATCGCGCAGGCGTTCTGTTATTAGTTCTTCTTTTTGGTGACGACAAGCATCGTATATGGCTCATGTCCTTAATTGTATTTTATAATTGTAATATTATGTATGAAGTGTAAATATAGTGTAAATACGAAGTTATGTCTCTCATTCTCGCTATAGTGGACAGTTCCCACAAATACATTAAACCAGTTGTTACGCTGCTAGATTCGTCAATATATGCGTCGCAAGTAAAAACGTCCGTTTCATTGTTGAACTCGTATATCGACGAATCTCGGAATGTTTTAACTAGTTTAATGTATTCAAAAGGTACTTAAATACAAAATACAGTGCATAGCAGGCCCCTTTTTTAAATATCTACTGTTAAATTTAAATTATGACAATTTTTTACGAGTGGTGCTATAGTGGACCCGTTGAAGCCCTCTTAAATATTCAGAATTGAACATATAGAACACGCATTTAACTATACTATAGTAAATTAACTGATGTGTCATTTACAAAATTATTATTAAATCTAATATTATGTTAGCCTTCGATGTTGCCCACTACCAATTTGGTAACGGTTGAATGGTCCCACTATCTGCCATGCAAATTAAATGGTTAACGAATAAATAACATATACATATTTTATGGGAACTCTGATAACACTGCCACATAAGTGTTTCTGGTAGATAAGTCAATATATAACTTACTTAAAGAATGAATGGGTACAATGGCCAAACTAATTCGCAAATTTAATTTTAGCTCCGTAAGAGAAGATCAAAGTATTTATAGCAATTTATAGAATGTATTTAATACATTAGTAGTTATAACCGATATCAACATTAATAACTAGTAGTGGAAACTGAGCGGACGTTTTAACTACTTAACTTAGTTACTAATAGTCAAGATAAGACGGTAGTTTGACTAAAACGTTCGTTAAAACGTTAATTTAGTATCGATTAGATTAAATTGTTGATAATTTATGCGTTGGCACAGGATTTATAAATAGTACTACGTACAGAAGATCGCGTACGGTACGGTTTCAGAGGAACTCCCTCCCTCGGACGCTCCGGTTGTGGAATGAGCTCCCTGCCGAGGTTTTCCCGAGGAACTACAGTATAGGATTGTTCAAGAAAAGAGTGTATAAATTTTTAAAGGGTCAGCAATGCGCATGTGACACCCCTGGAATTGCAGGCGTCCATAGGCTGCGGTGACCGCTTACCATCAGGCGGGCCGTACGCTTGTTTGCCACCGACGTGGTATAAAAAAAAGAAGGTTCTCTGTGAAAAAAATCGCCTGTTTAGGTTATATAGGTTGGCAGGCTCGGTCATTGTGTGGCACTCTTTGTGGGAGGCCTACGGCTGATATGATGATAACGGAACTCCCATCGGCCTTAACAAATGAAGACACATCGGCCTGCTTTATCCCCATTACATGACATTTCATTTCCCAACTTTGAAGGTTTTTTGTATCGGGAAAATTTTAAGCATGAATAATTATTTCTCAAAAATGGCCGTAAAACTGGACCTTACTCGCTACGTATTGGAAGGCAAAGTGTATACTATTTTATGATCAGGCTCGCCCCGCGCAACTATACAATGTTGCATATTGCAATTGATTTATTTGTCGAATTCTAAACTTTTAAAAAAGATAATAACAGCCATACAAAAGATGGCACAGGTCATATTTAGGAAGCCGTTTCAAGTCGTATTTTTCTGTTGAAAGCGCGACGTTTTTGCACGTGTCTGAAATGATTTTTCGTTGGAAAAATACACTTCTGGGGAGAGCATGAACATTTTGACGTTTTAGGTTTATGTTTATGAACACTTAATTCCAATGTAGCCTTTTTCCCCCATTTTGAGAAAAGCACTATGTTATCCTCGGCAGGAGTGTCAATTGCAACGGGCTTCGTAATAATAAAACATTAAAAGGACTTCAAAGGTCGTCCGTTTAAAACTAATACTCAGCCTGCAATGACCTCTTTCCATGCTTCGACAACACTGTAGTATTATTGCTTCGCCTTTGGAAAATCTCATTTCTTAATCGTCTGGTTCAGCTCAATTTTGCAAGAATTTGTGCAAAAGGCAAAATTAGTATTACTAAACAAGATATAGACTAGTATCATTTATATCGTATACACCATCTGTACATTGACATAATTGTCACAATCCATGGCGTAATCACTAATCACCATCTTCCTTCTTTGGTTTAACTAATCTACCACAATCAAATACCGTTACACCCCACCCTGTCTTCATAGGCATAAGTTCTAAAATGCAACGACACGACTTCCATTTACTTTGTATCACTAATGCTTGCCATTAGCTTCCATATGAGTTGAGAATTTCCTTATGCTACTATTCAGTTTAACTGCAATTTGAGTTCTAATCCTGGTGTAATAAGGTTGGGATTTTAATGCAGTTCATGTGTGAACATCAAACTTATATAGGTAATTCAATTTATAGGACATAATAAGTAACTGTTCATTTATTACCTAGGCACTTAGGTTTCAGGTTTTTTCTAGTATGTATATGCCGCGAATAAGGAATGTGTGGAAATTACTTGATCAAACTGGTTCTGGTCGGTAATACTGCATTCCCGAATCGGTTTTAGACGTATTAGATGAGGAGGTACGTTCCAAAAGGTAAAAGGTTGAAAGTAATTTTGTAAATCAGAGACATACTGGAATGGAAATCTTCTATAAGTACTTCCTAAGATTATTACCTTCTAAGTGGATACGTCGCCCGTTGGAGATTGGAGATCATGACTTTTAGATACTTAAGATTAAAATAACAATAATAGGTTACCAGCACCACCACCATCATGTCAGCCGAAGAACGTCCACTGCTGGACATTGGTCTCCCCCAATTTCATGGAAGGTAAATGCCTTAATCGCCACGCTTGGCATGCGTATTAGCGATCGCAATATATCCACCGCACTCCACGGATGCTGCTGCCCATCCCCCGGTGGTCTTGGTCGTAGTTTTAGTACACTCGATTCCAATAGGTTAATTTTAGCGTTCTAATAAAATACTCAGTTTTTGTTTGGCTGATGGCAGTCACAATGAGTAGAGGCAAACAAAAGTCAAACCGTAACTTTCAGCTACTGTTTAATACCTACAGACGAAAGACGTAACGAACAGCACGGGCTTTCTCCCGTCTGCTCCCATCTGACGTCACACAACGCCACGCAGGAACCATTTTTATTAACCGGTATGCCTCTAGAAAAGTAATTTTGAATTCTACAGCCTATTACAGATGGGAAAGGTTCCTTGACAGCTAGCTATTTCAGGGGCCTTTCAGCTCGAAGTACGATTTTTTCTATGGAAATGTTAATTTAACTTGTTTGTACCAGATGTCACTTGGTGCTATCTCTATCGCACTTGCATATTGAAGTGACAGGGATGCAGCGGTCGTGCGGTTAGATCTTACTAAATACACAACGGCTCTACGATCAATGTGGAGTATTTCACTGGTATCTCTATCTCAGTATATATATTGTACTTTGTGAGCTGTTTGTCATCAAACATGACATAAATAGCTGCTGGCAGCTGTCGAGCTGTCGCAGTGCCCTTTTTAGGCTTCCGCACCAAAAATGTAAAAAGGAACCCTTATGGTGCCGCTTTATCTGTCTGTCTGTCACATTGCTAAATATCTCGAGACCTACTTATGCTATCGATTTCAAAATTTGAATAGTTATAAAGAAGGCTAACCTAGTTGGAATGAACATGTTTTATTTTAATATCTTTTTTTATTTTATGTAAATATTTACCGACAGCGGGCGGGAAATTCAAAGTCTAGTGACTATGACATATGAAGTGTCATATGACAGGGCTTGAATTGCACATTCTGAAACAGTTTTTTTAACGGTGGATAAATTTAACATTTTGAAGGAAAATTTAGAAAAAATTAATAATACTGCCTCCCTTATCTCCGAAGTTTACCAAGGAAAACTATGAAATTATTACATAACGATATCTGTAACTAGATTATTTTTATGATCAAAAAACATTTCTAAAGTAAGTTTATAATTTAATCACCTTTGCATGTATTTTTGTAACGTAAACTCGTTTGAGAATATGCTAATAATAAGTATTGAAATTGGTTCACGTGATAGAGAATTATCCTTAAAAACCAACAGACATACTACGTTATTCAGTCGCACAAATTAGTAACAAAATGCGCCGATAGATGGTGCTGTACCCATGGCATTAAATTTTTACAAGATTTTTCCTGAATTAATGGGTTTGGGATATTCGGGATGGGTATACGATCGAGTCGGACTCACACTGACCGGCTTTTTTATACAACGACGATAAGCAGACACCGTAGCCTATGGAGACTTGCGAGTCTTGCGACTGGACTCCAGAAGACTCACAAGCTCACTCCCGCCCAGTTATAGGCTTGAAGGGTCTGTTCAGAACGCATCCAAATTAACGTCACAGACAGCCGTTCGCGTCCGAAAACACCCGAAATAGGAAGATCGGCGACGCCCGGCAACGAACGGTCGCCAATAGCTGTCAACGACAGTCGGCTGTCAAAACTACCTACGAACGAACGCCTTGTCTGTATTGCTCTAATTTTTATACTTACGGAATATATCCGTTTTTATATTTAATAAATATAATTCTTCATTGAAAATCCACCTAGGCTATTCCCGAACTATTCAGAAAGGAACCTAGGCCGTAACAGGGTCGATGTGTTGACAACTATAGACTTGCATGCCAATCTAAAATAGGTAGTAATCCCACTTGTACTTTTACATTCATTAATAGTAAATAAACTAGAAATAAATAACAGATAACTCGTCCGCAACTCAGTCACTAGTGACGGATGGGAATCGGGAAATATCCACTGAGCCGAAATACCATATGTTCATAAGAAAACTATAGTAACATACGCCCTTTTTGTCTTGGCATCATTATAGGGCCGGAAATGAGCTACCGCTTTCTCGAGCGCTCATAAAATGCGATAGTAGTGCACACTAGTTAACATATTTAATGTGGATCTAGTCGGGATTCAAACATAGCCACTGAGTATTAAGAGGTAGGGTTCAACGGAATGTCATATCGCTCATATGCGAATCTGAGTACCTCGACCTTATAAAATACCGCTGGCAAAATAATACCACTCCTTGCTCCGTAGGCATGGGTGTGTCCTCAAATCGGTAAAGAGTTGCTAACGCGCTTACGAGTCTTCTGATTACAATGACGCAGACCGTATGACTAAATCAATCTTTAATTTAGTCACTTTCGAAAATTCCCAAATATCTCTTGGTCGTTAATAGGTAGATACCTACCTTATATTTGAGGAGGTCTGACTCAGTTCTAGTTCTGATAATAATTGGCTTACCTACCATTAATCACCGCTTTTTTTAATCGGTTGGAAACAGGAACTATGTAAAATATTACTATGACACTTAAAATCTCGAATCCAATTTACGGATCTTGAAATATTACTTAAAGTTGCTAATATTGATATTAATATGCTTCAATATAATGGCGCCGCATCGAATAGGCAGCGTTATAAATCATCCAACGACACCTCACGACATGTTTACGATTTTACACCGCAAGGTGTCGCTACATTTCATAGGTTTAATGTCAAAGACCTTTTTATAGTTGTATTCATGTCTGTGATCAAACATATACAATGTTGTAATTTATAAAAACCGAATAAAGGATGATTCACAGTAGACCGTTCCGTGTCCGGGCCGGCCCGTTTTCTATGACAGCTAACGCAACGGCCGGCGTATTTCTCTAGAATAAAACGGGATGGCCCGGACACGGAACGGCCTACTGTGAATCATCCTTAAGTGCGAATTGGTTTTTATAAGTTAGAGACACTTAATTATAAGTAGATTCACTACATACACGTTGAATTGGCATGACTTGAATGATCGTCAATGCACCAAATTATACCCCGCGAACTTCTTTTCAAATTTCATTTTTTTCACAAGCTTCAAAATTTCTAAAAATTGGTTCGGCAAAAAAATCTATGTAATTATCGAACCTGCTCACAAAATGTCACGGGAATCAGTAGAGAAATGCGAACTATACAGGAGAATAACCGGAAATCCGGATATCTGAACATCTGGACATATAAACGAACCCACGAAATCATTTTTTTTGAAGCTGAACCGCTTCAGCTTCGACAAAAATATTCTACTCGTTGACATTCGTTTTACTCTGTCGATTACTTATATACAGGGTGTGGCCTGTAATAGGAGCAAGAAATTAAACGGTACACTATTGAGCTCTCTAGCAATTATTTCCAAATGGAATTTTGCAAGCAAATATAGCTTATATATACTTTTTTACTTTACTGGAGCTATATTAATAACAATTTATTAAAAAAAAAAAAACACGATAAAAAATATTAAAAAATCCCAAAATTATCCTTTTAAACCTAAAATGCAACAACCATTATGAGTCATAACTAGATGCCACCTCAATATCAGCAGTGACGGCCGCGCTATAATCTCGTGGTGCCAAGACCCATTACTTCGAGGTCAAAAATTTAGATCAAAATTTCTCCCAAGTAAAAAACAATTACTTTTTTGGACACAAGAGGTTACTGCAGATGGTCTAAGGAAGCAGCCTTCAATTTTTTTGCTCCTATTACAGGCCACACCAGGCCTATGTAAATGCATATGGCAAAAAACCTAGTCTATAAAGAGAATTTTAATAAATGTTGTTATGCGTCCTGTTGCCTATACATTTGTTGACAAAATTTACGAATTCACAATGATATTGATTACGGAATCTTTATAATTTCTTAAGAGCTAGAATGATACACTAATTAATGGAAAAGCTACACGCAGTCTTTAAATTTTTGTTGATTCTAATTGGACTCCTTTAAAACGCTGTAAGAACATTTATAGTAAGCGCTCTACTCTTTTTTTTTTAATTTGAACAGAATACTCCATAAATCTTACGTAGAAACTACTAGAAATTGATTTGATGCCAATATTTCTCAGCTTTATAGCGAACAAGTGACGTTTAATGTTCCTTGTGAATGTGTTGATGGGATATTATATTGGTTAGTGTTAACGGTGTCTTTAGATATGATTGATTGCGACCAAGCCAAGCATAGTTTTATAGCCTGAGGCAGCAGTCATCTTAGAACTCGTTAATTACCCATACAAACTTTCATCTCCTTTGAAGAGTTGAGGATGTCTGGGATGAAAAAGATTAGAAGGGAGGGAAGGAGTTTGGGATTTTGGATATGTCTATTTTAGTTCGTAGACATGAGTTATGCTATTGGTTTTTCATGTATATAATAAAAATAAAATAAAAACCAAGTTATCAAGTGAAACACAGTGAGCAAACTTTGTTCACTCCTTTAGAATCGAAAAAGCGCAAATGAAAAAGCGAATTCTATGTTTTTTTAAACCAGGCTCTTCCTATTATTTCGACCCAGCTGAATCCGATTTTACCGGCCCTCCAGAAATCCTGACTGGAATAGAAGTAAAAATGGCGTCCACAGTAAATTGATCAGAAATTCGCATAAGCAATTAACAAGGTCAAATTGTTTACTTTTCAGCAGGGCAGAAATGAAAAAAAAATTACATACAAAATCACGGGGAAATATCGAGTTATGCACCCTCTAAAAGGGCTAGGAAAGACATTTTATCAAATAGGAGGGGTGAAAAAAGATAACATGCACGATTAAAATGTCGAGAGTGTGGCTCTAATGTATGTAGGTAATAATAATAATCCATGATGACAGATGTGGTTTATGTAAGCTTATTACCTAATCTCACGCTTCACTGTCTATGTTATGGTAATAAGCAAATACCATAAAATAAAACCACCGTATAAAAGTCATAAAAAGTTTACGATACAACCTCTGACCCGGGGCCATTAACAGATCTATCCTATATTCGAGAGAACATACTTAACATAGAATTTGGATTATTATGTACAACGACCATTTTTAACCGATTTCAAAAAACAAGGTTGGTTCTCAACTCGACTGTATTTTTTTTTTATTACCTCAGATCTTTCGATTAGGTGATTCTGTTTTTATTTGAAAGCTAGTGCTTCACATGTGATCCCATTTCAATTTGGTCCAGTTCTGATAATGGCATTCATGAGAAAAATTCACAGATCTCGTGCACTACACGACCATCAAGGTACATTGAAAATGAACTCAACAAAATAAAAAAATGCATTACATTTGCTAACGTTATGCCAATTTGGTTGATATATAATATATAAACATAGCTCACATACAAAATTCCTATTAAATTGGCAATTTTTTAAAGCGCAGCCAAGTTACGGTAACCACATAAAAAGGCATTTGCCAATTTACTTAATATTCACGCAAAATAACGGCGACTTAAAAATTAACTCGACCTCCAAACTCCGACTATAACTATAACAAGAATTTTCAAAGTCGAATTCAACATGACACCCTAGGCCCCAGGAGAAGGATAAATTATATGATATCATAACCTTGATTATTTGTTTAATTTTCTCGCAATCGAAGTGAAAAGCAGATGTATAACTCATGTATAAAACTCATTTTATCCTCTACTTTATATCGACCCTTGTCTGCGGCTCGGGTCGATAAATTGTCTCGGATGAAATGGCTTGTTTTATGCAATCTCAATCAACTATTTTATTTGCCAAGGTTTTGGAAGATATTGGTCTTCCAAAACATCATTGACTTATCCACGAATTGCTATTTTCCGGGCACTGCAATAATGTGCTATTGTTGTCTCGAAATATAATTAATAATAATTTATTATAGAAACAATACATGTTTAATTTAAACAATTTGAAATATACAACTAAAACTAACTACAATTGTACAATTGTGTTGATTTAAAAAAATATATATTACCTGCTAATAGTCGGTCTGACTTTTTGACTTTTTTCAAAAAGGTTAGGCTACAGCGCAAACCCTTGACCCGATCGTCATTGTTTTAGGCTCAAATTGTAGCCGACTAAATTGTCCAGAGGAGTTTTGATCAAAATATTGATATCATTCTTCGTTTCCAAAATGAAAAAATCGGAGGAAATTTAATTTTTTTTTTTCACTATTTCGGCCAAAACTTTTTCGTTCTGGACTTTCTCAAATAATTCTCTTTGCATCTTACACATCTCGTAAATACGCGTCTTTTGAGCCTAGTTTGAATATCATACGTACCTTCACAACTCTATGAAATATAAGGGGATCGCACTATTTCGTGAAATGGGACCCTATACTGGAGCGAACGAAAAGACATTTTCAATGTCAAAACATATAAATCTCAAATTTGCATTAAGTATGTCCACAACAAATGAACGAATAACTCGGTTGAAGTCGATTTTTTTTTAATTATAACATCTATGAATGATTAAAAGAGCGCTTGTGGCCCAGCGGCGCCTGCGTACCGCATGTGTGCAACGTTGGTCGTGGTCAACTCTTAGATGGGTGACCGCTTTGAGTGGTGACTAACTGAAGCGACGATAAGTTGATCCCGGCTGCTGTAGACATGTCATAGATGACAGCAGCCGCTAAGCCACGAGGCCTTCGGGCGGCTTGAGGACTTCTAACAAGTTAGCCACTCACTTGACAAGCGTAATCCCAATAATTCTAGTTTCCCGCTTGGTTTGGATTAAGGACAGATGGCAGTCGCTTCGTAAAAACTAGTATCTACATTCTTGGGATTAGGTAGCGAACCCCGGGCATCCTTCAGGGTGCAACTGTACTGGGATATCAGTAGGATGATGATGATGATTGTTAAAAAGGATGTACGTTGGCCGATGCTGCTCCACGAACGCTCCAAGAGCACGGCAAGCGCTCCACACGCGCTCCTCACCATCCATCGGGCCGATACCGCTCCACGAACGCTCCAAGAGCACCGCAAGCGCTCCACGCTCCACACGCGCTCCTCACCATCCATCGGGCCGATACCGCTCCACGAACGCTCCAAGAGTACCGCAAGCGCTCCACGCTCCACACGCGCTCCTCACCATCCATCGGGCCGATACCGCTCCACGAACGCTCCAAGAGTACCGCAAGCGCTCCACACGCGCTCCTCACCATCCATCGGGCCGATACCGCTCCACGAACGCTCCAAGAGCACCGCAAGCGCTCCACGCTCCACACGCGCTCCTCACCATCCATCGGGCCGATACCGCTCCACGAACGCTCCAAGAGTACCGCAAGCGCTCCACACGCGCTCCTCACCATCCATCGGGCCGATACCGCTCCACGAACGCTCCAAGAGCACCGCAAGCGCTCCACGCTCCACACGCGCTCCTCACCATCCATCGGGCCGATACCGCTCCACGAACGCTCCAAGAGTACCGCAAGCGCTCCACGCTCCACACGCGCTCCTCACCATCCATCGGGTCGATACCGCTCCACGAACGCTCCAAGAGTACCGCAAGCGCTCCACACGCGCTCCTCACCATCCATCGGGCCGATACCGCTCCACGAACGCTCCAAGAGCACCGCAAGCGCTCCACACGCGCTCCTCACCATCCATCGGGCCGATACCGCTCCACGAACGCTCCAAGAGTACCGCAAGCGCTCCACGCTCCACACGCGCCCCTCACCATCCATCGGGTCGATACCGCTCCACGAACGCTCCAAGAGTACCGCAAGCGCTCCACACGCGCTCCTCACCATCCATCGGGCCGATACCGCTCCACGAACGCTCCAAGAGTACCGCAAGCGCTCCACACGCGCTCCTCACCATCCATCGGGCCGATACCGCTCCACGAACGCTCCAAGAGCACCGCAAGCGCTCCACACGCGCTCCTCACCATCCATCGGGCCGATACCGCTCCACGAACGCTCCAAGAGTACCGCAAGCGCTCCACGCTCCACACGCGCTCCTCACCATCCATCGGGTCGATACCGCTCCACGAACGCTCCAAGAGTACCGCAAGCGCTCCACACGCGCTCCTCACCATCCATCGGGCCGATACCGCTCCACGAACGCTCCAAGAGCACCGCAAGCGCTCCACACGCGCTCCTCACCATCCATCGGGCCGATACCGCTCCACGAATGCTCCAAGAGCACCGCAAGCGCTCCACGCTCCACACGCGCTCCTCACCATCCATCGGGTCGATACCGCTCCACGAACGCTCCAAGAGTACCGCAAGCGCTCCACACGCGCTCCTCACCATCCATCGGGCCGATACCGCTCCACGAACGCTCCAAGAGTACCGCAAGCGCTCCACACGCGCTCCTCACCATCCATCGGGCCGATACCGCTCCACGAACGCTCCAAGAGCACCGCAAGCGCTCCACACGCGCTCCTCACCATCCATCGGGCCGATACCGCTCCACGAACGCTCCAAGAGCACCGCAAGCGCTCCACACGCGCTCCTCACCATCCATCGGGCCGATACCGCTCCACGAACGCTCCAAGAGCACCGCAAGCGCTCCACACGCGCTCCTCACCACCCATCGGGCCGATACCGCTCCACGAACGCTCCAAGAGTACCGCAAGCGCTCCACGCTCCACACGCGCTCCTCACCATCCATCGGGCCGATACCGCTCCACGAACGCTCCAAGAGTACCGCAAGCGCTCCACGCTCCACACGCGCTCCTCACCATCCATCGGGTCGATACCGCTCCACGAACGCTCCAAGAGTACCGCAAGCGCTCCACACGCGCTCCTCACCATCCATCGGGCCGATACCGCTCCACGAACGCTCCAAGAGTACCGCAAGCGCTCCACACGCGCTCCTCACCATCCATCGGGCCGATACCGCTCCACGAACGCTCCAAGAGTACCGCAAGCGCTCCACGCTCCACACGCGCTCCTCACCATCCATCGGGCCGATACCGCTCCACGAACGCTCCAAGAGTACCGCAAGCGCTCCACGCTCCACACGCGCTCCTCACCATCCATCGGGCCGATACCGCTCCACGAACGCTCCAAGAGTACCGCAAGCGCTCCACGCTCCACACGCGCTCCTCACCATCCATCGGGTCGATACCGCTCCACGAACGCTCCAAGAGTACCGCAAGCGCTCCACACGCGCTCCTCACCATCCATCGGGCCGATACCGCTCCACGAACGCTCCAAGAGTACCGCAAGCGCTCCACACGCGCTCCTCACCATCCATCGGGCCGATACCGCTCCACGAACGCTCCAAGAGTACCGCAAGCGCTCCACGCTCCACACGCGCTCCTCACCATCCATCGGGTCGATACCGCTCCACGAACGTTCCAAGAGCACGGGGAGCACCAGTGGAGGGTCATGGTCCTGGAGGATCGACTCCAGACGGTGGAACGAAAGCTGGGTTGACATTAGGTAGGTCTTTAAATCTACTTCATTTCGTTTTATGGGCACCAAGTTGAATTCCATTTCAGAACTGAGATATTCATATATTAGTTAGAGTGAATATGAGCTAATAGTAGATTTAAAGAAATAAACAACCAACCGCCAATACTCTCAACTTTGTTGATTTATGACAATTTTGACGCGTGGTCCTTTGTACAGTACAGATATAACATTTTAGTCGTATTGACCTCAACTTTAATCATAATCAACCACTTTAAATCGTTACATCCAAATATGTTAATGAAAGCGATATCCACGTAAGTACACATTAAGGCGGCTTTGACGACCTGTTTAGTCTAGTTGGTTGTTGGTTTGAATCCCGACCAGGGCATTATTTAGCACGGATTTTATTCTTGGGTCTCGGGTGTTCTCTATGTGTTTAAGTATGTATTTATCTATATAAGTATGTACATCGTCGTCTAGTACCCATAGTACAAGCTTTGCTTAGTTTGGGACTAGATCGATTTGTGTAAGATTGTCCCCCCCATATTATAAAAATTTAGGCCCAATTAATTTTCAATCCAAAATTATTCGCTCATTATTCATAATTTGTAATGAACACTTGTTCTTAACGAACGAACCAAAAACCAATGTTAATATTAGTGTCAAATCTGTCATGTTAATGGACAGTTTGAATAATTTAATATATTAAAAAACAGAAACAATCACTATTTTATATTTGCTGTTAAGTTTACGCCGAGTTATGGTATATTTTGTAAGCAGTTTGTTTCTCAACTGCATAAATAAGTTTGTTAATTGCTTGTTATAAAGAGGCCATCTATTATTCTATTGTGTAATTTTAGAAAACGATGTCTACTGAATGTCACCTTTATAATGATGTTACCTCTTAAGGGACACATTATTTTGTATATGGAATATCAATAACACTGTTTTAATTTTATTGTTCGGTGCAATGCACCTTACACGTGGGTTCGCGTCGTGCGCTTCATCAGCAAAAAGCACCGCGATCGACCAATTTATTTATTTTTTCAAACCTGCAATGAAATATTGATGTTATGTTGCTTATATTAGGCTGCGAAGTATGACGTTTCAGGTGCGGTTGGGACAAGATGTCGTTAATGAAATTTCGTACAAATCTTACAGGCCAAGGCCGGCAAAGTCTTCTTTTTAATTTCCATTCCACATAAATTTGTGGCACAGGCATCATGACATTCTGCCACTATGCGTATTAAAAATAAAACTTTGATTTGTATTGTTGTTTATTTCATTGCATTTTTGAGAAAAGCACTATACATACCTCGGCCGGAAATATGGGGTTGCCCGCCTCAGACCTATCCAATATATGTCTTCGGCCGGCAATCCCTTTCGTCCCGGCCGGCAACCCCTTTCGAAAAGTACTTTAGTGTAGTTTTCGGAGCGATGGCGACCGGGTGCATTCGATTATTAAAATTAACATTCAACATTTTACTAACATTTTTTTACAACATTCATATTTACATTTTAAGACAATAAACATTTTATTACTTCTCTCCGGACTTATAACATTCACCGCGAACCCGCATCCCGATTACTTATACTATTAAACGAGCAACGTTTGTATACAAGGTGGGCCCTGTAACTGCAGCAAATATTTAAAAGGACGCTTCCTTAGAATATCTGCAGTAACACCTGGTGTACAATTTATGTTCAGAAATTTTCGTTTCGGAGAAATTTTGATCTAAAGCTATGACCTCCCAGTAATGGATCTTAACACCACGAGGTTATAGCACATTAGTCAATGCATTGTTGGAGGTAGTATCAAGTTATGAGTCATAATTGTTATTTTTGCTATTTCATAAATTTTTTTTTTCAATTTTATCGACTTTTTAAAATAAATTGTCATTAATCTCACTTCAGGAAAGTAATACAAATACACGTAAACCATTTTACCACTTGGAAATAATTGCTGGCCCGCTAAATAGTCGACCGTTTAATTTTTTGCTCCTGGTATAGGGCCCATCCTGTATTTGTAATTGAAATCTCGAAAACCGCTTTAACGATTATAATGAAATTTACAATATAGGGGTTTACTAGGGTGAAAAATTACTAGCTCGGCCTCCTCTTCGGGAAAACTCGTCTTCTCCGGGAAAACACGAGCAACAACAGATCTGGGGGCCAATTCTCGGGCTCGATCGAGATGATCTCTATTCGAGATTCCATACAAGTGACTCTACCATTCTATACAATGTCACGATAGACATGTATCTCGCTCGGACCGAGAATTGGCGTCATGGATTGGCAGACTAATTTATTCTTAAATACACTATAATTTCAAAACGTTTATAATAATTTTCGTCAAGACGTCACATGTCGTAGGAAGGGGTAGCCAGTGGCCATCTTCGGCACCGTCTGTCAATTACTGACAGACTTACACCCCAGGCCAAAACTTTGGAAACATGCTTATGTGTATGATGATACAAACATGTGGTTTTCATACAAAAAGTATTTTGTATTGAAAAGAAACAAATATTGTCATTATTCAGATTTCTATTAATATTCCTATTAACAGTATTATGTTAGACGACTATGATGCAAATCTCTTGACATTATTCACGTGTTTGGTAAAATAGCTTTTTTGCTATGGACTTTTCTACTACTCATTTGACAATTCAAAACAAAACAATAAATATGATAAAAGAAGATTAAAGATTGATAAAAGTAAATTCCTATCCCAATTCTGCTTACGAAAATTGCCGGTATAACATTTTGTAAAAAAGCAACTAAAAAAAGTTTATAACCTATCTGTCCAGTTCACAATCTGCTATCTATTTAGTTTTTTACAACCTTGTGTATATAATGTGTTAATAGATTGGGTGTATTTTTAATAATTTGTTACCAATACAAAATAATAACAATTGGAATCCTTCAATAAAAAAAGGTTTCCATACTTTCGGCCTGGGGTGTATGTTTCCTGTCTTTACAGTTAAAGGGCAAAATGATGCCACGTGTTTCGTACTGATATCACATGACATAAACATAACCTTAAAATTTTGGCCGGAAAGGAAGTGAAGGATTTTTTTAAACTTTCGGCCAATTCTCGCTCAGCACAACTTTTCTGAGGATGTGCCATGCGTTTTATCGTAATGTTATGACATTACGATACGTACGCAACGTAGGCAATTTTGGACCGGACTCACGGACAACTAACGTCCTTTGCAGATTAAAAAGTCAAGGATTTTAATTTTGGACCCCGTTATGGTACTGTATAGAATAACATTTTTTTTCCCAGTAATCATAACACCACACCACCTCATGTAAAATTACGTAAATAAATATGTTACACAGGAATTCATATTTAGATTGTTGTACTTTACAGCTAGTCAATCTCATTCATTACTTTAATAAATACATAAATAATAATTCGCTGTGATGACGTAGTGGTCAAAGCGGTCTGGGTGGCCTACTAATAAAAATTATAAGGGCGTTCTTCCTGCAAATCAGAGGCGCTGGTTCGATTCCCGTCTTAGGCTGCCATAACAAAGTTCATTTTCCTTTGTATTTGTTCTCTGTATCAAATAAAACATAAGTACCTAAGTCCAGTTTCCAGACCAAATCGACCTTAACTTTTTCCACCATTAACAACCCAACAAATTGTATGGAACTCATACAATCCAACACACCTCCAATCTCGACTCGTAAACAAGAGCCGACCATTAAATCAACCAAGAAAACGGTTTATAAATAACAATTAGAACTCCATACAAACCTGACAACGAAGACCTTACAACCAGTTATATTTGTAAGGAACCACAGCTCTTGCTACGCTAGTGGGCGTATTGTTGGGATGTCGTGAATTGGCTTCGTTAACGCTGTGGTCCCGGTACTGTACACGGAGCAATAAAAGGCCAATTTACAACGGCGGCAGTATAAATAGTAGCTTATAAATTCGTTGCAGCTTAGATTAGGTATCTTAGGTAGATACAAGAGAGATACCATTAATTCTACAACGTGTAAATTAAATACGCTCAAAAATGTAACCGAACATAGTGTAATCATTAATCAATATGATTTTCACTTTTCACTTGGGACCTGCTTTGAATCGGTTATCGCCAGCGAGCGCAGCGCTACGAAATAGTTGGTAGTGAAAGTGTTTGTGACACATAATTTTCACCCTGTAATTGTTTTTTTGAAAAATTACCGTGCAGTAATGTACCATCGCCAACACAATTCGCCACTGACCATTCTTGGAATTTATAAAAGAAAAAAGAGTAAGAAAGAAAAACATTTATTCGTGACATAAAAAACAAAGAAAAGAAAAATAAAACTAGTAATAAGGGTCACGAATGGTCTGTTAATTGTGTTGGCATTTGTAGTCATCATACACTCAACATTTGTTTGTATTTGATTTACACACTGTTTTTTACTTTACTATAGTGAATACACAATTTAAACCTGTCAATTAGTTTGTATTTTTATTCAAATATTAGTACATAGGTAGTTACATACTCGGTCAAAACTAAATTAAAACCATACAAAAAAAAACAATAATACGTAAGACTAGCTTAAGCCTAGTCAAAAAGGCCCCCTCGGGTTGCCCCTGGCGCAAAGGTACCCATCACACTGGCCGCGTTACCACGCTGAATGGCAATGGATAACCTTTGCACCAGGTACGAACCCGCGCGGGCGTCAGACCCCCTCTCCCTAATTCGACGTCCCACTTCCCGAATGAAAGCAATGGCCTCCGACCCCCAGCACCCAGTAACCTCAAACGCAAGGGGTATAAAGTAATAAATATTGCCCAGGGCCGAATACTTGTCCCGCTTTTTGACCGCGGCAAAATCCGCCGCGGCACCAGCCGTGCGTACTGTTCGGCTGAGGTGTGAGGCGGCGAAAGTACTGACGCACGTGGCGTCCCACAGAAGACACCTCCCCTTCTGCCACGGCACCAGTGTTAAGCCGTCCGGCCTCTTGCCGTCAGCATTTAAACCTGTATCCATTATCTACAACTGAATGTCCAGCGTGAGCGTGTTAAATGTAAGGTATGCATATATAGGTGTAATTCACAGAAATTGAGATAAATGCAGCATTATTATTATTACCTCTTAATTAATTAAAAATACTAATGATAAAACCTAACCTAAGGTGTCGCTGACAGCGAGGCGGGGTCTAAGGCTAAGCTATTGGCTATGTGCACGTCTGAAACGTCAAACGTCAAAGGTCCCGAGACAATGTCAAAACTCAGAGATGTCAAATAATGACACATGAATATTTTATTTACTTTAGTGAACGAGAAAGACCCCGTATTGGATTTTTTACTGAATTAAATAAGAGAATAAATAAATACATACAAACGAAACGCATCGTAGGAAACCGTTAAGAAACCAATAGAAAACGTGAAAGTAAATTTGACAGTGGTCCCCGGTAAGTACACATTTCTGCCATGGTGTGCGCTACGATCACCTAGCTTACCCCCACCACCTACTTCGCACATAGCCAATAGGTGAAAAACTTAAGTAAGTCACCTGTTGTATGTAGTTGTGACGTGTTCAAATAGACATTACATATTTAAAATGTGCAACACAAAACAAACGCCTATTCGAACACGTACAACAGGTGGCTTACTTAAGTTTTTCACCAATACCGATGGTTAAGGCGACAGATATAGGAACCGCCTGACTATCCGCTCCGTGTCCAAGAGTACCGCCTTCTTATTGCTATTATTATTACGACCCTGTAGTGTCCAGGCAAAGGCCTCCCCGTCTTTTTGCAATTCTGAGCAGCCTCTGGCCATTCATTCAAAAAGGATCGACTCCTGGTCTCCGTTTCGAGCAGAAAAGTAAAGAAACTACAGAAACTTATATTTTTATCTATCACCCAGACTGGCTGCCATCTTAATAACATTTAATAGCGTGAATGTTATTAAAATTAGAGTTGTATGGAACAATTTGAGCGTCCACGACTTTCTCGGTCAGAACAGGTTCCGACGGGTTTACAGCAATACTATAAATTATGAAATTCTTAGTTAAAATGCTTGATTCTTTCCGAATCAGGTGTAGGTAATATAGGAACTTGAATTAATGATCAAAATGGTTATTAGAGAAAATGTTCCAATTAGTAATTTAAAAGTTTGGAGAGCTCGTGGCCCAGCGGCGCCCGCGTACTGGGTGCGGTATGCGGGGTTAAGCAACGTGGGGACAGGTCAGTTCTTGGATGGGACTTTTTTTTTTCTATCGGCTTTTGGCGATTCCTCGTTGAGGGATATGGGGAAAGCCTTAGCCTTTAACAAGAGTGCCGATGCCGCACAGATAGAAACGTTATCGAGTACCAGCAGCAACAGCTACGACCCACTGCTGGGCACAAGATCTCCTCACATACAGATGAAAGTGAACGAAAAGCAGTCCCCACGCTGGCCCAGTACGTCACATACACCTTCGCATTCCTTGGCACGCAGGTTTCCTAACGATGTTGTGCTTCACCGTAAAACTAACGATAAAATGTCAAATTATATTTCGCACTTAAGTCGCGAAAAACTCGTTAGAGCTGGGCTGAGCTGATTTGAACCCACGACTGCCGCTTGCATGCATGAACCAAACCGGTCATTTGCTTTTGGCAACAAGGGAATATAGGTAGAGTTAGTAGTAGTAGAATACGCCGCGCCGTAGCAAACGTGGGCGTTATTCACTAAACGAGTAGTTGTCTTCACCTCTCACCTCTCATAAAACTTTTAAAATTACATTTGACAGTTTCCATATAAAAACGGGTGAGGTGACAGATGAGGGCGAGTCAGTTTGTAAATAAAAGGGCTTATTACCTCCAAAATGGTTAACAAATCTACGGTGTTCCTTTTGGTGTGCTTAGCATTTTTTGGTGGTTTTCCTGCACCAAAACAATTCAAGCACATTTTTATATCGGTAGTTGCGTGTGGGGAACCGTGGATTACGAATAGGAGTGCAAGAGACGTGGCTACAAGGGCGGGTATCGCGGGAGCTTGCTATAATTGCTAGTTTGAGACATAGAGCAGAATGAAGCAGCACTTCCAACTGTCAACATTCTTCCCCGCTATTGTTTTCTAATTTTTTTCTTAGTGTGGGTGTCCCGCTGCCGGGCAAAGGTCTCTCCCCTTGATTTCCATGACTCCCGTGTCTGTGCCACTCGCCGCCAATTGCCGAGGAAGGCGTCATGTCGCGCCTGCCTTCCGGCATCCAGTTGGTGGCTATACTAGCCCAGCTATCAGGGTGCGTGCGAGAGACGTGAGCAGCCCAGTCCCAATTGAGTCCCTATTTTCTTATAGCACAGAATAATTATTAGTACTTACGTAACGGTTCTCAAGCGAGTGGCTAAAATGCCGAAGCTTATTAGCTAAGTATTCTAACATAGGACACCTAAACTCTCACAAATTAGACGGCAAAAAAGTGCTCCAGACTTCCGCTCCCGGCTCACATGCGTTCTTGACAAATGTGCCACATTGCTGTGATTCCACCGGCAGACGTTTGATAGCGTTGGCAGTATGTCGACTTTGTGAAAACGCCCTGAATTTAGCTAGAGTTTTTTTTTGAAGTGTTGTGAGAAAAATGCCGCAATAAATAGATAGAACGAATGAGAAAATAATGGACTAACATATTTAGAAGGATTTTACGAAAAATAAAATCAGACATGTTAGATTTGGGAAAGGCTTTTAAAAATCTTTATAATCATGAATTTACGTTGCGACTTTACAAAATGAGTATATTAATTAAGGTACCTTTCTAACAACCAAAAAGAAAAGTCAAACAAAACAAGCCTCATTATCTTAAAGCCCATAAAGTACTTTTTGTTCGTGGCTTGTTTCGGCGAATTTAGCGTGAGCACTTCGACGCATACTGTACCGAGCTAAAGTGATATACCGAGCACGCATTATATTGTATTGCGCTTGATACGTGAAAAAATGAACTATGGAGGCTCTAGGCATATTATGTATTTGTTGAAAATGGCCTTGTAAAATTGGTTTAACCGCTTTTCATAGTATGATTTATCGACCACATCCATTAATTAGATTTTAACTGTAATATTCTACTACATATATGATTTATTACTTAGGAAAAAAAGAAAAAAAAGAAAGCAAGTTATAAATATATATATATGAAATGTTACGTTGTATTAAGAAATTTATAATTCAGCATATGCAATAAGGTTATCTTTGTACTATGTGTAATTCAATTACTTGTATGATTTAAATTTAATTTACGGCAAAAGTAGCTTAGAAATTTGCTGGCAACACAAAACTACCTTAAATGAGTATTTAATTTTTAGCCAAACCAGCTAGATTGGCACGGCCAGGAAAAGGGTTACCAGACTTTATATTACAGGACATAACGTTTTTAGCATAATCTAGTTGGCAGTTTTATAAAGTGAACATACGGGCTATGATGCTTTCACTGTGAACATGTTAGGTTATGTTCTAAGCAACGGCGCGCTTAATAACGGCGGAAGCGCTGTAATTGCCGTATTAACCAATTATTAAGCGTTATTAACAATTATTACCATTACCACACCATTATTAACTCGGTTCTACTTGTAGCTAGAGATACAGCGGATGCTAAGGCCAAGCACCAATACACTTATTCACAAGTTTTCTTTATTTTACAACATGATTACGTAACATGACAAACTTATATTATGTAGATCTAGCTATGTATTTTAATACGGAAAATGAAATTTAGATCTACCTTACGCTTGCAGTAAAACGTGACGTAAACACCCTGTTTTCTACAAAAAAGGTTCTCTAGGTTTTAGAGAGGTGGGCTGCAGTGAAATGTCATTTCGTTCATATTGAAAGCCGCAAAACTGGGGAAATACCTCCACCTTACAGAAAACTTCAGCCGCAATAACTAATTCAGGACCTTTAGTCCTGTAGGGAACTTCACGTAAGGAGATTTCTTTTCGGGAAAATTGGAGTCTTAGTAAATATTTTAGACTTGGGCGGACATCCATCACCACCCCACTCGATAGGTTTCTAAAGATTTTTTTCCCATACAAAAAATTGAATATTTCATATCCCGAAAATATACCAAGTGACAGATGTCCACCCAAATCAAGGACTCCTACTAGACTTTCCCGAAAAAGGTTCTTCAAACGCGAGTTCCCAACAGGACTATATATAGTCAAGCCGTATGTAGTGTAGTGGATTAAGCACCACTACTTGCACTGTAGTTTTATGTGGTGTTTTGTTCCTGTTGATAACACTGATAAGTAAGGCCGCCAACTCGGCAGAGCTCCTGAGGATACGCTGTGGTTATTAATAAAAATAAAAGTTATTTTCACCTCAGCGGCTCGAAGTTGGCGGTTTTGCTGCTTGAAACCAGTGAGCAAAATGTAATTTTGCTGCGAGCGTGAAAACGACTTTTCCCGCTTGAACCAGTGAGCAAAATGCAATTTTGCTGCGAGCGTGAATCAAACTTACTTTTTAAATTTTCATCGCAGGTTAGTTTAAGTAACTTCATTCTCTCTATCTCTATTCCTTTGCGTTATATGTTCTCGCCGCTGAGGTGAAAAGTTGTATGTATCACACGAGAGCAAAGATATTTGCATCTCGTGTCTTTGAGTCTCTCGCTACGCTCAAGATTCTAGAATCTTTCGCTTGCTCGGAACTCAACATCAACACTCACAGCAAAAATCTACTTTGCTCTCTTGTTGAACAAATAACTATTATTCTTCAATTTAGGCATATTATATACTCGTACACCTATAAATGTCAAAAAGCTACCACTGATTCGGAAAAATAAACCTCTGCCACGAGAAGAACCGGCGTAAGAAACTCGGCGAGGTGTCATTTATCCAAAACAATATACATCGTATCCACCATATCAGCCAAAAGACGTCCACTGCTGGACATAGGCCTTTATACATCGTATAGTTTAATATAAAATTACAGTATCAGGTACTAGACAATTACAAAGCTACAGTAGAAAACCTATTTTCGCTATTCATTACCCATGCAGGACGCTATCACTGCCAAACATCCCTATCCATGATGTAATCGTTTACCTTATAATATGCTTTTGAAATTTGAATGTGTTGAGTGAGTGTACAGTTAAATGAAGGTCCCTCACTGAACACAGCAGATCCTAGGGACCTTTGGCGTCCTTTATAATTTTCTGTCACGTCGAAACCTTTTTTTTAGTTTACCTGTTTACTAAAACGCTTCTTATCATTACCATTAGCATTACTGTACATTGAAAAAACGTTTTATTTTAGTCAGTTTAAGGCAATGAAAGCGATAGTACAATGGTGGGAAGATAACGTATAGTAATAGAAAACCTCTAGGTACAATGAATGCATTCACAATGCTCACCGACTTGACTCAAGCGAACCATTTTAAATCATCATGCCATAAGAGTTAGTGTCTTGTCGGTGTAGCTCTCTTCATCTGACTCTATCTAGTACCGCCCCCTTGATTTCGTTATACGACATGATTGCTAATTTTTTAGGGTTCCGTAGTCAACTAGGAACCCTTATAGTTTCGCCATGTCTGTCCGTCCGTCTGTCCGTCCTTCCGCGGATAATCTCAGTGACCGTTAGCACTAGAAAGCTGAAATTTGGTACTAATATGTATATCAATTACGCCGACAAAGTGGTAAAATAAAAAGTGGAAAAAAATATTTTATTAGGGTACCTCCCCTATACGTAAAGTGGGGAGTGATTTTTTTTTTCATTTTAACCCTAACGTGTGATATATTGTTAGATAGGTATTTAAAAATAAATAGGGGTTTACTAAAATCATTTTTTGATAATGTTAATATTTTCGGAAATAATCGCTCCAGAAGTAAAAAAAAATGTGTCCTCCCCCTCTAACTTTTGAACCATAAGTTTTAAAAATATGAAAAAAATCTCAAAAGTAGAACTTTATAAAAACTTTGTAGGAAAATTATTTTGAACTTGATAGGTTGAAAAGTTTTTGTAATTTTTTACAAAAAAAAAATGTGACGGACGGAAAACTACGGAACCCTACACTGAGCGTGGCCCGACACGCTCTTGGCCGGTTTTTTTCTTTTATTTGTTTAATGTAACTTATCTTTGTATTAAGTATACCTATAATTGATTTTGTGGTCTTACCCAAGAAGTACAATATACTATACTGAGATAGAGATCTCAGTAAAATACTCTACATAGATCGTAGCGCCGCTGTGGCAATTTGTAAGAACTAACCGCACGACCGCTGCGTCTCTGTCACTACAATATGCAAGTGCGATAGAGATAGTGACATCTGTTACAAACAAGTTAAACTAACATCTCCTTAGAAAAGTTCTTACTTCGAGCTGAAAGGCACTGGTCTTACCCAGTACCCACATATTTAACACGAACTTGCAAGGCCATATAATATCCTGCTAAAACATTTAAATTCATAACATATAGTCAAACTTACTGTCCAGTATGCCCATAAAAAAAGCAAAAATTTCATTTGCTACCAGTAATGTCGCTAGCGTCGGCTTTCTAAAGTAAACTTACTATGTCATAAGTTTAGTTACTGTTTTAGCCGTCAAACTAAATAATATTGTCATGAAAATCCTTGCAAAGTTAACATTGCAGTCAAAAGAAGCGTTTGGTCAACAAAGTAATCAGTTAGATATGAAAAAACGTTAATACAAAAATTTCTCGCCTGCACATTTAAGTTTGCATCACTGTTTCTAACGTTTGTGATAACATTGTATGTCACTTTATAACTTCACAGGAAAAGTCACTTAATTCCAAAGAAGATAAAGTTTGAGTATAATTTCAAAAAATGTAATTTTAAACTGCTGTTTCGGCCGTATTTGTAAAAACATCGTATGTGTTTTACCGTCTCCGTTGGAAAAGCGACTTTATCCGATTACATATGCATTTGTTATTTGAATGTATACCAACGGGAATATACAATGTTGCAGTAATGATAGTATTTAGTATGCATGTCGTATTCGCGCATGCGTGGGAGAGTCCGGCTAGCAGACGCACTGAACATATTAATACCGTTTTTAATGGTATTCATGTAAAACATGGTTTTTCGGTTTATTGTGCGGGTTTTATAATGCTTAATAATGGTGAAGAATATTTAGGAATAAAAAATCTTGCATTAAGACGTTGAATAGAGCTAAATTGCCATTTTTAAATGGCGATTCAACAAAAACCATTTGTTTTGGTAAAAAATAAATATACCCATTAATATTTATTATATTTCAAAGGGTGTGGACGATTCCAAAACACGGTTAAAGAAATCGGCTTGATCGAAAAAAATGGCAAACCTACGTCTTAAAATAATCATAACGTTTTTTTTTCAACTGACATTAATTAAAAACACAGTTCCAACATACTCAAATCTAAACCATAAACGATTTATACTACACATGTGATGAATATATTTAATTTTATGATTAAATTTCTGATTATCTGCTTGCATAGCAGGTATATAGTTTATCTTTCGCTCCGGCGCAACTAGACGCAGACAGACATAGCCAAGGTCATTGGCGCTTGACAGCCTCTTAATGATATCTCGTGATAGCGAATCAACTCCCTATTGGAAAGGATTATATATATACAGGTTTTTAATGAGTCGGCAACGTAGGTAATGTGACTTCCCAGCTGTGTGAGGTGTAGGCTTAAGCCTAAAGGATTATAAAATCTGTGGCTACGGTAAAATTTATGTCGAGGTGTGCTTGGGATATGGACCCGGGTATGTCCTAAAACTACGACCAAGACCACCAGGGGATGGGCAGCAGCATCCCTGAAGTACGGTGGAGAAACTGCGATCGCCAACCCGCATGCCAAGTGTGGCAATTATGGCAAATACCCCCCGTGAATTTGGGGGAGGCCTATGTCCAGCAGTGGACGTCCTTTCGCTGATATGGTGGTGGTGGTGGTGCTTGGGATTGCCGAGGCATCTTTAAACATATACCAAGGCGTCTTAAGGCATGTCGAAGAGTCTTTAAGCAACCTAAAAACTGGCGAAGCCTCCTCATAAGCAACCCAAATATTGCCGAAGACTGCCGCGGTGGCTGAAGGTAGGCCTTAGGCTGCCGAAACAACACGAAGACTGCCGAAGCTTCCCGAAGACTGCCTCGGCGTCTTTATACTCTTTAGATTCGCCTTACGCTGCCGAGGCAACCCGAAGAATGGGCAGCCGTTCCGAGCCGTGCCGTGCCTATAATATACGCCGGACTTAGCCGGTTGCCATCAGGTCGGGCAGGCCGTAGGCTTTTTTGCCACTGACATTTAAAAAAGCCCACAGCCTGAAGCAGTTTTGAGGCAAGGAAAATTGCAAATCATCTGACATGAAAGCTGGATAATTGACAGCCTGATCAGTCATTTAGATTGCCCGCTGCATACATTGATATTGGAGCAGGCAAACATGTTTCAATTAGAGATAAAAGCCGACGACTAGACGCGTTAATGTCGAATCGTTGGAGTTTGTAGTTAAAACGATATGCCACCCAAACCGTTTGTTGTATTGAGATTTGGTTTTCTATTTCTACCGATCCAGATCGCCGTCGGCAGGGCATTCATTCTCATACCTTAGAACCTATATGGTCGCGTACGGTACGGTTCCAGAGGAATTTCCTCCCTCGGACGCATCGGTTGTGGAATGAGCTCCCTGCCGTGGTTTTCCCGGTTTTCCCGAGGGACTACAGTACGCGTGCTCTTCAAGAAAAGAGTGTACCCTGTACATTTTTAAAGGGTTGGCAACGCGCATGTGATACACCTGTAGTTACATGGCGTCCATAGGCTGCGGTGGCCGCTTACTAATAGGCGCAGAATCGCAAGCGCGCTGCCTCCTGTACATATACGTATGTACTTGAATTATCATCATCATCCTAGTGTTATCCCAGTTCCGTTGCATCCTGAAGTTAGTAACCACTCAAATCGGTCACCCATCCATGACTTGACCCCTGCCGACGTTGCTTCACCTCGCATGGGGTACGTGGGCGGTACGCGGGCACCGCTAGGCCACGAGCATGCTTTATATTTAGCATTTATACGCACGTACTTGAATATTAAATCAATATTAATTATCAAAATTACGAGTATCCTCCACTACGGTGGCAATCGAGCAATAGCAGCAAGCAGTGAGTTATGATCGGCACCGGTAGTGATATATCGATCTATCGATCGAATCGATCGGAGTCGATAGTCGATCGCATCGTTAACGAGCCACCGATTAAGATCGGTACACCTCAGCCGAATAAGGCAGTGCATTCACCACAGATGTGCTAAGCAAAGGCTAATAATGCCTATATATATACTTCATCATCATGCATTTAAGAGTGTAGCTCTTGTCGCTGAAGTAATCGCCATTCTGTTCGGTTTTCTGCCAATGCTTTGAGCTCCTGATACATTACATTGACCTTCTCTTTGGCTTGATCCATAAACGCACGTCTCGGTCTTCCCCTGCCTCTGCTCCCCTCTTCGATTATGGATTTTATGCAATTGTCATGTCGTATCAGGTGCCCCAACATATTTCCTTATATACATATATAATGTATGTATAGATACGAAATACGAAACAGCCAGTAGGCTAAGCATTGACGCGACATACCTCATTCAAGAAGCCTTACCTACAATTTTTAAATATTTTGAAGTTAAATTATTACAAAAGTATTGATAATTTCAGTTAACTGATTGAGGTATGATCTAAAATATGACGGCCTGTTTAGCCTAGTTGGTAGTGACACTGCCTCCGAAGCTAGAGGTCCCGGGTTCGAATCCCGGCCAGGGCATTACTTGTGCATTCAGCACGGATTTTGTTCTTGGGTCTTGGATGTTCTCTATGTATTTATCTATATAAGTATGTGTATCGTCGTCTAGTACCCATAGTACAAGCTTTGCTTAGTTTGGGACTAGGTTGATTTGTGTAAGATTGTCACCCAATATTTTTTTTTTTATTAAAGGGAGCACCCCATACGTTGCTTTACTGCGTAGACACGGACTCTTACCATGCAGTAAGTACCAGACGCCCCTTTCTCAGCACCGATTGGCCGATTGACCGACCCGCTGGCCGCCCAAGGCCCGGGCCTAGGTACTGAGCCTTAAGAGGCTCCATAAGTTTTTCATCGATTTTGACGAGTTTTAAGTTGATATTTCTCCGTCAAAGCGATAGATATAAGTATATTTACCTATTCCACCAACGATTATCGATTCTTCAATTTTCAAGATCCGAATTTGAAAAAAAGTCATACTTATTTTTTTTTTTTACAAACATGGTCCAAAAACAGCTTTTTCCGATATAAGTGTGTTGTTTATGCACTTACATATATTATATCTACATATAACTGTTCCTTATGTCAATAATCTCTCAAAAACGTTAGAGTTTTTTTTATTTTATTTTTTAATACCACGTCGGTGGCAAACAAGCGTACAGCCCGCCTGGTGGTAAGCCGTCACCGCAGCATATGGACGCCTGCAACTCCTAGGGTTGTCACATGCGCGTTGCCGACCCTTTAAGAATTTATACACTCCTTTCTTGAAGAACCCCATACTGTAGTCCGTGTGTGTTTTCAACTTCTGTGTAGAAAAATTGCATCCAAAAACGGTTTTTATGATGCAAATAGTGAGTTTTGAAGGAAATATGAGATACTATTTCGGTAAACCTCGTTGTTTAAGCGATATGCCATAAAACCACGAGAAAACGGAGAGTTAAGATCGAATGTAATTCACAGAAAGAGGACATAGGATCCCCTTCAAGCAAATCCGCCTCTTAAGAGGGCGCAGTACGTTTGGTTCTCCATACAAACGTATTTATGCTCTCATTTTAATGCTAGAATAACATGATACTTTGTATACACAATGGGATCCAGCTTGTAGGGCGGAAATTAGTTTCTGTTGCTTGAAATTATAATGGCAAAAAAATACAGCGATTATTAAGGTTTTCATACAAGCCGTAATAAACTCAAAAAAACCGCTGTATTTTTTTTCTTTTTCAATTTCTAGCAACAGAAACTAATTTCCGACCTAGGTATGCCGGATCCCATTGTGTATACAAAGTTTCATGTTATTCTAGCATCGCGTTTTAAAATGAGAGCCTAAATACGTTTGTATGGAGAACCGATCCACACCGATCGTACTGCACCCTCTTAATCTGAAGGCTGTACAAGCATACAGCCACAAACAGTTACCTAAGTGACAATGATAACTTTTTAATTTTAATTTTATTGACTTGGCACTTTCCGTAACAATCTCTCAACCCTAATGGTCTCGAAATTTATTTCATCCGAAGTCAATTTGCACTTTCCTGCCAATCTTGGCGCTGTCCCTACAAGGCGCGTGAAACGGAATACGCAAATATTTTAACGAGGCTGGAAGTGGCCGCGCCAAGTTCTTGCGTTGACAGACGTATGGTATTTCTAATTCGCACCGGAGGCTGCTTTTTATGCGTAATTTATAGTATTTATTGAAGTGCGGTTGATTAGCCTGGATAGGCTTTAAATCGATTCCCCGTTCTGTTAATGTAATTAGGATCGATACCTTTTTTTTAATGGTGAAAAAGGGCTTGGCGCCAGGCGAATATATCACCCCGTAAATCGATACCCAAAGCCGGCTCCACAGCGCCATGTTTTTCGTGTTTGCAAACATCAAACATGTTTTACAAACATGTTTTGTGGGATTTTTGGTGCAGTGGACCGGCCTTAACATTGAGGCCACGCCTATTTTGTGTTCGAAAAACATGTTCGATGTTTGCAAACACGAAAAACATGTTCGATGTTTGCAAACACGAAAAACATGGCGCTGTGGACCCGGCTTTAGGTAAGCATTTTGTGTTATATTATAAGGTATACATAATATTATAATTTAAGTTTACAAGCGCCTTAGATTATGCTTTAATGCTGTCAAATTCTATTTCTAAATAAATACAGTACATTATTGTCGAGGCCTGGAAGGAGGCAATTGAGGCTGAGTATTAGTTTTAAACGGACGACCTTGGGAGTCTGTTTAATTAATACGAAGCCGGATTTTTACATTCCAGCCGTGGCTAATATAGTGCTTTTCTCAGAATAGGAAAAAACGTCTAAATTGGGAATAAGTTTTGACAAACATAATATTATAATTTAAGTTTACAAGCGCCTTAGATTATGCTTTAATGCTGTCAAATTCTATTTCTAAATAAATACAGTACATTATTGTCGAGGCCTGGAAGGAGGCAATTGAGGCTGAGTATTAGTTTTAAACGGACGACCTTGGGAGTCTGTTTAATTAATACGAAGCCTGATTTTGACATTCCAGCCGTGGCTAATATAGTGCTTTTCTCAGAATAGGAAAAAACGTCTAAATTGGGAATAAGTTTTGACAAACATAACCTTAAAACGTCAAAATGTTCATACTTCATACTTCTTTATTGCTTTATGTTGTACATATAGGTCTTAAAAATATCTACAAGCTTTCAACATAAACGACCTGTTTAGCCTAGTTGGTACCTAGTGACTCTGCCTCCAAAGCTAGAGGTCCCGGGTTCGAACCCCGGCCAGGGCATTTATTTGTGCATTTTTCACGGATATTTGTTCTTGGGTCTTGGATGTTTTCTATGTATTTAAGTATGTATTTATCTATATAAGTATGTATATCGTCGTCTAGTACCCATAGTACAAGCTTTGCTTAGTTTGGGACTAGGTCGATTTGTGTAAGATTGTCCCCCAATATTTATTTATTTATTTATTTAAACCTTGCAAGGGCACTGAACATTGTACTTAATCTACTTACTAAGTATACCTAACATATTTAACACATTATTTCATTTATAATTGCAATTATAGCATTTATTGCTTAAAAAAATCAAATGGAGATCATAAAAACAGTTCGATAATAAATATCTCTTTAATTGTTTATGATCTCCCGCCGTTTATTTTTTTTAAACAGAATCGGAAGTGTATTTTTACACCGCAAACCTCAAATTATATCAGATACGAACAAAACGTCACGTTTCCAACAGAAAAATACGACTTGAATCCGCCTCGCTGCGACCTGACCCATCTTTTGTATGACTGTTTGTTATTTTTAAAAAGTTTGATACTCGACAAATAAAGCAATTTATATGTAACATTGTAATCGCGCGGGGCGAGCCTGCAATGTTTGATTTTTTATTTATTTATGACTGACCATAAACTGTACACTTCGCCTTTCAATATGTACCAAGCAACGTCCACTTTCACGGGCATTTTTGAGAAAATTATTAGAGATGTACTTATTTTCCCATACAACAGTTGGTTCGAATACTATATGTGACTTTATAATATAATGTTAATTTGTAAGGATCCTTTTCGAAGGCCGCTAGAGGCGAGCTGCGTTTGTACTAAATTTTTGGCTTCTGTCGTACTCCAATTGTAGTTTGTCCTATATAGACTTGTTATCTCTAAAAACTGAGTGGAATGCCACCATTTTTTGTCAGGTATTCAATTCATATTAACATTTAACTTTAGTTGAATTAGTAAACGTTATTGATGATGGTCAGAAGGTATGACGAATCATTCCCGTCCTTGTAGATGCCGGTGATACGAAGATTAAGTAGCAGATAGGCATCATTGTGCTAGCGATGGGAATTTGGGATACGGACTTGGCCTCTTTTTTAACGTGTGTCGTGCTGCATTAATTTATTAGATGTCAATAAATGATGGAAGTCGTACTTGAGGCGCGATTATGTATATTTTTAATTTATATCTGTTTAAAACTTAACTTTAGCGCCAGTTTTAGAGAAAGAATGTAAATATTAGCGGGGTTACAGGGGAGTAAAGGGGTTGCCGGCCGAAGATGCGATGCCGGATAGGTCTGAGGAGGGCAACCCCATATTTCCCACCGAGGTATGTATAGTCCTTTTCTCAAACATGCAATGAAATAAACAACAAAAAAATCGAAATTTTAGTTTTAATACACATAGTGGTAGAATGTCATTATGCCTGTGCCACAATTTTATGTGGAATGGAAATTAAAAAGGAGTACTTTGCCGGCCTAAGCCTGCAAGATTTGTATGAAATTCCATTAACGACCTCTTGTCCTAGCCGCACCTGAAACGTCATACTTCGCAGCCTATTATAGATAACATAAGATCAATATTTCATTGCATGTTTGAGAAAATAGTATTATATTTCTTACTATCTCCGAAATATAATCACATTCAAGGAAACTTAACACGTGTGACTCCGATCGAGTCCATAATAGTCCAGATGAAGAATCGTATGGAAAACAACTCCTCAGGAATGTTGTTTGACAGGCATTCTAGAATACATTCAAAATATGTAGAATGTGTATGGTTTTAGTACCACATCTGCCACATGGCCAGACTCATAATGTCTCAACCTCCACAGTACCTTTATGAAGTACAAAAACGTAAATTAAAATATTATACATTTTTAATACAACCAGCGCCCTTTGACTAGTGTAATCTGTAACCTAAACTAACGCAACTCTTATCTTCTTTCCAGACCCGTCTGCCGCAACTGCGTCATCTCCCCCACCGGCTCCCCCCCGCCGCTTCACGACACCACTCCCCCACCGCCGGCGCCGTCATCCCCTCCCTTACCATCTCCTCAACCTAGCCACAGCAGCCAGAGCTCTCACCCACCGTACCCTCGGAGATACGACTACAGCCAGAGTCACAGCCACTCGATGTCGCAGCTGTGTCCACAGAGTCCGCAGTCGGGGATGTCGCTGTCACCACATCCTGTGCCACAGGGCAAGTTTAGAGGACTGCTGGAACATGCTGAGAGGTGAGACCAAGCGTCATTCATATCTGATCAAACTCTACGACTTCCATAACATAACCAGTAGCCATAGCAGTCTCGACACCCGTGATACTACCTTCGGAAAGTATAAAGGAAAGCAAAACGATAAAGTAAGGAAAAAGGAAAGAACTCAGTAAGTGAGACAGAAGTAAAATGTACTCATTTTAAGTCCACAAAGCAAACCATGAAGCTCTCCGTACTCCAGATTCTCTATGCCGAAGTCTGTCTAATGGCTGATAATATGCTTACACTTCAATCCTACATAGATGTTCTGCAACGCGCGTGTGATTTAGTTTGGTTATCAGCATATCAAATACTCAGGTACTACCCTCAGAGAGTACAGTCAACAGAAAATTCAAATGATCATTTTAGCACTTTGTCGCACTAAACTAACGTAATAATACTGCGACAGTTCGGATGCGTCAAAGTATTGAAAGTGACAAGGTACAAAAATGATCATCTACTTTTGCTGTTGACTGTACTACAGTCCCAGCTGTGTCCGCACAGTCCGCAGTCGGCGATGTCGCTGTCACCACATCCCGTGCCACATATCAAGTTCAAAGGGCTGCTGGAGCATGCTCAGAGTTGAGACCAAGCGCCATGTCTCACAAAAAACTACAGATCCTTAATCTAGCCACAGCAGTCGCCATACCCGCCTACCGCCTACCTTTGAAGATAAAACTACAGCCACATGTGGCTGTGGCGTGGCTGTCGATGTCGCAGCTGTGTCACAGCCCCAATCAATTGGTTACCGGGACAACTAGAATACATAGCCAGTTAAAGTCGCAAATCGCAATAATTGTGTTCTGGTGTCCTTAAACGCTTTGACAGCTGCAGCAGAACGGTTATACTACCGCCATTTTAGAAACCTTTTATATTTCTACCATAGTCACTGCTATCGGCGATATATGAGCTCAGCTCACTCTGTGATATGGGAATAATATTGGGATACAATGACGATAAGAGATGACACATTAGTAGAAGAAATCGCTGTGTCTTCGTTTCAAAATTCAGGCCCAAAATATTAGCCCAGTTGAATGCAGTGTATTTAGGATATCCTTCACCTATGCTTTCTCTAAACGTTCTCTTGTCTTCTTACAGGTTGATGAAACCGGGAGATGCGCACAGGCACTCCCAGAGCGATGACGATTCGGGCTGCGCATTAGAGGAGTACACTTGGGTGCCGCCGGGGCTGAGGCCGGAGCAGGTATAGTTTATTTCTTTACGTCTATTATTTACTCCTAGAAATAGAAATGAGATTCCAGGAGAGTTAAGAGTCTCCCTCTTTGGTGACTCTAGTGACATCTAGAATGAACCCGGGACAGGACAATAACCGGAAACTTTGGAAGAGGTATATTTTAAGCGGTTGCTTTCAAGTACGTGGACGTTGTCATGGTCCATCCATAATCTCTGTCTATTTATATTCTAAGTAATATCTAAGTAGAAGAGATAAAACGACGAATGGCAATTACTAGGTCTGCTATGGACAAAATGAAAAGAGTATCCATTTTAGAGGAGCTCGGTATTAAGCAGCGCCTGCTCTGTACTGTGAAGTCTCGGATCCTCAATTTCTTTGGACACGTGTCCCGACGAGACGGAACGTCCATAGAACGTCTTGTTGTCCAAGGAAGAGTGGAAGGCACCAGGCCTAGGGGAAGGTCTCCAATGAGATGGACAGACCAGATAAAAACCAGTACGTCAAGTACGTTAAACGAATGCTCTCGGAAGACAGCTTTACGGGAGGAATGGCGGCGTGTCGTAAAACGGGTCATTTAAAAAACCCACATAATAGCCACGACCACTCTGAAAAGAGCGAACCGACGAAGATGACGAATATCTAAGTACTCTACCCTAGAAGCGTAATAAAGTAATACAAACTACACAGTATTTCCGTTCCAAAAAGATGCAACCCTTCTGTCAGCGAGCAGTATCTCATGAACCATAAAAGAAGACAGTTGAAGTTTTTACAGAATATGTATTACTATTGCCGCCCTCTTATCCCTATGCAAGATTTATTCGGTACGACTGCGTACTTGTACGATAGTACGGATCCCTTCGTGTGCGAATCCGAGTCGCACCTAAATGGCCAACCATAAACCCGTAAAACCCCCAACCAGAGACTACCGAAAGAGGCTCAAAAGAAAAGACATTTTAACAGACTAGACTTAATGGAGGAGTAGATGCCCTCACTTTGACACATTCGACATGTTATAAAACCCTCAACCAATTTGCTTATAGTACACACTGATTGCAGATAAAATAAAAAAAACCGTAAATATTTGAAAACGCAATTAGCATGTCCCATGCGGGCGTAGTCGCAGGAATACGAGTAGCTAGAATTTTATCCCAAGGAATGGCTTCGTAAACCAAGATAGTGAACTGATTATGATGGCAATGGACGCTCCTGCCTCATTATAATCACGAGAAAAATAAAACGAATCCCTCTACCTGCAAAACTGTCGCTCCCCATATTTAACAACTCGTTATTTCTTTCGTGTTTTATTTGCAAAGCATAATTTCAATATCGCATGACATTTGAGAATTAGGAACAAAAACTTGCTCTTTTTTACATGCAAACTACAGCATCTACTTAACTACTTATTTGTAATGAATGACTATTCACTAACTACCTAAATTGACGGTATTATCAAAAACTAATATCTTACTATTAACCTACCTTTCTGCTTTACTATAAGTATATTGCACGTTTCTTTAATCTCGAAGTAATATTTTCATTGAGCTAGCATAGTAAATACGTAGTACCTAGCACCATAAACCCTAGTACATACATTGATTGAAACGTACGGAAAAATAAATCGGATAACATTTCCCAGCCGTTACCGATACGTTGAAACGGTACTCTTTGGTCAACAGTAATCGGTTTTAAAACTATGACCGCAAAATACTAAATTACATAGAAATGGAGAGAGGCAGGAAGTGTGATTATCTGCACAGAAAGCAGGCAATAAATGCTATGAGAATATCCAATAACGCACACTAAGAAGCCAATGTCCCTGAGTGATTGCACGCGATTTTTAACCTGGAGGTTGTGGGTCGGAACCATAGTACGTAAGTACGTACTTACCACTGGGTTTTTAAAAAAACTTAGGTATCTACGAAATCCCTCCCCTCCCTTGTAGGCAGGGCACATTGCACTAACCGATGGCCGTTGGGGCGGAAAGGTTCCCGATTGGCCACCAGCGTGGGAAGACTCCCCTACAAGTTTGACTGATGAACTGGCGTCACTATTTGTGGCACACTTTGGGGGACGCCTATGTCCAGCAGTGGATGTCGCTCGGCTGTTATGATGATGATGATGTACAAAATAGCACTAGATATTAAAACTTTTCGATGAGGAAGCCGGTGTAATCTCAACAACGTCTCGTTCTCCACCTAGTTTGGAAGGTTATATGTCAGTCCGCCGTTAAGAGGGCGCAGTACGTTTGGTTCTCCATACAAACGTATTTATGCTCTCATTTTAAAACGCCATACTAGAATAACATGAAACTTTGTATACACAATGGGATCCAGCTTGTCTAGGGCGGAAATTAGTTTCTGTTGCTTGAAGTTATAATGGCGAAAAAATACAGCGATTATTAAGGTTTTCATACAAGCCGTAAAAAACTCAAAAAACCGCTGTATTTTTTTCTTTCTCAATTTCTAGCAACAGAAACTAATTTCCGACCTAGGTATGCCGAATCCCATTGTGTATACAAAGTTTCATTCTAGCATGGCGTTTTAAAATGAGAGCCTAATAAATACATTTGTATGGAGAACCGATCCACACCGATCGTACTGCGCCGTCTTAAGCTAATGCCTACAAAAAAATTTATGATTAGATACCAAATCGGACTCTCCACGGGACACCTTTAGGATACGAATGGGACAAAAGCTAGGAGCATGATAATAAACAATAGGTAATACACATTTTTTCACTATCTTCTAAAACATGGCAGATTCTGTATTTTCCTTGAGAACCTTGCGTATTTATTCACGGCCATTGTCGGTGTTTAGATGTCCTGCATTGTTCTGCATTCAATGCTTCTATTGTTTCGGTGTTTGCTCTTTTTTGTCTGACTGTACCGCTACTTTAGAATATTGGGAGGTAAAATATTGGACGTTAGGGATCTGTGAAACTATTAAAAATGGAATTCGGATACGTGAAACTTTACGTTACATTTCTTTATACAGGGTGAAATTTTATTGGCTGTTCAAATTTTTCCCAGGCATTAGGTATCAATAAATGATGCAATTTCTGAAAAAAAGCATAGGTAATATTTTCACAATAAAATGTGGTGTCCGAATAAATAATTAGTAACGTGTGGATAATTGGGAGCTGAATGACGCTCGGGGTTAGCGGTGCGGGGGGAGGGGCGCGCTCACCTATCTTACCTCGACCAAAATTGCAAATTAGTCTCACGCGCATCTCCAGATGACGTGACTCCACGTGACTTACAACAATGTTTACGAACCGGGAGTGTCCCGGGAATGAAGAAAATGTGCAACTTATGTTTTTTTTTTACCAGTTTCCAATGATATTTTAATAACATTGTAGCTTTCATTAAAAAAAAAACAGTTTTTCGACGCGTATGTCTCGGCGTCTCAACGTGGGGGCGGGGCGAGCGCTATTACCACCTCCCGCACAACACGCACTACCGCGGTATCCATGAACAATGGTTTTTTAGGATATCTTTCAGCTGCTCTGTCTCAATATTTTAGTACTGAAAGGTACTGAAAGAAAAAACACGTACTTTTTATTTTTGCTAAGGAATCTACTGTGAAAATTTGAACAGTGAATATTATTTCACCCTGTATTGTATAGGTAAACGATCGAGCTGCTCTAGAACAGAGCGCCATCTTTTGGTGATTTATCGCAACGACTTCTGTTTTATCGACGATTGTCGATTATAGCATTATAGACACTTCGATACTACAATGTAAGGAAATCTCATCTCTTTATAAAGATACATAAACTCACGCTTGTATTACAAAAAGGGATAAGCAGAGCACATGAGATTTAGGCGCCTTCCTGAGTTGTCGATGGGGGGGCGGGCGGTACGATATGAGAAAACTGTCAGCTGTCGGTGTCAACCGATACTAATGCAGTACTGCCCCACTTCTGCTCATGGTATTACTACTGCGCAAACGTATTACTGACAGTATTTCGTCAAGTGAGGAAATCTCACATCGGTAAATTCACGTCAAATTGCCAAATACCTACGAGGGTAAAACTGAAAGTTTCGGGAATAGAAGAAAATATGCAGTATAAGTGAGTTTATTTATTTTTATTGTTTTTCAAAATATTCTCCTTTGTATTTCATGCACTTATGCATGCGTTCAAACCAGTCCATAAAGCACTTTTTGAACTCTGAAGTAAGGGTCGACAAAATGGCTATTTTATAGGCCTCCACTGCTTCTTCTGGCGTCTGAAACCGCTGACCACGCAGTTTGTCCTTGATTCTGGGGAATGTAAAAAAGTCGTTGGGACTTAAGTCAGGGCTATATGGAGGGTGGTCCAATATTTCGACTTTTTCACCGTCCAGGTACTCAGTTGTTGTCCGAGCGGTGTGTGGGCTGGCGTTGTCGTGGTGAAGGATGATGCGACGACTAGGGTTTGTTTTTCGGAGTTCAGCAAAGACGTTCGGCAAACAAATAGTGGTGTACCAATCAGCATTGACTGTTCTACGATCCTCAAGAGCCACAGTAGCTACGTGACCAGATTTAGAGATAAACGTAGCCACCATCTTCTTAGCCGTACTGCGAGAACGAACAACTTTTGTGGGTTTGAGCTCGTCTTCGAAGACCCATACTCGGGATTCGTTTTTAGTTTCAGGCTCATAAGCGTATATCCACGACTCGTCACCTGATACTATGCTAAAAACAGCATTTGAGCGTCCCTTGTTAAATCTTTTCAAAGTTTTGCGGCACCAATTGACACGGACTATTTTCTGCTCGTCAGACAATAGGTGAGGTATCCAACGGGAAAATAACTTTTTCACGCCTAATTCTTCTTTTAAAATAATTTGTATTTGACTCATTCCAATACCCAGGTGCTCTTGAATTTCCCGATATGTCACATGTCGGTCTTCATTTATCAGACGACGCACAACATCGACGTTTTCTTGCGTGACTGCCGATTTTGGTCGACCTTCACGCACTTCGTCGGTGAGGGATACACGGCCACGTTGAAATTCTGAATACCACCTGTATATTGTAGTCTTTGAAGGAGCTTCAATATTAAAAGCAGCAACCATCCGCACTTCACATTGTTTTTGTGTTAGTCCACTTTTAAAGTCATAATAAATCATAGCTCTGAAATTTTCACGGCACAATTCCATTTTAAGCAGTGACTCGACGACTTCAATAAACAATTGAAACCGAACCATACTTTTTTTTTCTAAGTGGCCAGTGTGTTGAGATAAGGAAACTTCAGAGATTATAAAAAGGTATAATACATGTTAAAAATAAATTAATAAGTATTCGATTCCCGCCACTTTCAGTGCAAGCCTCGTATGACATATCGCACCCGCCCCGCCAAGTCAGGAAGTCGCCTTAGTATTCGGAGTTTCTAGAGTTAAAGGATCGAGCTGCTCTAAGAGACTGCGCTCTATCTTTTTATATGCGATTTACTGCAAAAGCTTCTGTTTTATCGATTATCATAGACACCTCGATAGAAATACAATATAAAGTAATCTCATTTATTTATATATAGATGCATAAACTCACGCTTGTATTACAAAAAGGGATAAGCAGAGGACATGAGATTTAGTTTTCAGTGCCACTTATTTGATTTAAACATGGAAACAGTCAGGTCTGTACTGACAGACCTATCGCCCACAATACATTTCAACAACTAGTTTTAACGTGGACTTTACACTAGTTGGTATTGGCCCTGCCTATCGAAGCTGGTGCTTCCGGGTTCGAGTCCCGGTCAGGGCATTTATCTGCTTACTATCAGGCGTGCCGCATACTTATTGGCGCCGTGGTAGTATAAAAATAGAGAATAATATTGAAATGCAATCGAGATGTGAAAGAAATGAACAGGATTGAAGCGCTAAATGTTTCATGTACGCAGTACGAGTATATATACAAAAAAATTGTTCGGATTAATCCCTGCTGCTTCCTTCCGCCATCGCCCAACGCGACAAAATTTCCATCCCCACCACTTAGACGGTTGGCAGTCCTCAACTGTGCGTTTCTCTAGAAATTTCTTGCCTCTTTTTTTTTTTTTTTTAATTTTTTTTTAATGAAGTTACATCACATTATCATTTTTAAATTTACTCGCCAAACTGACGAAACAGTTTGTTGGCGAGACCGCGCTCATTTCTACAGACCTATCGTGCACCTAAGTTACTTAAAATATATAATAACAGTATAAATTACTACTCGAAATTTTGACAATTAAGGTAGTCTTTCCAAAAATATCTTTTTTAGCTTATTTTTTAGTATATTTAAACTATTTTTTTCCTCATTTCTTAACCAGCTGATACCGTTACAAATGGTCGGGATCAAGAACTCATTTGTTCTTCTACCATAATAATTATTAACATAATTTTTCACATATTTCCGTAGTCTAATATTTCTTGTTTTATATTTACTTTGCTTCAGCACCTTAAACTCCTCGTTAAAATAATTATCTACACTTATCAAATAATGCGTCCTTTCTTGTATAGGTAGAATTTTACATATCTTGTATAATTTATCATAATTTCCTTTACATTTATGTTTGGTATTTTTATTTACAAGGTACTTAATTAATCTGGTTTGTAACTTTTTTATTTCCTCTAGGTATGTTTGAAAAGTTCTACCATATACGCTAAGTCCATAATTTATAACAGAATCCGCTAATGCATAATATACTACAAGTTTGTTTACTTAATAATCTGTTTAAATGATAAAGTTTACCTAAGACTGACCGAAGTTTGGAACAAACTGAATTGATATGCGTTTTCCAATTAAATTGGTTATCTATGTGCAAGCCTAAGTATTTATATGTATTAACATATTCTAGCGGTTTACAATTACAGTTTACTTGGTGATTATGCAAACAATCATATCCGCACAGCTAAACTGTGGAATGAACTTTCGCCTGCGGTATTTCCGGACCGATTCGACCTTCAAACCTTCAAGAAAAGAGCGTACTCCCATCTTAAAGGCTGGCAACGCACTTACAACCCCTCTGGTGTTGCGAGTGTCCATGGGCGGCGCTAATCGCTTACCATCAGGCGATTCGTCTGCTCGTTTGCCTCCTATGTCATAAAAAAAAAAACAGATAAAATAATCTCAATGGTTTTTTTCCTCTCGGAATACTACGGTTTTTTTTTCTTATTTGCGTTGCTTGTTCAAATTATAGATAAGGCAAATTTTGAAATTAACTTATAAGTATAGACTCGGGAAAAATCAGAGTTTTCTGTGAGTAATAAAATTTCCTCCAATTAAAAACCGGCACAAATTGCCAGCAGTTCCAGAATTACTATAATTAAAAGGGGGGGCTTAATATCTCCCCTTTAATTCTCTTAATTCCCCAAATACCGCATCCGAATTCCGAAGTACTTATAATTGGTATAAAAATAAAGAAATAGAATCAAGGCGCAGCCATGCAAAAAATTAAAACGTCTCTCGAGGGTTCGTCTCACAACTTTTACGACCTTTTCTGGACCTTATTCCAGTGGAGCAAGGTCTAAAATGGTGTGGGTTTTTAGTACAGACGGACAGAATTAAGATGGGCTATTTATTTGTTTTTATAAGGTGGGGTGCGGTAAGATAAAATGTAGTAATATCATACTTGATATGAATTGGCCGAGTGTGAAATTATCAGTGACATCCATACCTAAACTATTATTCTTAGCTTGTAAGTATTAAATTATCAATTGATCGAAGCAGTTAGTACTTAGTTAAGACGAGTCTTAAGGGTTCCCCGCACGCTCGACGGAACTCGATTCCCCATACAAACGTATTTGTAATGTATTCTAAATTAGAGTAAGGGGCCGCTTGTGGCCTATGTCCAGCAGTGGACGTCCTAGGGCTGATATGGTGGTGGTGGTGGCCGCCTGACTTGTCGATGCGGAGGCGGTACGATATGAGAAAACTGTCAGCTGTCAGTGTCAACCGATACCAATGCAGTACTGCCCCACTTCTGCGCATGGTATTACTACTGCGCACACTTAATACTGACAGTATTTCGTCAAGTGAGGAAATCTCACATCAGCAAGCTTACGTCAAAGAGCAAAATACCTATGACATATCGCTCCCGCCCCGCCAAGTCAGGAAGTCGCCTTAGAGTTGTAAGTATATAAGTTTTACCTTGTTTTCTCTGAGGAAGAGCGGTGCCTCCTAACAGAGGCAATTTTTTGCTTACAGGGTGGCTCCATCCCTTAGACCACATAACACGCGTATTTTTTAAAATAAAGAATTATGTATTTGTTTTTTTTTTTTAGTTTCATTGTCATTTTAAAATCTGTTGCTAGAAAAAGTAATAGAAAAAATACAGCGAGTTTTTGAGTATCGCGCTATTTTTTGATTGTTTTCTCTTGATCATGTATTAGGAAAACCGCGGACGCTCCCGCCGTCGCTCATAGTTGTGGCGGGGCCTTGTATTCTTTGATACTAACCCGGTTTCTTCGGATTAAACTTTTAAATAACAAGTAAATTTTTAACAAAAAAACATTGACTCCAAACTTTGCCTTACCCCATCCTCTTTGTACATATAATTTGAGGAGTTCCTTCGAATTGAGAACCTCCTCCTTTTTTTGAAGTCGTTTAAAAACGGTGTACATACCTACCTATTGCTTCAGTTAAGGATTCAATTATTCATGATAAAAATATTTCTCGTAGATTCATAAAGTTATCATCATACCAAATTTCTTTCACACATAAAATCAGCTGAGCGGTTTTAGTATGACAAAGTAACGAAGAAACCTATACAGAGATATATACTTTTGCATTTGTGTGGGTATATGAGGTAAATAAATTACAGGAGGCGTATAATGGCTGTCAATTTATCAGTGGATAAGATATTCGTCACGTTCAGACAAGTATGCGAGTGCAAGAGTGACGGGTGTCAATAACGATGAGTAAAAAAAATTGACTTCAATGGGGGCGGCCGGTGAAAGATTATTATACTTAGATGGTGCACTCTTAGATTCCATACAATAAAATAAAAATGGCTATAAGTATGTTTATAATGGTAGAAGACTAAGTACCCTCAATTCCTCATGGAATCATGGAAAAACCTAGCTTGCTTGAAAAAACAAAACGAAGAGAACGAATCGCCAAACGTGAACTACGCGTCGTTGAAGAGTTCCGTTCTGATCATCATCAGCAGTTCCACTTCATCAAATGTCACTTTTATGAATGAAAATGCTTGATTAGTTCATGAAAATACTAAAATCACTATTTGTGTGCCTTTCACATTTGAGGAGATCCCTCGATTCCTAATGGATCCCATCATCAGAACTCGAGCATGACAAAAATCAATCGCGAAAATAGAACTTACTTAACAAACACAGCTAGAAGGACAAATCGCCAAACGTGAACTTTTCGTCGTTGAAGAGTTCTGTTCTGATCATCATCAGCAGTTCCACTTCATTAGATGTCACATTTTTGGATGAAAATGCTCAACTTGTTGATAAAAACACAAAAATCACTATATGTATGCCTTTAAGATTTGAGGAGTTCCCTCAATTCCTCATGGATCCCATCATCAGAAATCAAGCATGACAAAAATTAATCGTGAAAATAGAACTTGCTTAACAAACACAGCTAGGAGGACAAATCGCCAAACGTGAACTTTTCGTCGTTGAAGAGTTCTGTTCTGATCATCATCAGAAGTGGAAACTTCATCCAATGGCACATTTTTGGATGCAAATGCTTGACTTGTTGATAAAAACACAAAAATCACTATATGTTTGCCTTAAAGATTTGAGGAGTTCCCTCAATTCCTTGTAGATTCCATCATCAGAACTGCGTTTTGACAAAAACTAAACCAACTTGGATATATATACTTACAATCAAAAAAAGAATTTTCCAAATCGGTTAAGAAATGGCGGAGTTATGGAGTAACAAACATAAAAAAAAACATACAACCGAATTGATAACCTCCTCTTTTGAAATCTTCAAGTCGGTTAAAAATGGCAATATACTCGTTCTCCCACAGAATTCACATTCATTCTAAGTTCACGCATTTGTGTGAACAACGCCATCTACTGGGACTTTTTATTAAGATTACATACGTGATGGTCTTTCTTGTTTTCTCCACCATATTATTACCAACTAACAGCAAAGCCTGCTTCACATTCATACAATTTTAAATACACGCAAACACCCCGTACATCACAGTTCTACAAACTTATTTATTCCCGCGGCTAACTAGCTTTTTCCAACCCTCGTATTTAGTTCAGGCTGTGTAAGTTCTAATTTTTACCACCCGCAAACTGGAGTTGGTAATTGTGTACTCACGATGCCCGGTCGTAGATTGGAATCATAAATTTGTAAACAGATAGTTAATGCGTTAGTAATTAGTTCGATTTGTGTTGATTTATAATATGTAGGGTAAAGTTTGTTATAAAATTAATGAATCCTAGAACGTAAGCGTACAAATTATCAGGCCCATACTATAAACGTAGTAGGTATATAAGATGTATAAATATATCTGGCCTCGGCTGGGAAGGGCAAGTAAAGATTCAGCATACCTCAACATAGAGGTACAAGGAGACAGATGAGTATCTCTAATAGAGTTCACCACGGGTCAACATGACCCCACAGTTGTAAGTTGGTGACCCCAACGTGATCTTTCGAGGACCAATCATCGAACTGTTCCCTGCCCCAATTCTATCCCCGAAACAGCTCATATTTAGCTACTATATTATAATTTGCTGAGATACGCGTCATACTCGTGATCGGGTGCTGTTTGTGGAGTCCGGTCTGTTCATGCTTGCAAGGGCATAGTAAATACCTTAATAGTAGTGTTATTTTATTGTATGTAGATTGACGAGAGACATAATCCTGTTCTAGATTAGTTTTATTGTTATTGACGCTTAGAGACCTTATACATCTCTAACAATATTAAGTTTACTTATTTTAATTTTAGCGCTTAGAGATCATTTACATCTCTAAGGACTTTGGAGTAATTATTATTAGTCGTATTTGGACGCTCAGAGGACCATATACATCTCTGAGATATTAAATTAATTTTATATACTTTTTGTTTATTCGGGCACAGATCGAATTCAATACGTCCTTAATATTTGTAAATTTATTTTCATTGAATTGTTAATCAGTATATTTTTTATCATTACTGTTAAGTAAGATTGTTTTTTTTTAATTGTATAAATTCACGCTTTGACGTGTAAAAGTGCCCTTGTGGCCTATTTGCAAAATAAATATTTGATTTTGATTTTTTGATTTTGATATTATCCGGCGCCAACAATCTTACGTTCACGGGTCAACATAACCCCACAGTGGCGAATTGGTGACCCGCTGATCATTCGAGGACTAGACGTGGAACTATTCCCTGCCCCAAAATATGCTCTAATTCTATCCCCAAAATATGCTCATTATTTAGACTATACTATGATATTAACTGGCGCCAACAATCCTACGTCATATTACACATTGCCGCTATAACGTTGACATCGGCACGGGGTCTAATTTAATAAACTGCGCGTGACCAGCTCCGTTTGAAACATACGTTTGGCATTTCAATCTGGTGTCACTTTCAATGTAATTCGCGCTTTTTTGACACGTTAGTACGACGCACGCGAAAGACAACTCATACTCATAAATTCATCATCCTCATCAGCCTTTATACGCCCCACTGCTGGGCACAGGCCTGTTCTCATAGATAAGAGTGAATGGGCATTAGTCCCCACTCTGGCCCAGTGCGGATTGGGGACTTCACATACTTACACATCTCTGAATTTGAACATACACATCTCAGAATTTGAACATACACATCTCTGAATTTGAACAAACACATCTCTGAATTTGAACATACACATCTCTGAATTTGAACATACACATCTCTGAATTTGAACATACACTTCTCAGAATTTGACCATACACATCTCTGAATTTAAACATCTCATCATCTTTGAATTTCTTCGCAGTATGCAAATTATTGTATATGTTGATTTTAATTACTACTTAATATTTCGTTCCACAGCATCATTCTTTTAGCGGTTTTATTTTACCCCAGAAGAACACTCTGGATAGCAAGTGATTTGTGACTTGTGACATATGTAATTGATAAAAAAATATCGTACAAATTACATAAATTTTATACTAATATGGCTTATTAACTTATTATACTTTTATTGAAACGAATCAATAAAATGACAACTTACAAAAGCTAAATAAAAAAATGCATGTCCAGAATTTTTAGTTAAATATTTCAAGAAATAAATTAATAAACGAACTAAATTAACTTTATTCTGCCAGTAGGTAGACCTGGCACTTTTACAAGTCAAAATCTACTAGCGTTTCTGGAAACGAAGACCACTGCCTAGAAGAAACGCCGAAACAAACTCGACATATCAAATTGAACTTCGAAATGGATGGGTTAAGTCGACCCCCAACACCAAAACTCCTCATATAAACTACAAAAGGCCATAATTCTATACAAACGCCACGCCACTTAAGACCTTTTGCTTTGATACTTATTATTATGGCGATCACGTCTTGGTTTCATTAGTACAGTCTTTATTGAATATATTTATATCGGAAAATATGTGTCGGTGGGGATTCTTGGGCTTTATTAACTCGTGTTTATGTTTGTTCGTCTCTGTCATACAAATGTGTTTTATATTAAGGGTGCTTTAACGTGACCACTAGCGCCACTAGTAAATAATTGTGATTATTTAAAAACGATAGATATTGAAAAAGGAGGCCACTACGTAAAGTATTTTGGATTTAGGTACCTTTTTAGATAAACACTCCAAGGCAACTGGAGGATGACTTCGGCACATTTTTTTATACCACGTCGGCGGCAAACGAGCTTACGGCCCGCCTGGTGGCAAGCAATCACCGTAGCCTGATGTAGACGTTCCAACTCCTGGGCTATCAATTACCAACCCTTTAATAGCTATTTACACCACACCTTGCCAAAAAGCGCGTTTTTCCGCACGCTGCGCGTCCGGTAAAACCCACTTTTTGGCCAAGTGGCGACGTAAAATTGTAATGTACTATTACAGTACATATGGTGCTACTTTACCGCACTAGTGTGGTAATCAGCAGATTACGTGCATATGTCGAAACTTTAAAGAGCCATATCTACTGTAAAACGTACGATACACGTGCGAACAGGTAATTCGCAACTTGTGTCGATTTAAAACACTCCCTTCGGTCGTGTTTAATTTATCAACACTCGTTGCGAATTTCCTGTTCTCTGCACTTGTATCGTAATGTACTATTACGATACAAGGGTTGTAGTTTAGTTTAGTTTAGTTTATTATATCTCATTATACCATGTTCACATAATACAATTACATTCGGCTTATATTACTTATCGTATAGTGATCGTTCAAATACAATATTTAATGAAAATGAAAATAACTTAAAAAATAACGATGTGCATGATATATGCACTATATAAACCTACAAATTAAAAATATGGTAAAATTAATAAGCAATAAAAGGTCGTGTATGCAATAAAAAATGTCAAAACAAAATTATAAATCAATATAGAAAATATTCAATGCTAATTTTATGTTTTATGCATATCATAGGTATAAAATCAAAAAATATAAAAACAATGTCAAAAAGGGAACGTATGTCAGAATTTACACTTATAAAAGTAGAATAAAATGAAGGTACCTAAGAAATAAGTACTTGTCAAATAAGAAAATAAATTAAAAATAATGTCAAATAACAAAACTAATGATTTGATGACAAATAAATAAGAAGTAACTAAATGTAACAAAATAGTTTCGTAAATGTATTATCGTACAATGTCGATGTATTCCTTGACTGAATAGAATGACTTTTCCAATAAAAGGTTCTTCAGTTTGCGCCTAAACGTTATTTCGCATGATTCATTTTTTATTTCAGTCGGTAAGCGCTCGTAATATGTTGGCCCTATGACCCGCGCGTTTTTTGCGTGTAGTACCGTACGACGCGGGACTGTCCGAAGTCTACCCGTACTACGAAGGCACTTACCCGTCACCTCCACCCGCTTAAACTGAGCCAAGTGTCTCCGCGTAAACATAATGACCTCAAAAAGGTAATGCGAATAGTGTGTCATAATCCGGTGCTCAATAAACAATTCTTTGCAGGTCTGTCTCTGATTTAGACCTAGCATAGTACGAAGCGCCCGTTTTTGTATTCGCATTACCCTTCCAGCATCAGTCGAGTTTCCCCACAGGATTGCACCATAAGTCATTAACGAGTGGAACAGTGAAAAGTAAGCTTGGCGCAGCGCAGCATAAGAGACTAACGGTTTAAGTTTACGCAACGCGAATACCGCACCGCTCAGCCTATCACACAGCGAGTCTATGTGTTGCTTCCAATTTAATGTCGGGTCCAGCGTGAAACCTAAAAACTTGTTAGTATTGCTCATTGGTATGGGACACTGGATGCTCACGTGTGGAACGCACCTAGCAGAGAAGAGCATGACGCTGGATTTATTCACGTTAAGTATTAGGCCATTTGCTGAGAACCAGTTCTTCAGTTGAGAATATACAGTAGAAATTTTGTGATTTAGTTGGTCGTATGTATGTGCGTTCACTACTACTGTCGTATCATCAGCAAATAACGTAATTTGGCCATCCGTTATGACAGATGGTAGATCGTTTATAAATATAAGGAAAAGTGTATTGCCTAACGATGATCCTTGTGGAATCCCGATCGTCACGCTGCCAGGCCCCGATCTCACTTTTTTACCTCCGGATGTTATTTCCACTGTTTGAGTTCGGTTCTCTAGGAACGATTTTATTAAGTCGCAACTGCGTCCCTGTAAACCGTAGCACATAAGCTTCCTGATGAGTAGGTTATGATTTATGACGTCGAAAGCTTTCGATAAATCGCAGAATATGCCAGCTATTTTGTGTTTATCATCGATACCAGTGGTAATACTGTCGACGGTAGTATATGCCGCTATTGTGGTGGACATGTTCTTTCTGTATGCAAACTGTCTGTCAGTCAGTAGGTCGGTTTCGAATTGGTTCATGAGATGTTGCGATAGAAGGGACTCAATATTTTTGATATGTTTGGCACAATTGATATCGGTCTGTAATTATCGACAGATGTTTTGTCTCCCTTTTTGTGTACCGGGCACACTCTTGTACATTTCAGTATGTCAGGGTAGACACAAACTGCAAACATCTCGTTAATTAACACAACCAATATTTCAGATATCAAAGGCCAAATCGATAATAGTATATTGATTGATATGTCATAAATATCAAAAGTGTTTCGGCTTTTAAACAGCGACTTTAGGATACGATCGAGGTCAGTCCGTGCGACAGTGGGTAGCGCGATATTCGGAACATTTTTAACCTGTAAGTGGGCGGTTAGATATTGCATTGCAACTTGCTCATTTGTCCCTATGTTTAATTTAGATGCAACATTTAAAAAATGAGAGTTTAGGTGGTCAGGTATGTTTTTTTCGGAAATAGGCCTCATATTTTTATTGTTTAATATGATTTCCTTCCTGCCATGTGAAGTCGAAATTTCCTCCTTTATAACTTTCCAAATTTCTTTAGAAGGGTTTCCGCTGTCTCTTAACCTTTTTTCTGTATAGTCCTGCCGGGCACTCAAAACTTTAGAATTTATTAAGTCTGAGTAATACTTGATACAATTTGAAATACTCTTGTCGTTAGGGTATTGTTGTCTAAAGTGGGACAGGTCGATAAAGTTTTCCATATATTTTGTAATTTCACTCGACATCCATGGAGCATTCGGTTTATTTTTCACTCGCAATCTTTTAACGGGAAAATGGATGTCAATGTAATATGTCAATATATAAAATAATTTATTAAACTTATCATTGATACCTAAATTAGTGTCGTAAATAAAATTCCAACTATAATTATTGATGTCAAAATAAAATAAGTATATAGATTCATCATTAATCAGCCGCCTTTCGACAAATGGGTTTGATTTTACGTGATCTAATTGTTCAGTCGATAAGGTAAACAACTGTGCATTATGGTCACTAATAGTTGTATGTATCGGCGCGGCGGTGACGTCACAGGCTCGAGCTGTGAGTGTTATACCGCAATCGATGGAGGTGGAACTGTGTGTGTAAAACAAAGAAAGGCCGATATAGCAGATATTTAAGGCCCGAGCCGCAGGCGAGGGTCATAACATATATATACCGCCCTTTTTGGCAAGGTTTGGTGTAAAAACTCTTTTTTCGAAGAGACTTGTCCCTCGGTAAAACTCATTCCACAGCCATAGCTTTTTCAAGAGGAAATTCCTTTGAAATATTCATTTACGAAAGTATATAACGATCAACTAATCACGTTTCAGGTCCACCTGTACTTCTCCGCGCTGCCCGAAGACAAGGTTCCCTACGTGAACAGCGTCGGAGAGCGATACCGCCTCAAACAACTGCTGCAGCAGCTGCCGCCCCAGGACAATGAAGTGAGTCGTCTTTATAGCCACCGGAAATACAATAGACAACAACGACACTGAAAACCAGACACAGCAGACCAAATCCATCTTACATAAGACCGCAGCCTTAATATCACCACTACTCGGTATGTGTACACGGTGGGCTGATGACCTGGGTCGCGGGTGGCGTAGGACCGGTCATTGTGGAAGTCTTTGGGGGAGGCCTATTTCCAGCAGTGGACTTCGTTCGGCTGACATGATGATAATGATGACGATGACTCGCTATGTAGGTATATGGTTTTGTGTTCTTCATGGTGAGTGAGGCAGTAAGAGCTCCCGACGATGTGCTGTATTGAGAACGAGGAACCTGCATTTGCCTCTTGCTGACAATATAACACCGCCAGTATCTGAGGATACTGTTCAAATAACTGCAAACAATACCAGTTGTCCGGGGGGGGGGTTGTTGGGACCCGGGTATGTCCTAAAACTACGACCATGGGCACCGGGGGTTGGGCAGCAGCATCCCTGGAATGCGGTGGAGATACTGCGATCGCCAACCCGCATGCCAAGCGTGGCGATTATGGCATTTACCCCCCATGAAAGTGGGGGAGGCCTATGTCCTGCAGTGGACGTCTATGGGCTGATATGGTGGTGGTGGTGGTGGATACCAGTTGTTGTCTGATATTAGTGTCTTAGGTGTTAAGGCAATTACCTCACAGAACATATGGTTAACTCGAGAGTGTCCCAAGAAATAGCTCCTAGAACAAGTCCAGTTTGTAAACAGCGGTGGATAATATAACCTAGAAACTGCTTCTTGTCATTGGAATGTTGGATGTTCGTCTGCTTTTCCTTTTAAACATGAAACAAATATTGAACAGGTCGGTCGGTCGGTCGGTGGTCCGGACCAAGCCAAAAAAACCTTTTGTTTTGCATATTCACCTGACTTGGAGGACTTAAATAAGGTGGCTTTAGATTTAAGAGAAGTAGAGCTTAGCGGAACGTCACCTCGCTTACATTTGGAGCAGCCCAGTTGGGGAGCAGCTATAATAGCACCAATACTTGTACTGTAGATATGTGGTCTTGTGTTCCTGGTGGAGAGTAAAGTCGCCAGGGTTCCCCAGGATACCAGGGAGTCTAGGGACCTGCATGTTTCTAGCTGTCAAACAACGAATCCTCAAGGCAATAAAGGATCAGCAATGCGTGATTCTCCTGGCAAGCGTCCATAGGCTACAATGTCTACGTACCATCAGGCAGGCCGCAAGCTTGTTTGCCACCAATGTTCCATAAAAAGAAGACTTAGTCATTATAATTCTGTTGTCTATGGTTCTCTTCTTAACTCTTACTCCCTGTGATTCCAGGTCCGTTACTGCCACGCACTCTCCGATGAGGAGAGGAAGGAGCTCCGGCTGTTCAGCGCGCAGAGGAAGCGAGAAGCACTCGGTCGCGGGCAAGCGAGACAGCTGCATGCGCCTGCGCCGTGCGAGCGGGTACGTACCAACTCTTTCACACCAGCAAGCGCACCGTGTAATATTAATTCATTCCAGTTACACCCCAGATTCGATTGAAAGCTGTTCAACCAATCTCACTCGAACGCATCTTAGAGTATTCCAGCGTGGTCGTTTCGGAGGATTCCACTGGATTTTCCACAGGCTACTCTCCCACCACGCACTCCTATCGGCTTAATAGGCACGGCCTATAAATATTATTAATCCGTCAGCTAGATTTTCAAGAAATATTACCCGTTTTTTTTTCAATTAAACATAAGATGATGAAAATATAGCCCGTTCAAATTTCGCGTGAACCCCCATTAAGTCACGAGCCCCCAATACCGAACGGTGACTCGCTAAATAAAAAACACGTGATCTAGGTCTGTGCACGTGACCCATATTTTTTATTATCTCACTGGCGGAATAATTACAATTATATTTTTTTACTCAGGAAATTACGCAATTATGAAAACCTATAACGAAAAGCCTCCGTTTGACACTCAGGTGAAGTCGGTGATCTGTGAAAGACAAATGCACCGTTAATTGGTCACGCAGAACGCAGAACAATAATAAGATCGCGTGTTGCATAACGTAATAAGACTAATAAGTACATAACTATTACCAACAAAGCTTGTAACAAATAGTTATGTTAGTTATACTAGCTTTTACCAGAGGTTGGCTATGTAGCACTGGTTAAATGTACTTGCATATAAACATACATTTATTTCATCCACTTGGAAGACAATTTGAGGATTTAACGTAAGAATCTCTTTCCTTCTCAAAGACTCAAATTAACAGTAGATATATTGTAGGCAATATTACATTTTCCCCACCTTAAAACACTTAATTTCTGGAATTGGCACGGAAAATTAACCCAACCTAACCTAATCTATTGCTTATTGTTGTTTTGATCTGCATTTTTGTAACGTGGAATTATTTCGAACGGACACAAATGCTCCTCATTTCTCTCGTAATGCTGGATATAATTGATCCCCCATCGGTACCCTAGCCACGTATCATACATTTGCATTATCCCTCGGAACCCAAAGGGCGGCTAAGATTGCTAAAGCAGTAGCTATATCGGTTTAGGTGGCAGTTTATTAGTAATTTCTTATCCTTTGAATGACTTTCTTAGTTTATGGGGTTGATCTTGAAGGACAACATATCTGGTTTTGAACTATTTTTAAAGCATAGGGCGCCGCTCCAGCTACGTATCTCACTCAAGAGAGTTTTCGTATATAGCAACGAAAGTGCTCCATCCTTTGCACTGTGCGAAGGCGTACTACGCGCTATCGCTTAGTTTTATCTCTTGTACAAACGATAACTGAGACACTATCTCCATCTCCTGAACATAATTTTTCTACGTCAGTCTCCTTTCATATATCCTCTCAACCTGTCCAAACCAACTATTACATATTCTGTGCCCAAACCACCGAAGCATAGATACTTTCACCCTAAAACCAAAGTTATTCATCCACCGTAATAAACTTCACGACATTCGTCAACTCCACGGGAGCTAATTTAAAAAACCTCCCCCAAACAGATAAAACAATATGCAAATATTGCAAATGTGCGAATTAATATCGCTCTCGAGTTAATGCGTTAAGCTGCAGCTAGACAATTAGTTTAAATACCGCTGTATTTACTCTGGCAGCTCTTTTGTCTTTGGAGGGAGTGGGGAGTGAGTGCACGAGCGGAGGCGGAGAGCGTTATATGTAATGTACTGAGCAGGAACCGGACCTGCTTACCCTGACCCGTTCAAATTCCCAGTATTTTTGTAACGTTGTTTTTTAAAAATCCCTTCATTATGGTAAGTCTTTAATCACCTTATCGGTTTACAAGCTATTTCTTATATGTGAAATAATGCGGTGGTCCAAGGCGAAAAGATACTACAGAGATAATCCGTGCGACTAAATCCGTGCAATCGGGAGGCTCTAAGCGCCTTTTCACATCTCATTGGTAATGAAATAATGCATTAAAATAAATACCTACCAACCAACCACCAACTCGAAAACACACCCTTTCAAACAAAAAAAGATTTTTTGAAATCGGTCTACTAGTCTCCGAGTAATCGGTGGACATACATAAAAAAATAAAAATATTCCGACGAATTGAGAACCTCCTCCATTTTTGAAGTCGGTTAAAAATAAAGTTGTGTACCAAATTTCAGACCAATCGGCTAACAAAAGTGGTACAATTTTAGTAACTTACATTTGACCCACACAAGACACAAAATTATAAGTGAAGCTAAATAAAATGGTCTAAAATAAAAACGCCAACATCGTCGCTACTTGCCCCCGCTCCGCTCATTTCCCAGTCCTTGGTTCGACTCCCGGCGGGTAACGTTTTAATCCCGAGCCCAATAAATCATCTGCCCCTCGTCTGCAATTGATACGTGTTTTGGCCCCGGTCGGGATGTCTGGCTGAGGGAGAAAAATGTATGTTTTGCCATTTTTCATAACGCTACAACAAGCGTAGTTAAAGGAAATTTTAAATAGCCTGACTGTTAATAGTAGATTGTACAACAAGTGCATAAAACAAGCCATTTAATCGATCCGAGCCGCATGCGACGGTCGTTATAAAGTAGGGGAAAATATATGTTTTATACACATTTTCACTTCGATATCGAGAAAATCAAACAAATTATTAATATAATTAAGGTTATGTTATTTGTACTTAATGTGCTCGTCGACCTCGGGCGGTGGTGCAGGGGACCGCCTTTCCCTGAGACAAATTTTACTTTATGCACTAGAGCATAAAAAGCGAGTTTATGTCACCTGTGCACATCATAAAACGAACTTTTAGATTATGAGAAGTGAACTCTTGACTTAATAAAATAATAATAAATAAATATTATGGGTCAATTTTTACACAAATCGAACTAGTCCCATAGTAAGCTCAATAAGGCTTGTGTTATGGGTACTAGACGACGATATATTTAATAGATATATACTTAAATACATAGAAAACATCCAAGTCTCAGGAACAAATGTCTCTGCTCACCACAGAAACAAATGCCCTTACCGGGATTCGAACCCGGGACCTCTAGCTTCGGAGGCAGTGACACTACCAACTAGGCAAAATAGGCCGACAACTAAACTTAAATATGAATATCTCAGTTCTGCAATGGAATTCGACTTGGTACCTAAAGAACGAAATGAAGTAGATTTAAAGTCCTATATATAGACCTAACTTTCAGTTTTGTTGGTTTTAGGACCAGACTCCACACAAAGTTGCCCATGATCCTTTTATAGGGATTTTCAATCCCACCTATAAATTAGTAAAGACGTAGTTATTTTTAATATCCCTTCTCGCCCTTACTTCTTAGTCTCCCTGACGACCCTCCGTTCAAGTGCAATCAAACTTTAAGAACAAAGGTGCGGGTTCGTTCCCTGACGCTGCCTTTTTCACTAATGACTCAAGTTTTAAATGAATTTGGCGATTTTGCTAATTGGTGCGCACAAATTGCGTTTGTTAAAAAGTTTATCATTATTTTTTTGACGGCTGTAGTCTTTCGTTAAGAGGGCGCAGTACGTGGCAGTACGCTCGGTTCTCCATACAAACGTATTTATGCTCTCATTTTGAAACGCCATGCTAGAATAACATGAAACTTTGTATACACTATGAGATCCGGCATATCTAGGTCGAAAATTACTTTCTGTTGGTAGAAAATGTAAAAGAAAAAAAATACAGTGGTCTTTTCAGTTTTTTACGGCTTGTATGAAAACCTTAATAATCGTTGTATTTTTTCTCCATTATTATTTCAAGCAACAAAAACTAATTTCCGACCTAGATAGGCCGGATCCCATTGTCTATGCAAAGTTTCATGTTATTCTAGCATGGCGTTTTGAAATGAGAGCGTAAATACGTTTGTATGGAGAACCGAACGTACTCTTAAAATAAGGTATAGTGACGGTTTGCTATTCAATACATACATATCTAGGTAAGGTAAACGGCAATAAGCTACGAGGTAAGAATACATATAATTGTTTCGTCCGGCTTAGCATCGTACTAAATGAAACTGAATACAGTTTCACATTAACAGACATGAACTTGTCAATACATCATCATGCATGATCATGTCAGCCGAAAGACGTCCACCGCTGGACATAGGCCTCCCCCAAAGACTTCCACAATGACCGGTCCTGCGCCACCCGCATCCAGCGGACACCCGCGACCATCACCAGGTCATCAGTCCACCGTGTGGGGGGCCTGCCAGTACGCGGTTGCCACTCGAGAACCTTTCCGCCCCAACGGCCATTGGTTCTACGTGCTATGTGCCCCGCCCACTGCCCCTTAAGAGTCCGCAGTAACCTTGGTTCTCCATACAAACGTAGTTGCGCTGTCATTTTAAAGCGCCATGCTAGAATAACATGTAACTTTGTATACACAATGGGACCCGGATATCTATGTTGGAAATTAGTTTCTGTTGCTTGAAATTATAATGGAGAAAAAATAAAGCGATTATTAAGGTTTTCATACAAGAGGTAAAAAACTCAAATACTCACTGTATTTTTTTTCTATTACAATTTCTAGCAACAGAAACTAATTTCCTACCTAGATATGGCGGCTCCCATTGTGTATACAAAGTTTCATGTTATTCTAATAGCATGGCATTTTAAAATAAGAGCGTAACTACGTTTGTATGGAGAATCGTGTTCAGCCGAGTGTACTGGGGACTCTTAAGTTTAGTATACAATGGCTACTACTCCACTGCATTACTTGTGCTAAACTGCCACCAGAATCCTAACCCTAGTCATGAAACTAGTGCCTACGCCATCTTAGATGGTGCCAAAGAGGACCCCTGCTTCCTCCTAGGAAGATGAGGACATTTGTCTGAAAACCATTATTTTGAATTTAAAGTGGACAATACAATGAGAACCACACTATTACTAGTGGCTCTGTGAGCTGTAAATCTCGCAATTAATTTTTTCAAATTTTAAATTTTACAAAAACTGTCTCGACAAAAAAATTCAATATAATTATCGAACCTGCTCACAACATTTAACGAGAATCGGTTGAGAAATGCGAGCTGTATAGGAGAACATCCGGACAGACAGACAGACAGATATACGAAAGAAATTGTCAAAAGCTGAAACGGAGACGCTTCGCTCGCTCGGTCAATTATTAATCTAGATGAACAGCAATTTAACTTACTCAATAACGAATAACTGAAGTCAATTTCCACCCGTTGCGTTGCATAAACTGGCGTTTCTCAAAACAGCGGTTCCACTCCCTCCCACCCCGCTCGCCAATTAGAGATTAATGGGCTGGAAGCACTCTCTGTATAATTGCGCTGTGGCGACACTCTTTGATTTTTGACTCGTGTCCATTGTACCATGCGGTGCTGCCGTGCCGTGCCGTGCTATTGAAACGATGTATCATTTATTTATTTAAACTATTGTACAGATACACAAAAATATAATTGACGGGACTTAATGCCTTAAGGCATTCTCTACCAGTCAACCATTGGGCTTCATAGAAACTATATTTACACCTGTGATGTGATACACAAGGGCGAATGGGCAGGCCTTCCTGGAACGCCGGAACAGCTGAAAATTACACTCAGGTTCAGATTAGATTCAGGAAAATCAGGTTTAGATTAGATTTGAACTGTGACCTCAATAATAATAAATATTTGTGGACAATCCTATACAAATCAACCTAGTTCCAAACTAAGCAACGCTTGACCTTTTTAAGGCACGAGTGAATAGGCATCTTCTGGGTGAGCTCGCCGACAATGAAGTCGGCCTCATCTTTGCCCCCTGGCTAGATGCTGGGCAAGTGCAATCCCATTTAATTAAAAAAAAGCTTTTACTATGGGTACTAGGCTAGGGTAATATATTTATTTATTTATTTATTTTGCGTATGGCAAGTGCACAGTTTTGCTACTAAGTAAAAGGCAGTCGGTCCAACTACTTTTAAACATACAATACATACATCCGACGATATAGATAAATGAATAGATACTTAAATACACAGAAAACATCCAAGACTCAGAAACAAATATTCGTGCTAATTAGAAAATAACGCCCTGACCGGAATTCGAACCCGTTGGCAGGGTTACAACCAACTAAGTTTAAAGTGGTCGTCAAAATCTTGCGTCAAATAATTAATTTATGAGGAATAAGTTATCAATTATCTTATCATATCACATGTATAAAAGGAGTGTATAAATTTTTAAAGGGTCGGCAATGCTCATGTGACACCCCTGGAGTTGCAGGCGTCCATAGGCTGCGGTTGCCGCTTACCATCAGGCGGGCCGTACGCTTGTTTGCCACCGACGTGGTATTAAAAAAAACATGTGTGACAAATCGATGGATGATTTTGTTGACATAAGACCTGTCAAAATTCCCATATGCATGCAAAAACTTCAAGAAATGTAGGATGGCCATATATTAAGCGGATATAAAAAAAAATACAAAATATTTTATATCATAAAATGTACAGTTGTTATGATCTTAGGGATAGTGCCTCCCGGTAAGCAAATGCTTGCCTGTAAATATTATTTATAGTGTTAACATTAGTATTAAAGTTAATTAACTAAACAGCGATGCAATTGCATCAGACCTTGCCCGTTAGAATATGTTTCGGTTGACTATTAATATTCTTCAGCTCCTGATCACCTCTAAAAAATCACCAGTGATTTTTTTAGGTACAATGGACACATATCCCTCAGTGCTTTCAAGCTCGCCCCAGTGGCTTAACGACTTGAGTGCCGCCATCCGTTCCGTTTCGCGAACTGATAGCTCTTTCAGCTTCTTTGAAATGAAGCACCTTTTATTTTAAGAGTGCGCAGTAAGCTCGGTTCTCCATACAAACGTATTAACGCTCTCATTTTAAAACGCCATGCTAGAATAACATGAAACTTTGTATACATATAGGTCGGAAATTAGTTTCTGTTGCTTGAAATTATAATGGAGAAAAAATACAGCGATTATTAAGGTTTTTCATACAAGCCGTAAAAACCTCCAAAGACCGCTGTATTTTTTCTCTAAACTAATTTCAGACCTAGATATGCCGGATCCCATTGTGTATACAAAGTTTCATGTTATTCTAGCATGGCGTTTAAAATGAGAACGTAAATACGTTTGTATGGAGAACCGAGCGTACTGCGCCCTCATACTCATCATTTATTAATAAATATTATAAATATTACATGTCATTATTGATAAATTTATATAATTTTTTTTTGTCATGCTCTATTTATTACAATTATAAGCCATATACAAATATAAAATTACATTATTAATATTACATTCAATAACAGTGAAAATTGGTGATTAAATTGAAATTAATTACTAGGCATGTCATAAAAATCTTTAATATCGTAAAATAAAGCCACAATATTTCTTTTTTAAAGATAGAAATACTACCCCATGAGACATGGTTCTTGTTGACTTGGTCAGCCGACAGGTTTGTGTAAGGAGCTGTTTCTTAGATCCTTGCCTAGTGCGTATTATTTTCTTTTGAGGAAAAGTGACAATATTTTCCATGACGAATTTAGAGACATCGTATATGTACTGTGAGGGGAAGGTGAGGATTTTGTTATCATTAAAAAGATTCTGAGCTGGAGTGCGTGGTGGGACAAACGAGATAAAACGCACTGCACGCTTTTGGAGGATGAAAACACGTTGCCACTCTGCTGCTGCCCCCCACAAATCGAGTCCATAACCCATTATTGAATGAAACAGTGAATAATAACATGATATTAGTTGCTTCCGAGCTAAGACATGTGCCAATCTGTTCAGAGCGAAAAGGTTCGGTCTTTCCTTTATGTTGTTATAATTGGACCCGGGTATGTCCTAAAACTACGACCAAGACCACCGGGGGATGGGCAGCAGCATCCCTGGAGTGCGGTGCAGATACTGCGATCGTCAACTCTCATGCCAAGCGTGGCGATTATGGCATATACTCGTACCCCCGAGAATTTGGGGGAGGCCTATGTCCAGCAGTGGACGTCCTTTGGCTGATATGGTGGTGGATGTTATAATACGACGTGCTAAATGTGATGTATTTTACATCTAAATATATAAAAGAAGAAACTGACTGACTGACTGACTGACTGACTGACTGACTGACTGACTGACTGACTGACTGACTGACTGACTGACATATCAACGCACAGCCCAAACCGCTGGTCCTAGAGATTCCAAATTTGGCACGTAGGTTCCTTATAAGGTCTAGGGGTGCACTAAGAAAGGATTTTTCAAAATTCAACCCCTAAGGGGGTGAAATGGGGGTCCGAAGTTTGTATGGGGAAACAAGATTAGTTGGACTATTTTATTCGAAACTTCACAGGAGTATTTCTAACGATAAATGAGTAAATACGTGTTTCAGGTTTTTTGAGAAATCAACCCCTAAAAGGGGGAAATCTGATGACAAATTCTGAAAATCGACATGGGTATTGTTTTTATGATATACCGGGTCGCTGATAACGAAAACAACAATGATTTTAAAATCTCACGTGGAGGCCGTGAAATACCATCCCCTCTGTTGGGGTGCGAGGGGGATGAAATGTCTAAAAATTAATATGGGTGTCGTTTTTATGGTTTTTTGGGACGTTAATTACGAAAATGGCATCGGTTTTGTAATTTAATATTGTGGACATGAAAAATTTTGAAAAATTGTGCCAAATTTCAAGAAATAACTGACTGACTGAGAGACTGACATATCACCGCACAGCGCAAACTGGTGGTTCGAGAGATACCAAATTTGGCATGTAAGTTCCTTATAAGGTCTAAAGGGGCATGAAGTGCCGTGAGTTCCCTATGAAGATACGACCTTTTTTGATTCTATGTATTGTAGATGGTTTTATTAATCAGTGCCGTCCGATACGATTTCGACATAAATCGATATTTGAGCGTCCGAGAGGACTCTTAATAGGAATCCGAGGTACCTAAACTTTGAATAAAGTAACGGCCATATTAATTTTCTTCATTTCCGTCCCGATTTCGTTCAAAATCGATATCTGAGCGTCCGAGAGGTCCCTAATACGACTCCGAGGTAAAATGTGGAAAAAGTCGCAGTTATTGATTTTCTTTTTTTTTCGTCCCGATTTCGATCAAAATCGATATCTGAGCGTCCGAGAGGTCTCTTAATACGAATCCGAGGTAAAAGTGAAAGTGGCGGCCATATTGATTTTCTTCATTTTCGTCCCGATTTCGTTCAAAATCGATATCTGAGTGTCCGAGAGGTCTCTTAATACGAATCTGAGGTAAAATTTGTGAAAGTGGCGGCCATATTGATTTTCTTTTTTTTCGTCCCGATTTCGTTCAAAATCGATATCTGAGCGTCCGAGAGGTCCCTAATACGACTCCGAGGTAAAATGTGGAAAAAGTCGCAGTCATTGAATTCTTTTTTTTTCGTCCCGATTTCGATCAAAATCGATATCTGAGCGTCCGAGAGGTCCCTTAATACGAATCCGAGGTAAAATTTGTGAAAGTGGCGGCCATATTGATTTTCTTTTTTTTCGTCCCGATTTCGTTCAAAATCGATATCTGAGCGTCCGAGGGGTCTCGTAATACGAATCCGAGGTATAATTTAGAAAAAGTGGCGGCCATATTCATTTTTATCATTTCCGTCTAGATTTCGTTCAAAATCGATATCTGAGCGTCCGAGAGAATTCTTAATACGAATCCGAGGTAAAATTTGGAAAAAGTGGCGGCATATTGATTTTCTTCATTTCCGTCCCGATTTCGTTCAAAATCGATATCTGAGCGTCCGAGAGGTCTCTTAATATGAAGCCGAGGTAAAATTTGGAAAAAGTGGCAGCCATATTGATTTTCTTCATTTCCAAACCGACTTCGTTCAAAATCGATATCTGAGCGTCCTAGAGGTCCCCTAATACGAATTTGAGGTAAAATTTGAAAAAAGTGGCGGCCATATTGATTTTCTTCATTTTCGTCCCGATTGTGTTCAAAATCGATATCTGAGCGTCCGAGAGGTCTCGTAATACGAATCCGAGGTAAAATTTGTGAAAGTGGCGGCCATATTGATTTTCTTTTTTTTTTCGTCCCGATTTCGTTCAAAATCGATATCTGAGCATCCGAGAGGTGTCTTAATGCGAATCTGAGGTAAAATTTGGCACTCCATACCTATATGCAAAAAAGTTTAATGTTACTATATAGGCGTGTGGGGTATCTATGGATTTGCTTTTAAAAACGACATAGAGGTTTCGATATTTTTTCCATTTAAATCAACCTTCAATTCTTTTTTAATCGTATGGCATTTATTTACGAACCGTGAGATTTTCGAGAAGACTAGTACGGTTGCCAGTTTTTGTTGCACTTTTAGCACCACCCAGGGGTTCTGTGTATGGTAACGGTGGGTACTCCCTACGGACGCGGTGCAACTTCGACCCCCCTTTGTCAAGTGAGTGGGCAACTTGACTGTTAGAAGTTCGCAAGCCGCTCGAAGGCCTCTAACTTGGCTTAACGATTGCAGCCGGGATCAACGGCTTAGCGTGCCTTTCAAAGCACGAGAGTCTGTTAGTAACCACTCAAAGCGGTCACCCATCCAAGAACTGACCTGCGCCCACATTGCTTAACCTCGCACACCGCACGCGGTAGGCGGGTGCCGTTGGGCCACGAGCGCTCTAAATTCTTGATAGTTTGTGCCAAATTGCAATTCAATAGGTCCAGTAAAAGCAACTTGGTTGTAACAGACGGACTGACAGTCAGGAGTGCGAATGGAAGTGAGGCCAAATTTTCTTTTTGGATGCTCCAATGGTAACTGGCAAAACCTACCTAATAAATTTAATTGTAGGAAAAATAAATGTTACACATGATATTGAATTAGTCGTATTTCTGTACTTCAAAGGACCAGAGTTTATGGCCGCTGCGCGCTGTTAGGTCGTTTACAGACCTATTGGTGTTACTGTAGTACACAGATACTTTTACTAAGAGCCATTTCAGACATGCTTTTATTTCATCGGCCCTTTCCCCTTCGGCCTCTCGGAAATGTATGATAATAGTTTTAGATCCTTATTTTTGCCAAAATCAAATGAAATTCAACAGTTTGCCGGTTCTCAGAATGTATACTAACTTTTTATCTGTTCATCTGTTAATGAATCACAATCACCAAACTTCGTATAGCGAAACCCCAGAATGTAACAACTACTTTTCTGGAGACCGCATCTAAATCGGTTCAGCCAAACGCGAGATAATCGTGGACAAACATACGAACCTGTTTTTTGTAGACGGTTAAAAATTTCGCTTAGTACGCGGGCGAAGCCGCGGGCAAATGCTAGTGGTCAATAAATATATTCGACGACCTGTTTAGCCTAGTTGGTAGTGACTCTGCCTCCGAAGCTAGAGGTCCCGGGTTCGAATCCCGGCCAGGGCATTTATTTGTGCATTTTCACGGATATTTGTTCTTGGGTCTTGGATGTTTTCTATGTATTTAAGTATGTATTTATCTATATAAGTATGTATATCGTCGTCTAGTACCCATAGTACAAGCTTTGCTTAGTTTGGGACTAGGTCGATTTGTGTAAGAGTGTCCCCCAATATTATTATTCTATTCTATTCTATTAGGTAGGTGCGTATCCATGAAATAAGAAAATCTCAATAAAAACCCACTCCTATAGAACTGATCTGATAATATAAATCATAGATAAACAAAAAAGTATATATTGGTCTATAAATATCAACTTTTCATATTTACTACTTCCACCGCTCATTAGTTCCCGCGCTATACCGCAGATGGCGCTGTATTCAATAAATTGGTGTTTTGGTTTCTGTAAAATATCCAATTACGGTAATGCGTTGCGTGTGAAAAGGGATTATCAGGAGAAAAGTTCATGTGAGGTTATTCATGAAGCCTTATTTATTAATTATCTTTGTGATTATTAACTACAGTCAACTAAGTATGTGTTTTTTTAGGGTTCCGTACCCAAAGGGTAAAAACGGGACCCTATTACTAAGACTTCGCTGTCCGTCCGTCCGTCCATCTGTCACCAGGCTGTATCTCAAGAACCGTAATAGCTAGACAGTTGAAATTTTCACAGATTGTGTATTTCTGTTGCCGCTATAACAACACAAAATAATAATAATAATTAAGGGGGTTCCCATACAAAAAACGTGATATTTTAGCCCTTTTTCATGGCTACCACTCGCCGAGCTAGATCTCAAGAACCGTAATAGCTAGGCAGCTGAAATTTGCACAGATTATGTATTTTTATTGTGACTACAACAACAAATACTAAAATCAAAATAATAATAATAATTAAGGGGGGCTCCCATACAACAGAGTTACACAGATATACAGAGAGTTTTTTTCTGGTACGGAACCCTTCGCGCGCGAGTCCGACTCGTACTTGGCCGGTTTTTTTCAACTGATAGCGTTGTGACATCCATTTAATACATAACTTACGCGGTTAATTCCGTTTAAATCGTTTTATAAACAAATAAATATTAGGGGATAATTTTTTACACAAATCGAACTAGTCCCATAGTAAGCTCGATAAGGCTTTGTGTTATGGGTACTAGACGACAGTAAATTTAATAGAATAGTGTATCAAGTACATATATACAGGGTGATTCAGGAGACGTGAGCAGGACCAACACTACATACATAGTAATTGGCAATAAATCTTTCACCATTGTATTTAAGTGAAACACCCATACCTTTTTCCTGTATTTTAATTTTTGTTAAGTTAAAGTTTAATTCTCTACAATCAAGGTCACCCTACAACAACAGGTTTATAAAGATTAAACCTCTAACTGTTATGACAGCACTTTGACTACGAAGAAAGTAAATTGTCACATTGAGTGAGATACGATATTTCAAAAGTAATCGGACTCGGATGACATTCTATTTGACACGTATCACTTGACTGGAGTATTCTGATTGTAGAGTGACCATGAATTTCGTAAATAATTTACAACATTTTGTTATTAACACCAAAGATAAATGAAAATTAATTTCACTTATAGTGGCACGAAGCAGTAGCTTATGATCTACTGAATCTGTAGTGTTGATCTTGCTCACGTCTCCCGAATCACCCTGTATATACCTACTTGAATACATAGAAAACATCCAAGTCTCAGAAACAAATGTTTCTGCTCACCACAGAAACAAATACCCTTACCGGGATTTGAACCCGGGATCTCTAGGTGCGGAAGCTGATTCCAACTAAGCTCAACAGGCTGACAAATGAGAATGAATGAGATAATGAGTTACAATTGCGGAAACTCAAGACAATAGTATGCAATAGTAAAGAACTCTAATTTAGTAACTACTTATAGTTTGATTCTTCGCTATATGATGATGTTACAGCATGGACTTGTTTATGTGATTGTCAAATGTCAACCGTCAAACCATATACATATACATCGTAGAGATTTTTTCAACTCGGCACTTAAATCTAATACTCCATCAGTATTTACATTTTCTCTTTGCCTAATACCTATAATTATTTAAAATAAACTTTTATATAGGTATTAAAATTATGATATAGTAACTTAATGATCTAAGCATAGCTGAATCTCTCTCATCAACTGAATGCCATAATAGTAGCAATGTATTGGGGCTTCGTTGGCACGTTAATTAAAGCTATTAAGGCTAGCTACACGTGCCCCGCGGCGATGCTTGCGTCGTAGATCAAACGACAGCTCAGCGTGTGGTGTTTTAATGGGGCATTATATTGCTGGGTGTGCAAGTGGTTATTAAGAGGCTTTGTGAAAATGAAACGGTTTGAGACAGTGCCTTTACTCGTTTATTAATACCCGGATTAGGATATTACATGAAATTACACAAACTTTCCTAATATAGGATTAAAATGCACTTTAAAATTCAATGTAAAAAATAAAAATATATATACATAAATATATACGTATACACAATTGCTAGAGCATCATCAATGATAACAATGTCCATAAAAAAACTACGGATTTCTTAGGTGCATGTCGTATTTATTTGCTATCAGTGGCGGCTGCTGACTACGAGAACCGGTGGTGCGCTAATTTATGGATTTATGAAATACTATAATATATAACTCAAAAATTGCAATACAACTACATTTTCCTACTAACAATCAAATTTTATATGTATTAAGTACCTCAATCCGTCGATTTTGATTCCTGGAAAATGGTTTTAAATTAAGGCATGACCTTGGCGGCCCAGCCGATTTTATTTCTAATTTAACAATCACTAAAAGTTTTAATATTGTTTTTAATATTCTCGATATTCAAGTTCACACTTATTTTTTCCATTAAACACATAGTCACACTCACTTTACAAAACAAACAATAAACACGAATTACGAATAATGGCGCGATACGAGAAAAGTGAAGTGCAGGCCATGTTATTAACCAACTAAGCAAACTTGACAATTGAAGCGCAAGAAAAGGTATTATACTAGGAAGGGGTTATATTTTGAGCGTTAACTTCACTTGGTCGGGTAATATCGCCGCCGGTCCCTCGTGTGGGCTCCGTGCGCCGCACGAGATTTACCTTTTTCTTCATTCAGTTTGTACGGAGTATCTTCCGTCTCACGCGCCCGGCGCTCTAACGCGATTCTCATAGAAATTGTACTGGCTAGTGCGTGCGCTCCACGAAGTGCACGGAGAGGTTTTTTGAGACTGAGTGAAAAATAATTTTATAGACTACGACATAGCGTAGTGGTTTCTTTGCATTTTTTAAATGTAATTTATGTATGTATATTACAGATTATTGAGATTGTTTTATTGATGACGATGGTATTGATGGTGTTAAATTTTTGGTAGTGCAACGCACGAGCGCACTCAAGGTACAGCCGCCACTGTTTGCTATGTACGCACAAGCTTAGCATATTACATAATGATATAAGTACTTACCGACACACTTTTTGATATTTTGATTTTATTCTAGAAACTGTCTAGATTTCTATTTTTTATATATTTTTTATTATTATTATTATTTATGTTTTGACGATCCTATTGTGAATTTTACTACAAAATAATTTCTTACTTTGACATGTCTACAACAATACAATATTTATTTTAAAGAATAATAATAGCATCAATAAATTGCTCTAAATAATAAATTAATATATATGTTAATACATGTTATAACTGACGATTCGAAAGTGCTTGTTGCTAGGCCTATTTGAATAAAGAATATTTTGACTTTGACTTTGACTTTGACACCATATAATTAAACAAACTTATAATAAAACAATCTTATACAAGTCAACTTAGTCCCAAACTAAACATTGCTCGTACTATGGGTACCTCTACTAGACGAAGATATACATACCTACTTGTATAGCTAAAGAAATACTTACATGTACATAGAAAATATCCATGACTCTCTAACAAATATTCTTGATCATCTCCCGAACACGCCCTTACCGGGTTTCGAACCCAGAACCCCAAGCTTAGTAAGCAGAGTCACTGCCAATTGGGCTAAGGTATATTGAAAAAACTAAAGCATCAGAAAAAAATATGAGATAGTTTGCGCACATATACACCTAGAGTAGGCTTTTATACATACTTTGCCCTTTAAATTGAAATCCTTCCCATCTCCATGTCCTAGGGCAAAAATATTACAGTTGTCTAACTATCAATAATAATAATAATAATTTATTTGCAGAAAAAGGGTAAGTTTACATGTGTTAGTTTAAATATATAAATATAAGTGTTTCACCTTTCCCAGCTGTTACAAACAGCATGCAAATATGTTTAAATTCATCATTAACATATTTTAACTATACTTATAGATAGTGGTCATCCAATAACCAATAAAGTTGACATACTTGTAAGAATTATAACATAAAATAAAAATAAAAACATTATATTCTGTCATAAAATAACAACAGCATAAAATATATACCAAATGGCATATGTCACACTGTACACAACGGATAGCTTAAAATGAGGTTAATACAAAAATATATTGTAGTCACGGAAGACCAGCGCTGTAGGCGATGTGTAATATTTATGCCACAGCATATGTTAAGTGGTGTCATTTCGTAGCCTCCATAACAGCACCAAGTTGATATTTATAAGGTCTATTATAGATTAGATATATTGATAAGGGCTTTATTTTCCTGTTGTTTAAAATTTTAAGTGATTGTTACCAATTAACTTACGGATATTTTTTTATTGTGGTGTTGTATGTTGGTTTTGCAATAATATATTTTCTATTTCTACACAAATCCGCCATTTTTACATTAGTTTATTTTGTGCAATAAAGTTTAAGTAAAATAGCGGACCCTGGGAATCTTTCAGGGTGGATCGGTACTGGGATAACGCTAGGAATATGTTTATCTGAAATATAGTTTAAATAAATAAATACATAGGTATATAGTATATTATAGTTGACTACACTCCTATTTATTAACCGACTTCAAAAAAGGAGGAGGTTCTCAATTGGTCGGAATAATTTTTTTTATCAAAGTGTGGTAGGTAAATTAAGTATTAACAATGGTAATTAACACCGACATATTTTTTACATACATACATAAAAACACGCCTATATTCCCAAAAGGAATCACACACACACACACACACACACACACACACACACACACACACGAAAATTAATTCAGTGCCATTTTTAGCAATTTTAGCTTTATAGATTGAGAAAATGTGATTTTCTAATGATAAATATGATCCCAATCCATGCCTTTTTCCTACTATAAAACCGTCTTTGTTTTACAGAAAATAGTCAATTTCCCCTATTAATCTCGTAAACGAGCAACTCTCGAACTAACTGCAGTACTTTTTCCTTCACCTGCATCTGACACCGACTAGGCCCATAAACACAATATTTCCCACTTTCACCAGTTTCCCACAGCTCACGAAAAAAAGGGTGTTAAAACTAAAAACTAATGCAAAGCATTAGCAGCCTTAATCCGTTCTTTTAAAATTCAACTTTAATACGCCGGTGCAGTCAACTTCATTGTTTTGTTTTACGCAACAGTCTCATCTGCTAAATTCAGGGAGTACCTCAATCATCAAAAGATACACCGGTTTTAAGCTGTAAGTGATCTGAACAAGATCGAAAATGCTGTGTTCGTACGAATTTTGCAAAAGTTACCGGTTTTTGATATATGGTCTAACTTACAGCGCCCTCTCTTGTATGATTTACGAGTTGTAAGTAATGAACGCACCGACAGATGGCACTGAGACTTGTTTATTGGGAACGAGATTTATTACTTTTACTTGTGGGGATAGGGATGTAATACTTGTACAAAACGACCCTTGTATAAAAGGATTCAAGTACACTTGTTACGTTTTGAAATTATCACAGAACAGGGATTGAACGGTAACGGTAAGTCAGTATTTAATTGCTTCGCGTAAATCATTTGGGGTAGAATTAGTGAGTTTTCATCATTGATAAATGATTTTTCAGCTATTCTAGTGTTATTTTTTCACAATATCTGTGGACAAATCCTGCAAGGTTTCCGTTTTCTCGAGATTTTATAAATATTTCGGATAAATACGTAAATGAAAAATTTGTAAGTCGGCATTAGTAAGATGAGTCCAAGGACCGGTATAGCTCTCCTGACCAAAACAATATTTTATTTATATTTGCAAAAGTTATAAACTGCTCAGACAATACATTATAATAATTTCATATTTTTATAGGTATTATAGGAATCTCCATGATTATCTTAACTCCTCATTGTTCGACACTTTCGCACAAACCACTTTTACTCTTACTATATTATTGCAATTGATTACATTTACAACCGCAATTGTCAACAATCCTCAATTGTAATATAAATATTTCCACTTGCCATTTTCCTTTTCATTTGTATTGGAATCATGAAAAGTAAAAGTTGTCTGTGATAAAGTATTTGCTGTTAAAATAAAGTTAAAATAATCAATTATCTTTTAAGATGATGAAACATAGTGTTTATACAGAGAAAAATACGAAGATGTGCAAAAGAAAGTCACAGGTACTTATTAAAAACTTTTTAATTATTATACCACCACATACCATGTTAAAGGAACACGCATTGTGCTGACCTCTAGATTCGTACTACGCAAGTCCCTGTACCGAATCATGCCTCTAGATGTCGCTATTAAGTACGTTGCAAAGTTCCTAAACTTCCAGTATTCGCACTCCAACAAAAGATGGCGCTGCACGGTCAAGCGACAACACAACCAACGTTTTACACGTAACAGTCCACAGGTGGCGCCATAATACGTTTACGAGTAATACTCACAGATGTCGCAACGGACTACAAAAACGAGTAAAGAAAGTTCATTATTATTTTACAACTTCAGTAATAAAAGTTTTACCGCGAAGGTGTGAAAATGATTTCTGTGAGTTTTTTCGGCCGTGAGAACAGGTAGTGAATGCTTTGTGTTAGGTGTCATGCTCGTAAAACTGTAGTATTGTGTTATGCTTGCGTCATGTCACGTTCGGCCATTCAGGAGCCTTCGGACACATTCACGCCGAGATTATAAATACTGAATGAGTCCTGGCGAGTGAATTGAAAAATTACGTTAAAGTTAAAGATGCACCGAAAATTGGTATTGTGTTGTGTAGGGTAAGACACCCATTAGCGCGACTTTTGTTTATGTAAAAAGGTATATCATGGAATGGATATATATCGCATGTTATTTGTTGATCGTTTAAGCTGCTTAGCTAGCTGTTAAGTAAAAATGTGCACTAGATAAATGCGACATTATTTAAACGAGGCATATTTATATTTCCTAAAGAAAATTGGTTTGTTGCAGGTAAATTCTATAAAAATATATGAATTAAATGAAATAAATAAATTTTAGGCTTTTAACGGTTTGAATTTCATCTTTAAACTAAATTGAAATACGTTATTAAGTACTAAATACTACCATACAAAAACATTTTGCGTGTTTCTAAATTTAGCTTCCTAAATTAATGAAGGAAGTTATCACGTAACATCACTATAACGTCTTATAACGTATTTAGGCTGGGTTGCACCAAACGGTCTGTAATTGTAAGCTTAATGTATGGAAAGTTTGACAAGTTTCTATGGGATGACAGCTGCCGGCGCCATATTTAACGTTGATCAGTCTGTGATCGTAAGTCGGTGCAACCCAGCCTTAGTGACTATATTCATCATCTTCATTATCATTCTTAGCCATCATGACTATAGGTCTCTCTTCACGCAGCCAGGCCCTGACAGTATACAAGGTGGCCCATTCAAATCGGTCAGTATGGGAAAGTCTGAAACTATAAGACATACGAAGATTTGTTCTTAGGAACCATGTCACCGATTTTGATAAAAAGAAAAACTGCATTCATACATTTGAAAAAAAACACTGTACCCAACTAGGGAATCGAACCCGGTTATTTTGAAAAAATAAACTTACACTATTTCTATTCAGATATCGTTTGTGTAGGTCTTAAGCAGTAAATGTCTCTAAGAAACATAATGTCTAAAATGAATAAAATGCATTTTTTTCACATAGGTACTTTAATTTATCATAGTAGGTGTTCAAAGTGACCACCGTTACAATATTCAACAAGTTCAGGCATGTAAAATTGTCTCTATGGTTGTTTGTACCTCTCTACTTGTAAAATCGGTGACATGGTTCCTAAGAACAAATCTTCGTATGTCTTATAGTTTTAGACTTTCCCATACTGACCGATTTGAATGGGCCACCCTGTATATGTCGCAGATCAGAACATATCCGTTTTATATTATAGCGTGTCAAGAATTAACCGGATTGTCATTGCGACACGTTCTACAATATTAACGGTGAGCCGCTTCGTTTCTGGCGCTTCGCCGGCTGTTGCCGCGGCATGCACGGTTTGCTCGCTCGGCTCGCAAGCTGTATAGCTGTAGGGTCACAGTTCTTCCTAACACTCCTATTCGCTTCGCTCGTCGTCGTACCTAACTATTCCAAAACTACACGGCTCTGTTTTATAAAACGGCGGGCCGTAATGTAATACGGCGACAAAAGGCGGCTACTGAACCGCTGTTTAAGAATACGCTTAGCCGAATTGAAGAACGTAAAGCGCAGAACCCATTCCAATGGCCTTTCATTCAGCCGTATTCAATCCGGCTAATCATTGACACGCCGGGATACAAAGCGGCTCCGTTTTCTAAAACGGTAATATTTTCAATAATTTTTTTTTTTTTTTTATTAAAAATGGATTGCTCTTGGCCCGCATCTAGCCAGGGGGCAAAGATGAGGCCGACGATGAAGCGAGCTCACCCAGAAGATGCCTATTCACTCGTGCCTTAAAAAGGCATTAAACCGGGAAGGTGTATACTAGGTCACAACACATAAAATAGCGGTGTATTTATCGGCGAAATGCACTAATAGGCATATTGCAGTCCTGAAAACCATTAGTACCCACATTTTAGTAGTTGTAATTATTAATATTTATAAGTACCTACTTAAGATGATTATTTCTGCATGTAACTAGTAAGGTACATATAAATTGGCAAAATGAGTGCTATCTCGCCATTAAACGTAAAATTTGGCGATCTTATTGTCTATTCGATCTAATTGTCGGCCTGTTTAGCCTAGTTGGTAGTGTCACTGCCTCCGAAGCTAGAGGTCCCGGGTTCGAATCCCGGTAAGGGCATTTGTTTCTGTGGTGAGCAGAGACATTTGTTCCTGAGACTTGGATGTTTTCTATGTATTTAAGTATATATCTATTAAATATATCGTCGTCTAGTGCCCATAACACAAGCCTTATTGAGCTTACTATGGGACCAGTTCGATTTGTGTAAAAATTGTCCCCTAATATTTATTTATTTATTATTGTATAAACAAATGTACCATAAAACATTAAAGAAATAAATAAAAACAAAAAGACTAGTTCATTTGTTAAGTACCTCCAGTAATATCTTCATGAAACTAAATTGGGAAGGCGTACACTATACTCGTAACTTATATAAAAATAGCGATGTATTGCCGAAACGCACCGATCTATTGTTAGTGCGCGCACGCATGAATGAACGCGCATTCCTCGCTTTACGCGCTTTGTGCGATTCGCGGAAATATAAATATGGCGGGCGTTCATTCATCAAATGGCGGTATATTTTGAGCAGGCGCCGGGGGCTGTTGATTTGCGTCCTTTTCTAGTGTTAGTCGTAAGAGATTACTTATTCTGTGGCAAGAGGGGGGCCGTAGGAACCTGTTTAAGCACTGTAGTGAAAATATTTAAAAAAATAGGTTACCAGTTAGCTAGCACGTTAGATTTGATGGTTTTATTTTATGGACCAAATGTCCCAAAACTGCACGTAAAACATGACCATAAAAACCAATCATGCTATAGCTGGCTGGATAAATCTACTAAATGTCATAAAATCTTAACTTTGCATTGTGTGTTCGGAAAGTAGACATAACTTGTAATGTTTTTTTAAGTTTGTGCAGTCAAGAACTTAGTGAACCCACTTCTTAAGGTTGACAGAGCTGTCGAACTGTATAGAATTTCAAATCAAATAAATCTTTTTCAAACTGCCGTAACTCATGGTTAATGGATAGTTGCAAACCTTTATTTAAAAAATACAATATACTGACTTTGGCATGTATGTATATTAGAAAGGCCTGTCTGTTTGTCAAAGATCATAGGGACTATTTTCAATTACGTTCCGATGTGTCTACCGGAACACAAAGGGCACAGTACAGAAATCTCTTGTATCAACCTCGATGTCGTGCTGATATATATAGACGCAATGCCTACTATTCTTGCATATTAGTGTACAATAAATTACCAGACGAAATTAAACTTTTGTGCAATATAGAATTTAGGACAAAATTGACGAAATGGCTCTATGAACATTGTTTTTACTCCGTAAAGGAATTTTTGGACATTGCACGCAACTAAATTAATTTATAACCTTAAATTGTTTTCCTAATATCATTAGTTAGTTCATCAATATTTTTATTTGTAATTATTAATAGAGTATTATGCTAATATTTGCATGCCGTTTAAGGCTGAATACTGCGACTCACAATATAATGTTAACATCTTATGTACATATTCTTGCAAATAAACTTTACTTTACTTTACTTTACTTTACTGCTACAACGCCTGTATTTGAGAAGGAACTGGGTGTCGAGACACAGGGGAACCTAGTTTGAGAACCGGGTCTTGAACTTACCACCGACTGTTATAGTTGCAAAAAATAAATACATGCAAAATATAAAAGCATTATAAAAACTTAACTTAGGGTGCCGGAACTGCCCTAAGATACCGGAGTTTAGGGCAAGAGAGAGAGAGGAACCTCCTGACTGACTATCCGCGCCGTGTCCAGGAGTACCGCCTTCTGTATTTCTGTTGACCCTTGACCCAGCCATCTAGCGAGAGCTTCTTAAGATTTTGGTCGAGACTCTGCGCTATTACATCGTTCGCAGATACGACTATATTATTTATGTACTCTATGCGAGACACCAACAGAGTAGGTACATAAGCTAAGTATATAAATTTATCTGTACCTAGTACAATTGTCATCTATGATTAACCAATAACTTACTGCCTACAACCAATTTCGATATTAACATTCCATGCATATTTTTAACAAATTAATTAGTGATGTAAGGTATATATTAAAAGTAACAGCATAGTATAAATTAATTTAATATAATATAATGTCATTTTATGTATCGTCGGGTCATTGGGACAATGATCGTCGAATCGACATCCCACATGGCGGTTACTTAGTATCCCAAGCCTCGGCCTTATTAATATTATTATTATTTTTGCTGGACTACTATACAGCGTGTAGATTTTATACGGGCGTATACTTTTTCCACCTATAGTATCAATTAATACGACTCATATAAGATAATAATTTTGTTAAATAGTGTTATTAATTAGGTGTAACGATTTTTTTTTAATCTGACCGAGCAGCAATGTACGCAGTCCAACTTATTTTGACATAACAAGTTTGTTTACTTTATGTTATAACTTCTAGAAACTGTCTTTTTCCCATGATGTTTTGAGTTTGATAGGAACAATCAGGACTTAGAAACTTGACTTAATTAATAAAGCAAACTAATTTAAATACTGACATGCATGACGCATCGGTACGTTAATTATTATGGATAAAATACATTGCGTGCTTAATTATTATGTATGAAAAAAAAGAATCCTAATTTCCCAAAGAAATAAATTTAAATAGGTTTCCTAGGTCCAATCTAAACCCCACATTTCTTCATCGGCTACAATACAAATGTATACATGCCCCGTTGCAGTCCAACACCCGGCGTCTAAACTAAACCAAATAAGAAATTTCACGTCCCTTAATAAAAACCATGACTTTTAATATGAGCTTAATAAAATAATCACAATGGGCCCTCGAAAAAGGCTCGTGTCGTCTTTTTTTAAGAAAAAAAAATCGTATTCAAATCGTGAGGGAGAGTTGACTATACCACACCTGCCGTGTGGAAAAAAGTCGTTGGCTAAGTACCTTCGAAATTTATTCAACGTCTGAAAACGAATGGAATAATGCGTGTGCGGCGAATATGTTGTCTGGAGCTGCCTAGCTAACACGATAGGCTTATGATCATGTTTTACGTGACGTTTCAGGACATAATGTATGACCATAATACCTGTCGCGCTAGCTGGGTTACCTAATTCTGTCAATATAAAATACATTGAGTGCTTTTTAACGCAAGATTTTTACTGAATTATGCTCATCAACGCAATTTTCGGTGTGAGTTGAATCGTATCTTGGCATTTTCTCTTTGTTTACTATCTAGGATCTCGTGTAAGTATCTTATGGATTTAAAAAAAATATCGTTTCAAATATCACTCTGAATTTGTCATATGTGTAACACTGACTCGGATACATTTATGAAATTATGTGAATACAATTTGTCAGTAGCGAAAGAGCGTATGGCACTATATTAATAAATTAATCATTATGGCATTAGATATTAATATTATCTTATTATTTTCTTTTGACATTTTGATTTTATTCTAGAAACTGTCTAGATTTCTATTTTTTATACATTTATTATTATTATTATTATTTATGTTTTGACGATCCTATTGCGAATTTTACTACATAATAATTTCTTATTTTGACATGTCTACAACAATACAATATTTATTTTAAAGAATAATAATAGCATCAATAAATTGCTCTAAATAATTAATTAATATATATGTTAATACATGTTATAACTGACGATTCGAAAGTGCTTGATGCTAGGCCTATTTGAATAATGAATATTTTGACTTTGACTTTGACTATACATATACTTGTATAGATTATTGAAAATTATATGATTGCCAAAATTACCTTGATCAAAATACAAGAAAATTCATAACGATCCACACATACGCGGTTTTACCCTAATAAAAAACTACGCGGTTTAGCGTTCACGTACTTAAAGAAAGTCGTCGTTTTTGCTAAACCCCATCCACTAAGCATTTAAAAAACGAGAACCGGACGAAGAAGTGCCGACTCAAAGGAACCGCTGAATTAGGGCCCATTTATGTAAGGAGAGCAACTTTGTTACTCGTTCGCCAAATTACAGCATTACATCGTTATTTTGTATACGCCAAAATATAGTTGAATTCAAAGTATCCAAACAATCGAGGTTGATTGTAATTATTATCTAAATTACGAGTAAAGCAATCGGTGCGTCGTTTAATACTCCAACAATATATAAATTTTAGGTTCATTTAGTTCTTATTCTGAACGAATACGACGCGTACGTGCAGCATAGTCAACAGCAAAAGTAGATGATCATTTTAGTACCTTGTCACATTCGCTACTTTGACGCATCTCACGCATCCCAACTGTCGCAGTATTGTTACGTTAGTGCGACAAAGTATTAAAATGATCATTTACATTTGCTTTTGACTGTACGTATACCCAAATGTCGTTACTTGCTTTAAAATATTATAATATTGCAAAATTCAAAACGAGATCTGAACAATCGTTAGACCTCACCTAACTCACCTTGTACGAGACAAGTTAAAAAGTCAAGACATTTTTGTGTGAACTAAAGAAATTGATTTTCAATTCATTTTCATCGCTTTTTCTTGTTATTTTTGTAATACACCTACTTTTATAGCAACCAACTGCGATATTATTATGATTGTATTTTATCGCTATATTCTCCATCTATCTACTCAATATTATCTCCTTAATTCGAGCTGGTTATATACTTTTTCGTAATGATTAAGATCATAAAAGTCTTCAAGGGAGGTCCTACATTATGGTCAGATTGCTTCAAGTCGTCAGCCATAATTTATTTATTTAGAAATTTAATTAGTAGTTATTCACATTTTAGGAAAAACAACTAAGTTGACGCATTTTAGACGTAAGTTGTCCATTGTTTGCTGCTTCTAAAATTGCCACAATATCTACACAAGTATTTATAGTTAGGGTAATATAACTAACTTTGACTACGGATAGTATCAATCTCACTACGTATAGTTACTAAGCTTAGATATTTTCTGTTTTCTACCATATAATATTGCCTTGATTTATATTTGGTACTTAGGATAAGAAGACATATGTAAGCAATATCTGTTACATGCAAGCCGTGTTTGCCTGTAATTGGGTGAATTGAATACTCAAGCAATCTTATTTTATAACTTGTCATTTATAATTATTTTTTGTATTGCACCTATTGGCAAACCTAAATAAATATATATGTATGAATGTTGTGCATAATATTTCTTGACACCTATAAATGTCGCAGGTTATTGTTACATTTTACCCCTTTTCAACCCTTCGTTATTAAATTAACCACAACTAAAATTATAACACTTCAACGGGTTTTAAAAGTAATTAAAAGGTGCTAATCTTCCGAACATTAATTACAATACTTAAGAAAGTGTTTAAAAATATAATCGGCTCCCTCGTGCGGTTATAACTGCCTCCGACTGCCGCGCGTACAGCGACAGACGGCGTTTTTACACAAAAAAAGTCTAGAAAAAAGATCCACCATAGGCGCGCTTACCCTACGCCGTACGCAGTGAAAATATGTATGTACCATACCAACCTAAAAAATTGAAGTAATATAATAAACAATACAGTGTTACCCACATTAAATACAACTTTAGTAGCAAATTGCGAAACTTGGTGTCAAAAAGATAAAGTCCGACAAGAATGTGGTTTACCACTTTTAAATTGTATCTTGATGTACTAATAATAATCATGGCATTTACCCCCCATGAAATTGGGGGAGGCCTATGTCCAGCAGTGGACGTCCTAGGGCTGATATGGTGGTGGTGGTGGTACTAATAATAGAGTCGAGAATTGATGACGTCTTTCAGGGGTTACTGTGCATCCACACATTTTAATGTGTATCTTTTTGAGACCTTTGTTTTGTCTTTTGTAGTCTAAGGCTGGGTTGCACCAAACCGTCTGTAATCGTAATCTGTGTTCGTTAAAATTTGAATGTATGGAAAGTTTGACAAGTTTCTATGAGATGACAGCTGCCGGCGCCATATTTAACGTTGATCAGTCTGTGATCGTAAGTCGGTGCAACCCAGCCTTATAGTCTAACAATACACAACAGGGTCATAACATAACAGTAGGGCTTTGAATTTTTTTAACGATCATTAAAGTTTTTGTAAAAAAAAGTAAGCGTTGTTACGTACGTACAATGCCATTATTGTTCTATATATATAAGAATCCACTTCACCGACCAAGGTGCTCATATTTTATTTGATTATGCTTTTATTTGCCCACAAGCCAGACGGGGCCGAAAAAAGGGCCCAATATCTGCGCCGGCACATGCCGGTGAATTCAAATCGGATGCGAAAAAAATCAGACGCAATGTGGGCGCGTGCCGCCATATGTTGGACGAAAAAAAAATTTTTTTACTCATCACCCGACGCAGAGATAAGTGAAAAAGCATAAGCATAATATTAGTAGCAGTAAGTTAAATAAAAACTGAGACAAAAACGTCGCGGTTGAGGTTAAATAGAGGATGTTATATGGCCGTTAGGGCTGCCACTAATTAAATTGGTATAAAAAATTGAGTGAGTGTAATATTCGCCGATCGCACATATCGCATAAAAGTTAATGTATAACAAATGCGTTTGATACAAATTTTTAAATATTATATATATATAACCTCAAGTCATAATCTACAAGTAATGTTTAAACGTGAAAGTTTGTATTTGCGGTGTAAGTTCTTGGTCTAAAAACCTACTGAACGGTGTTGACGTAACTTTTCAGTAATGTAGCTTAGACATCAGTATAGAACATAAGCTACAATTTGTACGCATACATATATAGACGCGGAGAGCAAATAATTTAGTAATAACATTTAATAAAATAATGTTAACCAATACAAAACCGTCAAGCTACTTCGCATCATCAAAATCACAGCACCAGTGTTTAAACAGTGGAGTATCTATCGATGAATGTTACTGGTTTTGGCATTAAGTATGCTAATAAACATATATGGTCTTACTTACGGCCTCAAAGGACAAATTAGACGATATGTTGTAAATTCTAAGATTGACCCATTATGACACACGATCTGCCAGAACATAAATTCACACTGATTAATTACAAAAATATATCTCAACAGTCAACACCAATACGATGACTTTTTCCCATATTTGAAAAGGTTTAAGTTACGTCACTTACCCATTTTTTTATGTTATAATTCCACAAATATGATTGGATCCATAAATAAAAAGGTGAAATTAAAATGAAGGTATTTCTGAAGCATTTCTCCGCCGAAGCTGGCAACCCTGGCGACAAAGCCTGCGCACGCGCGTACGACATCTGTCAGTCTACATGCGTTTGTCTATCGTCGGTTCCGCCGACTACAACATTGTAAACGCCTATTCTTTTATAATATTTTTAAAACTTTTGGGCCCAGGTAACATGCAAATGTACTCGTACCTAAAGTTCGTAATACTTCATGATATGATTTTAATGATCTAATAATCTTAATATGTAAGAGTCGCCAGAACGGTCGATGCTCCATACAAACGTAGTTTGATTCTTATTTTATAACCACCACCACCACCACCACCATATCAGCCAAAGGACGTCCACTGCTGGACTAAGGCCCAATTTCATGGGGGGGGGGGGGGGGGGTAAATGCCATAATCGCCACGCTTGGCATGCGGATTGGCGATCGCAGTATCTCCACCGCACTCCAAACTCCTATTTTATAATTATAACGCCATGCTGAAATAACATGAAACACTGTATATACACAATGGGATCCGGCATATCTAGGTCGAGAATCAGTTTCTGTTGCTTGATATTATAATTGAGAAAAAATACAGCGATATAAAGGTATTGTACCTAAAAAAAACAATAACTTCGCGGTATTTTTTCTCCATTATAATTCGTGTATAATTTTTTCATTGATATATTGTATAAATTAGCTTTGTGTGTAATTTTAATAACACTATTCCATGAGAAACTGAATATCACGCGTGCAAAGACTACGAAGTCGCGGGCAATAGCTGTAAATAATAAACTGGGTAAAGTAAGTCATCAAACATAATTCATGATAAAAAATTCAGTACACAACCTGTCATTGTGACATCCAACGAAATACATTAATCAATTTTATTTACGTCTAAAACAAACAAAACAAGCGTCATTTAGATATTCATCGACCAATTATTTCCCGATTATTAAGTTTCAATTTGCCCGCGTTGATCGATCGCCCTATAGGCGCTTTTACCCTAGTTTTTTACCATTGTCACGAAAATGTTAATTTTGTTATGATACTCATAATCAATTTAACACATGAATAATTTATAATGGCTTTGAATAAATTATAGGACACATTTAAAGTGTATAGATTTAGATTAAATTGTTACTGATAGCGTTGTTAAATACTATTTTCTGTTCAGTACAAGTATAAAATACGTTTTCAGAATAAATATATTTTATGCCACACCTGGCCAGAAAGCGGCTTTTTCCGTACGCGTAGCGAAGTGTAGTAATAAAATGATGTACACAACACTGGAGGTAATAAATAAAGCCCTCGATCGCAAATATATACGTCCCTCGCTTACAGCTCGGGCCGCAAAATCAGCGGTCTCAGCCTTTCATTGCATTACCACCCTAGTTGTGTAATGTACTATTACAGTACATATGGTGCTATATTACCGCACGAGTGCGGTAATCAGCAGATTACGTGCATATGTCGAAACTTTAAAGAGCCATATGTACTGTAAAACGTTGTACGATACACGTACGAACAGGTAATTGGCAACTCGTGTCGATTTAAAACACTCCCTTCGGCCGTGTTTCAATGTATCACCACTCGTTGCGAATTTCCTGTTTACTGCACTTTTATCGTAATGTATTATATAGGAAACTCCCGTGAGTTTGAGACATATTAAAATATAATGAAACGGGTCACTCACGCCTTTAAGGTCGAATATCGCCCGACATGTTTCAGACCGGTTCGCGGTCCTTAATCATGAGTACTTATGGTATGCGGCGACGGTTCTGTGTGCTAAAATCACCGCCGCCGCGATAAGTACTCATCGGTTAAGGACCGCGAACCGGACTGAAACATGTCGAGCGATATTCGACCTTAAAGACGTGAGTGACCCGTTTCATTGTATTTTAAAATTACATATTTTAAAATGTTTAATTGCTAGCCTTTTTACTAATGGTGTATTTCAATATTGCATCAACTAAACTAGTGCCTACTCCAAATCATGGGCTTAGGCGCGAAAGTGGACTCCAGGCGCCTTTAGAATACAAACGATATTTTCACGGAATATAACATGAAAGATATAATACCTATAAAAAGTTCAACAAAGAAATCTACCCCATCCGATACTCCACTCAATCTCGGCTACTAAAGCGTTTCCCATAAACTACACCCCGTATACAGCCGGGGTCATTGACCGGTTACGCAACTATTATACAGGGTGGCTCGCCTTGCAAGTTATAAGGAAATCGACGATTTTTACTATAACTTGCTTAGGGATGGGACATGCCAGTGGGAAATATCAGTTTCCGGGATTTTTTTCTTCGTAAACCGTTATCATTTGTTTTTAGTTCCATTCATACGCTTACATCGTACGTCGTATATACATAAATAAACTCACGCACAGATTCCCAAAAGGGGTAGGCAGAGCACACGAAAATAATTTTCAGTGCCACTTTTAGCAATTGTAGGTTTATACCTACTTTATAACTGTTATTAATCGTATTTGGACGCTCAGAGACCATATACATCTCTGAGATATTAAATTAATTTTATGTACTTTTTGTTTATTCGAACAGATCGTATTCAATACGTCATTAATATTTGTAAATTTATTTTTATTTAATTGTTAATCAGTATATATTTTTTAACAATATTATTAAGTAAATTGTCAGTTTTTTTTTTAATTGTATAAATTCACGCTTTGACTTGTAAAAGTGCCCTTGTGGCCTATTTGCAGAATAAATATTTGATTTGATATAGATGGAGAAAATGTGATATTGCTGTGACAGGTTGCTAGCCCATCGCCCACAACACACTTTAACATGGTTCCTATAGTCGATTCTTACGACACTCAAGGGAAGAAGGGGGATGGTGCTATTCTAACCCAGCACTACACGGGGGCTACACAACTCTTACTCGGCTTACGTCGTATGTTAGTGGAAATACTGGAGGGGCGTCCAGTGTGTCCACTCACCAGCTTTGTTATTGATTGAATTTGGGATTTCGGCTGATAGTCAAAAATCAGCAGTTGGAAATTATAATTCCGCTAAGCGAATGATCCCGCTTGTAATAAATATTTACAGTACATTCCTATTTTATCACCACTCGTTGCGAATTTCCTGTTCGCTGCACTTGTATCGTAATGTACTATTACACCAAGTGGTGACGTAAAATGTGTACAAAACACGGGTCGTAAAACAGAAAGCCCTCTTTCGCATATTTATGACCCTCGCCTGTGGCTCGGGCCTCAAACATCTGCGATATCGGCCTTTCTTTGTTTTCCAAGTACTATTACAGTACATATGGTGCTACTTTACCGCACGACTGCGGTAATCAGCAGATTACGTGCATATGTCGAAACTTTAAAGAGCCATATGTACTGTAAAACGTTGTACGATACACGTGCGAACAGGTAATTCGCAACTCGTGTCGATTTAAAACACTCCCTTCGGTTGTGTTATAATTTATCACCACTCGTTGCGAATTTACTGTTCTCTGCACTTGTATTGTAATGTACTATTACAGTTACCCCATGGACCCGGGTATGTCCTAAAACTACGAGCAAGACCACCGGAGGATGGGCAGCAGCATCCCTGGAGTGCGGTGGAGATACTGCGATCGCCAACCCGCATGCCAAGCGTGGCGATTATGGCAATTACCCCTCATGACATACACAAACAGGCCACGGCCCCGAGGTTCCGGCGACCCCCGGTACCCTGGTTCTGGTAGCGGCCAGGGTACTAGCGGGGTCAGGGGTGCGAAGAATCTCCGGTTAAGATCCGGCTACCACCACCGACGACTTCTGGCCCTGGCAACATACAACACACGAACACTGCGGACCGACGAAAAGATAGCGGAACTGGAGGAAGGATTGAGCAAGTTGCGTTGGGATATCGTAGGGTTATCTGAAGTCCGAAGAGAGGGGGAGGACACGATAACCCTGAAGTCCGGCAACTTGCTCTATTTCCGGGAGGGCGACCAACAGTCCCAGGGAGGTGTCGGGTTTATCGTCCACAAATCCCTCGTGAACAACGTGGTGAAGATCGAGAGTGTGTCGGCTAGGGTGGCGTACCTTATACTCAGAGTATCCGAGAGGTACTCGTTGACGGTCATACAGGTGTACGCGCCGACCTCGGCACACTCCGACGACGAGGTGGAGGCTATGTATGAGGATATATCAAAGGTCATGCATAGTTCCAAAACCTACTTCACCGTTGTTATGGGGGATTTCAACGCAAAACTGGGCAAGAGAGACGGCGAAGAGCCGAGAGTGGGGCAATTTGGAGTTGGAAGTCGGAACCACCGGGGCCAACTACTGGCTGGTTTCTTGGAGAAGGAGGGACTCTACATGATGAACTCCTTCTTCAAGAAACGCGAGCACAGGAAGTGGACCTGGATGAGTCCCGACGGTGCAACAAAAAACGAGATTGACTTCGTCATGTCGACGAAGAGGCATATATTCAATGATGTCTCTGTGATCAATGCGGTTAAAACCGGAAGTGATCATCGTTTGGTAAGAGGCACATTGAATATATGCGTCAAGCTAGAGCGCTCTCGACTGATGAAGTCCACGCTCCGTCCAGCAGCAGTCCAAATCCAAAACCCCGAGAGCTTTCAGCTGGAACTCCAAAACCGTTTCGATTGTCTAGGCGGCGATGTGGACGAATTCAACGACGGGTTTGTGGAAGCTGTCCATAGCATTGGGTCGAAGTTCTTTAAGGCCCAACGAGCTCAAAGAGCCAAAAGGCTCTCTATCGCCACTCAGAGGCTCATCGAGGAAAGGAATGAGATGATTCTGCAGTCTTCAGCCGATGCGAAAGTATACAGGCAGCTCAATAAACAGATCTCTAAGGCCCTTACCCGCGATCTGCGCCAATTCAATACAAATCGGATTGAAGAGGCCATCGAGCAGAATAAGGGCTCTAAAGTATTCTCAAGAGATCTGTCTATTGGGCAGAGCCAGCTCGCCAGATTAAAAACTGAGGATGGTAGAATCGTTTCGTCCAAACCTGAGCTTCTGAGTGAGATAGAGTGCTTTTATGGACAGCTATACACGTCAACTAGCAGACCCGAAGTTGGTCTGGCGGAAGACCCTAGAGCTAGATTAACCCGGCACTATACCGAAGATATCCCGGACATCAGCCTGTACGAGATTAGAATGGCTCTTAAGCAGCTGAAGAACAACAGGGCACCAGGTGAAGACGGAATTACAGCTGAACTCCTGAAGGCGGGTGGAAAACCGGTCCTTAGGGCCCTTCAGAAGTTGTTCGACTCCGTCTTACTGGAAGGGAAAACTCCAAAGGCATGGAACAGAGGTGTGGTGGTGCTGTTCTTCAAAAAGGGTGACAACTCCTTACTGAAGAACTACCGACCCATCTCACTTCTGAGCCATGTCTATAAGCTGTTTTCAAGAGTCATTACGAACCGTCTCGCACGCAGGCTAGATGACTTCCAGCCTCCCGAACAAGCCGGTTTCCGAAGAGGCTTTAGCACCGTAGACCACATCCATACGCTCCGTCAGGTTATACAGAAAACTGAGGAGTATAACCTGCCCCTCTGTTTAGCGTTCGTGGACTACGAGAAAGCCTTCGATTCGATCGAAACCTGGGCTGTACTACAATCTCTCCAGCGGTGCCAAGTGGACTACCGGTATATCGAAGTGCTGAAAAGTTTGTACAAGAACGCCACTATGTCAGTCCGACTCCAGGACCAGAACTCAAAGCCTATTCCGTTGCAGCGGGGAGTCAGGCAAGGAGATGTTATTTCTCCTAAACTGTTCTCCGCTGCACTGGAGGATGTTTTCAAGACTCTGGACTGGAGAAGGCTAGGCATCAACATAAACGGCGACTACCTCACTCACCTTCGGTTTGCTGACGATATAGTAGTCTTGGCTGAGACCATGGAGGATTTAAGTACAATGCTCAATGACCTCAGTAAAGCCTCCGAGCGAGTTGGTCTAAGGATGAACATGGACAAGACGAAGATCATGTCAAATGTCCATGTCGCACCAACTCCCTTAACAATCGGACACTTTACGCTCGAAGTTGTAGACGATTACGTATACCTAGGACAGACTGTCCAGTTAGGTAGGTCCAACTTCGAGAAAGAGGTTAATCGTCGAATCCGACTCGGCTGGGCAGCGTTCGGGAAGCTACGGCACATCTTTTCGTCCAATATTCCGCAGTGTCTCAAGACAAAAGTCTTTGACCAGTGTGTGTTGCCAGTGATGACATATGGCACTGAAACGTGGTCGCTTACTATGGGCCTCATAAGAAGGCACAAAGTCACCCAAAGGGCAATGGAGAGAGCTATGTTGGGAGTTTCTCTGCGTGATCGCATCAGGAATGAGGCCATCCGCAGCAGAACCAAAGTGACTGATATAGCCCTCCGAATCGCTAAACTTAAGTGGCAGTGGGCGGGGCACATAGCACGTAGAACCGATGGCCGTTGGGGCGGAAAGGTTCTCGAGTGGCGACCACGTACCGGAAGGCGTAGCGTGGGCAGGCCCCCCACACGGTGGACTGATAACCTGGTGAAGGTCGCGGGTGTCCGCTGGATGCGGGTGGCGCAGGACCGGTCATTGTGGAAGTCTTTGGGGGAGGCCTATGTCCAGCAGTGGACGTCTTTCGGCTGACATGATGATGATGATGATGATGATGATGATTACAGTTAGAATGGAGTAGCACATTGTTACTAACGATTCTCAATCTAACTTGAGACAATGGTGCCGTTTCAAAAGTTGTAGCGACTAGCGACTTCTGTAATTTTTAAAACTTACTTAAACTAACCTACGATATGAAAAATTAAAAAGTATTTTTTTTCACGCTCGCAGCAAAATTGCATTCTGCTCACTGGTTTCAAGCAGGAAAAGTCGTTTTCACGCTCGCAGCAAAATTAACGCAGCAAAATTTTAATTTTGCTCATTGGTTTCATTTCAAGCAGCAAAACCGCCATTTTCCAGCCGCTGAGGTGAAAAATAATTTATTTTTATTGTTGTCAAATAACCGGTACCACCCTATTCCAACCCTACTAGGGACTCTCTGACTTGGACCCCTCCCAAGTCCTCAAGGCTGGCAAGTCTGACACAACAATTATTACATATACATATGTAAATGTGCTCATATATCGCCGCTGACGACGACTATTATTTAGGAGCTTATAGCTCGGCCATGACTTTGAACGCGTGTTTACAAAACTAGCGAAGCAGGCGGTCCCGAGTAAAGGGAATACATATATTTATATGTGTAATCTTGATATATTTCTTTTATAAAGAATATATACTTTAGTACGAGTATTCGTCATTTATGCAAACACAGTTTTCGATTTAGCTCCTAACTCTGAAGACTAAAATGAAAAATATCTAGATTTGTGCCTTTGCTCGCTACTTCTTACTTATTGCCTATCTATGTATGCAAGGTTTCCAAAAGGTTTTTGTATGCTTTTATTCTGTGTATTGTACAAATTGCGCAGTGTTCTTACCATTTCAATTAACATATCTAAATATTTTGGGACATTCGATGTAGGCCTTCGTAGCAAATGTATTTTTTCTTTTTAGGTTTCCGTACCCGAAGGGGCCAAACGGGGCGCTATTGCTGTCACTCGCGTGTCCGCCTGTCGTTTTGTTCCGAAGAATTTTTTAACTTCCCATTGACCTATGAACTTGAAATTTGGTGATAATGTTTATTATAACGTATATTTTACCAGCATATACATATATATATATATATATATATATATATATATATATATATATATATTGTGTTATGGAACCGGCTTTTGCATTTTTCTAGTCACAACACAAAGTAAGCAAAGCTTGAATGTACTATGTTTCAAGACTCCGGAGCAAGTATTCCTGTCATTATTGGTAAATCGCGTACAAATGAAATTTATTCACCTATTTTTGAGGTTTGCCCGACGTTTCGAATGTATCACAACATCCGTGGTCACGATCTGACTGGTTTGATCGGGTATCAACATCTCCTAGCCGCGCGGGTTTTCCGAACTACCCGCACTTGGTCTTTATTATTCACATTTCCACTAGGGTTGTCACTCGCCCGACACGCGACACTAACAATGCAATGCAATATAATAATGTGTAATAATTGCGCAAGTTTTAATCAATATACAAGTATTCGTGGTCATCACACAAAGAAATGCCGTGATCGGGATTCTACCACCGGCATCGTAGGCAAGGTCACTACCAACGAGGCTAGGCAAGAGGGTCGCCAATACAGTACAAACTACTAGATACAATGTACCAAAACAGCATACACTCAAACTGCCAAACGTTAATAAATAGACACGTCTACTGTTATTTTTACAATTCCTTGCTCTTGAATCCGTCCGTCTGATCGCGACAGCTATTTATTACCCAGCGAATTTCCTTACCCGTTCAAAGTCCCATTGTGCCCAAAATAGTGTGCACTCAATTCTAATAATATCCAGTCTAAATATGTTGCATTCCCTAAGCTATTCACAAACAACCTGCACTCGCCTCACTACTTCTAACATAACTTGAATCTTCGATTCTCAATAACCATGTGAATCCACCTAATGGATGGAATGTGGGTCCTTAGAACCTACATGGTCGCGCACGGTACGGTTTCAGAGGAACTTCCTCCCTCGGACGCTCCGTTTGTGGAATGAGCTCCCTGCCGAGGTTTTCCCGAGGAACTACAGTATGGGATTCTTCAAGAAAATAGTTTATAAATTTTTAAAGGGTCGGCAATGCGCATGTGACACCCCTGGAGTTGCAGGTGTCCATAGGCTGCGGTGACCGCTTATCATCAGGCGGGCCGTACGCCTGTTTGCCACCGACGTCGTATTAAAAAAAAGAATACGATTTTGACCGTGAATTCTTCCACGCAGAACTTTTTATTGCCCTAGAGAAATAATTGTTATTGCTTTTTAGGCACACCTTTAATGAGGGCTACCGCTCACCAGGTGGCGCCACTGTCGACTAAGGTCCATGTGTCAAAGTTTGTTATTAGTTATTACGGGCGTTAAAACAAAGATTACATTTAAATCATGTTTAATACCTTAAAACCGTACCGTTAAAATTTCGAGCATGCCGCAGTGTCGCACAGTCCCATTTTTGTTTTTTTTTTATGATATAGGAGGCAAACGAGCGGACGGAGCGCCTGATGGTAAGCGATTAGCGCCGCCCATGGACACTCGCAACACCAGAGGGGTTGTAAGTGCGTTGCCGGCCTCTAAGATGGGATGGGTATTAATTAATTAGTAAGACCACCGGGGAATGGGCAGCAGCATTCCTAGAGTGCGGTGGAGATACTGCGATCGCCAACCCGCATGCCAAGCTTGGCGATTATGGCATTTACCCCCCATAAAATTGGGGGAGGCCTATGTCCAGCAGTGGACGACCTAGGGCTGATATGGTGGATATAATACCTATAAAAAGTTCAACAAAGAAATCTACCCCATCCGATACTCCACTCAATCTCGGCTACTAAAGCGTTTCCCATAAACTACACCCCGTATACAGACGGGGTCATTGACCGGTTACGCAACTATTATACAGGGTGGCTCGCCTTGCAAGTTATAAGGAAATCGACGATTTTTTACTATAATGTGGATAAGGATGGTGGGGTATTATTTAACCATACAAATTCTACAGCATAAGTTATAGCAATTTTAGAGAACGACTACTTTGCCATTGACTAATTACGGATTTACATTTTATTTGCTTAACAATTACAAAAAGAAACCAAATATTACGGCATAGAAGATGGATATATGTTTCCGAAAGATAAAACGTGTCTTAAAGCACTGAAGTTCATTGACCCGTAGCTCATATTTGCCGTTATCAATCCTAGGTATTCACCACATTATTTTAGATAGGAATAGCCCCGTGTAGCCCAACCACAAACAGAGATATTTCATATTTCAGAGACCTCACGCTACACTAAAGCCTCTAACGGCGAATTCGTACGCGGTAGCCCTAGCAAGGCGTGTTAAAATGAGAACGAAACTACGTTTGTATGGAGAATTGAGTTCAGCCGAGCTTACTGGGGACTCTTAAGGCATTTATTTCCGGGATTAAAACCAAATTTCGGAGACCTCATGCTACACTAGTGCCTCTAGCGGCGAAAAACGCGGTAGCCCTCATTATCGCTCTCCCATACAAACTTCCACCCCCTTTTCACCCCCTTAAGGCATTATTTCCGAGATAAAAACTACCCTAGGTCCTTCCTAGTATTATTGTAATTTTTTAAATTTCTTTTTGAATTGTATTTAATGTGAAAATTTTTATAAGTATAGGCCATATTATTTTCTTATTTTTTTTATCTGTACTTATATGCTATGTAAATTTTGTAAAAAAAGTGGTTTTCCAAATTTTCTCCAGAAACTAACATTAAATTACTTTCATGCTTAAGTCTACTTCTAAGGAAGATTAATCAGCTCTGAAAGTATTGGCATCTAATTTGGAAGCACCTTATATTTACGACCTGTTTAGCCTAGTTGGTTGGTAGTGACACTGCCTCCGAAGCTAGAGGTCCCGGGTTCGAATCCCGGCCAGGGCATTATTTGTGCATTAATCACGGATATTTGTTCTTGGGTCTTGGATGTTTTCTATGTATTTATCTATATAAGTATGTAAATCGTCGTCTAGTGCCCATAGTACAAGCTTTGCTTAGTTTGGGACTAGATCAATTTGTGTAAAATTGTCCCCGAATATTTATTTATTTATTTATATAATTGTAGGTGTCCATAGGCTACGGAAACTGCTGACTATACTGCCGTGGTTGTTTGCCACTGACCTGGTATAATATGGAGATCTTTTTTTTTTATCAAAAATAGGATTGCTTAAAGATCAAACTCAACTGGTCGAAGGTTAGTTGTAGGCAAGCGTTGCGAACTCCAGCCTCGGTATTCCTGGGCGTCTAGACTCGATCAATCCTTCACCCGTTTTCAGAGTAAATCATTTGACAGGTCACTTTATAGGTAGGTCACCTTACTGTCACCAGTATATTAACGGTAATGGAAGATTTGGCAGTGTTATAGAGTGAATGCCCGCGTACCGCTTGCGGTATGCGCGGTTAAGCAATGTCGGGCGAGGTCAGTCCTTGGATGGGTGACCGCTTTGAGTGGTTACTAACTGAGCGCTCCCGTGCTTTGGAAGGCACGTTAAGCCGTTGATCCCGGTTGCTGTCTATGATAGTGAAAGCAGTCGTTAAGCCAAGTTAGAGGCGGCTTGAGAACTTCTAACAGTCAAGTTCACTTGACAAGCCTAATCCCAATAAGGTCTAGATTCCCCCTCGGGTTGGAAGGTCAGATGGCAGTCGCTTCCGTAAAAACTAGTGCCTACGCCAACTCTTGGGATTAGGTAGCGGACCCCAGGCATCCTTCAGGATGCAACTGTACTGGGAATAACGCTAGGAGGATGATGATGATGATAGAGTGAATAATTAAGAAGTCACCAACGCATGCATAATAAGGTTGTCCCGGAAATTCAGCAACTAATCCACCTGCACCTGATGCATGTTACACCCCCGGAGTTGCAGGTGTTCATAGGCTGCGGTGACCGCTTACCATTAGGCGGGCCGTACGTTTATTTGCCACCGACTTGCTATTTAATAACGACGAATTTGACGACCTGTTTAGCCTCGTTGGTAGTGACTCTGCCTCCGAAGCTAGAGGTCCCGGGTTCGAATCCCGGCCAGGGCATTTATTTGTGCATTTTTCACGGATATTTTTTCTTGGGTCTTGGATGTTCTCTATGTATTTAAGTATGTATTTATCTATATAAGTATGGATATCGTCGTCTAGTATCCATAGTACAAGCTTTGCTTAGTTTGGGACTAGGGCGATTTGTGTAAGATTGTCCCCCAATATTTAATATATTTAATTTAATAATAATAAAAACTTTAATTAATAAATAAATTTTATCAGGGATTTATAGAAAATTTATATTCATTACGACATCTTTAACAAATACCTAAAACGATGCTTATAACAATAATTACATTTTTAAACTAACAACCAATAAGAGCACCCTTTGAACACGCCCTTAATTATTTCGTTATCTATTATCTCACAGTAAACAATTTAAAGCCCGAACTTGCAAAAAAGACATTAAAATCATATTTGCGATAACCACACAGTGGGCCCCGGAACGTTGGTCGTGGAAAAAATATGTAATTAAAAATTCCGCAACGCTGTGCATTTTGTCGCAAGCAGCGATAGTGCAGTTCCCACGATTAAGGAGAAATTATTTTATGGCATTCTGAGATAATTGATATAAGTTTTGACGTTTAATTCCAGTGACGGATGTTTATCAAAGATCTCGCGCGTTGGGCGATTTAGATTGCAAATGGCTATTTCGTTTTTTAAGTGGTCACTTGTGAAATTACATAATGTATGTACCGTAAAATGGGGTGAGTAGGTTACGCGGGGAGAGGTGGGTTATGAACGGGGAGAGAAGGTTTGAGAGGGGGGTGTGAAGGGATTTTAAGGCTACTGCTACAAAAATAATGTATTCCAATTTAAAATGGACCTATAGTAATACGCATAATTTAAAAAAATTGCTCTTCCAAAATCACCTTTGTATGAAAATCCCTCTCACCCCAAATACGAGGCACTACGGGGTGAGGTGGGTTTTCCTCTTTATAGTTAAAGTTATGAAACGGAACTACCCAAAATAAAATAAAAACTAGAATACAAACGTCCGGAACACTTATTATATACACCATTCAGTTTTCATATGTAAAAATAAAATGTTATCGAGGTTTTTATTTTCAGTTTTGACCATTCTCACCCCATTTTACGGTAAGTAATTTATAGACGAGCACCAGTACTTTTTGTTAAATTTTGTACAGATCTTTTATTTTGTTGGAATGGATTTCTAGTATTCCTTCAATACTGATTAAAAAAAATCTAAGTAAAAGGGATAAGGCCTTAAGGATGATGGCAATTCATAATAATTCATATAAACAATTTAAACTGATCACTAAGACTATCTGTCATGGAAGTTACGGCACGAAATCGCTTCATCAATAAATAAGTATTATGTTTCACCTATACACTAGAGCGAAAAATATCCTTGATTGAGTTACGGCGTGCCTGATTACTCAAGGTTGGAATGGAATACGTCAAATTTTAACATCCGAAGGGTGATGAAAAAATCGATGTCTACACAATCGAAGCTCATCAAGTTACAATAACCAATCGCGAAATTGTCTGCCAATTACTTTATACCCAGAAACCATTTGTTTTGTTTGGTTTTGTCTGTTGGAAATGGTGCTTGTTGCTTTGAATACATAATTCATGTAACTTAATTAAATCATAATCAAAATACCTATTGGATATAGTCAATAAATATGTCAAGACTCAGCTTTAGTCTAACTCTAAGTCCTTTTTCGTGACCAATTTGTTATCGACTTTATTTCACGTAATTTTAGTTTCTAAGCTAGTGAATATGCTTTTTCTCTTTATTTATTTAAGAATACAACAGTCCGAGGCGCCGAACATAATAGCTCTAAAGCTTCCCTTTACTTGGTCAATTTTGCTACTCTTCACAAACAAGCCTCGATTCACCTCACACAAGTCTTCTTTCTTATAACAACACCGCAATACATAGTCAGTGAGCAGGACTATAGGTCAGCTTACACTGGTTGTTCTATACAAGGTGGTCGATAAGGATTATGAATTGGTCTCGGACGTCGTTTTCGCGGCTATTCCGATATTGTAATGCGTGTGCGCAAATAACCAGGCCCCCAACAGACTTCGCTCTGAGCTACGAAGATGCAGAGTTCTCATACTGAATCTAAGCTTGAAATCCTTTGGGTAATGGTTCAGGCCGTTTACGCTGTATGAAAATAATGGGGGGGGGGGGGGGGATTAAACTGTACGGACAGCTTAAGCAAAACCCTCGGCCAATCAGCATTTGCAAATAACGTAACCAATTGTATAGGGATATAAGGATTCGCTGTGTTGACACTTGACAGTAAGAGACAAATACAATTCCGCTATGTTGACGGCGAGGAGCTTGCTGCTGTTCCATAATAGTCAACACAATGAATTCTCATGCGACTCTCTGAAGATACGAGCGTTGGTCACTGCGTGTCTTTTACATGCCGTACGATTGTTTCCCACTATTATGATTTAAAAAACCTGGCATATTACCTACTAAAACCTTTCCAACAGACCAGCTGAAATTCAATCTTGTCTCAATCTCATGCATGAATACGTTGACAGGGAAAAGCTTTTCTCATTTCGTCTGTAGGTAATATCTCCACGACACTTCGTTCCATGGCGCATCCCCGCAATGCGTTCGAGCGCAGATCAAAGCCGCGGGATGCGCAGACGACGTCTCGCCTCGCTCCTCCTCCCCCCACCCCTCGCACCCCCCACTAGCGCCATCTTGATCGTTTTGCGCCGGTGATAGCGTCTATAATGGGGCCGTTGTCAGGCCACGTGTACCGTGGCGCCTACATTTACATTCGAGAATAATTTTAACATCACTTTAAATGGATGGAAATTCGTAAGTGTTTATTTTTGATTAATTAAATGTTCCTTGTATTGAAAATAAATGTGCTGAGCTACTTACGAAATCATTAAATTAATTAGTTTGATGTACTGAGGCAGACACAATAGAATTACGGTTAGTGGCCATCAGTAGTATTTTAACCAGTGGGTTAATTATAAGTGTAGTTAGATAAATAAAAGTCTTAAATTAATTTGAGTACAACATAATTATGTTCTTCACATCTGAACTAACCTCGCAAGGCCCAATGTGCATTACAATGTACACTCTGTTTCAATTAAATTCCAACCTTTCAAACACGAAATAAAGTAGCATTTCTTTTGTTCCATTCTTTCCTTAATCAAACGAATGTTACCCTAATGTCCTATGCAACAAGATTCAAACTAAGAATAGGGAAACTATGTATGGTGGGTCTTACGAGGCTAAAGCTACAAATTACTATTAGATTATCGAGACAAAAGTCAGCAATGATTTCGAAATTTAATTTACAACACTATTAATTTAGTATCTGATTGTCCGAGCTTTCCTTGGCATCTTTCGTGTTTTCCCAAAGAATAAGAGTTTTCCCAAAGAAAAGACTTTGTGGATCAATTTCTCGCCCCATAAACCCTCTAGAATTATAATCGTTCAAGTTTCCGAGATCCCCGAAATAAATAAATATCATAATCGTCATCATCATGTCAGCCGAATGACGTCCACTGCTGGACATAGGCCTCCCCTAAAGACTACCACAATGACCGGACCTGCGCCACCCGCATCCAGCGGACACCTGCGACCCTTACCAGGTCATCAGTCCACCGTGAGGGGGGCCTGCCCACGCTACGCCTTCCGGTACGTGGTCGCCACTCGAGAATCTTTCCGCCCCAACGGTTCTACGTGCTATGTGCCCCGCCCACTGCCACTTAAGTTTAGCGATTCGAAGGGCTATATCGGTCACTTTGGTTCTGCTGCGGATGGCCTCATTCCTGATGCGATCTTGCAGAGAAACTCCCAACATAGCCCTCTCTATTGCTCTTTGGGTGACTTTGACTCTTTATTGTGCACAAATAAATATACAAGAATGAAAATTATTAGATAGCTAAACTAAAGAAACATACAAATACTATATATGAAGGTAAATGGGCAAGCACATTCCAGTCCACAAAACCTTCATTTCCGTCAACAAACGTAGAGTTAAACGCGACAATGTCAAACGATGACAAATCGTCCGCTAAGGGTCGTCGCGGTAAGTACTTAGAGCATTCATTGTGCTATCATGATAATTGATAACTTTGCGGTGAGTGTTAGGGAGGTATTCCACTCATCCAATATCTTTGTCCAATATACATTTGATCAAAGATGATTTCATCCAACTTGGATGGGACCCCGATATTTGATCAAAGATTCTGATGACAGTTAAATCAATATGGGTACGCATGAAAAAGAATAAAACTTGGACAAAGATATGGGATGAGTGGAATGGGCCTACGTCAAAGAACTTTGATCAAAGATTGGACAAAGATATTGGATGAGTAGATTACCACCCCGTATTAAACTCATCCAATATCTTTGTCCAATTTCTTTGATCAAAGATATTGGACAAGTTAAATCAATATGGCTACGCATGAAAAAAAATAAAACTTGCACAAAGATATTGGATGAGTGGAATGGGCCTAAGTCAAAGAACTTTGATCAAAGATATGACAAAGACATTGGACAAAGATATTGGACGAGTGGAATACCACCCTTACACGGTAGAATACCTTAAGTATTCTAAGAATTAAAAGAAACAGTAAATTGGCCAATTGGTTTTAACGAAGTAATTTGGTTAAACTAAATTCTCGTACCGAATATAATATCTGTCAGAATCATAATGAAATTTATACATCTAAAAATCTTCTAGATCCAATCCATTTCATGATTCTATAAGACCTTTTTAATGCCTCATACGTCATAAATTACTTGAATAAATTAAAATCATTTCTAAGTTGACACTATATGAACTCTGACATTTTACTATAGATGATGCTTTTATGACAATCAACCTCTAACCTTTAATATAAAGCCTTTCTTCGCGATATTGTTCTTTATTGTGCACAAATAGTTAAATAGCAACAAAAGGACCTCCCACACGACAGAATAACAAAAACGCATAAACTATAATAGAACGTATGGAAGCGTTTCATATTTAATAGTGTGAATAGGAAGCCAGAAATAGCTGACACCGTCAATGAATTGCGAGATTACTCACCCTTAGCAAATTTTACCGCCTGATACTAGTTTTTGGCCATAGTAAGTGTGTAGATTAGCCCACTGTCCAATTTAAAAGACAGGTATAGATTTTTTTAAACCACATTCTATAATTCTAAACAATTTTCACATGCCATCAGGGACATCATTTTTTTATAATCTACACTGCCCACTGTCCAATTTACGAGATAGGTTTAGATTTTTTTAAACAACAATTCTATAATTCTAAACAATTTTCACCTGCCATCAGGGACATCATTTTTTATGGATATACATCAGTAAATTTGAATGAGGTCAGTAGGGTAAGAAATACAACATTTGGCGGAATTTCTGTCATATTCGTTAATTTAGCTGGTCAATTTCAGTTGAAGAGTTGTGACAGAAATTTGACATTTCAAAGCTTTCACCTAACAATACTCAAATTGTAAATGCACTTTCATACGACATATCACAAACTGATAGTTGATCCATTATAATAATTATTGTGTCCGCTATGTCTCATCGCTCATGCCGCGACCGAGAGCTATTTCTGGCACACACACAAAAGGGAGGTTACCCGCATTTTTTAAGGAAATGGCGAATGGGTATAATCAATGGTGGGCGTACTAATCACTCAGCTAATTATGCGTCTTACGCATGTGATATTCATGAATGGATATCATCATGTCACTATACATGAATAAGTTATAAATTTAAAAAAATTGACTTTTATTGCCGTTTTTGTTCGTTTTCGCCACCGAGTAATAAATTTCGGCCCTAATTCCGCTGAATAAATAATGAACTGGGGTGCGTCTTCCTGAAGTTGATATACGAACTATTTTATTATATCTGACAGTTTGCAATAAACCATCAGAGATAGGTAAGAACTTTTTAAACCCTTTAGCTCTCTCCAGAGTCCAACGTCTCTTTCGATGGATATCAAATTATAATATTTTTTAACCACAATGTTAGCTTGCTATAGGTACTAACTTAAGGCCCACCTGGCGTTAAGCAGAAGAAGGTGAACGTGCTCGTTGCCTTTTATTAATTTGTGATTCATTAAGACTACCGTTTTAAACCGTAATCCAAGTTCTATAAAACAAAGCTATATCCTAAAACATAAACTCTAATATAGCCACATATCACATTGTTGCCGAAATATGAGCCGTATAGTTTGTATAACTGCGCCGGAGTGGACCCGTGTCTTATAAGGCGCACGAATTATGACCATTGTTTTACAGTTAGCTGCCTACACGCGATTAGCGGCCAGTACGGCGCCTACATTGCACCTGATGGGCAGACAAATTCAACTAGTATGTAAAAGCAAACTAAAACCATGCCTAGTTGAAATTAAAATGCATTATTTAAAATAAGTCAACATCAAGTTGAGTAAAGTTCACAAAAGATCAGTCACCGGAGTTAAAAGCATATATACTTGAAGGGTACGGCCCCAAGGTGGACTGATGACCTGGTAAAGGTCGCGGGAGTCCGCTGGATGCGGGTGGCGCAGGACCGGTCATTGTGGCACTCTTTGGGGTATGTCTATGTCCAGCAGTGGACGTCCTTCGGCTGATATGATGGTGATGATGATGACGATATAGGCTACGGTGAATGCTGCCCATCTCGTAATGGCCGTATGCTTGTTTGCTACCATCGCGGCATTGCTGTGCCGAAAATTTAAAATTACGGGACTTTTTTTTAGATTGGGGACAATAACTATAAACTATAACTAAAAACAAACCATGTCAACAGAATATCAGTAAAATTGTTTGCTTTCTTTCCATACAGCACTACTCTGCAAATGATTTTATTCCACCCTAAAACTCCGATCTACATTAATCCCCCAAACGCCATAATTTTTTCTGTAAATTAATCCCCCAAACGCATCCCAAACATTAAATGCCACCAAGCCCTCTTCAATGTGCACGCACTTACCTAACAGTAATCAAACAAGTCCTTACTTTTTTTCTAACAGTACTGAAACCGCTACACATTGTATGGAAAAAACACAGCCTCATGTCATCTCGGAATCGGCCAGCACCATCTGGCGTATCCTTGGCGAAACATACACATGTCTTTTTGTCCAGATGACTTGCTATGCAGAAACACTGGGCACACCACCAACTGATTTCCAACCTTACGCACTTTAACATAAAGCTCAATATCTTTCAACGGGAGTAATTAGAAATTCGAAGCGTACGTTTTTCTAGTTTTGATACTTGAACTGTGTGGGGTAAAGTTAGTTTTTGGTTGGCAGGGTTTTTGTCACATTTTTTTTCGGAAGTAGCACAAATTCATATGGCAAGGAGCGTGTCAGGTTTCGCGGCAGATGCGCAGGAGTGCGGCGCAGCACGCGCCGGCTGCCATGTTTGTTTGTGTTGAGAAAAAATAAATTGGAACAATAAATCTATCGGTTAATTTCAAATTTGCGAAATATTGTTTATATACAACGTTAATATTTATATGATATTTATGGATCTTGGAATAAATCATTCGAAATTGGATGGTAAGACTTGGTCAAGCATATAAAAAATATTTGAATCATTATATACCGTTATCTTTTTTTACCCTAGCTCTCTTTACATAGGCTATGACGAAATCTAAGTTTCTGGGAAAGATAATACTAATTTTTATTAGTAATGGCTAATGGCGAAAAAAAAATCTCTTTATGAATAAAAAAAATTACAGACGCTTGCGACTCCAGAAAAATAAAAAAACGACGTGTCGTGTCGACAACCGGCTGCGTTCTGCGTTCATCTATAAGGTGGTACTGAGCGATATAACATGGTCTGCGATCGTCAACCCGCATGCCAAGCGTGGCGATTATGGCATTTACCCCCCATGAAATTGGGGGAGGCCTATGTCCAGCAGTGGACGTCCTAGGGCTGATGTGGTGGTGGGAGCGATCTCTCCAAAATAAAAAGATTCCAATTATGCTCAGCGACAGATTTGGTCCAAATTTGGGTCGGTTTTCATTCATTTTGCTACGACGATTATGAGTCATAACTAGATGCTACCTCAAAATCAGCATTGGCGGCCGCGCTATATAATCTCTGGGTGCCAAGATCCATTACTTGGGGGTCATAACTTTACATCCAAATTTGTCCCAATTTAATAGTACATTACTACAGAGGCCGGGACAAAAGGGGTTGCCGGCCGAAGACATATAGACGGCTGAGCGAAGCGAGGCCGGACAGGTCTAAGGCCGGTAGCCCCATATTTCCCGCCGAGGTATGTATAGTGCTTTTCTCAAACATGCAATGAAATAAACAACAAAAAAATCAAAGTTTTATTTTTAATACGCATAGTGGCAGAATGTCATGATGCCTTTGCCACAAATTTATGTGGAATGGAAATAAAAAAGAGGACTTTGCCGGCCTAGGCCTGCAACATTTGTATGAAATTGCATTAACGAGCTCTTGTCCTAGCCGCACCTGAAACGTCACACTTCGCAGCCTATTATAAGGAACATAACATCAATATTTCATTGCATGTTTGAGAAAAAAATATTTTGTTTAAGACACAAGAGGTTACTGCAGATGCTCTAAGGAAGCGTCCTTTAAATTATTTCAGAATCAGAATTAAAATCAGAAATTTTATTCGTGAAACATAGGCATAAATACCTATCTTATGGCCTTTAGGTATATGTTTTAAACTGTTATTGTGTACAATAAAGTGCTTACATACATACATTTATTATTATTATTGTTAGTTGTGGGCCTTTATATGCCGCCTCAACCAGCTTGTGATCTATTGTGGCAGCCCTTTAGAGTTCACCGTTAAGGCCCGTTGATTCCAGGAACTTCCAGATTCTTTGGACGGTGATGTATTGTACCTCTTCTGGTTGCACGATGTGCTGCCCTAGGTAGGTACTTCTTTCTTGCATCAGTGGCCCGCAGAAACAGAGAATGTGCATTGCTGTTTCCTCTGATTCTTGGCAGAACCTGCATGATGCGTCTTGTTTCATACCCATTTGAAACAGATGTTTGTTCAGTTTGCAGTGACCTGTCAGGATCCTTGTCACTGCACAGGTTTTATGTCTTTTGAGTTGTAATAGCTCCGTAGACAGCTTATTATTGAACCCTTTAATCAAGGCCTTCGAGTGTTTTTGTCCTATTGCGAACTTCCACAGCTCGACAGCCGTTGACTTTACTACGCTGTTTAGCAGAGAATATGCTTTCCGTTTTGTGATGCCGCAAAACGGTTCTGGGCCGACCAGGGGTCTGTCTGCGCCCTTTCTGGCAAGTTCATCTGCTTCCTCGTTTCCGGCAATGTCGGAATGCCCGGGTACCCATCTAAGTATCACTTTGTTGGAATTAGCCAGGGCATTTAGATTGTTTTTGCAAGTCTGCACTAGTTTAGAGTACGACTCTAGAGATTCTAGTGCCATTAGAGCAGCTTGGCTGTCTGAGTTGATGTAGATATGTTGGTTTCTTAGGCTTTTATCCAGATTGATCTCCACGCATTTATACATACATAAATACATACATACATACATAAATAAGATGGTATATGGAATAATTTGTTCTCTATGTTTTACCCAATAGTGTAAGTGTACAAATATCTATAGCATACAAACATAACATGTTTGCTCCTATTACAGGCACATCTGTATATGCAACAATAATCAACTACCTAATAGCAAAATTATATAATAATAAGTTAAGCTTTAAATAAAAGTGAAGCCACCTGACCTCCAAACAAAATACCCTCATTTTCATAGGAATCCATCTCGATCATTGTTATTATACGCCGATATTTCCGACGTGATCCAAAGCCTTCCGTGTTGTGTGTAATCTTGTAATCAATGCAATGATTATATTAGTGCATCATTCATGGGCGAATATTACGCAACTCACGCAAGCCCCGGGGGTCAAAATCAAAAGAAAAAGTATACGGTACGGTTCAAACTGCGCACGCGATTCGAGGTAAACAAATTAAGATTCCACGTGAGGCTACATCCCTGGGTATGTCGAAAAACTACGACCGAGATCACCGGGGAAGGGGCAACAGCATCCCTGGAGTGCGGTGGAGATACTGCGATCGCAAGCCCGCAAAGGGTGGCGATTATGGCATGTAGTACCTCCCATGCCATTGAGGGAGACCTATGTCCAGCAGTGGACGTCCTTCGGCTGATATGGTGGTAGTGGTGGTGGGGGACAGATCCGGTACGTGGCGATTAAGGGACGAATTTTAGGGTACAAATACACACAAGGGTACGGTTCACCTGTTTTTAACCCCCGACGCAAAGAGAGGGGTGTTGTATGTATGTATGTATGTATTGCTTTATTGTACATAAAACACGGTAAAATGACAAACAAACAAAAAGTGGAAGTACAAAGGCGAGCTTATCCCTTTAAGGGATCTCTTCCAGCTAACCTTTGAGCAAATGAGTTGAAAGAAAACAATGGAGGATGAAGATAAACCACCTGTGAATTATGCACTGAAACAAAAATTGAAAACAAAACTAATTCATTTTGAATACACATTACCTTAATACTAAATAAGAATATAAAAAACGCGAATCAGTATATATATCAATAGAAAATACGACAAAATATTTTGGGTATTATAAAATAAAATACTTACAGCCGAAAGAAAAAAAAAGTTGTGTGTGTGAAATAATTATGTTTATATAATACGATACTATACTTAATAATAATAAAATAGTCAGGAGTCGGACAGCCATATTCTTTTTAATGCAGCCTTGAAGGATGCTATAGTTTGGGTTGTTGGCGGGTGTTATAAGTTTAACGTGTGTGTCTGTGTATCTGTCTGTGGTATCGTAGCTCCCAAACTCAAGTGCGACCATGGCGTCACAGCGCCGTGTCTTCACCAAATGGTCACAACGGAAGATCAGCGCTGGCTCTGCCAGCATCACGCTGAGTTGTGACCATTTCGTGACAAAATTAATTATATGTATCGGTCTATGTTTTTAGTTAATTCCTTCTTTTTTTTTGTCACGAATAAACTATTTCTTTTCTTTTCTTTTTCTTTTTCAAACGGATGAACTGATTTTCGTTTAGTTTTTTTGTGTCATAGATAATTTTACCGCGAGTGTTCATGAAAATTTCTTTTAGCCGTTTTTGAGATATTGAGCTTTGAAATGAAAATGTCGGGGTTTTATAAACTTTTCAAGATACTCATTATAGAACACACCATGTTGATAAAGATTAACAGTAGAGGTAAACAACAGACGGTCTTGTCGCTAAAGAGCGATCTCTTTCAGATAACTTGAGTATTTCAAAATGTGAAATAGAGATATGCAATGAAAACAATGAAAAGTTAATAGTTAACAATTTCACATTTAATTAGTTCAGTTCAGTGTCTGTGTTTGTTTGTTCGCATATGTCTATAAAACTACTAATCAAAGGTCATCAGATTGATGGCCAGTACCTACATAACATGATATCATAAGGTACGATGGCAATTCTTGTTCTTGAAAAAAATTCTAAAACTAATGGCTCGTAATAAGAAATCCACAAATTATTTATAAGGAACAATAAAATATTATAATAATTCCTATTTAAAATTTCCAAAAAGTTTGCATCCAAAGGTAATCTCGAAGAGATCGCTCATTCGCGATATGATTTCCTGTTGTTTACTTTACACTTTTAATATTCTGTATTTATCGACATATATATTTATATATCGGAAGTCGATAAATGAGAAGTCCCTATGACAGCTCAAAACTGCTACGAGAATTCCGTCCCCTGATCATATGATATGATATATAACACTAACTACATATATATATATATATATAGTATGGCGAAACTCCTACAAATCGAGTTACACAAATTATACTTCGGAATTTTCGCACATTCTCATCAGACGGTATAAGAGCCACAAACGCATACATATTTGAGAGTCGTCAAAGCCACTTGCACCCACTTGCCCCGCAAATTAGATCGGTGCCGATCACCGCACGCCGCCGGGTCGCAGGTCAAGTTCAATTGACTGCCTTGGTGCCTGGTTTCCCAGCAGCAGAGCTGTTCGTGAAAGCTGCTCGTGAGGAGCGTTCGTGGCCCAGCGGCGCCCGCGTACCGCGTGCGGTATGCGAGGTTAAGCAATGTCGGGCGGGGTCAGTTTTTGGATGGGTGACCGCTTTGAGTGGTTACTAACTGAGCGCTCCCGTGCTTTGGAAGGCACGTTAAGCCGTTGATCCCGGCTGCTGTCTATGATAGCAGTCGTTAAGGCAAGTTAGAGGCCTAATGGCGGCTTGAGAACTTCTAACAGTCAAGTTGCCCACTCACTTGACAAGCCTAATCCCAATAAGGCCCGGGTTTCCCCCTTGGGTTGGCACTTCCAACTTCCAACTTGGAAGGTCAGATGGCAGTCGCTTCCGTAAAAACTAGTGCCTACGCCAATTCATTTCATTTATTGCAATTCTTGGGATTAGGAAGCGGACCCCAGGCATCCTTCAGGACGCAACTGTACTGAAAATAACGCTAGGATGATGTGAAAATTTGAAAAATGACAAAAATTTGACATGAAGTATTATTATTATACCTAGATATTTTTCTAGCAGGAACAACATTTGTTTAGTGCTTGCCACAATAAAAATATCGACAATCCTGTTATCGATAAGTACATACTACTTCCACGACAAGACGTATATACAATACGGACAAAGACTAATATTGGCTACCTAGACGCCGCGTGCACCGATCTTGTACAAATTGAACGTAATCCGTACACTTTCGATCCAATTTATTTTATAATTTGCAATGAATAGTTCTTTATACAGAGCAGCCCACATGAAACTTTCAGGGTGTATTGTCTTTTTTGTTTATCTTTTTGTAGTATAAAAAAAGAGTTACAAAAAATTTTAAGGCATGTTTATCAAGTCAATGTTCTGTCTACTACAAAAAGTCACGTTTTATTTCTTCATAGTTCGGCATGTTTATTTATTTATTTATTTGGAGAACAAACAGAGATGGATGTACATAAGATACTTAAAAACTATATAAACTTATACTAAACATGCATCGACTTCCTTACTAGTTCCCACTAAGTACACACAATATTAGGTGTTGCCAGGTTGGAATATTTTAAATGATGACACAAAAAGGAATACTATTTCCACACTTACAAAAAGAGGAACCTACTTTCAAGAGATAATAAAAAAACGCTGACGTATAAATCACTGTACTTGCGGCATGTAGGTACTTCATTATAAGTCAGAGAGGAAAACATGCAGTATAGCTATTTAAAAATATCCACATATCATCCAACTCATTGAAGTAATGATAAAGAGGAAAAATTGTAATACACATTTCATTTACTTCCTCTATTTATTATCAAAGTCAAAAAGTAAACAAACTTTTTATATTCTTAGACGTTATTCATTAAAAAAGTAAATAATTGACATACAATGTGACATTTATTCACATTGCATATTAAGGCAAATATAATTGTAAACACAAGGCCAAATACGAAAAAATGCCACCCAGAAAAACGTCCTGAGAAGAGACAATCACCTCGTTTATTGTAAGTTTACCAGAAATTAGATTTCGTGGTTCAACATTATTTTGGACCAAATGCGAAGTAAACATCGTCCCAAAGAAACATAACATCACACAGACAAACATAAGAATATTCAGAGAGAGAAAAAACGATTTCATAAGTTTATGATCAACTGCAATGTGCCATGGTACCAACTAGACAACCCCGATTTTCGAACATTTATCTATGACGTTGAAGTGGCACTTATCGATAACAGGACTGTCGATGTTTGTATTTTGTCAATCACTTACATCAAGTCGTTCGTGCTAGAAAAATATCTAGGTGTAATTATTATTATTTTAAATGATGGTAAATTCTTTTATGACATACAGTACCGGTCAAAAGTATAAATTCACGTTATGAAACTTTGATTTTCTATTAAATTATATTCAAATATATATTTAGACTTTTAGACGTTTAGCTGTTTAAATGATTAGAAAATAGTTAAATAAATATCCGTTGGTGGAAATATAAAGTTGTTATACGCGTAATTCATCAGATACACATGAAACTGTACTTGCATGTCTTGTGTAAACCTTGTTCCTGGGTAAAGACCCGTTTAAGTTAAAACCATTAAAAGTGTGTCAAAAAGCCAGCAAATTAAGCGTCGAACGAAACTCTTGCTTAACCTTGGGTTTTGTCCAATACACGACCAATTACAAAAAGACTGGGATTTCCCAAACTGCAGTCGGAAACTCTTTATAACGTAAAACAAGTAAAAAGCCTTATTCCAGTCGATTCCGTTCAGGTAGGCCAAAAGTTGCAATAAAAAGTGATGGCATGTATTTTACGGTCAAATCTAACGTCAACACGTTTACTCGAACTGCTCCAGAAATTTCTGAAGAGATCAACGCAAAGATCAGCGAGTAGCGGTTTCGAAATTTGCACCGGCGTCTGGTTTTTTTCTTGATAAATGATAAAACTATGAATGATGCCTATTATGTCCAGGTATTAAGGTAAACACAGATTTAAACGCACATCGTATATTCAGCTCGGTAGCTGCACATCAAGTGGGAATGTCAACACAATCTCCAACTAACCTACATTCGTCTACTTTATTATTTAACAAAGTCACGAAGTACCCACATACATTGACTGTATATGACAATGCCTACACTAAAGGGTTGAATATCTGCTACCTATAACCTGGGAATGCTTTACAGGTGATAAAATTGATGATCTCGTGCTGAGTAAAGGGCGTAAATGAACTAAAATAACAAGGTGAACTTGAACTTTAGACCGGTACTGTATATTATTCCTGTTGTGACACTTGTGACGTTGCCATGCCCTCCCGGGGCCCAAATGAGAAAAGTCGTACTTCCAGTTTTCGCGATGGGAATATATTATCACTACATCTGTGCCCACCAGTCAACTTGTGCCACCACCACCGTCCGACTCCGACACGTGGCTAACTGTCAAAGTTGCCATCATTTGACAATACTTGCCAGCCACGAGGCAACTTGTCGCGCCCAGGTGTGCACGCAGCTGCCGCGCATGCGTGCCGTATGCACAACGGTACACCTTTACTGTATCCTTGCTGGTCACGTTACTCTAAGGTTACATATATTCTATCATGTGCTATCCTTCATGGATGTGTATGGGTGTGGGTTATGTCCGAAAAACTGTTCGACATGATGCCCACAGCCGCTTTCTACGATTGCCTCGCTCGCCGTCGGCAGGGCATTCATACTCACATCTTAGAACCTAAATGGTCGCGTACGGTAGGGGTTCAGAGGAATTTCCTCCCTCGAACGCTCCGGTTGTGGAATGAGCTCCTATCGAGGTTTCCCTAATGGGTTAGAGCATGACTCAAAAAAACATGCAGTGTCTTAAAAAAAGGCGTGAAAAGGTTTCTCACGGGTCGACCTCTGGTGTTGCAAGCGTCCATAGACGAATCAATCAATCAATTTTATTTGCCGAGAATAATAAGATATTACTTTTTTTTTGTTTCATGTATTCAGCCATGTAACGCGTGCAAATATTTTGCAAATTATATCAATTATTATAAGAATTAAACATGAGAATTTTAAAATATAATAATACAATTGAATAAGAATGTCACATAATTAATTACTAAAATATAATCTAATACTGTTATTTAAATCTCTGTTCGAGAAAATAACGAACCCGATAGAAGCACTTCTCCATGAGCCAGCTATTTAATGTGGACTTAAAAATATTCCCTTGGAGCTTTCTCAAGCCTTCAGGCAAGCGGTGACCACTTACCATTAGGTGGGCCGTCAGCTTGTTTGTCACCGACGTGGTATGAAAAAAAAGATCTATGCAGATAGCGCTTTATATGAGTAACAATCAGGGAAACATTATTTCGTTATTTACCTACATCTAAGTATTTCAATCCTTTCGTTCTTCAGTCGGGTAACAAACCAAACAATGGCCTGCGTTCGAAAATGTTCCGTGGCATTAAAATAATTAAACATAACGAGTCGGCAAACAAGTTATTAGGGAGAAAAAGAGGAGTTTTCGCGTGAGGCGCCTGCGCAGGTGCCGTAGGGCTGCCACTGGGGGAAAACACATTCCTCAATAACTCAAAAATAACCCGTGTTGATAAAGAAAAGCTTTACTATGGACTGATATAACTCTACATAAGGTACGAAACAGTAGTATAGACACAGAGTAAGGTAGTATGAACGAGATATCACGAGAGTTATCACCAGTTTAGAATCATATCCATAATCACATACATCTTCATTTAGAATCGATAGCGTTTAGAATTCTGAATCGAACAAGCCCAAAAAGTTCGTATTCTGAGAATTCTGATTAATAATTACTGGAATGATTATTAATATATTGTTATTGGAATGCGCCAATTTTTTTATTTCCCAAATATGCAAAGACGGTCCTTTTTTTTCTCGGTTTTTACATTTTTAGTTAAGTAATTTCCAGTATTTCCAGGATATTTAACAGTGGCTTTTCTGATTAAATCCCAACAAGGTTTAGTTTCAAGTCCCCTCTGAGTTGGACATGAGCGTCGCTTTCGTAAAAACTAGTGCCTACGTCAAATCTGGGGCTTAGGTGCAAAGAGGACCCCGTACTCATTTAGAAATCTGTAACAAAACGCTAATTCCTTCATCCAGGGAGGATGTTTCCTTTTTTTCTCTTCATTGTTTAAGAAACATTTAATCACTTGAGATTACGTTACTTCCATTGTATGTATAACCTAAATCACTAACTCTACGAGTACAGTGAACAGCAAATGTAGATGATCATTTTAGTACTTTGTCGTGCTAACGTAACAATACTGAGATAGTTGGAATGCGTCAAAGTAGTGCAAGTGGCAAGGTACTAAAATGATCAATTACTTTTGCTGTTGAGTGAGAGTTAGGTACAGACCTAAGTACATTTAATAATTCCCTATATTGACAACCCTAGCACGGCACGGGGCGCCGTAACAATTACCAATTGCACACGCATTCGCACGCGCTATTCTAATTTTGAATATTGAACTTTTAAAATTGGAATATTGATAGACCAGCCAGTTATCTCAGCTGCTTAAAAACCGTCTTAAAAAACAAACTGGCTATAATAGTTGACCCTTACCGAAGAACAATTTCGATGATTCCAGGGCTCAACCAGTGTTTGACATCTTTCAATTCTAGTTTTTGCTAAAGCTGCTGAAGATTATCTTAATATTATAATGATTGTTTTTATATATGAAGATAATTGTTGATACTAAATTAACTTATAAAGGAGATCCTGTTGTGCCAATAATTTTGTCAAATTAAGTTAAAATTGTTAATGTAAATTCACCTGAACTTCATCTGCTGCCCCGACTATGTAACTATGTTGTTCAATTATGTTTAAAACTTTAAATTGATCTTATTTCAATATAATTCTTAAACTATCTCATGTAGTTAATTTCCGCCAACTGTGTAAAGGATATTATAATCGCTTTTAATACCTATTTAAAAATTAACTGCCACCACATAGTGAAAAATCGGCCAAGTGCGTGCGGTGTCCACGCACAATATAGGGTTCCGTAATTAGCCCTCATGTTACATAACGAGGATTTAAATTGTCTCAAACTTTTAATTATTAAGCAGGGTATCAAAACGTAGTTCCTAAACCTAACCATGAACTAAGTTTTATTGTAAAACCAAAATTTTAATTTCCTCTGTTTTCTAATTTAAATTGCCAGCAATGTAAAGCAAAGTCAATTGTCAAGACAGTATAAATGACAGCTATTAATGTTTTGTTTACTACGACGTCATCTTAAGCAAGTGCACCTGGTACATTCAAGGTGCAGATTTAAGAAGTTTAATTGTATAGTTAATTCAAATAATTATGATTTGTTAATACATGAAACAGTTGCTAATGAAACATACTATTGGCAGTTTTGAAAAACAAGATTATCGAAGTTATCAATGGATATTGTAAAAAAGTTTATTTTTCAGGTATAGGTTCTGAAGTTCGGCTATTACTTGTCAACTAGTTATGTCTATACTAAGCTGTGATATTTTTTCTTTTAAATGTTTTATATGGTCTACTAGCATGATTTTTTTTCACATACCCATTAGCTAATTCTGATCTGGCGGGTACTCCACGCAATGGCTTTGGCGAGGCAATAAATGAATCTCCACTTGGGGGATAGAAATACAATACGTCATTTATATGTACACTACCGTCAAAAAGTTTAAGAACAAACACGAAAAATGCAAATAATAATCATTGATTGATTATCCACTCAATTTTGATTCATCTGTCCGTAGTACACTGGTAGTAGTTTGCAAAAGACTAATCCTTGTGAGAAATAGCCGATTGCAATCTTTTTGCCTTGTTTGGTTTGCGTAATAATTTATGAAAATTAAACTAAAAATTGTTTTTGGTCCTAAACTTTCTGACGGTAGTGAATACTTAAACCAAATTACAAACCAAAGTACGCCGGTTCTATTTTTCCGAACCGGTGGTAGTTTATTGACGTTCATAGGTGCATGTAATTATGCCTAATATGAAGAATAAATTACTTTTACTTTTTACGTTTACAGCTTTCCATTAGTAACGGTTACTGAGCTAAGCTGCAAACAGACGGACGGACGGTCGGAGGGAACTATAAGGGTTCCTTGTTTACTACGGATCTCTAAAAATGATTTAATTTTAAGTTTACAAAAAGTACAACCTTATAGTTATTTTTTCTTTTGTCTCCTAAAGGTTGACTGAAAGAAATCGCTCTTTAGCGATAAGATATATCTATAATCTAATCATAGTTTATATCTAGGTTAAGCTTCGTGTATTATTTTTCTTGGTGATTAATAAAGAGTTTGTGTATTGTATTGTATTGTAAACCGCGAGTGGTCTTGAGCCGCAAGCCACCGGTGGGGCTCAAAAACTGTGTTTAAGGAGTCAACGCCCCCGCGCGCGCGCATCTGGCGATCGAGGGATCGCGGGAGGAGCGAGGGGCTCTAGCCTGGCAGGGTTCTGTTCAGGGAAGTCTGTGAGCTCGAAAAGATCTAAGCACGCTTCAAGTGCGTGTTCAGATTTAATATTTTGTTTGTTTTGATGTATTCTCCAGTTATTATAGCTATAAGCAAATACTTTTTCTTAAGCCTGTTATACACTCAACACACCGAATTATATTTATTATTTGTTTAGTTAGCTCTCAAAAACTAAATTGGTAGGTAAGTACATATTAATTTGCACTTGACTGAGGACAGTTTCCTGGCGGATAAGGGGCTTTTTACATTATTTAGTTTTGCCCCCTTATATTCTACTTAAATACCAGCTACAGTTATGCAATACAAATATAAAGCAATACACTACCTAATAAAATTTAGGAAATCATTTTTTGGGCAATCAATATTTTTTTATAATAAAATACCTCATGCCATAACTAAACTTCCAGGTCATAAGTTCAAGAAAGTTGTTAAACTTGTATTATATTTATATCCTCACACTCCCGTCAATACTAATATATCAGATAGCTGTCTAGTTGTCTACGCCAGGGGGAACCTGCCGGTTTATGCAAGACGAGGTGATGGTTGTGCCTGGGTCACTCGAAACGCGAATAAGGTTAGTACGATACCCCACAAACTAAGTAAAACTGCTAAGTCAGTCCGTGTTGCGGGTCCAGTAGTCTACAATAAGCTACCACTATTTATAACTACAACTGTGAGCCTTCCAGCATTTAAAATTAAATTAAAAAGGTGGCATATTGGTCAATGTTTTTATACATTTAAAGAATTTATAAAAGTAAAAAGTAAAAGTAAAAGTAGTTTATTCTTCAAATTAGGCATATTACATGCACCTATGAACGTCAATAAACTACCACCGGTTCGGAAAAATATACCTCTGCCACGAGAAGAACCGGCGTAAGAAACTCGGCGAGGTGTCATTTTTTCAAAACAATATACATTGTATAGTCTAAATATATAAAAGAAGAAACTGACTGACTGACTGACTGACTGACTGACTGACTGACATATCAACGCACAGCCCAAACCGCTGGTCCTAGAGATTCCAAATTTGGCACGTAGGTTCCTTATAAGGTCTAGGGGTGCACTAAGAAAGGATTTTTCAAAATTCAACCCCTAAAGGGGTGAAATGGGGGTCCGAAGTTTGTATGGGGAAACAAGATTGGCTGGTCTATTTTATTCGAAACTTCACAGAAGTATTTCTAACGATAAATGAGTAAACACGTGTTTCAGGTTTTCTGAAAAATCAACCCCTAAAAGGGGGAAATGTGGTGACAAATTCTGAAAATCGACATGGGTATTGTTTTTATGGTTTATCGGGTCGCTGATAACGAAAACAACAATGATTTTAAAATCCCACGCGGAGGACGTGAAATACCATCCCCCCTGTTGGGGTGCGAGGGGGATGAAATGTCTAAATATTAATATGGGTGTCATTTTTATGGTTTTTTGGGACGTTTATTACGAAAATGGCATCGATTTTGAAATTTAATGTTGTGGACATGAAAACTTTTGAAATTTTGTGCCAAATTGCAAGAAATAACTGACTGACTGAGTGAGTGACATATCATCGCACAGCCCAAACTGCTGGTTCTAGAGATTCTAAATTTAGTATATAGGTTCCATAAAAGGTCCAGAGGTGCATTAAGAAAGGATTTTTCAAAATTCAACCCCTAAGGGGGTAAAATGGGGGTTCGAAGTGTGTGTGGGGAATCAACATTAGTTGGACTATTTTATTCGAAACTTCACAGGAGTATTTCTAACGATAAATGAGTAAACATGTGTTTCAGGTTTTATGAGAAATCAACCCCTAAAAGGGGGAAATGTGGTGACAAATTCTGAAAATCGATATGGGTATTGTTTCTATGGTTTATCGGGTCGCTGATTACGAAAACAACAATGATTTTAAAATCCTACGTGGAGGACGTGAAATACCATCCCCTCTGTTGGGTTCCAAGGGGGTTGGAATGTCTAAATATTAATATGGGTGTCGTTTTTATGGTTTTTTGGGTCGTTAATTTTGAAAATGGCATGGATTAAAATTTTATATTGCGGACATGAAAACTTTTAAAAGTTTTTGCCAAATTGCAAGAAGAAACTGACTGACTGAGTGAGTGACATATCAACGCACAGCCCACACTACTGGTTCGAGAGATACCAAATTTGGCATGTAGGTTCCTTATAAGATCTTAAGGTGCATGAAATGCCGTGAATTCCCTATGAAGAGACGACCTTTTTTGATTCAATGTATTGTAAGTAAGTGGTTTTATTAATCAGTGCCGTCCGATACGATTTCGATAAAAATCGATATTTGAGCGTCCAAGAGGACTCTTAATAGGAATCCGAGGTAAACTTTGAATAAAGTAACGGCCATATTAATTTTCTTCACTTCCGTTGCGATTTCGTTCATAATTGATATCTGAGCGTCCGAGAGGTCCCCTAATACGACTCCGAGGTAAAATTGGGATAAGTGGCAGCCATATTGATTTTCTTAATTTCCGTCCCAATTTCATTTAAAATAGATATCTGAGCGTCCGAGATGTCTCTTATTACGAATCCGAGGTAAAATTTGGAAAAAGTCGCAGCCATATTGATTTTCTTCATTTTCTTCCCGATTTCGTACATAATCGATATCTGAGCGTCCGACAGGTCTCGTAATACGAATGCGAGGTAAAATTTGGAAATAGTGGCGGCAATATTAATTTTCTTCATTTCCGTCCCGATTTCGTTAAAAATCGATATCTTAGCGTCCACAAGGTCTCTTAATACGAATCCGAGGTAAAATTTGGAAAAAGTGGCAGCCGTATTGATTTTCTTCATTTCCAAATCGATTTCGTTCAAAATCGATATCTGAGCGTCTGAGAGGTCCCCTAATACGACTCCGAAGTAAAATTTGAAAAAAGTGACGGCCATATTGCTTTTCTTCATTTCCGTCCCGATTTCGTTCAAAATCGATATCTGAGCGTCCAAAAGGTCTCCTAATATGACACAGAGGTAAAATTTGGAAAAAGTGGCGGCCATATTGATTTTCTTCTTTTCTTTAATGATTTCGTTAAAAATCGATATCTGAGCATCCGAGATGTTTTTTAATACGACTCCGAGGTAAAATTTTGAAAAAGTCGTAGCCATATTGATTTTCTTCATTTCGTTCCCAATTTCGTTCATAATCGATATCTGAGCGTCCGAGAGGTCTCGTAATACGAATCCGAAGTAAAATTTAGAAAAAGTGGCAGCCATATTCATTTTTGTCATTTCCGTCACGATTTCGTTCAAAATCGATATCTGAGCGTCCGAGAGAGTTCTTAATACGAATCCGAGGTAAAATTTGGAAAAAGTGGCAGCCATATTGATTTTCTTTATATCCAACCCGATTTCGTTGAAAATCAATATCCGAGCATCCGAGAGGTCCCCTAATACGAATCCGAGGTAAAATTTGATTTTCTTCATTTCTAACCCGATTTCGTTCAAAATCGATATCTGAGCGTCTCGTAATACGAATTTGAGGTAAAATTTGGAAAAAGTGGCGGCCATATTGATTTTCTTCATTTCCGTCCCGATTTCGTTCAAAATCGATATCTGATTGTCCGAGAGGTCTCTTAATATGAATCCGAGCTAAAATTTGTGAAAGTGGCGGCCATATTGTTTTTATTTTCGTCCCGATTTCGTTCAAAATCGAGATCTGAGCGTCCGAGAGGTCTCTTAATACGAATCTGAGGTAAAATTTGGCACTCCATGCATGCCAGGGATTGTTAAAAAAAGTTTAATGTTACTATATAAGCGTGTAGGGTATCTATGGATTGGCTTTTAAAAACGACATAGAGGTTCCTATATTTTTTCCATTTAAATCAACCTTTAGATTAGGCATTAGATTTTTTTTTATCGTATGGCATTTATTTACGAACCGTGAGATCTTCGGGAAGACAAGTACGGTTGCCAGTTTTTGTTGCACTTTGAGCACCACCCAGGGGTCACGTGTAGGTTAACGGTGGGTACTCCTTACGGACGTAGTGCAACTTCGACCCCCCTTTGTCAAGTGAGTGGGCAACTTGACTGTTAGTACTTCTCAAGCCGCCCGAAGGCCTCTAACTTGGCTTAACGACTGCTGTCGTAAACAGCAGCCGGGATCAACGGCTTAACGTGCCTTCCAAAGCACGAGAGCGCTCAGTTAGTAACTATTCAAAGCGGTCACCCATCCAAGACCTGACCTGCACCCACATTGCTTAACCTCGCATACCGCACGCGGTAGGCGGGTGCCGCTGGGCCACGAGCGCTCTGAATTCTTGATAGTTTGTGCCAAATTTCAATTCAATCGGTCCAGTAAAAGCAACTCAGTTGTAACAGACGGACTGACAGTAAGGAGTGCGAATGAAAGTGAAGCCAAATTTTCTTTTTGGATGCTCCTTTTAATGAATCACAATCACCAAACTTCGTATACCGAAACCCCCGGAATGTAACAACTACTTTTCTGGAAACCGCATCTAAATCGGTTCAGCCAAACGCGAGATAATCGTGGACAAACATACATACATACTTACATACATATATACGGGTCAAAAAGTGAACCTCTTTTTTGTAGACGGTTAAAAATTACGCTTAGTACGCGGGCGAAGCCGCGGGCAAATGCTAGTTAAATATAAAATTACAGTGTCAGCTACTACAAAATTACTTAAATAACAATGCTACAGTAGAAAATATATTTTCGCGATAGATTACCCGTGCAGGACGCTATCACTGCCACACATCCCTATCCATGATGTAATCGTTTATCTTATAATATGCTCTTGAAATAAGTGTTTGTTTTACTACAGATTTGAATTTAGAATTGCTAAGTTTAGTAATGTGTTTAGGAATTTTATTGTAGAATTTGATACAATTTCCCAAAAACGACTTTTTCGCCTTTACTTTATAGAATATAAAGAATAAAGAATGTTATTATTATATACCTAATGCAAATGTAATATTATTTATAATGTGTTAATATTTGATATATCATAACTTTTGACCTGTAATGTGTTATTACCAATAAATAATGTCTATGTCTATGTCTATTAACTAGGAAATCGTATACTAAAAAGCGTCATATTATACAACAGACAAAGATGTTCGGAACCAATGTATTTATATTTGTAATGAATCAAAATAATTAGTTTAGACGATTTTATTTAATCTAAATATTGACGAACATAAGTGTATCTTTGTACACTTGTGTTCTTTGTGTACTTATGTCTTATGTGTGTTGTTGTGTGTTGTGTTTTTGTTGTTTTGTTTGTTGTGTTTGTTTGTTTGTTGTTGTGTGTGTTGTGTTTGTTTGTAAGTGTATCTACATGAGAAATAAATGAACTATTAACGAATACTTGGTACTATCAAATAAATCTAAGTTCCGCTTGCAATGTTTTCTCAAATATTTGTTTACGGCGGCCGTTTTCTATGCTTATCTGGTTATGTATCTTAGGAATCATAATATTTACGCGTTCTTTGGCCATAATATTTTATTTATTTATTTAATCTTTATTGCACAAAAGTAAAACTTATAGTACAAAAGGCAGACTTAATGCCATAAAGCATTCTCTACCAGTCGACCTTAAGGCAAAGCAGAAAAATTGTGGGCGGTGCAACTAAGATAATTAAGAAAAAAACAATAGGTACTTACAAAGACTGGAAGGATATATACAATACGATATGATATTATATAATATTATAAATAATAATATAATGTACAACCACTACTAAATAAATATTTATACATACACACATACACATACATATACATACATATATATGGATGAAACTTACATATCAGAAATATTATGATATCTTGGTTCTGCCAGCAAAAAACTTGTACAAGTTATAGTTAATATGTATTGGGCATTTGGGTTTTTTTTTTATAGTACGCATATATTTAGACATTTTAATGTGAAACATTTACAGATTTAGATTCGGCTAAACGGGAATTATGGTCCAACGTGTAATAAATGCGCCGAAAACTGTCATTTGTTAAAAAATGAACTAAAAGTTGTTAGCATTTCCGCCAGTTCAAATAGAAGCCGTAGAGAAAGTTACTTACAAAAAGCTTATTGGGAATCTATAATTTAATGACACACCTTAATACTAAACATCAAATCAAAACACGATAAACTGATCGGGTCTCGCTGTTCTTAGACATTTTTAAAGGGAACCCTAAAAAGTTCGTTTTGTTAATACACCCCGTAGCAACACATTACCAGCCCGACTTCACCTGACAAATCAACTACCATTGCAAAATGAACCTTATCTCAAAGTAATAGAGTGCAAGTAGGTTGGGAAACATTTGAACAACGAGTTTCGGGGGTGGAATCTTAAGAGCGGCGATATTTGCAGATGTTTCAGTATTTGTGTAATTTAAGTGGCTGTAATTGGCCCCCGAATTAATCTATTTGACGTGTTTATTATAAGTTTAATAATAAACCGGCATATATTTTAGTACCCAACCCGCACCGGGTCAACGTGCCCATTCCTTGTCATCTTCGAAAGGTGGCATATGCCCAGCATTGGCCGTGTATGATGATGATGATGATATTTTAATCTGGTATTTTCCAAATACATTATGATGTTCATATTTAATCATCTTGGTTCAATTTTATAAAAAAAGAGTAGGTAGCACATATCAAAGCACTTTTGACATAACTTAGCAGAGGGCCTACTCCGAACTTCGAAAATAGAACTTCGTATCGTGCCGTCCCTTTCCGTCATATGAAAGTAAGAAAGAAAGAAAGAAAATAAACTTTATTGCCATATCCTTGAACAATACAAAAAAGAAAAAAACATATACATTACAATTATATAGGCAACGCTTCCCATTCTCAGCATGTGCTGGCCTTAACCATAAATGACCAGCGCTGGTTTTCAGAATGGTCCCAAGAACTAATACTTACTAACTACTTAATCACTAACTAAAACTACCTAACAGGACGGTCGCATTTGTGTATACAATTCAAAAATTAGATAATGGTTTGCGCCTGTGCTCTGGTTGTTGTAGCTGCTATTTTCATTTTGAACACACTATATTACAATCACGAGTTCTTGTACACCTACGGAAAAATGGACGAATAACGATTTTTAAAATAACGAAAAGAAAAGTACAATAACAAGTTAAGTAAATAATTATAATAATATTAAAAGAGGCATGTTGTGTTGTGCAGTGTGTGCAGTAGGTATATAAGGGAAGTGTACGTAGTGTATGTGTATATAGTGTATAACACGAGAGTGAACATCAGGAACCAAAGTTAAGCTATTTACGGAAATTGCGAAGCGTCTGGTTGATGTAACTGGTGACCGAAGAGCCGGCGACTTCCTTGCACAACGTATCAGTATTGCGATACAGCGAGGAAATGCCGCCAGCATCCTCGGTACAATCCCTCATCGGCCTGTTTTAGATTTAAGTTAGTTTTAATTTCGCCTTAGTTTTCTTTCCCACAAGTACCTAGTTTTTTTCTGAAACGATTTTTATAAAACATCTGACCTAATCTAATAGGATCTTTAATTATGAGAATATACTTATAAATATGCGAAAAATTATTGTGTACATATTAATTACCTCCGAGAGTCCGCTGGATGCGGGTGGCGCAGGACCGGTCATAGGGGTTCTCTTTAGGGGAGGCCTATGTCCAGCAGTGGACGTCTTTCGGCTGATATAATGACGATGATGAATTTCCTCAACTCATTGAAGTTCATTTTTCAGTTTAAATCAGTACGCTTTAAATGCCATTGATATAAAATTAACACACGGCGCCATACAAGAACTATTTACTCCATCTGGAGGCCCGATTGTACGGATTTTGGCCTTTATTTACACAGATATAAAGTCGAAGTACTTCGGAAGTCGACTGCACAAAATGCAACGGTCGGGCCCGCCTAAGCAGCTAAAAAGCTTATAAAAATTCAGAAACTAAGCCGATTTGACACTCGCCAAGCAGCCCCTAACTCCATCGATTCTTTGATTTTACTGCAACTGATAACCAAGTTTTTCGTTGCTAGTAGTAATAGTTCCGGTGATGGGGAGTGTATTGGCTCTGTCTACCACTGTTACTGTACGAGTACTGTTCAACAACATAAATTGCATGTAGCTATGACGACTGACTCAATATCGAAACTCATAGGCTGTGGCAGAATAACAGCGTTGCAGTTCGCACGACCTGCGAATAGCAATCTTTTCTTTATCGCACACGTTGCTGGACCCATTGTGCACACCTCTGTGTGTCTTTACGTTAACGATTTTCTTTTATTACCGACTTCAATAGAAGAAAGAAGGTACTCTGTTCGTCTCCATGTTTGCTTGTTCTTTTTTATGTATATAAATTATAATATATTATTATATATTATCCCCGATAACTCTTGACCACGTTGGCCGAATTTGATAATTCTTTTGTTTCAAAGCAGGTACCCCGACATTGGTCCCATATAAATTTGGTGAAGTTCTGATGATGGGATCTAGAAGGAATCGAGGGAACTCCTCGATTTTGATAGGCACGCATATGCCGATTTCAGTATTTTATGTAGGTAACCAAGCATTGGCTCACGGAAACCACAAATTGTGGCATAGCAAGTACAAAAGTGTGGCGACAAAGTGTTGGAATATTATCCCTCCACCTTTTAGGGCCCTGAAAAGTGTATTTAGTTTTAGAGCAGCAGTAAAAAAATTTATATGTGAACATCAGCGGCGACAGGAAACATTAACACTGGACACAAGCTGTTTTTAGGGATAAATTAGATGGCAGGTATGACTATGCCTGTCAACTGATTTATCCTATCTAGTAGTTAAGTAGTTGATAGGTACCTGTGTTTTTTGTCCCATTTATAAAAATATAAGTTTGTCCTTCGAAGTTGCCGGTTCAATGTTTCAATGTATTTTTATTTTATATGTATATCACATTTCCGTGTATAATATGTCCTTTTTATCGTCGTGTCTTGCTATGTTTTTTTTGTGGCATCCATATAGAACTGTAGATGGAAACAAACATGTTATTACATAGTTATGACTAATGATGTAATGTGAGACCAAGCCGATACAATATTATTATAAAACGTCTTACTGAATGTATCTTACCTTTATTTTATTGTCCACAATGTGGTAAAATGCAACGATTTCCTTGTTTCGACACTGTCGCACATGAGGTTATACTATCTTCTTTCTTGTTATTTTATTTTGTGTTTTTGCTTGTTTGTGTAGTTAGAATGTTTAATGTAACTGTATTTTACTTTATATTTCTATTTCTTTTTCGGTTTAACCATAAACTATTTAAATTATACACTGTTTCATAAACTTTATCGCTTTGTGTATGAATGAAATAAAATTGCAGCCATGTTGTACGTGCGGCCTCGCGTCATAGCTGGCGTAATGCCAACCTAATGCGCAAAAATAATAACTCGCTCGTTCGCAGCGAGAGGGCGCTGTTCAAGGCAAGCGCAATGGCTGCGTTCAGTTTGATTGTAGGGCCGTCGGACAGCAGGAACGTGGCCCACAATGGTCTCGCCGGAAGACCAGCGCTGGCTTCCGAGTCAGCATTACGCTGAGGCGGGACCATTTCATGACCAACTGCTTGTTTTGTAGCATAGTTTAAGTATATTGATTTGTTTAATATTTCCGGTGTGTTTGTCATGAATAAATTATTTTCAATTTCAATTTTCAAAAAAAATTGGAGTCGTTTTTTTTTTTGTACAAATTATTTTCATTTATCTTTATGTCCTGTTTTGTGTGCTTTACATAATAAATGGTTTCTTCTTCTTCTATATTGACGGTGGCTGTCAATACATAGTACTCGTCCGTAGAACGCGTATGTAGAATGTCTTAATTACGTAGGATGAAGAAGAATTTAACTTAGTCACTCAGTAAAGTAAGAACGTAAATTTTCTTAGGGCAATATGATTGAAAGAACGGGCACATTCAACCTTAATCTCTGGCCATAAGCCTTATCGGTTCCTATACACGCGACTACGTTAAACAATAAATTGAAAGATCTAATCTAAACTGTAACATTGTTTCGGGAAAGTTCATAAAGTGGTACGGTGCGTTATGGCCGTATGGGGTAATACCGGCTCGGCATGAAATGGAAATAAAATTCAAACTGATTTATGAAGGCGGGGGAAGAAATCTAACTAGCGTGGGCCTGTTTTTTTTTGAAAAATGTACCTTGTTAAATAAACTTGTTCTTTAGGTATAAAGGTGTGTTCCTGGGGGTAAATAAGGTCGTCAGAGCCCCGACCCCGTGGATGCGGGACCTGTATAACTCTCAGTTTCTAGCTGTCAATCAACGCAACGAATCCTCAGGTCAAGCAAAGTGTCGGCAATTTGCTGCTGATTCTTCTCTTTCGTATTACTTCTAAGTCGCAATCATATCCATTGTTTCTACTTAAGACTAGCTTAAGACCGAGATTGAGATGAGTAGCTTAGTCGTGTCGTAGTTCAGCAGTAGGCGATTACATGGTCTTAAAGAAGTTGTGATTTTAAAGTCTCAAAATATCTTTGATCGAGACAGATCTTGTCCTTTGAATAGTAATATACCCGCAAACATTTCGGATATTTAAATTCCATCTCGTATACCTATAATAACAAAATCAAAAATCAAAATCAATCAAAATCAAATATTTATTCTGCAAATAGGCCACAAGGGCACTTTTACATGTCAAAGCGTGACTTTATACAATTTAAAAACTGGCAATGTTACATAATAATAAAGATTAAAAAATTTACTGATTAATAATTCAAAGAAACTAAATTTACAAATATTAAGGACGTATATTAAAAATCCGAATAAACAAAAAATATATAAAATTAATTTAATATCTCATAGATGTATATGGTCTCTGAGCGTCCAGCAAATACGATTAATAACAATTAAGTCCTTAGAGATGTAAATGGTCTCTAAGCGTCAAAATTAAAATAAGTAATAAAACAGCACTAATAATTCTTAGAGATGTTTAAGGTCTCTAAGCGTCAATAACATCATCAAATCTCGTAAAACTAGGTCAATAATACGTCAAATGCCACTCAAATTGCTTAAAGAGTGTTTGATTAACATAAGTATAAGGGCTTGTTTTCGTCCACACGGAAGCGAAACACTCCATCTCAGCCTCGGCGACACCCCAACCCCGCATAATTGGCAGCACTTAACGTCTGGCAAACCGGAAAAACATTATGGCGATCTAATTCTGTTTATATTTGTACAGAAGCAAAGCTGCTAGTTTTTCTGCCCTCGCACGTGGCTAAAGATTGTGAATCTAAAAGCGGACCCTTGAGGCACACCTGCGCTCGCAGACGCCGAAAAACCTCTAGCCTTTAAAATAGCCCTTAATGCGTTCCAATAAGAATAAGATTGTGGTGTAAGTGCACAGATTTAGCAGGAAGAGGGTGGTATTATATTTAGTCTCCCTTCGATTTGGCGTTCGCAAGGTGTGCTGGTCTCGGATGTACATTATAGTCTATGATTTCAACTATTATGATCGTCACAATAGCGTCTGGCTTTCGTCGTACCTATAATCTTTATAGCACTATCTACAAAAACTTAAGCCTAATATTTAGGATTAACCGAATAACCTATATTAAACTCTGCGCGGATAGCTTGACTGGTATGGTTATGGGCTCCTTTTTCCGCACTTAGTCCGTGAAAGTCGCACCATTGTGGGTTTCTACAGCTTGACTGGTCATCAACTCATCAGCTACTTAGTTGTTTATGTACCTAACATGTAAAACTTACGCTATAAGTAGATCGAACTGACATTATTAGTATGGAAAATGAGGTGTAGATCAACTTTACGCCTTTTCGAGAACGTCACGTTTTCAGATTCATCCCTCTGAAGTCTACTGTTAAAATAATACATTGACTTTAAAATCTAATATGTGTTAGCATTATGCTATTTACTATTATATGCAATGTATACAAGCATTGAAACCTACACTGATTATTAATAAATATCGACAAACTCTTAAGAATAAAAACTTTTTTAAGCATTTCATGGTAGACCTGTGCTAACTCGTATACCACTATAATCATCAGAACACCTTGCCTCAGTTAGTTCCCCATCCAAATATTCCTTTTACCCCCAATTTTATATACACCTACAACAGTTGCAGTTTCTCTTTCTACGATATACAAATCTCTTTTGAAAACGACTTATGTCGCCAGCTTTACATTTTAAACTTCGTCATTTCGTGTTGCCTCAAGTGCACCAATTTTGCACCTTTCAATATCGATAGCAACAGATGTCGCGACCTTTGCTACGGCTTCTATTCAATTCTTGTCTAATAGTGTTTTTTATGTTTCAGGTAAGTTCCGAGTTTTTTCTTCGAACGCGAGTCAAAGGTAACTGTAGGGTCGTAGTTTAAAGAATATTGTGGTAGCGTTTGCATCTACATATTATTCAATGCCTATATAAGAATGTAAATTATGCGTCCACCAAATAACAGCCTGAAATAAATGGTTATTATTATTATAAGCAGTTTTTGTTCTGTGTTCCACTGCTGCCGGGAAAAGGGGGAAATTGGAAATTTCTTGCCACTCATTAAGAAAGCGTCCTGGTCGTCCCGGCATCTCCGCCTCGGGAAAGGAATGGTTACCCGTACAAAACGTTTATGGCTTTAAAACCATAAGAACGGGACAAATTGGTTCATTGGCATCGCATGCGACATATTCAAGTGGCGAGTCAAATGAAGCCAAATATTGAGGAGAACGTTTATCATTTTGTCCCTAAATCTATGTTAAAATGTAACAGATTTTGAGGGTCAGCTTAGTCTATAGCTCTTCAGGTGTAAAACAGAAAACTACTGACTGACACATGGGTTTTACTCGTACACGATCGAAAAAACAAAAATGAATAATAAAGTGAAAAGTGAATAGTTTTAGGCTTATGTAAGTGTAGGTATATATTACATAAATTTATAGAACCCGTAAGACGCAGTATATAGATAATAGTAATAAAAGTTCAACTTATATTAACTAGCCAACTTTGAGAACTTGAAAAAAGTTCAATATCTCTTAATCGTCTAAGAACGATGTAGGTGTAGCTAGAAAACCTGCTTTCACATATGTAAAAACGCAATTAAATAAGTTCACCGGTTTAAAAGCTATTGTGCCACAAACAGACACACACGTAGCACAAACTTATAACACCCGTCTTTTTTGTTGGGGGTTAAATATTAAGCTTAAATTGCCCTTTATCTATGTATGTTCAAGACGGAAACCTAAATACATGTATTAACCTAGAAGTCAACATCGCTTGTAACTTAACTAAAGGTGATTGATAACATAGCGAATGAGATATTCATCCCGATGATTTGAGAATGTTCTCGATCGACTGACGAATCACATAAGAATAACAATGAAGCTTGCCAATGATCAGTCAGTTCTGCGGTGATTTGTGTATATGTAGCTGATTGATCGTTATTCGCTTTAGCAAGACATATGATTGCTTGACGAGAGCGAGGTCACTTCATCTGAGGAAACATATTCTGGCGAGTTTTTGGTGGTTACAACTGAATACAAGCTGAAAATTGGTAACAGAACATATTTTCAGCTTGTATTCAGTTGTAACCACCAAAAACTCGCCAGAATATGTTTCCTCAGATGAATACTTCATAATGATGTACTTTATAATGTAATTTAGAATGCAAAGTAAGGTTTTCTTTGGTAACAGAACATAAGAAAACCTTACTTTGCATTCTAAATTACATTATAAAGTGCATCGGGAGTTACTTCAAAATGCATTTATTTCATTTTAATGAGGTCACTTCACATCATTGTATTACAGGACCGGGATTAGTTATCCATCGGAATAGCTGTTATTTCATAATATACACTTTAAGAGTGCGCAGTACGCTCGGTTCTCCATACAAACGTATTTATGCTCTCATTTTAAAACGCCATGCTAGAATAACATGAAACTTTGTATACACAATGGAATCCGGCATATCTAGGTCGAAAATTAGTTTCTGTTGCTAGAAATTGTAAAAGAAAAAATATACAGCGGTTTTTTGAGTTTTTTACGGCTTGTATGAAAACCTTAATAATCGCTGTATTTTTTCTCCATTATAATTTCAAGCAACAGAAACTAATTTCCAACCTGGATATGCTGAATCCCATTGTGTATACAAAGTTTCACGTTATTCTAGCATGGCGTTTTAAAATGAGAGCGTAAATACGTTTGTATGGAGAACCGAACGTACTGCGCACTCTTAACGTAAGTATATGGAAATAAGTCACCTCGTGGTCACCTCTAATCGTATTCTAATCGCGGCCAAGCACAGATATCAGAGTAAAGCAGATCCGCTCATTTAAGTTGAACGATTTCTGTACATCTGATCTATTCTCACTAATGCACAAATCAATAAGTTTGAGAGAGACGGATAAGTTGATATCCGACACGTCTTCACCTGTCAGTGTCTTCGCTTTTATAACTGCAAATTGTACTGAACTGACGTTTGTGTCGTTTTGAATAATATAGGATTTGACATTTTGGTGTGCTTTGAAATGGAAACAACTCGTTAACAGCCGAAAAAGCCAAGCGGCCAAGTAATAAAGGATTACGGAATTGTTATGACAGATCAAAGTGCAAAATAGTAATGAGATAATGTTTGTGTTTACCTAATACGATACTCCGTTAATAATCTCTTAATACAAATGATGAAAACCTTATCTGTATTCAGTCTCCGTTTTAACCAGTCTAATTCATCACTTATTTTATTATCCTTTTCGGAACATCTTATCAACGGAACCCATCCATTCGGAATCAGTACAATATTGCGAACAAGCAGTGTGGTCTGCTGTGCTATTCATAACTGGTCCCTCCTAACCTCACCTCACCTCACCGCTCACCAGTATATCTTGATTCGTCATATTTGACAACAAAGATAGATAGATAGAGATAGATACATAATTTATTTGTTCGCCACATCCACACAAGTTACAAGAAAGAAATAAATAAAAGAATAAATAATAGAACAAACTCAAAATTCACAAATTAAAAGTAAATAAATTGAAACACACCCGATATTTTCATTTCAAAGATCTATTACTCAAAAACGGCTGAACCGATTTTGATAAAACATGTCTAAGACGCATCGCTAGAAAAGCTGCTTTCAAATAAAGAAAACCACATTCAAATCGATTCACACGTTTAAGAGCTACGATGCCACAGACAGATACACGAATACACACGTTAAACTTATAATACCGTTGCGTTGGGGGTGTAATCGGGGGTCCGACAAACACTGGATCTCCTGAGGTGAGGTGATGTAGCGTTTTGAAACAGCCCCTGAACGGAAGCCTATCCTCAGAGGAAATATTAGCAATAATCTTTAAGCAAACCTTTGTGTGTCCAGGATTATCACCGTTTAGCGGAACGCTTCTATAATCCTATGACTCCAGTGAATAGAGGCGGTCTTTCACACTTGTATGGGACGTATCCATTTTCACTAAAGCTACAGTATACAAATTGTTTTGCCATTTTGTTGTTTACTCGGAACTTGAGTGTGGGCTGCCAATGTTTGTATCGTAATATGTTTGCTAAATAGCAATAAGTGACAATGAAAATAATTCAAATGTAACGTCAACTAACTGAAGGGAAGTTTGGATTTTGGACAAACATGCGAGAATTGTTTGACGAAGTTAGAGATTAACTGTAAATTGGGACAAGTAATACGAATATCGGCATTGTATATTATAAAATAATCAACATTTATTATTTTTAATTTGTGAATAAATGGGTTCTTCAAAACGGTTCTAAGATAGGTCACGCATTGGGAAAAAAACTAATTTTCTCTGGGAAAACAGGAAAGACGTCGGGCAAAACTCGGTCTTTCAGGTACTTACTTGTCGCTGCGACCGAATTCTGCTGTCGTACATCTCCGAGGTGAACATTTACCCAAACGTGGTTGATACTGACAGTGACAATCGTACCAGGCCAAGGCCCGGGTTATACGACGACGATCACATGCAAACACTAGGCGAAAGGGCACGTGTTATGGTATTCATGCGTCTACCAGTAGGAGAATCAGTACATTATTGTCTTCGTGCTTCTGCAGTAGGAGAATTTAGTAGGAGCACATGGGGTGACATGATTTAAGCTTTTCTAGCTGTCTAACATCGGCTTTGCTAGACAGAAATACCTTCTATACATGAGTACTAGTATTTATTCTGTGCTATGATTGGCTGGACGGCTGGTCATACCTAACACGTCTTGTGCAACCCTTCCCCATTTCACCGTTCATTACCGCTTGCGCAGCTGCCGACGCGGCTCATTCGGTCGGATTTGACCGCAGGGGTCACTCAGGTCAAATACAAACTGCCTAAGAACCTGAGCCACTGTACATTTTGACGAAGATAGAATGTCCGGCGATATTTGCTTCGTTGGCGAAACAGGCATCCGCAGTTTCTTCAGTACTTTAGTAGGTCCTTAGTGCTCTTGCGGTATTTCCGGACTGATACGACCTTCAAACCTTCAAGAAAAGAGCGTACTCCCATCTTAAAGGCCGGCAACGCATGAAGAACATTATTAAAATGTAAAATAATAAATTAATTATTAGGCATATATGTAAATAATAGATAAGTATATGTGGAACTATATATTGCCTTCACATGAACAGCTAATTTTAAGAAGACCTGTACCAGCTATATAATATGCAATAAACGATTTCAATTTCACTTACAACCCCTCTGGTATTGCAAGTGTCCATGGGCGGCGCTAGTCGCTTACCATCAGGCAATTCATCTGCTCGTTTGCCTCCTATGTCATAAAAAAAAAACATATTTAACACAAAGTCTGTTTTCTTTACTCAGTATCCGATATCCTTAGTCCAGCCACGCATCAGGGAAAGAGCCATCCAAAAACTATAGCTATATCCACTTGCAGACTAGAATTCCGTTTCTTACCACTAAAACATGAAAAACTCTGCATATGTTGCTCTTCCAAACTCGCTAAATAAAGCCAAAGGGCAATCCAATTAATATCATAGAAAACCTAACCTAAAAACCCAACCTAAAAACCTACTCAGCGAAGGCTATCTGATAAGAATGTAACCGTGAAACGAACGGAAACTGACCCATTAATTAACTTTGCTGAGTGCGAACTGAAATTCTTTAAAATGGCTGCAAAAAGCGTTAAAATTGTTAACATATAGTTAAATGCCATGAAATTCTTGGCGTATTCATACCATACTTTGCATTCCTAGTATTCCTAGTTTCTTTGCTAATTATATGTATAGTGGTCGGCGGTTGAAAGTCAATCCTAACACCTGTCATATCCATACAGTTTATAACCTCAAAGTGGCTTTTAGGTTATAAACTGTATGGAAATGACAGGTGTCAGGATTGAATTCTTAACCGCCGACTACTACCTATAAGTTCGCTGCATTGGTCAGTGGTCACCTTATATTGGTTAAAAGTCAAATATGTACGAGCGTCTTCTTAAAAATATACTTATGGGTCTAAAGCGATATGTATTTATTTACCTTAACTACTGACGTTTGGACACGGGTTTGCAACGGTCATGTGATGTGTGTGTAGATAAGGTAAATAAATAAATATCGCGTTAGAGCCGTATACAAATATTTTTAAGAATGTGTACCATGCGCAAGAGTTTAAGGTGTACGAGTATGACCAGACTATTGCGGATATAAGTACTTATATACTCAACAGCTAAGGGTCTCCTTAGCATAAACAGGTACATTTTAGTATAAGTGTAAACTATGCCCGTTTTAGTTTAAGTGTAGAACCGCAGTTTGCGGAGGGTGGAGGGGCTGCATTATGAAATAAAAGTAAATTAAAAAGAGGCAAAAATACCATTCTGGCCTACTCATAGCTCATAGGATAAAGATTAACAAGAAACTGTGTTTTTTTTCGGTACAATCAAATTTATAAATAAATATACATTCCCAAGGTAACAAAAATGGTTCGTTTGTTAAGTTCGCTTATTTTGTCAATAAGTGTGTATTTTTAATGTTCACCGAACGTACTTGTACAATGGTTCGGAACTCTTCGTGTGCGAATCCAACTCGCACTTACCGATTTTAATCGTTTTTTTTCATATACCAACCTTATCGTGACAAACCCAAAGGTCAATAGCGAAAACAGACACAAACTAGCGAAAACTGTAAACTGGATTATACAGGGTGTGGCCTGTAAAAGGAGCAAAAAATGAAACGGTACACTATTGAGCTCTCCCGAAATTATTTCCAAATGATTTTAATTGAAAAAAAAGTTTAGTTTTGCAATTTTTTTTTCGCAAATTATGTTTATTTGTACTTTTTTACTCTACGGGAGTGATATTAATAACAATTTATTCAAAAAAACGCAAAAAATTTACAAAAAAAAAAGAAAAAAAAAACCCAAAAATATTCTTTTAAACCAAAAATGCGACAACGATTATGAGTCATAACTTGAAGCAACCTCAAAATCAGCATTGACTGCCGCGCTATAATCTCTGGGTGCCAAGATCCATTACTTGGAGGTCATAACTTTAGACCAAAATTTCTCCCAATTGAAAAAAAAACTATTTTTTTTTTGGACACAAGAGGTTACTCCGTATGCTCTAAGGAAGCGTCCTTTAAATTTATTGCTCCTATTACAGGCCACACCCTGTATACGAAAAATGTGGAATAACGACCGGAACACACAACATACCGTAGACAAGCCTAACGAAATTAACGTTTTTGAGTGCAAAAACTTTAATACCAGATGACATGCGTAGTCTAGACCGGGTGTCCAAACCTGACCTTAGACTGGCCTTTACCAGGTTGCGTTATTTCATCTCATTAAGGATTACGAGGAATTAAACCTAGTTTTGTGATGAGTTATAATTTAGGCTTGTTAGTTTGCTTGAAATGATTCGTAACAACCGCCCACTTATAAGTAAATATGTGTTAACTAAAATTAATTCTGTCGCTTTCCCACAATCACAAATTTTGAAGTAATACAATAGCTATTTACGATACAAGGGTTGTAAAACAAAGAAAGGCCGATATCGCAGATGTTTGGGGCCCGAGCCACAGGCGAGGGCCATAAATATGCGAGAGAGGGCTTTCTGTTTTACGACCCGTGTTTTGTACACAATTTTACGTCACCACTTGGCCAAACCTTTTTGGCAAGGAGTGGTGTAAATTAATTTTATAGGAGTGAAATATATTGCATGTAGTCTGTAGGTACACACAAAAAAATGAATTAAATTAATAAGTTCCGTACCAAGTAGGGCTACTCATTACCTATAATAATCCACTATAATGACCTGTTACCATTCCCATAGTTCACGTTTTGTCTAAATCCTGAGCACATACCAATTCACAAAAACCGCCGATGTTATCGACGGCCATTAGCCAGTGCAAATGCCGGCTAGCTAGGTACCTTAGTAGCAGAGACTAGTAAATTATATAGACTGTCAGTCTCTATACATTGTGGCGTGAGTACCTTTAACCTTTTAACCGCCGTAGTCTGATATACACTCTCGTGGCAGAGGTTTATTTTTCCGAACCGGTGGTAGTTGGCGAGTATTTTATTTTATGGTTGGAGTGGCTCGGCTGAATTTTGTTAATGATTGTCTTACGTATATAATAAAATAATACTTCGTAAGCTATTTTTTTAACAATTAATGTAGGTGTTGTTCTAAATGTAAGATTTAACCCTCACGTATCAAAACAATTATAAGCACTATATAATTATATAAAACTCCGGGCGGCTTGAGTTGAGAACTTCTAACAGTCAAGTTGCCCACTCACTTGACAAGCCTAATCCCAATAAGGTCTAATTTCCCCCTCGGGTTGGAAGGTCAGATGGCAGTCGCTTCCGTAAAAACTAGTGCCTACGCCAATTCTTGGGATTAGGTAGCGGACCCCAGGCATTCTTCAGGATGCAACTGTACTGGGAATAACGCTAGGAGGATGATGATGAATTATATAAAAGTGTAAAACCAAAAAAAAAATTAGAAAAAACCGTGTTTATAAAATGAAATGAAATTATTTATTTATAACAATCGTCCAACATTGGATAATACAATATTAGTTAGTTGCTATGAGTAAAATATATTAGTTGCTTGAAAAAGTATGATTAGAAAAAAGAAACTGCATGTTATTGGTAGTTTATTGACGTTCATAGGTGCATGTAATATGCCTAATTTGAAGAATAAACTACTTTACTTTACTTTACTTTACTATTAATTGTGTTGTAAATATTATTACTGGAATCAGGATCGAATAAAGGCTTTTTTTTAACAATCGTTACAGGTACATTTAATGTATCATACATTTTACTAATAATATTTTTTTATTTATTTTGGACATCAGAATCCATATTCGCTAATCACCGAAAGTACGAATGTCTCGGCGACAATTTTCTATTCGTGGCTTTTGCCGTAGAAACGCTAGGTCCGTGGGGTCCAGGCGACCACACACTTTACGAGGCTTTAAAAAAAAATTGATCAACACCACTGGTGACCTGAGGGCTGGCTCGTTCCTCGGCCAACGAATAGGCATTGCGGTGCAGCCAGCCTTCTGGGAACCATACCCAGCAGCGGTGATTTAGGCGACATAGGTTACACTTTTTTTTAGTTCTTTAATATTAAGTTTATTTTAAGCTTATTTGTACTGTTTATTTATTAGTTCGTTGTATTTCCTTAAATAATAAAACTTATATATGAATAAATGAATCCATATGTGTTAGTTACAAACATTATTAAATTATTTAATAAATTTATATTTTAAAGTCTATTCATGTTTCTTTAACATGATTAAACATATTTAAAAAAATACAAACCCAATAAAAATCACTCCAATAATTAATTTCTTAACTCAATTTTTTTCGGTTGATGGTAAACGCGGTTTTCCGGTGCTGTAGCTAGACAGCATCAGGCTCATTATTTTAAGTTAGGTCCTCCACAATGTATAGACATTGGCACTCTATATAATTTAATAGTCTCTGGTGGTGGGTAGGTACTTAGGTAGGCTCAGGCCTATTACCCTGCCTAGGCCACACCCGCATCAGTCACGCACCAGACTGTTTTATTAGTCTAGATTATAATATTTCGTTGAGATTAGCTTTCTTTTTACAGGCGATTGACCTCCATAGGAATTGGGCGTGCTATTAAACAAATAATTTAGTAAACGAATGGTAATTTCAGTCGAATCAACGTAAACATAACTACTAAACCGCAATTAAAGTCTTCCAAGAACTAGATAAATACATACATACATAAACTCACGGCTATATTACTATTATTTAATTTTAATTTGTATTTAATTCATTATTTCAATTTTATAATAATATTAGTAATTGCAAATATGGACTTGTTCTGGAATAAATTATTTTCATTTCATTTCATTTCATTACAAAAAGGGGTAGGCATAGCGCACGAAAATATTGTATTGTAGGTTTATAGATGGAGAAAGTGTGAAATTGCAGTGACAGGTTGCTAACCCATCAGCCATAACACTTCGACCTGGTTCCCATAGTCGACTCATACGACACCCAAGGGAAGAAAGGGGGTGGTGGTATTCTAACCCGGCACCACACGAGGGGCTAGCCCAGTCACACGACACGAACTAGGCACGGTCAATCAATTTGATTTCTGTGCCACCTCGTACTTTATCACACACAATAATTGAGATCTCTGGCATCTTTCATATTAATTTTCGCGTTGACGAGGTACGAAGTGGCCCTGAAAACAAATTGATTGACCGTACTAAATAGTTTTAATAGCCACAAAATATGTGGTATTTGGAAAGATTTTTCTTTCATATTTTTAAAATACTAACAGAATATATCTCCTAAAATTTACATTATACTGGTGTCTGATAAGGCTTAGTCCAGCGATTGTAGAAGTACTTCTTCATTCGCTGGCACTTTTTTTATACCACGTCAGTGGCAAACAGACGTACGGCCCGCCTGATGGTAAGCGGTCACCGCAGCCTATGGACGCCTGCAACTCCAGGGGTGTCACATGCGCGTTGCCGACCCTTTAAAAATTTATACACTCATTTCTTGTTGAAATCCCATACTGTAGTTTCTTGGGAAAATACTACTAAAAGTAATTCTAGGTTATACATTAATTACACTTTCTTATCATAATCCAAAGCCACACAAACAAGCCTCTTACTGCACCTGCTTTTATCGAAGTAATCACAGTTACAAAAGTTCGCTCCATAACTATCAATTCATCGTGTTCCAGATAAGTACGTAAGGTCCCCCGAACGGCGCCAAAACACGTCCATAATTAATGACGACCTGTAAATGGGTCAATCCATTATCCCATCTGATAGGGTATCTTATATTTTACTTTTTCGCTTTTGTCTCGACGTGTGACATTCCAAAGTTGTCATGGATTAGGTTTCGGTGGATACGCGATTGGGACTGCCCAATTTTTAAAGGACTTCCAAAAGGAAATCAAGATCACCCTTTTTGAGATCATTATGATTGTCTTTTGCGTGCATAAAGCACTCGGTCTCGTGACGATCTCAGAAGAAATTATTAAATTTATATGATTAACATCATACAATTGACGGTTTCTGAAGAAACTACGCGGTAGACCCTCTGTATCGGTACTGCATCACATTCTTATCGCTGCAAAAACTTTGTAAAACTGCTCAATTAGTTATTTATTTAATTAGGCCTCGCCAGAAGACCATGCCCTTGAATGGGCATTATGCTGAGGTGACACTTCCGTGACGACATAAGTTTTTCTTTGTATATTTGGTTTCATTACATTTTTTTGTTCATTTGCATAACTGTGTCGCATAAATATTTTATTTCTTTCTTCTTTCTCAATTTCCAATAAAACCAGTCGAAATCCTCCAAAGTGCCTCATCCACAGCCAAAACAAACGGCACATGAAGGTGGTCGGATTCCGAGAACGCACAACAGTGATAGTCGCTTAGCGGGCCGGCCGCGGCGGACCCAGCTGAGCGGTGACCACCGTGAGACCTCCCCCAGGGTTGAACCTACGTTGATTATCCTTATCGAGCATTTTTTCATACCACAACGGCGGCAAACTACACTACACAATGACAAGGACGTGGAAGACCGCCAGCCACTTGCTGACGACAGTCGAAAAAGACTTGAACGATGCTAATATAGACGCTGGAATAGATAACAATCGTCTACTATAGAGGGAAAGGACAAGAAAGGCCGACCCCAAGCAAACGGGAAAATGGCCAAGGAGGAAGAAGAAGAAGAATGGGGTACGGGCTGATGTAAGGTTAGACACTGTAGCTATACGTTTGTGACTCCAGAAGAACAAGAGCGTTGCTTTGCATTAATTTGAGGATTAATTTTGTTGACAGCTGAAGACCCTCACCTCAACACAAATCCCCGGGAGCTTACTCACCCCCAGCAACACAACACAGATACAGTAGTGGTAATATTATGGCTGCTCTTCTGTAAGACTAAATAAGTGCGGTCTGTCTGATTTATTCCTCCAAAAACAACCACAAACAACAACTACACGCAACACATTGAGCCGTTCATGAAGGTAAAAAGGTTTATCTCTACAGAGATATTTAACGAAGTTCCGAAGGTGGCCATCGGAATTCCATAAAACAACAAACCCCGTAAATTGGTGGCCGTGAAACGATACCTACACCGGAATATTTCCAAACTCAAAAGACTAAAAAAATATCAAGTAGCCTTTTGTATACTACCTAATTACTAATTACTAATTTTTACATAGATTCTCAAACTCTACTACTTAATAGAAGATAATATATTTAAACACACTATAAGCGATACGTAGGTTCGTTACGTAGCTTCAGATCCCCGAAGGAATTATTAGATTATTTTAGTAAAAATAATACATTAATAATTAATTAATAGTTAATTGTACCATGTCATATCCCGGCCAGGGCATTATTTGTGCATTTAGCACGGAATTTGTTCTTGGGTCTTGGATGTTCTCTATGTATTTAATAATAATTTGTGATGTTGAAAAATATATGAAGTTTCCAAGTAGTTAAAAAAATATATATATATAATAATAATAATATTGGGGGACAATCTTACACAAATCGACCTAGTCCCAAACTAAGCAAAGCTTGTACTATGGGTACTAGACGATGATATACAAACTTATATAGATAAATACATACTTAAATACATAGAAAACATCCAAGACCCAAGAACAAATATCCGTGAAAAATGCACAAATAAATGCCCTGGCCGGGATTCGAACCCGGGACCTCTAGCTACACACTAGTCACTACCAACTAGGCTAAACAGGTCGTCAATTTAAGTATGTATTTATCTATATATGTAAGTATATCGTCGCCTAGTACCCATAGTACAAGCTTTGCTTAGTTTGGGACTAGGTCTATTTGTGTAAGATTGTCCCCCAATATTTATTTATTTTATCTTTTGTAACCATCATGTTCATGCAAATAAATGATTATGATGATTAGCCTTCTAACCACAGTTGGCAACCCTAACCTCAAATCTCAAATCCGAATTGTTTAATCCCCGATAACACCGATAGTGCTAAATGGCGATCGTTTTATCACAGGAATGTTATAATGAATTTCGGGAATCGACCCGGCTTCTCTGTATACTTTTCTTTAATAAAATCCTTCCTTATCAATACGTGGTAAACTAGACTAGACATTGAACATGTAAACTTAATTATCTCAAAAACGGCAGCAGTAAATTAAATTATAAACAGAAATTAATTTCCCGTCCGAAAACCGTTATTCCGAAAATTATTTTCTGCAGAAAGAAACGTGACTAGGTGTTAGGTAGGTATATTATAAGTAGACAATTCGTGCGACAATTGGAGCGTTCGTGGCCCAGCGGCGCCCGCGTACCGCGTGCGTTATGCGAGGTTAAGCAATCGTGCGGGGTTTTTCACTCTCTCCTGGCGTGGAGGTCCTTTGGGCGGCAAGTGTGTGGTGTCGCCCTGCACGCTTGCCGTCGGGTGGGGGGCGCAAGCCTCTACCGAGAGGGGACAGCTTCGGCTGTCGCAGCAGGCGGTGTTCGCGGTTGTGTGCCTTGGCGATCCCGTGTCACCGCCACTAATGCTGTGTGATGTGCATACCCTGGTGGTTTTAGACGGTAGTCCGGGCGGTTCCCGGGAGTCCGTCATACCTGTCCTAGTTCCCCGGCTAGGCGGGATGCGTAAAAGCATTTCCCCAGGTAAAAAAAAAAAGGTCAGTCCTTGGATGGGTTGAGTGTTTACTAACTGAGCGCTCCCGTGCTTTGGAAGGCACGTTAAGCCGTTGATCCCGGTTGCTGTCTATGATAGCAGTCGTTAAGCCAAGTTAGAGGCCTCCGGGCGGCATGAGAACCTCTTAACAGTGAAATTGCCCACTCACTTGACAAGCCTAATCCCAATAAGGTCTAGTTTCCCCCTCGGGTTGGAAGATCAGATGGCAGTCGCTTCCGTAAAAAGTAGAGCCTACGCCAATTCTTGGGATTAGGTAGCGGACCCCAGGCATCCTTCAGGATGCAACTGTACTGGGAATAACGCTAGGAGGATGATGATGATGATTATAAGTAGACAATATCGGTAGACTAGATTATAATTTAGGAGGTAGGTAGGTTCTATCTATATTGATAAAAATAAGATTAAGTAAGAAATTAATGTAACGTTTTATATGTGACATGTAATATTGTTAATATTATGAATAAAGAGTATGAGTAAGAACCATGTTGGAAATAAATTTTCCGAAAATGATTTTACGGAGTAATTATGCGTTCCAAAAAAGCTTTACCTCTAATGCTAGTCTCCAACTGTAAGAGCAGCCAACCCATTATCTTTTATTTTAATACATATACATATGTATATGTCAAACATTATACAAATACACACGGCTTATTAAAACTCACGGGAGGTAGGCAGACGGATAAATCACCGATTTAAGCCCGATTTGTACCCAGCCCGAGCCAGGAAATATGCCCAATAATGCCCATCCGGACAGACAATGACCATTTAAAGCCTTCTTCTATCGATATTGTAATAACGCCTGCTGTTCGGGTCAATTGTCATCAGTCATTGTGGAAAAACAACGCTAGTAGGTATACCTACGGATATTTACTTTCCGTACTCTTTCAATAAAAAAAAAAAACAAAAAAAAAACTAATTCAAAAGAGTTATTCGTCCTTTTACTCGTATCGTACTTAATGCAAATTTAAAACTTATACGGTTTTCTCATGGATGCCATTGTCAGAACTGGACCAAATTAATATGGGACCACGAGGGGAGCACCAGCTTTCAAATAAAAAAAAAACATCATATTCAAAATTGGTTCACTCAGTCGAAAGTACTGAGGTAACAAACAAAAAAAATAACGTCGAATTGAGAACCTCCTCCTTTCTTGACGTCGGTTTAAAAAAAAAATACAGGACAATCTTACACAAATCGACCTAGTCCCAAACTAAGCAAAGCTTGTACTATGGGCACTAGACGACGATATACATACTTATATTAGATAAATACATACTTAAATACATAGAAAACATCCAAGACCCAAGAACAAATATCCGTGAATAATGCACAAATAAATGCCCTGGCCGGGATTCGAACCCGGGACCTCTAGCTTCGGAGGCAGAGTCACTACCAACTAGGCTAAACAGGTCGTCAAAACAACATTATTTCTATTTATAAATATTATATACTGTAAAGCGCAATAGCGAAAGTTAGAATAGGTAATATATTTGGTTATATTATTTATAAAGCTAAAGGTCACTTCACTTACTCGTACGTGTGTTGGCGAAATTATTTTAGTATAATTTACTTTTTAACCAGTTAATTTATATGAAGGCCTGATGATAAACACCGCTTAATATAAGCAAAATATAACAATATCTCTATCTAGGTAGCTTTTTTTAATCTTCAAACACATTTATAAGCAAAGTTTTTACGGATCCCACCATGTCCGAGTCAGACTCTGGCTCGACCGGTTTTTTTTTTAATTTTATAACTAGAAGTCGCTTAAATGGAGACATAGCTTGAGTTGCGCGTGCGTCGGTATTAGCATAGGTTTCCTGCAGCGACAGGAAAGGGCATTTGTGTCGCGATGACACACCGACACCGGCACAGGAGCGAAGAAGCCAACAGCTTAAAATACAGACCCTTTGAATGAAGAATGTTATTTTTGTATAATCCAGGGCTCGGAACCGGTTAATCTCAAAAGCCTGAAATAGCCAAATATTTTTAATTAGTTTATGCTCTTTATGTAGGACTCAATAATGTATTTGGGTTATCACTTCATATTGTTAGATTGCCTGATTAAACATGAAATAGTAGACGAAAGAACGATAAGAACTAATAAAATACCGGTATTTTCGTATGGACAGAATACCGGTTTCCGAGCCCTGGTATAATCCCATCCATGTGTCTTTTTATTGGACCCGGGTATGTCCTTAAACTACGACCAAGACCACCGGGGAACGGGCAGCAGCATTCCTAGAGTGCGGTGGAGATATTGCGATCGCCAACCCTCATGCCAAGCGTGGCGATTATGGCATTTACCCTCCATGAAATTGGGGGAGGCCTATGTCCAGCAGTGGACGTCCTAGGGCTGATGTGGTGGTGGTGGTGGTGGTTGTATAATAACGGTGGCAAACAAGCTTACGGCCCGCCTGATGGAGCATGACAATATGCCTGAGCAGACACCGTAGGACGGTTGCGACTCCAGAGGAATTGCTCCGATTGTGGAATGAGCTCCCTGCCGAGGTTTTACCGAGGGACTACAGCATGGGGTTCTTCAAGAAAGGAGTGTATACATTTTTATTGGGTCGGCAACGCGCATGTGACACCCCTGGAGTTGCAGGCATCTATAGGCTGCGGTGAACGCTCACCATCACGCGGGCCGTACGCTCGTTTGCCACCGACGTGGTATTCAAAAAAAAGACATGCTCGCAGCTGACCATCAATGCTGTTTGGTGCTGATTGATTTGAAGATTCGTTCAGTAGCTAGAGACATATGTCCATGCAGTGCCAATTGCAGCTCCTTCGCTCTCTACACAGAGGATCCTCAGGAACTCTGGTGATATCACTCACTACCATGTCACTCTAGAATATTTAGTAAGATATGAAAATAGGCATTTATCCAGTTGGGATTCCGATAACAGTAGTAAGTTATAGTACATTACTACAGAGGCCGGGACGGAAGGGGTTGCAGGCCGAGCGAAGCGAGGCCGGATAGGTCTAAGGCGGACAACCCCAAATTTCCCGCCGAGGTATGTATAGTGCTTTTCTCAAACATGCAATGGAATAAACAACAAAAAAAACAAAATTTTATTTTTAATACGCATAGTGGCAGAATGTCATGATGCCTGTGCCACAAATTTATGTGGAATGGAATTAAAAAGAGGACTTTGCCGGCCTAGGCCTGCAAGATTTGTATGAAATTCCATTAACGACCTCTTGTCCTAGCTGCACCTGAAACGTCATACTTCGCAGCCTATTATAAGGAACATAACTTCAATATTTCATTGCATGTTTGAGAAAAAATAATTGTTTTCATTTCAATTCGCCTCCGTATAAAATATAATGAAACGGGGTCAATCACGGCGGTGGGTCGTTTAGCAGGATCGCGACCCGGTCTGAAACTTGTCGAGCGATATTCGACCTTACAGATATGAGTGACGCGTTTCATTATAATTTGATGAAACTCACGGGAGTTCTCTATATAAAATCGCCCCAGTATACTTATATCCATCACCACCACCACCATATCAGCCGAAGGACGTCCACTGCTGGACACAGGTCTCCTCTAATTTCATGGGGGGGGGGGGGTAAATGCCATAATCGCCACGCTTGGCATTCGAATTGGCGATCGCAGTATCTCTACCGCACTCCAGGGATGCAGTTTAGGACGTACCCGGGTGCACCTACACTTCCTGGGTCCGGGGATACTTATATGAATCAGTACAAATACATTTCCGAAACCAAATCACACCACTTCTTTCAATCGCGCATCCGATTTACTCAACCTCCGCAAACGAGCCTTTGGTGATTCAGTCATCTAAAATAATAAACCAGATTACTTATGGAAATAATGGAAAATCCCGAGCGCTCTCAACAATAGGCCCCAATCGAGAACTCGAGGGACAAAACCAAAATAAAAATTAAGACATTCAAACGTAACTCCCACTTATAAGTTTAATCTTATATCTTTATCACTCCTCAGCAAACTCAAACGTAAAACAAACTTTAACATTTGGTCTTAAAGTACAAATTCCAAAGCAGAAGGTGGAATGAGTGGAATAAAATTGTTAAAAAATGGTCCCTAAGCAATTTTTGTCAACTGATGTAAATCAGATTTAAACTCGCTCGTCGTTTAGCTCGCGTTATTTTGTTAAGGTTTATCTGACAACCAAACCCAAAAAACTATATGAAATGAAATGGTTTACTGGTAAATAACACTGTTATTACACATTATAAAGGATAGGCCCTCTTATTAAGTACAGCAGTACTTGTGTCAGGACAGGAGAGTCCGCTCTTCCAAAAAAACAAGAGTGGGTACGACCAATGAATATGATTAACTTTACATTTTATATCTTACCAGACACTAGTAAATTATACAGAACTCCATTATATTTATCCACCAATCTAGGAAATACTGAAATATTTAGTAAAACATAGTTTTGGAATAAACTTTGATGTATTAGACTGCCAATGTACATTGTAGCGTACCTTTAAATTAATAAGCTCGTTTATCACTCAACCATTCAACATGAGGGAATTGAATGTTCCAAGTAAACTGACTGTTAAGAAAATACTCATTCCTCCACTCCTAATTGACCTAGATATCTGACCTAGGAATCTAAGTACATACTCGTAAGAGTCATAAGTTAGAATACACTTAGAAAAGCATGGTAGATACTTACGTTAATGGGGAATGTCTGAAAATGTGTTGTCATGTTGTCATGTTCAAGTCATGCGACCAATCTATGATGAACTGTCAATGTCATTGCGTACCACAGATCCAAGCAGGCGTTTTTTTTTAATATTCGACGGACTTAGAAATATCTTTGTAGTCTGATACGGGGCAGACGCGAGGTGATATAAAATGTTTGTATTTTTATAAAATATATGGCACAACCGAAAAATCTGAATCTTTTTTCTGTTAATGGCGACGGTTATTCCTACCATTAGAAAAATAATCAAGGACTTTTAAAAAATTCAGACGTTCCCCATTCCATAAAGGAATTATTGATTAATATCAATCACGAAATAAAATGTAAGATATGTATTTTAAAACGAATGAAATCGGCTTCCTTCTTCGCTCAACGATTAAATTACTCAGGCAGCCACGATATCACCAGAAACCATTAACATTAATGACCTAAAACAATCTCGCATTGTGGTCTCATAATCTCTGAATAAATACAGGTGATCGCACAGTGGGCGATACGCTAATCTCCAGACAAAAACCGGCACATTTATCTACAGTTTTTACACGTAAACATTTCATTTAATACCAGAATTTGTGATAAGGGAGGGTTTGACAAATAATTGATAAGCGCCACGCGCCACGCAAGGTGCTCGTAATGGTGAGATTAGAATGACAAATATTAGTTCTTTGAATGAAACACTGTTCTCGATTCGGTTCTTTTTGTGCCAGATAACGACGCAGGTGCAACAGAAAAAAACAATAACTTTACATAGTGTGAGAAAATGTTCCCGACACTTTCATAAACGTTGCTCAAACGCTAAATAACTAACAAAGCAATAAAACAAAACCTAACAGAATTGAATTCGGCGTAAAAACATTTTTTCTTTCGCTTCCCACGTCCGGCCGACAATACTTACAATTTCACCTAAACAAATAGAATGGGCATGATCTTACGGCGGCGTGCCAAATATTTAACGGTATATAAATTAGTAGGCGAGCTCCCACCGTCCGGGGGGGCGCGACGTGCCGCGCCGCTGCAAAAAACCTTTTGTGTCTCACCTTATTATTTACACCTCTGTGGGACAACACCGGACTGACTCAAACTGGCCGGAATTGCGAAAAAAAGTTCTTTACGAACTCCTTAAATGAATTGTCGCAAGCGTGAATGAAGCGCAGATACGCTGACCGTCGCATTGTGTACCTAAATACCCTTAGCGTGATTATGTTCCCTGTTAATGGGTGGTACCCGTTTACTCCATTCATGAGCTCAAGTCTTTCATACGCTTACGTCTTATAAGAAAACAACAATAACGTAAAATGCATCGTCCGAAATTGTAACTGCTTTTGCCATCGAAGCCTGCGGATTAGCAACTATAATGTCATTATGCTGTTTTTAGACATAATTGGCCCTAGGCGCATGCATCATTGAGACGTATCGACCGAATTTCATGGTCGTTAGAGTTTAATGGCGGTCGTACAACCATGATAAATGCAAGTCGGCGTTCACAAAGAGCGAATGACAGGCCCCGTCCCGAGTCCCGGCCTAATTATGCCCTCACATGTCCGAAAAGATTTTGTCCACCGGCCGGCCCACAGGGTGAAAAAACTTTTCTAATACAGTTTTGGATGTGTTGATATAACAAATATATGCAAAGGTACAACCTTAATATATTAGAATGTGTAATGTTTATAAATACAATTACAAAAGGCAATTTATGATAAGGCCATGCAGAATGCAGTGTTGAGTGTCTGAGCTGCCCACTCCTCGCGGACCCTGTTATGACAACGAAAAACACTTAATGCGAAACGTTATTTTTCAAAATCACATTGGAACTTAACAACTCGGGCAACTTTGTACCAGTATATATTTTTATATTTATCGTTATAATACGTATCTATGAACAATTTCGATTTAACGCAAATAGAAATAATATGTCTCATACAGTCACACACTAACATGACCAACTTGATATTACGTGATGAAATATTTAGAACTAGCCGAGAATTGTACAAGTTCGGTTCAAGTCGTATAAACTTGTCTTGAAAGCCAGGACTCTCTTTGTTTTTCAAAATTACTGAAGGTAGCACTTGCCACTTCCGGTGCGTAGACAGGCTCCTGAACTCATTTCAATACAAACGCGTGAAACAAACGCGTGAAACACAAATGAAGAATTGTAAGGAGCCGTGGTCATCAATTGTGTGCCAGCAGACTCCGGAGTCTATAAAATAAGTTAAGGTTAGAGACTACTGATGCCTGGCAAGCATAATAAATCCGTTATTGTCGTTGCGGTATCATATCAGAAAACAACAATTCAAGACAGTACAGATTCTGAACTGCACGGCTGTACAATTTCAAATGAGTGGTGCAGTAGTGCACGCGAACCGCCGACCCACACGCAATTTAATAGCACTGCGCAAATCTAATATGTACTTAGAGTATACTTACAAGTGAGGAAACCTGGATATCAGTAAACTCTTTCTTAATAATCAATTAGAAGATAGCGCATACGAACACGATGTCATGCTGTCTATTGACGGCATTCATTGTTATGCGGATGACAGCACCGGGGATGCTTATTACACGGGCCGGCGGGCGGGCGGTGGAGATACTGCGATCGCCAACCCGCATGCCAAGCGTGGCGATTAAGGCATTTACCCCCATGAAATTGGGGGAGGCCTATGTCCAGCAGTGGACGTCCTAGGGCTGATATGGTGGTGGTGGTGGTGGCATACGAATTGCGCCTCGGCATGTTATACCGAGGTAATGCTAGACGAAGCCTGCATGAGTCGCGTCGCTATATAGTGTTAAAAAAATTAAGTGACTTACCGATACAGAAGCTAGGGTAGTGGTTCAAGCATGCGGCTGTCAAGCGGCAGTCGTGGGTTAGAACCCCGTTTCATTGCAATGAATTCTTCGGAATTTATGTACCTGAGGAATATCGTTTGATATTTTACCGTTGGCTTTTCGATGAAAGAAAAACATTTCAATTCAATTCAATGTCATTTATTCACCATATTGTAACATGATCATTATTATACGTGGTATATAAATAGATACATCGTTAGATTTGTGAGGACTAGCTTACATCTGCGAAGAAATTGAAGAGGGTATGTGAAGTCCTCGACCAGCGTGAGGTACTGCCCATTCTCTCTCATCCACGAGAGGAGGCCTGTGTCCAGCAGTGGGACGCGTATAGGCTGATGACAACTCACCGCTAGCTAAGCAGTGCGCGACTGGACCGCCGTGTGCGCAGACGGCGCGAGCAGCCCTGCTGGTGCAGCTCGCAGCAGTAGGCGCGCGCGAACCGCTGGCCGCAGTACTGGCAGCAGAAGAGCTGTGAGGACCGCCGACTGTCCACTGTGTGGCGGCAGATCCTGCAGTCTCTGGAATGCAGCATTGCTCTGTTCAGCATAAATGAGCTTTTGGATGGATGCAGACCTGGTGCCATTATATGGGCGATACACGCCAGCTCAGCGCTGACAGGGTACTGGATATGTAAATTATATTACGGCCTGTTTAGCCTAGTTGGTTGGTTGGTTGGGGTTGGTCCGAAGCTGGAGGTCCCGGGTTCGAATCCTGGCCAGGGCATTATTTGTGCATTTAGCACGGATATTGGTTCTTGGGTCTTGGATGTTTTCTATGTATTTAAGTATGTATTTATCTATATACATAAGTATGTATATCGTCGTCTAGTACCCATAGTATAACTTTGCTTAGTTTGGGACTAGGTCTATTTGTGTAAGATTGTCCCCCAATATTTATAAAGACAAAGACAAAGACAAAATATTTATTTGTAAACATAGGTTCATAGGTCTTACAATTATTTAGTAGTATCTCCATGTTTTGCCATAAGGCATACAAATATTTTGAGTCAAGATGGAACATGCATAAACAATTACAATTTTTCATCTGTCAAATATTCCTTTAATGAATAGTAGGCTTTTTTAACTAGGAATGCAAACAAGCTTTTTTTGAAATCTAACAATCCTTCTAACTTAGTTATACTACTTGGCAATTTATTGTATATTTTAGGTGCCATCCCTAAAATACTTTTGGCAAGAAAAGCTGTTTTTATTGATGTTACATACAGTTTGTCACGTCGGCGAGCACTTTTAAAAACGGAAAATTGTTCCACATTGGCCTTAACGTATATTGCTATTTCATAAATATATAGGCATGGTAATGTCAGTATGTTGTGTTTAATGAAATATGCTTTACAAGATACTGTTGATGGTAACCTACATACCGATCGTAGACATTTTTTTTGTGCCTTGAAGGCCATTTCTCGGTCTGTGGAATTGCCCCAGAATATGACGCCGTATCTCAGAGTTGAAGTAACATACCCGTGGTAGGCTGTTAATACAGTTGGCTGACTTACTATTTTACTTAGGTTATATAAAGCATACGAAAATTTATTAAGCTTTTTACATACAACGTCAATCTGATTCTTCCAAGTCAACTTGTTGTCTAAACTTAATCCTAAAAACTTGGTAATGTCTGTTTCATCAATTTGGTGTTCTTTGTATGTCACTGTAAGATTAGGTATTCTATCAGCTCTTTGCTTGAAACTCATAATTTTTGTTTTATTTAAGTTGATTTGTAAATTATTATTACTAAGCCATTCTATTACTGTTTTCAATGCTTTATTTATTTTCATCTGTAATGTGTGCGGGTCGTTTTCTGTAAATATAATCGTACTATCATCAGCGAAAAGAATCATGCGATGATCTACAGTCAGTGGCATGTCATTGATATATATAATAAACAATAATGGGCCCAGAACACTGCCTTGAGGCACCCCGTATTTAATTTCTCTAAAATCTGATAATACAACCATTTCTGATTTTGTTTTAGTACAAAGTTTATTAATTTTAACCACTTGTTTTCGTCCAGTTAAGTATGACTTAAGTAGATCGTGGACGTTACCACGTATGCCATAATTATATAATTTGTCTAACAATATGTTATGGTCGACAAAATCAAAGGCCTTGGACATGTCCATGTACAATGCACAGACTGGTCGTTTTTCATCGACTTCTTTCATAATTGTTTGCAAGAGATCGAAAATTGCCATATTGATAGACTTGTTCTTTCTGAAGCCTTTTTGTTCTGCCGCAAATAGGTTGTGAGTTTCAAAGTATTGATATAAACCGTTGTAAATAACTTTTTCTATTATCTTTGAAAAAACCGATAAAAGGGCTATAGGTCTATAACTGTCCATGTTTTCCTTGTCACCTTTTTTAAAAAGAGGTTGTACTACGGCCAATTTTAGCATTTCCGGGAACTGACCTTTCTCGATACATAAATTTGTAATGTAGCTGATATGCGGTGATATTATGTGAGCTACTTTTTTTACAATTTTACATGATATGTCATCGTAGCCAGTACTGTTGGTATTTTTTAATGTATTAATAATATTTTGGATGTCATCAGGGTTTGTGGGCTTCATGAACATTGAAATAGGCGATTTAAATGTCATAGTGGTATTATTTTTAAAACTTGAATTATGATTACTAATACTACGATTATCAGACGTAACTTCTAAACAATTCTTAGAGGTAACGTATTCTGCAAAGTATTCATTAAATGTATGTGCAATATCCTTCATGTTTTTAACTAGTTTACCGTCATGTTTTATTTGTGTAATATTATCTTTGATGTAGGACTTTTTTGGATTTGTTATGATGTTCCATGTAGCTTTGCATTTGTTTACAGTGTTCTTGATGTAATAGTCATTCTGAGACTTTTGAGTGAGTAATATAATATTTTTTTTTTAAGTCTATTGGAATACGCTTTGAAGTATATCTTATCACGTGAGTTAGGGGAGCGCCTATATTTCCAAAGTAGATCCCTTTTCTTCCTACAACATTTTCGAATACCATGTGTTATCCATTGCGGCTTTTTAAAAGCTGATATTTTTATCCTGATAAGTGGAAAGCATAACTTATAAAATAGCCGAAAATGATCAATGAAATATTCGAAGGCTTCATTCGGGTCGTTAGCCATGTAGACACCATTGAAATTAAGACTTCCTATGCATTCGACAAACTTTATAATATTGTCTACACTATAGTCACGTTTTTTTATAAACCAGAATGGTAATAAGTACGTTTTTTTAACCGGACATTTAAATATCTGGGCTGTGTGGTCAGAAATAGCAAAATCAATAACTTCTGTTTTACCACCTCTAACATTATGCAGAATGTTGTCAATACATGTTTTACTTTGCAATCGGGTAGGCTCCATTATTCCTAATTTAAGATTATAGCTAAGAGTTAATCCTTTAAATTGTACAGAGTGCTTTGTTCTTTTTAACATATCAATATTAAAATCGCCGCAAATGATGACTTTCTTTCTATTATAACATGACTTAGATAAAACAATGTTTAGTCTATTGAAGAATATGTCTGTGGCACAATTATCAAATTTTGGAGGTCTATATACACAAATTACAGTGATATTATGTTCCTGTAGTTCAATAGCTGAACATTCAAATACATTTGAGACAGAGCTGGAGAGGATATCTGTCAGGATTGCGTATTTATGGTTATTTTTCACAAGAATACAGGACCCCCCATTTCTGTTTTCCCTCGCGTAGCATGTAGCTAGAGTATAATTTGTAATACACAGTTGATCTTCGTCGCCTGGCTTCATGTTATGTTCTGTGATACACACTATGTCGATTGGTTTGTTAGAATTTCTCAACTCTTCTAGGTGAACATTTAGTACGTCGGCTTTGTGTACTAAACCGTTTATATTTTGATGAAGTAAAAATATATGATTATACACGAAAAAGCTCTTGAGGTGAATTTTTGTTTTCCGAGATAGTAGTTTTATTTTTATCTTCTCTGCCAAACTGACTAGGCTGTGTGTGTGGACTCCTTAAGGTGTGACTGATGTCCTGTGAATCCGAAGAGCAAGCTTCTATGAGCTTCGGCGTTGATGGGTTGCATTCAGATCCATTAATATACAGTCGATTGTTTCTTATTACAGCAAACTGTCCTTTTCGTCGTGCGAGTAAAAGGTGCTCTCTCAAAAGTTTTCTTTTTTGCAACGCTTCACCGTCTAACATTTCGGAGACCCCATAACCGGTGTTGTTGAAGCACATTTTATTCTGTAGGACATAGTTTGTCATTCGCTTGCTAATGAGCTCCACTTCAAGCGGGCGACGGTTCCCTTTTTTCCCAATTCGTTTAGCCGATTCAATAAAACCGTTAATATTTATATTTAATAATTCTCGAAACATGTTGTCGATGCGGTGGAATAGAGATAATTCATTTTCTCCATAGTGTTCGTCTAGGCCGTAAATTACAAATTTCTTTTCGGTGTCCATATTTTTTAAAGTATGATCCAAGGTAGTTTTACTTAAAATGCATGCTTGTAATTGTTCCATTTCTCGTTTTAATTTCAGATTTTCGCTTTCCAATAAATCAATTTTCAGCAGGGTGTTCTCCAATTGTTTTGTCAAAAATTGCTGTTTTTCTTGTACTCTTTTGAACTCTAAAGTAAAGTCTTGCCTTAATGTACTAATAGCTGTGTTTAGTTCCGAGTGTATAAGGTGTTTCAAACTGCCTAATAAAGTATTGTTGTGTTTTTCCAGTTTCGAGTCGAACAGTAAACCTATTTGTTCTAAGGTGAGAGTTTGCTGTAGCATTGAGTGTTGTTGCTGTAAGCCGACGGGCCCGACGGACCCGACGGTGTCGTCAAAAAGGGTTTTCTGTGTCTCATCTAGTAATAAATTGTCTATAGACATATTGTTGATCGTCGTAACAGAGTCTTCGAGTGTTGTGGTCTCCAATTGTTTAGCAACTGGAGTGTTCTCGTTTTTCCTTCGTGATGTAACATTTAGACACGACGGACAACGCCAGGAGCATTCGAGATCTCCTATATTTTCGTTAAAAACCGATTTTGACATACCAACACACATATAATGGTATGTGGTTTTACATAATACACATCTCAGCATCTCAAGACTGGTACTAATTGGGTTTTGACACGCTAAACAACTCATTTCTGTGATTTTTAAGCGATCAAAACTTTACAAAGCAAAAATCTAGGCCTATTTTATTGTTCACTTCCCGATAACAATGAGAGTGGGCGGAGACGATTAATGAATGTGTTCTTGTCGAATAAGAAGTGTCAAAATATTGTTTTCTCGTTCACTCCTATGTATTAGGATTTGCGCGCAAAAGAGGCAAGAACTGTCTAGTGTTTGGAATCACTAACAGAGGGAGTAGTTTTCAATATCGATCTTATTTGGTGGAATATGGATTTTGTTATTTAATGTTCACTTTTACTTTCACTTTTAGGATTGTAAATATGTTAAATAAATAGAATAGTTTATTATCCGAGATACTTGGTAGGCTATAGTTCTTCAAGAAAGCAGATGCACTTATTTTTATCGTAGAATATTTTAACGGTCTAAGTTTACTTCACTTCAAACGGTCAACACTTTGTTTCATTAATTTTGCACACGAAAACACTGTATTAAGTCTTTAATTCACTGTCACAGATAGTTCGTCATCATAATTTGCCGTTCCAGCCATTATTTACTTTAAAATACACTTTAACATAATTAAAACACATGTTTAATGCAGATTAGATGTTTACATAGATAGCAGCGCCATCTGACAGTCCTTTTTATTTATTATTTATTTATTTTTTCGTGCCAGTCCACCGCTAGTAACCACCGTAAAATAACCGAAGTAAAACTCCAACAAATACATTTAGGAACTGTGAAAATCAGAATGAGGTGAACTTATGAGGAGAGCTGCGCTACTCATATTTCCTAAATTGAAGTGTATACTGGTTAGTAGGTTGTGAAAATACAATATCGGTGGACCAAATAAAATCTCAAAGTGCTTTCGCAAACTCCTGATCAAATGTGAATCATTCCCTCTGACACTTGGCAAATAATAATGAAGATAACGAATGCAAATTAACGGTTGAAATATTTGCTATCCCAGCACTAATTTTAAGTGTATCTGTTTGGTCCAGTGGTTGACTGGTAGAGAATGCCCTTTGGCATTAAGTCCGCCATTTGTACATTTGTTTTTTGTGCAATAAAGCTTAAATAAATAAATAAATAAATATCCTTACCTGGCTTGACCCAAATCATGACTTAAAATGTGAGCATGAAGCTGCGACGGACGCGCAAACGCCGCTCCACAGATATTGCAAACGTAGCCGTGGCTTCTTGACACCGGGTGCTGCAACCTCGTCAGATACCAACTGAGGCTTGGTACGTAGGAAAGAATCTGCCGTACAGCCTCCGCTGATAGTCGCAGCAAAGTAAGAAGGCCTAGAGGCTCCGTGTTCACTGCAATACGTTGATCAGGTCGTGGTCTTGAACGAGGAATGGGTCGGACATGTGAGATGTCTTCAATAGTTATTCCTTCGCTTCTAGACTCTTTTAGTTTAGCTTCGGCAAGGGAATCAGTCACTTCTGTCGACCGTTCCCTTGTAGGTATATCAACACCAACTTCAACTGCACACGTACGATTTGTGGTAGAATTTAAAATAGCTTCTATTTCACTTCTTATTTTATTACTCTTATGTAATTCTTCGTGCAGTATTTTATTAAGTCTCATGTTTAGCAAATAGTGAGAGGGAGTAAGTTGCGACTCTAAGCCACAGAATGATGTGTTTGTCATTACGTTACCAACAATAGCTACTTTTTTCTTAGTTTTTATCATTTTAGGGCTGTCGATTTGGTCGGTACTTTGGTTCTTGTCAAGCTCGGTGATGATAACAACACTATCATTTGATTCATTCGTCGTTTCCTTTGATTTCAGATTTTTTATGAAAGAATTTAATATATCTACAAGTTTATCGATTTTGCTCTCAAGATTTTGTATTGACGTCTTTGACCTAGGCAGTTTACTTACTTCGTTTAATTTGTAGACATTTCCTACTGCCACATCATTATTGTCGTTTCCTTTAACTATACTTTCCATCTCGTTTATAACGGAGTTTATGTGGTTGTCGCCTAGTTCTATCTCATTAATACTCGTAGTTTGTAGCTCTGTCTCCGATTTTTTGTTCAAGTGTACTAATTTGTTATCATACCCCTGAAACGTGATGTGGGTTTGTGCATTCCTACTTTGCATCATATTAAAATTATTTGCTTGGCTTGGATAGACTTCAGCAGCGGTGAACCATTCAGTTGGACTTGGCCTTAAATATCGACTCTGCTTAGAATCTTTCGTTGAATCGCTTTCATCCTTAATTACAATTCTAGGACTGTACAGACCTCTATGCAATGGCCAGGTACGATCAGGTCCACATCGATGTTTATGAGTTCTTTTCACTCGTGATGTACCGGGATAACAATGCAGTTGAGTATCGAAGACCCTTTTGAATGTTCTGCTATTACAGCGCTTATTATCATGGTATTCGTCAGGGTATAGAAACAGTTCTTCGCTGCTATCGTATAGATCATGCAATAATTCCCGATAAGAATCTGACTGGTGCACATTATATTTTGCACAGTAAAAGTCATTCATACCTAATGGGTCTACAATGTTTCGAGACACGGATGGCGATGAAAAGTACTTCGATGTGTCCCTAAAACAACGGTTTTGAATTTTTATCGTATTGACATAATTATCCCACTTTTCCTTTTCTTTATCCTTCTGTCGAGCGATAACATATTTTGTTAATATTAACTGCAATTTGGCGTTTTTTTCCATCATTTTGCATAAGAAATGTCTATCGTAAGAGTTCCTTAAAGGCCGGCAGTAGGTGGTTTTCTCGGCGCAAGGTTTTTGACGGGGAAATATTGGAAAAGAGGTTTGTTGGTCCACATCTTTGCGATAATCCTGAAATTTGACTTGTTTAGATTTAGAGGCAAGCACGTTCTCTTTAGACCTCTTAATGCTGGATGTTGAAAAACTCGAATCAGCATCATTCGAGTTACTGCTATCGCAGATATTATGACATGTTATTTGGATAGGGTGGTAGAGTCTTTCCTTACTGTTTTCTTTCGAGTGCATTGAACTTGGAAACTTATAATAATAATTATCGTTATTTATCGGAAATGCGTGCAATGTACCTGAATGTCGTGCTGCATTTCTAGATGCAGCTACGTTCGTCTTTTTTCGAGTACGACTTGTGCTGTAGCCTTTATTTTCACCTGACTTGGTACCATCTGGGGCCTCACAGATGTTTGAGTATCTGGCAATAAGTTGGTCTATTCTCTCATCGTCCAGGTCATCAGCATTCGATGTATTGCAAAATTTATTTTTACTATTCATAATTTTAAACACAAAAATTTGATTCAGTTTTAAAGCGTCAATATTGACATTTACGATATACAGCCGACATTTTGACATTTTGTCAAAGTTAAATCATTTGGACCTATACGTCTAAGGTTCTATAGGTGATTGATTTTCGAGTATTGGAGTGCATGGTTATATTTTAACCATTCGTATGCGAATGTCAAAATTGTTCAATCAAATAATCAAATGATGGCTTGGAAATGTAAAACAATACGTTTAAATGTTTGGCAAGGATCCACGCCTCGTATAGGGTTAAACCGAGTAAAAATAGGAATTCTCATTGACATTAAGTATATACAACCCGTTGGAAATATCTGCGAACCTGGTTGGGAATAAATTATTCTCAAAATCTTCAGTAGCTCCCCAACATCTTCGTAAGGGAAACCCTCGATTGAGTGACACTTATTTAGGTACTCCGTGTAAGTATATTATCTAGCCGCGAATATAATAGGATTAGAGAAACCGAATAATGAATAATAAATTATATTGATTCTATATTTAGACGAATATTTTGCATGGGGTAGTAATAAGAGCGCCGAACATAGACTAACCTAACCTAACCTACAAAAAACTAAAACGTACTGACTGAAATACTAACCGTGCGAATACTCCGTGAGCGAATATTCGGAGAGTTAGTATTTTTAGTTAGCACTAGAAAGCTGAAATTTGGTACTAATATGTATATCAATTACGCCGACAAAGTGGTAAAATAAAAAGTGGAAAAAAATATTTTATTAGGGTACCTCCCCTATACGTAAAGTGGGGAGTGATTTATTTTTTCATTTTAACCCTAACGTGTGATATATTGTTAGATAGGTATTTAAAAATAAATAGGGGTTTACTAAAATCATTTTTTGATAATGTTAATATTTTCGGAAATAATCGCTCCAGAAGTAAAAAAAAATGTGTCCCCCCCCTCTAACTTTTGAACCATAATTTTAAAAATATGAAAAAAATCTCAAAAGTAGAACTTTATAAAAACTTTGTAGGAAAATTATTTTGAACTTGATAGGGTGAATAGTTTTTGAAAAAATTACAAAAACTACGGAACCCTACACTGAGCGTGGCCCGACACGCTCTTGGCCGGTTTTTCTGTGTACTGGTTTATTATTTCTCTTTTTTATACCACGTCGGTAGCAAACAAGCGTACGGTCAGCAGCGCGCCTGCAACTCCAGGGGTGTCACATGCTCGTTGCCGGCCCTATAAATGTATACACTCCTTTCTTGAACAACCCCATACTGTATTCCCTCGGGAAAACCTCGGAGCATTAAGGATGATTCACAGTAGACCGTTCCGTGTCCGGGCCGGCCCGTTTTCTATGACAGAAAACGCAACGGCCGGCGTATTTGTCTAGAAGAAAACGGGCCGGCCCGGACACGGAACGGCCTACTGTGAATCATCCTTTACACAACCGGAGCGTCCGAGGGAGGAAATTCCTCTGAAATCGAACCATGGACGAGCATTGAGGTTCCAAGGTGTGAGGATGAACGCCCTGCCGACGGCGAGCGGTGCGATGGGTAGAAAACAACCGTGGGCAATAAATTAGGGTAGTCTCGTTTACCTGTCAATGGCATCACCATGTAGGAACTTGTTTACACAACCTAGTTGAACGATACTGTCACACCAGCGGCGTCAGTCACGTTCGGGAGGAGCGCTCGCGTTCCAGCGGGGCCCGCGTGCGGCATGCGAGGTTAAGCAACGCGAGGCCGGGTCAGTTCTTAGATGCGTGACCGCTATGAGTGGTTACTTTAAGACACGTTAAGCCGTTGATCCCGGCTGTTGTCTATGACAGCAGTCGTTAAGCCAAGTTAAAGGCCTTCGGGCGGCTTGAGAACTTCTAACAGTCAAGTTGCCCACTCACTTGACAAGGAGGGGTCGAAGTTGCACCACGTCCGTAGGGCGTACCCACCGTTACCCTACATGTGACACCTGGGTGGTGCTAAAAGTTCAACAAAACTGGCAACCGTACTGTCTTCTCGAAGATCTCAAGGTTCGAAAAATAAAAATGCCATATGCTTATTATTATTAGTTAATAGTTACGTTCGGGTGATTTAACTACTAAGTGACAGATTTTCCATGTACCTACGTCAATGTGTATACGAATTGACAGCTATTCCAATCCAGTTAATCGCGATCTTATAATATTATCATACAGCTTTGTAACTATAGGTATTACGAGCGGTACTTTGGGTGGTCCGCGTTTTTATCGAAGCCACCTTCGCGATGTTAGTCATTGCTGGCAAGTTCTTAGCATTCTTGGTAATTCTTAATATCAAAATATGGATCGTTTGTCTTGACAACTGATCGGGGACATACATGTGTAATATACACATGAGGTCATTAAGTTACATGTTCGTGAAATGAAAATGTTCGTCACTCTTCTACCATCCACCACCACCAGCATATCCGCCCAAGGACGTCCACTGCTGGACATAGGCCTCCTTCAATTTCATGGGGGGTAAATGCCATAATCGCCACGCTTGGCATGCGGGTTGCGATCGCAGTATCTCCACCGCACTCCAGGGATGCTGCTGCCCATCCCACGGTGGTCTTGGTCGTAGTTTTAGGATATACCCGGGGCTACCTTAATAACGGCATTAAAATAGAGTTGAAAGTAACGAACCTTCTCATTCCTTGACTGTACGTGTAACGTATTTTTCACTTCTCATGCTCGAAAAGTGTCATATTAAACTTATCAAACGGGGCTAAAGTAGTACATTTAGCCCCTATATAAAATTTGCATACATATTTACGATTTACAAAACACTTCACCATATGTAATCCACCGATCACAATACACTAATTTAACTATTAAAAAAACACTTTGTGGTTTATGTCAACCAACCAAGAAACAGAATTCATTTGTCAAAACTTTGAATTCTTTAGCCTCTATTTTACAATTAAAAAAAAAAATTCAATCGTCGAGGAGCGCTTTGCAGCGTTCAATGACAGGTCAGTGGCGTTTATTCACGGTGTCTTTATGTACTCAAAACGGTGTCTATATTTTGTAAGTGTCAAAGCAGCTTATAAAAAAACATGCCGGCTATGGAATTTATTGTTTTTTTTAGGAGGATAAACTTTATTTATTTTTGAGCATAAGAAGTAAAAGTAAAGTGTAGGTATAACTTTGGTCTCAAAGCCATTTTACCCATCGAACTATTTTCCCTCACTTCTCGTCTCACTATGGCTTACCTATGTGGCGACAGCGGTATGAAACCTCCGTAGACGTTAGCCGCTGATCGCACTGTCTGAGTATGACGGGAATAGATGACAGAGGTTGTCAATGTTGTGTTAATTAAATATCATCCATTTTTAAGTGAAGGATTGGTTTTCTCTAATTTATCGCCATTCAAAGAAGTGTACCTTTACCTACTGTAGACCCTTGTCATACAATCTGCGATAACCTACTATTTTTTTCTAAAACAAAGCAAAATATTTGTTATAGATATAGAGAATTAATTAAATATTCCCAATGCCACAACGTTGCCATCTTACCACCACCATGTGCATATGTGGCACTAACTACAAATACCCGTGGCAAAATGGGTGGGATTCGATGACGGTGCCGCCCTGCCACACATCGACTGAATTTTCTTTCTATTACTATTCATAGTTGTCCATATATATTTTGTACCCACTTTTTCAATTTAAATAAACTTTATTTACTCTAAATGAAAGAGAATGAATGTAAAAATCTCAAAGACATATTTTAAAACAAGTTGTTGTACCAATAAAGTATCTTTGACTTACGAAAACCGTGGTATCAATAAGATATACTAAGCTACACTAAAGTAATAAACGATAAAACTAGCATTAGCGTTGGATTTTACATAATTTCTATTAATGGGAGCCGAATGTTTATTGGGGTTTTTACGACAGTAGCGTCCCGCCGTGTCTCTTTCGCGGGCGAGACGCTTATGTAAGATCCCGCCATATTCAACGAAATGCCGCCCCTCTTATAAGCACCGAATTGTATGGAAAATGTAGATAGGTATTTGAAATATTCCTTCAAATAAAGCAGTCGCTAAATAAGGGAGCTATATATACTGGGCTATATAATGCCAATAGAAATATCAGGTCAACGTTAATCATACTTACATACATGATTTTTGATCCAATACCCCTCGTCATCAATTTGAATTCAATGCTCCAATTAGGTTCTTAAGAACAGTCGAGTAAATAGAGCGTATAACCGAAAAGACGTCCTTGTAGAGGTCACGTTGAGTACCGGGCTCATAACACTACCCTGGGCCACCCCTCGCCCTCACCACCAACTCCTGATTTAACAGCATCATGAAGCTTATATTTAATACCGCGTTTTCCACTGCTGCACAAATCAGTTCCTTTTTACCTCAAGAATATTGAAAAACATCAATGTATGGCAATAAAAATCGTAAATCAGATATGTCAGAGGCATTAGTACGGTCCTACCTCACCAAAGGAGTCAGTTACCTACTCCAAGGTGAAGGCTGGAGCTTTTTCGTTGCCATGCCGGCAGTCTAATCATCTGTCGAAGAATAAATTATTATATTCCATTAAATTAAACGCAGAGCCATGGGAATCAGACCTACGACAACGCCCTTACTAGGTTGCGTAGACGGTTCACTGTTGCTTGGCTCCGACGTTTCCTTTGTACTGGGTTCTTTACTAATTCAAATTATGTATTTTATTGTGGCATTTTACTACGTATATGGCTAATTGTGATTGTTATCAAAAATGTATTTCCTCTTTCCATTTCATGAAAATTGATGTTTACTTATTACAGATTTTTGTACGTAACCAAAAATTTATTACAACTATAATAGGAATTGGACCCGGGTACGTCCTAAAACTACGACCAAGATCACTGGGGGATGGGTAGCAGCATCACTGGAGTGCGGTGGAGATATTGCGATCGCCAACCCGCATGCCAAGCGTGGCGACAAGGCTTTTACCCCCTTAAAATTGGGGGAGGCCTATGTCCGTCCAGAAGTGGACGTCCTTCGGTTGATATGGTTGTGGATAATAGGAATCAAAGGTCCTTAAAGATAAATGGAACTATGTCTCTAATCATTTGATGATGATGTTAATTAAGTTTAGGCACGTCTTATCGACTCATGACATGAGAGTCATGAGATATCATTTAATGAGAATTACTAAAAATACAATTCGTTACTACTCTCAAAAGCCAATTAAACATACAATACAGAGATGCTTCGAATGATTAGCTCAAAGAAAAAAGTGACTGCATGAGTGACAATTTAGTAGACATCTTGAGTATTCTTAAGGATCGTCACTTCCATTTATGATAATGTTAATTTCGATTGTCACTTCGGCCCGAGCGACCCAAAACTTGTTCTCAGCGAACATGATTTCATAAACATCATAATAGGGAACAAGAATACAAGAAAGATTCTAACGACAAAATCTGATGAAAAAAAACATCGTGACGCGAAAATCTCTAGAAATCGAAACCCACAAAGCCTTACGACATTATAAAGTAATTCGAGTGAATGAAATGGCGATAAAAAATCCCATTGAAAAGACTCTGCGTGAAAGAGACGGCGATAGCATTGTGTTTGTATAATGGTTTATCTACATGCGCCTTCGATTGTGTCTCGGAGTTTTTTTTATTTGATGTTATTTATGAATAATAGGGCATTGTAGGGCTAGTTTGGGTTCCGTCTTGTTTGGGATTCGATGGTGACACGTTTGAATTAATTCTTGTTTATCGTGCATTGTTATAGGCTGTATTTGGATCTTTATTTTATAATAAACCTAGCGTGAATTACATCATCGATAACACCACTTATGGGTACTTGTGTATCCTATAAACTATATCCTGTATAATACACAATTTGACCTCGTCCCAAGCTTAGCAAAGCTGTTACTATGGGTACTAGGCAACGATATACATACTTATACAGATAAATACATTCTTAAATACATAGGAAACATCCCACCTCGAGAACAATCTTGCAAAAAAAAAATTGATACAAAAAATGCCCTTCTGCTTTTGCTGTATTTCGGTGCTTAAAAAAAAGTAAAGTAAAAGTAGTTTATTCTTCAAATTAGGCATATTACATGCACCTATGAACGTCAATAAACTACCACCGGTTCGGAAAAATAAACCTCTGCCACGAGAAGAACCGGCGTAAGTTACTCGGCGAGGTGTCATTTTTTTATAACAATATAATTGTATTGTTAAATATAAAATTACAGTCTCAGTTACTACAAAAATATATGGTTGCTTTGCCTTGACCGGGATTCGAACCAGGTACCATCAGTTTCGTAGGCAAGGTCACTGCCAACTTGGTTAAAGTGCTCGTCCTAATTACTGTTCAAAGAGCAACATTTATACATTTTTTTTAATTAAATGAGTTCTCACAAACGGTTCGACGATATTGAAGATATAGGGGTTTAAGAAATCTAAAATCGATCTAACTAGCCGGGAAAGCTTCTTCGGAAAAACACGAAAAGCACCGAGGAAAGCTTGGTCCTCCAGGACATTTATTTAACGATTCAGAACCATCAATGCTACTTAACAAGAAGCGGGCATGTTACATAACTTACACAAGGCATGGCAAATGGCATACAATTGTAGTCAACATAAAAAGTACATAGACGATCATTTTAGTACCTTGTCACTTTCAGTAGTTTGACGTATCCCACCTGTCGCAGTATTGTTACGTTAGTGCGACAAAGTAGGTACTTAAATGATCATCGACATATACTGTTGACTATACTATGGGTGCGGGAAACTGTTAGATAAATACCTGAACGCTTTATTATTGACGAGGTAAGGGCTAGTCAAAAATTAATCTTTGAGAACATTAAAGATTACTACCAATTTTAAATTTATTAACTCATTTACTAATTCTTCCTTAACACTCCATTTTTCTAAGACCATGGATTTCTTTTTTCATGTAAGTGATATGTCACATTTATCTTCAACTGTATCAGTGATTTCAAAGTGTAATGTTTACTTTTACCGAAAGTATACTTACTATATTTATCAGAAAACAACGACTATGCGAACAGATTCCTATGATAACTATATTGAAATTATGCAAGCCAATACACGATTCATATACCAAATGTACCCTGTTGTCGGTACATCAAACCCAAAACCCACATCTTGAATCGACATAAAATTTTGAAGCGCAACACAAAAGTGGCAAATATTTGGTCGGGCGGCACAAAGCGCACAATACTGTGCGTACGCGCATAATCCCCGCCGGCTCGCATTCCTCACACACGGGGATGAAAGGCAAAGGGAAAGAACCACCACCAATAATATAATATGTCATGCTTGTCTAAGTGGGTCATAGACATCTGTGGGCATTAAAGGCTTGGAGCCTAAATTTTTGATTGGACTCACAAACTGAGTCTGTTTTTATAAATAGTTGCAATAAATACAATAACATATGTATGTGCTAATAAGTGGAAGTGACCGCATGAAAGACGACTTTTATTTCAACTGTGTGAAGAGCACGAATATTGAGAATGTTTCAGAGTTTAGGATGTTTTCTATGTATTTATCTATATACGTATGTATATCGTCGTTTAGTACCCAATGTACCCATGCATAGTACAAGCTTTGCATAGTTTGGGACTAGGTCGATTTGTGTATATTATCCCCCATATTTATTTATTTAATAATAAACTTGATGGAATTTATTTGGAATGATGAATGTTTCGTTGAATTAAATGGTTTTTCTTCACTCATAGACTTTATAGTACCCGGGCCAGGCACAAATTCGTTAGCTATTTCCTCGCTCACGAAAACTTGTACAGTGTGGTTAAGAAAGTTGTATTGTGAATTTATGAAGGACTGTGGACGTAAGCTGGCGATCCCTTGGTGGGTTGAGGAGCAACTACCCCCCAAAAACGTAAAAAAATAAAAATAAACTTTCATTCCCTCTCTACTGAAACTCGTATCAAATGATAGCTAAGTTGGTTGTAGAGCGGTGCTCACACCCGTCAGCTTTTTGGAAATTGGTCATTGAAATCTATTGCAGGCCCACGGTCTATTATACTTACCTACATATGTAGTCATAGGATGTTAGAGGGTTGTTTAATAAAATAACATTCCTAGCTAGTTTATAACGTAAGGAAAAATGCGTTGACTGCGTTGCAACTAAATTAGATAAAAGTTTTGTACTTACCTCCAAAGGGAAAATTAAACCGTATATTTCTCATGTGTGATCGTGTATATGAATTTATTTTCTCAAACATGCAATGAAATATTGATGTTATGTTCCTTATAATAGGCTGCGAAGTATGACGTTTCAGGTGCGGCTAAGACAAGAGGTCGTTAATGCAATTTCATACAAATGTTGCAGGCCTAGGCCGGCAAAGTCCTCTTTTTTAATTTCCATTCCACATAAATTTGTGGCACAGGCATCATGACATTCTGTCACCATGCGTATTAAAAATAAAACTTTGATTTTTTTTGTTGTTTATTTCATTGCATGTTTGAGAAAAACACTATACATACCTCGGCGGGAAATATGGGGTTGCCCGCCTGAGACCTATCCGACCTCGCTTCGCTCGGCCGTCTATATGTCTTCGGCCGGCAACCCCTTTCGTCCCGGCCTCTGCAGTAATGTACTATTATAAGACCTGTTGTTAACCACATTTAATGCCAATAAAGAACTATAACTACTCGTATAACTCAAACTGTAGTACCCGAGGTCCATTTGGTCTTATTCTTATACCCTAGTATGTCATTTGTTTTTTCAACTGTAGTAGTCTTCACTACCCAGACGTGACTTTTTCGATTTTGTATAAATTCTTGCCATTGGTTATGTTCAGTATGTTTATCGTTTTTAGCGCATCCTTAATCTGTACTTGGTGAAGTACATTAGGCAGTTATTATTTATTTATGCTATGCAGTTAAATGTCAGGTCTGAAGTACTATCGTTTTTTTGTACTTGTACAAGTTTGCGGGGGCTTACGAGGATGCAACAATTAATTGTATTCTCTTTGACTCGCTATTGCTACTACTTACATAGATATTACTAAAAGATAGACTTCAAGATTCAGACACCTAATTTTTCCCCAAATCTCCAAAACAATTGAACGACAAACTTTGTCAATATTGACAGTTTTGTAAAAGCCATGAAACATCAAGTGTTGACTCGGATAAGATAGGGCATGGAGTTCTATTCCCACGGCTCCACTTGAAACTAAAACAATCATATTTGCTGGCAACTGATAAAGTATTACCTACTAATGTGGCGCGCCTTTTCTACTTACTTTAATCACTCGAGTCTATTTTCAACATTGTGTAAAGCGATTGCAAATATTTTCTCTTTGAGTCACACACAAACTAATGGTCAGGGCACTGGGGCTTAATTTTGGTAAGTAGGTACCTATATCCAATGAAAGGTCGGCAACGCGCATATGATCTTCGGGAGTCGCAAGCGTCCGTAGACTACGGTGTCTGCTTACCATCAGGCAGGTCATATGGTTGTGCCATCGTCGTATAAATATTAAAAAAGTCGTTTCAAATTTCTCGCTTGGCAAATTTCGGAGGTAAAGGTTCGAAGTATTGCTTCTGTTTGTCTGTTTTGTTTCTGTTTGTAACTGTTTCATTTGTGTGAGGTGTGCAATAAAGAGTATTTGTATTGTATTGTATTGTATATGTCGGGCTTGTTCCTTTCAACTTCGCACAATCTTCGCCATTGTTGTTACATGTTAGTTCCCAATTATCTGCCTAGATAACCGATTTGGGAGAGGGACTCTCCTTTACCACGGGATAAATATTCGAATCCCGCCTGAAAAGAGTAATTTTCACGTATGTTTCAACATCATCACCACATTACAGCTTCTCCCTCTGGACCGCATCCAACGGAGAGCGACTCGAATTGTCTGCTGCCAGCGGGTTTCGGAACGGCTTGACTCCTTGGCGCTGCGTAGAAATGTAGCCTCGCTCTGCATTTTCTACCGCATGTATTACGGGGAGTGCTCCGAGGAATTGTTCGGATTAATCCCTGCCGCTTCCTTCCGCCATCGCCCAACGCGACAAAATTTCCATCCTCACCATTTAGTTGGTTGGCAGTCCTCAACTGTGCGTTTCTCCAGAAATTTCTTGCCTCGCACAGCTAAACTGTCGCCTGCGGTATTTCCGGACCGATTCGACCTTCAAACCTTCAAGAAAAGAGCGTACTCCCATCTTAAAGGCCGGCAACGCACTTACAACCCCTCTGGTGTTGCGAGTGTCCATGGGCGGCGCTAATCGCTTACCATGAGGCGATTCGTCTGCTCGTTTGCCTCCTATGTCATAATATATATATATATATATATATACTATATATATCAGCCGAAGGACGACCACTGCTGGACATAGGCCTCCCCCAGAGTCCCATGTCCGGTCCTGCGCCACCCGCATGAAGCGGACTCCCGCGACTTTTACCTGTATTAATAGGTAATTAAACAGATTTTCTGGCATTGTGGTGTTTTCGTTTTGTAAATAGTGCCTACGCCGCCTACTTATTGTAATTCCGAAGTGCCTGTCTACACGGGGAATGTTTAGACAAAAAATAACGTCGGAATATATTACAGACGAATGCCGAGTATTTGGCACGCCCACTGCCCTTAAGGCGCTGCTCCCAGCTAACCCACATTCAAATTAAACTTATAAGGTAAACGTGCATGTTATTGACACCTTAAAAACTAATATTTAACACGTTTTTTCTCACCTTTATGAATATGACATAAGATTGAAAGTGTATGTATTGTATCAGTCTCGAGTATGCCTTAAGAGTCCCCTGTACGCTCAACCGAACTGGATTCTCCATACAAACGTAGTTTCGTTCTCATTTTAAAACGCCTTGCTGAAATAACATAGAATTTTGTATACACAATGGTATCCGACATATCTAGGTGGGAAATTAGTTTCTGTTGCTAGAAATTGGAATGGTAAAAAAATACAGAGAGTTTTTGATATTTTAGGTCTTGTATGAAAACCTTAATAATCGTTGTATTTTTTCGTTGTATCGTTGCAATAATATAATTTCAAGCAACAGAAGCTAATTTCCGACAAAGATATACCGGATCTCCATGTGTATACATAGTTTCAAATTATTACAGCATTCCATATAAAAATGAGAGCGAAACTAAGTTTGTATGGACAACCGAGCTTACTGCGGACTCTTAAATGATTAAATATCGTTTTTTTCCGATCACTATAAACGACGAAAACGAAACCGATCAGCAAAAAAAATTGTTCCGATCACACAAGTTTAATCATCATCATAATTTAAGCAATAATCATCATCATCATAATACCAGCCGAAGGACGTTTACCGATCGATATACGCCTCCCTAAAGAGTTCCACAATGACCGGTCCTGCGCCACCCGCATCCAGCGGACTCCTAGCGACCTTTGGTCATAAGAACACCAATAATATCGGATCTAAAAATTCTTAGAGCCTTGGATGTGTACATGGGAAAGACTGAACGTTCACGCATACAAAACAATGTTTTCACCGCGAAACTAGCTCTTTGTTAGGTACCCTTCGGTTTTCAGCGCTAAATCTATTTAGTTAGCTGAAATTTGGTATGGAAATATTTTTTTACTTCCCGGAGAAGGTCAGATGATACTTTTTATTAAGAAAATATTCTCCTAAGGGCACCCCCTTAGAATACACACCACTCCTTATTTGGTGAAAGTTTGTATTCTCAAACTATCGAAGTCAAACGTCGTATAACTAAAGCATCTCCTAAACTAAAATGAAATCCTACCAGAAATAGGCTAGGTTAGATTTGAACTGCGTCCCCAGGGAAACGAACGAAAATTGCTCAAATTGAAAAGTGAAATCGTTCAAAATCATTACTAATTAATATTTTTATCAGAAACATAATCCTACCAGTTAAGTTAAAGCTGCGTCCCTCGTACTGGAACGAACTGCTAGCAGAAAAGTAGGTTAGCTTGGAACTGCGACCCCCACGGAAACGAACGAAAATTGTTCAATTTGAAAAATGAGTGCATATTCAAAAGGGTAACTGAAGCATCTCCTTAACAGAAGTGAGAGAATGCGAGGTATTTTAACAGCACACCTCCCACCGCCGCCGGCCGATACCCTAATCATTTACTCCAATACCTAATCCTGATTTACTAACAACCTTTTATTTTCGTTGCTCTTGTACTTGATTGCAAATAAGGTTGTAAGATATGGACTGGCGTTATCTCAGCGGAACCTGCAGTGTATTCACGTCACTTTTCAAATATCCGATAGGTAAATCTAACTGACAATTTTACTGTTGAAAATGACATTCAGATTACGCACACTCGAAAATGTTGCGTGTTACCCCGCTCCTAAGAAGTCTGTGAACAACGAAAAGAACAATTCCATCTCGATATCTATTAGGTCATCAGTAAGCCTGTCTGCCGGTCTGTGGCCTGGTAAGGGTCGCGGGTGTCCGCTGGATGCGGGTGGCGCAGGACCGTGCATTGTGGAAGTCTTTGGGGGAAGCCTGTGTCCAGCAGTGGACGTCTTTCAGCTGACATGATGATCTATTAGATGTACAATATTAACTTGTTTACATAAAAAGTGGAATATATTGCGTAGCTGGAAGTCATAGTCAAGTATAATGAGTGGGAAGTCGGATTTACCGCGCTAGACTTCCACACACAGCGATCGCCGCGGACTATCCGAGCATATAATATGTAAAGGTAAAGCCTAAATCAGAAAGCATGTGTTTCATTGGCAGAAAACCCGAATAAGTATAATGCTTAGTGGCTCTAGTTCTATTTTATCGCATCATCATCATCATCATCATTCAGCCGAATGACGTCCACTGCTGGACATAGGCCTCCCCCAAAAACTTCCACAATGACCGGTCCTGCGCCACCCGCATCCAGCGGACACCCGCGACCCTTACCAGGTCATCAGTCCACCGTGTGGCGGGCCTGCCCACGCTACGCATTCCGGTACGTGGTCGCCACTCGAGAACCTTTCCGCCCCAACGGCCATCGGTTCTGCGTGCTATGTGCCCTGCCACTTAAGTTAAGCGATTCGAAGGGCTATACCGGTCACTTTGGTTCTGCTGCGAATGGCCTCATTTCTGATTCGATCACGCAGAGAAACTCCTAGCATAGCCCTCTCCATTACTCTTTGGGTGACTTTGAGCTTTTTATCGCATTCCTATACAAATCTTTATTGAGATAAACCGAATCACAACCCATACGCATAGGTAGCAATCCATTCTCTGACCTACACCTTCAACAAAAACAATCTCAACGCAAACTAATCAAACTATCAAAGTAAATTCACAAAAAAAACACAAACAAAATCCAGTTTGGAAACATTAAAGTGAGATAATGGAACAAAATCGGGTGAAAACCAATCAATTAGTAGACGCCAAAAAACGTGGAGGCGATGGTTCCTCCACTTTTAATTATAGAACGCGCCGGCGCATTGTTTTGGTCCGAAACTTTGGAAAAAACAAGTGAAGAGTGAACCTGTTTAGGTAACAACGGGTTCCTTAGAAATTAGAAGCAAGAACGTTTCATACGCCAAGTCGGGATATAAAAAAAAACTTTATTTTGAACAACTTTTACTATGAACTACGACACTTTCCTATGATAAGAGTGCAATAGATTTTTTTCGCTTCTACAAGGTATAAGAGGTACTAGTGAATTTTATCAGTGTCTACTAATAAAGACTAATTACAGATCTCGGATATCTTCGCAATGCATAAGTTACAGAACATGCTTAATTTATTACTTAATTGCCAAGACCCCTTATCTTATACCCTGCCTAAAAGTTATAAGGTCGGTCTCCAATCTACAGCCCCAACTTTACAAATATCTCGGCTAAAACGCATAAGTTCGAAACCTGCCAACGCACCCCTACCACCCGGGCAGCTAAATAAAGTTGTCTATCTCAGCGCGACCGTTCATCGCTCGTCGTACATCGTAACTCACTGTCGCCGATCTAGCCGTCGATAAACTTACCTGGGCGTGCCTGGGCGATCGCCGGATCGGCCCAGTTAGGAGTTATCGTACTGTTGGGATCACGTCACACATTTTATAAAGTAATCTCTAGCAAAACAGCGCAATCTTTAGCAGTCGACCCTCTCACACAGCATCAAGTATGTGATAGTAAGGGACGAACTAAACAGGACCAGGACAATGTACACATTTTGAACTAAAATTAAATAAAATAATAAATACGTAGGAAGACTGCGCAGTACGCTCGGGTCTCCATACAAACGTATTTACACTCTCATTTTAAAACGCCATGCTAGAATAACATGAAACTTTGTATACACGATGAGATCCGGCATATCTAGGTCGGAAAGTAGTTTCTGTTGCTTGAAATTATAAAGGAGAAAAAATACAGCGATTATTAAGGTTTTCATACAAGCCGTAAAAAAACAATAAAACCGCTGTATTTTTTTCTTTCACAATTTCTAGCAACAGAAAATAATTTCTGACCTAGATGTGCCGGATACCATTGTGTATACAAAGTTTCATGTTATTCTAGCATGGCGTTTTAAAACGAGAGCGTAAATACGTTTGTATGGAGAACCGCGCGTACTGCGCCCTCTTAATGTTATGCTAAATCACGTAACTAAACTAAATGTAACCATTTCGGTGCATTGATATAAAGAGTATCTTGACCTCCGAATCCGAAACGCCACCGTTCCCGATCCGGCGCCGCTACCTGACAGTTTTCAACCTGAAGCTGACGCAGAATACAGATCCTCAAACAAAAACAAACACTTTTCACTCAGAATCAAAAACCTATTTTTTACAATAAAAACCTTTCATAGAAAAGAAAGTTGCAGCAGCTACCTTTTGCTTTCTTAGTAGACAATACACGCTTTTCTAATATTTTATATATTTTTCATCTATTGTTCTTAATGGTTGCCCATAAAATAAACATAACAGGCGGCGTCTGGATTGTTTCATATGAAATAAATCCGTGAAATACGTTATTACATCTCAATAGTGTCCCCGTGATAGAGAATAAAAAGAAATTTGTTTACGCATCATTTACAGTAGACGATTCTGGTATTAGAAATATTTGTTTGTGCAAGGGACATGACAAGGGCATTCGAAGGACAGAGATTGCGAAGTCTTTATTTCCCAGTTATTTTAATTAACCAGTTATATAAACGAGCAGGACGCACTTATGAATAGAACGAATATGAATTAAATATTTTCGGAATGTAGGAGGTCCAGCACGGTACTTGCGTAACATTTCGAATCAGTTGTCATTTACACTTTAAAAAAATAACAGATGTGTCGTGGTCGTAATGCGCATTCAAATTGATGCTGATCTCTTTGTGTCAATCTTTCAAAACCTTTGCACTTTATCGGGCACTTTAATAATTGTGTTTCTAATAAGTATTTCAAGACAACATCATTTATTTAAAAGAAAACGTCTGTGTGTATGAAGAGAAATAAATAGAGTTACATGGAGTGTAGCATCAGCTACAAGATGATTCATGGGGGGTAAATGCCATAATTGCCACGCTTAGCACGCGGGTTGGCGATCGCAGTATCTCCACCGCACTCCAGCGATGCTGCTGCCCATCCCCCAGGGGTCAGGGCATTTTAGGACATAACCGGCTCCGTGCTTACTTAAATAGTGAAAAAAGGCTGCAAACACATGGACCGACACCCAGAGAGTCCATCCAGAAGAGATCCCATAAGAATTACTTTCTCACTAACTTTGTATGGCACTGTCCAATAAAAAGTACACTTTTGTGTTTGCTTTTAGCGTTGTTTCTTTAAATTTTTTAGTGTTTTGTTTTTAATAATTTGCCAATGTAGTAAAAGAGGGACGAACTGAAAACAGCGCTGTGCAGCCGCAATGGCTGGCAGAGCGTATGGCGTTCACTCCTTTTGTCATATAAAAAAATATTTTAATAATGCATTTATCTGCCTATTTTTGTATCTTTTGTGTGGCAATAAGTGTTCTTTCTATTTCAAGTAATATACATTATATATTCTGACAATATAACATGGGATCCGAATCGCAATCGTCTCGTGCCCTATAAACGCGCACCGGCGCAGACGCAGCGATTTCACGGCGTCCGTTCCCACACGGAACAACCCGTTCTACGAGGGGGTCCAGACCAGCCTCACACTGCACAACCCGTCTATATTCTACTCATAAACATATATACATATACACCTTTATCTTAAAGGAATAGGGTTTAAATTTGTATACATGTTTGTGAAGAATTTAGGACTTTTACGGTGTGAGGACTGTTGTTTTGTTGTCCACGGTTTTATTGAGTACTTACTTGGATGTAAGGGCAGTTTGATTCTTGGCCCACCATAGCCTTAAATTACTGTAGACATGAAATTGACAACATTATTGTGACAAAGAACTAAACTTTAAGCATTTGACTAAGCTGTCATGCCCGAATGAGCGCACGAAAAGCATTGATATCGGAATATTCGGAATGTAAAACGTCTCTGATAGACACCCTAGTCTAAGCAGATCTCTGCATGTTTTTATGGTCTGATCTACCTTTCGTTTTGATTTCTTTTTATATCACGTACCACGTCGGTGGCAAACAGGCGTATGGCCCGCCTCATGGTAAGCGGTCACCGCAGCCTATGGATGCCTGCAACTCCAGAGGTGTCACATGCGTGATTTAGATATCTCATTCCAATCATGGCAAATAAATAGTTTGACATTTCATCCCGTTAATCATATACCCTTAACCAATAAAGTAAAAGTAAAAGTAGTTTATTCTTCAAATTAGGCATATTACATGCACCTATGAACGTCAATAAACTACCACCGGTTCGGAAAAATAAACCTCTGCCACGAGAAGAACCGGCGTAAGAAACTCGGCGAGGTGTCATTTTTTCAAAACAATATACATTGTATAGTTAAATATAAAATTACAGTCTCAGTTACTACAAAAATAACAAGCTACAGTAGAAAACCTATTTTCGCGATAGATTAGCCGTGCAGGACACTCACTGCCAAACATCCCTGTCCATGATGTAATCGTTTACCTTATAATATGTGGATAGAAGTTTCTTGTTGACATTTATTTGTTATTTTTTTAGCAAATCAGACCATACTTAGTGTCGTGGACAAAGTATCGAGAATTCGACCGACGATAATATTTTGTTCACCAGCCTTTATGAGATTAATTCGTTTTTGTAGTAAATGGGTCACGCGCCTCTGCGGACTTGGCTGCCCACACGCAGTCTCGAGCAAACAGCTCCCATACAAACAAACGCACAACACTGTTGTACCTGATGGTACTGAGGCAGAATATAGTCAGGAGTTCCTTCAAAAGAACATTTATTTTAATGAGACTTACGCTACATTTTATTTAAACAAATTTAGACTTATAATTACGATTTTTATGTAAATAAATAATAATCATCATCATCCTCCTAGCGTTATTCCCAGTACAGTTGCATCCTGAAGGATGCCTGGGGTCCGCTACCTAATCCCAAGAATTGGCGTAGGTACTAGTTTTTACGGAAGCGACTGCCGTCTGACCTTCCAACCCGAGGGGGAAACCAGACCTTATTGGGATTAGGCTTGTCAAGTGAGTGGGCAACTTGACTGTTAGAAGTTCTCAAGCCGCCCGGAGGCCTCTAACTTGGCTTAACGACTGCTATCATAGACAGCAACCGGGATCAACGGCTTAACGTGCATTCCAAAGCACGGGAGCGCTCAGTTAGTAACCACTCAAAGCGGTCACCCATCCAAGGACTGACCTCGCCCGACATTGCTTAACCTCGCATACCGCACGCGGTACGCGGGCGCCGCTGGGCCACGAACGCTCGAATGTAAATAAATAATAATAATTAAATAAATATTATAGGTCAATTTTTACATCGAGCTAGTCCCATAGTAAGCTCAATAATGCTTGTGTATCGATACTAGACGACGATATATTTAATAGATATATATCATATATACTTAAATACATAGAAACCATCCAAGTCTCAGGAACAAATGTTAATGCTCACCACAGAAACAAATGCTCTTACCGGGATTCGAACCCGGGACCTCTAGCTTCGGAGGCAGTGTCACTACCAACTAGGCTAAACGGTCAATATGTTCGTAACCATTTGCTTTATTTATCGAAAAACTGTAGGATGACGTCGTTATGGCAAGTTTTCCATTCGGCGCTGAATCAGAAATATATTTATCTTCCCCGAACGGATCTGATCTCGACCACTCTTTGTCAATTATCCTTATAGATGACTCGAAATATAGGTTGGTTTTTGCATAAAAAAACATGATCTAATTGGGATTGTAACTGTCATTTTTACAGTCGGTATACAATAACAAGCAATACCTACACATATTATTTATTCTCCACTGCAATAAAATAAGAGTTCAGAACACAATCAATAGACCAAAGTAGAGTCAAACAACAAGCGGACTTATCGCTTAGTAGCGGCAAGTAGCGGTCTCTTCCAGACAGCCAGAACAGAAGACAGACAGAAGAGTTTTTATACAAGCTTTCATTTAACGCCACTGTCTATTTATGCTGTGATATTAAGCTAGCTAGGCCCCCCACAAGGTGGACTGGTGACCTGGTAAAGGTCGCTAGGAGTCCGCTGGATGCGGGTGGCGCAGGACCGGTCATTGTGGAACTCTTTAGGGGAGGCGTATGCCCATCAGTGGACATCCTTCGGCTGGTATTATGATGATGATTAATGCTGGAGCTAAACCGATTTGTGACTTAAAACTTGTGTCATCGGAACAATTTTTTTCTCCTCCCCCTACTCGAATGTCCAGCAGTGGACGTCTTTGGGCTGGTATGATGATGATGATGTTAAGCTGAAGAATGAATTCTGTATACCTTTTTACTTAGACAATGCCTGTGTTAATGTAAGTATTAATATATTGCCGTGTTGTAGAACTTGCCTGATAACCAAAAGTGGCCTTTGGACCTCCGGTCGCGCTTCTATCTATCTTTCTGTCATTTTGCGTTCTTTATTATCCATTCACAAACAGCAAGTCCCTTGTCTAGTTTTCAATTTTCGTTTATTCGACGAACTTCGTTTCGCTAACCAAAGTACCGGAAAGTACGTGCCTGCCGATCGAGCCATCGATCTTACACAACTATGTCATTACACCCACCGAATTCCATATTAACGCCGCGGCAGCACACCGTCCATTGCTTTCTGGCCACCTAGCGAACTCAAGCGCTTGCGAAAAGACGGAGCAATTGTTGTAACTCTATTTTAGTTGCGTTTAGTTCTGCCGTCAAAGCGTTAAATGACTGCCCAGGGGGCAGCCGACAGGTAGAACCGTGTTTTACTACTCGGTTTTTTGACTATAGACTTTAATGGTATTGTAATAAACGCTACAGCAGATGCATTTACGTGTTATTAGGCGTGCATTTAGACGTGTTAGTTAGATTTGTGACATTGAACTTTAAGGCGAGGCGATAGAGATTATAATGGCTGTTTTGAAAGTTTTTGAAAAAAGTGTCGGTTCAGGACAAGTGCGTGAGGTACGCTTTATTGGAGGTGGGAATGATCCGAGTTTGCTCTGTGAATGGTCGGGATATTGTAGATAAATATTTAAGGAATTCGAACACGTTTGGGACATTTATTTGTAAGCTACACGTCGATGGTCAAGTTGTGGAGTTGGACTTTATTAAGCCGTAGCTTTACGAAGAGAAATCATTTTAGCCGCTTTGATGACGCATCCCAATTTGTTTAATAATTGTTTCTATACTTACCGCAATCGATATGATTGCTTCATAAATATGAGAGCAGAACATGGTAAACTTATTAATAAATTATGAAAATAGTGAATTACGTATGTCTTTCATTTATTTCATTAAGGTGTTGCAATATAATAATTCAGACCATCACACCGTGTGAGGGCCTACAACTTAACTTAAAACTAATATTATACCCGCGCAATTAAACAAATAAATAAAAATAGAAACAATGGAAAAATATTAACATCTGTTGTGGAGTATTATAAATATCATTTGTATCTTACAATGGACTGTACTAATAACTACTCCGATACATCTCCAATGCTAATTACTATTGTCCGAACTTTATTTCTGTTATCTGACACTGAAGGAGAGATAACTGTAATCCCCGAGATACAGGTCTAGTTCGGGGGTCGGAACTATCGACCACTAGTTTTAGGCGTTGTTGTACAAACCAGATGAATTTTTGCTATCTTTGTTTATTGTTTGTAAATTATGTACAAAATAAATGATTATTATTAATATTATTTGTGAAGCTGTGAAACGCGTTACCTTTGTCAATAAGACAGTCCCAGTCTGTCGCGTCACTCAAGAAAAATTTTAAGAAATTATGGCTCTCCAACGACCTGTGATTTGGTTGAGTACTATAAGTATTTACATATTGTAATTTTGAATATAATTATTCTGTATTTATGTATTTATTATAGGTATATGTATTTTTGTTATTCAATATATATGTATATTTATTTATTACATATGTATTTATGGGTATTTATTGAGTTATGGTTTAGCTACAAATTATATTCACTCATTGTAACGTTGTTGTACACGGTGTAAGTTTGTCTATCTCATTCTTTTTAAAAATCTCCTCTCAATCCCTCAAAGGTTGGCTGTAAGAGATCCCTCATAGGGGTAAGTTCGCCTTTGTACTCTGATCCTGTGTGACATGTATATGTTTTGAACTGTTATTGTGTACAATAAAGTGCTTACATACATACATACATTTTTCAAAAGGAAGATCTGAAGTAGTATAGGTAGTAATAGTTGTAACACGATAAAAGGTTAAACATAACACCAGTTCCTGAACAACACTAGCAAACCAACCAAGTCTAACCAACAATCACCAAGTCATTAACTCGTAATCAGCCTAGTTAGACGCACCGCACCGGTGGTCCCAGCCCCGCGCGCACCCTCTAATCATTGTGCCGAAATATTTGTCCAGAATCTAATCACTGTCAATTTATATCATCACCAACTTACACGTAACACTCTCCGAAACTCAACAAATCCTTAAAATAATTGTAGTAAGTCTCATTCTTGTCTACGCTCCTGTTTTCTGGTAGTAGTAGTTTTTGTCAAGGTACAGTCGGCATCTTTTGCTAACTAATGGACGGGGCGGGTCAATAGTGATCACTGTTTGATTTCATATGTTTTTTGACAAATTAGCAGCTCCGGAGTGGGTTTTCGTGATTGAGTTTTGATCGTTTTTTAAATTTGCCGAGGTGTGGTCTGCTCTGAAGTTGTCGGAAAGATCTATCATTGTTATTAGTTTGCTTTTTATATGGCTAACAATCAATCGACAACAAATAATGTCTCAGTTTATCCTGCCTTCTAGCTGGCTTCTTTTAGTTCCTCACTCAGAGATCAGAAATTTATTGATAAAGAGGAAGAATCAGATAATACACCCACAATTTTGACACAATTCAAAACTACTTTAACAGTGCCTCCGATGTACTTAAAATGAAATTTTATACTTCAGTGACCCTACTTTTTGGGAACAGGAGAGATAATCGTTTTTGCGTATCAACGCCCATGGTATCCTTGAAGTAAGGCTACAATTTGCTTCAGAGTTTAGACTAAACTTGCTGCCGACTCGACTGTAGCTTAGGACCATAGGGGCGGAGCCATACGCTTGCCTCTAACGGAATAAGATACCACTGACAAGGGAAACATATTAACAGTCCAACAGTATCGTTAAGGTAGCGTTAGTCACTGGTGAGGAGCCCACACTTTCACTGAAACGTGCCCAGCTGGCCCGTCTTCACAAAACTTACCTCCCTTCAACCCGTATAAGCGTGACACCAGAAAACACATATTAATTACGAAGCCACAGGTCAAGCTAAACTAGACATGGCATTCAACAATCGTGAATGGCATAGCTGATCAGCGGAAGAGGATGTGACGTCAGCAGTCGTTGTCGTAGGCTCCGGGAATGCAAATCCTTTTTTTCGATGTGAGTCAGATTCTGGCAAGGTCGGTCGTTATCAAGGACCTAGTGTCAAATTGTCAATGAGGGAGCTCTTTGAGAAGAGCCGCAATTGTCGCAAAGACGACGACGAAAAAAAAATGATCCTATTTTAGAATGCTAATGGGATGAATACAGTTAACGTCTGAACATTTGACTCCTTTATATACCAAAAGTTGATTCATTATGACATAGATACCAAGTATTAGAGCAGTGTTCAGTACTTGGACCATTTTTATTTTTTCATCATCATCATCATCATCCTAGCATTATTCCCAGTACAAACATCATGATCCATCATGTGCATCCTGATGGATCTTTATAATGCTTATATGAAAAGGAATCCACCGATGGCAGGGGATCCTGACATAGGTAGATTCCTTTTCGTAGTTGTCGTTATTAGCGCAAGTAGTCGACATACCCACCTATTTTTAAAAGTACGGTATTCAGAAAAAGTTGAATGACTAATGTTTCATTAAAAGTACAATACTTTATAGAATAGAATAACTTTATTTCGCAATTTTTACACTTTATTATATGATACAGACAGTAGATTAAAATAAATTAATAATAATAAAAATAATAATGCCAAAACGGAGTCCACTCAGCATAATGTTGACCTACAGAAGGTGAAACGACGCTTTAAATATGTGGTTCCACATGTATGTGGTGCACTACAGAACTGCAGGTTTAATTATCGCTACTTACAGCTATCTATGCACACAAATATTATTTTCACACGGAAAACATAACACGCAATATTATTTTTACATTTAACACACAATATCTATCACACTTCTGAGTCCAAAGAAAACTACTATATGTATATTATGACACTAAACTTAACTTAGATCATTGATTCTTTATACTTGGAAATGAAAACAGTTTGGAAAACGATAGACAAATTTTTGTATTGGATATGTTTTAAAAGTTGTGAGACGTACCTACCTATAGCGTAAAAATAAGAATGGTTGGCCCATTGACAGGGACAACGCTTGATCCAACCAAACCCAACTTGTTTGGACATGACAACGACTAGTACTCTAGTTAGATATAGATTACTAATAGTTTGATTAAGTACATGATCAACGACTATAAAACTTGACTCCTGTGATCTTGAATGCGACAAGAAGTGTGAGCACATGTGTTCCGTCACTTCAATGAGGATTTGCTTAGAATTTTTGGATTTCTAATTCTTGTTGATGTAGGTATATAATCCTGTGCTTGCTGGCCAGATATTGGACGATGTAGTTGCAGGTAGAGCTTCGAAGTTGTTACAAGCAAACCTGGCAATGTGATTTTAGAAAGTAGGCAAAATAGAACTGTAGACCAGTGTCCCTAAAGATTTTTTTTCTTTCATATCATTTATTCTGATTATTAGGCGCATACCCAATTGAGTTCCTTAAAATCCTGGGAACACTGGCTTGTTGTATTATAGATATGTTGAAGAAAGAGTTAGTCGTATAAAGCCCTTTCTTCGACGCACAATGAGGTGCATAGTTAAAACCCTTCTGGCGCAAGCTACGGACTGAAGCGTTAATTAAATTAAAGTCGCTAGTTCTAAGCATGAGTTTTATACTACGATATGAAAAACATGCACACGCTTTGCATAATGGTAAGCAGACAATGTAGCCTGTGGACGCCAGAGGAGTCACAAACTCTTTGTCGCCCCTTGATTGATTTGATGTTTCGTTGTGATGACAACTGGACACATGAGGTTCATTCACTCAAGACAGTGCATCCTCGAGAGCTATCATGGAATTGATGATCCGGCAAGGATAAAAGGATAAAATGCGTTGATCGGAGACGCGTGCATAAAAATTCTAGGAGTATTAACAATGGACGGATCAAGTGAAAGCCCTCACGAAATCACCCCTAGATCTGTGCGTGTAAATTTGCTCTGTGACGGAGAGATAGCGGGAGACAATAAAAAGGCCATTTAAAAATTATTCTTATCACGTAATGCCAATCTGAACAGTTGCTTAACGGTCTTAATCCAAGTCAACTCACTGATATTACTTGTAAATTTAAACCTAAACCTAAATCTGGAGCCAAGACATCCTGCGTCATCCAGATTTAGGTTATCCGGATACTTTTCCAACCATGGCGCTGTTAACTGGCTGCGACACCTGGATGTTGACTTATGATAGTTTTGATAGTTGTAATCTCCTTTGTATATGCCATACGATTATATAATTGACAGAGCGAGCGAAGCGGAATCAGACAACCCCCAAAGACACTTTCTAAGGAACAGAGTGATAAAGGCCTGGAATAGACGACCAGATGATGTGGTTTCGGCTCACAATGTCAACCAGTTCAAAAACAAATTGGATAAGCACTACTCAAATTTAGCTCAACACTGAAATTGTACTTAAAGATAATTGGATACAGGTTTCATCAGTTGTTTCAACTGCCTGCCTGATTAACGAATAATAATAATAATTCTTTCGTATGTCTGTGTGTCTGCCTGTCCGGATGTTCTCCTCTACAGGTCGCATTTCTCAACCGATTCTCGTGAAATTTTGTGAGCAGTTTTAGGAAATTCTAATGATTTAAAAAAAAATGCGGGGCCTACAGCTCACAGAGCCACTAGTGATTTTGGTCTGTCGTAGAGAGTCCCGGGGGCTTTTATGAAAGACCCAAATACCCCGGCAATTCCGGGCTTTTTCGTATAAGTAGGTCCCGAGTGGTGATTACGTAACGTTTTCGAGCGTGCGTAATAAGGTACCTAGATCTAAATGTGATTTTTCATACTAAAGTGACAGTTAGATCTACCTAGCAGAAGTGTGACATATTACGTAAACAACATGTTTTTTGGATAAACATATATTTTTTTATTAACTGACCAGCGATTAGCCCTAGTCTCACCTGATGAAAACCGATGATAAGGCCTAAGATAAGACATCATGAGTCCCAGGACTGTAAACCTAGACGTCTGTCAATAAACAAGGCCTACGCCTGTGGCTTGCGCCCGCGCAATGAGTCATGCACCAGACAGCCGGCTATGTGGAAGCGGCTATATCCGCAGCTATATCCTACCGAGCGAGCCGACGATGAGTTAATCTCGACTTGGAAAGATCGAGGTAATGCTAGCATTGTCTAATACATACATAGCAGCATACTTGCTTCCCGGAGCGAACACCGTAGCCTATGGACGCTTGTAACTCCAGAAGACCCAGACACTTTATTGATGAGGATTCGTTGTGTGGACGGCTAGAGACATATGCAGGTCCCTCCACCCCCACCAACATATCAGCCCAAGGACGTCCACTGCTGGACATAGGCCTCCCACAATGTAATGGGGGTAAATGTCATAATCGCCACGCTTGGCATGTGGGTTGACGATCCCCATCCCACGGTGGTGGTGGTCTTAGTTTTAGGACATACCCGGGTCCATGCGGGTCCCTCACTCGTATCAAATCTTTTTAGTTAAATTGTTAATCATCAAATTTATTTAATATTCAGTACAAAATTTTAACATGCACTTTTAATCCGCAATGCAGGCTTCGTCAGGTGGGTACAACTATAAATCCGCAACAGGCGTCGTCACACACGTCAACGTCAGTTGTTAATTGTATTACTCGTACCTCTCCTCATTAGATAGTATAGTAATGTTTATATAATACTGTCTTCACTCTCAAAATTTGCTAGTTATCTGAAGGTTCGACACGTGGTGACCTGACATATAGGTTCCCCCTAGTTCGGGCACCAGTCTCCACCGCACAAGGTTTGTACCTACTCTTAAGATCATTCCTAAATCATTTACTGTATAAACGGTCTACTTTGTGGTGGAGATAATAAATACTCTTTACTTTACTTTACCCTCAACTCTTTACTACTCACCACCAGGAACACAACACCACCTATGTGTGGTTGAAAGAAAGAAACAATCACAAACACTGAAATATTGCATAAAATGACAACAGAATAGAAACGTTGTGTATTAACGAACCACATAAAATCTGTATCTCCCGCGGTAGGGAAAAGAACACTGGCTCAGTATTATGCTGAGGTGTCAGCAGGCTTGGAAGCACCAAGCAGCAGGTTTGGTAGGTCAAGAATATGTTGCTTTCGTAAAATAATTTTAGGATTAAGTGCCAAAACGGCTCCTTTAATAAGATACAGCCAAGAAAACGCTGGAGGACGATAACTACAAATGCTAAATCTCTAAAAGGAACAAATATTGTACATGCGAATTGGAACTGTTCCAACAAAAATTTGGCTGAGGCGGACTGAGTAAGGGATGATTCACAGTAGACCGTTCCGTGTCCGGGCCGGCCCGTTTTCTATGACAGCAAACGCAACGGTCGGCGTATTTCTCTAGAAGAAAACGGGCCGGCCCGGACTCGGAACGGCCTACTGTGAATCATCCTTAAGGAGTTACATATTCAATTTCTTCAAGGGTTTCCTAATGGTGGGCTTATCAAGCGAATGAACACGCGTGAATCTTGAATTAGAATTCATTCCTTTTGTCTAAAGCCATAAAAAGGCATATGATATCAACGCCCAACATTAGTGAAGTAACTTTTACAAGCATTATATCAGTTTCCAGGTGGGCTATCCGACAAATCGCATCAAAAATACAGTAAACTCTATGATCTCTATTACTTAAGCCCAAAGTCTAAAATCGCATATCAAAATCGTTGCCGCGGCAATCCTTCGCGGAAGGTAGCTACGTGCCTGACCGTGGGTTCCCGGGTACCTCCAAAACACGCGAATCGCAAAAAATTGAGACCCAACACGGTTCTATTCGAAACTGTCTCTTTATTGCATTTTGCCGAAAATGGATAAATTAAATAAATGTATAGTCGCGGAATGAAAAGCATCGTCACTATTCGACCTTAACGGCATTAAAATACAGTTGAAAAGTGACGAAGCTTTTCATTCCGCGACTGTACATACACATACTCATGCTTAGTATTCACCGAAGGGGTATACAAGCGCACATGAAATTTAAATTGAAAAAAAAAAGTGTTATTGTAGATTAGATATATCGTTTTATTTTATTTAACAGTAGCTTTTTGATGAAGAAAAACGTCGTCAGTAATTTAAACCGGTCTGATCCCCAATTCTCTCTATGGTTTGGAAGGTCAGATAGCAATCGTTTTAGTAAAAGTAGTGCCTGGGCCAAACTCTTAGGATTAGGTGCCAAAGTGGATAATGAACCCCTCTAGAATCATCATCATCATTTCAACCCACCCATTAAGCAAAGACTTTGTCCTATTCTCAGTCTCATCCACGATTCCCCGCCAACTTCCAAATGTCATCACACCAACGAGCTGGTGGTCTACCTACTGATCTGTTAATATGATATGCTAGGAGGAGTAGGAGGATAATGCTAGGAGTATGAAGACATACTATAATCTAATCTTAATATATCAGCTTACTCAATATCTGAGGACAATACCCCGCAGACCCTCCTATATAGGAATGCGTGAATCAGACCCGATAGATTCAAACACACGTTGGAATCTTAAACAACGGCGTAACCGCTGAGATCGTCAGCTGACTGTTTATCACTAATCTGATATAGTATCTTATCTTATTATATTAAGGATGACGTGCACTTTGACACGGGGTTTTTATACAGTTCGATCGGTTATAAATCAACTCTTAAGTCCAAAAGATTGAGAGTAGCCTTCAATGTAAGAAGAATTAAATGATTTACTTTAAACTCTTTGCTGAAATCGGTTCAACATGAATATATTTGTTTGTCAAAACGCAATAACCATATGTTAAGAGTAATGGGATGGATGAAGGAAAATAAGGAAAATATTACGAATGACACAGTTGGAAAGAACTGATGTCGGTAAACGTTGTCCAGCCAATCTAGCGATTGCCAACGTAAAGAAACAGAAATGAATTGTGAGTCTATTTTGACATTCTGGTTTAGCAAAATTTGGGATTGGTTTGGATGCGGCAGTCTAGAAACCTACTTATTATCTCAAACTACCTTTGGTAGTAGTAGACAATGTGAAAAAAGCTACATAGAGGCCTACGCACAAAAAAATTGAATATAATAAATACTAATGATTCCTTTCAATAGAACATCAATATCAGTATGTGTTTCACGCCCCGACCAATGTCACTTGCTGACGGAATCACAATTAGAATTGAACAACATGTTCGCAATTTTGTCAGTTCGCACCAGCACCGCAAAAACGCACTTTCGATTTCAATAACGCAGTTTGTGCAATGAATAAATCGTTTAGGGTTTTTGTTCACTGAACTGTACATTGTTATTCTTGTTTGTGTTTCGTGAATCGTGTTTTGTTAATTTCAATTTCATGGAGACTGGAAATTTAATGTTACTTTAATCTTAGAATGCGTTTTTTCTTCATAATGGCAGAAATATTCACCAACCTTGGTTGCTGCATTATCAACAGCATAAGTGGTTTAACAGCTTTGCACCTTATAACAATGGAGTAAGATACAAAAGTGTTAACATATTTTTGCTCTTGACTGTTCTACAGGAGACGATTTGAAACATGGTTAATTACGTAGACATAGGCACGATAAACTCACGTAGGTACGAGAAGGTGTATGCTTGTACTCTTGCTTTCGGATTATGCGAAATTTTTCTTTGAAACAACTGACTCTATGTACAAGATTCCACGAAAACAGCATCAACTTTGAAAATACGGGACTAAAATCAGCTCGATATCATGATTCATGACCAGCATATTTGTTTGATAACCCCTTTATTTTACAAACAATCCTGCTCCAAAATCCTTCTCCGTTAACTTGCAATAATATTTATTATATGTGTGCGCTGTCTTTAGTGACAAACTGTGTCTGGCCCATGATCATACAAGGCCTGTCGCGTGACCTTCAGTAGGCAGTTGACCGACGGAAAAATATGATAATCTTGTAGCTGTGATCTTTGGTGTTAACTATACAAGATCTTAGTACTGATCGGCAATCCCATTTCGTTTCGATCATAAAATTATATGTTCTACTCGATAGTTTCACATTAAGACATTTCTTTTTTTCCTATTAGGGTTTTTTCCATATTTGTTTATCATATGGCGTACCTACATATACAAAATAGGAAACTATAAGTCAGCATAGAACAATATAAGGAGTGATAGTGTAAATTTCGAATGAGCGTTAGGCCAAGTCAACTGTCATTTTTACATACGCCTTGGTTGCTTAATGGGCCTCCTAAGAAGGGTCAAAGTCATCTGAAGGGTAATAGGGGTTTCTGTCCATCATTGCACCCGAAATGAGAACGGGGCACATTAGACGTAGAACCGATAGCCATTGAAGCGGAAAGAGCGACCACGTACAGGAAGGCGCAGCGTGGGTAGACCTCCCACAAGGTCGCTGGAGCCTTCTGGATGCCGCATCCAGAAAGCTCTAAGCCGTTACGCAGGACCGCTCATTGTGGCACTCTACAGGGGAGGGATATGTCCAGCAGTAGACGACTTTCGGCTAATATGATGATGAACGTTTCGCAAGGGTGATTACCTCTCAGGCTGTGCCACGTGTCACAAGTGTCATGTCTGTTTTCTTGTCTAACCTCCCATTTCTTGTCCGCAGTGTGAGGAGTCGATGTCAGCGGGCGACATGTGTGTGTCAGCGGCCCGCGCGGGCCCGGCGGCGCGCTGGCACCCCGCCTGCTTCGTCTGCTCCTCGTGCCAGGAGCTGCTGGTGGACCTCGTGTACTTCTGGAAAGACGGCCGGCTGTACTGCGGCCGGCATCACGCGGAGACGCTCAAACCCCGCTGCTCGGCTTGTGACGAGGTAACTAGCTCTAGAATAAGTCTTTCTAGTTCGAGCTAAAAGGCCCCTGGTATAAAGCGGCACTGACTCGACTGACAGTTGACACTGACAGCTGACAGTTTTCTCATATACCGCCTCCACGCCGACAAATCAGAAAGTCGCTTAAATTTTGTAGGAATAGATACATTGTGTGAGATGCAAACCTTATAAAACTACCTACACTATAGCTACATCGTCCTGGGCCAGCTGGTCGTTGTAGCTGGCTACGACCACTTTTAACCCGTAATCAGCCACTCAACCCTCTTCCGTCCTCGTGGAGTACTCTGAAGGGCGGACCCTCCCGATGATATCTCGACCGGATATCGGCGGATCGCTATCGTGCGCGTACGCCGGTATTAGGGGCGTTTATTATGGCAATTTCATGCTGCTCAAGTTTGGATAATTTTGTTTTTGCGGTTGCCAATTGAATTGTTTTGAACGGTGTACAAGACAATATTCTGGCTTATTAAGTTGCTACACTTTTAGCAAGCGAATTTAGAATTAAAACAATATTTTGTCACTTATGTCACATAATAAGTAATAGTACCTTATGTTATGGTATTCACTGCTGGCAACGCATATATGCATGATTCACGTCCACACAATATTGTTCATTGTTATACATTTTTAAAGGATCGGCAATGCGCATGTGACACGCCTGAAGTTGCAGGCGTCCATTGGCTGCGGTGACCGCTTACCATCAGGCGGGCAGTACGCTTGTTTGCCACCGACGTGATATAAAAAAATTGTTCCTAAATGAGGTGGCCTGGCAGCGATTGTGTTATAGGATTAGATTTGCTAGTGGAAAGTTTGGCGAAACAGAGAAAAGATTTTTCTGGTTGCAAGTTTAGAAGTATTGCTATTTCGTGTAGCGTACTAGCGTAGCTAACACACTTATAGTACTGCTAATGCTTTTGACCATTTCGCAAGTATTGTATGTACATTACATATTTACTTTGCATTATTTTAGTTATTGGTTCCTCTAAATTCGACAAAATATTTCTATAACCGACTTGCAATACGCTTTGAACTGGATTTGGCAACCCTCGACATCACACTCCTTTAACCCTATCATGCTTTAAGCACCTTTACCCTAAACCCAGCATTATTAAGTCACGTTCATGGGGGATTCGTGCCAAAACCGTTTACCCCCCTCCCCAACCAGTTGGCTAATAAATCAGCCTTATCAAGCCGCTTGCGCAACGCAAAGGCACTTCGAGGCACTGAACCGCTAAATTCCTGAAATGACCCCTGCTGGCTAACCATGAGGTATTTCTAGGTCTTAAACTTTAAAAGGACTGAATTCCTTAGTGTTAGCCTGATGTTAAGACTTTCATCGGTTTGTAGGTATGCGATCAAAGGAAATATCCGGTATGTTAAGGCTTCAATAAGGCTAAATTAAAACCTTATTGACTGGAACAGATGGAATAGCTGTAACATAATATACACATAACATCGTACCGAACACTTTTTGCCCTGGTTTCAGGACTATTTCCAGAGCTAGAAAACATTGAAATAGAGTTTCGACGCCAAAAGTTACAAAATTGTAGGTAGTCTCTGCCGGGGCCCTTGTAATTATTGTTCCAATGTGTGAGGAGTGTATTGCGCCAACCTCATAGTTACGTAAGACGATAGGAAGCACCCTGAAGTTCAGTAGATTGGTTCTATTCTAACATTTGAAGCGGAATAATTTCAGTATTGACCAAATACCGCACAACTTACAGCCATCCACCGCAGGCACCATCAATCATTCGAATCATACAATCGTTTGCGTGAAGCATGACGTGCCGCTATATAGTAACAAAACGGCTTAAACGAGCGATATTTCCACTAACTTGCAACATTTGTATTTAAAGCGGTGATAAGCTTTCTAGGCCGAGGGCGAGGACCCGGGTTCGATTCCATTAGAGGAAAGTGCCTTCGAGTGTTTGGGAAAATACTCAGACGAAGCGCAAATAAAAATCTAGGTTTGTTTTTAAACAATAGTACATTACTACAGAGGCCGGGACGAAAGGGGTTGCCGGCCGAAGACATATAGACGGCCGAGCGAAGCGAGGTCGGATAGGTCTCAGGCGGGCAACCCCATATTTCCCGCCGAGGTATGTATAGTGCTTTTCTCAAACATGCAATGAAATAAACAACAAAAAAATCACAGTTTTATTTTTAATACGTATAGTGGCAGAATGTCATGATGCCTGTGCCACAAATTTATGTGGAATGGAAATTAAAAAAGAGGACTTTGCCGGCCTAGGCCTGCAACATTTGTATGAAATTGCATTAACGACCTCTTGTCCTAGCTGCACCTGAAACGTCATACTTCGCAGCCTATTATAAGGAACATAACATCAATATTTCATTGCATGTTTGAGAAAAAAGTCATATGAAACAGTCGATGGAAAATCTTTCTTTGTAAGCCGAGAACTTAAGTAGCACTTTTCAAACTGCTACAAAATAAATACCCACTATATTATTTCTGGAAGATGGGGAAAAACGTTTTTTATAATAATGCGATTGCTTTTGATGTTTATATAACCTCATGGAGAGTTTAGACGAGGTCTAAGATGGATCACGCTCATACCGAGAAGATCCCCATTCACTCTTATCTTGAAAGAATGGACGAACAGGCATGTTCTAGGTCGATGGTCTGGACTGGGTCAATAAATACATAGCGGTTGTAGGTATGACAACTTTACTAAATTTTCAATTTGAACGTCTCAGAATTGACACTGACCCAGTATAAAACACACACAATACTACAACTAGTAAGTATTCGGCTCCGAGGTTCTGCCGACCCCCGGAACCCTGGTTATGGGCGCAAGGTCCATTATGGCACTTTCTTGAGTTGGCCTACGCCTAGCAGTGGCCGTTCTTAGGCTGATACCATGATGATTGGGTATTAAGGTGACATTGAGACGTGCCGCGATTCGTAACTATACAAATGCATTGGCACTGGTCATGTCGCCTTGCGACCAACTCCAAGTTAACCTTTCCAGGACCAGCTTGCAGTAAAAATAATGTGCAAACCGCAACAGCTTATTACTCTTATTAAGCATGTTTATTGTTGCAATATTCACACCTGCTGCGCGATTCACTGCGCCTTTATTAGTCTCAGAAGTCATCTAGCGTTACCTGACCCTACCTAACTTAACGTAGAGTAAAAAACGTTGATTTTTCATCATTTTAACAGAATTCAAAAAAGGAGGAGGGTTCTCAATTCGACTGTATTTTTTTATGTTTGTTACCTCAGAACAGTTCGATCTTTTTTTGTTTGAAAGCTGGTGCTCCCCGTGTGGTCCCATATGAATTTGGTCCAGTTCTGACAATTATATAAGTCTTAAATTTGCATTAAGTATGTGCACGACAAATAGACGAATAACTCGCTTGAAGTAGGTATTTTTTGTAAAAAAAAAAACGATTAAGTAAGTTATTTAATTTACGGTCGGATTTACATTGGTTCTCTAGAGAACTGTTCGGTTATGAATACCGCTAGTGCAAAGCCTATGTTTTCCCGAACGTGACTATTGAATATGTTATTAGATGTGTCTACAGCATGCTGATCACGTCGACAATTATCGATGGTATCGACCATGCTGATTAGGGGTGAGTGACCTCTTTTATCGCGATCTCCAATTTTATCTTGATCACTACAAGGGCTGAAATAAAGATTTTCTTTCAAAGGCATCATATTTTGTCTAATGACAATACAATCAATATATGTAAGTTCCCAAAGTGAATCTTACGCCCTTATCATTAAGAATAAAATAGCATTTATTGGAATGAGAGAACATAAAATATTAATAACTTAGAGTAAAATGACAATAGAAATTCATTTAACAACTCATTGGGAAGTCGTTGTAGAATGACAATACAATACAAATCCTCTTTATTGCACACCTCACACAAATGAATTAGTTACAAACAGAAAGAAAACAGCAACATGTAAGTAGGTAGAGGTAGACAACAGGCGGTCTTATCGCTAAAGAGCGATCTCTTTGGGTAGCGGGAAAAGAGAAAAATAATATTTGCAGTAGGTGGTGCAGAGATTTATATGAATCATATAAAATAATTTGTGAAATTCATACTTATATACTTTTATATATAAACATACATACACAATCTTACATATATATAATAATATAACATAAGAAATAAGAAAAAGAATATACATAATTACATAATTTAAAGTCAAATATAGTGCTTTGGTACATTCGTTATTTAATCGTATGGCATTTATTTACGAACCGTGAGATCTTCGAGAAGACAAGTACGGTTGCCAGTTTTTGTTGCACTTTTAGCACCACCCAGGGGTCACGTGTAGGGTAACGGTGGGTACTCCCTACGGACGTGGTGTAACTTCGACCCCCAGGTACATTCGTTGACAAATCGTCATTCGTCCAAGATTTTCACAAAATGATAGGCTTTCCCTAAGCACGGGTGGTGCAGTCAACACGAGTAAAACAGCATTCCGTACGAGCTACTCTGTATTGCTCAGGTTATGTTTGTGCAGTAAGCATCAAAAGAAACCATGCATTTGAAAAGTTCAGAAGTCCTTATTGTAAGGAAATAAGAACATTTTGAACTCTTCATATGCGTAGATACTTTCGATGCTGACTGTATGTGTTGACACTGAATGCGTACGAAAGTTTTCGATGTTGGCTTTTTTCACATTTTTAATATAATAATTATCTACTTATCACGCATTCGTGTGTGACAGATTTACATACTTATATTCTAATTCATTTAATCGTAATAATCATGCATCGTCGGGTTACAGGGAAAGGTTAAAGTACAAGATGTCAATAATTAATAAATAAACGCAGCAGTAATAATTGGTACTTAATTTTGCTTGAGTCACAAGACCTCTTTCAAAACCAAATAAATTGTGTTAATTATTGCTAAAAGTGGCACTGAAATTAATTTTCGTGTGCTCTGCCTACCCGTTTTGGGAATATGGGTGTGAGTTTATATATGCATGTATATAAGTGTAAATCTTACACTGTAAACATCGCATGCAAGTTGCTACTCCATTGCGAGTTTGACAGTTCGATTGAACTCATTATAACACAATGTATAAACTTGCATTCGATTGCTTAACATCATCGGCATCATCAGCCGAGAGTCCACTGCTGGACATAGCCCTCCCAGAGACTGCAACAACGATCAATAATCGACTACCCGCATCCAGGATTCCCTTCCGTGGTATTTTGAAACGCTGGTCTTAACTTTTCGGATGGTTTTACGGACGCCCACTGCTGAGCATAGCATAGGAGTCTCTTCGAGTACGCCACTCGCCCCGATCTCGTGCTGGTCTCATCCAGGTGTGACCCGCGGTCTTTTTGATGTCGTCAACACATCTAGCCGGTGGACGACGGACGCCTCTTTTGCCTGTACGTGGCCACCAATCCGGTAACGATTTGGTCCACCTGCCATCACTCTGCCTGGCAATATGTCCCGCCCATCTCCACTTGAGTTTGAACACATTAAGAGGGCGCAGTACGCTCGGTTCTCCATACAAACGTATTTATGCTCTAATTTTAAAACGCCATGCTAGAATAACATGAAACTTTGTATACACAATGGGATCTGGCACATCTAGGTCGGAAATTAGTTGTTAGAAATTTGTAGAAGAAAATAAATACAGCGGTTTTTTGAGTTTTTTACGGCTTGTATGAAAACCTTAATAATCGTTGTATTTTTTTCCATTATAATTTCAAGCAACAGAAACTAATTTTCGACCTAGATAATATGCCGGATCCCATTGTGTATACAAAGTTTTATGTTATTCTAGCATGGCGTTTTAAAATGAGAGCGTAAATACGTTTGTATGGAGAACCGAACGTACTGCGCACTCTTAAAGGCCGAGCCACACCGAATGCGTGGCGTGCACGTGCGCGTGACTTGCAAGCGGTGTGTCATCTACTATGACATTTCATACGATACAACGCGCGCACGCATTCGGTGTGGCTCGGCTTTAAGGAAGATTTACTACATGGGTGTAGATACAATAAATTACATAAAATCGTGACAGATTTCATAATAATTAATAAATCAAAGTAATTAACATTTATCATATCTAAACGGCATCCGTAGGATAGTACTACACATAACCTAGATGCAATAGTTCTATGTAATTTTAAGTACTTAACACCACTCTGTATAGGTAATTGCCTAAGAATTTGCCCCATAACATTAACGCATAACTTCAATTATAGTTGAACCAAGAAAATAGGCACTTAATTGGTAAATATACGAGCGTTAATATAATGGTTGGGGTGAATGGCCTCATTAACCGATAAGGGCCACGACATTTCGACACTAGCTGTGACCTCACGGTAATAGTCGGGCCATGCTCGTACTTGTAGCGCGCGAAATGGGAATTTACATGTATTTTACATAGATATGACTGATTGTAACTGATAAGGTGAAAGCAGACAGCTGTAATGCACGATTCACACCAAACGGCCGGAGTCGGCGCGCACCCCACTAGAGTCAAAGGAATTCGAACCCTCCATATAGAAGTTAGATTTCATATTAGAATGGGTTCAGTCTGCCGCCGGCTCTGCCGCTGCCGTTTGGATACGAAGTCTAGCTTCTGTATAGAGGGTTTGAATTCCTTTGACTTTGGTGGCGTGCGCGCCGACTTCGGCCGTTTGGTGTGAATCGTCCATAAGTCAGTGCAAAAGGATTCAAAGAGACAATTATATGAAAAATCATCTTGCTTAACACTACAGATCTGTCGGTATTATTCTACATATATCTAAGATCTAATTCACGACAATTACTGAAAAAACTGGCAATCATCAATACACGTCCTGATAACAAGATTCACGAGGAATCAATGTCGTTTTTTTATTAATTTTTATATCTTGTATCTTTACTTATCTAACGAGATCATATTTACTTGTAAGCATAATGTATGAGTTAGGCTGTATAAAGGTTATAAAAACCAGGAAGCACATCGTAATGTTCCCACCGAGCGTATGCTTCAGTACTTCGCAATTAGCCCGCACATAATGAAGTCCCCTTTCAGACATTTGTTGTGCCTCTAATTGATTTTCTTTTGCCGGATATGAATATGCCGCAGAAAACTTTAGTGATTTGTAATGGGAATAAAAATGTATTAAGTCTAAATAAAAAAAAATGCACACTAAAATCACGAAATCGCTTACAAACTAGAAAAAATAACAAACTAAGACTAAATCTAGCAGATCCCCAGAACGGCAGCTACCTGGCGCAAATATGCCCAATATGCTGGCGGCATTGCCCCGCCGCACTGCTAGCGATATTTGTTGAACCATGTAAGTAGGAGCCGGACCTGCCCCCTTACTTTATAAATACAGCGTGATGAGGCTACGATTTTTAGCCAAGGAAAATATAACAAACCGGTGACTTACAAAAAACAAGTAGATATCCTATCCTATATGTTAGGTGACAATTATAAAGTGAGAAGTTTTGTATAGAGCATTTGATAATCGATTTCGTCACACTAACATTTTAGGTATTTATTTTATTAGGTAACTAAATTAAATCAAACATTAGTTACGGATAACAACATACATTCTAAATTATTCCAATAATTATAACATTGGCCGGCAACGCACTTACAACCCCTCTGGTGTTGCGAGTGTCCATGGGCGGCGCTAATCGCGTACCATCAGGCGATTCGTCTGCTCGTTTGCCTCCTGTCATAAAAAAAGATATCGGGCAATGAGTGAAATCCTTACATAGTTTCAAACTATGTAAGGATGGTTTATATGCCATTTAAATAAACTTTAATATGCACAATAGTGTTACAAATATAGTCGACTATTAAAATAATAAGGTAAGTTAGGAGTAAATAAATGGGGAAGTAAAAAATGGGCAATTTAATACATCAACCTATATCAACCCGTGAAGCCCGTACCAAAAAGATTTTTTTTATGATAGACTGACCAGCGATTGGCCTTAGTCTCACCTGATGGAAAGCAATGACAAGGCCTAAGATGTTGCTCACTGATTCAGTAATAGCCAATTCACTTTTGTCTTGAAGAGACCCAGATTGTACCTCTATGTATCAGGAAATACAGACGGCGGCAGTAAATTCCAGTCATTAGATGAACATACATTACATTCAACTCGAAAATCTCAACCCACCTGTCTGCTGCAGGCTGTTAAAATACATGCCAAATTAGATACCTCACAATGCAATGATATACGTTACATTTGGTAATGTGGTATCCGACGTATCGCATGTTAAGCGGCCATTTTGCGCCACGGATTCCGTCCTAATTGATATGGGAAGGCGAGTATCGGGGAAGAGTTTTGGATAGGGTCAAAACTTACAATACCATACGTATACTCTTACAAACTACACTAATACTAACAACTAAACTAAATACAATGGCTCACCGAGCCAAAGTGAGTCTTTCCTCTGACATCAGTTGTCGCCACTAAGCCCGCCAGTTTGACACTTGGTCAGCGGTTACGAAGTCAATCCTGACACCTGTCATTTCCACACAGTTTATAACCTCAAAGTGACTTTTAGGTTATAAAATCTACGGAAATGACAGGTGTCAGGATTGACTTCGTAACCGCCGCCCACTACAATACAAATACTCTTTCATCAAGAAAAACAACACATGAAGCTTAACCTACATATAAACTATGGTAGATAACAGACGGTATATCGCTAAACAGCGATCTTATCCAGGCAACCTTTGGGGTAGCGGAGACAAAGTAAAAAACAATTTACTTACTCCGTTAACTCAGCTTGTTTATTTCTGATTTGGAGTTCACGCAGAACCACCTCCATCCACCACGTCGCTAGAACAATCTTTGTATAGGCAGAGCTTAGCTCGGCGTCGTCGTGAGTGAGGTTCAGGGAAAGAGCATTTTCCCACAAATTAAACCAAGCTATTTCACCCTCGTAATGTATCGTACAAACCTTACATGTAAAATATTGTCTTTCTACCCTAGTGTAGCAAACAACCAAATAAGAAACAAAAGACAGCCGAATAAAGACATTGACATTTCCGATTTCAAGCCAAATTGTTTTACAAAGCACAAAACAGCCGTCATTGCTTGCCAAAAGTGAAAATGCAAATTTAACGGATGCACATTCCAGCGCACGAGCGTTATGGTTAAAGGAATAAAGACCAAAATAGGACAGCATTGTTTTAGTAGCACTCACCCTCTTGCGCTCGTCGGTAGGGTTGCCAAAACATCCATGTTTTTAAAATAATTACCTTTAGCACTTATGGGACGCTTAACGAAACAGAAGGAATTTGTTAAACGTATATCGTATACGGCAATACATATGAGGATTGAGGTTGTTATTGTTAAGCAAGAGAGGAACGTGAGGCATCAGAGTGTTCATTTATTCTTATATCCTTCCCTTGTCTTCTGGTCCAGAACAAACCTGTCTTTGTTCTGGATTGAAATGAAGAAAGGCAGAAGTTGGAACAGAGAGTGATGACATAGCAGTTCAACTGGGGAAGCATCGCAGAAAACTGCAACCATAATACCTCTATTTGCTTTCTAGCACTGTGATGTTGTGTTCCTGGTGATGAGAAGCTATTTCACAATGGCAAGTAAATAAAAATGGCAAGTAAAAAAAGCAACAAATGAACTCTTAGTTACAGATATTTATTTAATTCAAGGAAAAATTATGCTCGACTTATTCTAACTAATCAAATCGATAACTTTACTGCACTGTTCTATGTACATCTGTCTAATGCACTATTAGAAGTCGATGCCAAGCCTGTAGGTATTTTGGCAAGCTAAGGCACCGACTTCAAATAAAATAATTTTGAAAATCGAACCACTACACACAGTTGAATATAGAATCTCCCCCTTTTTTGCAGTCGTTTAAAAAGGACCGATATCGGTGTGCTGCTGCATGACACGTCATAGACTATTATATTCTTTGCACATATGACTCCGGCACCAGCCCTGTCTGTTCTGAGCTGGCCGATATACGGAGCTTTATATCCAGCGGGCACGCGAGGGCTGATTTACCGACGTCGGTTCAATCGATACCGCCGAAACCCGCAATCCACGTGGCTTCAAGAGCCAATACCAATCTAATGAGGCTTACGAGTAATCCAATTCACAAATAATGTTGTACAGTTCGGAGGCGTGAGAGAACCGGTGTAATCCCAAAAAGAATTAGTTTTTCCTCTGAGTTGGAAGTTGGAAGGTTAGATGGCAGTAGGATTAGGGTCTCATTGGGTGCCAAAGCAGATCCTGGGCTCCTTTACGATACCGGCAATATGCTGGAGGATGAGTTTGGAATCGATATGAAGCCACGCTATGAGGAACAACGATTTCACAGAGATAAATGAGGATAATTTTTTAATACTATGACGCTGGCTAACGTGTATTTGGCTTGCTTGGAGTTAGCTTACTATAAGCTAACTCCAACATCAGGTTGCCGACCGTTTATTGAATTTGTGTAACAGTTGTATCGACAAATGCAATTTTTAGGGACCTGGTGGTGTACCAGGAAATAAAAGCATATACTTATACCTAGAGCAAATAATTCTAAGGGGGGTTTAGGCATCTTGAGAGGATGTGTGAAAGCAAAATGACTTAGAGGATTTATTTAGGAAGAAGGCCAAGTCAGAAGTATCCGCAACCGACGAGCATAAATGAGATGTATGAATGTGTTTAAAGCGAAAGAAATATGTAAGTAGTAAGGACCGTAGTTTTTGGCATTCTCTGGTCTCTGCCTACCCCAATGACATACGGGCGTAAGTATATGTATGTATGTACTAAGCGTAACTGCGATATACCAATTGTTTCATACCAGAACATTAGCACTGCATTCATCACCATCCTAGCGTTATTCCCACTACAGTTGCATCTTGAAGCATACCTGGGGTCCGCTACCTAATCCCAAGAATTGGCGTAAGCACTAGTTTTTACGGAAGCGACTGCCATCTGACCATCCAACCCAAGGGGGAAACTAGACCTTATTGGGTTTAGGCTTGTCAAGTGCTTGGCAACTTGACCGTTAGAAGTTCTGAAGCCGCCCGAAGGCCTCTAACTTGGCTTAACGACTGCTATTTATCATAGACAGCAGCCGGGATCAACGGCTTAACGTGCCTTCCAAAGCACGGGACTCAGGGGACGGGCTCAGTAAGTAACCACTCAAAGCGGCCACCCATCTAAGGACTGACCCCGCCCGACTTTGCTAAAGCTCGCATACCGAACGCGGTAATAGGGCGCCGCAGGGCCACAAACGCTCTATTAAACGTTAGCACTGCATTATCACTTATCAGGAATTTTAATGACTTTAGGCATTCTAAAGGTCAAGTTCAAGTGCAATGCGGTCAGTAAAGTTGGCAGGCGTCCCGCCCGCAATGAGGCAAGGCCTCTGCCTCAGTTTTATTTCTTCACCTTTGCCATTGAGGTATAAGTGTATTATGCTGAGTACAGTGCGACAGAAAAGAGTAGAAATTAAAAAGTTGAAACACTGTCGTGCCATCCCTTTCGCATCAATCTAGAAAAAAGGGACGACACTACAGTGTTGCCACTTTTTCATTTCTACTCTTTTGTGTCGCACTGATAGCGACCGAGCTCGGAAATTAAATAAAAATATGTGTCGAGTTAATTACCCACGTTCATAGGAATAGATAGACTGGGAAATAGATGGGAGTCCCACCCATGATAATAGAATGAAATATGACGAATGATAGAAAGATATAGAATGCAGAATAAAAGTGCGAGAGGCATAAAAGTGGGAAAAAAAAAAAGAAAAAAAAAGGTCGCCATAGTCCCACCCATGATAATAGAATGAAAGATGACGAATGATAGAAAGATATAGAATGCAGAATAAAAGTGCGAGAGGCATAAAAGTGAGAAAAAAAAAGAAATTAAAAGGTCGCCATAGTCCCACCCATGATAATAGAATGAAAGATGACGAATGATAGAAAGATATAGAATGCAGAATAAAAGTGCGAGAGGCATAAAAGTGAGAAAAAAAAAAGAAATTAAAAGGTCGCCATAGTCCCACCCATGATAATAGAATGAAAGATGACGAATGATAGAAAGATATAGAATGCAGAATAAAAGTGCGAGGCATAAAAGTGAGAAAAAAAAAGAAAAAAAAAGGTCGCCATAGCTCCCGAGGATGCGCTGTGTTGAGAGTGAGACCTGCATATGTATGTATCTAGTTATCAACAAGACAAATCCTCGCGTCTAGAAAGAGTTTAGCGCGCTTATGATTCTTCTGGAGTCGCAAGCTTCCATAGGCGACGGTGTCTGCTTACCATCAGGCAGGCCCTAAGCAATTATACCACCGTTGTTGAAGAAATTCGATGAAATAGAACTTTAAGTGAAAATAAAACAAAAGCGAATATTTATTCTGAAAATAGGCTGCAAAAAACTTTTACATGTCAAAGTCGGCATGTTTAGCCTAGTTGGTAGTGAGACTGCCTCCGAAGCTAGAGGTCCCGGGTTCTTATCCCGGTAAGGGCATTTGTCTCTGTGGCGAGGAGAAACATTTGTTCCTGAGACTTGGATATTTTCTATGTATTTAAGTGTATATCTATTAAATTAAATATATCGTCTAGTACCCATAACATAAGCGTTATTGAACTTACTGTGGGAATAGTTCGATTTATGTAAAAAATACCTATAATATTTATTAATTTATTTATAAAGTGTAATTTACAATTTAAAGCGAATCTTATACAATAATAAATTCTTAACTACAGATAAACCCAATCTTAACTACAGATAAACCCAACAATAAAGGGATTTGGACAAAATTTTTGGACCATCGTTAATGGTTTTAATTCTTCTACAATTTAATTAATTCCGTTGTGCCCAGAAGTATATATTTTATGAAAAGTTTTGTGGCACAACGGAATCAATTCAATTGTAGACGAATTAAAGCCTTAAATTCGGTCCTGACTTATATGACATTACATTTAAAAATATATAAACCATTACCAATATAAATAAAAGGAAAGTTAGGGAGCCTCCCTTGTTATTATTCTAGAACAATTCACATTGTTATGCCTAGATACAGATACACACGAGGAAGGTATTGCAATCAAAAGGACCACAATAGCCGAGTTTACCTTCAATGTTTATAAAACTAAGAATAAAAGTCAACTTTTCCGTTTATCCACAAATGTCGGGGTGAATCAGGAATTCCTGGCCGCGGCAAATCAAGTTATGTAAACGAGTAACACATCACTTGTATAATTAAATGATGTAATTAGCAATGCTGACGTTACCAACAAAGCTTTAACAAACAACAAAGTTAGAGTATCAGTGCCTAGTACAGACAGTCAACAGCAAATATAGATGATAATTTTAGTACTTTGTCGCACTAACGTATCAATACTGCGACAGTTGGGATGCGTCAAAATAGTGAAAGTTACAAGGTACTAAAATGATCATCTACTTTTGCCGTTGACTGTACCTAACTGTTCATTTATGTCAACGTGTGTCGCCAGCACGTCCGATGCTGCATACGAACGTAGTTTGGTTCTCATTTTAAAACGCCACGCTGAAATAACATGAAATTTTTTACACACGATGAGATTCTAGATATGCCGATCTAGGTCGGAAATTAGTTTCTGTTGGTTGAAATTAGAATGGAGAAAGATACAGCGATTATTAAGGTTTTCATACAAGACCTATGAAACTCAGAAACTCGCTCGTATATTTGTTTCTATTACAATGTTTAGCAACAGAAACTAATTTACGACCTAGATATGGCAGATCCCGTTGTGTATACAATGTTTCATGTTATTTTAGTATGGCGTTTTAAAATGATAACCAAACTACGTTTGTATTGAGAATCGAGTTCAGCCAAACGTGCGGGGGACGCTTAAGTGATTTGAATCAGATACTTTTACACTCACATATTGATTGCCCATCCCTCCTCTCTCTTCTGTACTTCATAACACGTTTTAAACAACGTACTCGTAACCCCTCACGCAGTATCTTTCAGTTACACGTTTATAAAAACAACACATCATACTATAACCCCGTGACAAGGATGTGTCGATTATATAACGACACTGTTGCAATGCATTCTTTTCTGGATATTTTTATTGATAGTTCACCTAAGTTTAAAGATAGTATTATATTTAACAACATGCAATGATGCCTCGTAAATTAAATACTAGGTTCTTTCGTAATCTCATCACATTATATAATTTAACACCCGCCGACTTGCACGATGGTCCTCTTGTTTTGTTCTAAGTTTTTTGATCATATCTGTGCACACATATTTTAAGTTGTAGTCCAGATCTGAACTTTCTTCATACCCTGTAATTGTTAATATGTAGACTATAACTTGTTTTGTGAGCCTAATTGAATAAATAAAAATAAAATAAATAAATATCGTTACAATTACAATAGTTTAATATGATTTTATTAATTATATTTTTGTATTACACAGTAAGCCTAATGAAAGTGTTTCATATTCGGCAACAAACTGCCATGCAGTTTGACGAAGCTTTAAATATGTTAACTGTGTATTTTTTTTATTAATAAATAAATATTAGTTACAATTAAATACACGTTGTTAGGCTAAGTCCTGATTTGTCAATGCGGTGGCGGTACGATATGAGAAAATTGACAGCTGTCAGTGTCAACTGATACAAATGCATTACTGCCCCGCTTCTGCGCATAGTATAAGTATTAACAGAGAATGCGTAATACTGATTTAATAATCTTTCTCAACAATAACATGAACATGTTCCTGATACTTCGTTCAAACTAAAAAAAACTTACAACTATAAAAATTCATAAAATATTCATTTCACCCTGTATTTTTAGGGTTCCGTAGTCAACTAGGAACCCTTATAGTTTCGCCATGTCTGTCCGTCCGTCTGTCCGTCCGTCCGCGGATAATCTCAGTGACCGTTAGCACTAGAAAGCTGAAATTTGGTACTAATATGTATATCAATTACGCCGACAAAGTGGTAAAATAAAAAGTGGAAAAAAATATTTTATTAGGGTACCTCCCCTATACGTAAAGTGGGGAGTGTTTTTTTTTTCATTTTAACCCTAACGTGTGATATATTGTTAGTTAAATATCTATATATTTAAAAATAAATAGGGGTTTACTAAAATCATTTTTTGATAATGTTAATATTTTCGGAAATAATCGCTCCAGAAGTAAAAAAAAATGTGTCCCCCCCCCCCTCTAACTTTTGAACCATAAGTTTTAAAAATATGAAAAAAATCTCAAAAGTAGAACTTTATAAAAACTTTGTAGGAAAATTATTTTGAACTTGATAGGTTGAATAGTTTTTGAAAAAATTACAAAAATAATTTCTGAACTAAGTTTGTAATTTAACCGTATAAACAGGTGTTTATTGTACCTGTCATTTCTACAAAATCACAATGAAATGACGTGCTTTTTAGGGTTTTGTGTTTCTGTACTTAATATGTCAACTTAATGTGACGGACGGAAAACTACGGAACCCTACACTGAGCGTGGCCCGACACGCTCTTGGCCGGTTTTTTATCCGTGTTACCAATTACATATACCTACTTATATTCGCCGTGTGTGTCGGGTTACAATCAACCCCTTTCTTCATCGCAAGGGACAAATACGGGAATAAGATTAAAATGTGTTGTGGACGATAGGCTAGCAACATGACACTGTAAAATCACATTATTCCCACCGTTGAACCTAACATTCCTGAAGTGGCACTTAAAAATAAATATAATCTCACGTGCTCTGCCTACCCCTAATGGAAAACCAGGCGTGAATTTGTATTTGTATGTACTCTACTCCTCACTTCTTGAAAACATAAATACATATTAATATACATCATATACTTGTGCAAAACATAATCTAGTAAGATAAGATCTCTGACCTCATCTTTGCCCCCTGGCTAGATGCTGGCCAAAAACAAAGAAGGATATACAAGTCCCGTTTCCCTTTTGGTATAGTCGACATCAAAAGTATATGATCATTTTAGTACCCTGTCACTTTCGCAGTATTGTTACGTTAGTGCGACATAGTACTAAAATGATCATCTACGTTTGCTGTTGACTTTACAACTATAGTTAGATCAACTTTGGTAACAAAACCAAGCTCTCATTGCAAACACAGCGCGGAATGCCAGACAGCCGGTCCGGTACACAGACAATGCGGCATCTTGACGGCTCCCATCCCATGCAATGAATCCCGCAGACGAACGGATTAGTCGCACGCCCGTGTCGGGTCACAACGTTGCACACCAAATGAATAACCTTACCTTGATTAGTTTAGAACGAGACTAAAGTCTGACCACCGACTCGAGTCGTCTCAAGAAAAAAAATTGAAGAGACAGCTAGGGTTTACGTTAGTATATATCTTCTTTGGCTAGCGTACAGCTATTGATCATGCAGCAACCCAACTAGGGATATCATATCAGCCGAAGGACATCCACTGCTGGCCAGAGGTTTCCCTCAAAAAGTGCCACAATGACCGGTCCTGCGGCACGAGCATCCAGCGGACTCCCGTGATCTTGTACCAGGTCATCACCGGGGGTCTTTTGGTACGTGGTCGCCGCTCGAGAACCTTTCCACTCCAACGGCCATCGGTTCTATGTGCATTGTGCCCTACCCACCACCACCATCACCATATCAGCCCAAGGACATCCACTGCTGGACATAGGCGTCCCCCAATTTCATGGGGGGCAAATGCCATAATCGCCAAGCTTAGCGATTGCAGTATCTCCACCGCACTCCAGAAATGCTGCTGCCCATCCCACGGTGGTCTTGGTCGTAGTTTTAGGACATACCCGGGTCCACCGACTGCCACTTAAATTGGCGATTCGGAGCGCTATATCGGTGCCTTTGGGTCGGCTGCAGCTGTTCATTCCTGATGCGATCACGCAGAGAAACTCTTTTGGGTGTCTTTGCGCTTACTGGTCTGGGCTCATAGTCGATAGTAATTAAGCGACCTCGTTTCAGTGCCATATATCATCACTAAGCAACACACACTGGTCAAAGACTCTCGACTCGGCATAATAACACCAGTATTTGCTCCAGCATTAAGGTCCAGAGCTCCCGGGGATGCTGTGTTGAGTTGAGAGTGAGAGATGTCAATATAACGTATTCTTAATTAATAGAAACTGGTCAAGTGCGAGTCCGTGCAACGATCGTGTACCCGTCCAAACTGAACGCCATGGGTACAGCGCAATCTATCAAAGCGTTATACAAACTTAATTTAGAAATGTTTTTTAATGATAATATAAAATATAATCGAGGCAGAGATATAGTTATAATTTTCCTGTAGTGTTTATATTGATAAAATTGTGTAATCATTCCGTTTTTTTCTTCGTAAACTTCGGAGATAAAGGGGGCGGTATTTTTTACATTTTGCTTCATGAATCGAAATTTTACCACCGGAAAAAACTGCTTAGCACGGTTTTTGAATGTGCAATTCAAGCCCTTTCATATGATACCCCACTTGACATAGTCACTAGACTTAGAATTTTTTGCCTCCGCCTTGTACATAATAGTACATATCGGTAAATTTTTACAAATAAAAAACATTGTGAATTAACTTTAACCAGTTAATTTTCTTTAATAACTAATCCAAAATTCAAATCGATAGCATAAGTAGTTCTTCAGATATTTAGCAATGTGAAAGACAGATTGACAGACAAAGCGGCACCATGACGGTCGGTGGCGCGCTTACGCTGCCGTCGCAAGCGTCCATAGGCTACGGTGTCTGATTATCATCAGGTAGGCCGTATGTTTGTCCGCCACTTTCAAAAAAATTTCCTTCTAATTCTAAGGTGTCTAAAGTCAAATAATACATAGAAATAAAATAAATAAATATTGGGGGACAATCTTACAAAAATCGACCTAGTCCCAAACTAAGCAAAGCTGGTACTATGGGTACTAGACGACGATATACATACTTATATAGATAAATACATAGTTAAATACATAGAAAACATCCAAGAACCAAGAACAAATATCGGTGATAAATGCACAAATAAGTTACTATACTGTTAAACGCTAAAATGATTGATTCTTAGCGGCAAAACAACAACACGTACTTAAGTGTTGACTCACGCCTTGATATATTCCTATATACGGTAAACGCGAATAAAATGTTTTACAATAAAATATTTATGTTTAACAACGTATGTACAGGCACAGTTATCTCGGTATCGTAAACATAATATACAAAATGACGTACAATGGATGTACCTTGTTATTTTCCCAAATGTAAAAACATACATACCAACATACATTCTCGTCCGTGTTCCCAAATGAGGTAGGCATATAGTACATAAAAATATATATTAAAAAAAATATATATACAAAATGCCTTGAGTTAAGTTCAGTTGTAAATATATCTGTTCCACAAACAGACCGTGATACAATAATACAAAGTGTGACACTCGGGGGAAAATTCGTTGTGTGAGTGACACAAGCCTACGTCATCACTGCTGTCGAGCCTATCGGTGGTTGGCGGTCGTAGTCATCATCCTGTTTTGGATTAATTTTATTGTTATTGACGCTTAGAGACCTTATACATCTCTGAGAATATTAAATTACTTAAGTGCTATTTTCATTTACTACTTATTTTAATTTAGACGCTTAGAGACCATGTACATCTCTAAGGACTTAGGAATAATGGACGCTCAGAGACCATATACATCTCTGAGATATTAAATTTATTGTATATACTTTTGTGTATTCGGACAGAGACCGTATATATAGGTCACTAAAAATTTTTTTTTATATAATGTCTTATAAGTTAATTTTAATTGAATATTGTGAGTTTGTTTATCACTATAGTTTTAAAATCATTATTATTATTGTCTACTTTTTTTTAGTTCTGCAATTCTGTTTTGAAAACATTATAATTATCATTGTCAATTTATTTAATTGTATAATTCATGTGTTGACTTGTAAAAGTGCCCTTGTGGCCTATTTGCAGAATAAAATTTTTGATTTTGATTTTGATTTTGATTTTGTAGTGTGAGTTCGTGTGTGTACAGGCTGTACAGTGACGTAGGCTTGTAACACGATTCGGAGTAGCAGTCCTTGTTTCCTTAGACAATGAAATCGTGTCACCGACTCTATATTCATTGCAACAGACGTAGATTTGTACCTATTTGATCGAGCGAGCGAAGCTTCTCCGTTTCAGCTTGGAAAAAAAATGTTTTTGTATGTCCGGCGGATGTCACCGGCTGTTCTCCTTTGGTCGCATATCTCAACCAATTCTCGTGAAATGTTGTTTGCAGGTTCGATACTTACATAGACTTTTGTCGAGACTGATTTTGTTTTTTTGTTTTTCAAAATGGCACTATATATATATGGTGATATATAACTTTAGGCGATTCAAAAATAATTATTACAAAGAAATTAGTTGTACAAATTTGATGACTGTACAGATAAAAACGAGCTATTTCATTTTAATTGCCGAGCCGGTTTCGTTACAGCAAATCCGTTATTAATAAAACTGAAATAAAAATTGCATTAAAAACTCCACTTGACAACTGTAACATTGCATCAAATATACCGTTCTAAATTATTAATATGAGGAAACTGTTCACTAATGAACATGAACAAACATAAGTTTGAGGCCCGTGGGAGATTCCCAGCGGTATTGTGCGCATGCGCGATTAAACAACGACGTATGCGCCGCTGGGTTTCTGAGACGCTTAAGCCGTTTTATTAGACACTGGCGCGGGGTCGTCAGCATTGCCCGGGCGCACGATGAATGCCCAATTAGTCTCCAGATTCTTAATTAGATGGAACTGGTTTGGGGCGTGGGGAAAGTTCGGAGATTTGGCTCGAGTTATGATAAGTTTTTAGATCGTGATTGAACGGTTACGCCGGTTATGATACGGGGCTTCTGTTTCACGATAGAGAATGACAGTTGGATGGCGTCGACCATACGCTTATGATACCAACATTTTGTTAAGTCATTAAATGTGTTGGAGACTGGAGGTGCTGTGATGCGTTTGTCTCAATGATATTTTCAAGTACTGTTGATAATTAACTTAGAAAAGGTTCATCTTCTAGCTGCTCTCCTGTGTAATTAAATTAATTATAGCTAGCAATGAAAGGGTTCCAAACTACTTTAAAAAATAAGTGATATTTGGATAATCGTATCCCAGCACCTCCACCACTTAATGACTTAACAAAATGTTGTCAAAAGTAGAGGACGTTCTACACCTACCTGTTTCCATTGACGTGTGATTCAACTCTTAGTCTCGTAGTTATATTACTACAATGTATAGTAATTCTGAAAATTATCTTATGTAGAAATCTCAAAAAAAAAAACATTTTCTCAAACATGCAATGAAATATTGATGTTATGTTCCTTATAATAGGCTGCGAAGTATGACGTTTCAGGTGCGGCTAGGACAAGAGGTCGTTAATGGAATTTCATACAAATCTTGCAGGCCTAGGCCGGCAAAGTCCTCTTTTTTAATTTCCATTCCACATGAATTGTGGCACAGGCACCATGACATTCTGCCACTAAAAAATAAAACTTTGATTTTATTGTTGTTTATTTCATTGCATGTTTGAGAAAAGCACTATACATACCTCGGCGGGAAATATGGGGTTGCCCGCCTCAGACCTATCCGATGGTCTATATATGTCTTCGGCCGGCAACCCCTTTCGTCCCGGCCTCTGTAGTAATGTACTATTATACAGTTTTTTAAAGCAAAGAATTCATGTCAATTTCTGGGCATGAATTTCTTGCAATCTTCTAAACGATTACATAGCGTTTCAAAGGTTACAAAATGACAGATTTAACTTACGTACGTGTGATACATTATGTGATCACCTTTTGGTGTTAAGTTTAATCCATTTACCTGGTCACTTACCAACAAGTATCATGTGTGTTACTTTATAATCATAGTAGTTCCGTTACTAACGCTAGATGGATCTTAAATAAAAGTTAATGTAATTGGTGATTATCAACCAAGTACATTAACTTACTTAATATTAGTTCGGGTTTATTTTACATAACTAAACTAAACTAAACTAAATATATTGGGACAATTTTTTACACAAATCGAACTAGTCCCACAGTAAGCTCAATAAGGCTTGTGTTATGGGTACCAGAAGACGACATATTTAATACACACACACATTACATTACATTGATGGTTATTCTATTTAGTGACGAAAATAGATAGGTAGGCAACGTAAGAAGTCTTTTAATACAATTGAATACCCATGCAATCGAAGTAACTAATTGTTAAAGGGTAGCTTATTACTTACAAAAGTGTTAGGACCCCTACTAAGTATAGGCCTTCTCCAATGTTTTCCACCATTCACGATCTTGTGCCTCTGTGAGCCAGTCTTTGGAGACTTTTCCTTTGTCATCTGTCCAACGGGCGCGTGGTCGTTCTGGTCTGCGTTTGCCACTTTGTCCTTTCCATGTAGCCACAGTCGTTTCGCCCATTTCGAATAGTGCATCCTGTCGAGTTCTGCCCGATGCCATTTAAGTTTAAAAGCACTATGCATACCGAAAATAACCCTCCTTTCTTCCCCAGATAATCCTCGCGGACGAGTGCACGGAAGCCGAGGGCCGAGCCTGGCACATGAAGCACTTCGCGTGCGCCGAGTGCTCGCGCCAACTCGGCGGGCAACGCTACATCATGCGTGAAGCCCGGCCCTACTGCCTGCCCTGCTTCGACGGCTGCTTCGCGGAGTACTGCGACGCCTGCGGGGAGCCTGTTGGGGTGGATCAGGGGCAGATGTCACATGAGGGGCAGCACTGGCACGCCACGGAGCGCTGCTTTGCGTGCCACACGTGTCGAGCCAGTTTGTTAGGTTAGTAACTTAATTTACTTTTGACTTCATCCCCTGGATGGAGCAGAGGGCATCCACAGTGATTCTCCGTCCAGTACAGTCTTGAGATTCGCGCTTGGTCTCGCTCCACGTCTTCGCAATCTTCCAGACGTATTTAGTAACTTGACACCTTTACAAAATTTATTGCTGAAGGTTTGCCGCTTTTTAAATCTTTTTTCATACCAAATATGTATAAGAAAAAAATATATTCAGATAAGAGTATTATTTCCCTCAAGTTGAGGCCTCAACCCTCTAATGAGGGAAGAAAAGTACAACTTTGATCTAAAAGCAAAATTATATCCGTCATGGGCGTAACCTCCTGAATCCCGCGTAACGCCCAAGATACAATATGCCGCCCTCAACCGTAAATATACAAGTTTGCTCCTTTTTAGATAATCTACTATTATAGTCTCAAAATGTCCTACCCTTTTTAAACCACTTTTCAAAGGTCTATATTGTTGTTTCTTTTCTATAGGTCGTCCGTTCCTACCCCGGAAAGGAGCTATATTCTGCTCCATAGCGTGCTCGAAAGGCGAGCCACCGACGCCTTCCGACTCCTCCGGCCCCGGCCCGCGCCCCCCGCGAGCGCCCAGGCCCAGAAGAGCCCCGTCGCCGAAGTCCCCACCGATGACGCCTCAGCGAGAGCCCTCCCCACACATAGACGCGGACTCAGAACCCAGCGGGTCGCTAGCTCCAGAAACCCCGCCTCCGCACCCTCCTCCACCGCCACACGCTTGCCTCAGCCTCGACAGAGCACTAGCGGACCTCCGTCTAGAACAATCTATGACCGAACATCAGATCCAACCTACACCAACGTCAGAAGAACCTAAAGAAGAGTCGCCGGAAGACTGGAGACCACCACACCCCGTAGACGCGCAAGTAGTGAGCTCTGGGCATTCCTCGTCTATGCCTGAACTAACTTTAGTAGATGGGAGTTCGCCGAGGAAACCTAGAGGTGGTAGAACCGTGAGGTTCTGCGGGGACGATAACCAAGCGTTTGAACCTGATGAGCCGGCAAGGAAAGAGAAAGTAAGAGATGATGATGCGAGTAGCTACTGCAGCACATGCTCTTCGTCTTCCTCTTCTGCCGAGTCTTATACTCTACCGACGAGACGGGCTTACGGCGGCGTGAGGATCTCTTACGTGCCGAACGACGCCGTAGCCTGCGCCAAGAGAGAACGAGCGAGAAAGAACGCCCAGAATGACAAGAACTGCATAATCTCGTGATCCTGGATCTTCCTTACACATCCTCCGATCGAAAGACTGACTTTTTGATAGTTTTACCCACGCCATAGTTAAGGGGACTTGTAAAAGTCAATGTATTTAACACTAGAGCTCGGCTACGGGACAATAATAACACATTTTACATAAGTTAAACAATAACCAGATCATAATAATAAAAAATAATTCTCTGTTCCTGACCTCTCTCTCTGACGCCCTAACCACCGGTAGCTTAGGCCCCGCCTCGCTGCCGGCGGCACTCAAGGTTAGGTTTTTTATAATGGTTTTATATTTTATACGTGTTTTTTTATATGTTACTTTTTATAAATGTATGATAAAAAACCTAACTTAAGACAAAAAAAATAAGGATAATAATAAATAACATTTGAGTATTGGAGACTATTTAGAAAGATAAAACTGCAACCACACCAGCTTAACCTACTAGTAACTAAGTCATAAAAACGTTTTACAAATTAAGTATGTATAGTCAACCAATTATATTTCTGGGCCACTTCGTACCTTGCCACGGTCAATCTTATGAGATCAATATTATGTTGTCAATATTATGAGATTTTTAGCAAATTTCATATTGATTTTAACTCTGACAAGGTCGAAACTGGCCCAGAAATGAAATTGGTTGACCGTACATACCATACTGGCTGATTTATTAATAGAAAGTCTATCACATTGTTTACTCATCGGTTCCTAAATGTTTCACAATTTACAATATAATAAATCTTCTTAAAACCAACCCTTTTCATCCTGTAGCCAAACAAACAAGGACATTGTCTTCCTTAGTAATAGAAACAGCTTGCTTTCAGTAAAATTGCAAATGGATACCAGGTGTTCCACTAACCATGTTGTGACGTGCAGACGCGGCCGACGAAACGGGAGAAGCCGATATAAATACCAATTTAGTGATCCATTGTAAACCTTAAAGCAATAAGTATAGTGTCTACAATGGATCACTTAAGTTTGTCATCATTTGTGGTAGAATTCTGTCTAATTCGCCGCTCGCGCCGCTTGTTTATGAGCATCTATATAAAAGGCTTACATTGAAAATTTTGACAAATTTGCGCTCAACGAGTAATGGTCGTAATCGCTTCTAAATGTGACATTATTCAACGACACCTTTCCTTGTGATGGATTAAAGGGGCGTGTTTGACTTGCCTTATTTGCGATAGGACGTATAAGACACGTATTGGTAGTATAAAAACTTCCTTTTATGCGAGTATTGAAGAAATGTGGGGCCTGCAATATCCGATCGAGTTAAATGGAATGGTAAATAATACCTGTATTATTGAATTGTGTATTTTGCTCGGTCGGATTATAATTATATTTAAACGCCAGCTTTAAATTATTTGGATTAATATAACATATCTATTGCTTTGTACGTAACCATATCTTGTTCATAAATGTTAAGACATATCCCAATTTGCCACTTAGAATAAGATTTAAACTAAGTTAATTTTCAAATCAATCAAATGTATGATAAAGAGAATAAGTACAAATAATTGTATTATTTTGTATTACACTTTGGTAACGTGTGTTCAAATTTTGTAAATAAATGTAATAGTAATATAACGTTAGTAATAAAAATGCCTTAAAGTAAATCGCCTATAATATTAAGTAGGACATTTGAATTATTAATATAATATTAGTTACTTTTCGTTGGCACCTATTACTTGCATGGTTTTTGAAGTAATTAAAACTCTATCTATACCAATATTCATATCAGTGTTGGATTTTTATTAAGACTAAAATTAATACTCTTTACAGTTTCGTTTGAGGGCATGCATGAATAAAATGTATCTACATAATACTGTATCAGTTAAACAGCTCAATATTTGTCACCTTTAATTGAAAGTATCTAATATTAGATCAGTGCCCAGCACTGAAATGTTTACTTTACATGCCTGTCACAATTTAGAATCAATTAATTTCAGAATTTAACATTACGCGCCTATTTCCTACTTTTGATATCAAAAATGTATTATTAATTGCTCATTTAAAGTAGTAACTCAATTTAGTACGGAAAACAGTACTCTTCTAAAACAGGACATGAAAACAACAATTTTATACAAGTGTTTGTACAAATAAATGTATAATGTAAACACGTACGTTTGTAAGTTATTTGTAATGCGGAGAAAATAAAATGTTTTTAAAATAATCCTGTTTCATTGAACAAACCATCAAAAGTTACTCAATAAATTAACAAAAACGACCGAACAAACATTCCTATAATTATTTTTAACACCCGACGCAAAGAGAAGGGTGTTATACATGTAACGTGTGTGTCTGTGTATCTGTCTGTGGTATCGTAACACCCAAACGGATGAACCGATTTTCGTTTAGTTTTTTTTGTTGTATAGGTAATTTTATCCCGAGTGTTCTTAGCCATGTTTCATGAAAATCTGTTCAGCCATTTTTGAGATATTGAGCTTTGAAATGAAAATGTCGAGGGGTTTGCAACTTTTAGAAGTTGGAGTTATTTAAGTAAAAGCATTCTCTCATTCTCATTGTGGAAGTCTTTGGGGGAGGCCTATGTCCAGCAGTGGACGTCATTCGGCTAAAATGATGATGATGATGATGATTCTCTACAATCATGGTCACCCCACAAACCTAATTAATAAAATTATAAAAAAACTTTAAATCATTTGTGTTTTAACAAGACACGATTCACCCTGGACGGGATGCATATCATATCCATACTAAATCTCATCTAAATTTTAACCGTTTCCGGCGATTCGTTTGCTCGTTTGCCTCCTATGTCATAATAAATTCGCATACAGAAAGACAGACAGAGAGTTAGTTACTTTTACATTTGCAATATTGTCATGATTGAGACATCGACAGTAATTTCCCATTCGTAATGAAAAACCTCGAAACACTACGTCAAACATATGGAAATACCTGTTGGAAGACAAACAGTGACACAACACCACAAACACAGTAAAGTCCTTATCAGCGAAAGTGCATATTGGCAGAGCTGAGCTGTTCACAAACCATTTCTAATCGCCTCACCACTCGCTAATATAACCTGACCGCGAAATGCAGCATCTACCTTACTGTCGCTCACCTGTCAATCATATGTTTCACCAGAAGGAAAGCGATGGCAAGGCAAGTTTTTTTAAACCACGTCAGTGGCAAACAAGCGTAGTCCGTCGGGAAAACCTCGGCAGGGAGCTCGTTCCACAATCGGAGCGTCCGAGGGAGGAAATTCCTTTGGAACCGAACCGTACGCGGCCATTTAGGTTCTAAAGGGTGAGGATGAATGCCCTGCCAATGGCGAGCAGTGCGATGATAGAGAGCGGCCGTGGGCATCATGTCGAACAGTTCTTCGGAGCACAACCCATTATACAAGCGATAGAACACGCGCAACGAGGCAAAGTTTCTCCTAAAGTTGTAAGTGACTGGTTCAGTAATAGCCTCTTCTTTTTTGCTTTCCTTAAAGAGATCTATATCATAATTACATAGGCATTAGGAATACGAGTAAGTACTTCCCAAAATATTAGACATATATCAGACTAGTTTTATGTATGCTGCGACAGTTGCAAATTAGCAGTAATCTTCCTGGTAAGAAAACACCCCTACCATATGGCATATGCTTGCGATTCCAGAAGAACAAAGAAAAATGATGAGCGTGTCATCATTATTATCATCATCAGCCCACTTTCGTCCACTGCTAAACATATATGCCTCTCCCAAGGCACGCCACTGAACTCGGTCTTGAGTCTGTCAAGCCATTTGAGATAATACCCATAATTGCCACGCTGGACAAGCGTGTTCCCGACCCTTTATTGTATTGAGGATTCGTTGTTTTGTCAGCTACATCCTCGGGAGGTCAGGTGACCTTACTCACCACCAGGAACACGACACCACATACCCTCATTACCCAGAGAGCAAATACCGCTGCTATTATGGCTGCGGACTTCTTTAAGTTCAAGGTGCAGTTACCATCGAATATATCTCTTCAGGCTGCTCAAAAATATCTGAACACGCACTCTAATGCCTTAAAATTTGAGTAGAGTTCAGATATTTGTGAGCGCATTGTTCACTTCGATATGCCTGATGGGGACTTAATTTATCCAATCGGCTCTAAATATGGGCGATATGATGATAAGTACTCCGCGTACCGGAGGGTGCAGCGTGGGCAGACCCCCACAAGGTGGACTGATGACCTGGTAAAGGTCGGTAAAGTTCGTAGGATGCGGGTGATGCAGAACCGGCCATCGTGGCACTCTTTGGGGGGCCTCCCTCAAAGCTGCTGCTGGACAGAGACCTCTCTGTCCAGGGGGTCTACTCCGAATACATATAGTGTATGATAGGAGAGTGAAAGAGACGGAACCATTCGAAGTTCGGATTTCGAATTTCGGAGTAGACCCCCAGCAGTGGACGTCCTTCGGCTAATATTATGATATAACACTTTAAACTCTCGCGCTTTGTACACATACTTAAATTATTTGTTTAAACGGGTCTATCGCGATATTTATTTATTCACCTGTTTTACCGACGTTTCGACACGGGTTGCACCGGTCATGTTCACAGCAGAAACTGACGTCTCAACAAGTTGTCAACGGAGATATGGGTACGAGTACACAGGCACAACATTTAACTACCCCACAAAAGTTTATAAAAATGTGAAGGGTAGACCCGTTCCGTTGACAACGTGCTCAGACGTCAGTTTCTGCCGCGAAAACGACCGATGCAACCCGTGTCGAAACGTCTGTAATAAAGGTGAATAAATAAATATCGCTTAAGACCCCGGGTTCAAACATGATGATGATGATGAAACTTCGACTGATTAGACTGCGGCGCGGCGGTATAATTTGGACTCAACTGAGGTAAGATTTGGACGTTGCACCAGCTCAATGGGTTGACTCAGAGTAGACCATAAATATGAGCTTAAGGTTGGACCGCACCCGTACCCATGTGCTGGTTACCTGAGGATAACATACGCCGTCTCTCAAGCTATACCGCTAGCTAATGAATGAATAATCTTCTTTTCTGTTCTCTCTCTCTCGCCTCCGAAGGGGGCGAGTGAGGGGTTGGCCATTTGGGGGCGTGGCCCCTTTTGGCGGTCTGTTGTCGCAACCATTGTAGGTTGGGCTACTGTGGCTTTTGCAGTCTCAGTCGGCCTCTCAGTGGCTTGATGCCTACTGGTGGCCTTTCAGCTTGGAGGTTTGGTGGCCTCTCAGCGGCTTCAAGGCGTCCTTGTCCTGGGTTCGGACTGAGGGTTGGCAGCGTCGGGCCGCACGAGCTCTCTCGGTAGAGCTCGAGTGCGGCCATCCAGGGGGCGCGCGTGGAGGGGCGCTATCCCCTGAAGCATTGAGCATCGTGAGTTATCTGCGCGGTCGTACATGACGCGCGCGAGCCGCTCCACGAAGTCGTCCAGGCTTTGCCAGTGAAGACTGCGGTGAATGTCGCGTTTTCGCACAAAGCGTGGGGCATCTACAGTGATTTATATATTGAGTTTTATTTATTTATTATTCCAAATTAACACTAACAGACAAGCTACACGTATTAATTGTTCTGGCAAATTAAAATAAGTACATAGGGAAGAGCTTACAGCTAATATATAGTTACACACTTTCCTGAACTACTCAGTACAGTAACAATTGACTTCAAGTGCTGGCTGGCGCATGCGTAAAAGCGCGGTTCAGAGGTGTGAATAATATCGAGTTGGCTGTCGCTGGCCAAGATATCGTTTAAAAGCTTCAAGGCCCGATGCAGTGGAGAGTGGGTCAGCGAGCGCGTGCGCGCCGCCGGGACGGCAAACAGAGGACGGCTGCGAGGGCGAACTTGTAGGTTGGATACAAACGGTACCCGCAGACTAAGTGTTACTTATATAACCTCTAATGAGCTGGAAGAAATATTTAACTAGGTACAAATCTCTTCTGGTCTCTAGAGAGGTATAGGCCACCATTCCCAAAATATAAAGTGTGGGATACATGTAGGAATAATACCCATACAATTTTTTGAAGAGAATGTAGCATACCTTGTGTTCTTAAGAGCATCTGCTCGCCCTCGCTTGCAGGTTGCGGCAATGCGCTTTTTCTCGTTCGTTACCTTGTTTCTTTCGCTAAACATTTCACTTGAATCACTGTAATGATAGGAAAATATTGTTTCTTTGATTACTTTCGAAAATTTCAATGTTTCCGGCACTGCCTATGTTATGGGACACAGCTTTATATTTATATTTTCAATTATTATGTTTATAGCTGTTTATGGGATATAGTTTTATATTTTCAATTATTTTGTTGTTTTCATACGAAAACAAATATAATTATCGTAGAATTTAATACTTTTGACATGTTTACTTATCGACCGTCATAGCAACGGACATTGTCAAAACTCATTTATAGCTAAGGTTGTAATCATTTTACGTCTAAATTGTATACTGGTATCCTGTAAATTTTGAAATTGTAAATTTAGAACTATGGATTCTCGAACAGCGGCAAGAAATAGTATAAAAGCCGAACATTGCCTAGGACAATTCAGTTTTCTCGCCGACTTTTCATCAGTCAAGTCGTAATTGGTCAGTGCAGGGCCAAACCAGGCCCTGCACTTCAAGAAGACCTCGGGCTCACGTTCTTACTTCGACGTAAACCCTCTTTCTCCTACTAAAGACAACGTGACATCTTTCTCGACACGCCGAGCCAGTCTTCCCGAGCCACCGTGCTCGAGTCTCCGTACCTACTTACTCGAGTCTCCGTGCCTACTTACTCGTGCCGTCGTGCCTACTTACTCGAGCCGTCGTGCCAACAACGTTGACCTTTTAATCTTCCATAGTTATTTTTTTATATATCTAAAATCTGTGAGTGCCTTAATAACAATAATTGTCCAAATAAAAGCTTACCCCCTTGAGCATTTTCTTTTACCTTTTTTTTTACTGCTTTTACTTTCTATAAAGTCTGCTTACCTCTCCTTTCAATTCACTTGGAAGGCGACGTAACGTGACAAGAAAACGAATAAAAGATTTTTGTACCTTTTCAAGCATTAGTACAAATTTTTGCTCATGCGGGCTCCATATGTTAGTTTGTTTCAAGACGACTGCGAACATATGCATTGTACAATATCGCAATCGCATTGCGATTAAAGAAGTATTTATGGTGCGCAGGGACTGGTTCTCCTGCGCACGAAGCCTCTTCTTGTTCGACTCTGACGTCAGGGCGTACCAGGCCGGTGCGGCGTAGGTAAGGCGGGACCTGACGTAGGCCTTGTAAATCCAAAGCTTTGTGCGAATGGGGAGGTGCCTGGCGAGCACTGGTCGTAGAAGAGCTCGCGCGCACTTGGTTCGGCTCACGACTTCCTCCACTTGCTGCTTCATGGTCAACCGTCGGTCAATGGTGACCCCCAGGTATTTGGCGCTCGGCTTCCACTTGATGTCCTGTCCGAACAGCTGGAGCGATGGCGGTAGGTTTCTGCTCCCCGTAAGTATGCCCTGCGTCTTGCCTACGTTCACTGACATTCTCCACTTGGAGAGCCAGTCGGGCAGGGCGTGCAGGAGTCGCTGGAGCTTGCGGGCGGCGTGTGTTGGATGAATAATCGGCGGCCGCAGTGGTTTGTGTACGCTCCGCGCGCCGCCTTCGGGTGTGGCATTAGCGATTGCGAGCCTCCGGGCGGGTAGAATTATGCGAGACTCTTTGTCTTTGTACTAAAGGACAGGTACCAATTTTTTTGCGGGTAGTTGCGCGTGTACGTGATGTTCTTGCAAGAGCGAGACTGCACTGCTTGCCACCCCCCATACCTGACTGTGTCATCCTTTTTAAAGCGCTTTTTAGCGCGCAATTCAAAAAAATAATATTAACAATTACACATTTCAATACTAATCACAAGGAAACAAATTAATGGAAAGAAAATCTACTTGTCAGAGATGAATAATTAAATTTAAGTAGTATTATTGCACTGGTTGACTTAAGCGTCGCTGTCGTCTGTGCGCGTGTTGAATATGGAGTGGGAAATGTCGTGGGACCGACATTGTGACGGGAGTCAGAGAAAACTGGATTAACATAAAATACGGTGAGATTATCTACTATTATCTACTGTCTACGTATTGCAGATCGATTTTGATACAATATGAGCGATTACTTATTGCGTCACTATTCATGATGATGATGATGATGACCGGAACGGCCGCTCTGACCACTTTCAATTATTTTATTTAAATCCCATTCACCCCTTGAGGATATTTGGGAAATTAAAAAAGGATTATTAAATTTTCCCAGAACATGAATTTTTACTGCTCATTGCTGCCAGCATCTTAGGAACCATGCGTAGGGGGCCCAATTTTTTAAACATATTTTAAGTTCAGATATAGTTTTATTTGTATATAATTCATGTGTTGTTATCTAAATAAAATAATGTTTATTAAAAAAAGTACATAAGTGTAGATCAAATAGGCCACAAAATCCAATTCTGGGAAAACATTGGAACGCGCCAATTAATTTTGAAATTCCCCGTTTACGATTGATTCTGATAGAAGAAAGGTCACCTATTTTCTATCTTTTTTTTAGTTTTCACTATGTGACTATCCATACAAAACAAAAGTGTATGGCAAACATCACACGGTGGATAAAAATGGAGTAAGAATTCCCAAAAATTTCCAAATTCAAAGAAAAAAACTAAGAGGTACACTTGTCAATTTTACTATTATATATGTATTTACATATCCGCAAAAATCACCATACTAATTATATTTTATCAGGAAGTTGTCAGAATGAACGGTAGAGAAGTCGACGTTTGGTTTAACTATAGGTACATAAGAATATTGCAAAATTAACTATTATTTTTGTATGCTATGTATTCACTAACAGAGTAAAACGCTTTTTTTTAAGAGGAATGCTTTTAAACTTTTGGAAACTTATTACTATTAGGCTCATTTTTTATTTCGTTGGGTAACTTATTTGTAGATTCTTATTGACATTGAGTAGGGGCCATATTTATGTAAAGCTAGTTTTGATCTTGTTTGGAACAGATTGTTTTTAAACCGAGATTCGCGGCATCTACATACATACATATAATCACGCCTGTTTCCCAGAGGGGTAGGCAGAGATCACGGATTTCCACTTGCTACGATCCTGACATACAACTTTCGCTTCATGAACTTTCATAACATCTACTGTAATATTTATCCCATCAAAAACATAAATGTGAAAATGGCAGCCAAGTTCAACGACAAAAGAATTGAGATCTAAATGGGCGCCAAGTTCCGTAGATTACCTAACTGGAAAGTAGCCAAGTTTGGCACTAGATTGTTTACAGTAAAACTAATTTGGTATGGGGGTTAATGCATTTTGAGCCTTAACTTGGCAGTTTTCTATGCAGTATGTTATAATACCATAAAAGCTGTTAGATATTTAAGAAAACTGCCAGGTTAAAGCTCAAAATGCATTAAGCTGCAGTAAATTAGTTTTGCTGTGAACAATCTAGTGCCAACCTTGGCAACTTTTCAGATAGGCAATCTACGGAACTTGGCGCCCATTTAGATCTCAATTCTTTTGTCGGTGAACTTGGCTGCCATTCTCACATTTATGTTATGTTTTTGATGGGATATTATTACTTTTTGTCAAACTTCATCCAATGGTGCTTTCCCAGAGCGAATGCACGAGTTACTATACAAACTACCCAAACGGCTATAGGTACACCCGCTATAGGTAAACCGGTATAGGTAGATAGGGTATATTTAAGAACTTCCCTTGATTTCTCCAGGACCTTATGATCAGATTCTGACCCGATGACAATGGGACCACCCCAGAAGTATACCGTTTCAAACAAAAAAAGAATTTTCCAAATCGGTTAATAAAGGACTAAGTTCTGAGGTAACTAGCATAAATAATAATAAGGCTGGGTTGCACCGACTTACGATCACAGACCGATCAACGTTAAATATGGCGCCGGCCGCTGTCATCCCATAGAAACTTGTCAAACTCTCCATACATTCAAATTTTAACGAACACAGCTTACGATTACAGACGGTTTGGTGCAAATAGTTATACTAATAATAAAATCACTGTTTTCTGATTTTTTCTGGTGTATACATATAATTACCAAGCTGCATGCCAAATTTCAGCTTTCTAGGTCATCTGGAAGTGGGTTAGGTTTTTGATTACTAGTCAGTCATGTTACATACTGGCTGTATTTGTCTATGGTGTTCGGTCTTCCTTATTCTATTGTCTGTGATTCATTCCTTTGTCTTTCCAAATTCCAGTATGAATGTAGTATTACTAATATAATGGTCGTCGAATAAATCACGTCTCAAATAACTAAACAGTCTTTTTCCTTCGGATAATTAAACATGGTGTCAGAAGATGAGTGATGATGATGAAGAAAAGAACGATTTCAAAGAAAATGTAATAATCGGATCGATAAAACCGCTAAAAGTTGATTCAAATGTAACGGAAAAATGGCGGACATGGAAACAAAAGTTCGAAATCTACACAGAAGCAAACAATCTTTTGGATCTGCCGGAAACAAGAAAAGTCGCTATTTTCCTCAACCTACTCGGAGATAAAGGGTTAGAAATCTTTAATTCCTTTTCTATAGATCGCAAGACTGCTTCTCTTAAAGATATCATCGACAGATTTGATTCAAAATTTAATCCGTTAAAAAATGTAACGGTAGAAAGATATAATTTCTTTTCTCGCCAACAACACCAAGATGAGGAATTTGAAGAATATGTAACTGCGATTACCAACTTAAGTGCATCATGCGAGTTTGGCACACTCCGTGACAGCCTCATAAAAGATAAATTCGTAATTGGAATCTCTGACAAAAATGTCAAACAACGTCTCCTGCAAGAAGAAAATCTCAACATCGAAAAATGCCTCAAAATAGCGAAGAGCATGAAACTTTCGCATGAAAGGTCTTCTAAACTACATCACAACTTCGAGTCTCAAGAAACTATCAATGCGGTGTCCCAGTCTTACCAAAATCGCCGAGCAAGGTCTAAAACAAGAAACTTCAGTCCAGCACCACCAAGGAGTGAGTCGCGCACATCAACGAGCAAACAAAATTACAGGAATTTTCGTCAACAAGATCATCGTAGTCCCAGTGCAACATGTCAACGCTGTGGTCAAATACATCGTTTCAGATGCCCAGCAAGAGGGGTCAAATGCAAAATTTGCAACCGCCGCAACCACTACGAGAAGTATTGTTTCTATAATAAAGGTCAAGTAAACATGGTAAGCGACAATAGCGATACTTACGTAATTTCCTCTATAGATAATAAGTCCCCAATAAATAAGAATTGGATATTAAATATTAGAGTTCACGATAAGAATTTGGAATGTCAAATTGATACAGGCGCAGAGATTAATGTTATATCGAAGTATACTTTAGAAAGTATAAATCAAAACGTCCCTATACTAAATGCGCGACATAAACTTTGTTCCTTTACAGGTGACACAATACCAATTGTTGGAGGATGCTTCTTAAAGTGTACATTTTCCAACAATGTTTCTGGAAATATTTATTTTGCTGTAGCAAACACTGTATGTCAAACTATAATTGGCCAAAGAACCTGTGAAGACTATGGTATAGTACAAAGAATTCTAAATATCAAAGAGGAAACTAACAATCCCAAAAAATCATGTCTTAAGTCAAGGTCAGTAAATATACCTAATAAATATGCTGATTTATTTGAAGGTCTAGGATGTCTACCTATTAAAGCTCACTTGGATGTAGATCCTAGTGTTAAGCCAAAAATCAGTGCCACGCGAAGGATACCTTTTGCTTTACAGTCTCGTTTGAAAACAGAACTTGAAAATATGGAAAAATTAAAGGTCATTGAAAAGGTTGATAAGCCTACTGATTGGGTGAATTCAATTGTTTTAGTTGAAAAAGCAAATGGTACACTTCGAGTCTGTTTAGATCCACGTAACTTGAACGAGGCAATAAAGAGACCTCACTATACATTTCCTACTTTTGATGACTTACGATCGAACATAGCTGGCGCGACAGTTTTCAGCAAACTTGATGCTACTTCAGGATTTTGGACAATACCTCTTGATGAAGAGAGTAGTGACTTGTGTACATTTAACACTCCTCTAGGTAGATATAAATTCCTACGATTACCATTCGGAATCAATTCTAGTTCTGAAATCTTTCATAAAAGCATGGTACAAGTATTTGGTGATTTACCAGGTATTCAGATTTTCATAGATGATATTTTAGTCTACGGAAAGACGCAAGCTGAACATGATGAACGACTAGATAATCTATTTAAAAGAGCTCGAGAAGTAAATATTCGATTCAATAAGTCCAAATGTCAATTTAATATGTCAGAAGTATATTATGTAGGTCACATGTTCAACAAAGATGGCATTTACCCTGATAAGTCTAAAGTTAAGGCTATTATGGATATGCCTAGTCCCACAAGTGTCAAGGAACTACAAAGATTCCTTGGTATGATTAACTATTTAGGTCAGTATATACCTAATTTATCTGATGAAACCAGTATTCTTAGAGATTTGATCAAAAAGCAGAATAGTTGGCAATGGTCTGAGTCACATGAAAAACAATTAACTAGATTAAAGTCACTAATATGCAAAGCACCAGTTCTTACTCATTTTGATTTGAATAAGCCGATAAGAATGTCTGTTGATGCTTCAAAGTCAGCCGTTGGAGCAGTAATCTTTCATGGAAAGAATCCAATAGCTTATGCATCTAAGTCCCTAACGAAGTCACAAGAAAACTATGCGCAGATTGAGAAAGAACTTTATGCTATTCTGTTTGGAGCTAAAAAATTTCATCAATACTTATATGGTAACATTGTCCATGTAGAGACAGACCATCAACCACTTGTAACACTATTCAAAAAACCATTATCTGAAGTTCCTACAAGATTACAAAGAATGATGATTACTCTACAAGCTTATCACTTAGTTGTCACATATACAAAGGGCTCAGAAATGTATGTGTCTGATACTTTATCTAGAGCACCAGTACAAAATGTCCCTGATAACTGTCAATTTAATTTTGACGATTTAGAACAGGATGTAGAAATTCATGTAAATTTATTAACTTCACATCTGGCTATCACTAAAGAGAAACTAGATAAAATTCTTGAACACACTAATAAAGATGAATCTCTACAGAAGCTAAAACTTTATTTTCAAAATGGATTAACCTAACTCTAAAAGTCAAATAGATCCTATTGTTTCTCCATACTGGAACATTAGAGATGAAATTCATGTCATAAATAACTTACTATTCAAAGGTCAAAGTGTTATCATTCCCATGTCATTAAGGTCAGAAATATTGTCAATTTTACATGAAGGTCATTTAGGCATAGAAAAGACAAAAGGTCAAGCTAGAGGCACAGTTTATTGGCCAAATATCAACAGCGACATTGAGTCTAAAATAAAACAATGTGAATATTGTCTAATGTATATGAATAACAAGCCTAAAGATCCACTTAAGTCACATGAGCAACCTATTTATCCTTGGGAAAAAGTTGCTGTAGATTTATTTGACTATAAGTCAGGAAAATATTTACTTGTGGTCGATTTCTATTCTAACTACATTGAAGTTGTTCATCTGACTAAGGGCAGCGACAGCAATGCTGTAATTGCTAACTTAAAGTCTATATTTGCCCGACATGGTATTCCATTACAATTACTTAGTGACAATGGCCCACCTTTCAATTCTCAAGCATTCAAAATATTTTCATTGAATTGGGATTTTGAACACATAACTTCTAGTCCATACTTACCCAGATCTAATGGTCTTGCTGAGGTGTCTGTGAAAGTTGTCAAGAACATATTCAGAAAATGTGAGGAGTCAGGAACTGATCCTTTCATTGGTTTATTACACTATAGGAATTCCCCAAGAGGAAATCTTAGCTCACCTGCTCAACTACTCATGTCACGACAATTGAGAACTAAATTACCAGCTAAAGCTACTAGTTTAAAGCCTAAAGTAGTAAATTTTAAACTTCATTCAGAACATAAAAGCGAAAACTTAGAGAAAACCAGATTTTACTATAATCAACATGCCAAAAAGTCAGATACTTTGAAAGTCAATGATTTTGTTTATTTCAAAAAGAAACCTACTGATAAAATTTGGAATAAAGGCACTATAGTCTCAAAGACTGATTATCCCCGTTCTTATATAATTAAAGATTGTAACAATGTTTTATATAGGAGAAATCAGCAATATATTTTTCGCCCCCAAAAAAGGGAGTGCATAAGTGACAATAATATGTCTCATAACTATTATCATTCGTATCCATTTGATACTACTAATATGAACAAAAGTCCACATACGGTTCTTTCGCCAAGTCCAAAAAACATAGTCAACACTAAATGTCCTACACCAGATACTGTTGTATGCAGGGCACCTAGTGGTAATTATGTTACTAGGGCTGGTAGAACAATAAGTAAGCCACGAAGATTGGATTTATAAGTTTAATGTAAACATTCTTTTAACATTTTATATAAATAATGTAACTGTCTTCATCCGATGTATATGTTATGATTTTGCACAACTTCACTTTGTCACAGGTTGTAGATATTATCACAACATAACTGTTGAACTAATTTACACTGCGCACATCCTAACATAAACATTATTTTACATATGAATAAGTAATTTTTCTTGTTTAATATTTACGAAAGACATAATTTAATTTAATTAATTAATTTTCAGTTGACAATGTCCAGAATGTCATTTGCCACTTTGACTTTTCAGAGTTGTCTTTTTCTATTAAAAAAGGGGCATGTTACATACTGGCTGTATTTGTCTATGGTGTTCGGTCTTCCTTATTCTATTGTCTGTGATTCATTCCTTTGTCTTTCCAAATTCCAGTATGAATGTAGTATTACTAATATAATGGTCGTCGAATAAATCACGTCTCAAATAACTAAACAGTCTTTTTCCTTCGGATAATTAAACAAGTCAGTCAGTCAGTCAGTGGTAAAAATGCCGTTTTTAGCAATTTAATATCTCAATAACTATTCAACCTATATTTATGAAATTTGGGGTTCTAGTTGTTCTAAAGGATCTTAATATATGTACCAAAGTTCATGTTTTTATATTAGATAGATTTGGAGTTATTGGGGGGGTCAAAAGTGGCTCCAAACGGTTCGTGTAATATAACACACGGCTGCTGTCCGCCAGTTCCTGGGGTGAACTTGGCTGGACACGCTGCCGCGTGTCTAGATATCACTCACACAAACAATCACAATTAAGATATACGTAATGATAAAACTAATGTAGATATTTAAGAATGCAATAATTTCCGCAACACAACTTTCTTATTATTTCTCGTAACGTAAACACAACATCATAGCCACTTCACAAATACGCCATAACTGTCGACAGAACAATTAAAACAAAAGAAATATATTTTTATTGACAAACTTGTGGCTGCATTAATATGTATACGTGTTGGAACTTTATGTAAGGGGAATAGGGCACAAAATTGTACAGATATTTTTAAAGTAGACCAAATATTAAGGTAGAAATAAAAAACGCTACCGTAAAACGTGTATTGATTTGACGAATTTTATATCAGTCACACTGCTAAACCGATAAGGTTGTATCTTTACATCCGCCAGTTTGACTTTAAAGGGTTAGGTTACTTAGTAGGGAAACTTTGCAGACGTGACTGTTTAAAACAGCGGGAACCCTGAAACAAGCGATAACCACCGTTATATAAATGCAGTAAGCGCTATTTTGTTTATGTCAACTTTCAGTGGTTTTGTTTTAACTGCATTGCAAAGTATGTAGTTGAAGACTGGAAGTCACTGGTAGGAAGTAATGGAATATTTTGCGCAGAAATGCTTTAAAATCAAAACTGAGTGTCTGAATTAAAGTGTTTTCTGAAAAAAGTGGCCTGGTTATCTGTATCGCTACTCGGAGTATACCCTTTTCCCCATACATGAGACGTTTGTACAAGAAACTTCAAGTATAGGAACAGTGATAGTGATAAAACTGATAAATCTGCGTGAGTGGGGTCTCCTTGTCATACACGGTCGCGCTGTATAATTTTGAACCCATTTTACAAAAAAACCTGGAGTTCTATACAGTACGACAGGAGTGTCAACATTAACTATTTCGGCGCAGTGATCCAAAGACCAAGACCAGAGTGGGATGGGCAGCAGCATTCTTGGAGTGCGGTGGAGATACTGCGATCGCCAACCCGCATGCCAAGCATTGTAATTATGGTATTTGCCCCCCCCCCCCCCCCCCCCCCCTATTAAATTGGGGAAGGCATATGTACTTGGGCTAATATCGTAGTGGTGGTGGTGGATCCAAAGATGATCTTGGCCTCCAAAACGAGAGCACGCCACCCTTCCAGATCCTGTGCAGCTTCCTGACAGTTGTCGACCTGAAGCTGACGCAGATTCGCCTCCATACTGTCCTCCCAGCGATACCTGGGCCGAACGATTGGGCAGAGACCATTCGGTCGGCCCAAATATGCTCTTTTGACAGTACGAGTATATAGATGACCGAACCAGCCAAGTCAAGTTAAGTAAGACTTTAACTAATTAAAATCCTTGACTGTACCGCGTCATGCCATGCAGCACTAGCTTTGTTGCATCGTCGAAGAGGGTTCGTCTTACCCTTATCTAATGCAAGAAATGAGAGTTTTTAGTGAAGTGAGTCATTATTCATACATATTCTCATACAAATATGATATGATCAACTGCTTTATGATATGATATCTCAAGAAATTACAATCTTAAACTGCACATCAAAAAACCCACAAGAGCAAAAACATGTATAGATAATATTTTAAGTAATATAAAATATGCTAAATCCGACGTCTTACCACTTGGTCTTTCTGACCACGATACCGCTCAGATGCTTAGCTTTAATGTAGACAATAATTTACTTGAAAATAGGTTCTATTATAAAGTTAAACGAGACTACTGTTCGGAAAATATCAAGAAATTTCAAGAATGCTTAAATAATCTTACGTTTGCTGAAATATATATAGAAGATAACTTTAATAAGGCGTTTAATAAATTTTATGAGATAGTATCACTCCTTTATAACCTCTGTTTCCCAATTCAACGTCAAAAAATTACATGTGGACTATATAAAAAACCAAAGTGGATCTCAAATGGAATAAAAATTAGTTGCAAAACAAAAAGAATACTAAGATTCAAATTTTACAAAGAAGGGAAAAACGAACAAAAAAAAATTGAGTATAACACTTATACAAAAATATTGAAAAAATGCATCAATAAAGCGCAAAAAATTAAAAACAAAAATTATATAGCCAATAGTAGAAATAAATGCAAAGCATCTTGGGATATAATAAAGAGGGAAACGGAAAATAAAAGTGTAAAACAATATATAGATAAAATATGTATTAATAATAAAGAAATTAGTCAACCTGATCAGATAGCATCACACTTCAATAATTATTTTATTAATTTATCTAATAAAACTGATAAAAAACTAAATAACTGGAACAAAAGAGATTCTTTCTTGAGCTCTACTTGTAATAATAATATGTTTTTAATGCCATTCTCCGAAACAGAAATTGTGAATGTCATCACGTCATTAAATAATACGCAAGCTGTAGGATTTGATGAAATTTGTACACATGTCATAAAACAATGTAAATATCAGCTTAGCGCAATTATTACACATCTAGTTAACTTCTCCTTTGAGAGTGGCGTTTTCCCAGAGCTACTGAAAATATCAATAGTAAAGCCTGTATTAAAAAAAAATGATAAAAGGGACATGGGAAACTACCGTCCTATAACATTGATTCCAATCTTTGCAAAAATTTTTGAAAAATGCATGTACAAACGTCTCATACATTTCTTAAATAAATATGAAATAATCAAAGTAGAACAAAACGGCTTCCAAAAAAATAAATCGACGACATTAGCTAGTTTTAATCTTGTTCATCACATTGTTAAAAGCTTAGATATAAAACAGCACACTACAGCGGTATTTTTAGACATGTCAAAAGCTTTTGACTTTGTAGACCATGCGTTACTTTTACACAAATTAGAAAAATATGGTGTTAGAGGTCTTGCTCTCAATTGGTTAAAAACTTACTTACTAAATAGAAAGCAATATGTAGAAATAGTTCAACTAGATGAACATTCAGTAGAAACTGGCTATAAATCAGAACTAAAATGTAATTATTTTGGTGTTCCTCAAGGCAGTGTACTTGGTCCTTTATTATTCATTGTTTATATAAATGAACTACCTAATATCATTCCATACAAATCTGTTTTGTTTGCTGATGATATATCATTTATTGTTACATCGGAAAAGAATCAAAATATACAAGCACATGAATGTAAAGTAATACATAATTTACACATTAATATTAATAAAACCCATTATGTACAGTTTAAATCAAAACGAGGTGAAAATCTTAGTATGAATATACATTTTAGAAATAAGAAAATACAAGGATTGCAGGACGTTACTTTTTTGGGAGTCACTTTAGATGAGCATTTGGACTGGCAAGCTCACATTGATAAGGTCCGTTGCAAATTGAATAGATTTGTTTATGTTTTGCATAAATTAAGGCGCACTTCAGGATTGCAGGCCACTCTAGCTGCATATCATGGATATGTAAATTCGGTATTGAGATATGGACTAATTTTGTGGGGAAATTGTAATTATTCCAGTATTGCATTTGTGGCACAGAAAAAATGTGTGCGGGCTATCTGGGGACTCGCTAACTACAAGTCTTGCAAACCACTATTCAGAAAATTTAAAATACTACCTCTACCCTGTTTATATATTTTAGAAATCTGCATGTTTGTTAAGAGGCATATGTACTTATTCAAAAGAGCTGCAAGCATTTCCACTAGAAACCAACGAAATCCTGGACGTTTGGTGCATGATTGCGTTCCTAGGACAGCACTGTACTCTAGTCACTGCTTTGTTATGTGCATGACAATATATAATAAGTTACCGAAATGTTTGAAAGAGCTACCTCTAAATAGATTTAAAAACCAATTAATCAAGCTATTAACTGTAAAGAACTATTACAATGTAAAAGATTTCCTGTCTCAAGACATTTAACAATTATTTAAGATATTTGCATGCTAGTATTACACAATACAAATAGCAGAATAAGATACTTATTGTCATATAACAACTATGGACATTGATGTACCTACTTATTCTAAGCAAATAAAGATTCTATTCTATTCTATTCTATTCTTTCACGAGATGAAACAAATATGCAAATTTTCTGAACTTTCTTTATTTATTTACTCTTTATTACTATGTAGTTATTGCATAAAATCATACATTGAAAAAATATATATACAGGGTGAGCCCTGTTACAGGAGCAAAAAAATTAAATGTCCACTATTGAGCGAGCCAGCAATTATTTCCAAGTAGTCCCAATTGAAAAAAAAAGAATTTTCTCGAGTTTTTTTTTTTCTTCAAAGATAGCTTAGGTTTTTTTATTAATCTTCTGGTATTTATAACTATTTATTTTAAAAATACAAATGTAATGAAATTTCGACCACTTGTATATGCATGCAGCGAGGTTACAATTGACAAGGGTTACAAATACAGGGGTCCCTAAACTGGACGCAACATATACTCGTATTTTGGGCTGTCACTAATAATAATATTCAACTCAATTGAGTTCTATAGCACGGTCATCAATGTAGGCATGTGATTATTTGCAATACATTGCAGTACGCTTTCTTTTTGTTAGGTAAAGTGTAAGTACCTATTAACTATTAAAACAATGTGTCGATAACTAAGTATTGTGCGCTCCTGACTCACGGCACTCCAGCGCAGCGTAAATACACAACAAACACAATAAATTGACTCATTTGCATTTTCCTCTATGCTGCAATGTGAAAACACTTGAAAATATTATGAAACCAAACATATATTGAAACTATTGGTAATGGACTTGATGCTTGTGATGAAGACAAAATAATTTGTTAATATTGACATTAGTAAAAAATAATCAGACTTATCCTTCGTTCAATACACAAGAAACTAGATTCCCGTTCTTCGCTACATACATACAGAAAGGGTCTCACATTAGTCGCATTCCCGAAATTGCAATGATGAGGACTAAAAGCGATAATTAGTGAAAATAAGTAATGGTACCTTCCTACAATACTCGTACCGTATAGAATAAAATATAACTATTAATAGTACCAAACATTATTGCCCGCGAATGGTAGAATAACGTGGTGACGCACACTGTACTTCGGCAATAAAAATCTTCCAAAAGAAAATGCATTACACTCTCCCCTCAAATGGCAAGAATCAAGAATTACTTGTACGTTAAGTTCTGCGAGTCTATTCAACTAAACATATTAGTTTGAAATTGGTTTTACATTTGGCGCGTGCACTTGATACACTTCATGGCGGGTTACGGGGTCAGGCTTAGACCTAGCGTAGAAGTAGGGCATAGAACATGTGATCCTACTCATACTTGCAGATGGAGACCTTGACCTTGGTTGACCTAAATGTCATTTACATTTTCCGTATTAAAATGACTGATTTAACGTAACTGGCGACCGAAGAGCTCTGCGTATCAGCATTGGGTTGGGATGGTTGTATGTACCTTGTTTAGCAGACAAAAATTTCATAGATGAATTGATTCGAGTTCTAACCCAACCTACTTTTCTGGTATTTTATACCTAAATGAGTTCCATACAATGACCTAAAAAGCCTATCTAGAAAGTTAACGGTTTCGAAAAAAAAAGCTTTCTATGAAATGAATAATTCTGCGAATCAATACATCTATGGAACTTTTGTCTGCGAAACAAGGCATCACGGCATTGGGATACAGCGAGGAAATGCCGCCAGCATCCTCGGGACAATGCCTCAAGGGCCTGTTTTAGATTTAATTTAGCTTTAATTATTTTGATTTATTTTTTATATTAATTTGAATAAATGAATTTATTTATTTCAGACAAGAGTCCATAATAGGTACATACATTAATTAAATTAAGCACAATTTGGACAAGTATTCTTGTATATAATGTTCTTTGTACATAAATAATGATATTATTACGTAACTTAAGAGTGCGCAGTACGCTCAGTTCTCCATACAAACGTATTTATGCTCTCATTTTAAAACGCCATGCTAGAATAACATGAAACTTTGTATACACAATGGGATCCGGCATATCTAGGTCGGAACAAAGTTTCTGTTGCTTGAAATTATAATGGAGAAAAAATACAGCGATTATTAAGGTTTTCATACAAGCCGTAAAAAACTCAAAAAACCGCTGTATATTTTTTCTTTTACAATCTCTAGCAACAGAAACTAATTTCCGACCTAGATATGCCGGATCCCATTGTGTATACCAATTTTCATGTTATTCTAGCATGGCGTTTTAAAATGAGAGGGTAAATACGTTTGTATGGAGAACCGAGCCAGACCGAGCGTACTGCGCCCTCTTAAGTGTGACACGCACGTTACGTAATTAACTAAGTAGCTTTTCTACTCGCACACGGAAATCAGCGCTCGAGAAAATGTAAAATCAATTCCAAATCAATACTCTAGAAGTAGACCCCTAGTACGTAACATAGCGCGAAAATTCCGCAATAAATCGAAGTTAACGCAGCGAGTAAGGCGCGCTGCCAAACGCCTGGCTATTCAGACGGCTAGACGTAATTTGGAGTTAAGCCTAACTAGATCCAGGCTTTTCCGCCTGAAGCCATTTGCTGCTGTTATTTATTAAGCTGGGAAATTACCCGCGGATAAATAAGACTTGACTCTCATCGCATTTGTAAAAATCTCTCACTTAACACTTTCGCTGTCATCAGAGGCGTATTTAAAGATTTGGCGCCCCGGGCCAGCTAGCTTTGCCGTGAAAACCAGCAATGAGTATAGTCTATGTACGGCTTTGCCGCCCCTCGCAGCCTGCCGACCCGGGCCATGGCCCCCTTGGCCCTTATGGCCCGCCTGTCGACGTACAATCGAGGGCATACATGTTTATAAAATTATGGACCATATTTCAGTGGATCAAGGTGAAAAATGTACTTGTAATTTTTGGATATTGGCTGTTTTTGCGACAGTAAATCAATTTTAATTATGATTTAATTTTAAAAACATATTCAATCATTTAGAAGAAAACCTTGGCTTCATCTCTCTCTTGGCAGTCATTAAATCAAGCTAGAGGCCTTCAAGCGGCTTGAGAACGTCTAACAGTCAAGTTGCCCACTCACTTGACAAAGGGGGGTCGAAGTTGCACCACGTCGGTAGTATTTGTATTTATTTAATTGCTTACATTTGTGTTAGATGTTGAAATTTGAGTTAACAGAATTAACATGCACCCATTTTAGGTAATGCAATATACTTAACCTAATTAAAGTTAGAGTTCAACACATATGAGTTACATTAATTTTAAATCATTACAGTGATTCAACATATTAAGGCAAACAAATCAGATTTATTTTATTACATTGCTGGCATTAATAGAGATATTATTTTTATTACATAGCGTTCCATTAGTGCTTTAAATTTCAAGATCACTCATATATTCATTTAAAGATTAACATTTCCGTAATAATAATGACTTCAACTCTTTTTGGAACTAATTATAAGTAAGTAGTGATTTAATACTGATAGGCAATTTGTTGTATACTTTTACGGCAGTGAATTCGGGGCTATTTTGCAACATTTTGATTTTGGCAGCTGGTTGAAGGAGCTGGTATTTATATCGGGGTTCCTATTTTCTTGAAACTTGTTTTTATTTTTCCGAACATAGATAGCTAGCGCCATGATAAATTGACAAGGGACGGTCAGGACACCGTATTCTGTAAAGATAGGTCTTCATCTAGTTGGGCTTTGGATGCCTGCTAATATGATTCGCAAGCATTTTTTCTGCATGATGAACAGGTGTAGGGTACCCACCGTTACCCTACACGTGACCTAAAAAAGAGTAGGGCTAAAAGTGCAGCCGAAACTGTCAACCGTACCAATACGATTATTATTATTATTTGTGTTTGCATATAAGTACACATTATAAGGTCACGGTTTTGACTAACTTTTGACCTTGGCGCACCCCCGGGCCGACCCGACCTGCCGCACCCTCCCCGGTAGTTATTAACTCGTTAGTACTGAGAGTATGTCCCGGGAAAGGGTTGCTCAAAGACTAAATATAGCACAGACGCGATTTTGGACATTTTTGACTGTTTCCCGCGACTTCTTCCGCTTCGCGGCATCCTAGGCCTAGGGGGATGATACCCGATATAGAAAATATTCTCTGAAATTCCCTGGGAGATTATTTCGATGCCTAATATGGTGCCTGTAATATTTAATTTAATTACCTATGTGAAGGATAAGAGTGACGATGTAATATGTTCAGAAGAAGAAGTCTTGATGCGTCTACATCAGTACTTTTATTACATACTTAAAATTACGCTTCTATTCCCAAAAGGAGTAAGCAGAGCACACGAAATTTAATTACAGTGCCACTTTTAGCTTTTGTAGGTTTATAGATGGAGATAATGTGATATTGCAATGACAGGTTGCTAGCCCATCACCCATAACACACAACCTGGCTCCTTTATTAAAAGTACTCCCCTCCCGTGTTAATTGTTCCCCGTGTGGTGTCGGGTTAGAATAGCACCACCCCCTTTCTTCTCTTTGGTGTCGTATGAGTCGATTATCGAGGGCGTACGTACATGATGTTTGCCATTTTATCGATAATCGTCTTATCCACGACGATAAGTGATAAAATACTCTCTAAATCTGTGAAAAACTGTATCGTAAGGACACATTTCCGAGAAAAAACTTTATGTCCGAGTATACACTCACTAAAAAAAATCAGGGACAGAGCACTGATTAAACAGCCTTATGACTAGCCTGGATTACCAAACCCTCATCATGCAGTAGAAAGAACACCATATTATGTCACGACGATTCAATATATAAAGGGGTAAGAGGGGTAATTATGTCGCAACATAACCAATAATAATAGATCTCACGAGTTGACCTCTGATGTGGTTTCAGCTGACTATCCAGATAAATCCCTGTCATAAAAAAACTATAATTATAATCTGTGACGAGGGGTTGGATCAACCCTTCCGTCACGCGACAACCGTTTTGTTTCGAGGCTGCGTAATTAAAAGGAGGGTTAATCGTTTCTAAATTGGAATGGCTTATTTAATTGTTGCTAAATTGGCTTATTTAAGTGTCCAAGTCTAATAGATTGGCGATTTAATCGGTTTTATTTCACAGTTAAATTTTATATTCTGTATTCTAAAGTCGGAAAAAGTTTACGCAGATTAGTTATTGTTTTTTTAAGGGACACTCTTACGTAAATCCAACTACAGCATGAGAAAGCTCAGTACGAGTAAGGCTTGTTGTTAGTGGCACTACACGACGATAAGTATGTTACGTAAGATTGTGACAGACGATTCTGTTGTTAAATATCTGGTTGATTTGAGTGTTTCAATTCAAAAGGTCAATTGATTTACTGCGTATTGGACAAACTGCGTGTTGGACAAAAAGCGTGTTGGACAAAAAGCGTGTTGGACAAAAAGCGTGTTGGACGAAAAGCGTTTTGGACGAAATGAGAATTTCAGTTATATTTGGACGAACTGCGTATTGGACCAAATGCGTATTGGACGGCTAGCTAACAAATCCTGTAATGTATGATTAACCTGCGGAGGTATATTGATTGGGGAATCTTAGATAGACAAATAAAAACTTTATTTGCGTATCATCTTCATCATCATCATCATATCAGCCTAAAGACGTCCACTGCTGGACATAGGCCTCCCCCAAAGAGTGCCACAATGACCGGTCCTGCGCCACCCGCATCCAGTGGACTCCTGCGACCTTTACCAGGTCATCAGTCCAGCTTGTGGGGGGCCTACCCTGCTGCGCCTTCCAGTACGTGGTCGTCACTCGAGAACCTTTTCGCCCCAACGGCTATCGGTTCTACGTGCAATGTGCCACTGCCCCGCCCACTGCCACTTAAGTTTAGCAATTCGGAGGGCTAAGTCGGTTACTTTGGTTCTACTGCGGATGTCCTCATTTCTGATGCGATAAAATCTTACAAACTAAAAGTATACTAACGTTAAAACTATTTAATTTATTGTCACGACATAGCCACGAAAAGGCGCCGACTCAGCATGTGCTGTGACATTGCTGTCGCAGCGCTGGTATTCTGCCGGAACCAGGCAGTGTGCGAACTGGGTCTTCAGCTTGAGCGTTACATTTTCATCCTACATGGTGATGGACGAGTTAGTTGACCACTGCCAAAAAATACATAAATGTTTATCTTCGGGGTTTTACAGCTGAAAGGCAATATTTTACGCAGAGAATAAACAATTGTAGTTCATACTCTACAAGCTCAGCACTTAAATAAGACATGTGACTCCAACAGAGTACAGACGAAGAATCATATGGAAAGCAACTGCTTCCTCAGGAATTCCGTATGGTATGTTAAGACTGCGCAGTACGTTCGGTTCTCCATACAAACGTATTTATGCTCTCATTTTAAAACGCCAGGCTAGAATAACATGAAACTTTGTATACACAATGGGATCCGGCATATCTAGGTCGGACCATAGTTTCTGTTGCTTGAAATTATAATGGAGAAAACATACAGCGATTATTAAGGTTTCATACAAGCCGTAAAAAACCCAAAAAGCCGCTGTATTTTTTTTTCTTTTACAATTTCTAGCAACAGAAACTATGGTCCGACCTAGATATGCCGGATCCCATTGTGTATACAAATTTTCATGTTATTCTAGCATTGCGTTTTAAAATGAGAGGGTAAATACGTTTGTATGGAGAACCGAGCCAGACCGAGCGTTCTGCGCCCTCTTAAGATAGCTTGGACATGTAGAGAGGATGGATGAATGAAGATTGACAAACGAGTGTATGAAGGAAGAGTGGATGGAATATTTGGAAGGGGAAGACCTCGGCGAACGTACTCCGACCAAATCGGAGATTTTCTGCAGTAAGGTCAGGTCAAGAGTACTCTATCGGCGCGCATGCATGAAGAATGTGATGAGAGTTCATGATGCGAAAGTTGTATGTCAGGATCATAGCAAATAGATATCCGTGATCTCTGTCTACCCCGTTGAGAAACAGGCGTGATTATATGCATGTAATGTATGGTTCTAGTATCACATAGCTAGACTCATATCGTATCAACCTCTACAGTACTTAGGTACGTCTCTCTAAGTGTCTGAGACTCGTAGATTGAGCAAGACATGCTGCAGGTATTTGATTGGCAGGTGTCAGCAGGTGGGACATGTAAATCTCGACCGCAGCGGCGCGCGGCGCGTGACGGTCAGGTGGCGTCACGCTGCGTGCCCGCAGGGCTGAGGGTTGATCGATTTATTTATTGACGGCGCACGATTCGATCGGTGATATACTTAGTTGTTCAGCATTATCTGTCAACGGCTGTTATGACTACGAGGGCTGTTGCGTGTGAATTCGCCGCTAGAGTGTAGCGTGAGGTCTCGGAAAAAACCGGCCAAGTGCGAGTCGGACTCGCGCACGAAAGGTTGCAGATTGTCCCCCAATATATTTATTTATTTTTTAAGCAGGCCAACAGTTATTATAGCGAATAATAGCTGGTAAATGTCAAGTTTGAGGAAAAAACAAAATATACCTAAACAGGGGCAATTAGTTTTTATAATTAATCATAACGTGATTCATAATTACGAGTAGATATCCACAACTGCGGTTTGATTGCCAATTGGCAGGAGCTGCGGTTGGCTTTGTATTAATGAACAATTGGAAGTAATGTAGCATAACGTATAGTTAAAATTATTGTAAATATCTGTATAACACTTGTTGTTGTTTTTTTTTTTGTATGACATAGGAGGCAAACGAGCAGACGAATCGCCTGATGGTAAGCGATTAGCGTCGCCCATGGACACTCGCAACACCAGAGGGGTTGTAAGTGCGTTGCCGGCCTTTAAGATGGGAGTACGCTCTTTTCTTGAAGGTTTGAAGGTCGAATCGGTCCGGAAATACCGCAGTTTAGCTGTGCGAGGCAAGAAATTTCTGGAGAAACGCACAGTTTACATTTTTCTATATAACGAATCATCATATAAAAAAGGATCGGCAACGCTTGTGACTGTCCTGGAGTCGTAAGCGTCTATAGGCTACGGTGTCTGCTTGCGATCAGGCAGGTCGTATGCTTGTTCGCCACCGCCGTAGAATATAAAAGGGTTATTATCTTCCGGGCAGCTAATATGATGTACTAGCAGATTTTCCTTTTAATATAATAAGGATGTATTCTCTTGTGTATATTTTTTTGGGAAATAAAGAAAATTTATATTTGTATTTGAAATACATTGGCAGCCGAAATAACTTGGCATTGGACAGCTGCTAGTGAAGTCGCGGAAGTGTGCGTAAGCGTTCCCTTGGCTCCACCATAAACAGCGAGAAGAACACCGTGGGGTTTTAGCCGGTAGTCCGGGCGGTTCCCGGGAGTCCGTCATACCCGTCCTGGCTCCCCGGCCAGGCGGGATGCGCAAAGGCATTTCCCAACGAAAAAAAAATGGTCACCCAGTGAGCAGTCGCTGAGTTATTACGTTGTCGTTGAGTTGACGGCCTGTTTAGCCTAGTTGGTAGTGACTCTGCTTCCGAAGCTAGAGGTCCCGGGTTCGAATCCCGGCCAGGGCATTTATTTGTGCATTTTTCACGGATATTTGTTCTTGGGTCTTGGATGTTTTCTATGTATTTAAGTATGTATTTATCTATATAAGTATGTATATCGTCGTCTAGGACCCACAGTACAAGCTTTGCTTAGTTTGGGACTAGGTCGATTTGTGTAAGATTGTCCCCCCAATATTATTTGGCTGCCATCATCATCCTCCTAGCGTTATTCCCAGTACAGTTGCATCCAGAAGGATGCCTGGGGTCGGCACTAGGCACTAGTTTTTACGGAAGCGACTGCCATCTGACCTTCCAACCCGAGGGGGAAACTAGACCTTATTGGGATTAGGCTTATCAAGTGAGTGGGCAACTCACGGGCAACTTGACTGTTAGAAGTTCTCAAGCCGCCCGAAGACACGGGAGCCTTCAGTTAGTAATCACTAACTTCCTCTTCGCTTTTTCGTTGTAATCCCGATCTATAACTGACCATTGATGGACAAGCTCGCACACAAGCCGTCACGCACGCGGGTCGATACCCCGCGAGCCACCCCCGGTAATCCGAGACCTGCGGTCGCCGGTACCCGTTCCACCCAATACTACCTCGGCCAGTACTTTAACTCGGTGCCTTTGTTATTGTTCAATAGGTTACACAGCATGCATTAATCCAATACACTGTGAACTTAAATTTCTATAGACTAGTAAAGGCGAAAAAGTCGGTCTTGGGAAATTGTATCAAATTCTACAATAAAATTCCTAAACACATTACTGAACTTAGCAATTCTAAATTCAAATCTGTAGTGAAACAAACACTTATTTCAAGAGCATATTATAAGATAAACGATTACATCATGGATAGGGATGTTTGGCAGTGATAGCGTCCTGCACGGGTAATCTATCGCGAAAATATGTTTTCTACTGTAGCATTGTTATTTAAATTATTTTGTAGTAGCTGACACTGTAATTTTATATTTAACTATACAATGTATATTGTTTTGAAAAAATTACACCGGCGTAAGAAACTCGGCGAGAGTTTCTTACGCCGGTTCTTCTCGTGGCAGAGGTATATTTTTCCGAACCGGTGGTAGTTTATTGACGTTCATAGTTGCATGTAATATGCCTAATTTGAAGAATAAACCACTTTTGCTTTTAAATAGCTAACAGACAAATTAATAACATATTACATACATAACACACACTTACATTGTAACAGTAGAATCCCTTTTATCCATCATCTCGCAATACTTCAAACATGCCTGGCATACGGCCGACCACCTCCACGCAAGCAGAGAGCCTACTCCGAACTTCGAAAATTGAACTTCGTGTCATGCCGACCCTTTCACCCTCATCTTATACACTATATGACGGGAAGGGACGCCACGATACGAAGTTCAATTTTCGAATTTAGCAGTAGGCCCTCAGGTCACACTCAGGCGCTGACACCGAGAGAGCATTCAGTAGGGCCAGGGCTTTTATCGATGACAAAACTTTTCTCTATACTTTCCGACACCCTCATCATCATTATCGTCAAATGGGGTAGATTGGGACACGCTCGGGTTACTTGAGACCAGGCGTATGATGTTTGCCATTTTATCATCATGGATAAAAAATGTGTCACGTCACGTGTCACGAAATCCACAACGATAAGTGATAAAATAGGGTTGCTATTTTATATACTTGGGCTTGAAACGCACGGCGCAGCGTCGTTGCGGGACGGAGGCGGTTTTGCGGTAAAGCAAACGCGCGGTAGAGCGGAGGTGGCGTGTGTGACATATGAAGCAGTAATCGACAGTTTCGGAAAGATCAAAGCCCGCACCGCGCCGCGCCTGCTCTGGGCGTTTCGAGCTTTAATTGTATAACTGTACTTGGCCTAGATACAATTTCAACACTTGTCGAAGCTTTTTTTTAATACCACGTCGGTGGCAAACAAGAGTACGGTCCGCCTGATGGTAAGCGTTCACCGCAGCCTATGGACGCCTGCAGCTCACACACAAGGCCAAGCAAAAAAGGGCAAGTAGGGACATCAAGAAAGAAGACTAGAAGACACGATGGACATCGACGAAGTTAACGCACTTATCAAGAGCCAAGAAAACGACAGTGAAGACATCAAAAGGATTGGGATAAACATTTGGTCCTTCGAACAATTGAAACGCGGTCCTCTAGTCCCTTATTTAACATTGACAGACTGACACTTTGAAGAGCCATATGCTGGTGTACTCAAACAAGCATCAATGTTGTGGTAATTCGAAGTATATAGTACATATTGTTCTCTGAGAAGGTACCCGTACAGTAGCAGATCGTTCGCTGGCTTCCCACAAGCGGGTTCCACCAGTTGATTGAGAAGTTGCAAATACTGTATGCGAGGGCGCTGAGAGCAATAAGTACTGACGTAGTATGTGTTAGGGTTGTCTAGGATTGTTAGGACGATAGGACAGTTAGGTTGTTAGGCTCCAGCTCTTCCCATAGTTTATTGGTAAAATCAGCTACTGCCCATTTGGCTAATCTTGGGCTCGGCTTGTGGTGTCACATGCGCGTTGCCAACCCATTAAACAGGTTTCCCTATTTCAGTTTAACTATTGGAGCTCATGTAAGTTTAAATACTGAGAATATTTTGATTGTGCTCCACCCATATACCTTGTTATAAAAATATTTACAAATAGATTATAGAACTTGGTCTGACACTAATATGATGAATGAAACATTTCCCTTCAACTTTTGGGGATGTTTCTATTCCATTCCATCCATTCAAATTAAACTTGAGATTGTAACTTCTGTGATTACTGATTATTTTGGAGCGTCCGTGGCCCAGCGGCGCCCGCGAACCGCGTGCGGTATGCGAGGTTAAGCAATGTGGGCGCAGGTCCGTTCTTGGATGGGTGACCGCTTTGAGTGGTTACTAACTGAGCGCTTCCGTGCTTTGGAAGGCACGTAAAGCCGTTGATCCCGGCTGTTGTCTATGACAGCAGTCGTTAAGCCAAGTTAGAGGCCATCGGGTGGCTTAGAACTTCTAACAGTCAAGTTGCCCACTCACTTGACAAAGGGGGGTCGAAGTTACACCACGTCCGTCGGGAGTACCCACCGTTACCCTACACGTGACCCCTGGGTGGTGCTAAAAGTGCAACAAAACTGGCAACCGTACTTGTCTTCTCGAAGATCTCAAGGTTCGAAAATAAATGCCATACGATTATTATTATTACTGATTATTTTAGCTAACTGCGAATTAAATTACTTAAAATTGCTTTGGTACAGTCAGCATCATAAGCATCATAAGTAGTTAAGCAGTATAACACGTTCACAATTATCTACACAGAGCCTTATTCTCTTGACGTTAGAGTCTGTGTGTAGCTCATTTTGAGCACTATGCCCGCGTAGCTACTTCTGCTGACAAGATTACAATATCCACCACCACCATATCAGCCGAAGCTATCCACTGCTGGACATAGTTTCATGGTAGTAAATACCATAATCTCCACGCTTGGCATGCGGATTGGCGTTCGCAGTATCTCCACCGCACTCCAGGGACGCTGCTGCCCCGGTGGTATTGGTCGTAGTTTTACATACCCGGGTACTATATGTGAGAATGCAATTCGCGTCAAAATTTCATGCAATGTTTTTGTGTTTCAAATACAAATGGTTTATTGTTCAAAAATAGATAAGTACATCAGAGACCAAACTAGGCTGAGCCTGTAACTTGGCCTTCTGCGAGTTAGACATGGGGAAAAGCGTTACATTTCGATATCAGTGACTGACGATCCCGTTCCGAAAAAGTCACAGTGAAAAGTCATCGTGACTTTGTCACGCCTGTTACTGGTGTCACTGCATGATATTTGTAGCACGTTACGGTCCTGTAATGAACGTTTTTTTGTCACACTATTATTTCAACGTGACTACGCCGATATTAGAGCCGAGTTACAGTCGCAGCACTCCATAGCGTCAGTAGCATCACGTCACGCTCCGCGTTTGTCGTGATTTGAGTAACAGAGACTGCGCTGGGAACAGTAGGAACGTATGTGACTTTGTAACGTTGCTCTTTCGTGAAAAGTCACAGTGATACGTTTTGACGGCGAGTCACGGTGACATTGTCACCGTGACGTTATCTTTTTCCCCCATGTCTACTGCGAGTGCGGTTAACAATGGTAGCCGACATTATGAAAGTTAGGTACATAAGGGAACATATTCACAATACTAAAATCATCATCATCATAAATTTAAGAGCCTTGCTCTTGTCGGTGGAGTAACCGCCATTCCGTTCTTCTCTGTGCTACATCTTTGAGTTCCTGATACGACACAACATTAACTTACTCCTTAGCCTGATCTATAAACGCACGTCTCGGTCTTCCCCTGCCTCTTCTTCCGTCTATTTTTTATTTTATTTCTATTTATATTACGTATTAAACTAACACCACTACAATTTTTATTATTTCGTTGCTGAAATATGCATGAAATGACAATTTCATGACGATTTCAGCAACGGAAGGGTAAAATAAAGCTAGAAAAAGGAAGGGCCTTACCATAAATGCGAGCCTCGTTCATTTATAGAGCAAGAATCACGGTAATTGAAATAAAAAAGTGTGTAAACGACGACCGTTGCGTGCATTCCGATCGATCGCCGCGGTCACGGGGGTCCCATTAGAAAGCAGACGCTTTGCCACAACTTTCCAGCTTACTCCACTCAACGTGGACTTCCAGTTTCTTCTTCATATAGAGACAAATGAATTTTAACGGCATTATATTTAAAAATAGGTTTAGTGGACGTTTAGGAGTAAGTATATTCTGTTGGCACAGATAGGTGTTAAGGAAAGAGTGTCTACTTTATTGGCCAACAAACTGCTCCGCAATTTGGCCAAACTTCGTGAGTCTTTTTAATGTATGAGCAATAGATATTAAACAAAAAATATATATGTTTCTGTTTTGGTGTTTGGCTGGTCGAAATACCCCCTGGATGTTGACGACCGTGGTATCCATCGCGAGGTGTCCTCCATGTGGTCTGTGATCTTCACTAATCTCTTTGTAACAGCGGCAACAGTCGTTATAAGCCCCTTTTCCCATTCTTATTATTATATTATTAATTATTAACTCATTTTGGTTTACTTTACGAGGATCCCGATCCCGGCCGGTTGTCGGCCTGTTTAGGCTAGTTGGTAGTGTTACTGCCTCCGAAGCTAGAGGTCCCGGGTTCGAATCCCGGTAAGGGCATTTATTTGTGCATTTATCACGGATATTTGTTCTTGGGTCTTGGATGTTTTCTATGTATTTAAGTATGTATTTATCTATATAAGTATGTATATCGTCGTCTAGTACCCATATTACAAGCTTTGCTTAGTTTGGGACTAGGTCGAAAACTAGTGGTACTAACTGAGATTCGGACCTACGACCGCCGCTTGCTAGAACCGCGTAGCATGGATCATTTTTTGTTCTGATCGGTTCCTGTGTTGATCGGAGTAAAACGGTGAGATACCAATCGAGATGATCAGATCTTTGCCAAATCGCTGTTAAACGTCGAAAGTTTGGGTAGTAACTTCAAAGTTCGTAAGTATAATATTTAAATTTGTATCTCGTGGTAGAGTATTAACTTATGTTATTATGTATTTTTCTGATAATGTCTTAACAGCCCGGCTACGACTATAGCTTGAAACGCTCTGTGCGTGGCGCAGCGTCGTTGCGGGGCGGTGGCGTTTTACGGTAAAGCGAACGCGCTCCGGGGCACGTCGCGTCAAAAAACCGCGCGGTATTCGGTAGAGCGGAGACGGCGTGTGTGACATATGAAGCAGGAATCGACAGTCGACAGTTTCGGGAAGACCAAAAATGCAAACCGGTCACCGCCCGCACCGTGCCGCGCCCGCTATGTGCGTCTCGAGCTTATGCGCTTATTGGAGCGCGGCAAACGTATTATCCGTATTATCCGTATGAGGCCATTCGCAGTAGCACCAAAGTAACCGACATAGCCCTCCAAGTCGCTAAATTTAAGTGGCAGTGACATTGCACGTAGAACCGATGGCCGTTGGCGACCACGTACCGGAAGGCGCAGCGTGGGTAGACCCCCAACAAGGTGGAGTGATGACCTGGTAAAGGTCGCACGAGTCCGCTGGATGTGGGGGGCGCAGGATCGGTCATTGAGGCACTCTTTGGGGGAGGCCTATGTCCAGCAGGTTGAGGTCTTTCGGCTGATATGCTGATGAAAAGTATTATCTGTTCATTCTGGACGCGCAACACAGCAGTTATTTGGAATCACACGCAATGTATTAGGGAATCCGCTGCAGCTACCACCGCCATTCAAAATCGTGGAGTTAGAATGGTCCAACAAAGATTTTTTTTCTATAAAACCCGTTTTATGCTCATTTAAGATAATGATATTTAATATTGATGATGCCAATAATAAATAAATATTGGCTATGTGCACATCAGAAACGTCAAACGTCATGGGTCCCGGGGCAATGTGAAACTCAGAGATGTCAAATAATGACACATGAATATTTTATTTATTTTAGTAAGCGAGAAAGACCCCTAACTGGAAATTTGACTGAAATAAATAAGAAAATAAATACAAACGAAACGAATCTTAGGAAACCAATAGGAAACGTCGAAGTAAATTTGACATATATGTCCCCGGAAGTTGCACATTTCTGCCATAGTGTGCGCTGCGATCGCTTAGTTTACCCCCACCACCTACTTCGCACATAGCCAATAGGACACAAAGAAAATGCAACTGTATCCTAGTGCGGCCCTAGCCACATATTTCTCCGCCAATTAAAAAACAAACTAATAACACGTTGCAGCCAGGAGGCCAAATAAAATCGACATATTGAATACCAATATGATAAACATCGATATGATACAATTTCATATACCCGTGTCGTGTCACGTTAGAATTACGACATCCTCTTCTCATGTGAGTCATGTCATAATAGTCGCCGATAGGAAAAGGCTTCATATCACTGCAATATCAGATTTTCTCCATCTCTACACCTAGAACCTAGGTCTAATTTTTAGAAGTGGTACAGTCAGCAGTGGCGGCCTTAAACAGTGCGAGGCCCCGGTCAGCCCCGGTGCATCAGATCTTTGCGAGGCCCTTGTAACCGGAGCGCACCTAAAACAGCACTTGGCTACAATTAGTGACATAAGAAGCGTAAGAGGCGCTTCTGGACACGGGTACCATAAAGCATACCTGCACAAGTTTAAAATAACCGCGGATGACCTGTGTCCGTGTGACACCACCAGTTCTCAAACAGTTGATCACCTATGATCACAATGTCCCAAATTTAAAAGATACAGAATAGACCACGAACTCGTGTGTAACAATATAAATATTGATCCATACGATATCAAAAGTATAGTATAGAATCCTCCATTCAGTCTTTCACAAAATTTATTAGCAAAATTATCGATAGTCTTAAAAAATTCAACAACACATAAAACGTGAGTCTCAAAGAAACAGTTTGATAAATTTGGTAACAGTCCAAAGAACCCAAGTTCGCCCGTATCCCTCGCGGGGTCTTTGGTTCAAAACCTAAAGAATTGTATTAAAAAAGGCTGGGTTGTTGCATTAATAATAATAATAAATGTTCTCGTAGTTACGAGCAGTTGTGCAAGGCCCATGTAAGAGCGAGGCCCCGGGTGGTTGGCCTGGTTGCCACTCCCTAAGGCCGTCACTAACATGACTGTCCGTACCGTGATGTCAGTATGAGTGACAGTACTGACGTATACACTTCACCTATCTAAGCAATAAAGTGCTAGACTGTATAATTACGTTTGTCGTGGCAACTGTACTCAAAGTCTAGATCATGTGCTGTGCCATAGCGTTTTGAGCAAACAGGTGTGAGTTTATGAGACACAAGCTCGTTAACTCAACGCGCGTCACACATTCATATCAAACTAGTGAAATGTCGCGTCAGATCGACCTCTTGCAACTTACGCACGACCAAAGTCCACTACCTGTTATTTAGCAACACTCGTGCAAATTCCTCGGAGACTTAGTCGCACACGGTTGCTGCGCCCGTAATGACTTAACGACTTGCATCCATGTCGTAATAAGACATTGGCAAGGACGGCGGACTCAACGTCTGCTAGTTGTCAGTATGACGGTTCTTTGCGCGGGAAAGGGGTTTTTCGACTGATTCATCGTGCATTCGTTTTTCCGTGATTATTTTTTTGTGACGGAATGAAAAAACTATTTGAAATATTCCTCCTTTTAAAATCAGTTGAAAAAGGGTCCGATATAGGTATGCAAGATGTTTGTACATACATACATGATGTCATGCTCGCTTAAAGGGCTTTGCTTACGGTGGCGTCGTTGATCGGGTCGCCACCTTCCCTAACAGATGGTCGAGGGAGGCGATGGCTGAGATACGCGTCATACTCGTGATCGGGTGCTGTTTGTGGAGTCCGGTCTGTTCATGCTTGCAAGGGCATAGTAAATACCTTAATACTAGTGTTATTTTATTGTATGTAGATTGACGAGAGACATGATCCTGTTCTGGATTAGTTTTATTATTATTGACGCTTAGAGACCTTATACAGCTCTAACAATATTAAGTTTACTTATTTTAATTTTAGCGCTTAGAGATCATTTACATCTCTAAGCACTTTGAAATCATTGTTATTAATCATATTTGGACGCTCAAAGACCATATACATCTCTGAGATATTAAATTAATTTTATATTCCTTTTGTTTATTCGGACACAGATCGTATTCAATACGTCCTTAATATTTGTAAATTTATTTTCATTGAATTGTCAATCAGTATATTTTTTTTGTATCATTATTATTAAGTAAGATTGTCAGTTTTTTAAATTGTATAAATTCATGCTTTGACATGTAAAAGTGCCCTTGTGGCCTATTTGCAGAATAAATATTTGATTTTGATTTTTTGATTTTGATGATGAATGTGTGTATGATGTGTTTAATTATGTATTTGTGTATGTAAAAAAAAAATTGTACACGAGTCGAACACAACAACAAAACGGGAATTAAACGAACAGTACATATGTACGGTATACGGTCAACCGATTTGATTTCTGGGCCACTTCGTACCTTGTCACAGTGAAATTCAATATGAAAGCTGCTAGAGATCTCATATTATTGTCACTGTAACAAGGTACGAAGTGGCCCGAAAATAAAATTGGTTGACTGTACAAAGACGAGCTTTGAGAGGGTTCCCTCAACAGGATGGGGTTTATGCATGGTTGAAGGAAAAGCAGGACACCAGGGCAGGGGGTATTTATTTAGGTAAATATATAAGGCACAATAAATGTGCCTTGGCAGAATATATAAAAAGTGCACCGAAAACAATAAACAACTGTACTGCACAAAATATCACTGGATCTGTCGAAAGTAATGACTAGAACTGTAGAAAATCATAGGTATTAGGTAATTATGAATTAAAATAAATGAACTGCTTATACTGCAAGATAGATGTTCATGTTCACGGATCGAAATCCAAGATCGAACTGAGACCTTTGTGACTGAGACTGCTGGAAAATGGCGGCGCAGTGTCACGTGGAATTTGAAAAATGTTCAGAATTTAGAATAGTGATTAGCCAGAAAGTTTGTCTGTAACGTTCCGATACACGCATATAAAAGATTTCTTCCAGCTAACCTTTTTCATTAAGAATTACATTAAAACAGGAAAAGGCGCGTCATTCATAAATTGTTTGTTAATTTGAATATTTGATTTTGTTTCTCATTAAAACCGACGATTCTAACCAATTTTGACATGCAGAGAGCTGGAAATGTGGAAACAGAATACTTCGGTTGTGGAATAACCTTGCTGCCGAGGTATTCCCAATGGGCTACATCATGGGACTCTTCAAAAAAGGCGTGAAAATGTTTCCTACGGGTTGGCAACGCGCGAGTGACGCCTCTGGCGACGGTAACCACTTACCATTAGGTGGGCTGTCAGCTTGTATAAAAAAAAAGAAAGGGCAAGGGCAACAATATTTCATAGCGTAAATGTGAATAAACACAATATGTACGTACCTGTTTGAACGAATTAACAATTTTTAGATAACTCATATACGCATCCAGAAAAACAATTAAGCGCAAATCATTAACTGCATTAATTTTACGAGTGTACGTACTATTTGTATTTATTGATAACTGTGTAAATATTAATTAGTAAATATTTAACTGTAGATTATAATTTGCGCCAGCGCCATCCGCGAGTGAATCAAGCGTCAAATATTTTTATAATGCAGTAATGACCGGTCGGGATGTGGTACGAGTAGGTATTATACTTTACTTCGGCTAAGTGGGGTATCAAGTTATTAAGGAGTTGGAATTTTAATGTTATTTTGAACTTTGCAACTTTGTTTGCTGTGTTCTTTATTTGCAATCTCTGGAAATCAATTTATTTAATATTTCTTGTACAAAAAAAAACAGTACATAGTGAGCGAAGGCGTTTCAGTGCCATATGTCATCACTGGCAACACACACTGGTCAAAAACTCTCGTCTTGAGACACTGTAGAATATTGGACGAAAAGATGTGATTTTGAAACATAGTTTTTAATACAAACATAAATTACATCGGACATCTAGACGTACGGCTGGCTACCATCTTTACCTGGTCGAAATTCCTCTAGTTCGAACCAAGCGCTTTGCTTCATCTTTCATAATCATAATGCGCACTTCTAAGGTTTGGAATTCTCTGGCGGCGTTTGTATTTCCGAGTTCATATAACCTAGACCTTTTTAAGGCACGAGTGAATCGAGGCATCTTCTGGGTGAGCTCGCTTGATCGTCGGCCTCATCTTCGCCCCATGGCTAAATGCTGGCCAAGAGCAATTCTTAATTTAAAAAAAAGCCTCAACCACATGTACATTGCGCGCACATTATGCTGATGACCATAAGACAAACAAATTTTATTTTTTCAACTGTGTAGGTGACCCCACAGTACAATATCTAAAGCCAATGCGTGTAAAAAACGCCGCGTGTCTAAGATGAAAATATCCTTAATCACTACTTGCGCCCGCGCAAATGCCAAACATAATCGCGTGCATCTGCCCGCGCCTGCGCCTGCGCCGACCTACTTGCGTTAAACCTGCACTACATTTTTATAGCACTACACCTGGAGTTTGGGCACACGACAAGCCTCATAAGCATAACAAGTAGCATTTACTGTCAATCGTGTTGCTATTAATACAAGTTAAGCAGCTTGGGAAAAGACAACTGAACCGAACTTACCTCATGTTTTTACAGTACCCAGTTTTTACTATTTTTATCGAAAGCAGTGTTTGAGTAAATAGAGTTTATTTAATTTGAAAAAATGGGTACAAAATATATATACAACTACGTATAATAATAAAATGAAAATTCAGTCGATGTGTAGCAGGGCGATCATCGAATCCCAGCCATTTTGGCATGGGTATAAATTTGTGGCGAGTGCACACAAAAAATCAGTGTACCTCACAATGAGAATATTGGCATCACCACGTCACAGGAGTTCCCTTTTTGTAATGTTACGGATTAGAATTTTTTTAAAGTTGTATAGTTTATTCATGTAGACAGAAGAGCCAAGAACCACTAAGGAAAATATTAGTAATCTTCCTTCAAGAGCAGGCAGTGCGTAGCGTATGCGTAAGTTTAGAAGCGGGCGTCCGCATCCTCGCGCAGGAAAGCTTAGAAAAACGAAGATGTATGTGAGGACCAAATTATTGGTCCTCACATACATCCTCAAATTATTGGTATTGGAGCGCAGTTGTTTTTAATTCGTCTACAATTTAATTGATTCCCATGTTACCCATATACATGACTAATTTTCGTGCCATGTATATTATGGAATGTGAATCAATTAAATAAAGCAGAAACGAGGAAAGAAAGAACATTAAGAAGATTCGTTTTCATCTATCTTGTAGGGTATTTTACAACACTAATTTTTTTTTTTACGTTACCAATAAACGAATCATACGAAAATACTCGGCGAAAACCGAATTTCAGGTTTATTTATTTAATCGTATGGCATTTACTTACGAACCGTGAGATCTTCGAGAAGACAAGTACGGTTGCCAGTTTTTGTTGCACTTTTAGCACCACCCAGGGGTCACGTGTAGGGTAACGGTGGGTACTCCCTAATACGGACGTGGTGCAAACTTCGACCCCCCTTTGTCAAGTGAGTGGGCAACTTGACTGTTAGAAGTTCTCAAGCCGCCCGAAGGCCTCTAACTTGGCTTAACGACTGCTGTCGTAGACAGCAGCCGGGATCAACGGCTTAACGTGCCTTCCAAAGCACGAGAGCGCTCAGTTAGTAACCACTCAAAGCGGTCACCCATCCAAGAACTGACCTGCGCCCACATTGCTTAACCTCGCATACCGCACGTTGTAGGCGGGTGCCGCTGGGCCACGAGCGCTCTATACAGTTATAAAAAAAAAAAATACATAAACATGAAAAAACCGGCCAAGTGCGAGTCGGACTCGCGCACGAAGGGTTCCGTACCAGAGAAAATGCTAAAAGCTGGTGCCATTAAACACTTGTTTTATTGAGTTTTTTTTTGTATTTGTTGTTTTAGCGGCAACTACTATGTTGTATGGGAGCCCCCCTTAAGAGGGCGCAGTACGATCGGTGTGGATCGGTTCTCCATACAAACGTATTTAGGCTCTCATTTTAAAACGCCAGGCTAGAATAACATGAAACTTTGTATACACAATGGGATCCGGCATACCTAGGTCGTAAATTAGTTTCTGTTGCTAGAAATTGAAAAAGAAAAAAATACAGCGGTCTTTTGAGTTTTTTACGGCTTGTATGAAAACCTTAATAATCGCTGTATTTTTTCGCCATTATAATTTCAAGCAACAGAAACTAATTTCCGCCCTAGACAAGCTGGATCCCATTGTGTATACAAAGTTTCATGTTATTCTAGCATGGCGTTTTAAAATGAGAGCATAAATACGTTTGTATGGGGAACCAAACGTACTGCGCCCTCTTAATAATTATTATTATTTTGTTTTTAGTATTTGTTGTTATAGCGGCAACAGAAATACACAATCTGTGAAAATTTCAACTGTCTAGCTATTACGGTTCTTGATATACAGCCTGGTGACAGACGGACGGACAGACGGACGGACAGCGAAGTCTTAGTAATAGCGTCCCGTTTTTACCCTTTGGGTACGGAACCCTAAAAAGGACGCAATTTGACCATAGAAAATTGTAACGTTATTAGGCATATTTCTCTAAAAACTTAACACTAACCGAGCGTTTTTATCGTTTCGTAAAATTTGCTGATTTGACTAACTATCACTAAATTACCGTATTTTAAACGAATTAAAAGTTCAAGAATTTGGTCCTCACGCGACCAGCGTTAACTGCCAGAGGTCATCATTCGCGGGCCCTTTTCCCATTAACTTGGGGTCGGCGCAGCGCAGTGTTTTGTTCTTCCATATCTCTCTATCGCCCGTCATCTCGTCACTCACATCCTTCCGCTTCATATCGTCTCTCACGCAATCCATCCAGCTTTTCCTTGGCCTAGCTGTCCTCTTACATCCCTCCACATATATGCCTAATACCTTTCTTGTCACATGACTTTCATCCCTCCGCATAACATGCCCATGCCACCGTAGACGATTAGCTCTCAACTTATCATCTATGGGTGCTACTTTCAGGCTTCCTCTTAGGATGGCCCATTCAAATCGGTCAGTATGGGAAAGTCTGAAACTATAAGACATACGAAGATTTGTTCTTAGGAACCATGTCACCGATTTTGATAAAAAGAAAAACTGCATTCATACATTTGAAAAAAAAACACTGTACCCAGCTAGGGAATCGAACCCGGTTGTTTTGAAAAAATAAACTTACACTATTTCTATTCAGATATCGTTTGTGTAGGTCTTAAGCAGTAAATGTCTCTAAGAAACATAATGTCTAAAATGAATAAAATGCATTTTTTTCACATACTTTAATTTATCATAGTAGGTGTTCAAAGTGACCACCGTTACAATATTCAACAAGTTCAGGCATGTAAAATTGTCTCTATGGTTGTTTGTACCTCTCTACTTGTAAAATCGGTGACATGGTTCCTAAGAACAAATCTTCGTATGTCTTATAGTTTTAGACTTTCCCATACTGACCGATTTGAATGGGCCATCCTGTATACTCATTCCTGCTTATAAAATATACGCCTTAACTGCCAGAGGTAAGCCCTACATTTCCTAATCAGGATTATCAGAATTTTCCTCTTTAAGTGACATTTCCTACCGGAGGTCGGGTATCATAAGAACTATGCTTACTTTAGACACGGCATCGAACAGAGATCTTGTACCAGTTGAACCAAGTATGAAGATTCTTTAACCAGAACTGGCGCCTTTTTTCGGGTGGTCCCTTGTATAAATAGAAGATGTAACTGTTTTTCTCGTGCTACATCTCTTAGATAATAATATGTGTTTCTAATTAATAATGGAAACTATAGGTCTAGAATTAAGTGAAGGAACTGTAACAATGTCTATTGTGTGACCGTTTGTTTCATATTTAAATATATAATAATAATAATAATATCGAGCTGTCCCATCTTGTCCCATTGCGCATTTCGAGTATATGGCTCAAATACTGCAGATTACGTTTTTTTTTTTAAATGGGGTTCCTCTTTGCTCTTTCTCTCTTGGATTTAATAAATAATAAATAATAATAAATAAATATTGGGGGACAATCTTACACAAATCGACCTAGTCCCAAACTAAGCAAAGCTTGTACTATGGGTACTAGACGACGATATACATACTTATATAGATAAATACATACTTAAATACATAGAAAACATCCAAGACCCAAGAACAAATATCCGTGAAAAATGCACAAATAAATGCCCTGGCCGGGATTTGAACCCGGGACCTCTAGCTTCGGAGGCAGAGTCACTACCAACTAGGCTAAACAGGTCGTCAAATTCGTTATTTCGTTTTTTATTATTAATAAGAAGATGATTCATCCTATTTTCAAGCTATTTGATTCGTTGTTTATCGTATTGGACAACACTTTAGGTAATCGACTACTAGGAATTATTATATCTATCTGATTCAACTAATTCTTTAACCCATTAGAGTTTGAATCATGAGTTATCGCGTTATACAATTTTCTTCCCTACTTTAAGAAGGAAATGGAAAATTCAGCCTGAGTCAGGAGGATGTTATTCATATGTGGAACAATCATACACTCAGCAATACAATCATACAATCATACACTCAGCAATACAATCATACAATCATGCAATAGCCCGCGCGGAAGTGTGGCGCCACTAAGCGCCGAATAATGTGATGAGGGGCTGTATGGCGCTTGATATGACATGATTGCGTTTGTAGTGGTGGCTGTTAAATACTTATCATTGGTCGATATAGCATGCTTTTTGAGTGGAGGGAAAAAGTGCATAGAAAGAGAGTTCTTTCTATGCACTTTTTTCTGCTGACCGATAATGTGCAATTTATATGTATGTAATAATAATTCAATGGAAATGTGGTGTCCACTTGACACTATATGACTGAATAGAGTCGAATGTGATTCTTTTTTCAACAATCAATCGATCTTCAATCGATGAATTTAAAAAATTAGATCGATTTATCGGGGTCGGTAGACACTAAAATCTACGATCGATTGTTTATTGAATATTTACTTATGAAGTACAGTAAAGGAAACAGGAACACGCCCGAAAGAGGAAATACTACTTAAATAATCACGATCAATAAGGAAATAATCTTATTTCATTTTCGTTTGTTTAATTTTTTGTTTTTGACGTCCAAGTTTTCAAATTCCCGTTATCGCTTATCCCCTAATTAGCTCTTATCTCATCAGGTGTTGTCCAAATAAAAGACGGTCAATACTGGCCAGATGGCACAGGGAACCCCTCTTCCCTGAACCTGAAGGTATGCCAATATTTGCATGTGGACAGCAGATGTGGTTAATTGCTGATGTTAAGATCTAAGAGTTACGGAAAATTCACATAATTGTTTCACTTTCCCTTCGTGTGGGGCCGTTAGCGACGGATTAGGGTGGAATGCAAAAATATTGTACATAGTTAAGGCCTTAATTTAATCTACGCTTTAATTATTTCAGTTTCGTAATGAAAGTTACGCATATAAAATATATGACTAATTGTCGTTACGAAAATGAGAAAATTAAAGCGTAGATTTTGTTTTAGATCTCCGGTCCGATCCTTCCTTTATATAATAAAAATTACCTGTTGCTACCATTACTAGTTATGTAAGTTTTTTTGTGTAACATTGTTCTCTTGTGTGGTGCTATAAAGCATATTTATTATTATTATTATTATTATTAATTATACCGAACAATCTCCTCGTGTGTCAAGTCCATCAGAAAACCATGACATTGGCAAATCCTCCTTGCTAAAACAACCGAGGAGTAAAAGCTAAAAAAATAAAAGCTAAAAAAAAAACCTTAGTTTAAATTAAGGCCTTAACTATGTACAATATTTTTGCATTCCACCCATTAAAGAAAATAACATGATGTATTTTAGGGGGTGTTCGTTCAATCCATTGTTAAAATTTCTTCGTAGAGGTATATTTTTTACACGATGGTTATAATTATAAACAATACTGCCTGCCTGATGGTAAGCAGACACCATCGCCTATGAACATTATGAACGCTTTACTAACTTGAGGATTCGGTGTGCTGACAGCTAGAAACATCCCAGAACAAACCCTCACTCTCAACACAGCGTATCTCGGGGGCTATGGTGACCTTACTCACCACCAGGAGCACAACACCACATACCTAAAGAGCAAGTCGATTATTATGGCTGCGGTCGTCTGTAAGGTGGAGGTACTTTACCGGTTGGACTGCTCGAAATATGAAGCGAAACCGTAAAGAATAAATAAAAAAATACCCTTGCAACATTGCCGCTTTAGAGTCGCGACTCTGTTGCGCGATGCCGATGCTTTATTAATTTGATGATTCGCTATGTTGGCACTTGGCAGCAAGACAGTATAGACGTCTCTCTTATCATGCTCGCTTCCTCGGGAGCTGTGACGACCTGGCGACTTTAGTCACCACCAACCTAAAAACTAGCATGATAGAGCTGCTAGCTAGGTAAACTTTTACCTTACAAGTTGACCAGAATATAGGTTCTAATCTCCCAGCTCGCTGTTAAGTTAATCCCCATTGTCTGTTATCTTTGTACAACGGTGCCCGCAACACGTGTGCCTACAATAGACCCCAAACCTGTGTTATCTACCGTATTTAAAAACCCAGCAGTTTTGACTAATCATTTTATCAATCCTTGTTTCTATACAAAGGAAAACCACCCTTAAAACTATCAGGTTTAGGTCATCGTTAAGTTATGGGTGGCAGGTAAGAGATTAAAGAGTGCATTTATTTTATGGGCTGGTGTTAAACCGATTTGTTAGCGAATTGTTTTGCCACAATCGTGTTGCACCTATTTAGATAAGCTAGCGCCAGATGTTTTACAAGTAAATGAACGGGTCATTTAGCAGATTATCTACAAAAAGATATTTTTTATCTTTTATTACTACGGCGTTTGCAGATAATAATACGGCCCGCTTCAAGGTAAACACCGCAAGCTTACGACTTCAGAAGCACGTTTCGCATCTTTATCGATTTGAGCATTCGTTGTGTTGCTAGAAACAAATGCGGATCCTCGGGAGCTCTGGCGACCTTACTCACCACGAGGAACACAACACCTAAGGAGCAAGTTTGGTGTTATTATGGCGGTTTCTCTAAGGTGGAGGCAGTTCCCCAGTTGGGCTGCTCCAAATATGAGCGAGATGGCGTTCCGCTGTGCTCTACCTCGCATAAAGCAATATACTCACCATCAGGAACACACCACATGGCTGAATGTATTGAAATGTATTCCTCTAATTCGAACCAAGCGCTTTGCATCTTCTTTTATAATGCGCACTTCTAAGGTTTGGAATTCTCTGCCGGCGTCTGTATTTCCGAGTTCATATAACCTGGACCTTTTTTAAGGCACGAGTGAATAGGCATCTTCTGGGTGAGCTCGCTTCATCGTCGGCCTCATCTTTACCTCCTGGCTAGATGCTGGCCAAGAGCAATCCCATTTTTAATAAAAAAAAAAAAAAAACTGTTTGTATCGATAAGATACGCCGATGATATACATATGTCGGTAGGTTTTCCACCTACAAAGTTAGATCATCAATATAATTTGCTTATTTTAAGCTAGTGTTGGCAAAAGCACATATTTGTCGATTACTAAGACATGCCTTATCTCCTTTTGTTGTTAGTCATGCTTGTCAAAATATTCAGCTTATACGTAACTGAACGTAAGTATAGGTAAACGTAGGAACGTAGGTAATATTGTGAATATTGAAGATAAAATTACGTATACAGAAGTTTTAAAGAAACAAAACTACTATATATAACCACTAACCATCGAGGAATCGGTAGGTCCAATTTTATTCGTTAATTAACAGTAGTTCCATGAAACCAAGCGATACGATACGTGATTCTAATTTAAATAAGTACATACGCTGACTAATTATACCAACTCGACGTATGATACTCATATCAGATTGATTGGTATAACATTTGTCACCTGTCAAACAAGACAGCGTCAGAACGATCTCTACAAATACGAAACTGTTTCTAATTCATCCGCCAAGTGGAACGGACCCCTAGGTCGGATCTAGCCCGAGCTAGGACCCATCCCACGCGCTTCCTGCCTCGCAGGAAGTGACGTCATCCGCGGTCCACTTTCACGGCTCGCACATGGTTCTTAATCAACACTTATTCCTCGTTTAATCAAATCGTTGAATAAACTACACGATTAATGCGATTCTTCGGACTTAAAAATGATGTAGAGGTTTAAAAAAACTGTTTACTAGTAGAACAACTTACGCTAGGTTTGCTGTATAACGCGGTTTTTCAGCCCGCACCTACCATATCAGCCGAAGGACGTTCACTGCTGGACATAGGCCTCCCCCAATTTCATGGGGGGTAGATGCCATAATCGCCACGCTTGGCATGCGGATTGGCGATCGCAGTATCTCCATGCACCGCACTCCAGGGATGCTGCTGCCCATCCTCCGGCCCCGGTGGTCTTGGTCGTATTTTTAGGACATACCCGGGTCCACTTACCAGCCCGCACCTACTTCATCTCACCATACCTGTCATTTATCTATCTGCCATCCCTATTTGAACCTCATCTGGCCTATTTAACAGCGTTGTCGCGGGCGGATTGCGACAATAGTCCTAAGCAGGATACCGCCGATTGCCCGCTGACTCACCGACTTAACTCTACAGGTGGACTGATCTAGTTTCTGTGACAATTCGCCGACCCTAGCCCCCCCCTACTTTGAGTGGCAATTCACTTCGCGGCACTCAAAGGGCGCCCTTGTATTTGTATGAATGTATGATTCGGTATTTAGGCGCCTGGCGTCGCTCAGCCCGCTCTACCCTTGCTGGGTCATGCTCTTTACTTGTGTAATTCCTACCTCTACAAAGTGTTCCAAATTCCGAACATACGACCCAAAAATTACACAAGTTATAATTTAAGGATGATTCCTAGTAGACCGTTCCGTGTCCGGGTCGACCCGTTTTCTATGACAGTAAACGCAACGGCCGGCGTATATCTCTAGAAGAAAACGGGCCGGCCCGGACACGGAACGGTCTACTGTGAATCATCCTTTACGAGTATATGCATTGTTTTATTTAACAGTATAAACAGCAATCTATCTAGGTCCAGTATCCCCATTCATACAATACGAGTATCGACACTGTCTCGCCTCGCCGATGGAATAAGATTGATCCATAGTCAGTTTCTTAAACTCCTTCTAATATTCCGCATCCAGTTTTTTGGCGTCATAATCAATGTCCATAACTACAGCTGCGATTCACAACTGCTAACCAGATCACTATTTCAACTTGAGCCCTATATTCGTAACAACTGTGTGTAACCGGGGGTCAAAGTACTGGATTAGAAGCGAGTTAAGAGATGTTAGCAGGCCAGACGGCCATGACGTCAGCGGGCCGTGTTGGGCGCTCCCACGCACGCAGATACAAGATTTATAACATAACATACTTCACTACTTAATCATTTCATTTCACTTGTTTAAGAAATAACGCCTCATATATAAGTATGATTACCTTAACTTATTTAACCTAATGTTTAAGATAATTATCTAAGATTAGGTAAGGTAAACCTGCTTGGCACCATAATACGTATTGTTGACTTCACCTGTCGATCTACTCCTCTTCTCTCGAGGTGGCTAACCCAGCGAAGACGATATAACACACCAAATGTGAAGTGAGCGTAATTGAGAGTCACCCCAAGTATCGGTGGAAGGATTAGGTGGACGCGGAGCTGCGTGAGCTCGGAGCCGGTGCGGGCTGGCGAGAAATAGCGCAGCACCGAGCAAACTGACTGGAGATCTTTAGTATGTCTCAAAAACATGCCCCACATTTCTGTGTATAACATAACTGTATGTCAAGAACTTTCGAGGGTTCAAAACCCTATCGTATGATGGCGGATTTAGTCCAAACGAATGAACAATCATTCTAGCATTTTCTGACAACTCTTCTTACGGCGGGTTTATAACAAGCAAGAGTGAAAAACTAACCGTTCGTTTCGTCTAACTAAACCCAGCATGATAGATCACTTCCTTCAAATTTACACAACATTAGATAACTAGACATCGTAATCTATGAGTAGGTGACATGCATGACACATTCCTAATAAACGATGTGTCGCAAAAACTCGCGAAATGGTTCAATTAGTTGACAACAGCTCTGGTTAGAAGATAATGGGAGAAGAATCCTCCTAAATGTTAGCTTATTAAGTAGTGCGATATGGCAGGCAGAGCAGATGCAGGCCAGAAAGGAGATGATTTGGACACGTCCTGCTTGGGTGGGGGGGTGCGTTGGGAGAGGTCTTTGACCTTTTCAGCAGAGAGACGCTTAAACAGCATACATACATACATTTTGTTACATTCTCACTGAAGATATTTAAATATCACGGTATACCTAAAGGTATAACTTCAGGCCCGCGCTTTCTCCTAGCCCCTTAAAACTTCCAACATTGTATGATGTGATTAGCGCGTGCATTGACGCGCCGGCGCAGGTAGCCGCCTAATGAACTTGACCGCACCTTATGCGCGACCCAGATATCGATCTCGCTTTTCGGATCGATAAGTGATCACATAAATATAAAATCAATAAGGAATTCGGCGAGGCGGTAGGCAGAGTCGGTATTATTACCTTATTTTTACACCTACTCGGATTTCTTATACATTATATCGGGTTTTATTTTAAATCCCAGTGTCCACTACCTCGCTTCTCACGTATTTCTAGAGATGATTTTTCACAGGCGTGGCGTGGCGACGCGGCTAAGAAGGAAGATTCATGTCAAGTCAAATGTGGTAGCTTTCGTTACGCCGCCACGAAATGCTGGAATAATCTGCCGCCTCCTATAAGGTCTCAGAAAGTATTGTCTACGTTCAAACTCAAATGTAGAACTCACTTTTTTGAACACACAAGTTAATGGTTAGGGATTTCTTCTAGTGTTTCTGATAGTTTTTTGTAATATTTGCTAAATTGCACTCTATTGACATAAAAATCTTAGATCTAGCCTCCAACTGCTTATTTTACCTACTTTTGTTATTATGTGTTGTAGTTTTTGTTATTATGTTCTGTATATTGTTTGTTTTTGTTTTCTGTATGCGTTTGTGACACTACTCGTTAGTTTTGTAAGTCAGGCCTCCACTGAAAATCAGCGCCGCGGCTTACCGTGGCATTATGCTGAGTGGGGTCCTTTTTAGCGTTATTTCTTTTTATGTTATTTGTTGTGATGTATGTTCTTATGTATATGCTAAATAAATGTATTTTCTTTCTTTCTTCTTTCAATTTTCTGCGATAAATGTAACATTATTTCTGACGCCAATTGTATGCAATATCAGTTCAAACGCGTCAGTAGTAGAAAAGCACCTTATTCTTATTCATCTATTCATTATGCGAAAGATACATTTTCTAATTTAACATATAGAATATTTACCGTTTTTCTCTTCAGGGTCGTATTCCAAGCATTAAATATACTATAAGCGCTGAGTAATCTATTGATTCAATAAAACCGATATGATTCAATCAGAGGTAAAAACGGGGAATTTTATCGTGGAAAACTTCCACGTATATGTATATGACGCAGAAAAATATTTCAAGGTAGAACTAGAGTAGATTATGTTTGTCTACAGATACAATAGGTTATTTCGGAGGAAAGGTTTCCTGTGAGCAAATAGAGGCATTGAACATGCACTGACTTATATGTACTGTAATGTAACTTATCAATTTTCTTTGTTTTCGCTTTTTGTTTTAAAATAAATATAGTTTACACTTACCCATAATACCCAAATCATTTTGACAGAATTTATCATCAGTTCAAGTCAGTGAATACAGCGGTCTAAAGGGCGGAAATAAACAGAACAAAATGGGTATTAACGAATGCAATGCACAACCAGCGGGCAAAGAGATGACGACGTCTGAAAACTACCAAACCCAAAACTAGCTCGGTTTTGATTTCACGAATAGAGTCCAACGAGAGCGGGTCGAGTCACAACAAAAATGTGACAAGTTTGAAGAAGTATCAAGTTGGTAACATGAAATCCATACTGATGTGATGTGATAGGTATTACGTATTTGCTAGGTAAAATTGTTGGCTCATAAAAAAATCGGCCAAGAGCATGTCGCGCCATGCTTATTGTACGGTTCCGTAGTTGCCCAATGAACTTAATCAAATAATAACAAACAAAAGGGAATACCTTCGCAGCGTTTCATACGTATTTTACTAAGAAGGGAAGACTTTTTACGATAACTCAAAAACAGCTTGATTGATCATGTCCGCTATAGTTTTCGTTGAAATTCTGTGTTAAGCTTTACTTTCATGATCTTTTTCATATTTTTTGGACCCATAGTTGTTTAGGAGTCATTATTTCCGAAATTATTCACTTTATCAAAAAATGTTTCACCTCTATTCATTTTGAAAGACTTACCCAACAACAACCCACACCATAGGGTTAAAACAAAAACAAACTTCCCCTCTTTATGTGTAGGGGAGGTACCTTAAAAAAAAATTACCCATTTAAAGAAACAGTCCCAGAGGGAATTTATTTAAATATATGTAGACAGTAGACAGTACTTATATTTATTTTACCACTTTGTCAGATTTCTATATCCATGCCAAATTGCAGCTTTCTAGCACTAACAACCACAGAGCAAAGCCTCGGACAGACAGACAGACATGGCGAAACTAAAAGGGTTCCTAGTTGACTACAGAACCCTAAAAATGAAAATAACTGCTTGTCATTGCCATTTGCGTCAGCGTCATACTCTACCTACTCGTACAACTGGCTATTATTTCGTCTCATTACGAGTGGTCAGAAGCCTGTAAGAATTCTTTGCTGTACGTAATGTTACTTACTCGTATATATGTGGACGCAAATCCCACGTCTGTGTCGCCACAATGGACCGGGAAGCGGTCGTGGGAAGATCTAGGGATTTTCTGAATACTCAAACGTATGGAAACTAGATCTGATGGAGAGGTATTTCCACTTGTTTCTGGGAATTCAAAGAGTTGCGTATAGGAAGAAAGTGCTTGCATGTAACAACAATGTTCATGAGACACCCTGTTTCATAATCACTCATACTTAAACTGTTGCCTACTCATTTATTTGCAATGAATCTTATAATTTCTATCTTATAAATAATCTTTTATGTATTTCAAAATAATTATAAAATATAATTTAATAAATTAATCATATATCTTAGGTATAACTCGTCTAAACAACATGCACACGGATCACTTCACTCACATATTTGACAGAAAAGGCAAAAAAACTAAATCTAATACCTAATTATTATTCTTATTTTAAAAATTTAATTAGTGGCTGGCTCTGTGAGCTGTAAACCTCGCGAATTTTGCTTTTTCAAATTTACAAAAACTGTATCGATTTTTTTTTAATTATCCAACCTGCTCACTAAATTTCACAAGAATCGGTTGATAAATGCGACCTGTAGAGGAGAACCACCGGAAATCCGCATGTGTTATTGTATTTCTGGTGGAGTGGCAGTTAAAGGGTTTGGTTTTTCGAGTGTATTATTTATGTATGCATGTTTATTTTTTCCGGGGGTTTTTTCCGGGGGTTGGGTAGCAGCATCCCTGGAGTGCGGTGGAGACACTGCGATCGCCAACCCGCATGGCAAGCGTGGCGATTATGACATTTACCCCCCATGCTCGGGGGAGGCTTATGTCCAGCAGTGGACGGTCTCCGGCTGATATGGCGGTGGTGGTGGTGGTGGTTTATTTTTTGGTTCGCTCTACATTAGAAATTAAATGGCTTGAGGGATTTAATTAACATATGAGACTTCGTTACATTCTTTTCGTTTTTCTTACAATTTATTTTGTTAATCAATCAAACAGTCAATTACTTTGTAAAACCTTGCCTAAAGCAGCGTAATTGTGGTAATTTACAACATTTTCGTTATCTAATTAGACAACAAATAATCACTGTATTTAAATCACAAAACTAATGACCGGTTGAAATATACATGTTAGAAAGTGAAAGTGCAGGGTTACTGGTAACTCAACTTATTTAGACGTCAGTTAGGGGTCAGGAGGCAATAGAGGAGTTAAAAAAATGCAACAAATTTAACCCTCTACCTACTTTAGCCCCACTTGATGTCAAGCTAATATTATGACACTTTTCGAGCATGAGAAATCAAACAAACTTTAAAATATCCGTATCAAAGATAAGTTTAAGGTATAACGCTGTTTTTTTCAATTTCTCGAATTTTGTTGATTGGTAACCCAAGAATAATTAAATTTTTACCAGTGCTATACAGGGTGTGGCCTGTAATAGGAGCAATAAATTTAAAGGAAGCTTCCTTAGAGCATCTGCAGTAACCTATTGTGTACAAAAAAAAAATCTTTTATAATTGGGAGAAATTTTGATCTACACTTATGACCTTAAGTAATGGCTCTTGGCTACCAGAGATTATAGCGTGGCAGTCAATGCTGATTTTGAGGTTGCTTCAAGTTATGAATCATAATCGTTGTCGCATGTTTTGGTTTAAAAAGATATTTTCGGGATTTTCTAATTATTATTTATAAATTTTTAATGTTTTTTGAATAAATTGTTATTAATATCACCCCAGTAGAGTAAAAAAGTACACATAAGCTACTTTTGCGAAAAAAGTTACAAAAAGAAACTTATTTTTATCAATTAAAACCATTTGGAAATAATTGCTCGAGAGCTCAATAGTGTACCGTTTCATTTTTTGCTCCTATTACAGGCCTATATCTGCCGTATTGTTGTTGACATTTGTCCAGCGATTGACGGGTCGAGACAATCGCTCATAGGTGACGTGGTTGTTTTCTTTATTTAGCATACATATCTACGACTATCTCCCATTGTCCAGCAAGGTTATATATTTTTTTATATGTACATATCAATCTGCCATTGACAATGGTGTTTTGCCTAATCTCCTCTGACCTAAAGAATGGTTGTTATTTTTCAGAATTCCAGCGGAATAAGATCATCGCAGGTTATTCTTCATGGCATTCTACCCGATAGTTACATAATACTCTCGATCGCTGCTCGCTCGTTGAGCTGTAGACCATAAGTTTTTTTTTTTTTTAATTTCTACTATTCAAAAAAACTGACTCGACAAATAAATTCTTTAACTATTATTATCAAACCTGCTCACAAAATTTCACGAGAATCGATAGAGAAATGCGTCCTGTAGAGGAGAGTAGCGGCAAATGCGGAAATCCGCCCGCCAGCCCCGGACCCACGAAAGCATTTTTGCCAAAGCTGAATCGGAGACGTTCGTTTCACTCGGCCAATTAAAAAAACCGGCCAAGTGTGAGTCGGACTCGCGCACCGAGGGTTCCGTAAAAAATATTTTTTATTATATGATGTCACTAAAAATTTACGGTTTTCGCAATTTTCCCTTTATCTGTGCTATAAGACGTTGCTTCGTACCAAATTTCAAATTTCTGAGTTCACGGGAAGTACCCTGTAGGTTTTGATTTCCTTGCGAGTGTCGAAACTTTGCGGAGCGGCATAAACGGCTGTATCTCTTGATTGCGTTGGCTTAGAAGTTTGATTTTTTCACAGCTCCAAGGGAGAGTAGACCTCAGTGTTGGATATAAATTCCAGCTTGATACCTTCACGCGTTCCTGAGAATAAGGGTCTTAACAGAGTCGGACGGACAACAAAGTGATCCCATAAGGGTTCCATTTTTTTCTTTCAAGGTACAAAACCCTAGATACATAAATTGACATCGTACTTATTTAGATAGCTACGGATAGATCTACAGTCGTGAAATTTGAAAGTCTGCCCCTTTTGGACTTTTATCTATGTATGTATTCGATATTCGCGAATCCTTATCCAAGTAGAACGTTAGAAGAGTATTCTATTAGAGAAATATAAACGTCAATGATTTTGTAATACTTTTTGTCAGAACTATCGAGTTATATCTCATATATTAATTTGTCTAGTACAGTCACCATCAAAAGTAGCTACACATTTGAAACGTTCAAAAGTCTTCATTATAAGGGAGGAGGAGCTTTTGACGCCTTCATATGCGGAGCTACTTTGATGCTGACTGCACGTATAAGGTAACGACTCCTAAGAGAATGCTCCTAATAGGCCTATTTAACGTCAAAACTATAACCAATTCATAACTCAGCAAGGACCGCCATTATCACTTTAATGCCGATCAATAACCACTCAACCTCCCTTCAACCAACACCCCTATCACTCTCGCAATAAAGTCCAAATTACACGCCGCTCCAATATCAAAAAACGCACCAAAATAAAAATGCAGCGCGGCAAATCTTGTTCCGTACTAAAAAGCCTGATTATGAAAGGAGTGTGTGTTTATCGGGGTGTAAAGTTAGGTCGGTCTGTCGGATGACACTCGTGACGAGTGGAACAGGTGACACGTGCGCGAGCGACGTTTTTGCGTCGCGACTGGTTCGAGGAGCATAGACTAGAGAAGGGTTGGCCAGAGGCTGAGGAAATTCCTTACTGTTATACTACTCATACTCATTGACTTAATCTATTAAGGACAGACCCAACTGGAGCGATTTTGGAACAAAAACTTTTGTTCAAAACTAAGTGACAGTTTACGCTGTCAGACATCACTTGATTCAGGTGTAATGTTGGTCCAAAATATTCAGAGCCTATCCTTACTTTTGTCATCACTGCTCGCACTAAAATACGTTTATGTAAATATATAGTACCTAAATCTAAATAGATCGGCAACCTGTAAATAAATTATCGTATGGTATTTTCGAACCGTGAGATCTTCGAGAAGACAAGTACGGTTGCCAGTTTGTTGCACTTTTAGCACCACCCAGGGGTCACATGTAGGTAATTGCTGCATGTAGGTAATGCCGACGTGGTGCAACTTCGACCACCCTTGTCAAGTGTGTGGGCAACCTGACTGTAAGAAGTTCTCAAGCCGCCCGTACCCTCTAGCTGCTGTCGTAGACAGTAGCCACATGTGCTGTATTAAGCCTACTCGTAAAGTGAAGAACTGTTCGACATGATGCCCACGGCCGCTTTCTATCATCGCACTGCTCGCCGTCGGCAGGGCATTCATCCTCACACCTTAGAACCTACGGTACGGTTTCAGAGGAACTTCCTCCCTCGGACGCTCCGGTTGTGGAATGAGCTGAGCTGAGTTTCAAGAAAAGAGTGTATACATTTTTAAAGGGTCGGCAACGCGCATGTGACACCCCTGGAGTTGCAGGCGTCCATAGGCTGCGGTGACCGCTTACCATCAGGCGGGCCGTACGCTTGTTTGCCACCGACGTGGTATATATATATATATTTGACGGCCTGTTTAGCCTAGTTGGTAGTGACTCTGCCTCCGAAGCTAGAGGTCCCGGGTTCGAATCCCGGCCAGGGCATTTATTTGTGCATTTTTCACGGATATTTGTTCTTGGGTCTTGGATGTTTTCTATGTATTTAAGTATGTATTTATCTATATAAGTATGAATGTCGTCGTCTAGTACCCATAGTACAAGCTTTGCTTAGTTTGGGACTAGGTCGATTTGTGTAAGATTGTCCCCCAATATTTATTATTTATATTTATTTATATATTTATATAATTTAAAAAAAAGTAAGGTGTACTGTACTGTATTGAGTAATTTGAGAGTGAGAACCGTTCTGTGAGGAGAGAAAATCTGTTATCATATTGGATATTAGGTTGTTGGACTCGCACCGACTAAAAACCTCCTTCTTCAAGCATTTCGGACTGCTGGGGACCTCCTGCGGAACGCACTCGTGCTACCCTAGCGTCACTCGTCACCTTTGGGCCCCTCCATCGTTTCCATGAACTATCGCAGCTGCCAACTGCGACTCTACGATCTCGAGGACCCCCTTTTAGTCGTGTTGTACTTTTACTTTAGGCAGGGGATATTTTTTTTTTAAACCCTCATCTGCCTCCTCGCCTCCTTGTGGCGACGCTTCCTCCTCGACCTCCACTTTGTGCAGTAGCGGACCCCCCTGAGTCCGCTACTAGGAGGTCATGGGTGCCGAAAAACTTCCGGCACCCAGTGGCGGAGCAGGTCGGTGGTTCCGCCACGAACCACACCTCGGCCGCAGAAGATAGGGAAAACATTTCTCTTTCTCTGCGGCCCCACCCACGCCGTTTTTGCGGAACGGCCCCGCCAAGTTCGCAGGGGGTAGGGAGAGTGGCGCACCGAAATACCAACACGCCTCTGCCCCTGCGATCCCGCCTCCGCCACAGAAGATAGGGAGAACGGCTCACCGCAATACCGGCACTCCTCTTCTTCTGCTGGGAGCGCCCTACTCGGGCCAGCCGGCAGCCCAAACAGGCCGACCCCGGGTGCCTCTTAGCTTCACCGTGGATGACCAGTCCACGGTTACTAAGTTTTTATTTAATGTTTGTTACTCCATAACTCCGTCATTTCTTAACCGATTTCGAAAATTTTTTTTAGATTGTAAGTATAAATATCCAAGTTGATCCCGTTTTTGTCAAAACGCAGTTCTCATGATGGGATCTATGAGAAATTGAGGGAACTCCTCAAATCTTAAAGGCAAACATATAGTGATTTTTGAGTTTTTTATCAACAAGTCGAGTATTTTCATCCAAAAATGTGACATTTGATGAAGTGGAACTGCTGATGATGATCAGAACAGAACTCATCAACGACGAAAAGTTCACGTTTGGCGATTTGTCCTTCTCGCTGTGTTTGTTGAGCAAATTCTATTTTCACGATTAATTTTTGTCATGCTCGAGTTCTGATGATGGGATCCATTAGGAATCGAGGGAACTCCTCAAATGTGAAAGGCACACAAATAGTAATTTTAGTATTTTCATTCATAAAAGTGACATTTGATGAAGTGGAACTGCTGATGATGATCAGATAGGAACTCTTCAACGACGCGTAGTTCAAGTTTGGCGATTTGTTCTCTTCGTTTTGTTTGTCAAGCAAGCAAGGTTTTTCCATGATTCCATGAGGAATTGAGGGTACTTAGTCTAAGAGTGCACCATCTAAGTATAATAATCTTTCACCGGCCTACCCCATTGAAGTCGGTTTTTTTTTTCTTAAAAATTATTTTATGTATGTATGTTCCCCGATAACTCTTGACCACGTTGGCCGATTTGGATATATTTTTTTTGTTTCAAAGCAGGTACCCCTAAGTTGGTCACATATAAATTTGGTTGAAGGCCTGATGATAGGATCTAGGAGGAATCGAGGGAACTCCTCGAATTTGACAGGCACGCATATGCCGATTTAGGTATTTTCTGTAGGTAACCAAGCATTGGCTCTTGGAAACCACAAATTGTGGCACAAATTGTGTCGACGTCCCATCGCGATATAACTTAATTTTAAGAAATATAATAATAGTATAGTATGTTAATCTTTAAGGTATATGTAATATGGGCCTCATATGCCCGAAATAAATGATTATTATTATGTATCTCCGTTTGAAATTCACGGGGTGAAACCCGGTCATTTGGTAGGCGTGCGTGGGGATACAAATCCAACACGTAGAGGCCTTTTGGAGAAGAAGTTTAATGTGATGTAGTACACCTGCTAGAACCCATTCACGGGTACATCGACAGATACCCGTGAACCGGTTCCAGCAGGCGATTAGACTATTGTGGGTAAATCGAAAAAATAAATCGGGCTATGGATGAAATTTGGATGGAAAAAGTAATGGGGCTATTGCTAGAGTTCCGGACACCTGCCATAACATAGTTAAATGCTATCGAGGCAGGCGGTGACTAGCCACTCGCTAGATGGGCTCCTGAAAATGCCATCGTAAAGACGGCCAGGAGCAACACCGGTGTGAGCGGCTCCCCTGAGAGGTCGGTGTCGAGAGGTGTGCTGCGCTTTCTCCGAGGTTACTCGCGGCGTTATGCCCTTTAACACTTCCACCCCTCGAGCATATAGCTCTAACGGCTCCTCTCTGGACGGCCAATGAAGGCAAGCCAGAGCTGAGAGTCCTGCGGGCCCCCTTGGGATTCCACTCCGACCGACGAAGACACGCAGCACTCGGGTCCGTGGGGTCGTTACTCCCCAACAGCTCGCCACAAGCTGCCCTGCGGGCTTATTATTATTATAATTAGCGAAGTACAAAATTGGATTCGGTTTTTTTTTTGTATAAATTATTATCATACCTTATGTAACGCTACGGCTTATCATCAGCCAGGCTTAACGACTGACGTGGTGTTAAAAAAGGTATGCTCATTAACCACTTGAAAGTAACGGTAAACGGTAATGTTCATAGTGTACTCTGTGCGGGCAGCAGATCTGCGCACGCGCGCGCGCACTCGCGCAGGAAGCTCGCTCGGCTGGAAGATGGGCTTCGCACAGGTGGCCGCAGCGGGCCGCTGCCATCGCGGGCCCTTCGCCATACAGCCCTCTACAGGGGACCCCATTGTTTCCACATTATAAACTTATCACGGGCCCTGTTGACGCGAGCCCTTGAATGTCTTTGTTTCATAATATCGATTAATTTTATAATTCGAGAACCTCACAACTCTCACAAGTAATTACCTATAACCACGGATCTATACCTAAACCGGATTGAGTACTGTGACGAAAAAGTGTGACCGACAGAGAAGCCAAACTTGAGGATTGCATCTCGTTTTAATTAGGGTGACCAAGTACATCTGTGGATATGAGGATTATTTTTAATATAGGTTCTATGTACAATGAAATTTAAACTAAATTAGGTAGTAAATAAAATAAGCATTTTTTCAAAGAAATATTTATTATCGTTAATCATAGGTTTATGTATCATACATTGTTAAACAATATAGTTTTGTGTAATTTTTGCCTAAGCCCTACTTTATTTCCCAAATCTCTTAACAAATGTGTTTTCCCGTGATGAGCCATGCGTACATTGAAAAAAGACGAGGCAATAGCCTTTATAATTTGAATTTCGTGATGGTCTTCCGTGGTTATAGATGCATTAGGGTATAAATTACTCGCTTCTTCAAGCAAAATTAACATTTAAGTCAATTTCCCAACATCAGATCAGCACGGTGGTGCCATGATACACGAGTGCGGTAGGTAACAATGCAACGTAATAATAATATTGCATTGTTACCGAACGTGTACATAAGTACCTATGCTAAATTTCAGCTCAATTGGATACCGGCAAGTAGCTGAAAAATGGTAAAAAAATTGGAACGACAACAAAGTTAAACAAAAGCTCGTACTAATAAGAAAAGTGTTAAAAGATTGAATTTCAACTGACCTTGAGAAAAGGTTTTGTCACTAAACACGTACTAACGAATATTTCTGCAAAAACAGCCCAAGTCATAGACACCCTAATAAGTTTGACATTTGTCTTGCCGTTTTATCGTAAAATATAACAAATTGTTCCTTACCTGTGAAATGATATTCCACAATTAATAAAACTTTCACTTTTACAGCCCTTTACACAACACGTTTTCACCATTTTCGACTGATTTCATTAGCCGCATATTTTCATAGTTTCAAATTTGACACCATTAACGTTGGGGATACCAATCAATATTCGAAAAATACTACTATATTTATTGCAATACTAGGTTTTAGTCAGTTAATAATGTTAATATTTTGTACAATTACAAATGAAGTCAAATGTAAATTATCCCAAATAAACATACAGTACTAGTTAGTATAAGCAAGTACTTATTTTCAGTATTCTAAATTACCGCAACATATTTTTTTTACATTGGCAACCTGTGCGAGTGGGACACCGCCCTCTGGTTCGTTGCTCTCGCTCGGACCGCTTTCCCTAGTCTGTCTGTCATAACAGAATATGAACTGTATCACGCCGGAATATGGTTCAATTTTGATTGGCTCATAAAAGTTTGTACTCAATCCGGTTTAGGTATAGATCCGTGCCTATAACACATTAACTGACAAAACCCTAAGAAGCGTGACGCTTGTAGACAACAGCACGGCCCATATTTCAGCCACCAAAATTCTAAATTCACAAATTAGGTATAGTTTGCACTTATGGTCGCGTTCGGTACGGTTTCAGAGGAACTTCCTCCCTCGGACGCTCCGGTTGTGGAATGAGGTTTTCCCGAGGAACTACAATGGGATTCTTCAAGAAAGGAGTGTATACATTTTTAAAGGGTCGGCAACGCGCATGTGACACCCCTCTAGTTGCAGGCGTCCATAGGGTGCGGTGACCGCTTACTATCAGGCGGGCCGTACCCTTGTTTGCCACCGACGTGGTATTAAAAAAAGTTTACACTTAGGAAGAGATGTAGTGAACGCTTTCCCATCGGAATACGACTCGACCCGGAGTGGGTATTAATTATGGTATTAATAGATTTACAGTACATATGGTGCTACTTTACCGCACGAGTGCGATAATCAGCAGATTACGTGCATATGTCGAAACTTTAAAGAGCCATATGTACTGTAAAACGTTGTACGATACACGTGCGAATAGGTAATTCGCAACTCGTGTCAATTTAAAACACTCCCTTCGGTCGTGTTTTAATTTATCACCACTCGTTGCGAATTTCCTGTTGTCTGTAATAATAATAATCGTATGGCATTTATTTTTGAACCGCGAGGTCTTCGAGAAGACAAGTACGGTTGCCAGTTTTTGTTGCACTTTTAGCACCACCCAGGGGTCACGTGTAGGGTAACGGTGGGTACTCCCTACGGACGTGGTGCAACTTCGACCCCCCTTTGTCAAGTGAGTGGGCAACTTGACTGTTAGAAGTTCTCAAGCCGCCCGAAGGCCTCTAATTTGGCTTAACGACTGCTGTCGTAGACAGCAGCCGGGATCAACGGCTTAACGTGCCTTACAAAGCACGAGAGCGTTCAGTTAGTAACCACTCAAAGCGGTCACCCATCCAAGAACTGACCTGCGCCCACATTGCTTAACCTCGCATACCGCACGCGATACGCGGGCGCCGCTGGGCCACGAGCGCTCTATAGATAGGTCTTTACTGCAAATTGTACTGAACTGACGTTTGTGACGTTTGGAATTATATGGGATTTAACATATTGGTGTGCTTTTAAATGGAGACATTTCATTAGCAGCCGAAAATGATCGTACTATCTGTCCCGTTCTAACTCAACTTGGTTAGCCTTAGATTCAAAGAGACAATTATATGAAAGATCATCTTTGTTGGAATAAGGTTTTACTGTGACGGACTGGCCTTATTCTATATTTGAATTTTACAATCGATATTGCACATGTCATGTGTCAGGTTTGTTTACTCACTCCGGTTGACTTTTTCTTACTGAAAGCATGTTTTTGATAATATAATTTATAAATACAAAGTTGTGTATCTCCAGAAATAAACTATAGTTCTAATTTGGAAAAAAATTGCGAAATCTGTACTAAAGCTAAAATGACAAGAAAACCTTTTGGAAATAGTAGAATAAAAGCGAAATTCCCTTTGGAAATTATTCATACTGACGTCTGCGGACCAATCGAAATTCCCACTTGGGACAATAAAAAATATTTTATTACATTTTTAGACGATTTTACACATTTTTGTGTTGTCTACTTAATTACCTTCAAAAGTGAAGTAAAGTAAAGTAAAGTAAAGTAAAATTTTATTAGTAACATCGTTACAGGTCATTGAATTACATTCATTAGGTATTTATATTTATTGTATGATAACATTATTTATAATTTATTATTGAATAATTAATTCTCTTATATCATAAAATTGTGACTGTAACAGCCATTTTTTAAGCCTATTTTTAAATATTTGTGAGGAAGGTGCATCCCTGATAGAGTCCGGTAACCGGCTATATACTAGAGGACCGAGAACGTAGGCGGATCGTTTAGATTTCGCTAGTTTGTGCGGAACGGGGGCGAAGTGACCCGCGTTCATATTGCTACGCAGACAGTATTTCGTGTTCGCCTGTTTTGTCGCGAACTCTTTGCTGTTTATGTGTGTAAAAACAGCTACTTGTTGGATCAGCAATGATGGCAGCGTGAGTATATTATACTGACTAAAGTACTCGCGAGCAGAGACGTCGTCAGAAACACCTGCTATTGCTCGAACGGCCCGCTTTTGCATCACAAATACCCGGTGCCAGTCCGCCGCTTTAGCCCAGAGCTCGGTGCCATACGAGATAAGAGCGTGCACTGTGGCAAAGTAGCAGCTCCTAACAACGTCCCTTGTCGCAGTACTAGCGAGACGCCTCAAAGCATAGCACGCGCTGCCTAGCCTTGCACACAACTGGTCTATGTGCGCGTCCCACCGCAGACCACTATCAATCAAGAAACCTAGGAGCTTCGTTTCGGTCACTTGGTTGACAGCGTCATCACCGCCGCACACCTCGAGTGCCCGAGACGGGTGGCCATTTAGGTTGAATTTCATATAAGAAGTCTTACTTTTGTTGAGGGATAGACCGTTAGCATTGAACCACTGGCTCAGTTGGCGAAGTGCACTGTTGACGTTTACTTCCAGTTGTTGATGAGATGTGCCGGTGACAACGGCTGTCACGTCGTCAGCATACATATAAATGCTGCAACCTTTTATGACCTGTGGAAGGTCATTCAAGAGGATGCTGAAAAGGGTATTTGAGAGGCATGAGCCTTGAGGTACCCCAAGTAAACACCTCATCTCCTCGGATCTCACCTGGCCACTATCACCTACGACCACTTGGCATCTATCTGACATAAAAGACATCAGTAACGCCAGCGCCGGACCGCGAACGCCGTAATGTGTTAATTTGTGAGCAATCAGGCGATGGTTGGCGGTATCAAAGGCACGCGAGAGGTCGCAGCACACCACCGCCACCTGTAGCCCGGCCTCCCGCGCGCCCAGCACCTGCCATACTACTTCGCGCACTAAGTCAGTCGTCGAGCGCCCGTGCCGGTATGCATATTGCTTTTCAGAAAGGGTAAGTTGTGGTATCCAAAAAGATAGCAATCTGTTGTTCAGTCCGACTTCTAGTAGTTTACTAATGGCGGGTACCAGCGATATGGGGCGATACGAGTTCAGGGCTGCTTTGGAGCCTTTACCTTTATATAATGGAGTAACTTTTACCTTTTTAAGATTTTCCGGGATTATGGCTTGACGTATGCAAGTATTATATAACTCCGTAAGTACATACGACAATGCTGGACCCACGTACCGAAGGATGCTGGCAGATATGTCGTAGATGTCAGTGCTATTTTTGGGAGCGATGTGTATGCGGAGTATGGATTCCACTTCACTAGGTGAGAAATATTTGAATCTTAAGGAGCGATCACATTCGATGATATTAGTCGAGATTGCAGACATCGACTGGTCTGTGTCCGGGACAGGCGCACCGCACTTAGTAGCCCCTGTTATAAATTCCGTATTTAATGCGTCGACTGCAAGTTGCTTTGAGGCAAACAGTAACCCGTGATCGTCCCTCAAGGTTTCCGTGTAGTCCACACGTTCCCGATTCCTTCGGCCCAGCTCCTTGTTAATCACTCCCCACATACTTTTACATTTATTCGGGGCGTTCTTTATAAGTTCGCTATAATATTCGGTACGCTTGCGTTTTAACATTATGCTATATTTCGCTGTTAAGCTGCACAGCCAATCGGTAATACTTGTGTCTAGAGGAAATTTCACTTTGATAAAGCCTTTGATAAAGTGAAACAATTTGTAATGTTAGCGGAAAACCATTTTAATCTAAAAGTTAAAAAATTACGGTGTGATAATGGACGGGAATTCTCGAACAATAACCTAATCTCATGGTGCGAATCAAAAGGAATAGTTTTAGATCTCACAATACCATATTCGCCCCAACTTAACGCAAAAGCTGAAAGATTGAACAGAACATTAATGGAAAGAACGAGAGCGTTGATATTTGATGGTCGTGTTCCAAACTATCTCTGGGGAGAAGCTCTACTGACCGCCAGTTTTCTGGTCAATAGAAGTCCAACGGAAGGCAGAGATAAAACACCAGCTGAAATGTGGTTCAATATTAAACCTAACCTATCAAACATCAGAAGATTTGGTTCTACAGTTTTCTACAAAATAAATTCGGGCCTGCGAAAGCTTGATAAAAGATGCAACAAAGGAATACTGGTTGGCTATGTTAGAAATGGCTATAAAATCTGGGTAGATGAAGAAAATAAAATTATAAGGGCAAGGGATGTAAAGATAAATGAAGATGAACAAGGAATCTATCTTTATGGTGAAGAAAATAATATTAGAATCAATGGACTTTGGCAGTTAGATGAAAATGAAGAAATAAAATGTACAAAAGAAATAAGGGAGAACACAACACGAGAATGTCGAGAAGGTGAAAAAGAAAGAAGAAGTATTATTAAAGATAAAGAAATAGAAAAATCGAAAACAATGCAAGATAATCAAGAAGGTGGAAAAGAGAGAAGATTAATTATTGAAGATCGTGAAATTGATAATTCAAGAAATGAAGGTGAAACAAATGAAGTACAAATAAATGAAGGTGAAACAAACGAAGTTGAAACAAATGAAGTTGAAACAAACGAAGTTGAAACAAATGAAGTTGAAACAAATGAAGTCGAAACAAATGAAGTTGAAACAAGTGAAGTCGAAAGAAATGAAAGTGAAATAAATGAAGATCATGGAAGGAAAGTGAATATTAATTTGAATAATAAATATAACTTTGGAAGTCGTTTTATTTTTGATAATCCAATATATTCTGATGGGAATGAAGAATTTTTTGATAGTGAAGAAATTGAAGAAACTGGAAGTCGAGCTGTGGAAAATAGTGAAATTTCTAATGAATCTAGGAGAGAAATTAGTTTAAATGAAAGTCGAGTTGTGGAAGATAGTGAAATTTCTATTGAATCTAGGAGAGAAAGAAGTTCAAATGAGAGTCGAGAAATAGAGAATAATGAAAATAGAAGGCGCCAACCTGCAAGAGAGAGAAAACCACCTGAACGCTATAAAGATTATTTGATGGATTATGATACGGAAATATCTATGTTAACTTATAAAGAAGCAACCGAATCTAGAGAAAAAGATAAATGGAAGAAAGCTATAGAAGAGGAAATCAAATCTTTGGAAGAGAATAATACGTGGTCGTTGGTAGACAAGAATGAAGCAGACGGTAGAAAATTAGTAACGAGCAAGTGGATTTTTACAATTAAATCAGATGGAAGATATAAAGCTAGATTAGTAGCGAGGGGTTTTCAACAAAAATATAAAATTGATTATGATGAAACATACAGTCCAGTGGTCAATACCACTTCTTTAAGAGTTTTGTTGTCAATTTTTGCAAGTAAAGGACTTAAAATGAAACAATTTGATGTGAAGACCGCCTTTTTACATGGAGACTTAAAGGAATGTATATTTATGAAAGTGCCTGAGGGATATAATAATAAAAATGACAAAGTTTGTAAATTGAATAAGAGCTTATACGGTTTAAAACAAGCTCCGCTAATGTGGAATATCAAGTTTACAGATTATCTAGTAAAAATGGGGTTCAAACAATTAAAACTTGATCAATGCATCTTTGTGATGGAAGGTGAAAGAAGAATTATTCTTGCAATTTATGTCGACGATGGGTTGGTTGTTGGAAAAAGAGAAGAAGATTTATTGCATGTGATAGAAACTTTAAGAAAGGCTTTTGAATTAAGAATATGTGAAGAAGTGTCAAATTATATCGGTTTGGACATAAAACAAGAAGGAAATGGGATTAAAATTTTTCAAAAGACGTATGCTGAGAAGTTTGTGAAGAAATTCAACATGAATGAAGCTAAAGAATGCAGATGTCCAACTATTTTAGTAGAGCAACATCCATCAATAAAAACTGATATTAAAACTCATGAATTGTATCGAGAGATGATAGGGTCATTGTTGTATCTTTCTAATAAAACTAGACCAGATATTGGATTTCATGTGGGTTATTGTTCGAGACATCAAAATAGTCCAAATTTAAATGATTTAAACAACGCAAAAACTATTTTAAGATTTTTAAAAGGTTCAAAAGATCAAGGGATTCACTTTGGTGAAGGTGATAAAGTGCTTCGAGGATACTGTGATTCAGATTTCGCGGGGGATCCAGACACTAGACGTAGCACCTCGGGTTTCGTGATTTGGTTAAACGGTGGACCAGTGGAGCTTAAGAAAGCAGTCAGTTGTAGCCCTATCAAGTACGGAAGCGGAATTTATAGCTGCAGCAGAATGCTGCAAAGAACTTCTTTTTGTAAGAGACCTGATCGATGAGATGACAAATGAAAAACTAGAGATTGAGATGAAAGTAGACAATCAATCAGCAATTTGGCTAATGAAAAAGGGAATTATGAACAAAAGAAGCAAACACATAGATGTAAAATATTACTATTTGAAAGAGAAAATTGATTTGAATCAGATATCTGTTAAATACTGTCCAACGGGATCACAGATAGCAGATATTCTAACGAAAAGCTTGCCACCTGTAAAGTTTGAAAGATGTCAACGGAAACTAGTGTATTAGTGATAGTGTATAAGTGCGGGCTAAAGTGAACTATTATGGTATTTTTGGTTGAAACGTGGGTTATAAGTAGTATGTAAGTTTTTTTATAGGGTGTGTCATTCTCTATGATAAAGAAGTTATGTAGAGTTGTGTTGTAAACTTAAGGAGTCAGTAATAAAACAATAACGTACGTTTCGATTTTACTTAATGAAAATATGTTTCATTTAAGGGGGTGCCTGACTATGATTCATTTAAGGGGGTGTATTTGGGGAATCATTCGTAAATGAATCATGAGTCTATATAAAATATCATCTAACTATCTCAACACGTGTATTTGGGGAATCATTCGTAAATGAATCATGAGTCTATATAAAATATCATCTAACTATCTCAACACCAACCGGACATAACTTGGTATGGCTTTACACGGTTGTATTATGTTTTATTGACCTTTAAGTTTTCATAGCACATTTTATTTTGTTCAATTTGTTTTGTTTAGTTACTATAATTATGTTTGATGTTTTATGGATTTTAATAATGTTTTTTAAAAATAACAAATGTGAGCAGGAGAATTTATATAATTGATGTGAACGTATGGAGTATAATATAGTATATATTAGTGAAGTCGAGCAGGAGATTTATATGGTGATTATAATTATAATATAGTTGAGATAAAGTATGTATCTGGAGTATAGTAGAATATTTTAATGAAGTCGAGCAGGAGGATTTTTAATGGAGAATAGTATGTAGTTAATATGAAGTTATATGGGGTATAATGAAATTATGCATAGAGTCGAGTGGGAGGTTTTTAATTTAATGGAGAATAGCATATAGTCAATATGAAGTTATATGGAGTATAATGAATTTATGCATGGAGTTGAGTGGGAGATTTTTAATTGAAAAATATTATAAAGCTGAATAATGAAGTTGAGTAAAACAATATAATAATAATTGTAAAATGTAATTTTTCAGAAAGCTGTTAATTAATGTAAATGTGGGTTGATATTGTATCGCTTGGTGAATATTTAAGGGGTATTTTTTTTTTTGGTGAATATTTAAGGGGTGATTATTTTTTGGTATATAGTTAAGGGGTGTTTGAAATTGTTTTGAATTTTTAAATTTTAATTTGTAGATTGCCATGCGCAATAGTCGATTGAGGGGGTGTGTTGGAATAAGGTTTTACTGTGACGGACTGGCCTTATTCTATATTTGAATTTTACAATCGATATTGCACATGTCATGTGTCAGGTTTGTTTACTCACTCCGGTTGACTTTTTCTTGCTGAAAGCATGTTTTTGATAATATAATTTATAAATACAAAGTTGTGTATCTCCAGAAATAAACTATAGTTCTGCCAGAGTCCCATGGTTTCATTGTAATAATCTTGCTTAACACTACGTATCTGTTGGTATTATTAATCTAAGCAACCAAACCCCTTATAAATAAAGTAATTTAATGGAGTAGATAAGACAAAAAGTTTCTTCTAACAACCGTCGCCAAACAAAACAATTGTCTCGTATGACAACTAAATATTGTGGCGAGAAAGTAAAACGTATTACACACAAAGATGGTCCCACGGACGATGCAACTATGAAATTACCCGATCCAGGTCATCGCCACTTGCGTAAAATACGTTCGTTTGGGCACTAGTACAGTGCAGATTGGTGTAGCGACCTTCCTTGTGGAATCTCCTGCCGTTGCAGTGTAAGGCAAATTACCGAAATACGAATTTAAATAGGTTTAACACATTTGAGGATAAGTATGGGTTTCTTTTTGTACAGACGAGGGCATAAATATGTAAACATGTTTTGCCCTTATTTCAATGGAATAAGGTGAAAAATGTATACATGTTTGTGCCCTTAACTGTACCATTGTCGGTGGCAAACAAGCGTACGGTTCACCTGATTGTAAGCCGTCACCGCAGCCTATAGATACCTGCGACTTCAGAAGAATCAAAAGCGCGTTGCCGACCCTTTATTGACTTGAGGATTCGTTGTGTTGACAGCTAGAGACATATGCAGGTCCCTCACTCACAACACAGCGCATCCTCGGGAGTTCTGGCGACCTTACTCACCACCAGGAACACCACATAGGTACCTAAACAGCCACTATTGGTGATGTTACTATGGCCGCGGTCTTCTGCAAGGAGGAAGTACTTCCCCAGTCAGTTGGTTACAAAATGAAGATAATAATGATGCTACAAAGTACTATGCTGATAAAAAAATTGCATACCTATACGAAGTGAAAAGAGATAAAGAATTGCGAATAAGAGGAAGCTGCGAACGAAAATGAATTTACAAAAGAAAGTAACTTTGAGTTACTAATTCTCTTTTTAGGGAATTAGCATCTTCGTAAATATTTCGCAAAAAAACTCTATTCGACTTAATTACTCTAACTTTGTGCTAACTAGGCGTCATTACAGTATTAACAAATGACATCTTCAGACATTTGCGGTAACTCTAGAGTTAATTTAGAGAGACGCTGGAGTTAATTTAGTTCTAAACTTATGGATATTAACGGTTCTCTAAGCATACGAACGTCATCGAAGTAGATAATGAAAGACAGGTAGATAATAAAGAATCACGACAATTCACGAAGTTACCTGCGCCACGCCTCATTCTTTGGAAGTGTCTTCTAACAAAAACTAATTCGTCAAATTGTCTCTAACAATAACTAATTCGTCAAATTGTCAGTGACAAGAAATTGCAAGGAATAAGGTGGGCATTTGTGGTGAATCGTGAGTGAATATGACACATGAACATGTCATGTGTCATACAATTTTTCCACCGGAAACTAAACTCCCAAAATTTCGCCGTCAGGTCGTCAAAACCAAGTTGGCTAACAAACGTAGATCTGCATACCATGTTTGTAGTTTTGCGAAGGTAATGACAAGTGGGCCGGGCACGTAGGCACGTTAATTGCTCGGAATGGCTGCCCGCCGGCTATTACCCAGCGTGGGTGAACCCCGGCTAACACACAGACCTCCGAAAGGCAAACAAATTCCCCTTTAAACGCCCGAAGTACCAGGGGCGCAGAAACGCGCGGGAGCTTACTTTAATCTGGTTCTTAACTTCTTACGACCGACTGGCGTAAAGAGCTCTAATTTTCCTATCATATTCTCAATTCCCTCAGTGTCGGGAGACGCGCGGCGGGTCAGGCTGCGCTGGTGGCGCGGTCGCCGCCGCGATTGTCTCGACGTGTTCATTCACAGAGTTTCGCAGGCCGGCCATACTTTCGCTGTGTTTGTACGATTTGCAATGTGAATGCTGATTGATAAGTTTATTTGAGACCAAGACAAGTCAGACGAGCCTATTTGTTATGTTTAATAAAAAGATAGAAATATGTAACTTAACAATTTAAGGGGAACTGTGGAATTATTGTGCAAAGCGTAGGTGAGAAATGTGACATAAGTATATGTACGTTGCTTGCGTAGGTATTAGGTGTTGTACGGGTCTATACGAGTATCCAGCCAGCCAATGGATTTTCCCTGAGGCCTAGCCTAGAGCGGCATGACATTGGGGCGGCTAAGCAGTCAATCGGTGCTGAGAAAGGTGCGGCTAGTACTTATCCACCGTATCAGCCAAAAGACGCACACTGCTGGATATGGGCCTGCCCCAAATTCATGGAGGGTATATGCCATAATCGCCACGCTTGGCATGCGGGTTGGCGATCGCAGTATCTCCACCGCACTCCAGGGATGCTGCTGCCCAACCCCCAGTACTTATCACCATACCTGAAAATCCGCCACTGCAACCAGCCTGCCTAGTCTTAGCCTCTTAGTAGGTATCCCTAGCGCCTAACCTAACAGATGAAGAGCCTATTAGTGTTATGTTATGTGTGAATGAATAGCAAGACAATTCTGCCTGTAGATAGGTATATTAAGTATATACCTATTTGCCGTTCTAGTATCGGTTTTATTCACATGTTTTGAGCTTTTATGTCAGCAGCCCGGCTAGTATGATAGCTTATACCGTCACGTTTTATGTGACGTTTCAGTACATTTTGGCCATATAACGTGACGGTATAAGCTATCATACTAGCCGGGCTGGTGATGATATTACAGTCATAATAAAAGACTAGGTCAGAATTTTAGATGATGCAAACTGAATAAGATCATGACTAGCTGAAGCTTCTCAGAAGAAATTGATTACCGCTTCAGTGTGAAAATTCGAATTAACGTAAGCCTGACTAAGCTGATATGTGTGTCATGGCATCATGCACGATCGTCATGCATAGGTACTTACCTAACAGGGGCCTTTCAGCTCGAAGTACGATTTTTTTCTATGGAAATTTTAGTTTTTAACTTGTTTGCTAACTATTTACGAATAAATAGAGGAATTGTAGCCACTGATCTCTCAAAAATTAAGAAGAAAGTTAACGACAAATCTTTATAGAACCAATCTTTATTCATTCTTAGTCAAAGTGAATTATTCTCTGATTTAGGTATATTATATGTATGTCATATACATATTTGAAATAATAATGTATGTTAGGAAGAGTTTGGGCAATTTTCCAACGAACGCTGATAAACCAATAGCCACGAGAAATACTGGGAAACTCAAAATAACCTTCTATAGACTAGTAAAGGCGAAAAAGTCGTTCTTGGGAAATTGTATCAAATTCTACAATAAAATTCCTAAACACATTACTGAACTTAGCAATTCTAAATTCAAATCTGCAGTAAAACAAACACTTATATCAAGAGCATATTATAAGATAAACGATTACATCATGGATAGGGATGTTTGGCAGTGATAGCGTCCTGCACGGGTAATCTATCGCGAAAATATATTTTCTACTGTAGCATTGTTATTTAAGTTATTTTGTAGTAATGTAATTTTATATTTAACTATATAATGTATATTGTTTTGAAAAAATGACACCTCGCCGAGTTTCTTACGCCGGTTCTTCTCGTGGCAGAGGTATATTTTTCCGAACCGGTGGTAGTTTATTGACGTTCATAGGTGCATGTAATATGCCTAATTTGAAGAATAAACTACTTTTACTTTTACTTTTGCACCTCACCTATGAATGTCAATATACTATTTACCAGCGGTTCGGAAAAATAAACCTCTGACACGAGACGAGAATGACCGGCGTGCAAAACTCGGTGAGGTTAAATTTTTTTAAAACATACATTGTAATTATTTAAATACATTAAAAAAACAAAAGCTGACTTCAAGATTATAGCTACATATAAAACTTAAAATTAAAAGTAGAAAATAATACATTAAATTACTTCAAAGAAGGGCAATCAACGAAACTATTGATACTGATATACTCGTACCTATTAACAATTTATTTATAATCCGTTATTCTTGGATCAAGATGTCTCTCATTGATAAATCCCTTCAAACCCTGCTTTTATTCATAGGCACACCAATCGTTTGATACCACATACTGACACAGATGACGCAACATGCGTTGGTTTACATATTCAATATCACAGCGCCGATTAGTCTGATTTGATAAAACCGGAAAAAGCGGTCCACAAGGCAACCGTGACGTTTAAAAATAAACCTGAACCGCCAAAATCGGTCATCTGCCGCCGCCAGCACTAGATTTAGTGACCCACTTGCGCAGACGCCAAGTCTGAGTACTGGGCCACTTCGTCACTCGTCGCCGTCATCAGACCTTCGTCATTACGTCTCAGTTGGAGCAGACTTCGATTCCTCGATTGTCAGAAACCAACAAACACGTGACATACACGTTTATGTTTTCCGTGTACCAGAGTCAGCAGGTCTCTTTAGGAATGGCTTTTACGACAAAATGTCTATAACTATCTAGATTTGTAGAGTTCTATTAATATTTGCTTGTAGGAATCTTTATCATTCATCGTCATCTTACTATTTTCCCAGTACAGTTGCATACTGAAGGATGCCCGGGGTCCGCCCGCTACCTAGTCTCACAAATTGGCGTAGGGCAAGAGTTTTTACGAAAGCGACTACCATTTGACCTTCCGACCTAAGGGGAATACTAGACCTTATTGGAATTAACTGTTGCTACCGGTGGGAACCTATAATTGGCTCTCTGCTACCTAAGTTATATAACTAGCTTATATTATTATTCTGAATTGTTAGCTGTTGGTTCTCCAAATAATAAATAAATAAATAAATTAAGCTAGTCAAGTGAGAGCAATTTGACTGTCCGAAGTTCTCAAGCCGCTCGAAGGCCTCTTGGTTGGCTTAACGACTGCTATGGCACGCCGTTTCGGCGCAGCGTTCCTTCCAAAGTACAGGAGTGCTCAGTTAGCAGTCAAAGCGGTCACCGTAACGGGATAAATTTTACCTATAGTAGTCGGCGGTTTAGCCTTTATAACCTAAAAGTCACTTTAAGGTTATAAACTGTTTGGATATGACAGGTGTCAGGAGTGACTTCTTAACCGCCGACCACTACGAGTATAAAGATATTGAATTATTACAGCCTTACACGATTTTTTCTACGGAAATGTTAGTTTAACTTGTTTGTACCAGATGTCACGATTTTTTCTACGGAAATGTTAGTTTAACTTGTTTGTACCAGATGTCACTGGGTGCTATCTCTATCGCACTTGCATATTGAAGTGACAGGGATGCTGCGGTAGTGTGGTTAGTTCTTACTAAATACACAACAGCGCTACGATCTATGTGGAGTATCTCAGTATATATAAGTATATATATATTGTACTTTGTGATTATTACTTCTTTAATATTCAATGTCAACGGCTACTCGACTTTGTAAATTTCTTCATCACTGTGTTGAATTGAATTCCTATTCTAGAATGTATGTTGCCAGATTGGCGCGCTGAAACAGTCAATTATTAGCGGGAGCGCGGTGTTTTTTTACCGACTTCAATAGAAGGAAGGAAGTAGTCAGTTCGTCTGCATGTTCGCTTGTTTTTTTTTATGTATGTATGTTCCCCGATAACTCTTGACCACGTTGGCCGATTTTGATAATTATTTTTTTGTTTCAAAGCAGGTACCCCGACATTGGTACCATATAAATTTGGTGAAGGTTTGATCGTGGGATCTAGGAGGAATCGAGGGAACTCCTCGAATTTGATAGGCACGCATATGCCGATTTCGGTATTTTTTGTAGGACCATTTTCATGACATGACTGACTGTACTCACCAGAAATCGAGAGAACAGATAACACTTAAAACGTTAACTTTGTTTTTATCGACCTTTTCTTTTACGGACTAATGTCTGCATTTTAAACTGTGTTTATGTTCCAATTCTCACAGTGAAATCCTTTAAAGTTGAAGCCAATTCCCCGCCAATATCACCTGCCTCCATTAAAGAATCAACAAACACGATATTTCGATCTGCGCTTGGCATGTTGCCTGATGAAGTGATTCAATCACTGGAGCTCATTCTAATTGAATTAAAAGCCGGTCGTCAATTGGCGTGACTTCGGGGCTTTAATGTAATTTAGTAATTGGGCAAATTGAAATCGATTCTTGTATAATTTGTCCGCTATATCACGTTCAGTTTTCAGTCGGACTCTACTAAAGCTTTGGCAATTTTGGCATAGATACATAATGAAATGCCGCATTTCCGCTCTTAAACTGATGATTATGCTTAGGTATTGAATCCTTGTTCCGCACTTAGTCCATGAAAGTCGGACCATTGTGCGTGACGAGAACGCCAGCTAGAGATCCACCCAGCCTAACTCCGACCAGAAGCGCAGAATCCTCCTGATACTACCACAGGCTTCGCGGCGTGCCCTCATTGCGTTGAGGATTTGAGTCCGTTGTGTTATACCAGGCTTAAACAACCCCCGAGGCTAAAACTAACCTGTAACAAAAATTAAGCTTATCTGATGCTAACCTGTAAGATCCATATAATGATTTCCTATGTGGTTAGTGGAAGTAAGTGAGGTCGCCAGAGCTCCCGAAGGCACTTTGTGCTGAGAGGGTCCTGTGAACTTTAGCTGTCACCATGACGAATCCAACCAATAAAGTTGGCTAAGCACTCGTGAGTCCTTTAAAATCGTAGGCATCCAAGTGCATCAGGCAGGCCGTTTCTATGCTTGTCTCTTGTTTGCCACCGGCGTAGTAAAAAAAAATAACCTGGTGTGCGTCACTGAGTGTTGTAATGAGATTGCCCGTGATCGGAATTGCACATGCGTGCTAATATCGGTTCGAAATTTACGGACAAAAAGAAGTGGGTCAATATCGCGCAAGTTTTGTTTACAAACCAGTAGTTACGGAGCACGTTAGACGAAAACGTAAAGTACCTAAATAAATTACGACTGGACATGATAACAGAAAGGAAAGAAACTGCTTAAGGGGCTACCCGGCAAAATCAACCGATTTTATAAAGTGCATTTTGAATCGTAACTAAGTTCATGAGGTCTTAGGTTTTTTTTAAATTAAAAACGGGATTGCTCTTGGCCAGCATCTAGCCAGGGGGCAAAGATGAGGCCGACGATGAAGCGAGCTCACCCAGAAGATGCCTATTCACTCGTGCCTTAAAAAGGTCCAGGTTATATGAACTCGGAAATACAGACGCCGGCAGATATTCGCATCAAAAAAATGTATGATTTATGGTGGTCTATTATTAACACTTTCGTCTGTTAGAATTAAGAAATAAGTACTGGCGTCCTGGTTACTTCAAAAAAAAATTCCCGGGTAGGCATAAAAATCACAAAAATTGTATCTTTACTTTGTGGAACTACTTATCAGCAAGATAACTACAACCTGCATTTTAGCACCAGTTTTCCCGTAATTGCATCTGCGCTTTTTTATTTTATTAATAGTTTTCGAGAAAAGTACAAAAAACTCGTTTATTGTCGTAAAAATTACAAAGTTCGATGGCGTGTGTCGACGTGTCTTGGTTTCAGTGACTGGTTGAAGTAAAGTGAGAAAGTGTGTTGTTTTTATCTCATAGTTCTTATGAGAAAAAAATAACACGGAAAAGTGAAAAGTTACAGATCGAAGGTCATTGAGATAGGGTAGCTAGCCCCTTAAGGATAAGAAAATTAAACTATATGTAGGTAAGTACGGTCACCTATTAGAATAAAAGCGTGCAAAATTAACAGATAGGCAGCTGGTCTACGAGCAGCTCATACCAAATACATAAATAAATTTTACACCACACCTTGCCAAAAAGCGCGTTTTTCCGCATGCTGCGCGTCCGGAAAAACCCACTTTTTGGCCAAGTGGCCCCGCCTGCGGCTCGGGCCTCAAACATCTGCGATATCTGCCTTTCTTTGTTTTACAACCCTTGTATCATAAATAGCTATGATTTGGCTAACGACTACAAAAAGAGTCGTGTTGGATATTTGAGCACTTTGTCTTTTCGATATTATTGTAGGTGGGTGTACCTAAAATATAACGTACAGGGAAATTACTTTCGAGACGTTTTTGCGTTTGTAGTTGTGACCTCTGTAGCCAGCCTCACACACACACATACATACGTGTGTCTGTGTACGTCAACGTGTACGTCAACGTGGACGCGTGTCCCTGTAAATATACAAATACTACTACAAATGCAATAACGTCTCGAAAGTAATTTACCTGTAGCAGGTTGTTGGACAATATTCTGGACAACGACAGTCAATTGAGCATCTCCCTAACCCAAAATCCAGATTTCTTACCGCCTCATGTCGGTATTTATTTATTTATTTATTTATTAGATACAATGTCATTTACAGCCTACACCAAACATGACAAAGAAAATATAATTTAATACATTGGTCTAACATTTAAAACAGTGTTAATTGTAAGGTACTCGTAGTCAATACTTAAAAACTATATTGTAATGATGGATGTGGGGGCCACAATAGCCTCCAGGTAGCGCGCGGCTGTGGTTAAGAATCTCGGCTCAGGAGTCGAAAAGAGGTCTAGGGATTGGTCTTGATCCAGGATATTATTGAGTAACCGTAGAGCGCGGTTGAGAGGCGAGTTACAAAGAGATCTAGTACTCGCGCTCGGGAGACTAAACAGTGGCAATTTTCGTTTACGGTATTTGGAAACAGTCGTCCCAGCTCCAAAGCCCTATGATTGCCAGACTGCCATTATCGGGTTTATGTCGGACATATAGCATTCTCTGTTCATTAATTCCCTTTCTATACTTGCTATAGTGAAGGACGAATGCTGATCATGAAATGAAAAAAAAATACTTGAAAGAATCGTTGATGTCAAAGGCTTATTACAGGGTCGAGGACTATCTAACTGACAGATATGCATGGCCCAAACCAGAGACCTAAATAGCATTAATATTCATATTATTCTATTTACGTGTAGTCAATTAGTAAACACATGTTGTCTTCTTGAACTATAAATACATTGTAAATATTCTTCCTCTTTTGTTTCCATACTCAGATTTATTTATATTAAGTAGGTTAAGTATTATCATTGTAATAAGCATATTTTTGGGAAAAAATGACTGACTGTCGAGTTTCTTTCGGCGTTTCTTCTCGGCAGTGTTCTTCTCGGCAGTGTTCTTCTCGGCAGTGGTCTTCTTTTCCAGAAACGCCAGTAGATTTTGACTTGTAAAAGTGCCATTGCGACCTACATGCAGAATAAAGTTCATTTATTTCATTATTTCATGCAGCAGGGGACCATCGCGGGTGCTGATTTCTGGCCGAAAGGCATCGTGTTTCGGCGTTTTCGGGGCAACCTACCGAATCGTACACCGAAGTTGAAGACGCAACGTTTCGTCGCCTAAATAATATGCTAAAGTGTGGAAGTCTGGGACTATGTAGTGGACTGTAGTTTTAAATAATATACCTTCACTGGTCTGTACTGAATATATTTGCAGCAAACACACATAACACAATACTTTTTTATCAGAGGTCACAATATTATACGTCCGTCCGCTGGATCGGATGAAAGCAGAGAGAGAGTATAGATAATAACAAATTATGTAAGTTTTATAATGGAAATAAATGTCAGGGATGCCAACCTAACGCTATCCCTGTTGTGATGTTGGCAGTGGTGTCAACATAAAGTAACAACTGTATTGTGTGGACTTTGATAACAAAGAAGTAGATGTTATTAATTCGAAATGTATTGGTCTCGATGCATCACCACTGGTGTTTTCGTCCTCATTTCCGTAAAAATCTGAGAAATCAATACTAAACATTTCTTACGAAAAGACATGATTTAAGGAAGTGAATCAAGAACTATATTTTTGCAATGACACAATTTTACTTATGTCTCTAGACTTTAACAGCTGCATCCACCTGCGGTCCTGCGCAGCTAGCACGATAGAATTTTAGTCACGTTTTACGGCCCAAATCGCTCAAATTTTAACGAAATACATGACCCATCATTTGGCTGGCCTGGCACTAAAAATCATGGAGAACGAAGTATGCGTGTGTATGGACAATTACATGATATGAGGTACAAGTATAACATAATGGTTGAGATCTGCACAGAAGGAAATAGAAAATTATTAATAACAGAACATGAGCGCTAGAGAGGTGAGGTGTAAATTCCCTAAGTAACAGGATTCGAACCTGGGACTCGAAATACCCTACCCTACTACTATCAGGTAGCTTTGCAAGTTGATCGTTTACAAGTACTTTTTACCCGACTGCGGCAAAGCCCAAAAGGAGGGTTATGTGTTTGAACTATATGTATGTATGTCCGTTCCTATGTCGGCTCGTAACTACTCAACGGTTTAACCGATTTTGATAAAGTAATACGTTATTAGATTAGTCTTGATGGGCCAAGTCATAGCCCAAAAAAATAGATAGTAAAAAGAAGAAGAAAAGAAGTAGAGAGTAGTAGAATTCTTAAAAATCTAAATAGCATACTTATTTTATGCCCCTAAAATATATGCTCGATACTCTTTTTTCAAGACCCACGAAAGTTCATTGCACTAAACTTACCAGTGCTATGGAACTATGGTGTAGGTTCTTTAAAATAGTTATTTAGTATACAAGGGTGCAAAGTTGTATTTTACCCGCGAGTGTGGAATTGAAACACGAGCCAGCGAAAGGATTCTATAGTTGAAGTTCTAAAATAGAACCCTAAGCGTAGCGAGTGTTTCAACACACGAGAAGTAAAATACAACTTTGCACCCGTGTGTAACACAAAACTTTTCTCCTCACTATAGCGAGGAAAGTGCAACCTGCAAAAAAACACAGTTCCACAGGCATGATTTTCATCACTGGAATCATCGATTTTTTTTACGATATTATAACAGAAAACTCTGAAAGTTGTGTATAATATTTACGTGAGTCGGAGTCCGTGACAAGTTGTGTATATTTTAGTTGACATTGACAATGATGACATTTCTGACGATGCGTTTTGAAATTGCATCAACTCAACTTGTGCGTTTACAATTTTATGATATTGATATCATTATAAAACAAATGTTACTTATAGAGTTTGACTTAAATCATTAAATAAAGCTAAATTTGGTATTTTTTGTTAAATTCTCAAACATTTATTTAATGATAATTGATATCAAACGAACCATTATTATGAGCGTTTTACGTTTTGTTATCTGTCAAAAGCTACTCAAACACGCTCCAAGGTCAAATTACTTTCCCCACTTGTGGATAAAATGCGTTTTTACCCGCTTGTTTCAAAGGATAAAACAAGGCTTTCCGAGCTAGTGAGGGGACAATAAAATTATATCACTTGTTAACATGAACCAAAGTAGTTATGTTTGTTTGTTTGTTTCTATTAAGTCACCCTAACCACTGGAGTATGAACTGGCCTGCAAAACGCACTTAATAACTGCCCAGCTATCGCCTAATCATGGGTTCAGTCGCGATATGGATACCATCTTAGTTTTTATCCCGGATAAATTTCTAGTTCCCGTGGGAAATGTTTATCCGATATACTTACTAGTAGTCAGAGCTGTCTTGACATTATTTATGTTTAAACGACATTCGAAGCTCCACCTAGATCTCTGATCTCTATTTATAACATACATATTTAGACATTCATCTAAAGTTAATATCAATATAAATTTTACAGGAATGACTATCGTCGGCCTGTTTAACCTAGTTGGTAGTACCCATAACACAAGCCTTATTGAGCTTACTATGGGACATTAGTTCGATTTGTGTAATAAAAATGTCCAATAATATATATCATTATTATTCACTTTATTTATCTTTGATCTTAAGTTAGGTTTTCTACAACACATTTACAAAAGTAAAATATACATACAAAATATTAAAGCATTATAAAAAACCTAACCTAGAGTGCCGCCGGCAGCGAGGCTAGCCTAAGCTACCGGTGGTTAGGGCGACAGAGAGAGGAACCTCCTGACTATCCGCGCCGTGTTCAAGAGTACTAGCCTTCATTATTACCATTATCATCTATCATTTACTGGCGCATATTTGATATGATAAAACTGACTTTAAATGTAGATACTATTTAACTGTAGATACCTACAGTCAAGGAATATAATTTGTGACCCATTTAAGGTCGTCAGTCCTGTCAAAATGTATAATCGTACGAATTCAAAGAAAAAGTTTGCGACATGGGTAGGGAACGTGTGTTTACCTACTGTGTATTCCCTGGCTGAATCCTCTAATGTCGCACGTACGCAAATAAGTTTTCTAATTCTTTATTAAAAATTAGGTGTATGCATTGTAGGTATTTACTCTGTTTGGCGACTTCCTGATTTGGCTGGGCGGGAGCGATATGTCATAGGTATGTTGTTCTTTGACGTGAATTTACCGATGTGAGATTTCCTCACTTGACGAAATCGTGCTTTGGAAGGCACGTTAAGCCGTTGATCCCGGCTGCTGTCTACGACAGCAGTCGTGAAGCCAAGTTAGAGGCCTTCGGGCGGCTTGAGAACTTCTAACAGTCAAGTTGCCCACTCACTTGACAAAGGGGGGTCGAAGTTGCACCACGTCCGTAGGGAGTACCCACCGTTACCCTACACGTGACCCCTGGGCGGTGCTAAAAGTGCAACAAAAACTGGCAACCGTACTTGTCTTCTCGAAGATCTCACGGTTCGTAAGTAAATGCCATACGATTAAATAAAAAAAAACCGGCCAAGAGCGTGTCGGGCCACGCTCAGTGTAGGGTTCCGTAGTTTTCCCGTCACATTAAGTTGACATATTAAGTACAGAAACACAAAACCTTTGAAAGCACGTCATTTCATTGTGATTTTGTAGAAATGACAGGTACAATAAACACCTGTTTATACGGTTAAATTACAAACTTAGTTCAGAAATTATTTTTGTAATTTTTTCAAAAACTATTCAACCTATCAAGTTCAAAATAATTTTCCTACAAAGTTTTTATAAAGTTCTACTTTTGAGATTTTTTTCATATTTTTAAAACTTATGGTTCAAAAGTTAGAGGGGGGGGGGGACACATTTTTTTTTACTTCTGGAGCGATTATTTCCGAAAATATTAACATTATCAAAAAATGATTTTAGTAAACCCCTATTTATTTTTAAATACCTATCTAACAATATATCACACGCTATGGGTTAAAATGAAAAAAAAAACACTCCCCACTTTACGTATAGGGGAGGTACCCTAATAAAATATTTTTTTCCACTTTTTATTTTACCACTTTGTCGGCGTAATTGATATACATATTAGTACCAAATTTCAGCTTTCTAGTGCTAACGGTCACTGAGATTATCCGCGGACGGACGGACGGACAGACGGACGGACAGACATGGCGAAACTATAAGGGTTCCTAGTTGACTACGGAACCCTAAAAATTAGGTGTATGCATTGTAGGTATTTACTCTGTTATGCGACTTCCTGATTTGGCTGGGCGGGAGCGATATGTCATAGGTATTTTGCTCTTTGACGTGAATTTACCGATGTGAGATTTCCTCACTTGACGAAATACTGTCAGTAATACGTTTGCGCAGTAGTAATACCATGCGCAGAAGTGGGGCAGTACTACATTCGTATTGGTTGACACTGACAGCTGACAGTTGTCTCATACCGTACCGCCAGTACCGCCTCCGTCCGCATCGGCACTTTCAGCTCGAAGTACGATTTTTTCTATGGAAATGTTAGTTTAACTTGTTTGCACCAGATGTCACTGGGTGCTATCTCTATCGCACTTGCATATTGAAGTGACAGGGATGCTGCGGTCGTGCGGTTAGTCCTTACTAAATACACAACGGCGCTACGATCTATGTGGAGTATTTCACTGGTATCTCTATCTTAGTATATATATTGTAAGTACTTTGTGCGCATCGGCATCGGCATCAGAAGGCGCCCTGCCTGTGTTCTAAAGTTGTAAAATATTTGTTTTTTTTTTAATATAGGTATGTCAATTTTTGGAACCATCTGTGAGTGAATGTGTGAATAAATAAATAAATATAATAAAAAACTTGACATCTCTTTGATCCATTCATTTATTATCCAACTAAATGCAACTTTGGCTGTTTTACGATCTCGATCTTCCACCTAATCCCAACCAAAACACCGAAACTTTAATCTACTTGGACAGCGATCTATTTCTGTGTCGGGCCTATTCCGAGCGGGCAGGTTTTCGGGGAATGTCAACAACGGCGGACTCAATGAACCCTGCGCCGGCGCAACCGGTCCGGCTATTCATAAAAATTACACTCACACTCAATGGACGGGCTCCGAGCCCGACAACGAATCTGATACTGTGGTTGTGGAAATCAATAACACTGGCTTTCTAGGTTAGTTTCGGTTCTTTGGTTTTGTAATGTCAATTTTGGCGGCTGACTAAATTGCACCCCAACAAGGAAAGCAAATATTTGTATAGGTAGTTTTTTTAAACCACGCAAAAGTAAATTTGTGAAGGTATGTATTCTACGAGCATGTAGATTAGCTAAGTAGATGAGTACAGTCAAAGTCATAAATGTCGTAGTTACGATGCCAGCGCTAGGACCAAAATATCTGTACAGTCAGACTAATTTGGGACCCCCTGGAGATTGACAGTCCTGTATAGAAAGTTAAAGATATTTTTGCGAAATGGACCACAAATTTACGACCGTGATGACCGTACTTACGCCCATATTATACGTTATTTCGCGTGCTTACCTATATACTTTCGATATTGACTGTACAAATATAAACTACTACATTTTTCGCAGAATCTTACAGTAAAGTAAATAGGTATTTCCAACAATTACTTCCTTTTTTCAACCACTTGCCGCCTGCCGGTACCTACGCGATTGAGCTGCAATTTAACATACTTATAATGTAAGTTCGGTGACAATACAATATTATGGTACCACCGAGCTGATCTGATGATGGAGACAGAAAGTGGCCATAGCAACTACGAAAAGATAAACCCGTCATGTTTGGGTTAATTCGAACCGTGTCAACGAGTGACGAGTGACGACTGTGGAACACTGTGTGTGTAGATGTCTGTGGAAACAAGTACAGTCAACCAATATGATTTCTGGGCCACTTCTTACCTTGTCAGTGACAATAATATGAGATGTCTAACAGTTCTCATATTGATTTTCACTGTGACAAGGTACGAAGTGGCTTTGAAACGCAACTTTTGTTTGAACCTTTCCATTAAAACCACTTGTCCATGTGTGGTGTGTACGTTTAGATGACATTTCACCTCTCTAGCGCTCATGTTGTTTTAATAATTTTCTATTTCCTTCTGTGCACACATGCTTAGAGTTATAGACCAGATCTGAACCATATGTTATAATTGTCCATAACTTGTTTTGTGAGCCAAATAAATAAACTAAAAAAATTGATTGACAATACAGTTGGCAATAAAAGCTTTCCCAAAATTGTACTGAAAATTTTGACAGAAACTTATTGTGTATGGGTATTTTGTAATTTAAGCTTGGTAATGGAAATTACGCGTGGATTAATGGGTTGGTTGGAAGTCCCTCAACAAGGTGGACCGACGATCTGGGCAAGATTGCGGGAAGGCGTTGGATGAGGGCGGCGCAAGACCGGCCATTGTGGAGATACTTGGGAGAGGCCTTTGTCCAGCAGCTGACGTCTTTCGGCTGATATAATAATAATGATGAATGGAAATTCTACCTGTGGTCACAGGAAGGGGATCCCTCAAAAAGTGAATAATTGTGAACTGTGTTGACCAACGTCTACCTAAATCGGAATTCAGTATGTACAGTAGATTGATGAATTAACAGCCAATCAGGACCGGCTCTAGGATAGAGCCGAGCAAGGGGCCGCTCTAGGCGCCCGGTGCCCAGGGGCGCCTAAATGGCAGATGAGACAAAAATGAAGGGTAAGTTGCGGCGCGTTTTGAGCCAAAGGCCTCTCACAGTTTTTTTTTAAACTGAGGATTGCGCATTTCTTAGGACATAACCTGTTTTCCAAAGAGAACATATTCTGTTTACTAAAGAGAAGTAGAGTCACACTTGTAAAAGTGCTCTTAACTCATTGAACGCCAACACCACCTAAAGGCGCCCCGTGTTGTACATACCAATAGGTGCCAAGACGTACTACGTTATCAGTCATCTTGTTCATATTCAATCTCGTATGAAATGAAAGATGAGTTGGTGTGTGAGTATAGAATAGTATAATAGTATGTGTGAGTATCACTGCCGTACTGAATAATGGCGTTCAAAGGGTTAAAGGCTTATAAACATTGGTAATTAGATGTAGGTATTATTTCCCTAATAGTATAAAAAATACGACAAATTAGGTTTTTGTACAAAGGAAAACTTTTCACTGTAAGGGACAACTTTACCTTGAGATATATTGAAGTTTAATGACCACAGGTATTGCACAATTAAGAGAAAAATATTATGAGTCGACGGCGTGGGCGGCGGCGGCAGTAGCAGACAAGACCAGTCGATGCCCACCTACTAGCTATCAGTCATTACGTTATTATATACTAAACTATCGAATAGCCAGCTGCGAGCGTGTCTTGACCGTTTCAGCAAAAACTGCAAACGACCTACTGTATATTCTTTATCCACATGTAGGTCAAGAATATAATAATTAGCTTATTTTTGTTAGTATTCTTACTGCGATATAAAAACTACGGTAGTACATAGTCGGTATATGAATCATTAGTAGGTATTAAGCCTTTACCTACAATCCCAACTACAAATATAATACGAAAACCTCTTTACATAGGATTTACGTGAGTACATTGTTATGAATGTAATTAACATTTAATTTTCAGCTGTTTTTAATAGGAAAATATATTTTATTCCTAGTTTAGATGTTGTACGGCAGACATTAAATACATCTATACGTTAAGCCTTTCTAAAAAGATTCCATAACATAGTTACAACAATAGAAGGGCCCAAGGTCCCAAAACCATATTTATCAGATTTTCTAAACGCTAACGACTAAATACCTACCCACGACAGATTATTTAGTTTTAGGTATCATGTTCATATCATAAGCGACATTTCAGAGATCAATAAAAGCCAGCAGTAAGGATTTAGTTTCGTATAATTTTCTTTTAACAAATGATCAATAGAAAACTGTATAATTAACAATGTAGCGTCTTAACAGATACTTCGAAATTATTAGCGATGTACGTAATATTTTACAAATACTTTGGAATGTTCATAATATATAAACAATCTCATGATGAATGCCGCGCGCGCCGGGCGCCGGAGCCCCGCCAGGGCTCCAGGCCCCGGCTCCGGGCCTCGGGCCCCCGGCCCGCGCCTCACAGTTAACTAATTTGCTATTTTTTTGAGTCCCGGTGCAGTCTAAGCAGCCTACACTCACATGGCCGGGATTAAACAAGAGTTAAAAATAAACAGACAACTTTCCTTACATGCCATGCCTACTTGTTTACTATGGCTGTTTACAGAATCCACAGTCCACGCTATGCCTTGTAGGTACCAATTGATATTCAGAAGTGAACACGCAAGTGAATGAAGATACTGTGTTGCTTTTTTTGTTTAAATTAATATTTTGGCTTAAATTAAGATGTTATTTTAATAAACAACTCCTAACTAGATCAACACAACACCTGCATCCATTTATGTCTTCAATATATTATTTAGTTGTTATTGGAAACAGTTATCAATGTTACCATTATGACCACAACATCACAGAATTAGAAACGTAACAATACTGATTAGACTGCATAGAGACAATTTTATACACCATCCAATGTTATTTTATTTTTTACAAAATACCAAGACAGGAGGAGATTCATATGAGATTACAATTGGGAATAAGTGATTTGCGAGGCCATGCGTAGCAGGTGAAATGAAAATGCAACCGTTATGTCGAGTTAGGCTTACAGGGGCTCACCTCGGAGATAACTAAATAAAGCAGTCAATAAATAAACGATCATAAATATCTAATAAATACCTATGCGGGCTATATTTACAAGAAGCCTTCCTTCCGGGGCACATCTCAGCCTTTAAACGAATATAATACAGCACTATCCCAGCGGGATAACAGGTATAAATTATAAAATAAAGTAAAGCTGCCGGCTTAACACTCTTTACAAAATAATACTGACACCAGTAACATACATACACTATCCACAAGATGGAATGTGCGAGCCGAGGCCTGCGCCTCGCTCGCTTCCACACCACAACTATCCAGATACAAGGAGGACTAATAAATACAAGTAACATGGATCCCCAGCTCCCCGGAGTCCGGCGGGCGCAGCCCGCGGGCTCCCTCGACACAGGACCCTCCACAACACTCGAGAACACTCAATTTATCGACGCCACGATCGACGGATACGGTATATACAAAAGAGATTCCTTCCGAATAAATTATTAAGCTTCGTAAAATAATTATCACATAAATTTTCTTATATTCTCGTTCGATTCACAGAAATAACACTTAGCGTCCGTCAGCGCTGGTCGGGCTTGGGCGCGGGCGCCAGCGCGCATACGGCGGTCGGGCGCCCGGGCGGCGCCAGCGCCACGAGCTGCACGCGCGCGGGCGCCAGCCCGCTCTCGGGCGCCTTGCCCGGCGCCGGCCCGCGCCGCCGCAGCCGCACCCACGCCCCGAAGCAGACTAGAATGGCGAGGAACACCGCCACCGTGGCGCCGCCCGCGATGGACGCCGTCTCCATCATCAGCTGCCGGCTCGTCAGCACGTACGAGTCGTCCAGGTCCTTGAACTCGCAGCGCTGCCCCACGAACCCGCTGCGGCACTCGCAGTTGTAGATGGGGCTGTCGGAGATGACGACGGTGAAGCACACGCCGCCGTTGAGGCAGTAGTACTCGGAGTAGTCAGGTTCGCACTTGAAGGTGGGGAAGGTGACGTTGAGCCGGGGCTGCGGCGGCGGGCGCGCGGGCGCGGGCGGCGCCGGGCCGGGCCGCGCGGGCCGCGCCGGCCGCTTGGAGATGGAGCTCGAGCACGCGCCCGCCAGCGCCCAGGCCGCCGACACCACCGCCCACCACACTACCAACGATTGCATTTTCCGCACGCTCCGGAGGGTACGCGGCTCCCGTATCGGCGCTCGCGGTACGTGCACGATTTTGACATTGGACGGTGACTTATACGAAATCCGAGAGGCGATGACATGACCGCTTTCGAATTTCGAACCCTTCGCTCGCATCCGCGTCGGCGGTCCGCCGAGACATGTTTCCTGTGTTAACTTTTTTTACGTCGCTCGCTCGACGATCACTCGCTCATGACGGAGGCGCGGTTTCTACGGGCGCCCGAGATATCTCATCGATCCCCGTAGGGACATATCGCAAGAGAAACACTGAATTCGATTCGACACTTTGGCAGTTCGTGCTATTCGATTATTCACGGAGCACATACACACAATGTCCCGTTCGAAACGATATACACAAAATGGTGCTAAGCGAAAACACTGTGCTCTGTCGGTTGTCTATGCGCGACTGACGGTCGGAGCGGAGGGCGTCTACTGCATCCGCCATCTGCCGACGAGAATGAATGGCGGTGAACTCGCGGGCGCGTGTGTGCGCGCCGCGTGCGGACACGGGGAAATACACAAGTATGCGTCATAAGTCCGTTTGTGTGGGTGAACCTTTTTTTTTTCTTTCGTATGGGATTATGAACAAGTATTTAGCTTCTTTATCTCCGATATTCAGCTAGCTTCGTGCTGGATCTCGAGTAATAAGTAAGTTTACAGCTTTCAAAACACCTTATTGGCTGTGATAGATGAATTTCATTGATTATATCTTTTATGAATTATGAAACGGTTACTTAAGTAGCTAGACTTGACCAATAGGTAGGTGGGTTAAGTGTGTATTCGGGTTGCACTGAGCTCTTGAAACACTTTGCGCCACATTACGAAATCAACTCGGAAGGTTGAACCTTTAATTAGATTATCTATTACGGTACTGCTACTGTGAAACTTGAGAAATTTTAATTGATGGACACAATCTTTAAGCACCCATATCTACATTTTAATTCATAATGGCGATGCTTAAGCACTATTAAATGTTTCTAATAGTTTGCATAAATTTTTATGAATTCCCATTTCTTGCATAAATTAAGTTTAACTTTTCTTAAAAATGTATGGTCGCGCGTGTAGGGTTCCCGTTCCATAAAGAGGATCTATACAAAGAGAAGTTGTGTCATACCATAGAGGAATGTGTTCCATATAGGTAAGTACAATACATCAACAACAACACACCTGTACAAATACATCGCTACAGTTTACAGTTTTCTTGCAGAATATGTAAAGCCGTAAAGCTTGTCGTTAATGGTCTAGGACCATGGACCTTCCTAAAAGGAATTTAAATGGGAGAAAGTTCATGCATCTCACTCCAAAGCTTTTCAGCGTCCCTCTCGACAGCTCTATTGCTAAAGCTAATAGAATCTAAGCTAAAGCTTCCATACAGAACAAGTATTAGCACTGCCGAATTGCGGAATTGGCCTACAAGTCCCCGGCCTGGCGACGACACGACCAAGGGGTCCCAGTTGCAAAAAATTGAAAGATAGCATTATTTCGAGATGATATACGGGGCTCCTAGTGCCTCCAAAGACCCTGGGGCTCTTAAGTCCGGGCCCGAGACGAAAGAGGAGAATGGTAGAGGCATTATGTTTGGCTGCAGGTTTGACTCCAATGGTGTATTTTCTTAAAGCCTAGTAAGCCCGAGCCTAAGGCCTTCTATTGTGCCAAATGTCTAAGTAAACTAACTAGATAATTGGTGCTGGAAAAGGGGCGGTCACAGAACATTAATGTTCTGTGCGGCGATACATTTACAGCCTAGGGCGGTCAAGACAGCCGGCTGCCCCAAATAGGAGCTCCCATCGTCTCTTAAGGTGCAACATAGAGTCAGAATTAATACCTGACCCCCATGGAAACACTTCTGCGGGGGGACAGCGGGTGTCGCGTTTTTCTGCAGCTGACTCTACAATAGAATAGAGAGGCTGATGTGATAGTCGTATGGACATGTACCATCCATGTACACATCTATTTACATAGAAACCGAACTCATGTATAAACAAATTACCCATACTATAACCAACAGAATGTTGTTACAGTTAGGTAGGTATTTAGAGGCCTTGCAAATTTTAAAATGATTAGAACTCAAATTAATTGTGACAAAAGTATTGATAATTCCAATATTACCTATAAAGACAATAATGACGTTATTTATTGTTTTTATTTAGTTTAGTACAATGTAAGTGGAAAAGCCTCGTTTTTACCTACAAAATCCAAAAAATACATGTAAAATGTATGCCATTAGGGTGCCACAGTCCTGTACACGACAGCAAAGATCATAGAAAGCCCTCTATATAATCTTTGACGACAGTAAGGAAAAGAAAATGTTATAGATGAGCTTTTTCAACTGATAACGACCTTAATTATTTATTTATTAATTAACTAAACATAAGTACTTATGTTTAGTAATTCTCCACGCACTTCATGGAACCGTTGACATAAATATCTAAGCACAAACAAAAATTTAATTGAAACATGTTGTTTGGGACCACATAAAAACTGGGACGAAAAAGAATAATCGAAGGTGAAACCACATGCATCGTCAAAAACGCTCGACTACCCTGATGTACATAAGTACCTATACATTGTCAAGTGCGCTATGAAGCTGAAAATGTAAATTCAGACTAACATTCACAATTTATATAAAAAGCTAGGACAACATACAGCCCCCGCTTCAAAAACCTCCGGCTAACCGGGCCATGTGCATAGTCAAGAACGCTCGACCACCTGACGTAAACTTTGCCATCAAGTGCGCTACGAGTATATGAACCTGAAAATGTAATTTCAGACCTTGACATTGAGTACACAATTTATATATAAAGTTAGGCTGAGGTTAGCTTTTTTTGAAACCCCCGCTTCAAAAATAGGCTCTGTCTTTATCGGCAATAGAGCACAGAATAAGGAATAATAGAGTCCATTAAAGAGAAAAACAATTTAAAAATAATCCGGTACAAAAATCGTCAAAATAATATCGTATGCAACATGAAATGAAAATACCTACATGCAAACCGCGTTACGTTAAGCCTGACTCAGTTCTTCGACAGAAATCAAAATGAGGTATCCCCGATATGTATTAGGCACGAACAATTACAAATTACAAGTTTTACATGTCGAGTCAATTGAAAGGGAAAAAATAAGTTAATTTATATCGCATGTGGAGTAGTTAACTTTACTGTCCAAGTTTTGTCCTATACATTCTCGTGTGTGGTTGTGAAGTCTTACTTACCTTTGCAGAACTGTATTGAGAGGAACCTGCGTATGACTATGAGTATGTATGTTTGTCAACACAACGAATCATCAAATTAATAAAGAGTTGGAAACGCTCCTCTCGAGTCGCAGGCGTCCATAGGCTTATCATGGGGTAGGTCGTATCATATGCAGAGACTAGTAACGAAGATACGTTCATTTGCAGAAATCCTATGTATGTTCTATCAGCTGTGATGGTAACGCGAAACGAAAAGGAACAAAGTTCGTGTATCTCCCTCTCTGTCGCTCTTTCATATTCGAGCGACAGAGAGGAAGATAAACGAAATTCGTTCGTTTTTGTTTCGCGGTAGCAGCTCTGGATATAGTTCCTTTGATAATTAATTCATAAAATTATTATAGTAATAATAAAATCTCAAATTACTGAACTTTTATACCATAGACAACTTTTTACACCCATAGGGGCCTTATTCGCGGTGATTATTATCGCACGATACACTCATATCACATGAATATTGAAGCAAGATCCAAACAATTGTGAAACCAAGATAATATTGATATTTGAATTATAATAATCGTAAAATATGAATTATGTATAGGGCCCCATGTAGGCCCCATAGTCTCAATTACGGAAAATTTGCTAGTGTTTATTTCTGTGTATGGAACAACCTTTAAAAAACGAATCTGTCAAATTGAGATTTGAAATGCTGTTCAAAAACCTTATTAGTATTTAAATTAATTAAATTAAAAGTCTTACGTTCATGTTGTGGCTACTATGGCTGTTTAATCGAATATGAGTAAAAAAATATTTTATTTTGTTACTATTCCGTGTGTAGTACAGGTTGAACAAATAGCAACTTCAAAGACTACAAATTAGTTTTAGAATTGTCTATATTTTATTCAATACTATATTCAAAACGCACACGTCACGTCAAGTCAAATCAAATCAAACGAAAGTTAGTTTGTGTTTTGCCAGTATAATGTTTTATTTTCTCTTACTCTCTGAAAACTTCGTTTTAAGTGCAAGTTAATTAGACAATATATATAACGCTTATTCTTAATTCAGGAATTCACCATGTCGGAGTCCTCAAAATCAAAGAGTTCTTTGAACCTAAATCCTGCACCAACACTACAGTGTAAAGATCTTCACGAATATCTAAAAAGCCGCTCAGCGCAGTTTCTAGAGACTTTATACAATTATCCTACAATATGTCTAGCTGTATACAGGTAATTCCTAGTCTATACATTACATATTGTTGTTATAACTTAACCTTTGAGGTTATGTTAGTCTACTTTTATGAACAAATTGTACATAGTGTTTAATTGTACATGTGTATTGTGTAGTTAAAGTGGCAGTAAAGGTTTTATGCACAAATTTCTCTTCTAAAATGCTTTAATGCCGAAATACTTCCATCACTGGCTGATTGCCTGTGCCACAAGTTACTATAGTTTTTTTTTTTATATAAGATAGGTAAGCATTTGACCACTATCTCACCTGATAGTAAGTGATGACGAGGTCGAGGGTGTTACATGCGTACCTAAATAGTACCTATTCACTCTCGTCTTGAAAAGATCCAAGTTATAAAAGAAAAAAAAATATATATATGTCAGAGAATGCATGCGTCATGATAGCGCCACGTTGACGACAGAGCACCTGACACCTGTGGGCTGCAGGTTTCGCCGTGGCAAGACACCGGACACGTGCAAGCTGCAGGTGTTGACTGCAGCTGCACGAGCATGGCCATTGGTGGGGATGGAGCGACTGCCTTTAAATACTCGGATACCTCAGAGTATTGGGACTTAACTTTGGATCGCCGGACAGAGCACATCTCCTCCGCCACTTGTGGACTTGCTGTCTGTACTGTACTCATTACACTCCAATAAATTACGTTACGCGTTACCTGTGACGTCTTATTGCTCGAGCATACCCACACCATGCCCAACGGAGAAAATAGTAATGAGGCCCCTGGGTCGCCAGTCTTTAACCCTGCTCCGACATCAGAAGCCGGGATTCCTCGAGCTGAAGACAATGCCTCGACAGAAAGAATACTTCGCATGTTAATGGAAGCCCAGAGCCGTGGCTTAGCGAACCTCATTAATGCTGTCAAGTCAGCCTCAAGCCCGAAAGATGTTTACCTACCGGAATTCAACCCAGAGGTAGGCGATATGGACGCTCAAGCTTGGTCTACAACTGTCGAGATGTGTTTGTCCAAACTTGATCTACGCGGTGGCGATTTGGTGATGAAATTGAGCAAAGCCTTGAAGGGCAGCGCTTCAAGATGGCTGTCGCAAATTTCATACCCGGACATGACATGGGCCACATTTAAGGACCTTTTTGTGGCTAGATATCACGGAAGTGAGACTTCAGCTGCTACGCTCATCAACATTCTGAGTAGCCGGCCAAACAATGATGAAAACTTGGCATCCTATGCAGCACGCCTGATGACAACTCTGTCATCAAAATGGCAAAATAAAACAACTGAAGAGATTATCGCTTCAACCATTCTTGCGCATGTCGCTCAGTTTGATGACAGGCTCCATAGAATTGCATATACGGAAGAAATAACCTCTCGGGAGAGCTTACAACGACAATTACAAGCTTTCTCTCTATTGAAAAGGAAATCTTCGAGCACATTTCCTTCAGATAACACTGACGCAAAGCGATTTAAGACCTCGATTAAGTGTCACTCCTGTGGAAGATTGGGACACAGGTCTTCAGAATGTCGGTTCAATTTGGTGCGCAATGAGAAATTGAAATTCAGTCTGGCACCAGCTACGACCTCTAATCGATCAGAACCCAGCAAGCATCGTATATCCAATGAGGTCATCTGTTTCCGATGTGGCACAACTGGCCATTTTGCGGCAAAATGCACCAGCAGCGTTGGTCGAAGAACTGAAGCCAGTGGCAGCTCTGCGAGTACCAGCAACTTCAGCAGCACCTCAAGCAATGGAAACCAGCGTCACGTCGACGCCTGCGTCATCAGCAATCCATTCGGCATGTTAGAAAATAACGGTGAGAAAATTGTATTTTACTATGATTCTGGTGCTGAGTGCTCCCTTATTGCAGAGTCTATTGCTTCTAAAGTGTCTGGTAAACGAATCAATAACGTAATTAGTTTAGTTGGCATAGGGCAGACGAGAGTTAATAGCGTCGTTCAAATCCTCTCCGAAGTTAAAATCGGTGACTTGAAACTTGAAATTCTCTTTCATGTGTTGCCAGATTATTATTTAAAGGAGAAAGTCATTCTCGGTAGGGAAATCCTACTTCAAGGTCTTGATGTTTTCATGACATCCGATTCTATAACTTTTTCCCGATCGCCTTGTCAACAAATAGAGGCTTGTAATATTAACCTTTGCAAAGAGTACAATTTTGATGATGTAAACACTGACATTCCCAATAACTACAAGCAACAATTGGCAACGATCCTGAAAAAGTCCAGTGCTTCTTTTGCTGAAGGTCTGCCCCAGTCTCGTGTCACTACAGGTCAGCTGCAGATACGTCTTGCTGACCCCAATCGGTTTGTCCAACGTCGTCCGCATCGTTTGAGCCCAATTGAGAAGCAAGTCGTTAGAGAACGAGTTGATGAACTCCTTCAGGCCGGCATCATTAGACCAAGTTCCTCCCCGTTTGCTAGTCCTGCTGTTTTAGTAAAAAAGAAAGATGGGAATGATCGTCTTTGCATCGATTATAGGGAATTGAATGCCAATACTGTGAGCGATAAGTACCCAATACCTCTAATCGAAGATCAAATTGCTAGATTAGGTAAAGCCAAATGGTTTACTTGTCTTGATATGCTTTCCGGGTATCATCAAATTCCTGTTCATCCAGATTCGATTGAAAAAACTGCTTTTGTTACCCCCGACGGTCAATGGGAATACCTCACGATGCCTTTTGGTTTAAAAAATGCAACATCTGTGTATCAGCGAGCTGTGATGAATGCTTTAGGTGATCTTGCCCATACGTTCGTTGTGTGTTATGTTGACGATTTGCTAATCCTGTCTGAAACTGTGGAAGAAGGGCTAGAAAGGTTAGAATTGGTCTTAGATGTTCTTAAGAAAGCGGGATTTTCTCTCAATCCAGCTAAGTGCTCATTTCTTAAAAGTAGGGTTGAATACCTAGGCTACGTTGTCGAGAGTGGTCAAGTCCGTCCCAATCCAGCAAAAATCTCTGCTCTAACCAAACTACCTCCTCCAGAAACCGTCACTCAACTCCGACAATTCATAGGTCTGGTTTCCTATTTTCGCCAATTCATACCTCAGTGCTCTAAAATGCTCAGCCCCCTATACAAGTTAACCAGTGGTAAAGGCAAGATACATTGGCAATCCGAGCATGAAGAGATTCGTCAAAAACTTATAACCCATCTGACAAGTGAACCCATCTTGATGATTTTTAATCCCGACCTCCCTGTCGAAATTCATGCAGATGCCAGTTCCGAGGGATATGGTGGTATGTTGGTTCAGAAAGTAGACGGCAAGCAACGTGTTGTGGCATATTATAGTCGACGTACTTCTTCAACTGAATCTAGGTACCATTCGTACGATCTTGAAACATTAGCTGTTTACAATGCCATTAAGCACTTCAGACAGTATCTTCATGGTCGAAAATTCATCGTCGTCACAGACTGTAAATCTCTAAAGGATTCTCAAAAAAAAATCGATCTTTCTCCACGAGTATACAGATGGTGGTCGTATCTTCAGTCTTTCGAATTTGATGTCATCTATCGCGAAGGAAAGCGTATGAGTCATGTCGACTTTCTCTCCAGAAATCCTCCTGCGAGAGAATCTTTGCAGCCTGCGTCCTCTCGTTGCGTTCAGAAGCGTGTAAACTTAACAGAGTTATCCCCTAACTGGCTTCAGGTAGAACAGGAAAAAGATGAGGAAATTAGCAAGATCATTTCAGACTACAAGAACGAAATATTACCAGAGGATATCCGTAAGACTTACGAAATCCGCGCAAACGTTCTTCACAGAAAGATTCAGCGTAATGGTCGAACTCGCGCGTTGCCCGTCGTTCCTCGATCCTTCAGATGGTCTATCATCAACAACGTTCACGAGTCTCTCGTTCATGTTGGGTGGGAACGTACCTTGGAAAAAGTTTATGACCTTTACTGGTTTCCTGGTATGTCCAAATATGTCAGAAAGTTTGTGGAAAATTGCATCACTTGCAAAGTATCGAAACCTCAGTCAGGTCGTGTTCAGGCAGAACTTCATCCCATTCCTAAAGTTGCGATTCCGTGGCATACCATCCATTTGGATGCATCCGGAAAATTGAGTGGCAAAAATGATTTAAAGGAGTATGCATTTGTTACAGTTGACGCTTTCACCAAATTTGTTCTCTTACACCACAGTTTAAGTTTAGACAGCAAGAGCAGCATTCAAGCACTTAAATCGAGTGTTGCTTTGTTTGGCGCTCCAATAAGGGTGATTGCAGATCAGGGTCGTTGTTTTGCTTCGAAGGAGTTTGCAGACTTCTGCGCGTCGCATAATATTCAGCTTCACTTGATTGCTACAGGCGGCAGTAGAGCAAATGGGCAAGTTGAACGTGTCATGAGTTCCCTTAAAGCTATGCTTACTGCTGTCGAGGTCGGAAGGGATTGTTCTTGGCAGGATGCACTAGGAGATATTCAGCTGGCATTAAATTCAACCATTAACAAGGTTACCAAAGCTAGTCCTTTAGAACTAATGATAGGGAGAGTTGCTAGGCCCCTGAACTTAGTATCTATAACCGACGACGAAGCTATTGTTGATTTAGCGCAAGTGAGGGAGCACGCATCACAGAACATTAAAAATAATGCGATTTACGACAAAAGTAGATTTGATCAGAGTAAAGCAGCTGTTTGTAGATTTTCAGTTGGAGATTTTGTCCTTATTAAAAATGAAGAAAGGAATCAAATCAAACTTGATCCTAAATTCAAAGGTCCATTCAGAGTTGTGGAAGTCCTTGATGGTGATCGTTATCTCTTAAAAGCGCTAAACTCAAATCGAACCTACAAATACCCGCATGATAGGTTAAGAAAAGCCCCTGAGCACGGACCTCCAGAGGAATTACAGTTCAGTGGTTGCGAATCTGATTAGGCACACAATCACCATTGAAACATCCGTTGGTGCGGATAATATTGTCTATGAGCCGTTGAGACGGACACATCCAGTAGCATAGGATCGTCCGTTGGTGCGGATGAGAATGAGGATACGCCGTGGTAGCGGACATATCCAGTAGCTTAGGGCCATCCGTTGGTGCGGATGGGATGGTGGATGTGCCGTTGTAGCGGACATATCCAGCAGATTAGGGCCATCCGTTGGTGCGGATGGGATGGTGGATGAGCCGTTGAAGCGGACATATCCAGCAGATTAGGGCCATCCGTTGGTGCGGATGGGATGGTAGATGAGCCGTTGTAGCGGCCCACTCTCTCTTTTGTACTTCAGGGCCGTCCGTTGGTACGGATAAGAATTTGGATGTGCCGTCGACGCGGACTCAGTAAGCTCTAATAGTATTACTCAGCCTTATGTAATGCGACCAGTACTCACTGCAATGCAGCGACGAAGCCGCAGTTTATCAAATGTCACATTTGTCAACGATTAATTAGTGTGTGTGCCTGATTAGCTATCATTCAACTGTAGATTGAAGTAAAACTTGTAATCCTTTTTTCGCAATAAAGATTTTTTTAAAGAGATTAAAGGCCTAGTTTCAATTGCCCTTCTAACGCCTCATGTAATGTTGTCAGGATGAACGAGCGAAAGATACTCGGTATTCTTTTTGTCTACAGGTAAACCAGACGAGGACGTCTGAACGGCAGGATGGCCGTGTCAGAGAATGCATGCGTCATGATAGCGCCACGTTGACGACAGAGCACCTGACACCTGTGGGCTGCAGGTTTCGCCGTGGCAAGACACCGGACACGTGCAAGCTGCAGGTGTTGACTGCAGCTGCACGAGCATGGCCATTGGTGGGGATGGAGCGACTGCCTTTAAATACTCGGATACCTCAGAGTATTGGGACTTAACTTTGGATCGCCGGACAGAGCACATCTCCTCCGCCACTTGTGGACTTGCTGTCTGTACTGTACTCATTACACTCCAATAAATTACGTTACGCGTTACCTGTGACGTCTTATTGCTCGAGCATACCCACACCATGCCCAACGGAGAAAATAGTAATGAGGCCCCTGGGTCGCCAGTCTTTAACCCTGCTCCGACATATATATATATATGTGGGAAAAGATTATCCGGAAGAGAATTCCACTCCTTTGCAGTCCTCGCAAGAAAACTAGAAGCAAATCGCTTCGTGCGAATCAGTGGCATATCAACAATATAAGGGTGGAACCCATGTCCGCGCATTGTCCCACGATGGCGAAATGGTGAGGGAGGGATTAATTCGTGTAATCCTAGCGCACACTCTCCGAAATGTATCCTGTAGAACACCGACAAGCAGGCGACTTTCCTACGATGTTCAAGGCTTTGCATCTTAGCTTTAATCAAGTCAAAGTCACCAATGAGCTTCCTGGCACGCCTATCAATAGTGACTATATTTTGTTTTGTATGGTTGCAGAGAGTTGCCGGAGTTGGCGCGGCACTTCGTGATCCGACTGCTGTTTGTAGAGCAGCCTGTTCCACAAGCTGTTGTGGCCTCCTGGGTCTCACAGGCACATGCTAAGTAATTGTTTTACAAATTAAAAAAATATATATACAGGTCATTGTTGTGAATATGGTGTTCTCCCTATCAGGGGTCTAACTACCATATCAGCCCTAGGACGTCCACTGCTGGACATAGGCCTCCCCCAATTTCATGGGGGGTAAATGCCATAATCGCCACGCTTGGCATGCAGGTTGGCGATCACAGTATCTCCATCGCACTCTAGGAATGCTGCTGCCCATTACCCGGTGGTCTTGGTCTTAGTTTAAGGACATACCCGGGTCCTACAGGGGTCTAATAGATGGAGGGAAATGTGAATAAATAGTAGTTGATATGAAATGAAAAGTTGATAATGTGAATTGATGATATCCCTGAGCATTGTTATGTGAAGTTATTAGTTGTGTGAAGTTAATTGAGATACTATATTCAACTGTAACCAAATTGCAGCTATTATTACAATAACAACAAACTCAACAACCATTTTTCAATCTTAATGCATGGAATTAATTTGCATTTTAACTTAGGTAAATATCCTAATCTGCTAAGCTTTCATTATTGTTTTTTATTTGATGCCATGGAACCAGTGTTGTTTTAACAATGCAAAGAAAGTTTCAACTGACCAAACCCTAACTGAAATTTTGTTTGGACACTAGTTAATAGTTAAGATTGTCAATTTGTCATGTTACAGAGAGCAAAGTAAAGCAGCCGAAGCCTTGTCGGAGCTGTCGGTGTGGCAGGACGCGCCCATCCCTGGAGGCCTGCCAGGATGGATGCTGGCACAGTCCTTCAAGAAGAACCTCAAAGTAGCCCTGCTGGGCGGGTATGCTCCGCACTCAATACTCACTAGATACTAGCATACATTCAGATGAGTTAAAAGGCTTTTAACTTCTAGTGAGTAAGAAAGTTTGTTAATGTACTAAAAGTAGTGCTGAGCCACCTTGAACAAAGATGAGTAGCCATTTTAACAATGAGCCCATTTCACAAAGATAAGGAAATCTTTCTAATAAAATGAGTTGATAAGAAGATTCTGCTCATAAAACAAGTTACAAGTTTTTGTGAAATGGGCTTTTTCAATTAACCTTTAACTGATGTGGTTTATTTATTTAATCGTATGGCATTTATTTTTACGAACCGTGAGATCTTCGAGAAGACAAGTACGGTTGCCAGTTTCTGTTGCACTTTTAGCACCACCCAGGGGTCACGTGTAGGGTAACGGATGTGGTGCAACTTCGACCCCCCTTGTCAAGTGAGTGGGCAACTTGACTGTTAGAATTTCTCAAGCCGCCCGAAGGCCTCTAACTTGTCTTAACGACTGCTGTCGTAGACAGCAGCCGGGATCAACTGCTTAACGTGCCTTTCAAAGCACGGGAGCGCTCAGTTAGTAACCACTCAAAGCGGTCACCCATCCAAGAACTCACCTGCGCCCACATTGCTTAACCTCGCATACCGCACGCGATACACGGGTGCCGCTGGGCCACGAACGCTCCCACGAACTGATAGAAATAGAAAGAATAGAAATAGAAATACATTTATTCGTAGCACATAAAAACATAGATGATAAAAAAATAAAACAATAAAAATAAGAAAGCGCCACGAATTGGTCCCGACTCAGCATAGTGCCAACCTTACGGTCAACGCTGGTCTTCCGTCGGGGCCAACTGGTGAGATCACGGCGTATAACACACTTAAAAATAAAACTAAACTCTTAATTAACATGCATTGAAATAAAGAAATACAAAAAGCAATAACAAACATTTAAAAAAAAAACAGTTTTGCATAGGCTGTGGCATGGGATCTTGAACGCGACCTTACAAACGTCAGTGCTTGTTTCGCCCAACAGCCTGCCAGAGACAACTAGCGCCGCTGCCAGCGGCCACTACGCGAAACACACCGACGTAATGTAATGTAATTAATTGCAGCAAACCAATTCAACATGTTTTAACAGAAATAATAAAGATATTGAGGTCATGGTCACGCCACGTGATCCTCTCCTGTTGTAATTTGAACGTATGGTGAATGAATATAAATATCTTTAACCAGTTGATGTAAGATTTTACTGGATTAAGAGAGCAACCACACTGAGATTATGGACACAATATGAGTTAACAACATCAATTACTCAAGACATACAAGTTAAAACATATACGGCATGAAATACAGATGAAGCATAAAACAGAGGTACATATATGCACTAAAATGTATAGGATTTATATACAGCTTGTATCAAGCTTGCATGATGTGGTATATGTCTCACTTACGTCATGACTATATTTTGAACTTTGTCACCGGGGTGTAAGTGTTATTTGACAGTCCTCTGACCACTTTGTCAGTTAAAGGTTAAAAGTTTTGTAGCTTTACAAAATAGGAACCTGAATGTCAAATCCTTTACTTTACACAAGGTGGACTGATGACCTGGTCAAGTTTGTGAGAGTCCGCTGTATGAAGGTGGCGCGGGACCTGTCATTGTTGCACTCTTTGGGGGAGGCCCATGTCCAGCAGTGGACATCCTTGGCTGATAGGATGATGATGATGAATGTTTACTTCATTTTCTATTTGCTAGTGTCTTCTTTTGTTTCCAGCGGGCGTCCATGGAGCATGTCCATGTCGCTGGAGCCGGACGGCAAGGCGCGCGACGTCGCGTTCCTGGACGCGTACGCGCTGGAGCGCTGGGAGTGCGTGCTGCACTACATGGTGGGCTCCGCGCAGACCGAGGGCATCTCCGCGGACGCCGTGCGGATCCTGCTGCATGCGGGGCTCATGACCAGGTGAGCGGTGTAGCAGGATGGCCGAAGATGTCCCACTACACAGTGGGCTTTGGGCAGACCGAGGGCATCTCCGCGGACGCCGTCCAACTAAGCCAAAGTGGTCGTCATTGCCGAATATGTATTCCACTTCAGGGTGTGAGACTGAAGCCATCTCCGCGACAGTTGTGTATACATGTTACATGCTAGACTAGGTCAGCATGGCTAGCACAAGACGGCAGGCGAGCTATATCGCGCGCGAGATAGACTATTCTTCTCTTTTCGTGTTATTATTGGTAAACGGGACTTAATCGCGTACAAAAAATGTTGCGATACATTCGAAACGTCGGGCACACCTCAGGTGATTAATTTTTGTACGCGATTAAGTCTCGTTTACCAATAATAATGTGTAAAAATCGTGCAAGTTTAAATCTTTTCGTGTTTACCATATGATGATGAGTCTATCTCGCGTGCCGTCTTGTTCTAGCCGTGCAGTGCGGAATGAGATCACATCCCATCTCTCCATAAACTCCCAAGTCATATGTATCCCCATTTCATTTCATAAGTTAAAGATCTGAACCGTATGTTTCTTTTGCAGCCTTTAGATGTAAATGAAATGAAATGAAGTCATTTATTCATGACAAACAAACCAAGGTAATTGTTACACAAAAGAAAGAAAACAGAATGAACCAATAACATATTCATAAAACTTTTAAACTATATTATATATTAAGTGCATAGTTTGCCATGAAATGGTACCGCCTCAATATGATGCTGGCTCAGGAGCCAGCGCTGGTCTTCCGGCGAGACCATTTTGTAGGCCACGTTCACCGCTGTCCGACACGGCCTTAAATGGCATGTACAAACTCAAACATCGTCAACATTGTTTTATCAATTTTTGACTTGATTCACTTATACATATGTGATACTAAATGGATTGTTTATACTCTCTGTTCGTCCCAGGGACGCGGAAGACGGTTCCGCGGTGATAACCCGCGCCGGTTTCCAGTTCCTCCTGTTAAGCACCGCGAAGCAAGTGTGGCTGTTCCTGCAGCACTACCTGCACACGGCTGAGAAGAGAAGCCTCAGTGCTGCTGAGTGCCTCGCCTTTCTCTACCAGCTCAGCTTCAGCTCGCTAGGGAAGGTAGTGGTCTATTACAGAGATAGCTGCTTCTTCACTGCCCTCCGCACGGCGGAGAAGATAAGTCTTAAGCACTACCGGGCAGAAGCAAGGCTGGGTTGCACCGACTTACGATCACAGTCACACTCACAGACTGATCAACGTTAAATGTGGCGCCGGCAGCTGTCACCTCATTCAAAACTTGCCAACCTTTCCATACATTGAAATTTTAATGAACATAGCTTACGATGACAGATGGTTTTGTGCAACCCAGCCTAAGCGCCACCGGGCAGGAAAAGTAGAAGCTCGCTTGGGAAATCAATAGAGCCAGGCTATGGGGACCTCTTCGTAGTAATAGAATACCTTTAATCCAAGATAGAAAGAAATTTCTATGTTTAACTAAAGATTCGTTACAAATAAATATATAACGAATATTCAGAATCAGAATCTTCGTAACTTTATACACATGCAAAACTTAACATTAATTATCATGAATTCATAACAAAAGTACCTATGTTTTGTGTACAATAAAGTTCAGTACGATTACTTTGAGTTTACCACTGACATATGCTCTTATTCCATTCGATTGTCTACTTTAACGCTTATGTAATAGAGTTTCTATTACATAGACACTGTCTTAAAATCGTATGTTTTGAATAGAAACTCTGTTACATAAGCGTTAAAGCCAGTTTTAAGTATACTGCAACGAAATGCTGGAATAACATTCCACCGCCGATTAGAAATATTACCACGCGTTCTAAATTTAAAATTGATATTTATCGTATATTTTCATTATTTAGAAACAAAATTTGGTCTCTTATAGTGATCAATTGTTACAATATAGGGTATTAGACTTATAGACCTACAGTTTCCTTAAATATAGTATAAAACCATATAACTTATACATATAAGAACTAAACAAGTTGCCAAATCGAAGCCACACAAATACTCTTGTAATAACAAACAATCTAATTCAAGATCCAAATTACCATTTCTGTGTTTATTATTACCTATTTAATTCGACTGTTGTTTATTTTAGTCAAAAAAACGATCGCGCAACTCATTTTTTATCGGGACCCACAGAAAACCAGCGTCGTGAAACATTTTGTGACTCGACCATAGATAACCCCCTCTAGATGGAGACTATAGGGCGACGTGCGGTCACCTCATCTATGTACCACTAGTACATGTAAGCAGCAACGCGTCACGCTCTCAGTCAGACTCGTCCAGGTTCGCGATCTATACGTACGTCAAATAAACGAGCATTAAAAATCGATTTCATCCATTAGAATTGGTTTTTTGCTGTGTAAAGTTGTGTGGGAAAAGCTCTCGAACAGCAAACTACAAGAATGACGGAATAACATTTCACAGGAAGTTTCATTTTACACTAGCCATTAAGAAGTACTGAAGTATTCTTGTCCCTTTCCAACCAATTCAAATGTCAATATACTCTCCCTTCTGACGAAAGTAAATGCTCGGACTAGTGATGTGCCAGAGACGCTTTCGACATTACCGTATAAGTCCCGATTGCAATTAAGTATGTATTCGTTCGTGTTTTATTGCACTATTATAATATTGAAATTCTATTGGAAAAGGTTATTTGTTATTTTACATTTTTTACATTCAATTGTCAGTGAAGTTTATTGATATAACAATCTTAGTACCAAAAGCATAATATATAAAATAAAAAATAACCCAATTAAAATTAATACGTGTACAAATCAGTGTAGTTGAATGGAATATTTAGTTTAGAAGTAATTATTCTATAGTTTTATTTTATTATAAAGTTTATTAAGCGGTTGTGTCATATTTATTGCTATGTAATATCGAGTATGTATATCTAATGAAATAACAAATTAGTAACAGTATTACCACTAGGACATGGATTTCCCTAGCAATTAGGACTAGTTTCACGAGGAGGGTCCACATGCTGGACTTCGATGAAGTATAAAGGATCTCAGAATCGGTTAGAGAAGGAGCCATTGCAATTGGGTTTTCTCGAATCGTCTTGGTGAGCAATTAGAACTGGTATCACGAGGTGAACACTATGCCGAAGAAGTATAACGGATCTCGGAATTAGAGGTGGAGCCATTGTATTGCGTTTTTTCGAATCGTCTTGGTGAGCAGTTAGGACTAGTGTCACAAGGAGGACCCAATGCTTTTATCTGGCTGCCCCGCCATTTTGTCTGGCTGCGCGAAGCGAGGTAGCACTAGTTCACCCGTCATTGTTTATTCTACCTTACGTATAATGCAACAAGGTCTTTATTGAATTGGTCATACATTTGATTGCATTAGGTACTTGTCTGCACTAGTCTGAATGAACGAAGATTGCCGATATAGCTTATATTTGTGCTTTTACTGTACGTATGGATATAGATAAACAAATACCTAAATAGAAAACTTCCAAAACTCAGGAACAAATATTCCTGTTCGTTCATCACACAAATAAATGCTCTGGCCGAGATTCCAGCCCGGGACCTCCGCCTTCGTAGGCAGGACCACTACTACCAACTAAGCCAAAGTGGTCGTCAAAATATTCCGCATTTTTTTTTACATTCACCAGTGCTTCAGCCGTACTACTGTATTACACTACGTATAAACATGTCTAAAATATTATTCTAGATACCAAGTCAGTAGATGAACATATACGCCATGTAAAATTGTTGACCTAAAATAAATGGTATTACCGGTAAAAGCCGGTAATAAACAACGCGTCACATCCCTACGCCGCGAGCGCCTTATTGAACCTAAACGCGCGCTTTTTGAAACAGCCAATGGCAACGACGTTACCGACCTCCCCGCGACCCGCACATACCGCTTACTTTGGTGACATTTGATTCGAACTAAATCGTCCATAGGGGCCATCTAGAGGGGGTTATCTATGGACTCGACACATGACGAGTGGGCTCCATTTTCGCAACTTTAGTATTAAGTCATTTTAAATTATAATATTTAGCATGGTTGTCGAAATAAACTTTTTCTTTCTTCTTTCTTTCTTTCTAAAATTAATATATATAATATTGAACTCGCGTTCACTTTTAAGATTGGTTCTTATTCCATGTCATTTCTGGTATCGAGAAACTAAAAGTGTAGCAAAAAACAGCCATACAGATAGGAAAGTCGAAATACAAAGCGCTTTTAATTAGATTTTCATAATGACTACTTACTGTGTACTGTTTGTTGGCAGGACTATAGCACGGAAGGCATGAGCAACAACATGCTGGTGTTTCTACAGCATCTGCGGGAGTTCGGGCTTGTCTACCAAAGAAAGGTAGTGTAAATAGTATAGTAAACAACTATGCATTTTAGCCACATTTCACTTATTCAATGCACGTTGAAAAAAGCTTCCGTAAATAATGGTTTAACACCTTTTCTGCAGGCGAATCCGACCAAAACAACAACATAATCATAAAATATTTATTTGCGGAATTACGGTAGGTACATAATAAAAGATGGACATAAAACAATACGTTCAGCATAATTCACCATTTTAGTGGCATACAAATTAAAATTAAAATTACAATTACAATTTATTTAAAAAGGCATTTAAATTATAAAAGCATTTTTCTTTAAGCCAACAACGAAGCTTTGATAGAAACAAAGTGTTCGGCAGATTTCTTAATTCTAACGGAATATTGTTATATATTCTTCCAGACATTATGACGCAGTTTTTATTATACAGGGCCGTCTTATATATCGGTTGTTTGAGTTTAAACAAATCCCTGCTACGTAATCGTGGATGTTGGGTTGGTTTATCAAATAACTCAGGCTTGTTTCTTACAAATTTTGCATGTTCGTAAATATAAATGCCCGTCAAAGTAAATACATAAAGTTTTTTTTTTAAAGTGGTCTTCATAAAACTAGTTATCCAACCCCGCAGACAGCACGTATGCATCTTTTTTGCGTCACAAATACTTGGTTGACAGCGGTTGAATTTCCCCATATAATAATCATAAATGTGAAAAAATATAAATGTCAAAAAGTTGCTGAGTAGTAGACACCAACCTACTAAATGTATTTTTGTTAATTATTTAATGTAATATTTACCTAATTACCTAATTTTTTAATCCTGATAATTTGTTGTACTTTTTGGGTATTTTCCTTTGTACAGTCGAGGAATTTTGATGTTTATCAGTTTAACCACCTTCTTAATTTGTTCGTGTTATTACGAAAAACATCGCACAATGACAAGCCTGGAACCCATCAACTTATTGCGCTTGCTTCAGTAGGTTGTGTTAAAATTCGCTCGTGTATTTTTAATTTGTAAAATGCAATTGTTGCTTTATATGAATTTTTCAACTCTCAACCCGCAATGGGTCTAAAATGCAAAGTCCTTCACAAAATAGGCGAATAAATTTCATCCCTGAAAGATAATGCTATATATGAACTGCATTTTAAAAAGCGACTGCTGAATTTTGTTTCAAAAATAATTAATTGACAAATAGTGCCAGTACACAAGCTGTTACAAAAGTTTTGCGTGTGTCACAATCGCTTTACGGTATACAATAATCTATAAATACAATAGTTGAGGAGCCGAGAATCCTAAATGTGGATTTACTCGAGCACCATTGAGACCTGGAATTTGCCGCGCTCGAGTATATCCCAAAATCCTTTCTTCGGCTCCCCTACTCATCATAGTCCTAGTGTTATTCCCAGTACAGTTGCATCCTGAAGGACGCCCGGGGTCCGCTACCTAATCCCAGGAATTGGCGTCTTCGGCTCCCCTACTACACTTGTAGTATGGTACTTAAGACCACACACGAAGCTCAGCTGATAGTTATTAATTAAATCATTTTCTATTTTCTACTTCCAAGAACATGTAATATGATACCTGACCCTGAGTAAATACAGACAATGATTTATTATTCCATATATGGGAGAAGTATCAACTATCAATTGTGCCGACACATTCCAAGGATGCATATGGAAATTATTAACACTCCAATGAATCCGCTGTTTACACAGTATATAAGACGTGCGTTTTACGGAATAAAGAACATTATTGACTCAACGCTTGACGTATCATTGCACCATCGAACCCCGTACACTTCACACTAAGCTAATAAAGAAAAATACATATCAAGATGTCAAGTATGAAACGCTGACTGAGAAGTCGTAATTTGTTTTGTAGCGTAAAGCGGGTCGCTTCTACCCGACCCGACTCGCTTTGAACATCGCCTCGGTCCGCGGCGACGCGGAGGTGCTCCAGCCCGCCGACGCGCCACGCGGGTACATCGTGGTGGAGACCAACTACCGCGTGTACGCCTACACGCAGAGCAGCCTCCAGGCCGCGCTGCTGGGGCTGTTCGCCGAGCTGGTGTACAGGCGAGTACAGCCGCGCGGTACACGTGGTGGAGACCAACTACCGCGTGTACACCTATGACGTACAGATGAGGAAACAGGTTGAAATCAGTCTTCTTCTCTCTGCCTATAGTTCCGCATTGTACACTCCCGAAGGATCGCATCAAACTGGTTCAATCCAAAAAATCCAAATTTGTTCTCTGGTATTAGATGCACCACCTACAATCTTTCTGTTTGCCCGGAGCTTGGCTATTTATTGAGAATACTTACGTATACCTCTTGCCATTAAGTGCACATTTTATACGTTGAACATTCTTTACATACTCGACATCTAATCCGCCCCTGTGATTAAGCAGGCCTATATTCAGCCTTTCTCTAAGTGTACGAACTGAGTGGACGCTCGAGCGGAGCGTGCGGCGTAACGTTCAGCGGGGCGTCACAACGTAAACAAATGAAACCCATACAGGCGTATTCAGTGGAGGCTTTTTAAATTGCTTTGAGGCCGAGTTGCATCAAACCGTCTGTAATCGTAAGTTGTGCTCGTTAAAATTTCAGTGTATGGAAAGTTTGACAAGTTTCTATGGGATGACAGCTGCCGGCGTCATATTTAACGTTGATCAGTCTGTGATCGTAAGTCGGTGCAACCCAGCCTTAATCCGCCTTTGTTTGAGCAGGCCCATATACAGCCTTTCTCTTAAGTGTACGAACTGAGTGGACGCTCGAGCGGAGCGTGCGGCGTAGCGTTCAGCGGGGCGTCCATGTTAAACAAATGAAATACAGGCGTCCTCAGGGGACGCTTCTTAGATCGCTTTGACGCTCGGCCGCGACGCGTGGCGTTCAGCGGGGCGTCCATGTTAAACAAATGAAATACAGGCGTCCTCAGGGGACGCTTCTTAGATCGCTTTGACGCTCGGCCGCGACGCGTGGCGTTCAGCGGGGCGTCCATGTTAAACAAATGAAATACAGGCGTCCTCAGGGGACGCTTCTTAGATCGCTTTGACGCTCGGCCGCGACGCGTGGCGTTCAGCGGGGCGTCCATGTTAAACAAATGAAATACAGGCGTCCTCAGGGGACGCTTCTTAGATTGCTTTGACGCTCGGCCGCGACGCGTGGCGTTCAGCGGGGCGTCCATGTTAAACAAATTAAATACAGGCTTCCTTAGGGGACGCTTCTTAGATTGCTTTAACGCTCGGCCGGGACGCGTGGCGTTCATCAGGGCGTCCGTGTTAAACAAATGAAATACAGGTGGACGCTTGTTAGATTGGTTTGACGCTCGGCCCCCGACTGAGCTGGTGCGCGTGCGCAGGTTCCCGAACGTGGTGGTGGGCGTGCTGACGCGCGAGTCGGTGCGCCAGGCGCTGCGCGGCGGCATCACGGCCGACCAGGTCCTCCGCTACCTCGAGCAGCACGCGCACCCGCAGGCGAGTCACACTTCTTAACCGACTTCAATACTACATTTAAGTAGTGTCAATGTATTGTTTTGTTGTTTTTTTTAGGTATAATTAATATTTAGCTACACCTTATGGGTAAAATTGTATCCTGCAATTTAACGCTAATAGATAAATAAATAAAAATAAATAAACATTACTACAGAGGCCGGGACGAAAGGGGTTGCCGGCCGAAGACATATATAGGTCTGTGGCGGGCAACCCCATATTTCCCGCCGAGGCATGTATAGTGCTTTTCTCAAACATGCAATGAAATAAACAACAAAAGATTTTTTTTTAATACGCATCAAATGTTATAAACATGATGTCTGTGCCAGAAATTTATGTGGAATGGAAATAAAAAAAAGAGGACTTTGCCGGCCTAGGCCTGCAAGATTTGTATGATATTCCATTAACGACCTTTTGTCCTAGCCGCACTTGAAACGTCATACTTCGCAGCCTATTATAAGGAACATAACATCGATATTTCATTGCATGTTTCAGAAAAATAATTTATACCAAAAAAGACGACTCCAATTTTGTTCTTCGCTATGCCACAATTTGTGGTTTCCGTGAGCCGATGCTTGGTTACCTACAGAAAATACGAGCAAACATGCAGACGAACTTAGAAACCTTCTTGCTTCTATTGAAGTCGGTTAAAAAGGATGAGGTACTCAATTCGTCTGCATGTTTGCTTTTTTTACCGATTTGAATAGAAGGAAGGAGGTACTCAGTTCGTTTGCATGTTTGCTTGTTCTTTTGACATTGAAAATGTCTTTTCGTTCGCTCCAGTATAGGGTCCCATTTCACGAAATAGTGCGATCCCCTTATATTTCAGAGTTGTGAAGGTATGATATTCAAACTAGGCTCAAAAGACGCGTATTTACGAGATGTGTAAGATGCAAAGAGAATTATTTGAGAAAGTCCAGAAGGAAAAAAGTTTTGGCCGAAATAGTGAAAAAAAAATTCAATTTCCTCCGATTTTTTCATTTTGGCACTCGATATTTTGGAAACGAAGAATGATATCAAAATTTTGATCATAACTCCTCTGGACAATTTAGTCGGCTACAATTTGAGCCTAAAACAAAGACGATCGGGTCAAGGGTTTGCGCTGTAGCCTAACCTTTTTGAAAGAAGTCAAAAAGTCAGAACGACTATTAGTAGGTAATATATATTTTTTAAATCAACACAATTGTACAATTGTAGTTAGTTTTAGTTTTATATTTCAAATTGTTTAAATTAAACATTTATTGTTTCTATAATAAATTATTATTAATTATAGTTCGAGACAACAATAGCACATTATTGCAGTGCCCGGGAAATAGCAATTCGTGGATAAGTCAATGATGTTTTGGAATACCAATATCTTCCAAAACCTTGGCAAATAAAATAGTTGATTGAGATTGCATAAAACAAGCCATTTTATCCGAGACAATTTATCGACCCGAGCCGCAGGGTCGATATAAAGTAGAAGATAAAATGAGTTTTATACATGAGTTATAATACATCTGCTTTTCACTTCGATTGCGAGAAAATTAAACAAATAATCAAGGTTATGATATCATATAATTTATCCTTCTCCTGGGGCCTAGGGTGTCATGTTGAATTCGACTTTGAAAATTCTTGTTATAGTTATAGTCGGAGTTTGGAGGTCGAGTTAATTTGAAGTCGCCGTTATCTTGCGTGAATATTAATTAGTAAAGTGGCAAATGCCTTTTTATGTGGTTACCGTAACTTGGCTGCGCTTTAAAAAAATTGCCAATTTAATAGGAATTTTGTATGTGAGCTATGTTTATATATTATATATCAACCAAATTGGCATAACGTTAAAAGTAAAAGTAAAAGTAGTTTATTCTTCAAATTAGGCATATTACATGCACCTATGAACGTCAATAAACTACCACCGGTTCGGAAAAATATACCTCTGCCACGAGAAGAACCGGCGTAAGAAACTCGGCGAGGTGTCATTTTTTCAAAACAATATACATTATATAGTTAAATATAAAATTACATTACTACAAAATAACTTAAATAACAATGCTACAGTAGAAAATATATTTTCGCGATAGATTACCCGTGCAGGACGCTATCACTGCCACACATCCCTATCCATGATGTGATCGTTTATCTTATAATATGCTCTTGAAATAAGTGTTTGTTTTACTACAGATTTGAATTTAGAATTGCTAAGTTCAGTAATGTGTTTAGAAATTTTATTGTAGAATTTGATACAATTTCCCAAGAACGACTTTTTCGCCTTTACTAGTCTATAAAAGGTTATTTTCAGTTTCCCAGTATTTCTCGTGGCTATTGGTTTATCAGCGTTCGTTGGAAAATTTCCCAAATTCTTCCTAACATACATTATTATTTCAAATATGTATAGGGACGGCAGGGTTAGAATATCTATTTCTTTGAAAAATTCTCTTAATGAATCACGCGACCCCAAGTTATAAATTGCTCGGATAGCCCTTTTTTGCAAAATAAAAACAGTTTCAATATCTGCAGCTGATCCCCATAAGATAAGACCATAAGTAATTATACTATTAAAATAAGCAAAGTAAACTACCCGTGCCGTTGCCACATTGGGAAGCTGCCTTATTTTCCTGACTGCAAATGCAGCAGAGCTCAACCTACTTCCTATCGCTGTTATATGGGAACCCCACTGCAATTTTGAGTCCAATGTAATACCTAAGAATACAGTAGAAGTAACAAATTCTAATGTTTGACCATTAAGTTTAATATTTGTATCTAAGTATCTGTTTGATGAGTTCGCTAGAGAGAATTTCATACATTTCGTTTTTTTCGGGTTCAATACTAAGTTATTGGCAGCAAACCAGTCAGATATCATGGAGAGGGTATTATTTGGTTCAATGAGTTCAGTATCTCTCCTATTTACCTTGAACCGTAATGAGGTGTCGTCTGCGAACATTACAATGCCTGATCGTCGGCTTACCATATATGGCAGATCATTTACATAAACAAGGAACAGGAACGGACCTAGAATAGACCCCTGAGGTACTCCCATCTCTACCACTGTCTCTGACGAAATGGCTTTATTTATCGCTACCTTTTGATTTCTCTGTGTTAAATATGACTTCATGAGATCTAATGCATGCCCTCTGATGCCATAAAACTTAAGTTTACAAATTAAAGTACCATGATCTACACAATCAAAAGCCCTGGAAAGGTCACAGAACACTCCGATGGCGTCGTGCGACTCTTCCCAAGACTGCAAAATAAATTTTAATAAACTTGCACCTGCATCAGTAGTTGACCTACCCTTCGTGAAGCCGAACTGCTGTGCGTGCAAAATATTGTGAGAATTAAAGTGAGAAACCAATTGCGTAAGCATTATTTTTACGAATATTTTGCTAAACGCAGGTAGGATAGAAACTGGACGATAATCAGAAGGATTATCTCTATGACCTGATTTGAAAATTGGAACTACTTTACTACATTTCATTAAGTCTGGAAAAATGCCATAGTCTATACAGTTATTAAAAATGAGAGCTAGAGTTGGTGCAACGACCTCCAGAATAGATTCCAGTACCTTGACTGACACGCCCCATAAGTCCTCAGTGCTCTTTATTTTTAACATTTCAAAGGACTTCAGTACATCTAGAGGAGAAACATGATGAAATTTGAAATTAGTTAGTGATTCTAATTTTACGTTGTCATTCAGAAGGGATTCAGCTTTTGTGGTAGACGATGCTAAACTTTGAGTAGTGACTATAGGAATTTTAGAAAAGAAATTATTAAATTCATCAGCTACTTTTACTGCATCAGTTATTAAATTATCCTTTACTTTCAAAGAAATTGTGGACTCTTTATTATTTCTCTTCCCAGTCTCTGTGTTTATTATTTTCCAGACTGTCTTGGCTTTATTATCTGAGGACTTAATTTTATTATTCAAGTGCATTGCTTTTGCTTTAGTGCACACTGTTTTAAACAATTTGGAATAATCCCTAACATACTGATGGAAACATTCGTCAGTGGTGCAAGATCTCCTTTCATAAAGTTGATATAAGTTATCTCTACTTTTCCGAATTCCGGTAGTTGCCCACTCATTAAATCTCATTTTATTGTTTATCTTAATACGCTTTTTACTACAAGTCTTATTAAATTCGTTACACACTGTATTCAGAAGCATTTTGAATTATCATTCGGATCATTTGATTGTACCTGGGTGTTCGGCATGGCGACTAGTAGATTAGACTTTAGTAATTCTAGTCTACTTCTACTCAGCGGTCTTATTTCTATAACGCGATCTGGATGTTTTACTTCGCAAGGTAGCCTGACCATCTGAGCTTTATGATCCGAACGAACTCCATTCACTATGCTACTGTCTATATGAGAACTGTTTAACCAAATATTATCTATACAAGTGGCCGAGGTCGGAGTAACTCTGGTAGGTACTTCAAACAAGTAGTCAAAATTGAAAGATTTCAAAAGAGTAATGTACTTATCTTTTTCAGCTGATTGTGATAAAATATCGATATTAAAGTCGCCGCAGACCACTACTGACTTTTTACCACTTGTTGCTTTCCTGAGTACATCCTCCATAATTTCTATAAAAGATGTTAAATCACCTGATGGTGGTTTATAAATGCAAATTATCAGATACTGATCCATCTCTGCACAAGCAATCTCGCAAACACGATCAACAGAACAGCCTGAGACGTCTCTACGTTCCTTAAAAGTTAAACCATTTTTCACTAAAATAATAGATCCACCACCCTCTGCTGTAGTTCTGTTGAACGCGCTGGCCAATACGTAATTATTTACGTTGAATTTCATCATGTGATTCTTTAACCAAGTTTCTGTTAAGCAGACTACATCTACATTAAACTCTTCCGTAAATAATTCTAAATCTAGTATTTTGCCAGTGAAGCGATTAATATTTTGGTGTAATAAAGTTACACTATTGTGCTTCTCTGTTGTCCTAACAGTCAGTTTAAAGACAAATCCGCAGTTGGAGATGTCGTCCTATCCAAGGGGGAGGGGGAGTTTTGATTTCCGAAAACGGAATTAATAAAAAATGCTAAAGATTTAGCAAGTCTGTCAGTTGTAATACGGTAATCACTAATAGCATTATTAGTGTCAAAAAATATAACGTCACTATGACGGCACGTCAGCTTATATATAAGCTTATTAAGATTACACGCATGACTGTTAGCACTGCATGGAGAAGCAGAATAGGGTAACGCGCCTATAATAACATTTTTAGCACCTAGCTTAGACAGGCAATCAAACTCAGCCTTCATCTCAGAGTACCTAATATTTGAACCATCACCCAACATTAATACAATTGTTGTTTGTTCATTTATATGGGTATGTTTGATGTTATCTATAATTTTTAGAAATGAGGCATCGGGCAATCGTTAGCAAATGTAATGCATTTTTTTATTTTGTTGAGTTCATTTTCAATGTACCTTGATGGTCGTGTAGTGCACGAGATCTGTGATTTTTTTTTATGTATGTTTGTTCCCCGATAACTCTTGACCACGTTGGCCAATTTTGATAATTCCTTTTTTGTGACATTGGTCCCATATAAATTTGGTGAAGGTCTGATGATGGGATCTAAGAGGAATCGAGGGAACTCCTCGAATTTGATAGGCACACACATGTCGATTTCGGTATTTTCTATAGGGAACCAAGCATTGACTCTCGGAAAGCACAAATTTTGGTGAAACGGAACTGGTGATGATGACTACAGTTGTCATATGGCACTCCTCAATAATGTAGGCACTTCACAGATTCTGAACTTTCGTTGACGTAGCGACTAATGCTCGTCGAAATACACATTTTGAAGTGGAACAACTGAAGGTCAATATGGGTGCCCTGAGAAAACGACGGAACTCCTCGAATATCATATATAAGTAAAGTGACTTGGCTGGGATCTGTAGTAACCACCTTATTTGCTGTCGGAAAGCAGCAAAGTGAAGTGGGAAGGATATGTAAAAATTTCATGGCGAAGTTCAAAATTGGAGTCGGTTTTTTTTTTGTATAAATTATTTTAAATTTAGTAGTAATCTTGGTAAAATATAAATATTGTTGTAACGTCGTGTGGTTCTGAAGTGGCCACCACGTACGGGAACTGACCAGAAGGCGCAGCGTGGCGTTGTAGTGTGGTTCTTAAGACCACACACGAAGCCCAGCTGATAGTTAATAAATAAATCATTTTCTATTTCCAATAACATGTAATATGATACCTGACCCTGAGTAAATACAGACAATGACTTATTATTCCATATATGGGAGAAGTATCAACTATCAATCGTGCCGACACAATCCTATGACGCAAATGGAAATTATTAACACTCCAATGAATCCGCTGTTTACACAGTATATAAGGCGTGCGTTTTACGGAATAAAGGACATTATTGACTCGACGCTTGACGTATCATTTCAACCCTCGAACACCGTACACTTTCTATGGAAACATTTGTTCCTGAGACTTGGATGTTTTCTATGTATTTAAGTATATATGTATTAAATATATCGTCATCTAGTACCCATAACACAAGCCTTATTGAGCTTACTATGTGACCAGTTCGATTTGTGAAAAAAAATTGTCCCTTAATAATATATATTTTTCTCAAACATGCAATGAAATATTAATGTTATGTCCTTTATAATAGGCTACGAAGTATGGCGTGTCAGGTGCGGCTAGGACAAGAGGTCGTTAATGGAATTTCATACAAATCTTGCAGGCCTAGGCCGGCAAAGTCCTCTTTTTTATTTACCATTCCACATAAATTTGTATCACAGGCAATAAAAAAATAAACTATTTTTTTTGTTGCTTATTTCATTGCATGTTTGAGAAAAGTACTATACATACATCGGCGGGAAATATGGGGTTGCCCGCCTCAGACCTATGTCTTCGGCCGGCAACCCCTTTCGTGCCGGCCTCTGTAGGAATGTACAATTTTTTATTCTTAATGAAAATTTCGGGGGTCTTTCACCTTTAATGTTGTTATATGTACAGATGCTGAAGGCAGACACGGGCGGTATCCGGTCGGAGTCGGTACTACCCCCGACTGTAGTGGACCAGATCAAGTTGTGGGAGAGCGAACGCAACCGCTTCACCTACACCGAGGGCGTTGTTTACAACCAGTTCCTGTCGCAGGTCTGTATACTTCATTTTTAGGGTTCCGTACTAAACAAGGAATAGTTTTGCCACGTCTGTCCGCGGCTTAGCTCAGTAACTGGTACTACTAGAAAGCTGTAATTTGGCATAATTCCTTTGACTCTAGTGGGAGTAGTGGGGAGCGCGCAGACTCCGGCCGTTCGTTGTTTGGTAGCTAGGTGCACACTTTCAGGGATGATAGAGGAAGTAATGAAATATTTTAGTTACAATCTGCGTTGTACAAAGTCTTTTAGTTTCCAAGATATGATTTCATTTTGTGGCAAAAATATTTCAAATTACTTCCTCTATCATCCCTGAAAGTGTTTTATTTTTCAAAAGAAGATATTACAACTTCACTTAGATACCTCTTTAATAATTAAATACCTTACCTAAAAACAATAAATCAATGTTAAACAACCTAAAAAACAAAAAACCTAATTACCTACCTAATTTATAAATAAAATGTTTGCACCTAGTTACCAAACACTCTGTACAGTTGTTGTAGAATGATGGACGATTCACACCGAACGGCCGGAGTCGGCGCGCTCCCCACTAGTCAGTTTAGTAGTAGTAGTTCAGTCAAAGGAGTTCGAACCCGTCGGTCGGATGCCGCCGGCTTTCCCGCTGTCGTTTGGATGCGAAGTCTAGCTTCTGTATGGAGGGTTCGGATTCCTTTGGCTCTGGTGGCTTGTGTGCCGACTCCGGTCGTTTGTTGTGAATCGTTTATACTCGTAGCTGCGTATCCACTTGAGCAGTCTCAGGTCGAGCAGCCTCGAGGCTGCTCACTCTGAGGCGTAGGGTCGAGGCACGTCACGCCTCACCTTGATCCGCGACGTTCCTCTGAAACTGAGAGCCTACGGCGAACCGAAAAATCTGCTTAGTTTGCTTCTCTGTTACACTTGCATATTCGAGGGACAGGGAGTTATTTTGTTTTCGGTTTGCGGTACTCCTTCAGTTTAAAACAAAAATGCGATGGCACCATACGCGCGTCGATTAGCTGCTGCTTTAAAAGTCATTTGCACTAATTCATTGCGATCTGAGGCGACACACCCGTCTCCACTAAGTGCACGGCTCGGGCTGAGGCTTTTTTGAGCCGCCAAAAAACCGACAAATTATAGCTCGGCCCGCGGTGGCGAATTTGCCTCATGGCGCGGCGGGCCGCAGCGTCTCCATGTGAGCAGCCGCGGGTGGAGGCAGCAGCTCCACCCGCGGCTGCCTCTCGTGGGTGCTTGGCTCATGCGCGGTGTCGTGCAGGCGGACTTCGCGGCGCTGCGCGACTACGCGCGCGGCGCGCGGGTGCTGACGTGGCAGGCGGAGCGCGCGCGCACCATGGTGGTCACGCGCGCCGGACACGACGACGTGCGCCGCTACTGGAAGCGCTACTCCAAGCGCGACTAGCTCCGCCCCACCGCACCGCTGCGCACAGTACGCTCCTTCTCCTTAATACTCCACTCGCATTTCCATGTCGCAAGGGCGTCCAGTACTCAGGGTTGGGCAGTATTTCAATTACATGTATTTGAAATACGTATTTAAAATACAAAAACGTATTTTGTATTTGTATTTCTAATACTACTTGGAAAAGTATTTTATATTTGGTATTTCAAATACCGCACTCCCATGTATTTAGTATTTTGTATTTAAAATACTTGAAGTTCTAAAGTACACTTGCACAAAAATACATTTTATTCAATTATATAATGAAGGTTTTTTAAATGTAGTTCGGCTACTGTGGCAACACTGAGCGTAAGTTTCAACGTTAAGTGTGAATCCACATTAATTCAGCATTTAGGCTGTTTAGTTTACTAAGCTTTTTTTTCTATTACTGAGAATTTGATCCAAACTAGATACTTAATTTTACGGGGAATAGATGTTAGATTTAAATTTACGTCCACCTCACAGAACAATATGATAGCGGTGGCTACAGTGGAAAATCAATGACTTATCCACTAATTGTTCCATGTTAAAATGTTCCATTCCAATTTAATTTTATATAATTTTGTGGCTTTTATATATATAATATTATGATGTTATCAAGATAAACTTGTATTCGTGTTGTACATGTTTAATTTTCGGTTTGCCTATAAATCGTATCTCCACTCAATTGCTCAAAGGTTAGCTGGAAAAAATCCCTTATAAACTCGCCTTTGTACATATGTCAACTGTTCTTCCTTAGGAAGTTCTCTTTCTCTGTCTTTTTTTCTTTATGAGAATTACTTTTATTAATCTTTTTTATTTCATTGTCTTACATAAAAATTAACTTTATTGTTTTTTATGACCCTATTTTTTTTATTAAAAATGGAATTGCTCTTGGTCAGCATCTAGCCAGGGGGCAAAGATGAGGCCGACGATGAAGCGAGCTCACCCAGAAGATACCTATTCACTCGTGCCTTAAGAAGGTCCAGGTTATATGAACTCGGAAATACAATGAGCCTATTTAATTGAAAACGATGACAATGCGATTCAAGAAGTTTCTGAATACGAATCGGAGGTCAGGGGGGCTAGCACAACTAGCTAAGAAGTCGCGTCCAGCATCGAACTGTTGCTTATTAGAAAGAGGATGATAGATTTTTCTACTCGCGTCGCGTCGCAGTGGTAGTTGTTCTAGCGCCACAAGTTTGCAAAAAGGACGCCATTTTAACCTTTTATTAACGGTTTGATGTGGTTTAAATCTAATATCAATAATAATATCTTAAGAGTCCAGGAAGTCCCTTAGTAAGAATACGAGATCTGAAAAAAGTTGCCGCCATTTGAGATTTTTTTATTTAACGCCCGATTTCTTCCAAAGTAGAGGGTCTGCTGAGAATTCTCTTAGTATGGATCCGAGGTCAAATTTAAAAAGGGTGTACGTGAAATATGAACATGTAAAACAACTGATAATGAACACTACTAGCCGAGTTCCGACTCGGCTGGTTTTTCTAACCGGCAAATACTTCGATGTGCTTTTAAGCATTTAGTTTTTATGAAAGGAATTCCCTTCTTCAATTTAAAAATACCTGTAAAATGCATTGTCAATGTGTCAGATAAGTTTCAAAGAAGTTATAAAATGTATTTTGTAATTTGTATTTTAAATACATTATTCTGAATACTGTATTTTGTATTTCAAATACCTGCCACCAAAGTAGTATTTCGTATTTCAAATACATTTTTAAATGTATTCTGTAATTTGTATTTCCAATACAATGAACCCAGTATTTTGCCCAACCCTGCCAGTACTACATTGTACCGGATTTCTCTGACATAATTTATTAAAAGCCATAACTGTCAGATCGTAATTTTTAAACCGTTAACTTTTCAGCATTTTCAGCTCCAAACCGGTTACTCTCTACACAAAAAACCGGTGTCGATTTTCGTTCTTTCGATTACTATTTTCATATTTAATTCGGCAATCTAATAATATAACCTAAAATAAATTATTGAGCCCTACATAAAGAACATAAACTAATTGAAGATGTTTGGCTTTTTCGAAATGTTAAAATTATCCAATTCCAAGCCCTGATCGAAGACCCATACCGCTTATCCAACATCTTTTTTTTATTCTTACGTAGCTTATTGATAAACATCATCAAATCTTTGATAAAATATCGATGTTCCTAGTAAATTTTATCATGTAATAAAAAATTGTGGTAATATATTTATTATGAGGAATTAAAAATACGGCAAATATATTTTTTTCTCAAAATACTTAAATTTTAGTCTCATACTACTCAGAATCATAACGCTATAGATTCCAGAAGAAAAAGAGTGTCCGCATAACAGTTTTATTACTTTCCATACATTTATGTACAACAAATGTACAGTCGAGTTCATAAATATATGTACATTCCCAAAGGTTCAAAAATATCTGAACAACCTTATGTCCTTAGCAATAGAGTCGTGTTCACATATTTTTGATCACTTTGTCCGTACACATATTTCGAACCCGACTGTACATTTGAGGACATTTCTTCTTCAAGGATCGATAGCTTTGGGTATTCTGAGTCGATTAAGCCCAAAAAGTCCATATTCTAAGGAAATATTGAAATGCCCCATTTTTTTTTAATTTTCCATATTTCTGTAATCTATTTCATTATTCGATGACTGGTATACCAACCTAAGATAACTATCGACGTGCCTGGTTGTCGATTGAGATATTTAAATTGTGTAAAAATTAAAAAGTATAACAAAGAATCGTATTAAAAAAAAGCCAGTTAAAATAAATATTAGGGACATTTTTTACACAAAATCGAACTAGTCCCACAGTAAGCTCAATAAGGCTTGTGTTATGGGTACTAGACGACGATATATTTAATAGATATATACTTAAATACATAGAAAACATCAAAGTCTCAGGAACAACCCTGCTCACCACAGAAACAAATGCCCTTACCGGGAATCGAACCCGGGACCTCTAGCTTCGGAGGCAATGACACTACCAACAAGGCTAAAGAGGCCGACGTGTTAATTAATACCGAAATTGTTTTTTTTCGGCAGACTTTAATTTTAAACTTAGTATTGTTTACTCCTCTCTACGTTTAGTTAATTACCTAAGAAACGTTATTTACAACGCTGTGCGTTTATAAATAAGTACTGTAAATATAAGTTAAGGTTTCTAATTTAATAAAAACAAACTATAAATTAATTGTATTTTTATTCTTACAACCAACAATACCAATAAGTCCAACATCAATAACAATCATTCATTCACTCTCACTTCATATTCAAATCAGTTCATTTAAAAACGGCATTGTTTTTAACCCTCTACACGCCAATTCTTGTTTAGTAATTGATTATGAACAAGGAAAAAGTAAATTATTTAGTAATTGATTACGAAAGAAGAAAAGACACTCGATTTCGAAAACGGCAAATAAATTCCTGTTTCGTAATTGATTGCGAAACAGTGAAAAATAATTCTTCTTTCGCAGCCAATTGTGAAACCGCAATTGTGAAAACGGACTAAACGCCAGGTCACGCCGAAAATATTTGAGGAACAATCCCATAGTAAGTTCAATAAGGCTTGTGTTATGGGTACTAGACATCGTCGTCTATATTTAATAGATATGTACTTAAATACATAGAAAACATCAAAGTCTCAGAAACAACTGTTTTTGTTCATCACATAAACATGTCCTTACTGGGATTTGAATCCGGGATTTCATGTTTCTTAGGCAGTGTCACCACCCGTGTCAGTACTAAATCACGAAAAACTTTTTCACGAAAACTTTTTCATGAACGACTTTATCACGAAAAACTTTATCACGAATAGATTTTATCACGAAGAGACCATATCACGAAAACTTTATCACTAAAGACTTTATCACGAAAACTTTATCACGAATGGACTATATCACGAATAGACTTTATCACGAAAACTTTATCACGAATGGACTATATCACGAATAGACTTTATCACGAAAAATTTTTTCACGAAAACTTTACCACGAATAGCCTATATCACGAATAGACTTTATCACGAAAAACTTTTTCACGTAAACTTCACCACGAAGGGCCTATATCACGGATAGACTTTATCACGAAAAACTTTTTCACGAAAAGATACAACAAGATAATCATATTTAGTTTACTACTATTATACACATAATGAGTAAACAACGAAACGTCTGAAATTAAAAATAAAACCGGCCAAGTTCGTGTCGGGCCACGCGCAAAGTAGGGTTCCGTAGCTGTACACCCGTGACATTATGCGGATTTAAAATATCGAAAACTTATGTTTACCTCATACTTGAAATACATAACTAGTAACTAACTCTACATATCTAAGTATTAAATGGAAATTTTACGAAAAATTGCTTTTCCATGTACACTATTACTCGTTAACTAGTAATGTCTACTTTTAGCTGTGATAGTTTTCCGTGTAAATACATTAAATATGTCGCAAGGGCGCAGATTTGATCAAATTCCTAAGGAATATGATCAAATCTCGCAGGATGTTAAATGCCTACTCCATTTTATCATTTCCCTAGAAAAATCCAGTGGTTTGATCAAATCCCTGAGTGAGCTCAAAGAAATGATAAAACCGCCTAAAACGCTCAACTCGATTTGACTACTAATATCAATGCTTAGTAAAAATCTATGTATCTATCTATACGCTCATTAGCTTTATTATACAGGGTGATTCGCGAAACGTGAGCAAGCTCAACACTACGGATTCAGTAGATCAGAAGCTACTGCTTCGTACCGCTATTAGTGAAATTAACGTTCATTTATCTTTGGTGTTGAAAACGAAATGTTTCAGATTATTTACGAAATTCATGGTCACTCTACAAGCAGAATACTTCAGTCAAGTGATCCGTGTCAAATTGAATGCCATCTGAGTCCGATTACTTTTGAAATATCATATCTCACTCAATGTGACAATTTACTTTCTTCGTAATTAAAGTGCTGTCATAACAGTTAGAGGTTTAATCTTTATAAACCAGTTGTTGTATACAGGAAAAAGGTACCTATGGGTGTTTCACTTAAATACAATGGTGAACGATTCATTGCCGTTTACTATGTATATAGTGTTGGTCCTGCTCACGTCTCCTGAATCACCCTGTATGTATAGCATATAATAAAGCTAAAGAGCGTCGAAAGTCTGCACATGGAAGATATTCGGAAAAAAGTTGACTGGTGGGGAACTAAGAATCGATAACAGAACACGTTCCAATATATTTTAGAATTTTTATCTGTTTGTCTGTTTACTTGACCGCGCATCACGTGAAAACGGCTGAACGGATTTGATTTTGAAGCAAATTTTACCAACCTGTTGAAAAAGTCCCCGGCCGGGTAATATAAAAATTTAGTTTCTAAAAGGGGGAGGGGGGGGTCAGCTAAGGCTTACCACTCAGCTTTGGACCTTCGCCCCTCAGACTTACATAAAGAGGCTGCTTTTTTGGTACGCTCAGCCTTCGGCCTCGTGTGCCTTGCCACTCACCTCAGGGCTTTCGACCCTCATGGTCAGTTCGCCTATCGGGCCTTCGGCCCTCAGTAATGTATAAATAGTGCGCTATTTTGTGTTGTGTTGTGCCTTCAGCCTCGCTTAAGACACTCGGGGATAGGTAGTTATGTTGGATCACCCTTCGGGCCTTCGGCCTTCAGCCTTACAAAAAGAGCCATGCTCTGTTGGGATGCTCAGCACTCGACCTCGAGTGCCTTGCCGGTCTGCTTCGGGCCTTCGGCTCTCAGCTTTACATAAGAAACCCGCTCTATTGGGACACTCGGCCTTCGGCCTTGCGTACATTGCCTTTGGTCTCGCATGCCTTGCAATTCTACTTCGGTTAAGACATTTTGATTAAATTTTGTTTATATAATAGTAACCCAATTAAATTAAATATCAATTATAATAATTTTTCGATACTAAAATGTGAAAATATTAAGTTTCTAGGAATATATATTGATCAATACCTCAATTGGAAAGAGCATGTTAATTTTGCATGTAATAAATTAGATAGGTTTGTATATGCATGAAGAAAATTTAGAATTACTCTTACTAAAGAGGCAGCGGCCTATCATGGATATGTGTCGTCAGTACTCAATTATGGACTTTTACACTGGGGAAATTCAATAAATGTTGAAAGAGTTTTCATACTGCAAAAAAATGCATACGTGTGAGAGCCTGGGTGACTGACCGACTGGTGACGTATAGTTGCCGGCCACTCTTCAAAGAACTTAACATATTACCGCTCCCATGCATGTATATTAAAAAAGCATTTTTACTCGTAAGAGACCGACCAGATTTAATTTGAAACTAGCTTTTGCCCGCGACTTCGTCCGCGTAGAACTCGTTCTCGCCTTAGTAATATTTGTTTTCCGATACAATTTTTCTCAAGCTGAGATAGTTGAACGGCGTCGAAAAGGACACCGAACCTTAGTGGTGTATTCTCTAGAAATCCTATTGTCAAAACGAATGAACAATAAAAAATAATTACTTTTCTATTACTAATAAATAAAGCTCACGAAAATACTCGGAAAATATCATGCATCTACTTATTTTTGCTATTATAAAGATTTTTAAATAGATGAAGTACAATAAATGGACGCTATTTTGATCACAGAAAAGGCGTGACGTCACTTGTTGCTATTTCCCTACAAACTTCATACTAACAGAGCGTTTTTGACGTCTCATTAAAAGTTGCTGATTTGACTATTAGTCCACATCCCTATTGAACCGATTCTAGACGAATGAATCCCGTCAAAAAATTACAATTATAATGATAGAGGTCACGCTACGCAATTCTGCCGTAATATGTAGAGATAGATGAGGTCTGAATTTGTCCCAACAACTCAGAGAGCGCAGTATCAAAATCTTTTATACCAGCCACGGTGTCACGCAGCCATATACAAAAAAATGCATATACTATGTGTAGAGTTTTATACAACAGCTTACCAAACCGTATAAAATTACTGAATGCCACGGAATTCAAGAACTGAACTAACTAGCTTCCTGTTAGAGCACTGCTTCTATAGTATTAATGAGTTAAGTACACTGCATTTAATGAACAAAAGTAGGTAGTTTTGTTAAATGTAACTTTGTTTTTTATAGTATAACTAGCGGCCGCCCGCGACTTCGTTCGCGTAGATTTTAGGTAATAACAAATTTTATAAATTAGGTAAACTTTTTTCTGTCAGTTGCCCGATGCTGTTAAAAGGCAATATTTTTAAGACCTGATGCTAAACTATAAGAAGAAGAGACAGGTGTAGTTCCCGACACCGGCCAAAACGAAATTTTCTAGATGGTACCTTAGCATTTCAAAAGGATAGTGTTAAAAGGCATAGCAAAAAAAAACACAACCTAAAATGTGCTGAATTGCGGACCAGCCAAAATTTAAGGCACATAAGCGAGTTCATGCGATTCTTAGTTTAGTCTACAGGCTAATATGAGAGCGATGAAAGATTAAATTATTATAGAAAGTTTGGCACAATAAATATTATGTCACATAAAAAAACAATAATATTGTTGCCAGTCAACCATAGGGCGAAACAGGGAATGCAAATCTGTTTAACAAAAAGGGAAAAATTCACGTGGACGTAGTCACGGCGCAGAAAATAGGAAAAGAAATAGAAACATAAGCTGGTCACCTTAGTGTAACACCTCTTTATAAACAACATTAGCGGCATTTCCTTTGGGGGCCAAGATCACCAGAGTGCTGGCAGAACTCGCCCTAAAACATGCCACGTAAAATTGACCGTGAGAGAAACAGTCTTCTCTTAAAACAATCCCTGCCATTTTCAGTGACTGTCCTTGGGATTTATTAAAAGTCATTGCGAAGCATGACTTAAGAGGGAATTGTGTTCTTTTGAACTTGAACGGGTAGTCTGATGGAATTATCGGTATTCTAGGAATATACACTATTTCGCCTCGAGCGCTACCTGTGATTACTGTAGCTTCGATAACGTTTTTATGGAGAGCTTTTATGTGTAATCTAGTTCCATTACATAATTTAGGCGGTCTAAGATTCCTTAGTAACATAACAGGTGCTCTATCTTAACATTTATTATGTGATATGGAAGGGTAGAAGGGTTTAAAATATTTAAGAACTCCACGGGATAGTGTGGTGCGTCTTCACTTTGTATGATGGAATCGAAAGATTTGTATTGAGCGCTCTCAGCTTCAAAAGTATTTAGTAAATGGTTAATAGCGGCAACATTGTCATTTTTCGGGGTTAGAATTGCACGTTCGCACAAACATTCTATTGATTTCTTGTGAATAATTTGTAAATAATAATAATAATATTGGGGGACAATCTTACACAAATCGACCTAGTCCCAAACTAAGCAAAGCTTGTACTATGGGTACTAGACGACGATATACATACTTATATAGATAAATACATACTTAAATACATAGAAAACATCCAAGACCCAAGAACAAATATCTGTGAAAATTGCACAAATAAATGCCCTGGCCGGGATTCGAACCCGGGACCTCTAGCTTCGCTTTTTTTAAATCAGGATATATTGCGGCAATTAGTTACTTAAAACGTAGAAACTTTATTCTTATGTTAATTAATGACTTAATGATACCATAACCAATTTATATTTTGGTTACTTATGACATCAAACGTACCGTATTTGTTGTATTTAAAAAACGGAGAGTCTATATACGAAGTTTAAAATCTCTAACTGTACCAACTTTAAACCCCCATTTCCCCCCTTTATAGGGTGGAATTAGGAAAACGCTTAAATACGTATCTGTTATATTTAAACAGAGAGTCTATATACGAAGTTACCAATCTCGCACTTCAAAAAATATTTGCTCCTCATACAAAATTTGAAAACCCTTTTTCACCCCTTAAGAGAAAGAATTTCGAAAAACGCTGATATAAACTATTGATATATTTTAACAGAGCCTATACACGCAATATGCGCTCTCTTAGAGCGGCCACATACGGGTCGGAATTCCGATTCGTAGTAAAATCCATACAAATCTATGGACCTATCACACACAAAAAGTAGTTTTCCGTTTTCTGTATGTGTGTGATAGGTCCATAGATTTGTATGGATTTTACTGCGTTCGAAATCCCGAATCGATATTCCAAAACGGAATTACGAATCGGAATTCCGACCGTATGTGGCCGCCCTTAAACCGTTTTTGATTAAGCTATTTGATTGCGTGATATTAATTTTTAAAGTGCTTGTTGGAGTTTGGAAAACCTTCACAGCTAAATAGACATTACTGTTGAGGAGTAATAGCAGAACTAAAGAAATGTACTTGGAAAAGCAAACTTTCGTTCAATTTCAATTGATTATATCATCATCATTACGTCAGCTGAAGGACGTCCACTGCTGGACATAGGCCTTCCCAAAAACTTTTATGATCACATACCTACATATGTTGTTAAGTTTTTTTTTATATACCTACCACGTCGGTGGTAAAAATGCGTACGGCCTTCCATGGGAGTCACATGCACATTGCCAACCCTTTAAAAATGTATACACTCCTATCTTGACTTTCTGTAGTTCTTCGGGAGGAAATTCTTCTGAAACCGTACCGTACGCGACCATTTAGATTCCAAGGTATGAAGATGAATGCCCTGCCGGCGACGAGCGGTGCGATGGTAGAAAGCAGCCGTGGGCGTCATGTCCAACAGTTCTTCGGCAAAGTTTCTTCTTAAACTTAACGGTTCAATATCGTTTGTGAGTTTGGAATCGTCTACGATTCGCACAGCACGTCTCCGAAGCGAGTCAAAAATCCAGGTGTTCCCGCCCAGGTAACAGCAATACTCCATGTGGGGACAGACTTGTGACTTATATAATATAAATATCTGTCCCAGGGTGAAGTACCGCTTCGCTCTATTGAGCACACCTAGTTTTTGGATGCCAGCTTGGCTTTGCCTTCAAAGTGGCTCTGGAACTGGACGTCGCTGTAAATGTCGATACCAAGGATCCCAATGCTATCTGAGATGAAGAGGGCTGTATCTTGGAACTAGGGCATGTAAATTTCCCGGGAGTGTAAATTTTACTGGTCCAAGCGGATCACCTTGTTGAAAGCCGACTGCGGAAGAAATTTGGTTGGAGGGGTGTCTGTAACACTGCCAGAGGTAGGGATATAGACCGGGGACATTCCTTTGTATTTCTGTCAACAAAGCGCTACGATTTACGGAATGGAAAGCTATTTTTATATCCACCCTGACAAGTTAATTTTGTACTAAAACAGTAATAAAAGGAAAAAAAATAAAAATTTAATAATAAATAATACATTTTTTTTTCAATTTTTCCCTTTAATTTGACCTTGACAAGTATCTGTTCCTTGCAGTTGTGTAGAAAAGTTCGGCAAAGTTCATGATAAAGTTTTTTCGTGATAAAGTCTATTCGTGATTAGTCTTTACGTGATAAAGTTTTCGTCATTAAGATTTTTCGTGATAAAGTCCATTCGAGATAAAATTTTCGTGATAAAGTGTTTTCGTGATAAAGTTCATTCGTGATAAAGTTTTTTCGTGATATAGTCTATTCGTGATAAAGTTTTCGTGATAAAGTATTTCGTGGTAAAGTTTTCGTGAAATAGTTTTTCGTGATAAAGTCCATTCGTGATAAAGTTTTTTCGTGATATAGTCTATTCGTGATAAAGTTTTCGTGATAAAGTCTTTCGTGGTAAAGTTTTCGTGAAAAAGTTTTTCGTGATAAAGTCTATTCGTGATAAAGTTTTTCGTGATAAAGTTTTCGTGATAAAGTCGTTCGTGATTTAGTTTTTCGTGATAAAATACTAGCGCCGTCACCACCAACTGGGCTAAACAGGCCGCCAATGACGATTATACGTGTTAGTGTACGTTGTCAGTCACCTTCGTGTTTCGAGTGTCCCGAGGTGCTGTTATAAATTAAGAATGGCGTTCAAAGGGTTAAATACCTTACCGCAAAACAATTGATTTGTACGACATAAGTACATTTAATATATTTTGTTGGTTTCAAACAGTGGTATATTTAAGAGTGCGCAGTACGTTCGGTTCTCCATACAAACGTATTTACGCTCTCATTTTAAAACGCCATGAAACAACAACAATAACATGAAACTTTGTATACACAATGGGATCCGGCATATCTAGGTCGAAAATTAGTATCTGTTGCTTGAAATTATAATGGAATAAAATACAACGATTATTAAGGTTTTCATAGAAGCCGTAAAAAACTTTTTTTTTCTTTTACACATACATTCTAGCACCAGAAACTAATTTCCGACCTAGATGTGCCAGATCCCATTGTGTATACTAAGTTTCATGTTATTCTAGCATGGCGTTTTAAAATTAGAGCATAAATACGTTTGTATGGAGAGCCGAGTGTACTGCGCCCTATTAAGTGATACTGATAACCTTGTCATAATTTAATTGTGACAACGGCTGGACAATTATAGTAGTGTATGCAACTGTTAAATAATGCCTGATTATGTCCTGTTGCATACACTAGTTTATCTACATCCATATTAAATCTTCTTTTATGTGTTTCATATGCAACCATTGAGCCGGCGGAGGCATGTTTACTAAGACAACTCGGCGCCGGTATCCCCGTGCGGCCCGGGCCTGTACTTTAAAATGTACGAGATCTCTAACGACATGATATATCATGCAGTTATGACCCGCGCGCGCGGGGGTGTATTGTTAAGCTGTTATTTACGTATGGTTTTGTTTTGGAACTCATTAATAGTACATTACTATAGAGGCCGGGAAACGAAGGGTTGCAGGCCAAGTAGATATAACTCAAACTCGAACAATTTTTTTATAGACTACGTACGGATAGGGATACGCGGCCTGCAGCCCAACGTTTCTGGCCGAGATTTGTATAGTGCTTTTCTCAAACATATGCAGTGACATAAAAAAATACACCACTCAAAAAACAAATTTAACAGACGACATGTTTGACATAAAATAAAATAAAATAAATCCCGGCCTTGGCCTTCAATCATGTATGAAAGTTCTTTTACAGTTCTTCCGAGTTATTCAACATGCAACATGATACTTTTCTCAAACATGCAATGAAATATTGATGTCATGTTCCTTATAATAGGCTGCGAACTTCGATCAATAATAAACCTAGATACACTATTTGCCTGTCAACGGCGTCCACGCTCAAGAGTGCTTAAATTACGTTTAAGCACTCTTGTGTTCACAGTCGGATTCGCCGCAGTTTCGTTGTTGCTGACTGTTAGATGCCGAACGTATGCCACTCGCTACCTAGGTAATCACATCGCACAATAAATCTACTCGCGCCCGGATCGCATTTTCACACCTCTGCACCGCCGTTCCCGAACCGTCTAGCTGTTGCTGAGCCCGGCCTCCCACAAGCGGGTCTCACCGGGCGAAGTTTACGGCGAAAACGGTCAGGGAAGGTGGCGCCGTTGCGATCGCGCAGAAACCGCACCAGTACACCACCAGCTGTACCAAAATACCGCACCGATCTCAAAATCGGCACTCCAACGCCCCGCTCCCCCCGCCTTTGAGAAATCAAAGGTGGGGGTAGAGTAAGAAACCCCGGGGAGGATCTACCCCCGGGTCTCCAACCGCGGCAAAACATGCCGCCACCATATCCGTCGTCCTCCAAGGACCCCACGGCTCGGGCCCCATCACGGCCCAGGACCTTCCGCCGCAGCCGAGGACTCGGAGATGCGGCCAGCGCCGCCCGCGACCCGCGCGTCCAAAATGCGTTTCGCAACGTGCTGCGCGCATCAGTGGCGGCGCTCCGCCCACCGACGTCCACCACCCCGAGCACCCCGGGAACGCCCACCAGCGAAGGAGCTGGTGAGGCGCTATTCCCGAAACCAGCTGACCTCATTAACCAAATACTGGGGCAACTAGTCCCAGCCGCCCAACGGATTGCCGATTCCGCCGCCCCCCCGCGCGCCGCCTCCGCGCCCGCGCCCGCGCCCGCGCCTGCGCCCGTCGCCGCGCGCGACACGCCCGCGCCCGCGCGCGGCACGCCCATCGCCGCGCGCGACACGCCCGCGCCCGCGCCCGCCGCCGCGCGCGTCGCGCCCGCGCCCGCGCCCGTCGCCGCGCGCAACACGCCCGCGCCTGCGCCCGCGCCCGCCGCCGCGCGCGTCGACCCCGCCGCGCCCACCGCCGCCGAGTCCGCCGCCGCCGCGCGCTCTGCCACCGCCGTGGAAGGCCGTGCCCGCACCGCCTCCGGCTCCCGCCCCGCGGCTAAAACGGGCCCCGAGGCAAATTATGCCAAAGTCGCGAGTGGCCCGCCCAAGGCCCCCGCGCCATTACCGCAGCGCGCGCCCGTAGCGCAGCGCCCGAAAGCGGCCAAAACTACCGCGCCGCGACCGCCACCCGCCCTCGGAGCGGGCCAGGCCTCCGCCGCGCCCCGCAAGGCGCCCGGGCCCGCGAACGGCGCTGCACCGCGCGCAGCGGCGCCGACACTCGCAACAAGAGCGCCACTAGGAAGTGCCGCCCAGCCGCAACCCATCCGGCCCAAACTAATGAAGACTCCGCCGTTTGCCACCCACTCAACTACACCCATATCGCCGCCGCTTGTACAAACTCCTCTACAAGCGGCCTCTACCAGTGCCGCGCCGCCACCACTTTGGGGAAAGCGCAGGACAACATCACCGCCGGAGAGGCCCCAGGCCCAAAGTCTACCGCGCCTAGACCTATCCCCAATGGATATGGCGCAGGCGGAAGAGGAGGACGAAATGGAAGACCACCTCACACAAGAAGAGGGAGAAGTTGTAGAGGAGGAAGAACACACCGAAGCAGTGTCGGAAGCGGCACCGAAATCCGGCACCTCAACCCAGGCCCAGTCGCAGCGGCGAGAAAAACGCCCGCGACCACTCACCGTGGACCACTTCCCAAATTGGACGTACCACTACCAGCGGATGAAGGAAAAGCTGGGGCGCTTCCCAAATTCACGGCCCTACGGGAATGGAATCCGATTCCTTCCCGTAGACAACGAAGAATACCGGGCTGTGCAAAACTACCTCACAACCCTCCAAGAGGAGCTAGCCGCCCAGGGGGAGTCACTTTCCTGGCATGCCTACTCTCTGCCAGAGGAGATCCCCCTGAAGGTGTGTGTCAGGGGTCTCCCATCAAATACCGAGCCCGAACTCATAACAGAGGAGCTGAAGGAAATGGGCTTCGAGCCGCTCTACACGCGGCATGTAGACGCACGCGCCGGACGCCCAGGCTGCATATTCTACACGCAGCTGAAGAGGACCCCTGATACGATACCAGCCATCTATCAGGTGAGCGAGCTGCTGGGCATGACAGGAGTAGTCGTGGAGGCATGGCGCGGCAAGAAAGGGCCGGCGCAGTGCCACCGCTGCCAAGGGTTCCGCCATGCATCAACCGGCTGTCACCGCCCCATAAAGTGCGTCCGCTGCGCAGGACCGCACTTCGCGGGCCAGTGCGACCGCCCCAGAGACCAGCCGGGGACCTGCGCAAACTGCCAAGGCCCCCATACAGCGAACGACGTTGCGTGCCCTGTGTACCGACGAGAAGCTCGCAACAAGAAGGCCGGTACAGCACCCCTCACGTCACGCCACGGGCAAACCATCGCCCAGCCAAACGTGGTAGGGGACACGGAAAATGCCGCCAACTCCCTGATGGCGAGAGCGAACGACGCGGTGCCCAGCCGCCGCCGCCAGAGGGGAAGGGGAAAGCGAATGAAGAAGGAGACACCTGCTGACCTGCCGCAGCCGCCGCCACCGGCTCCGGCAGAGAACACACACCAGCCACCTGCAACGGAGAGAAGCAGTGAAGCGCAACCCCCTCGCCCCCCTCGACCAAACCGAGGGCAAGGCGAACAGAGCCAGGAAAGAATCAGGGATCGAGTGATCGGCGAGTGCATCGCCATCCTCCAGAACGTCCTGAGCGCCATACAAACCGGAAAGAATCCTGTCCCCATTATCCTCAGGGGATTAGCCGACCTCTATCAAGATGGCTGATACGCTGAGGATAATGCACTGGAACGCGGGAGGCCTGGATCGGACTAGGAGGGCACTGCTAACCGCCGTCGTAAAGAGAGAGCGGATAGACGTAGCCTTGATCTCAGAGACCCACCTGAAGACCACGGACCGCTTGAAAATATCAGGCTACGTCATCTACCGACAAGACGAGATCTCTCCTCAGGGGTACGCCTACCGGGGACTGGCAGTGCTCGTCGGCAGACGAGTGGTGCACCAGCCCCTACCGCCCCTGACGAACCTAGTGGCAGCCTACGCCCTCGGAGTGGAGGTCCACGCCGGTGGCAAAGACATGCGCATCTTTGCCCTCTACCGCCCACCCGGACCCGCCTTTGCCGAAAACGACATGGAGCAGATCCTGGACTCGAGCGCTCCCACCATCATTGCCGGCGACTTTAACGCAAAGCACCCGGCATGGAACTCGTCCAGGATCTGCCCCACAGGACGTCTACTGTTGGATCACGCAGAGCGCCACAACTACGCAGTGCTGGGCCCGGAGGTCCCAACGCACTATCCATATGCCACTGCCCACATCCCAGACGTGATCGACCTGGTGGCCATCAAGAACCTTCCACACTGGCCGGAGTTGAGGGTCCTGGATGACCACATGCTGTCTGATCACCAACCAGTGGTATTAGAGCTGGAAACCTGTGCAACCACAACCCAATGCCCAAGAACGCGGAAGAGGACGGACTGGCGGAAGTTTGCGGCCCACATGGCTGAACACTCGGAGTCCTTCCCAGTCAACACCGCTCAGGAAGTTGACCAACTCGCCGAGCAGTTCAGCCAACACACCCAAGCCGCTATAAGAGCAGCCACCATAACCACCACAGGACCCGAACGAGCCAACCTCAGAGGGAGACCCCCGGCGCATATCCTCAAACTAATAGAGGAAAGGAGGAAGATGCGGCGGCTATACAACAACACCAGATGCCCCATCCTCAAAACCCGGCTAAACGCCCTCGCTGAGAGAATTGGGACTAGCCTCGCGGCGAACTCCCGCTACTCTTGGCTCGAGGGCGTTGACGCTGCAGCCGACGAAGGATGGAACGGTATACACCGCTTGTGCCGCCGTTTCACAAGGAAACCAGCGCCCACACGCCCACTCCTGGCTCCAGATGGTAGCCCCAGATACCGCGCGGAGGACCGAGCAGAAATCTTCGCCGACCACTTGGAGGAGCAGTTCCGGCCAAACCCTTCCACAAATGCCGCCCACACTGCACAAGTGGAACAAGAGGTCGACGACTATCTGAGCGTACCACCACTACCAGAAGAGGACCCAATCGTCTTCTCCCCCGGCCAGATCCAGCGGGCTTTACGACGTACCCAGCTCCGCAAAGCTCCAGGACCAGACACGATCCCAAACGAAGCGCTGCGTCACCTTCCTCCGCGAGCCATCGCGACGTTGACGCGGCTATTCAATGGGATTGTCAGATCGTGCCACTTCCCCAACTGCTGGAAGCTGGGGACCGTTATCATGCTGCCCAAGCCGGGGAAGAACATACTTCTCGCGGGAAGCTACCGGCCTATCACCTTGCTGCCAACAGTATCCAAGGTGTTTGAGAGGCTCCTCATGCGACACCTGGTGCCACATATCACACCGCGGAACGAGCAGTTCGGATTCCGGGCCGAGCACTCGACGACCCTCCAAATCGCGAGGGTGCTACACATCGCGGCTGTGGCGCGGAATAAAAAGGAGCACGCAGTGGCCGTGCTCCTTGACATGGAGAAAGCCTTTGACCGGGTCTGGCACCCAGGCCTGGTCCATAAGCTCACCACATCTTCGTCACCCAGGAGAGTCATCCACACAGTGGCCAGTTTCCTCGAAGACCGTGTCTTCCAAGTGGCGGTGGAAGCTGCCATATCTTCGAGGAGACACATCACAGCTGGAGTCCCACAAGGAAGCTGCCTGTCGCCTGTGCTATATGCGCGATACACAGACGACATCCCTGTGGGCGAAGGGGCCACACTTGCCCTCTACGCCGATGACGCTGCGTACATCGCAACCTCTATAAAGCTGCACCATGCAGCTCTGAAAATCCAGCGAACACTGGACATACTCCCAAGATGGCTGGAGGATTGGAGACTGAGAGTGAACGTAGCCAAGACCCAAGCCATCACTCTCAGTCCGAAAATAAATCAGCCACCGGAACTTACCATGATGGGTCAGCACATCCCATGGAAGCGGTCGGTCAAATACCTTGGCGTCACCATAGACCGACAGCTGACGATGAACCTCCACGTGAACCACGTCATCACGCAGTCACGAGCGGCGCGAGCTCTTCTCAACCCGGTGATGAAGTCCCACCTGCCACTAAAAGCCAAGATTGGCATTTATAAGTCCTACATAAGGCCACGCCTGACCTATGCAGCACCCGCGTGGTATGCGCTGGTGGCAGAGAGTGGAAGACGACGCGCACAACAGTCACTCTCACTGCGCACTGCCACCGGCGCACATTTCTATGTGAGCAACGCGGTGCTGCACAAGGACCTAGACGTCCAACACCTGGATGACTTCATCACCGGACTGGCCAGGGCTATGTTTGAGCGTGCGGACGGCTCACGCCAGACCCACCTCCAGAACATAGCCCCATACCACAGGAGACCGCCCGACAAGAGGGGCCTACCGCGGGACCTGATCCACATGGACCAACCCGCCCCTCCACCCTGAAGAAGACCTGGATGTTCCTGCTCCGTCGGCTCGAGCGTCGCTCGCTGGGCCTCCCCTAAGGGGGACTCACCCGGCAGGGCTTGACCTCGCCGACGGAAGAAGCAGATGACCCCAACACCGGACTCTACGAGCTCTGCTCACCCCAGCCACCCGTCCGTAGCTGCGGACGGCGCCCGATCCCGCTGGAAGCGGCAAAGCCGCGTATAGCTTCCCCGGACCACAACTGGCCCGAGCGACGACCCGAGTAGTAGTGTTCACAGTCGCGCGCTAGCCATCGGCGAGTCAACATGCCTAAGTGCTCCGTGAAAAAGTGCAAAAACAACACGTTAATGACGTTAAAAAAGGATGGAATTTCGTATTTTCGATGAGTATTTATTTAAAGTTTCATAATTTATTGAGTTTGTAGATATATCAGGCTATAACACGCTTATAAAAAATATTTTATGTAAATATTTGAAATACTCAAACAGCCTACCAGCTACGCTGCTGTCTCTTTCCCTCACGTTGAGTTAGTCGTATATTGAAACGAAACGGAGAACGGACGAATTGGACTATAGTAAAATTTCGAATGAAAGGAGTCGCATACTGAAACTTTTTTACGAAAGTTTACATGTATTGTTTTTATTGTACACACATAATTATGTAGAGAGTGTATTTGTATTTTACTTTATTCATATATGAAAATCGGGTGGTAACAGTTTGTTTGTCTGACATGTCGCTCTGCTCAGTATACGTTGTTTAAATCAAAAACTTTTTTACTCATTTTGATACGGTTTTCACTTACATGTAGCTTACTAACCTAACTTACTATTAACCTTATTACAGTTTTCCAAAAAATTAAATTGAGAGAGATAAATGGAGGCAAATTATAGCTAAAGAAAGAGGTGAAGAATATTTTAAACCAAATGATTCTAGCGTGGTTTGTTCCTGTCACTTTTCAGAATTTTGTTTTATGACAACGCATATAACTGATAAAAATAAACTATGTATTCAGTTTTCATTTAAATTTATTTCTTAATTATTGCCACTAAACTGACATTGATTAACTTTTTTTAACAACTCACGCTAATTGGGTACACTTATTTCTGAAAATGCCCTTGTAATATTTAGTTAAAGCAAATTGTTCGTGATGATTTATATGGTATGAAAATTAAAAAAATATGAGGGTACAATCTTACACAAATCGACATAGTCCCAAACTTAATAAAGCTTGTAATATGGCTACTACATAATATATACTACTTATATTTAAATATAAATAAATACATACTTAAATACATAAAAAAACATCCAAGACTCAGGAACAAATATTCATGCTCAATTGCTTACCACACAAATAAATGTCCTGACCGGAAATCGAATCCGAGACCTCCTGCTTAATAGACAGACAGGGTCGCTATCAACTAAGCCAAAGACTACCAAAACACTACCAAGTGTTGGTATAAATCGACGTTACCACCTGACAAGTCGTATGCTTGTATTCCACCGATGCCTATTAAAAAAAAACAATTTCGACTCCACGGCACACGATACGCCCTCTGTTCCAATGTTGACAACTAATCAGTGGAAAATCAACAGAAACGAAACTGAACCTAATTGCTCTTGATTTACGGTGTACAATCTGTTAGTTGTGGAAAATTTCCACAAAAGTCCACATTATGGACTTTTGTGGAAATTTTCCACAATCGATACGTGCATTTTGGAATGTTATAACCGCCAAACACTATCATTCAAAATAAAACGTTATGTTTGTGATGTAAGGCTTAATATCGAATAAAATGAAATGGTACAATGGTACATATCGCATTACTTTTTTTTGTGTGTCTCCTATACACGCACACAGTCGCAATGAAATTCGGACACTTTTTCGACTTGAATTTGCAGGTGATAGTGTATCTAGGTTTATTATTGATCGAAGGCTGCGAAGTATGACCTTTCAGGTGCGGCTCGGACAAGAGGTCGTTAATGGAATTTCAGATAAATCTTGCAGGCCTAGGGCCGGCAAAGTCCTCTTTTTTAATTTTCATTTTACATAAATTTGTGGCACAGGCATCATGACATTCTGCTACTATGTATATTAAAAATAAAACTTTGATTTTTTTGTTGTTTATTTCATTGCATGTTTGACAAAGATACTTTGAAGCCTCTTATGACGCACGTAATGACGAAATTTCATTGCATGTTTGAGAAAAGAGGATTTAGTACATGGGTGCAGATAAACCAGTCAATGCTTCCAATCGGCATGACGAGTAAAAAAATCAGAGATTTTAGGCATTTGCTGTGTATACAAATCAAGTTTTCATAATTTATATTGACAAGTGCTGGATAGTTCTGCACTCGGCGCTCATCATTGACTGTCACGAGTCACCTCGCACTCGCATCGCAGTAAAATTGGCAACCGTACCTGTCTTCTCGGAGATCTCACATTTCGTATATAAATGCCATACGGTTAATGATAATAATGAGTGGATAGCGGAGTGCTTGGCGGGTGGTGAGGCGGTGAGGCGGTGAGGCGGCGCGGCGGTCAGACGGCGGGCGGCGGCGGCGCGCGCACGGGGGCCAGCGCGGCGTAGAGCTTGCCGACGGCCGCCTGCACCGCGCGCTCCACGTTCTCGTCCTCGGGGCACAACACCTCCTGCGACAAACCTCCGCCTTCATAATTATGCCACGTTTTCACCAAAACGCGCCTTATTTAAAGGAAAATTTATAACATGCCGTCCCTAATACGCGTAGTAACCCGTCGACCTAACTATCGCAGTAAATTGCGAATTAACATCGTTTATAGCTATCACTTTTTAAAGAACCGTATCACGTATTCTATGTCCCTCCACAAAATTTCTTATGTTAACTATGATATTCTTTTTTGTCATACATAAAAAGCTCTCAGCAGTAGCACAGAAGCTACTCAAAAAACACTATCAATAGAATCACAACACGTTAATACGCATACGTGCCTTCGCAAAGTTCAAGTGCTGTTTTGCTCCATCATCGGGCCTCTAGCAGTACACGCGAAGAGACTTCTCAATAAATGTTATCATAAAATATGCCTTAAAATGATTCCCTGCAATATAATTGTTCAGTTCCATCAGACCCTCAACAGATCATGTACGGAAGCTACTCTTCAGATCATGTAAAGAAATCTAACCGCTGTACAGTTCTCTACTATTGTTTTCTGCTCCATCATCTGATCCTTAAGAGTTCAAGTACATGTAGTCTCCACCAAGTGCTATCGAAATCGTCCACGCTACTCAAGCAGTTCCGGAGAAAATGCGCTCAAACGCACTTTCAAGCGAAAAATGCTAATTGCAGCGCCCCCAGGCGAGCTAAAACCATATACCATATAGCCATTGCAAAAAACCGTATCCAAATCGGACAAGTCGTTTTGGGGATGTTGAAGAGCACGCACAAACAAACAACCTTTCACCCTAAATGCCGCCCTTACCCGTTCCGTCGTGGGTAAAAAAGCAATATAAAGTACTCATTGACATGTGCATCCTGCCAATCTTAACTTACGGTACTTAAATCTGATCATTGACTGAGGCTCAGAAGTCCAAAAGGTTTGCCAGCGGACGATAGAGCGCTGTATACTAAGTGTTCGCAGAACTGATCGAATCAGAAATAATTTTTAAGAAAAAAAAAATTCGACTTCAATGGGGGAGGCCGGTGAAAGATTATACTTAGATGGTGCACTCTTAGATTCCATACAATAAACTAAAATGGCTATAAGTATGTTTATAATGGTAGAAGACTAAGTACCCTCAATTCCTCATGGAATCATGGAAAAACCTTGCTTGCTTGACAAACAAAACGAAGAGAACAAATCGCCAAACTTGAACTACGCGTCGTTGAAGAGTTCCGTTCTGATCATCATCAGCAGTTCCACTTTATCAAATGTCACTTTTATGAATGAAAATGCTTGATTAGTTCATGAAAATACTAAAATTACTATTTGTGTGCCTTTCACATTTGAGGAGTTCGCTCGATTCCTAATGGATCCCATCATCAGAACTCGAGCATGACAAAAATCAATTGTGAAAATAGAACTTGCTTAACAAACACAGCTAGAAGGACAAATCGCCAAACGTGAACTTTTCGTCGTTGAAGAGTTCTGTTCTGACCATCATCAGCAGTTCCACTTCATCAAATGTCACATTTTTGTATGATAATGCTCGATTTGTTCATAAAAACACAAAAATCACTGCCTTTAAGATTTAAGGAGTTCCCTCAATCCCTCATGGATCCCATCATCAGAAATTGAGCATGACAAAAATGAATCGTGAAGATAGAACTTGCTTAACAAACACAGCTAGGAGGACAAATCGCCAAACGTGAACTTTTCGTCGTTGAAGAGTTCTGTTCTGATCATCATCAGCAGTTCCACTTCATCAAATGTCACATTTTTGGATGAAAATGCTCGATTTGTTGATAAAAACGTGAAAATGCTCGATTTGTTGATAAAAACGCAAAAATCACTATATGTTTGCCTTTAAGATTTCAGGATTTCCCTCAATTTCTCATGGATCCCATCATCAGAACTGCGTTATGACGAAAACGGGACCAACTTGGATATATATACTTACAATCAAAAAAAGAATTTTCCAAATCGGTTACGAAATGACGGAGTTATGGAGTAACAAACATTTAAAAAAAAACATACAACCGAATTGATAATCTCCTCTTTTGAAATCTTGAAGTCGGGTAACAAGTAGCAGATGTGGGTGTCAAGACCGCTAAACTGAAGTGGGACTGGGCTGGACATGTCTGCCGTATGCATCCGGAAAGATGGACCAAAATAAGTATGGAGTGCCCTCGAGACGGCTACCGGCAGAGGCAGACCAAAAAGGATACGGGTGTGATGACTTGGACGCATTCTGCCCGGGCAGGCGGGAGCACGCAAGCAATAGGGCCGAGTGGAGACAAGACGACCAAGACCACCGGGGGATGGGCAGCAGCATCCCTGGAGTGGTGGAAGTACTGCGATCGCCAACCCGCATGCCAAGCGTGGCGATTGTGGCATTAACCCCCCGTGAAACTGGACGTTTCTGGGCTGATATGGTGGGAGGAAAAGGGAGGGGCCTCTGCCTAGCAATGGGACATAGTAGCTATTTACGATACAAGGGTTGTAAAATAAAGAAAGGCCGATATCGCTGATGTTTGAGGCCCGAGCCGCAAGCGAAGGTCATAAATATGCGAGAGAGGGCTTTCTATTTTTCGACCCGTGTTTAGTACACAATTTTACGTTACCACTTGGTCAAAAAATGGGGTTTTCCGGAAGCGCAGCGTGCGGAAAAACGCGCTTTTTGGCAAAGTGTGGTGTAAAAGAAATAATAAACTCACCATGTGAGCCAGGTCGATGTCGGCGCGCTTGCCGGCCACCGTGACGTGCAGCTTGTCCCCCTTGAACATCTTGGGCACGGCCGACTCGCCGAACATCTCCTGCAGCATCTCGATCACGCACTCCTGTGTCACAACAAACATCACACGTTACACGAAATAATTATTTGTTGGTTGAGTGTTAAAGCGTGTCACACACTGGAGCGGCCTGCGGTGGCGGTCAGTCGTACATTACATACATGCGTACATACATGTGCGACCCCGGCGACGCCTGCCACTGCACCCCAACAATACCTTGAAGTGCATCCTGTCGAGCTTGGGCGCGAGCGGCAGGGCGCGCGGCGCGGGCAGGCTGCTGGCCGACAGGATGGCCGCCACCAGCGCGTCCGCGTACATGTCCGACACCGGCGACGCCTGCCACTGCACCCCAACAATACCTTGAAGTGCATCCTGTCGAGCTTGGGCGCGAGCGGCAGGGCGCGCGGCGCGGGCAGGCTGCTGGCCGACAGGATGGCCGCCACCAGCGCGTCCGCGTACATGTCCGACACCGGCGACGCCTGCCACTGCACCACAACAACAACAATAATTTATACCAAAAAAAAAACCGACTCCAATTCTGAACTTCCTATACCACAATTTGTGGTTTCCGTCAGCCAATGCTTGGTTACCTACAGAAAATACCGAAATCGGCATATGCGTGCCTATAAAATTCGAGAAGTTCCCTCGATTCCTCCTAGATCCCATCATCAGACCTTCACCAAATTTATATGGAACCAATGTCGGGTTACCTGCTTTGAAACATAAAAATAATTATCAAAATCGGCCAACGTGGTCACGAGTTATCGGAGAAAATACATCCATAAAAAAAAACAAGCAAACATGCAGGCGAACTGAGTACTAATTGAAGTCGGTAAAAAACGGAGACAACATAAGAGATACTAAATAACATACGTTAGCCACACTTTCATAATTACGATTTTACGGAAAGTCGACGTGACATTTTGTATAATTTTAATTAAGTACGTCTTTAGCTGTGACTTAAGTTTATATATGTTATTTTCGTTTTTAAATGCGGTCGGTAAGTTGTTATACAGTTTAAGGCACATTGCGTAAGGGCCGGAGAAATTCAATAGCAATTTTGAAGTTGGCTTTTCTTATTTAAATCGGGGACATATATTCTTCTTTTTTACATAATACATGCTGTTAGGATGTACACTGATGGTAAGGTCAGACTCTAAATAATTTTATAACAGACTCAAAGAATGCTTAAGACACGTTAAAATCATACATACGCAATACAGAATTATACAAAACTTAAAATTAAATATTATTCTAAGGCACCTCATTTGTATCCTAAATAAATTTACAAAATCTGCAAAATTGCCCCACAATACGATGCCATATGTCAACCAACAGTGGGCATAGGCATAATAAGCGGTAGTGGCAGTTTTAGCGTTAGTACATATTTTTGGTTTATGCAGTGCATAAGTGAATGTGTTTAGTTTGGCCGTTATTGACATGTTCTTTCCAATTAATTGCGATGTCAATAGTGATAGTGATGCCTAGTAGGGGGAACGATTCTACGTGCTCTAATGGGATCCTTTCATAACAATTCTCTATTTTAATTGATCATCGTTGGTGTGGCTTGAATTGGAGCTATTTTGTTTTTCCAAAGTTTACTTGCGGGTTACGATCAGCTAACCAGGTCTTTATATCTTTTAACACAGAATCTAATTGTGATTTTAAGTCTATGTCGCCTTTGCACGGTATAACAAGGGATATGGCTGTAGATATTGTTTCGGGCAGGTCATTAATGTACGTACCTCGAGCGTGATCATGCTGTTCTCGAGCGTGAGGTCGACGCACTGGTAGAGGCGCCACTTGGTCTCGCTGAGGAACTCCACGTTGCCGGCGACCTGCATGACGACGTGGCGCAGCAGCGGCACGGAGCCGGCGTAGTGGATGGACTGCCGCTGCGACACCTCCGACTGCGTCAGCTCCGTGTACTCTGCAAAGGACAACAGTATATTTTCACCTCAGCGGCTCGAAAATGGCGGTTTTGCTGCTTGAAACCAGTGAGCAAAATGCAATTTTTGCTGCGAGCGTGAAAAAAATCTTACTTTTTAATTTTTCATATCGTAAATTAGTTTAAGTAACTTCATTCTCTCTATCACTATTCCTTTGCGTCATATGTTCTTGCCGCTGAGGTGAAAAGTTGTATGTATCACACGAGAGCAAAGATATTTGCATCTCGTGTCTTTGAGTCCCTCGCTACGCTTAAGATTCCAATTTTGAATCACTCGCTACGCTCGTGATTCAATTATGGAACCTTTCGCTTGCTCATGACTCAACATCAACACTCGCAACAAAAATCAACTTTGCTCTCTTGTTAAACAAATAACTATTTTCACTTCCCATGCTCTAAAAGTTCGTCTTTACAGGAGACAAAGTCACTTTTTAATCTCTAGAGCATTAAGTAAAACCCGCCCGCGGCTCGACGCCGCCGCCCGCGTGAGCATACAAGTATTAATTTTATAACATAACTTTACAGTACATATGGTGCTACTTTACCGCACTAGTGCGGTAATCAGCAGATTACGTGCATATGTCGAAACTTTAAAGAGCCATATGTACTGTAAAACGTTGTACGATACACGTGCGAACAGGTAATTCGCAACTCGTGTCGATTTAAAACACTCCCTTTGGTTGTGTTTCAATTTATCACCACTCGTTGCGAATTTCCTGTTCTCTGCACTTGTATCGTAATGTACTATTAAATATATTCATTATTTATTTAATTTTCTCGCAATCGAAATGAACAGCAGAGTGTATATATAACTCGTGTATAAAACCCATTTTATCCTCTACTTCATACCAAATTGTCTCGGATAGAGTGGCCTGTTTTATGAACTTGTTCTACAAATCTACTATTATTGCACACCTCGAAAAAGAACACAATACAGAACATAAAGCTTAAGGTAGAGATAAACAACAAGCGCTCTTATCGATAAAGTATCTCTTCCAGACCACCATAAATATACCAACCATACCACCATAACGAACCATAATTCTAGTATAAGTGAAACTGTTAAAATTAGATTTTCTCTAACATGCGCCTAAATGTATGCATTAATGTCACGAAAAGAGGACATGAAGTTACCTGTTTATGGCTCCCTACATTACATGGCCGGCGGCCAAGAAGTAATGTATGGAGAATGTATGAAACTGACTTTATTGTCCGCTGCTCTAACTTTTTAAATTTGCTTACTAAAATCAACTGATAAAGGAAATATTAGATAGAGCGAACAGCCACGATTTTGTATATATATTTTTTATTTGTTATGTAAATTGGTATTTTTTATCGTTTTGTATTTAGTTCGTTTTTTTTTCGAATTTTTCGAGTATTTATGTATTTTTTTTAGTTTTCTCGTGTTATTTTATAGCGTTTTTTGTGTTTTTTTGATATTGGACTTTTTAAACGTATTTTCTTATTTTATTTGTACTTTTCGACTTTTTTTTTGTTTTTCCATGTTTTTTTTGCTTTTACGTGTTTTTTGGTATTTTTTAGTTCGTTCGTGTTTTTTTAAATGGTGCTTGTATTTTGAAGCATTTTTCGTGTTTTTATTTAATTTCCGTTATTTGTCGTGATGCTTTGCTATTTTTGGACGTTTTGTATTTTTTAGTTTTTTTTACATTGTAGTTTTTTTATTGTCTTTTTTTTCTAACATGTTTGAGAAAAGTACTATACAATCCTCGGCCGGAACAGGGATTGCAGGACTCGTTTTATCCGGCCTCGTCTACGAATCGGCCGTTTATCCCGAACTCGTCCAGCAATCCCTTGCTTCACGGCCTCTGCAGTAATGTACTATTAAATATTCCCAATTTTTGAGAGGACTTGCTTGTGTCCATTTTAATTCAAGATATAATAACAACAAAATGGTAGAAGGTCGGATACTGACTGTTAAGGTCCTGCGGCGCCAGGATGTGGTAGTTGAAGTTCCGCTTCACGAGGATGCCTTGCAGCTGTTTGCCCTCTTCCGGGGGATCCTCCGCCAACGTCCCCATCACCTGGAGACAAAGCCTTATGTACTACACAACAACCACCAACTACTACTACTACAGCCAAATTACTACTACACCAACTACTACTACGTGGTGGTACTATATAACAACCAACTTAGAAAAATTTAAAACCATTACGACATTTTCATTTCAATGTTCAATATTTCAGAAAATTCTGAAGCGATTTTAATAAAACATGTGTAATAATAATAATAATCTTTATTTTGCTATGATATGTGTGTGTGTGTGTGTGTGTGTGTATATCTTGGTATGATAACGACACTAGCCACTTCTTCGCGATAGCCTAATTATATAAAAAAATTGCCTAGTGTGCAACAATAGTAGTAGATACGTAAATGCATATAATTTGGAGATCGCTTTGCAAGAGCTGCTCTATAACCCGGTAGCGGGACTCTAAAAGTACGTTTGGCCAAGAATTGGGTGTAGTTTGGCAAATTTAATATTATTGCGTGTGCTCGAGCTGCTGCTTTTAGAACGTACAACCGCCTTACGCTCAGAAGTTTACTGTTATTGTAGAGAGCGTCGGTTGGAGAACGAAAACGTTTACGGAGCATTACCTTGATGACTGCGCGTTGTGCCCGCTCCAGCAGCAGCAGCGTGCTTTTAGGGGCACTACCCCAGACCATTATGCCATATTGCAGTATTGACTGGCACAACGCATAGTATACAATGCGAAGTATATGCTCTGATGCGCAGGAGCGGAGTTTCTTCATAATGAATATACATCTTCTAACTCTGCCTGATAGTGCAGAGATGTGGTGTTTAAAAGAAAGGTGCTCGTCAATTATTAGTCCTAGGTATTTGACTGTTTTAGAGTTGCTTATAGTGCTACATGAGCAGGGAGCAGAGGTGGTAGTAAGATTGTGGCAGTTACCAGAGTGAATTGTAAGATTTCTATCTACTGGGACCGATAAAGATGTTTTGGAAAATGTAAGAAAGCAAGATTTAGTTACATTAAGGTTGAGTAAATTGTTATCAAGCCATGTCTTGAGGACTGACAACCCGTGCTCGGCGAGGCGAAAAACGTCTGACCACGTTCTTCCCTATAAAACATGTCTAAAAATCAGAGTATGTCTTCGTATGGTTAAGTTTTTTTACGATCGTGGTTATAAATTGAGCGATTTCGCGTGTACTCGATTGTGATGAGGATGAGCTATTATTAAAGGTTGAACACGCCAAAACTTGGGCACACTAAAATTAATATCATAGAAAAGATTTAATAATTAATCATAAGACGTTTACTTTAAATATAAGTAAATTTAATGTATTTTAAATGACAATAACGTTTAGTCAAGATTTCTTGACGAGTAAGCCATCGATCGTACTTTTCCTCGAACACGCCTCATAAGAGACTGCACCTTCACGTCGGGATACCTCTTGGTCGCCCAAGTCCACATTTTTTTTAGCTCAGCCACGGATATCACCTCTCCGCCTCTCTTTTTAAGAATTCCTTTCATTATGCTCCAATACTCCTCGATGGGCCGGAGTTCTGGACAGTTTGAATAAATGTATTTGAGTTTGAGTTTGAGTTTGCCACATCGCGAGATGATAACTTACAATTTGAGGCAAATATCTTTAAGATGCGTTCCTCCTTTTTTTTATACTTTACGCCCTGCAGCCCACCACTTCCTGGCTTTCTTTCTATTGTTAAGCGTTCCCGAAACCTCTTCAATACGGAACAAACAGTGGATTGTGGACATTTTAACCTTTTTGCCACATTCCTGTAGCTGAGCGTTGGATTTTGTGTGTGTTCGAGCAAAATTAGTTCGCGTAGTTGGAGTTGCCGGTTCGACATCTTGATAGATATACACCTTTCATAAAAACAACTGTCATTGTTATATAGTTTACTTTTTTACGATTAAAATGGCATCAAAAAAGTATACATATCTTTAATTTTAACGTAGCAGTAAATACTTTTACATGCCCAAGTTTTGGCGTGTTCAACCTTTATATTAAGTGATTTAGTTCGGGTTGTCATGGTTGTCGCTGAGGGCGAGCCATACAGATCCGTGCGCCTAGCTATGGGTTAGACGGAATTTCTACTAGGTGAAAGAGCAAACACAGATTGACTAAATAATGAAGATGGGTCTTTTAAGCCCTTTATTAATAAAACCTTATATCTACGAATCGTTACGCGGATAGCAAAGGTCCCGTAGGACGTTACGTTACGACGACGAGGGATAGCTACAGGAAGTCTGGATGTCGGATGGTCCTCCGGAGAACAGGGGAACCCTGCAGAACGTACCCGGGGGCCCGCGCCGCTACTGTCAGGAGTGATAGGGAGGAGGAAGGAAGGAATGAACGTCAGGGGGTAACTACGCGAGAACACGCGGCCAGTGAGGTGTCCCTAGGGTACCCAAGTACTCTAGGCTGGTCAGCCCTTGCGCGCGGGCTGGGCGGCCGCGGCCCGCGCTCCCCTCGCGCCGTGCTCCGCTCGCGAGGATGGCTCCTCGCAGGGCTTGTGACTCTATTATACGTACAGGGCGCCGCGGTGCTCGCGCTGGGGGGAGACACTTCCCCACCTACCTTGGCGGTCTTGCCCCCGCGGAAGGTGAGCGCGAGCTGCTGCGTGTTGCGCGGCGTGTACACGTGCAGGGCGCCGCGGTGCTCGCGCTGGGGGGAGACACTTCCCCACCTACCTTGGCGGTCTTGTCCCCGCGGAAGGTGAGCGCGAGCTGCTGCGTGTTGCGCGGCGTGTACACGTGCAGGGCGCCGCGGTGCTCGCGCTGGGGGGAGACACTTCCCCACCTACCTTGGCGGTCTTGTCCCCGCGGAAGGTGAGCGCGAGCTGCTGCGTGTTGCGCGGCGTGTACACGTGCAGGGCGCCGCGGTGCTCGCGCTGGGGGGAGACACTTCCCCACCTACCTTGGCGGTCTTGTCCCCGCGGAAGGTGAGCGCGAGCTGCTGCGTGTTGCGCGGCGTGTACACGTGCAGGGCGCCGCGGTGCTCGCGCTGGGGGGAGACACTTCCCCACCTACCTTGGCGGTCTTGTCCCCGCGGAAGGTGAGCGCGAGCTGCTGCGTGTTGCGCGGCGTGTACACGTGCAGGGCGCCGCGGTGCTCGCGCTGGGGGGAGACACTTCCCCACCTACCTTGGCGGTCTTGTCCCCGCGGAAGGTGAGCGCGAGCTGCTGCGTGTTGCGCGGCGTGTACACGTGCAGGGCGCCGCGGTGCTCGCGCTGGAGGGCCGCCTTCAGGCGAGACATCTCGTTCTGTTCCCCGTGGACCAGCACCTTCAACACACTCCACTTCATAAACCCTCAGCTCAGACTACACAGATGGGTCGGCAGTCAGCTATTAAAAGTCAACAATCTACTTCATAAACCCTCTGTCAATTACACAGATGGATGGTCAGCCAAAAAACAAAAAAGAAATCTACAGCAGACTACCCGCAGACGCAAGATTCACCCCTTGGTTTCGTTCGCTACACAGAATGTTTTACGTCTGGCTAGGAAAAGAGATAAAATTCTGACATTCTGACACAGCACGGACAGTAACAAAGTTCGAAATATTAACGCGCTTATTAACTCGGCCTACTAATATCTCCGATCTATAAAACACCCTTGATGGGTGTGTTACACGCTATTATAATGAATTTAACAATGTTGTGATTTTTATCCTGGTCACGGCACCAATTGTAACAATTTCGAAGCCAAGTCTCTAATGAGGGCTATCGCGTATGAATTCGCCGCTACAGGCGCTAGTGTAGAGTGCGTCCGCTAAAATGTCAAATGTCACTGTGGAATAATGTTGGGAATATTTTACAATACCTGAGATTAAAGCAAAATGAGTTACTGGTCAATGAATGTCAGTGCTCTGAAACAGTTTTATCTTACGGAAACTTATGTCCTCTTTTTTCCGAACAAAACGGGACTCTACAACACTACGACATGCTCGATATTTTTAAGGTATGGTTTCAAGGTATAACTTAAGTCATTTATTTATGTACAAAGAAAATATATACAAGAATACTTAACCAAAATAATATAAATAAAATTAAAACTAACTTAAATCTAAAACAGGCCCTTGAGGCATTGTACCGAGGGTATTAAATATGTTTTAAATGTAAACTTTGTTTTCACGCCCGTAATGACTAATGATAAACTTTGACAGCTGGACCTTGGTCGACAGTGGTGCTAGCTGGTGACCACAAAACCCCTCATTATTCAATGTACAATTTTACTTTTATAATAAAACGTAATATGTAATTGACAACATTTCATTCTTTTAAGCAGGCTTTTTTCCAATGAATTCAAATAGATGATAAAAAGTTAAGTGAAACCACATTTTTAAATTCTCCACAATATCCCAATTTCATATAAATAAATCAATTTCAAAAGTTCCTCATTCTAAAAGAGAGTAAGTGACAAGTAAGGCATCACAGCGTAACAAATCATACAGAAGCACTGTTACTAAGACAGATTTACTAAAGAAAGTGAACTGCTGTTATTTTTGTGCGCGTGAATGTCACAATTTCATACTAGTGACGTCATTACTACGATGGTAGGCTTCCTTGAATGTTCTTGAATATTTAGAAAACTAATAGCTATAAAAATATTGAAAAAATATTTTCGGGTTTCTGGTTAACAAATTAACGAAATGAGTTAAGATCTCATACTACTTAAAAAGTTGAAATGTTGTCAATTGTAATGTCAAATGTACTCAATTTACGAATAAATTACATAACCAATATAATACCAAATAATAATATGTGACCATAAATTCCAGTCCTAGGTTAAATATAATGTCTGAACGGCAGAGAGGGTTTTAAATATAATGTGCAAAACACAGGAAAATCTTGGCAATAAAGTGACTTACAACATGTGGCGGCTTGAGTATGTTGATGAACTCTGAAGTCTGCTGGTAGTCTGTGTGCGCGGAGAACGAGATGTAGTCCACGGACATGCGCAGTGGCAGCTTCTGCCCCGACATGGAAGTCACTTCCTCCGGCTCCGAGAGGATGGTCTTAGCCAGTGTGCCTTCTACGCAGTAACCTGCACGATAGAAGTATAACATGTTTACCACAGAAGCCTATAATATAAAACACCAGATGTGTATTTTTGACTCAAGGATTCGCTGTGTCAACAGCTAGAGACAAAGGCAGTTTCTTCGCTCTCAACTTCCATCCCCAGTTGCTATTTCAAATAGAGTTCTACGCTACCCATCTAAAAAAACTTTTATAAGCTTTTTTTTTTATTAAAAATGGGATTGCTCTTGGCCAGCATCTAGCCAGGGGGCAAAGATGAGGCCGACGATGAAGCGAGCTCACCCAGAAGATACCTATTCACTCTTGCCTTAAAAAGGTCCAGGTTATATGAACTCGGAAATACAGACGCCGGCAGAGAATTCCAAACCTTAGAAGCTCATGATGATGTGATGACAGTGGCAGGGATACGTGATATATGCCACACTTTGGGTGCGTCGCGTTTGAAATCTATCACTCGCGTGACCCGGGGTCGTCAGCTAGTCGAGGGCAGGCGCCGCGCGAGCGAGCACGTGTGCGGCGTGCCAGACTTGAAAGCGACGCACTGCACGTATATAACTTCTGATTTATTTGATAAATAGGATTAATTGTTTAAAACCACGATGAAATTGTAAATGAAATATTTGACCTACATCTGCTTAAGTATATATTATAAGTAAATGCAGCACATTCCCAAATAACGTCTACCTTTTAATATAATATAAAACAACATTTGCTCATAGGAAAATAACGGCAGTTACGTCGTTTTTTTTTTATTAAAAATAGGATTGCTTTTGGTCAGCATCTAGCCATGGGGCAAAGATGAGGCCGACGATGAAGCGAGCTCATCCAGAAGATGCCTTTTCACTCGTTTTGTGTAAGGAGTTTTCCGGTGATAACGTAACGTTTTTGAGATAAACTGAAATGAAATGAATGAAAAATTAATTTCATTTCATTTCTACATCTACAGATCACTCTCTCTCATCTATAGGCTTGGTACGAATGAATGAATACAGTAGCGTGGTACCAGCGATGATGACACCGTTCTTGGGGTCGGTGCACCACGTCTCGAAGAGCTCCCGCGAGAGCCCGGACTGCATCATGCCGGGCGACGCCATGATCACGCACGGCCCGATGTCCTCGAAGTGGTCGATGCCCTGCAACAAACCTTTGTCAATACCACCCCTGTGCCACTTGCCGATTCGGCTAATTCGACTCGCGCACCTCCGAGATGAACGTTTACGTGTGTGGAACTGTGGAGCGGGATGCCATGATTTCAGTTTTCTAGCAGTCATACAGATTTTTTCCTTACTTTCCTCTAAGTCATTTTGATCTTCGACGGCCTGTCCTGTGTTCCTTCGACGGTCCCGGGTTCGAATCCCGGCCGGGGCATTATTTGTGCATTTAGCATGGATATTTTTTCGTGGGTCTTGGATGTTTTCTATGTATTTAAGTACGTATCTATCTATATAAGTATGTATATCGTCGTCTAGCACCCACAGTACGAGCTTTGCTTAGTTTGGGACTAGGTGGATTTGTGTAAGATTGTCCCCGAATATTTATTACTAGCTGTTTCCCGCGACATCGTCCGCGTCTTCGCTCCTATTGGTCGAAGCGTGATGTATATATTATAGCCTAAAGCCTTCCTCGATAAATGGAGTATCCAACACAAAAAGATTTTTTTCAATTCTAACGACCGACGAACCAGTAGTTCCTGAGATTAGCGCGTTCAAACAAACAAACAAACAAACAAACAAACAAACAAACTCTTCAGATTTATAATATTTTATTTATTTTTATTTACCTGTAAATATTTTTACAAGCGGTATCGTCGGCTTAGCAAAATTATAATTTCCAATCGGATAGGAGTGAAACATTGTGGTAGCGCAGTTGGTAAGAGCCATGAACGGATTCCAGAGGTCGTGGGTTTCAAATCCGGCTCGGAGTGATCAATTTTTCACTCTGATAGGAAATTTTTATCTACTAACAGAAATTCTAAATTTGAACTACTCAATTTAAAAAAAAAGTGGTTCGAGCAACATTCGCACCTGCGACATACGCGGCGATGGCTAGAGCGATTGGCCGAGTATGCCAGATGTCACAGGTTCGAATCTTAATAAAAAAACTTTAATTTGAAATTTAGTTTTCTCTAGTTGTGCTACCGGCAACAAAATCTAAAAGTCACAAAGTACACAAAATTATCGATCAATTGAATGCCATAGATCACATACAATACGAACGGCTTCAAATTACCTAACAACGTGCTATCGCTTCGCCGTACCAAATAAAGATTACACTTGTAATCGCCCTAATATGCCGGTAATAAGGATTAAAATGCTTCAACTACCGCGCTTAACAAGTTTGCTCAGCCGAAATTTATTCAATGAATCGGTCATATTCAAGGTTACAAGAATTACAAGATAGACGCTGTATTTCGAGGTTACGTCAAGCAGTAGTTTGTTAAGCGCTAGATATTATTTAAAACTTATTTCCAGTTCCAAACAACGATAAGGTAGGATTGTTTAATGTTTGATCTATTTTATTTTTAAATAATGTACACAGTGGATTAGTCTTTCCAAAAGGTAGAAATAAAATCAGCTTATAAAGCAGGCAGACATTGTTTGTTTATATTGTTTGTTTGTGCTACACGGCTTTTTAAATCTATACTAATATTATAAAGCTGAAGAGTTTGTTTGTTTGGACGCGCTAATCTCAGGAACTACTGGTTCGAACTGTGTGGATCTTTTGTGTTGGATAGGCCATTTATCGAGGAAGGCTTTAGGCTATATAACATCACGCTGCGACCAATAGGAGCGAAGACGCGGGAAACAGCTAATTATGTATTAAATTGTTGACAGTATACAATTATGTTACGTTCTCATTGATACCGGCGTTTTAAGTATAGATTAGTCACTGTTATGATCGTTACATACTTAAGTATGATTTGTCGGCCTGTTTAGCCTAGTTGGTAGTGCCACTGCCTACGAAACTGGAGGTCCAGGGATCGAATCCCTGTAAGGGCATTTGTTCATGTGGTGAGCAAAAACATTCGTTCCTGAGACTTGGGTGTTTTTTTATGTATTTAAGTATATGTTATTAAATATATCGTCGTCTAGTACTCATAACACGAGCCTTATTGTGCTTAGTATGGGATTTTATGGGATTCGATTTGTGTAAAAAAACCCTAATATTTATTACTTATTTATAGATTATTCTAACATTATCTTCTGACATTGTCATTGATAGACATGTAGAAGTTAATCATAATTAATCATGTTGCCAGGTGACCCATTTTGTTTAAATCAAACTTGAAAATATGATCCAGTCCATACCAATAAGGTCGTTATTACATATTAAATTGTAATCCAGACACGCAATTCGCAAAGTTATCAGTCACATGTAGATTAGGAACAGATTATACCGCAGCTGTTCATGATGGGTAAATAATTATCAGGATTTAAAAAGTAATCAGATTGTCTATGACTGACTCATCATTCAGTCTAGATGATGGAGTGATTGTGAGTAGGCAGTAAAATAATTCTATATTTTATCCCCATGTTAATAACCGGCACAGTCATGTTTATTTATGGTTTGTATATTTTCGTTTGGCGTTGTTGATATTTAAAACAGTTTCGACAAATTCACTTATTTTGAAAAAGGAGTATTGTTCCTTACAGCATATCACGCGTATGTCAGTTCAACATTACGATACGGAATTTTATTTTGGGGCAACTCAAGTGGTCGAGCGATGGTTTTCATAAGTCAGAAAAAATTTATTTGTGCTCTTAGTGGTATCCCATCCACTGAAACATGTAAACCACACTTCATTAGATTACGTATATTAACTCTGCCTTGCTTATATATCTACGAAATTTCGTGTTATGTCAAATACAATATTAGACAGTTCCCCAGTTTTAATAGTTCTCGCCTACAGGGTAAAATTAACTCCATTCAATCTAAAACGGCGTTATTATCGAAAAGTGTATTCGGAATGGCATCAAAGATTTTTAATAAATTACCGGCAAATATATTGACAATCGTGGATTATAAATTATTCAAAAAACACTTCATTTGATTTCCTTGCGAATAAGGCGTATTATTCTATTGACGAATTCAGAAGGGACCATTTCTAGGTTCACTCACATAGTTGCTTTTAACATTAGATCAAAGTTATTTAAATATTATAATGTATGTAGTAGGGTAAGCATGCTGCATGTAAAATTTTGCTTGCCATTTATATACCTTTTGGGACGGCATAGTGAAACACATTTTACCAAACTGTAACATCTATTGTAACCTATGTCATACAAATAAATATTTTGAGTTTGAGTTTATGGTTTTTTCTTTGTATGAATAAAACTCTCAGTCTCATTGCTCAGTAGCTGCAGCGATAAGACCGGCTGTTGTTTGCCTCTTGTTTGTCTCGCCATGTTTACTGATTGTACGGGGGTTCGATGATTATAATAAAAAATAAATATAAATGCAAAGAAAGAAAGAACATAGTCAAACTTTCTATTGAACGAACTATTGAAATTTCTTGTGTGGAAATGGAGAGTCATATCATAATCTGTGTCTACCGGCCACCTTCGTCAGATTTTAGCCAGTTTGAGTCCATAATCGAAGATGCGTTGAAACAAGTATTTAATAGCAGCAAGATGATAATAGTCTGTGGTGATTTTAATGTGAACGTTTTAGACATTGCACATGCATATACAGTGAGAATATTAAACTTATTTAAATCATTTGACTTGTTCCCGCTCTTTAATGATCCTACAAGAATTACGGCCAGCACGGCAACTTGCTTGGATAATATTTTCTGCAACTGTGAGGCTACAAAAATAATAATATTTAACTGCTTTAACTCGGATCACTGTGGTCAGAAAGCTCATTTCAAAGTCGATATTGAAAAGCAACAACAAACTGTGACATATAGACCCATCACTACGAGTCGGATGGAGAAATTTAGAGAAAAAATTATCTACAAGGTACCTTCACTTCCTACAGACATTAATAACCCTAATACTCTGTACAATGATCTGTCAAATGTGATACATGGTGTGCACAAGAATATATTTAAGTCGAAAACATTAAAGAATGCCACAATGAAAACAAGGTTTAGTAATTGGGCCACAGTGGGCATTCATAAGAGCAGAAATAAACTCTATGAACTGTATGAAATGAAGAATTATATAAAAGATGAGAAATTTACGGAATATGTAAGAAAGTATTCGAAAGTATTCAAGAAAGTTTGCGCCGCTGCTAAGTCTACCTTTATAAGCAACAAAGTCAGGTCTGCAGATAATAAAGTAAAAGCCACCTGGAATGTAATAAATACTGAAACTGGTAAGAAAAAGCCCCGTGAAAGTCATTTCAGACTGAAAATAGACGATAAAGTCTTGACGACAGACCAGGATGTAGCTGGCGCCTTTCAACATTTCTTCACAAACATAGCTGCAGATACAACTGAAAATTTAAATTCTTCTGTGGCTAAGACTAGTATTTTTTTGAGTTCTTTTGTAAATAAACAGTGTGACCAGGAACTTCATTTTCAATATACCGACCCTCATGAGATCATTAAGACATTCAAATCTTTAAAAGTAAAGAACTCCGAGGACCTGTGGGGTATATCTGTGAAAGTTATGCAATCTGTTATTGATATTGTAGCACCGTATTTAGCCGTGGTGTTTAATGCTTGTATCAGCGAGTGTGTGTTCCCCGACCTAATGAAATACAGTAAAGTTATTCCATTATTTAAATCTGGTAGCAAGACGGAGCTTGGAAATTTCCGTCCTATTTCTGTATTACCTGTCCTCAGTAAAGTGTTTGAGAAAATAATATTGAACCAATTGCTTCGACATTTTAACAAGAACGAATTTCTTCACCATCAGCAATTTGGTTTTACAAGAGGGCGTTCGACAACAGATGCCGGCTCAGTACTCATCAAGCACATCTACGATGCTTGGGAACACTCACAAGATGCTATAGGCATTTTCTGCGATCTCTCCAAAGCATTCGACTGCGTGGAGCATGATACACTGCTACACAAGCTAAAGTACTACGGCCTGTCAGCTGAAGCTCTAAACCTTGTTATGTCTTACTTAGGCCAAAGAACCCAAAAAGTAGTCGTGAACGAGACTCAATCAAATGGTACTACCGTGAAGCTCGGCGTACCACAGGGTTCAATTTTGGGACCTTTCCTCTTTCTTGTGTACATAAATGACCTGCCATATTTTGTAAACAAAAAATGCGAGATAGTATTGTTTGCTGATGACACTTCACTAATTTTCAAGGTTGATAGGAAATTGAGCGACTTCAGCCATATCAATGCAACTTTGAGAGAAGTGCTTGAATGGTTCACAGCAAATAATCTGCTACTAAATGCAAAAAAAACGAAGTGCGTTAAATTTTCGTTGCCAAATGTAAGACAGGTTGAGACTGTCATAATGTTAAATGGAGAAAAACTGGACCTTGTCGAAAACACGCTTTTTCTGGGGCTCACATTGGATTGTAAGCTACAATGGGCCCCTCACATATCTGCTTTGGCTAATAGGCTGAGTTCTGCCGCGTACGCTGTAAGAAGAATTAGACAATTCACTGACGTGGAGACAGCTCGCCTAGTTTACTTTAGTTATTTTCACAGCATCATGTCATATGGCATATTGATCTGGGGAAAGGCAGCTGATATAGAAACTATCTTCGTACTTCAGAAGAGAGCAATCCGAGCTATTTATAATCTAGGCTCTCGTGTATCGTTGAGAGAACATTTTAAGGACATAGGTATCCTCACAGTAGCTTCACAATATGTACTGGATGTGATTATGCATACACACAAAAATATAAAGTCCTTTAAGAGGCAGTCTGATATTCATAATAGAAATACACGAAACAGACATAAGTTAGCTGTCCCGAAATTTCGTTTGCAGAAAGTGAAAAAATCATTTTTGGGTAACTGTACGAGGGTAAAACTGAAAGTTTCGGGAATAGAAGAAAATATGCAGTATAAGTGAGTTTATTTATTTTTATTGTTTTTCAACATATTCTCCTTTGTATTTCATGCACTTATGCATGCGTTCAAACCAGTCCATAAAGCACTTTTTGAACTCTGAAGTAGGGGTCGACAAAATGGCTATTTTATAGGCCTCCACTGCTTCTTCTGGCGTCTGAAACCGCTGACCACGCAGTTTGTCCTTGATTCTGGGGAATGTAAAAAAGTCGTTGGGACTTAAGTCAGGGCTATATGGAGGGTGGTCCAATATTTCGACTTTTTCACCGTCCAGGTACTCAGTTGTTGTCCGAGCGGTGTGTGGGCTGGCGTTGTCGTGGTGAAGGATGATGCGACGACTAGGGTTTGTTTTTCGGAGTTCAGCAAAGACGTTCGGCAAACAAATAGTGGTGTACCAATCAGCATTGACTGTTCTACGATCCTCAAGAGCCACAGTAGCTACGTGACCAGATTTAGAGATAAACGTAGCCACCATCTTCTTAGCCGTACTGCGAGAACGAACAACTTTTGTGGGTTTGAGCTCGTCTTCGAAGACCCATACTCGGGATTGGTTTTTAGTTTCAGGCTCATAAGCGTATATCCACGACTCGTCACCTGATACTATGCTAAAAACAGCATTTGAGCGTCCCTTGTTAAATCTTTTCAAAGTTTTGCGGCACCAATTGACACGGACTATTTTCTGCTCGTCAGACAATAGGTGAGGTATCCAACGGGAAAATAACTTTTTCACGCCTAATTCTTCTTTTAAAATAATTTGTATTTGACTCATTCCAATACCCAGGTGCTCTTGAATTTCCCGATATGTCACATGTCGGTCTTCATTTATCAGACGACGCACAACATCGACGTTTTCTTGCGTGACTGCCGATTTTGGTCGACCTTCACGCACTTCGTCGGTGAGGGATACACGGCCACGTTGAAATTCTGAATACCACCTGTATATTGTAGTCTTTGAAGGAGCTTCAATATTAAAAGCAGCAACCATCCGCTCTTCACATTGTTTTTGTGTTAGTCCACTTTTAAAGTCATAATAAATCATAGCTCTGAAATTTTCACGGCACAATTCCATTTTAAGCAGTGACTCGACGACTTCAATAAACAATTGAAACCGAACCATCCTTTTTTTTTCTAAGTGGCCAGTGTGTTGAGATAAGGAAACTTCAGAGATTATAAAAAGCTATAATACATGTTAAAAATAAATTAATAAGTATTCGATTCCCGCCACTTTCAGTGCAAGCCTCGTATAAGGTTTTATAACAAAGTACCTAAAGATGCATGGGAACTACCTTATATTTCATTCAAAGTATATATAAAAACATACCTTTTGAACCAAGGATATTATAAGATCGAAGAATTTATGGAAGATAAAAGACCATGCCCAGCTATCGATCTCCAAAGCCGTCGTAACTTTGCAAGCAGTGTCCCGGAGACCAATGTTTGCTGCTTGTGGCGCTGCCGCTACTGCTTGTTTTAATGTAATAGGTTTTTGTTTATTTTCATTACAATTTTTTTTTCATCATATATTGCATATTTGACATATTGGTTACATACACGTTATGTATACCGTAGCATTAGCTCAAAGACTGCTAGCTTAACAGTCTCCTGACACGGAATTGTTATTTCTGATATTCCGTTTTTTTTTTGTCCTTTAGAGACCTTTTACATCTCTAAAACCTAATGTTTTAACTATGGGGACTCTTTACACCTCCGCTTTTATCTATAATATTTTTGACCATAGAGACTCTTTACATCTCTCTGTATTATAGGATAAGTTCATCGAAAGTGTGCCCAGGTATTTATTTGTTGGTTTATACTGCTTTGTATTTATGTCACTAAATGATTTGAATTGAACTGTAATTTTATATTTAACTATACAATGTATATTGATTTGAAAAAAGTGACACCTCGCCGAGTTTCTTACGCCGGTTCTTCTCGTGGCAGAGGTTTATTTTTCCGAACCGGTGGTAGTTTATTGACGTTCATAGGTGCATGTAATATGCCTAATTTGAAGAATAAACTACTTTTACTTTTACTTTTACTTTTACTTTAAGTGACATGTGTGTGTGTGCCATGTGTGTATCATAAACTCGTAAAATGAAATTCCGAATATTAAAACCCCGAAAACGTTTCCCTGTCTTTTTAGTTGACCGAAATTGTGTTGCCCGAAATTATTATTTACCCAATTCTCAGTTTGTTGCAATTTTATTTCGCTTATGATTCGAATAGACACTTATTAAAATTCCGAAGTATCATTTGTCAACTAGTTTTTGTGCCGAAAAGTATTAAGTCCGAATTTTTTATTTTTATTTAATTAATACTGATGACCTGGTAAGGGTCGCGGGTGGCGCAGGACCGGTCATGGTGGAAGTCTTTGGGGGAGGCCTATGTCCAGCAGTGGACGTCATTCGGCTGAATGATGATGATGATGATGATTTAATAGGCACACAAAACAGACAACATTCATTGACAGAAAAATAGAATAGTTCGACGGTATGGATTTGAATGCTATCCAAAATATGTATGCACAGCATGATTAAGTAACAGCGAGAGTAAAACTAAAACTACACTAAACTAGGTACATACATAATAATTCGAAATATCATTGTCCCGCTATATCAAAAGATAGAAATTGTAGAATAGGTTCCGCCATAAAGTCGACGAAGCCCCCGAGTTCGCTTGTGTTGTGGGCGGCTTCGAAGCAAGAGGAATGCAAGGGGGGGAATTAATTATGTTTGAAACAAACATGTATCTGCCTGTGTCCCGCAGAATGATGTACACAGGATGTTTTAATTGATTTCCGTTCCTTCACTCATATAGCCGTGTATAGCAGAAACAACGTAGCATATTTAGTTTTTCAAAATTGAAGAAAAAATTTCTTTTCCATTTTCATACAAATTAATTAATTATCATCATATCATATCAAGGGTGAATGAAAAATGGCCATAAGAGTTAACGTGGAGTTAAGCAAAAGTTAATGTCAAGTATGACAATCGGAATTCGAATGACACGCACGTCAACATTGTTTAATTGTTAAGGATCTTTTATACTATACTAGGGGTGTTAATTAATGAAAATTAATTCTTGAATATCTTCGAAACGAATTGGGGTACTAGTGTCTTAAAGAAGATTACTTTATTTCATGTTAGGATTGTACCCTCGCAATTAACGGAATTCAATAACGGAATAATTTTTTTTTTCTTTCCAATGTGCCATACAATTAGCTCGTAAGTAAGCTTATTAACAATATTGTTCACGATTTCGGTGTCGATACAAGCCCGATAGGGTTTAACGACACTTTTCCGTTATACCAATGTATCAATTTTCTATTGTAAATAAATAAATAAATAAAAATAAAATAAAAAACATCCTGTATAACCAAGTGATGACGATGAGGATGGTACGTGTATTCCAGCCATGCTGCCCTCGTCGTGGAAGGCGGGCATCGTCAGCTGGCTGGAGCGGCACCGCGAGCTGGTGGTGCTGGTGTTCTGCCTGCCCGCCAGCCGCGTGTTCGCGCTCGCGCTGCGCATGCGCACCTGGCTGCGGCGCCTGCGCATGCGCACACGCGGGGACAGAGTGCGCGAGATACAGCGGCAGGTGAGTGCGAGGAGCACGGAGCTGTGGTGCTCGCGTTCTGCCTGGCCGCGGGGACAGAGTGCGCGAGATACAGCGGTAGGTGCTTGTTAACCGACTTAAATAGAAGGAAGGAGGTCCTCAGTTCGTCTTTGTTTTTTATAGGCACGCATATACCGATTTCGGTATTTACTGTAGTTGTCCAAGCAATGGCTCTCGGAAACCCCAAATTTGGTAAAGCGGAACTGGTGATGATGATCACTGGTGGTGGTGTTTTTTGTGTACAATAAAGTATTTACATAAATACATACGAGTACATACACAGCACAGATGACATATGGAACTCCTCAATGATGTAGGCACTTCACAGATTCCGATGAAATTTCGTTGACGTAGCAACTAATGCTCGTCAAAATACACATTTTAAAGTTGAACTTGTGATGAGGAACTGATGGTCAGCATCGGTTCCCTGAGGAATCGACGGAATTCCTCAAATATCATCGGGTCAAGTGACTTGGCTGAGATCTTTTGTAACCACCTTATTTGCTATCGCAAAGCAGTACAGGTGGTAAATCGAATGTGTGTGGCAAGGCGAAGTACATAATTGGAGTCGGTTTTCTTTGGGTCTAAATTATTTGTTTTAATGTTATCAGGTACAGGAATGGAACAAGCTGCCTGCAAACGAACGACGCTTGCTTTGCACCGCGCGTCCCAACTGGATGTCTCTCTCCACCACGTTCTTCCAGAAGCATCTACATCATCAAGTGAGTGCTTGCGTTCACATGTGTAAATTATGCCAAGAAACTGCTCTACAACTTTGAACCTTATCACACAAATAATAGACCCTAAAATTCTAGACCACTTTCTTGGTTGACATCTACACACGAGGAGTCAAGGTCACCAGTATCGAAATTTATGTTTGAAGCGTCACAAGTCAAATAACTCCTAAATTAACCCACTAAAATACTTTAATACGATCAAAGTTGCCATTGGTTTCATGGTCCTAACCAGACACCGACGGCCAGTGATTCTCATGTTGCAAATTATTGAGTTTCAAATGAAGGTCAGTTCTCGGATTGGTGACCGCTTTGAGTGATTACTAACTGAGCGCTCCCGTGCTTTGGAAGGCACGTTAAGCCGTTGATACCGGCTGCTGTCTACGACAGCAGTCGTTAAGCCAAGTTGGAGGCCTTCGAGCGGCTTGAGAACTACTACCAGTCAAGTTGCCCACTCACTTGACAAAGGGGAGGTCGAAGTTGCACCACATCCGTAGGGCGTACCTACCGTTGCCCTACACGTGACCCCTGGATGGTGCTAAAAGTGCAACAAAACTGGCAAGCGTAATATGTAAATGTAAAGTGCAATAATAATATGATAAGTCTACGAACAGGTTCCCATCCCACTGTACGATATACTGGAGCTGGACGAGACCAACATGACCGTGCGAGTGGAGCCGATGGTGACCATCGGCGACATCACCGCCTTCCTCATCCCGCGCGGCTACTCGCTGGCGGTCACCATCGAGCTGGACGACGCCACGCTGGGAGGTCTGTACACCGATAATGGTCAAACACCGGTGTGACGGTGTGTTCTTTTTTCTTTCGTTTCTTTTTGTACGAGGCTTGCACTGAAAGTGGCGGGAATCGAATACTTATTAATTTATTTTTAACATGTATTATACCTTTTTATAATCTCTGAAGTTTCCTTATCTCAACACACTGGCCACTTAGAAAAAAAAAAGTATGGTTCGGTTTCAATTGTTTATTGAAGTCGTCGAGTCACTGCTTAAAATGGAATTGTGCCGTGAAAATTTCAGAGCTATGATTTATTATGACTTTAAAAGTGGACTAACACAAAAACAATGTGAAGAGCGGATGGTTGCTGCTTTTAATATTGAAGCTCCTTCAAAGACTACAATATACAGGTGGTATTCAGAATTTCAACGTGGCCGTGTATCCCTCACCGACGAAGTGCGTGAAGGTCGACCAAAATCGGCAGTCACGCAAGAAAACGTCGATGTTGTGCGTCGTCTGATAAATGAAGACCGACATGTGACATATCGGGAAATTCAAGAGCACCTGGGTATTGGAATGAGTCAAATACAAATTATTTTAAAAGAAGAATTAGGCGTGAAAAAGTTATTTTCCCGTTGGATACCTCACCTATTGTCTGACGAGCAGAAAATAGTCCGTGTCAATTGGTGCCGCAAAACTTTGAAAAGATTTAACAAGGGACGCTCAAATGCTGTTTTTAGCATAGTATCAGGTGACGAGTCGTGGATATACGCTTATGAGCCTGAAACTAAAAACCAATCCCGAGTATGGGTCTTCGAAGACGAGCTCAAACCCACAAAAGTTGTTCGTTCTCGCAGTACGGCTAAGAAGATGGTGGCTACGTTTATCTCTAAATCTGGTCACGTAGCTACTGTGGCTCTTGAGGATCGTAGAACAGTCAATGCTGATTGGTACACCACTATTTGTTTGCCGAACGTCTTTGCTGAACTCCGAAAAACAAACCCTAGTCGTCGCATCATCCTTCACCACGACAACGCCAGCCCACACACCGCTCGGACAACAACTGAGTACCTGGACGGTGAAAACGTCGAAATATTGGACCACCCTCCATATAGCCCTGACTTAAGTCCCAACGACTTTTTTACATTCCCCAGAATCAAGGACAAACTGCGTGGTCAGCGGTTTCAGACGCCAGAAGAAGCAGTGGAGGCCTATAAAATAGCCATTTTGTCGACCCCTACTTCAGAGTTCAAAAAGTGCTTTATGGACTGGTTTGAACGCATGCATAAGTGCATGAAATACAAAGGAGAATATTTTGAAAAACAATAAAAATAAATAAACTCACTTATACTGCATATTTTCTTCTATTCCCGAAACTTTCAGTTTTACCCTCGTACGTGTACTGATTAGCAAACAATTTCGGTTAAACTTAGGTATTTATTATTGTAAATAGTGACACCTAGATATAAGCACCACCTTACGAAATTTGTTTGCTTGTGACCGACACAACTCAAACGCTCAGTATGAAAACCAGCGCTGGGCTTTCTGCTCAGCACATACTGAGACTGAGATCTATTCACAATGGTAATTGTAATATTGATAAGTTATGTCCTAATATAAGTTTTTGTGGCAATATTTTTTTTTTATTTTGATGGTGACCATTGGCGACTGACTGTCACCATCGTTTATCCTGGACCTTAGTTGTCTATCGTCTGTATAACTAGCAAAAGTTCTTTAACATGTGACCTCCGGGCATGGTCTTGGTAATTTTTTGGTAAAGCGAATATGTTCGGAAATATTCACTCTAAAAGTGTCCTGTGCCCCCCCCCCCTCCCTGACTTATGAAGGTTCAAAAATATGAAAAATAAACGTAAAAGTAAATATATTTCATGATTGTATGGATATTTCTGAATTAAATGATTATTATTATTAAGCTTTACTTTCATGATTAGTCTTCTTTAGTTTTCGTTGGAAGTCTTTATTAAACCCTAGCGGACATGATCAGTTAAGCCGTTTTTGAGTTATCGTAAAAAGTATTTCCTTCTCAATAAAAGACGTATGAAACGCTGCGAAGGTATTCCATTTTGCCTGTTATTGATGTTTTTAATCGAGTTCATTGAGCAACTACGGAACCCTACACTCAGCATGGCCCGACATGCTCTTGGCCGATTTTTTTATGTGTATTATGTTCCGTGTGATAACTCTTGACCATGTTGGCCGTTGACCGACTTTAGTTTCAAAGCAGGTACCCCCAAGTTGGTCCCATATAAATTTGATGAAGGTCTGATGATGGGATATAGGAAGAATCAAGGGAACCATAAGGTTCATCTTTCGATGATTTCAAAATTAAATATTTATAGCGTGTGGTCTCAGCGATTGTTTATTTGTAACTGGCTTACATACGAATCCATCTTAATATTAGGAGCATCATGCATGTGCGTCTAATTAACCAAACACTCCTCGAATTTGATAGGCACGCGTATGGGTATTTTGGTTTTATTTGGGTATAAACTATTTTATTCAGTTGATGATGACACGATTCTGTGAGTAACCCTCAAGCGCTTTTTTTCATGTCCAACTCACACGCGCGTGGCATTCGGTTAAAATGCGATCTGATCAATTCTCCCCTTATTGGCAGGCCTGGCGTTCGGCACCGGCATGTCCACGCACTCTCACAAGGCTGGCCTGTACCACGAAACCATCATTAGCTACGAAGTGGTCATCGCCGACGGTTCCGTGGTAACAGCCACCCCCACCCAACACAAGGAGCTCTACCAGGCCCTGCCGTGGTCTCACGGCAGCCTTGGATTCCTCGTCGCTTTGACTTTGAGGATCGTTAAGATCAAACCCTACATCAAGATCAGGTATACCCCGGTTAAAGGACAAGAGAAGTACTGCAACATGATCAGGGAATTATCAGGGACATACGAGGAAAAACCTAAGAAGTTTCCAGACTATATAGAAGGCACGATCTTCAATAAAGATGAAGCAGTCGTGATGAGTGGAGATTATTCAGATTACGACCCGAATGTACCAGTGAATGAGTGCTCCAAATGGTACAAACCTTGGTTCTACAAGCATGTTGAGACTTTCTTAGAGAAGGGAGAATCAGAAGAACTGATACCCTTGAGGGATTATTTATTAAGGCACAACAGAGCTATATTCTGGGTGGTTGAAGACATGCTCTCATTCGGCAATCATTTCCTCTTCAGAATACTATTCGGCTGGCTTCTACCACCAAAGCCAGCGTTTTTGAAATTCACAACAACGCCAGGCATCCGCGAGTACACGTTCACTAAACAAGTGTTTCAAGATATAGTGCTGCCTATCAAACAATTGGAAAAACAAATCGAAATATCTACTGAACTTTTCGACAAATTCCCACTACTAGTGTATCCCTGTAGGGTGATCGATCATGGGCCGGCTTCAGGGCAACTCAAAAGGCCAGATACAAAGTACATGGTTCCAGGGACCAACTACGCTATGTACAACGATTTGGGGGTATACGGGGTGCCCGGCCAAGTCAAAGGGAAGAAACCGTACAACCCTTTAGACGCTATGAGGAGGATGGAAAAGTTTACTAGAGATGTTGGTGGTTTTTCGTTCCTGTATGCCGATATATTTATGACTAGAGAGGAGTTTGGAGAGATGTTTGATCTGTCGTTGTATGAGAGGGTGAGGAGGCAATACGGGGCGGAGGGCGCCTTCCCTCATTTGTATGATAAGGTGAAGCCAGAGTTAGATGTGTTTGCTATTGGAGAAGAGAATGCTATCCGACAAGAAGACTGACCATAGAAGTTCAATAATAGTACATAACTATTTAAGAATAGATTTTTTATTGACATATATATATATATCTAATATTTTTTTGTCGGCCTGTTTAGCCTAGTTGGAAGTGACACTGCCTGGGTTTCGAATCCCAGCCAGGCCATTATTTCTGCATTAAGGCCCTCTAGTTCTGCGAGAGTAGGTATTTAGCGCTGTCCTGGCGGTGCGTGAACAAGCCCGCGCGGACCAAGCGACTGTGAACTCGGATGACCCCGCTAGCTTCATACTGGTCACAGTATAGAAATATAACTGTATTTTGACTTAAGAAATGCATTAATTATGATTAAACTTTAGTATGTAATTGATATATTTTTTTAATAAGGTAGTAAATAAATAATTGAAAGTCGAACTTACGGTAAGATCCATTATAATGAAAAAAAACAGAATTCGTAGTACCTGTGGTAGTACATACCTACAACCCTGAAATTCGTTATTTTAATCTATGAAACCTAAGAACCTAAGAAATATGTCTTATTCCCTTCTACTCGATTTGTTTAATAGGTCATGCAATTTTTTATCTAATTGTGTTATATTATACAGGCTGTTATATTTATTTGTCGTGTGCGTGTTATCATCATCATGTATATGTATGTATGTATGTATAACACTTTATTGCACAAAAAATAATAACAATCGAAACAAAATAACAAAATGTAAAAGTACAAAGGCGAACTTATCCCTATAAGGGATCTCTTCCAGCTAACCTTCGAGAAAATGAGAAAAATAAATATAGTACACAAGGCAACAAACTAATTTTGCACAAACACGGATATTTAAGAAAGCAATGACAGATTATGAATACACGTAAAACTAATAAGCTTGTATACACTATAACAACTATTCATGTAAATATATCATCATCATCATATCAGCTGATGGACGTCCACTGCTGGACATAAGCCTCCCCTAAAGAGTGCCACAATGACCGGTCCTGCGCCACCCGCATCCAGCGGACTCTCGCGACCTTTACCCGGTCATCAGTTCACTTTGTGGGGGCCTATCTACGCTGCACCTTCCTGTACGTGGTCACCACTCGAGAACCTTCGTCTGCGCCCCAATGGCCATCGGTTTTACGTGCAATGTGCCCCGCCCACTGCCATTTAAGCGATTCGAAGGGCTATATCGGTTACTTTGGTTTTTCTGCGGATGGCCTCATTTCTGATACGATCGCGCAGATATACTTCCAGCGTAGCCCTCTCCATTGCTCTTTCCTCTTGGTTACAGGTGTATAGTAGAGAAACACAGATAATTTAATAGGTTTCTATTGTGATGTCCTAAATAAACATATTTTATTGCGCTTACATTGCAAACGCTGGCTGAACCCTACGAGATAAATCAAAATAATGTACTACAGTATTGTACTACTTAAAAAGGTCTACAAAAAAGTCGATTATGGTATATGTCTATCTCTTAGGGATAACCCACAATAACCATTTTTATCCTTTACTTTTTACGAAAAATAATGGCTTATTTACGAAGCGATTTTAAGCAATACAGCATTAATCCTTCTCTAATAAAATACCTTAAATACATTTTGCATTTTATATAGATCAATATGGCACTTGACAGCATGTAATTTAAATGAATATTTTTGAAGATATTACTGATTTAAAATGCAGGAACATAGCGGTTGCGGCGGTATCGGCCGGGTTGTATATAAATACATTTTGTAGTATATAATTATAATAAGTATCAGCATTGCACCCGTACGAAGCCGGGGCGGGTCGCTAGTATACCATAATCAACTTCAAATTCGAGTATAAAGTGTCCGATAGTAACGAAAGTTGGTGCTACATGGGCATTTGACATGACCTTCATCTTGTACATATTCAGCTTAAGACCAACTCTCACGGAGGTTTTACCAAGGTCATTGAGCATGGTACTTAAATCCTGTATGGTCTCAGCCAAGACTACTGTATCGTCAGCAAACCAAAGGTGAGTGATGTACTCGCCGTTTATGTTGATGCCTATTGCCTAGTCCAAAGTCTTGAACACATCCTCCAGTGCAGCGGAGAACAATTTGGGAGAAACAGCATCTCCCTGCCTGACTCGCGGCTACAACGGAATAGGTATCGAGTTCTGGTCCTGGAATCGAACTCACATAGTGGCGTTGTCGTACAAACACTTCAGTACTTCGATAATAGCGGTAGTCTACTTGGCACCGCTGGAGAGATTGTAGTACAGCCCAGGTTTCAACCGAATCGAAGGCCTTCTCGTAGTCCACAAACGGCAAACAGAGGGCACAGGCAACAGGGTATACTCCTCAGTCTACTGTAAAACCGGACGAAGCGTATGGATATAAGTTGATAATATTCGACTCTTCATATACACAGGCCCAGTAGTAGTGAACCACGACTGTCATAAAATTATACTAACATAGTTTTTTGACCGAGAGAGCGAAGCGTCTCCGTTTCAGCTCACGACAAAAATTCTTTCGTATGTCTGTCTGTTCGAATGTTCTCCTCTACAGGTCGCATTTCTCAACCGATTCTCGTGACATTTTGTGAGCAGGTTCGATAATTATATAGCTTTAATTATATTTTTGTCGAGACGGTTTTTGTAAATTTTGAAATTTGAAAAAATATTTTTTTTGCCTGGTCTACAGCTCACAGAGGTACTAGTTTTAAGCTTTATTGTAACAGCTAACACTTTAGGAGCCACGAGCTTGGAAAAAACGTTAATTTAATTTAATAAATTACAGATATTTTTTGGTGGTTTAATTTATTCGTCTAAATTTATTAGCTCTCAAAGCATAAAAAACATTGCGAAGTTTTTACTGTTTTACTATTTACGCGAAAGATTACTGTATTCTTTTAAAATAAATACCAGAAATGATTTTTACATACAGATGATAAAAGAATCAATATGGTATATGAAATGATACCAAACTTGCCACGGTAGCTACCTGGAAATGGGTAGATTTATTAAAAGAAGATTAGCTAGAAAGATAGTGTATAAATTTTAAAAGGATCGGCAACGCGAATTTGACACCTCTGGAGTTGCAGGCGTCCATGGGCTGCGGTGACCGCTCACCATCAGGCGGGCCGTTAGTTTGCCACTGACATGGTATTAAAAAAAAAGACGGTCGGAATTAATGTGGTGAAGCTCATAGCTTAATAAAAATATTCATGTGCAAAGCAGTAGATCTCTTACTATACCTATAATTTCTGGTAATAAAAATTTAATTTATAATTTTACCATCTTTGGTTCCATGTCTGCAGGGGTTCAGTTAAGTTGTTATACGGTCATTTCTATACTGTGGCACTATGACCATAATTTATTTGTTAATAAATAGGACGTTTTTCGTTTGGGTTTTTATTGCCCTTCTTAAATAACTTGCAACAATTATATAAATTCGTCAAAACCTGCTTGTTTTGTGCACGAAACTGTCGCGGATAAAACTGACACAGGTCCGTTGTCCGTAAGCGCCAGCGCGCGACTGATCGGGCCTGCCGAGCCTCCGCGCTCGGCATTTTGTAGGTATTTAAACATATTAATTAATACAATCATTTTATCTTTTTAATTCTGCAAAAATGTCTAGAAACACTGAATGGCTTTAGTTTAGTTCAAAAACTTTATTTAAAACATCAATAGTTTAGTCGTCAGATTGTAAATGCTTTACAAAAAGGAGTAACTTTGGGGTCTCTTTCTATCGAGCGAAGTTCATTAGATCGTGTAACTGAGTGCAACTTTGACTAGACTAGATACTTAAGTAAAACAAACATATAATTTTTTCAAATTTTTAAAACCCTTATTCTACGTTTCAGATTGTGTTTAGAAAACTCGAAAACGCTAACTCGCTTGACGACCTAGCCTTAAGCAAGAATATTTGTTCCTGGATCCTGGATGTTTTCTATGTATTTAAGTATGTATTTATCTATATATATATATTTTTTTTTAATTTATTTGTTCATACATTAAAAGACTTAAAACTATTACAAAATTTCACCAAACTGCGGAGCAGTTTGTTGGCGAATAAAGTATACACTCTTTCCTGAACACCTGTCTGTGCCAACAGAAGATACTTATTATTTCCTTATTCCTAAACGTCTACTAATCCAATTTTTTTAATGTAATACCTTAAATTTTTTTTTATCTGGCAAATTGAGATTTATGTTTGCAAGAATCATAAGTATGTATATCGTCGTCTAGTAGCCATAGTACAAGTTGTTGTTGCTTAGTTTGGGACTAGGTCGATTTGTATAAGATTGTCCCCCGATATTAAAATTAAAAAATTAGATTATGTATTTTAAGATTATTTTGTCGACCCATAAGGTGATCTTATTTTTAAATTTATTGACATCCTCATTTTGTAATTGGTTGAAATATACTGGTACTGGTAGTTTATTAAAGTGTTACTATAATGAGGCATTAAAACACGAGTGTAGTTTTATGAAACGAGCCGCAGCCGCTTTCAATAATATGCATAATTTCTAAAATTCGAAACGTATAAATCGAGTATTGATGAAACTAAAAGTACTTAAAATACCAAAATTTCTACCCGAAACCGCATGCACACAACTAACGTCACCGCAATAAAATAGTACAAGCAATTCCCAGCAACTTACGAATGTTTAATGAAGGGCCTTGTGCTATGTCTATTATTTAAAAAAAAATGTGAAGAAGACAGAAATCATGACTAACACAGACGTCTCTCACAACGCGCTTGATACTAGTGTAAGCATCGGTGGGGAGGCAAGTGGAGAAGTTTAAGTACCTTGGCAGCACAATAACGCATAAGAGGGCGCAGTACGATCGGTGTAGATCGGTTCTCCATACAAACGTATTTAGGCTCTCATTTTAAAACGCCATGCTAGAATAACATGAAACTTTGTATAAGTATACACAATGGGATCCGGCATACCTAGGTCGGAAATTAGTTTCTGTTGCTAGAAATTGAAAAAGAGAAAAATACAGTGGTTTTTTGAGTTTTTTACGGCTTGTATGAAAACCTTAATAATCGCTGTATTTTTTCGCCATTATAATTTCAAGCAACAGAAACTAATTTCCGCCCTAGACAAGCTGGATCCCATTGTGTATACAAGGTTTCATGTTATTCTAGCATGGCATTTTAAAATGAGAGCATAAATACGTTTGTATGGAGAACCAAACGTACTGCGCCCTCTTTAGTGTGACCTAGAATCTGAAATAAATGATAGAATAGGTGCTGCGGCTGCCGCTTACGGCAAGCTTAGACCTAAGGTTTTTCGCTCTCATGACCTTAAACTTTCCACAAAAGTAAGTGTATACATGGCTGTCTTGCTACCAAATCTCCTATACTCATCCGAGACATGGGTCCTCTACCGCAAGCACATCCGCACACTCGACAGATTTCACCTCAAATGTCTCAGAGACATCATGAACATCATGTGGTCGGACCGTGTGAGGAACGCAAATGTCTTAAGGCGCGCAAATGTCGGAGGCATTGAGATGCATCTGATGAGGCGACAGCTGCGGTGGTGCGGACACGTGTCTCGCATGTCAGACGACAGAGTGGCGAAACGTATGTTCTATTCAGAACTCCAGGATGGCAAGCGTAAAAAAGGCGGTCAGTATCTCCGCTACAAGGACGTTCTGAAAAGACACATGAAGCGATGCAAGTTGGGGCCTTCTGAGTGGGAGAAGAAGGCAGCGCGACGATTCGAATGGCGATTCATGAGCAGGTTAATGCTTTTGAAATTGACCGCCGTAACGAGCTTGATGAAAAGCGAGATGAGCTCAAGGCTCGTCCACCAGCAGCCATTCATAAAATTACGTCGGTGGAGTATTGACCTGCTCAAAATGCGCTCGTACCTTTATAAGGAAGATCGGGTACGTTAGCCATCTGAGAGCGCATCAAAGAGCGGAACAACATCGCTCTAATAGTCCATGAGTATAAAAGGTGATACCTAATTTACTACACGCAGTCGCTGAGGCCGAAATCGGCTACGACTTTATTATGTCTATTATAATCTATAATAAAATTCCCCAATAGGTATATTAAAAAAAATACAACCTCTTAGAAAATAAACTTAAGAATTACCTTATTACAAAATGCCCATATTCTTTACAAGAGTTCATGGAACATTAGATGTCAAATTGCACCTTAGATTTTCGTTAATCTTATTAAGTTGACAAAATATTAATATACATGTTGATTTTTTATTGAAGTAGTTCGTTAATGTTTTTGTGTTTATGGGACGAGCCACTCTGCCAAATAGTACGGAACAGTCTAGTTAACACGTCAACTAGTCCGGCAGACCGAGCTCGTCTTCTTGCCACTGCGGAGTGGGAGTCGGGTCTGTGGCTTCAGGCCCTGCCTTCACCATCTATAGGCACACTCTTAGACAATTCAACGTTTAGACTGGCGACTAGTTTGCGAATTGGGGCAGCAACAAACGCTCCACATCGGTGCCAATGCGGTGCGATGGTAGATAGCCTGGGTCACCACGGCCTCTCCTGCGGTAGAAGCACTGGGCGCATACCCCGTCACGCTAACATAAACGATGTCATCCGAAGGGCCCTTGTCAGCGTCAAAGTTCCAGCCATCCTAGAACCCGTTGGTTTGGCAAGGGACGACGGCAAGAGACCCGACGGCATGACGCTGGTGCCTTGGAGGATGGGACGGCCCCTGGTCTGGGATGCCACATGTGTAGACACCCTCGCACCGTCTCATCTTCCAGGTACCAGCCCAAATGCTGGCAAAGCGGCATCCACAGCAGAAGACCTCAAGCGCCGCAAATACGCCACCCTTGGCAGTGGTTACATATTTGAGCCGGTTGGGGTCGAGACTCTAGGACCGTGGGGACTTAGCGGAGCGGCCTGTCAAAGCTACAGGTGTCCAAAGGGCTGGCCAATACTTTGCACAACGCATAAGTCTGCACACTAGCCATCGGCACTGATTTGGAGGATATTTTTTATTGATAGGTAGCGCTCAGTTTTTTTTTTTTTGCTTCTTGCAATGTCCTTTTTAATGTTTTCGTTATGTAATTAAATATGTAAATGAAGTTTGTTTGACTTCATTCATAATGGCAGTATTGCTGCGCATAAGCCTCTATGTGTCGGTTTGGAAATATCTGTGGTCTGTTGGCAGTCTATGACAAGTGAGAGTTGACAGGTCAAAGGTTTGGACATATGCGTACGTTGGCATAATGCGAATTTGGTACTATGCGTCGAAAGGGTTTTAAAGGTAATCTAAGGAGAAATATTTTAAATGTTAATAGTGACTTAAGATTGAATAAGAAGAATAAGTGGAATAATAGCTTTAATGTTGTTTCTCTTTTCAGGTAAGATAGTTTTGTAATTTTATTCCATAAGAAATATTGTGCTAAACCTAAGTATTCATAAATAATAAAAAACCGTTCTCTTTTCAGAGCAACGCAGTACAGTTTTATTTCACCTTCAACATCCTACCACAAGTGTATAAAGTACACATTATAAATATATATTTATTTTCCTTAAGAAGTGGTAGAGGTGACGTTAAAATTGTCTTTTGTGTTTATTATATGTTTCTATTTTATATTTAGGTTTAAGTTACTCATGTTGCTACGCCCTAGTAGGGTCCGTGTTCGTACTGGTTAGATTAAGAACATCTTGTAAACACCATGGTTGCAACGAATAAATGATTATGATTATTCAATAATATATCAAGACACACGCAAAATGGGCGCATATGACGTCGAGTTGCGGAAACCCAGCCGCGTAAACCTATAATACATCAAGACTTCTCCAAAAACAATGCAGTTACCTTGAGGTTGGAGATGTGGCGGAACACGAAGGGGTTGTTGACGGCGATCTGGCGGCGGATGCGGTCGTTCATGGCGTTGACGTAGGTCTGGTACACCGCCATGCACTTCTTGGCGAGCGACGACGCGTAGTAGATCGGCACGTCCTGCAGCTCCGGGTGCAGCGACCAGTACTCGTCTGCGGACCACACTCCACTTCACTATACCAAAACTATACGCGTTTCTAATATAATGGATGAGGACATACAACTACACCTTACTCACGAATCCACGGACGGCCTGTTTAGCCTAGTTGGTAGTGACTGCCTCCGAAGCTAGAGGTCTCGGGTTCGAATCCCGGCCAGGGCATTTATTTGTACATTTATCACGGATATTTGTTCTTGGGTCTTGGATGTTTTCTATGTATTTAAGTATGTACTTATCTATATAAGTGTGTATATCGTCGTCTAGTACCCATAGTACAAACTTTGCTTAGTTTGGGACTAGATCGATTTGTGTAAGATTGTCCCCCAATAGTTAGTTATAGTTAATAGTTAGTTAGTTATAGAATAAGAATAATTTATTGAAAAATTCTTATAGCTAATGTTACATTGGGCTTGAACATACTTACATAGTTACAAATTGTTACATGCATGTTGTATTAGATTAACTTTTTCGGAGAATTTGCCAACTTAAGGTAATATTGATCCGAATATCCGATCCCTGGTAATAAGAGAAACTACATATAAACTCACGACTGTGTTTCCAACAGGGTAAGAAAAGTATAAGTGAAAACCCCATGTATAATGTACTTATATTTCCCATGTATGTGTTCCGTGTATATAGGTAATGTTGTTACTTAATTTTATTGCTGTTGGATTTCTAATTATTTTATTAGCATTGGTACATAATGTTCACACATACGTTTTAAATTAAGTTTCTGCCTATAACTTATAAGCACATAATTTAATCTGTTGTGGCGCTATATATTTTTTTCTTTTGATACCATACAACTCTGTAGATGTATTTTCCTTACTTGTACATTAGAATAATGTGATATAATCTAATTAAGGAAACTGTAAGTATAGAATTTAAGCACGATTTTTGTTACTTAAAAATATAAAAGACTGTTTGTTACTGAATAAAAAAATAAATAAATAAAAGTCTCCTACGAATAAATAAATAAATAAAGAGAATATCTTTACACACAAGTGGGAAATACAAACTGCATTTTTAATTCTGTATACAAGATTATGGTACCACATAATAAAATATTTCGGTTATTTTAGTAACACTTAGTATGTAGTAAGCACCAGGCAGCGCCCGCCGCGGGTCACGATGTCCGACACCGGGCCGGTGGAGCCCCTCCTACACACATGCCCCGCACATACCCAGTATGAGCAACAGCTCCTGTGCCCGCCCGAGCGCGAACACGGGCACGAGGCAGCGCCCGCCGCGGGTCACGATGTCCGACACGAGGCCGGTGAAGCGGCTCTCGCGCTCTTCTCGCTTCTCGTGGATGTGCGTGCCATATGTCGACTCCTACAAACAAACAAACAGATTTCGTAGTCCACTAAAAACAATAAAAATGTCCACTAAAAACAATAAAAATGTCCACTAAAAGCAATGCTAGTTTAGACAACAAGTTGTTGTGGGTATGTTTAGGAGAATGCAGATTCTGATAATGATGAGGAATGAATCACACATATGTACGAGGGCTGCCTTTTAAGTTCTGTCGTTTGCAAATTTCCCGTGAGTGCATAAAAAAAAACTAGTGTCATCTTAAAATATTTGAATTTAGAATTCGAAAACAAAATAATGACTCGAAATCGGCCCAACCGTTTTAGTACAGCGTTCGTTCAAAGTTGACAAGTCGACTTGAAATTTCGAAGGAAAATTTACGTGTGATAATTTTTTACAACTTCAAAAGGGGCTTAACGCGACTTCAGTGCTTCGAAGAGTTGACTACGGTTTTCAATGATAAAGCATCATACCTCCGGACTGTGGAACGCTGGTATTTAGAATTTCAACGTGGTTGCTCTAGTCTTGGTGATAGACATCGTGAAGGTCGACCAAAAACAGCCGTAACCCAGGAGAACATTGATGCTGTACGGCAACTGATCGTCGAAGATCGCCATGCGACATACCGTGAGATAGAAGCTTCCTTAAGTATTTCAGGGACCAGTGTTCACAGTATTTTGCATGATCACTTAGGCGTAAAAAAGTTGATCTCACGCTGGATACATTTACTCAGTGAAGACCAAAAAACGACTCGCGTTCGATCGTGTCGCAAAACTCTGCGGCAATTCAACCGAGGAAACTCGAAACATGTTTACGACATTATCAGTGGTTACGAATCTTGGATATATGCCTACAATCCCGATTCTAAACAGCAGTCGACTGTTTGGGTGTTCCAAGATGAGCCAAAACCGACCAAAGTAATACCCTCACGGAGCACTTCGAAAAAAGTGGTCGCCACGTTTGTGGTGAAAAGCGGCCACGTTGCCACCATCGTGCTCGAGGATCGTAAAACGGTTAATGCTGACTGGTATACCACTGTCTGTTTACCAGAAGTCATCGGCGAGTTTCGAAAAAATAACCCGACGTCGTATAAGACTGCACCACGATAATGCGAGCTCGCACACCGCCCGGCAAACAATTGCGTTTTTTAAAGAGCAAAACGTCGAAATACTGGAACACCCGCCGTACAGTCCAGACTTAAGCCCTAAGGATTTTTTTACTTTTCCAAAAATCAAGCAACGACTTCGTGGTCAACGGTACCAGACGCCTGAAGAAGCGGTTGTGGCATACAAAACGGCCATTTTGGAGACCCCGACTTCGGACTGGAATAAGTGTTTCGAAAATTGGTTCGATCGAAGGAAAAAGTGTATTACATATCACGGTGATTACTTTGAAAAACAATAAATACCATTTAACACTTAAATTGTCTTTAGTTTTTCCAAACGACACAACTTGAAAGGCAGCCCTCGTATGAACAAATGAGGACATTATTTTTGTGAAATTCATCTTTGGAATCAGTTTCCAGGGTTTTGGGGACATAGGGTGCAAATAGAGCCGCTTTTTAACTATTATTTTTTATCTTTACAAGGCAAAAACGCCCAAAATTCAGTGGTTCCTAATGCTGAACTGACAAAGACCCCTTTAACGAAAACAATCTAAAATTCGGACTCACCTCTAGGGTGTCACTAACTCTGACTGGTTTGCTGCCAATAACTTAGTATTGAACCCGAAAAAAACGAAATGTATGAAATTCTCTCTAGCGAACTCATCAAACAGAAACTTAGATACAAATATTGACACAGGTTGTGTTAAAATTTTCTACCTCACACTTAAGCTGCGTTCAGGTGGAAGCTACAACTAAATATAAATATGTCGCATGCTACAAATACTAAATGCGCTGGCTGTCATACATTCATTTCGGACGATAATACGGCAACCTGTGTGTCGGCTTCCTGCGGAAAAATCTTCCATGACCTGTGCGTAAACGCCACAGATCTTAGTGCGGTACAAAAATTAGACTGGACCTGCCCAGACTGCCGTACGGCCGCAAAGAGAGGAGGGGACAACTCCCACACCCCAGTACGTATGAGCGCTGATAATATAACTCACCGCAAAAAAACTACAGCAGCACCAAAGGCCGCACCTACTTCTTCGATTACTCTGGCGGACCTAGCCGCGGAAATCCGTCTTCTGCGACGTGACATGGTTGAACTGAAGGACAAGTTCTCAACCATTGCTACTTGTTGCGAACGTATAGAGGAGGTCTCGTGTCGACTATCTGTTACGGAGTCCAGACTACAAACCTTGGAAGACAAGCAAGCGGAGACCGTGAGCGACCTGAATAAGGAGAACACGCAGTTAAAATCTATTGTCTTAGACCTAACAGCCAGGCTTGATATCGTTGAACAGCACAACAGGGCCAATAACCTCAAACTGCACTGTATACCCGAATACCGTAGTGAAAACCTGCTCACAACTGTGAAGCAAATAGGAAGGACAGTAGCGTGTGAACTTAAAGACCAGGACATTCAACTGTGCACAAGAGTTGCCAAACGGGACCCAAAAGGCACAAGACCCAGATCAGTTGTCGTCAAATTTATTACTCCGAGAGTCAGAGACGAGTTTCTTGCGCACGTGATTAAATTCAACAAGGCAAACCCCAAGGAGAAACTGCACACAGGACACCTAGGCATATCTGGAGACAAGAAACCTGTTTACGTCACGGAGCACCTTTCGCCAAAGAACAAAGCCATTCAAGCTGCAGCCAGGCAATTAAAAAAAGAGAAGGGTTACAAATTCCTGTGGACTCAACAAGGAAGGATATTTCTACGAAAAACCGAGACATCCGAATTTATCCACATCAAAAGCCTCGATGACCTAAGGAGAATCAACTGAGACTGGTCTGTGACTTATATATAACTTGTATACCTTAAATTAAGTACCTTATTTATTTTTGTGTGTTTCAGTAGTTCTTTTCTTGTTTCATTTCTATATATGGTTGTAACTTGTTTTTATCAAAATGTTAGGGGTCTAAGATCAAGCGTTACTGAGGCACGGCAATGGGTTTTAAACAGTAATTACGACATCCTGATACTCACGGAAACATGGCTTAATGACAGTATTTTCGATTCTGAAATATTTGACAATCGTTACGTGGTGTATAGGCGCGACCGGGAAAGCTCTGCGACTGGAAAATGTAAGTCACTGGGAGGTGGGGTGTTAGTTGCTGTATCTAGTGATCTGGTCTCTAGAAGAGAACACGAATGGGAGTGCTACTGTGAGGATTTGTGGGTTACTGTGGAATTGAAACATAACAAAAAAGTCGAAACTCTTAAGTTGTGCGCAGTATACTTACCTCCTCCTGTTACAAAAGGGTGCTTAGACATATTTTTGAATAATGCAAATAAAGCCCTAGAAACAATAAGCAATTATACCTTAATCGTCGGCGATTTCAATATGAGTGGTATCGACTGGAGCCCCACCGATGATGGTGGCTACTACCTCCCGTCAAATTACGGTAACTGTGGCTTAAAAAGTAAACTTATAGATTTCATTTCGTCAAGTAATTTGAATCAGTACAATGGCATTACTAACTCAAGGGATAAAATCCTCGATCTAATTCTCTGTGACTCTGAGATTGTCGAGGTCACCGAAAGTAGTAATCCAGTCAAAGCTATAGACATTTATCATCCCCCGTTAGACTTTTCTGTAAACTTGTCTCTCAATGAAAACCTAAAGCCCAAACCTGGGTTGAAGCGTAACTTTTTCAAAGCAGATTACGAAACAATCATAAATGCCCTGGATAGCGTACCATGGGATACCGAACTGAGTCCCTATCGTAACGCTGATGAGGCAGTTGAAAAGTTTTACAGGATTCTAGAACCTTTAATTCATGAGAATGTTCCTCAAACAAAGTGTTATCGCAACTCTTATCCGGTCTGGTATTCTGCAAACCTTAAATATATGTAAAAAAAAATATACAAATACCACGTGAAATACAAGAAATATAAAAACCCATTAGATAAAATAGAATTTGAACACTTGCGAAGTACCTGCGATAAATTAATGAATGAATGTTATATTAGATATATTGGCGAGATAGAGAAGAAAATTAGTGTAAACCCTAAAATGTTTTGGACCTACGTTAACTACCTACGCAGGAATAGCTCCTCGTACCCGCCCACTATGATGTTAAATGACATCAAAGCAAATAACACCCGGGATATTTGTAACTTATTCGCTAGGCATTTCTCATCAGTATATGAAAGGGACGAAAACAACACTACCAACACCTTAGTAAATACTAGCATAGAAATGGCAGACATAACACTCTCGCTACTAGAAGTCGAGAATCGCTTAAAAAAACTTGATGTTGCTAAAGGCACTGGTCCCGATAACATACCACCTATATTTCTCAAGAACTGCTCGAAATCCCTTTCTGTTCCCCTAACGATCTTGTACAACTGGTCCTTAAGAACAGGTATATTCCCACAAAAATGGAAGGAAGCCAGAATTGTCCCAGTGTACAAGAATGGCAAACGTAATTCAGTTTTAAATTATCGACCCATTTCTATTCTATGCACAATTGCGAAAGTCTTCGAACAGTTAGTATACCCATATATTTTCCACAACGTTAAAATGTACATATCCCCATTGCAACATGGATATATGCCCAAAAGGTCAACCAGCACAAACTTGTGCAGCTTTGTTGAGGACCTTACTCAGGCAGTTGACAAGGGTTTCCAGGTCGACGCTATATATACTGATTTTTCGAAGGCATTCGATAAGGTTAACCATCGTATCCTTCTTAAAAAATTACATAGTTTCGGCATATGCAACTCCCTCTATGATTGGTGTAAGTCCTACCTGAAAGATAGATCTTTGGTCGTAGTTATGGAGGGCGTGCATTCGTGTAACTTCATAGCGTATTCAGGAGTGCCACAGGGTTCCAACCTGGGACCACTGTTCTTTAACATTTTCATAAACGACGTGACAACCCTGTTTAAACATTCGAATGCATACCTGTTTGCGGACGACTTAAAACTCATACGCATTATCAAGGACTCTACTGATGCCTTAAAATTGCAAGAAGATGTAACTTCTTTGGTAGACTGGTGTACAAACAACAAAATGTGTCTGAATCCAGCAAAATGCAATCACATAAAATTCCACAGAAAACGTAATGAGCTTCGAACCAGGTACGAAATCATGGATCAACCATTAAAGGAGTTGGACGCGATAAAAGATCTTGGTGTTACTCTGGATACCAAATTACGGTTCAGTAAACACATAGACGGCGTGATAGATGCGGCATTTAGAGCACTGGGATTCGTACTTAGATGTGGAAAAGCGTTCAAAAACATTCAACACTTACAAATATCTTCAACTGCTTCGTTCGAAGTAAGCTCGAATATGGTAGTGTGGTATGGACACCATCGTACAAAATCCAAATCGATAGGATTGAACGCGTACAGAAGCGTCTAACCAAACACCTGGCATACCGTTGCAGAATATCCAATAGAGTCAGGTCGTATGAAGACAGGCTTAAATACTTCCGTATGATGTCTCTTAAAAACAGGAGAGATATGTTGGTATGACGTTTCTGTATAAAACACTGAATAACAGGATAGACTGCCCGAGTCTACTCAGAATGTTTGCGCTCAAAGTACCCAACCGCGTTCCACGTTATCCCTGTCCCTTATTTAGCATACGATTCAGCCGTACCAAACTAGGTTCTCACTCGCCGGTGCCCCGTCTGTCGCGCCTATACAATCAATTGAGCAACAATGCAGACCAGCAGCTTGATATAAACCATGACAGCCTACGTCGATTCAGGACCAAATTGCTGTCGATTATTAATTGAATTGCCTCTGTAACCACAGTCACTCATTTTGGATTTTGGACCCTCTTATTTTTTAGTTTAGGTTTAAGCATATTACTATTCACAATATTTTATGTCTTCTCATTGTAATTTGTTTTTAAAGTCGATGCTTTCTATATTGCATGCTGTGTTCACCTGTAATTGGTGGCGCAATTAAATTTAAACCATATGTTATTTTGTTCCAATGTTAATGATTGTTGTTGCCACTGTTGGTGATCCTAGATATAAATAAATAAATAAATAAATAAATAAACTTAATGGTCAAACATTAGAATTTGTTACTTCTACTGTATTCTTAGGTATTACATTGGACTCAAAATTGCAGTGGGGTTCCCATATAACAGCGATAGGAAGTAGGTTGAGCTCTGCTGCATTTGCAGTCAGGAGAATAAGGCAGCTTACCAATGTGGCAACGGCACGGTTAGTTTACTTTGCTTATTTTAATAGTATAATTACTTATGGTCTTATCTTGTGGGGATCAGCTGCAGATATTGAAACTGTTTTTATTTTGCAAAAAAGGGCTATCCGAGCAATTTATAACTTGGGGTCGCGTGATTCATTAAGAGAATTTTTCAAAGAAATAGATATTCTAACCCTGCCGTCCCTATACATATTTGAAATAATAATGTATGTTAGGAAAAATTTGGGACATTTTCCAACGAACGCTGATAAACCAATAGCCACGAGAATTACTGGGAAACTCAAAATAACCTTCTATAGACTAGTAAAGGCGAAAAAGTCGTTCTTGGGAAATTGTATCAAATTCTACAATAAAATTCCTAAACACATTACTGAACTTAGCAATTCTAAATTCAAATCTGTAGTAAAACAAACACTTATTTCAAGAGCATATTATAGGATAAACGATTACATCATGGATAGGGATGTTTGGCAGTGATAGCGTCCTGCATGGGTAATCTATCGTGAAAATATATTTTCTACTGTAGCAATTTTATTTAAGTTATTTTGTAGTAATGTAATTTTATATTTAACTATATAATGTATATTGTTTTGAAAAAATGACACCTCGCCGAGTTTCTTACGCCGGTTCTTCTCGTGGCAGAGGTATATTTTTCCAAACCGATGGTAGTTTATTGACGTTCATAGGTGCATGTAATATGCCTAATTTGAAGAATAAACTACTTTTACTTTTTACTTTTACTAAATTATAATTAATACAGCATCATCTAAAAAATCCCCGATCAAATATTTACTCGCGACCCGCAGTGGGTCGCGACACTCACGACCCATAGTTTGCGATATTCTGTCCCAGATTAATCAACGAATTTTCATTACAGTTCGTTCCAACTAAATCGCGTGTACACACTAGTATTTACTTACAGTAATTAATACATCCGGGTGGACGGTCGGGATCTCAGCGGCCATTAAATGCCTGTCTTCTTGCCGCGAGAAATCACCCGTGTATAAAACCTGGAACGAAAACATGTATGCTGAATCTAATCCATTATGTTGTCCTAAGCTCATGACTCACGACATCATAATTTAACCAAGGCAGATACAGTTCTCATACAATCTTTTGATCAACTTAGTCCAGACACAGGATCTGTCACAAGTGTCATAACACAAGCATTTTGATACTTAGACGACCTGTTTAGCCTAGTTGGTAGTGACTCTGCCTCCGAAGCTAGAGGTCCCGGGTTCAAATCCCGGCCAGGGCATTTATTTGTGCATTTTTCACGGATATTTGTTCTTGGGTCTTGGATGTTTTCTATGTATTTATCTATATAAGTATGTATGTCGTCGTCTAGTACCCATAGTACAAGCTTTGCTTAGTTTGGGACTAGGTCGATTTGTGTAAGATTGTCCCCCAATATTATTATATTATAGATAATAAATAACAAACATACCGCAATTAAATAATAAAAAGGTACAAAGTATATGTTATACAAAGCCATATCTATGACTATACTTCTCTCTGGCTCTTTCTTACGCATTCTTATGCCAAAATAAATACTTTCAATGGAACTAGAATACTGGTGTGGTCTGTCGTCCGTTTTGTCGGCCTGTTTGACCTAGTTGGTAATGTCTCCGCCTCTGAAGCTAGAGGTCCCGGGTTTGAATCCCAGTAAGGGCATTTGTTTCTGTGATGAGCAGAGACATTTGTTCCTGAGACTTGCATGTCTTCTATGTATTTAAGATTTTAAGGACATATCGTCGTCTAGTACCCATAAAACAAGCCTTATTGAGTTTACTATGTGACTAGGTCCATTCCTGTAAACAAATGTTCCCTAATATTTATTATTTTTAACTGTGTTACCTTGACCCCCGCGATCTCGATCATGAACATGGCGGCGCCCAGCACGTGGCCCGCGTTGTAGGCCCAGAAGCGCACGCCCCTCACATCCCGCTCTTCGTGAAAGTTCACCGTCTCTATGCGGTCCATAGACCCCTCCAGGTCCGACTCGGTGTACAGCATCTGCTCTGTTGATATGTTGCTGAAACGTGAGCATATGAGTCGTCAATTGGCTATGTGCACGTCTGAAACGTCAAACGTCAAAGGTCCCGAGACAATGTCAAAATTTAGAGATGTCAAATAATGACACATGAATATTTTATTTACTTTAGTAAACGAGAAAGACCCCGTATTGGAAATTTTACTGAAATAAATAAGAGAATAAATAAATACATACAAACGAAACGAATCGTAGGAAACCGTTAAGAAACCAATAGAAAACGTGAAAGTAAATTTGACAGTGGTCCCCGGTAAGTACACATTTCTGCCATGGTGTGCGCTACGATCGCCTAGCTTACCCCCACCACCTACTTCGCACATAGCCAATAGACAACAACATCCATGGTACAATATCAAAATAACACAAACTGGTTCAAAATAATTTTTAAGAAAAAAAACCGACTTCAATGGGGGAGGCCGGTGAAAGATTATTATACTTAGATGGTGCACTCTTAGATTCCATACAATAAAATAAAAATGGCTCATAGAATCCTCTATCAGAACTCAAGCTTGACAAAATGTGTCTTGAAAACCTAGCTTGCTTGACAAACAAAATGAAGAGAACAAATCGCCAAACGTGAACTACGCGTCGTTGAAGAGTTCCGTTCTGATCATCATCAGCAGTTCCACTTCATCAAATGTCACTTTTATGAATGAAAATGCTTGATTAGTTCATGAAAATACTAAAATCACTATTTGAGGAGTTCCGTCGATTCCTAATGGATCCCATCATCAGAACTCGAGCATGTCAAAAATTTCTCGTGAAAATAGAACTTGCTTAACAAACACAGCTAGAAGGACAAATCGCCAAACGTGAACTTTTCGTCGTTGAAGAGTTCTGTTCTGATCATCATCAGCAGTTCCACTTCATCCAATTTCACATTTTTGGATGCAAATAAGCATTGTTGCATAGCAAGCTTGTTGATAAAAACACAAAAATCACTATATGTTTGCCTTAAAGATTTGAGGAGTTCCCTCAATTCCTTGTGGATCCCATCATCAGAACTGCGTTTTGACAAAAACGATACCAACTTGGATATATATACTTACAATCAAAAAAAGAATTTTCCAAATCGGTTAAGAAATGACGGAGTTATGGAGTAACAAACAAAAAAAACACAACCGAATTGATAACCTCCTCTTTTGAAATCTTGAAGTCGGTTAATAAGAAGCTATTTACAGAAAAAAAAAGTTTTTAAAATTTGTTGTTATAGCGGCAATAGAAATACATCATCTGTGAAAATTTCAACTGTCTAACTATCGCGGTTCTTGAGATACAGCCTGGTGTCAAGACAGACGGACGGACAGACAGCGAAGTTTTAGTAACAGGGTCCCGTAAGGGTACAAACTTCTCCATTGTCCTCAAAGAAAACACATCATCATCCTCCTAGCGTTATTCCCTGTACAGTTGCATCCTGAAGAATGCCTGGGGTCCGCTACCTAATCCCAAGAATTGGCGTAGGCACTAGTTTTTACGGAAGCGACTGCCATCTGACCTTCCAACCCGAGGGGGAAACCGACCTTATTGGGAATAGGCTTGTCAAGTGAGTGGGCAACTTGACTGTTAGAAGTTCTCAAGCCGCCCGGAGGCCTCTAACTTGGCTTAACGACTGCTATCAAAGACAGCAACCGGGATCAACGGCTTAACGTGCCTTCCAAAGCACGGGAGCGCTCAGTTAGTAACCACTCAAAGCGGTCACCCATCCAAGGACTGACCTCGCCCGACATTGCTTAACCTCGCATACCGCACGCAGTACGCGGGTGCCACTGGGCCACGAGCGCTCTCAAAAGACTCAAAGAAAACACATAACAGGTATAATTACCGTTTCCTTCACGTAATACATTTCATAGTTTTTAGTAGAGATGCACCATATTCGGTTACTGTCCGGTATCCAGCTTATCCGCCCTTTATTTTAATACAAGCAAGTTTACTATCCGGATACCGGATAGTAAACTTGCCTGATTTTGGGGTAAAAAATGGAATCAAAAAAATAGTAACAGTCATAATAAAACTAGTATATTCTTTTGAAACAATTTTAAGTAAGTTTGGTGATAAGTAAAAAAGCGAGATTTTTCTATTTATTATTGGAAATCCACCAAAGGCTAATTTGTGATGTATATAACGAACGTTCACTACGAAACAATAGTATAGCGCTCGTGGCCCAGCGGCGCCCGCGTACCGCGTGCGGTATGCGAGGTTAAGCAATGTGGGCGCAGGTCAGTTCTTGGATGGGTGACCGCTTTGAGTGGTTACTAACTGAGCGCTCTCGTGCTTTGGAAGGCACGTTAAACCGTTGATCCCGGCTGCTGTCGTAGACAGCAGTCGTTAAGCCAAGTTAGAGGCCTTCGGGCGGCTTGAGAACTTCTAACAGTCAAGTTGCCCACTCACATGACAAAGGGGGGTCGAAGTTGCACCACGTCCGTAGGGAGTACCCACCGTTACCCTACACGTGACCCCTGGGTGGTGCTAAAAGTGCAACAAAAACTGGCAACCGTACTTGTCTTCTCGAAGATCTCACGGTTCGTAAATAAATGCCATACGATTAAATTAAATAAACTACGAAACAGGTCAAAAGCACCAGTTGCACCACGCGTACCTGCAAAACTCAAAATGTAGGTATAGTTCCGCCGGCCGAATATTCGGCAGGTGGTCAGGTCGAATATCTGGTATCCGGTATCCGGCCAAACAACTATCCGTTGCATCTCTAGTTTTTAGCAACTACATCATGTAAATCCAGAGGCGTCTTTACCTATGGTGCAGGGTGTGCGTTGCACGCCGGCGCAGCGGTCCCCGGGGGCGCCACGACGGAGCCCCGCTTGCTAGGGGGCGCTAGGGGTTTGCACACGGGCGCTACATGGGCTAGGGGGCGCTAGGGGTTTGCACACGGGCGCTACATGGGCTAGGGGGCGCTAGGGGTTTGCACACGGGCGCTACATGGGCTAGGGGGCGCTAGGGGTTTGCACACGGGCGCTACATGGGCTAGGGGGCGCTAGGGGTTTGCACACGGGCGCTACATGGGCTAGGGGGCGCTAGGGGTTTGCACACGGGCGCTACATGGGCTAGGGGGCGCTAGGGGTTTGTACACGGGCGCTACATGGGCTAGGGGGCGCTAGGGGTTTGTACACGGGCGCTACATGGGCTAGGGGGCGCTAGGGGTTTGCACACGGGCGCTACATGGGCTAGGGGGCGCTAGGGGTTTGCACACGGGCGCTACATGGGCTAGGGGGCGCTAGGGGTTTGTACACGGGCGCTACATGGGCTAGGGGGCGCTAGGGGTTTGCACACGGGCGCTACATGGGCTAGAGACGCCTCTGTGTAAATCCTTGTCAACCAGTCTTCAAATAGTAAATATCATACACGAAGATTTGTTTTTCAAAAACTGCACGGAAAAAAATTCTGGTAACCAAAACCAGAATTTGGTTTTAGATAACTATGTTTTTTAGTTGCATATGTGACAAATAGTAAACTCTACAGTTCACTTATAGTTAAAAAAAAATTGTTAAGACAAATATGCACATTCCTATGCTGACTATATTATAGTGAGAATAACTATTCATATAGTAAATATTAGGATTCAATTTCGTAAACACAACGATACTGTCTCTTACTTAACTGTTGTTGCTATATCATTTAGACAGTAACACATATAAAATTTCCATCAACTAGAACTAAATATTATCCACTTCTAAATGAATTAATTTAAAACTAGAACCTAGAACTAGAAACTGTTTAGTCTAGTTGGTAGTGACTCTGCCTCCGAAGCTAGAGGTCCCGGGTTCGAATCCCCGCCAGGGCATTTATTTGTGCATTTTTCACGGATATTTGTTCATGGGTCTTGGATGTTTTCTATGCATTTAAGTGTGTATTTATCTATGTAAGTATGTATATCGTCATCTAGTACCCATAGTACAAGCTTTGCTTAGTTTGGGACTAGGTCGATTTGTGTAAGATTGTCTCTCAATATTTATAATTATTTATTTTAATTATTAAATACATTGTAATAATTACATAAAGTTATTTGGCTGTACAGTAAAATTTGGTAGGATACCAAAATTTCGTTTACTAAACATTCTGGTAGTATAGTTGTAAATCTTTTTTTTTCCGTGTCCCAAAAGTCGTCAAGTCGTTCATCAGGTGTCCCAAAAGTGAATGAAATAAGTGTGTTTGCTCGGAAAGTGGTTGTACAACTTGGACATGAACATAATTATACATATATATTTTACTTGAAAAATATGATGTCATAAGCAAAGTTTCTAGTCGGAACAAAATGAACACCAACCTAACTTTGATGTAGTCAGAGACTAGCCACCGGTAGATGGCTTTGGTGGCGTGCGTCATGAAAACGCGCCCCTTGAACGACGTCTTCGTCAGGAACCACGGCAGCGCTCCGCTGTGGTCCAGGTGGAAACTGAAAATTTACAATCATTCATCACGTATCACCTATTTGATCAGCAAGATTACACACTCAATCAGCTGAGTACTAACTACTACCAGAAACTAGGTCAGGTTAGAAATGTGACCCTCACAAAACCAAACCACTACCAGAAAAGTAGGGGGTAAGCTAGGTTAGGTTAGAACTGCAATCCTCACAGAACCGAACTGTCTCATCAACTAGTCATTTTCGCAAATTAAAATATCTATGCCATAATTAAACCCCAAAGGCATACTTACTGTGAAATAAGAAGTAGGTCCACTTCATCTGCCTCTATCAGGTCCACAAATGGCAGCGCGTCCATGCCTGACAGGCCCGGGTGGATGCCACAGTCCAACTGGCAAATATTACATTACATGTTTAACCTTTTCGCCGCCAGACGTCAAAGTAATTCGCCGTGCCCCTGACGCCACAACGGTAAAAAAATGATGTGTAAAGAAATAATGCCAATATAAAATTGGTCAGCTTCTGAGTAGTTTTTCATTAAAAAAAAATTGTCGGCCAGTGCCGTCGTTGGCGTCGGGGTGACGATTTTACGTTGTCGGCTATGGCCGACCGTGGCGTTCAAAAGGTTAATTCAATTCAATTCAATGATTTATTGCGTTTCATGTTAAGTAATACAATAAGATCTTAAAGTTAGGTACAGTTCAAACATGAGCTCTGTTGAGCATAGCAATTTTTAAAAATTAAATTTAAAATGTTCAAATACAAAATAATAAAAAATAAAATTATCACTGTTTCAAAATGTATAAAAAGAAAGGGTACAAAATATTAAAAATAATATGTCAAACTTGGTAATAAATTATCAAATAGCACATGCAAAACAAAAAACAAAAACAAAAAGTCATTGCATTATTTGTAAAATTCATTTAAAATGTCAAAAATACAAATTAATATTTATAAAATTATCTCAATTTTTCAAATATATACTAAGAAAGGGGTACAACATGTTAATAATAATTATATGTCAGTGTGAAATAAATTATCAAATAGCACATAAAAATTAATTAATTGTAAATACCTAGATTTAATAAATAATTCAATGACAATTTTTATAAACCACAAAATAACATTATTGCTGTTCCATTATTATCGGTATTTCATTTAATTGGTTTCAGCATCATTTAGGAATTCTGGTATGGAGTAATAGGCTTTATTACTTAAATATGTCTTAAGTTCGATTTTCAATATGCGCATATTACTTGTATCTTGGAACTTTTTTGGGGTTAACTAACCTAGTTATAATAATAATAATAATTCTTTATTGCAACCATGGTAAAAAAAAACTGTTGTTAGGAATACAGGAACATGCATCCCATGGACACTGGCAGGGCATAGCAATCATTATTGGCTATGTGCGAAGTAGGTGGTGGGGGTAAGCTAGGCGATCGTAGCGCACACCATGGCAGAAATGTGTACTTACCGGGGACCACTGTCAAATTTACTTTCACGTTTTCTATTGGTTTCTTAATGGTTTCCTACGATTCGTTTGATTCGTTTCGTTGGTATGTATTTATTTATTCTCTTATTTATTTCAGTAAAATTTCCAATATGGGGTCTTTCTCGTTTACTAAAGTAAATAAAATATTCATGTGTCATTATTTGACATCTCTGAGTTTTGACATTGTCTCGGGACCTTTGACGTTTGAAGTTTCAGACGTGCACATAGCCAATAGTAATAAAACCTTAAAACTAATATAGTTGTTTGTGACTACAAGTAAAACAGTACATTCTTACTTGGCTATTGTTTAATTTACAGCACATTGTTCATAAACTCCTTACCTTAAAATCAATTACTGTTTCGGTATCGTAAATGATGATCGTAGAATTCGAGGCCAGTGCCTCATTCATTACTTAAATAATGTGGTTATGTTTGGATTTGGTAACCACATTGACATTCTCTAGTAATCCAGAAGCTAATGGATTGGAGCGGTGGGCGAAGCAAGCTATTTATTGTTCCTTATAGTGCTCCACTTCCGATGCTACTCTTAGCATTTTTTTTTACATATTCGTGAATTTGGGATTGGGGATAGCTAGGTTTTTAAATGTTTATTATTACTTTTTACCGACTTCAAAAAAGGAGGAGGTGCTATGTTTGTCTGTATGTATAACTGTCATTGGTGTCTGTGTCACCGCTTATGCTACTTTTTAATTCAGGACCCCACCGAAAATCAGTGCCTCAGCTTGCTGAGTTTTGCCGTAAATGTATTTTTTTTCTTTCTTTCATTTGTATTGCTTCTCAGGATGTTGTTTTGAACTCTTTGAAGGCATGATATATAGCTCTTACTGGCTACTCCCCATATTGCAATGCCATCTGACCTGATCGGTATCAAAATAGCTTTTTGAAAATTAAGTACTGAATGCTAGATCTCTGGTGTAGCCAGACCAGAGATCTAGCATTCAGTACTTAATCCTATCAAATATTATTATTGAGTATAAAGGTTTGATAACATCAATACCACAATTAGATAAGATAAAACATTAGTACAACCTAATTTAAAATATAAAGAAAACAAAATCCTAACCCAAGAAGCATTCTTACCATGATTTTCTTTCCTTTGAATTCTAGCATGATGCATGATCTTCCGACTTCTTGACCAGCTCCTCTGAAACCATTGAATTATTTAATGAACTGCTGCCAATGCCACAACAAACTTCAAACAGAATTAAGTTTACAAAATCGCCACCAAATTTCACAAGAAATTGAAACCTGTGCGTGTTTGGAAACTCAAGACGGTAAGCAAATTTACAGAGCTGTTTCCGTAAAGACAATCAATTATTATAAACAATAACAGATTGATAAATAGATGGAAAACAATTATATTTACAATGGTCGAATTGTAAGCTGGTCGCTTTCCTCCAATGGCCCTGGGTCGGTGCCCTTTCTCGGATTCGTCGTCATGATAAAATATTACTGTGGAATCTAAAAAACACACATTTAACACATGAACATTTAGTGTTCTTGGATAAAATACGGTATTGAAAACAGCGATATGATAAAAACAACACCAAACCGGCCGCTCAACAATTAATAGGTTACAATAATGTTGCCATAATGCCATGGTAAATTTATATCATTTACGGATAAGGCGTTTTTTACATAAGGTGAAATAGTTTACTAAGAGTTCATTCACTCAACGTGTGTCAATATTATCACAGTTTTCAAAATTGTATGGATTTTCCTTTAATATTCTCAATATTCACGTTATACGCATCGTGATCAAAATAAATTTATGGAAATAATAAAAAGATAAAAAACTTAAAAAAAAGAAAATAAGATACAAGTAAAACAGTACATTCTTACTTGGCTATTGTTTAATTTACAGCGCATTGTTCATTATACTTATATCGTGATGTAAGTGTATCGCGTGATAATAATAACCGTGTAAAAGGCCCCAAAGTCAACATCGTCAACTTGACGTTGACGGAAATTACCAAGAAAGAAAACTGCCCGGCTAGTATGATAGCTTATACCGTCACGGTTTATGTGACGTTTCAGTACATTTTGGCCATATAACGTGACGGTATAAGCTATCATACTAGCTGGGCTGATGACAAACCTGAACAGAATTATATGGATCTATTTTACTGACGACAAGGCAGTAAGGCCTCTGGCTATAGCCTGTCCATAAGGACGAAGTTAAAAAAAAAATTGACGGTTACGTTGACAGTTTCATTCATGATTCGCATGCAGGATATGTGCGTGTATTTATTGGTTATAAAATGTAATCAACTTAATTGTAAAACGTTACAAACATGCCGAAACAAGCGTTATTTGACGAAGATTCCGATGAAGAAGTTTCATTCAAAACCGAGACTGAGTACGCTAAGAAATATGATTCATGGCGTCAAAAGGAAGAACTTCACAAGTTGGAGCAGAAATATGGGCCTAATGCACTGAATTCGGACGCTGCATTATCTTCAGATAGTGAAGACGACAGTGACGAACCGCCAGAAGTGTCTGAAGAGACGGAAGCCCAATTCTTGAAAACACTAGCGCTATTAAAAACTAAGGACCCTAGGATCTACGATCCCGAATTCAAATTCTTCGAAACGGAAAAGAAGGAAGCGGAAAATAAACCGGAGGTGAAGACTTTAAGTTTTGCTGACAGTGATGATGACGATGAAGACGATGGGAACATATTTAAAGTAGAAAAGGCAGCTGAAATCAAACCTACAGAGAGAGTCACTAAAACAGATGGTGGAACTGAAAAGCTAAAAGATTTCTTAACAGGTAAAGCTGCGCATATCAATAATCCTGTAGAAAGAGATCTAGCTCCCCTAAAGGCTCTTTGGTCTGACCCTAAGTTGAATGAGGGAGAGGCATTCCTTAGAGACTATATTCTGAATAAGAAATATTTAGAAGAAGGAGATGCCGGTGAAGCAGGAGACAAGATCCGGGACGATGCGGACCTGGAAGCTGACGAGGCCATTGTGGAGGAGCAAGGCAAGTTCGAAAGAGCATACAACTTCCGCTTTGAAGAACCTGATGAAGAATACTTGAAAAGGTTTCCACGCACAATGAACTACATAAGGCCCAAAGATGACCGCCGCTCCAGGAAGAGAGCAGAAGTCAGAGAGAGGAAGGAAGAAGAGAAGAAGAGAAAGATGGATGAAATCGCAAGAATGAAAGCTCTCAAGCTGAAAGAGATACAAGAAAAAATTGCGAAAATTAAGGAAGTAACTGGAAATCAGGATTTGGCATTCAGAGAAGAAGATATGGAGAGTGACTTTGATCCAAATGAATATGACAAAAGAATGAAAGAAATTTTTGATGAGGAGTATTATGGTGAAGTGGACAGTGAGAAGCCTGTTTTCCCAGATCTTGATGAAGAGTTAGAAATAGAGAATTGGGAGAAATATGAACAAGAGAAAGCTGTAGAAAATGAACCACATTGTGAAGATGATGAATTTAACATGGATGCAGATTATGACCCAAAACAAGCAAGATTGAACCTTCTTGAGGAATTGCAGCAGAATATGACAAAGAAACGAAGAAATCGCAAGAAGAAGTCCAAGTTGGCAGAGTTGCTGACAACGGAGAAGCCAAAGTTTGTGCCAACAGTGGCAAACAAGACATACTCACAGTACATGGAGGAATACTACAAGATGGACTGTGAGGATGTGATCGGGGGAGACCTGCCCACAAGGTTCAAGTACAGGGAGGTGGTGCCTAATGACTACGGGCTGACTATTGAAGAGGTTTGTATTATTAACTATGTATTTTTATGTTGGAATAATGTCTGTTATACATAAATTATGAAAAGTAAGGGAGGAAACCTTTGCCCTGTTGTAATCAGTGTAATAAAATAGAAAATAGTTTTAAAAGACAATTTAGGACGGAAAATTACAGTAATCAGAAATTATTTATTGTCAATCAAAACAAAACACTACAAATAATAATAATAATAAAACATTCAAAGTTTGTATACATAGTAATTTATTTTTATTACAATTGAGTCATAAGTTCTACACAAAACCATGCACCACTCGCGCCACTTGCAGGGCATTCATCTTCACACCCTAGAATCTGGATGGAATTTCCTTGCTCGTATGCTCCAGTTGTGGAATGAGCCCTGCCGAGGTTTTCCCGAAGGACTACAGTATGGGATACTTCGAGAAAAAGTGTATAAATTTTTAAAGGGTCAGCAACATGCAAGTGACTGCCCTCGGTTCGCAGACGTCCATTGGCTGCGGTCACCGCTTACCATCGGGCGGGCCGTACGCTTGTTTGCTGCCAACATAGTATTAAAAAAACACTGAATTACATAAAGGTACAATTATAACATTTTGTTGATATCGGAAGCTTGTATTTCCCAGATCTTGCTTGCTGATGACAAGGAGCTGACGCAGTGGGTGCCGTTGAAGAAGATAGTAAAGCACCAGCCAACAAATGTAGAGAAGGGAGAGGTGAAGATGTACCGACAGAAGGCAGCAGATGTTCGGCTGAAGAAGAAAGTGCTGCCTAGCCTGTTCAAAGATCTGCCAGAGTAAGCAATGTCCCACAACAGCAAGAAAGAGAAATCACTGTACACACGTACACAGAGACAAGCTGAGCCACCTACCATTTATATAAGTTCCTAGAAATTACTGTGTAATACATAGGTATACTAACTAACTTTGAATAAAGGTATTATTATTAGTAGTAGTAGTAAAATACAATCTCATAAGAACACGTTTAAACAGTTTAAGTTTGATCAATAGATTTTTGGTATTATGGCACTGTCCAGCGGGACGATTATGCCAGCGCAAGGTTTGGAAGCTACACGAAATTTATAAAAATACTAATATTATAAACGCGAAAGTTTGTAAGTATGGATGGATGTTTGTTACTCTTTCACGTAAAAACTACTGAGTGGATTTTAATGAAACTGTACAATATGCTATTCTGATGTATAAGCTATATGCTTATACATCAGAATAACACATATGCTACAATTTATAAAGATATTGTGTGAATTGTCCAAATACTAATCCTGCGCCGACGAAGTCGCGGCGCACCAGCTTGTAATCCATATGTGAAGATACGTCTTCAGTTGAAAAATCTAAAACAAAAGAGTCAACACAATATTAGACTTAACTACAATATACAATACACATAGTTACGTGTAATTTTAGTAGAGTTATTATCATTTGAAGCAGGCTCTTCTCTTATCAAACTAAGACTTCTTTAAATCAAAGATTAGAAAGAAAGAAGAAAAGTAGTTTATTCTTCAAATTAGGCATATTACATGCACCTATGAACGTCAATAAACTACCACCGGTTCGGAAAAATAAACCTCTGCCACGAGAAGAATCGGCGTAACAAACTTGGCGAGGTGTCAATTTATTTATTTATTTTATTTGGAGATCCAACAGCTGTGATATTACATTAGGCAAAAATTTTCAAAACAATATAGATTGTATAGTTAAATATAAAATTACAGTGTCAGCTACTACAAAATAACAATGCTACAGTAGAAAACCTATTTTCGCGATAGATTAGCCGTGCAGGACGCTATCACTGCCAAACATCCCTATCCATGATGTGTAGTAAATACCAGCCGCCCCTTCCTCAGCACCGCTTGGCCGCCCAAGCCCTTGCCTTAGGGCTAATCCGCACTGGAGACAGTGGAGACCTTCAGTCCACTTGGAAAGGATCAATTCAAATTATATGAAATAAAAGCAGCTATCTAAAGCAGTGAATTATATTAGTGCTTAGTGAACTATGATTTAGACTTACCAGCGCGAGCTGCCTGTCTAAAATAATATAATAATAATAATAATATAATTAAAAGGCAGAAATAACAAGTGGAAACTAATAATACTAAAAAGATGTTTATTCAAAGTTTGTAAACCAACATGATAATTGTAAGAAACTTACACAATGAAAAGTATACATAAACAATTGAAAATCTAGGTGGCTCAGCTTGTGTCTTTACCACGAGAATTAATATCAATATTTTATTTATATTCCAGAGAACCAGAGATAGTAGTTCCTGTTGGATCAACAAAGAAAAAGAAGAAAAAGAATAGAAATAAAGATAGAGAAGAAAATGCTGCAATAAATAATGAGGCAGAGGACATGCCTGAAAGTCTAGTTACTAGTGAACTCAGCAATGTACCGGAAGGTACAGGAAATAAGAAAAAACACAAAAATAAGGAAGGAAAATCAGACAATGACAATGATGCTAGTGAAATTAAAATAACAAATGATGAATTAGTTTCTCAAAAGAAGATTAATAACAGTTTCATAGACAGTGTTGGCAATGAAGCTACAGAAATAAATATCAATGATGTCACAGCACAAAGTGAGGATAGTCCTAAAAAAAAGAAGAAAAAACATAAAAATAAGGAAGGAAAAAAGGAAGCGGCCACCAATAATAGAGATGTAAATATAACAGTTGCCAATCCAATATCTAAAAAGAAGAAAAAACATAAAACAGAGAATTATAATTCGGAAACCCAAATCGATATTGATGCTAGACAAACTACTAAATTAATTAAGCACAACAAACAGAAAGAGGACAACTCAATGTCCTTAAACAAGAGTGCTGGTTGTGAAATAGGCATTCACACTGGGAAATCTAAAAAGAAAAAGAAGAGCAATGTAGTACAGAACACACAGAAGCAAAATTTGAAGCGCAAATTGGAAGATAATGCAAATACAGTGCCAAAAAAAAAGAAGAAACAGAAAAATAAAACCAGTGCCAATGTCAATAATATAGAAAAAAAACAAAACGAGAAAAGTACATATACATTTAAGAAGAACAAGCAAAATCAATCTAAAGTTTCAGATAATCCTTACAGTAATTTATCAGACGAGCGACTGAAAGCATATGGATTGAACCCTAAGAAATATAAAGGATTTATGAAGTATAAAAAGTTTTAAGTAGAAAAGAAAATATTTGTACCTATGTTATTTGTGTAAATAAATGATTTATTTTTCGCTGCCTAAACCTTTAATTTTTTTTTCTCATATTATATTTTTTACTATAATATAAAACTTATTATTGACATGAATGGCAAGAATATACACATCTGTCAACTTAGCAAAGTTGAAATACCCCCGACATTTTTTATTTTATTTTAAGAATCATCAGTAAATTAATTAAGTCAATACAAGAATACTTAACCAAAATAATATAAAGAAAATTAAAACTAACTTAAATGTAAAACGGGCCCGACATTTTCATTTCAAAGTTCAATATCACAAAAATGGCTTACAATTGAAAAACATTCAAGTCGGTTCACCCATTTAAGAGCTACGATGCCATAGGCAGATGCACGTTTTTTTTTCTTTTCGGCTTTCACTCCTTGCAGATGCACATGTTAAACTTATCACTCTTTTGCGTTCCCCGTTAATAGTACATCACGATACAAGGGTTGTAAAACAAAGAAAGGCCGATATCGCAGAAGTTTGAGGCCCGAGCCGCAGGCGAGGGTCATAAATATGCGAGAGAGGGCTTTCTGTTTTACGATCCGTGTTTTGTATACAATTTTACGTCACCACTTGGCCAAAAAGGGAGTTTTTTCGGACGCGCAGCGTGCGGAAAAACGCACTTTTTGCCAAGGTGTGGTGTAGAAGAAAAATATATGCATTCGTGTCTAAGGGTGGTATTCCACTCGTCCAATATCTTTGTCCAATCTTTGATAATTTTTTTTGAAGAGACATCTTTGTCATAGTTTTTTTTTTCTGTCATCAGAATCTTTGATCAAATGTATTTTGGGCAAAGATATTGGATGAGTGGAATACCAAGGGTGGTATTCTACTCATCCAATATTTGATCAAAGTTTTTTGACGGAGGCCCATTCCACGTATCCAATATCTTTGTCCAAGTTTTTTTTTCATGCGTAGCCATATTGATTTTAGTGGTGGGTCGTTGACGGTTTTCGCTTCAACGAAACGAAACGTTAACCTAGAAAACGTCAACTAGTTGAAAAACTAGTTGATTTCGTCAACTAGTTTTTTGCTTTAACTGAAGAGAAAAAGGCATTGAGTTGATTAAGTTTATTGAGTAAGGGGGAAAACGTTAAGCGCTTTAGCTTTGCGCTCCATTTCGATTACGTTTGTACGTTAATGTCGTCAACTAGTTGAGTCTGTTTAATAAAACGTTTCGTTCGTTGACGAACGAAAAACGTTTTATCAACTAGTTCGTTGAATCAACGACCACCACTAATTGATTTAAATGTCATCAGAATCTTCGATCAAATGTCGGGGTCCCATCCAAGTTGGATGAAATCATCCAATTACTTTGATAAAATGTATATTGGACGAGTGGAATACCACCCTAAACTTCATGCCCGGCTAGTATGATAGCTTTTACCGTCACGTTATATAGCCAAAATGTACTGAAACGTCACATAAAACGTGGCGGTATAAGCTACCATACTAGCCGGGCTGGCGCGGCTTGGGGTGGCGGTCGATAGTAAATTTGACAGCTAATGACAAGTTGTTTACTATTGACCGCCGCGGCCGGCCGCTCCAGTGTGTAACACGCTTAACGCCATTGACAGTGTATTTAATGCCCAAGTGCTAGAAAAACTAAATTTTGTCATTGATGTCAATGTTGCCATAAAAGTATGATTTCCAAGAAAATCTGGGTAGATATTATTTATTTATTTATTTATATAAGGAGAACCAACAGCTATAATTACAATATTGCAGCTATAATAGTCATACAGAGCCAATTACAGGAACTCACGTTTAGAAATTACATAAGAAAAAAAAAAAGAACATACGCTTAGGCAATACATACAATGTACAATAATGCAACAAATCACACTTGCAGGAGTTAGACCAATTTAATACAGTATAGAATAACGGAACCTGATTAATCTAAAGTACGGACTGTATTTATTTAAAAAGGAAAAGAGAAGAAGAGAAATCACTTAAGCAAAATACGTGCTCACTAGTTTTCGCCTCATGGAAGGAATAACACAATTAAATATATCGATATCAAGCTCTCTCGCCAAATTGTTCAGGTTTCGACTAGCCCGGTTAAGGAAACTGTTTTGCCTATATTTGGATGATGTACGCTTCAATGAAATAGGAGGAAAGTATCTTTTGGATCGGGTAGGAGTAATAAATGAGAGTTCCTTTAGCAGTTCGGGACAATCGATGGCGCCAGTAGTTATTTTCAGAAGGAAAATAATATCCGCTATTTCCCGACGCTTATACAACGGGACCAGGTGGTGTGCCTTACAAATTGTCAAATAATTGCATGAACTGTAGGGGCGCCTTATTTTATAGCACAAATATTTAACAAACTTCATCTGAACACGCTCGATCCTGTCAATATAAATTTTGTAACAAGGATTCCAAATCTGAGACGCATATTCGAGTTTATATTATATAGTTTAATTTATACAATTCCTCATCGTAAAAACTAGTGCCTACGCCAATTCTTGGGATTAGGTAGCGGACCCCAGGCATCCTTCAGGATGCAACTGTACTGGGAATAACGCTAGGAGGATGATGATGAATTTATATAATTTCTCTTTCTCTAGAATATAACAACCCACAGATAAAAGACTGAAGCAGATCCGCTCATTTAAGTTAAACGATTTCTGTACATCTGATCTATTGTCACTAATGCACAAATCAGAAAGTTTGAGAAAGACATACAAGTGGCATCTGACAGATATTCTGCTGTCAGTGTCTCCGTCTTCATAACTGAAATTTGTACTGAACTGACGTTGTGGTGTGTTAAGTTTATATGGGATTTCACATCCCGGTGTAGTTTAAAATTGAGACAATTCGTTAACAGCCGAAAATGATTGTACTATCTGTCGCATTCTAACATTTCTAACTCATTTTCGTGCACCATAAGGATTTAACGAGACAACTGAATGAAAAATCATCTGGCTTAATACTACGAGTCTGCTGTTCTCTAATGTCTGTGACCTGTGTAACATCCGGAATAATTTTTTTTCAAGCTGAATTGGAGACCTTCGATTCATTCGGTTATAAAAATGTTACTCCCAATTTAGCCAAGTAATTAAATTAGACTTTAATTATTATGGGTTACATTTTATTTTTGATAACATAATTAGGTTTATGGAAAATATAACTCGTTATTCTAGCAACCCACATAATATTCATGCCACGGTGGCCACAAGGCATTCTTTATTCTTTCTCATGCCTTGACAAAATTGACATTGACGTTTACGCCATATTGCAATTATTGCATTCTTTCTGTTTTGATCCGCGGGCCGTGCTGACGGAGCGAGGTGAATATTTTTAATTATTTAGCTTAAAATCGGAAATATGTGCTGAAAATTGTGAAAAACGTTATTGTTTTCTAGGAATTATACGTAAATTGTATTAAGAATTGCTCTTTTCTGTGATTTAAATGGATTCGTGCGGCACAACCTAACCTCAAGGGGGCCTTTAGGAGTAGAACATGTCGTTATGCATTGACGGTCATGTATGGACACAAAGGCAAAATTAATGACTTCGTCTGGCCACGGACCTGATTCCCAATCGTACTATATCTCTGAACTCGCCCATTCCGGTACGGAGTATTTACGTTTGCAACGGTTCGTGGCTACACACCTACCTACACCATCTTGTTCCGATTAATAGTAAGCATATATCTAAATGCACGTGGGTTTTTCTTTCAATACTTTAAGCCCGTCATAGACGTAGCTAGAATATAATTATCTCAGCACATGTGTACCTAACCTACGTACATAAAATATACGTTCAACCTCCAGCCCACCATGGTGAACAACCGAGTGCCCTCGGTCTTCTCGAAGACCTACGTGACGCCGCGGCGGCCCTTCGAGAAGGCCCGCCTGGACCAGGAGCTGAAGATCATCGGCGAGTACGGGCTCCGGAACAAGCGCGAAGTGTGGCGCGTCAAGTACACGCTGGCGCGCATCCGCAAGGCTGCCCGTGAGCTGCTCACGCTCGAAGAGAAGGACCCCAAGAGGCTGTTTGAAGGTGAGCTCTAAGATAAGGAATTTATTTATCACTAGAGTTTTTAACAAGGGTAGATGGTCTGAGGCCTTGGTTGTACTCAGCAGCCACCGGTACGACCTTACGCAAACATTTACAAAGCATATAGACGCCGCGGGTGCGAACAGCCAAGGCCTTGAGAATAAACTAGTGCCTACCCCAGTTCTTGGGATTTTGTAGTGGATCCCGGGCATCCTTCAGGGAGTAACTGTACTGTGATAAACTGCTAGGCTTTATACAAAACTAGCACACTGCCAGTGATGGGCTACAGCAATTTCAAGATTATTTATTCATCTTTTGATAGTTTTTAACCACCATGCGGCTACAAAAGTGTAGTAAATTTATTCCATGATGAGTACCATGACACCTCTTGTCAAAACAAACCAATGTTGACACATTATTTATCTGATTTAACCCTAAATACTTGTTCCCCGATCATAACCATCACAGACTAACTTAACCAAACCAATTTTGTAGGTAATGCCCTCCTCCGGCGTCTGGTGCGCATCGGAGTGCTGGATGAGAAGCAGATGAAGCTGGATTACGTGCTGGGCCTGAAGATCGAGGACTTCTTGGAGCGCCGGCTGCAGACACAAGTCTTCAAGGCTGGTCTTGCCAAGTCCATCCATCACGCGCGTATCCTCATCAGACAGAGGCACATTCGGTAAGCACCTTCATTATTTACCAGGATTGCAGGGTGGTATTCATAAATGGAACACTGCTTGTAAATTTCAGCTCAAATGCAGTCAGACTGCATTGACAAGACAAGACTGCAGCAGTCTTGTCATGGTCTTACATGCTTCGGGGCTGTCCACATTGTACCTCACGCAAAATTTCGACTTTTTGGAGTCCTGCCTGTTACTCTTTTTTCCGATCCCCCACCTATTGGTGTGGTCTGTGTGGATGGTCTCTTTCATGTCGTAATAATTAATATCTTGAGAATGTATAAGTAACAATTTGACATTTACAAGGTCATTATTCTTAATTTTCTTATCAATTATCTCCTCTGAAGGATGTATAATTATGTAGAATGTAACAAGCACATGATTGCACTTAATTATAAACTCTCATGAAAGCATTGTAACAGGTGAAAACACTGTGCGAGCTGTGACGGCTCTGATGCGAACTGCACATTCAAAGAGACCACTTGGTCAACCTTGTGTTGATTTCAATGTCTTGAAATTATGTCTCTTGTAGACAGTTTGCAGGTAATGTATTTAATTCATACATTTTTATCAAATCGGTGTGGCTATGAGTGCTGTGCCCTGCCACTGTTGCTTTTGACTCCAAACTTGTGAAGTGGAGCGAAGATGAAAACTGTATAGTCAACAGCAAAAGTAGGTGATCATTTTAGAACCTTGTCACTTTCACGACATCACACGCATCCCAACTGTCATAGTATTGTTATGTTAGTGTGAAATAATATTTTATTTTATTAAATAGGCACACAAAACAAGTATCAATCATTAATACACCATACATAATTTTTCTTATATAAAACTAGACTGATGCTCTAAACTATGTGTACACAGTGAGATAGAAATTTCTACATTAGTTGAGGGACATTATAGTCGTGTAATTGAGTTATACAATATAATTATAGTCCAAGACTTGATTTTCTTCTTATAAAGAGTAAGTGATAAAAAGGAAGTATTAGTAGAGTACATAAATCTGAGGTAAGGCAAGATTATTCACCTAAAGATTTTGGTTATTTGTCTCTTAAAAACAGGAAAACTACTGTTAAATAATCAATACTTCAATGATTCATACACATTTGGCTGTTAACTGTACTTATAATACAGACGCACCAAGGTACTACCATCGTTTGTAGTACTCATACAAATCAAAACCATCACAGTGCCTGCTTACCATCAGGCACGCTGTAAGCTGGTAACATTTTATAAAAAAAAATGTGGAGTGGGGGACCGTCTGTAGAAAGCATAGAAGTCCAATGTACGACGACGTTTGATGATCAAGGGTTCCAATTTGGCAGGTGATTCTTATGAACCCTTGAAATAATTTAAGAAGAGCCATCTTGACATACTGCAGGGAGGGATTATGACGTCATCAATGTTTTGTATGGGATTTTGATTTATATTTTTTCTGAGACTCGTGAGGGGGTTTAAAATAATAGAACTTCATGTGCTGATGCTAAAAGTATATTACATTATTATATTTCAGCTATTTGTTTGAAAAAAACCTGAATATAATTATCTAAACATACAAAGTTTGGGCTTGTGCAGGTAGAAAATGGACAATTTATTATATAAAATATACTCTAAATAATTCTGTATGTGAACTCACCCCTATATTTACAAGAGGGGTAGGCAGAGCACACAAAAAATAATTTAAGTGCCACTTTTAGCTATTGTAGATTTATTACACAACTCTTACAACACCTAAAGGGAATAAAAGGGGTTGTGCTCTAACCCGGCACCACACTGGAGACCCATTCACTATCCTCTAGAAACGGAGGCATTGTGCTGAAAACTTGGTACTTTGTGGACTAACAAAATTGTTTTAAATGTCCGCAGCGTCCGCAAGCAAGTGGTGAACATCCCGTCGTTCATCGTCCGCCTGGACTCTGGCAAGCACATCGACTTCTCGCTCAAGTCGCCGTTCGGCGGCGGCCGCCCGGGCCGCGTCAAGAGGAAGAACCTGCGCAAGGGCCAGTCTGGCGGCGCCGCCAACGACGAGGAGGAGGATTAAGCAATAAACTGACTGTTTAACAAACAACTCTTTTATTTTACTGTGTTATGTATGTTCGATTCACGAGGACGCGCCCCGCTCCTGCATCCCTTTTAACAGACTTCTAAAAAGGAGGTTTTTTTTTATGTATGTTCACCGATAACTGTAAATTGTGAAACTTTTATAAACTTATAGGAGAGGTGGTTTCGTGTGGATTGAATGATCTAGTTTAGCTGGCCATGGCGATGTACGGACTATTTGGGACTTTGCCGGTAATAACTAGTAGCTTTTACGTTGTAACCTCTCACCGGCCGTCATCTAGTCGTCACCACAGCATATAATCACTGTCACAGATATAGAAATAGACACACAATGCCGAACATAACTAAAAATGTGGCGCAAGATGACACTGACAGTTACATTCCAATAGCTGATAATAACGCTTCTTTATAGTCCGAGTCAAGATAAAAACTTCATACAAAAAAGAACTTACAGACATTAGTGTCAAATTTGCAAACATAAGAACCAACACGGTAAAAACTTTTTAGTAAAATGCCACTGTCGTATACTGGCCACCAATGGCTACTTTATAAATGTCAAAAGTGAACAGTGAAAGTACCTAATGGAGTCGCTTTGGTTATTTAAATTATTTTTATATTAATAATATTTTTGAAAAAAAATTATGTATAAAACATTCCATTACAACATTAATTCACACACATTCTGTGATTAAGATGTTTACCTTCATGAAACTCTTGAGCAAGACTATAGGTAGTTATTTCAAAAGTACTGACTTCTGCCATTGGAGCAGCATTTGTAGTTTTACAACTTTTTCTTTGCAAGTCATCGTCATCTATCTCTGACATCTATAAAACAAAGATACCGACTACGAACTTGAAAGATAAATTATTTAAATATATTTACGTTAAATTGATTTTTATTACATCAATTCGTATAACTATATGAAAATGTTTTCCTCCGCATGATTTTTCACGCTAAAATTATATGTTAAAACAGAATTTGAATAATGTAGTTTGAGTCGGGAACGAACGGACTTACGTTCAAAACAGGTTTAGCAGTTGCAGTTAGTCGATTTAAGCCTTTATTGGTCCTGTATATGTCGGAAGTAGGGAAATAGGCCGAACACACAACACTCGTGTGGCTTGGTTTATAGAGTGCGTCACGTTTATTTTGCGCTAAAATAGCGGTCCATTCTGAACGTCGCTGAGGATGTTGTGGAAATCTTGAATTAAAACGTAAAAAACCAAATTCATATTCCTTATAAATTTAATTTAAAAAAATATTGTCCTAATAGCGACTCCTTACATTTTGATTCTTGATAACCTTTCATTTGAACTAACAAAATTATTTACTCAAAACCATGAAATTACCAGGACTTTACATACATTTTGTAACGTTATCAAAATAACTAACCTAAACAAGTATATCCCGTCTTTTTCCTTGTTTTTTGTAGCTATTAAAGCAGTTTTTCACAGCAGATTTCGTCATTATTGGACAACTGTCAGCGGTCCAAACACTACTAAACAGGAAAGTACCGCCCGAGTCGTGCGGGCGGTACTTTCACTGGTGCCATTTTTGTGGGCTGATTGTGAATCTAGTTCTATAATAGTACATCAATGGTCACAGCCAATAGAATGCCTTGTTTGTCACGGTCATCAATACTTGACAGTAAATTACTGTCAGCTGCAGAGAAACCTGACCCCTACTGCATACAAATTTCTATGCAGAGGGGGTCATGTTTCTCTGCAGCTGACTAGTAGATTGTCAGTTCTGTTTACATTTTTAACCCCCGACGCAAAAAGAGGTGTTATAAATTATAAAACGGGTCTGTAGCTCCCAAACGGATCATCTTTATCCCGAGTGTTCTTAGCCATGTTTCATGAAAATCTGTTCAGCGTTTTTGAGATATTGAGCTTTGAAATGAAAATGTCGGGGGTTTTTCAACTTTTCTAAAATGTAGTTATCCTTCATTACAATCATTAATCGAAATTAATCTACCGTAAAAAAAGGAAAAAAAAATATATTTAAAATTTGCTATTCAAGTTCAAGCTCTTTCATATGTATGACAGTCACTGGTCTGAACTTTGCTCCTCCCCTGGACAACGATATTTTTTTACAGAAAATAATATATTAAAATAAACATGTTCAATGCATCTTGGTTAGCTCTTTATAACTTCCAAATTTCAAATCGATAGCGTTCTCGAGATATCTAGAAATGTGACAGACAAAGCGGCACCATAAGGGTTCCTTTTTTACCATTTTGGTACGGAACCCTATTTATTTAATCGTATGGCATTTATTTACGAACCGTGAGATCTTCGAGAAGCCTAAAAATGATCGGAGTGGAAGAACAGATTTCTATAGGGTTCAACTTTACGTTTAACATCCCATGTCAAAGAACCGGCGTAAGAAACTCTGCGAGGTGTCATTTTTTCAAAACAATATACATTGTATAGTTAAATATAAATTACAGTGTCAGCGACTACAAAATAACTGAATTAACAATGCTACAGTAGAAAACATATTTTCGCGATAGATTACGATAGTGTAGATTGGGTTTACCCTTTCGAACGCCATTGCACTCTAGCGCTACAGCTTTATCCAACCCTCGCTAAGGCACAAACATACGTGCTGTTAAATTAACCCACCTTTAAGGTATGTGGCTTCTGGCTTGTCCCCTTTTTTTTTCTTTTTTTTTTTTACGTGGGGAAATGCTTTTACGCATCCCGCCCGGCTGGGGAAGCCTGGGCGGGTATGACGGGCTCCCGAGAACCGCCCGGACTACCGTCTAAAACCCCACGGTGTTCCCACTCATCACCTTATTGCCGGGTTACGGGCACACCGAAGCACTCTCCCGTGACCCGGCGGTGACTGGCCTGGTGGACGGCCCCGAGCTCTGTGGCAGGAGGGTGAGGTGTTCAACCCCTCCACCGACAATTTCTGAGTGGCGCGCTGAAGCACGCGCAACGCCATCGCGGGCCAGTTTGTTATTCGGCTGACAGACTTCCCCAAGCCTGCCGGCCCTGGCTCCAGTTAAGGGGGCAGGTGGTGATCGTAGGCTCGCCGCCTCCTCCCATTTCGCCGTCGGCGGCCGGGATCATCGGAAGTTGCCTCCCTCTGCCTCTCGGCTGCCTCTTTCTTCTCTATAACTGTCTCGCAGAAGGCAAGGACCGCTTTCCATGCCCTTTGTCTTTCCACCATTCTGCGGACTACAGTGGGCAGCGAGAGGTCATGGCCTATTGCGGCGCACAACGTCCGGCGCTCTTCGTCCCGGGCTGGGCACACCTCCAGCGTGTGCTGGGCCGTCTCCTCCGGGCAGTTGTCACAGTGGTGGCACTCTGCCGTCGGCTCTCGGCCTATGCGACGCAGATACTTCCCGAAACACCCGTGATCCGAGAGCATCTGCGTCAACCGGAAGGTCATTGCGCCATGGTGCCGGTCCAACCACTGTTCGAGCATTGGGCGAACTGCCTGGATGGTCTTGAGGCCCGCACTAGGTTGCGCCAGCCTCTCCCTCCATACTGGCTTGTCCCCTAGGCATACCATTAACATCCCCCTAGATAGATTCAGAAAGAAAATCCGATCGAAAAGATCTTTTCACACCGCCATAACTACAAACTAAGTTTACAAGCTTTTATTTAATTAACTTTCACAGTTCGTATGTAAGTTGTCATCAAAATTTGCAATCTTTTTTGCCGATATCCGATTGAGCTGAAATCAGGCATACTGAAGCTCGGTGACAATACAATATTATGGTACCACCGAGCTGATCTGATGACGGAGACTAGGTGGCCATACCAACTCCTAAACTACACATAAACACGTCTTTGTGGTCTCATTTGAACAGTCGCGAACATTCATGAATAGACGCAGCATTTCCTGTGTGACCAAAGAGTACATTATATTGTGTGTGACTCACTAGTCTCACAGACATATTATGTTGTGTGTATCATAAATAAGAGTGTAATATACTGGTGTGTATTATTCATATTTTGAAGTGATAAGTCATGGGCAAAACTAATCGTCGATATCCTGATAAGATATCGGTGCGAATTTAACTACACAAACATACGTAAATTTATCAAATCGGGGAAGGGCGCCGAATGGGTAGTGTCCGTATTGTTTGAGAATAAATTGTAGTTGAAAAAGAGGTAAGTACAATCATTTTTAACAGACTTCAAGGATGACTTTCTATGTATTTTTAAAAGATTTTATTTACTTGCACTGTTCGTAAAGTTGTCTGTCTTCACAGCCACTTACCGATGACTAATTGAGCTGATATTATTCATACCATACTTATGTAAGTTCGGTGACTACAATATTATGGTGCTGATCTGATGATGGAGACAAAGTGGCCATAGCAACTCCATCGTATTATATAATGTATACAATTTTGAACCTTGTTCCCCAGACAATTAGTTCCGAAATGTATACATAGTTACGATGCTGACTGTACCTATTTGGGCTCATTCGAACCTTCTCAACAAGTACCTAGTTGACGATTGTGGAAGAGTACTGTCGGCAATAAAAGCTTGTAACAAAAATGAAAATTTTGACAGAAACTTATTAGGCTCCCGTACTATTATCATTGTTCCGTACTAAAAAGGTAAAAGAGGAATCCGATGTCTGTTTTCATGTTCACCGCTTTTCAAACATTTTTTTTATTTTCGAAAGTCCCTCCTGCCTGAGGTGGTCCCATTGTCACCAAGTCACGATCTGATGATGAAACCCCTATTTGACCTAAAATATCCCCGGTTCGTGGCGCTCTTTAGGGGAGGCCTATTGTCCAGCAGTGGACGTCCATCGGTTGATATGATGATGATGATCCCCGCGGTTTACGGTAGGACTGTAATGAAGCAACCTACAACCTTTCAATTTGTCACAAAAACCTAGAGACGCAGCAATAGATAAAAAAGTTAAAGCAATCGTTAAAATCTGTTGTTGTGACAAATTGATCGGTGTTCCTTAATTCTCAGTCAATACAAATTATAATAAACAGCCGCTCTCTTTTGTTTGTAAAATTGTTGCAAATACGAGTAGCGAGGGGCGAGCTGTGGGAGACCTTTTTTGCCTTCTGCTTCGTGGAGAAAATCTGCGATCCAGGTGCCCAGTGTGGCCCAGTAGCCTGGGGACAACTGGGTTGTGGTATTTCTACCCATTAAAAACCCCCTCGGACGACTCTATCAGGCTCTCTTACTCTGAGACTCCAGGCAAACTGAACGCACTGAAATCCTCCTCGATTAGGTATCTAGATCGTCCTACATTTAAGTATCCTCCTACATACATCATTATCATCCTAGCGTTATCGTTGCATCGTGATCGATGCCCGGAGTCCGCTACCGCTATCGTCCTACATACATGACAGTACGATTACTTTGAGTCAATATTCATAGTAGTCTTTGCTTTGAGTTTACCACTGACCTGTCTGTTTACTCTTATTCCATTGGCTACTTTAACGCTTATGTAATAGAGTTTCTATTCCAAGCATACGATTTTAAAGTGTGTCTATGTAATAGAAACTCCATTACATTGGTCTTAAGAGTGCGCAGTACGCTCGGTTCTCCATACAAACGTATTTATGCTCTTATTTTAAAACGCCATGCTAGAATAACATGAAACTTTGTATACACAATGGGATCCGGTATATCTAGGTCGGAAATTAGTTTCTGTTGCTAGAAATTGTAAAATAAAAAAAATACATCGGTTTTTAGAGTTTTTTACGTCTTGTATGAAAACCTTAATCATTGTTGTATTTTTTCTCCATTATAATTTCAAGCAACAGAAACTAATTTCCGACCTAGATATGCCGGATCCCATTGTGTATACAAAGATACATGTTATTCCAGTATGTCGTTTTAAAATGAGAGCGTAAATACGTTTGTATGGAGAACCGAACATACTGCGCCCTCTTAAAGTAGAATATCGAATGAAATACGAGCATATGTCAGTGGTAAACTTGCTGTACAGTCACCGGCAATATAATCTTCCCACACGAAGGCCGCAAAAATATGTGACACGCTCTTATTTGTAGGGTCATAAGAGCGTGTCACATATTTTAGCGGCCTTCGTGTAGGAAGATATAATTGCCGGTGACTGTACATACTTTACGCTGGGATGCACCATACTGTCTGTAATCGTAAGTAAAAATATCAATGTGTGGAATGTTTGACAAGTTTCTATGGGATGACAGCTGCCGGCGCCATATTTAACGTTGATCAGTCTGTGATCGTAAGTCGGTGCAACCCAGCCTTAGTGTTCTTCACCACTACTACGCAGAATACTTATAGGCTGAACAATGAACAACCATCTGTCGTGTCACTGAGCCAGAGGACCTACTTCGAACTTCGTGTCGTGCCGTCCCTTTCATTCACTCTCGTGTTATACACTACTAGCTGTTGCCCGCGTCTTCGCTCCAATTGGTCGCAGCGTGATGTTATGTAGCCTAAAGCCTTCCTCGATAAATGGACTATCCAACACAAAAACAATTCTTCAATTCGAACCAGTAGTTCCTGAGATTAGCGCGTTCAAACAAACAAACAAACTTCAGCTATATATTAGTATAGATAGGACGGAAAGGGACGCCACGCGACGAAGTTCGGAGTAGGCCCTCTGATTGTTCCCCCAAAGATAGGGCTGTGCGCTGTGTGTTTAAGATCGATGGCCAGTTTGAAAGGACAGGAAAGGGGCCAAGGAGCATGGCAAATTCATTAAGTACTTGTAATGTTTACAGAACATGGGTCTCTGTCTGTCCTGTTGCTGGGGTCCGCCCCCGCACCACCACGGCCCTCCTCACCACCACGGCCCGCATCACCACGGCCCTCACCACCACGGCCCTCATCACCACGGCCCCCCGGGGCCGCACTTCGGCGGACGGGGCCCAGGAGGCCCCGGCGGATTTAGATAGAAAAGAATGGCACAGTCGTGAAGTGGTTCGTCACTTTTAGATCTTAATATAGAGGTGTTCGGAATATAACGATGTATAGGAACTTTACGAGGTGATACACTGGACTATTAGGAAGAGTTTGAACCCTACATGACTTAGTCCAATGTGTAACTTTTTTAAGTTTTTTAATTCATCCCAAAAATTAACATATTTTTTTTATCAAAACGAACTATTCGATAGATCAAATTTATTCACTTTTAAAATTCGTTAATCAATCAATAGCGTTATTAGATTTAATTTATTGCATAGTTCGTTTTAAAATATTTTTTCATGTTAACTTTTGAGACGAATTAAAAAACTCGATTAAAAAAACACTATCACAGATTGGACTAAGGGTGGTATTCCACTCGTCCAATATCTTTGTCCAATCTTTGATCAAATTTCTTTGACAGAGGCCCATTCCACTCGTCCAATATCTTTGTTCAATTTTTTTTTCATGCGTATAGCCATATTGATTTAACTGTCATCGGAATCTTTGATCAAATTTCGGGGTTCCATCCAAGTGTGATGAAATCATCCAATTTCTTTGATCAAAGATATTGGATGAGTGGAATACCTCCCTAAGACATATAGGGTTCAAACTCTTCCTAGTAGTCCAGTGTCACCTTAAGTGCCTACATCGTTATTCCGAACATTCTGTATTAATAAAGTGCAAAATGGGTGAACCTTTTCATTCCTTGACTATAAACGAAAGTACCTACCTATTGATTTTTTTACGACAATGTGGTTAATAATAACTAGTTTAAGTTTGTAGTTATCGTTGCTCCTAAGTGTGTGGTGTGGCATACAGAATAGTTTTTAAATTTTATCTTATGAAAAAAAATATTGTTAATATGTTTTACCTGAATATAATAACATAATTAAAAAGTTATAATAGAAATGTATACATATAATTACCTACCTAACCTGGCATTACAGACACGCAGTCCTACACTTGCTGAATTAATACACAGCAAAAATATAACCAGTACATTAACATTAAACTTGTAATCGTCTCAATAATACTTGGCAGTGCGTGCAGCACTAGCATGATACGATAGTATAATAACCACCAGTGCCTGCGCGTTTCATACCTACCCAAAATACCAGTTTATGCCGGATCAAGGGCCGCAGTTATTTTATAAAGTTAGATTATAAAAATGTCAGCACTGAGGCATTTTGCAGCCCTTTGAGTGGTACCAGCTATAAGATAAAGCGAGAAAATCCAAGTTCTTCTCCCTAACTCGCTCTATCATACGCAAGGCGTCAAAAAATCGCATCTCTGTGAAAATCAGTTTACTCTTATCTCGTATAATATAAGGTTTGAAATTACAGAATTTTTATAAAACTTTCATTGAGCAAAGCAAAGCTCATTCTTAGGCGACAGGTGTACTTCGTTTGAGTTCGTACTCCTCCTAGACGCTTCAACCGATCACGCTCACATTTTGCATTTCGATAGGTGACATCATGACGATGGTTTAGATTTAAAAAATTAAATATCGGACATACCGCGGAGGAATAATCACCATAAAACTGTATTTCCGTATATTTCAATGCGAAGCGAGTAACTGTCAGGGAGTTTGAGACCAGGTGGACGCGCTCAGCTTAACATTTGTAACCAGCAAACTGCATTGCAAACCTAGTTAGATTTACAATATTCATGCTTGGACGGTGGTAAAGTCGCTTTTTAAACGGCCTAGGTAATTTGATACAACTCAGCCAATTTAATACATTATGAATTATAAGTATACGCTTGATCATGTTAAATGCGCATTCTGGCTCAAAGTGGCCCATCTATATATATCCTAGTCTAAGCTTAAATTTCATTAGTGTCCTGCAAGCTGGCGTCGGCCATCTTGCCGGCGACGAGGCTGAGGGCGTCCCGCTCCCGCAGCTGCGCGAGACAGAGCGCGAGCACGCGCTCGAGGCCGCGCGCGGTGCGCGCCGCGCCCCACACGCGCGCGTCGGGCACGTGCACGAACAGCGTGCGCGCGCTGTCCGCCGCCAGCGACGTGTAGTAGATGTACTCGCACAGGTACCTGTAACAAGAATGACAACCAGGGTTGATAAAAACATCACATTGAAAAAAAAAAGTGGTCCGCCGTCTAAAATTATCACTTGTCGCGAAGGAAAAACGTTACAAAATCACATAGATATTTAACAACTCCGAAAACTATACCAAGGAGTATATTGAATAGAACGATATCTAACAGTTAGTGTTTGATAAGTTTCTGGCAAAAAAAATTGGTACGTGATTTTATTGCTGCTGTAGGTACAGTCAACCAATTTGATTTCTAGGCCACTTCGTACCTTGTCAGTGGCTATAATTTGAGATCTCTACCAGCTTTCATATAATTTTCCCCGTGACGAGGTACGAAGCGGCCCAGAAATCAAATTAGTTAACTACCTTTTTTTCTCAGCTTACCTTCATTGAGACGATTCCAATAAGCCCAAACACGACGGATTTACCTTGTGTAGTTTAGGAAACAGCTTCAGGCAAATGTTGTATTGTTTGTAATATTTATGTTATCTCGCAGGATTGACTTCAGTTACTAATGGTGCTTACAAACAATGATAAAGCACTAAGTTTATTGCCTGCCACATGTTGTTATTTATTATCAGCATTATCAGTTAGGTATCCTTTCTTATGATATTGTCTTTTGTTCTTTACTACGTCAAGAATCAGCAAGATCAAATAAGTTATCTTGACAAGCTCACGCCAATGGCACATTGATAAATAGTAATGGGTAGAGAAGAAAGTTATTACTATTAAGACAAATAATAGTAATAATATGTTTACAGTACATATGGTGCTATATTACCGCACGAGTGCGGTAATCAGCAGATTACGTGCATATGTCGATACTTTAAAGAGCCATATGTACTGTAAAACGTTGTACGATACACGTGCGTACAGGTAATTCGCAACTCGTGTCGATTTAAAACACTCCCTTCAGTCGTGTTCCAATTTATCACCACCCGTTGCGAATTTCCTGTTCTCTGCACTTGTATCGTAATGTACTATTACAGTACATATGGTGCTACATTACCGCACGAGTGCGGTAATCAGCAGATTACGTGCATATGTCAAAACCTTAAAGAGTCATATGTACTGTAAAACGTTGTACGATACACGTGCGAACAGGTAATTCGCAACTCGTGTCGATTTAAAACACTCCCTTCGGTCGTGTTTCAATTTATCACCACTCGTTGCGAATTTCCTGTTCTCTGCACTTGTATCGTAATGTACTATTAAGCAATGATTCCATTTACAACGCTATCTATTGGCAATTTTATTTTGGAACAATATATTTCTTGGTCAATCTTTATATATATTTTTTTCTTTATTTTCTTTTTATTTATTTATTTTTCTTTATTTTTTTAGCTAGTAGAGATTTTTTTTCATTTATCCGGTAGTAACCGTTTACCGGGCAGGGAGTGCCACTATTCGTTACTCCCGGAGCAGGGCCACTTGACTTTTTAACGAGCTATGCAACGGCACCACAACACCCATGTATAAAATGCATCCCCAATTTACGTGTAACTCGTCTAAAGTAGGGAGATACCAACCCTATTTCTTTTTAGATTTTACTTTACCGCTTTATCGGCGTGATCGATTTGTATACTCATGCCAAATTACAGCGTTCTAACAGTAAGGGTCACCGAGCTACGCCGAGGATGGGCGAATGTGGCGAAACTAGTAGAGTTACAAGGTTTTCTTTGGAATCCTTAAAAATTAAACCGTACGCAAGATCATGAAATAAGTGAACTAGTGACTTATAAGTTGATTGCATGGACGCCCTACTGGTTTAGATACTCATTTCCCCGCGTCTTTGGACTCGATAGCGCGAAGCTAATCTTCTCGTCCTAATAAAGTTCAGAGCATTATCCTGCTCACAACCAGCCGCGCGGCACCACACCCTGGCGCGACGCAAGCGTTCTGGGGAGGACACTTCCTTAGTAACACTCACCTCCCCGCGTCTTTCAATTCGACAGCGCTGAGCTCCTCAACCTGATTCAGCTCAGCATATATCCTGCTCACATTCAGCATCGGGTAAAGCCTCATTTCAGGTCTAACCACACACTTTTTAGCCCTTTATACAACTCACCCCCCACGTTCTTGGATTCAATAGCGCTGAGTTCCTTATCCTGATTAAGTTAAGCGCATATCCTGCTGACATCAAGCCTGGTGTAAAGCCTCATTTAGGTCTAACCAGGCCACTCTTTAGTCCTTTACACACTCACCTCCCCGCGTCCTTCGACTCGATAGCACTGAGCTCTTCATCCTGGTTAAGTTCAGCGCATATCCTGCTGACATCGAGCTTGGTGTGCAGCCGTACGGCGCCACCGCCGGGCGCGGCGCACGCGTGGTCGGCGGGGCACTGGTCCAAATAATCCACCCGCTGGTAACCCTTGCGGTGCGCCTGCGTCTCCAGCGTCAGGCACTCCGCCACCCCGGACACTCCCACGTGGATCATCAGCTGGAATACCAATACAATATATTTCTTGAGAAAGTTTATTTAGTGCTTGTCTTGGTGTGATACGTGATTTCTGAATACCTTTTTTTATGTAATTACCTATGAAGCCGAAGGTCCCGGGTTCGGATCCCGGTCAGGGCATTATTTGTGTAATTAGCACGAATATTTGTTCCCGAGTCTTGGATGTTTTCTATGTATTTAAGTATACAGGGTGATCGGCAGATGGATGGACATACGTAAATTGGGGATAGATGAGATCACCTTTTTTTTAAAGATTTTTGTTTTATTTTTGTAATCCTTGATATGATGATGATAATAATAAATAAATATTGGAGGAAAATCTTACACAAATCGACCTAGACCCAAACTAAGCAAAGCTTGTACTATGGGTACTAGACGACGATATTTATTTATTTAATTAATATACATATCACGTACAGACTAATCCAACACGTGATACATATTACAACGCTAAGAAGAAAATACAAAATTCAATAGGAAATAATTACATAAACCACTCAATTACACATATAGTAATTTTTTTCTCATTTTTTTTTCTATTTGATTTAACTACAAAAGCATAGTATTCTATATATGACCTCTGCCAGCATTCATTCAGCCAGCGAACAATTGAATAAATCAATTTTAGTTGAAGTCGCGTTCAGCATTTTCATGGCTCTGACAAGTGGCGGGACCCGGGTATGTCCTAAAACTACGACCAAGACCACCGGAGGATGGGCAGCAGCATCCCTGGAGTGCGGTGGAGATACTGCGATCGCCAACCCGCATGCCAAGCGTGGCGATTATGGCAATTACCCCTCATGACATACACAAACAGGCCACGGCCCTGAGGTTCCGGCGACCCCCGGTACCCTGGTTCTGGTAGCGGCCAGGGTACTAGCGGGGTCAGGGGTGCGAAGAATCTCCGGTTAAGATCCGGCTACCACCACCGACGACTTCTGGCCCTGGCAACATACAACACACGAACACTGCGGACCGACGAAAAGATAGCGGAACTGGAGGAAGGATTGAGCAAGTTGCGTTGGGATATCGTAGGGTTATCTGAAGTCCGAAGAGAGGGGGAGGACACGATAACCCTGAAGTCCGGCAACTTGCTCTATTTCCGGGAGGGCGACCAACAGTCCCAGGGAGGTGTCGGGTTTATCGTCCACAAATCCCTCGTGAACAACGTGGTGAAGATCGAGAGTGTGTCGGCTAGGGTGGCGTACCTTATACTCAGAGTATCCGAGAGGTACTCGTTGACGGTCATACAGGTGTATGACCGTCAACGACCTCGGCACACTCCGACGACGAGGTGGAGGCTATGTATGAGGATATATCAAAGGTCATGCATAGTTCCAAAACCTACTTCACCGTTGTTATGGGGGATTTCAACGCAAAACTGGGCAAGAGGGACGGCGAAGAGCCGAGAGTGGGGCAATTTGAAGTTGGAAGTCGGAACCACCGGGGCCAACTACTGGCTGGTTTCTTGGAGAAGGAGGGACTCTACATGATGAACTCCTTCTTCAAGAAACGCGAGCACAGGAAGTGGACCTGGATGAGTCCCGACGGTGCAACAAAAAACGAGATTGACTTCATCATGTCGACGAAGAGGCATATATTCAATGATGTCTCTGTGATCAATGCGGTTAAAACCGGAAGTGATCATCGTTTGGTAAGAGGCACATTGAATATATGCGTCAAGCTAGAGCGCTCTCGACTGATGAAGTCCACGCTCCGTCCAGCACCAGTCCAAATCCAAAACCTCGAGAGCTTTCAGCTGGAACTCCAAAACCGTTTCGATTGTCTAGGCGGCGATGTGGACGAATTCAACGACGGGTTTGTGGAAGCGGTCCATAGCATTGGGTCTAAGTTCTTTAAGGCCCAACGAACTCAAAGAGCCAAAAGGCTCTCTATCTCCACTCAGAGGCTCATCGAGGAAAGGAATGAGATGATTCTGCAGTCTTCAGCCGATGCGAAATTATACAGGCAGCTCAATAAAAAGATCTCTAAGTCCCTTACCCGCGATCTGCGCCAATTCAATACAAATCGGATTGAAGAGGCCATCGAGCAGAATAAGGGCTCTAAAGTTTTCTCAAGAGATCTGTCTATTGGGCAGAGCCAGCTCGCCAGATTAAAAACTGAGGATGGTAGAATCGTTTCGTCCAAACCTGAGCTTCTGAGTGAGATAGAGTGCTTTTATGGACAGCTATACACGTCAACTAGCAGACCCGAAGTTGGTCTGGCGGAAGACCCTAGAGCTAGATTAACCCGGCACTATACCGAAGATATCCCGGACATCAGCCTGTACGAGATTAGAATGGCTCTTAAGCAGCTGAAGAACAACAGGGCACCCGGTGAAGACGGAATTACAGCTGAACTCCTGAAGGCGGGTGGAAAACCGGTCCTTAGGGCCCTTCAGAAGTTGTTCGACTCCGTCTTACTGGAAGGGAAAACTCCAAAGGCATGGAACAGAGGTGTGGTGGTGCTGTTCTTCAAAAAGGGTGACAACTCCTTACTGAAGAACTACCGACCCATCTCACTTCTGAGCCATGTCTATAAGCTGTTCTCAAGAGTCATTACGAACCGTCTCGCACGCAGGCTAGATGACTTCCAGCCTCCCGAACAAGCCGGTTTCCGAAGAGGCTTTAGCACCGTAGACCACATCCATACGCTCCGTCAGGTTATACAGAAGACTGAGGAGTATAACCTGCCCCTCTGTTTAGCGTTCGTGGACTACGAGAAAGCCTTCGATTCGATCGAAACCTGGGCTGTACTACAATCTCTCCAGCGGTGCCAAGTGGACTACCGGTATATCGAAGTGCTGAAAGGTTTGTACAAGAACGCCACTATGTCAGTCCGACTCCAGGACCAGAACTCAAAGCCTATTCCGTTGCAGCGGGGAGTCAGGCAAGGAGATGTTATTTCTCCTAAACTGTTCTCCGCTGCACTGGAGGATGTTTTCAAGACTCTGGACTGGAGAAGGCTAGGCATCAACATAAACGGCGACTACCTCACTCACCTTCGGTTTGCTGACGATATAGTAGTCTTGGCTGAGACCATGGAGGATTTAAGTACAATGCTCAATGACCTCAGTAAAGCCTCCGAGCGAGTTGGTCTAAGGATGAACATGGACAAGACGAAGATCATGTCAAATGTCCATGTCGCACCAACTCCCTTAACAATCGGACACTTTACGCTCGAAGTTGTAGACGATTACGTATACCTAGGACAGACTGTCCAGTTAGGTAGGTCCAACTTCGAGAAAGAGGTTAATCGTCGAATCCGACTCGGCTGGGCAGCGTTCGGGAAGCTACGGCACATCTTTTCGTCCAATATTCCGCAGTGTCTCAAGACAAAAGTCTTTGACCAGTGTGTGTTGCCAGTGATGACATATGGCACTGAAACGTGGTCGCTTACTATGGGCCTCATAAGAAGGCTCAAAGTCACCCAAAGGGCAATGGAGAGAGCTATGTTGGGAGTTTCTCTGCGTGATCACATCAGGAATGAGGCCATCCGCAGCAGAACCAAAGTGACCGATATAGCCCTCCGAATCGCTAAACTTAAGTGGCAGTGGGCGGGGCACATAGCACGTAGAACCGATGGCCGTTGGGGCGGAAAGGTTCTCGAGTGGCGACCACGTACCGGAAGGCGTAGCGTGGGCAGGCCCCCCACACGGTGGACTGATGACCTGGTGAAGGTCGCGGGTGTCCGCTGGATGCGGGTGGCGCAGGACCGGTCATTGTGGAAGTCTTTGGGGGAGGCCTATGTCCAGCAGTGGACGTCTTTCGGCTGACATGATGACAAGTGGCGCGTTAGCGAGCAAGTTGGTACGTGCGGTCGGGCGCGCGAGCAGGCGGCCCGCGCGGCACCGCCAGCCCCAGCGACTCTAGCACGGTAGGGTTATGTAATTTACCCCGTAACACTTTAAATACATAAGAGGCCAACGCTACGTTCCTTCTTACCTCTAATTTTGTGATAAACATACTTATATAGATAAATACATAGAAAACATCTAAGACCCAGGAACAAATATCCGTGCTAAATGCACAAATAATGCCCTGGCCAGGATTCGAACCCGGGACTTCTATATATATATATATATATATATATATATATAAAGTCTCGTAATTAATGGAGGAATACAAAATGGCGATGCTGCAATGCAAAACCCCAACGCTCATCTGAAAGATCATAATTTTCTGAAAAAAAAAACTATTGCCGAGAAGAAACGCCGAAACAAACTTGTCAATCAGTCATTTTCTTCCAAAATACGCTCATAACAATGATAATACTTAACCTACTTAAAATGAGTAAATCTGAGTATTTTTTTAATACCACGTCGGTGGCAAACAACCATACGGCCCGCATAATGGTAAGCGGTCACTGCAGCCTAGGAACACCTGCAACTCCAGCTACACCGTGAACACCTTTTTTAACAGTAACTCATGTATTAGCTTGAAATCTTACATTTTATCGAAAATGTCCATGCTGCTTATTATGGCCTATGAATTCCTTAACACTATTAATACAATTTTCTAATTATTTAAATTTCTCCTAAAAGCGGTAGAATTCATTTTATGTATTTACTAATAATAGTAAAAAGTTTCTTAAAATGAAATCATTCGTGTTATTATTATTGGTATTGGCCAGAATCATTTTATGCAGGAAAAACCTAATGTTGCGTCTATTGCAAATTAATTGTAAGTAAGTAGTTACCTACTATACTGTGTAATTATTTACTTGTGTTGTCACTAAAGAAAAGCTAAAATTTAAGCCAAGCCAGCACTGGCTGTAAGGCCTGTCTGCATAACAGTATAGTTTAATATTGTACTAGTAATGTAAATAATGTAATGTTTGATTATTTTTTAACCGACTTCATAAAAAAGGAGGAGGTTCACAATTTGGTTGTATGTTCTTTTGTTGTTTGTGCAATCAATAATTTTAAAGTTGCCGAGATAATGCAAAAAATATGAATAATTTGTTACTCTGTCAGAATTTAGCTTCAATCAAAAACATTAAAAAAAACTATGTATTTTTTACACCATGGTGGCAAACAAGCTTACGGACCGCATGATAGTAAGCAAACACCGTACCCTAGAAACGCTCTGCACTCCAGAAGAATCGCAAGCGCGTTGCCAACCCAACCACTAGTAAAAGTAATGTCAATAAAGGTACCCAACCTTAGGTTCGTGGGTCTCCCAAAGCGCAGGCACGAACTCGTCGACATTGCTGTACGTCACGGGCAGCTCTAACTGCACCAGCTCGATGTTATGTTCCTTCTCCAAAGCCGCCTTATCCATGAGCTTCACAGCCTCCCAGCTTGCGTTCACGGGGTGCCCGATGAACGGACCGAAACCCGTCACCAGCACTATCGGCTTGAAGTGAAAGTCCAGGTCATTACACATGTTTGTGGCTGAGAAGTGCACAACACTGCGGTTGAGAGTTTTTATGTGAATGTTAGAAAACTGAGCGTAAATAACTTTTTGCTGCACAATGTTTTGACATCTATTGATAAGAATGTCATTGTCAGGTGATAAGTGGCATTAGTAGGTTGGTAGCATTGTTGAGCAATTGTTGCCATATGAACGCGTACACTGAACTGCAAAATTGCTAAATAAGTGACACATAATAAGTAGGCGACCTGTTTAGCCTAGTTGGTAGAGGCTCTGCCTCCGAAGCTAGAGGTCCCTGGTTCGAATCCCGACCAGGGCATTTATTTGTGCATTTTTCACGGGTATTTGTTCTTGGGTCTTGGATGTTTTCTATGTATTTAAGTATGTATTTATCTATATAAGTATGTATATCGTCGTCTAGTACCCATAGTACAAGCTTTGCTTAGTTTGGGACTAGGTCGATTTGTGTAAGATTGTCCCCCAATATTATTATTATTACATCCATCAAATAAGAACGGTGACATCCCTACACGGATCTTATAGATCCGTGCATCCCTATCCCTACAATGAACGGTTCGGTCACATTCCGTCATTCTCAATTGCCTCATTCTTCTCATTCATTCAGATTTTTCATCATCATTCGTTCATTTTAAAATGAACTGAAGTAGTTCTTGATATTTTCAAGGCGCGTTTTAATTTTTATTAAACGATGCGCTCATTAAGTTAACATTAAAGTTATTAATTTATTGTAGTTGTAGATACAGTTTTAGTAAATATCAGTACTATTACCAAATTGGCGACGCGCAACTCAATGCCGCAGTGTTTACCCTGTTTTAGGTTATGTTAGGGTCGAATCCATATTTTTTAAAGAAACCTTATTTATAATGACGGAGGGCGAGTCTAGTAACAATACGCGAACGGTGGCCGTGTCGTGTCCGTTCGTGAAAAGGAAAGTGGAATGCGTGGGAGCCGCGTTCCTCAGATACTTCAACATCAAATGCCACGGTGAGGATGCTTTGTTCGAAACGTCGAAAGCAAACGAGAAATCGGAAGAGGTGGTGTTCGACGATGACGTAGAGTACCTGCGAAGCCTGGACCCTAAAGAATGGAAGCAGCAGGATCACTACGCGGTGTTGGGGATGAAGCAGCTGCGCTACAAGGCCACAGATGACGACATCAAGCGCGCGTACCGCCAGAAAGTTCTCAAACACCACCCGGACAAGCGCAAGGCGCAGGGCGAGGACGTGCGCAGCGACGACGACTACTTCACATGCATCACAAAGGCGTACGAGACGCTCGGGACGCCCGCCAAGCGGCGCTCCTACGACTCCGTCGACCCGGAGTTCGACGACACGGTGCCAACCGCCAACGACGTCAAAAAGGAGGGTTTCTACAAGACATTCACAAAGCTGTTCGAGCAGAACGCGCGCTGGTCGGAGAAGCGCCACGTACCGCTGCTGGGCGACGAGGCCAGCCCGCGCGAGGCCGTCGAGCGCTTCTACGCTTTCTGGTACGAGTTCGACTCGTGGCGCGAGTTCTCGTACCTCGACGAGGAGGAGAAGGAGCGGGGGCAGGACCGGGAGGAGCGGCGCTGGATCGAGAAGCAGAACAAGGCGGCGCGCGCGAAGCTGAAGAAGGAGGAGATGGCGCGCATCCGCAGCCTCGTGGACCTCGCGTACGCGCACGACCCGCGCGTGCAGCGCTTCAAGCAGGAGGACAAAGACAAGAAACTCGCCGCCAAACGTGCCAGACAGGTTAGCCTTGTTTATACTTTTTGTAGCTTTACTAGCGCTTTTGGACCTGGCCAATACAAAGGTGCGGGTTAGTTACAACTAATTTATAATCCAAATAGTTGCTAAGTGAAATCTTGATTTAGAGGCATCACAGACAGTTGCCTTTCTAAAATCCATACTGTCTGTTACCTCTTCATGCTTAAACCGCTGAACCGATAAAGATGAAAGTTGGTATTGATATAGTTTGAGACCCCGGGAAAGACATAGGATGCTCTTCATCCCGGAAATCAGCCTTAAAGGGGGCAGAAATTTGTATGGAAGAGCAATAAGTAAGGGAAGCACCTGAAATAAAGAATAGCAATTAAATATAATGCTGTTATCGAGTTCTACATGGACAAAGTCTAAATAAAACTATAACTAGTGATAAATAAATAATTAATAGTCAAATCAAACATGTCAATATACTTTATTTTATATTAGCACATTCCAATTATTCCAGTCTGAATTATGTGATAATTTGATAAATGTTCCACAACCTCACTATCCTTCGTTAGTTTAACTTACAACAGGTTAATTGGATGTCGATGTCAGTTTTACAGTCTAATAAGATCTAGAGAACTCATAAGCTGAAAAACATGGCTTGCATCAATAAAACAAATAAGACTGTAGTGTTCAAGAATGTTTATTATCGGGAATATTTACAGTACATACCATTGTCACTTTAATTAGCAGTTACCTGCTAAATCCTTCATGTATAGAGTTTAAAATAAAACAGTTTTCTTAAATAGAACAAATGAGATCTCTTTATTGCCCCAAATATAACTTGAATGAAATGATATGAGCACTTTTGATGAGCAAAGCAAGATTGTAAATAAATGTGTATGTCATATAGATCACTTTGTTTGTGTACTTACTTCTCTTGACTAATAGTACATAGTCAGAGATCACATATACAAAAATGTTGTTACTTAAACTAATCATGTTACCTAAATGATTCATACTTTCAACACTATACTGTTTTTCACGTAAGAAGAGTTCGGTGACAGCTGTCAACCCAGTACAAATTATGTCATTTTTGACGTATAATGACATAATTTGTACTGGGTTGACAGCTGCTACCGGACTCTTCTTACGTGAAAAACAGTATACATAGAATAGACAACAATCTTGACTGATAAATATAAAAAATCTATGTGTGTATGTGTATTGTTGTATACTTATTGCAAAATCTGTATAATTCTATACAAGTTGGATCAGGATTGCAAACCCTGCAGTTAATACAAATCTCCTTTGCAAAAAATTAGGAGCCCTTTCACTTACACTATCTCTTCTTTATGTAGAGAAAGGATCCTTCAATTGAATACCTTGTAGTGTTAGCAATAATAACATGAGTTTATATCACAAACCTCATTATCAGACTTTATTTATGACATGTTTTTCAGTCACTCTAAATCTATGAGTAAAATTTTTAGTGTACATTTAAGTGGAAAAATATATATTTATTCAATCTTCTCATATAATGTACCAAAACTTTAAATTGCTGACATCACAGCTCTTTAGCTGTGGGACATATTTTTGAGTGAGTTGTATGCACTCAAATTTCTGGGGTACAGTACAATAGTGTATGTATGACACTTTAGTGCACATAAGCACACATTATTTATTATATTTTAACCAAATATAAAAATGCAAATATGAATTTAGTACAAATATATAGATATTTTACATAAATGCAGGATAAATGGCAAATAATAATTAATAATAAAAAATGATTAATAGCTTTTTATTATTTTCTACTTTACAATTTTTTAAATTATTTTCTTTATACATAAAGAAATGTTTGTGTTATTTTATTTTTCATTTCAAATCCTGCGTTGGAACCCCTTCTTGGGTATAGGCCTCCTCCAGCCAGGCCTTGAAATAGCGCTATTTTCGCATATCGTTATGATTCATAACGCTACTTTGTCAATAAAACGCTTTACTAAAAACGATATTTGGCGCGCATTTATAGCGGTATCCATTATATCGTTATAAATAAAAAGCAATATATATAGCGATATTTTGTGAAGCGCTATAATAACGTTATAGGCTATCTCTGTCTCGCACATAGTCTCGCTCTTACGTGCGCTGTGACATTTACGTCAAACTCGAGCACGTCATTGTCGCCACCGCTACCATCTTAAACGACATTATAACGTTATTTTAACATTATCATATAAGGTAATGATTTTAATTTCGTTATGATTATAACGAAATTTTAAACACTAACGAAATATATCGTTATAATATCGCTTATTTTCATAACGTTTTAAAGGCCTGCCTCCAGCCTTTGCCATTCATCCCTGTTTTTGGTTATATCCCTCCATTTCTTTCCACCAGTGGCTACAATGTCATCAACCCAGCTTTTCCTTGGTTGACCTTTCAGTCTTTTTCCACAAGGCCCTGTCCATAGTCACTACTAATGTCCATCTATTATTTGTGTAACATGCTAGATGTCCTGCCAAAACTAAAATGGACCAGGCATTTTAGTTTTAAGGCTTAAACTAACAAGTTACAAGTGTAAAGAAAAGTAGGAAATCACAAATAATAATTGGCGATGGTAAAATGATGATGCTGATGAATAATAATAATAATAAGACATTTATTCAAAGTTAGCTAGTATACCTATTACATAGTATTTCCATGATGGCACAACAGAAAGTATAGGTACAAAAACAAAAATTGAAATGGTAGGTGGCTCAGCTTGTGTCTGTCAATATTATCTATAGTTAGGATTCGTAAAGTCACATTTTTTTAGTCTCTCCTTAAGTGAGGCAGCAGATTGTGATTGCTTGATCTACACTGTGTTGTGTGGAGGTGTTGTCTTGTAACTTCATTATCACATGTAACATGCGTTAAATAAAATGACGACTTATAGATCGTTAAATTGACGTCATTTATTGAACATTTCAGGATGCCGTACAAGCCAAGAAAGCAGAAGAGGAGCGGCTCGTCAAAGAAGCCCTGCAGGCCAAGCAGCGGGCCGAGGAGGCCGAGCGGGCGCGGCTCGAGGCCGCGCGCGCCGAGCGCGAGCAGACCAAGAAACTCCTGCGCAAGGTATGTAGCTACATAAGTAGGACAGTCACGTAGTATGTCAACCTATAAACCTAAAATAAAAATAATAATTCGAATCTAAATTTAACAGCCTCGAATTAACTACAGAAAATACCGAAATCGCCATACGCGTGCCTATACTGCCTATCAAATATGAGGAGTTCCCTCGACTCCTCCTGAATCCCATCATCAGACCTTCACCAAATTTATATGGTACCAACTTGGGGGTACCTACTTTGAAACAAATAATTATCAAAATCGGCCAACGTGGTGAAGAGTTATTGGACAACATACATGTATAAAAAAATCAATAAAAAAAAACAAACACGCAGACTTACTGAGACCTCCTTCCTTCTATTGAAGTCGGTTATGTTGCATCATTATTATTATTGTCAGTTTTTTTATTGTATGATTCACGTTTTGACATGTAAAAGTGCCCTTGAGAAATAAATATTAGATTTTTGAATTTGACATCAATATAGTTTTAACTAAATTACTATTAGCATACTATATTGTAAATTCAGATAAGGATATATACAGGCCTATCTTTCCCACTGGGCACTCTGGGCACGTGCCCAGGACCCGCGGTCTATACAGCCCCCTACCTGCATCTATTCTCTGTCAAGGTCATGGTCATAGGGGCCCCATTATCCTGATGTGCTCAGAGCCTCCAATAGGTTAAAAATGGCCCTGGATATATATAGAACAAGCAAGACTTAAAAAATAAATGAGTCAGATAACTGCAAAGAAATTTTGAAACCTAGAGAACCTTCCTCTAGGGTTGGTTTTTTTTGTACCACGTCGGTGGCAAACAGCCCGCTTGATGGTAAGCGGTTACCGCAGCCTATGGACGCTTGCAACTCCAGGGTCGCCGCATGCACATTGACGACCCTTTAAAAATTTATACACTCTTGGTTAGCCAACATGGTAGTGACTCTGCCTATGACACATCGGTCTTGGGTTTAAATCCCAGTAAGGATATTTAATTTATTTGTATGATGAGCTCCCCCAATATTTTATTATAGCACCCTCGACTTCGTCATCACTTGCCATCAGGTGATATAGTGGTCAAATGCTAACCTATTCTATATAAAAATAGTATATCTATGTAACAACACTCCCACCAATCGAGCACTCTCACTTTTAAATCAGTTGGCTATGAAGACACCTGCCGACGTCTTTCACGACTCGCCAGGTACATTTTACAGGCATATATGTACATTTATAAATAATAGTATTTAATTGTCTTATTGTGTGTTGTTAATGTTGTAATATTTGTGTTAGTATAGTTTCTTTTATTGATATTTGTGTTAGCATAGTTTCCTTTTCATGTAAATGTTTTGTGTATGTAACATGTGAGCGTCTTGGTTTTAATACAGTAAGCTTATATGTACTATATATATGAATAAATACATAAATAATTCTGATCAATGATCTGTGCAATGTGGTCAAAGAGTTGTTTGTATAAACCATTGCTGAATTGGTTCCTAACTTGAATGTATTTGAGAGGATTAAATTGCGTAAACCCTCTGGGAATTGCGTAACATGTTCTATTAACTTCAAAGTCTAATAATAAATTAATAAATTTACAGGAGCGTAAAGCACTACGCGACACCTGCAAGGCAAACAACTACTACGCACAGACAGACGAGGAGACCGTCGCGCACATGGCCGCCGTCGAGAAGATCTGCGAGATGATGAAGGTCGTCGAACTGCAAGACTTCGTCAAGAAACTAGAGGCCAGCGGCAGACAAGCCTTCGTGCAAACCGTGAGGGAAGCCGAGGACAAACTGGAGCAGGAGCGCCGATCGCACGTCGAGACGAAGAAGGCTGAGGAACAGAAAGTTAAGAAGGAGCTAGCTTCCAAACTTCCCGTAGAGTGGACCCCCGACTTGACCCAGCTACTCATCAAAGCGGTCAACCTCTTCCCCGCAGGCACCGGCCAGCGCTGGGACGTCGTCGCCAACTTCCTCAACCAGCACGGCACTTTCGCCGACGACCGACGCTTCAACGCTAAAGAAGTCCTCGCCAAAGCCAAGGACTTGCAAAGCTCAGACTTCTCGAAGAGCAGCCTCAAGAAAGCCGCCAACGAGGAAGCGTTCGATCAGTTTGAAAAGGAAAAGAAGAAAGCGGTCAGCGTCGATGACAACGGCATATCGAAAAGCGACAGCGGTTCCAAGCTAGTCAACGGAACGGCCAAGCCCAAGATGAACGGAGATGTCCCTAAAGAGGTGAAAGAGGTCGCCTGGACGAAAACAGAGCAGGAGTTGCTCGAGCAAGCCATCAAGACTTTCCCGGTGAGCACCCCGGAGCGGTGGGACAAGATCGCGGAGTGCATTCCCAACAGGTCCAAGAAGGACTGCATGAAGCGATACAAGGAACTAGTTGAATTAGTGAAAGCCAAGAAGCAGGCGGCGAACTTAGCTAAATAACATTAAATGACGTCTAGTTCTGTATCAAATTGTAACATACATATTTTTATGGGATTGACGCCAGTCTTTGATTGTTAATTTCCCTGGACAAAATACTTAATAATCTAGAAATAGTAATCATGAGAGAAATTTGTCGCTCTAGGTATATTTTCGATTTGAATCTTGCTTATCGAGTGGTGATTATTTTTAGTTCTAATAATAGTACATTACTGCAGAGGCCGTGATGGCCTCGTCTACGAGTGCCGGCCGAGGATTGTATAGTACTTTTCTCAAACATGTTAGAAAAAAAACAATAAAAAAACTACAATGTAAAAAAAAACTAAAAAAAATATGAAACGTCTAAAATTAGCAAAGCATCACGACAAATAACGGAAATTAAATAAAAACATGAAAAATGCTACAAAATAAAAGCAACATTAAAAAAAAACTAAAAAATAACAAATAACACGTAAAAACTAAAAAAAATACCAAATACATGGAAAAACAAAAAAAAAGTCGGAAAGTACAAAAACAGCGAAAAAACTTTTAAAAAGTCCAAAAATATCAAAAAACACAAAAAACGCTACAAAATAACTAAAAAAATACATAAATACTCGAAAAAAAAACAACAAAATACAAAAATACAAGAACGATAAAAAAACCGGAAAACCTAAAAAAATACCAATTTACATAACAAATTAAAAATATATATAATGATGAGTAAGGATAGGCCTGTCTAGGAACATTTTGATCTGACGGCCGCGGTCGTCGTGCGTCTTACTAGAATCGAAGTAATGTGAACCTTCTCCACAGAAGTTACATTCTATATTTAAATGACAACGTGTTGCCGCGCCGCGCGCACGCGACTGCTAGCGATCATTAACTCCTGTATAGAAGGTTCCAATTCCTCTAACGTGCGTCGTACCAATGGTACCACATTTTTTTGTGGTTCCCGAACGGAGCTTGTGGGGCCTGTATCGTAAATATAAATACAATAGTTATTTGTTCAACAAAGATAAGATAAGATAAGATAAACTTTATTGGTACAAATAGGTACAAGTCAACACAGTATGTTTGTAAATATTATGAAATTAAATGGTTACAACTAAAATTAATTGACACACATTTAAAAATACATTTTTACAATGTCAGTGGTAATTCCATTATTTCATTGAAGTTATAAAAGTTCTTTGCGAGTAGCCACGACTCTAATTTAGTTTTGAAAGATCGGTAAGAGGGTAAGTTTCTTATGCCCTCTGGGAAGCGGTTGTACATTGCAGGGCCCGTGATGTATACTGATTGTTCCGACCTCTTCAATTTGTGGAAAGGTGTGACGAGGCGATCTTGATGAGCGTTGATTCGGAGATCGTATGATGACACTACCCCTTTACGTTTAAAGTTATCGATGTTGACGTACGTGAAGAGCGCAAGCTGGAGTATTACCATGCTTGGTAAGGTTAGGATTCGTAAGTCTTTGAAATGATTGTCTACCGGTTCATCGCTCATAATACCTACAATGCCTCGCACTGCGCGTCTCTGCATCCGGAATGCGCGTTCAAAATCTGCTGCTCGACCCCACAGCTCGGTGCCGTATAGAATCGAGTGGACTGTGGCAAAGTAGCAGGCTCTGACTGTACGCCGACCAGCCGTGGACGCCAGTCGTCGGAGTGCGTAACAAGCTCGGCCTAGGTGCGCACAAACCGAATCGATGTGCCCTTGCCAAGAGAGTGAGGAGTCGAGCATAAAACCGAGAAGCCTGGTGGATGCTACCTTTTCAATTCTTGTGTTTCCTGCGTGGACATCGAGCTCAGAACTCGCATGGCCGTTTAGCTTTATACGCAGAAAGCAGGTTTTATCCGTGTTGAGTGCTAGTCCGTTCTGCGTGAACCACATATGCAGGCGATTTAGAGTGTCATTAAGTGCAGCTTTAAGGAGTTGTTCGTTTGATGCTGTGACAACTACGGTAACGTCGTCGGCGTACATGAAGACTTTCGCCTCGTTGAGGGTTAAAGGTAAGTCGTTTAGCAGCATTGTAAACAACAAGAGCAAAGTAGATTTTTGCTGCGAGTGTTGATGTTGGGTCCCGAGCAAGCGAAAGATTCTATAATTGAATCACGAGCGTAGCGAGTTTATTCAAAATTAGAATCTTGATTCCTCTAATTCGAACCAAGCGCTAAGCATCTTCTTTTATAATGCGCACTTCTAAGGTTTGAAATTCTCTGCCGACGTCTGTATTTCCGAGTTTATATAACCTGGACCTTTTTAAGGCAATAGTGAATAGGCATCTTCTGGGTGAGCTCGCTTCATCGTCGGCCTCATCTTTGCCCCCTAGCTAGATGCTGGCCAAGAGCAATCCCATTTTTATAAAAAAAAAAAACTTGAGCGCAGCGAGGGACTCAAAGACACGAGATGCAAATATCTCGTGTGATACATACAACTTTTCACCTCAGCGGCGAGAACATATAACGCAAAGGAATAGTGGTAGAGAGAATAAAGTTACTTCAACTAACCTACGATATGAAAAATTAAAAAGTAAGTTTTTTTCCCCTCACTAGCTCGGAAAGCCGTCTTTTATCCTTTGAAACAAGCGGGTAAGAACGCATTTTATCCACAAGTGGGGAAAGTAATTTGACCTTGTAGCGTGTTTGAGTAGCTTTTGACAGATAACAAAACGTAAAACGCTCATAATAATGGTTAGTTTGATATCAATTATCATTAAATAAATGGTTTGAGAATTTAATACAAAATACCAAATTTAGCTTTATTTAATGATTTAAGTCGTAAACCTTCAAATTTTATAAATAACATTGGTTTTATAATGATATTGAGTTTAATTGTAAACGCACAAGTTGAGTCGATGCAATTTCAAAACGCATCGTCAGAAAAAAATGTCATCATTGTCAATGTCAACCAAAATATACACAACTTGTCACAGACTCCGACTCACGTAAATATTATACACAACATCCAGAGTTTTCTGTTATATAATAGCGTAAAAAAATCGGTGATTCCAGTGATGAAAATCATGCCTGTGGAACTGTGTTTTTTGCAGGTTGCACTTTCCTCGCTATAATGAGGAGAAAAGTTTTGTGTTACACACGGGTGCAAAGTTGTTTTTTACTTCTCGTGTGTTGAAACACTCGCTACGCTCAGCTTTCTTTCGCTGGCTCGTGCTTCAATTCCACACTCGCGGGTAAAATACAATTTTGCACCCTTGTATAACAAATAACTATTTTACGCTCGCAGCAAAATTCCATTTTGCTCACTGGTTTCAAGAATAAAAAGTCGTTTTCACGCTCGCAGCAAAATTGCATTTCGCTCACTCGTTTCAAGCGGCAATACCGCCATTTCGAGCCGCTGAGGTGAAAAAACTTTTTATAGTTAATCATCGGTATCGAATTAGGATTTCGAAAATCACTATATTTTTTAGGCGACTTAACGTGCCTTCCAAAGCACGGTAGCGACCTGTTAGTAACCACTCAAAACGGTCACCCATCCAAGAACTGACCTGGGCCTACGTAGCTTAACCTCGCATGCCGCACGCGGTACGAGCGCTACTTAGTACTATTAGGTACTTACTCTGTGCCATTACGGGATGGAAATGCCCTAGATTTACACTCTAGATGGCCTTCATGCAGACGCTATGCTATGGGTGAAAAATTTAGATATTGTTTGATAAATTGGTTGTGTAAAGTGACGTAACTATTGTAAGCATGCCATTCGATTAATAGTGGACCACATATCCCACAGATCTAGTAGAAGAAGGCCCCGGCTTTCCTACGGAATTGTATCGAACTCACGTCACTGCTAAATACATTATTATATGTAGTGGCAAACAAGCTTACGGGCTGCCCGATGGTAAGCAGACACCGTAGCCTAGGGACATTTCTCCAGAACAATCACAATAGACTTGACGATTCGTTGAATCGTTGAGATCGTTTGAATCCGTGAAGAAGCGCCCCTTTCGCCTTTTGTACTTTAGTACCTTTTTTTTTTGTGTAACATTGTTCTCTTGTGTGGTGCAATAAAGCATATTTATTATTATTATTATTACCTATTGAGTTTTGTCCAAGATATACCTCCGCCATTTCTGAAGGAGATCAGATCCGATGCAAATCAAACGGAGGCGGCGTTAAGCGTGGGGGACATGGCCCAGCGCCACTGCCTGCGACCTCGCGGCACGGATTAATATAATAGTCCTTCGAACTTGCGGTTCAGGGGGCCTCTCGCCCCGAGGTTTTGACACTTGACATTAGTTAAAAACCGCGAACGCTTTCAAAAATTTGAAGCGGGCAGAGGGATCCGCAAAATGTATCTTGCCCATATACAATTTAGGTCTTGCTCCACCATTGGAAATCAAGTTGTATGAAGGAAGTAAATAGGCAATCTTACTGTCTACAAAATTTGGCAGCCGTCTCCCATTAATAAACATGAGAAAACAATAAACGTCATTATCAACCTGCAAACACAATACGATTTACCTTGACTAAGAGGGATTTTTGAAAGTATATCGCAGAATTCCAAAACTGTAGCGCCACATTTTTCCAAAAATATGGCTTAATTTCAATAAGGAACATCTAGTTACGACGAAAATTGACCACCATTTTGGAAAAAAAGAACTACGCAGACGGTCGTAGGCTAATAGTAAATCATAAAACTTTGCTCTTCTCGGTAACTCTAGCAGCAGATTAAGTAACTTAAAAGTAGGGGAACTTTGTCCTTTCTTCAAAACTGTTCAAACTCGATTCTCCATACAAACGTAGTGTCGCTCTCATTTTAAAACGGCATGGTATAACATGTAACGTTGTACACACAATCAGATCAGCATATCTAGGCAGGAAATTAGTTTTTGTTGCTTGAAATTATAATGGAGAAAGAATACAGCGATTATTAAGGTTTTCATACAAGACCTCAAAAACTCGCTGTATTTTTTTCATGTCAATTTTTAGAATCAGAATCAGAATCAGAATCAGAATATTCTTTATTGCCACAATTAACACCAAAAAGAAAATACATGGTAGTTACAAAAAAGTTATGGAAAATAAGGTAGTCACAAAAAAAAATCAAGGCACTTACAAAAAAAAAGGCTTAAAATTAACAAAAGTATAGCAGAGGAAGTAACTATGAGAACAAAATTAATAAAAAGAGGCAATGGGTCTCAGTCTCAGCGTGTGCTGACCCCAAATGACCAGCGCTGGTTTTCAGACCGAGCCCTAGTGTTGTCGGTCGCAGGAACTCGGAAAAAAAATTATGTTGGGTTTGGTTGGTACTGTGCTTTAAGGAGTGGCATGGTTACAAAATAAATAAATAAAAATTAAATACAACAGAACAATATACATATATACTCGTAGACAAAGGATAATGTAAAACAGTTAAATAAAATAAATCGCTACCAGTAAATGTGTGTGTGTGTGTGTGTGTGTGTCCATGTGTTTATGTATGTAAATTATGTGCATATGTGAGAATGTGTGATTATGAGAGAAATATGGAAAAGAGAAGAGAAAGAGAATATCGTTAAGAGGGAGTACACAAACTGCGCTGCATGTCTAACAAATGACTTTGGACTGACCGTTTGTATTTTAACAGTGCCATAGGTTCTCGCAGAGGTGGTGGTAGATCATTCCAGACCTTTGCTGCTGCGAATTTAAAACTCCCTCTGAAGAATGCAGTCTTGTGCTGGGGTATTACTAATTTGGTGCATCTTCTTAACCACTCTGCGCGCCTGTCTTTGACCCATCTTAGCTTTTGAAATAAGTATCGGGGCCTTTCGAACTCTATTATTTTCCGTACTGCGCATGCCAGGTGCAGTTTTCTCCGGTTTTCCATGTTCAAGAGTGACTTTGCGTTCAAAAAGGGAGTAATGTGCGCACGTCTGGGAATCTCGTAGCAGAACCGAACACACGCATTTTGTACCCGTTGTATGGATTTTTTCGTTTCTGCTAAGAGCCTTGGTCCGTATACTATGTCCCCGTAATTAAACTGTGAAAGTATTAGTGATTCCACCAGAATTTCCCGTACTTTTTCAGACAGATATTTACGAATTTTATATAATACTTTAAGTCGGTAGAAGGCATTTCTTATCTTTAAGTTTATATGTTCGATGTACCGCAGTTGTCCATCCATGACTATGCCAAGATTTTTCGTTTTTTCTACTTGCATTATAGGCTCGGCTCCTACCACTACTCTTGGGTTTTGTTCCTTAATTTTTGTCCGTTGCCACTTATTTCCTATTACTATGAACTGGGATTTGTTTGGATTTAAGATAAGATTATTTTTAAGTGACCAGTCTGCTACCAATCCCAGATCTTCGTTAATCTTATTAAGGGACATTTCGAGGTTGTTTGGCGTAAACGAATAATATATTTGAGTGTCATCTGCATATAGATGAGCGTTGCAATGTTTAAGCTTCTTAATTAGATCAGCTGTGTATAAAATAAATAGCAATGGGCTTAAAATTGATCCCTGAGGTGTACCTCGAGTGATTTCTCGGACTTCTGACCTTAGTACTTCGCCCTGTTCTATCTCCATTTCAACATACTGCTTACGGTCTGTCAGAAATGACTGGAACCATTTACATGATGATGGAGATACTCCATAATAGGCCATTTTGGAAAGCAGTAATGTCGGATTTAGGCAGTCGAAAGCTCGCGAGAAATCCAAAAGTACAAGAATGGTCCCCATCCCCTTGTCCGAGGCCGCAATAATGTCATCTGTGACATTAGCTATTGCAGTAGCTGTTCCATGTTTACTGCGGAAGCCTGACTGTGTACATGGAAGTAGGCCATTTTCCTCTAAGTACTTAGAAAGCTGGTCACATACGGTTTTCTCTATAACTTTAGACAGTACTGGGAGGATACTAATTGGTCTAAGGTCTTTATATTCCTCGGTCCTATTTGATTTTGGGATTGGTTTAACCCTTGCAAGTTTCCAGACCTCTGGAAAGCTGTTGGTTTCGATTGAAGCGTTTACGATGTGCGTTATTACCGGTAGAGTGACGTGTAGCGTTAAACGAATCATTTCCACCGTCACACCGTCGCAGCCACTTGCGTTTGTAGTTATGGATTCAATTAGTTTTAAAACTTGGTTTTCTGTACAGGTTTTTATGCTAAAAACATGTTCAGTGACTTTTTTATTTTCGAAAGAGGCAAGCATTTCACTATTTGTGTCCGAATTACCTGGAAGCGCCAGGAAGAAGTTATTTATGCCGTCAGGGCTATGTAGATGTTGTGGAATCGAGGGTTTATCAGTGTCTCCTAAGCTTGCAGAGCTCTTTAGGTGTTTCCACATTTGCTTTGGATAAGACTTATTTTTATTCACGTAAAACGTGAAATATGCGGTTTTCTCACGCTCTAACGCTCCCGTTGTATAATTACGTAAATCTTTGTAGTACTTTAGATGCGGCTCTTTCTTAGATTTTCGTGCTTTTTTCAGTGCTCTATCCCGTAAACTCATCATAATTTTAATGTTATCTGTTATCCATGGATGGCTTTTGCAATCGGTGCGTAGTCTTCGTATAGGTGCATGCTTGTCATATAAACTTGTTAGCAAGGAGTTGAATTCTCTCACTTTGCTATCTAAGTCTGTGATCTTTTTAATTTCATCCCAGTGGATATAATCAAGATCTTCATTGAACTTTGCCATGTCAATTTTTCCGAAGAGCCGCTTGAAGATATATTTCGATACTTGTTTCGGCTTAGGGATCAATAGTTCCACCAATATCATTGCGTGATCACTAAGCTGAGGGTTGTGGTGCACCTGAATTGCTTTACACAAATTAGGGCAGTCTGTAATGACTAAATCTAGTATAGACGAGGTTTCAGATGTGATTCTTGTCGGTTCATGCACAAGCTGTTCCATACTTCGCTGCGATAAGAATGTACATAGCTTTTTCACATTAGGCCTATCTTGTAGTTGTAAGTCAACATTAAAGTCGGTCAACAAAAATATAGATTTGTAAGGTGCAAACATGTCAAGAGACTCGTTGAGAGCGTCAATGGCATTATCAACGGAGACGGCTTCGGGCCTGTAAGCAGTGCCGATAGCGAAACGCCCTACACCAAGGATTTATAACTCTAATATTTGTAACTCTTTTAGCAACAGAAACCCCCCGGCCTAAATATGGCAGATCCCATTGTGTATAAAAAGTTTCATGTTATTTCAGCACTGCGTTTTGAAATGAGAACGAAACTACGTTTGTACGAATAATCGAGTTCAGCCGAGCGTGCGGGGGACCCTTAAACTTATGTGGGAAACCGAAAAGATAAATAAAAACAATATACGTTCGTTGACTCCTTTGTTCCGACGTAGCGTAGTTAGCTTTAGTTCGTAATCGTAGTGCCCTTGATACAACTATGAATCATACACGTGAGCTGTGAAGTCAGTCAGAGAGATCTATATCTCTAGCTATTAAGTACGGGGGGATTATTTTGTTAAAAGCACGTTAAAAGTAATGTAGAATACGACAGATTGTACAGTAAGTAAATTGGCTTTGAAATACCTGCTATCAAAGTGAAAACAATTACCTAAAGCATAAAATCCCTCTAGTTCCTCAAAGTTACACACACATACCTAAAGCACGCACAGAGCGATCGCGGCGCGGTTCGGTGGGGAGGTGGTTTTGCATTTTTGATCTCTCCGACTCTGTCGACTGTCGATAGTGTCGATTACTGCTTCACATGTCACACACGCCGCCTCCGCTCCGCTATCCCGCGCGGTTTGTTGGTGGGCGTCCCCCGGACCGCGTTCGCTTTACCGCAAAACCGCCTCCGCCCCGCAACGACGCTGCGCCGCGCTCTGTGCGTTTGGTCTGCTAAAGCTCGATGTAGTTGACCTATGGAAAAATTAAGAGCTACTTAGGTATACCTATATCTAACTTATCAATGCTCCGAAGTCCAAAAACTATCAATCAGCTACAGAATAGACAAATAGTAACTACGTAGCAGCCCCGGATCTAAGATTTTTCGAACAAAATCAAAATCAAATCAAAATGCCCCCATGAAACTGCCGCCCGGGGCAAGTGCCCCGGTTTGCCCCCCCTTAGATCCGGGGCTGCTACGTAGGTACCTAATTGTAGAGAGGAAGCCGAGAATTTTTTCGACCATTTTTAGGGTTCCGTACCTAGTAAACAATGGGAACCCTTATAGTTTCGCCATGTCAGTCCGTCTCTCCGTAACTTAGCTCAGTAACCGTTACTACCAGAAAGCTGCAAATTTGGTATGATTATACACATCTATCACGCCGAGAACAGTATCCCAACAAAAACATAATTGTGAAAATAGGAGCCAAGTTCAATATTAAGAAAATGCGATGCTTGGTTGTCTTCTTCACCGACGAAAGATTTGATATCTAAATGGGTGCCAAGTTCCGTAGATTCTCTGAAATGGTGGCAAGTCCGGCACTACATTGTTTACATTAAAATTAATTTACTGCGGCTTAATGCATTTTGAGCCTTATATAACTTGGCAGTTTTCTTAAATATCCAACAGCTTTTATGGTATTATATCATACTGCATAGAAAACCCTTAAAAATATAAAAACTCCTTTGTTGATGTCCCTCGGACGAGTATTCTTTGATCTGTGCCCTCGGGAAAACTTGTCGGAGCGTCCGAGGGACGAAATTCCTCTGAAACCGTACGCGACCATTTAGGTTCTAAGTGGGTTCTACTTCTAAGGTGTGAGGATAAATGGCCTGCGGACGGCGAGCGGTGCGATTATAGGCATCGTGTCGAACAGTTCTTTGGAGCACAACCCATAGAACACAAGGGGGCAGTTTCTCCTTAATTTAACGGTTCCATCGCTTGTGTTTGAGATTGGTTTCTTCTACCATTCGCACAGCACATCTCTGAAGCGAGTCAAAACGCCCAAGCAGGCATCCAGGACCCAGGTTCTCCCGTCCAGAGGTGACAGCAATACCTACTCCATGTATGGGGATGAACTTGTACCTATTGGTCGTACGTTACGTGGTTACGCCGCACTCATCCAACGGCTCCTCACGATTCGCAGAATTCTACAGTTCTACACACGCAGCGCGAAATTGTAGGTATCTAAGTACTTGGTGTAAATATGAGTGGCCATTTATTCAGTAACCACCTAGGTCTGTATTTATTATAGCTAATAGCTAGCACACGTGTGCGGCGACGGCGACACGAGTCGTTTGACACGGCGCGTTATCAAGGCCATGATAATGGCTCCTCAGTAGCTGGTTATTGTCCACTTTCTAGCTATTTACACTTAATTGGAAAAAAATTAAGTTTTCACCCATTCGCAGCCACACCAAAATTACTCTATTAAGATAATATACCCACTTATGCATATTTATTGTCTTTTAGCTATAGCGAGTTTAGAACTCCTCGTTACGCTTTACGCTATAATTCCCCGATGTGTTAAACGATGATGTGATTAAATGTGGCGATTACAAATAACCAACCAGGATTTCAGTTTTAGCCGAGGCATTGATTGCGATAAGCCTGCCTAGCTAGCACGATAGCTTATATCGTCACGTTTTATGACCGAAATGTACTAAAACGTAACGGAATAAGCTATCGTGCTAAGCTAGGCTGATCTTGTCTAATCCTTGCCTCCCAAGTCTCGCAACTTTATTTAATAACCGTATAATTTGTTATTGTCGACTGGATAAGGAGTGGGACGCGTCTCCATGTGGACTGGCGAGAATCGCGCGGGTGCGATTTTTACTTTTACTTACATGAAGAAGAGATTCAGTCAGGCATGATAACCGCGCGGTTTTTCATATAAATAAGGAAACGCGCTATTCCTGACACAAAGTGCGCGACGTGGCGTCGTTGCGGGGCCGAGGCGGTTTTGCGGTAAAGCTAAAGCGGCATTCGAAAGCGCGGAGGCGGCGTGTGTGAGACATGAAGCAGTAATCGACAGTTTCGGAAAGATCAAAAATGCTAAATCGCCGCCGCCCCGCACCCGGTCTGCGCGTTTCAATACCCGTTGTATCTGCTACCACATGAACAGTCGCAATTTTAGTCCGTGACAGAGCTCCATAAGCAAATTTCTCGACACACGTTAGACATAATCTCCGATCATGATGGATCGGGCCACAATGGGGAGAAAGTCTTTAGTTCAGTTCCGCGTGATTCGGTGACTTGCGATTGCGACTACTGGCGGCTCTGTTGGCAAGGCGATAATTGGTTAGTTACACAATCTAAATAAAAATTGGTGAAGATATGCATAAATTGAGCGGAGAGGAGGCCTCTGCCCAGCATTGGGACGTAAGTAATATATATTGGTAGTAGGGAATGCAATACCGGGATACCGGGATCCCGCATGCTATATGCGGTATTAATCCCGCACGTAAATTATGCGGGATCCCGCGGGATTTAAGAGCGACATAGTTTAAGTGCTACTCGCAGCGCGGGCACGCGCTTACTGCCGAAACAACCGGAATTTCTTCGCGGTGGAGCCTAGATGCAACGGCGGGGGAAGGGGGAGCCGTATAAGAGTATTTTGTGCGAATTTGTCTATTTTTTAGCCGGTTTGAAATTGTTATTACGTCATAACGCATCGAATTTTGCCGTTTTAAGTTCATTTAGTGTTGTTGTAATAACTTGCAATAAGATTTTCAAATAATAAACATTAACAAGTGCTTACGTTAACAAATGTAGTGTTAATTATGTCAGAAACCATATATAAAGAGTTTTCTAGTACTGCTGTTGTGTAGCGGTATTTTTTGAAGGTCGAAGATTCGCAGACTGCGAAATGCAAGGTCTGCAAAGCCATAATTAAAACTACGGGGCGTTCGACGAAAGGTTTGCATGTTCATTTAAATTCGAAACTCGAATCAAACTTTGCTCCAGAGTGAAACATAATATTTTTCACCACACTATAGCAAGGAAACGCACCAAAAACCAGCAAAACTTTGAAAAATGACGCCATCATGAGGCGTTTGAAATGGGTGACGAGCGATTTAAGGACAAAGTGGGTACTTTCCGAGATGTGTAGTGAAAAATAGCTCACTAACTTGCGGGATCCCGCCAATACCGGGATCCAGCGGGACTAGAAATCTCAATCCCGCTGAATACCGGGATTGATTTCTTCATGCGGGATTGCATTCCCTAATTGGTAGTGTCTATTTACTATTCTAAAATTGCATGTAAAACGATTTCCATCGATATGATCTGAGGATATTTTTCGAGTACACATACAGCGTGTCCCAAAAGGTCAACGTTGATTTAAAGTATAATTTTCATATACTGCGGAGTTATATTGTTTTTTACTAAATTCTGAGGTATAAATAGGCGAACTGAATTACAGAATAGGCGAACTGAGAACCGTCGGAACGGCTGAAAAGGCAAGAGATAACATGAGCAGCTGAATTCATTAAATTTACAAAAATCAAAAACAATGTTTCTTTTCTGTTACAAACAGATTTTAATAAGTACTAATTGTCATTATTATAATCAATAATCGTATAAAATAACTAAAATACAATCTCTAAAAACATGGATCATTATTCATTAATAATAAATACAATCAATATAAAAAATCAATTCGAGTAAAAACAAAACACTGCTCCAGTGCAGTTTAATTAGAAAAATGCAAAATAAAATGTCACACATTGTTTTTATTAGTGTCGATTTCACCAAACAAGAATACAATCTTTTCCGTTTAGTCGAATTGAACCTTAAAGGCCGACTAAATCTGCAAGTTGTATGCAATTTCGATTACATTGCGTGCTGCGGGCTGCCGAGAAAAGACGAGTAATATCAAACCCAGCAACGCAATGAAATTTGCATGCAAGTTCTGCAAATGTAGATCGACCTTGAGGCTCATTTGAGACTCATTTAGGTGCACTCCCTAGGGACCTCGTGCTATGTGTTATTCTTTTTTTAAAGGGGAAAGCCACATAACACTAGCCCTTAGAGAATCAACATCTAGTACCTATTTACTAGTAAGATTACAGCTAGGTAGATAATTAATTAGTGACCCAAGGAAACCCTCTAAAATCTAAGCCTTAATGTTAATTATTGAGTAAGTAATAAATAATCGAGTTTGGTTCGGTTCCGTTAAGGCACATTCAAGGCCAAAGATTGCAATTAAAGCTTATTCATTAACAGTACAGTCGGCTGCAATAATATCTAACAAGGCAAAGAGCTCAGGCCTCAGAAATGTCCGACAACTATTTTTGTGACATTGGGACGTGAGAGATATTTTTGCAAGTGACTGTACTCGTGTGTCAAAACAAGACTAGGCAGTGGCATTCTATACCCTGTACAGCTAGGGTAGACTAGTCCCTAATAGCATATTTTTATACGTTTTCGATGCCGAGAGGAACGCAGCTATCCAACAGAATAAATCAAAAGATTGTGTATTGTATAAACGTAATATACAATGTATGTCAATTTTCTCATACTAGCAGATAAGTAGCGTCTCTGTTTTAGGCGGTTAACCTGAGGCCCAACCGTCGGAGCTCTTCTTTTGCAATCTATATCTTTATCACCCTGGTAGGCCCTGATGCTAGTCTAGTAGCAACAGTACTAACCTAGAGAAATATTACTAATATAAGTAGGTATATGCGCCAAAGCTGCTGCAGCAGTCTTGTTTCGTCACACGACGGTACAGTAATTATAAGATTCTTAAATATACTTGAAAGTGATGTACAAAAGACATCAGTGATAAACTTAGAACCTATAAAAATATTCTAGAACAAAAATAAAATTCCGCATCACATGACAATATAAGAATCATTATAAATAAAACGAAATACTTGTTTTTACCATTCCACATAAACACAAATGGAAGAAAACAAGACATCAAAAATATACGAAGACTAGCTGATACTTAACTACTTAGTGTTATGGCTACCACTGAATGTTAATCATGTCACAGATATAGACAGCCAATGAACTTAAATCAGGTTAGGTATTTCAGTAGAATACTTATCTAACAAAACAAAACAGAGATGGCTTCGGTCCGCAGATCAAATAGATTAGGTTCGATGAAAAGTGAGACTGTGTCGCGTATTTTACTATGGACGATTCACACCAAACCCCCGGTGTCTGCACGCACGCCACTAGAGACAAAGGAATTCGAACCCGCCATACAGAAGCTAGACTTCGTATCCAAACGGCAGGGCAGAGCCGGCGGCAGCCACCCGGCTGCCTGCAACCCATTCAAATATGAAAACTAACTCCTGTATGAAGGGTTCGAATTCCTTTGACTTTAGTGGGGTGCCCGCCGACTCCAGCTGTTCGGTGAGAATCGTCCACTAGGCCGACTTCTCTGCGAGTCTACCGTTTCACCCTCGTCACTGCACTTGTCAAGTCAAGCGTAATCAAGGCTTGCCTAAACGAGCTTCCGAAAAGCAGTCCTTACATATTTTCATCTACGATTTAGATAGCGGGGCTCGCGGGCTCGAGTTGCACGGATATCTGATCCGACATGACCGAAGCCGTACGCAGTAAGAAGTTCCTCACTAATATCGCCATCTCCGGAAGCTCGTTGAGGCATACATTAACATTGACAGATACTATGAAGTTTGCCTGAAGACCCCGTGTAAATGCGACGTAAGCTACAGTTGTAAATGAATCGTAGTCAGCCAATGGTTAGCTCGCATGATATGTTTTATGCTTATGCTTTACGGCCTAAATCGCCCAAAACTTCACATAAAACATGACCATAAATAGCTGCTGTTCTGTCATGAAAATATCTCTAACTCAAGATATTTTGGATTTGAGCCGATTGCATTACGATAGATATCATCTATCTGGATAAAGAACACGTTTTTGTAAACGTTCACATATTAAATAACTGTATTGACATTACGCAATCCTATCATTAAAGAGAGAGTATGCATAAAGCATATGCATATTAACTTACTGAATTAATTTACTTTATAACCCTGTCCACACCACATGCAAATAAGGTGATGTGATTATTTGGTCATTTCCAAGTATTATATAACAATACAAATAGCTATAATATACTCATACATATATTATAATTTTTAAAGTAAAAGTAATTTGTGAGAGTATTTCTCTAAGCACCACATAGATTGGAATGAGAAGATGGAATGGCTTTAATAGTTAGGTACCTCATTCGATTGCTTGTTACTTTATGACAGTAATACAATTTACAAAGATTTTGAATACTTAGTGCACCCTGTGCACCATTTAAGGCAATGAGCTCTTCACAAAAAATAGTTTGATTCATCAGTTTCATCACCAACCGCTGCCATGCACGTGTACCAAGCAACGGAATATCTTTACAGGGTTTTATTTCTTATAAAGGTGTGGTGTGTCTTTAGTTTTGTAAAAATATCACTAAAGCTTTTGTGTTGACTGTACATGTTTCAATATATTTGTATTATTCGCAATTATCATTGACACAATACAATCAGAGTGCTAAATATCAAGATATGTATCGTTAAGAGCCAACTTCAGTCTCAATTATTTTTAAACCTAGTATAAATTCAGCTCAAATAGTAAACAAATGTAAATTGAGATTACGTCTCATTACATACATTTTGAGCATTCATTATCATTTTGTCATATTGTAATGAGTCATGACGTGACTCGTTTTGTTAATGTGTAATGAATAATGATAATAGAGAGACGATTAGGTATGAGTAGTGATAGCGCATATGCATTGTGTTGTGCATGATCAGAAAAGTACAGTTGAAAACATTAAATCTTGAAACGCACAGAGCGCAGCGCAGCGTCGGTGCGGGCCGGAGGCTGTTTTGCGGTAAAGCAAACGCGGTCCAGGGGACGTCGAACTGAAAATCCGCGCGGTATTCGGTACCGCGGTAAAGCGGAGGCGCCGTGTGTAACATATGAAGCAACAATCGACAGTAGACAGTTTCGGAAAGATCAAAATGCAAAACCGCCACCGCCACGCGCCCGCTCTGTGCGTTTCGAGCTTTTCGTCTAAAACTATATTACTAAAACTCACGTATTATATGTCACTCCGGGCGACATGTTAAAAAATCCTCGGGAGTTCGGGGGTGTATGTGTGTGTGAGACTTGAACATTCGCCACGAGTGCACTCATCCCGGGGAACAACTCCCGAAGACTTCGAGCAGTATAGCGAGTTGTAGCAATATAGTTTTAGACATGACTCGAGAAAGTATATATAAATTGAAGCATTTACGTACGTCTATAAAACGATTTATTACATATTTTTAACATCTTATTATCAATATCAAAGGTACTCCCGTCATTTCGCATACCCGTGGGACATCCTGTATTTTTCAAAATGTTCGACACATGATATGCTCAGATGCTAATGTTTTCAACTGTACAGAAGTAAATTGAAACGTGAACCGCTTTGTATCTTAATACAATGACAATAAGGTAGAAATTGGTTCGTTATTAATAACGATATAGGTCGATTCACAAGAGCTGGCGCGGAAAATGTATGAAATTGTTATTAATTTCATAGGCATTCCGCGCCAGCTCTTGTGAATCGACCTATATCTATGCAATACTTTTGTTAAAGTTACACAATAGTTAAAGCTAGTAAATAGAGCTACGTTGATATCTTCATTTATGTTTTGAACGATATGCGACCTTTTTGAAAAATAGCAAGATAGGTCACGTATTTATGTTCATAAATGGTGTGTGTACATCTTGCTACAGAATATAAACGTGACTCGAAGTTATAATCGAAATTTTGTAAAACACATACAAAAATTATAATTAAATTGGAATGTAAGTAATCCTACCCTACAAGGCACATTGCTTTGCTTAAAGTTACAAAAATGGCTCGTTCATTGGTTCTGCAGGTCCCTGCCAGTGAATAAATAAGTTTCTATAATAGATACTGCCTTAAATACTTAACATACTAATCAAATACCTTTAAATTTAATTAAGTAAATATTTGAGCCTTCATTTCAGATTAATTAAAATCACCAACATGTTTAGTGTGAAGGAGCAACCGGACAGTCCTGCATGGCGGTATGCGACCACCCTGCAAATCTAATAAGGTGGAGTGAGACAAGGATATTAGCATGAACTTGGCTAAGCACGCTCCCGCGTCTATATATATCCAATCTTAATTTTGGTTGGCAATAAATTAGTTTCTATATTATTCTGTTATTGTAGCTTGCAGTCCACAATGCTGGATAGTCTTGACGCACCTTCAAAGAAGTTTAAATACAGAGTAACAATATTTTCACCACTAAGGGTGCTTTTCCACTAAAGCTTCATAACTTAGCTTGTATGAACAGCTCCATAACTCTGGTTGGAGAAAGCCTAATTATTGCCAATAAAATAATTTTGATTGTTCACAACTGGCCTTCATATTACTGTGTAGAAAGATTATTTGAGTAATTTTATAATTAATTATTGACGGAGATAGATTCATTACCTACCTACATACACAAATAATCTTACAAAACAAGTAATCAGCAAAGATACATTTGTTTGAATTTCTACTGTATCTTGCATCCCTTTCTCTTCTTATGCATCTCAGCTTGCTTGCTCTTTTTTTTAGCCAGCCCCTCAGCAGTGATATCTGAAATCACTGATAACCTTTTAGAGTTATCCTGGCTGTGCCTGTCCATACGCTGGGGAATCGGCAGGTCCGGAGGGAACGTGGAGCTGTAGAGGTTGTTGTTCTCACTGTAACTGTGCGGGATCTGCGGAGGGCTGTCGCTTGTTTCTGTGGCATAGTGGGACGCTGGTCGGATACTCACTGGGTCAGGGAAACGGGGCTTCTTTCCAGATGTGGGTGGCGGCGGAGGCTGCCTATGCTGTAGAGATGATGTCCCTGAAGCAGTGCGGTCAGACTCAAAAGACCTTGTATGCACATGTGTCACATTATTAATATTAACCGTGGATGTGCCAGGTTGGTCATTATAGTATTGCTTGGAGATTTCTTTAGCCTGCAAGGCACTAGCTTTTGATTGTATATGCTCCTTCTCAAATGGCTCTACATAGTTCAAATCTGAGTCCACAGATTTACAGAGCCTTAACCTGTTTTCGCGTATCATGTCTCTCGGGTTACTGTAGGCATCACAGAGTGTGGCCTGGCTGGTGTCTGGGATGTCTTGTTGCTGGGCCGCTAATCTTTGTTGCTTTTTCAGGAGAGCTTTTTGCCGGGCCTTTTCCTTAGCTCGCTGAAGCTTCTTGTACTCTCTTTCCTGCAGCAGGCGGGCTAACTCACCGTCTTGCGCCTCCACAGCACAGCGCATGTCAGCCAGTAAGACATCCTGGTCTTGCACTTCACTGCTAAGCTGCCTTGCTAGCCGTGCGTCTCGTTCCTCCTGTTCAAGCCTTAGCCGTAGTTCTTCTAGCTCTGCTGGAGATAACCCCAGCTCTTCTGGCGCTATACCGTCTAAGATGGTCGGAGGTTTAACTGGCGCTGGTCGGGCTGGTTCAGGCGGAGCATGTGAAGAGCTCGGCTGTATGAGATCGGTGTGTTGTCTGCGCTGTCTTCGAAGGTTGATCTCGGCCATTTCTCGCGCGATTTCAGCGTCGACATCGGCCTGACGGCGCCGCGCGAGCTCGCGCAATCTCGCCTCGTGTTCTATACCCTGCTGCTCGCTGAGCGCCACAGGAAAGTCCTCCCGGATCTGCTGGTTCCTGAACCTGTTCTCGCAGAGGTGCGAGGAAATCTCGCGGTCCTGCAGACGGTGCGCGAGAGCGCCGTCCGCGCGCACCAGCCACTGCTCGCGCAAGTCCCCCACATGCCCAAGTTTGGGCATCGTATCACTCGCCTGGAAACCCGCCATCGCCAAATCCACTAAAACTGCCCACTTTACAACTTGATCTCACCGTTTCAAAGCTATTAGCACTGCATGGTCACATGAACAAACAATTCCAAATTTCCAATCACTACTTAGAAACAACACTGTTGCACTGGATACCTTTCCCGTTCAACTTTCTTCGTTCCGTGAGAATACGCGGTTGGTTTTTACATTTTATGTGAACCGAGAACAATAGGGCAAGGTTTGATAATCAACATAATAATTAAATTACAACTGAGCAAGACATTCAACCAAGCAATCGCGAACGAGCTCTCCCCGCCTCGTCTCCGTCCCCACTTCGTGCTTCACAACAAATTCTTGTATGACAGGTGAATTCCGACTAGTGATGTACCATCAGTGTACCATCAGAATCAACGTCAGAATACAATCGATTGATTATGATGATTCTATAGCGTGCCTGTACTCGGTGATTAATAAATATCACGCGATACAATCACATAATCCAAACAATTTGGACATCCGCGATAATTAATCCTTAGATTAATAATACTTGATAATACCAACAGATCCGTGGTTTTAAGCAAGGTGATTTTTCATATAGTTGTCTATTTGAATCCTTATGTTAACCAAGATGAGAACTATAATGATTTACGGCTGTTTAGCATTCGTTGTCTCCATTTAAAAACACACCTAATTGTCAAATCCCTTATATTATTATACCAAAACGTAACAACGTTAGTTACAATTAGCAGTTATGAAAGCGGAGGCACTGACAGGTGCTTATACTAAGACTTGTTAGATATCAAATCTGTTTCAAGTTCCTGATTTGTGCATTAGTGAGAATAGATTAGATACAGATACAGAAAACGTTCAACTTAAATGAGCGGAACTGCCTCTTACTCTGATATCTGTGAATACCCAGTTTTGTGATAAATAATAATAATAATTGAGTAAATTTACACGGCCCCATACACATATTAATATGTATGCCACTAACAACCTAGGGACGCAACTATGAGATAGAAAAAGAGGCAGCAATCATTCAATTCATTCATTAAAATATCACTTGTAAATTGGTGGTGAACTAACGTGTATAGTAGGATAGAACCCACGTAGAAACTTAGATTAATAATACCAATAGATCCGTAGACGATTTTTCAAATAGTTGTCTCCGTGGTTTACTACAGTTAACCAAAATGAGCTAGAACGGGACAGATAGTACGGCCTTTATTCAATTTTTGCGATCTGTCTCCGTTTAAAGGCTGACCTAAATGTCGGATCTCATATGAACCAAATCGTCACAAATGTTAGTTCAGTGTTCAGTAGTTACAATCTGCATTTATGAAAACGGAGACAGCAACTGAGCTGCTACCACGAACTACGAACACAAAACTCTCTGTTGCTTATCCGAGCGGCAGAGGGAGATACACGAACTTCTTTCGTTTTGCAGGAGCAGCTCTGCTTTACTCTGAAGGCCTACTGTGAATGTGCGAACTGAAAACGAAGTATCTCCCTCTGTCAGACGAATAAGCAAGTGCGACAGAAAGGCAGATATTCCGTTTTCGGTTCGCGGTAGCGCCCCTGACATCTGTGTGTAGAAAGCATCTCTTAACCCTTTGAACGCCAAGAGCCTATAAAGTGCAGGTCGTGTGTCGTCGTGCCCACCACGTCAACAACCACTAAAAATGTCGGAGTGAAGGTGTAAAATCAATTATGAATTGTTTTTATTTGTTTTAATTGGTTTAAACGTTTAATAAATTTTTGATACTTAGCGTCTGAGTGATCACTTCATTCAAATACATATAATGGCGTTCAAAGGGTTAAGTTACAATTTTACGTCTAGACTTGTAAAATTGTAACTTGACTCGTGGCTTCGGAAACCGGCGGGCCACTGATTCGAGTGGGAGGTAAGTAATTTACATAGATTAAAGAGATGAATCTTTGTTAATTTAGAATCAAACAAAATAAATAAAACCCAGCTGCTTAAAATAATCTCCACTTTTTATATCTGAATAAAATTGTTAAATCGGTTAACAGCGACAACGGACCAATACAATGAAAAATAAGTTAATTTTGTGAATTGGTTAGATCTGTTAGTTACGTATCTTCCGCAGTCGTAGTGGCTGTATCGTTCCTGCGGTCTTTTGAGTTCCGCGGGCACTTAAACTCGTCGGGTACCCGAGCAATACCTTTTTCTATAAAGCAGACAGAGAAAGTCAGATTCAAGAAAAAGATACATAAATTCTGTAGAAATGACAACTCGAATCGCACTTCAAGGAATTTGAAATGTAATCGAATGACTTAAATGAAGGCTCCGTATTATGTGGCCGGTCTTATTGTAGCCAATAAGGCCCGCTACATGCCCGGCTCTAAGATCGTGTTGTTCACTGAAAATGCCTACTAGACAAGACAAGGCATTAAGAGTTTATCCTGCGTAAAAACATTATCTCATAACAAAAATGCAGTCGACAAATTATAATGAAATGTCATGACAGATACCATAGGGAGTGTGTAGTGTTCATAAATTAAACTAACACCAGCTATTTTGGATTGGAGTCAACTCGCCTATTCTTCTGGTGAACTCGGAGAGACCCTTCGTGTTTGCCGTGCAGTAAAAGTTCTCATCGGACATGCGACGCAGCCAGCAGGTCAATTTGGGAAATCTAATAATATTAAAATTTTAATTAAGTATGACTGCACTCTAGCTGACGTGACGGTAGATGATACTCGTAAGTTTAGTTAGCGAGCCACACTACAAGCAATAAGGAAGCCGAATGTGTTTGCCGCATAAGGTCGCTTGTTAAATTATATAGTTGATAACTGTCGCTCTGAGACTGAGAATATATGTCATATCATATGCGATAAATTTAGATAACGACGAGTTAACTATAATGAGGAAGGCACGGCTCATGAGACCTGTATAATACCTGGAGACGTCGATGGGAACTAGCACGTTGAGTGTGCTGACGGTGGCAACCATCGAGATGTCGGCGAGTGAGGGCCAGTTGCCGGCGCTGAACCACGCGTTCCGTGACAGCATCCGCTCCATACCGGCGTACGCGCACTGGATCTCGCCGTGCATGCGCGAGCTCACGTTGCGCATCGATCCATACAGGATTGGATTCTGAAAACATTGGAGTTTTCGTTTCTCCTCTCTCACTTAAATACCACGATAGTGGTAAACAAGCGAATAACCTGCCTGATCGAAGGCAAAGTAATTTAAGCATAATTCTGGTGCGTAGAGTGATCGTTAAAGGTGAATTATAAAACTTTTCATAGACTGGGAAGTTGAGTCTTACTCGTAGTCAAAAGGTGTAATAGAAACGACACAATTGGATCTTCCATTAGTTCCAATTTGTCTCGTCTGGCTTTGAGACTCGTTATAAATAAAAATCTTGACACCACCCCCAAGACACTTGAGAGTAAACTACAGTGAAGAAGAGACGATGGAGCACCTTGTTATGTGTATTTCATGCTCTCGCCAGACAAAGAATGAATTATTCTGGCAGTGGTTACCCAGAAACAATGGAATCCAGAGTACTCCTGCTGAGCCCTATCATCCGATTTACGAAGACCTACTCTCAATAAGAAAAATAATGTTTTGATTGTCATATACTCGTACCTATCTTTTTTTTTGTAATCGTGCCACTTGTCAGGCTCAGTATCAAACCCCTAAATTTTTCTCTCGGTCTGATAACTAAAGTTGGTCCTTTTACCCAGCACACGCTAAGCCTTTTTTTTATACATCGTCAGTGGCAAACAAGCTTACGGCCTGTCTGATGGTAAGCAGATACCGACGCCTATGGACGCCTGCGAATCCAGAAGAACCTCAAGCGCGTTGCCGTGGCTTTACTAACTCGAAGATTGGGTGTGTTGACAGCTATGAACATATGAAGGTCCTTCACTCTCAACACAGCGTATCCTCGGGATCTCTGGCGACGTTACTCACCACCAGGAACATAACACCACATATCTAAGGAGCAAGTAGTGGTGTTATTATGACCACGGTCTTTTGTAAGCAGGAGGTACTTCCCCACTATGCCCAGTTGGGCTGCTTCAAATATGACCGAGATGACGTTCCGCTGTGCCCTACCTCTCTGAAAATTGACCGAGACCCATTTGCCTCAAGTCATTTATTCATTAAAGCATTTATTACTAAAATATTTGTTCCTGAGACTTGGATGTTTTCTATGTACTATTAAATATATTGTCATCTAGTACCCATAACACAAGACTAATTGAGCTTACTACTTTGTTACTAGTTCAATTTGTGCCCCAATATTTATTTACTTGTTTTACTTACTGTACTTTTGTTTACTTAAAGCTTTATTTTATAACTAAATTGTCTTAATTATTTGTGTAAATTGTGGAAGTAAATATTTTTTTTATTCTGATTCTGAAGAAACCACTGAGACTTACGGCGGCCGCTCGGTATTGGGGATAGAGCACGCTGCTGTTGAAGTGCAGGAACTGCTCAACGAGGGCGCGCCCGCCCAGCGTGGTCGGCAGCAGGAACTTGCTCATCTCCGAGCCGTATCGGGACGCCATGTATGTTGCAATGGCGTGGCTAACACAAACATCTATTTATTTAATATGTACTTTACTCATCAAAACAAAATTCTAGCACAAGAGGCGGACTAATCATGCCTAAGATTAGATCAACGCACGCGCCACCACACTTCGTTCTTAGGCTCGTGCGCAATCTATTACGTAGTAGGTAACTTGAATTTTATCTGGGCTAATACACTTACTAGTCTACAATGATGAAACGCTTGAATTTCTGGGCACGTCCGCAAAAAATCTTATTTATTTTATTTTGACAGTTTCATTTACCTGTCACATAGAATTAAGTCCTTGTCCTTCAAAATTGGCAGCGTATGAAGGGGGTTCATCTGTAAATCAACATATGTATAAGATTTCATGACGTACAAACGGTCTCAAGTTACAAACCTAATTCAACTTTATTCCATTTTTAATTCTAATATTCATAATGGAAGAAGAAAAGGTTACGAACTCCTTTGTGGAATCTAATACTTAAATGAAAGTGAAATCTTTTTCACACAGACCCATAGATACTACATAGTTAAGAGAGTCTTATAACGTTCGTTTTTCAAAGACCCAACAACGCAAATATAAGTTACCCTGGACTTGGAAACGTCCATTGGTTGCGGCAACCGTCTACCATCAGATGAGTCTTCAGTTTGTTGGTCACTGACGTAGTATAAAAATGACACTAGGAGGATATACAATAAATGATATACTAATTGGAATATTATGTGCTGACATGAATTTGTGTAATGAAATAAATAGACAAATGAAAAAATAAATCGTATCCACAACATAACGAAACATTGCTCTGTAAAATTTACTAGGCGTCATTTCATTAGCTCCCTTAGCTAGTGATGTACGTAGGTTAGGGACATAGATACATAATCGATCGATTTATCTCCAGCAATGAGCCTAGAGCCTACCGTAACGATTTCTGGGCTTTTATGTTCTTCTTTATCTAAATTGACGTCCACTTCTCGGACATCGATGTTCATAGCATCCAACGCCATCATGACAGCACGGCATGCAGGGCTTCTATCTGCTTTCCATAATGTACAGTGCCTGAAAAAATAAAAAACCCTTAGAGACTAAAATAAGATAAAAATAGAAAATAAACTGAAGAAAAACGCTAACTTAAGGCTGACTGCTAGAGGTCTACTAGATGAACCCCCCATTTTTAATTGGTTACGGAAAACACTAGTAACCGAGAGATTTTTTTAACCAACTGAGATTACATTTTCTTGATGTTTAGGATTTATTTTAGAATTTTCATTTCTAGCATCCCGACAGTTACTTCGTCATTGACTTGCTTTTTGACATATTTTTTTAAATATAGTATTAAGGCGTTTCCATGTAGGTATTACAACATTACAAAAATAAAAAAGTACAGTCGTGAGGAAAATGATGCAGTGTTAATCCGAACTGATTTCGAAATTATTCCTGGCACAGAAAGTTTGACCACAAGTTTGACTTTGGCATTTAACCACTCATATGTAAATTATTTTAAGTGCTTTTAAGTTTTATATTTTTAAAGCTGATAGTTTATTTATATTAAACAACATGTATATAAACTATATTACTATTTTTTTATTATTATTTTAACTATAAACTAAATTAAAACCTTACAAATCTAAAAACCTAAGTCTAAAATTGGCCCCTGTGGCATGGTGCCGAGGATGCTGGCAGCATTCTCTCGCTGGATCGCAATACTTATGCTTTGGGCGAGGAAGCTGCCAGCTCTTTTGTCCCCGGTTACATCGACCAGCCGTTTAGCTAACTCTTGAAACAGTTTTTGTGCTGCAGGGCCCCACGGATCAAGAGTCTCGACTCCAAAAGCAACGAAGTTGTAGTTGGCGTCGAGACTCCTGTATTTGCGTCTTTTGAGGGCCTCAGCCACCTCCGCCGCCGCGCCTACTTTGTGTGTGGTACCGTGGAGATGGGACGGCGCCAGCGTGTCCACGCAGGTAGCATCCCACACGAGCACTCGTCCCATCTTCCACGGTATCAGTGACATACCGTCGGGCCTCTTGCTATCGTCTCTGGCTATAACGCTAGGCTCTAGTATTGCCGGTACGTTGACGGTGGCGAGAGACCGACGGATTATGTTGTTTATAGCGGCGTGACGTGAAAAGCGGCCTGCGCTACACTGGCAAGATAATCCGTGGTGCCCCAGCCGGTCGACATCACTGCCACAGAGGCATTTATGCGGCGCGCATACTGGGACTCCTAAACGCAGCCCGACCGCCAGACGAAGAGTATTTCTATCTAGTTTTATATTTTAGTGCTGTATTTTGAAGTTCTAAGATTATTCCAGGGTTGTGGCCTCGCAAAACGTAATGAATGTTGCATTAGTTGGTGACGTGATGGCCGTCTGTCGTGTTACAAATGGGTGGCGACGCATAAATACATAAACACGAAACGCGTGCCAGGCATAGAATTATTCGTAGGTACCTACACTACCTACATACTTACATTTATTTATTCCATTAACATACATATGTACGTTAGTATATATCTTCTTTGACATAACAAATGTTTGTCATCTAGAAAACACAAAATCATGTCATCCTGCTCCACATAGCTGTTGTCTAAAAAATTATAAATGCTTGTTTATAATTTTATTGCATAAAATTAACAATGTAGGTACAAATAGCGGACTTAATGCCAAATGGCATTCTCTACCAGTAAACCACAGGGCCAAACAGAGACACTTAAAATTAGTGCTGGGTAAAAGTAGAAACGTTGAGAGTGTAAAACAGAAATTAGTTAAAATATAAATTTATATAGAACTAATAAATAAATATTAGGGGAAATAAGTAAATAAAGTTTTATTCAAGAACTAAATAAATAAACTTATAACATGTATATTATTAAATAAACTAAATTAAAACCTTACAAATCTAAAAACCTAAGTCTAAAATTGGCCCCTGTGGCATGGTGCCCAGGATGCTGGCAGCATTTCCTCGCTGGATCGCAATACTTATGCGTTGGGCGAGGAAGCTGCCAGCTCTTTTGTCCCCGGTTACATCGACCAGCCGTTTAGCTAACTCTTTAAACAGTTTCTGTGCTGCAGGGCCCCACGGACCAAGAGTCTCGACTCCAAAAGCAACGAAGTTGTAGTTGGTATAAATAAAGTATTAGGAGGGATTATAATATCAATTGGATGATGGACATTATACAAATTCTTCTTTTAACAGATGTTTACGGAGCTTTTGCTTGTAAGCTAATTTGCTTGGGGTTTGCCTTATGGGGAGAGGAAGCTTATTCTAGAGTCCGATTGTCTGTACGGCAAAAGAATTTAACATAAAACCTGTACGGTGAGAAGGAAGTGAGAAGAACGCAATTCACACCCGGGACGAGGAGTTCCGACAATAATTTTACGTTTTAGCCTCCTGACGACTGGGTATCAAAATGTATGCCTACCTTATCTACTATGTGTAGGACGCCAGTCGTCAGGAGGTTAGATAACCTGGAGCGGAAGGCAGAAACAGGATAGATAATAAGGTAGAGAGGATACGTAGGGATCTACGACGACATACTGTAATTAGGGTAGTCGCGTTCGGGAGTGGAGTGTGAGAGTTTAGCCCATAGATAAGATAGATTAAAAATTAATTTCACGCAAAAAATTATAAAAGAAAGCTCATCTAACGATACCTAACACGATTGGTTTATAAAAAAATGTATCCCCACTTTACATGTAGGGGAGGTACCCAAAAAAATGTTTTTCCAAAATTTTATTGTACCGTTTTGTTGGCGTGGGCGGACATGGCGAAACTACTTATATAAGGATTCCTTGCTTACTACGGAACCCTAAAAATGAAGAATTTATTTGTTTTTTTACCGACTTCAATAGAAGGAAGGAGGTACTCAGTTCTTCTGCAAGTTTGCTTGTTCTTTTTTTATGTATGTTCTCCCATAACTCTTGACCACGTTGGCCGACTTTGATAATTCTTTTTTGTTTCAAAGCAAGTACCCCGACATTGGTCCCATAAATTTGGTGAAGGTCTGATGATGGGATCTGGGAGGAATTGAGGGAACTCCTCGAATTAGATAGGCGCGGATACGAGTATGCCGATTTTGGTATTTTCTGTAGGGAAGCATTGGCTCACGGAAACCACAAATTGTGGCATACCTAGCAAGTACAAAATTGAAGTCGTTTTTTTTGGTATAAAATATTTAAAATAACTATGGGCGTCCTGGTTGCTACACGTGCAAAATTTTCTTGTTGATAAATATTTCAATAATTGGTTGAAAATAGGCCGGTGGACGGTGTATTTTGTTGTATTTGGTGGTGGTTTAATTATTAACTGGTAAGTGTTTGTTTTGTGAGCGTGTTTCTGTGTGGGGAATGAATGGGAAGGAGCCCCCTGATGGGGGCGGTTCTTTGTCAGTCCCCATGGAAGGGGTGATTTCCCAGTCCGTGGATACATATACAGACAAACGTAAGTGTTCTGATGACAATACTAGTTTTACTTCAAAAAGGGACACTAGGATTCCCGCATCAGCGTCTATTCAGCACACTTACACAGTGCCAGAGTTCGCTCCGGGCACTAAACTAAACTATGGTGCAAACGACATAGGCCCATTTATAGTGCAAGTGGTGAAAGGTGAGGATTCTTCTCCCGGGTCACCATTTAGAATCCTTAAATTCTCCCAACTCATGCACAAGTATTGCGTAAAAGGAATCGTTAAAGGTGGAATACAGGCTACTGGTCGCAGTCGGGTTACAGTTAAATTTGAGAATGCAGACGCTGCCAACCAATATTTGTCGAATGTGTTTTTTACAGAGAACCCACAATATACTAGCTCTATCCCTATGTATAGTGTAACACGATCAGGTTTGGTAAGAAATATCCCTATTGAATGGTCTCTGGAGGAGCTTGTAAATTCCATTGAGTGCCCCAATAATTCCAAAGTAATCAAGGCCCGTCGACTTAATCGGAAATCTACCACTGACGGTGTTACCTCCTGGGTTCCGACACAAACTGTTGCACTTACATTCCTCGGACAGAAGCTTCCAGATAGGGTATTCTGCTTCTTCACATCTCTCCCGGTGGACTTATATCGTCTTCCAACCATCCAGTGCAATAAATGCTGCCGATTTGGCCATATTAAGGCAAACTGCCGCTCTAATGCTAGATGCTTTAAGTGTGCCCAACCTCATGAGGGGGAAAGTTGCCAAGTGTCAGAAGAAAATGGGTCTTGCCTCTTCTGTTCGGGTCCCCACTTTGCCACAAACCCATCTTGTCCTGAGCACTCTAGACAAAAAAGTATTAAGCTTGTAATGTCTGAGGAAAGTATTTCATACTCAGAAGCAGCCCGTCGCTTCCGTGCTGTCCGCCGCTCATTTGCGGATTCTTCACGGTCTGCAGTCTCAGCTTCCCCAATTCCTAATAGTTCCCAAAATTTCACTCCTGTTTCTCCCCAATCATCGCATCCTCAATCCACATCTTACAAGAAGACAGTCTTTATACCCCGGCGTCAGGCTCCGGTCCTGGACAAAGGGTATGACAAAAAGGCTCACAATGACATCACCAGCACTCCCCAATGTTCACAGCCTAATGGCTGTTGTCTAAACCCTGGAATATCAAGTGATGATAATCTTATGAGAATCTTAATAACGGCTCTAATGAATTTCTTCGCAAAGTTCTCAGACACACTACCGAACAACGTCATGGATATGTTGAACCAGCTCATGAGTTTTGTGGACTCCTATAATGGCTCCTTCAGCCATTCAGTGGAACTGTAGAAGCATCCGGCATAAAAAATCTGAAATTGGTTTCCTAATTAATAAGTATAACCCTGTATTATTGGCCATCTCTGAGACTTGGCTGAAGCCTAGCTCCCGTTTTAGGGTGCCTGGTTTCTCTTGTCTCAGGGATGATAATGATGATGGATGGAACGGTTGTGCCATCCTCATTAATCACTCCCTTCCCTTTTCCTTGATTCCCATCCCACCTCATTCATCAGGATTTAACATAGTTGCTTGTAAAGCATTAAACTTAACCTTTGTTTCTTTGTACATTCCTCATCCTAATATCTCTATCATTTCTGAGCTTGATTCTATTCTCACCCTCCTCCCTGGTCCCTTGGTCGTAATGGGCGATTTTAATTGTCACCATACCATGTGGGGTTCTCCCTCCTGCGATTCAAACTCTTCTCGCCTCATTGAGGTCTTTGACAACATTAACCTATGCCTGATGAATGATGGTTCTCCTACCCGAAGATCATCTCCCCTTCAAAATCGTAGCTCTGTTGATCTAACTCTGGTATCTCCTAGGTTAGCTTCTCGATTTGTCTGGAAAGTACTTACTCGCTCGTTTGGCAGTGATCACCTTCCTATTCTAATATCCCTCCCTGCTGATTTGTCAGTCCCTGTTCGTTCACCATCTCCCCTTCTAAAATACAGACTGGACAAAGCAGATTGGCCTGAGTTCTCTTCTTTAGTATCCAATCAAATCAATACTCTTCCCCCTGTTTCGGAGGACAACTTCTTGTTGCTGTATTATAAATTTATTACAATCCTCTGCATCCATCCATCTGCAGACTCTTCCATCCCTCTTAAAAACTCCGCTAATGGCAAAATCTCATCACCTCCTTGGTGGGATGCTGAGTGCACGGCTGCTATTAAAAAGCGTAATGAAGCTGAAGGCCACTTTGCTAGTGATCTGTCTAGCTATGAAAACTACCTACAGTTTCAGTCTACTAACGCCCGTACTAAGCGCCTGCTATCTGCTAAAAAGCGTCTCGGTTGGACTCGTTTTTGTGAAAGTTTGTCTCCACGAACCCCACCTGTCGTGGTTTGGAAGAATATAAAGCGGTTCCGTGGATCCATGTCTGATTGCAACATTTCTTCCAATGATCCTTCTGCGTGGCTTGATCCCTTCCTCGATAAACTGGCTCCTTCTTCTGTTCCATCTGAGAATTCCTTGCCATCTTTTTCCTCTGGTGGGACATCTAACGACAGGATGGATGATCCTTTTTCCTCCTCAGAGTTATTTTCCGTACTAGATCATCTTCATGATTCGACACCAGGTATAGACGGGATCCCTTATTCTTTTATCAAAAAGTGTTCTGATTCCTCTAAATTATTTTTTCTTTCCATTATTAATCATATTTATATCTCGGGAATTATACCAGATTCTTGGAAAAATCAGATTATTATCCCCATTTTAAAACCTGGTAAAGACCCTAGCGACCCTTCAGCATACAGACCCATTGCCCTCTCTTCTGTTCTTGCTAAGATCTTAGAGCACCTGATTAAGAATAGGCTTGAATGGATTCTGGAAAGCCGTGGAATTATTCCGGATTCTCAATTTGGGTTCCGGAGAGGAATGGGAACCATGGATAGTTTAAGCATTCTAACGTCAGACATTCGACTAGCTTTTTCTAGGGGCCAACATGTTGTGGGTGTGTTCCTTGATGTTACATCGGCATATGACAACGTCCAGCTTCCGCTACTCAGGCAGAAAATGCAACAGCTGAGTTTGCCGGTAAGGATGGTCAACGTCATATGTAACCTCTTTATGGATCGTTCCATATGTGTCCGCTTCCAGGGTTCTTTGCTCCCCCCCAGGCGTATTTGGAAGGGTTTACCGCAGGGCTCAGTATTGAGCCCCATTCTGTATAGCCTTTACACTGCCGACCTTGATAAATCTGTCAATTGCTTCTGTGACATTCTCCAATACGCGGACGACATTGCATTGTATTATGCCTCGGATTCTGTCTCTGAATGCTCTGTCGCCTTGAACTCTGGCCTTAGCTACTTGAATGCGTGGCTCACAGATCATGGTCTATCTTTGTCTGCCCCCAAAAGTACTGTAGTAGTCTTTACACGTAAGAGACGTATACCAGACATTGATATAGTACTGAATGACGAAACAATCCCTGTATCCAATTGTGTGAAGTTTTTAGGGCTTTTCCTTGATGCTCGTTTAACAGGAATCCCACATTTAAATTACATTACAAATAAATGTGAAAAAAGCGTTAACGTTTTGAGGGCTCTATCTGGTTCATGGTGGGGCTCCCACCCCTTCTCACAAAAGCTCCTCTATAACGCTATTATTAGGAGTCATTTTGATTATGGGTCTTTTTTGCTTGAGCCCTGTAGTAAGCTAGCCCTGGACTGCCTTGATAAGATACAATCTAAATGTCTACGCATTATCTGTGGTGCTATGAAGTCCTCTCCTATTAACGCTCTCCAGGTCGAATGTCTAGAGCCTCCACTGAGACTGAGGAGACAATTTTTGGCTGATCGCTTTTTCTTTAGAGCGGCCCATTCCTCCAATCATCCTTTAATCTTTCGAATAAAAAGCCTGGCGAATATAATTCCTTCCTCCAAATATTGGACCCATAAAGACCTCCCGTGCCTCATCAAAAGCTTTGAAAAGCTTTCGGATGCTCCTCCTCTTATGACAACTCCTGGCAACCCTCTGTTTCAGTTTCCATATGACGCCTTAATATTTAGACCTAATGTTGTTTTCTCCCTGGGTTTACAGAAGTCCTCCCCCGAAACTAACAAAGCCTTCTCAAAAATATTGGCTGAGAAATGGGATGGATGGCTTCCCATATTTACAGACGCCTCCAAACTGACTAAGGAAGGATATGTAGGTTCTGCTGTTTGGATACCTCACTTTAAACTAGTCTTAAGTTTTAAAAACCCTCCCATTACTTCAGTATTTACAGGAGAAGCTATTGCTCTTTTTGAAGCCATTTGTTTCATAGAATCCCACAAGATCACTAAAGCCATTGTATTTTCCGACTCCCTTAGCTGCCTCCAGGATCTGGCTAAATGTCCTCTCCGGTCTAGAGATAATCTTTTAGTTACCCTTAATTCCCGTGAGGTTCTATATCGCTGCCACACTCTCGGCTTGGAAGTAGTGATGGCTTGGATCCCGAGCCATTCTAATATTGATGGCAATGAGCAAGTCGATGCCTGTGCCAAACAGGCAGTTGAGATTGGATGTACTTCTCATTTTGGGTGCCACAGTCAGGATTTGCGGGCTTCCGCCAAGCGCCATTTAACTGAACATTGGTCAGAGGAATGGGATATTACTCGAATTTCTAAGGGGAAATACTATGGTGGTATTCAGCCGAACCTTCCAGTTAGACCTTGGTTCTTTAAATTTCAAAAAGCAAATAAGGTTGCTACCTCGACAATAATCCGATTGCGACTGGGGCATATCTGTTCTCCATCATTTCTTGCCAAAATCAGAATTCGTGACCATTCATTATGTGAATGTGGGCTGGAGGAGGGCACAGCAGACCATATTTTTTTTAACTGTGCCAAAATTCCGTCTTCCCTTTATGACTTTCTCCCTGACTATATCCACCGTCCTGCCAACCTTAGTTACATCCTCACTTTTGTTAATACTCCCTTTGTGTATATATTAGCTAAATTTATTAATAACTTTAATATTAAACTTTAGTATCTTTGGTGTTTGTACAGTTATACCTGGGCAATCCTTCCCTTTTAAGGGTTTTTATTCTATTTTTTATATTTAACAAAAAAAAAGAAGAAAAAGCTAACCATGTGATTGTTGTAGTTAGTCTAACATTGTGTTGTCTCCTTTGTTCTAGGTTTTTTTCAACCGATTGCGCGTCTTCGCCCTTTGGACAGTGTCTATTAAGACTTCCGTGTAGCATCCAACCTTGACGCTGGCATAATTGTCCCACTGGACAGTGCCAATAAAATTAAAAATCGATCGAATCGAAATAACTATAGACCAAGTGTAGGTAGTTCTAAAAACGTCAGAATTTCCGAGGTCAGACGTTGAATGAACGTCCTATACTGAAGTATTTAAATGATACAAATAACTTGATTATTTAGTATTCGCATTTAAATTAAATTGTACACAGAGTGTCTTACACAATAGAATTCATGACTTGTTTCCATAAAACAATTTTGTAGAAAATATATGTGCGCCATTGTAGAACGCTTTTTTTGGTTTTACAAACACTGACCCTCCCGTATCTACATATGTAAATAATAATACGATACGTTTGTGATCATTGGTCAATGTTTCTTGGAAGAGGAAAGATCTCGTTGCGAGGGTTATCAAAATGGTTTATTTTATGTTTAATAACCTGTTCCGTAACATTACACGACGATACTGTAGCACGAAGTCTATGGCGACAGTGTAAGTTCTTTGTGGAATATTTTAAATATGTCATTATTTACATTATATTTACTAGCAAATATTCGCTCGGTTTAATTATGACAGCAGTTTAAAGGAAGCATAAACTTACTGATTATCTTATTAAACGAGGTTTTGGGTCCTCGGCAAGGGTATTTATTTTAAACACTTAATAACGTGAGACCATTTTTAAGAGAGGAACATGAATACTTGTACTTTAGTCTCGCATTCGATTGCTTATCTTTTTAATCTTATTAATATTTCATGTACAGGTCACCTATAAATTGATAAATTTAAACTTTTTTATTCTGCTTTAGGTATTAATGTTGTAATATTTTTAGGAAGAAGACTATGAATAAAAAACTGGTTTTGTACGGGGACCAAGTATCTCCTCCCGTCAGGTTCGTGCTGATGACCGCGTCCGTGTTGGAAATCAAGGTTGACTACCATAACATCGACCTTTTCAAGGAGGAGAATAAATCTTCGTTTTTCAAAAAGGTAATGGGAATGATTAACAGGACTGCTAATAATTCCTGATAGACGTGTTCATAGCATTGGAAAAACGAGTATCTAATCTAACCATAGCAAGCTACCTAACTGAGCAGGTAAGTACAGTCGCCAGCAATAGTGTCGTGACGTATAGTTATGAGGGCTTATACACGCTTTATCGCCATGTGCCACTGATGGCGTACCTTGCATGGATTATAGGGCATTCTATTAAATAATCAAACCAGCCCAACTGGAGAAGTACCTCCACCTTACAGAAGACTGCAGCAATAACACCACTACTTGCTCTTTAGATTTATGTCGTTTTTGTGTTGTGTTCCTGCCCGGCTAGTATGATAGCTTATACCGTCACGTTTTATGTGACGTTTCAGTACATTTTGGCCATATAACGTGACGGTATAAGCTATCATACTAGCCGGGCTGGTGGTAAGACTGGTAAGTAAAGGGCGCCATGCCACCCGAGGAAGCGCTGTGTTGAGAGTGAAAGACCTGCATATGTCTTTAGCTGTCAACACAACGAATCCTTGTATCCTTGTGGTTCTTCTGCAGTAGCAAACCTTCATAGGGTACGGCATTTGCTTACCATCAGGCAGGCTGTGAGCCTTGTTTGCCACCATCTTCATATACTGATGTATACAAAAATATAAAAGAAAAAATCTTTCGATTTTTGTCATAAGTTATGATATCCACTTGGCCAAGGTTACACGTACTCGTATGTACTCAAAAAGATAAAGGTAAGTTTTCGTCTTTTATATGTAGAATTATGATTTTTGCATATTTGTTGATATTGACAGCTAGATGAGAACCGGTAATGTAAAATATCACATTTTTTCCACTTTGTAGATAAATCCTTTGCAAAAAGTGCCAGCATTCCAAGTCGGCGACGATGTCATTTGTGACAGCCATGCCATAGCGCTCTATTTGTGCCAGATTGGAGGCGGCCAGCGTTTGTATCCAGAGGAGGCCATGACGAGAGCCAGAGTCAACCAGACCATGTTTTTCAACTCTGGCACTTTGTTTCCTATCGACAGTGTTATATTTGTAAGTAACAAATATTAGAGTTTACTTATGATTAGTTAATCGTGTTCAATTTATATATACAGGAATCAATGAGAAACTCACTCTGTCCGTAGGTATGTACTGTACATCCTGGATAGTACGTTATAATACACAGCAATTTCTTTGTGACTTGCCGCGTACCATCCGGAATGAACATTGTAAGTTAACTTATGGCTTTTTTGTTTTTTAGTCAGAATATTTTAGCGGGAATTGGCCTCCTCAAGAGGTGAAGATTCAGGAGTGGTACTCTGCCGTTGATCACCTAGAGTATCTTTTGTCGAACCGTACCTGGTTGGCGTGTGATAAGGTAATTAAAGACGCGATTTAATTTCTGGGCCACTACGTATTATTCTTGTGTGATCTCATATTATTGTCACTGTGACAAGGTACGAAGTGGCCTACAAATCAAATTGGTTAACTGTACATGAATGGACTTTTTTAAACTCAGTTCCATGTGTTACTTCCAGATTACACTTGCCGATTTGTGCTGTGCAACCACTGTCAGCTCGCTGCAGCTGTTGGTCCCACCTTTGGATCGTCATGTAAAAGTTAAACAATGGTTAGAGAGATTACAAGAGCTCCCTTGTTATGAAATAAATTCCCTGGGGCTAGCGCGTTTGGAAAATATTATATACCATTGAATTATATACCGAGAACAGGCCCTACTGGTGTAGCAACTCTTTTGAATAGGAGTTTTTTGTATGGAAGCTCCCTTAAATTCTTATTTTATTCTGTTTTTGGCACGAGTATTTGTTGTTATTGCGGCAACAGAAATACATCAACTGTGAAAATTTCATGAGATACAGCCTGGCGACAGACGGACAGACGGACAGACAGACAGACAGACAGACAAACGGACGGATAGCGGAGTCTTAATAATAGGGAGTCTTAATGATTACATCTTTTAATTAATTTTATCAATAAAATAACTTTTCTTAATCAACACTTTTTTATTATTTTAGTACCCAAATTATGGTCAAGCCAATATCAGAATGATTGAATTGGATTGAATAATATATATGATAATCGATAATAGGTAATAAAATCTTATTACCTACGAGTAGAATTCATGTTCTTGAAATAACATGCAGGCTCATGTTCATGATTGTACCCTCAAACCACAAGCCAGCCCAGCTAGCACAATAGATTACACCGTAAAACATGACCATAGAACCCGACATGCTAGCATGGTCGCATTTATGACGCACATAAAGCACTTGGTCTTACCTTACTAGCAAAGTATCTGCGTGGGCAACGAATGCTATATTTCCGTCATACACGCGGCGATCAATGATCATATCAACTAGGCTGGGCAGGATAAGAAAATATTAGCCAAGAAAAACGTACTTCGTGTTATTTGTTGAAATAGGTAACAATTTTTAAGTAACAAGTGTTATTAAAGTTCATTAAAAAAAATCTCGATCGCGATTACTTGGGTGTAAAGGGTTAAGAGAAGAACATACATATCATGTATGTTTTAGCCAATCTTGTCCCATTATATGTATAACGCAAGCCTATTGAGCTTACTATGGGACTAGTTCGATTTGTGTTAAAATTTAACACTAATATTTATTTAAATCTCAAACATTTCTCGGTCAATAGGAGCACGATATCGGAATATTATTATTAGTCTAGCATAAATTTAAATAAAATGTATTAAATTGTTTTGTTGATTGTACTTTTGAGTTGTTAAGTATACCCACGGATCTAGTATACCAAATCAAAAACCAAATTTAATTAATGATTGCTGGCAACATGCACGCTAAACGTCAAAATTCTGTTGCCTATGTACTCTATTGATTGGTCAACGAGGAGATGTAAAAAATGGCTGCCTTGCCTTCTCCTACTCAGGTAGAATTAATTAAAATTAAATAACTCGCGTAGTGCAACTAATACAGAGTTATATCACGGAGAACAGTTAACTAAGTGATCTATCGTATCGAGCAGTTACTATAGCGCATCGAACTGAAATGTACTGAGATATTTAGTGACAAAGTTTCGTGTACTTTAGTTGGTTTGCGCTACTTTAAATAATATTGGAAATTACTGCTTCAGGCAGTCCGTGTTATTAGTTATTTTCTTTATAAAGTGTAGTGGATATTTGTGGTGTAATCTGCAATTGTAAACCCCAACTTATTAATAGTTCCGTAATTATTTCGGGTTTAGCGAGCACTGAATGTCATGAATTGACCAAATGTCACACCCTTCGTGTGATTGAAAATAGTTGTTTTAAAAGTTATCCGCCGGGAGTTTTGTGTTTTCAAAATGTGGCTTGAACCGTTGCAGGTGGCAGGGACCCACAGCGCTATATACGAAGCGTATTATCACCAGGTATGAGGTATTTTTTTGATGTGTGGTCGGTTGGAGTGTCTTGCATGTTTCTTGATATAAACACCGTATTACGGGTGATAGTGGGGTTTTGATTATGGAATTACGATACGCCGTCTTGTGTTCGTCGGCGTAGACGTCAAATTTTATCAATAACGGTCCCCTAGTGCCTGACCTTGGCTTTGAACATGGAGAATGATTTTAATTATTCTATTCTCAAACATATCACAATACTACTCAAACTGAGTTACAATAGTTTCATGCGTATTTGATTATAGATAAGAATGTCTAAAATATTTCAATTCTTATTGACATTGCTGTTATCATAGAGCACACCTGAGATTATTCATCTTGATAGTGTGAGGCACATAGATATCTGCTGCCAAACAAATATCTCAATACCTAGTATGGCTAAAATCATTCATGTTTTTTTATGTAATAGAAAACTGTTGTAATGTTGGCACCTTGACTTTGGTAGCCAGTCTTCAAAGAAATAACATGGAATACATGCTAAGGAGGCACTAAACTCTATAAAAGACATTCAGTCTTATTGGATTCATATTAACCAATTGAATAATATGTATGCAATTTTGGGTCTTATGTCCTAGATATAAGTTCCAAAACTACTTGTAGATATGACTAAGGAAAGTAAGGACCTTTTAAGAATATGATTTAGAATTCTAGCACCGTAGATAATTTTGGTAATGCGTTTAATATGAAAATGAATATCTTTAAAGTTCATCAACTGATGAACTTTGTATAGAACAGCTGATCTCTCCTCATAATATTTGGCGGGTCCCGAAGTATGTTGTGAGTGTGATTTACATATTTAGTCGTAGTTTCTGCCTACCTCTAACTATTTTATTTATTTATTAACCAACTTACATTTACAGATAAACCAAACATGCAATTTATAGGTTACAATTAGGTACTTATTACTAACATAGTGCTACATTATTTATTAGTAGTGCAAGTGGAGTTTGATTCAAGATAGTGTGTCTGTAGCTAGGAATCTCGGTTCCATCTGCAAGAACAGGTCCAAAGTGGGTTTGTATAGAAGAATACTAATAATAATAATAATAAACACGGCGCGGATAGTCCGGAGGTTCCTCTCTCTGTCGCCCTAACCACCGGTAGCTTAGGCCTCGCCTCGCTGCCGGCGGCACTCTAGGTTAGGTTTTATATAATGCTTTTATATTTTGTAAGTGTATTATTATATTTTACTTTTATAAATGTTTTGTAAAAAACCTAACTTAAGTTATAAGAAAAATAAAGAGAATAATAATAATAAGACATTTATTCAAAGTTAGTTATTATACCTATTACATAGTATTTCCATGAACTTAATACAATGATGTCACAACAGAAAGTATTGGTACAAAAACAACAATTGAAATGGTAGGTGGCTCAGCTTGTGTCTGTACCAAAAGACCACTAAGGAGCTTTATCAATGCTGTTATTCTGCCACCCCCTGGCTTAGAAACTAAACTAAGTACATACTATATATAGTTGGTTAGTTTTACTGGGCGTTTTCCGCAAGTCGACATCTAGCAGGCCTATTTTGCTTGAGATGAACTATTTATTTATAGTATTCAGTGCCATATAGGGGACTAGTAACAAGGGTCACAGTATGTACTATAAACTTGTTCTGATGGTTGATCTTCTATATTACAGGAATGCTCCATCTAAATCCATTACACAGTTTTTACATGAAAGTGTAACAACATTCTCTCAAACTTTATCATTTATATAAGTAAAGTATACTATTATTATTATTAAAGTAATACTAACTTATTAAAATAAATTACCATAAAAATTTTGATGTACTATTATTATTGGTGAGTGTTAAATATAAATTAAATGTCACAATTCTGAGAAGTAGTTCTACATTGTGGCATGAAAGCTTTAATAGAATATTTAACCTGACTTTCAACTGAATTCCAACTATTCTAATTTATTATCTTACCTCAGAACTGCATTATTCAACTTTATTTGACAATCAACAATACCTTTTCGGTGAAGGAAAACATCGTGACGAAACCAGCGTTAGTCTCATCAAAGACTAGTTTCTGGGTTCAAAAATCAGATGGCAGTCGCATTTGTAAAACTATTTACTACGCCAAATCTTGAGGTTAGGTGCTAAAGCAGATTCTGGGCTCCTCTAGAATACAACTGGGGAAACGCCAGGAGGATAAAACAAATCATAAATTAAATAAATGAACTTTTTCTACTCCAGCATTGTAGCAGCAACCCTCGAATTTAAGATCCCTTATTATGTAACTGTTATTCTGCAAGTAGCCCGTAACGTAATGTCACATTTACAAGACAAAATTTAGTATTTGACCTTAGAACCGCAACAATTTTAATGTCAAAAAACAGGGAAGCGGTTTTTATATCACAAAAAAGGTGCGTGAGGGCTATTCGAGGGCTTGCAATGACTGACAGCTGTGCGGTTTGACACATGGGACATAGAGATATAGTTAGCGGTAAAAAAGCCCTATAATCCTAGCAAAATGTAAGAAAACCAAACCAAATTTGGGCCATTAATTTTGCCACAGCATATTATAGAATTTAAAAATATGTATTATACTGAGCTTTCATTGTCATCATGCTTTGCCAGCTTGGATAGCAAATTTTGTACAGTCTTGACTGTACAAAATTTCCACTTGTGGAAAAATATTGTATCAAAACCTGATCCCCTCGAATCTGTATATAAATTTCTATGCAGATTTCAGGGGGGTCACGAGTATTTGCAGACTGTACTAAAACCTTTTAATTCACCAACATAAGAGCCATGGGACATATTTTTGAGTATATTGTATGTATACACCCATATTTTTGCACTTGACTGTACCTATCATCAATGAGACATGTGCACTGGCAATTTGTGAACCTTATTGCATTCAGATAAAGTATACTCTAATTTAATTTATTTCTTTATTTTATTTGACAACCAACAAGATACACAGCTTACTGTACAATAGAAAATTAGATGGAACAAGTCTTGCCTGCATCTCAATAATAGGTGTGTTGTGCAACAGTGTTTAACTAAGATACCAGAGCAGTATTAAAATAACAAAATGTCAATTTTTTTTGTATCTCGGCTTCATACTGTACTGATTATAGATTTCCTACAGGACAGGCTTCGCCTAGTGTAGGAGTCAGGCCAACAATGGCAAAGGCACAAAAAAAAGTTAATTATAACTATAAGGTATATGATACATACATGTTAATATTAGGTACTGTGCTGTAACTTTGCAATGAATAAATGATTTATGGTTTAAATGGCAACATAAACAATATCAAGATTTCATAATTTAGATTGAGAGATAAGATAATAAACTGTGTAAGGGTGGGTGTCAAGAGTTTCTAGGTGCAACCCCCTTATTTATTAACTGTATCGATGTACATAATGGAGCCTTAATTCTTATGATTAAAACCCAAGATATTGATTTTTTTAAGTTTTAAGGACGAATAGCGTCTATACAGAAGTTCTATATAAAAGGTTAATGCGCCGGGTAGACATTTTAAATTATTATAAAGATAACTAGAAGCGCCTATCAAAGAACGCACGGCAACAAGTTTCACGACGAACGAGTCTGAACCAGGGGTGGTTTACTACCGTGACGTCATCGCGCCGCGCAAAGTACATGCGGCCGCCGGCTCACACGTCGTGTGACTATTCAATGGTTGCGGCGCAGCGTTACGGATCGCACGCGCACGCGCTGCTGTACCGCTGTACGATATTAAAATAATCCGTTTCGTGTTAAATAATAATGTCAAAACCACATATAAAAAATATCTTTATATAGTTACCCAAATTCTATGTCTTTCTTTATCTTAAAATGTTGAAAAAACTGACAGTCTTTATCTTTAAATGTTGAAAAAACTGACAGTCATTGAGTTTGGTATTCACCAACGGTTGACATAAAAGAAAACGAAAATGAAAACGTTCGTTCTAAGAAACTTATTTTTTAAAGCCTTTAAAAATTATATAAATCTTTGTATCCCCTGGTTACATGTATAGAGTGGCCCCCTACTTTAATATTTTTGCGTCATTTCACATCACTTTTACGTAGCTATTCATACGTAAAAGTGATGTGAAATGAACAGAACACACCTTCCTGCTAAATGTTTTAATTGTATTTGTAGTACTAGTCTCCGAGTAAGTCTAAGTACATCGGCTGTCACATACAGACGAAAAGATGGACGGACGGGTTCCGTTTTCACCATTTTGGCTACGGAACCTTAAAAGTACTATTCGTAATTGTACTCGTATTGTAAACAACACTATTAATAATAAAGTACATATATTAAAATAGGTTACCCTAGCGCTGAGGGCGGGGCCTCGAAAGAGCGCGTTGCGTGCGATAGAAAGAGATGGCCACGTTTAGGCACGTTTGGCATACCTAAACATGGGATTTGTTAACAGAGAAACTTCTGTACTTGTACTATTACTTATTCTGTGTCTGAACATTAACGTTCATCAAACCTATTTTATTAACTTGCCGCTAAAATTCGTTTGTCCTTATCTCGTACTTTGACATCTACGTTTGTGAGAATGAAAAAAAAAACAAATTGTAGTTACTTAACAGGAGTTAACAGAACAGGAGTTAAGTAACTACTATTTGCTTTTCCTTAAGAGTAAGTCTTATGATAATAATCGTATGGCATTTATTTTTCCGAATCGTGAGATCTTCGAGATGACAGTACGATTGCCAGTTTTATGAATAAGAGGGTAAGAGTTGGCTATGGTTGCAGGTGGACCCGAGCGCCACCGGCGCGGTGCAAGCGCCGGACGCGGCGCGCTTCCTCAAGAAGTCGCGCCTCAGCGATGTCGTGCTCTCCAAGATATGGGACCTCTCCGACCCCAACGGCAAGGGGTACCTCGACAAGGTAACTAGACCTACCTCTATCTCGACGAGATAGTTACTATCGAGCCAATAAATGGCTAGGTTTTGAAGGTAATTACTTCCGAGCCAATGGCAAGGGGTACCTCGACAAGGTAACCAGACCAAAATATGGGGTCCTTCCGAACCAATGACAAGGGGACCTCGACAAGGTAATTATTTCCGACCCAATGGTAAGAGATACCTCGACAAGCGTAATTAGACGAAGACATGGGATCTCTCCGACCCAATGTCCAGCGGTACAGTCAAGGACTTATAGGGACCCCCTTAACGTTGACAGTCCTGTCAAACGCATAGACAATAAAGGAAAGGTTTGCGGAATGGGTCTCAAATTAGAGAGCGCGGTCGTATTTCGACAAGTTAACTGGACGAATATATGGGACCCTACCGACCTAATGGCAAGGGGTACTTCGAGAAGGTACCCAGAGCTGCTACCGCGAAATGAAAACGAACGAAGTTCGAATATCTCTCTCTCTGTCTGTCGCTTGAATATGCAAGTGCGACAGAGAGGGAGATATTCGAACTTCGTTCGTTCAGACATAGAGACTAGCACGGCTAGCGCAATTCGCGCATGTCGCGATAATTAAACACCTTTTGTCGTTTCTCGCACTATCGATAAATCGTTATAATTGCCACGGTCTTGTGCTAATTGTCCCTGTGATTGTACTACCGAGGTTTTCCCGAGGGACTACGTATAGGGTTCTTCATGTAATACATTTTTAAATCGTCGGTAACGCGCATGTGACACTCCCGGAGTTGCAAGCGTCCTTGGATGCGGTGACCGCTTACAATCAGGAGGGCCGTACACTTGTTTGCCACCGACGTGGTATTAAAAATACATATTGAGTAGATAGATGAGTATAGTTGAAACTTTCTGAATTGGGCTCATTCAATTACCTAAGACAAAAACAATAAACAATTCCATAGAGTGGATAGCCAGAAATTAAGATAACAAACTCATAGTAAAAGCGGGAACCAGGAATGCACGACGAATGCTTTTTTGGACGCGGATTCTCGGGCCGAGCATTATCAACCCGAACAAAAGTGGCGTCCGATTTTCACCCCGGACCAAGATTGCTCAGACCTATAATACACGGCCCAATAATGTCCAGCCCAGTAATCGGCGTCCACTGCTTTGGACGTGGATTCTCGGCCCCAGCATTATCGGCCCGAACAAAACTGGCTTCCGATTACTGCCCCGTGCCAAGATTGCTCAGACCCATAATGCATGGCCAGTAATTGGAGTCCACTTTCCACAGATAGCAAATAGTTACTAGGATGAATCTAACTCAAAATACTCTAAAACTCTAAGCCAAAATATTGGTAGGTTAGGTTCGTTAGGTAGCTTCAGATGCCGGAAGGGCAAACCGCCCAGAAATAGGAGCTCCGTCGTGTTGCTTAGTTTCTAACTACCCTTTTAAGTTTATATTGTCTATATATGGATGCGAATTACAGGGTCGGGCATTATCGGCCCGAACGAAAGTGGCTTCCAATTCTTGCCCCAGACCAAATTTGTTCAGAATTATATTGCGCGGCCCAAGAATGTACAGCCGGGTAATCGGCGTCCACTTTTTTGAACGCGGATTACTGGGCCGAGCATTATCGACCCGAACAAAAGTGGCTTCCAAATATTGCCCCGGACCAAGTTTCGGGCCGGACATTCTTGTGGCCGTACAATATAGGGATTCGTAAAAGCAGATTCTAATGGCCTATGTAGGTTAATATAGTTAGATTATCGACTCACTACAAATAGGACATTACGATACAAGTGCAAAGAACAGGAAATCCGTAACGAGTGGCGATAAATTAAAACACGACCGAAGGGAGTGTTTTTAATCGACACGAGTTGCGAATTACCTGTTCGCACGTGTATCGTACAACGTTTTACAGTACATATGGTTCTTTAAAGTTTCGACACATGCACGTAATCTGCTGATTACCGCACTCGTGCGGTAAAGTAGCACCATATGTACTGTGCCTATAAATACACTTACAGTATATTGGCGGTCATACATAACTATTTTTGCATTTTATGGTGCTCCCACACTGGCTGTTTGTTATAAATGTTATATAACATAGTGTAACAAGGATAAGGCTATGTAACACTATGATGTTGATGAAAGATAGTTGCTGTTATGTAATATTTATAACAGCCAGTGTGGGAACACCATTACAACTGCCCGACACTCAACAAAAACATATTCTCTAGCTAGAAAAAAGGAGTACGGGATACCAACACCACAGGGATCGTCACCGGTAAATCCCAAAATCCCGAGATAGTCAAATATTTTGTATTACTTTATGCTCTTTATGTTGGATTCATCCTTGGACGAATATATGGGACCCTACCGACCTAATGGCAAGGGGTACTTCGAGAAGGTACCCAGAGCTGCTACCGCGAAATGAAAACGAACGAAGTTCGAATATCTCTCTCTCTGTCTGTCGCTTGAATATGCAAGTGCGACAGAGAGGGAGATATTCGAACTTCGTTCGTTCAGACATAGAGACTAGCACGGCTAGCGCAATTCGCGCATGTCGCGATAATTAAACACCTTTTGTCGTTTCTCGCACTATCGATAAATCGTTATAATTGCCACGGTCTTGTGCTAATTGTCCCTGTGATTGTACTACCGAGGTTTTCCCGAGGGACTACGTATAGGGTTCTTCATGTAATACATTTTTAAATCGTCGGTAACGCGCATGTGACACTCCCGGAGTTGCAAGCGTCCTTGGATGCGGTGACCGCTTACAATCAGGAGGGCCGTACACTTGTTTGCCACCGACGTGGTATTAAAAATACATATTGAGTAGATAGATGAGTATAGTTGAAACTTTCTGAATTGGGCTCATTCAATTACCTAAGACAAAAACAATAAACAATTCCATAGAGTGGATAGCCAGAAATTAAGATAACAAACTCATAGTAAAAGCGGGAACCAGGAATGCACGACGAATGCTTTTTTGGACGCGGATTCTCGGGCCGAGCATTATCAACCCGAACAAAAGTGGCGTCCGATTTTCACCCCGGACCAAGATTGCTCAGACCTATAATACACGGCCCAATAATGTCCAGCCCAGTAATCGGCGTCCACTGCTTTGGACGTGGATTCTCGGCCCCAGCATTATCGGCCCGAACAAAACTGGCTTCCGATTACTGCCCCGTGCCAAGATTGCTCAGACCCATAATGCATGGCCAGTAATTGGAGTCCACTTTCCACAGATAGCAAATAGTTACTAGGATGAATCTAACTCAAAATACTCTAAAACTCTAAGCCAAAATATTGGTAGGTTAGGTTCGTTAGGTAGCTTCAGATGCCGGAAGGGCAAACCGCCCAGAAATAGGAGCTCCGTCGTGTTGCTTAGTTTCTAACTACCCTTTTAAGTTTATATTGTCTATATATGGATGCGAATTACAGGGTCGGGCATTATCGGCCCGAACGAAAGTGGCTTCCAATTCTTGCCCCAGACCAAATTTGTTCAGAATTATATTGCGCGGCCCAAGAATGTACAGCCGGGTAATCGGCGTCCACTTTTTTGAACGCGGATTACTGGGCCGAGCATTATCGACCCGAACAAAAGTGGCTTCCAAATATTGCCCCGGACCAAGTTTCGGGCCGGACATTCTTGTGGCCGTACAATATAGGGATTCGTAAAAGCAGATTCTAATGGCCTATGTAGGTTAATATAGTTAGATTATCGACTCACTACAAATAGGACATTACGATACAAGTGCAAAGAACAGGAAATCCGTAACGAGTGGCGATAAATTAAAACACGACCGAAGGGAGTGTTTTTAATCGACACGAGTTGCGAATTACCTGTTCGCACGTGTATCGTACAACGTTTTACAGTACATATGGTTCTTTAAAGTTTCGACACATGCACGTAATCTGCTGATTACCGCACTCGTGCGGTAAAGTAGCACCATATGTACTGTGCCTATAAATACACTTACAGTATATTGGCGGTCATACATAACTATTTTTGCATTTTATGGTGCTCCCACACTGGCTGTTTGTTATAAATGTTATATAACATAGTGTAACAAGGATAAGGCTATGTAACACTATGATGTTGATGAAAGATAGTTGCTGTTATGTAATATTTATAACAGCCAGTGTGGGAACACCATTACAACTGCCCGACACTCAACAAAAACATATTCTCTAGCTAGAAAAAAGGAGTACGGGATACCAACACCACAGGGATCGTCACCGGTAAATCCCAAAATCCCGAGATAGTCAAATATTTTGTATTACTTTATGCTCTTTATGTTGGATTCATCCTTGCCCCCTGGCTAGATGCTGGCCAAGAGCAATCCCATTTTTAATAAAAAAAGACTCAATAATTGACTGAGCTAGCGAAGCTATCACCTATGAAACTAAGCTTTAAAATGGCAAAAAATTGCGCTGGCTGTCGCAAAGCGATTACAACTTCACAAATGATGACGTGCTCTGCATGTAAGATAAATAGTTATCACCCAGAATGTGTAAATAAGGATTACGTAGCCTATCAAAGAGCGATATTCTCAGCTGGACATGCCCGTCTTGCCAAAGCAAGGTACCTAAAACTGACAATTCAAATACGCCGGTTCGGCCACTGGCCCCAGCGGCTGGCAGCGTAGACACGATGAAAACAAATGTAACATTGCGGCCGCAAAATCGGGAGTCAGAAAAGCGTTCGCAACCGCCAGCATCGACAGTGACCCCCGAAAGCGACGCGCTAACTGCGCTCACAAAGGAAATTAAGCTGCTGCGTAGTGACATGGGTGAGGTCAAAAACCAGCTAAAACAATTAACCTCTTGCGTGGCAAGCTGTGTGGCACGCCTAGACGAATATGACGCCAAGCTAGCCCTTTCAGACGCAAAGATACGTGCCCTGGAGGAAAAGGAATTGGAAAACGCGCTACTACATCAAAAAGTGAACATACTGGAAGAGAGGCTCAATGCTCAGGCGCAGAATACGATGCGAAACGAAATTGAAATCCAAGGCATAAATGAACATAAGAATGAAAACTTATATCACATTATGAAGGTAGCTGCTTCTAAAATTGGAATGGACCTGGCAGAATCGGACATTGATGAGGTCTTGCGTGTCGGGCCTCGGCGTGGAGTAGCTACTCAGAATTTAGAATTATCTCTCCCACGGCCCGTCGTCCTTCGCTTTGTTCGACGTATGAAGCGCCAAGAATTCCTAAAAGCAGCTAAATTAAGGCGGAATATCACAACGGAAGACATTGAGGTAGCAGGGCGAAAAAATAAGTTATTCTTCAATGAGAGATTAACGAAAGGGAATAGGCAGTTATTTCGCCAAGCGAGGCAAGAAAAATCAACGCAGGGCTACAAATATTGCTGGACTACAAACGGTCACATTTTTATACGGAAGAGAGAAGGAGGCCCGGCCATCACTATACGGGAAGCAGCGGATCTCGACAGAGCCCGGGAAACGGACCACGTGTCGCATTGCACGATACCAGTCTCCCCGCCACCGACTGGTCCTGGCACTCAGCCTGACGATCCTCCTGCGACTGATTCTTCGGCCAGAGCGAAGTTTCGTGACGAACTTTGTTAGCGATGGTTCCTCCCGCACCTGTTTTTTGTTTCTGTTGTCAACACATCTTTTTTTAATGTACCACTTAGCTAATTATGTAACAGATTCAACAATCATAGTTTCAGCCACCACTCAGAATCACACTCACAATAAATTCACCCATGAAAATTCACACACTCTCTTATACACCACATCAACATACAAGTATGTCTTTACGGAAGCTATAAAACTCTATACACATGCACACCAAATCAAACCTCACAAAATTGGGCACTCAGTAAAAATAGGTCTCATCCTCTCGGGCAGCAGGTCTCAGCTAATTTGCAATTCATTCTTCATTTTCATTGTTGCTATTAAATGGCGTCCCCTGACGAAGAAAAAGAATTAGACAGTATAGCGACCATTCACTGCCAAACGCTGGAGACCTTAGAACAGATTAAGCCCTTTTTTTCGAGTGCCAAATCTTTCAAATGTATGACTCTTAACATAAGAAGCCTACAGCGAAATTTTAATGCCTTCGAACTCGCTTTAAATCGGATGGGTGTTGACTTTGATATAATAGTACTAACAGAATGCTGGTTGAGCGAAAACTCGATAGTAGATGATTTGTCGGGATACATTGCTTTTCGTACTAAAAAAATTATTAACAAGAGCGGCGGGGTAGTTATGTATGTTAAGCAATCCCTGAATGCATCAGCATCCGAGCCAATACTTGAAGATGCAAATTGTCTTTCGATAACTATAGGCAGCAACTTCAAAATCTACGGAATCTATCGCTCTCCAAGTTTCATAAATAAGGACATTTTTTTAAATTCCCTGGATTCTCTTTTAACTGAAACTAAAGGATCCCAACGCGTTATTCTGGCCGGAGATATAAACATTGACATACTTGATTGTACAAATAATTATTCTTCTGAGTACTTGTATCTATTGACTATGCACGAATTCCTCCCAGCAGTCAGCAACCCGACGAGAGCTGGCTCTTGTCTTGATCATATATTTGTTAAATCCAAATCACGCTCGTCTGGGGCAGTGTGTCAGTGTTCTATAACGGACCATGATATTGCGTTGGCTGAAATCACTACTACCGAAAACCGAATTACCCAGTGCTCGCGATGGCTACTGAAAACAGACTTTTCGGCTGTCGCTCGAGAGCTGCGAAAAGCGGATTGGTCAAGGGTAAATGGGTCGGTAAGTGTAGATGATGCTGTCAACGTTTTTGACCATATTATTTCCACCACATTAAAAAACAATACACACAAGGTGAAAATCAGTCGCTCGAAATTCAATCTTAAGCCCTGGATTACACCAGGCTTGATAAGATGCATGAGGCACAGGGACAAACTTCATAGCCAAGCAAGAGCATCCCCAAATAATGCTATGTTGCAGACAATTTATAAGCGCTATAGAAACTTTTTTGATAATTTACTTTATAAATTGAAAACAGAATATCAAAGTCAAAAACTGGCTGAGTCAAAAGGGAACTCAAAAAAGTTGTGGAAGACGGTTAAAAGTATATGCAGCAGTTCTGGAAATCCAAACTCGGGAAACGAACTTTTGTCTTTAACAGGTTCTCCCAAGGACTCTTTAGATATTACTAATGAACATTTTGCAAGTATAGGGCAGAAATTAGCTGAAAAAATTCTCTATAAAATCTCTGAGACCCAAGCTTCCTTAGCCGCTCAAGTAAAACATTCGTCACAAACAGGCAACTCTCTGTTTCTCTATCCAACGGATGTTCACGAGTTGGACAAATACATTTCCCAACTCAAGTCAGACAGTGCTCCTGGGCCAGACGGAGTAACACCACTTTTAATTAAAGAAGTCAGAGATGTCATCTTAGAACCGCTGGCACATATTTGCAATTTGAGTATGGCAACTGGTCGTTTTCCTAAGGAGTGGAAACTAGCCCAGGTCTCTCCCATCTATAAAACCGGATCCAAGAGTGACCCCAATAACTATCGCCCAATATCCCTTCTTAGCGTTTTCTCTAAAATCCTCGAGAAAGTTGTGAACACTCGACTGACAAATTTCCTAGATAAAAATAACATATTGTCCGATGGTCAATTTGGGTTCAGAAAAGGAAGATCCACTGAAGACGCTGCCATTTTTCTTACAAACAAAATATCCGAAACTGTTGACTGTGGTGATAAATGTATCGGGGTCTTCTTGGATCTGGCCAAAGCCTTCGACACGGTATCCATGGACATTCTGCTCCGGAAACTTGAGGTGTCGGGAGTGAGGGGGTTGGCTTTCGAGTGGTTTCGGAGCTACTTAACCGAGCGGCGTCAACTAGTAAAAATGGGTGAACACAGCAGCGATTGGTTACCAGTGAACTATGGGGTTCCACAAGGAAGCATCCTCGGGCCTACACTTTTCCTTATATATATCGATGACATCCTTAGACTTAATCTACACCAGGCGGACATAATTTGTTATGCCGACGATACCGTTGTGCTGTTTTACGACAAGACATGGGATACTGTAATCACCCTCGCGGAAAGAGGATTATCACTCATTATGACGTGGCTGCAAAATAATTTACTTACCCTAAATGTCGATAAATCCAACTTCCTTGCCTTTTCCAAAACATCAGCCTCATCTTATTCGTTACAACCCAATCTATACATTCATACTGCTTGCGGTCCAACCTTGAGTAGTAGCTTCACCACGTGCGCTTGTAGCACAATAGTCAGGGCAAAAAGTGTCAAATACCTTGGGCTGGTCATAGATCAGAACCTGTCGTTTGGACAGCATATTGTTTCTCTTTCCGCCAAAGTGAGGAAGTGTATATATGTAATGAAGCGGCTCCGTGACTGTACTGGGAAGGAAGTGCTTTACCTTGTTTACAGCGCACTGTGTCAGTCAATCTTACAATATTGTGTGAGTGTCTGGGGCAGCGCTGCTAAAGTTCACCTACTTCTGGTGGAGAGGGCGCAGCGTGCAGTCATTAAGGTGATGCTAAGGAAACCTTATAGGTTTTCCACAGACGTCCTTTATTGCGAAACTAACCTTTTGAGAGTTAGACAACTATATATCCTAAGGGCGACAGTGTTAGCACATAGTTATGTTGTTAAACTACCAACTTATGCAGAACTTCTAGAAAAACGGACGTTTAGAGTTCCCCTTCCACCAAGAAGCTCTGCGTTTGCAAAGCGCGCCCCAGCCTATATGCATCTGCGCATCTACAACAATGTTTGTAAAGTGTGTGACATCAAACAGCACCTCGTAGGAACGGTACAGGCTATCCTAAAAAAGTGGTTAGTGCCTCTGACATACAATGAAACCGAAGCTCTCCTCCATGCCTGCATGTAGCTATAAAACACACACACACGCGCGCGCGCGCGCACACACACACACACACACACACACACACACACACACACACACACACACACACACACACACACACACATGTATATAATTATAGTCACGCATTTAAGGTTACTTCTATTTTAATGTTCTTGCATTTTTACTAAGTATATTTCAGTACATATAGGTATAAGCATTTCAGTAATTTAAGGTTTTGAGTATTTAGTTTATTTGTTAAGTTGATGAACCCAAGTGAAGTGTCCCTAAATAAAATTCAATATGTACAACGCACTGCTAGGTCCCGAGATACAGGCTCAGCCTAGTTCGGGGCCTGACGGATATTGTAAAAATGGAAAACCATGTATGTTTTAAAATAAATTTATTCTTATTCTTATTCTTATTCTTACCTTATAAGATTTTTTATACATTTTATAGCATATATGTCTGTCGGTAGTGTCGGTCGGTCCTGATGTTCTCTACAGGTCGCATTTCTCAACCAATTCTCGTGAAATTTTGTGATCAGGTTCGATAATTATATAGAATTTTTATTATCATTTTGGAAATTTTAAAAATTGAAAAAAAAAATGCGAGGTCTACAGCTCTCCGAGCCACTAGTGTATTTAGGTTATGGCTTCGTATTACTATATTGCCTGATTAAACATGAAATAGTAAACGAAAGAATGAAAAAAATACCGGTACTTTTGTATGGAGAAAATACCGGTTTCCGATCCCTGACTAACAACTACTCAACAAGGAATAAGGTGGAAAATTCAATATATAAGTACATGCAATGTACGGCGAACCAATTTGATTTCTGGGCCACTTCGTACCTTGTCACAATGAAAATCAATATGAAAACTGCAGAGATCTCATATTATTGCCACTGTGACAAGGTACAAACATTTTTGTTAGTGACTTGTTGGCGTTTACGAGAACAAAAGCAGCTTATAGGATTGGATAGATACAAAGCCATTGTGATAGCAGGTGAGTGGATGGGCTCAGTTCAGAAAATTTCAACTATAGAAAGTATTTCACCAGTTAGTCTGTTCCTTAGAGAGATGAGAATCCGTGTCCTATGTGCGATCGGCGATGGAATTTCGCTGGGAATTTCAATCTTTCGTCTCGCTAGGAACTTTTTTTTTTTTTTTAATATTAGGGGACATTTTTTACACAAATCGAACTAGTCCCACAGTAAGCTCAATAAGGCTTGTGTTATGGGTACTAGACGACGATATATTTAATAGATATATACTTAAATACATAGAAAACATCCAAGTCTCAGGAACAAATGTCTCTGCTCACCACAGAAACAAATGCCCTTACCGGGAATCGAACCCGGGACCTCTAGCTTCGGAGGCAATGACACTACCAACTAGGCTAAAGAGGCCAACAAATCTAGCTCTAGCGTCTTTAGATCGCGGGTACAGCAAATGTAAGTGTTTTGCACCGTATTCCATTCAGGTAAGGTGTAAAACTTACTTTTACTCTTGACTGTACGGGTAGGTGTTAGCGTATTAGTCATCAGGTGTAACACAGTTGGGTAAATAAACACCTAAACTGTCCCAAGGTCGGCTTCGGCACTAGCGGCGAAATTTGCTTCGTGTCGCGTCGCCGCCCGAATATTGACTCCGCAGACGGGTCGGGGGAGCTAGCACGATACGTGGCTGACACGCAGGAAATTGGCTCCCATCGTACAGCAGTACTAATAGCACCAATATCTGCTATAACAAAGGGCGCACACATTTCTGACACGACTATGTATAGGGCCGTTAGGATGTGTACGTGTCAAATATTTTAGCGGCCTTTGTTAGGGACTGAGATAGAAATAGAAAAACATTTATTCGTGACATAAAACAAACATACTCGTAAAAGAAAAATAAAACAACAACAATAATGACACGAAATGGACAGACACAAATTACAAACGGTCACCTTGGCTATCTTCTTTCAGCATATTTGCGTCTGGACATTGAATAAATACAAGTAAAAAAAAAAACATATGGCTCTTCCATGGATTTCGATTTTGTTCTGCATGTTCGTTCTGTGTTCATTTTGTCCACCTCTGAAATGGTATTCTTGTAAAAGTATTGGCTTGTGGCGTAAAGACGTACGTCTCCACCTCTAGTTATCACCTCAACGCTCGCCCCACCTTAAACGCTCGCTCCATCTGTCATATGTCAGCCAGTACAGTCTAACTCCTATATACGTAACATGGTTTTAATTTGATAAAATGTAGGCTTTGCACTTGATATTTCATACACAAATTTTGTAAAAATCATTTTCTCTTTCATTCGTAGTGTTTTTTTAATCAATAAGCGGTTTATATTACTTGAATCAGGATAGTTTTAATGCATAAATCCATCGATTAGTACGTCGATAACTAGAACACCACTAGAGGTGAGATGGTTTGACAGTTACACGTATTCGCAAAGTATTTTTGAAAAGGTGGGGACGCACGCCACGACACGTTAATGTCAAAAACGTTGTCCCCACCTTACACCTCTAGCAATGTAGGTGTAGTTGCTATGGTGGGTGGCCGTCGCGGGCGTAGTTGCTATGGTCGTTGCTAAGGCAATTGACATTTGGTGTCAGTAATATATTTCATGTGCTAAGATGTTTAAAATAGACATCTATTCATGCAGTGCGGTGCATTCGTGCATTCCTGGAGTGCGGTGGAGATACTGCGATCGCCAACCCGCATGCCAAGCGTGGCGATTATGGCATATACCCCCCGTGAATTTGGGGGAGGCCTATGTCCAGCAGTGGACGTCCTTTGGCTGATATGGTGGACATCTTTAATGTAACAAGAAATCAGTATTTCAGTCTGAAAAATTAATTTCCTTTTGTTGGGGATCATTATTTAACCATGCCTTTGGTTCTCCACATAGAATAGATGTCTTCTATTGTAAATTCCAGTGATGTGACGGACAGGTAACCTATTATGTAAATTTGTTTTGCCGAGTGTTTATGAAAATTAACATGTAAATTGGAAAGAAAATGTGCCTAACACTTTGTTGAATCTAATGTCCACCTACCTAAATATTTATTTCATGTTAGCTGGGAGAGGTTTTTTAAGTACCAAGTACTAGTTGCCGAAAGCATGTTAAGTGTTTTTTTATTGCAGGATTATGGAGAAATTCTACTTGGTGATCATGCAATGTAAGCTGCAAAATGAAACAAATAGAGCTGTAAGCAGTACAAGGAAAAATATTTCAACCATTCATAATGATATAGTACATTTCGATGCTAGTGCGGAAAGCATGTCATTCCTTCACGAGTACCGAGGGATGCCACGAGCCGCAGGCGAGTGGCAAGACTCGGGACGAGTGAAGAATGACATTTCCGCACGTGTATTGAACGACGTTTTTTAATACAGTTGCGAAAAAATAAGAAAAACAACAAGTAATATTTATAAAAACAATATCGAATGTTGCCTTTAGAAACTTAAAACATGCTTGCAGTAAGTAAAAACGCCTCTTCTTTGACAGGCGTTTCGGCAGCTATTCCGTTCAACTCAGACAACTTATTAAGAACGGTTTTTCAATATTCAATATTAAAAAATAAACGTGTTATAATGATGAAGAGGTAAGTAATAAAATATGAAATTTGTATATTTTTCGTATTCTGATATTAACAGTAGGTTTTTATGTTGATTACGACGTTTAAAGGAAACTAATATTTAACACCCAGCAATAAGGAGTCATGCATTGGAACAAGCATAAATTTAAAAAAATTGGAAAAGTGAAAAGCACTAGTGCGCGAAAACCAACTTTCCGCACGCTAAACAGCTACGTAAAGTAGCACTTTTTGAGCAACTGTATTAAAAAATATATTCCGGCTTAGTAAATTAGTAAAATGAAGAACCAGAAGTTAATGACAGTATAAGGACCCTTTCAATGCTTATTCATTATTTACTCTTTCTTCATAGGATAGCATTTGTTGTAGATATTATATTTTAGAATAAAATTAAGAATATTTTATTTTATTTTTATTAATACATTATAAAAACACCAACACAAAAAGAGAGCCTAGTCAAACAAGAAAACCCCTGTGTTGTACTGGGCGAAAAGGTACCCATCACACTTGCTGCGTTACCACTTTGGATCAGTTGGATGGCGATGGACAACCTTTGCACCAGACAAGAATCAGAGCATCAAACCCTCTCCTAGTTTCGTCGCCTTCCTTCATTTATGAAGGCTAAAGCGTCAGGCTCCCAGCACCCTATATATTTGTCTCGCTTTTAAATTTTTGAATAAAAACAGGCTTGTATGTTAGTAACTATTGTTCCCGTTATATGTATAATTGTTATATAAACAATTTTAGACATACGCACTTATATACACATATTATTATATCATTCCCTGACCGTGATGGCTCCAACATCACCTGTGGCCCTTATGTGGGCCCTGGGTACTAGATCTCCTGTAGCTTATGAGTAAGTAAGAGAATGTATGTATGTAATACAAGTGGTATCTGTGTATCTTCTGAGCGTCCGGTGAGCGATGGACATCTCTTGTTGTGTTCTCTTATAGCCTTTGATTTTTAATTTTAAGATACTGTAACATAGTGTGTAACCTTAGTTCATATCTTGTTTCTATTGGTGAGTTTCTGTTATTGGCTCCATATTTCTATTTAAAATGTCAACATGTTTAAAAAGCTGTTGAAACTCCTTTAATCAATAAATAAATAAATAAATAAAATGCAAGTTATTATAAGTAATTATTTATAGTACAGGTACTCTTTAATTATAGTACAGGTCGCCCATTTCTCTAAAATATAATCAACAAGTATGACAATGCAGGATATCGATAATTTGTATGTTTGTTCTTTTGCGTTGTATGTTCTCGATCAGTCATATACGACATCTTATCACTGCTGCCAGTTGTTTTAATTTTTCATTCAGTTCTCGGTTTCTCGGTGATCGGAAGCCGTTACTCCATCATGACAGCTGCAGCATTAGACCCGGCTTGCTGCATGCTTCGTATCTTCCTTTGCAGGTCGTGTTTGTTAGTGCATATGCTGCGCGCTTGTGGCCGTATATGATTACCATTATATCATGTACAAAATTACAGAAAATTAAGAGCATAGAATTAAAATTATATAAAATCAAATAAAATAAAAATAAAAATCATTTATTCATTATAATTTGCCTATCGTTGCTATGCGATGCGACCGAGCGCTGTGTAAGCCGGGAAAATATTCTCATCAAAGACATTGTATAGAACTATACGAGACCGCTATCTTTTAAAACCTTGACAGTTAAAATTAAACTTTATGTCTAAAGTCACAAGACTGTTTTTAAATTATTCACAGATGTAGTGCTAGTGCTTGAAGTTATCAATGCTGCTCTCAAGTGGCGATCGTGGGTTCGAAACCTGCCTCGTATTAATGAGTTTTTTGGAACTTAAGTAATACGGAGTTTAATTTGATATTTACCATCGGGTGAAGGAAAACATCGAGAGAAAACCTGCATAGATCTTGAAAGCTATTTCTGTTTTGAAAGTTGCGTGTTTACATTTTTGATCACTAATTCTGTCATCGAGGTCAACGGTCCCTAATCATGAGTACTTATAGCGGCGGCGTTTCTTTTAGCATTAAAAGGGTAAAGGAGGGGGTAAAATGACTGCCGCTGCGATAAGTACTCATGAACCTCACGATTAAGGTCTGCGAACCGGTCTGAAACATGTCGAGCGATAGTTGACCTTAACAACGTGAATGACCCGTTTCATCATATTTTAATATGTTTGAAACTCACGGGAGCTTTCTGTATACAATTTTAATAATATTTCAAATAAGGGCGCAGTTTGACCATAGAAAATTGTGACGTCATTAGGTAAATTTGCTTACAAACAATACTAAGCGAGCGTTTTTGACGCTTCGTAAAAAGTTGCTGATTTGACTATCAGTAAAATACAGTATAATCTTATACGCCCCGACCGACAGGATTTCAGGGCCCTTTCCAGCGCTCGTATATTTTTTCTCTAACAAATTGGACCTTTACCTATTTATACTTCTGAGTATTTAAAAATTTGGTTTCATTCAAGATTCAATTCAATTCAATTCAATTTGTTTTATTTCGCACACATAAGTTTACAGTATTAACACCAAAGTCTTATGCGGTAGTTAAATTAAATATTCTACTTATTAGTTACTAAACTGACTAATAAAATATGAACAAAATAACAACAATTATATAACAATATTATGGCACAACTTTAAACATAACTAGGATATTAATTTTAATACTTTTCTGCAAAATATTCCAATGCTATCGGCAAATACATCTACATCATTATCGTCCTGTAAGATATGGTTCAGGGCAGTGCGTGCTCGAGCAGTGGGAGCGCTCGCTCCGCGCCTTGTCCGCGCGCCGGACACCGCGAACAGGCGCCGCGGCCGCCGCGCTGCCACCGCGCCGCCCGCGCCGCCCGCAGAGCCGACCGCCGGCCCACTGGCTCGCGGCACCGCAAGACTCATTTGCTCCAGTACGGACGCATTGTCTGTATAGGTCGATGTATATACTCGTATAGGTCGATTCACAAGAGCTGGCGCGGAATGTCTATGAAATTAATGACAGTTACATACATTTTTCGCGCCAGCTCTTGTGAATCGACCTATATAATTCCTTAACTTGTGATTAACAACTTTTAAGTTAAAGATTGTTTTATTTCTTTTTATACCACGTCGGTGGCAAACAAGCGTACGGCCTGATGGTAAGCAGTCACCGCAGCCTATGGACACCTGCAACTCCAGGGGTGTCACATGCGCGTTGCCGACCCTTTAAAAATGTATAAACTCCTTTCTTGAAGAATCCCATACTGTGGTTACTCGGGAGAACCTCGGCAGGGAGCTCATTCCACAACCAAAGCGTCCGAGGGAGGGAGTTCCTCTGAGACCGTACCATACGCGACCGTTTAGGTTCTAAGGTGTGAGGATGAATGCCCTGCCGACGGCGAGCAGTGCGATGATAGAAAGCGGCCGTCGGCATCATGTTAAAAAATTGTTCTTTCACTCTGTTGATTGAAGACCTCCATAACATAAGTTTTATTCCAATGAGTAGGTACTATCAACAATCTTGTGGTTTATTTAATACATAGTCCAATTTTATTTGTAATATATCTCTCAAGTTATATACGTAAATTTTGATCAAAATAGTAAATAAATTTCCTTCGGCCCGCTACTACAGTAGTCTCTCCTTTTATTTAGTATTTTGTACATCTATGATACCGGTTTAGGCATTTGCTGTCAAAATTGACAATCGATGAGTTGATTTTCTTGTAAAGAGGTTTAGTAAGTAGCAAGTCGAGTCAGAAAAGGCAGCGGGTTGTAACGGAGATCCAACCATGAATTATGTATGAGTAAATATTACTTAAGTCTTAATTTTCACTTCTAATCATTCCGTATGAATTAGAGAAAATGTAATAACAAATCTATACTCAATTTACAAAGAGCGGTAATACACGTCTGATTTTTAGGGTTCCGTAGCCAAAATGGCAAAATCGGAACCCTTATAGATTCGTCATGTCTGTCCGTCCGTCCGAATATGTCACAGCCGATTTAGTCAGGGACTATACATATGTTATATATTTTGATTTAACTTGAATGCTCATCCGGTTTTTAGATTATTGTGTTTGTGTTCTGTACTAACTAACAGTAGTTTTGTAAGACTTTTGTAATAATTATTAACACTTTATGGGCAATGCCTGAAATAAAAAATGGTGTCCTGGACCTTTGGAAGGCGTGCGCGGAGCCGAAGTACCGAGGTACCAAGTAACAACCGAGTACCATATAGCCAACACGAAGAGGCCCTTTTGACAATTTAATGAAATGCAAGGGGTACACCGAGCGGATGCTGTCCCTGCCCGTATCATGGGACGCACGCAGAGACAGCAACACAATTTATTATTATTATATGAGCACTACAATTACGAAATTTGGTAGGAAGGTGTATTCTATGAACCGATATAGAAATGTGATGTGAAATTACGAAAAAAATATTTAAACTGGGGGGCACGCCATGTATTTAACAGTAGGGTCATATTTTTTTTTTAATGCACTTGTGCATGCTAGAAAGTAAGGGAGAAACAATCAAAATAAACAAAGGAGTAAGACAAGGAGACCTACTTTCCCCAAAGATCTTCTCTGCAGTACTTGAGACAATATTTAGAAACATTAACTGGGAAAGGAACCCTAATTACGGATTTAAAATAGATGGCACCATACTTACTCATCTACGTTTCGCAGATGACCTAGTCTTAATCTCGAACACAGCCGATGCTCTACAAACTAGTTAACGAGAGTGAAGTAATGGGTTTGCGAATAAATATGGAAAAAACGAAAACAATGACTAATTCCAAGAAGATACCAATAGAAGTCAATCAGGGAATTGTTGAGTATGTAGATGAGTACATATACTTAGGACAAACAATATCCATGAACAATCAAATGGAAAAGAGATCGACAGGCGAACAACCAATGCTTGGAAAAGGTACTGGTCACTGAAGGAAGTCATGAAAAACAAGGAAACAAGGCTTTCCACAAAGAAAAAGCTATTTAATGCATGTGTGTTGCCCGTGTTAACCTATGGCAGCCAAACTTGGGCATTAACAAATAGCAACCTGAACAAATTACAAGTATGCCAAAGGTCAATGGAAAGAAGTATGATAGGTGTGAAACGGAAAGACAAAATCCGAATCGAAACAATAAGACGTAAAACTGGAGTGGAAGATGTAGCTGTTAAGGTGAAAACACTCAAATGGCGATGGACAGGACACATAATAAGGAATAAAGAGAAGTGGAGCAAAAGAATAATATGGTGGTACCCCAGAGACAAAACAAGGAAAAGAGGTAGACAAAAAATAAGATGGGACGACGAAATAATAAAAGTGGCGGGTAGACAATAGACAAGGCTAGCGAGACACAAAGATAGATGGAAAGGGATGGAGGACGCCTTTGCCAAACGGCAAACAGACAGAGCCGATGCTGTCAATAGAATATAAATCATAAGTAAAACATTTTTGTAAACAATTGATTGAATAAAAGGCTTATATTATTATATTATTATTATTATGTGCTTGCCAAGCATTACGTATAGACAGGTCTTCAAAAATTCCAGAGGATGCTAAAAAAATCCATTTCTACCGTTGTTGGTGAGATATTAGCTGGCTGGATAATTTCCAAGCAATGAAGTTTAAAATTCAGAAAAAAATCAAGATGATGTACATTAATAACTACTTTCAACAATTTTTGGTTTGAACAAGATAGATCTAACTGTTTTGAGTTTTTGCTGAAAAAATGTCTTACTCAAACAAAAGGGCTTAAGTGCCGAGAATTTCCTATGAAAATACAACCTTTTTTGATTCAATATATTGTATTGTGCTTTTAAATGTAGATTAGGTATCGGTACGGAACCCTTCTTTGTGCGTGATCCGACACGCACTTGTCCGGTTTTTTCTTCGTATAGTCGGAATTGACTGTGGTCATTTTCAATCCTTTAAGTTTGGGGAATTGTTTATAAATAAATTACATAGGAAATCATCAATTTGTCATGACAGCCTGAAATGGCTGTAATGAATTGCTGTCTCATTTTAACTAAACCTACAACTCTATCGGTTTTTGTGACAAACTGCAAGATGTGTAATATGTAATGGCCTTATAATGACGATCATAAACGACCATGAATAAATCATATCTTCAGAACGATTGGAATACATATTAAACTATGAAGCCATAAAAGAACCATGAAGCGCACATATTTTTGAACTGCTTTTTCATACAAGTTTACAATCAAAGAAGTATCCAGCTGCAAAATGCGACTAATTTGAAAAATCTCAAGCTGTTAACCCCGAATTACATAGCAATATGCGCAACATTCTTCAAGCTTTAAAATAGACCGAGACAATACTTTTTACTTTACTGCTATAGATCTTAGTCTATCTTATAGGATGACTGCAGAACTCCAGCTAACATGATAGCACAATGGCAGATTTTATTGTCACGCTTTATCGTCAAAGTCGGGTAAAAATTGACTCCGACAAACCGTGAAGCTAAAGTATGCCGCAGACCTTACGTATGTACTACCTAAAACATGATATGATATACCTAGACAATATTATCGATAAAATAATACCAATGCGGATGAGTCAATCCCTACCACGCCAATGTCTCGGTCGTTCGTCTCTTCTTGCACCCGTCGCAGACTGTCAATGTCAGAAGCATGTGAATTAGGTGCAATGTCAAATAGACGGACGTCTGGTGATGACTCGAGCGGACCAATGCGTTAAACCCCCGATTACGTATTGTTATTATGAGCCCCGGCGTCAATATATATTAGGGGTGGGCTGTGCCGTCATCGGTCTTGGACGTGCACCCCACCTCTGGCTTGTTTTGTGAATAACATAGCTGCTCTTTATTGATAACACCGCAAGTTGTAAAACTTCAATATATTATTTGATACGTTATCGGAACGTTTTCACCCACTTTTTTAAAAATGTCATTAACGATTTTTACTGGAAGGGTTGGAGGGTTAGGTGGCAGTCGCTTTTGTAAAACTAGTGCCTACGCTAAATCGTGAGATGAGGTGAAAAACGGTGTCCGATCCCCTTTAAGGTACAACCGGGAAAAACGTTAGGCGAATGCAATTAACTAAATTTAAATAGAATAAAATTACTGGGAAAAACCAATCGATATTGAGTGGGTTTAACGGGAGAAACCAGTCGATATTGTAGGTGCCCGGGCCTCAATGATATAGGCAGAAATGTCATTCGAGTTAGGAAGTCTTCAATTATGCGAGTACGGAAATTGCTACGGGAAACAATAAGATTATGGGGTTTGGTGGAAATTAAATACGTAGTTAACGTTTCAACTAATAGTATATTAAACGTTTTCAATAGCACGAGGGCGCCATCACGACAGACTTCTGACACAGCGTGAGTACCTAGTTGGTTACTAAGTTATGTTACTGTAATAATCCTTATCTACATAAAATATACTAACGAAAGTTAAATAAATTATATATTAAAATGAAGTACACACAATCAGGATTTACATTTGTCAATTTCATTCAAAATGGCCTCCTTGGGCCTGAACACAGGCCTTCAGACGACGAGGCCACTCATCAATAGCGGCACGCACGGTTGTCATATCTAATTCCGTCACTGTCTTGACTATGGCCCGCTTGAGGGAGTCAAGATTTGTGTGGGGTTTAGCACAGGCTTTCTCCTCAATAACCTGCCATATAGCATAATCCAGGGGGTTGAGGTCCGGGCTGGAGGAGGGCAATGAAGTCAATTTTGTTGCTTCGAAACCAGGCTTGAGTTGTTTTTGCCTTATGTGCAGGGGCTGAGTCTTGTTGAAAGACCCAGGGCTGGTTTTGAAATAGAGAGTGGCTTAAAGGCTTCACTATTGGTTCCAGAACGGTTTCCTGGTAAACTTTAGCCCCAGTTTTGACACCTTTTTCACAGAAATGGACCTGTGTTAACCCTGAGTATGACACACCTAACCAAATCATGACATAAGAGGGATGATAGCCTCGTTGCACTCTCGGAACAGCTACACTCGCTTCTTGACTGTTTTTTGCATACACTCTGTCATTCTGGCGGTTACAACATTCTTCAATTGTAAAATTTTTTTCGTCTGTAAATAATATATTTCGGTGGCCATTTTGTGCGTACCGCTTCAGTTGCACGCGACTTCTATTCAGCCTCATAGTCTTCAATCGTCCATTAAGCAAATGACCTTTCCGTCTACGATAAGCGTGTAGTCTAAGGTCTTGATTGATAACTTTTTTAAGGGAGCTTCTCTTCACAGACATCTGAATTGCCAACAACTTTTGCTTCCGAACGGGGTTTCTTGCGATTCTCGCCTTCACTGCCTTTATTAGAGCTGGGGTCCGAACGGTGCGTGGTCTTCCTGACCTCTTGCGGTCATCAAAGCTCAGGGTACTATTGTACCTATTAATGGTACGATAAAGATAAACGAATTGTTTGTTGATTTTCAGATTTTGAAGCAACTTCAAAATCACGTTTGGCGGATGCCCGCATTTGTGCAACGCAATTACAGCGACACGATTTTCTTTTAGACCCCAATCCATTATAAATATGACGAGATAAGTGTTGTGTGTGCTATAAAATTATAACTGACAACCCGCCATTATATGTAATTTTTTATTTTTTCGGTAGCATTTGTTTTAACGCAAGAAAAGAGTTTGCGAATCGAGTAACAGAACTTAGTAACCAACTAGGTAGCTCTATAAAGAAGACATTACGCCGTTTCGTCGCCTCAATAGATATTTTATAAGCTAAGTTTCATGGCGCATTGGGTTAACTGTAAGGCCATGTATTTTTTTTTTATTTTTTTTTTTTTTATTTTTTTTTTTTTTTTTCAATACCTCAAATTTATTTCTTTTAATATTGGTAAATCAATTAATTGTGGTGTTAACTAATAGTAAATAAATATGATTTATTGCATAGTTTATTTTAAATTTTCTGTTTTCATGGTTCAAACCCTTCCTAATAGTCCAGTGTATCACCTCCTAAAGTTCCTACATCGTTATTCCAAACACCCTGTATACGTTAATATACTCACTCCTTGTACTACTCAGACTCGCTATAAGTCAAAAAAACTCGCTTACGTCATGGGTCGGAAAGGTACAATCATCTCCCAGGCCAAATAGTTGTCGCTCAAAGTGCTTCGTTATTTAAGACAATCATGACATTTAAATATGAAGCCGGCTTGATTGTCGTGCGCATACTAACGCGCGCGACTGCGCGTGCGCGCGCTAGGCCCTAGTGTCGGAGGATGTCAGTGCGCAGTGATAACGTATCATTACAGTTCCACTCCATCTGTTTGCTCTCGCCCTCGCCGCATCGTCCCCAAATATAACATAATACCCCACTCAAAACAAACAATTCCTGCTGTAATCAAACAAAGTGTTGTCTTAAAGGAAGTCTGTAAGAATTGGCATAGTAGTGTTTGAGTGTAATCTTATTTATATAAATGGGCGTTTTTGATAAGATCCCAGTGTCACACGTATTGAAAAGGTATGATCGATTCTAATTAAATATTATAAATCATAGATGTTCCTTGCCGGTTCACCTACTTATTTATTTGTAATATGTTGTTACTACTCGGGGCTTATTGCAATTAAATAAACTTAACTTTGGCTTGATGCAGATGCCTAAAAAAATGGCACGATATGTAATCTTGTCGAGGAAATGGAAAGGTATCATGTGAATGAATAAATAACGTCTCTTTCTAGACTAGGGCAAGTTTATCATCTTTACCAAAGGGAGTTAAAGAATTTCGTCAACAGCCGTAAAACAGCTGAGCCGGTGTTCACAAAGCTATCCAATACCGCGTCAGGCGAACCAGTCAGTGCAGGGGTAGTCTGCACTGACTGGAGTCTGCATCCAAAAGCAAACTTCTTGGATCTTGAGTTCAACTTACACTAGGAACGAGTAGACGAGTGTGGTAGACTTTATGTCGTTGCAGTTAGGTTCATGAATGGTCAGTTAACCTTGATGCTGATAGTACTTGTAATAGTCGTAATTGATGTCTCAAATGCCGGGTTCATCGGGTATCGATTATCCAAATGCGATTGCTTTATTGGTTACAAGTGTATCGGGCCGGTCCGGTTGCGAGGTGACTCCGCGTTCGAGACAGACAATTTAAAGAAAGTTAGAAGATAAGATACATATGTACTTCTCAAATAAATATTTAATGTTATAAAATCACGCAAAATCAGCACAGAGTTATACTTTGAAACAACGCTAAATGTAGGTTCCCCACTGAGCTGGTGCCCACGGCATAACGACGCGCTGGTTTTCAGCGGCTGATGGTTTTAACTCCCGACGAAAGAAGAGTGGTTTTATACATTTGATCGCTATGGGTGTGTGTATCTATCTGTGGCACCGTAGCTCTAAAACGGGTGAACCAAAAAATATCCTTTGAATGCGCTTTTTTTATTTGAAAGTAGGTTTTCTAGTGGTGATGATTCTTACACATGTTTTTATCAAAATTTGTATAGCCGTTTTTAGATACTGAACGTTGAAATGAAAATGTCGGGGGTTTTTCAGCTTTTCTAAGTTGGCCCTGAGTACCAGACGTCCTGAATAAGAGCTTTTGACCTCTTCGGATGCGTAAGTCTCTCTTCTAAAGCGTGACTCCTGTACACGCTCTTTAATTTGTGACCCAATCCGCGTTTTTTTTCTGAGAATTTATATATAGTTTGTCTTTAATGTCAACCTTAAGAGGGTCCCAAAATAAAGTTCGTGACTACCTCTACATTCAAGGGAAGAAATATTCTTAACGCCGGCACCACACTTCGCTATGAGCTTATTCGTTATGTCATATACATCGCGTTTTTGCTTTTAACTGGCTCGGAGGAACGTACCTCGAGCCTATGCCTCAGAGCGAGCAGCCTCAGTCGAGGCTGCTGAAATGGATATGCGGCTAAAGTGTGTGTGTGTGTTTGTGCAGACGGGGCTGTTCGTGGCGCTGAAGCTGGTGGCGCTCGCGCAGGCGGGCCGCGACATCAACATGACCAACATACACGCCGACACGCCGCCGCCTAAAGTGGTCAGTACAACAACACAATCACCCAGCATGTTTATGGGATTCAGCGAAAATTACGTAAGACCGTTTTTCTGCACACGCTTCTCATAATGTATGGAAACCCAATGCGTTTGACAAGCGCGCGTGGTGTGCTGCGCAGCATGTGTCTGTGCATAAACGCGGGCTTACATTGTTTTATTTCATTTTCAGTAATAATTGCAAGGATAGGATAATACAAGCATCGTCCGGACATACCGCGCACATACTGGTATTTACAACATCTAGGCGGACAAAATTATTTTTGGCTATAATTTGAATTTAAATAGCCGAAATAAGAAAGTGAAGGTGTTTTAATAATTTTCTCCACATAAATAAAACTCAAGGTAGTATTTTACGTATAGTTATTTACAACAATATAATCTCAATATAATACAAAAAAAAAAAAAACAAAAAAAGTCTGTTTATTTCTTACAAGCAACATATTTGTAAGAAAAGAAACAAATACGATATACCCTATTTTTCATCGCTTTCTGACGAATATTCGATGATATTCGGTTCCGCAGAAACGAACATAGCTATTGTCTCAGGCAGGAATATGTTAGATTTCCTTTTTTTAATTTCTCTACTGCTGCTTAGAAAAGGATCCGAGCATTCCGAGTTTAGAATAAGACGATTAAAAACATCCTGATTGCAGCTTTCTCTAGAATTTTGTGGCGAAATCTGGTATGCTCTATAATGTTTGTTGCGAGCCTCAGCTGCCTCCTCGGAAATTGGTCCAATCGGCAGTAGAGCTTCTTTAATGATTACCGCACCATGTACCAACACTCTATGAAGTGTTGGCGTCATAGGATGCCAGTCATATAGTCGTCGATAGAGACGAGCTGTATCTACGGCATATTTTTCATATTTAACTGGGTAAATTTTGTGTTCATTCCAAATGGCTTCCAATATGACCTTAAGCCTGTAATTATCAACTCGTAATCAATCCCAGTAATTTCTGCAGCTAAACGCGGGTTCTCAAGGAATGGAGTCTTTCGCCTTTTAGTTCTTTCACAAACCTCTTCAAAGGGTTTGGATGGCCGACCGGACCGATTTTGTATGTTATCAGCAACAGGAATTTCAAAGCTGAGACTCAAGCCATGATTGGTTCGATTGTACAAAAATATTTTCTTTAAAATGAGATTTGATCCATTTTTGATTCATTTCAGATTTAAAATGAGCAAAATTACGGTTCAAACTATCAATATGGTCGTTATTGTAAGATTTATCTGATAACAGATGGTTCCTTAAAAAATCCAATTTGCATCTAAATTAGGCAAATCTTTGTTTTTAAGGCGCTCGAATAAGTATTGTCGGGTCACAATCCTTACTCTTGGTGTCCCTTGTGAACCTAAAATAAGCATAAACTATTTAGAAGTTAAATGAATAAAAAAAAACATTTTTAACATTATATTGTGTGTCATATTGATTGGTTAAAAAAAGCATTTATCCGGACGTTTCCGGACGTAATTGTTTTGTTATTTAAGACAATATTACATGTAGAATAACTTTAAAAATCATAGCACGATATATCCCGATACACAAACAAAAACTTTAGCTAAGAAAAAATTGTTCCCACATTGGAGTATTAAATTTACTTTTATTTGTAAGTTAAATTATTAAGATGTTCATGAGTTTAGCGTAATATTTTAAACACATTTCTTGAGTTTGTTACCTGCTTTATCAGGATCCATCACTTTAAAATTGCAATTTAAACTGGAAGAATTGAAAACTGTGCTTCAAAGTTTACACTTTTACGAGCGCGTCGAGAACAAATACGTGCACGTGGCAAAGCAATCGAATTCCGAATGACTTTACGCAAGCAGGAAGCACTGAGGGAGGGGGTTTGCGCCGGGGCATTGTAAATATGTTCGTTATCTTTATCTAGAACCGGTTTTTAGGGGTATCAATCCAATTTAGATTTCGAGACTTTTGTCCGCCTAGATTTAGCAAATACCAGTATGTGCCGCGCCTATTCAAGTACTTACATGATTCATAGACTGATACGAGTACATATTTTAATATATTGGGCTATGGAAGTGTATTGGTTGTTACCGTTCTTGCTAATACAACGATCGCCAACCCGCATGCCAAGCGTGGCGATTATGGCATTTACCCCCCATGAAATTGGGGGAGGCCTATGTCCAGCAGTGGACGTCCTAGGGCTGATATGGTGGTGGTGGTGGTTCTTGCAAATAAATAAATGTGTGGGTAGATGAATTAAACACGTCTAATATCTAGCTTGTGCGTATCATTGACTTCGTCTCAATACTCGTTTTGCTTGGTGCAGTTGGTACGATGCAGACCTACGCTCCCACAGGGAATCTGATTTTTCGTAGCTAGCACGATAACAGAGAACCATTTGATATATTGTTTAGTCAATAATGTAGTTGGTTGTAGCCAATTAAATTTTAACACATTCTTAATATTTGTCCATTATACAGGTTGAAATCTAATTCGTGATAGAGAATGAAATGAGGTGAATTTACGCATGAGTATTAACAACTTTTACTATGGGACCGACTTAATCCGTCAAAAAAATCTGCTGTTTCAAAAGATATGTCTATAATCGACAGAACGAACTGTATGTAATACTAAAATATGTCAAGACTAGGGACGCAAGTTGCTTGCTATAGGCATTAGCGATAGCGCAAGGCTAGTAAGTAACGCGGCCATTTGGTCAGTCTCCCGCCATTCGCGATACTGTGCACAGTAGGATCGGGTGTCGCGGGGTAGGGGGACAGAATGGATGGCTGCCTTACGAAGAACGTACATCAAGAATTATGTGTATATCGACCTTATTGACCGACTTAATAATAGAAGGAAGGAGGTTCTCAGTTCGTCTGCATGTTTTTTTTTTGATGTATGCATGTTCCCATGACTTGACCACGTTGGCCGATTTTGATAATTCTTTTATTGTTTCAAAGCAGGTATACCCTTAAGTTGCTCCCATATAATTTTGGCGAAGGTCTCATGATGGGATCCAGGACGAATCAAAGGCAGTGTTTTATTTGTGAAGGCTGCATAGAAACAGAGATGTTTAATTTTTTTTATGTTGAATTAACTATGTTTTGCCGATTGGCGTACAAAAACATTGGCTTAAATATCTACATGTTATGCTCTTATTTATACATTACAATATATGAGTCGAATCAAGAGAACTCCTCAAATTTGATAGGCACGCGTATGGCTATTTCGGTATTTTCTTTAGTTAACCACGCATCCATCTATTTGTAGTCGACTGGAAGAACATGTGTGAGTGGGGAGTGTGGCATGGCGAAGTACATAATTGGAGTCGTTTTTTTTGGGTTTATAAGTATTATATTATATACATAGCACGCAGAACCGATGGCTGTTGGGGCGGAAAGATTCTCGAGTCTCACGTACCGAAAGGCGGCGTAGCGTGGGAAGGCCCCTCAGAAGCTGGACTGATGACCTGGCAAGGGTCTCGGGTGTACGCTGGATGCGGGTGGCGCAGGACCGGTTATTGTGGAATTCTTTGGGGGAAGCCTGGGTCCAGTAATGGACGTCCTACGGCTGACATGATGATGGTGATGTAATTGATTCGCACTGTATGTCGCGGGCGTTGCTGAGTGTCGTTTGTGTGGCAGGGCGAGCTGCCGCGCGTGGCGGCGCACCCGGGCCCGCCGCGGCCGGCGGCGCCGTCGCCCGCGCCCGCGCCCGCGCCCGCGCCCGCGCCCGCGCCCGCGCCGCCCACCGCCTCCGACTGGAGCATCCAGCCCGCCGAGCGCGAAAAGTACAACGCGCTCTTCGACTCGCTCCAGCCCAGCAACGGCCTCATCGCCGGCAACAAGGTACTCTACCTACAATTCACTTAAGCGCAAAACATACAGGTGACGGGTGCGGGTCGGGATTACGGCGAGCCTATTCACATAGCTTTATGAACAACATGACACAGGTGGTGGGCGAGGGACGAGCGCCGCACCCGTCCTCTGTGTGTTGCGCTTTATGGCCCTGTGTCCCCTATATGAGGCAGAAGACTTCCATAGTGCGCCGCCATCCTGTCCGCTCTTGAGCTTCGCGGTTCAATTCGCTCCAAGTGTTCCCTTTTATCTTCACCTCTGCGATGATCGTCCGCCGCTAAGTTTGCTTTGGCCGGCCACGCTTACTCTGCTCTCCTGCATACACATAGAATAGCGGCTGTAAAAACATGGTTACAGCGACAAGACATTCTTTGTCAAAATAACTTAAGGATTATTAACTATATGAGGCTGAATCGCGGTGTTCGTGGCAATCCACGGAGAGAAATCCTAATTTATTTGGCACGGTGGCAAAATCTGCATGATTTTATGAGCACCTTGCTCTGCCATTGCTAGTATACAGTGAAGGATTTTAATTTGTAAGCCACTGAACCCTTTTCTCTATGGTCATAGATCGGAAACAGGTAGCAATATTAGGACGAAAGTGTAACATAAATGTGACTTAATTTAAATTCCATGTATAATTTATACATTATAATATTTTTGCTATCGAATGATAACGATGAACTATCGCTTTACAATTTCGCACCGCGCGTGTATGTTGATCCATATCAACATACTTCGTTGTCATCCTCTTTACATAAGGTCATTATTAGCTCAAATAAATAAAATATATAAATAATATTTGTAACAGGTGAAAGGAGTGCTGATGGAGTCTAAATTACCACTGGACACGCTTGGCAGGATTTGGGACCTCGCGGACCAGGATCGCGACGGCATGTTGGACCGGCACGAGTTCACAGTGGTCAGTGCATTCTGCTTCTTACTCACCACAGTTTAGGTTCATTATCGCCCGTCTATTCTCATTTGTCTCCATTTGAACTCATGAAGTTATACTTGTTGGTTTTTTGGTTGTGTCCAATCCATTGTCCTATTGTGCGGTTTTGCTACGTCATTGTAAAAGATAAGCAAAAGCATATATACTTCATAGATAAAAACTGCAAGCTGCAATAACAGTTTACTACCACTCGCTACTCTTTGAAGTGTTGAGACTTCCACGTTCCGTCATAGGCGCCGTCAAGTCACACAAGTGCGTCCACTGATCCGCCCCGTACATCAGTGGACTTTCTATACAAAGAAAATATAGATGCGTATGATGCGGGTCTGTGGACGCTTACCTTAAACGTTAGGCCTCGCTTGTTCGTGGAGTGACTGACGGATAAAAGGCCTTCTACACGATCGGGACCAACCGCCGTTTTTTATATAAAAATGGACCGTGTAGAAAGCGGTTGACCCGACCGATATTTGGTTGAAGTCAAAGGCCTTGGTCGCGAGCGCATCCCTCGCGACAGGCTGCGTCTGTGGTTGGTCCCGACCGTCTGGAACGCTGTCGGCCGACGGGAACGCTTCAGTGTGTGCTTATTAGTCGTCGCGAGCGCACGTTGTGCAAAGGATTCGCAAAAAGAAAGCCGCGAACGAGAGCTTCTGACCGAATTTCATCATCATCATCATGTCAGCCGAAAGACGTCCACTGCTGGACATAGGGATAGGCCTCCCCCAAAGACTTCCACAATGACCGGTCCTGCGCCACCCGCATCCAGCGGACACCCGCGACCATCACCAGGTCATCAGTCCACCGTGTGGGGGGCCTGCCCACGCTACCGAATTTATATCTTTATATTTCGATTTACCATGTCTTTGGGACATTGAATTCGTTTTATACAAAGATAAGAACCAAAAAACTTGAAAGAGTAGCTCAAAAATAACAACTGATCATCCATTTTCTTTTTTTCTTTGTTTTTCCTTTTCACATAAAAATGAAAAAGTGATTGCCAAACCAATCTTCTGTTGCTTTGAAAGGCAAGGTGCCATCGCTACCGCAGAAGAACTGACAAGTTGAGTCAACCACCGATCGTGTAGAACGAATACAAAAAATGGTTAATCCGACCAAGGACACGATGGTTGGCGGTAGGTCCCGATCGTGTAGATAGACGGCCTTTATATATTAACTTGTGTGACAGGCGATGCACCTGGTGTACAAGGCACTGGAGAAGCACGCGGTGCCGACGACGCTGCCGCCGGAGCTGCGCGCGGGCCCGCGGGGCGCGCGCCCCCCCTCGCGGCCCCCCTCGCGCCCCCCCTCGCGCCCCCCCTCGCGGCCGCCGAGCCCAGCCCGCGCGCCGCCGCGCCCGCCGCCCGCGCAGACCAACGCGAGTCTGCTCGAGGGGCTGCTCGACCTTTCTAGCGTGAGTATCGTCGTTCTGCTCACAAGTGTACGGACATGAAATATTTCCAGCGAAAAAGCTTTACGAGTACAACATATCATTACCCAAAAAACGAGGACTTCAATTTACAATGTTTTTCGCAGAATTTGGTTTTTTCGTTTTAAAATCACGTGTACGATTGAATCCCATATGAAAAAGTCTCCCCAATTTTTTTATTCATTAAAATTTTCAACACGTCATCCATCACGCTCCATACAAAGTGTGTTAAAAAAGCATCACATAGTGAAAAAATTTTTTGAAACATATTTTGTTTTCATTATGAGGGTCGAGAATGCTCGCGATTCTGAGCAGGAAAAACAAACAAGACTAATTAATTAAAAAACCCGACTGGGTTCTGTGTAATTTGGCGCCAAATATCCGCCATTTTTTTTTAAATTATTTTCATATACCCAAGTGTCACTCTCACAGTAAATATGAATCTAACGACACCTCAGGCTAAAATCCATCGAGCCGTTGAGGATACAGAGCGTGCCAAACAATTATACATATTCTCGAAAAACAACCCTCCTTCTGGCGCAGTTGGGTAAAAATATATATTCCCAACCGTGGTTTGTTTTAGGTTAGAACATAAGTATTATACGAGTACATCTAGATCGTAGTTATATTATAAAAGACGGTCACCGCTTCCCCGACAGCCGCCGTCGTCGCAGCCGCCGCTCATAGCGCCGATGTCGGCCCTCGGCGCGTCCCCCCTCGCGCCGCTCACCCCCACCCCCACCCCCGCCCCCGGCAGCACAGCAGCCGCGACGGGCTGGGTGGTGACGGCGGCGGAGAAGGCCGCGTTCGACGCGCAGTTCGCGGCGGCGGACGCGGACCGCGACGGCCTGGTGTCGGGGCTGGAGATCAAGCACGTGTTCCTCGAGAGCGGCCTCTCGCAGCAGACGCTGGCGCACATATGGTGCGTACACACTGTAATAGGATTTTTTTATGATATAGGAGGCAAACGAGCGGCTGCATCGCCTGATGGTAAGCGATTAGCGCCGCCCATGGACACTCGCAACATCAGAGGGGTTGTGAGTGTGTTGCCGGCCTTTAAGATAAGATAAGGGAGTACGCTCTTTTCTTGAAGGTTTGGAAGTTTTATCTATATAATTATATGTATGTGTATTTATTTATGTATAACTATTTATTTAGTTGTATATTACGAGGGCTGCCTTTTAAGTTCTGTCGTTTTTGCAAACCTCCCGTGATTGCATAAAAAAGAACTAGTGTCATCTTAAAATATTTGAATTTAGAATTCGAAAACAAAAGAATGACTCGAAATCGGCCCACCCGTTTTAGTACAGCGTTCGTTCAAAGTTGACAAGTCAGTTGTGAAAATGGAAATTTCGAAGGAAAATTTACGTGCGATAATTTTTTACAACTTCAAAAGGGGCTTAACGCGACTTCAGTGCTTTGATGAGTTGACTACGGTTTTCAATGATAAAGCACCATGCCTCCAGACTGTGGAACGCTGGTATTTAGAATTTCAACGTGGTTGCTGGTGGTGCCCTTCTGCTTCCTTTCAACGAAAATCAATGTCTCCAGTTTTCTCCCACCAATTCCACACACACACATAGAACCGTGTAAAAACAAAACCTCGGGCGGTGCCGCCGAGTTTACGACATCATTCAAACAAGCGCTGCGATTGGCTTTACGCACCCCTCGAAAATGGCAATGAACACTAGAGGGAGACAAACGTTAAATGATGTTCTATCGACAAAGATCTTTAAATTATTATGTTAAGATATTGATGACTATTGAAATAGCCAGTTTAGATGGTGTTCATATAATCACCAAAGTTGTATAACATAGTAAACCATTATAGCGGTACATACATAAAAAAACACGAATACGAACTGAGAACAGTGAGAACCTTCTTTCTGTTATCGAAGTAGATTAATAAGATCAAGTTAGAAGTTGGTCTGCAGTCTTTCGGAACAAAGTTATGTTTATTAAATATTGATTTGTGAATTTACCGTTGATATGAAATTACTGATTCAACATTCTATTCCTATTTTATCGATGACGCGTAAACTGCAATTTTAACCGGCACCTCTCTAGTAGGCGGAGCCAAACAGGGTGTCAGCGCCTGCGCACTACTAAATAATTCACGCAGCGACAAAAGCTACAGCGGCATGATACATTGCGCCGTGGCTTAGCATGGTACGGTGTGATTATTGTAGAAAACGTTCAATGTTCAACTCGCAGAAAATATAACGCTTTTTCATATGTTATCATTTACACTACTTTTTGACCATGTCGCGGCGACATGCGCCACGCCCCCGTTTCACATCTATTTCTTTCTATGATCTGAGGTTTGCACCGTATACACGGAGCTGCTTCCGGGCCTGGATGGGTAGATTCCACGCGGCCGGCATGGGATAATGATGAAAGTTGTATCTGTAATAGTGTTGGTGTGTGTTCAGGGCGTTGTGCGACACGGAGGGAGTGGGGAAACTGAACCGCGGGCAGTTCGCGCTCGCCATGTGGCTGGTGCGGCGCGCCGTGCGCGGCGAGGCGCCGCCGCGCGCGCTCGCGCCCGACATGCGCGTGCCCGACGACACGCAGGTACACTACACTCGACGGCTACACTAGATGATCATTTTACTACCTTGTCACTTACACTAGTTTGACGTATCCTAACAGTCGCAGTGCAGTATTGTTAAATAGTGCGGTACTAAAATGACCATCTACTTTTACTGTTGACTGTACAAGCTAAATTAAGGACACCCCGCAGGTACACAATACACGCTGAACAAATGGCACAGATGGGATTTTTACTCATCTCGAAGCTGGCTACCAACGCTTGCTACAAATCGGCAAAAGATAATTTCCATTTTGTGACCAGTTACGAAACGGATTTATTTTCCGGTTGCGAAGCCGGTTACAAACCCCGCTTACAAATCGGCAAAAGAAAACTCGCATTTTGTGGTCAGTTACAACACGGAATTTTATTCCCGTTTCGTAACTGGTTACCAAACCAATGCTAGTTACAAATCGGCAATAGAAAAGTCCCATTTTGTAGCCAGTTACATACAACACGGGTTTTTTTTCCGTTTCGTAGCTGATTACAAAATTTAGTTACAAAACGGTACTAATTCTAGTTACTAATAATACTACATTTTTTTAGTTTTTAGTATAAGATTGATGAATGGTCAGTTAACTGTGTTGTCGAAGTACACGTAGGGCCGACCGCGGCGGGCAAATTCCAGTTCATTAGACGCAGTAATAGTACATTACTACAGAGGCCGGGACGAAAGGGGTTGCCGGCCGAAGACATATATACGGCCGAGCGAAGCGAGGCCGGATAGGTCTAAGGCTGGCAACCCCAAATTTCCCGCCGAGGTATGTATAGTGCTTTTCTCAAACATGAAATGAAATAAACAACAAAAAAAATCAAAATTTTATTTTTAATTCGCATAGTGGCAGAATGTCATGATGCCTGTGCCACAAATTTATGTGGAATGGAATTAAAAAAAAGTACTTTGCCGGCCTAGGCCTGCAAGATTTGTATGAAATTCCATTAACGACCTCTTGTTCTAGCCGCGCCTGAAACGTCATACTTCGCAGCCTATTATAAGGAACATAACATCAATATTTCATTGCATGTTTGAGAAAAAGTATTTATTACTCGCAAAGTGTCGAGATAATGGCGCTCGTAAAGTTGATTTAGTTTAGTCCGCTGTAAGTGGCCTCTATTTTTGCTAGTGCATAGTTAGTTGCATTATTCTTGTGTGGACTAGGGTTTGACGTTTTTATTTTATGGTTGTATGCTTAATTATTATTCAACTTAATTTTATTTGTTCGCATTGTTGGAGAAACGCACTATATTATATGCCTCGGCGGGAATGGCAACTCGTGGACGTCTATCTTTTGACGAACTTCGCTTTGCGTCGTTCGTCGAAATCAAATTGTCCACGGATTGCTTTTCCCGGCCTCTGTAATAATGTACTATTAGTGATAGTGAGGCAGCGCGCTCGCAGCTAGCTGTCATTGTGTCGCACGGAATAATTGACAAAAAAATTGTGTTTGTGATGTATGAAACAAATGTAAGAAAGTCGTAATCCAAATTTAGCTTGAATTAGTATGGGCCTCAAGCACAATCAGGTTAAAAATGTTTTTTGAATGTCCTGAAGTGTGTGGTGGTATTGTATCGTGTCGCAGGCGGCGGCGGCGGAGGCGGAGGCGGCGCCGACGCTGGGCCCGCAGCCGACGCCGGAGATGGAGGCCATCGCGCGCGAGGTGGACGCGCTGGCGCGCGAGCGGCTCGCGCTGGAGGCCGAGCTGGCCGCGCGCCGGCGCGAGCTCGGCGGCGCCCGCGGCGAGGCCGACTCGCTGCAGGTGAGGCAGGTCGCTGGCCAAGCCGGGCCAACGGCTTGCGGGTGGATATACTGGAGATGGAGAAGAATCGTACAATTATTAGTGTACTTAAAAGATTTTTCGTACCGCACTAACCGTTCGCGTATGTGCGGCCTCTTTAGGCCTCACCCACAAGATATTGCCCTGGAGGCGGATGGTTGCCATTTTATCACTTATCGTCGTGAACAAGACACCCGTCACTCCCGCATACTTGTTAGAACGTGACGAATATCTTATCCAACGGTACGAAACATCTTCGCAGTTTGCAGACTAAAATTCTACGATTCTTCTGACGTAATAGATCTTTAGTTTTTAGGTAATGGAAGTGAAGTGTACGGTGTTCGTGGGTTGAAATGATACGTCAAGCGTCGAGTCAATAATGTCCTTTATTCCGTAAAACGCACGCCTTATATACTGTGTAAACAGCGGATTCATTGGAGTGTTAATAATTTTCATTTGCGTCATTGGGATGTGTCGGCACGATTGGTAGTTGATACGTCTCCCATATATGGAATTATAAATCATTGTCTGTATTCACTGAAGCGCAATTAATTTGCTATCAGGGTCAGGTATCATATTACATGTTATTGGAAATAGAAAATGTTTTATTTATTAACTATCAGCTGTGCTTCGTGTGTTGTCTTAAGGACCATACTACAGAAGCCACTTACTCTCCTATTTCTATAAATTTTTTGTCAACGTCGTTGTTGAAAAGAGTGGAGCTCATTTTATATGGTTGTGCTTCCAGAGCGAGCTGGACACGTTAACGGCGACACTGAAACAATTGGAGAACCAGAAAGGCGAGGCACAAAAGAGGTTAAACGATCTCAAAGCACAAGTAAGTTCTGGTGACTTTATTGCAAGCTTTAATTTAACTTGCCAGTAAATTACTGGGTCACTTCTATCATTACGACGAGAAGACGGGCTACTTGATAGGAACCGGTTACAACGTTACACTTATCGTTCAATCACAAAATAAACTTAGACAAAATATACCACAGCTAGCTTTGTACAAGTTGCCTAAGTTTGCTAATGTGCATGATAAAAGAAACGTCCGATATCTATTGCCTTACTTAATAAATCGACTACCAAAAGAACTCCAACATAGATACTTAAACAGCTTGAAGTCGATACCGGCTTTAAAAAGATATCTAACGTTATCTGAAGCTAATAATAGTCTTTTGTAATATACGAGTGTATGTATATGTAGTAAATGTACCATAAGCGAACTACTCATCAGCATATAAACCCCTGAGGTTTCCGCTGGTGAATCATGTACTACTTTTGTATCATATATTTTGGTCAATAAATTAAATTTTTGTGTATATATATACCAATCATTATTTTCTTTTTGCGACTCACATCTGTTAAGTTAGTTCGCCTTATGGTGGAGTGTATTTTAGGCCCTTACACTCGCGGTAAAAAACCGATGGCACAGGGAGCGGTGGACGCCACGAGGAGTATGTCGTGTGGCATGACGAGTGACGTGGCCATACTACGTCTCTACCTCCTTGCCTCGCCACTTCCCATGGCACCGCAGACATCAAACAAAAACAGACTCGCAGTATTGAGCCAGATGATTTTTCATATAGTTGTCTCGTTAAATTCTTATGGTGCACCAAAATGAGTTAGAGTTTCGGCTGTTAACGAATTATCTCTGTTTGAAAGCACCAGGATGTTAAATCCCATATAAACTTAACACACCACGACGTCAGTTCAATAAAATTTTCAGTTATGAAGACGGAGACACTGACAGGTGAAGACCTGTCAGCAGGGGTTGTAACCGGTTAATCTCAAAAACCCCGAAATAGCTAAATAATTTGTATTAGTTTATGTTGTTTATCTAGGTCTGTGTAATATATTTAGGTTACGACTGTGTATTTTTAGATTGCTTGATTTAACATGAAATAGTAAACGAAGGAACGAAATTCCTAACCGGTTTTTTGTACGGAGAAATTAACCGGTTACAAGCCCTGCCTGTCAGACGTCACTTGTTTGTATCTTTAAAATTTTCTGATTAGTGCATTAGGGAGAATAAATCAATTGTACAGAAATCGTTCAAGTTGAATGAGCGGATCTGCATTACTCTGATATCTGTGCCCGGCACTCGACCGGGCGCGGCTCACTCCGGGACTTCATCGCGCCGTGTCCCCGCCCTCGAGGGCTTATCTAGTAGTAGTAGTCGCCGCGCACTGCCAAGGACGGAACGCATGCACTCGCGTGCGATAGAAAGAGATGGCCGCGCTTAGGCACGTTTGGCATACCTAAACGGCGGATTTGTTCGGGCCTTACGTAGTACTATTACGTAGTGTGTGTGTCGACGAGGGTGTGGTGTGGCGTGCAGGTGGAGAAGCTGCGGTCGCAGGTGGCGGCGCAGGAGGCGGCGGCGGCGGAGACGGAGGCGGAGGTGGCGGCGCGGCGCCAGGCCGCCAGCACGCTGCGCGAGCGAGAGCGCATGCTGCACGACGAGCTGGCGCGAGCGAGCGCGCGCGCCGACCACCTCACCGCCGACCTCAGCCGGACCGTGCTGCTCGTCAGCCAGGTGAGCTCACCCGAGGCGATACCTGTGAGCGCGGGCTCTCGCTCTATAGCGGGAGCCCATGCTCCATTCCGAGTGAAACTACTGGTTTTCCCCAGGTAGGTTCGTTCGTTACCTTGTGTCCCTCAGAGCGGAAAGTAGGAGCCCCGCTTCCGGGGCACCGTCGACTCGCCGGTGGGTCAGAATTGCTCATCATCACAGTTGCTTTCCCAAGGAAACCGATAATTGTTATAAGAATTATTAGTAACAAAATAATGAAATTATGCGCAGCAGCATTCCTAGAGTGCGGTGGAAATACTGCGATCGCCAACCCGCATGCCAAGCGTGGCGATTATGACATTTACCGCCCATGTAATTGGGGGAGGCCTATGTCCAGCAGTGGACGTCCTGGGGCTGATATGGTGGTGGTGGTGGTGGTGAGCTGCGAAAGTTTGTGAAATAAACCATGACTAAATAAAACAATGTCTAAACATGTATTTGCAAAGTGTTATGTTTGCTATATTTTCTTTGGATGTTGTATGTTTTGGAATCTGATGAATTCGGGTAAATAAAAACCGGCCAAGTGCGAGTCGGACTCGCGCACGAAGGGTTCCGTACCAAAAAAAAGGCTAAAAGCTGATGCCATTAAAAACTTGTTTTATTGAGATTTTTTGTATTTGTTGTTTTAGCGGCAACTATGTTGTATCCCATACCCCCCTTAATTATGATTATTATTTTGATTTTAATATTTGTTGTTGTAGCCACAATAATAATACATAATCTATGCAAATTTTAGCTGTCTATTACGGTTCTTGAGATCTAGCTCGGCGAGTGGTGGCCATGAAAAAGGGCTAAAATATCACGTTTTTTGTATGAGAGCCCCCCTTAATTATTATTTGGTTTTTAGTATTTGTTGTTATAGCGGCAACAGAAATACACAATCTGTGAAAATTTCAACTGTCTAGCTATTACGGTTCTTGAGATACAGCCTGGTGACAGACGGACGGACGGACAGCGAAGTCTTAGTAATAGGGTCCCGTTTTTACTCTTTGGGTACGGAACCCTAAAAATTGACCAAATATACTTCGACCACCTAAATTAATGTCTAAACATTAATTTGCTTAACATTCGTTTGCAAAAGATGTTTATGAATCAGAGTAAATGATCAGTTGGCAAACAATTGGTCGTTTGGGAAGTGAAAATTTGTCAAAAATAATTCGGTAATACTACATTAGTAACCCGAGACATTGACAACAATGTGTTTAGTGGCTTTGAACAGCTTAATGTTCCCTACAAATTCTCGGGAGGACACTTTGGGAACCAACATTTGTGCGATAGTTCTTAATGTCAAGAGGTCGGAAATTTATTATGCGAGAGGTTTGTCTAAGAAATGAGAAGTTAATCATACCCAATAGCTTAGGGGAATCGAATAATCCCGGCTAATATTCTGTGGAGCAAGACCTGATCAGAATACATCGGGGTTTGTTTATACTTAATGACACTAATTTGAAAAAGTTTAGTCGGTCATTGTAGGTTGGATGGGAACGGAGTTTCTTTTGATGGATTGATAAAAAGAAAAGAAATCTTTTTTGGGTCTGTTCAATTCTGTGTTGATGGCATCTATATTGAGGGCTCCAGACACTGGAATAGTATTCCAGAAGATTTCTGGCAGAATATGCAGTTACTAGAGCCGTCCTACCTTTGAAAATTTTGCAATTCCGCCATTCAAAAACCTAGCATTTGTAAGCTTTTAGGATAATCTCCTCTATATGGGCGATGAAAGAGACCTGGCTGTCCAATACAACACCCAAATCCTTTATTACGGAAACCTCCTCTAAACTAACACTGTTTATAACATATGACGTTGCTAAGGGAAGTCTCTTTCTTAGGTATGTGCTTACATTTGCTAATGTTCAAAGGTAATTTATTTTGTTGTAATGAATCGTAAGGTGTATTATTTACTTTAAATTTAAATACTTTTTTATTTATTTATTATTTGGAGAACCAACAGCTAACAATTCAGAATAATAATATAAGCTAGTTATACAGGGTGTCCCAAGAAGTAGTGATATACTGAAGCTGGGAGGTAGAGGACCTAGAGGGCTATCTGAATCACCCCCATGTATGTTCCGCGATTTTTAGTATTTTCGGAGTTATGAATTTTTTTTTAATTTTTCACCTATCGCCGCGTACGATGAGATTTTTATTTATGGTGACGTGAATTATTGCGGTAGATGCTTGATTTTTTTTGTGTGCTAAGCTGATAAATAGGCCAATTCAGTATGGTAACATTTACTATCGTTAGATCATTGAATGACATAAAAAAAAATTAAATGCCAAGAAAGATAAAATTACCCAGTATGTTCACAACTTCAAGGGCCCTTAAAAAAATAAAATCACATAAAAAATAATTACCGATTGGCTTTTAAAAACTTGCTCTATCTATCAGGTAGCTACCCTGAAAATTTCATTTTATTATTAATAAGGCTTCAATCAAAAAATTGAAATCTAACTGTGGTAAGTGCAAAATTTTTATTTACATAATGATTAATGCGAGCAAAGTAAAACCAATTACAAGGTGTTTAATTACAATAAATTTTCAAAATGGCCCCCCTGTTGCTCAATGCAAGTGCGACATCGCCGGAAAAAGTTGTCTTTTAAACGTCTGAATGCACTTCTATTATTTTTAATGGTTTCTTCTGCTACTCACAATTTCCGGGTTAACTCGTCCAAATTGCGGCATTCTCTCGAGTAGACGAGGTCTTTGTAATATCCCCATAGAAAAAAATCTATGGGGTTTAGGTCGGGGGAAAGTGGAGGCCAGGCTATAAGGCAGGCGTCACCCCGGCCGCAACGACCAATCCATCTTTCAGGGTATCTTTGATTTAAATAGTTTCTCACGTCCAAGGCAAAATGGCATGGTGCACCATCACACTGCAGTACTATGTTTCTGCGTGTCTCCAAATCCACATCTTCTAACAGCAGGGGCAGATCGACGCGTAGAAAATTTAAAAAGTGATTGCCGCCCAAGCGGTCTGGCAGCTGAAAGGGCCCGATTAACTTACCGTTAAGTATGCCAGACCAAAGGTTAACACTAAAGTGTTCTTGGAATGTCCATTCCCTTTTTAAATTCGGATTTTCAATTGCCCATGAGTGAGAATTGTGCATATTAAAAATCCCATTGCGTCTAAAGTGGGATTCATCCGTCCACAAAATTTGGTTAAAAAAAAATTCGTTTTCAGCTTGTCTCCTCAGCATTTCCTGGCAGAATTCAATTCGCCGATTGTAATCTTCCGGTTTCAACTGTTGCACTTTTCTAATGTGAAACGGATGACATCCTACGGTCTGTAGTGTACGGTGTACCTGAGATTTAGAAAGTCCGGTACGACGTTCCGTAACTCTCACACTGGTCGACGGGTCTCTTTCTACTTCTTCAACAACTGCATCTACTACATCAGGATCCGGCATAGTGGCCATACGGCCTGATTTCGTACCCGGTATGTGACCTTCCAAATACGCATTATGTACTCTTAAGATCATGCGATAGTCAGGAATCGTTTCAGGTTGAGGCCCGCCTCTTCGTTCCACATGTTCCCGGTACAGCCTTGAAGCTTCCGCCGCATTCCCCCTAGCATAACCGTAATAGTAATGCATTTCTGCGTAATCACGTGAAGTAAACATGATCACTTACACGCAAACTCAAGTCCAGTTAAATGATGCCAACTCGTCGATTCCAGGTAATAACACTAATCCAAATCGTAATGCAAGTCAAAGTCCATATGAATAGCCAAAATGATTAGGGAAACGAACAATTAGCAGTATTAAAACACAATTTTTATTGAAAAATAACAACGATGACCAAACAACGTGAAAATTTTCTCATGCGTCAACCGTCTTTTGTTTTTTGTTCTTTTTCTATTGATGGCCAGTGCGTGATTTAGAACGAAATTTATTTAGAAAGGTTTTGCTTTGCTTGCATTAATCATTATGTAAATTAAAATTGTGCACTTACCACATTTAGATTTCAATTTTTTGATTGAAGCCTTATTAATAATAAAATGAAATTTTCAGGGTACCTGATAGATAGAGCAAGTTTTTAAAAGCCAATCGGTAATTATTTTTTATGTGATTTTATTTTTTTAAGGGCCCTTGAAGTTGTGAACATACTGGGTAATTTTATCTTTCTTGGCATTTAATTTTTTTTTATGCCATTCAAAGATCTAACGATAGTAAATGTTACCATACTGAATTGGCCTATCTATCAGCTTAGCACACAAAAAGAAATCAAGCATCTACCGCAATAATTCACGTCACCATAAATAAAAATCTCATCGTACGCGGCGATAGGTGAAAAATAAAAAATAAATTCATATCTCCGAAAATACTAAAAATCGCTGAACATACATGGGGGTGATTCAGATAGCCCTCTAGGTCCTCTACCTCCCAGCTTCAGTATATCACTACTTCTTGGGACACCCTGTATAACTTAAGTAACAGAGAGCCAATTATAGGTTCCAACCGGTAGCAACAGGTTAACAAACAAATGGTGGTAAGCACTAAATTTTACAATGTGTTACCCACTAGCATACAATGAATACCTATTTAAGAAGTAAAACATATTAATAAGTGATATACAATTATACAACAACCATTAAGCAACATGGTGTCGCATGCGACTCGCTCACTTAAAAAACTCGTCTGTTAAAATCCGTCTTATAGTTGTGATGTTGCAATTGAAAACATCAATATCCCGCTCCTTCGTTAATTCATTTAGGCTTTTACCAGCTCGTAATAAAAAACTTTTTTTTCTATAATTACGTGATGTAAACGGAATTGAGAGGGGAGGGAAGTATCTTTTAGACCTAGATGGAGTATTGAAGGAGAGCTTAGCGAGTAATTCAGGACAATCAATGTTGCCATTTAAGATACTAAGTATATAAATACTATCTGCAATCTTACGGCGCTTATGTAATGGAATAAGGTGATGTTTCCTACAATTATTTTCATAATTAGATGATTTGTAAGGGGTTTTCAGCTTAAAGCAGAGGTATTTTAAGGTAAGAGGGGTTCCAGATTTGAGACGCGTATTCAAGTTTGCTTCTGACATATGTACAATAAAGAACTTTTATAGTTTTAATTTGGGTGAAATGTAAGGAACTACGCATAATAAATCCTAATACCTTAGTGGCACTAGTTACTATATTATCAACATATGTATCGAATAAAAGCTTAGAACCATGAGTGACTCCCAGGTCCCTCATACATGACACAGTTTTAAGCACATTATCATTAAGCTTGTACGTGGTCGGAATTATACTACGTTGCCTTGTGAAGGTTAAAGTAAAGCATTTAGATACATTAAGGTCTAATTTGTTGGTCTGACAATATGCGACAAGACGCGTAAGGTCATCTTGTAGAAGGGCAGAGTCATCTAATGAATTCATCTTCATAAAAATCTTCATGTCGTCGGCGAAACATAGCAGTTTGGAAGAGTGGAAACAATCACTGATGTCATTAACAAATACATTAAACAGCAATGGCCCCAGCAACGATCCCTGCGGGATGCCACTGGGTACCGTTACCCAGCCAGACATATAGTTGTTAATGACAACAGCTTGCGACCTGTTATCAATATAAGATGCGAACCATCGCAATAAATCGCCATGAATATCTATGTTATTTAATTTAAGAATTAACAATTTATGGTCAATTCTATCGAACGCCTTACTGTAGTCAGTGTACACTACATCCACTTGGCTACCATCAGACATGGCTTTAGTTATATAATCGTTAAGGAGTATCAAATTAGAAACGGTAGACTTACAACGCAGGAATCCATGCTGGAAAGGCCTAAAATAATTCTTGATTGCCGCATATACTTGAGCATGAACTACTTTTTCAAGTACTTTAGCAAGAATGCAAAGTTTGGAGATTGGCCTGTAATTAGTTACTTCAGTTTTTGGGCCTTTCTTATGGACGGGTGTAATGTAGGCTGATTTCCAAATCGAAGGGACGTGACATTCAGCAAAAGAGCGCTTTAACAGTGGGGATATTGGTACCACAATAGTTTTCACGCAATTAATCAGAAATTGAGCCGGCATATCATCAGGTCCAGCTGACTTGGACGGATCTAGTTTTAATAGTAACTTTATGAGAGCATTCGAGTTAACTTCGATATTACATATATGCGAAATTGAACTAGCCGCAGGGTTGACCGGCATCACTTGGTTATTAATAGGCGCAGAAAAAGTTGTATGGAAATAGCCAGAGAAAGCGTCACATATATCAGCGGCTGTATTGACCAATCTTTCGTCATACTTCAGACAACTCGGTACACCATGTGATTTCGAACGTGACTTGATGTAGGACCAAAACTGCTTCGGGTCTTTAACGATATTGTTTTCAAGGCTACGAATATATGTTTTAAAGCATGACTGGTCAAGTTTTTTGACCCTGTCTCATTGAATATTAAGAGTTTAAATCAGATATTTTGCCTTATATGCGAAATTTCTTTAAAGATTTAAATTTCTCTTTGATAGCTTTTTTTAGAGCCGGCGAGTACCACTTAGGAAAACTTTCAGTGTGACATATTTTACTAGGGACATATATAAAACGCAATTTTTTAAATATGGACTAGAAAAAGTTAACTGACTCCTCTAATGAACTTCGCGAAAATTCATTCTCCCAATTAATCAAGATCAACTCATTGTTAATCGAATTATAATCACCTTTATTATAAAAATATTTTATACGAGAAGCTGGTTTCAAAGTATTTAGAGGTGCGAATTGAATCGAGATTAATATAGCTTTGTGGTAGGGATCAATCGGTACTATTACTTGGAAGTTGTTTTTACGTAATTTTAAACACTTTATAGCTAATTTGAGCAATAGCCTCAATATCACACTCACAGGTGTAACGAAAACTATTAATTTGTAGTAGAGGTGGATATTCTTTTTTCTTTGTTTTATGTTGTTAGCGTCTGTGTTTATGCTGAGTGGGGCCCTTTTTATCGTCGTTTGTTGTTCTTTTTTTAGTAAAAATGTAACTATTATGCTGTGCATAAAAGTTAATAAATGTATTTTCTTTCTTTCTTTCTTTGTAAATCGTCGGCAAATAGGGATAATCTTGATGAGCGTATTTATTTATTTATTATTTGGAGAACCAACAGCTAACAATTCAGAATAATAATATAAGCTAGTTATATAACTCAAGTAACAGAGAGCCAATTATAGGTTCCCACCGGTAGCAACAGGTTAACAAACAAATGGTGGTAAGCACTAAATTTTACAACGTGTTACCCGCTAGCATACAATGAATACCTATTTAAGAAGTAAAACATATCAATAAGTGATATACAATTATACAACCATTAAGCAACATGGTGTCGCATGTGACTCGCTCACTTAAAAAACTCGTCTGTTAAAATACGTCTTATAGTTGTGATGTTGCAATTGAAAACATCAATATCCCGCTCCTTCGTTAATTCATTTAGGCTTTTATTTTAGTATTACTTCAGACATGTCGTTTATAAAAGCCAAAAATAATTTCGGGCCTAGATGAGACCCCTGTGGTACGCCAGAGGGAGAACCGAAATTTCTCGACTCTTGACCACTCACTAAAACTTTTTGTGATCTCGAACAAAGGTAACACGAATACCAATGCAATAGATTACCATGGATTCAGAAGTCACTAAGCTTCCTTATCGGGACATGGTGATTGACTCCATCAAAAGCCTTCGCAATATCCGTGTAAATAGCGCCAAGTTGCGCTCCTTTGTCTAATGCTTCAGCGAGCTCAGAGGTAACCAGTACCAGATCTGATACTGCTGCTTATTGAGAGCTAGTTTATTTGTTAAGTAATGTTGGTGTTACAATAACGTGTGTGCGTGTTGTGTGTGTGCAGGCGAACATAAAGATCCAACACCTGGAGGAGCAGCACCGCCTGGTGGCGGGCGCGCTGGAGGCGCTGGCGGCGGGCGGGGCCGCGGCACACGCCGCGCTCGCGCTGCGCCCCGCCTTCGACGCGCCCAGCCTCGCGCGGCTCGTGGGCGCGGGGGAGGTAACACTACACACAGGTCACACCTGCAGGAGCAGCCCCGCCTGGTGGCGGGCGCGCTGGAGGCGCTGGCGGCGGGCGGGGCCGCGGCACACGCCGCGCTCGCGCTGCGCCCCGCCTTCGACGCGCCCAGCCTCGCGCGGCTCGTGGGCGCGGGGGAGGTAACACTACACACAGGTCACACCTGCAGGAGCAGCCCCGCCTGGTGGCGGGCGCGCTGGAGGCGCTGGCGGCGGGCGGGGCCGCGGCACACGCCGCGCTCGCGCTGCGCCCCGCCTTCGACGCGCCCAGCCTCGCGCGGCTCGTGGGCGCGGGGGAGGTAACACTACACACAGGTCACACCTGCAGGAGCAGCCCCGCCTGGTGGCGGGCGCGCTGGAGGCGCTGGCGGCGGGCGGGGCCGCGGCACACGCCGCGCTCGCGCTGCGCCCCGCCTTCGACGCGCCCAGCCTCGCGCGGCTCGTGGGCGCGGGGGAGGTAACACTACACACAGGTCACACCTGCAGGAGCAGCCCCGCCTGGTGGCGGGCGCGCTGGAGGCGCTGAATTAAATTATTTTCAACTTGGAGTGATGTCGTGTCGTTTCTACCAAAATATTTACACACATAGTATATTTTCGAAGTACGCCATCCATTGCGGCTTCTACTTTAAACTATACTTAAGGACTGTTATTTGTAGGCCGCATTGGACAGTGAAGCAAACGATTATTTCGTAAATCTTCACGTTGCAGGGTATTAGGGATTTTCTCATTGTCTGTCGATTTAAAGTGAGTAGTGCTGTACACTGCGATGTTTCATGCAATGTCATTGTGCAATTCGATTTATAATCGATTTTTCTGACGGACAATGATAATTAAGGCTAGTTACTATACAATAATTTTATTCTTTTACACTAAAAATATTTAATAGTTTTAATTTAATAATATTTTATATCAATAGATTCTTCAGCGTCACAGAAGCAGGGATCTTCTTTCATAAAGTGCTTAGTAGAATATTTATTTGATTGTTGACTATACGTAGGTATCAGGGCATTAAGAGAAGAAAAATATGCAATTATTTACTTAGTTGCATTTATTTAATAACCACCATGCACTTATTTATTACACTATTTCACGTATTGAATGCTATGCAAAAAATGCACTATAAAATATCTATTTTCATTATGACTATTCCTATCTGAAATGGACTATAGTTTTGCATCGATGAAAGGTTGTTGTTATAAAAACATTGCAATCCTTCTTTTGGGAAATCGTGTAAAAAAATCTCTGACTTGTTCGTTCGCATTTGTCAATCGATTCTCGTGATATTTTGTGAGCAGAATTTCTTTATCGTGTCAGTTTTTGGAAATTTTGAAATATAAAAAATGCGATGTCTACCACACACAGAGCCACTAGTAATCTTTGAATCACTTTCTCATTGTCCATCTATAAACTCGAAGTATGATCGATAAAATAATCGATAGAAAATCAATCATAAAAATATCGATTTATTCTTACGGAGCATTTTGTATGCTTAAAACAGACACATTAACGTAAATTCATATGTTAATTACTTGAATTTTGAAGTAAAATGTAGAAAATCACAGCCATAATAGCGCCAGTACTCAGTGGCGGTACGGTCTTAAAAGCCCAAAAGCCTGGCTTGCGTTACTAAAATTAGCAAAAACCAAGTATATGTACGACTAAATTTCTTTTTCCATTTCAAACTAACTTAAAATCCGCGCGGCGGCGCCTGATCTGTATATTCTATTCATCTTGGTCGGGGTAGTAGTACAAAATTCGACCATAGCAAGTAAGTGGCGCTACTGCCGCGCGAAATGAGCGGTCTACGATAGAGTTGAGACACGGGCTAGTCATCTCGCTCGCACGCGCGGGCTTGCAAGCGGGCTTAATGCTGATATCTTTTTTCTCTTTCTAATCTATGAAAACTGCTACAAAACGAGAGATACGTATCTATAGCTAGATCTAGCAAATAGTTTGTGACTAGAAGCCCGGCTTTCGACGTGAAGTTATCAACAGATGTTAGTCAAATGCGAATTTTGCGCGTGCGTGTTCATGACTGTATGGATTATCATGCTAACTTCATTGATTACAATTATGTACATTACTTGAAACTGAACAATTTGTTTGAGCGGATAGTGTTATGTATTAAAAAGTTTGTTAAAGTGGAAAGTAACGATGGATGAAGTCGTTCCGTGTGACGATTTAAAATGTGCACAAGTTATCGGCGCAGAAAAGGTAGGCACGTTAAACTTTGCACAAAAAAGCAACTTATTTTTTCACCGAAACCTACGCCTGACTTGAGTATTTCTCAGATAAGCAAGTCACATAAACGACAATTTCAAAGATCGATGCGATTGCTGATATGTCTGTACAATTTTATCTAGTAATAGCATGCCTTCAGTGTGTTGTTGGTCTGTCCTGTCTACGCCACACCAGTTAGTGATAATGAAGAGTGAGATTTAATAGTATGTTAATATGGCAAGGTATCAAGGTAGATAGATTTAGTGATATTGTGTGTGAAAAAAATACAAAAATGTATCCCTCGGCTTGCCCTTCTCTGCAACCCTAGGCACGCCACTGCCAGTACTTACTCAGTAGGTATGTGGTGTATTGTTCCTGATGGTGAGTAAGGTTTCCAGAGCTCCTTGAGGATGCGTTTCGTTGACGACGGGGGACCTACGGGACTAACAACACTGCCTTAGGTTCGTGTAAGCCCGGAGAGTGACCCGGTTCTCGTCTATCTTACTCACCGGTGGGCTTCTGCCATTGAGAGTCAGGGTGAGGCTTTAGCGGTCAGCTTGGACATACCGAAGGCGTTCGATCGGGTCTGGCACCGAGGTCTTCTGTCGAAGCTACCATCCTATGGACTGCCCGAGGGTTTGTGCAAGTGGGTTGCCAGCTTTCTGTCCGGCAGATGCATGAGAGCCGTAGTAGATGGCAGTTGCTCCAAAAGCATGGACATTAACGCTGGCGTCCCACAAGGCTCCGTGCTATCCCCGACGCTGTTTTTGCTGCATATCAATGACATGCTATCTATTGACGGCATCCATTGTTATGCGGATGACAGCACCGGGGATGCTTCTTACACGGGCCGTGCCAACATTCCTCGTTCCTGTGTGTTAGAGAATCGCGAACAACTTGTGTCCGAAATTGAGAGCACTCTAGTCAGAGTCTCTGAGTGGGGCCAGGATAATCTGGTCCAGTTCAACCCCACCAAGACACAAGTATGCGCGTTCCCTGCTAAAAAAACCCCATTCACTGTAGCCCCGCGGTTCCAAGACGCAACCCTCTCCATCTCAGAGACTATTGGGATCCTTGGTGTCGATATTTCCAGTGTTTCCAGTTTCGGAGCAATTTAGAAGGCAAAGCCAAGCTGGCATCTAAAAAGCTAGGTGTGCTCAATAGAGCGATGCGATACTTCACCCCGGGACAGAGACTTCTTTTATACAAGTCGCAAGTCCGTCCCCATATGGAGTATTGCTGTCACCTCTGGGCGGGAGCACCTGGATACCAGCTTGGGCCTTTTGACTCGCTCCAGAGACGTGCTGTGCGAATCGTGGACGATCCCAAGCTCACGAGCGATATTGAGCCGTTGAGTTTAAGGAGAAATTTTGCCTCCTTGTGCGTGTTCTATCGCTTATATAATGGGTTGTGCTCCGAAGAACTGTTCGACATGATGCCTACGGCCGCGTTCTACCATCGCACCGCTCGCCGTCGGCAGGGCATTCATCCTCACACCTTAGAACCTAAATGGTCGCATACGGTACGGTTTCAGAGGAATTTCCTCCCTCGGACGCTCCGATTGTGGAATGAGCTCCCTGCCGAGGTTTTCCCGTCGGACTACAGTATGGGGTTCTTCAAGAAAGGAGTGTATAAATTCTTAAAGGGTCGGCAACGCGCATGTGACACCCCTAGGAGTTGCAGGCGTCCATAGGCTGCGGTGACTGCTTACCATCAGGCGGGCCGTACGCTTGTTTGCCACCGACGTGGTATAAAAAAAAACGTAAACTAAAGCGGGCGGGCTGCGTACGTCCTCTCACCGCAAAGGCCTACTGAGTACTAAACCGACGGCGGCGCCTTTGAATCGGTTTAACGCGGCGGCGGTAGTATTGGACATCACTAAATTGCTTACGTGATGTCATAGTAGGCACGTAAAAATTAACACGTTCGGTTTCCATACTATTGAGCGCGTTTGCGGCGTCTATATGGTCCGTGCGTTTAACGTTTCCGACGTGCACATAGCGAATAATCTGCTTTTACTATGAGTTCGTTATCTTCATTTGTGGTTATCAACTCTATGGAATTGTGTATTGTTTGTTGTCTTAAATGAATGAGCTCATTTCAGAAAATTTCATTCTAAGGCAGGCATTTCTTTTTGAGGCACGAGTGAATAGGCATCTTCTGGGTGAGCTCGCTCCATCGTCGGCCTCATCTTTGCCCTTTGGCTAGATTCTGACCAAGAGCAATCCCATTTTTAATTAAAAAAAATTAACAATACTTATATATATATCTATATACTTAACGATGAATTATTTGACTGGACTGTGTCAGGAGGAGGAGCCGGCGGCGGGGACGGGGTTTGCGGACATGAACGGCGGCGGCGGGTTCGCGGACGCGTTCAAGGACGACGCGTTCGCGGCCTCCAACCCGCACGACCCCTTCGCGCCCGCCGGCGGCAAGCAAGACCAGGTCAGTCTATTTTTGGATTTGTCTTCGCGCCGAATAAAAATCACTATTAAAATATCGGTAAAATGTCCGAACAAAAGTTCTTATACATTTTGTACGGAACGGGGGCAGAACGAAGTTCGCCTTGACAGTATATCTATGCAAGACGATTCATTGAACGTGATACAAAATATAAAAATATGTTTCCACTTCTCATGCTCTGGAGCATAAAGTAAATCCCGCCCTCGGCGCTGGCGCCCGCGGTCGACGATAACAGAACTTTAATTACTCGTATATTCATTATTTGTTTCATTTTCACGCAATCGAAGTGAAGAGCAGAGTGTATAATTCGTGTATAAAACCAATTTTATCCTCTACTTTTTGTGTCGGATAAAATGGCTTGTTGTGTATGCACTTGTTGTAAAATCTACTATTTATCCACGATTCTGAACCACTTTTACTATAGCACTAATCCGCGCGAATAATAATTTGCTGTTTCAGAGGAAAAGGTCATCAATCGACTAAAATAATGTGTAAAGAAGCACATATTCTTGTGGCACGGACTATTTTGAACTCATAGCAAAAGTTGTTCAGAATCATTGATAATACAGATTTCTTTTATTTTGTAAAAGCTTTTGCCATGCTTTTGCGTCCGCGTGCAACTCGTTATTTTATAGAAATAATTGCTACTACATCGTTGTAGGCGCAGGCTTAAATATCGCTCGCCTATAGAAACGTCTACCCCCTTTTCACCCTCTACCTAAGGAATGATGTCCGGAATAAAAACTGTTCTATGTCCTTTCCCGGGACTCAAACTATCTCCATGCCAAATTTCATCTAAATAGGTTTAGCGGTTTAAGGGTGAAGAGGTAACAGACAGACATACTTTCGCATTTATAATATGAGAAATAATAAACATATCCACAGAAAAACTGAACGTGCGACTAAAATACTGACTCTTCGAATTATTCGCTCACGGAGTATTCGCACAGTTAGTATGTCAGTCAGTACGTTTTAGTTTTTTCACTTCGCATGCTCTAAAAGTTCGTCTTTACGCTCAGCATAGGCGACATAAAGTCGCTTTTTATGCTCTAGAGGATCCGCCCGCGTGCAGACTTGCGCCGCGGTCGCCGAGCACAGAAGGATAATTTGATGATTGATGAAATAACTTTAATTATATTAATTATTTGTTTAATTTTCTCGCAATCGAAATGAAAAGCAGAGTGTATAACTCGTGTATAAAACCCATTTTATCCTCTACTTTATATCGACCCTCGCCCTCGGCTCGGGATCGATAAATTGTCTCGGATAAAATGACTTGTTTTATGCACTTGTTGTACAATCTACTATTGTACGTTAGGTTACTTTAGGTTCGGAGCTTTTCTTACTACCTTTATTAGTAGGGATTACGTTCAATGAATCGCCTCTATAAGATATTATAAGTACAATATTTTGCGTGTAATGTACTTTTTTTAGTTTTTTTTTGTGTATATCCCGCTGAATCTCGAGTCTATACTACTGGCCGGTAATAGAGTCTGTAGGCTAGTTGAGCGCTTGCACGGTACATAACGAGCGGTGTGTGTCGCAGGGCGGGTTCGCGCACGACCCGTTCGCGGCGAGCGCCGACCCCTTCGCCGGCGACGCCTTCGTCGCTGACAACAAGCCCGTCGACGTGAGTACACCGCACCATATACTATGTAACAAACACACACCAATATTTTTATCTTTTAATTTATTGGAAAAGAAGAGAAACATGGTTTATTGACATCAATATAGTAAATCCTCTTTTAATCAAACTTGTTCGTAAACGATCTTATAGTACACAGGCGTATAGAGCAGTTGTAGTCGTATAAGGACTTATGGATTTTTATAACTCTCTATTTTCTAGAGTACTGCTCTGTGATTGGTTGAAATATTGTAGCTGCGCAGGGATGCCTCGGTAAACATGCCTCCGCCGGCTCAATGGTTGCATATGAAACACATGAAAGACAGTTTTATATGGATGTAGATAAACTAGTGTATGAAACTGGACATGCTTAGGCATTAAAACACGAGGGTGAGGCTCGTTTCATAATAAGATATTAATAATAATAATAATCTTATGGCATTTATTTTCGAATCGTAAGGTTTTCGAAGAGTAAGACAAGTACGGTTGCCAGTTTTTGTTAATAATAAGATGACACAAGCGAGTGTTACAATAGTCGTGACCCCGGTGTCCCCCCCCTCCCGCAGCCGGCGTGGGAGGCGGACCCGTTCGCGGTGCTGCACGCGCCGACGCGCGCGTCGCCGACGCCGTCGCTGCCGCCCAAGCGGCACAAGACGCCGCCGCCGCGCCCCGCCCCGCCGCGCCCCGGCCCGCCCACCAAGGTACCACCCCCCCTCACACACACACACACACACACACACACCACGCGTTCGTTGGTTCAATAGACAGACACAATGTCTTATATTGCCATCAGTTCCGACACTATATCGTCGGGTCACAAGCAAAAGTCACTAAGTAACAAATACCTACTTAAAGTAAAACTCGTATCTCAATATCGATGTAGTACTGAGATACGACGTTTTGACGAGCAATGACAGATATTTTAGTGACATTTGGTTGTCACCCGACGATATACACTCACGGAAAGAGCTCTCGATACCTTTTCTTTTGCAATTTTAGTCAAATCCTAGTTTTAATCTAATGAGTAGTACATCTGTTTTTAGTGGAACAATCAGGCTTCATCCTGTATTTATAAAATAACGTACATATTTATTAATATAATGTTTTTCTTTTTCAATCATTAAATAACCTACTGTTCAATCACACCAATGAACTTCGTTATAGTTCAAGTTCAACGTGACAACTGACAAATCATTTATTTCTTAATACATACTAAAATTTAAAATTGTAACAATGACCACAAAAACATCGCACAACAACCAAATTTTTGACTGATCAATTTATATTCTGTGCAAATTAAATGACCTGTTTCGATATACTTTCTTAGAAAATGTGTTTTGTGTTATATCCGGAATCGAATAACTTAAACTCCTTTTTCTGCAGTCGCCATTACATTGTACGTGAGAGTGGAAGAGATGCTCCACAAAAGTCTGAACACGACTCAAAGGCATGTTTAAAGTTTAATACAGTTATTCTATTCCGGAAGTTTTATTTAATTTGAGGCTAATTCTTTCTTTACAGAGTTTGTTTTTATTATGTTGACCCCCTCCCCTCCCCCCTCTAGAGTAGCGGTAGCGGCATGCGGACGGCGGACGGCCATTGTTGTTGTCACTTCATTATTGTTTAATGAATTCTGTTTTTGTTTGTGCGGCAGAGAAAGTAAAATGTACGTAAAGTCGACGAGATTCACTTTATGGCACTTTGCACTTAGCTTATGTAGTCCAAATGCTTTCAGAAATATAAAACAAAACGAAACGGCTATAAAGTCTACGTTTCTAGATTTATCTGCGCCAATTGTGAGTGCCTCTGGTTGGTCCTGTGGTTGAATGGTAGAGAATGCCTTTTGGCATTAAATCCGCCATTTGGACATTTTTGTTTTCGCAATAAAATTTAAATAAATCAATAATGGTGACGACCTGCTTCAGTTATATATGCCATCTTGATCAAAATAGATTCTTGTTTGATTGATTATAATTGAAAATCTTCAAAAATAACTGGGAAATGTCGAAGAAGAAGGAAAATAAGATTACCGCAAATAAAATAAAAAGTTTTTTATTTGATTTTATGTCAATAGAATAATTTATTGATAACACCATACTTACAAGTCAAATATTATAAAATATCAATATCGTGTTTTGTTTCTTGTCAACTCAGTTCTTATCGCTTGAGTCATTGAATTCCCTAGTGCTGCAGATGTGTCAGATTTAGAAAACTTCGATCTAGAATGCCCGCTTGGCTATTCCGATAGATTTTACTTTCTCTGTTATAATCGCACTATGCGAGGCAGTGTTTTAAGTTGCTATAAAATCAGGGCTGTGTAAAAGTGCTCTTTGAAAGAAGTGATCGATATCGATTTGAAACATCGTTAAATATTATGGCGTCACATATCACGAAAGCAGTCTAAGGGCGCTCATTAACCTCACAGAGCACGTATAAGACCATACAATCTCAATTTAACCTTTTCAACGCTCTGTCAAATACAAAAGCCGGCACTCATACGCCACGATATCAGAATGTATATAGTACGGCTCTTCTCAGGTGAATTTTTCGCTTCGAGCCTTAATCTTTCAAACAAAGGCCATTGTCTCTATTATCGCAAAGCCGCTAGCTACCTAGTTAGCACGTGCCAGAACAACATTCATATTGAAAAACAACCGGTATCGTCATAGTATTAAGGTTCAAATTTAATGTCACTGATATTCTAGATATTACGTTTTGGTAGTGTAGGACAATACACCACCCCGAAGCAATACGGCACTCATATTATTATGATACTTAGTGAGAAATGAAACACGGTTATTTATGATAAAGCGTTGTATATTTGTTATATAACAAAATTTAAGGTAGCAATGTAAATTTAGGATTAAAAAGTTTAACATAGGTATAATCACCATTTTTCCGTGTAGTTATATAAACAGTTATACGTACTACTAGATACTCGTAAATTGGCTCATTTTTTCATTATAACGCCAAGTACCCTCTAGATATGAATGTAGGTTGATATCACGCTGCACGCTGCGACGGGTATATATCCGCCGTTAGCTTTGAAGCGATGCTAAGAAAGGTTAATAAAATCAACGGGGTGTATAGCATTTCTTCCTTTGCCTTTTATTTGAAAAAGTAAATATTGTTTCATAGGAAATAACACAGTAACAATCTTAAATAGCTGCCTCGTTAGATTTAACCACTTGAGTCATTTCGCCTCGCTTTAACACGCTTCTTATGTGTGCATGGCACCAACACGGTTGTATTTTAATTGTAAGTAAGGTATTATACTATACATATAATACTTATCATTATGCCAGTTCTGTGTTTGTTATATACTTTAAAAACGTCTCATTTCTTTTATAATAATCAGACTTCGACAGATGATAGTTGTAAAATTGTAGATATTTTTCTTAACAGTGCGCAGTACCCTCGGTTCTCCATACAAACGTATTTACGCTCTCATTTCAAAACGCCGTGCTAGAATAACATGAAACTTTGTATACACAATGGGATCCGGCATATCTAGGTCGGAAATTAGTTTCTGTTGCTTGAAATTATAATGGAGAAAAAAACAACGATTATTAAGGTTTTCATACAAGCCGTAAAAAACTGAAAAAACCGCTGTATTTTTTTTCTTTTACATTTTCTAGCAACAGAAAGTAATTCTCGACCTAGATATGCCGGATCTCATTGTGTATACAAAGTTTCATGTTATTCTAGCATGGCGTTTTAAAATGAGAGCATAAATACGTTTGTATGGAGAACCGAGCGTACTGCCACGTACTGCGCCCTCTTAATCAGAATCAAGAAGCCGTATTGGGATTGGGACGCTATTACTGTGTACAGTGACGTCAAATATATGTACACACTTGTCACAATGGAATAAGAAAATTACACACATATGTTTGACGTCGACTGTACATTAATGTATTAGAACGTAGTTATTTATTTATTTATTTATTAATAGTAAATTACAAACGGAAATATATTACATAGCTCCACAAAACTATTTTTTTTTTTTTAGTTTGACTGTGGAGTCTGGTTTCAGTCTCAAGATAATCCAGTACTTATGGGCTAAAATAAGAGTTTAACTAATGATAAGTGGTAACTCATTAATGATCTACAAAGGGCAAATTAACCTTTTATAGAGCATCCATGAGGTACTTTTTTAGGCGGTATTTAAACATAGATTTTTTATGTTCATGGACAATATCCGCTGGTACAGTATTTAGTAAGTATGGTATGCGTTTTCTTAATGTTCTATCTCCATAGTAGTTCGATACTCTGGGAACATCGTATTTGCCGGCGGTTATTGTCCTTGTATTATGGTCGTGTTTAACTAATTGTAGGTATTCTTGTTTATCATAGTTATTTACAGCTAATAGGTATTTGAGTTTGGATCGTACTGGTAGGATTTTACATATTTTAAACAATTTTTTGTAGTCTTTTTTGCAACTAGCTTTAGTTTTTTTGTTAACAAGTACTTTCAGAAAGCGAATTTGTAACAGTTCTAATCTTTGTAAATTGGTTTCAAAAGTAAGACCATAGCAATCAAGGGCAAGTTGTATGTATACATTATTTAATCCTCATCCCATTTTATTTATTTTTATTTTCGAACTAAATATGTAAATATCTTATACCAACAATAACGCACCTCATTTATGAACCTTATTTACCGGAGATAAGGTTCATTTTCGGTCATTATGTGTGTATTTGTTAGTACACACATCACCTGGGGTCTAAATCGTACTAAACATTAACAATAACTTGGTATGTCATTTCATTAGGCGCGAGTCAGACAGAAGATATGTCAGACGAGGCAACGCGTCATTTCCAACGAGTACAGTCAAGAGCACCAATATGTATAAATTTTTCACTGAATTCCATTGAAATAAGGTGAAAAATTTTATACAGTTTTATGCCCTCGACTGTACTATCTTATGAGTCTTCTGCCTAGCTGGCGCCTTCGCTTCCTCGATACCACACCGGGATAACTGGTAGTGAAATACACACTATCGATAATGAAGATACTTCTTTAATTCTGAGACTACTTCAAGATAAAGAATATTCTATTATTTAAATGTGAAAAGGGGCAACTCATTCCCCCAAATAAATCAGTTAGAGTGACAGATGAAGACAAATGAATTTTAATGGCATTTCCTCTTAAGCACATAATAACAAAACAAGAGTGAATAGGCTATTACTGAACCAGTGAGCAACATCTTAGGCCTTTTCATCGCTTTCCATCATCTTATCGGACAATGTTGGCGCGGCAGCATTTTGTGTCAATGTGCAAATTGGTAGGTGTACCTTTTTGGCATCAACTTAAGATCTACCAATGGCTAATACCTTTATTAAGATGTAAAACGGTAATTTGCCCGTAAAATACGTCAAGTCATCCAGGTATCGAGGAAGCCACCCTTGCGCAGGGGTAACGCTGTGCCTCATAGTCATAACACTGTGCACTAACATGCTAACTCGCTCGTGCTTGTCCCCACTTGCAGCGCTAAGCGGACGCAGCCCGGAGCAGCCACGTGCGTACACCCCCACCCCACCCGTCTCCCCACCCCTCCCCGTTTCCAAGTGTACTCTCTCTCACCCGCTTGTTTCGTCCAGACTGGCATGGACTTCGCCGAGGACCCCTTCAAGGATTACCGGTACGAAGACCCCTTCAACATAGAGGACCCCTTCAAAGACGCGACCGATGCCAAAGAACCGTTCGCGCGGAGCAGTTCGGCGGCCATCTTCCAACCGGACGACTTCTTCGGGTCCGCGCTAAACGGGTTCCCCAAGCCGGAGCGAAGCGGCCGCGTCTCCGCTCCGCCAGTCACGTCGGATCCTTTTTTCAAGGCGGACTTCAAACCCAGCGCGCCCAACCCGCCCGGCGACGACAACTGGGGCTGGAAGGACGACTGGGCGACCGACGACGCCTGGTCCAAACCGGCCAACACTAGCGACGCGTGGAATAACGCCGACAACTCGGCCAACAAGACCGACAACTGGGCCAACAAGACCGACAACTGGGCGAACAAGACCGACAACTGGGCGAACAAGACCGACAACTGGGCCGGCAAGAGCGACTGGACCGCCGACTGGGCCGACCAGAACAAGAACCTGAACGACACGTGGCCGAGCACGCTGCCCAAGAAGGAGAAGTCCCCGAAGCCCGTGAAGTACGCGAAGAGCCTCGTGCACACGATCGGCGGGATCGGCAGGAAGCAGAAGAAGCGAGGCAAGGAGGCGACGCCGCCGAGCGAGGAGCAGCAGTGGGCGTGGGCCGCCGCCGAGTCGGCGCGCCTCGCCGACGAGGCCGAGCGCCGCCGCCGCCAAGAGGACGCCGAGCTGCAGCGCGTGCTCGCGCTCTCGCGCCAGGACAAGTGAGCCGGCACACCGCGCCTGCCCCGTCGCAGGGACCAGCGAGCCGGGCCCCGAGTCTCGCGAGCAGCTGTGCGGGCTCCCACTCACTGTAATGCTGGCCATACACGATCAAGTTTGCCGTCAAGTTTGAAGCGGCGTCCGGTAAACTTGACTGTGTATCCGAGTGACTAGTCTCCGCTTCGAATGACGGTAAACTTGATCGTGTAGGGCCAGCATGATGCGTGCTAGCTCGTGCCAGGTCGAGTGAGGTGGCTCGTCTGGGTACTAGTGATGCTCGGTTTACTCTGAGGTGTTGGTCTCTCGCTCCAACATACGCCCGCTTCGCGTCTGACGCGATTGCCGTCTCGTGACAGGACGAGTCTTCGGCCTAGGCTGCACAATTTATTATGGGTTGTGTGCGGGAGACTTTTTGAGATTTAACACTGGCCTAACCCTTTATGACGCGGCCGTGACATCAGTTAATTGGCCAATGGATATGACAGCTGTATTGTGACTAGACTATATCGTTGTTAAATCGGTCATAGTGCCCCAAAGCCTCGACCCATCGCTAATTGTGCGACGAGTGTAAATTAAGTGCTAGTTCGCTGGGGCGCGTATGGTTTCTAGTTCTTAAAATGAGCTGTTTTTTCAACTTGAAAAGGCCTTTTATGTACAGGAAAAACTCACTTCTGGTACCAGAGACTATGCTCGCCATTTCAACCAGAAGTTACGAAATGTGTAGGACAGTTGTGTCGTTACTATGGCATACCAGTGCCTTGGCCTCATTCGAATTAGGCGTATCGGTCGGTTGTCGGTCAAAGGTTGAACGAGGAATTCCACGCGCTAGTCAAATATCATTAAATTAGGAGTCTCAAGCGAAGTGTTTGGACATTATAAAATCCGTCCGTTCGAAGCGGAAGCGACCTTAACGCTGCCACGTAAGGTCCCTTTCGCTTCGGCCGGCACTAACTTATTTATATATGGCATTGTGAACCCAGTTATTCGTATTTACTGAATTTGTATTTCTTTTCACGGCAAACGCGAAGCTTTACAACGGGGGCGCGATTTGACTTGTCTGGTGGCATGTCGCTCTTGTCCAAGGCTATGTCACTGGCAATAAGCTTAATCTTGTCAAAGGTTATAGACAGATTGACACAAGTGACAACATAGAAACATCAAAAAAATCGTCGTCATTACGAACTGCCATCAAACCTTGCCAAGTCGAGCTCCTGTGGTGTTAGTTTTTATGAGAATATCTTCACGCTGTTAAATTGCATTTACTACAAATACTTTCATAAATATCACACTATCATAATAGCTACTGTCTCACATATTGTCAATGTTATGGAATAATCAAAATTAAATGTACTCATGAAAATAGTCGCAGAGTCCGTATCAAATAATCATATCTGAGTGGTTTATGTTTTTGTATGTGGAAAAACGGCACAACTCGGAAATTTGACGAACTGCCGTGGTCACCAGATGGGAAGCCAATCCTGACCAATTTCGGTACCATCGCCATCATCGCCAACAATTAACTGACCGTTCGTGCACTTTATACTCATCGGAATAAGCCTCACGAATGGTCAGGAACTGTGTTGGCATTTTATAACTCATAACGACTTTCATGTTATAAATTGTATGGAAATGACAGGCGTCAGTATTTACTTCTCATTTATGAAGTGCCATAGTCAGTGTGAAAGATAAAGGAGTTCAGTTGTGTCCAGGCCTTTAAAACCTGATGAAAATAAGCGATATTATAACGATATATTTCGTTAGTGCTTAAAATTTCGTTATAATTATAATCGATACTCCTCATAACGATATTTCATATCATAACAGAATAAAAATCATAACCTTATATGATAATGTTATAATAACGTTATAATATCGTTTAAGATGGCGGTGGTGGCGACAATGACGTGCTCGAGTTTGACGTACATGTCACAGCGCACGTAAGAGCGAGACTGTGAGCGAGACAGAGATAGACTATACCGTTATTATAGCGCTTCACAAAATATCGCTATATATATATTGTATTTAATTATAACGATATAATGGATACCGCTATAAATGCGCGCCAAAATCATTTTTAGTAAAGCGTTTTATTGACAAAGTAGCGTTATGAAACATAAATCATAACGATATTTGAAAATAGCGCTATTTCAAGGCCTGGTTGTGTCATTTTTCTGCATACCTGATATTTGTCTTCGGACAACTCGTGTATAGTATATGTATGTTTGTGTAAATGTATAAGGCCTAAACTTCTCCACTTGTATTGTTATGTGAACACGAGTCCAATTATCCCCGCGGAGATTGTAATAGTCGTGGTCTTAAATATCTGCGCAATCCAATGGAATGAGATATTTAAGATTTCGATCATGAAGTGCTCAAGGGAACCGGATTTATTTCGTATTAAAGAGCAATATAGAAGCTAAGGCTCGGGCTACATGCACCCGGGATCCTGCTGCCCGGGATCCGCGGTAAAAAGGGTCCCGGATGCATGTCCGAGCCTAAACCGCAGATTTATAAATGAACTTATTGTAAATGTGTCCAGTTGTAAAAATATATCGTTTTATAATACGTTTTATTGTATCGCGACGTTTAAGGAAGCTATATCGTGTATCGTTACGTATTTATATAGTTTTGGTCGTAAGCTTGCCGTGTTCTGATAATGATCCAGATTCACTTCGGGGCATGGTGGACATGTTGTCTTTGTGTTTTGCTCTGCGTGCTATTTCTCTTGTCGAAGTACAGTTAAGGAATTCGATTTCCGGGCCACTATGTACTTTGTCACAGTGACAAGAATATGAGACCTCTAGCAGCTTTCATATTGATTGTCACTGTGACAAGGTGGCCCAGAAAGCAAGTTCCTCGAGCAAGAGCGAAGATTACGCAGTTACCAGTGTAATATAATTAATTTTAATCTTGTAACATTATACTCTGTAAGTATTTAGGTAGTTGTACATTTTTTTATTTGATTATGAAGTTATACTAGCGATTTTTGTTGATCGAAGTACAGACTTGATTGCATTTCTACGTTTAAAGGAATTCTATGAATGTTTTCACTCGAGTGGAGAGGAGACACACTTTTTATCACCGAGACCAGACTCAGCATCCAAAGAAAGATAAAACCGTATGCTCAATAAATTGTTAATTATGAATATCTCGTTTTTCTCGGTTAGGACGCTAGCAAATGTCTTCTGGAAGCGTATTGTGGTCGCGGTTTATCACGCGATACATGAAAAGATTGAAGCATGTGTCACTTTCCGATAAGCGGTATAAATAAGAGACGGAAGCTTTTGTCTTGTCGCGCGATGAACGCAACCACCATAGGCCCGCTGTAGTGCCTTTCCAACGCTATCATGTATTCATCTCTTTGTCGTGCGAGTGTGAGCGAGTGAGGACGTGATACTTGGCAATAATTGACTGTTGTCCCGCTTCTGCTGTATTCACATATCCGCAGTCGTCCCGGGAGGCCGCTGGCCGCGCTCATAGTCTATAGAGAATAGCGTCCTAGTTCGGTCCGGCGTCAGTTCCAAGGCAAATGTTTGTGTGGGGTTGCAGGCGGTTGCGGCGGTTGCGGCCTCCCCGCGGTAGAGTAACGTGACGCTTAATATATTAGCTTTAATGGGCTCGCCTACGCACGGGCCGCTCCCGGAGTATAGGAACCGTATGATCGTGTAAGCCTCCTTGAATACCAGTGTATTTATGGGTATATCCTAACGTTGTTATCTCTTTCTTAGGCGCTGTTGTTCGACCGCGCGGCCGCGTGGGCGCCTCGTTCGTACACTTCATATTCTTGATATTCCAAAGTTTATTTATAATAGTTGTAGAGTTGCGATATTTTTTCAAAACATTTATTCGTTGTTGGGATTTTAGAGCGTATATTTTTCGCGCCTTCATAGTCAATTGCTTCTGTAGCCGCGGCCACGCGCGCCGCGCCCGTCTGTTATCTAGTATACAATAATTACGTACCTTTCATTTATAGCGAACTTTAATTCTTAACGTTGACGTGTATATGTGTATTTAAAGCTAAAAGTATAAAAGGATAGTAAATTTGATAAAATACAGGTAAATGTAAGCTTAAATCGGTCGGTTAGGGCGAAACGTTCAGTATTAACACCGCGTAGCATGTTCACTAGCGGCGTGCGGACGACGGGCGTCCGGCTCCGGACGGGGCGGGTAGTTGTTCGAGATAGATGGGTTGTTAGAGTAGAAGGAATGGTAAAGTAAGCACCTGTATTCGACCCCGTACCTCGCCATGAGACGCGTGAACACATGCCGTGCACACCACTCTGAACCTTGTTGCCAAGATACAAGGTCGACTTCAATGGCCCCGTGGGTATGTTTTCACGTAGACTCGCAATCTGTAAAGTACACAATTGAATCCCCTCGTTGTTGTATCGTTATCGTATTAGGTTTAAAGCTAAACGCGGCTTAGAACTGAGACGGTCTGAAGACAGTTTGCATGTGTGATCATGAATATCTGTATGTGAAAAAATATATCCGTTTAGAGCTATGGAAGCACTATATCAATTTATCACGGCAAGCAACCTCTTAATATTTCCAATTATCGATACAGTCTACAAGATTAATTTGATATTTGTGATTCAAGTGCTGCGAATGTCGAACTTTGTACCAGCCCTGAATGCAGTGGCTTGTTGACCTTGAGAGTGTTCGGACGCCAGTGGCGTTGCTGTGACACACCGGTTTTCGCCGTCTCAGTTCGGGGGCGCTGTAACGTTCATTTTGCAATGTCGATGATTATATACAATATAAATATGTCGTTTCTTATTCGCAGCTTTTTATATATGCAACGAAATATATATCGTAAGTTCGTCATGCTTCTGTGAAGCGAAGTTTCAATCTTGCAATATGTTTAATTCTAAAATAGGCCCACAGCCGAGTACACTGTTTCTGTAGACTTTTATAATCGCAAAGTAAAAGTTACAACAGTGCTCGAGGATATTTTATTTCCTTCGATTCAACGACGACCCAACAAAACAAGATAGTATATATTTGTTTGTAATTTCATACTTACTTCATCATTAAATAATCCTAAAAGGGCCCAATTTGTTTTAAGCCTGCATTGCCTCTTAAAGGTAGGCGGGGAGCGTAGTGTCGCTGCACTGTTTCCGGCATGTCGTTTGTGTCAAGGCGAGACTTCCGATCAATCCAGAATCTATTGTCCCAGTATGACATATGGCTTCTAACTTACCGGCCACGATTTACTATCCGCATAGGCAATATTAGGTATTAAGAGATGGCGTTGATATGCCTCGATACAAGCGGTATGTAGGTCGCAGGCTCGAGCATTGTCGTCGGCACAATAGCGTCCGTGCTTTTGTTGACGCGTGGTTGTTAGTTAATGAGTGCAGCTTTGCTAGCACGGTAGCTTACACCGTCACGTTTTATTAGACGTTTTAGTATATTTCAGCTATATACTAAATGCGTGACGGTATAAGCGATCGTGCTAGCTGGGCTGTAGTATGGTTGAAATTATATGAAATGACCAGTCTTAACCAGTTTAAATATTCTACGGCGGAGTTTCCTAGACTTTGAGATTCGGTTTTTTATTCATGCAGCCTTTAAAGTGCGTCCCAACTTTGGAAGTGGTTAGTTGGATCACGGTTCTGTAAACTTTATTATCCACTGGCCTACGGATTAAGGTTCAAATTCTATTATAGGCTGCGTTTATTTCGAATAATTTCAATGAATGTTAAGTTAGGCGGCGCGGCGGAGATGCGTCGAGTCGAGACTCTGCCCTGGATAGGTGTCTAGATCCTGTGCCTTCGCTAGCTCGAATAATAGTCGTAAAACCTTCGACGATGAATTATGCCTAACATTGTTCTGTGACCGTAAACTGTCGACTGACTCAGATTTGATCATTGCCAATAACGGCACGAGCTAGCGAAATCTGCGGAGCTATCGTGTGGACGACTTGAGACTAAATTATAGTACAATATATCTCATATCAACTCGGTTTGAGAGGTTCTGATGATACAATAACTATCGTATAATATAACATTCTTGTGATTTAGCGTTGTATGTAGACTTGTAATGTATTATAGCGGCTCGAACTTGTGGGTTATCTAGTGTCCGACCTAAATACTGAATAATGTTAAGTTTTTAAAATTAAATCCTCAGCTTCATGGATACTTGGGTAATATTGTTCTTCGTCTAATATTTTGGCTTCGTATTCAGTAGGAATACCTACACCAAATTTATTTCTGTTTAGAGCGAAGATTTGCAGGTATATAGATCTAGATATGGTACCTCTTTATTTGCAGTTCTATGCTGTGGTTCGGTACACAGAACTAGTGAGAATCTTAATAGAAGTACTAGAAGACGAAGTCTCACGAGCTCTGTGTACAGGACTGGTAGAAAAATAGGCGCCTGTCACGTCATTTTAAAGTATATAATATGGACGTGGTAAAGCTCTATACTATACTAAATGACATGCTTGTGTTGGACACTAGGAAGCCGCATCTGCAGAGCTCCTGCCTTCTGTATGCCTACGATTGTATGTGTAACTGCATTTACTACATCACATCTAGACTAGACTCGCTGTTGGGCCGTTCCCAGACTCAGAAATAAGGAATGTTCGAGCAAGGAAAGTCCTGCCTCCAGTCTATAATTGAATTAATTACTGGTTGACAAAAACATTGCCTTTGTTTTACTCATCAGTTTTCCGAGGGAAACTGCACTACATTTTATATATTATATTATACCTCTCATATTGATAAATGAAATAAATAAATGAACTTCATTGTGCAAGTAGGCTGCAATGGCACTTTTACAAGTCAACATCTACTAGCGAGATACTTGTACTATAGGTATTAGGTATGCCTATAATTTGAGCTTCCTCTTGGTGTTCATTGCTGCGACCAGCTGCAGTTTTGTGAAGAAATCTACAGTTACAAGAACTGGGAACGGCCCGCATATGTGGTCCGGACTAAATATTTGGTTATCATGTCGTATTTTCCGTTGTGATACGGGACCGAAAATTTGGTTCGGGCAGACTTGTTCGTATTTATTTCGCTGTTGTGGTCAACTCGTTCCTGTCCAGGCTGGTTGGAAGAAACGGAACCACGGGGCCCGCGGCATTCTGCGCTGTTTTTATTTTCACCCGCCTTAATCGTACGTACTTATTTATTTCACTGTCTGGCCGCTATATTAGTTGGTGCGACAACAATACTCTATCAATACCTAATAAAGTTACTTGTTTATGCACTTTCGTTCTAGTGAAGCAACTTAGAGAATATACTAACCTATTTATAATATTGACTATGATAAATTAATGTTTATATATGTATACATATGTGCGTTAGTGTGCGACCAATGTTGGATGCGGGTGTGGGTCATGATCGGCGTCGATACGACCAGCGGCCGTACGGAGCGTGGTAGAACGTAGTTGCACCAATGACGACCTAATTCTAATAATGTTATGTATCAATTTTGTTTGAAGGCTGTGTTTTTGTTAAAATTGTCATTGCATTGTGTATTTCATGCTCTGTTGCGCGGGCCGGTCAGTGGGAGTGGTTGTTGAGGTCAGGTTTCCTCAAATTGAGGTTATGGTTGGGCTGGGCGTTGCATAACTATACGAGGAAAAGCGTCTGTCTGATTTATGATTTAGTCGTGGGTCGAGGCCAATGTGAGCCAATACAGGTCGGTCAAGCTAAGATACGATTAAGCTATGCTATATTGATAACTCAGCTCTGCTCTAGTGGAAATTGCACATTAAAATTATAAATAAACAGGGATGTAATACAGGCTGATTTTGGGGTCTTGATCATGAATCAGTTTTTCCGACTTAGTATCTGTTAGCCATTTGAAATAAACTGTAGTGACACCACGATATCTGTGAGTGACGCGAAACAAACGCATTTCATTTTTAATTTATTTCGATGACAAAAATACGAAATCCCAAAAAAAAACATGTATTTACCCTATTCTTTTTGACGGATAGTATGGAGAGTTGACAGTGGAATAAGTAGTACAAGTTGAAAAAAAAAATTGAGATATAAACCTTCATACAAACTGTGATGTTGTCTGATTTGAATGTTTGACCATGTACAATCATTCCGGATCACGACCCCAAAATCACTGTATCTCCTATCATTTGAATCTTCTGTCTCAACAGTCCAAAGAGCGATTTGACGGTTAATACTCGCATCCGTACTATCCGTAGCGGATGCCATATGGATTAAACTGTTCGCCTTCGCGCGATACATATGCGTTTTGCCCCTGGTTTTAACATATAGCGTAGTATAGAACGTTTGATCGGCTAGCCGAAACGGCCTTGTGTTAAGAGTGCGCAGTACGCTCAGTTCTCCATACAAACGTATTTATGCTCTCATTTTAAAACGCCATGCTAGAATAACATGAAACTTTGTATACACAATGGGATCCGGCATATCTAGGTCGGAACAAAGTTTCTGTTGCTTGAAATTATAATGGAGAAAAAATACAGCGATTATTAAGGTTTTCATACAAGCCGTAAAAAAATCATAAAACCGCTGTATATTTTTTCTTTTACAATTTCTAGCAACAGAAACTAATTTCAGACCTAGATATGCCGGATCCCATTGTGTATATAAATTTTCATGTTATTCTAGCATGGCGTTTTAAAATGAGAGGGTAAATACGTTTGTATGGAGAACCGAGCCAGACCGAGCGTACTGCGTCCTCTTTACCGCCTCTGTATACCGTCGGTATGTGACGCGGCGTGCGGTATGCGCCGCCCAGCCCGCGGGCGCCTCGTACCCGCAGAACACTGTACTCACTGTAACTTATGATATTATATGAAAACAAAACAATTCCTGAGATAATAAAAGGGACAAACATTATCAACAATTTGTTTTATTTACAAGTTATCTATCCTTAAATAGAGATTTACAAGCACCTAGATAATTATGTACAGTCGACAGCAAAAAAGTAGAGGATCATTTTCTTACCACCTCGGTGGCAAACAAGCGTATGGCCCGCCTGATGGTAAGCGGTCACCGCAGCCTAATGGACGCCTGCAACACCACGGGGTGTCATATGCGCGTTGCCGACCCTTTCAAAATGTATACACTCCTTGAAGAATCCCATACTGTAGTCTCTCGGAAAAAAAACTAGGCAGGAAGCTCATTCCATGACCGGAGTGTCCGAGGCAGGAAGTTCCTTTGAAGCCGTACCATATCATTTTGGTACCTTGTGAGAGTTGTGACTTTCACTACTTTGACGCATCCTAACTGTCGCGGTATTGTTACGTTAGAGCGACAGTACTAAAATGGCAACTTAGACAAAGACATTTATTTGCTTGAAATATGGTTACACGAAGATTTTACAATTAGTTATTATTAGATCAGCATATTTCGCCAATAAACTCGGCACGCAATTTTTTTTATACCAGGAACTGATTGAAATTTTTTGAATAGATTAAACATGTTTTCTTAACGTTTCCAAAATAAAAATGTAATTCCCCGATACGATTAGAATTTCGCGTTTAGTTCTTGTATGTATAAGTTATATGGTTTTATACTATATTTAAGGAAACTGTAGGTCTATAAGTCTAATATCCTATATTGTAACAATTGATCACTATAAGAGACTGTTTGTTTCTAAAGAAAGAAAAAAAAAAAAGATCATCTACATTTGCTGTTCACTGTACTGTGCCTACCTAATAATAGCACAGTCAACATCAATATTTTTTTTTACTTTAGTCTCTAAGTTTAGTTTAAGTATACCAGTGTAATGGCTAGCAAAATAAATTTTCTTCTTCTTCTTCTTCTTCTTCTTCAATAGCATTAACCAAATTGCTACTCTGCTAACTGTGAGTGAATCCAGACTTTCTTTATTTGGAGGGGTATGTTGTAACGTACCTACGTTAGACACTTTTGTCGTTGACTATACTTGCACTTACTTAATAAGAGTACAATACAATAAAATACTAGTAATCTTTGTTGCACACCTCACACAAATGTATTAGTGGTTAACGGAAACGAAACGGCAACATGTACAGTCGGCTGCAGAGAAACGTGTCCCGCTGCATAGAAGTTTGTATGCAAGAGGGGTCAGGTTTCTTTGCAGCTGACTGTGGGGTACATAGCCTTTTTTTATACAACGACGGTGGCAAACAAGCTTACATACACCGTCGCCTTAGGACGCTTGCGACTCTAAAAGAATCACAAGGTCCTTTTGTAATTATTACTTAATTGATCCCTTAACATCACATCAAACTTAATGTAGGTCTAGGTACCTAAGTCGGGATGACTTCAGGCCTCATTTAACTATAGACATGACACAGCGGCTTCCCAGCGACAGGACGCCCTTCGTATCTTCGGTATCTTCAACCTGATCCCACCTTAACGACGCCTCAGGTCTAAAGGGCCACTGATTTGGTTAATTTCCCCACCACCACCACCATGATATGACCCAAAGATGTCCACTGCTGGACATAGGCCTCCCCCAATTGCATGGGTGGTAAATGCCATAATCGCCACGCTTGGCATGCGGGTTGGCGATCGCAGTGTCTCCACCGCACTCCAGGGATGCTGCTGCCCATCCCCCGGTGGTCCCGGTGGTCGGTGGTTAATTTCCCCGCAGACACGGAATTCCTTAATTTATTTCACCATCTTGACGATTGTCGTACTTTCTTAAGCCTAAAGCCTGATTTTCAATGGCCTTTATGTAATGTTTACCCAGGATTGAATCGTAATATTTGAGCGTCTGATGACAATTGACAAGTCGGCGAAACACCGCTAGAATACCCCGCGGCTGACAGACGGCAGCGGACGTATGGTGGTTGCCATTTTTAACCGACTTCAAAAAAGGAGGAGGTACTCAATTCGACTGTATTTGTTTTGTTAAATATTTGTTGCCTCAGAACTTGCGATTGGGTGAACCGATTTTGATTATTATTATTTAATTTGAAAGCTGGTGCTCCCCGTGTGGCTCCATTTCAATTTGGTCCAATTCTGACAATGGCTCCAAACCATATAAGTCTTAAATTTGCATTAAGTATGTGCACGACGAATAACTCGGTTGAAGTCGTTTTTTAGGGTTCCGTAGTCAACTAGGAACCCTTATAGTTTCGCCATGTCTGTCCGTCCGTCTGTCCGTCCGTCCGCGGATAATCTCAGTGACCGTTAGCACTAGAAAGCTGAAATTTGGTACTAATATGTATATCAATTACGCCGACAAAGTGGTAAAATAAAAAGTGGAAAAAAATATTTTATTAGGGTACCTCCCCTATACGTAAAGTGGGGAGTGATTTTTTTTTTCATTTTAACCCTAACGTGTGATATATTGTTAGATAGGTATTTAAAAATAAATTGGGGTTTACTAAAATAATTTTTTGATAATGTTAATATTTTCGGAAATAATCGCTCCAGAAGTAAAAAAAAATGTGTCCCCCCCCCTCTAACTTTTGAACCATAAGTTTTAAAAATATGAAAAAAATCTCAAAAGTAGAACTTTATAAAAACTTTGTAGGAAAATTATTTTGAACTTGATAGGTTGAATAGTTTTTGAAAAAATTACAAAAATAATTTCTGAACTAAGTTTGTAATTTAACCGTATAAACAGGTGTTTATTGTACCTGTCATTTCTACAAAATCACAATGAAATGACGTGCTTTCAATTGTGTTTCTGTACTTAATATGTCAACTTAATGTGACGTACGGAAAACTACGGAACCCTACACTGAGCGTGGCCCGACACGCTCTTGGCCGGTTTTTTTGTTAAATATTCGACTATATCGTATTCGATAAGCCACCTGTCACTGCACTCGCATACTTCTCAGAACGTGACGAATATCTTATCCGCGACGATAAGGGATAAAATGGCAACCATCATATGCCTCCTGGTCTCGAGTTAGGGAGACCAGTCGAGCAGTGTCGACCATTTGTAGCGCGCTGCCATCTACCGTGATTGGTTACATGCTAAGTGCGGCGAGTAACCGGCTGGTGGTGGCGTGTCAGTTCCCGCCCACGCCCCACGCCACGTATTCTTCGACGACGCGATATAATTCGCTCGGCGATCAGCCGGCTGGTGATGGCGTGTCAGTTCCCGCCCGTCATGCTCGTGTCACTTCCCCCCGTCACAGCACGCCCCACGCCACGTAGTCGTCGACAATGTCGCTGATCCGCTCGGCGAACAGCCGGCTGGTGGTGACCTGCCAGTTGTCGGTGGTCAGGTCGTCGAGGCGCGGCGCGTTGGCTGCCTCCACCGTCACTAGCGGCAGCACAAACACCGCTATCATCAGCCCGTACGGCAGGCTCTGCGAACGAAAAGTCACGTTTAGTATTACCTACCGTATATAAATGAACGTTGCCCAGGCAAGTGGTTGTAAATAGCTATAAAATTCTTGGATGGGCTCAGGACTGCGTTCTAATCGAGTGCCCTAACTCAATCACTTTCTAGTGGGAGGCTTTTTTGACCCTGAAGCTTTAGAGGCCATCCCTACCTAGTAAGCCGACAGGAATGCGTGATAAGTAGTAGAGAAGAAACTTCAGGCATGACCACGCGGACCGCGGACAGTTCGGTTGTGCTTCTTGTACGGGTTTTTGTGAGACCTGCAGCAGAGGCAGGTCGCTTGTAACTTGGTTGGCTTTGCAGGATAAGTTACTCAGGGCACGTGGGTCGACACCACAATGAAGATACGGAGTTCCCAGTAATCTTTTATTCATAAAAGACACCAAGAAAATAATTACAGTATTAGTAAGTGTAATTAACGGACTAGTCTTATGTACAATTACTGCTAATTTAATATTAAAGTTATCACAGAGCAAGGAATACATGACAGGCCATTGAGAGAGGTTATGGCGAAAGGAAAGGAATCGGAACCTGTCAAAAATGTCATAGACATATATAGACGGGTTACCATAGCCTATAGAAGGATGGTTTGAGGAGATTATATTTCTAACACTTCCCCTTAAGCTTCACAAACCATCAGTTTTACATTCTTATTAAAAGTTAAGGCTCTACATTCATAAGTTTAGTAAACTCTACATGCTTAACTTTACCTAAAGGCTTTGTAAGCACATCAGCAACCATATTTTCAGATGGTAGGTATTTTACAGTGGCAAATTTGTCTCTAATTAAGTCTTTTACAAAATGGTATCTAATGTCAATGTGCTTACTTCTTTTATGACAATATTCCTTACATTCTAGGAGCTTATGTGCACTCTGATTATCATTATATATTAAAATATTAACATTTTTACTAGTGAGCTCATAAATTAAATTTTTAATGAAACATAAGTCTTTACACACATCTCCAATAGATAAGTACTCGGCTTCGGTAGAGGATAGGGCTACACATTTCTGTTTTCTAGACTCCCAATTAATTATATTTTTACCAAGTCTTACAATAAAACCACTGTATGATTTTCTGTCTAGCAAATTATTTCCGTAGTCTGCGTCTGCGAAAGCGGTAATTTTTAAATCACTACTCCTATTAAAATATAGGGAATAATTTAAAGTCCCCGCTAAATACCTAAGGACGTGTTTAGCTGCTAGCCAGTGACTCTTATCAAAAGCATGGTTAAATTGGCTCAATTGACTGCACGCAAATGCTATATCAGGCCGAGTACACACCGAGAGATACATTAAACTGCCTAACAACTCTCTATAACGAAATATTTCGTTATCAAGTAGAGCTGTAGTAGTAGAGTCACATTTATCTAATCTACAATTTACCATCATAGGTGTATTTACAGACTTACAATTTTCCATGCCAAAACATATTAATAATTGCTTAATATATTGCGTCTGGTTTAATTTTAAAATGCCTTTAGCTCTATCGCGTATAACACATATACCTAAACAATTAACAAGATCCCCAAGATTTTTAACATTACAATATTCTTTTTCTAATAAATTAATTAATGAGGACACACATTCTTTGTCTTGAGTAAAAACATAGAAATCATCAACATATAGAGCAATAATCGAAAGCAAATTGTTACGTTTCTTAACATAGACACATGGCTCACAGCGACTTTGCACATAGCCGTTATTAACTAATAAATTGTTAACATTCAAATTCCACATTCTACTGGCTTGTTTTAAGCCATATAAGCTCTTATTTAATAAACAAACTTTACTAGGGTCACGAATGAAACCTTCAGGTTGCTCCATAAAAATGGTCTCGTTTAATTTACTATTTAAAAACGCGTTCGCTACATCAATATGCTTTATGTCCATGTCAAGATCATTAGCCAGTGAGAATAATATTCTCATAGTCGAATGTCTTACGACAGGACCGAAGACATCATTGTAATCTACGCCCTTTTTCTGTGAAAACCCACGAGCAACTAAACGTGCTTTAAATTTATCCTTGCCCAAGGCTTCATTCTTGACTTTAAAAACCCATTTACATTTTACTATGTTTGTATTGTTTGGACGGTCTACAAGCTGCCAAACATCATTATTAATGAGAGCGTCATATTCTTTCTGCATTGCAGTTTTCCAATTATTACTATTATCAGATGCCATTGCTTCATAATAGGAGAGAGGCTCAGACTCTACGTGAGCCATGAGGGATAAATCAAAATCACCATACCTTGTGGGCATGACACCCCGTGTACTCCTGATGGGACGTCCTGTGCTCGGCTGTGCTGTGGCCTCTGGCACAGGCACTGGCAACTGCTCCCCGGACTCCTCACCCTCGCTGCACGACTGGTAGTGGTAATCAGGCGGGCTCATGGCCTGCTCTGGATCCTCAGCACTGCACTCTGACATATGCTGCGCCTCACCATCGCCAGATGACTGGTAGTGATGGTCAGACGGGCTCATAGCCTGCTCTGGATCCTCAGCACTGCTCTCCGACATATGCTGCACCTCATCATCACTAGATGAAGTTGATTCTGCATTCAGGGGCTCGACCTGCACACTGGTTGCCTCATCACCAGGGTAGGGCTCCAACACCGAAGTTCCTGAAACATTACAATTGTTGTATGAGTCATAGCTCACAATATCTTTGTTATTGTACGCTGTCCCTATCTTAAAATTATTATTATAGGGTATATCATTATTTAAAATTGTATTATTAATTGAAACATTATCAGTGGTTAAAATATTATTATTATTCATATTAGAATTATTATTTATCACAGTTTCAATAAAATGGACAGATCTAGCCTTAATAACCCTGGTAGGGAATTTGGGATCAATTAACCTATAACCTTTTGATTCTTCACAATAGCCAACAAAAATACACTCTTTTGACTTTTCACTAAATTTGGAACGTTTACAATCAGGTATATGGCAGAAAGCTTTGCATCCAAATACCTTCAAGTGGCTCAGGTCAACTTTGGAGCCTGACCACAGTTCCTCCGGAGTGGCACCAGACACAGCGGCAGTCGGGGACCGATTTTTAATATAAATGGCTGTCATAACCGACTCTCCCCAGTACCGCATGCCTAGTCCTGCATCTATTAGCATGCAGCGTGCCTTAGTGACAAGTGTTTGATTAAGACGTTCCGAGACGCCGTTTTGGCTAGGGCTATAAGGTATAGTTACCTGATGGACGATCCCACAATCAGCTAAATACCTGTCAAATTTATTATTACAATACTCAGTTCCTCCATCAGTTCTCAAACATAAAATCTTATGACCTGTCTGTCTCTCAACTAAATTTTTAAAGTCAATAAACTTGCTCATAACTTCACTTTTGTACTTTAATAAATAACCATAAGTTTTGCGACTAAAATCATCTGTGAAAGTCACTAAATAACGTGAACCACCCCAGGAACTTGGTTCTACAGGACCAAAAACATCAAAATGTATTAATTCAAGTAATTTTTGAGCTCTTCTCGCTTCTCCCTTAGGAAAACTTTTAACTTTTTGCTTCCCCTTAATACAAGTCTCACAATTCCTAAGATCGCAATCTTCAAAATTGAAATCTAAGCCATAAGAAATATTACGAAGTTCACACATACCTGCTTTGCTTAGATGTGATAAACGGCGATGCCAGACGTGCGCAGGCACGTCAGAGGTTGCATGAGCACAGTGGTGCTCCCTCGTAGCATCTGACGACACACCAGATGTGGACTCCTCACTTGTAGGGTTGTGGTGACTTTGCACACACGCTGAAGCTATGTTGTTCTGTGGATTGAAATTACTAACACAATCTAACACAAAAACACCTTCCCTATCAGAAGCAGTGGCTAAACATTCTTGAGATTTATTAAAGATATGACATTTCTCATCTTTAAATACAACTGTGTGTCCTTTTTGGGTTAATTTACGCACAGATATTAAATTGGTTGCAATTTGGGGCACATACATAACATTTTCAATTGTTCTTATAACATTATTTTTCAAAACAATTTCAACATTACCAATACCTTCGCATTGCAAGGTATCTTTGTTAGCAACAGTAATGACACAGCTAAAATTTTTGTCAAGAGTTTTAAAATAATGTTCATGCTTACACATGGAATTGGTACAGCCGGAGTCGACTACCCAATGTTCAGAGTTATAGGCAACGAGCGCGGACACTGAGAGACTATGTTGTACATTATCACTCTTTCTTTTGTCACTATTTCTTAGATCACGTTTTAACTTAAAACACTTCGACTTTTGGTGATTCGTCTTCTTGCAGTAGGTACAAAACAGCTTTCCAGGACTATTTTTGCTGAACAAGGCGGCGTTCGCCTTGGCACCATCATTGGTTGTCCGTCGGAACTCTTCTTGTAAAAGCCGGGCTCGCACCATCTCTGTTGTAAGACTGTTTGACAAATTTGCAGCTTCTAGACTCGAAACCAGTACGTCGTATTCTTGCGGCAGTCCAGACAGAAGTAGCTCTGCGACTTCCTCGTCTGCAATCTTGCGGCCGATGTCATCTAGTTTCTGTGCCAGCGTTGTGACAGCCTCGATGTATAGCTGCATCGAACCGTAATCCGCGTAGCTTGCACGATGCAACTGTCTTAGAAGAACCACTCTCCGGAAGAGACCCTTGTCTTCAAATATTTGTTGCAAGTTGGTCCATGCTGCTGTCGCAGTGTCTGCTGTTCGTATATGTTGAATGCAATGTGGTTTTACCGAAAGGCATATTCTAGCTAGGGCACGTTGACCTTTGGTCACGTCTGCCTCGGTGCCTTCAACCGCAGCCCACAAACCTTCCATAATAAGTGCATGTCGCATGCAGAATTTCCAATTTAAGTAATTGTCCACTCCGTCTAATTTCTCAAACGAGAATGTTGCGTGAGGCACTCGCTCACTCTCGTTGGTCGCCGCCGCCATGGCTTGGTTAGGTAAAGTGAGGTTATGTTACCTTAAGATAAACCGCGACCGATCTGTGTCTTCCACTTTGTTGAAGCTTGCGCTGGGGCCGGAACCTGTGAGACCTGCAGCAGAGGCAGGTCGCTTGTAACTTGGTTGGCTTTGCAGGATAAGTTACTCAGGGCACGTGGGTCGACACCACAATGAAGATACGGAGTTCCCAGTAATCTTTTATTCATAAAAGACACCAAGAAAATAATTACAGTATTAGTAAGTGTAATTAACGGACTAGTCTTATGTACAATTACTGCTAATTTAATATTAAAGTTATCACAGAGCAAGGAATACATGACAGGCCATTGAGAGAGGTTATGGCGAAAGGAAAGGAATCGGAACCTGTCAAAAATGTCATAGACATATATAGACGGGTTACCATAGCCTATAGAAGGATGGTTTGAGGAGATTATATTTCTAACAGTTTTCCCTACCAGTTCATTTTAAAAACGGGTTCATCATCACGAGCAACAACTTAATGTTATCATTTCAACTGGTAATAGTGTAGAGCTGGTCGAATTTCATGATCGTGTTCCATTATTCCAAATATCTAGGAATGGGTTTCTATGATATTAACGTACATTTTCACAGATAAGTGAGTGCTTATATACCTACCTACGAGTACGTTACGTACTTATATATGTAGTTATTAAACTTAATCTACAACGAACAACTATCCATCATCATGGGCGCTCAAATTATGCTCAATCGCATGAAATGAAAATAAGTCAATCATCCAGTCATGATATTTAAGTGCCGCGTTTTGCCTTGACCAAGGTGACGCGAGTGCGAGATTCCGTGATACTTTGTCTGCTAAAGCACAATAGAGCGCATAAACTTGTATATAATTATAAACCTACGCCAAAAGGGTAGGTATTTCGAATGGTGTCGATGCAACTTTTACACTCTGTGAACTTTTAACGCCAGATCAAGGTCACAAGGAAAACGTTTTGCAGTAACTAATATAAGTAGGTATTAAGTAGTGAGGTAAGTACATACATACAAACATTTGTGGACTAGACTTTGATATTAAAAGTACACCTTGCGTTAATATAAGAAGAAAGCGGATCACCATCACGTCAATAAGACCGAATTTTTATTAGGGTTCCGTAGTGAACAAAGAACCCTTATAGTTTCCCCATACAGTCCGTCCGTCCGTCCGTCTATCCGTCGGACCGCGCCTTAGCTCAGTAACCGTTACTACTAGGAAACTATAATTTAGCATGAGTTATCAATGACACCTACAAAACGGTAGATTAAACACATGAAAAAAAAACCGGCCAAGTGCGAGTCAGACTCGCGCACTAAGGGTTCCGTACTATTATCTATACATCATTAGACACTTTATTAATCTAAGTAATTTAAATTATAATATTTTTTATCAGTAGGTAATAACAATGTTAAATAATATCAAGTAGAATTTTGGTCAAGTGCGAGTCGGATTCTAGTTCTCCCATACATTTTGAGATCCAGCGTCTAATGAACACAACGAGTAAGTTTTAAAAAGTTTTTTTTTGTATGGGAGCCACCTTAAATATTTATTTTATTTTGTTTTTAGTATTTGTTGTTATAGCGGCATCTGAAATACATCATCTGTGAAAATTTCAACTGTCTAAAAACCGGCCAAGTGCGTGTCGGACTCGCTCACGAAGGGTTCCGTACCAGAAAAAAAACGCCAACAACTTCTCTGTTGTATGGGAGCCCCCTTAATTATTATTATTATTTTGATTTTAGTATTTGTTGTTGTTGCCACAATAAAAATACATAATCTGTGCAAATTTCAACTGTCTAGCTATTACGGTTCTTGAGATACAACCTGGTACGTGACAGACGGACAGACGGACGGACAGCGAAGTCTTAGTAATAGGGTCCCGTTTTACCCTTTTGGTACGGAACCCTAAAAATTAGGATACCTCCCCTGCACTAAGTGGTGATCGTTAAATAGCTCGTTTAATGTTATGTAAGTTTTCCTTAAGAGTGCGCAGTACGTTCGGTTCTCCATACAAACGTATTTACGCTCTCATTTTAAAACGCCGTGCTAGAATAACATGAAACTTTGTATACACAATGGGATCCGGCATATCTAGGTCAGAAATTAGTTTTTGTTGCTTGAAATTATAATGGAGAAAAAATACAACGATTATTAAGGTTTTCATACAAGCCGTAAAAAACTGAAAAAACCGCTGTATTTTTTTTCTTTTACATTTTCTAGCAACAGAAAGTAATGTTCGACCTAGATATGCCGGATCTCATTGTGTATACAGAGTTTCATGTTATTCTAGCATGGCGTTTTAAAATGAGAGCATAAATACGTTTGTATGGAGAACCGAGCGTACTTCCTCGTTCTGCGCCCTCTTAATCATTTAATGATCCGTTTGCGTGATATTAAACTTTTAAGTGTTTATTTCGTTGGAGTCAAGCGTTCCCCTTCCTCCCTGCCAGCTAAACGGTTATTACTGTGAATAAATGTATGGAATATTAAAAAAAACATGTATGTACAATTGTACATTTACATTTAATTTCTACATTTTTAGTTAACTTTCGTACAATTTTCATTGATTACATGATTACATACTTGATAAGACAAACACGTTTGTGAATTTTTAAGTCCTCATAATGTAACGGGTGTACCACTACGGAACCCTACATTGATGCGCGTGGCCGGGCCGACACGGACTTGGATATTTTTAGGGTTCCGTAGTCAACTAGAAACCCTTATAGTTTCGCCATGTCCGTCTGTCTGTGTGTCCTAGGCTTTGCTCTGTGGTTGTTAGTGCTAGAAAGCTGCAATTTGGCATGGATATCTTATTGGAAAAGTATTAAAATAAAATCTAAAAAAATATTTTGTAGGGGTAACCTCCCCTACACCAAAGACCTACACGTAAAGTGGGGATGAAATTTTTCTTGGCTTCAACCCTATTTATTTATTTAAAAATAAAATTTAACAGCAGCTTGGCAGTATGCTAAGGCGCTGATAAACTTAAAACAAAAATCTAATCTAACATATAAATCTAGGAATCTAAAGAAACAATACTAAACAGCAAAATAATAACTAAAAAAAACTTTCACAAAATTGCTTAAAGATAAGTAGAAGTTTGCTCCACTTGTAGGCAAACAGATCGCAATCTGGTGCATATAAGGTTACTTTGTTAAGTAGCCCTTGCGCGTTGACAATTGGTGAGTGCTCATGCGCCACCGTGCGAGCCACCTCCTTCGCCAAGAGGTGATGGCTGCGGCCGCAAAGATACTTGTCAGGAACAAACACAACAACATGTTGTAGAGACCAAGTCGGAGCAATCTGACTCTCCTCTTAAGAGCCGGCAAACAGTTGCCAAAAGTTCGATATTGCGCCGGACCTCTAGGAAATTGAATTGAAACCTAACATTCCAAGTTAGTATTTGGTAGGACAATGGTTTGGGCTGCTGTTAGATAGGTCTTTAAAAATGAATAGAGGTCTTCATCAAACGTTTTTTGATAAAGTGAATATTTTCGAAAATACTCACTCCAAAAGGAAAACAAAATGTGTCCCCCTCCTCTAAGTAACTTTTGAACTATAGGTCCAAAAAATATGAAAAAAAGCAAGCTTTACTTTCCATATGAAAGTAAAGCTTAATGAAGACTTTCAACGAAAATTATAGCGGACATAATCAGTTAAGCTGTTTTTGAGTTTTCGTAAAAAGTCTTCCCGTCTTAGTAAAAGACGTATGAAACGGAATAAGTACCTAGGTACACGGTTAATAATATTGTCACAATACTGGGATGTCAATATTATCGCGGTTTTCAAAATTGGAGTTTGCTTCAATATTCGTAAATATTCACGTATCGTGATATGAGTGAATTGCGTGATTACCATGTCATGTGGGAGGCCCCATTATTGTCGTTTCGTTTTCATTCGTTTCTTGGTAGTTTGTACTATAGAATAGTTTTAAGGCTGGTTAAGTGTGGTATGCACGTACATTTACATTTATTTTTATTTTCTTTTCTACATTGCATAATGTTAGAATTTATAAGTGTTAAAAAGAAATTATATATATTTGTTAGAAAAATCGGCTAGTATAGCCGCGTCGTCGGCGAGCTGTGGCTTGCACCTGGGCCACAACGGAAGAACAGCGCTGGCTTTGCCAGCTTCATGCTGAGCTGTGGCCCTTTTCTGACAAACAGTGTTCGTCCTATTTTAGTAAACTTCTATGTATTAAGTATCTGTGTTTGTCATAAATAAATGTTTTTTCTTTCTTTCTTTCAAACGCTGTGAAAGTAAGTATTCCCTTTTGCTTGATATTGATTTTTTTAGAGTAAGTTCATTGGGCAACTACGGAACCCTGCACTGAGCGTGAGCATGGCATGACATGCTCTTGCCCGATTTAATTTTTTCTTGTACATGTCATCATCATCATGTCAGCCGAAGGACGTCCACTGCTGGACTGGACATAGGCTCCCCCAAAGACTTCCACAAGATGATGTAGAAGATGTAGGTAGACTAGGTAGATGTAGTAGGTAGGTATAAACTAAACCCTGTGTATCCCTTTCTTTGCCCATATTTAATGCGTAAAGGCAGTCGCGGCCTTGGGGCTGTGTAATCAGTGTTTATTATCATTACTACATTACATGTCAACAACTGAACACGTTTAGAATATTATCTAACATTGAGCTATGCAACGCGGAACTCAATGTTCACTAATGATACTCCGGTTTGAGCACACAAGTGCCTATATACATGTAAGAGGGTGACCTATAGGATTATAAATTATACGATTGCTTAGATACCTAATCCATGTAATTAAAATATCACTTAGGAATATTACATACAAACACTGATATAGACTATAGAGTACTTATTACGAACGCGGCTACAATGGGACTGGCGATCCCGGGCCCGCTGCCTCGTATATGCTTTTGTTTACACTAGAATATGAGGTGACGTCACTAAACTGTTCCTATAATATTTCCCCCTTTTACAAAAAAAAATATCCAATTTGATGTGTTACTTATGTGTGTCCCCAGTCTTATAATAAAGTTACAACTTATCAGCATATTTGACTTACAAGTGGTCTGTGCTTACAGTTAACTATAATAACTTACTCGTGTTTATACACTTGAAAATCGTAACACAACACGCGTTTCGCTGACAAAGCGTGCCGCGTACTTACAGGGTACTATGCTACACATCGTAATATAATGAACAATGACAAAGGCCTTACGCATCTATTTTAAGCACAACATTATTTAGTTTAAGACATGAGATTTAACAAAGCAAAACATTCATATTTGTTACTAGCGAACACTGACTTATTGTATACTTACTGAATAAACATATTGTATAATACTATTTTTAGTCCATAACCTAATAACACAAAACATATACGAATAACATTTTGGGGTAACGACGTTCTTATACTTTACTCAATGGTTACACATTATAACATCAATTTATCGTCACAATTTTTTTAATACATCCAAATATTACTTAAGGTTAAGATACCACAAACTGCTAGCTCTTGCAATGCTATGGCTGTACCACTGTATTATTATTTTTCTATATAGTGGCTAGGCAATAATGTTTTGACCTTTAAGTGACCCAGTAACTAAATTGTACTTATATCTAACTGTAGTAAGTATCTTTAAATCTAACTGGTGTATTAACCACTCTGCCGCTCCTAGTGGTACGTAGAATAGGTGGCTGCGCGTTAGCCTCGCTTTCGCTTCGCGTCGTGGTGGGCGTAGGCGTAGTAGTGTTATTAACTAAAGGACTGGGACGTGTATTCGTGTCGTCAACAGTGTTCCATACGTAAGCTGGTTTCAATCTGTCTATTGATATACGAGCTTGCCTGCCTGGAAACTGAATTAGGAACATTTTATTGTTTCGTTCCATAACTTTAAAAGGACCAGTATATGGTGGTTGTAACGATTTTCGAACCGTATCATCCCTTACAAAAACATATTCGCACGACCGTAAATCTTTGTGGACAAACAAAGTGCGGTTATTGCGAGAACCTTCGGATTTTGGTTTATAATTACTTATACTATCGCGAATTTTATTAACTAAATTGCAAGGATCACTAGGCTCCGTAGCCTGAGTACTAAAGAAATCTCCGGGTAAGCGTAAAGCACGTCCGAACATCATTTCTGCGGCGCTAATACCATTATCGCTACGGCCTGCTGCGCGCAGTCCAAGCATGACTGTGGATAATTCGTCTTCCCATGAGCTATTATTTATTCTAGCCATAAGGGCTGATTTTAAACTGCGATGAAATCTTTCTACTTTCGCATTGCTCTGAGCGTGAAAAGCTGTAGTCCTAATTCTATTTATGCCTAATAGTTTCATTAATTCGCTAAACAAATTACTTTCGAATTGACGTCCCTGGTCAGTCGTGAGTTGGGTCGGACAACCATAACGTGCGATCCATCCGTCAAATATAGTTTTGGCTACTACTTCAGCGGTCATATCCTCTATAGGAAAAGCTTCCGGCCAGCTTGTACGTCTGTCTACTATTGTTACAAGGTACCTGTTTCCACGTGGAGATGTCGGTAGAGGTCCGACAAGGTCTACATGGATGTGCATAAGACGATCGACCTCTTCGAATGATCCTAACTTGGAAATCGTGTGTCTACTGACCTTTGACTTTTGACATGGAATGCACGATCTTGCCCAGCTATTGACGTCTCTGTTCATGCTAGGCCAGAAAAACTTTTTACAAATCATTTTACGAGTGGTGCGCGTTCCTGGATGACTTAAACTATGCACACTCTCAAACGCTATACGTCTAAACTTCTCTGGTAAATACGGTCTCGCCTCCTTTGTTGATATTTCACAATAGACGGGTTTGTTAAATGTAGGTATCGTTATTAATTTTATGTTTACATTACTATTTCCGTTGCTCTGAATCGGTTCGGGTTGCGTCCTGTTTATCAAGTACTCGTCTTTCGTTTGTTCATGGGCGAGTTCCTCGTAATTGAGTGTTGTGGGACAAAAAATGGTTTCTATACGCGATAGAGCATCTGCGACTACGTTCTCTTTCCCACTTATGTGTCTTATGTCGGTCGTGAACTCGCTTATGAACAATAATTGTCTTGTACGCCGCGGCGTCTCATTGCTACTTTTACCTATATTCTCAAATGCGCGGCATAAGGGCTTATGGTCCGTATAAATTATCAACGGTCTGCCTTCGAACGATTTGCGAAAATGTTTTATGGACAGGTAAACAGCGAGGAGTTCAAGGTCATATGCGGAGTATACTTTTTGAGTTTTACTTATTTTTTTTGAAAAGAAACCTAACGGCTCCCATATGCCATTAACTAACTGTTGTAGTGCGGAACCTATTGAGCTAGTCGACGCATCTGTCATTAAAGCTAAAACTGCGTCTGACCGGGGATGTGATAGTGTAACGGCTTTTTTAAGGCCCTCTTTACACTGTACGAATGCCTCCTCGGTCTCACTCGTCCAAGCGATGGGAGTCCTATCGCGTTTTTTTGTATTGGTTAAATATTGGTCTAGCCGTGATTGTATTTCTGCCGCCGCAGGAATATGCGCGCGGTAGAAATTGAGCATGCCTAAAAATCTGCGCAACTGCTCGATGGTCTGTGGCTTGGGGTAATCTACAATGGCCTGGACCTTTTCCTCTAGAGGTCTGATTCCCGCTGTACTTACTTCGTAGCCTAGGAATACTAGTTTTGTTTGTCCAAAACTACACTTAGCTAAATTGATCGTTATTCCAAACTTATTGAAACGTTCAAATACCTGTCTAAGATGATCCCTATGCTGCACTTCATCATCGCTCGCGATAAGGACATCGTCTAGGTAGTTAAATAAAAAGTCTAAGCCTTCCAGAACCGTACTATTCATAAACCGCTGGAAGGTTTGAGCTGCACAACGCAGTCCGAACGACATTACGGGAAATTCCCATAAGCCGAATGGAGTAATTATGGCAGTCTTTTCGATGTCTTCACTTGCTACTGGAATGCAGTAATACGCCCTGTTTATGTCTAATTTGGAAAAAATCTTCTTACCATTTAGTATGATTGTGAAATCCTGTAACCTCGGTATTGGGTATCTATCTGGTTTAGTCTGTGCATTTAGTGCACGATAATCACCACAAGGGCGAATTTCGCCGTTTTTCTTGGCCACCACTGTAAGAGGGCTGGCCCATTGACTCTTACTAGGTCTACAAATGCCTAATTCATGCATGCGGCGAAATTCCTCCTTGACTTTTTTATACCTTTCTGGCGGCAACGGCCTTGCCTTCGCAAACGTTGGTGGGCCCGTAGTTTCGATATGGTGTACCACGTTATGTGTAGGCGTTTCTTTATAAGTTGGAGGTTTCGTAATACTAGGGAATTGCAAAAACAAACTATAATATGGGTGGTTACTATCGACCGTGTTAATAGTTGGCTGATCGCAACTCACGACTGGCGCGACTACATTAAAGTCTGTGACAAGGTCATGTAATTTTTTTTCGCTTAAGTTTACTAGCAGCCTATGGTAGCTTAAAAAATCTGCCCCGAGTATGGGCTGTTTCACGTCGGCTACTACAAATTGCCAACGAAAGGGTCTACGTAGTTTAAAATCTAGCACCATTAACTTTTCACCATATGTTTTTATTTCCGAACCGTTCGCTGCAAAAAGCTTAAGATTAGAGCACTCACCCACACGTAGTTTTTTATTTGCCGGTAATAATGAGATGTCCGCACCGGTGTCAACCAAAAAACGTAGTCCACTATTGGAGTCTGTTACACGTAAACGACGGCCGGGGTTGATAACACAGATTTCCGTCATACTCTGTGTTATCTCTGCTAGTTTCCCTGTTTCTTCTCCCACGCGCAGGGTTGAATGCATTTGGCGGCCGCAGTCCCAAACCGGTAATGGTAAAAACAAAGCCAATCCGGGTTCCTTGCGGCTTTACTGTTGTGCCGTGAACTGCTCCTGGGCCTGGATGCTGATCGTCCTCTTCGGTTTCTCTGGCCGTAACCTTGAGTCCGTGGCCTTGACCTTTCTAACTCTGCCATGCGTACGCTTAACTTTGCGATTTCCGCTATTATTAGAGCTGTGTCGTTTGCCACTGGGTTACCTGGTGGAGGTCTATGCGTCGTATACTGCGGTGTTGCTGCTTCCATAACATAAGAGCTCCTGGTGGCTTCCGCGACGTCATCAGCGATGTTGGCCAATGTGTCTAAGTCTGTCTCCCTGGATGCAACCAATACTGCGCGTACCGTCGGCGGCAAGTGATTCTGCCACATAATACGTAGCGTGTTGTCTGGAAAACTGTCCTTGGCAGTGTTACGCATTTTCATTAGTAACTGCGAAGGCTTTTGGTCCCCAAGGTCCATTTCACCGAGTACTTTCTCTACTTGCCGGTTTTTAGAGTCCTCCAACGTAGTCAGTAACTTATTTTTAAGCGCTTGGTATTTATTTGTCGCCGGCGGATTCGTGAGAAAGTCTGTCAGGCGAAGAATCACCTCCTTGGGTAGTTTAGAGACGACCATATCAAATTTGGCATCCTCCCCGATACGCTGCGGTGTTAATACGGCCTCTGTCCGGATGAACCATATTCTGGGTTGGTCAACCCAAAAATCTGGTATCCTACTTGACACTGAGATGGCCATGACCTCGACCGATTGGGATTCAGGTATAATTATGTCTTGTAATTGTGGTTGAGTTCCGCTTGCGCCCGTGTTTGCCATGTTAATTTATCACTTTAAATGTTCACTAGCTTTAAATGTTTATATCACGTCGGAATGTCACCAATGTAAGAGGGTGACCTATAGGATTATAAATTATACGATTGCTTAGATACCTAATCCATGTAATTAAAATATCACTTAGGAATATTACATACAAACACTGATATAGACTATAGAGTACTTATTACGAACGCGGCTACAATGGGACTGGCGATCCCGGGCCCGCTGCCTCGTATATGCTTTTGTTTACACTAGAATATGAGGTGACGTCACTAAACTGTTCCTATATACAACTTCATTCAAGTGTTCTTATAAACGGAATATACCTACTTATCTAATTAGGTACTTAACTGCAATGGATGGTGATAGTTGTAATTGAGATAAGGTGAGACTAAATGAGATTACCTAATCGAGATTAGAAATTAATCGTAATCTTTATAATATTGCGTGCGTTTGCTGCGCGTAAGCATCTAGTCAAATATGCGCGGAGAATCGGAATTTCATTATTGTTGGATGCAGATCACGAATATCACAATGGATCTTTATTACAATTTGTGATATTGACATACCTAATTAACACGAGGGTATTTATTTTAACATAAGTTAGTAAGTAACAATACCTATCATAGATGCGCAGCAACAATTCCTAGATACGCAGCAAGCACAACATTAGGTAGAAATGTTGGCTCGCGGCTTCCATTGTCGACGAAACCATTGACCCAGATCGGCGCGAGAGCAAACGACATGACAGGAAAATAGAGATTATTCGCGCCTGCGCCGCGTTTGCTCTCTATACTAGGGCTGCCACTGTCACACACTTGCTCCAGTCATAGAATAGGTAAGATTTATACTCGTAAGTACTAGTTCTACGTTCTCCAGTGCGTCCAGTGTGAGCTCCTGCCTAGCTAGAATGGTTGCGTGATGTTCGTCGCGCGTAAAATCCCTTAATAACAATAATTTATTTCAAACTCAAGGATTCATACTATAATACATCAGTCCAACATCACATAACTTAAAATAAATTAAAATTGAACATTAACTAATTAGCTACAATAAATTAGACACAACACACATGTATAAAGCAAGTACAAACAGATCTCGTCTCACTTAATACTTTATGCCACACCTGGCCAAAAAGTGACTTTTACCGCATGCTACGCGTACGGAAAAAGCCGCTTTCTGGCCAAGTGTAGTCATAAAATGATGTACTCAACACAGGAGGTAATAAATAAAGCCCTCGATCGCATATACGAGTATATACCTTCCTCGCCTATAGCTCGGGCCGCAAAATCTGCGATCTTAGCCTTTGTGTAATGTACTATTCTTTGCTCTCGCGGATAAACGGGATTCCAGCGAACAACATGATGTAACAACAGGCCTGAGAGCACAATCTGGCTACAGCACTGGACAGTAACGCCACGTACCTCTTTGAGCTCATAGTCGAAGTCCTCCCTCGGATACGCGTGCGCTGGGTCGACGTTCAGCCGTCGCAGCGCCTGCTGCAGCTGCCGCCAGTACTCCTCCACCAGCCGGTCGTAGTGCTGCGCGCGGAACGCCGCGTCCGTTCCGGCGAACACGAGGTACAGCAGGTCGGTGGGGGCGCGGCCCGCGCGCAGCGTCTGGTAGTCCACCGCCACCACCTCCAGCGAACCGTCCTGACAAACATGACATTTGAATATGAATCCAGGATTAATTATATTAGTCGCTTCTCATCGTAAGGAAGGCGAGTTATTGAAAACCCTTTCAGTCCGGCTGCCGAGAGTAATCTCGTTCAGTTGTACGATGTGCTCTCAGATCTGGTAGCGCAGTATACTCGTTTATTTTTCACTACATCCTGGATCAAGGCTAACTGGGTTCGATTAATCACGTCTTTCCCACTAGTTCCATTGAGTTGTCCCATCATGGGACAACTGAGACGATTGCGTCCCAGTAGTCCCATGGTACAAGTGGAACTAAAATTTTTATCATATTGTTGTCCCAAAAGTCCCATTACCGTCATCAGGTAGGTAGCTTAGGTTCGTTAGGCATCTTCAGATGCCTGAAGGGCAAACTGCGCGGAAATAGGAGCCCCGCGGAGTGGCGCTCCGTCAATCTTAAGGCAGAGTGAAATTAATCATTTCAATACGACTAAATTCTATTTCGACATTTTTATTCCTCGACCCTATAAGATTACTCCTAGGTCCCATCATCAGACCTTCACAATATGGTACCTGCTTTGAAACAAGAAAAAAAAACTATCAAAATCGGCCAACGTCGTCAAGAGTTATCAGGGAACATACATACATAAAAAAAAGAACAAGCAAACATGCAGACGAACTGAGTACCTCGTTCCTTCTATTGAAGTCGGTAAATAAATCAAGATGCGGTGGAAATACATTCCTAGACATATCGTTAGTAACACATTCCTGAATAAGGTAAGTCTCGCATTGTGAAATAAATGACACATTCTTTAAGCATATAAAAAAAAAGTATGTTGGTGCAAAATACCCTTAGAATTAAAACATTACTGTATTCTAAGGCAATTGATAAGTACGGTGGCTTTTGCTAACCTAAGAACACTTTTATATAGGTACCTATTTGAACTAAGTGTATTTATCAGCCGCGTGAGTTTCGTAGAAATTTATTATTTTAAAAATATTTTTTTTAATACCTATTGGGGGACAATCTTACACAAATCGACCTAGTCCCAAACTAAGCAAAGCTTGTACTATGGGTACTAGACGATATACATACTTATATACATAAATACATACTTAAATACATAGAGAACATCCAAGACCCAATGAACAAAATCCGTACTAAATGCACAAATAATGCCCTGGCCGGGATTCGAACCCGGGACCTCTAGCTTCGGAGGCAGTGTCACTACCAACTAGGCTAAACAGGTCGTCAATAGAGGAAGAAATACGTAAATGACCGCAACCTCATGGTTGGGACCCGGGTATGTCCTAAAATACGACCAAGACCACCGGCGGATGGGCAGCAGCATCCCTGGAATGCGGTGGAGATACTGCGATCGCCAACGCGCATGCTAAGCGTGGCGAATATGGCATTTATCCCCCATGAAATTGGGGGAGGCCTATGTCCACTGGACGTCCTTCGGCTGATTGGTGACCGCAACCTCCGATGTTGGTCCGAACAATCGATCCAACAGGAAAAAACATTTCGATTGATCGACAAGGAAATGTAAATGTCCCAGTAATTCGACAACCGAACTACGAGAGCTTTAGAGTTTGATTAATCGAACGAGCAGGAAACAAAAAACTTCGTGGTCCGATCCGGTCCAACCCCATAGCCTAATACAACATTTAATACACACACACAGAAACATTTAATGTTGAAAGTACTTATGATGTTCTAAAATCACCGAATACTTTCCACAAACAACTTGACGTACTTACTCGTACTTTGGAAACTTCTCTCCGGTGAATTGTTAGCCAGCACAGACGGTTCTAATCTGGTGGTACGAGAGGACCGTCCCATCGAGTTGGGTGAGCCCAAGAGATTTTAAGATTTAGGCTTAGATAATAATGAGATTATTTAGTCGTTGACTAACATTAGTGACACCATTAGTAATCTACAAGTATGTATGTATGTATTACTTTATTGTACATAAAGCACGACAATATGTATTTGTTCTGGTAGAATAGTAATTGGTTTGTTTACATACATCATTGTCATATGCTATGCAGGCACCAACGTAGGCGTAATGAAATGAAATAAAATAAAATAAAATAGGCCAAGCCATTGAGCCATCGGAGCCATTGATTGATGTAATAGAGGTGAGGTGTCGTAACACTGTTATTTAGCAGATGTGGTAAGGTCACGCTCTATAATTTTTGACCCATTCGAAATGGAGATACGATAGAGGTTTCGTTTGTTTTTCTATACAGTTTGATAGGACTGTAAACCTTAAAGGGGTCCCAAATTAAAGTTCGTGTCTGTAGGTACTGATAGTGAACATAGAAAAGCTAGTTTTTCCGTTACGTCGCAAATAAATGATAAGATGTGTATACTGTAGTAATCATAACATAATTTAATTATTGTTGTATCTTATCGGCTCGCTTGCTCTTATCCCAGCATCCGAACAGACGCAGCAAACAAAACGACCGGCCGTTGTTAAAACGTGGGTTTGCATTCGAGGTCGTTCTTACCGTAGTTATCTAACATGTTTTGTCGGTTAACAAAAAACAAGTTATTATATAGGTGTCTGCAGCATAATTTGAAAGTTGGTTTATTTATTCATCTGAAGGCAGATTGGACCAAACTGATTCATTCTTTAACCTGAGATTAAACCTTGAAAGGATTGACAGTTAATATAGGAATAAACTCTATTAATGTTTGGTCAGAATTAGATAGGTAGGTACATAAGCTAACTTACACATTAACCTATGATGGCTATGATTAAATTATTAAGACTGTTTATCTACATTTTTCTCTAGAGTTTTGTCAGGTGACGTTTGCTTGTTTGATGGAACTGTTGGGTTCTTCTCGCCGCTCGATGTTAAATGTTTGGATATAAATAACTGCACGAGGACAATAAATAGACGACACACATGCCGTGCCGTTGTTATTCAGTGAATTGTTAGGACATGCCACTGATATCTAAGTAAGTATAGTATTCCATTCTGCTGTGTCATGTGTAACGTTGTGAAGTCATCTTGTACTTATAGAAGACAATAATAGTATGTAATTACTCACATCTTTGACCTTGTGCATGAGGTTGCTGGGTCGGAAGTCTCCATGCGTAAGGACGGGCCGCTTGAGCGGGAGGTAGTAGTCGCGCAGGCTCTTGGCGTTCTCGGTCAGGTACTTCGCCAGCCGCGCGCGGTGCTGCTCCCGACACGCGCCCACCGCGGTCCTCACCATGCCCTCCCACACCGCCCTCATCTTCTCCTCGTCCGAGCTGAACTCGTAGGTCCTCTCCTGGATGACCCGGGCATACTCCTCCGGGTCGGCTTGTTCGTACGCGAAGGAGAGGGCGTGCAGCTTGGCCAGCTCCGCGACGGCGGCGGCGGCGTACCGCCAGTCTACCGAGCGCAGGCGGTCGTGCGTGCCGAACCCGCGCGCCGACAGGTCCTCCAGCACGATCGTCTCCTCGAACAGTTTCGGATTGCACCCGAAGTACTTCGGGAAGTACAGCCGGTGCTCCGCCGGCACGCAGTTCGTGTCCTCCAGTTTACTGTAGACGCCGACGAGAGTCTCGTAGACGAACCGTTCGGTCTCGTAGAACTTGGTTATCGGCGCATTCTCGCGCATCTTCCCGGTGATGTTGGCTTCCTTCGCGAAGAGGCGGAGGTCGTCCTTGCCGGGAGCGGTGATAGTGATGAGGAACAGCTCGGAGGTGTAGTTGGCGCCGCCGGTGGAGATGGGGGTGACGGCGACCGCGGGGTCGTCGTAGTGTTGTTGGCGCGCGATGTCGCGGAGCAGCGCTCGCAGGCGGGGCGCGTGCGCGGGCGCGTCGTCCGCCATACCGGGAGGAGCGCGGGCGACTGATCGCGCGACTAAACTGACGCGGTTTTGTTCAGATGAACTAGGCAACTTTGTGTTGCTTCCGGGACAAATATTATCGGTGTTGCGCGATCACCACAGTTTTGACTATTAGAATAGAATAGATTTTTTGAACAACAACAAGACGGTACACAACTTATATCAGTGTTGTCACATACGAACAGGCCACTCAGCATGGCTTAAGGCATGGGAGAGCAACGACACTGATTTTCAATGGTCCAGCTATTTTTTTTTTCAAATAGAACTAAACCAAATGTATAGTTTGAGTTAAAAATATTATTAACAGCCCAAAAAACATTTAAAACATTACTATTAATAGTACTAAATATAGTGGCCCGTTCAAAGGATATATAATCTATACTAATATTATAAAACTGAAGAGTTTGTTTGTTTGTTTGTTTGTTTGACGCACTAATCTCAGGAACTACAGGTTAGAATTGAAAAATTATTTTTGTGTTGGATAGTCCATTTATCGAGGAAGGCTTTAGGTTGTATAACATCACGCTGCGACCAATAGGAGCGAAGACGCGGGCGAAGTCGCGGGCAACTGCTAGTATAATAATAAGAATAAATATTATAGGACAATTTTTTACACAAATCGAACTAGTCCCATAGTAAGCAATATTTGGCAACAGATAATGGATAGGGCATTGGTTTTCAATTAGAACTAAAGTACGAGTCAATAAAATATATAACAGGTTCTATAAAAAAAAATCTCTTTTTATATTAAGGACCACCAACGGATAATACATCGAAAACTAAACATATATACAAAAAATATATTATACATACAAAAATTCAATAATGTAGGTACTACAAGATTATTCTCTACTCTAGAATGGTTTTGTATCGTCTGATAAAGAAACGCTTGAGAAATGATCATTTGACAAAATATTTATGACAAAATCATCATTTGATATTAGCCCTATTCCGTAAACTCATCATTGTATTTATAAGTGATCATTTGATGAATGAATGTTTCGGAAATGTTTCCTTTTACAAATGCATTGAATGACAAAATATTAATTGTATCATTTTCATTCTAGAAACCATTTGTAAAAACAAAACTCTCTTTTATATCGTATTAGTACCTAAAGAGGGAGTTATAAGTTTGACGTGTGTACCTGTGTATCTCTGTGTCTGTCTGTCTGTCTGTGGCATCATAGCTCTTGAACAGGTGAACCAATTTGAAAGCGGTTTTTTGACAGCCAACGATTTTTTTATACATGTTTTATCAAAATTGGTTCAGTGGTTTTGGAGATATTGAACTTAGGAATGAAAATATCGGAGGCTTTTCTATTTTTCTAAATTTTCAATTATATTATTGTTTATGACAATTAACATCAGTTGCTTACGGTTTGAAATATAGGGTCCATAGGAATATGTACCATGATATCTGGTACATATTCCTATGGTTGAGATAGAGGTGTGTAGGTCGTGTATCCGAGATAATCGGTAGCGTTCTATAGGTCTGTATACTTATGTTATGTGCTAAAGACAATTATAACGCCAAAGTGACAGACAGCATCTTGTATCGACCGAGACTATATACCTAGATTGAATACATAGTACCTGGCAGGCCAAGGCTACGCTCGGTGTGTTTTCTTGACACTTGCTAATTATCCAAATAACCTTGCGGGGTAAACTTAGTGAGAAAATTTATAATGCAATAAATATGTCTATATTAATTACTAATATTAAAAAAGAGGAAAGATTTGATTGTTTTCATTGAAGAGGCTCCGAAACTACTGAACCGATTTGAAAAATTCTTTCACTGTTGGGAAGCTACACTATCCCCCTCCTAAATAAACCCTCACACCCCTAACTAAAACTCACACACTTTAACTGTGTGTATTATAATTTTTAATTGTGAAATATCCGTGCGAAGCTGGGGCGGGCTGCTAGTTAATTATAAACTAGGTAGTCGTAAGCAGTTTGCGCCCATGTAATGAAGCGAAGCTATTGTCTATACCTTCAGTCTAAACCTGCATCGCTAACGGCCGATTCACTCCAAACGGCCAAGCAAAGGAGCCTTCTTTGGAGATATTACTGAGAAGTTTCTTTTTATGTCAAAAGTAGACGCCGAGGTGGTCGTTGGTTGAGGTGATCTCAGTGCCTGCCATACCACTCTCCCCGTCTCATTGTCCTCCTCCTCGGCCGACAAGAACGACGTCCTCCTAATCGAAGACAGGTGACAACTCTTGCAGACCCACGCCGGCGCTTCCGCTGCATGCAAAGCAATTCGCTGTTTGTTATTGAGCCCAGAGGCATCTCTAGCCCATGTAGCCCGTTCCGTCGCGAGCGGCGCTCGGCGCTCCCTGGGACCGCTGCACCATAGGTAAAGACGCCTCTGATTGAGCCCGCTGCATTCCACCTTTTCGTGGACAATTGAATCGAATCTGCTGCATGTTGGACCCGGGTATGTCCTAAAACTACGACCAAGACCACCGGGGAATGGGCAGCAGCATTCCTTGAGTGCGGTGGAGATACTGCGATCGCCAACCCGCATGCCAAGCGTGGCTATTATGGCATTTACCCCCCATGAAATTGGGGGAGGCCTATGTCCAGCAGTGGACGTCCTAGGGCTGATATGGTGGTGGTGGCTGCATGTTGCTGCTGGACATTTTTGGTAAGGGCTTCTTTACAAACACTACACCAAATGGTAACTACCTTTGTTCATTATGTGGGTAGATGCGACACTTCTCGCACGTATGTAGGTACATGTGCGTGCTATCCGCACGAGGCTTAACCGCGGAATCCGGATTAAAGTTTCAGCAGCTATTCCGTTCCATTCAGACAACTTATTAAGAACGGTTTTCCAATATTCAATATTTAATAACTACAGCTTGAAACGTTGAAAAACCCCCGACATTTTCATTTCAAAGCTCAATATCTCAAAAACGGCTGAACAGATTTTCATGAAACATGGCTAAGAACACTAGGGATAAAATTATATGAAGTGGTAAATAATAAAATATGTATATTTTTTGTATTATTACATTAACAGTAGGTTTTTATGTTGATTACGACGTTTAACGGAAACTAATATTAACATTCATCAATAAGTAGTCGTGAATTGGAACAAGTATAAATAAATAAAAAACGGAAAAGTAAAAAGCATTAGTGCGTAAAATCAAACTTTCCGCACGATATGCAGCTACGAAAACTAATGCCACTTTTTGAACAACTATTGGGTCTGTGAGCTGTAACGTAACTGTCGCAAAAAAAACATTTATTTGTTCAAATTTCAAATTCAAACTTATAAATTTTAAATTTAACAAGTAAATTTTGAAATTTGAACAAAAATATGACTCGACCAAAAATTCTATATAATTATCGAACCTGCTCCCAAATTTCACGAGAATCGGTTGACAAATGCGACCTGTAGATAAGAGTTGCCATATGGAAGAATTAAATGTCCTGATAAAAATCCTGACATCATCCTAAAAATCCTGACATTTCCTGTAACACAGATTTGGCATAGCTTGAACGGCTCTCTGCGGTGTACATACTATATCGTGGATCTACCTGTTGTATTGTGCAATTTGATTGATAATTGAAACCAAATAAAAAAAGTAGATTGTAAGTAGTTTTAAGAAAACAAATTGATCTCCTCTTTAGCTGTAATTTATACTACTTATTGTAAATTGTTTTGAACGAAAAAAATTGTTTTTGTTGATTACTTACTACTTTTATGTATTCTTTCATTCATTCATTAAAACTGTGTAAACTTTGCAATAAATAAAAAGGTCATTCTTAAAAATCCTGACACTTGCCAAGTCCGGCCGCAATCCGGACAAAGGGTCAAAAATCCTGACATGTCCGGACAAATCCTGACGTATGGCAACCCTACCTGTAGAGGAGAACATCCAGACAGACGGACAGACATATGTTTTTTTTTTGTCGAAAGCTGAAACGGAGCTTTGCTCGCTCGGTCAAAAATAGTCGGAAAAAATAAAATTTCTGCTTATTATACAATTTTAAACATGTTTTTATTACCTAAAATTTGAAAAAAAAAACCGATGCAATTTGACCATAGAAAATATGATTTGTGATGTCATGGAAATGTGCCTAACATTTCCCTACAATTTTCATACTAACCAAGCGTAAGTTTACGAATTCATAAAAAGTTACTGAATTGACTATCAGTGAAATACCGTATTGTATTTGTGGGAAAGGGACAAACCAAATAAAAGGTTAAGGCTACTTCCGCGAGATGCTGGAATTTCATAGAATTATGAAATTTTCGCGCGCGCATTCATTCATATTCACATTCGAAATTATCCACCTTAATTGATCAAAAATATACATAGTATTCAGTAAAAAATAAGCTTTATACATAATGAAGTTTCCTTTTTTTACTGAATTGTGTCGCTACAGATAATTGAATTTTGATATAATTTACGATAATAATTTAACAATCATGACAAAATCCCTCTGTCTTCTAATTTACGAAAAACATGGTAGGTATAACTAATAACGATTTACTAACAACGATTATAAGGTCAATTTGGGGCCATAGGTCACAAAAAAGATACCTGTATTACAGGTGTGAAAAATAAAAAAGGTTTTAAATAATACAAAAAAATGAATCGGGGGGTTTCTTAACGGCGCGGCGCTTTGTTAAGTTTTATGTATGAATATTATTCAAATAGGCCTAGCAACAAGCACTTTCGAATCGTCAGTTATAACACGTATTAACATATATATTATAGTACATTACTACAGAGGCCGGGACGAAAGGGGTTGCCGGCCAAAGACATATATACGGCCGAGCGAAGCGAGGCCGGATAGGTCTAAGGCTGGCAACCCCAAACTTCCCGCCGAGGTATGTATAGTGCTTTTCTCAAACATGAAATGAAATAAACAACAAAAAAAAAATCGAAATTTTATTTTTAATACGCATAGTGGCAGAATGTCATGATGCCTGTGCCACAAATTTATGTGGAATGGAATTAAAAAAGAGGACTTTGCCGGCCTAGGCTTGCAAGCTTTGTATGAAATTCCATTAACGACCTCTTGTCCTAGCTGAAACGTCATACTTCGCAGCCTATTATAAGGAACATAACATCAATATTTCATTGCATGTTTGAGAAAATTAATTATTTAAAGCAATTTATTGATGCTATTATTATTCTTTACAATAAATATTGTATTGTTGTAGACATGTCAAAATAAGAAATAATTATGTAGTAAAATTCACAATAGGATCGTCAAAACATAAATAATAATAATAATAATAAAAAAATGTATAAAAAATAGAAATCTAGACAGTTTCTAGAATAAAATCAATATGTCAAAAGAAAATAATAAGATAATATTAATATCTAATGCCATAATGATTAATTCATTAATATTTCAGTCACAATTAATTAATCCCACGGTGTTTTATCATTCATGTAGTCGTGTGTGCTATAATATGCTTTCGATATAAGTTTACGCTTTACATAAGTAAGTAGAGAAACAGGCCCTTTAATAACGGCCTACTACAATACAATACATTCTCATAATATGCTGCTTTTCTATCTACACTACATACTGTGTGTGTAGAAAAAGTTATGAATTTAGAGAATAAAAAACAACAATGAGTGCCTACCGTTTACTGATATCACTACTTAGGACTTTAGTTTAGTAGCGATACTTAAACATTCGGCTTGTTGCTTCTCGTCCAGGCGCAGGCGCATATAGATTAACATAAACGGCTGTATATTTTTAGTAAGTAGAAGTGTGGAACTGCAATGGCAACTACTATTATTTGTCTTTCTACTTATCATTAGGCAAATAGGCCTGTATTTAATTAAAAATACAGACTTTTTAATTCATCTATCGATAGAAACTTGAACTATTTTCCAATTAGGTGACAGCACTAAGACATCATGTTCTGAGGACCTACCGCGAACCAAGGAAACGAAATTTTCCATTTGTGCTGGGAGGAATAATTTCGTTTGTATTTCGCGGTAGGCCTTCAGGTATTACACAATTAACCCTTTACACCCGTACTGAAATGATTGTGATGTCTTATTTTTTTAACCGACTTCAAGATTTAAAAAGAGGAGGTTATCAATTCGGTTGTATGTTTTTTTTTATGTTTGTTACTTCATAACTCCGTCATTTCTTAAACGATTTAGAAAATTCTTTTTTTGATTGTAAGTATATATATCCAAGTTCCTCCCGTTTTTGTCAAAACGGAGGCAAACATATAGTGATTTTTGTTTTTTATCAACAAATCGAGCATTATCGAAGATTATCATACAAAAATGTGACATTTGATGAAGTGGAACTGCTGATGATGATCAGAACAGAACTTTTGAACGACGAAAAGTTCACGTTTGGCGATTTGTCCTTTTAGTTGTGTTTGTTAAGCAAGTTCTATTTTCACGATTAATTTTTGTCATGCTCGAGTTCTGATAATGGGATCCATTAGGAATCAAGGGAACTCTTCAAATGTGGAAGGCACATAAATAGTGGTTTTTGTATTTTCATGAACTAATCAAGCATTTTCATTCAAAAAAGTAACATTTGATGAAGTGGAACTGCTAATAATGATCAGAACGGAACTCTTCAACGACGCGTAGTTCAGTTTGGCGATTTGTTCTCTCCGTGTTGTTTGTCAAGCAAGCAAGGTTTTCAAGACACATTTTTGTCAAGCTTGAGTTCTGATAGAGGATTCCATGAGGAATTGAGGGTACTTAGTCTTCTACCATTATAAACATACTTATAGCCATTTTTATTTTATTGTATGGAATCTAAGAGTGCACCATCTAAGTATAATAATCTTTCACCGACCTCCCCATTGAAGTCGGTTTTTTTTCTTAAAAATTATTTTACATTGAAATATCATTGTTTTAAGGGTCATTAAAGTTTTTTTTTTTACAATCACATTTTTCGGGTGGAAAGGGGCATGATCTCGTGCTTAATTTCATAGTACAGCTAGTGATACTGAATAAGAAATTTCGGGATTTGTACGCTGAAGTGGGAGTAGGCAGGTCACATATGTCGCAGAACCAATGGCCGTTGGGGCAGACTGGTTGTTGAGTGGAGTGGAGACCGCGTGTCGGCACACGTAGGGGAGGACGCCCTGTAAATAGGTGGGGTGACGACATTTCTAAGGCAGGGAGTCGAGGAGAAGAGCTGAAAACCAAGCATGTAATACTATATATTCTTTCTTCATATTCTCTGACGTGACTCCCTATCATGAACTCCTACTTTTTAGGGTTCCGTAGGGCGTAGCCTAGTGGCAAAAAACGGAATCATTATGGATTCGTCATGTCTGTCTGTCCGTCCCTATGTCACAGTCGATTTACTCGGAGAATATGACCACTACAATAGGGAATGTCTGAATTCTTAAAAAGTCATTGATTATTTTTCTAATTGTAGGAATAACCGTCGCCATTAACAGAAAAAACTTTCAGATTTTTCGGTTGCGCCATATATTTTATAAAAATACAAACATTTTATATCACCTCGCGTCTGCCCCGTATCAGACGACTAAGACATTTCTAAGTCCGTCGAATATTACGAAACGAAACGCCTGCTTGAATCTGTGGTACGCAATGACATTGACAGTTCATCATAGGTTGGTTGTATGGAGGTCGTATGACTTGAACAGAGTATCGGCTGTGACATAAGTGTTCCGTTTTCACCATTTTGGCTACGGAACCCTAAAAAGGCACGCAATGGCGGTTAAATTACACACTCAATTTAGATTTTATAAACAAAAACTCAAAAACTGCCCAACCAATTAAGTTACAAATATTTTTCTAGAAAGTCTTTATCCCATCAAAAACATAAATGTAAAAATGGCAGCCAAGTTCACCGACAAAAGAATTGAGATCTAAATGCAGTATGTTATAATACCATAAAAGCTGTTGGATATTTAAGAAAACTGCCAAGTTAAAGCTCAAAATGCATTAAGCCGCAGTAAATTAGTTTTACTGTAAACAAGCTAGTGCCAAACTTGGCAACTTTTTAGATAATCTACGGAACTTGGCGTCCATTTAGATCTCAATTCTTTTGTCGGCGAACTTGGCTCCCTTTTTCACATGTATGTTTTTGATGGGATATCATTACTTTTTGTCAATCTTCGCCAAATGGTGCTTTTTAAGAGCAAATGAACGAGTTACTACACAAAATACCCAAATCGCTATAGGTGCACCTCACATATTTGAAGAGTTCCCTCGATTTCTTCAGGACCCTGTGATCAGATTCTTACCTGATAACTATGGGACCACCCCTGAAGTATACCGTTTCAAACAATAAACGAATTTTCCATATCGGTTAATAAATGACGGAGTTCTGAGGTAACTGGCATAAATAATAATAATAATAATAAATATATTGTCACTCAGGCATATTATTTCTGGTTGTAGTCATCTTGCTAACGGCGAGTACTTGCACAGACATAACTTGGTGGCCAGGATTATTCACCAGCAGCTTGCTCTTTTATACGGTCTTGTAGACTTCGAAGTGCCGTATTATAAGTACACACCTGCGCCAGTTCTCGAAAATGGTCGTGCAACGCTCTATTGGGATCGATCTGTCATCACGGACAGGACTATTGTAGCCAACAAGCCTGATATCGTGCTGACAGATCGATTGAAGCGCCAGGCAGTGCTCGTTGACATCACCATCCCCCATGACGAGAACCTCGTGAAAGCTGAGAAGGACAAAGTCAGCAAGTACCTAGACTTGGCACATGAGGTAACCGCCATGTGGGATGTTGATTCAACGATTATTGTCCCGATAGTCGTCTCTGTGAACGGTCTAATTGCGAAGAGTCTCGACCAACATCTCAAGAGACTCTCGTTAGATGGCTGGGTCAAGGGTCAAATACAGAAGGCGGTACTCCTGGACACGGCGCGGATAGTCCGGAGGTTCCTCTCTCTGTCGCCCTAACCACCGGTAGCTTAGGCCCCGCCTCGCTGCCGGCGGCACCCTAGGTTAGGTTTTTTATGATGCTTTTATATTATGTACGTGTATTATTATATTTTACTTTTATAAATGTTTTGTAAAAAACCTAACTTAAGTTTTAAGAAAAATAAAGAGAATATATTGTATTTTACTTTTATAAATGTTTTCTAAAAAACCTAACTTAAGTTATAAGAAAAAAAAAGAGAATAATAATAAAAAAAAACTAATAAAAAAATCACTGTTTTCAGATTTTTTCTGGTGTACACACACAATTACCAAGCTGCATCCTAAATTTCAGCTTTCTAGGTCATCTGGAAGTGGGTTAGGTTTTTGATTACTAGTCAGTCAGTCAGTCTGTGGTAAAAATGCCGTTTTTTGGAATTTAATATCTCAATAATTAATAAACCTATATTTATGAAATTTGGGGTTCTAGTTGTTCTAAAGGATCTTAATACATGTACCATTTTTTATGTTAGATTGAAGTTATTGGGGGTTCAAAAGTGGCTGCAAATGGTTCGTGTAAAATAACACACGGCTGCAGTCCGCCAGTTACGGGGTTGAACTTGGCTGGACACGCTGCCGAGTGTCTTAGATCTAATTTTTTTTCTAGAAAAAAAAATGTGCCTGCCCTGTAACTTTTGAATTATGGGTCCAAAAATATGAAAGAAATCATTAAAATAAAGCTGAATAAAGAGTTTCAAGGAAAACTATAACAGACATGATCGGTAGGTACGCTGTATTTGACTTATTGTAAATAATCTGACGACCTGTTTAGCCTAGTTGGTAGTGACTCTGCCTCCGAAGCTAGAGGTCCCGGGTTCGAATCCCGGCCAGGGCATTTATTTGTGCATTTTTCACGGATATTTGTTCTTGGGTCTTGGATGTTTTCTATGTATATAAGTATGTATTTATCTATATAAGTATGTATATCGTCGTCTAGTACCCATAGTACAAGCTTTGCTTAGTTTGGGACTAGGTCGATTTGTGTAAGATTGTCCCCCAATATTTATTATTTATTATTATTATTAATCTTTCCTTCTTAGCAAAAGACGTACAAAACACTGCGAAGGTATTCCCTTTTGCTTGTTACTATACTTATTATTTCATATTTTTTATTTTCATTGGGCAACTACGCAACCCGCCTACACTGAGCATGTATTATTGTTTATTGTTTGTGACCGACCGAGGTAGAGCAAGGGACCAGTCTGTTTGTTCCTTAAGTTATTATTATATTATTATTTTTGTACACTTTGTTCTAGTTTTTTTATCTTTTGAATTTTTGTTCTTTGTTATTTCTGTGTACATTTAAGGTTCTCTTTTGTGGCAATTAATATTTTTTCCGATTCAGATTATCAAATGATTATTTTCTCAAACATTTATTGTCAAAAGATCATTTCTCAAGCGTTTTCTTCTGTCAAACGATAGAGAACGAGAACCAAAGAGCCCAATGTTATCTAAAATAAGCCCGATGCTAATCTTGTAGTACCTACCTTGTAACACCTTTTATATATTTTAAGACTCATTATACTTTGGCTTTAATTAAAAACCACAGTGCCTTGTTTATTATTTATGCGAAATATTGTAGTCCTTTAAACTGTATCACTATATATTTAGTACCTACTACATGCCTAGTACTTATTGGATTTACTGAAAGTCAGGGTCGTTGCTCCTTTTATGTGGCAACACTGATGTCTTCTTAAGATTTACAGTTTAAACCCTTTATTGTGCGTACTGTCTTGCTGTTGTAAAAAAAATCTATTTTATTATATTTGTCAAAATAAAGGATGATTCACAGTAGACCGTTCCGTGTCCGGGCCGGCCCGTTTTCTATGACATCAGGTAAGGCAACGGCCGGAGTTTTTCTCTAGAGAAAACGGGCCGGCCCGGACACGGAACGGCCTACTGTGAATCGTCCTTAATGGTGTACGCGCAACACCGATATTTGTCTCGGAAGCAACACAAAATTGCCTAGTTTATTTGAACAAAAACGCTCTAGTTTGGTCGTGAGTCGTGCGATCAGTCGCCCGCGCTCCTCCCGGCATGGCGGACGACGCGCCCGCTCCCCGCCTGCGAGCGCTGCTCCGCGACATCGCGCGCCAACAACACTACGACAACCCCGCGGTCGCCCTCACCCCCATCTCCACCGGCGGCGCCAACTACACCTCCGAGCTGTTCCTCATCACTATCACCGCTCCCGGCAAGGACGACCTCCGCCTCTTCGCGAAGGAAGCCAACATCACCGGGAAGATGCGCGAGAATGCGCCGATAACCAAGTTCTACGAGACCGAACGGTTCGTCTACGAGACACTCGTCGGCGTCTACAGTAAACTGGAGGACACGAACTGCGTGCCGACGGAGCACCGGCTGTACTTCCCAAAGTACTTCGGGTCCAATCCGAAACTGTTCGAGGAGACGATCGTGCTGGAGGACCTGTCGGCGCGCGGGTTCAGCACGCACGAGCGCCTGCGCTCGGTAGACTGGCGGTACGCCGCCGCCGCCGTCGCGGAGCTGGCCAAGCTGCACGCGCTCTCCTTCGCGTACGAACAAGCCGACCCGGAGGAGTACGCCCGCGTCATCCAGGAGAGGACCTACGAGTTCATCTCGGACAAGGAAAAGAGGAAAGTGATGAGGGAGGGCATGGCGAGGACCGCGGTGGGCGCGTGTCGGGAGCAGCACCGCGCGCGGCTGTCGAAGTACTTGGCCGAGAACGCCAAGAGCCTGCGCGACTACTACCTCCCGCTCAAGCGGCCTGTTCTTACGCATGGGGACTTCCGACCCAGCAATCTCATGTACAAGACCAATGATGTGAGTAATTACACACTATGTTGTCTTCTGTAAGTATAAGATGATGTCACAACATTACACATGACGCAGCAGAACACACCAGTGGCTACAGGTCCTACCAATTCACTAAATACTCGTAACCACGGCACGGCATGTGTGTCGTCTATTTATTGTCTTTGTGCAGTTTTTATATCCAAGTCATATCTCATCTAGCGGCGAGAAGGACCCAACAGCTCCATCAAACAAACAAACATCACATGACGAAGCACACGAGAAAAATGTAGTTTATGTATGTCAAGAAACGATGGGAAGAGACCGGACGGGATGTCTTTGATTCCATGGAGTACGGGACGGGTGCTTGCGGGGGATGCTACATGTGTAGATACACTAGCCCCGTCGCAGCTCCACGAACCCACTACAAGGGCGGCAGCTGCGGCGGCGGCGGCCGAACGCGCTAAAATTGGTAAATACAGCGGTCTTGGCGCCGAATACTTGTTCACCCTTTTCTCGGTCCGTGGGGCCTGGCGCTCCAAGCCTCTTCAAGGAATTGTCGTAAAGGCTTATTTTTGTCACAGGTGACCGAAGAGCTGGCAGCTACCTCGGCTAACGAATTAGCTTGGCTATTCAGAGAGGAAATGCTGCCAGTATCTTCGGCACAATGCCGCGGGGAGCATTTTTAGGTTTAATTTAGTTTGATTTCTAATTAGTAATTAGTTTTAATGTTAGTGTACCTAATTAGTTTTATCTTTGGTAATTAATTTGACTATTATATAACGTTCTGAATAAATCATTTATTGCTATTAACCATAAACTCATAAGTAAGTTTATGACATGGTAAATTTATTATTCATATTCATTTAAACGTGATAATCATATATGATCACTCAGGTTATAGGTAAATTTAAAGTAAAGAATGACAACGAAGCGGTAATAATAGGTACTTGTTTTACAAGACCTCTTTATAAAATAAATTACAATAATGTCAGGTGGCAAAATGCAATATCGTATCGTATAGTTACTTATACTTACTTACTTACTTACTCACGTTTGTTTGAACAGCTGAAGGAAGAGTATTTCACTGGTCTACATAATTTTGCCTTTGCGAGGGATCAGGTAACCGATATACGCAGCTAGGTGGCTCAATGTCATATGATGTTTGTTATCTTTAAACAAAATATACAATTAGAATTTTGAAACGAACTAAGTTGTGGCAAATACATGATAATAAATTTATATTTATTCTAAATAAGTAACCACTGCTCTTCATGAAAAAAAAAAAACTGGCCTAAAAAATTCCAATCTTTGGATTGAATAATTGGGAATATTTTGTAAAACACGTATAAACGTGCGTGTAAACACGTATATTCATGCCTTTGAAGACGTTAATAGTACATTACGATACAAGTGCAGAGAACAGGAAATTCGCAACGAGTGGTGATAAATTAAAACAGTAGTGTTTTAAATCGACACGAGTTGCGAATTACCTATTCGCACGTGTATCGTAAAACGTTTTACAGTACATATGGCTCTTTAAAGTTTCGACATACTTGTATGCACGTAATCTGCTGATTACCGCACTCGTGCGGTAATGTAGCACCATATGTACTGTAAAATAATTTTTCTCAAACATGCAATGAAATATTGATGTTATGTTCCTTATAACAGGCTGCGAAGTATGACGTTTCAGGTGCGGCTAGGACAAGAGGTCGTTAATGGAATTTCATACAAATCTTGCAGGCCTAGGCCGGCAAGTCCTCTTTTTTAATTTCCATTCCACATAAATTGTGGCACAGGCACCATGACATTCTGCCACTAAAAATAAAACTTTGATTTTTTTGTTGTTTATTTCATTGCATGTTTGAGAAAAGCACTATACATACCTCGGCGGGAAATATGGGGTTGCCCGCCTCAGACCTATCCGACCTCGCTTCGCTCGGCCGTCTATATATGTCTTCGGCCGGCAACCCCTTACGTCCCGGCCTCTGTAGTAATGTACTATAACGTCTTCAAAGGCATGAATATAGTTCTCATATGGACATCAAATGACATTATTCATAATCGCACAAGTCCTAAGTGCCTTCAATTTTGTATGTTATTAAATGGTAATTACTTCATCATGATAAAAAAGTATTATACGTTACAGTATTTTTTTTAAGTTTCTAAGAAGATAAACGATATTAACCATCTCAAGATAATATTTTTAGTACTTAGCGGCAATACCAACATCAATAACAAGAATGTACTTAATGGCTGTAAGTTTTTTTTTAACAGAACGTTTTTGTGTCTTGGCTGCATAGCTTTGCATCTTGACTGTAGATTGAGAACATCAAACCAATAACCCGGACCCGGGTATGTCCTAAAACTACGACCAAGACCACCGCGGGATGGGCAGCAGCATCCCTGGAGTGCGGTGAAGATACTGCGATCGCCGGCCCGCATGCCAAGCGTGGCGATTATGGCATATACCCCCCGTGAATTTGGGGGAGGCCTATGTCCAGCAGTGGAGTGGACGTCCTTTGGCTGATATGATGGTGGTGGTGGTGGGATGAAGCATCGTTTCTTTATACCACGTTGCTGGCAAACAAGCGTACGGCCCGCCTGATTGTAAGCGGTTACCACAGCCCATGGAAGCCTGCAACTCCAGGGATGCCGCATGAGTTTGTTTGGAGGAGATGCATTACCAATTACTATTGGAAACCACAAATAGAAATAATCCTGGATTAATTATTAAAATGTCATGTTTTTTAGGACGGCTCGCTGGAGGTGGTGGCGGTGGACTACCAGACGCTGCGCGCGGGCCGCGCCCCCACCGACCTGCTGTACCTCGTGTTCGCCGGAACGGACGCGGCGTTCCGCGCGCAGCACTACGACCGGCTGGTGGAGGAGTACTGGCGGCAGCTGCAGCAGGCGCTGCGGCGGCTGAACGTCGACCCGGCGCACGCGTATCCGAGGGAGGACTTCGACTATGAGCTCAAAGAGGTACGTGGCGTTACTGTCCAGTCTCGGGCCTGTTGTACCTCATGTTGTTCGCTGGGACCCAGTTTATTCGCGAGAGCAAAGAAAGACGTTATAAGTGTGACGAGTCCTCTGTACCACTGATCAGCCTGCTCACTACCACAGCTAGTGAAATAATCGCGTTTAGGTCTGCCGTCCGCGCCGGTGCTTCATTAACAAGTAAATGCAAAAGAAATGAACACTTTATGAAGGTATTAATGCGATCACATTATCAAATTGTAGACGAACTAGCAATTAGATGTAACCGCTCAGGTTCACATGGGACACAGGGAGTTACTGCAGATCTGTATACAAAGTGGGCCCTGTAATAGGAGCAAATATTTAAAAGGGCGCTCCCTTAGAGCATCTATGCTTTGGACCCACTTTGTATAAGATCCCGCGAAGTACTTTGCCTCTATGTCCGTCACATCTTCATTGTCGTTGTCGTCTTGAGCTAGTATTTGCTTATTATAGGTGTCATATTCAATGTACAGCTCTGTGAGCCGACTCCGCTTAGCCTGCAGGGTGCGAAGTGCACTAAGGACCATCTTGTGGGATAGCTACGAAGTATACAACCGCGTGAGAGCTGCCTCAGTGTAGCCTCGCAAGGCCTTTAACTGTTTTAAGTCTGATATCTTAGACACCTTTTACACGATATAATTCGTTATTATCAATAATTGAATTACACTTGTTTGTTGAATACCGCACACCTTGCACCAACTTTAACTTTGTGTAAGTTTGTACCTGTAAAAGTCAGGTCAAAAAAGCCTGATACTAGTGTTTGAGTTAGGGCACTCGATTAGAACGTGGTCCCCTGAACATTTTCCAAATTAGCTACTTATAACCACTTGCCTGGGTAACGTTCATTTACCTATATTACTTATTAGGGTACAATCAGCCGCATAAATAGCTTGACACTTGGTGACTTTGTCGCTTTCACCCGTTAAAAATTTAGCGTTTTTTAGTATGACAGTATAACGTGACATTAAAGCGACACGGTATGTACTAATCGTGACTCTTGGTTCGCACTTCGCAGAGCCTGCCGTACGGGCTGATGGTAGCGGTCTTCATGCTGCCGCTGGTGACGGTGGAGGCGGGCGACGCGCCGCGCCTCGACGACCTGACCACCGACAACTGGCAGGTCACCACCAGCCGGCTGTTCGCCGAGCGGATCAGCGACATTGTCGACGACTACGTGGCGTGGGGCGTGCTGTGACGGGGGGAAGTGACACGAGCATGACGGGCGGGAACTGACACGCCATCACCAGCCGGCTGTTCGCCGAGCGGATTGGCGGCGTTGTTAGAGAATACGTGGCGTGGGCACAGTGGTGCTGTAAATGGGGGATGACATGACGGCTAAAACTGCCACCACAGAATTGTATAATAGTAGTCACATTCGAATAACAATAGTAGATTTTTAACCAAGGGTTAAAAGTGACCCATTTTATCATAGATATTTCTAATAAGTATATAATAAAGAGCTTACTTCTGTAAAGTAAATTGTGCATGGTACTTATATATTTCTTAAATTCGTTTTATTTAATTTTATAACACAAGGAGATACAAAATGTTTTATAACCTTTCTTTTATTATTATCTATCTTAGAAAATAATTGTAAAAGAATAATTATAGTAAAATTGAACAGAATTATATATACATAAACCAGTCTTGTCTGAGCAACTATAATGATATATTACTCATTAGTGGAAACTGTGTTGGCTTTTGTATATGTTTAAATGTATTTAATTGTATGTGTTATTTTTCGCTGTTTGTTTCCCTTTATCAATAAATAAATAAATAAATAAATAAAAATAAATAAATAATACTTACGTAGTTCGACTAGTTCGAGGAAAGTAAAATATTACCCGCACATTTTTTTAAAACTGTCCAAGTGCGAGCCGGCCTCGTGCACGAAGGGTTCCGTACCAACACCTCCTAATCTACATTTAAAACCACTATACAATACATTTAACCAAAAAAGGTCGTATCTTCATAGAAAACTTAAGGCACTTAAGCCCTTTTGTTTGGGAAAGACAGTTTTTCAGCGATAACTCAAAAACCGTTAGACCTATCTTGTTGAAACCAATTATCGTTGAAAGTATTTATTAATTTACACGACGACGACGTTTTGAATCGACACGAATTGCGAATTGTCTGTTCGCACGTGTATCGTAAAACGTTTTACAGTACATGTGGCTCTTTAAAGTTTCGACATATGCCCGTAATCTGCTGATTACCGCACTCGTGCGGTTAAGTACCACCATATGTACTGTAATAGTACATTACGATACAAGTGCAGAAAACAGGAAATTCGCAACGAATGGTGATAAATTAAAACACGACCGAAGGGAGAGTTTTAAAGAAACGAGTTGCGAATTACTTGTTCACACGTGTATCGTACAACGTTTTACAGTACATATTGCTCTTTAAAGTTTCGACATATGCACGTAATCTGCTGATTACCGCATTCGTGCGGTAATGTAGCACCACATGTACTGTAAAGTTATTTATAGTAAAGTTTATATCTTCTGAAATGTATAGCATTCACGAATCATGTCAATTATGATAAACACGTTTTATACCAAGTAATTTTCCATAGCCCGTCAATTTGACTCGGCCTCTATTAAGCACTTTTTCATTAAATTTAACTGACCTATTTATTAGGTGACAGATTTATTATTATGGTGATACTAATAGTTTGTTGATTACATTTATAAGGTGAACGATTTGCTATTTTAGGTACAAATGTATTATTCCTGCAAAGAGAAAAAGTGACCAAATTATAATTTAAGATACATACGCGTATTTACATAAATCCGATGATTTATACATAGAGACAGTTTTGATTAAAATTATGACTAATAAATTTATTGGGGATAGATATTATAATTAGGGTATTGCACATTAGTGAAACTTAGGTGACAGAAAAATATTTAAAAAACTAATATACGATTAAAAAAAATGCCCCGAGAAAACGTTTAGGCGTCGACTAAAGAACCATTTATTACAGAAGGCACTTTATTCTGTGAAGGAATACATTGTTAATATACCCAAATAGAAAATGCATTGGACAATGGACATATTTATTTTTATTTATAATTATTTGTTATATCTAATTGACATTTCCTTATTTTACTTGTCATTTTTGTAATTGATAAGTACTACTTAGTACTAATTTTCTTTATTATATGACTTATTGGAACGTATTACCTTATCATTTTGATTATTTTTATGACAATCTATTGTAAGGGACTTCCTGGTATCAATGTTATTTTATTTATTTATACTCGATTTGACATTTTGGATTAATTAATTAATTAAATACGTATTTTCTAAGGATATATACTATTGTATATTCTTATTTATTAAAAATTATTGTTATTTTCATTATTGTAACGCAAATGCTTGCGTCTAACGATCAATATACAATATAGAAGCAAAAAAAAATTTATATGAGAATTGTATAGTGTGATTAATAAAACTAAACTAAACTATTGTTGTTAATTTTTATGTATGAATAAAAGGGTAATCATTTGTAGAGTCGTTATACGTTAGAATGTGTTAAATATTCTGAGCAGCAGGATAATGATCCTGCCAGATATTATTCAAGGTACCAAGTTGTCAGTCCAGTTATGTGTTTGGTGTTTTCTATGTATAATATTAAAGTATATCCATCCGCCACCATCCATATCAGCCAAAGGAGGTCCACTGCTGGACATAGGCCTCCCCCAAATTCACGGAGGGTAAAGTATATACCTATTAAATATATCGTCATCTAGTACCTATAACACAAGTCTTATTGAGCTTACTATGGGACTAGTTCGATTTGTGTAAAGAAAACGTCCTTTAATATTTATTTATTTGGTCTAGAAGTCATCTGCTCACAGACTTCGGATTGCGCCTTACGCTTTTCCTATTTCTATGCATATGCTAATAAGGTCCAGTAGAGTAACAAGCCTTTTAACAGTCCTCATATGCTACTTTTCTTAGGGTTGAAAATGCATATTGCGTAGTTTGAATGCCTACCGTTTTGTGATAATGTATTGACTTTGGTAGCGGCTCGAAAGTTTGCTTCTCGTTTGAGCGCAGGTGCATATATATTAACACAAAAAGTATGTTTTTAAACATTTAGATTAAAATGACAAATAGAAGCGTGAAACTGCCACGGCAACGACAATTTTTTTGACATTTCTACTAATCAGTATCCTAGGCAAATCTAGGTATTGGTTTAAAAATACAGGCTTTCAAATTCATCTAATAATCTATTTCAGCTATAAAGATTCCGGTGTTAGCTGTTAACTCAGTACAAAAAAACCGGCCAAGTGCGAGTCGGACTCGCGCACGATGGGTTCCGTACCGCATGATCTATAAAAAGAGTACGACTCGCACTTGGCAGGTTTTTAATATTTTTTGTTATAGCGGTAACAGAAATACATAATCTGTGCAAATTTCAATTGTCTAGCTATTACGGTTCTTGAGATACAGCCTGGTGACAGACGGACGGACGGACGGACGGACAGCGTGGTCTTAGTAATTGGGTCCCGTTTTTAGGGTTCCGTAGTCAACTAGGAACCCTTATAGTTTCGCCATGTCTGTCCGTCCGTCTGTCCGTCCGTCCGCGGATAATCTCAGTGACCGTTAGCACTAGAAAGCTGAAATTTGGTACTAATATGTATATCAATTACGCCGACAAAGTGGTAAAATAAAAAGTGGAAAAAAATATTTTATTAGGGTACCTCCCCTATACGTAAAGTGGGGAGTGATTTTTTTTTTCATTTTAACCCTAACGTGTGATATATTGTTAGATAGGTATTTAAAAATAAATAGGGGTTTACTAAAATCATTGTTTGATAATGTTAATATTTTCGGAAATAATCGCTCCAGAAGTAAAAAAAAATGTGTCCCCCCCCCTCTAACTTTTGAACCATAACTTTTAAAAATATGAAAAAATCTCAAAAGTAGAACTTTATAAAAACTTTGTAGGAAAATTATTTTGAACTTGATAGGTTGAATAGTTTTTGTAATTTTTTCAAAAAAAAAATGTGACGGACGGAAAACTACGGAACCCTACACTGAGCGTGGCCCGACACGCTCTTGGCCGGCTTTTTACCCTTTGGGTACGGAAGCCTAATTATGTCATCTTTGACGTATGATGGCATAAGTTGTACTGGGTTGACAGCTGTCACCGGACTCTTTATAGCTCATACAGATACTAGCGCACAGCGTTTGAAAGTTACACTATCTTCCAACTAGGTGGCAGCACTAAGACGTCGTGTTGAGGCATTACCAATGTATATAATGTTTTCTTACGGCATTACTCAATTGTGTTAGGAGCATGATCTCGGGATTTGTACGGGAGTCACAAGAACGCATTATCATCTTAAGGGCATGCAAATTCCCGAAAATTCCCGGCAATTTTCATACAAACCGCTACCAGGACTGCAAGCCCTAATATTAACACAAAGTAGGTACGATTTATTGTTTAGAATAAATAAAAACACGTGCATCAACACGTGAGTTTAGAATCACAAACCATATAAATTGTTAAAATTTTGTCTAGTGGTACAGAATAAGTAATAACGAGTATGTACGTGGTGGACGTGACTAGCAGTCCAAAAATAACTATTAAATATGTACTTATCCAGCCTTTATTAGAAATAAAGTCTGGATTACCACAGGGCTCAGTATTGGGCCCTGTGCTTGATACATTATACACAGCTGATTTACCACAAACCAATGGTATTACAACTGCCACATTTGCTGTTGACACCGTTATGCAGCGCATATGTTGCAAAATGGGTTAGATGAAATGATTACAGAAATGGAGAATAAAGGCAAGTGCTTCAAAATATGTACAGGTTGCTTACTTCCTGTATGGTAACCTTATCTGTATGGTAACTAATTGGTGCGTGCCCTTTTTGTGTAATAAAAATATGGCGGGTGAAAGAATAATATTTGCTCTGGACTTGAGGTTATGTTATTTATAACATCATGACTGAATTAATTATCGCAACGCGAGTGTGTTATCCAGCTTAAATCAATATTATTAGTGTAATATTAAATTCAAGTAGGAAGAAAATAGATCCAGAATGAACTACCTAGTAGTTACCTAGTAGATTCTATCAGTAGAAATTTCAATACCACTCGACTTTAAAATTTCTATCGCTCGAATTTAAAAATAAGTAATTCATCGTATTTGTCAGTACGCGAGTGAAAGAGTCGAGCGTTCGAAACTCAAAAATTGGCCCCAATTCTTTAATTTCATGTTTTTTAATTAAAATACGCGGCTGAATAAATGTACGGGAAAGACGGCAGAGCATGTTGGAATTTGGAGCTGTTGATGACTTGATGTTAGCAAACAACAATCTCAACTACCTACTATCCATACCTAGAAATCTACCCATGTTCATAAAGAAATAATTAAATACTGGGGGACAATCTTACACATATCGACCTCATCCCAAACCTAGCATAACATAACTATGCATAGCATAACTATGGTTACCAGGCGAGTATGTACATTCTAATATTGACAAATTAGTAATTAAATACATAGAAAACAGCTAAGACTCAGCAACAACTGTTCGTGCTCATCACGCAAATAATTCCCTGACCGGGATTCGAACCCGCGGGCCCTCCGGCTTCATAGGCAGAGTTACTACCAACTAAGCCAAAGTGGTCGTCAATAAATAATTTATTAATAATTCATGAAAAATATAATTTAATTTCATTTAAAAGTATAAAGACTAATTTATCAGACGATTTAATAATTTATCAGACCCGTGACATTAGATAGGTGTTCTTGGCGTCGAGGGCAACTCGTGACGACTTTAGTAACGTTGTCCTTGGCATTGAAACCCTCGAAAATGTTTTGATGTAGACAATTAACGCAAACATCACAAGGAAGAAAGAATTATATGAATCGGTATTCTCAAAAACAGGTTCTTTTAACGCGTCGGCACGAACGTATGTACCTACCCCTACCCACGTCATCCCATTAGCCAAGTTAATACCGGTCCGATATAAATACAATTTTAGGGTTATGACGCCAAACACTAAAAAAAATAGGTCAGGTGCGAGTCCGACTCGCGCATCGAGGGTTCCGTACAACGATCGTGGACCCGTCCGGACCGTCCGGACATTAACTCAGAGGAAATTAAACGTCACGGGTACAGCGCCATCTCTGGGATGATTTTAGAAACTTAGTTTATAAAAATATACATAGTTGGATATGAAATTAAAAAACTAAAAAAACATTACAAATAAAAACACAACCTAAAAATACTAACCTATACCTACCTAATGGCTAAGTGTATTACAAAAAGAACACCGCCTCAAGCAGGTCAGACTGCGGCATGGACCCCATTACACTGGCGGCATTACCTCTCTGAATCGCTATAGAGATGCGTTGCGAGAGGTAAGCACCAGCTCTGGGGTCGCCAGTTGTTTGGACAAGCCGCGGAGAACAAGGCCTTTAAGAAGTTTTTCATATCTGCCGACCAGGGTCCCAAGGTTTCCACGGCAAGCGCCGAAAAATCGTAATCCTTTAATAAGGAAGAGTATTTTCGGGGCTTGTTAACTTGGGCCTGGTCGGCAGCAGCGCCGGCCTGAGAACGGGTGCCCTGAATGTGGGACAGGGCGAATGTGTCAACGCAAGTTACGTCCCACACCAGGGCCTTGCCTAGTTTCCATGACACTAATGTAGCCCCGTCAGGACGCTTGCCGTCGTCCCGCGCCAAACCTACAGGTTCGAGAATTGCTGGCACGGAGGCGGTGGCAAGCGAACGGCGGATAAGATCGTTTATAGTGCCATGGCGGTATAGGCGGCCGGCGCTTCTATGGCATGAGAGGCCATGTCTGGTCCACATTCCTTCCACAGTTATAAACGTTTTTGGGTGATATAAAATATATAATCTAGATAGAGATATAATTATTTTCCTGTCATATTTAATACTGATATTAACGTTGTGTAATAAATAATGCAAGTTGTAATGTTGTTGTGCTGTGGCCTAGCGGCGTCCGCGTACCGCGTGCGGTATGCGAGGTTAAGCAATGTCGGGCGGGGTCATTCCTTGGACGGATGATCGCTTTGAGTGGTTACTAACCGAGCGCTCCCGTGCTTTGGAAGGCACGCTAAGCCGTTGATTCCAGCTGATGTCTATGACAGCAGTCGTTAAGCCAAGTTAGAGGTCTTCGGTTGGCTTTGAGAACTTCTAACAGTCAAGTTGCCCACTCACTTGACAAGCCTAATCCCAATTAGGTCTAGTTCCCCCCCGGGTTGGAAGGTCAGATGGTAGTCGCTTTCGTATAAACTAGTGCCTACGCCAATTCTTGGGATTAGGTAGCGGACCCCGGGCATCCTCCAGGTTGCAACTGTACTGGGAAGAACGCTAGGATGCTGAACGTGTGTAATAATTTCATTTATTAACGTAAAAAAAGTTCTCTGCATTCGGATGAGACGTCTTTATAACTATTAAAATCGATACCATAGTTCTTGAGATATTTAGCAATGTGACAGACAGACAGACATAACAGCACCTTAATGGTTCCTTTTTTACAAGTTTGGCACAGAACCCTAAAAACTGATCCATTATCGTCCCAAAAAGAGTCAGAGTGCCTGTTTTTAACGACGCAAAAAGAGAAGTGTTATAATTATAAGTTTAACGTGTCTGTCTGTGGTATCGTAGCTCCCAAACGGATGAATCGATTTTCATTTAGTTTTTTTTTGTGTCATAGAGAATTTTATCTCGAGTGTTCTTAGCCATGTTTCATGAAAATCTGTTTAGCCGTTTTTGAGATATTGAGCTTTGAAATGAAAATGTCGAGGGTTTTTGTACTTTTCTATGTTGTAGTTATTAAGCCCCGACGCGAAAGCAAGACAGGGGTGTTATAAGTATAACATATGTGTATGTGTGTCTGTCTGTGGCAACGTAGCTCTTTTTTGTAAGCAGGTTTTCCAGCGATGTTTCCTAAACATGTTTTATCAAAATCGGTTCAGCCGTTTTTGAGATATTGAACTTCGAAATGAAAATGTTGGCGTTTTTCAATTTTTTGTAGTTGTCAGTTATGTGACATATTATATAAGTACTCGGGACTCGAGAAGTACCAGATAAGAAAAATAAATGTCCTGGTGACCGACACTCGCCCAAGTACTCGGCACTTTCAAACTTGTGGCACTGGACACAGATACAGCAGATGACATAGGTGATCAATGGAATCAAGTTTTGATAAACATAATTACCTTAAAATATCGAAATTTGTATGCTTACCCGCCGATATTTTAAACAGAATCAATCGGAGGTGTATTTTTCCACCGAAAACAGCAAATTATTTATTTTAAACACCTGCTAAAACGTCGCGTTTCCAGCAGAATAATACGACTTGAATTGGCTGTATATATAACCTAACCCATCTTTTGTATGATTGAGTGTTCTTTTTAAAAAGTTTGAACCTCGACAAATAAAACAATTTATGTGTAACATTGCAGTCGCGCGGGGCGAAAAACTCTACACTTCCCCATTCAACATGTAGCGAGTCACGTCCACTTTTATTTTATTTATTAGACAAAAATAAACTTAATGGTATGATACATCTGGGGGCATGGTAGTGCCCCCGCCAAGACGTGCCAAGTAAAGCGCAAGGGCACTACCTACCTTTTCTCGAAGTGTTTCGTCGTTTTTTTGAACCCTCATATAGTTTCCACATAAGGTTTCCGATGTACCAGATAGTTCATATTCTCAGGATATGATGTCAATAATAAACTAATTAAACATACAAACTTACAAAGTCACAATTGAATAGCTCTAATACTTTAGATTTTATCGGTATCTAAAATACACCGATTTCGTCACTAACACACTCACTGACACACTGATGATCATCAAAATGTTTGGCTACTTCGTGAAGTGCTAGAAAGCTGAAATTTGGTATGTAATCTAAGTTTAGTATACAACCAACAAAAAAATTCATAAACTTATAACTTTCGCCCCCCATCTCCTAAAAATGGGGGGGGGGGGGTGGAAGTTTATATGAGACTAACCAATTTTATGAATTAGGACATGAAAGTTTACACGGGACTGTAGACAGTAACTAAAAAACCTAATAATAAGTACTTACAAGAACCTCCGCCTTACAAAAAGAACTGAAATCCCACCAAAACATTTCATGTAAAATGTTGCCAAGACGACCACATAAGGTTTGCCCTGTGAAAAAGATATCAGATCTCATGTAGAGCCAAGCTTCTGAATCTATACGGCCTAACTCTATCGACCCTAACTTCAACAAATTCTACAGTATATCAGTAAATATATGTATGCCATGTATGGCTTGGCTGTTTCGTTACTTACTTCAGATCAGAAACTAAATATTCGCATCACCTCCACGACGGTAGCGAAACGGCGAAGCCATACATATTTACTGATATGTAGAATTTGTTGAAGTAAGGGTCGGTAGAGTTAGGCCGTGTAGATTCAGAAGCTTGACTCTACAAGAGATCTGAGATCTTTTTCACAGGGCAAACCTTATGTGGTCGTCTTGGCAACATTTTACATGAAATGTTTTTGAAGGGATTCTAATTATCGCCAAACTGTTTAACAGTTTATTGGCGAATGTTGCGCTCCTTTATGTTTACACTTATACCTACTTAAAAATACTATTTGTTTCATCAGTACAGAACTACATGATCATACTTGACATACGCCGGGTTTTTACTGCCATTTGTCTGAAAAGCTTATTTTTGACTGATACAACCTGCTAATGAAGATAATAGTATATCTAGATTGTTGACGTGGACAATATATATAATATTCTCCTTTATGACTGTACCTTGGACATATTCTCGCAATCGGAGCCGAAATTCCTTGCAACAGCCACTCTGTATCTGGAGTCAATCAATACTCCTACCTCAATACAAATCTAACTGTGTCGACTAAAAGTAAGTGTCAAATGTATCCAAACTTGCTGTAAAATGTATAAAAAATCTTATAAGGTGATGACAATGTTAATTTTAATTTGAATATTGTTAATTTTATTTCTAATACTATGACCTATAACTTTCATGTTTGGCAATATGCTGTGAATGTAAGTTGGTTGAAAATAAATAAATATATTTAATCTCATGTATGAGAAGGAACCTGTTTTATGTTTAATATTCAGTGCTAATTTGAAGGAGGTCGCAACCGTCGAAATGACGTAGATATGAAATCATACTTTAATTGCCATAATTTAGATATTTGTTGTGAGGCATTTATTCAGTAGGTAACTTGTTTCCATACCTACTCGAATCAAATGCGCTGAGCAGAAGTAGCCAGGCAGATCTCGAAGACGGCTGAAGAAAGCCGCGCGGAAAGCTTAAAGGATGAACATAAAGTAAGGAAGGGAGAGGAAGGTCAGTGCCACATAGCGCCGTCTCCTGTCCACCAAGCTTTCCCTCATACTCAACCCTGAAATACCAGATTTTTATTTTAATATTACATAATATTATGTTTTTTTATCACTGCCTTATATTAATGAGCCTTTATTCGAGAAACCTGACATCTTTGTCATCACAGCACATATCTTGGTGACCAGAGGCAGCGGGGTTATCTGTCCGGCCTTCGAATCATATTACTTCGAAATATCAGATTGGTAAATATTGTTAAGACTTCATATATTCAAAATCCTTCTGTTGCTTGGCTCCTTCCCATTAACTTGGGGTCGGCCCGTCTAATGATAGTATAAAAAATAATAATAAATGCATTATAGAAGGAATTGTTGTTTGTGTATACTCTAAGTGCTAAATGTTTAGTGGTAAGACCTCTAAATCAAGGTGTGTTGAAGGTAATGGATGATAGAAGTGTTGCTGAATTAATTATATATGTGTAATTTTGCTTAAATATAAAAAGTCAACAGCATGTAAGAAGAAAACGTGCGCTGTAGTACGTATTATTTGTCGTATCGTATGGCAATTATTTCAAACAGTGAAATATACGAGAAGATTTTTTTTTGAAGATTTTTTTCGAGGAGATTTTGTTACAGCACCCATTGGCACGTGTAGGGTAACGGTGGGTACGCCCTGCGGACGTGGTGTAACTTCGACCCTCCGTGTCAAGTGAGTGGGCAACTTGACTGTTAGGAGTTCTCAGGCCCCCCTAAGGCCTAACTCGGCTTAACGACTGCTGTCATAACCAGCAGCCGGAATCAACGGCTTAACATGCCTTCCAAAGCACGGGGGCGATCAGTAAATAAACATCTAAATGAAACTTAAGTGTATTAAGCATCATAGTTAACTGACCATTCATGAACCCTATTGCAACTAAAGTATTATATTTAAAATGATTACACAAATGCTTATCTGAACAGCCCACTACTACATGCAAGTGGGGCTTTATTTAAGTCCCACTTATACATTTGTTCACACAAAACAGTTTCGACAACAGCAGTAGTATATATATATTTCATAGTTCAAAATTTAACTTACAATAAATGACATAGGCACCTAACACAGCCTTAACCTCATTGGTAAACAACAATTATAGCGAGAATTCGTCAGGGTTTTGCGCGTTTGCTGTTTTCTAGTTTCGTGGAAGCTGCAACTTTATAACATGACGTCAAGACCAAAGGTTAAGGACTAAGTATTAATATTAATATGTAATACTATTAGTATTTTATTGGGATTCTGGCTCGCTTAGTGAGTGGGAAATTGACTTTTAGACATTTTACTACTAATATTTATGCTTTATTTCGGAGTTCGCATACAAAATTTAACCCCTCTTTCTACCCCTTTTTAACCCAAATCTGCAAAAATGCACAATTTTTATAGCCAATGATCTCACCGAAGGTCCAGTTGCCATATTAGTGAAGTGTTTGTATCCCGGCTAGCCGGCGGGTGTGTAATTAAAACTAACTTGAAGTATGTACAATAAAATATAATCAAAATAAAGAAATATATACAAACAAATGGGATCAGCTTGATCAGTCAGTACGGAGCTATTTACAAACTAAAGTCACTGGCCTGAGTGGTGGTCCTTAGTCCCGATGGTTGAGGTCGTAGAAGGTGATAGGCTCGGTAATTCCTTCAGAGCAGCGTGCAGCTCAGACGGATATATTTACATGAGCGGCGATGCGCGGTGGAAGAAGCCGTCCGAAGAAAAGTTGCCAAGTATAAAGGGCTGCAAACAATCCTATTTCTTAGCTCAGGTTCAAACATATCCGAGCCTCATATAGTCTAGAGGCCAGTGACGGCTAAATGAGGCTTGGATTAGGTTTAACAAACGACAAGACATATACACAATATCATAAACTTATACACAACAATTACCTGCATAAGAGGCAGCCCTTGTATGAAACTATGTATTTATACAATATTTACACGATTAAACTTTCTGACTTGAACTGTACATTGATTATAAAGAACTATAACTGTAGTAAGTTGAAAAGAGTGATTAATTATTTTCCAGTAAAATCAAATAGGTTTTGAATGCGAACAGCACATTTTTCAGGGAACCCGGCCAGGCAAACAAAAGACGCTCGTGAAAAAAAATCTACTTCTTTTTATTGCTGGCCAGTACGCTGGCGTCTGCACCGCGAAGGTTTTGTCATGTTACAAATTATACCCCATTCACTACTATCCCATAAACAGACAGACAAACAGACATAAATTCTTAAAACTGTTGAAATGTTTTCTGTTATCGATTCCAAGGTCCATCTATTGTTTTTTTGCCAATATCTTCAATGTACAAATTGTGAGACCCCTACAGCTATATATAGGTAGAGTCACGGAATGAAAAGGTTCGTCACTTTTGATCGAAAAGTGACAAACCTTCTTTCATTTCGCGACTATACCTATACACTTGCTATATACATAAGCATAGATCGAAGGTGCTCCAACAAGTGATCTCTTATACCAAACACTAAACAGTTATTAAGGTGTGAAGGGTCGACAATGAAATGGTACACACATGGTATGAATAAAAACAAAGCCAATGGTATGAATAAAAATATCGCAAATTCATTTTGGTCTACACGCAATAATAGAACTATGTAATTGCTAAAATATTATGCTCAAAAATAGCGTCAAAAATCCGAAGGAATTATGACACTTTGGCTTTGAGATGCCGAAACATCAACTTGTTCACAATACGTTAAACTCTGCTATGGTTTAAGTTAAATTTCTTGTCACACCGTTATACGCCCAATTGGCTGAAAATGGCGTATGAGGATTTGAACCACCCCGTTTCATAGACCTTACTTGCACCCCCGATTTCATCCCTTTGAAGGTGATTATCGGGACAAAAAGTATACTATAAGTGAATCCAGATTATATCCTACAGGTACAGGTAGTATACAAAAAAACATCTTGATCTGTTCAGCCGTTTTTGCGGAGTTGAGTAACAAACATCCAAACATCTAAACTTTCGAATTTATAATATTAGTGGGATAAAATACTTAAAGAACATGGTTCGAACTTCTAATTCAAAATGGAAATATTCTCGGATCAGATCTCGTTTGAGATAGTATAAACTGTCGGTTGCGGCCGATCAAGTTCACTCGCGGACTGTCCAGTGAGTGCGAGGCCGATCGCGAAATCACCAAAATATAATATAATTTAGTTTAGTGCAAATCGGAAAACACTAACTTAAGTCTATAACACTTTTATCAAATTTCATGATACAATAAACAATGAACAGGTCTTTTTCTAGTCAAGTGAATAGATACCCATATCAGTTATTCGTAAATACAAATTCATATTAAACGTATTTTAATTAAAAAAACACATATATTTATGTATTTAGTTTAGTTCATGTAGTCCTGTGGAACGGTTAGAGAGAAGACTATCGCTATAAGTGTTGGAAAGTGAAATAAGACGAAAATGTTTGTAAACTTTAACCAAATGATAGTGTTGCCAATATTATTATATTTCGCACATCACACTGAAGGGAAGATATTCAGCCTAAATGGTGAGTGAACAGTGGTGTCGGCATGTCGCCAGGTTTTCAGTCATTCGTCCTGGGTACCTCATACCAATTACTCGCCACCCCGCCCTGGGGTGCGTTATCCAGCTTGTGACTGTACAGCCCCAAAGGCACATCTAACGCGAGGACTATTTAATTTTCACTAAAGGATTGGAACCATATTGGTATTGTTTGCGCGTAAATGCATACCGACTACAGTTAAGCGTCCGCAGTAAGCTCGGTTCTCAATACAACCATAGCTGAAAAAAAAATACATAATCTTAATAATCGCTGTATTTTTTCTCCATTATAATTTCAAGCAACAGCAACCTAGGTATGCCGGATCCCATTGTGTATACAAAGTTTAATGTTATTTCAGCAAGACGATTTAAAATGAGAACGAAACTACGTTTGTATGGAGAATCGAGTTCAGTCGAGCGTACTGATGTCGGGCTAGATGCGAGTGCGTGCAAGCGTGCAAATTGCATATTTTTTAGTAAAGTTGTCCCGTCAAAACTTGGTAATACCTTAGGTGCTGGTTGTCTTAAAAAAAAAACACAACATGATGTAACATGTGTTGTTCTTTGATTTGAAATATACAGGTTGTTCAGCAGATGGATGGTCAATTGGACATGTGTATTGGTGATAGATGAGGTCAAGCACAAAGTTGAATTGGGCCCAAAGATTTTTTTACAGATTATATTATTTTTATTTTAGAAATACTCTGTTTTCAAATAATTGAATTCGTTAGTAATTCTGGAATTAGTATCTAAATAAAATAAAAATGATGTCCGTTTTGCTATTTTTAATAATCTGCAATTATTTAACAAAACTTTTGGCCCAATTCAATTTTCTTGTACTTGACCACGTAGCAGATCCCCAATATACGTATGTCCATCCATCTGCCGGAAATCCTGTAAACTCGTCCATGGCGTAAGGTACACTATAATAATTGTGAAGTACGGACTAGAGACACTCTGTCGCGATTTTTCCTATAGTTGGTCTCAGTCTGGAGTTTCTTACATTAACCTTGGTTTACATTCGCTTCTCCCTACAATAAAATACGTATGAATTCCATAAAACCCGTGAAACATAGACAAAGAGATAAGAATTGATATAGTTATTTGTTATACAAGGGTTCAAAGTTGTATTTTACCCGTGAGTGTGGAATTGAAACACGAGCCAGCGAAAGGATTCTACAGTTGAACCACGAGCGAAGCGAGTGGTTATAAAATAGAATCCTGAGCGTAGCGAGTGTTTCAACACACGAGAAGTAAAATACAACTTTGCACCCGTGTGTAACACAAAACTTTTCTCCTCACTATAGCGAGGAAAGTGCAACATGCAAAAAAACACAGTTCCACAGGCATGATTTTCATTACTGGAATCACTGATATTTCTACGATATTATAACAAAAAACTCTGGAAGTTGTGTATAATATTTACGTGAGTCTGAGTCGGTGACAAGTTGTGTATATTTTAGTTGACATTGACAATGATGACATTTCTGACGTTCTGCGTTTTGAAATTACATCGACTCAACTTGTGCGCTTACAATTATACTCAATATCATTATAAAAAAAATGTTAGTTACAGAATTTTAAGTTTTACGACTTAAATCATTAAATAAAGCTAAATTTGGGTTTTTTATTAAATTCTCAAATCATTTATTTAATGATAATTGATATCAAACGAACCATTATTAGGGGCGTTTTACGTTTTGTTATCTGTTAAAAGCTACTCAAACACGCTCCAAGGTCAAATTACTTTCCCCACTTGTGGATAAAATGCGTTTTTACCCGCTTGTTTCAAAGGATAAAAGACGGCTTTCTGAGCTAGTGAGGGGAAAAATAAATTAATACCATGAATATTTTAGCAGCACCGGTTTTTCTAGCTACCCGCCCGATTTGGCAACCCTAATGTACACGTGACCTAGTAGTCATTAGTGTAATTATTAATCACTTGTTCAATAGGGTTGTTAAGCTTCAAAAATATGAATATATAAAACTTAATTGTTCGATTAAGTACCGCAGTATAATCATGTGCTAAAAATAAGGTTTAGACTGTTATGTTGTGATCTCACGATATTTTGACGATATTTACCATAAATCACAATATTTCAGTTAAAACGAGTTTTCGGCACCTGCGTCACCGTAGTGGTATATTATTATTTTATGATAAATAAATACGTAGGTAAAGTTATTCCGGTTCCGGGTTCGTATATCCCGGATCACTGACCTGTCTTATTTAAATATTTATATAATTATTTTATATTATTTGTATATTATTCCCGTCTAATTAATTTAGTGCGGTTTTTCTAACTTCGTGAGTAATTTAGGAATATTTTTTTATTGATCCACTTAGAACCACTTTACAATAAAAGATAAATATGTATGAAAATCGACTTCCATCTATGTACACATCTCATCTGGGAGATGACGTGTATTAAGTGCAAATGAAGAAAAAGAAAAACATTTATTAATGACAAACAGAAATACAGATAAATAATAAAAAAAATAAAAAAATATGACGAACATTGTTTGCCAGAAAAGGGCCACAGCTCAGCATGAAGCTGGCAATGCCGGCGCTGTTCTGAAATGAATGAATCTTAATAAAATGCTAATGTTTGAAAGCTGACAATGACAATGACAACGGCTGCAATTCCATCCATCAGTGGTGAGAGATTTTTAGTTACGTATAAGAACCCTCAAGTTAATGAAGAGTTGGTGACGCGCTTGTGATTCTTCTAGAGCAAAGGTCAATAAGCTACGGTGTCTGCCTACCACCAGGCAAGCCGGCAGCCAGTACGTTAACGTCGTAGTATAACAATAATCTTGGACGTGTTTTTCATGTCATTACAGACACAGAGTACAGGAGGATGCCGGCGCTGTACGCCATGGACGAGTTCGCGGGCTGCCTGCTGCCGCCCGGCGGGCTGTACTGTATCCTCGACCTGCAGCTGTTCGCCGACCACAGCTCCAGCCTCATGGACATGATCCACGTAAGACTGCTGACTCGACAGTTCGCGGGCTGCTGGTTCCCGGGGGCCTGTAATCATCGACTGTAATGCAAAAGATGGGGTGTTATAAGTTTTCAGTTTAACATGTGTATCTGCGAATGTGTGTGTCTATCTGTTGTATCGTAGCAATTAAACGGGTGAACCGGTTGAATGCGGTTCTTTTTATTTGAAAGTAGGTTTTCTAGCGACGGTTTAAGAATGTTTTATCAGGATAGCTTTTAACCTGTATAACCGTTTCCAGGGTTATTCTGCAGTGACAAGTAAACACTTCAACCACACACAGCTGCACAGAGGCGTGTGCGTCACAGACACCTGCAAACCTTTCATCGGCCAGCGGGACTTGAACAAGAAAGCAGAGCTGAGCGCCGTCCTCGAAGAGTGCCTCAACCTCACGGTGTGGAAGGAGTACGGGATACAGGCCAGAGTGACGTCCGTGAACTCGTGCAAGCGAGAGGGCGAGACTGTCACGTACGACGCGAGCGATTATGCCGTGGTTGCAGTGATCTTGGCATTGATTGTGCTAAATTCTATGGGAACCTTCTACGATCTCTTGAAGAAGGAGGATACCAAAGGTATGGTTAAGGTTCTGTGTTTTGCGACTCTCGATTCAAACCCAGTGTTATGAGTTTAAATTGTGTAGTGTGTCTGTGTGGCTCCCGTATCGTAGCTCTCAAACGTATGAGCTGATTAGAATGTTTATATTTTAATCGAAAGTCTTGTCTGTAGAAGTGATTCTTAGCTATGTTTGTTGCTTCGGGGCTTTAATGGAGGTTATCTGAGTTGAGGACGCTGAGTAACTCAATAGGAGGTTGCATAATTACAGGGCCGTGACACTGACGATTAGTTTGAATATATTCTTAAGGCTTGCTAATTATAGGTGTGTGGAAATGAATAATTGACCGAGTGAAACGAAGGTCTTCAATTTCTGCTTCGGCAAAAATGTCGTCGGATGGCGGATTTCCGGACTTCTCGCTGTTCTCCCCTACAGATCACATTTCTCAACCGATTCTCGTGAAATTTTGTGAGCAGGATTGATAGTTATATAGATTTGTTATCTACCGTAAAATAGGGTGAGTAGGGTCAAAACAGGCGTGATTATATGTATGTATGTATTCCTCTCTACGCGGTTGAATGTGAAGAGCAATCTCGCGGCGCCCCATTAGTTGGTGGTTTTAGACGCTAGTCCAAGGCTCTCTAGCCGCGGTTAGTCTGTCATGCCCGTTCTCCCCGACAGAACAGGATGCGTATTCGTAGATCCATGTCCCCAACGTTAAAAAAGGCCATTTCTGTCTCTTACTCTAATGTTTGCCGATTGTTTTGATTTTGTATCTCTAAAATTAAGAACACCATCAAATGTAGCTAGGTAGAGCTACGTGAGAAAATGCGAAGTTTTATCATAAAGTTTTTTATGAAGTTTCGCATTTTAGAGGGTAGGTACTATTTTCACAATGACTCTAATTTTCCGCTTTTAAGTGGTGTCAGGTTATAAATATGTAAGGACGAGGAAACACATGTTGTTTTTAGGAATTCCATAGAAAAATATCATAGGAAATCAAATTTGGTGATCCTGAAGTGTTCTTCAATTACCGCTATTCCGCTAGCTTAAAACGTTCCGTAATAAATATAAAGTATCTTTGTTTGACATTTGCATTAAAAGAATCGTGAGTTAGGTCAACAAAAATATATACGTCACAAAATGTAAAGCTTTTATTGGACCACCCTGTATGTTACTTGAATGTTTGAAGGAAGCTGACCCTGCTGTTCCCAGGTAACCCGTACCTGATGTCGTTCTCCCTGATGCGGAACTGGCGTAAGCTGGTGGCCCCGAGCGGCGTGGGCCCCGAACCACGCCTCGCGCGCCTCCAGCTGTTCAACGGGCTCAGGTGAGATATGCTGTGTCCAGTTACCCCGTGCCTGATGTTCTCCCTGGTGCTGAACTAGCGCAAGTTAGTCCCGAGCCACGCCTCGCCCGCCTCAAGATGTTCAACGGCCTCAGGAGAGACCAGATAACCCGGTCCTGATGTCGTTTTCCCTGGTGAGAAGCTGGCGCAATTTGGTGGCCCCAAGCGGCGTGAGGCTTGAGCTGCGCCCCACTCACCTCTTGAGGCATCAACATCTCGATGCAACCTCTTGATGTTCAACGGCTTCAGGTGAGACACTGCTGTGTCCAAGATTTTTTTATATATACAACGACGATGGCAAACAAGCTTACAGCCTGCCTGATGGTAAGCGGACACCGTCGCCTGTTGACGCTTGCGACTCCAGATTAATCACGAGCACGTTACCGACCCTTTATTAACTTGAGGATTCGTTGTGTCAACAGCTAGCATATGCAGGTCCCTCACTCTCAACACAGCGTATCCTCGGGAGCTCTGGCGACCTTACTCACCACCAGGAACACAACACCACATAGTTAAGAAGCAAGTAGTGGTGTTGTTATGGCTGCGGTATACTGTAAGGTGACGGTACAAGGTTTAAAAATTCTAGATGCATGCTTTTATTGCTATCGTACACTTTTTATTGCACCCTCATGATGCCAATGGTTTTAATTCAATTTAATTTATTTAAAGAGCAACTTGGATGAATCATGTTAGTAATTACCTATTTTAAAGTTAGGCCGGCAACGCACTTACAACCCCTCTGGTGTTGCGAGTGTCCATGGGCGGCGCTAATCGCTCACCATCAGGCAATTCATCTGCTCGTTTGCCTCCTATGTCATAAAATAATAATAATATGTTTAAAGTCCAGTGCCACCTCTCTACCCCCAGCCTTCTGCACCGGTGTTGCCCTTAGGCCATTTTTTTAATGTCGCTATTTATAGGGGCCCATCTAGCACAGGGCGAGTCACCGTCTGCCTGAGATAAAAATGTGAGACAGTTTTATTAGGCAGATCCGTTGTCTCACTCAATAGCATCCGCTCGGTGTATCCCTTGCATTTCATTAAATTGTCAAATGGGCCTCTACGTGTTGGCTATGTTGTACTGGGTTGGTACTTCGGTACTTCGTTACTTCGGCTCCGCGCTAGTCTTCCAAAAGTCCGGGACACCATTGTCCCGTGAGCGGAAAAGACATATAATAATATTAGTATTCAGACAAGAATGTGTTCAGCCACCTCTTATCTCCATTTACACCGGTGAAAAACCTTTCTCCTGTGACATGTGCAGAAAAACCTTCAGCTGCAAAGCTTCCTTACGTTGTCCATCGACGACATATATATGGGTGGTGGTTACAACACAACAACAGTAGATGGTGGAGAATGTAATGGAGTATGACGTTTATATGTATTTTATTGTTTCCAGGGCAATGACCATTGTGTGCGTCATCTTCTCGCACACCTCCTTCGTTCTTACTTTTTCGTTTGTGGAGAATCCACTCTACATAGAGAGGGTGAGTGACTGTTTACAGTACCTCTATAATGAGAAGGATCATAATTTTTCAAATTCTGCCAAATAATTAAGAAGTTTGGTGGTAGACTGAAGGTTGATTTTGTGCACATACTCTGTGTTTTTTTACGCAAAGCGAAAAACTTCCACGCCAATCGATGAGCAATATTTTATCTGTATTGCATATTTTATTATATTGATGTATCAGACTAAGCGTGGGTAAGCGGTGGTATGGCACTGCAAGAGAATACTTCAGACAGATGTCCTTCCAAGCTCTCTAGTTTTTTGCCCTCTCAGAACAGTTCCAGCTCTGCCCGTGTCCCGGAGTAAAAATCGTTCACCCAGATACTGATTACGGTTTCCAGTCGTTCGATGACCCGTCGAAGCAGATCCTGTTCAACGGGTCGCTGGTGGTGTTCACGTTCTTCGTCATGTCGGGCTTCCTGCTGGCCTTCAACTTCGAGCTGCTCGCGGAGAAGCGCCGCGTCGGCTGGCTCGAGCTGCCCAAGGGCGTGCTGCTGCGGTGGCTCAGGTAACCTCTTCGAGATTAGCTTCTCAACACAAATAAATCATAAGGCATTAAAAATGGGATTGGTCTTGGCCAGCATCTAGCCAGGGGGCAAAGAAGAGGCCGACGATGAAGCGAGCTCACCCAGAAGATGCCTATTCACTCGTGCCTTAAAAGGTCCAGGTTATATGAATTCGGAAATACAGGCGCTGGTAGAGAATTCCAAACCTTAGAAGTGCGCATTATAAAAGATGATGCAATGCGCTTGGGTCGAATTAGAGGAATTTCGACCAGGTAAGGATGGTAGCCAGCCGTACGTCTGGATGTCCGATAGAAGAAAAGGGAAGGCGGTACACGTTTTGGTCTTCAAGACATTGAAATTAAATTGAATTGAATAGTGATAATCTTAAATATTACTGATTATAGGTTGGAATAATACAATGTTGATAAAAAATAATACAAACAAATGAATACAATGTTGTCGAAGTCATAGACACGTATTGAAAAAAAACCGTATCTTCTGTTTTCTAAAGACTGTCCTTTGATTTAGAGCACTGTATGTATTTTTCAAGTACCAAAGATTATTTTATATACGCAAGTGTCTAATAAATTTTTACATAAGTAATGAAGCGTTATCGATTTTGTTTCGGTCGGCATTAAAATTGTGGGTATTCAAAACTCCGAAGCGATTAGCAGAAAATGCAAATTGAGACCTAAATCTGTAACTGAAATGTTGCAGACTGACTCCCCCGTACGCGCTGGTGCTGGGCGTGGTGGCGACGGTGATGCGGCGCCTGGGCTCCGGCCCGCTCTGGGCCCCGGTGGTGACCAGCGAGAGCGACGCCTGCCGACGGTACTGGTGGACGCACCTGCTCTACATCAACAATTACGTCTACGACGACTACGAGTGCATGCCGCAGACCTGGTGAGCCATTTTGCCTTATGTTTGTGAGACCTTTGTTGTTTTTCGAGTCGCCAATCAGACCTGCGAAACAGTTGCCGCTGTTAGAGATAAATGCCACAAACGCGCTGTAGACGGCAGAAAGTTCTGCAACGAAGCCTGGTTTTATGCTCTAGCTCAGGGGTTCCCAAACTTTTTTTTCTCATAGACCACTTTAAAAAATTTGCTGGTTCTGGTGGACCCCCTACTCTACGAGGGTAAAACTGAAAGTTTCGGGAATAGAAGAAAATATGCAGTATAAGTGAGTTTATTTATTTTTATTGTTTTTCAAAATATTCTCCTTTGTATTTCATGCACTTATGCATGCGTTCAAACCAGTCCATAAAACACTTTTTGAACTCTGAAGTAGGGTTCGACAAAATGGCTATTTTATAGGCCTCCACTGCTTCTTCTGGCGTCTGAAACCGCTGACCACGCAGTTTGTCCTTGATTCTGGGGAATGTAAAAAAGTCGTTGGGACTTAAGTCAGGGCTATATGGAGGGTGGTCCAATATTTCGACTTTTTCACCGTCCAGGTACTCAGTTGTTGTCCGAGCGGTGTGTGGGCTGGCGTTGTCGTGGTGAAGGATGATGCGACGACTAGGGTTTGTTTTTCGGAGTTCAGCAAAGACGTTCGGCAAACAAATAGTGGTGTACCAATCAGCATTGACTGTTCTACGATCCTCAAGAGCCACAGTAGCTACGTGACCAGATTTAGAGATAAACGTAGCCACCATCTTCTTAGCCGTACTGCGAGAACGAACAACTTTTGTGGGTTTGAGCTCGTCTTCGAAGACCCATACTCGGGATTGGTTTTTAGTTTCAGGCTCATAAGCGTATATCCACGACTCGTCACCTGATACTATGCTAAAAACAGCATTTGAGCGTCCCTTGTTAAATCTTTTCAAAGTTTTGCGGCACCAATTGACACGGACTATTTTCTGCTCGTCAGACAATAGGTGAGGTATCCAACGGGAAAATAACTTTTTCACGCCTAATTCTTCTTTTAAAATAATTTGTATTTGACTCATTCCAATACCCAGGTGCTCTTGAATTTCGAACGACGCACAACATCGACGTTTTCTTGCGTGACTGCCGATTTTGGTCGACCTTCACGCACTTCGTCGGTGAGGGATACACGGCCACGTTGAAATTCTGAATACCACCTGTATATTGTAGTCTTTGAAGGAGCTTCAATATTAAAAGCAGCAACCATCCGCTCTTCACATTGTTTTTGTGTTAGTCCACTTTTAAAGTCATAATAAATCATAGCTCTGAAATTTTCACGGCACAATTCCATTTTAAGCAGTGACTCGACGACTTCAATAAACAATTGAAACCAAACCATACTTTTTTTTTTCTAAGTGGCCAGTGTGTTGAGATAAGGAAACTTCAGAGATTATAAAAAGGTATAATACATGTTAAAAATAAATTAATAAGTATTCGATTCCCGCCACTTTCAGTGCAAGCCTCGTACAGCCTACACCATATTCCCAAAAAATTACAAAAATGTGACTATTACCTAACTCTGGTGACGATATAACTATGAAATAGTATAGTATATTATATGTACACCTAGGGAGATAATATAAAGAAAGGCCGAGATCGCAGATATTTACGGCCCGAGCTGCAAGCGAAGGACGCAAATGTGCGATCAAGGCTTTCTTTATTATCTCCCGTGTTGTATACATCATTTTATGTCAACATTTGGCGAAAAAGCGGCAATTTCCGCACATGTATCGGGCGAAAAAATCCACTTTTAGCCAGGTGTGACATAAATGTTCTTTACAGGTTTAGAAAAAAAAGTGAAAAATGATTGGTTAATATGCTGTCAATAATAAATACTTTACTTTTTTGACATCTACTCACAACCTATCTATTCCAGCATCAAATAAAATAAAATCAATCAAATCTAAATCTCGGAGTGGTGAAATAAAATTAAATATAGTATATTTTGCTTGTGTTGTGTTTATTCGAGTACTTTATAATATTTATGATGATAATAACAGTCGTAAAATAATTAAAATTAAACATTGTTACGTAACTTCTAAGTACAATGACACTCAAAATTAATGGGAGGGATGAGCTTGATGAATTGACAACAAATTGTCAATATTTGGGTTCAGTTTTGTCAGGAATAATCGCAAATCTCCTCGTTCTGTGATATTCAGTCTGTTCCTATTTTTCGTTAAAAGGTTTGTAACGGTGCTGAAACTTTTTTCCACAAGATATGACGAGGGAAATGATATCAAAAGCTTTCTCGCAATTTTCCACAGTCCAGGATATTTTTCGGGTATTTCTGCTTGCAGCCAAAAAGTTTGATACCCTTTTTTATATTTCACCTTCAGCTCCTCATTAGTGCTAAGCTCAAGTAGCTCCTCTTGCAATATCACGTTCTCCACTTCCATTTCATCAAATGGATTTATAATCCATGGTGGTATTTCCATCGTGAGAATGTCTTCAAATCTGGTTTTGAAATCATCATGCAGGGCAATCAAATGTTGAACATATGTCTGAATATCATCATCCTCGCATTCTACCTGTGTCAAGCTTGAGAATTGGGAAAATTCGCGTCGACTAATGTTTTGCTTCATTAACTTCAATTTTCCAAGAAAAGCGGAAATCACACTCTTTGTTTTAATTAAATTGAGGTTGTCCCCTTGCAGTTGTAAGTTAATATCATTAAACTTTTTGAACAAATCTGTCAAATACGCGATATCTGCTTTGAACTTGATCAGGTTTTCTTTTAAATCTGGAGCTTTACTATCCAGAAACTCCAAGACAGACTCAAAAAGTGAGTAAAATCTTGTTAAACATGCACCTTTCGACAACCAGCGTACTTCAGTGTGTAAGAGCAATCGTCGGAAGTCTTCATCATTTTCATCGCACAATTGGGCAAATAAACGCGTATTCAAAGCATTGCTTTTTATTTTATTAACCGCGTTAATCACAAATTGGAGCGATTGGTGCAGTCTAGCACTCAAATTTTTTGCTACTAAGTGTTGTCGGTGGATGACACAGTGAATTGCAGTTAAATCTGGTATCATTTTTTTTAGATGGCTTATGAACCCACGATATTTCCCGACCATTGCAGGAGCTCCATCTGTTGCCGCCGATGTAACGTTTGTGAACGGAATTGATTTTTCTTTTAAAAAATCGCTCAGGATGTTAAATATCGATTCACCTTTAGTGTCAGTCTTCAAAGTTTTGGCGAATAATAGCTCTTCATGAATTTCTTCGTCCATAACAAATCGCACAAATGCTAATAATAATGCCTCATTATCAGGTAAAGTTGACTCGTCCAGTTGAATAGAAAAATGAGTTGTTTGCAGATAATTACACAAGAAACTTTCAATATCAGAGCTCATTTCGTCAATACGTCTTTGTACAGTGTTGTTACTCAAAGGAATTTTTTTGAGTATGTCAAATGGAGGTTTGTGCAGAACAGTTTTTAAAACTTCTTCAACAGCGGGTAAAATTAACTGTTCACCAATGGTGTGGGGTTTTCCAGATTTCGCTATGAGTAATGAGATGTTGTAAGATGCCCGCAAGCCATCATCGTTACTTTCAGATGTTGAAGCAAACATACCTTGCAGGGTGGGTCTCTTTTCATATTTTTCTTTCAATGATTGAAAATATTTCAAATCTTTACCTGTTTTATCAGGGTGGCACCTTTTTAGATGATCTTCGAGCTTCGATGGTTTCATAGAGTCATTGCTCAAAACTTTATTGCATAAAAGGCACATGGGCAATCGCTTGTCCGCGTTTGATGGAAGAAAGCCAAATTTTAAATATTCCACACTGTACTGTCGACACTTAATTTTCTTCTTTGGCTCCGCCATGTTTCTAATTAGCTACCTGTAAGTATAAAAAAGTTTTTGTGATCTTAACATTCTTACTTAACTTCTTCTTAGTCTTACTTAACAGGATATGGCTATTTTATAGAACAGAATTTATAATTTTTCGCTATGAATCAAAAAAAGAATACTAATAAACTTTTTTCGGCTGTCTGTTGTTTTATGGAAGTAGGTAGGTAATAATCGTAATGTTCATTATTTCATATTTCATACATGTCTATCATACACAAAGAAGACAAATATATTAACTACAAAAAGAGATACCTATAAGTTGTATAGCAAATAAACAAATAATGTACTTACTTTTCCGACACGATTCTGGCAACCAGGAACAGCAATTCACTTTACTTTTGTAGTCGAAATCCGGAAACAAATGAGTAACGTTTGTTCTTAGCATTCGTATTTATTGGTGAAGAATCAAACAAGTGCATACAAGCACAGCACATTACCGTAAGTCATAGGTATTTCGTCCCTTTGCACGTCCGAACAAGCGTTTTGGTCGGCGCTGGTGATAGCGACGCGACGGTGCTTCGCAAGCCTAGACTTGTTCGTTTGTCCAACAGCTCGTTCGCGATATGTTGCAGACTTGCAGTCGACAAGTTTTGGAGCCGAAAGTTGTAATTTTAATAATATAGTATTATAGTATAGGTAGTTTGATTCACCGAAATATTTATCACGGAGGAACGCAATATTTTTATTATATATTTATCAGTCGTCCAGGCTATAAAAATAATACAAAAATCATTATCTGTTTCGTTATTTACCATCGAAACCAGATAAATTTTCGTGGACCCCCACGTACAAACTGTGAACCCCTATTTTTTTGCCACTCCAGCGTAGACCCCTGTCACATCGTTCGTGGACCCCTGGGGGTCCACCTGGACCACTTTGGGAACCCCTGCTCTAGCTCATAGTTAGGTTGCGTACAAAGCAAACCCGTAATATCCCCTCCCCTTTCCTCCCTCTGATGTGATCTTTATTGCCTCAGACGTGAAAGATCGTGCCACTTTTGCATTGATCTTCACAGTCACCATAATGTTTGAATAGTCTGTCAAAGACCTGTGATGAGGATAATTGAATTGTGCGCTAAGTAGACATCAAGCATAAATTCTTACTTGCTTAGTTTTATTTCTTATTACGTAATAACACAGACAAGGTTTTGTATTCTAACCATAAGTTCTAAAGCTAAGCAAGCTGTCTAGAACAGTGAAGCGTTTGAACTCGCCATTACTTTAAGCTAGTGCATCTAATTTAGTTCAAGAGAAAATCCTTAAGGAATAAACCGCCTGAATAAAGACTTATGAATGGAAAGAAATTCAAACTTTATAAGGGACTAATGTTTTTTTTTGAATGAAGGTACCTGGCTGCGGACACGCAGCTGTTCGCGCTGGGGCTGGTGTTCTGCGTGGCGGTCCGGACGCTGCGCGCACGCAGGCTGACTCTGGCGCTGATGCTGCTGGCGTCGCTGCTCACTCCCGCGCTGCACACCTACTTCCAGGACCTGGACGCCACCGTCATACAGTCGCCAGAGTAAGAAGCTTCTCCTGAGCAGTATTATTTCTCGTCTCATTTCAAGTTTTCATTTGTTAATATTTTGTTTTATGCTCCTAAGTTTTTTTCATCATGAAGTACCTACATTAGGTACTCACCGAATTTACTTACCTCACAGGCTAGTCTATCATCTGCCTTCTTTGTGTCTCTTGGAAGTTGACGTCAAATTTTCATTATTTATATGCATTTATGGTTTTTATGTAAATAAACTAGCGTATGCTACTGTACATAATCAGGCATTAAAACACTTTTGTGTGATCTTATTATGAAATTTGCCTGCAACTCGTTTCATAAACCACAGTCGTGTTTTAATGGCTCACATTATGTATTAGTTGCATAAACTACTATTACCTTGCCTATGTTGAGTTATCACGCATCGTGGGTAGATACTTCACAAGGTGAACTGATGACATGCTCCCTGGTCGCATGAGTACACTGGATGCGGGTGGCGCAGCCCCGGTTATAGTGGCACACTTTGAGGAAGGCATATGTCCAGCAGTGGAAGTTCTTTGGCTGATATGATGATGAGTTGAAGAGCTAATCGATGGGTGTTTTCCAGAACGGTGAAGAGCTTGTACAAGTCAGACGACACGTTCCGGCGCGTGTACATCCCGGCGCACACCAACCTGGCCTCGTACACGCTGGGCATCGTGGGCGGCCTGCTGACCTACCGCTGGCTCACTGACGGGAAGACCGACGACCAGTTCAGGGTATGGATCAAGACATTTCATATTTTGAGCTACCACAGCCTTTGTAACTAATAAGAAGCGTATAGTGTTCAGCTACAGAATAAGTAATGAATACTCATAGTTAGCTTCGTGGTTACTTCACCCAGCATTTATAAATGTACAAGTATCATGCGACGCGGCACTGCAAGTTGGCAACTTCAGGCAAGAGGAGAACGAAACACAAATGTCATTTTTAACCGACTTGAATAGAAGGAAGGAGGTTCTCAGTTCGTCTGCATATTTGCTTTTTTTTGTATGTATATGTTTTAAACTGTTATTCTGTACAATAAAGTGCTTACATACATACATACATACATACATACATACTTATAATGAAAAACTGAAGGTTAGTATGGGTTCTCTGAGGAATCGATGGAACTTCTCAAATATCATTGGCCCTTTTAAATTCAACTTGGGGGTACCTGCTTTGAAACAAAAAAATGAATTATCAAAATCGGCCGACGTGGTCAACAGTTATCGGGGAACATACATACATAAAAAAGCAAAAATGCACATGAACTGAGAACTTCCTTCCTTGTATTGAAGTCGGTTAAAAATGGCAATACTATTTCGTAGAAATTGGAAGAAATATGTTTTTGTAAAGAAGAGTGTTGTTTGTTTCAGAAATACAGGTACCTGGTGTGGGCGGCGTTCCCGATGGGCGTGCTGGTGATCCTCTCGGGCGCGCTGTTCTACGGGGATGCGCGCGCGCCGCTCGCGCTGCGCGTGCTCTACGCCGCGCTCTACAAGCCGGTCTTCCAGGTGCTTGTCGTGTTCCTCATCGTCACCCTCATCTTCAGGGCCGAGAGTGAGTACAACATTTTTCAAGGAAGTAATCCGAATCGATAACTAGAACAACATAAAATTCAAATGCCTACTTTTCAACCCCTTAGGCCACGTGGTCCGATCGGCTTGTCCGATCGATCGGACGATAAAGATTTTTATTTCCTGCTGGTTCGATTGATCGAACTCTGAAGTCCTTGTAGTCCGACTGTCGAACTACTAGGAAATTAAATTTCCTTGTAGACCGATCGATCGGACCATCAATACTGTTTTTATTCCTGTTGGATGGATTGATGGGACCACCAATATTTGATAAGTTTTGTCGAAATCGAGATTTTTTATTTTATTTATTTTAATTATGACTTGCTAATACATACAAACAATTGCTAATCAAACCATACTATTTTCCATTGACCTTTTGAGCGCCAGGTGACGGAGTTATACGCCGACGCCCGATCCATAAAATGAAGTTAAGCTAAGTAATAATGCCAAAACATCAAAAAGGGTAGGAGTGGTATTTCATAGTTTTTGAACGGACGTCAATTGACGTCGGTATGGCGTCACGTCAGTGGCACGAATTTCCGATGGCGTGGTTTGCCGCCAAAGATGGCGCTCAAAAGGGAAACAAGAGGCGTGCCGGTAACGCACAGTATACATACATATGTTAAAGGTATATGACGTAGGTATATGACGTATAATCATTCATACATCTCGCACGCACCTAATCTTTGATCTCTGAGCTGCTACCGCGAATCGAAAACGAACGAAGTTCGTGTATCTACCCTCTCTATCGCACTTGCAAAATTCGAGCGACAGAGAGGGCGACTTGTCGTGTTCAAGTATTGTGTAATATCTTATCTGTTACTAGGCGTAAGCATCATGTGTGTTTCGTAACTCTGTGAGATGTAGACTTTGCGAAATTTAAATTATTCAAATTTTAACTATTCAGAAAACTTATTCGACAAAAAGTTCTATAAAATAATTTATACCCAAATAAAACCAACTCCACTTGACTACAGAAAATACCGAAATTGCCTTACGCGTGCCTATCAAATTGGAGGAGTTCCCTTGATTCGTCCTAAATCCCATCATCAGAGCTTCACCAAATTTATATGGGACCAACTTACCTGCTTTGAAACAAAAAAGAATTATCATAATCGGCCAACGTGGTCAATAGTTATCGGGGAACATACATACATACATACATACATAACAAACGTGCCGATGAACTGAGAACCTCCTTTCTTCTATTCAAGTCAATTAATAATCATAGGTACCTGCTCACAATATTTCACGAGAATTAGTTGAGAAATGCGACCTGTAGAGGAGAACAGCGGAAAATCCGCCGGACGGACAAACGAAAGCTTTCTTGCTGAAGCTGAAACGGAGACCGCGTTTCACTCTATCAAAAATATTAGGACGTAAATCTTACTCAGATCAAAATCGCCTTATAGTAATCTCAATTTATTAAATCGTATGGCATATGGCACATGTATAGAAAAATCACAAATCTCAATAAGGTTTCTGTTATGGGTACTAGACGACGATATATAGATATAACTACTTAAATACATAATAAAACATTCAAGTCTCAGTATATACAAATATTCATGATCGCACTAATATTTGCCCTTGCCGGGATTCGAACCCAGGGTCGTCCACTTCGTAGGCAGGGTCACTAACCATTACGCTGAACCGGTTGTCAAATCGATTCATCCGTTTAGAGAGCTAAGATGCGACACACCTACAGATCCATGTTTAACTTATAATCTTATCTAGCCAGGCGGCAAAGATGTTCTAAATATATAAATAACTAGCTGTTGCCCGCGACTTCGTCGGCGTCTTCGCTCCTATTGGTCGCAGCGTGATGTTATATAGCCTAAATCCTTCCTCGATAAATGGAATATCTAATACAAAAATATTTTTTTAATTCGAACTAGTAGTTCCTAAGATTAGCGCGTTCAAACAAACAAACTCATCAGCTTTATAATATTACGTATAGATAAGAGTTGAGGTGAGTTAAAAATATGTAAATTAAGTGCAATTATGGTAAACACGTTTGCATTATGAAACATCTAGTTTTGAGTAAAACGTCGTTACTTGTAGTGAAAAAGACACGGACGAACATGAAGAAACTATTCAGGGCCCGTCTTTTGCCCCAGGCAGGCAAGTAAATTAGTTTTACTCTAAACAATGTAGTGCCGGACTTGGCACCATTTCAGAGAATCTACGGAACTTGGCACCCATTCAGATCTCAATTCTTTTGTCGGTAAAGACGAAAACCAAGCATCGCATATTCTTAATATTGAACTTGGCTCCCTTTTTCACGTTTATGTTTTTGATGGGTAATTTCTACATAAGTACAAAAATGACGCAATGAGGTAAACAATGACAAAACTTAATGTATTTCCCATTGAGACAAACGTAATATATTTCCCAATAACATGTTTTTAAATGTCGCTTGTCTATTCACTAATTATAATTAAAACAAGTAAAATAGATAGGTATAGGTATTTAATGACTCATTTGTTCAATTTACCTACTAGCGAGCGCGGCGCACCGTCGGCGTCGTTGCGGGGCGGAGGAAGGTTTTGCGGTAAAGCGAACGCGATCCGGGGCACGTCGCACCAAAAAAAAACGCGTGGTATTCGGTCGCGCGGCGCGTGTGACATATGATGCAGTAATCGACAGTCGACAGTTTCGGAACGGAACGATCAAAAACGCAAAACCGCCACCGCCCCGCACCGCGCCCGCTCTGTGCGTTTCGAGCTTTAAACTGCATCATGTGTGCTATCGATGAGTATAGAAGTACTCGGCAGTATTAGGTGCCTAAATATTTTTTCTTTAAATAGGTAAGCCACAAGTTGTAGTCTATTCGATGTTATGCTTTGATTCCGGGAAGATCTGACTGAATAATTGAACTTGCAGACTTGTACCGCGGCATCATGGAGTGGCGCGGCTTCACGTGGGCGGGGCGCGTGTCGTACAGCGCCTTCCTCGTGCACACGCCGCTGCAGCGCGCGCTCGCCGCCTGCGCCGTGCAGCCCGTGCACCTCTCAGACTACTACATGGTACTATATACATAGTACATACATAGTCACACTCTTTCACATGTATTGCCGCAGTCAAACTGTTGCGGAAGCTTGGAAAGCGTCCACAAGCTCCAAGCCTTGACAAACGCTTGGATTCCATATGTTCCCATTGTGTTAAAGATCCAGATAAGCAAGCACGGCAGTTGTGTCGACGTTCGCACACCTAAAAGCTTCCTTGATCTGTGTTCAATCAAAGCCCGAATCGGTACTACAAGCTCACGCAAGCCAAGCCAAACAACCCCTCTTACTCACTTGTGCTTGCTTGTGGACTCTTGCCAAGCTTCCGCATGCGTGTAAATGTAGCAACTGTAGCAAGATTTGACACATATATCAAATTCAAAGATAAAATAACCGTGACGAATGTAACCCAAGCCAGCGGTCGAACCTACGTCTTGTTTACCTGGGGCAAAATATTGATCACTAAGAGCTGCCACTACAGATCGGCGAATCTTTACCACGTATTACGAAGCTTGTGCTGCTAGGCGACCTCTGTAATTCGATTGTGGGGCAAGCTCACTGACGCTGTCCAAAATATACCATAAGCCAAAAATTCAGGACGGGGAAAATCAAAAAGATGGTCAAAGTGTACAATTTGTATGTCTATAGCAGAGTGGACAGGGTTAAAAGAATTAATAAAATAATTTGAGTCACATATAGTTCAATGTTTCTATGATATTTGAATGTTGTGTTTAATTTAAGATTTAAAGCAAAACTTTGCCAAATTATACAAAGAACGGGGATACCAAATTTCACGTCATGGGCCTTCTACGCTATTACGCGCGTTCCAATTTTTTATTTGTGCTTTGATCTTTGTATCAAAATGTACAACAAATTGTGATGTACAATAAGCAAGCAATAAATAAGCAAGCAAGCTAGTTTAGAATAAGGACGAAATGAAAATGTAAACGAGTGGGACTAGAGACGAATGAGGATGAATTGGAAACGCGAACGAGTACGGTCTAATGCACTGTCAGGCCGCGAATCACGCAAGACTTATCTTTCAGATGGTGAACCTCTGCGGGTTTATCTTCCTGTCGTTCCTGTTCGCGGCGCTCCTGTGGCTGTGCGTGGAGGCGCCCACCAAGGCGCTCACGGCGGCCGCGCTGGCGCCACGGCGCCGCGCCCACGACACCAAGATATAGATTCAATAAAAAATAAAAATATTTATTGTACTCAAGTAATTATTAGAAGTAGCATAGCATAAGCATTTAGGTTATCACAAATCAATAAAAGTGGTCGAGCTTTCGTCCTTTAAACTAGGTTTGAACCAGTGCCTTAGGGGCTTGAGCTCATCCAATATTAAATGAACAATTTGACCGCAAACAAATGATTACTGTTAATCAGATATATTGCAGAAATGAATAACACCTCAGTATTATGCAAGGCAGACGCCCAGATGCTTGACACCCTCCCAGTAGTTGGGTATCAGTAATTTTAAGTCATTAGCAATAGGGGCCACAGCAGGGTGTCAACCTTTGGGCGCTGCCATGCCAGTCACCAGCACGTTAACCCTAGCATAACATAAAACATGGAATTTTAGTTCAGATGGCGTTGCTTACCCAACACCATGCCTTTGTACACTAGTTGTTTTGTCGGTAGCCTTGGAGACAGTGGAGCGCGACTTCGCGGATTAAACACAATCTACAATTATATACTTTGGTATAATATATTAAAAGACTGACACAAACGAGCAAAGTAATTAAAATAATTTAGGAAATGGTAGCTTTTGTTCATGAAGGCCACAAGGGAAGGAGGCGGATCTTGATAAACCAGGATAGAGCGCACAGCTGCTCAAGCTCTCATTTTATGTTATTATTTTTATTATAATATAATAAAATACTTTAGGCAATTTGTTGTTTCATTAACTAGTTAGTAAAAATGTACTTTTTCACCTCAGTAACGCGGAAAGTCCTTTTTCCCCTCACTAGCTCGGAAAGCCGTATTTTGTCCTTTGAAACAAGCGGGTAAAATCGCATTTTATCCACAAGTGGGGAAAGTAATTTGACCTTGGAGCGTGTTTGAGTAGCTTTTGACAGATAACAAAACGTAAAACGCTCATAATAATAGTTCGTTTGATATCAATTATCATTAAATAAATGGTTTGAGAATTTATTTATTTATTTATTAGGATTGCCAACGGTCGATACAATACACATTCATAATAAACTATACATTAACAACATTCATAACTGATCCCCCACTTACAGGCAATCACAGCATGCACTATTTTCAATTACAGCTTTCCATAATATGCTACATATAAAGACAGAAAAAAAAACAAAAACCAAGTAATCAAGTGACTAAATAAATTAAACTTACCACCTAACTGAAATCGTCAACAGAAAGTAACTTCTTTTTAAATACTGACTCACTGTCGTGAAACACATCTAACGTCGGTAGTCTACTAGCGAGTTTGTTGTACAGGCGAGACAAGCGAGTTATAGGCGCATGAGTCCCAAGATTTGTTCGGCTGCGGCGCACATAAAGCAAGGCACATGGGTATCGTGGCAAACGTGACGGCACTCTAATTCCAATTCGTTTAACTAACTCTAAACAGTCGATTTTATCGTTCAGCAGCTTATGTAAAAACATCAAGTCTAACACACTGCGTCTACTGCTTAAGGATTTTAATTTAAATTGCTTAAGCCGGGTCTCATATGGTTGGCCTCTTGTCTTGCTAGGCGAGGCGGTAGGCAAGGTGTCTAGTAAGACGCTTTTGTAGTCTCTCAACCCTGTCACTGTGGACTTTGTAACAAGGATTCCAGACAATGCTACAATATTCTAATTTACTCCTTACAAAACTATTAAATAGGGTTATTATTGTCGAACATTCTCTGAACTCCCTAGCACATCGTAACACAAAACCCAGCGCCTTGAAAGCAGTATTTATAGTTTTATCTACATGATTCACAAAACTCAGTTTGCTGTCAATTATCACTCCTAAATCTTTACAAACAATACCAAATTTAGCTTTATTTAATGATTTAAGTCAAACTCTATAAGTAACATTTGTTTTATAATGATACTAGCGTTTGCCCGCGGCTTCGCCCGCGTACTCTAAGCATAATTTTTACCCGTCTTCAAAAATAGGTTCTCTGTTTGACCCGTATGTATGTATGTACGTATGTAGGTATGTATGTTTGTCCACGATTATCTCGCGTTTGGCTGAACCGATTTAGATGCAGTTTCCAGAAAAGTAGTTGTTACATTTTGGGGGTTTCGGTATACGAAGTTTGGTGATTGTGATTCATAAACAGATGAACAGATGAAAAGTCAGTATATATTCTGAGAACCGGCAAACTGTAGAATTTAATTTGATTTTGGCAATAATAAGGATCGAAAACTATTATCATACATTTTCGAGAGGCCGAGGGGGAAAGGGTCGGGCTGTCTTAAATGGCCCTTAGTAAAAGTATCTGTGTACTACAGTAACACCAATAGAAGGTCTGGTAACGACCAATCAGCAGTCATAAACTCTGGTCCTCTGAAGTACAGAAATACGGCTAATTCAATATCTAGTGTAACCCTTATTTTTCCTAAATTTAAATTAAATTGGCAGATTATGCCAGTTTCCGTTTGAGCATTCAAAAAGAAAATATGGCCTCACTTCCTTTCGCACTCCTTACTATTTGCTCGTACTTATACTGACTTTTGTTCATCTGTTAATGAATCATAGTTAGTCCTGACTAACCCCTCTAAAGCTATCAAATCATACCCAAAACTCTGTTAGGATAAGCGGGGCTCGTTCCGTACCTCAAAAGCAAAATGAGACCCTTATTCCTTATTCACGTGTGGCTGTCCGTCAGTCCGTCTGTTACAACCGATTTGCTTTAAAACTACTGGACCGATAGAATTGCAATTTGGCACAAACTATCAAAAAATGTCATGTACATAATATTAAATTAAAACCGGCCAAGTGTCGGATCACGCACAAAGAAGGGTTCCGTGCCGACACCTGCTAGTCCACATTTAAACCACTATAGGAAACTCACGGCACTTAAGTCCTTTTGTTTGGGCAAGACTGTTTTTCAACGATATCTCAAAAAATGGTAAACATCTCTTGTTGAAACCAAAAGTCGCTGAAAGTATTGACTAATATGCACCATCTCAATGTTTTCCAGAATCTTAAACTTCAAAGTTTGGAAATTACAGTGAGGGGACACAATTTTTACGACTTAGACAGCTAATCTATACTAATATTATAAAAAGGAAAGATTTGATTGTTTGTTTGCATTGAATAGCTACACTATTCTTGGGTGACATTGACATGGGCTATATTATATTTTCAAAAAATAAGGATTCTAACTAAAACTCCAATAATATAATGTTGTAAAAAAAAGTAACTAAAATATTCTTTACATCGCGTGCGCTAAGAAAACTATTGATGATAGAATAAATATTTGTTAATTATTTGTATGGGCTGGGCTGCTAGTATGTAATACTAATCTAAAGGTTGATTTAAATGGAAAAAAATATAGAAACCTCTATGTCGTTTTTAAAAGCCATTCCTTTTTTTCAATCCCTGGCATGTATGGAGTGCCTCATTTTAGAATAAATATTTGTTAATTATTTGTATGGGCCGGGCTGCTAGTACGTAATACTAATCTAAAGGTTGATTTAAATGGAAAAAAATATAGAAACCTCTATGTCGTTTTTAAAATCCAATCCTTTTTTACAATCCCTGGAATGTATGGAGTGCCTAATTTTTCCTCGGATTCGTATTAAGGGACCTCTCGGACGCTCAGATATCGATTTTGAACGAAATCGGGGCGGTAAAAAGAAAATCAATGTGGCCGCTACTTTCACAAATTTTACCTCGGATTCGTATTTAGGGCCCTCTCGGACGTTCAGATATCGATTTTGAACGAAATCGGGTTGGAAATGAAGACAATCAATATGGCTGCCACTTTTTCCAAATTTTACCTCGGATTCGTATTAAGAATTCTCTCGGGCGCTCAGATATCGATTTTGAACGAAATCGAGACGGAATTGAAGAAAACCAATATGGCCGCCACTTTTTCCATATTTTACCTCGGATTCGTATTCGGGGACCTCTCGGACGCTCAGATATCGATTTTGAACGAAATTTGGAAGAAGATGAAGAAAATCAATATGGCTGCGACTTTTTCCATATTTTACCTCGGATTCATATTAAGAGACATCTCGGACGTTTAGATTTCTATTTTGAACGAAATCGGGACGGAAATGAAGAAAATCAATATGGCGGCCACTTTTTTTTAACTTTACCTTGGTGTCGTATTAGGGGACCTCTCGGACGCTCAGATATCGATTTTGAACGAAATCGGGACGAAAGTGAAGAAAAGCAATATGGCCGCCAATTTTTCCAAAATTTACCTCGGATTCGTACTAAGAATTCTCTCGGACGCTCAGATATCGATTTTGAACGAAATCGAGACGGAATTGAAGAAAATAAATATGGCCGCCAGTTTTTCCAAATTTTTCCTCGGATTCGTATTCGGAGACCTCTCGGACGCTCAGATATCGATTTTGAACGAAATCGGGAAGATAATGAAGAAAATCAATACGGCTGCGACTTTTTCCATATTTTACCCCGGATTCGTATTAAGAGACATTTCGGACGCTCAGATTTCTATTTTGAACGAAATCGGGACGGAAATGATGAAAATCAATATGGCCGCCACTTTTTTCAAATTTTACCTCGGTGTCGTATTAGGGGGACCTCTCGGACGCTCAGATATCGATTTTGAACGAAATCGGGACGAAAATGAAGAAAAGCCATATGGCCGCCAGTTTTTCCAATATTTACCTAGGAGTCGTATTAAGAGTCCTCTCGGACGCCCAAATATCGATTTTTGTCGAAATCGTATCGGACGGCACTGATTAATAAAACCGCTTACAATACATTGATTCAAGAAAGGTCGTATATTCATAGGTAATTCACGGCACTTCATGCGCCTTTAGACCTTATTAGGAACCTACATGCCAAATTTGATATCTCTCGAATTTCGAGTCGTCAGTTTCTTCTTGCAATTTCGCACAAACTCTTAAAAGTTTTCATGTCTGCAGTATTAACTTTCAAAATCAATGCCATTTTCGAAATTAACGACCCAAAAAACCATAAAAACGACACCCATATTAATATTTATACATTCCAACAGAGGGGATGGTATTTTACGTCCTCTACGTGGGATTTTAAAATCATTTTTTTTTCTTAACAGCGACCCGATAAACCATAGAAACAACACCCATATCGATTTTCAGAATTTGTCACCAGAATTCCCCCTTTTAGGGGTTGATTTCTCAAAAAACCTGAAACACATGTTTACTCATTTATCGTTAGAAATACTCCTGTGAAGTTTCGAATAAAATAATCCAACTAATCTTGATTCCCCATACAAACTTCGGACCCCCATTTCACCCCCTTAGGGGTTGAATTTTGAAAAATCCTTTCTTAATGAACCTCTTTATATGGAACATACCTACATACTAAATTTGGAATCTCTAGAACCAGCAGTTTGGGCTGTGCGTTGATATGTCACTCACTCAGTCAGTCAGTTATTTCTTGCAATTTGGCACAAACTTCCAAAGTTATCATGTCCACAATATTAAACTTCAAAAACGATGCCATTTTCGTAATTAACGTCCCAAAAAACAATAAAAACGACACCCATATTAATATTTAGTCATTTCATCCCCCTCGCACTCCAACAGGGGGGATGGTATTTCACGTCCTCCATGTAGGATTTTAAATTCATTGTTGTTTTTGTTATCAGCGACCCGATTAACCTTAAAAACAACACCCATGTCGATTTTCAGAATTTGTCACCACATTTCCCCCTTTTGGGGGTTGATTTCTCAAAAAAACTGAAACAGGTATTTACTCATTTATCGTTAGAAATACTCCTGTGAAGTTTCGAATAAAATAGTCCAACTAATCTTGTTTCTCCATACAAACGTCGGACCCCCATTTCACCCCCTTAGGGGTTGAATTTTGAAAAATCCTTTCTTAGTGCACCCCTAGACCTTATAAGGAACCTACGTGCCAAATTTGGTTTCTCTAGGACCAGCGCTTTGGGCTGTGCGTTGATATGTCAGTCAGTCAGTCAGTCAGTCAGTCAGTCAGTCAGTCAGTCAGTCAGTTTCTTCTTTTATATATTTAGATTGAGTATAATTGAAAACGCACAAGTTGAGTCGATGCAATTTCAAAACGCATCGTAAGAAATGTCATCATTGTCAATGTCAACTAAAATATACACAACTTGTCACGGACTCCGACTCACGTAAATATTATACACAACTTCCAGAGTTTTCTGTTATATTATCGTAAAAAAATCGGTGAGTCCAGTGATGAAAATCATGCCTGCTGTGGAACTGTGTTTTTTTGCAGGTTGCACTTTCCTCGCTATAGTGAGGAGAAAAGTTTTGTGTTACACACGGGTGCAAAGTTGTATTTTACTTCTCGTGTGTTGAAACACTCGCTACGCTCAGGATTCTATTTTAGAACCACTCGCTTCGCTCGTGGTTCAACTATAGAATCCTTTCGCTGGCTCGTGTTTCAATTCCACACTCGCGGGTAAAATACAACTTTGCACCCTTGTATAACAAATAACTATTTTGTTCTTTAAAAACTGATAGCAAAACTGCATTTAATCCACAAGAGTACAAATAATATTTGAAATCAGAACGTGTTTGAGTTTCTTTTTCAAACATAATAACATGTAGAGGCCAGTCCAGACAGGCCAATTTTCGCCTTGGTTCGAAAATGGAATCCTGAGCGAAGCGAGTGATTCAAAAATAGAATCCCGAGCGTAACGAGTGTTGAGTATTTGTGTTACACACGGTTGCTAAGTTATTTACGTCTCGTGTGTTGGAAAATTTCAGGGTTTTGGTAAAACCCACCCTTAAGCGGATTAAATAGGGGTGCGAAGTTTGTATTGGGATGGAGTAAAATTTCAAGTGAGAGAGTTGAAACTTTGTGACCATTTTCCTTATTAAAATACAAGAAAAATAATTTTAGGATTTTGGAGAAACCCACCCCTGAGTGAATTAAATAGGGGTGCAAAGTCCTGACTGAGTGACTTAACTCAACGCCCAGCTCTAACCGTTTGACCTAGAACTTTGAATTTTTCACAGTTAGCTGTTTATATGACCGAAGTTACCACTAAGAAGGGATTTTTAGAAATTCGACTCCAAACGGGGTAAATTAGGGTTGAAGTTTTGTATGGAGATCGTGTGATTTTTAAAGTAAATGTGTAAGATTTTGTACAAAGACGCTTCATCTAAAGATATGAAAAGTACTTTCACGGTGTACGGTTTGACCACCGTACATTTCTTTATGCTTACTTTGAGGTGCGCGGCAACGAATATTAATAACATGTAAAATTATAGATAAACAGTGCATTACTAAACGTAAAACTATACACATCTAGAGAAAGAGAAACCAACCATCAACTTAAACTGTATCTTTACATTATCTTACGTTATTATACTTCTATAAACTTTTGTATATAGGTCGTTAGATTTTTGTCACTCGAAGTTGGAACCGCTACTAAAGTGTATAAGGAAGTGCTACAATAAAAAATAACCCTACATGTAGTTGTAATTATCTACATAATAACTACGATTTCTTTCGCATTACCAGAATGGATGCGTGTGTGTATGCGAGTTGTGTTTAGTTATTGTTAACTTGATATGTTTTTTTAAACAACAACAACAACATACGAGTAGGCTACAGTTTATTGTTCTGCGCGTGCGAAGCCGCGGGCAAAAGCTAGTACTAACATATTTATGTAACAAAATACAAATAATTTATCTTGCATTTGTGGCGCCATGGTTGGTGCAGACAGCCCGGCCCTCACGCATTGAGTTGCCGCCGATGTACGGGTAGGCATCCGCGTCACCATGACCTCAACGATATCGTACAGAGAGCTCTTAGGTCTGCAGGCGTTCCATCCGTGCTTGAGCCACCGGGCCTTAGCCGCACTGATGGCAAGCGACCGCATGGCCTTACTTTGGTGCGGTGGGAAAGGGGGCCGTGTTTGGTGTGGGATACTACATGTGTCAGCTCTTTCGCCGCCTCCCATATCAATTCCACTACAAGAACGGCTGGAGCTGCGGCCGAAACACAAGCGGCGATGAAACGGCAGAAGTATGCCCTACTAGAACAGGGTTTCTTTTTCGTCCCCTTATAAGTGGAAACTGCGGTTTGCTGGGGAGAGGCCGCAAAAAAGTTTGTGTGCGACATAGGCCGACGGCTTAGGCAAAAAGGAGAGGACGCCCGCTCCGAGTCGTTTCTAGTGCAAAGTTTGTCCATAGCTATCCAACGTGGAATAAAAAAAAAAATTATTGACAATAAATATTTACCAAAACAATCATTCGATAGCACGAAGCACATAACAAGTACAAAATTCAAATATTCATTGCACTCTTGTGGACAAAAATCAGTTTTGCTATCTGACATTAAAGAATAAAAAAAATTGGCCAAGGGCATGTCGGCACATGATCAGTGTGGGGCTCCGTAATTGCCCAATGAACTTACTTTAAAAAAATCAATAGCAAGCAAAAGGGAATACCGTCGCATCGTTGTATACGTCTTTTACTAAGAAGGGAAGACTTTTTACGATAACTCAAAAACAGCTCAACTGATTATGTCCGCTATAATTTACGTAGAATTTTTTTATTAAGCTTTACATTCATGTTTTTTTTGACTCATAGTTCAAAAGTTAGAGGGTTGGGGCGACACATATATTTTTTTGAATGAATGAATGAATGAATAAAATTTATTTTGAAACAACAACAATACAAGAAAACAGTTTACAAAAATCATAAATCAAAAAGGTATCAGTTGTCTCAAAAAAGGAGCCCACTCAGCATGAGTCGAGGCAGGGGGCCACGACGCTGATTTTCGGTGGGTCCTATAATGACTAACCTAAAACTAAGACTAAGAAATCGCTTAACTTAACGGGCTTATAACTGTATTTCATTATTGAGTTTGTACAATCAAAATTATTTATTTATCTATCTCTGCGAAAACCAAACCAGAAGGTGAACCATTGACATAATACAAAAATATGGCGGACCTGCGTGATTATACGTGTGCATTTTGTGTGTATGTATATGTATGCTTACTCCAAATTTGATGATGATGGTGATGCATTTCTTGTATACTTATTACAGACGCAGGCAGCTATCCCTTAGAGATTTGATTAGTAAGTAGGTGTTGTTTTAATTTATTTTTAAACGTGAATAATGAATCAGATGTTCTAATAGGCGGTGGGATATTATTCCAGCAACGCGTAGCCGCGTACCGGAAACTGCCGCGGAAACTAGCTGACCTGCATCGGGGACACATGAGGCGAGGGGCTTGTCTAATGTGCATACGGGAAAATGTCAATTTATCAAAGAGGTAGAAGGGTTGTTTGCTAGCAATGATCCCAAATAACAGAGAAACAAGGTGAAGTGTTCTGCGGGCATCCATTTTAAGCAGTCTAAAATTATTTATATATGGTGTGACATGAGCTCGGTATGGAATTGGGAAACAAAATCTAGCACAAGCATTCTGGACTCTTTGTATTATTAGCTTTGTGCGTGATAATAGACATTCACCAATTACTGTATCCGCATAGTTCAGCTTTGACAGGATTAGAGATTCGCAGAGCTTAATGCGCATCTCGATGCTTAGGTAATCACGAACCTTATACAAAACCTTGAGGCGATAATAGCAGTTACGAACAATTTCCGAAACGTGGTTTTCGAACTGCAATTTTTCGTCCATGAGAACCCCCAGATTTCTAGCTTCTTCTACGCGTGGTATATTTTCATGCAGAATATGAACCTGAGGATTATGGGATGTCGTATTGGCAATTCCGTATTTAGTACCGAGTACTAGAAACTTCGATTTCAAAGGGTTCAGAACTAAACTATTAATCTTAGCCCACTGCGCAATATGGCTTAGGTCCTGATTTAATGATTCAACAGCTAAATTAGTATGCTCGGGTTTGAACGAGATATATATTTGTACGTCATCAGCATACAGGTGAAATTTGCAATTACGGATTCTATGAATTATGTCTGCACTGTATAGAATAAATAAGATAGGGCCCAAGATGGATCCTTGTGGCACACCTCTAGGGGTCAAGACCTCCTCAGAAGACATCACTATACCCTCGGGGTTTTGCACTTCGACCCGTTGGGAGCGCCCACCAAGATATGTTGCAAACCAGTTGATTGCCTTAGAGTCAAGACCGTAATAAGCCAATTTTGATAATAACAAAGTTGTATTTATTGTATCAAAGGCTCGCGAAAAATCCAATAACACAAGGATTGAGGCACATCCATCATTTTGAGCGGCAAGAATATCATCAATTACATCGAGAAGCGCAGTAGCTGTGCTACGTTTTTTCCTAAAACCTGATTGGTTATGGGGCAAGATATTATTTCTCTCCAGGTATTCCGTCAATTGCATGCATACTACCCTTTCCAATATTTTCGACATAAGTGGAAGAATACTGATAGGTCGCAGATCCCTAAGCTCAGTCGGAGATGTAACCTTGGGAATCGGTCTAACCACGGCTTTTTTCCAGGGCTCAGGGAAAACGCCCAAGTTTATCGACTGGTTCACAATAGCCGTAATGGTGGATAGCGTTCGTGGTAGGGTCATTAATAACATATCGAGGGATATACCGTCACTGCCCTGGGCCTGGGTGCTTATTGATCTGATAACTTTACCAACTGTGATTTCTGTTACTGGTTGAAGTGTGAATTGTGCATCACTATGCCTATTAAACTCAAAGTATGTCAGGACAGATAATCTAGTTCCGTTTTCGTCAGGTAAATCCAGAAAAAGTCATTTATGCCATTCGGATCCAGTAAATGTTGTGGTAAATCAAAGTCTTTTTTATTAAAATCGGCTACATTCCGTTTAATGTGTTTCCAGAGTGCACTGGGATTTTTTCGTTTTAGAGTGAATATTTCCGAAAGTATTCACTTTATTAAAGTGTTTAATATATACCTATATTCATTTTGAAAGACCTATCCAACAACACACCACACCATAGGGTTGAATAAAAAAATAATCATCTCCACTTTACGTGTATTCCCATACACGTAAAGTGGAGATGATTATGTATGTACATTTAAAATAAACCTTTGTTACATTTAATTTTATCACTTTGCCAGATTTGTTCATTTATATATCCATGCCAAATTAAAGCTTTCTAGCACTAACAAGCAAAGCTCCGGACAGACGGACGGACATTTTACGATACACTAATAAGGAAGCCTCCCCCGCACGTCAAGTTCAAAGCACAACACATTCGCTAAAAGTCGGCTGATTGCAGATTTACATGAAAATAAAATAAAACTCAACCTCTGTGGAGGTCGATCGGTCACAAACCGAAGCACGTGTTTGGTACACTCAGCACGTGTTTGGTACACTCACGTTCCGTCGTTTGTATCTGATCAATACATACCTCTAGAAGGTATTGTTAGTAAAACCAAAACAAAGTCATTATAATCAAATCGTAGATATATTCTTGAAGCAAGAAAAACGTGTTACATTGAGGTTATGCCTGGCGCCTAGATATCTACAGTTCCTTCCTACCGAGTGCTTCTTACTCCCAGCCGCTGAGAAATGATTCAAGCTCATCCCAACATCTCCATCAAGGCCGTAATCGATTAACCATCTTAATCTATGTATCAAATTAAAGCAAAAATAAAAAGGTTCCGATCAGGATTCGTACCTGCGGCCAATCGCTGTAGCCACTGAGCTGTCGGAACAATCGAGCTCAGACACGAAATCTTTCATCAGTTCCCTCTTACAACGGCTTTGCGAGACGTACGGCGATCTGCCTGATCTACCTTAGAAGACTCAGGCTTCTTTTAGCGTTACTGCTTAATACAAGATTAGTTTAATCTAAACTAGATGAAAGCCCGGCCTCGCTCGGGTGAAATAAATAAGTAAGAAATAAAGTAAACATTTATTCGTGACAGTTATGCAAACGAAGAAAGAAATAGTGTACAAAAATGTATAAAATAAAAACATTACAACAACGGATTATGATGAAACTTCGTATAGAAATATAGTCTGTAGTCTGGATTAACATATGGAATAGGGAGTAAAAGATTACGCTGACGACGTCACGGGCAAAGGCTAGTATCTTTGCAAGTTAATCCTAAGCATTTTTATAAGGGTAGTATTTAAAGGCACATAAAAAAATTGACACCGTAATCAGTACTGATTTGTATAGCTAAAATACTAATCGTTCATAAAAATTCAGTTCAGATGTACAATTGTTAAATATTGATGTGCCAGTCAGTATTTTTGGTGAGAAGTCAGAGCTGCTAACGCGAACGAAAACAAATGAAGTTCGTGTATCTCCCTCTCTGTCGAACTTGCAAAATCGAGCGACACAGAGGGATACACGATGTTCGTTCGTTTTCGTTTCGCGGTAGCAGCTCTCTATTCTCCGCCAAATTCTATTAAGTAAGGTCCTTTACACTCAATATTATGTGTCAATATAATCGCGATTTTTAAAATTGTATGGGGTCTGTTAAACGCTTAATATTATCACAATACTGGTGTGTCAATATTATCGTGGTTTTCAAAATCGTATGGATTTTTCTTCAATATTCATTGCACGTGATACGGATCGTTATATGAGTATATCGCGTGATAATAATAACCATGTAACAGGCCCCTATGGATGTTGCTTCAATATTCAGTGTTTCGCGTGATAATAATAGCAGTTGGTAATATTTTCTCCAATTAATGGAAGCTATTTAACAACTTGTTCCGTTTTGCCAAAGGTATTTCACATTCCGATACGCGCACCATCCAGGAATAGGAGCCGTCAGACCAGAGGGCCTACCGCGATCTGAAAACGAAGTATTTCCCTCTCCGCGCTCGAATATGCAAGTGCGACAGAGAGGCATATATATTTAGTTTTCGGTTGGTAGCACTTTAGTCCGAGCGCGGCGGACGGTCGAAGAAAGTCAAAGAACATTCCGTGTGTTGTCTGTCACACATATAATTTTTTAACTTCCCATCGACCTATGAACTTGAAATTAGGTGATAAGATAATGTTTATTATGAAGTATATTTTACCAAAAATATCAATATATTGATAAATCACATTTGTTTTTTAGTTGTAAGGAACCCTCAGTGTGCGACTCCGACGCACTTGGCTGGTTTTTATTACATTTTGAATTTTATTTCTCTTATAGTAAAATACCCTATTCGTTTTAAAGTTGACGCCTGAGGGCCTACCGCGAACCAAAAACGAACTATCTTTCTCTCTGTCGTTCGAATATACATGTGCGAGAGAGAGGCAGATACTTCGTTTTCGGTTCGCGGTGGCGCCTCTAACGTCCGAGCGCGGCGAACGGCATGAGCTGGGGGTCTACTCCGAAATTCAAAATCCTAACTTCGTATGGTGCCGTCCCTTTCACTCTCCTTTCATAGACTATATGAGTGAAAGGGACGGCACCATACGAAGTTCTGATTTCGAATTTCGGAGTAGACCCCCAGTACAACTAAGTTATAAGATAGAGCGAGATATGGATAGAATTTTGCTAGACGTTTAAAAGCCATAAGTCACCTAGTAGTTTGTCACAACAAAATAGAGGCGCAGCTTTAAGATGGCGGACAAACTCAGCAAACATTCAAGTGGTGTCCTTTACACGATTAATATTATCACAATACTGGGGTGTCAATATTATAGCAGTTTTCAAATTTGTATGGATTCTACTTCAATATTCACGTGATACTTATCGTGATATGAATCCATGTAACAGGCCCCATACATTCGCTTTGAAGGCGGTTGTTGTGACAATCAGTCTAGCTAGCACGATAGATTATACCGTTACGTTTTATGTGACGTTTTAATACGTTTCGCCCATATAACGTGACGGTATAAGTTATCGTGCTAGCTAGGCTGATAGGTGTATAGAACGCTTGAAAACTACAAAAACAAAACGCTGCAGACGCGGCTAGCCGAATCCACACAATGGGCGATGATGGCCCATCACCCAGAACGCAGCCCAGCAACCTGGCCAACATACCGGACGCAAAAATAGTTCACGATTTTCGAACGTAGCCGACACTGTCAACCAACAAATTTAATATAGCAATATAGTCTGTGGGCAATATGGCCGACGTTTTATCATCAAATTAACACTTTTAAATGCAAAATACGCGACAATCCGAATTTTGCGGATACATATGTTCAACTCAAAAATCGTTATTTTTATACGTTCTTCAATTTGAGACAGGTCTCGTTCGGGTCTACCGTACCCCTGCACGAAATTATTAATATAGATATCGTATCACTATTCATGAAAAACTCTTCGCTGACGAGTTCCGGTGGCCAGTTCTGGTCTTCATCATCTTCGCTTCACTACAACACACTCACTTTTCGAGACCAAATGCACGTGTTACTCTATATCATAACTGAAATCGTTCTAAATAGTCCCGTCATCAGATCCTCACTTGATTGGCGGCTACTAGACGAGGATATACATACTTATATAGATAAATACATACTTGAATACATAGAAAACATCCAAGACCCAGGAACAAATATCCGTGCTAAATGCACAAATAGTGCCCTGGCCGGGATTCAAACCCGGGACCTCTAGCTTCGGAGGCAGTGTCACTACCAACTAGGCTAAACAAGCCGTCCAAAAGCGTAAAGCAGCAACAGAAATACATCATGTGTGAAAATTTCAACGGCTAGGGTTTACTACTACTTACTACTAGTACTTCACATCGACCGGACTCCGGACCCTAAATATGGCTGTAATTACTGGCTGGGGAGCAGCCACAACAGTTGACAGTACGTTACGAGTATGGATCTGAAGCCGTCGGGATTAGTTTTGTTTTGGCAATACCACTGCTGGGCACGGAGCTGGCGGACAAAATAAATATAAGGTACCAACTGGGTCTCTGATATATCGATCGATCATTCCAGCTCCCTGTTGGCTCTTTTTCGAATACTTAAGGTACGTTAGTTAGGTCATCATTATTATTATCATTTATTTCCAAAACAAAAATACATTTGTGTTTGAAAACTTAAAACTAGATACATAAAAAAAGCATGCCATCAAATTCAATTAAAAAACCTAGGTACAAATAAAAAAAAACAAGATACATAAAACAACTCCACTAAGAGTGAGCTGATGGTCTTTGGAATCAGAGGTGAGTGTGTGGTTCCTACGTTAAAGCTGGATGGAAGCGCACTAAAACTGGTATCTCAATTTAAATACCTTGGCCACATAGTTACCTCTGATCTCAAAGACGGTGCCGACGTCGAAAGAGAGCGCAGGGCGCTGTCTGTTAGAGCAAACATGGTTGCCCGCAGGTTTGCTCGTAGCTCAACAGCTGTTAAGCTGACACTATTCAGAGCTTTCTGCACGTCGTTTTACACAGGCAGCCTGTGGGCGAGCTACACGCAAAAACAATACAGCGCCCTGCGAGTGCAATATAATAATGCATTTAGTTTGCTGTTGTGGCTGCCTTGCCACTACAGTGCTTCAGCAAAGTACGCGGAGGCTCGTGTGGACAGCTTTTCTGCCACCATGCGGAAGAGGGCTCCCTCATTGCTGGGCAGGGTGAAGACAAGCACCAACAGCATTCTGTCAATGTTTGCAAGTAGAATGGATGGAGTTTATTTAAACCACTGCCGTGCACTCCATCAAAATATTAAATAGTTAATTAATTAATTCATGTCATGTTTCTTATTTTATTTTATCATGTTATTTTATTTTATTATCTAATTTTGACAATTTAATATTAATGTTCAATTGTAATGTAATGTTCAATTATGGGCTTTTTGTTGCCTGAAGCAAGTAAATAAATAAAATAATATATATATATATATATATATATATATATAAAAGAGCATGTCATCAATTTAAATTAAAAATATTAGGTACAGATACATCATCTAATCAATGTAAAAATATCAGTCTACTCGATAAATAAATTTACATATACATTACGACAGGAAATTTAAATAAGTTATTATTTCATTGCTTTAATATCATAATATGCCAATAAACTGACACTAAACCCAAGAAAAATTGTAATATTTTTAATTAGATCTAACAATTTGAAATAAATCTTCTATTGAATATAAACATTTAGATAATAAAAATGTTCTTAATTTATTTTTAAAAATAATGGGACTAGAAATAGTTCTAAGCTCTGTCGGGAGTTTATTGTAAACTTTTACAGCCTGATAAGGCGCGCTATGTGCTGCCAACTTAAGCTTTGGAGCAAAGGGCCAATTAATTATTTTTGTTCTCGTTGCCACCCTTAATTCTCTGGCATCCTCCGTTTCATTCATTGCTAGAGATTTAACTAGATCAGTGGTTAGAACTAAAATGTAGAGACTCGGTACGGTTAAAATTTCTAATTTCGCAAAATACTCCTTACACGAAACCCACTGCGGAATACGCACCATTATTCTGATTGCCCGCTTTTGGATCGTAAATGCATTTTTGATGTTGTAATCAAAAGTCGCTCCCCAAAATTTTATGCTATATCGAAGTTTAGATTCTACTAGGGCATAATACACAGATTTTAATTGGTTTATGCCAATAACATTTTGCAAGATCCTCAGCGCGTAGCAGGCACAGCTGATTGATTTTTCAATTTCCTCTAATTCCTGCTTCCAATTGAGAAAAGAATCAATGTAGACACCCAGAAATTTCACTACTTCAACCGAGCGTAAGACATCATTATCAAAAACAACTTCAAGACCGTCCTTGCATTTGCGATCACTTTTAAACATCATAATGCTTGTTTTATCAGTGTTTAATGTGAGGTTATTTGTAGTGAACCATGAACCAAAAGCAGCAAGAGCCGCACCAATTTTAACCCCGAGATCATTTTCACTTTTCGAACTGATAACAGCATTTGTGTCATCAGCAAATATGACTAATTTTAAGTCTGACAGGAAGTTCTGTATGTATGGAATGAGATCGTCAATAAACATTATAAATAAGACAGGTCCCAGTACGGATCCTTGCGGTACCCCTCTTTTAATGGTGACCATTTTCGATTTGAAGATCTTCTCCTGACCTTCTACTGCATCCCTAACTTCTACATATTGTTTACGGTTCTGTAAATAGCTTCTAAAGAGTTTAAGACCCCCTAACACCATAGTATTCTAATTTTCTTAACGAGATTTTATGGTCGACTGTATCAAAAGCGGAGCTCAGATGCAGAAAAACACCTACTACTTTCATTCCGTTGTTAAAAAATTGTACAACATCTTTAAACAAGGTGTCTATTGCATTTGTGGTGCCAATATTTGCTTGATAACCGTACTGCCTTGGATTTATAATACTGTGTAACCGCAGATGGGTACCAAGTCTTGTTTTGATTAATTTCTCAAATAACTTAGACATGAGCGGTAACAAAGATATTGGACGATAGTTTTTAGGATCATTTTTAGCATTTTTCTTATAAATTGGTAAAACCTTAGCTATTTTGAGCTGATCGGGAAAATTACCCAGTTCATAGCATTTGTTGTAGAAGTATGCTAAAGGACCGGCCAGTAAATCTACGTTATGTTTAAATACTGAAATCGGCATATCGTCATGTCCACAAGATTTTTTATTTTTCATTGCAGTGACGAGGCTCTTTATTTCTGTAGGTGTTACTGTCCACCAGTTCATATCCCTGTAATCCTTGCCTATACTATTTTCTACATATTAAAGGCCATGTCATTGTCACTCGTAGCTGAAGTCTTGCTATAATCAAACTTGCTGGAGAAGATGTCAGCTATCTCCGTTGGATCACGGATGATTGTATCATTTACCTTAAGCAAAATAGCTTCTTGTTTTTTCTGTTTGACTTTATTTCTATATTTATTGACAAGTTTTCAAATAAATTTGACTGAATCCAAAGAATTTTTTACTTCATTTTGAATTGCAAGTCTTCTAGCGTGCCTCATAACTTTTCTATAAATTCTAATGTAGCTTTCGCGATAAGCTAAAATGGTACTATCACATTTGGACTTATTGACAGAGTTAAGTAGTCTTTTCATTTTACTAGATGCCTACTGGTTCGTCGTTAGTAAAGTTTAATTTTGTCCTGTTTAAGCTTTTGCGTCCTTGACTATTTCTTATTACCAGGGTCGATTTGCAAATTTGAGTTAGCTTTTCTGTTTTCTTTTTATAATTCATGATTTGTTTTTTTTCAGGGAGTAGTTTTCTAATCCCAGGTTCTCAATTTCATCTTCTGCCGTTTGCAATTTGGCCTCTAGAATGGTTACTTTATTTTTTTAGGTCTTCCAACTCTTCCCTCATACTATACCCCGTGCTAGGGCAACTACGGTTCAAAATTGTTGTCTTCGTCCGATGGCAGCGATACAAAAGAGTTTTCCGTAGGTATATTTGGTATATGCTTGACTCGTTCCGTAACATTGTTCGTATGAGAATGTACTCAACATTACTCACTTTTACACTGTTTGTTGTGGATGAGGTGGACGGTGTTGCAATCGAGGGCAGTCTGTCTTGTACCACATTTAGACAAGTTGAACCATTTTTCGGAAGTCTTAGTGCATTTAATATGAAATGAGTTTTGGCATAAGGGGCATGTGAGAAATCGTCTCTCTGTAATAAGTTAGTTAGTACAGTCTTGTACTATTATCTAATCTGTGGTACAGTACCTATACCAAACAGTAAATTAAACCTGCCGTTCACTCATTGTTAAGGTTTTTTATAAATGGATTTTCTTATACATTAACAAGTTAAAATAACATATTTTTTGTCACAACAGAAATGCATTAGTACCGAGCGGCTGACGGTACTATAATGACGACACGGATACGTCACGACCCCGCTTTGACCACCTCAGACTGCACCGTCCGGCCACAGCGGCAACACACGTTAATATATATACCTACTTACCACGTATCTAATCTAAGATTGTATATTATCCTGAACTTCCTGGAGTACTTCATTGCCGATCCTACGATACCTGGTCAGAAGCGCTTATAAAGAGGAGTACACCCAACATAAAAGTCTCACAAGATTAAAGTACAAATGCATCAGCGATCTCTTCCAGCGATCTGGTTCTATTGAGTAATAATTAATATTAAAATAATTTATACCAAAAAAAAAAACGACCCCAATTTTGTACTTCGCTATGCCACAATTTGTGGTTTCCGTGAGCCAATGCTTGGTGACATACAGAAAATGCGGAAATCGGCATATGCGTATTATGCGTGCCTATCAAATTCGAGGAATTCCCTCGATTCCTCCTAGATTCCATCATTAGACCTTAACCAAATTTATATGAGAACAACTTGGAGGTACCTGCTTTGAAACAAAAAAAGATAATCAAAATCGGCCGACGTGGTCAAGAGTTATCGGGGAACATTCATACATAAAAAAACTAGCAAACATGCAGACGGACTGAGAACCTCCTTCCTTCTATTGAAGTTAGTTAACAATAGACACTCAACAAACTCAAAGTTAGCCAGTTACTGTGAGTTATAAGTACTGTCTAAGCGAATATTATTTTGTACTGTTACGGTCATCACAAATTGTTTGAATTTGTATACAGTGTGGCAGGATTGTCAACCAAGTTCGTGAGATTTACATATGTACCTACATGCGAGAAATACCCCGACTCTTGTGAAGACGTCCTCGCTATAATCATAGCTGATCAAGTTTTGGTTCGCATTTACGTCACACGGCGTCGGTATCAGACGCATTTTCATAAATTATGACGTAAAGCAATAAAATAAGCCGTAAAAATATAACAACGTCTGTTGTACAGCCGAGGGCATAAATATGGTAACTAATGTGGTACTATAAAAGTCCTGGCAACGTTTTAGAACGTGTTTAGAGGCCCCCTTTCCCATCGTGCTACCCTTGCGACGCCGGAGATTTCGTGATCGATAAAGAGGCAGCTAAAACCCTTTTATCATCACGGTCACTAATGATGATACACCTCGGATTGTGACAGTATCATCAGTGATAATGACAGTGCAATGTGCACTGTTTAAATGTAAATACAGGGTGACATCGAATAAAACTAGTTAATTTTTTTAATTTTTTACTAGAAAAATAATAACGCCATACTTAAATCATGGTCACCCTATCACTTTTGACACACGTTGTATGAGCGATGACATGACGTCGTGTGGTGTAGAGTGACCAAGTTGTATGAAATATTATTTTTTATGTTAATAATTTGAGAAATAATAGTCAATATTGCAGGTAGTAACTGTGATATCATCTTTATTGAGTTTGTCTTTCCGATGTCACCCTGTATATGATTCATCATTTTACTCTGTTGTTTTCAATTATTGTCTTTGCCCATTTATTGTTATTTGCTACCATGAATCGCATCGAATATTAAATGATGATAAATGTATCTGATTAATAACACTAAAATACATTGTGTATTTAATAATAATTTCGGTTATGTCAAATGGATTGGTTAATTAATGTTAATACTTTTCCATCACTATTTTACAACTAGTGGTTCTGTGAGCTGTAGACCTTGCATTTTTTTTCAATTTTCCAAAAACTGACTAGACAAAGAAATCTATAATTATCGAACCTGCTCACAAAATTTCACGAGAATCGGTTAATAAATGCGACCTGTAAAAGAAATTGTGTATTTTGCCGCCATTACGTTTCTTATGCGATTCTCCATCGTTTGCTTTGACACTCACAGCCCTACGACCACTAGGTAGTTGCTGAGATATTGATTGTGTAAACGGGTTAAAGTATGCAAAAATATGAAAGTAATATGTTCAAAGTGGTTTATTTTAATTTTACCTTCTTGAGCAGAATGATTTTTGTCACTTGTGTTATAAATGACGATTGAAATCTAGTTTAATCTTTATAAAAAAATAACTTTTCTTGTAAATACCGGTGTAAAAAGGTTAAATTATACTTGGTTCTATTTACATTACGTAATACTATGCGGTGAATAGCGGTTAAAGTTATGTTTGATCAGTATTCATGAACAATTTTCTGAATAATAGTGTTGTGTAAAGAGATATAATTTCACTGTTTTGACTATTTTTCGCGATGAGATGAAGGTGTATAAAGGTCAAACTGCATTATATCTCGCGGTCCAAAAATCCAAAAACAGACTTGGCACCTTTTCAGATAATCTACGGAAATTGGCACCCTCTTAGATCTCAAATCTTTTGTCGGTGAAGAGGACAACCACGCATATTTGGCTGCTATTTTCACATATATGTTTTTGATGGGATTATAAAATATATATCAGTGTCTTACAGCCTCATTTTTGCTATCATCATCAGTCGTTCCCTCAATGCTGAGGATCGTGACATCATGTCCTTTTATTGCTGACCAGACTTCTCCATAGGCTCCTATCACCCGCCTTATGCATGGCCTCGTGCAGATGTAGTTGCAAGGGTGCTGTGATTTGGGTGCTCCATCTAGCGGGTGGTCTGCCCCGGGACATCCGGCCCTCAACCCCTCATTTCGTCCATAAACCGGCCATAAGCTACAGTGTCACGAGTAGCCAGGCAGGATTGATACACTAAGTATGTATAGAATAGATAACTACGACGGGTCCGGACATTCTTAAGCGACAATTGTAGACATCTACGAGTACAACACGTCACATTTATAACATGGCGGCCTTCATTCTTATACTGTTCGCAAATTAGCAAATTACTACAAAACAAATATTTTTTTCTTGAATATAAACTAGTATTACGTCATTAGTCAAAAACCTGTAGTCAGCCTTGCAACCTTCACCGGTTCATTTATTCTATTCATTACGTTACAGTGCAGAGTTCGGCGTTGATGGAAGAACATGCCTACTGTTTCTATGAAATATCTTAGAAGCTTACGATATTAAATTGAAGATATTGTCAAACGAAGCCGAAGGGCAAGGTTATCTGTCACTCGTTGTTTATACTGGCACCTGTCAAATATAATTTACCACTATGAAATGAGATAACTAAAATTAACTAAAAAATAATCTACCAAAAAATTAAAATACCCTATATTATTCGGACTATTTGGATAATAGTTAATCTATGTAATAGAAGATCGCGATCAATTTGGGCGCGCAACCGCAAACCAGTGCGACTAACAACAACTTACAAGTGCTTAAGTGCGAAAATAATACAAATAGGCACTCAAGGAATATTCTTTACACAGCTACACACACACACACCTACAGAACAATTCAGTATGCATAACTGGAATTGAACATATTTAATTTAAAATATTTTTTTGTGTGTTCCTGATTAAAAGGATTAATGTAGGTAAGGGCAATTTTGCGTCATTAATGCAAAGCTGCCACGCGGCTCTAGAGAACTAAAACCCGCGTCTATAAATTATCCAAATACCCCTTGCCGTGTCTGGTGGGCGGGTGCGGAGGATGCCCAATTTGCCCCTCGAATGCGTGGCAATGCCTGCGACACTTCACTATTCGATGCCATGCACACGGAACCGCATTTACCACGAAGACGACTCTAACGACTCGGAAGCGAGGGCTCTCAAACAACCAATAAAACCTGTCCAAGGGCGTATCGCGCCACGCGCTGTGTAGGGTTGCGTAGTTGCAGAATGATAATGTGACGCATCATCCAACGGCATCCCGCGATCTTGGCCAAGTCATCGATCCACTTTGTTCCAGGGTCCCTTCAATGAAGAAGTTTATTCCTGAATTTCGGAAGTGCGTTTGTTTCGCAAAATTAAATTATACAAATCGTTTAAAAATGAACATGCGCTTGTCGTGTCGTATATCGAGTCGAGTGAGAGCGGAGATTGTCTGTCCGGGGAGGGCCGGTTGGTGTAGTATCGGCACTGGGGCTAGATGTCGCGAGTAGGTACATAGGTGCGCGAACAGGGGGCCTTCCCACGCTGCGTCTTCATTATTCACATATAGGTACCTAGTAGCGACCATTTTGCAGGCTGGGGCACTAGACTCCAGCAAATAATAATAATAATGACCGGGCTGTAAAGACCCGAGAGTTTAAGAACGGAGATACAATAATAATAATAATCATTTATTTCAGGTATCTGACGCCCATATTACAAGTACCTTAAAGACTAACATACATATATTATTTTATTTCTTAAAATTAATTTTAAGAAACTTAAGTTTACTCTTACTTATATCGCGATGGGACGTCGACGCGAGCGCTTATTCAAGGTGTCGAATTGCCGGAATACGACACTTTTCGGCCAGAACTCCTCCTTCATGAAATATCACGCAAAAAAGTCCTGGAAGAATAAACCGGTCAAGTACGTGTCGGGCTACGCGCAATGTATAGGGTTCCTTAGTTGTCCACTCGTTACATTATGCGGGCTTAAAAAGCTGACAGACTTATATTTACTAAAAAGGAATGTACAATACTATTCGCTCTCACTACTACACATCAAAAACCGGCTAAGTGCGTGTCGGGCCGCAATTTAGGGTTTTGTAGTTTCCCACACATTCAATTATGAGGTCTTAAAAGCTCACAACCTTATATTGACCATAATGTTTGACGCAAATAACAACTTTATCTAATTAGTCAATGGAAATTGTACGAAAGTTAGCTTACTCAGGCACATTTCTTAAGTTTGGCTATTACTCGTTAACTAGTAATGTCTACTTAGCTGTGATAGTCTTCCTTTTAAATTCATGATATCTACCTACCATGAGTTTTTTTACACACGAAGTAGCCACCCTTTAACTGGTGGAGGGGACACACACGGTTGAATCCAACAAAACAATGCAGTTTAAAGTATAATATCACGCAAACCAATTTCAGAATAAAAAAATGTTAATTAACTTATTATTTATTTATTATATGTCCCGGGGGTTCTTAGATGAACGGGATACATCCCGAGGCCCAGTCTGAGTACGAGCCGAGTTGTGTTGCGACTTCTAAAGACATGCACCCGAACTACGGTGTTATTCACAAACTAACTCGTCTTTACCTCTCGCCTCACACCTCACCCGTTTTTATATGAAAACTGTCAAAATTTGACAAATGACATTTGACAGTTACCATGTAAAAACGGATGAGTTATGAGGTTAGGACAAGTCGGTTTGTAACTAATAACACCCTTGAACGGTTCGTACGGGCCGGTGACCTCACGCTACTTAACTGCCCGCTTGTTTACCACCTCTCCTCCAATAAATATACATAAATACATCAAGTAAAGGACACATGTTAATTAAATGTATAAAAGGCAATAAATGATGATATCACGTCAGCGAATTTAGGAGGCAGTTTGACGTCATTAGCACCGGAGAGATGGCCATGGCATACCCGATGTTGTTATTGCTATTTTCCTGTTTTTATTCTTCGTAAAAGTTGCAGAAATTATTGGGATAAAGAAACAAAAGAATTAGGTCGCCCTCTACTTGCATAACTATTGTTGTAAAACTTGTAAAGCTTTAGCTGTACTTTACGCACAAAAGTCATCGATCAAGCTATAAGAATTGCAATACGGTAAATGATGCAACTATGGGAATTAAAAATGCTTCGAGGAATTATAAAATCCGATCATTTGACAAAACATGTTTTACAAAATGATTATTTGAATAACAACATTTGGTAAATTTACAATTCATAACATTACCTATATAAAATAATTATCATACGAATTGCTCATTTGACTTATGTTCAATTCACTTGACTCCGTGTTATAAAACCTTGTACCTTGACAAACTTTTCATTTATTAAATAGTATTTTATGCCACACCTGGCCAAAAAATGGCTTTTACCGCACGCTACACGTATGGAAACAGCCGCTTTCCGGCGTGTAGTAACAAAATGATGTACACAACACGGGAAGTAATAAATAAAGCCACACACATACAGCTCGGGCCGCAAAATCTGCGATCTCAGCCTTTCTTTGCTTTACGACCCTAGTTGTGTAATGTACTATTAAGCAATCGTTATACATACAATTTTTGTACAATATATCTACGCTTTTTTTAGCCGAGTACCGCCTCGTGGTTTTAGTAAGGTACGAGACTTAAAAAAGTAATTACTTATACAACACTTTACAGTCAATCTAATTAATTAAACAACCTAGTCCTGGTAGAAACGAAGTGTGGACCCAACGGGTTAGCGTTCGTTGACATCTTTTACCGCGCGCGCGCGCTCTCCACGGCGACACGTGATTGGTCAATTTCATTATATGTAGGTAACTAATGTGTTGCCTCATGGGTTCCGTAGAAATAAAGAATGTGATTATAGGTTTGTTCTAAGAAGTCCAACATTAAAGTCGGCGAGTTGAAAAAAAATGTCATAACACAAACGCACGACTAAAAACGTTTTAAAAAATGCATTGCTTAACAAGTGCCTCATTTGTCGAATTAAGAACTAATTCCCTAGTTACCGGATTGTGCGTAGATAAAATAGTCATAGTACTCGTACAACGTAAATTATATTGGTTTTCCTTTTTAGTTAGATGCACCGCCTACAATTTTTCTGCTTTGCCTTAAGGTTGACTGGTAGAGAATGCCATATGGCATTAAGTCCGCCTTTTGTACGACAAGGTTTCTTTAGTGCAATAAAGATTAAATAAATAAAATAAATAAATAGTCATTTATTTTATAGACCACTTTATACATGTATAAATAATTTGTTTACGTTTATTTCTTGTATATTATGTACTCATCATAATCAAATCATCATAACGGGCGCTCAATAAGCTAGTCTTTTTACCGACTCTTACCTTACAGCTATGCAAATTTGGGGCTTCGGTTACATTATGTGGTTGTTTGTCACGTGAGCGAGCTTGGACGACTTGGCAAGTTTGCGTCTTATATTCGCAAGCTTACTCTCTTACTCGTGTACCATCGCATTCATTTTGACGGACGTAAGGTGTTCACACAGGTACACAGCTGCTTTCTTTGCCGTGGGACCTGGACGCGAGGGTCCTTGCGGCGGTTTATCGCTGGCGCAAGGAGGCGCACGGTCGTGTTGACTCATTAGCACCGAGGGAAGTGGAGGTACAAAGGAAAGCTGCTCGCGTCGAAATGGTGGCAGAATGGAAGGAGAGGCTGTTGCAACCTACTGCGGGCCTCAAAACCATCCGGCCAATTCGCCCGATGTTCGAGCAGTGGTTGGACGCACGCTGGAAGAGTGCCCAGCCTGGGACGGAGAGCGCAGGACATTGTGCGCCACAATAGGCCAGATGACGAGCAGCAGTATGGTGAGCAATGACAGGGCATGAAAAGCGGTCCTCGCTTTCTGCGAGCATTACTCGTCATCTTTTTGAATTGGATTAGCTTCATAATTAATAAAGAAATCAATCTGGCCTATATTGTTGTAAACAGTTGCGTATAGGATAATAAGAATAAGCATGACAATATATTAAATTCAATGAACACTAGCACTAATTTGAATACTTGTGATTTTTTTCGTGAAAAATAATAAATTAACAATATTCCATCAAAATATTGCTAGTGCCCTTAGCAAACTTATAGTCTTACCATTGCTCTTGATGACCTTAGCACTAACAAAAACTCCATGGATGTAATATGTTTAACACAGCATTTTATAAAAAATGGAGAGGAGAGTAATTTAATTCTGCATGGATATAGTCTATGGCTTCTCACTATTCTCGCAAGAATACTAATCGAGGTGGATCTTGCATTCTACTTCGGAACGGGTTAAGAGAAGAAGATATAGAATAGATTAAGGAGTTATGTATAGAAAAATGTTTTGAATGCTGTGGTATTACCGTAAAGGAATCACATGTAATAAACATGTAAAAGTAATCTGTATATATAGAACCCCAAATTATGATGTAAATATCTTTTTTGAAAAACTAGATATGCTTCTGTCAAGATTGTCAAAAAATTGTAAACATAATATTATTACATGTGACGACGAAAAAAATTCAAAGAATGCTGCATTTGAATCCCTTTTGTTACAATATAATTTTAGGCTTCAAATTGATAAATCAACAAGAATAACACCTAAGGCTAGCTCATGTATTGACAACTTTGCACTCAACTTTCCAAATAAAAGTGTGCCTGTAATTCATGATCTCAAGTTGTCAGACCACACAGCCCAAACAGTGACTCTACCTGTTAAGTACAAGAGAATAACTACAATCATGGTATACCTGGAAGTAAGACTGAACCAATATACTAGGAAAAAATCTAGAGAATGTATTAACAGTTTACCTTTTAGTGAAATATACCTACAAAGCTGACAATACTGACGAGGCATTTGCAGAATTTCATGGTTTTATTCTTTGATTTTTGTTTTCCGCTCATTAGAGTAAAAACACAGAACACAAGAAAAGCAAAATGGCTCACGCCGGGTGTAAAAGTCTCATCGAAGGGAAAAAGAATTAGACATCAGAACTAAGTACATTGTCGTAATCAACGTAATCATCAAACCATACACAAACATACGCAAACTTGCTCAAACAATGCATACTAAAATCTCATAAATTGTCTTATACTAAATATGTTCAAAAATATAAAAACATAGTGCAAGCAACATGGAATTTTCTTAGAGAATACATATTATGTAAGATTATATTATACTAGCTGTTGCCCGCGACTTCGTCAGCGTCTTCGCTCCTATTGGTCGCAGCGTGATGTTATATAGCCTAAAGCCTTCCTCGATAAATAGACTATCCAACATAAAAGGATTTTTTCAATTCGAACCAGTAGTTCCTGAGATTAGCGAGTTCAAACAAACAAACAAACTCTTCAGCTTTATATTCATATTCATATTCATATTCATATAATTTATTGCATATATACATGTGTTTATATTGGTGTCATAATACAATTTGTTTCAACATGTACCCTTTCGGGCATAGCAATGTACTTCAACGTCTACAACTAAATATACTTAGTTACATTATAGCAAAGAGTGTTTATTAAATTTAATTCAACATGTATCCTTTCAGGTATAGCAATCTACTAAAACGTCTTCAACTAACTATAATTACATTTCATAGCTAAGGTGTAAGCATACCAACAGATTCAATTGATACAATTTCCAGGCATTAAGTGATTCATTTCAATTAGTTTTTATTTTATTTTACTTAAGTAATCTGTAATTTATAATTATTCTTGTTATTTATGGATAAATTTAAAAATAAATACCAAGATTAAATTTTAATTTCTTTAAGATTGTCAGTCCAAAATTCATTCAACGAATAATAGCACTTTTGTAGTAATAGTAACTTTAGCTGCTTATAATACATTTCATAACTGTCCAGTGCTTTTAAAGTATTAGGTAGTTTATTATATGTCTTGATTGCAGTGTATTGTGGGCTATTGGATAGCATTTTTAAATTAGCGGGTGGGAGAAGAATCTGATATTTATTTCTGGTACTTTGGGGTTCTTTAAATAAGTGCTTGTTGTTCCACGCGTAAAGGGCCAACACCATAATATACTGGCACGGTAGTGGTAGGATTCCGAGGTTTTTAAAGTGGGGTTTGCAGCTCTCCGGGCATTGTATACGAACCATGATCCGTACACACTTTTTTTGCATCACAAACAGTTCGTGAGCATTTGTGCTGTTTCCCCAAAGCATGATGCCGTAGCTGAGCCGCGAGTGTGCAAACGCGTGATAGGCCGACAGCGCAGTTTTCAGGTCTGTTGTTTTGCGGAGGTTATAAAGTGCGTATAAAAAGCTAGAAATTTTTGTTTTTGTTATTTCTATGTGTTTCTTCCAATTTATACTACTGTCTAAAGTTATTCCTAGCAGATTAAAATTATCTACTTCTTCTATTTTGGTATTATTTGTTACAATGTTTAAATCTAATGGGTTGTTTTGTCTATGATAGAATTGTAATAGTTTAGTTTTATTAAGATTTATTTGTAAATTTTGTACGTTTAGCCAGTTATTAATATTAGCACAGATATAATAATTTTCCAAGAGGCATAAATACCATCTCTGTTAATGACAAAGTACTCGTAATTTCATTACGTACAACAAATGACACTACATTTAATAATAAGTTTATTGATGAAGTTAGTACCGGTAATTACAATAAAGGCCAAGTAAAATGTGCAAAAGCCAACAACTTTATATTCTGAGACCTTACTATACCTTACCTTTATACCTTAAACCAACGGACCCATTTGAGATATTGAGAGTCGTTAAGCAATTGCGTACTACCAACTCAGTAGGTTGTGACAATATCCCAACGTCAGTAATAAAAGACAATGCAGATCTACTCGTATTTCCACTTAACCATATCATAATGTTGAAATTGAACACGTTGATAACCATTCAGGAAACATAAAGTATATAAAATCTAACATGCAAATGATCGATAGTTCAATACCACAGGGCAGTGTTTTAGGATGCGTACTGTTTCTCATCTACATAAACGACCTTCCAAAAATCACACCCCATAAAATAATAATGTTTGATGAAGACGTATCTCTCTTATTCCAATGTCCAAAAGATGACCATAGTAACACACACATAGAGGAAACATTTAACTCAATAACGCACTGGTTACAAGACCATAACCTCATTATAAATAACAATGAAACCAAAATAATACAATTCCGACCGAGGCAAAAGCAACCTCTTAACCTAAGCACTATATCATATAATCTAGGTGTACAAGAATTAACCGACTGTACCCTGTTAGGCCTAACATTAGATTGTAATTTAAACGGAAAGCACACCTCGAAAAAATAAAAAATAGATAATCTCGTTTCGTTTTTGCACTTAGCATGTTGAAAGCAAATACGGGTATAGAGTGCGCCCTGGCAGCGTACCACTCGCAGGCGGTCGCCTGGATGCGCTATGGTCTCCTATTGTGGGGCCATAGCACTGACATCCACCAGATATTTGTCATGCAAAAGAAGTGCATCCGAATCCTAGCCAACATCCACCAACCTCATAGCTGCAGGCCCCATTTTAGAAACCTGAATCTCTTAATTCTCCCTTCACTATATATATTAGAAATATACCTATTTAAATTTAACCAAAACACTCGTCGCTGTCACAACCTGGAACTTCCAGAACCTAAATTAGAAATATATAAAAATTGACCATATTATAGAGCAATAAAAATATATAATAAAATGACCACCCACATAAAAACTGTACCTACGGACTCTTCCTTCATGAATAGTCTAAAATCAAAATTGATTAATAAGTGTTATTATTCCATAGCTGAGTTCATGGAAGATACGAATGTACTCGTATAATAATTTAATAACACTTATGTAAACTGTCATAATCATAAATGTTGCAAATGTTAGAACGAAATTAGGTAAGATATTGTACCTAGTTTTATATTACATGATTGTTGCTACACCCTTCCTGGGTCCTTAAGTTAGATTAAGAGTGCGCAGTACGTTCGGTTCTCCATACAAACGTATTTACGCTCTCATTTTAAAACGCTATGCTAGAATAACATGAAACTTTGTATACACAATGGAATTCGGCATATCTAGGTCGGAAACGAGTTTCTGTTGCTTGAGATTATAATGTGGAAAAAAAATTACAACGATTATTAAGGATTTCATACAAGTCGTAAAAAACTCAAAAAACCGCTGTATTTTTTTTTCTTTTACAATTTCTAGCAACAGAAACTAATTTCCGACCTAGATATGCTGGATCCCATTGTGTATACAAAGTTTCATGTTCTTCTAGCATGGCGTTTTAAAAGGAGAGCATAAATACGTTTGTATGGAGAACCGAGCTTACTGCGCCCTCTTAAGTACATGGTTGCAATAAATGTTTATTATTATTATTTGTACGTCTTTTCCTTATCTCGGGACCATGGGGTCCCGGACCTTTGGAAGGCGTGAAGCCAACAGCACAGAGGCCCTTTTAGACAATTTAATCTAAAACCAAAGGTATACACATGACGGATACCATCCCCGAACGCACAATATGATACATCCAGAGATGGTCCCCACCAGGTGCAATGACTATTGCAGTGTATCACTGTGCTGCGATTGAAACTAAGGTCATGGGCTATTGTGTTGAATGATGGATGGGCTGAATAATGGGCTATTGGAGGAGACTAGCGGACACCTGCCGTGACAATCAGTCTCAATATTGTAAAAGGCGTAGTGTAAAAGGCGGTGACTCGCCAGCTCGCCGAGTGGGCCCACATAACAGTCGCACGCACAGTGCGACAGTGGGGCAACATCCCTTTGAGCGGCTGTAAGGTTGTCGAGACGGAGAGGTGAGTCTGCGGTAGCCAGATCCCGGTAATCCGATCAGCAGGCCGCCGGCGTTATGACATTTTACACTTCCAACCTCGAGCATAGGTCTCGCTCTTGCGACTCCACTCTGGAAGGCCAATTAAGGCAAGCACAGAGGCGAGGGCCAGATGGAAAGGGCCCTCTGGAGATTAGGGGTCCACGGTGTCGCCACTCACCGTCAGCTCGCCACAAGGTGCCCCCGCGGGCTTATTATTATTATTATTATTATAAATTTGTCAATACGGGATTCCAGAAAAAGTGAAAATGACAAATATCAAACCTTAAGAAAGGTGTATTTACAGACATAGATAACTATAGGCCACATTCCAGTGTTATCAAAAAATTGTAGCGTTCTGTCGAGAGAATCTGAGGGTTGTGCAACTCAATCCATTGATTTGAAACCTGGACTATAAAGTCAAACGACAACCGGCGTACGTAAAGGGAGTGACAAATAAAGTGGCAAATATCTCAGCTTGCACCGGCTCCAAGCCTCCAAGCTCACGCAGGTCCGCGTCCACCATATCCTTCCAGCGATACTTGGTAATAAGGTATTGTGCAATGAATTTTAAACAAACGAATACTAGTCTTTAAATATAGCTGTAGTTACAGTTGTCACCTATGTCACTGATGCTACCTGAAGCTCTTGTGCCGCATGACAAATACTAAGTTTTACCACGCGGTGCGGCAAACGTTACGGCGCGTGCGCAAGTCGCTAGCGTTTCCAGCGAGGCGGTTATTCCGCGCTCACACCCGCAACAAGATAGCCGCATTTCGAACAAAATACTTTTAAAAAAATAATGATAATTAATTGTGATAATATCGTAGGAGTTTAGTGATATATTTAGTGTTTTTTTTTGTTAGGTTGAAGTGAAGTGAACATGTTGCGTTTGGTATTGTTTGGGCTCGTGGTGCAGCACGCTGCGGGGGTGATATACAGGTTGACCCGTAAGTCATTTAGGCATTTTTACCTTTTGCATTTAACTCATGTAACCTAACGTTACGGAGGTATGAGACCTCTCTCAAAGATCAGTTCTTGTTCGGTGTGTCTTGTAGGATATTTGGAGGTTTCGTAGATTTCTGCTGAATCAAGGGGTCGACCAAGGCAGTGTTGTAGGTCATTCATTGCTGTGCCTTCATAGGCGGTTTTATTTATTTAATCTTTAATGCAGAAAATAAAAATTTATAGTATAAATGGCAGACTGAATACCACAAACCATTCTCTTCCAGTCAACCTTAAGACAAAGCAAAAAAAATGTTGTTGACGTCTCTCTTACTACATTTTCAGGATCTCTAAACGAAGTAAATAAGTACCATATTTCTATTATAAAACTATGAATTTAGGTAAACAGGTATATGGGCGTTGCAAGGGGTCCAAAACGGTGAGGTTCATATAACATAATTTATACAATAAATAAACCGACTCCATTTTTTTTGTTCTTCTCTATGCTACAATTTGTGGTTTCCGTGAGCCAATGCTTGGTTACCTACAGAAAGTACCGAAATCGGAATATGGGTTTATATCAAATTCGAGGAGTTCCCTCGATTCCTCCTAGATCCCATCATCAGACCTTCATCAAATTTATATGGAACCAACTTGTGGGTACCTGCTTTGAAACAAAAAAAGAGTTATCAAAATCGGCCAACGTGGTCAAGAGTTATCGGGGAACATATGTAAATACATAAAAAAAGAAAAATAAGCATGCCGACGAACTGAGAAGCTCCTTCCTTTTATTGAAGTCGGTTAAAAATGGATCTATAGTTATCCTTAAATAGGTAACCCTTAAACTGTTGAGCCCTGACGACCTGTTTAGCCTAGTTGGTAGTGACTCTGCCTCCGAAGCTAGAGGTCCCGGGTTCGAATCCCGGCCAGGGCATCTATTTGTGCATTTTTCACGGATATTTGTTCTTGGGTCTCGGATGTTTTCTATGTATTTAAGTATGTATTTATCTATATAAGTATGTATATCGTCGTCTAGTACCCATAGTACAAGCTTTGCTTAGTTTGGGACCGACTAGGTCGATTTGTGACTAGTTCCCGTGGCTTTGCGCGCGTAGAACCCGTTATCGCCTCAGAGAAATATTTGCAATATATTTTTTAAGGCGCAGGCTTAGTTATTGCTCTCCCTTACAATTTCCCCTCTTTCACCCCTTTTCACCCCCTTATAGAATGATTACATTGAATATGCCATGCTTTCGTATAGATTTTAGATAAATGAATTATCAATCTTATTTGCAAGAACCGCGAATATACATATATCTTGCTATTCAGAAGTAAAAGCAAAGGACCATGCGTCAAAAAGACCAGCCAAGCTGATCCTTAGGAGGTCATAACTTTAGATCAAAATTTTCTCCCAAATAAACATATTATCGTAGCTAATTAACGGTTTTATTAATAAAACTAAAACGAAGTAGATTTAAAGACCTATCTAATGACCTTACTCTCAGCCTTGTTGGTTTTTGAACCAGACATGATACTCGTACAAAGTTGGACCAAATTAAGTTAAAGATGTCCTTCAAGATTTTTACATAGTGAATTTTACGTTACTGAAAAGATTCAAGGAAAAAATAACAGTCGTTTTTGAGGTTAAATAGAACGTACCAGTCAGCTGCAGAGTAAGGCAAATTTGTATTTTTATAAAATAAAATAAAAATACGACCATTAAATGTCTATATTTAAAGTTTCTGGTTTAAAACATACTTACTACGCAAACAAACATATAACCCCCTTTCATCCCTTTAGAGGAGAATTTTCAAAAACACTGAAGTTCGTTTTCTTGTACTTTAATGCTTATTTCCAGTATCTCGTTGAAAACGATATTTACTCCCTAAACAAACTTTTAACTTAACACCCTTCTCAGTCATTCAGAGGGCGAATCTACATAAAACTAATATATTGGTTATCTTATTGTTCAAGGTTCTCGTTTAAAAAAAATGTTTGCTCCCCAAACAAACTTATCTATATAATAAAACTAAATGAAAACTAAAATATATACCGTTCTTGTTGTCATTGCAAAGTTACATACATAGCTTATGTAGCAATGTGTTTGGTAAGGCGTTGCTTATAATGTTAGTTACGTCACATTTTCATAAGAAATTTTCAATAATAGTTTTATTTTCGAAAATATAATCATAGTAGGATGAAATTAAATAAATATTTGTCACTGACAAATATATATTTTTTAACACTTGATCGTGAACGCAAAAATTTTAATTGTCTTTGTGTCAGACGACTCGATGGCGACTATTGCTGAAACAGGATTATCAACGTTAATGGCGGCAGGTTTCCGAAATCAAACAAATATTTTTATATGCAAATTTAAGTTTTGTTTTAAGAATCAACAGCAGAAGAGGAAAATTAAAAAATACTGTTGTTTTATTCTGGGCGTAATATTCAAGGTGAGTATAATAACAAGATGCCTCGCCGAGCTACGGGGTAGAATTAATACGTTATGTTTTCAAATAGCTTCTACATATAATATAGTATACGCCCGCAGTCCCCCCTACATGGTGGAGGTGCAGGGTATGAATGTAATTTACTTACACATGACAAAGGAAAATACGGAAAGCAAAGGTGAATTTATCCCTGCATGGGATCTCTTCCTGTCAACCTTATTGTTAGTGTTTTTTCTACTTCTGCTTCATCAATTGAGTGGAGGAATCGAACGATATGCAAACCAACACGTGTATAAAGACCAGTTTATAAAAAAAGAAAATGTGGATATAAAGCTAGACTAATAGTTATTTGTTATACAAGGGTGCAAAGTTGTATTTTACCCGCGAGTGTGGAATTGAAGCACGAGCCAGCGAAAGGATTCTATAGTTGAACCACGAGCAAAGCGAGTGGTTCTAAAATAGAATCCTGAGCGTAGCGAGTGTTTTAACACACGAGAAGTAAAATACAACTTTGCACCCGTGTGTAACACAAAACTTTTCTCCTCACTATAGCGAGGAAAGTGCAACCTGCAAAAAAACACAGTTCCACAGGCATGATTTTCATCACTGGAATCACCGATTTTTTTACGATATTATAACGGAAAACTCTGGAAGTTGTGTATAATATTTACGTGAGTCGGAGTCCGTGACAAGTTGTGTATATTTTAGTTGACATTGACAATGATGACATTTCTGACGATACGTTTTGAAATTGCATCGACTCAACTTGTGCGTTTACAATTATACCCAATATCATTATAAAACAAATGTTATTTATAGAATTTGAAGGTTTACGACTTAAATCATTAAATAAAGCTAAATTTGGTATTTTGTATTAAATTCTCAAACTATTTATTTAATGATAATTGATATCAAACTAACCATTATTATGAGCGTTTTACGTTTTGTTATCTGTCAAAAGCTACTCAAACACGCTCCAAGGTCAAATTACTTTCCCCACTTGTGGATAAAATGCCCCGCTTGGTTCAAACGACAAAAGACGGCTTTCCGAGCTAGTGAGGGGAAAACCTATTTACTACCGCTAAAAAGGAATACACTTACCGTAAAATGGGGTAAGTATTTTATTTTTACATATGCAAACTGAATTCTTCTTCTTCCTCTAGCCTTGTCCCATTTTTATTTGGGGTCGGCTCTCCCAATTTGTTGTCTCCAGAGATGTCTATTCTGGGTCCAAGTTCCCGGTGTTTTCCAGGTCTTTTTTAATTACGGACATCCATGTAAGTCGGGGTCGTCCACGCCTTCTCGGCTCGGTCTTGGTCTTACAAGTGAGCACTTTCCTGGTCTTCTAGCCTCCTCATTACATGGTCATACCATCTAAGTCGTGCCTCAATCAGCTTGTCTCGTATGGGTCTTATTTTGAATGTACCTCTGATGTAACGGTTAGCCACTTTGTCTAAGAGGGTGACTCCACCACACCACCTAATCATTCTCATCTCCGCGACGTGTAACTTCTCAGACTGCTGTTTCTTGAGAGGCCAGCACTCCGCACCATATGTCATAGCAGGTCTAACTGCGGTTTTATAGACCTTACCCTTTGTACGTATGGGCATCCTTGGGTCACAGAGCACACCTGCAAACTGAATGGTGTATGTATATAATAAATGTTCCGGACGTTTGTATTTTAGTTTCTATTTTATTTTGGGTAGTTCCATTTCATAACTTTGACGATAAACAGGAAATCCCACCTCATTCCGTAGTCCCTCGTAATGGAGGTGAGATGGGATTTCATACAAAGGTAATTTTGGAAGATTGTTGGATCGTTTTTTTTTGTAATACATTATTTTTGTAGCAGCAGCCTTAAAATCCCATCTCACCCTCCTTTCATCCCTTCTCTCCCCATTCGTAATCCAACTCTCCCCGCGAACCCTTCATCCCCCGCGAATTCATTATTTTTATGGTACCTATAGGTATGTAATGTGTGTATTTATTTTTGTATGTTGTGTGTTTGTGTTTTTGACACCGAAACACAAGTCATCGCGTAGCCATAATTCCACAATTTACAGTGTGCATTGTGAAAGATAATATTAGTATTTCCTACCTCTATGGTACTTAATACCTACTACATATGCTAATCGATAACTACTTTTATTTCATTTTGTACAAACAACATACGACAGTTTGTGGTCACAATCAGAATTCAAGGGCTCACTAAAAATGAGGAATACCCCGAATAGCTTTTTCTCTCGTTGTGTCACTGACGCTAACTTGTATTTCATCTGTGCTGACGCGGCACGCGAATGGAACCTTATTACTATTAGATAACTGATTTGTTTGTAAAATAATTTATACCAAAAAAAACGGACCCCAATTTTGTACTTGCTATGCCACAATTTGTGGTTTCCGAGAGTTACCTACAGAAAATACTGAAATCGGCATATGCGTGCCTATCAAATTCGAGGAGTTCCCTCGATTCCTCCTAGATACCATCATCAGATCTTCACCAAATTTATATGGGACCAATATCCCCCGATATTGGTCGCATATAAATTTGGTTTGAAACAAAAAAGAATTATCAAAGTCGACCACCGTGGTCGAGAGTTATCGGGGTACATACGTACGAGACGAACTAAGTATCTACTTCCTTCTATTGAAGTCGGTAAAAATAAAAAATGCACTGGTTCCGTAGCATACAAAAGTTATAATGATCCAATCAAAACATTACATAAAAAACGAATTACAATCAAAAACAATAAAAAAGTATAAAAACCGGCCAAGAGCGTGTCGGGCCACGCTCAGTGTAGGGTTCCGTAGTTTTTGTAATTTTTTCAAAAACTATTCAACCTATCAAGTTCAAAATAATTTTCCTACAAAGTTTTTATAAAGTTCTACTTTTGAGATTTTTTTCATATTTTTAAAACTTATGGTTCAAAAGTTAGAGGGACATTTTTTTTACTTCTGGAGCGATTATTTCCGAAAATATTAACATTATCAAAAAATGATTTTAGTAAACCCCTATTTATTTTTAAATACCTATCTAACAATATATCACACGTTAGGGTTAAAATGAAAAAAAAAACACTCCCCACTTTACGTATAGGGGAGGTACCCTAATAAAATATTTTTTTCCACTTTTTATTTTACCACTTTGTCGGCGTAATTGATATACATATTAGTAACAAATTTCAGCTTTCTAGTGCTAACGGTCACTGAGATTATCCGCGGACGGACGGACAGACGGACGGACAGACATGGCGAAACTATAAGGGTTCCTAGTTGACTACGGAACCCTAAAAAAGGTTAAAGGTCGGGCAATCTTGCACATAATTATTAATTTACTTATTTAGTATAGAATGGAGTACCGACGGCTACAGAAATATCATAGAGACTTGCGTAGGAAACAATACAAAGCCAATCAAAGGAACTCACAGATAGAAAACAACCACAATTACCAGTCTGTTTTTGAAAACACCTTGAACCTTGAACCATTTGTGGTCTAGGAGGTAGCACATTTTAAGTTGAAAACGGCCTTGGTTATTTGTCATATAGTAATTGTTAAATGCTTAAAAAAACTCCAAACGTTCAGATGACATTAATAAGGCACATAAGATGCTTAGCGGTTTTAAAAACGACTACAATTTCAAAACCTAATGATTTGATGAAACTTTCCAGTAATGTAGCTTAGACGTCACATCATCAGATATCGTTTTTTCGTTACAGATTTACGCGTATAATAGAATAAAAAACCGGCCAAGAGCGTGTCGGGCCACGCTCAGTGTAGGGTTCCGTAGTTTTCCGTCCGTCACATTAAGTTGACATATTAAGTACAGAAACACAAAACCTTTGAAAGCACGTCATTTCATTGTGATTTTGTAGAAATGACAGGTACAATAAACACCTGTTTATACGGTTAAATTACAAACTTAGTTCAGAAATTATTTTTGTAATTTTTTCAAAAACTGTTCAACCTATCAAATTCAAAATAATTTTCCTACAAAATTTTTATAAAGTGCTACTTTTGAGATTTTTTCATATTTTTAAAACTTATGGTTCAAAAGTTAGAGGGGGGGGACACATTTTTTTTTACTTCTGGAGCGATTATTTCCGAAAATATTAACATTATCAAAAAATGATTTTAGTAAACCCCTATTTATTTTTAAATACCTATCTAACAATATATCACACGTTAGGGTTAAAATGAAAAAAAAAACACTCCCCACTTTACGTATAGGGGAGGTACCCTAATAAAATATTTTTTTCCACTTTTTATTTTACCACTTTGTCGGCGTAATTGATATACATATTAGTACCAAATTTCAGCTTTCTAGTGCTAACGGTCACTGAGATTATCCGCGGACGGACGGACGGACAGACGGACGGACAGACATGGCGAAACTATAAGGGTTCCTAGTTGACTACGGAACCCTAAAAAGCGGCCAAGTGCGGGTAGGGTCATGCGCAATGTAAAGTTTCGTAGTTGTCCACCCGTGACATTATGCAGATTTAAAATATGACAAACTTATACATATCCAATATATTTATTTATTTTACTTTATTATTTATTTCAGACCCAGGTCCATATAAAAGTTAATCAATCAATCAATCAATCAATCAATCAATATATTTATTTCTATGAATGCGGTACAATATCAGGTAGTAAAATATTTTTAGAACAGCACATTCTGCCGGTGTCGGCGTAGAAATAGGTACACAATATTAATTTACAGCAACAACTTATATAATAAAAATAAAAAACACATCAACACAAAAATATCAATAAATTATAAATTCCATAACAAAATAATTTATCATATCATATATAAGTATGTTAGGGGGCATCTAGGAAGTCTTTTATTGAGTAGAAACATTTTTCAATCAAATACAAAACCAATTTCTTCTTAAATTGGTGAATATCATGATGTTTAATAGAGGCTGGTATTTTGTTATATATTTTTGGTGCCATTCCAAAAAAACTATTACGCATTAATGCTGTTCTCATTGGGTGAATATACAACTGTCCCTCATACTGAGGGCGAATGGGGAGTTTACGTCTATCTGATTTAAGTGTGAACAAATCAGGATGGCCTTTAACAAATAGACCTACCTCTAGTATATATAATGAAGGCAATGTCAGAATTCTCAGTGATTTGAATAGAGGAGCACAACTATCTCTTACATTTACACCGCAGATAGCACGTATGCATCTCTTTTGAGCTATAAAAGCGGCTTCGCGATTTACAGAGTTACCCCAAAAGATAATGCCATATCTAATTTTTGATGCTACTAGCCCGTGGTACGCTATTAACACTGCATCACGATTGGCTATTTTTGACAGTTTGTAAAGTGCGTAAGCCGATTTACTGAGGTACTTGCATAATTCATCAATATGGCTTTTCCAAGTTAACTGACTGTCAATCGATAATCCTAAAAATCTACTAACGGCTACATTTTCACTAGTACACTAGTTGAGATATGAAAACTATCAAAGTCGTAAAAAGTGAAACCCCCCAACCTTAAATTTCCAAACCAACGATTTTGGGTTTAAATAAGATAAGTCTAACGGTTTTTGAGTTAGCGCTGTAGCTGAAAAACTGTTTTGCCCAAGCACAGAGTGCCGTAAGGTCCCTATGAAGATACAACCTTTTTTGATTCAATGCATTGTATTGTATAAAGTGGTTTTAAATTTGGACTAGTATGTGTCGGTACAGAACCCTTCTTTGTACATACATACGTGATCCGATACACACTTGGCTGGTTTTTTATTCCGATTTCGTGGTTCATTCCATAGTTAATCAATATGACATATAGATTTAACCTCTCTAATTTTGCCAGTTATCGAAAATTTCTCCCTACTTTAGGATAACTGGTAAATTAGAGCACATGTCTGTGAGCCTTGACTAAAATGTCACGGCTAATACAAACATAAACAAAACTGGTTTCAGACTTAGACCTTCGATACCTAGGTGACTCTCTAATTCACGAAGCTCAAAACCACATTAAATTTAAATTCAAGATAAACATGACATTTTTCAAGGTCTTGTATAATTACAACTCTACGTCGTGATACTCGTGCTGTAGCGAAAAAAAAAAGAGGTTTCCCACAACATATATCTGGGGGTACGGTAGACAGACGAGCCAAGCGAAGCGCAAGGGCACTACCTACCTTTTCTCGAAGTGTTTCGTCGTTTTTTTGAACCCTCATAAAGTTGGTTTCCGATGTACCAGATAGTTCATATTTTCAGGATATGATGTCAATAATAGACTAATTAAATATACAAAGTCTCAATTGAATAGCTTTAATACTTTAGATTTTATTGGTATCTAAAATACACCGATTTCGTCACTAACACACTCACTGACATACTGATGATCATCAAAATGTTTGGCTACTTTCTGAAGTGCTAGAAAGCTGAAATTTGGTATGTTATCTAAGTTTAGTATACAACCAACAAAAAAATCATAAACTTATAACTTTCGCCCCCCCATCCCCTAAAATGGGGGGTGGAAGTTTATATGAGACTCTCACCAATTTTATGAATTTCATAGGACATGAAAGTTTACACGGGACTGTAGACAGTAACTAAAAAACCTAATAATAAGTACTTACAAGAACCTCCGCCTTACAAAAGGAACTGAAATCCCACCAAAAACATTTCATGTAAGTAAAATGTTGCCAAGACGACCACATAAGGTTTGCCCTGTGAAAAAGATATCAGATCTCATGTAGAGCCAAGCTTCTGAATCTACACGGCCTAACTCTACCGACCCTAACTTCAACAAATTCTACATATCAGTAAATATGTATGGCTTGGCTGTTTCGTTACTTACTTCAGATCAGAAACTAAATATTCGCATCACCTCCACGACGGAAGCGAAACGTTAAAGAAAGCTCAGACTATTTTTAAACGATGTATCTAACGATATCCCACACGATGGGTTTGTATGTATGACAAAAACCCATCCCCACTTTAAGTGTAGGTAGGTAACTTTTTATACAAAAAATTTATGTATGTATGTCGACGTGATTAATTATGTATAAATAATAATAATAATAAATCCTGCTCATTCCAAGCATGTTTTACAGTTTTGGTTAGTTTGTATGACTATTAATAGATATTCATTCTATTGGAAAATGTAGTATTTTCGAAACGCCGTAGAGACCGGATTAGCAGATTATAATATTTATAGTACCTATAAGATATAGTTTATTTAACTAAGTGGACATAACATTTGTAAGTATTATAAGGGCTGACTCTCTGTACCACTAGTATATTTTTTTCGAAACATAAACGCAAACGAACGCGTTTGCCTTTAGTCTCAATTTGTATAGCAATGCGAACAGCGCCTTTGGAGCCTTTGGTGATGGCTATATATATGTTGCCATACAAATTGCATGAGACTAAACGCAAACGCGCTCGTTTCACCAAGACGATGTTATTTCTTTCGATCAAAAAATTACTTTTTAGTCGCAAGTTATTAAATCGACTGGTATAAATCTCCAAAGTAAACCCACCCGGGGTGGACGCAAGGTCTATCCCATCAAAAACATGAATGTGAAAATGGGAGCCAAGTTCAATATTAAAAATATGCGATGCTTGGTTGTCATCCTCACCGACAAAAGAATTGAGATCTAACTGGGTGCCAAGTTTCGTAGATTTTCTGAAAAGGTGCCAAGTCTGGCACGAGATTGTTTAAAGTAAAACTAATTTACTGCGGCTTAATGCATTTTGAGCCTTAACTTGGCAGTTTTCTATGCAGTATGTTATAATACCATGAAAACTGTTGGATATTTAAGAAAACTGCCAAGGTTAAGCTCAAAATTCATTAAGCCGCTATTAATTAGTTTTACTGTAAGCAATCTAGTGCCAGACTTCGCACCTTTTCGAAAACTCTACGGAACTTGGCACCCATTTAGATCTCAATTCTTTTGTAGGTGAAGACGACAACCATGCATCGCATATTTTTAATATTGAACTTGGCTCCCATTTATATTTTTGATGGGACATCATTACTTTTTGTTAAACTTCACCAAATGGTGCTTTTCAAGAGCGAATGCACGAGTTACTATCTAGAGACGCGGCAGCGTGTCCAGCCAAGTTCACCCCAGGAACTTGCAGACAGCAGCCGTGTGTTATATTACACGAACCGTTTGGAGGAGCCACATTTGACCCCCCAGTAACTCCAAATCTATCTAACATAAAAAATGAAATTTGGTACATGTATTAAGATCCTTTAGAACAACTAGAAACCCAAATTTCATAAATATAGGTGAAATAGATTATTGAGATATTTAGATCAAAAAAACGGCATTTTTACCACTGATTGACTGACTGACTAGTAATCATAAACCTAACCCACTTCCAGGTGACCTAGAAAGCTGAAGTTTGGCATGCAGCTTGCTAATTGTGTGTGTACACCAGTAAAAATCATAAAATAGTGATTTTTTATTCGTTTCATTATTATTATTATTGATGCTAGTTACCTCAGAACTCCGTCATTTATTAACCGATTTGGAAAATTCATTTTTTGTTTGAAACGGTATACTTCAGGGGTAGTCCCATAGTTATCAGGTAAGAATCTGATCATAGGGTCCCGGAGAAACCAACGGAACTCTTTAAATATTTGAGGTGCACCTATAGCAATTTGGGTATTTTGTATAGTAACTCGTGCATTCGCTCTTAAAAAGCACCATTTGGCGAAGATTGACACAAAGTAATGATATCCCATCAAAAACATAAATGTGAAAATGGGAGCTAAGTTCAATATTAAGAATATGCGATGCTTGGTAGGATAATCTAAATAGGAGCGTTCGTGGCTCAGCGGCGCCCGCGTACCGCGTGCGGTATGCGAGGTTAAGTAATGTGGGCTCAGGTCAGTTCTTGGATGGGTGACCGCTTTGAGTGGTTACTAACTGAGCGCTCCCGTGCTTTGGAAGGCACGTTAAATAAAAATAAAAATACTGTTTTCTGATTTTTTATGTGTACGTACACACACACAATTACCAAGCTGGATGCCAAATTTCACCTTTCTAGGAATTTCACCTGGAAGTGGTTTAGGTTTTTGATTACAAGTCAGTCAGTCAGTGGAAAAATTGCCGTTTTTTGGACCTAAATAACTCAATACCGTAAAATGGGGTGAGTAGGGTTCGCGGGGGAGTTGGGTTCGCGGGGGGAGTTGGGTTGCGAATCCAGAATTTCTTTTTTCAGTACCCACTTTAATTTTCGGGCTCAAGTTGCTCTCAAAGTAATTTGATTATATTTTAGACATATTTTTTCTTCTTTTCGTAACACCAAGCTGCCAAATTATGCAATTTTGAAACAAAAATTCACTGTCAAAGTTAATGCTCGAAAGCGGTGAATTTTTAGTTAAATTTAACTTTGCTAACACCTTTCGGATATCGTTTGTATATGTACTTACATGGCATATTGGAAACAGAATAACATAAGTTGTATTTTCTTTACTTATAATGGTTTTAACATAGATAACGATTTAAGGATTTAAGGATTATTATGAGGAGCGCAGGAATGTACTGAGGGGTGAGTTGGGTTGCCAACGGGGACAGTTGGGTCATGAATGGGGAGAGTTGGTGTTACGAACGGGGTGTACAGGGATGAGAGAGGGGGGAGTTGGTGTTCGTAGTTCAGGGTTGTCGTCATTATGATAAAATGGTAAATATTATTTAAAAAAATATTGTAGTAGCGGAGGAATTAAAGAAATTGCACATTAAATAAATATGTTATATTAAAATGTACATTTTATTTATTTCATATAGTAATACAGGTTATTACCTACTGAGTGCTTAATCGACTTTTATTCAACTAGCGTTTTTTTTTGACACACGTGGAATTTAATCGACGTCATCATCATCATCATCTTGTCAGCCGAAAGACGTCCATTGCTGGACATAGGCCTCCCCCAAAGACTTCCACAATGACCGGTCCTGCGCCACCCGCATCCAGCGGACACCCGCGACCTTCACCAGGTCATCAGTCCACCGTGTGGGGGGCCTGCCCACGCTACGCCTTCCGGTACGTGGTCGCCACTCGAGAACCTTTCCGCCCCAACGGCCATCGGTTCTACGTGCTATGTGCCCCGCCCACTGCCACTTAAGTTTAGCGATTCGGAGGGCTATATCGGTCACTTTGGTTCTGCTGCGGATGGCCTCATTCCTGATGCGATCACGCAGAGAAACTCCCAACATAGCTCTCTCCATTGCCCTTTGGGTGACTTTGAGCCTTCTTATGAGGCCCATAGTAAGCGACCACGTTTCAATGCCATATGTCATCACTGGCAACACACACTGGTCAAAGACACACTGCGGAATATTGGACGAAAAGATGTGCCGTAGCTTCCCGAACGCTGCCCAGCCGAGTCGGATTCGACGATTAACCTCTTTCTCGAAGTTGGACCTACCTAACTGGACAGTCTGTCCTAGGTATATGTAATCGTCTACAACGAACGGACCGACGAAAAGATAGCGGAACTGGAGGAAGGATTGAGCAAGTTGCGTTGGGATATCGTAGGGTTATCTGAAGTCCGAAGAGAGGGGGAGGACACGATAACCCTGAAGTCCGGCAACTTGCTCTATTTCCGGGAGGGCGACCAACAGTCCCAGGGAGGTGTCGGGTTTATCGTCCACAAATCCCTCGTGAACAACGTGGTGAAGATCGAGAGTGTGTCGGCTAGGGTGGCGTACCTTATACTCAGAGTATCCGAGAGGTACTCGTTGACGGTCATACAGGTGTACGCGCCGACCTCGGCACACTCCGTGGAGGCTATGTATGAGGATATATCAAAGGTCATGCATAGTTCCAAAACCTACTTCACCGTTGTTATGGGGGATTTCAACGCGAAACTGGGCAAGAGAGACGGCGAAGAGCCGAGAGTGGGGCAATTTGGAGTTGGAAGTCGGGGCCAACTACTGGCTGGTTTCTTGGAGAAGGAGGGACTCTAGATGATGAACTCCTTCTACAAGAAACGCGAGCACAGGAAGTGGACCTAGATGAGTCCCGACGGTGCAACAAAAAACGAGATTGACTTCATCATGTCGACGAAGAGGCATATATTCAATGATGTCTCTGTGATCAATACGGTTAAAACCGGAAGTGATCATCGTTTGGTAAGAGGCACATTGAATATATGCGTCAAGCTAGAGCACTCTCGACTGATGATGTCCACGCTCCGTCCAGCAGTAGGCCAAATCCAAAACCCCGAGAGCTTTCAGCTGGAACTCCAAAACCGTTTCGATTGTCTAGGCGGCGATGTGGACGAATTCAACGACGGGTTTGTGGAAGCTGTCCATAGCATTGGGTCTAAGTTCTTTAAGGCCCAACGAACTCAAAGAGCCAAAAGGCTCTCTATCTCCACTCAGAGGCTCATCGAGGAAAGGAATGAGATGATTCTGCAGTCTTCAGCCGATGCGAAATTATACAGGCAGCTCAATAAACAGATCTCTAAGTCCCTTACCCGCGATCTGCGCCAATTCAATACAAATCGTATTGAAGAGGCCATCGAGCAGAATAAGGGCTCTAAAGTTTTCTCAAGAGATCTGTCTATTGGGCAGAGCCAGCTCGCCAGATTGAAAACTGAGGATGGTAGAATCGTTTCGTCCAAACCTGAGCTTCTGAGTGAGATAGAGTGCTTTTATGGACAGCTATACACGTCAACTAGCAGACCCGAAGTTGGTCTGGCGGAAGACCCTAGAGCTAGATTAACCCGGCACTATACCGAAGATATCCCGGACATCAGCCTGTACGAGATTAGAATGGCTCTTAAACAGCTAAAGAACAACAAGGCACCCGGTGAAGACGGAATAACAGCTGAACTCCTGAAGGCGGGTGAAAATCAACATAAACGGCGACTACCTTACTCACCTTCGGTTTGCTGACGATATAGTAGTCTTGGCTGAGACCATGGAGGATTTAAGTACAATGCTCAATGACCTCAGTAAAGCCTCCGAGCGAGTTGGTCTAAGGATGAACATGGACAAGACGAAGATCATGTCAAATGTCCACGTCGCACCAACTCCCTTAACAATCGGACACTTTACGTTCGAAGTTGTAGACGATTACATAATCGACGTATTTGAACATATTTGACCATGCTTAAATTTTTATATATTTTTTGTATATAAATCAATGTGCCACATATAAAAATAAGCTTTTATCCAGGTTTTAACTTCGATGTCGACCCAACTCACCCCATTTTACGGTAATTTATTTCACCTATATTTATAAATTTGGGGTTATAGTTGTTCTAAAGGATCTTAATACACATACCAAATTTCTTTTTTTATGTTAAATAGACTTGGAGTTATTGGGGGGTCAAAAGTGGCTCCAAACGGTTCGTGTAAAATAACACACGGCTGCTGCTCGCCAGTTTCTGAGGTGAACTTGGCTGGACACGCTGCCGCGTGTCTATATGTCAGACAACGCATTATTGCCCATGTGTAGACATACAACACTAGGGTCAAGTCGACCAACACGGATCAGGGATGAAATCTGTACTTGCTTGATATTCTATAGCAAATTTGGTCTACTCTATTTTGGCCAAGTCAACACATGAACCCCAAAATTTGAGCTCGACAAGTAGTAATTATTCTTCTGCTCCATTACTTACAAGGCGCTGGTTCTTAAATACGTTATAGTACTAATATGCAATTGTGCACAGATCCGAAGAATGTTAACATTGGCGTGATGCATGTTCGGGTTTTCCCGATTGAACTGTTTATGCAGTTGTGAGTGCGTGTATAGCAGGATGTGTGCGCGAACGCTCCCGGGTGCCTGAGTGCCTGATCTCATTAGCTTAAGCAACAGTAACTCTTTCACTTATGCGGGCATGATCAACGGCTGGCTCACTCCCGCGCCGGGGAGTCGCATGATAAACCTTATCTTTATCTGGAACGTTGTGTCCGCAGCGGCGGAGTACGACGTGATGCCGAAGAAGGTGTCGATCGAGGAGTACGGGGCGTGCATGCGCGCGCCGGGCGACGCCTACTGCTTCGTCCGCGCCGACGTGAGCGGAAACCGCTCCGACCCCATATACAACATGATTGTGGTACTTAACACATGTCTTATACTTATATAAAAACTTACATATGTGTCGATCTATTTATTTCCCTATAATCCTCTCCCCGGTGTTCTTGGGTGACCAAGAACACCAGGCAGAGATTTACTGTCAAAAGTTTATGGATTGGATCGCGTGGTTGTCCGTGGGGTGATCATCTAGATAATTTTAAACGTGTTTTAAGTTTTAATGCCTCTCATCATGTAACAGTTGCATAAACTACTATTACCTACAGCTATGGTCTATTTATTCATGGTTTGCACATTAGTTACATGCTAAGGGCATTCATAGTTGGATATACGGGAGTTTCTCGATCTTTGGGCTGTACTTTATTTAATGATAGTTCATCAATTTTAAAAACATCGCCTCCTTAGATTCACCCTAAAACAAAATGATGGTACTATTTCGTTATTGCTTCAGGAATATACGGAGAGCATAATAACCCACTTCAATCACACCGAGCTGTGGAGGGGCGTCTGTCCAAAGAGGAGCTGTGCCGCGCACATGCAGAGCTCCTCGAACCTGACGCTGGTCGTGGAGGCCTGTCTCAACGAGAGCCTGCACCGGGAGTACCGGCTCACGGCGCGGGTGTCCGAGGCGCTGTGCGAGCAGTACCTCGAGCGCGTGCCCTGGGACGCGGGGGACGTCGCGTACGGGGCCGTCGTCCTCGCGTTCCTGGCCCTCAACCTGCTGGGCACCCTGTTCGACTTCTTCTGTGCCCACGGGAGGGAAACATTTGGTGAGTACCTACATAAATAGATATCCATGCCGTGATCGGCAACGGCGACCCTAGCTAGTTACGAGCGTGAGCTCGAATATGGCTTGCAAAGCCGAACTTACTTTTAAAAATTCTGTCGCAGGTGGGGCAGTAAAGGTCTATTAGTTGACACAGTGGAAAAAACATATCAAGCGATTTTATTTATAGTCTAGTAGTAGTAATTTCCATCATTACCTTTCTAGGAGATGTTTACAAAGCCTTCAACAAGACATCTGAAACTGTATTACCAAAGTCGAGATGGACATATAAACATGTCTATTTTCTTCTTTTTATGTATTCATATTTAGATTTACTTATTTTATGTAGGTTAAGTATTATCATTGTAATAAGCATATTTTGGGAGAAAATTACTGAACGCGAGTTTGTTTCGGCGTTTCTTCTCGGCAGTGGTCTTCTTTTTCAGAAACGCTAGTAGATTGTGACTTGTAAAAGTGCCATTGCAGCCTACTTGCAGAATAAAGTTTATTTATTTCATTTAAGTTGATATATAAGTAGTTATATAAGTAAGATAAGTTGATATACCTTGAGGACAGTGACCACTTATATGCCTCCATGCTCAGGGTGTTTATAAGATTAGCAGGCATATTTAAGTCAAATGAGCTTAGTTTTATCCCAAGTTATTTGCTTTGTGTAAATAATTCGAGTATTCAAACTGAAAATGTGCCAAGTTCGGCACTACATTGTTTACAGTAAAACTAATTTACTGCATTAGCATTTTGAGCTTTAACTTGGCAGTTTTCTATGCAGTAATATAATACCATGAAAGTTGATGAATATTTAAGAAAACTGCCAAGTTTAAGCTCAAAATGCATTAAGCCGCAGTAAATTAGTTTTACTGTAAACAATGTAGTGCCGGACTTCGCACCTTTTCAGACAGTCTACGGAACTTGGCACCCATTTAGATCTAAATTATTATGTCGGTGAAGAAGACAACCAGGCATCGCATATTCTTAATACTGAACTTGGCTCCCATTTTTAAATTTATGTTTTTGATGGGATATTATCTACTTATCTATATTTGATTTGTCTAGAGTTGCCAAACAGCTGCATTCTACGAAGACTACTAATAGATAATCTCTTTGTATTCCAGGGGGCAGGTTTCTGCTCTGCTTCGCCGTGAGGAGCAACTGGCGGCGGCTGGCGGCGCCGCCCAGTGCGCACCCTATGCACCGCCGCGTCAGGGTCATCTACGGCATGAGGTGACCCGCTTTATACCAACGTGAACCATACGATAATTGACACTCAAAAAACTCTACTATGCCACATTTCAATTTAACTGGCCAAAATATTTTTTTTTTTTTTTTAAATGGGATTGCTCTTGAATTAACTCGCTTAGTTTATGTAGTTTGGGGTAAAGAAGCTGAAATGTATTGAAGGGTCTGGAACGATCTGCTCCACCCCTGCGAGAACCAATGCCCTTTACAAAGTGCAAGCGGTCAGTCCAGAGACGGCTATTAGCCATGCAGGGCAAGTTTTAAGCTCTCCAAATGACCACCCTAATGGTACGGTAAAATATTATGTATTGTATTAATCTTGTGAGGAATAAGCGGAGGACTTTTTTCGACAAAAAAAATTAACGGGTATGTACAAAAATTTAACAATTGTAATCTGGTTAATAATGAAAAATGGTTAAATCACATGTTTATTATTAGCTCACATTCTGCTACATGAGCTGTCTAACGATACACCCCTTCTTTACGTGCAAAGGAGGTGCCCTAAAACAAGATTTTATTATAGCCCTTTGTTAGTGGTATTGGTATGTGTGTATACTATGCCAAATAACCGCTTTCTAGTAGTAACGGTGAGCTAAGCCGCGGACAGACGGACAGACACGGAGAAAGTATAAAGGCTCCTTGTGTACTACGGAACCCTAAAAAGAGACATCCATAACATGAATAAAATATTTTTACTATTCTAAATTGACCTCAACGTAATAAGTAATGAAATGACCAAGCGCCCCACACGCTAAATCTAAGAAAATATAATCACTACGTTGAAATTAAAAGTAGGTATGTAAACCCGACACTTCGGAATCCTAACGAAATATTGCCGAGTAACGCATGCAATACAGGGTGACATCGGAGACGTGATCAGGAATTAGTTAGAAGTATTGAAAGACAAACTGCGTTAAGACTATAGGACAGTTTGAATATTATGTTTCATACAACTTGGTCAGCCTACACTATACGATGTTTTGTCATCCCTCAAACAACGTATCAAAAATGGTAGGGTGACCATGATTTAAGTAGGTATTCAGTTCAGCGCCCTGTAGCCCGGGTATAGAATACGGCTACGGTATCCTCTGCCTCTCGTAGAAGCTGACTAAAAGGGGGTCCTTGGGGTCGAAGACGGTCACAGTTGGGGGCTGTGATCGCCTATGAAAGCAGATGGTTGGACCCACAGACTCTAGGGCGGCACTGGTGCGTTCCGAAGGAGATCCCAGAGCCGCCCGAAATGAGTTGAGGAGGACGATCGGGGGGTTTTTAGTCGGTGGATTTTCCCCCCGGGAAAAAAAGGTATTCAGTTCAGTTATTATTTTACTAGTAAAATAAATAAAAAAATAGCTTTTCTTGTTCGATGTATAAACTAAGTATTGCATTGAAAAGGCGATTATTTGCGTAGAGTCTGAAAAATTGACTTTAAAATATGTCTCCGATTTCACCTGTATATTCACCGTCCACAGAACCATCACCGCGTTTGGGGTCATCATTGGTCACTCGCCCCTGCCCGCCCTGCTGGTGGGCGACAACTCGCAATTTATTGAAGAGGTAAGATGGATGGGAGCCTGTCATTTTATGAAACATTTAGGACTTAATTTCCCTAACAAACTTTGTCAAGAGATTTATTCCAACGTTTTTTTTTAAACAGGTATTTATTTGTCAAATCCTAATTCATTTAAATGAACAGTTGCCAAAATATTGTTGTGGCTACTTTCATTCGAGCCTAGTAACTAATACCTTCAAGCATAATTGAACTATTAAAATAAAGGTGTCACCCATTGATAAGTTGCCCTACACGACTGTCTGCCATCATTGATACTACTTTCTTGCATTCAATAGATTTAGAAGTAATAAGTACTCATTTATTTATATCAACATGATACACGCATTATATTTGTGAGATGTTTACGAAATTATATTATTTTTAGGTAATGTTTTACAAATTATTTATTTATTTCCTTATCAAAGTACATCCACATCGCATATATTACAAGTCTCCCTAAAAATTATGTTTTACTGTATTATGTTTGATACCTACATATATACGAAAATTAGGGAGTATTGTTTCATGTCGGTTTGAAATCAAATATATAATCATTTATTTATGTACAACGAAAATCTATACAAGAATACTTAACCAAAATAATATAAAGAAAATTAAAACTAACTTAAATCTAAAACGGGCCCTTGAGGCATTGTACCGAGGATGCTGGCGGTATTTCCTCGCTGTATCGCAATGCTGATACGTTGAGCGAGGAAACCGCCAGCTCTTCGGTCACCAGTTACGTCAACCAGACGCTTCGCAATTTCTGCAAACAACTTTTCCACTTATTCAACTTGAATTGAAATGATCTTTCATATTATACAATATAATCTTTAGGAAAACGAATATTGAATGAGATATGACCTCAAAAAGTTTAGCGAATTCAGCAAACGGCTATATACGGACTCTTAACAATGAAACGTTGCAGTGAGTTCACGATTTTATTATAGAGTATACTTACACACCGTAAAAGTAAATTACTAAATTGGATAGAAAAAAAAACAAAATAGATAAATTTTATAACATTAAAATATTAATCTTATTGAATTATTAAAGCTAATGACTGAAACAAGTTACTATCAAAATTATTATTTGTGCTACTGTAGGAATTGTAACTTGTACTGTTGGTGATTGCACCCCTTACCAACCTTAGTTACCTTACTAACCTTAGTTAGTTCTGGTTACCGCCACATTAAAAGGTTTCGTTATTGGTTGAGGCGTGGTTAATGAATCTCTGACCAGTAGGTTACTGCATTTTACCTTCCCACTAATCGACCCGTGCAAGAAGCCCGTGAAATCCAGCATTCGTCGCCGGTCACGAACTTACAGCGGTTGGCATTTGTTTCAGACTTACCACATCCTACCATACCACATAATATACAACGGCACGGTGGTCGTGCAGACCTTCTTCCTCATCTCCGGGTTCCTGCTGGCCTACAATACCCTGGTGTCCGAGGAGAAACGCCCCACCAAGTGGCAGAGCTTGCCTAGGGCTATACTACTGCGGTGGCTGAGGTAAGGCTCGCTTATGGCTGGCCATTGGAGCGTATACATAGAAACCGTTACGATCGGACTGTACCGTTATAACTGCACCGATAATTGAAACGTTGAATCTGGCCACACGTTGTTGATCATTGTGTTCCGCGCTGGCATCGACCGATGACGCATTAGCTTCTGTTGATAAAATAACAAGAGGCGGAAAAAAACGAAATCACAAATATCGTAGGACCTGGTGTAACGATCTCCTAATGAAAAGAGAAGCTCAATTTCATGTGAATGTGTAAAAAGAGTTAAAGAATTTTCAAGTGTACATAAGACCATTTCACACGCAATCCACAACAAAACTGACCGCCTGGCACACACGTTATGATAATGGCCATATTTCCCGCTGATTCCGTTTTATCTATTCAAATTTTCATGATGATGTCGACAGTACAGTTTTCGGTACAGTCTGATCTTAAGGATTTCTAGTAGCATGTATGCCTGCCTTTAACGTCTAACCTGGCTGCATCCCCACATCCCGCACTGTTTTAGAGCCGGGGGTGCGCTTTCTCTGAGCTACTCGTATGTAACTATAACAACATAGAGAGCCGTCGGTAACAGCAGCAGCGCGGCGGGGCTCGCGCTCTTGCCCACCAGCGGTGAAAACCTCCAATTTCACCAGAAGTCCTAACCTACCTTATCTGACCCTTGGCCCAGGCTTACAGGCTTGGCTGTTACCATACACTCCATCAAATCAACATCCCACGGAGCGGCTGCCTCATGACCCGAGGGAAGGAACTTGCCGAGTTAGTGTCCAGTGCATTGTTTTGTTGCAGGTTAACGCCGCCCTACGCCATGGTGATGTTCTACGTTATGACGTGGGCACGGCACGTCGCTAACGGTCCGTTTTCCCTGGTATGCAATCCAAATTACTTATATTTAATTCATCCAATTTGAACAATATTACGTTTTTTTCCTATATCCACGCAGTTTATGTATATTCGTTTTAGCTAAGTAATTATTACTTGTAGCGACAGTAACCTATAGTCTGGCTGGCGCAAATTAGACCTTTAAAAGCGCGGCAAACTTCAAATAATATTTGTTTACGAAGATTTATAACATAGATGCTTTAAATATTTTTTTCATTTAACCGGCAGTGTAAATGCCTATATCAAATCGAATCAAATCATAGTATTTTATTGCCAGAATGTGAGTGATTATACAAATGGTAACAATGACACTGAAGTTCTTCACAATCAGCCAGTGTTTGGCGCACAATATTCGGTAGACACGCTCATCGCATGTTTCTGAATCAATAAAATCCCAAAAAAAGAAAACGGTAATAATCAAGATTTTGAATATACGTAGTTTTTTATTAGTATTATAATTTATTAAGTTCATTCAATAGTAGAAGGCTTTGTGCTAATCATTTGACCATTGGTACAAAGTCTGTATATTTAATTAAATGGATGGACTTTTTTTTTCAATAAATACTGCAATTTTGTTAGTTGTTTTTATTTTTCATTTGCATTCATCCTCATCACTGCTAATAAGTTCACAAATGATTAGCAAACAATACAATTTTAGTAGGTCATGTCATGATTTGGCGCCCTGTAGCCGGGCATAGAATACGGCTACGGTATTCTCTGCCTGTCGTACAAGGCGACTAAAAGGGGATCCTTGGGGTCAAAGACGGTCGCAGTTGGGGGCTGCAATCGTCTACGAAAACAGATGGTGGAACCCACAGACGTGTGAATCTAGGGCGGCACTGGTGCGTTCTGAAGGAGATCCCAGAGCCGTGCGAAATGAGTTTAGAAGGACGATCGGGGGTTTTTAGTCGGTGTAAGTCCGATATAACCTCTGCACTGTCACCGCGGTGCGGTGGTATCCATAATGAATTTTCCCCCGGGAAAAAAAGGCCATGTCATCATATAAACAGTGTACAAAGTGATGCCGTTTAAAAATACCGTGTTCAACTTGCCGTAGCCAGATTCAACACAATATTTAATTATTATTTTTTTCTTTTTGTACTTCAACCATTATTTTTGGAGTTACAAAGTAAAGAATATAATGAGAACAGACACATTGAGAACCACATTATTAAAATAAATAAATAAAAATAAATATTGGGGGACAATCTTACACAAATCGACCTAGTCCCAATCCCAAACTAAGCAAAGCTTGTACCATAGGTACTAGACGACGATATACATACTTATATATTAAGTTTATTTTTAAGTATTATTTTAAGCTTCTTTGGACTGTTTATTTATTAGTTTGTTTACAACACTCGGAAAAAAATATAAGTTTGGGGTAGGCGGAAAAAAAAAAATAGATAAATACATACTTAAATATATAGGAAATATCCAAGACTCAGAAACAATATTTGCGATAAATGAACAAATAATGCCCTGACCGGGATTCGAACCCAGGACCCCCGGATTCGGAGGCCGGGTCACTACCCCAAAGTGGTCGTCGTATTGTTATATATATTGTTCTTATAGAGTGGATTTTATTAAATTAGGAATCCTAACTTTTCCTGTTTCTTATTTTAGTCAGTTTCCGAGGTTGTCTGATTGACGTGAGGTCAGCCTACGCCACTGCAGTAATACAATACAAATAAGTAGTAAAAAGAAAGTTTAGGCCACCTATGCGTCAGCGCCATGCCACTTACATTGTTCAAGAATTCTAGTCTTTAATGCTGAGGTACATTAGTTAACTGCAAATAAACTATTTTATGTTTTCCTGCCAGATTTCTTTATCGGCCGAATCGTGGGACTGCCACAAGAACTGGTGGCGCCACCTGCTGTACATACACAACTACAAGGATAACTCGCAGTGCATGGTGCACGCTTGGTACGTTCATAATCTGCTCAATTATACCCCCTTACACCAAAACTTTAGGTACTTAAGGAGTTCCATAAAGGTTACAACCATTGCTTTTGCTGCGTAGGTAGTATTTAGGTCATGCATGCTGCTAACTTGCCGACAGTGACAGGCCCTCGGTCTACAAAGCAATGCAAATACATTGCAATATGTCCAGCAATGTGGTGCTATTTGAACCCGATAAGTAGGTATCACACGGAGTGGGGAAGTTTTACTGTACCGGAAGGACCTATAATTTGGAATACATCATAATTTTGGACACTAACCGACTGGAACCATTCAGCTACGACCACGAGGGAGGTATTACCGTCGGCGTCACTGGCCCTGGCCCCATGGAGGCTGTTCCTGTACCGATTGGGGCTTTCACGTATCAGTATCATCATATGAAACCGAAAGACGTCCACTGCTGGGTATAGGCATTATCTTCGTTTACAAATAGAATTAATTTTCAGATGGATGATTTCACTTTGGTTTTGATGATGCAAAACGATGGTTTTTTTTAGTGTTCCGTAGTAAACAAGGAACCCTTAATGCATTTTGAGCTTTAACTTGGCAGTTTCCTTTAATATCCAATAGCTTTTATGGTATTATAACATACTGCATAGAAAACTGCCAAGTTAAGGCTCAAAATGCATTAATTCTAGGTCACCTGGAAGTGGGTTAGGTTTTTGATTACTAGTCAGTCAGTCAGTCAGTGGTAAAAATGCCGTTTTTTTGGAATTTAATATCTCAATAACTATTAAACCTATATTTATGATATTTGGGGTTCTTTATGTTAGATAGATTTTTTATGTTAGATAGATTTGGAGTTATTGGGGGGTCAAAAGTGACTCCAAACGGTTCGTGTAATATAACACACGGCTGCTGTCCGCCAGTTCCTGGGGTGAACTTGGCTGGACACGCTGCCCCGTGTCTAGATAACTATCACAGCTAAGTACACATTACTAGTAAACGAATAATAGCCGATCTTAAGAAATGCACTTGGAAAAAGCAATCCTACGTACAATTTCCATCGATTACTTAGATATGTTGTTAGCTTAGCTATGCCAAATAAAGAGTAAATATAAGTTTTCGATATTTTAAATCCGCATAATGTCACGAATGGACAGCTACGGAACCCTACATTGTGCGTGGCCCAACACGCACTTTTCCGCTTTTTGGTGCCTGGTATGTGAGTGTTTTGTGGTGTTCCAGGTATCTGGGCGCCGACTTCCAGCTGACCGTGGTGGGGCTGGCAGTCTTCTGCCTGCTGCGCAGCACGCGCAGCCGCAAGCTGGCCATCGGCGCCGTGGTGCTGCTGGGCCTCATCACCCCTGCCGTGCACACTTTGCTGCAGAACTTGCACGCTTTCCTCATCGTCTCGCCCGAGTGAGAACTTTTCCCTTACTGTACCAAGCTCACTTGTGTGCGCCTTAGGAACTGCAATTATCGGCTGAACCACAGAGCTTGGCGCATGTCTCCAGTAATCTCCACCCACGACCGTGAAGGAATGGCTGTAATCTCCACGTTGCATTGGGGACCTCATAGAAATCTTCGAATCTTTTCGCTGATGCACCTAAGTTAGGAAACCTGCATGGTTTTTTCATGGTGCATTCCTTCACCGAAATGTTATGAATAAATGTTGGATGATATTCCTTGCATAATTAAATCTATTATAATCACAATAACTTTACAGAGTAGCGGTGAACTTCTTCGTGGAAGACCCGACGTTCAACAACCTGTACAAACGCGGTCACACCAACCTCGTGTGCTACGGGCTCGGCCTGTTGATGGCCTACTACATCTACAACCTGAAGGACAGTGACCTGGGAGCCGACAGGTACAAGGTATGAACTGCGTCGCAAGCGCCGGCGCACACAGCACAGTCTCGCCGCCCGCTAAACGCCAACTTGAGCGCATTCCTTGTGTTGTGCAGAAGTTCCGCGCGCTGTACTGGCTGCTGTTCCCGCTGATGGCGCTGACGGCGCTGGTGTGCGCGGTGTTCTACATCGACGGGCTGACGGTGCCCGTGGGCGTGCGCGCCGTCTTCTCCAGCGCCGTCAAGCTGTTCTACGGCTTCCTCAACATACTGTTCATATACTTTACCATCGTCAAAGTCGATAGTAAGTTCTCAATTAACTTTTAAGACATTTTAATACAGTGACCTGAAACTGACAGTAACGTGGGTTGAATTAATTTTACTTAACGTTATGTGGACCTTTGTATGATTTTTTCCTCATCATTAAACTTTTTTTACCAACCAACTGAAAGTGAGCAGAAATATTGCATAATCTCGTAAGTCAGATGACAGTACGTTGACAATATTGTTGTGTCATAACCGGAATTTGCAGTCTAAGGCGACTTCCTGACTTGGCGGGGCGGGAGCGATATGTCATAGGTATTTTGGTCTTTGACGTAAGCTTACTGGTGTGAAATTTCCTCACTTGACGAATTACTGTCAGTATTACGTTTGCGCAGTACTAATACGATGCGCAGAAGTGGGCCAGTACTGCATTGATATCTCATATCGTACAAATCAGGAAGGCGCCTCCAGGAAACCCGACGCTCGACGTCTTCGCCGGGCCGTAATATTTATAAATGCGGAATCGTCCGCCTCGGTAAGAGGTCGGGGTTCAAAACCCGCCCGGGGTTATAAATGTTTCACTCCGGTTGGAAATTGTCTCAAAAACATTTTGAAGTAGATACTTCTTTGTTGGCAGCTTGTACGGATGAGCTGCCCTATACACTGAATGTTTTCAATTTAGTTCCTTTAGTAGTAGCGGAACCACTTACCAGCAGTCTTATTTTAGCCTGACAATGACATATCCTCGTATCTACTTATAAACTTAAACTTTATAATTTTCCTTGCCATCTATTTCTGGGAAAACTCACCGCTAGCACTAGCGTTAGCACTAGATGTCATTTACAGCCTACACCAAACATGATAAAGAAATATAATTGTAATACATTGGACTAACAATATAAGTTCAATTAGTAAAAAATAGCGTTAATTATAGTCAACTATCACTTTTTGGTTTAATTTTAGTGATTATTCGCAGAAATGGATGGCAAAAAAAGTTATAAATGATAAGTTTCAATCAAATTATCAACCTTATACTCGTATAGAGCAATTATGGTTTAAGTTTGTTTCACGTCGAGGGCTATTCTATTAAGTGACAAAAATTAAAAGGTAGGCAACGTAAAAATTCACAGATCTCGTGCACTACACGACCATCAAGGTACATTGAAAATGAACTCAACAAAATAAAAAAATGCATTACATTTGGTAATGTTATGCCAATTTGGTTGATATATAATATGTAAACATAGATCACATACAAAATTCCTATTAAATTGGCAATTTTTTAAAGCGCAGCCAAGTTACGGTAACCACATAAAAAGGCATTTGCCACTTTACTAATATTCACGCAAGATAACGGCGACTTCAAATTAACTCGACCTCCAAACTCCGACTATAACTATAACAAGAATTTTCAAAGTCGAATGCAACATGACACCCTAGGCCCCAGGAGAAGGATAAATTATATGATATCATAACCTTGATTATTTGTTTAATTTTCTCGCAATCGAAGTGAAAAGCAGATGTATAACTCAAGTATAAAACTCATTTTATCCTCTACTTTATATCGACCCTTGCCTGCGGCTCGGGTCGATAAATTGTCTCGAATAAAATGGCTTGTTTTATGCAATCTCAATCAACTATTTTATTTGCCAAGGTTTTGGAAGATATTGGTCTTCCAAAACATCATGACTTATCCACGAATTGCTATTTCCCGGGCACTGCAATAATGTGCTATTGCTGTCTCGAACTATAATTAATAATAATGTATTATAGAAACAATACATGTTTAATTTGAAATATAAAACTAACTACAATTGTACAATTGTGTTGATTTAAAAAAAATATATTACCTACTAATAGTCGTTCTGACTTTTTGACTTCTTTCAAAAAGGTTAGGCTACAGCGCAAACCATTGACCCGATCGTCTTTGTTTTAGGCTCAAATTGTAGCCGACTGAATTTTCCAGAGGAGTTCTGATCAAAATTTTGATATCATTCTTCGTTTCCAAAATATCGAGTGCCAAAATGAAAAAATCGGAGGAAATTGTTTTTTTTTTTTCACTATTTCGGCCAAAACTTTTTTCGTTCTGGACTTTCTCAAATAATTATCTTTGCATCTTACACATCTCGTAAATACGCGTCTTTTGAGCCTAGTTTGAATATCATACCTTCACAACTCTCTGAAATATAAGGGGATCGCACTATTTCGTGAAATGGGACCCTATACTGGAGCGAACGAAAAGACATTTTCAATGTCAAAAGTATCCTCTAAATATAATTTACATACTGTGTGTTGTGTATCCTCGATACAACTTATTGCTACTTTTATTTTATTTCTATGTGAGACGTACGTATGGTTCTGATTTGTTGTGGCATATATTCGCAAAATGGACATTTAAGATGTGTATGTGCAGGCACGTGCCGCGGGGTGATGCACTGGGGCGGCTGGGCGCGGCTGTCGCGCGTGACGTACATGGCCTACCTCGTGCACGTACCGCTGCTACGCTACAGCGTCGCCAACTCCCACCAGCTCATTCCCATAGGACTCTACTGGATGGTGAGTTCGCTTTCCGGAAGCAAACATAAAGCGCAGGGTTCTGGTCTCAGAATCTGAAAAGACAACAAGAATGTAACCTTGCCGCTGTTGCTTCGACTGGACTCACTAACTGACCAGCTATCCAGTCGATATGTCAGGGAGGTTATATCACTCTTGAATCATCTGCCTTGCTCCTCGAAGGGGTATAATTGAACAAGCAAATCCTTGCGTGTATTTCACATGGAGAATATTATTACCCTTTCTTATTAGTAAGAAGGGTTATGTCCAGCAGTGGACGTCCATGGGCTGATATGGTGGTGGTGGTGGTGGTGGTATATTAGTAAGAGAAAAACCAGTGATCGTGGAGCACGATATGTTGGGCACTTCGGCAGTTATGTCAGATTAATCTGCTGCTGTTTTAGTGAGTCTATCAAATGAACCACTATCGAGAAAATGCAACCTATACATTGTACCTGTCCATTGTCTCCAGGTCCAAAATTATGCATCTTGTGTGGTCATGTCGTTCGTGCTGGCGGTGCCGCTGTTCCTGCTGGTGGAGCTCCCGATGGCCGAGCTGGTGAAGGTGGCGCTGTTCCCCCCTCCCCGGCGCGCGCGCGCCGAGAAGACCATCAAGCCCGACGCCCGGGACGACGTCGCCACCAGCAAAGAGACACTTGAAATGAAGCTTTAAGCGAGTGTATTATAATCAGCAGAACTTTATGTGTCGATGTACAAACTATTTTACAATGATAAAATATGAATAAATACATCAACACTGATGTGGTTGCCGGTCAGCATGTCACGACGACGTCGCCGGTTTATCTGAGTTTCAATAGCAGTACTTAAAATTCCAGATACCGCTTTTAGTAACTCATGTTGTTGTTGGGTGTTTTTAATACCAGGCTGGCAACTATTGAGGATGGTATAGGTATAAAACTTAAGAAGATGACTGTATATAGTTGTATCGTGTTCGGATAGACATTACATATTTAAAATGTGCAACACAAACAAAACATGTGTGTGGGATATCATTAGATAGCTTGTTTAAATATTAATGTAAGCTTATTTAAGCACTTTTTGATATATCCGTTTGCGTGATATCAATTTAAAAAGTATAATGATACGGGTCACTCACGTCTTTAAGGTCAAATATCGCTCGACATGTTTCAGACCGATTCGCAGTCCTTAATCATGAGTATTAACTCTCGCGGTGGCGGTTCTTTTAGCACTGCCCGCGCCGAGCAGCCGAGCGGGCAGGGCACGGGCACGGGACGCAGTGCTAAATGTTTAATTATATTTTAATATGTCTCAAGCTCACGGGCGTTTTCTATATAAAATTTAAAAAGAGTTGTGTCCTCCCCCTCTCTGCCAGTTAAACGATTGCTACTGGGTACGTAGAAAAATCATGGTAGTCGAACTTAAAAAATGTTCTTGGACTAAGCAACCTTTCGTACAGTTTCCATTCCACTTAGATATGTTGTTAGTTCTAAGCAGCCAAATATTAATATAAGTTTCTGACATTTTAAATCCGCATAAATGTCACGGGTGGACATCTACGGAACCCTACATTGCTCGTGGTCCGACACGCACTTGGCCGCTTTTCGTGAGAATGCTACATGTTACGAGACTTGCAAGCACCCGTTACAAAACGCGCAACAATTGACAGAACGCCCTGCAATCTAGTCTAAATTTACTATGACAGCAGTAAATTGTCTTGTTTTTGAAGAATGCAGTAATTTTATGATTGAAGAGGAATTGTTTATGAAGATGGGCCGAAAAAGGTACTAGACTTTTTTAAGATTTCGATTGAAGAAAACATTATTCTTGGCAGTCGGATAAGAACCAAATATCGTCTTTCCCGTGGCCTTTAACAATCGGCTCTTTTTAGGGTTCTATAGTCAACTAGGAACTCTTATAATTTCGCCATGTCCGTCTGTCTATCTGTCTGTTTGTCCGAGGCTTTGCTAGTGCGAGAAAGCTGCAATCTGGCATGCAAAAAAAGTAATAAATCTGACAAAGTCGTGAAATAAAATTTAAAAAATATATTATGGGCCTCCCCTACAGGTAAAGTGCGGATTATTATTTTTTCTGCTTCATTCCTATAGTTGGGGGTGTTGTTTGATAGTTATTTCAAAATGAATAGAGGTCCACATTATTATTTTTTTGATAAAGAGAATGTTTTCGGAAATAATCACTCCAGAAGAAAATAAAATGTGTCACACCCTCCCCCTCCTCGAACTTTTGAACTATGGGTCAAAAAATATGAAAAACTTTCAATGAAAACTATAGCGGATCAACTGATCATCAGTTGAGCTGTTTTTGAGTTATCGTAAAAAGTCTTCCCTTCTTAGAAAAAAAAACGTATGAAACGCTGCGAAGGTATTCCCTTCTGCTTGTTGTTTTTTATTAAGTTCATTGGGCAACTACGGAACCCTACACTGAGCAAGGCCCGACATGCTCTTATCTTGGCCGATTTATTTACTGCCTGTGGTCTGTGGTGGATAAAATGGATACTTTTTATGTTATACATAGTGAGATAATTGAATGCCTATTTAAATTGGGACTTCGGTTAAAATTTACGTAATAATAGGCTTTCTGTTTATTTGGTATTTTTGCTGCATGGAGGACGGCGCGGCGGCTGCGTGCATCAGCACGGGTTTCCGGGATGTTCGACGTTCATTATCAGAGATCGGAAACTTCGATATCAATATACCTATACTTTGATGGCAGCCGCCAAAGTGTGGGTATATAGTTGTATGGAAGCGGACTCACTTGTTTTTATGAGGTAATATAGTTCACAGGATTTTGAAATAAACAGAGCATGCCAATATGAATGCATATTTAAGTATTTCTATTAACTAATCCATGTCGCCGCGCGGGACTGAGCTAATGTAACCATGGTCATACAAAATGTATGTAACCGATCGCAATCCCGCGCGTTGCGACACGCCGCGTGGCTCTTATATAACCCCGGCTTTACACATATATTAAATTTGGGGGCATGTTTAGTCTAGTTGGCTGCCTTCGAAGCTAGAGGTCCCGGGTCCGAATCCCGGTAAGGGCATTTGTTTCTGTGGTGAGCAGAAGAAACATTTGTTCCTGAGACTTGGATGTTTTCTATGTATTTAAGTGTACATCGTCGTCTAGTACCCATAACACTGTAATGTAGAAGGGTTGGAGGAGGTGGTAGTGAATGAGAGATTGCTTTAGTGAGAGCCGTATGAAGAAGAACCTTTATTTTTAATCGTCTACCTAATTTATACCTACACATATGGTTATCGCTTATTATACCAGCAATATGCATTTATGTCTCAGTAAACTTATGTTACTGCTAAACACTAAATGCGGCCAATCGCCATGATACAACACAAGGCTTATTGAGCTTACTATGGGGCCCATTTGTGTAAAAAAAGTCCTATAAAATTAATTAATTATTATTATTTATGTTTTTATTACAAGCTAATTTTTATGTATAAAAGCCACAAAATATTATTTGATTTTTCTATAAATGATTCAACTACCAAAGTTTGGGGAGAAATTTGGCGAAATCCTATCCTCCCTAAATATAAAATAACGAAAACTTAATTCTATTTAAGTTTAGGCTGGAAATTTAAACAATTAGATGTTCATAGATATAATATTTATAAAAGTCCGACTCCATATTTTGCCACGTGTAGATAAATTAGCATTGGAATTTTCGACATTCATTATATTCGCGAGACATCATGATATTCATGATTAGGGATGTTACGGAGCTTCGCCTCCGCATCCGGTAAGACGGAACTTCCGTTTGGTTTTACACCTTCGGATCCGCCTCCGCCTTCGCTATTTTTTTATTTCACACCTCCGCCTCCGCCTCCGTTATGTTTTTACCGAAGTTATACCGGAGCTGAAGGTAGCAGGAGCGAAGGAAGGCATTTGCCGCGGCAGCGCAGCGCGGCGCACGCCTTCAAGTTTTGACTTGTCCGGGAATTACTTACCTATCACTCACGACTGCCCGCTTTTTTGTCTTATAAATCAGTTAGTTCTGTCAGTCACTTCCGTATTTATAGGTGTTGCGTTATATTAGTGCGTGCTTTAAAAACTTTAAAATTGAAGTCATTTACTAGTGCCATATGGAATTACTTTGTTAATATAAAGCAGGGCTCGGAACCGGTATTCTGTCCATAGAAAAATACCGGTATTTTTTTAGTTCTTATCGTTCTTTCGTCTACTATTTCATGTTTAATCAGGCAATCTAACAATATGAAGTAATAACCTAAATACATTATTGAGTCCTACATAAAGAGCATAAACTAATTAAAAATATTTGGCTATTTCAGGATTTTGAGATTACCCGGTTCCGAGCCCTGATATAAAGTACAAACGCGGCAAAGTGTAAATTATGTGAGAAAGTGTATTCTAGGAAAGGAGGAACAACAACGTCTTTAAAGGGCCACCTAAAATCGCTACCCCGTTGCAATCCTTCAGGTTTTTTTCAGTAATCAATATTTATTCAACTTAGTCATATCATAACATAACTTACGATTCATTGTGGCATCCCAGGTTTAATTTAACTGATTAGTTTTATAAATAACATTTCTTTTTCATACATTACATATAAAACCATATCACATTATTTTTGCATTTCATTTAAGCTTCGCGTTGATTTATATTCGTAATAAACGAACAAAAACTACTTTATCTAAAATAGACATTTAGTTGACACATAATTAAAGCAAATAGTTTGATTGCATTGTATTGTGTTGTTTAAATTAAACTTGCCCTTCAATACATCAACCTTCCACTTAAAAGGTACTCGGCTCCGGCTCCGCCTCCGGTAAACCTCCGGATCCGGCTCCGGATCCGGCTTCGGATACGGCTCCATTTTCGCCTCCGGTTCCGGATCCGAATCCGTTAAAAAAAAAAAAACTCCGGATGCGGCTCCGGCTCCGGTAAAGCCGCCTCCGTAACATCCCTATTCATGATCATGTTTGAAATTTACATTATGGAACAACGAATTCGACCGCGGCTCCTAATTCTGGGAGGTTTGGCCTTCGATTCATCGGACACGTGAGTAATGTGCTTCGGGCACTAGAAGCTACCTAACCTACCTAAAATATTATGTACTTTTGCAGATATGCGATCATGATCAATCGTGAATATGATGAAACGTGATCATCATGAATCGCTAATATGATAAAATGCGATCAGGAATCGTTAATATAATAAAACGCGATCATGATGAATCGTTAATGTGATAAAACGACCTCATAATGAATCGAAAAAAATATTTAACGCGGATCATGATGTATCGCTAATATGATGTACGTCAAACAACCTATTCTATATCAATAAATTTCTAAAACTCAATTGTTATTATAATTGATTAGTTATCTTATTGTATCATTATTGCGTTCTAAATTGTTAAATAAATTTATAGTTTCTTAGAATAATGTTATTATTTATAAATCCTTCAGGAACCCTTTTCAAATCAAAAAAAAGCAATGAGATATAAGTTATTTTAAGACGTTTCGTGTATTCTTCTAGTTTCGTGATTGTGTTATGTCACTCAAACATCTAGACACGTGGGAGCGTGACCAGCCAAGTTCACCCCAGGATTGGAGCCACTTTTGACACCACCCCCCCAATAACTCCTTCCTGTATTAAGATCCTTTAGAAGAACTGTAACCCCAAATTTCATAAATATAGGTGTAAACAATCTAGTGCCAGACTTGCCACCTTTTCAGATAATCTACGGAACTTGGCTCCCATTTAGATCTCAATTCTTTTTTCGGTGAAGACGGCAACCCCACATCATCGCATGTTCTTTATATTGAATTTGGCTCCCATTTTCATACTTGTGTTGTTGATGGGATTATGTTAACCTGAGACATTCTTGTTATTACGGTTACCTTTTTAACCGACTTCAAGATTTCAAAAGAGGAGGTTATCAATTCGGTTGTATTTTTTTTAAAATGTTTGTTACTCCATAACTCCGTCATTTCATAACCGATTAAATTTTTTTTTTGATTAAATTGTAAGTATATATATCCAAGTTGGTCCCGTTTTCGTCAAAACGCAGTTCTGATGATGGGATCCATGAGGAATTCAGGGAACTCCTCAAATCTTAAAGGCAAACACATAGTAATTTTTGTGTTTTTATCAACAAATCGAGAATTATCATACAAAAATGTGACATTTGATGAAGTGGAACTACTGATGATGATCAAAACAGAACTCTTCAACGACGAAAAGTTCACGTTTGGCGATTTGTCCTTCTACCTGTGTTTGTTAAGCAAGTTATATTTTCACGATTAATTTTTGTCATGCTCGAGTTCTGATGATGGGATCCATTAGGAATCGAGGGAACTCCTCAAATGTGAAAGGCAGACAAATAGTGATTTTAGTATTTTCATGAACTAATCAAGCATTTTCATTCAAAAAAGTGACATTTAATAAAGTGGAACTGTTGATGATGATCAGAATGGAACTCTTCAACGACGCGTAGTTCACGTTTGGCGATTTGTTCTCTTCGTTTTGTTTGTCAAGCAAGCTAGGTTTTCACGACACATTTTTGTCAAGCTTGAGTTATGATGGAGGATTCCATGAGGGATTGAGGGAACTTAGTCTTCTACCGTTATAAACATATTTATAGCCATTTTTATTTTATTGTATGGAATCTAAGAGTGCACCATCTAACTATAATAATCTCACACCGGCCTCCCCCATTGAGGTCGGTTGTTTTTTCTTAAAAAATATTATTTAGGCCTTTAAAAAAGCCTTATACTCTTTTTCATCAATAATAAATTCCTCGTGTCTGTTTTAGTCAAAAACTTTACCCTACAAGCCCCAAGTGAACCAGACTTGTTTCAACATGTAAAAATGCCTATTTTGGAATAACTTTACTACTGTGTAAGTACATTTTGATGCTCTTAATCGAAGGGGATTTTTTTTACGCGAAAATCTCTAGGAGTAAGTAGTAGATTTTTGAAAGATACTATTCTCAGCACTCGTTTTCTTTTCTGTAAGACTTACAGCAAAATGACAAGACAAAAATGGACACTACTGTTAAAGTGCTATTCTATTACAAAATGACCAAGAAAGGGCCCCTTCAAATAAAGATGGGGGTAAACGCCCTCATTGCCGAAGATCGAAAACGTGGGATTTTCTTCATGACCAATACAAATCAAAACATTTTCCTTTGCAAGGCGAAATTCCCACGGACAGGATTACTGCCACTTGACGGTAATTCCCGGGAATGGCCGTACGTCCGGCACTTGCCACTCGAAGGGATTGGAATTACGAATCAATCGAAAAAGCGAGCTACACAGATTCACATAGAGCTTGTTTTCTCAGTTTCGGTTCGGTGTCGCTTGATTCGTTAAGACCTTCACTGCAACAATGACTCTATATTTTGTGGCTCGTTCGGCAGTCATGATGTTTTCGTGCGAAGTCTTTCGTCGCTGCACTTTTGCTGCTTCTGGTACTGATGGCGGGGATGCCGGAGCAGGTCGCGAGTGCTCGCACTCGTTACGTGACCGTGTGGAGATCCCATCATAAATCATGCCACGAGGCCTGCCTGGCGTATCCGACCGACGAGTTCGAACGTTGCTACAACCAGAGTGAAGATCTCTACTCACCGAAGTGCTCGTGCCGCTGCGTCAGGACCGAGAGCTAACTCTGAAGTATGTAATAGTCGCCGGTATGGATTGAATAAATTATAGGTACTTTTCAACTCTGTATTTTATTTTATTACTTGCTTTTGCCTTACATAAATAATTGCAATATGTCGTTTATTGATCTTCCACCCTTTTTTAACTCCTTTAAAGAATGATTACATTCCATGTTTGCTAAAAGACAATACAAATCACAATCTGCATAAGTATATTTACAATAATGTACACAGTAAAATCAATATCCATCAACTATTACTAAATAAGTGTAAGATTGATCTAACTAAATACTAAATGACCAATAAATACCCTTACCTAAATACTAAAATACCATTTGTATAAGTATTACTTACATTAGGCTAAAACCCAATTTAAAAACATAAGCATCTAACACCATTGATAAAAATGTATTAAGCTAAGATTAAATAAGTAACCTCCTTTCATTTCGATGTATAATATTTCCTACCTACTTACCAGTTATGGAAGAGCGGGAATCCTAACACAGGTTTACATACCTAAAAGGAAGTCTCAATCACTGCAGGCATTGTACTTGTTAAAAAAGGAAAATAAACAATTTTCATTTCAATTCATTTTCAATATGACGGGCTCTAGCCTGCGCAGTGCGCACGGACGAAAATTGAATAAAGAACCCTATAATCAAAATGGATGATTATTATTGTACAGTCAGCGTCAAAAGTAACTGAACAAAAACAAGCTATCAAAAGTAATAGTCATGTATAGTGTCTAAAGATACACATCATTTAACAATTCAGAATTATCTGACATTTTTAGAGATCATAATAAATGATCATGGCAATGATGCAAAAGTAAAATACCAGACATTTCCCAAAAGAATCGAAAACAACGAAATTTCAAAATTAACGGATAGTGCACAAATTCACAATAGAATGAACGCATTTGACGCCTTACAATATTTTCTTTTGAAATTTGACATTCATCGAGAAGAGATCAGTAATGTCATGCGATACATTCGTCCCATTCATTTCGGCTCCGACGTCATGAAGTCTTCATGTGTTCCTTTGGGAATCGCTTATTACACATTTTATATGTTTTCACTTTACTAAACCAAGTGGAGAGTAAGTTGTGACAGATAATTCAATGTGGTACCAAAATAGTTAAATACTAGATTGTAACGTGGGCGCTGCGATGTCCACTGGCTACGGCGTCTTCCAAGCGCGCCCCGCGTTACAAGCACCGAGGCGGCGCGCGCGCTAGAGCGCGGTATGACTCACTGCCCGGCCCCGCCACCAAACCGGCCGCCCGCTCCCCGCTGAGGCACATAAAAGCGAGAGCGCGACGCGCGCCGACAGCAGGGCTGGCTACAACGCCGTGGCGAGCACTGCCCTCCTCCCTTCCTCTCCGAGGCCGCGGGGTTCCCCCCTCGCGACGCCCGAGATCCTGTCTTCGAGGCAACGGGGTTCTCCCTCGTTCGCCCTGGACACCTAGCCTGAAGGCAGCGGGGTTCACCTCCCTCGCTCGCCGCAGGATAGGCCGATCACCCTAGAGTCCTTCCGAGGCCGCGGGGTTACCCCCTCGCGAAGCCGAGGACTCTAGGTTCCTATAGCTGAGAGGCAGCGGGGTTCCCCCCTCGCTTCGGGCCCAGGCTTCCACATTAACCATCCGCTCCACAACTAATACCGCTATCCGCGATTTGATAACTAAATCTAGATAATCTAATTTCATAGCAGAATCCGTCTAGGTCCTCGTTAACATTTCGACACCGTAGTTCTCTCTTAGATTTAAGGTTTTTCATTTATTAATAAACGGGCGAGAAGACCCTTATTTGTGACTGTCCGATTGGTGTTTTGGTTTCACTCATCCCCGATCCCTCTAGGAACCTCTGAGCTAGTCAGGAAACCCTCGTAAGGCCGTAACGGTCGAGGGATATGTGTGGGTGCTAAAACCACCCATCACAAGATGAAAGCCCGGCTTCGCTCGGGTGAAATAAATAAGAAAGTAAACATTTATTCGTGACAGTTATGCAAACGTGAAGATGAAGTTCGTGTATCTCCCTCTCTGTCGAACTTGCAAAATCGAGCGACACAGAGGGAAATACACGATGTTCGTTCGTTTTCGTTTCGCGGTAGCAGCTCTCTATTCTCCGCCAAATTCTATTAATGGGGCCCTTTACACTCAATATAGGAGTGACGTCACGGACGGTAACACGTACACTTGCGTTCGCGTCGTGTCGTTCGAAAAATAATACCAACTGTTCATTAATCGCGCCGACCGTGCTTTCATTGTGCGTCACGGGGTTCGACTGACTCTTGTGAGCGTTTGTTATCAGCTGTGCGCCGGCGATAGGGAGTTTATAGCGGATTTGTGGCAGAAAGTTACAGTGTCATAATTATCGCTAGGTGGGTAGGACTTGATAAAGTTCAAAGAAAACAAACACTGAGTTTACTATTACTTATTAAATATATTTGTAAACGTAAAAGACGTTTTAGTAAGATCAATTTGATCTAAACTTGTATACTAATTTCAAACAATAATTATCACAATAAAAAAATATTTGTGTAGACTCAGTGCCATCTAGTGACAAGTAGTAGAAAATGGCCCCTTCATTGAAATGCACTGCCTGCGCGAAGTTTATCGCGTCTGCTGTGGCTGTCCAGTGTGCGCATTGTCCCTGCGTATACCATAGAGCCTGCCTAGCGATACCGGACGATGCAGTTATTGCCAAGGACTGGTCGTGTCCCGAGTGTAAAAAAAAACAGAGGCGAACCGACAACAGCGGCACTCCAGTGAGAGCCGCCTGTGGCAACCAGGGGGGCGCGTCCTCGGCGCCTCCTGCGGAGGCCTCGGTCGAGGTGGCGCCCGAGCTCACAGCGCCCTGGGTGATGCCGCTCGAGCTGAGGAAGTACATAGCCGAGCAGAGGGAGTTCCGCTCTGAGATTCGGGCCGCTCTAAGGAATATGGGCGCGCGGATGGACGACATGGAGCGCCGACTGACGGCCGTGGAGCAGAGGGCGGCGGTGGAGCCGGTGCCGGCGCCGGGCGGCGCGGAAGTAGACGAGCTGCGGCTGAGCGTGGCGCGGCTGCAGAGCGAGCTGGCCGAGCGCGACCAGGACGCGCTGCTGGCCGACCTCGACATCGGGCAGCTGCCCGAGGAGCGCGGCGAGAACGCCGTGCACGTCGTCACCGTGCTCGCCGCCAAGCTCGGCGTGCCGCTCGAGCCACGCGACGTCGTGTTCGCGGAAAGGGTGGGCGCCGTGGGCGCGGCGGCGGCGGGAGCGGGCGCGGAGCGGCCGCGGCGCCTGGTGGTGCGGCTGGCCCGGCGCGGGCTGCGGGACGAGTTGCTGCGGGCCGCGCGCGTGCGGCGCGGGCTGTCGTCCCGCGACGCGGGGCTGACGGGCACCGAGCGCCGCGTCTACGTCAACGAGCGGTTGACGCGCGTCAACCGCCTACTGTTCCACCGTGTGCGCGAGGAGTGTCGCAAGCGGCAGTGGAGGTACTCGTGGACCAAGCGGGGCCGAGTCTACGCCAGGCAGGCTGATGGCTCGCAGGCATACTGCCTCCGGTCCGAGGAGGATCTGCAGCGTATTTTTGGGGATGGCGCTGTTTGAGGCCATTCTATGTCTATATCTTTTATATTTTTCTCATAGCATTGTTTTAGGTTTTAATGCTACATTCCAGCATATTTGTCAAGTAAATTTTGATACCAATGAATGCCACTTGTGTCTAATCATATTTGTAGGCTTTGTTATATCTGTTTATACTTATCGGTTTCTCTTTCACCGTTCGGATTTTTTCTTCATATTGAGGTATGGTTAATAAATTGCTTAGAATAGGTTTGTATAATGCAGGTTCTCTTGGCACAAATCATGACAGCTTCATAGCGGCAACTACTCGGCAGGACGTTGATGTGTTGGCGGTCAATGAAACATGGTTGAAGGACGGAGAAGAAGGAAAGGCGCCAGTACTTCCGGGCTGGAGGTTACGCCATATACCTAGACCACTGGGCACACGAACGCGAGGGGGAGGCGTAGGCTTCTATATAAAACGTGGTGTCAATGCACGTACCTGGCCCCACCCGGTCGATCCTCTGCACAGGTCAGTTGAGCAAATGTGGGTCACTTTGACCCTGAACGGAAAAAAGTTGATGATAGGCACAGCGTATCGACCGCCGTGGATGGATATCGACCTATTCTTTGACGCAATTTATGATACCATTAGTTCTATTCCTGATTATGACAATTTGATAGTGTTAGGTGATTTTAATATAAATTTATTAACAAATACTGACATGAAAGTTACAAAACTGAATAATTTTTTAACATGTTTCGGGCTAACTCAGCTAGTAACTCAGCCTACGCATTTCACTGCTAGTACTCAGACGTTAATCGACGTAGTGTGCACGGACCTGCGGGCAAAGAATATGACCATTGAACATGTGGGCTCGCTTTATGGACACTGCCTTGTGGTTTGTGATTTTAACTTTAAAATTGACAAACCTAAGCCCTACTGCATAACCTACAGGCCTCTCAGTAATATTCACCTTGACAATTTAGATATGGATTTGCAGTGTGTGGGTTGGGACTCAATGTCGAGGCTGGATAATGTTAATGACATTGTCACAGACTTTACCCAACATATGACTCTGTTATTCGACCTTCATGCGCCTATAAAGACAATCATGGATTGACAGAAGCGCGTTGAGTGAGTCTGGTCGAATTTTTAGGTTATCTCCCAGAAGTCCTTAAAATAACAACTCCCTTCATTTAGGTGGTGGTTTATTAACTTAATTTACATTACTGGTTTTTATTAATCTAATCCGTTTGGCTGACCAAACGGGGTAATGGAGGGGAACGAGAAGGAGAAGCCCCCGGATCCGGGCGGCGACAATTCGTTGAGTGAGATGGACACCGACACTGCCCAAGATAATAGACAATAAATAAAAGCTAAGCGTACTCTAAATCCCTCAGAATTGTCGCCGTCCGACAAGGTTTTAGAGCCACAGGAAAAAAAGATTCAGGAATCCGCCGCTAGCTATGCATCACTGTATCAGCACCCTGATTTGGACAAGGCCCGCAAGTACAGAGACGAGGACAGTGGTCCATTTATCGTACATGTCTCCCGAGATGCGGAGTCTCCCAACTCGGGAATCTCTCTGCAGCCAATCAAAGTCGGCCATGTTTTGGCCAAAGAATGTGTAGCAGATGTCAAAAAAGATGGCATTAAATCCCTAGGAAGAAATCGCGTCTCGGTTGAATTTAGATCAGCTGCAGCAGCAAATAATTTTGTAGATGGCCCATGTCTTGTCCGTAACAAGTTTGTTGCCTCCATCCCCTCCTATCAGGTATCCCGTATGGGTCTGGTACGAGGCGTCCCCGTAGAGTGGTCAATGGAGGAATTTGTCACTGCTACAGAACTTAAAGAAGGTAATGGCAGAATCCTTAAAGCCCGTCGTCTACAGCGCAAAGTACTAAGAGAAGGTGGCCCTCCATCTTGGGTCCCTACTCAGGCAGTTGTGGTCACATTTGAAGGACAAGTGCTCCCTCCAAGGGTATTCACGTGTTACACCTCCCTAGTTGTTGAAGTTTATTTACTCCCCACTATCCAATGTAGAAAGTGCCTTAGATTTGGCCACATCCAGTCCCAATGCCGATCTGATGCTCGCTGCTTCAAATGTTCCCGCAAACATCCCGGTGAAAGCTGCAATGTGGCTCCAGAACACGTCGAATGTCTGTACTGTACTGGCCGACATTTTGCAACAGACCAACGTTGTCCAGAATTTTGTCGACAAAAAGCAATAAAAAAAACTATGTCTGAGCTCAGCATCTCTTACCAAGAGGCTATGACTCGTCACCCCGCTGTCCGGAGACCCTATGCCGACGTGGCTGAGGCCATGTTCGCCCCTGACCCAGAGTCCCCACTACAACCCTCTCAGATACCTCACTCTCCCTCTCAGTCTTCTGGCACAACATCATACCGCCGAACGGTGGAACGCAAACCGCGTGCTAGAACCCCTCTGTCTCCTAGCTACGACCGCCGCGCTCATCAGAACATCGTGGAGACTCCTAAATCTGAGCTCCCAAATGGATTTGCTCTCTCTCAGCTCATTGGAATGATTACCCCCAATGAAGATATGATGGAACTCGTCTTCAAACTACTGACCAACCTAGTCGCCAAAATGACAGACATCTTACCGCCCGACGTTGCCCCCCTTATGGTTACTCTCGCTGAAAAACTTTTCTCCAATGGCCGCCTCGGCCAAATTTTTAGTATGGAATAGTCGAAGCATCAACCCTAAAAAAACTGATCTGATTGATCTAATCAATGACCACTCTATCTCTGTGGCGGCCATCTCGGAGACATGGCTGAGGCCGGATTCCCGTTTCAGGATTCCGGGCTTTGCGTGCCTCCGAGAGGACCGTCATGACGGCCGTGCAGGCTGCGCGTTATTGATTAGCAGACGCTACTCTTATTCTCAAATTTCTCTCCCTCCCCACTCAAATGAGATAAACGCTGTTGCAGCTAAAGTCATGGGAATAAACTTCATTTCCATGTATATCCCTCACCCTAATTTAAATTTAATACCTGATCTTTCCACGATCTTATTCTCTGTCCCTCCCCCCCTTCTTATTTTAGGCGATTTCAATTGCCACAATATCTCTTGGGGTTCATCTTACACTGATTTATTTTCCTCTTTTCTAATCGACTTATTTGATGACATTAATGTCTCGGTTCTCAATGACGGCACACCCACTCACCGGGTGTATCCCGGGCAGGATCCTAGATCTGTATTGGATCTGGTTGCTTGCTCACCCAACCTTTCCAGCCTTCTCTCCCATCAAGTCCTAAATCAATCCTTTGGTAGTGATCACTTCCCAATCATAATATCCAATCCAACATCTGTTCTTCCTTCTCCTGCCCCCGAGCCGCTCCTGAAATATAGAGTAGAAAAAGCTGATTGGCCCAGTTTCTCACTTTGTGTAGAGGACAGACTAAGATTAACTCATCCCAACCTAGTAGACTCTTGCCATAAATATCTATTATTCAAAAGCACTTTAATTGAAGCAGCTGATTCTCACATCCCCAAAAAAAAAGCTCATAACTTCAACATCCCCTCCCCTCCCTGGTGGACTGCCGATTGCACTTCTGCTGTCTCGGCCCGGAAAGAGGCTGAGCGTAGATATAATAGTTCTGGCTTATCCGAGGACTTCATCTCTTATAAGAAGATTGCAGCCCACACCAAACGACTCCTAAACAAAACTAAAAAGAAGGGTTGGAAGGGATTTTGCGAAAGTTTACACCCTAGGACTCCTCCATCACTTGTTTGGAAAAACTTAAAAAAATTCAGAGGCTCACTCAAATCAGAACTCCCGTCGAGCATCGACTCCCGCTGGTTAGACGAATTTACGAATATAATGGCTCCACCCCTGGTTCCTGAAGAGTCCTGTATTTTCCCTCCCCCTCTCCCCGCCACACTTGGTCCTCTTAACAATTCCTTTTCCTATCGTGAACTGGAATTGGTACTAGAAGGACTTCGTAACAGTTCACCAGGTGAAGACGGCATCCCATACTGTTTTATTTCTAAACTAAGCAAATTTTCAAAGGAGTACCTGTTGTCCTTATTCAATTCTTTTTTCTTATCTGGTGAGGTTCCTGCTGACTGGAAGTCACAAATTATCGTCCCAGTTCTCAAACCGGGAAAGAACCCTCAGGAAGCTGCTTCATATCGCCCCATCGCTCTCTCTGCAACAATTAGTAAAATTTTTGAACATTTAATTAAGAATAGACTGGAATGGTTCCTCGAACATAACAATATTTTAGCAAACTCTCAATTTGGATTCCGAAAGGGCAGAAGTACTATGGACAGCTTAAGCATACTAACCTCAGACATTAGGCTAGCTCTATCTAACAAGAAACATCTGGTTGGTTGCTTTTTGGATGTCTCTGCTGCGTATGACAATGTAAGACTTCCATTGCTCAGAGCTAAAATGCTTCAGCTGAGCATCCCCGCGAGGATTGTACAAATTGTCTGCAAGCTATTTATGGGAAGAACCATAAAAATCCGCCATGGTAATGCCCTGCTCTCACCCCTAACCGTGTGGCAAGGCCTTCCTCAAGGTTCGGTCCTCAGCCCGATCCTTTACAACTTGTACACATATGATGTTGATCAAACCATTACCCCCTTCTGCAATGTCCTCCAGTATGCTGACGACTTGTGCATATATGCTGCAGATCAATCGGTAGATGGCGCTAGATCTAGAGTCTCTGAGGCCCTCAGTTATCTTCAGGAATGGTTGGACGAGCATGGCCTAACGCTTTCTCCTTCTAAAAGCTGCACAGTCACATTCACACGTAGCAGAACCATCCCTCCAGCAGACATTGAATGTGATGGTGAATTTATTCCTTGTAAGGAAACGGTTAAGTTCCTCGGTGTCATATTGGATAGCAAAATGTCTGGTGTTCCACACTTGGAATACATAATTGGTAAATGTGAAAGAGGCATTAACGTCCTTAGAGCCCTTTCTGGGGTCTGGTGGGGCGCTCATCCTTACTGTCAAAAACTGATATACAATGCAGTTATTCGCAGCCAGATGGACTATGGCTCTATGATTTGGGAGCCCTGCAGCAAAGTTGCTCTCAAGAAACTTGACTTAACCCAGGCTAAATGTCTCAGAATAATTCTGGGAGCCATGAGATCATCCCCAAAAAATGCCATGCAAGTCGAAGCCTTAGACCCTCCTCTCTTCCTCCGTAGACAGTACCTAGCTGACCGCTATGTCTTCAAAGTTTGTGCCATTTCAAACCACCCTCTCCTCCCACGGCTAGAGGCCTTAGCTCGTGAGGTACCTGCAAATACATACTGGTCTAATAAGGAATCACCCAGGATTGTTAGCAGCTTTGTGACACTTAACAATCTCTCCTGCCCAGTCTATTCTGATAACACTAACCCTCTTTTTACAAACAAATTTGAGTGCATTGTCCACCAACCCCAGGTAATCCTTGATTTCGGCATTTTTAAAGATGATCTGGCAGCAAACTCTAAATTTAATAACAAATTAAATAAATGGCCTGATTACCTCTCAATATTTACTGATGCTTCCAAGCTTGATGCTTCTGGCTATGTCGGAGTGGCAGCCTGGATCCCTAAATTTAACATCCTCTTATCCCACAAATGCCCACCCCATTCTTCGGTCTTCACTGGGGAATCGGTGGCCATTCTAGAAGCTGTCACATATATAGAGTCCCACAACATCCCCAAAGTCTTAATTTTTTCAGACTCCAGAAGTTGCCTGCAAGCAATTGTAAGCAATCATTTTAAAATGAAAACAAAATTCCCAGTAATTTTAAAAATCAAACAAATTTTATATTCATGTTCAAAGAAAGGCCTCCAAATAATACTTGCCTGGATCCCGGGTCACTGCGGCATTGAAGGCAATGAGCAGGCGGATATGTGGGCAAAGCAATCCATCAGAGCTGGTTCCCAGTCTCAGAACTATGTCCAAGCGTCTGATCTAATGACCCTTGCACATTCTAATTTGAGAACATCTTGGCAGGAATTATGGGATACTTCAAGACTTGTAAAAGGCCGTCGCTACGGAGATATTCAACCATCTATCCCCCGAAAGCCATGGTTCTTTCGCTTTCGCTCTGCAAGCAAATGGGTCATCTCTACTATCTGTCGGTTACGATTGGGACATGTCTGTACTCCGGTGTTTTTGTCCAAGATTCGAGTCCGGGATAGTTCACTATGCGAGTGCGGTCTGGATGACGGTTCCCTGGATCATATATTTTTCAACTGCCCGAAATTCAGTTACTCGCTCTACGAAATTCTCCCTATACATATTCCGCGACCTATCAACTTTCAAGCTCTACTCGTCTGTATGGACCCCCCTCTCACTGCTCTCCTTATTAAATATATTCAAGAACATAATATTAAACTTTAGTACACAATATATTTTCTCTTTTTCTCCGTCTGTCAACTCTACTATATATAAATTTATGTATATTTATATTTTTCATCTTCATTCTATGTTGGCATTCCTAACTTTCTGCCCCTTCATGGTCAACTGAGCCCGCCGGTCACTGAGCCCGCGGGTTCAGTTGACCACTTTGATTTCTTGGCGGGCAGCCTGACCCGCTTAAATTGTCAATTCAGCCCGTGGGCTAAGTTCACCACTATCTGAACTTATGGGTTAGCTGAACCCGTGGGCTAAGTTTACCACTATCTGAACTTAGGGGTTGGCTGAGGCCGTTGGCTAAGTCACCCAATAACCCAATATCTATCACTTATGGGCCAGTTTCGGAAAAAAGGGGCTGTGACATACACAACGGACAGACAGACAGACAGACATGACAAATCTATAAGGGTTCCGTTTTTTGCATTGGACTACGGGCTAAAATAGGTACAAATTATACTAGAAACGCTGTAACCAGCGATATGATATAGCAACCTTTTCTCAGACCGCGTTATGATGATACACATAACAATGAAAAAAAAAGAAAAAAACTCAAATAAACCAACGTTATTATGAACGATATGCAATCTCCTTCTAAATAGATCTGAGAGATTGCATAGTAACAAGGTCACTCTAAAGGCCACAGAAAGATGGGTACCAATACAGATACATAATTAATAGTCGATTGTGATTGTCGTACCGAGTTGACCCTTAAGCTGTAGAGATAGATATGGGTATTTTAGCATGCGGGCTGAGTTGACCCTTAAGCGATATATAGTGGTGTACTAAGCCCGCGGGCTGAGTTGACCCTTAAGCGATATATAGTGGTGGACTCAGCCCGCGGGCTGAGTTGTCTGATCAGTGCGGCCCAGTCACCCACGACAAAAATAATATTGTTCAACTGAACCCGCGGGCTCAGTGATCGGCGGGCTCAGTTGACCATGAAGGGCTTTCTGCCACCCATTTCCTTTCCCGCGCTCTCTTATTAACCGAACAATCGTCCTGTTTTGTCTGTGCCGTCTTAATATATGTGTTTTTCGTTTTTAGGTTCCCACTCCCTGGACATATTCCTACACAAAACTAGAAATTTATTTTAACGACCGATCTCCTCTCGTGTAAATGTCTGTATACGCTGACATAGGCGAAATACCCCTTGCAAATTCAAGCAAGGAGTGAAAGCCAAAAGGAAAAAAAAAAAAAAAAAAAAAGACAATCATAGTTAAGGGACGTTCTTACCCTTGGATTACAGACACTGTAAAGCTAATGATGCGGTTGCGAGACAATGCTGCGGCTGACTTCCATAAATGTAAGAGTGATAGTAAAAAGCTTTATTATAAAGACCTGAAATCTATAGTAAACAAGGCTATATATCACGAAAAATCTGCCTACTTTAAACAAAATATTAATAACAAATTACATGACCCTAAGTCCTTATGGCAAAACCTCAAATCAATGATATTACCTAAAAAAAACAGATCTACCCACTTTATTTAAACCAACATTTTTTAACCTTGCCAGGTACTTCAGAAGTGCCCATATCATACTTGACATACTTTGAGTTCCATAGGTATACTGTCTCTGTTTTTCACTTAGAACCAACCAACTCAAATGAAATTATTAAAATTACTAGATGAAAGCCCGGCTTCGCTCGGGTGAAATAAATAAGAAAGAAATAAACAAAACATTTATTCGTGACAGTTATGCAAACGACGAAAGAAATAGTGTACAAAAATGTATAAAATAAAAACATTACAACAATGGATTATGATGAAACTTCGAATCGTATAGAAATATAGTCTGTAGTCTGGATTGGGAATAAAAGTATGGAATGGAATTATATGGAATTGGGAGTAAAAGATTACGCAAACGACGTCACGGGCAAAGGCTAGTATCTTTGCAAGTTAATCCTAAGCATTTTTATAAGGGTAGTATTTAAAGGCACATAAAAAATTTGACACCGTAATCAGTACTGATTTGTATAGCTAAAATACTAATCGTTCATTAAAATTCAATTCAGATGTGCATTGTTAAATATTGATGTGCCAGTCAGTATTTTTGGTGCGAAGTCAGAGCTGCTAACGCGAAAAACAAATGAAGTTCGTGTATCTCCCTCTCTGTCGCACTTGCAAATTCGAGCGACACAGAGGGAAATACACGATGTTCGTTCGTTTTCGTTTCGCGATAGCAGCTCTCTATTCTCCGCCAAATTCTATTCAGTGGGGCCCTTTAAACTCAATATTATCGCGATTTTTAAAATTGTATGGGGTCTGTTAAACGCTTAATACTATCACAATACAGGTGTGTCAATATTATCGTAGTTTTCAAAATCGTATGGATTTTCTTCAATATTCATTGCACGTGATACGGATCGTGATATGAGTATATCGCGTCATAATAATAACCATGTAACAGGCCCCTATGGATGTTGCTTCAATATTCAGTGTTTCACGTGATAATATAGAATTATTTTTGACCGTGCAGTGAACATCGCTGTTATTAAGCTCCTTCAAAATGACCTGATTTCTGTGCTTGTGTCTAATTTCGGAGGTTCTTCCTACAACAGGATTGTTGCTTAGGTCATAGACTGTGGACAGTGCAGTTTTAGTGAAAAATTTGTGCCTATGTTCGAAATTATAGATATAAAACAGTGCAATTAATCTATAAACTGACCGTCATTTTAACTTATTGTACAGTGTTTGACGCAAACACGTAAGCGCCGGGATTTTCATGGCGCATAAGCTCTTCTTCTGACGGTCTATGATTGTGCAGTTACCGTCGAACGTTAAGTACCCTGCGTTGTTCGAGCTGCGAATATAAGCCGTATAACTTGCGTCTTAAGGTTGTTTCAAAGGTTGCATCGTTCATTAAAACATTATAGTGCTATTTAACCTTACTTGTCTTATTGCAAACAAATATAAAATATGGCATCAGGAACTCAATCATGGGGATGTTGCCCAAATAATGAGGTTGAAGATGACGAAGAATATACAATATGCGGCAGTTGCAATCTGCGGTACCACTTAACATGTTTATCTTCCCCGTACCTAAATGCTGACCCCAGTTGGAGATGTCCGGCGTGCATTAATAAAGCTCCTAAATCGTCTAAGAAAGATTCGACTCCTGCGCGCAATGTTTGTAACACAAGGGGCAATAAACGGCAGGCGCTGAGCTCGCCGGAGTCGGCACCTATCAGCAGCATCAGCCCGAGCGACGTGCGTGCCATAATTCAAGAAGTTGTCAAATCTGAATTTAGTTCTATGCTCAAGGAATTTAATAAAAATATGGTTGGGATTGTCAACAAACAACTTGAACCTTTAAAGCAAACAATGAGGGAAATTAGTGACTCCATGACGTTTATGAGTGCTAGATTTGATGAAATTGAGGCTGAGCAGTCTGAAGCAAAGAAGACAATGGCTGATCTGAAGAAGGATAATTTTAAGATGAAAACTGAAATCGTGGAACTAAATCAACGTCTTAATAGCTTGGAACAACAATCTAGGGTAAATAATTTGGAAATTCAGTGTGTACCTGAAAAAAAGACCGAAAATTTATTTACTACAGTGCAGACTTTGGCGGCAGCGGTTGGATATACTTTAAATGAAAATAATATAAATCATTGTACTCGCACAGCTAAATTGCGCGCTGATAGCACACGTCCGAGGTCGATTGTACTACAACTAGCTTCGCCGAAAATACGCAATGAGCTTTTGGCTGCTACTATATCACACAACAAATCAAACCCGCAGGATAAATTAAACAGCCGACACCTCGGCCTCGCTGGCGAGAAGACACCCGTTTATGTCGTGGAGCACCTGTCAGCTGCAAACAAAGCTCTTCACGCTGCCGCGAGAAGGAAAGGGAAGGAGCAAGGATACAAGTTTGTGTGGGTCCGGGACGGCCGGGTTTATGCTAGAAAAACTGAAGATTCGAAGTATATCTACATTAAAAATTTAGACAGTTTAAATAAAATAGTATAATTAATTATTTCATTATATTCATCGTGTCGCATGTAATAGTAAGATACTTAATTAAAATTCGAGCTTAAACTATATTACCAAAATATTCGCGGCTTACGCACTAAAACGAACGATTTTTATTGTAACCTTATTATAAATAACTATGATGTCATTGTATTGACGGAGACCTGGCTAAACAGTTCAGTACTTAACAGCGAATTGTTCGACGAGAGGTACGTGGTCTATCGGAGGGATAGAGAACAGGTAAGCTCTCAAAGGGGTAGGGAGGGTGGCGGGGTTCTTATCGCCGTACAAAAAAATATAATCTCGCATCGCATTACTGACTGGGAAAGTAATTTTGAAGATCTATGGGTCATAATAGACATTTCGCCAAACGGCTCTAAGCGTCGACTTGCTTTCTGTGCATTGTACCTCCCGCCGCCCGTTTTTACGTTCTGGTCTTGTCACTCTTGTAGACCACTACAATGCCGTCCTTGAACAAATTAACTATGAAACATGTATAATGGGAGATTTTAACCTAGGAATGATAGATTGGAACCTAGTTAACGATACTAACAGTAATTACGTCCCATCTAATATTGGCGAAATTCTTTTGAACTTTGTTAATGTAAATAAATTCAAACAGTTTAATAATATAATAAATTGTTCCGGTCGTATGCTTGATCTCGTATTGTCAACCTTATCTAAGTGCCGTGTTGCAAAGAGCATAAATTCTTTGAGTGTCATTGATAAATACCATCCACCTTTAGATATAACTATAGAGTTTGTTAAACAACCGAGGTTACCATACAATACTGGATCAGAGAGACCTAACTTTTATAAAGGTAACTATGAATTGTTACGAAAAGACCTAGAAGCGTACGACTGGAATAAACTTCTCGATGGTCTCAATGTGTGTGATATGCTAGAGGTTTTCTACGATATTTTAAATAAAGTAATTAAGCAACATATACCTCTAACAAAACTTAAAAAGAAAAAATTCCCGCCTTGGTTTGACTATAAATTAAGAAAGATTTGTAATGAAAAAAATAAAATCAGAAACCGACTAAAAAAATACAACAATCCTTTAGATATATTAGAATTTAAATTAATTAGTAAACGCTTAAAAAAATTAACAGTCTCTAGATATAATGATTACTTAAATAAAATCGAGAATGGTCTAAATGAAAACCCTAAAATGTTTTGGACTCATATAAAAGCCAAGCGTGGTGGGTCAGGTGTATACCCGTTGTCTATGACAGATGGTACAAATACGACATCCTGTAGTACGGAAGTATGTGAATTGTTCGCCCAATATTTTTCCACAGTCTACGTCAGAGACAGTAGCGGACAAAGTGTGTATGATTCGAGTCATTTGAGAAATGTTACTTACAATTACAATAGCCTATCTCTAGTGCTCCCTTTTATTAATAATAATAATAATAATATCTTTATTTCAGACGTTAAACATCCATATAATGTTAGTTAAACTTAATCTAAGTTAGTAACTGCTAATAATTTATTTACCTACTTAACTCTAAATTGTGCAACCGCTTTTATTTGGCTGACCCAGTATATTAATATAGGACAGTCGTACTTGTCAGCAATGACACCCAGGATGCCGTTGGAACTTCCTCTGAGCCTGTTCAGCATCGAGGCGATCTTCTTGCGCATAAGTGCCTGAAAACTGTCCGTGCGGGCCTCCGCAAACATGCACGAAGCGCTACACCACCTGGGCAGTCCCAACAGCATCCTGAACGCATTATTGTACTGAACGCGCAGGGCGTTATAGGCTTTTTTAGTGTACCTTACCCACAGGCTGCTCGAGTAAAATGATTGGCAGTACGCTTTAAACAGTGTGATTTTAACATCGGCGGAACATCGAGCAAACCTGCGGACAAGCATATTAGCCCTGACAGCCAACGCCCTGCGCTCCCGTTCTATATCAAGGTCATCACTTAGATCAGGTGTTATAATATGCCCTAGATATTTAAAATCCTCGACCACCGACAGAGTGGACCCGTGCAGCACTACAGGCGTCATACAAGTAGGTTGCTGCTTTTTTCCCGCTTTGAAAACCATGACAACACTTTTATTCGGGTTGTAGTGTAGTCCGTGTGCCACAGCAAACCCCTCACATTTTGTCACCAGTTTTCTAAGAGCACTGATAGAAGGACTCAGCAACACCATGTCATCGGCGTAGCTGATGTTATTCATACAATATCCGTCAACGTAACACCCCACATGCATGTTGCTGAGCCCAACTAACAACTCATTTACATAGAAATTAAACAGCCTAGGCGACGTAAGCCCACCCTGTCGTACCCCACACTCAAGTTTGTACTCGGAGGACAGGCTTCCGGCCCACCTGTAATAAGACAAGACTCCTAACCTAATATCCACGGTCACGGGACCGTTTGTATTCTCCGCCGTCTCATCTTCGTCACTGAAATGTACTACCTCCCGCCTAACCTCATGGAGCGCGCCTAGCTGTAATATATGTCTCGAAACCCCCTTAGATCTAGTCCTAGTACCCTACACCTAATAAATGAACGTTTGGGGTCTTTATTTCCTAACCTTAGATAAGCTAAGGTTTAACGAAGATTTGGCCAATGTGATCGTCTGTGGTAGGACCCCGTAGTGTTGTGAACCGTAAGAACCCATGATCTTTAATGTGATTACTTGTCAAACCCTTGGACTCCCCAACTACCTAGCTTACCTAGACCTACCTAAAATGAAGCCTATTTAACCTTGCTACTCATAATCGTTACCAATGCTAACCTTCCTACATATAGAACTTTATTTGCTGCAGGGAAAACTAATTATTGAACTTTGGCTATTCCGAAGTTCATAGAGTTCAAAATAGGATAAATAATTATTGTTTGTGGTAATTTAACCCCAACCTTAACCTATCCTGGTCTCTTGCCGGTGTCAGTAGCCATTGGGTTTTTAAAGAAAGGCAAAATTTTCCTTAAAAGCCACTCAGTTTCCCTAAAATCAAAATTATTTCCTAATTACTCCCTAATACATAGAACTCTGGTACTTGATATCCTAGCTAGCTAAGAATAATTTTGATTGCTTATTGTTGTATGGAGCGACCTCTGGCTTCCATACTGTGCTACTGGACCGGTAGGATGGGGCATGACCTCTATGCTAAGCTAAAACGATCTAGACTCCCTAATGAGAATAAGCTCATTAGTCAAGTCTTATAGATGATTGCGAATCATCTCTAACTAACCATTTCACTTGGAGGTGCTAAAACCTCTGAACCCTAGGGGTCCCTAACAGCCAGTAAGCTCTAACACTACCAATTCTGATATATGAAGGTCAGGAGTTCTGAGTCTAATTGTGAAGAAGCGAACTGTTACTGGTTAGTTACTGATACGAGCTTTCATCTACTCACAGTAACTAACAACTAATGGGTTGCTCCGCCTCACCATTAGGTCCTAAATCAATTTATTCCATATTCCAGAATAAATTGGTTTCCTATCTATAATTTATTATGAACACCTTTAGTTATGAAATAAAAGAAGACTCAGCACTTCTCACCCTTGATACCAGAAACCTAGACCTCTAATGCCTAAGATCTTAGCTGATATTGTAACTATTTATCCCTACAACTGGTAGTCTTATTCTGATACCTATATTTAGACTACCTAAATGCCTAAGACCTAAGTCTTCATAACTGTAACCTAGAATACCAAATCAGAGGAATACTACACACATGTACCCTACCGCTACTACACACATACCTATTTGTTCCCTAAACCAACCTATAACCTTGTTTCTCATATTTAGGTCACCTAAATAGCCCTAGAATATAAGTTCTAAATTAACCTGCTTGAAACCCATTACCCAAGCTTTAGTGTGTGAAATTAATCCTAAATCTCTACCCTAAACATTGCCCTAATCTGCTTATTTGAAATTAATACCAATTCTGGATTTTAGCTTCAAATAAGTATTCGTTTTCCCTACTCTAAACTATAAAGTTCAGTCGGCTAAATTGAGGATTGCAAAAACCATCAGCCTGTATAAATGCCTTCCCTCGCACAACCCAAGGGCATTTATAGATGTATATAAAAGTAATCGATACATAAATACATCAAGACCATACCTCGAATATTGCGAACCTCTGCGAGCGGAGCACACACCCTCGCGCCAACCCAAACCATGGCCGCTCTCACCTCCACGCAGCATCGGGCATGGAGGGGCCCAGACACGCCTTCCACGCTGGCGGTGTTGACGCCAGACGATACCTCCATTCTCGTACTCCTCTGTTACTCCAGGGCAAACAGAGCTCGACACCGTGCACCCCGCGCAAGTATACCGCAAACATGGACAGCGATCTGCCCGGCTTATATAAATAATCACAACCACATAAAAGAAAGAGTAAGTAAATAAATTAAAAACAAGGAGAGATTCCCCACCGGGCAGAGCTTCCGCACCGCATGGGAATTTCGACCTTAATGAATAGGAACACTCCCGTAAGTAACACGAAAATACACTGATAACGCAATGCCAGAGATACCGACAGTCCGACCGACCAAACTCAACTGACCTGCTCCCCGCCCTAATTCCGCCTTTTATACTATCCGACCCTGGACACTGTGGACATCTTGGACACTATGGACACCTTGGACATTGTGGACATTGTGGACACTGTGGACACTGTGGACATCTTGGACATTGTGGACACTGTGGACATCTTGGACACTGTGGACACCTTGGACATTTTCCTATTGGTGGATTGCGCCACGCCCTCTCCTTCCGTCATTAGAGATTGTAACGCCCTATTCTTACGAGTAGATGCACCTTATGCCCATACTAATAAGGTTGAAAATCGTATGACACCCGACAGGTTCTTTATCTTTATTTGAAGGGAGGCAAGTAATAAGGTAAGAAATAGGTCTTAGGCCTTTAGGAGTAGAGTTGAAATTCGTTTACCGAGTGCTTTGTCTTAGCTTGATGCGAAGTAAGTAATAACGTAAAAATTAGGTAAAAGATTTGTTTCTAGTGTGGTATTTATATTATGTTATAGATTAAGCTGGTATAAATAAAGGTATTCGGACGTAATGTTAACCATTTATTTCGTATGAGTTCTGTTTACAAATGTTTCTTTAACGCTAATGCTTTTACTTTAGGTAAACTTTATTTAGATATATAGATCGACCTTAAAATAATATATGGGACACGGCAGTGTCCTCGCCAAGTCTCTCAATTATGCCTTATAACTTAATAATGATTTTTAAGAAAAAATATGAATGTAATCAGCTGTCCCTTGGGAAATTATTTTAATATGAAAGTGACATGACCAGCGAGCTGTGTTATGTTACAGCCTACCCCCCGGTGAGTTTGAAAGATGAGATCTCTCAGATCTTGTCTGTAAAAGTCATCGTTAACCTCATCCATTCAACGAAAGTTATAAAAATCTTAATAAATGGAATGTAAAACATTCTACGATAACAAATTACTTAACTATATATTTGAAAAGTTTCAACTTATTGATATCTCAATCCCTCCAGAAAAGTGAATTTAATGTGGTGAGTGTTTAAACCAATAGCGAGAGGACGCGGTGCTCCAGCAAGGGTGAACGAACCATTAAACCTCAACAATAACCATTGACAACTTTTTCCTCAAGTTTTCCTGTCTCGTCAGAGGTACCAAGTTTGTGAGACTGGTAAGTCCTAATGACCTCGACTAAGGAGATTTACCCCGAGACTGTGTCTACATTGTCCAGACGGCGCCTCTAGGAAACATTGTCCTCCCTATAAGCAAATCCCGCATAGGCTCCCCACACAAGACAGAAAAGTGTTTGATAAGTACTTAAAGCGTTCAATCGCCAGAATCAAGGCTCAATCCATCCCCCCATCACCGAAATACCCCAGCCTATCCCATTGGCGTATGTTTCACTTGAACAAAATAACCAACTGATTGACTCCTTTTAAATTTTAATAAGGTAAGTAAGTAATAATTAATAAAATACCGATAGTTTCCTTCTGTAGGTATTAAAATCATGACCCATGATTTTATAAATGAGATTCAATAACTTGAATGTAACCATAATAATAATGATGATTATGTAAGAAAAGTCATAATTACTTTATGAATTTAAAATAAATATCATTAATCTATTACTGTTCTACACATGTGTACTTTTACATGTCCACAGAACTTATTTTAAAATAAAACAAAATTGTAATAATAACGTACCACCCAATTCGTGTTGTATTCATAGTACTCAGAATTGGTCAACGACAAGTGTTCATAAATATACATATCGGTTATTTTATCCAATGTGAGGTGTGTATACCCATTAAGATAGCTATAAATAGCTCGAGTGGAGTCTGTGTCAACACAGTAAGTCTCAAAAAGACCTTGTCATATTATGACTTTAACCTAGCTCCTATTACTGTGGTAACACATCGTGTATTTATTTGGAGGGACCAGTTACCAACAAATCTAGGTTGTACTGTAAATCTCGTCCAATTGGAAGAAACTCATTTATACCTCACATAGCACATTCATAGTCTACCTAACTCTCTACCTTCTGTGACCATTCATCCTTCACAATCATACCAACACATACCAGTCATGCTTTCAGTCTTATCTTTAACGCCCAGCTTCTATCAATCAAACAAAATTCCATAAGTACAACCACAATATATATATATTGTTCTTTTCAAGTTATAAGCAATTAAACTTTAATGCTACATGATTCTTGATGCAACGTTAATAATAATGAAACCCAACAATAATTTAATACGTACCCAATTATTTCTTAAAATAATAATAATAATAAACTAACATAGAATTAATTCCCATAGGACAACTAATCAAATCCTCTACCCCCGATTGAATAACCCTTAGATTCTACTACTACCTACTATTAAATTATAAAACGGAACTTGACTTTTTATTTTATTTTATTATCTACTGATTAAAAAAAAATGAAATACCTTGATGTGCAAGAAATGTTTTACTGAGGCCCTCAACCTATACATATACCAGCTCAACCATTTATCGCTATTCGCCATATAGATCTAATATCACATCAAATCAGCGTTTTGCTTTCAATAATGTATCTAAGACCAAAAGGAATATTATATACAAACGACAATTGTTTTGTGAAAGAATGCGTGTAAAAATCCCTATACCTCAAACTCCTCACAAACTTGTAATAGTATTTTTCTCAGTACCCCAAAGAAGCCAAACCACTACTGAGCGAGACGGTCATATACCAAATCGAGCGAGAAAAAGGGATACATGACTTGTTTCTACTGCAACTCTGTCGCAAAATACGTGAAAATCTTTATAAAAACCCGTGCGAAATATTTCCTATACTAATGGATAGTTCAGATTTAACCATTGCATCTGATATAACTGCCAACATTCTAAACACGCGCCCGAAAAATTGATCGTTTGCTTATGACGATTAAACTAGTGTCCGAAACAGCTCATGCCAAGTGTCACTGTCACTCTTATTCCATCATGTGTCAACGTCAACGTCATTGACAAGTTGACAACCGTCCGTCAACGCATACGCCGGTCACCGCCATTGATACTAACAAAATGTCTTCCTGTGGAAATACAAACAATATTTAAACAAAGTTAAGTTTACATGAGAGAAAAACAAATATATATTACTGGTGAGTACTATTTTAAACCATATCTGCATAACTATTTTATATTTCTATATTATATCGCAAATTTTTATTTAACATTATTTCAAATCTTGTTTTCAGCATCGCTTATGGATTATTTACGCTTACATGGATTTGTCCTAGCATTGAGCTCTGGGAAATAACAATTAAGCCCCACCAGCCCGTTATTTATCATATATGTAAGTATAAAGCCGTGTGAATCAATAAAGCTGTCTACTCAACTAGCATACCATAATAATAACCGAATTCCCTTTTGTTTTCGCAGTAAACTTATGTTAAACATGCCGAAAATCATCTACTATCATGTGAAAATTCAAACAATTATGCCCTAAATGAAGTTACGAGTCAATCTAAGGCTACAAATTTCAACGACCCGTCCCAAGGATCTCTATATACTGAAAAATCTATGTAAGTTACCAATGCTCATGCGCACATTTCCTTTACCATACATTAAATGAAAATTTGATCATACGCTGAAACATATCACTATATTATACTAAATTATGTCAACTAACAGACTCAAAGTTAAAATGTAATTATTGTTTTGTTGATGTGTTCAATAAAATAAATTTACATACATACCTACATATTGATCATACTGTCTTGAACTAATAATCATATTTCTAATTGCAGTCAAATACCCAGCCGAAGAAAACAATATTTGTAGTCCAACAAAATTCTACATCACTTAGCAATGTGCAGCCACCGGCTGCACCTTTTCTGAACTGTGAGTATCACCTATTTTGATTATAATTACCAAATATTTTTCATTTTATCCCTTATTTTACTATGATTTTGATTAGCAAACCAAACATATGACCAAACTTCATACATTTTTCAAACAGTGAAAATAGTCTCCGAACCCATTTATTCCAATACATCTATTGTTATTTGTAACTTGCATCTCCATATGCCTATTAACTATATGATAAAAATGTAAAGATTAATTATATATAATATAAGCTTCAATTTATTTTTATATCAAATATAATCGTCAGATCATCAATATATCCTTTTCAAAACTGTCGCTCAATCATAAGTTTTTATTTTATTTTTTTCAAAAATACTGTTTTTAGCTATGTCCTGAATATTCGCATTATCCCTTTATTAGTACATAAACAACAGTTGTGTAATTATTTGTTTGTAATTAATATCTTGTATTAATTTATTAAAATAATATATACTATTTCAATAAATTTAACAATATAAAGGATTCCCAAGGATGAAAAATCTATCTAGCTAGCTCTAATTTCCGCGTACACACGAGCAAAACCCTTTTACTTACATACTTATTCCGCTAACTAATCATTGATATTTTATGTTACAGAAACCCTGACCCCGGAAAAGCAAGCTTCCCTACTCCTGACTGTAATCCTGCTTTCTCACAAAACCTATAATCTCATTCTACATATTGTACTATGAACTATTCACATAAAAAATGTGTAGCATACAAGCCATTTTAAAATATAGAATGTGTTGTGTTTGCATTTTATCTTTAATTCTTCGGTATGGTTTCATGAACTTGACTGCTTGTTTCTTAGTATGCTATATATTTATGTGACCTAAGCTACATTTTCATTAAACATTTATTTTTCCCTGTGTTTATTATTGCACTCATTAAATATAAATCTGCCGCATCTTTTATTTCTTACACAAGCACTAATAAAGCATAGGAATGCAGCCTGACATATGAACCTTCTTTATGAGATCCCTATTACAATGAAAGATACCTACTATTCATACTAGCTTGTCTTGAAATAAGGTTTGGTATTGCATATACCTATAGCTAAATGAATTACCATAATTCAGTGCAAAAATAATATATGACCAAATAATTAATAACTTAAAGCTTTTACCCACTCATTTATGTTCACTCAATCATTCTGGCTATATCATCCTAAAATCCTTTTCCACCCATAGCTTGTATGAAGGTAACCCAACTCAATCAAATGCAAAAACAAGTACACACTAGTGCTTAGTAAGACTAATAATTGTAGGCCATTTATAGTAAGTAAGATCCCAATTTCTATCTGAGTAATGAATAATCCATAATTTAATCTTTAAGCACTTCGATCTGCTAAATTGTTCATACAAAAGGTATAGTATAAGGTAGAAAATAACGTTTTACGACAATCTTTGGCAATTTGGTACAAATAACTAATAAATACACAAAGCACTAAGATTCCCTATAGTGTCCTCTACCGTTGAGTAGTTCATCTAAGTTCTATTCCATGCCTACACTTACATTAAAATGACATTTGTATAATCTTTCAATTGAATTTACATATCATTTTTTTTTATGTAATCAATCATGTAAAAATAATCTACTTATTTATCCTTTTATCATAATTTAAACTGATCATGATTTTATTGATTAGCAGCACATTAGCACGCTATCTAACGTAGAGTAGTTAATAAAATGTTTACCCAAACGTCACTGCTAAAGTTACAAACTAAATTGTCTTAGAAATACAATAATGCAACTTCTTAAACGTGCTCGAAGCCATTACAGGGTTAGTAATCTCTTATTCTTCTCATTTTTGAATACTAATTACGACTTATTGAGATAATTTATGATAAAAGTTAAGACGCCATCTAACGACAAAATAGCCTAACAGTTTTCTCGACAACAAACTTCAACATTCGATCTTAGATTCTAATCACCACAAGAGATCACTAGTATCGCATTCATTCGAAACGTTTATTAATTTCTTTATTCTGTGTAAATTTACAAATAACATTATATTTAATAAATTATGTGTACAATTAATGACATTACTTATGTTACTAAATTTCACGGATATTTTTTTCTAATTGAAAACGCAATGACATTTACACATTCGCGCGAATCGCGACTGTGCAAGCGCAATGTTACCCCTAAAGCCGGGTCTACAGAATATTAAGCTGGGTCCATTGTACATCCATATCACGATACGTTTCACGCGTTTATTGATAAATATTGAAGCGAAATCCAAAACAATCACGAATAATGTGATAATAAATAATATTGACATCCCGGTATTGCTACAATAATAATAGGGCCTTTTACACGATAATTATTTTATTGCGATACCTCATGTCACGATATTGACAAAAACATTTGCAAAATAAAGCGTAATAAGCTAATTTATAATAGTAACACTCTATAGATTATTTTGTCCGAAATAAATGCTTTTATTTTATTTATATCCTTTAAAATAATTCTGAAAACCGCTGTAGTATTGAAATCCATGCTAAAAATCTAAAATTAAGTGTGTGAACAAGGTACATGTGCCTAGCTAGCATGATAACCTATACCGTCACGTCATATGACCAAAATGTACTGAAATGTCACATAAAACGCGACGGCACAAGCCACCACACCAGCCGGACTGGTGTGAAAGAGTCTTATGATCTGTTCCACAGACTACTAAGAAGATATAATCTATGGTTTTTTTTTATTCTATCCCTTTTTTTTTTCGGCGTCTTTCGCAACGGTCGACAATGGTATTCGTGCATTCATTTTATTAATTAGTTACTTAATTTCTGTTTCTGGGGTTATTTTAAAGATTGATTATAGTCTAAAGCACACAATTACTTATAGTTTAGGACCATGTTATGTGAATCTCGTTCCTGGCATTAACTTCTATTGTGATCTTCTACATGATGAAACTGCGTAGTTGCAAACTCTCGAAATAATGTGTTATTCAGCAATGGTACGCCCATGAGTACCCTCCGTGAAGTAGCTAAGCGTGCATCACAACAAATCAAATCCCCTCAGCTTTACTAGTACAGACGTCCCATAAATAAAGCTGTTTCCCGCCATCCGTGACTCCATGAATTGCCGAGTCAAATCCGCCTCCAGCAAGAATTTGGTGAGTTTTCATTGAATTACTATAGTTATACACGCATTGTCTTCTATTCATATTTTCGATTTCCACTTGTCCTGCCGCAATAAAACATGACGCAATAGTGTTCACTTCAATAATAATTTACCATATATGGAATGACGCGTGATTAAAAACTATCTTCACGAAAACATATTATTGAGGATTCGCTAAAAGATCCTTGTATGTTAATGAGAGACATTTTGAAGTTAATATCCATGTTTTACCCGAGATGTACCATCTTCTTACATAGTAGATCATTTTCCGAACCCATTATCCTTCATGATTTTCCTAACATTCGTAGTAATAAATACAATGCCACTCCTCTTTCATTAAAAAATCCTCTTTTCCAAGCGGTATTCTCTTTCTGTCCTGTCTGGGCTCCTAAATTTTCTTTACTCTCAACGGTTTATCTCTTTTTCAGCTCTTCCCGAATTATGAAACGTAATGCTAGTTGCAACAACATTCTAGACCATCTGCACATGTATCTCAATTCAAACCGAAGAACTATGCATGTCATCAAACAGAAATTACAATTTCCATGATTCTCCCATGAAAAGGCGTTGCTGTCTCCTAATATCCAAGTAAGTAACCATAATGTTTATTTTGTTCTAGAGTGATATTAAAGTTTAACTGACCCACAATCAGAAATCAATATAAAAATGAAAAATAATAATTCATCGTTCTCACTCGGAGAAATTCCAAAAAAATAACTCATCGTTCTCACTCGGAGAAATTCCAATTTTGATAAAGTTCAATTATTTCCCTTTCATTTTTCTGTCATAATAAACTAGTTAAAGAAAATAACCCCAAATCGTTAGATAGGACACAAAATCTCTTGATTTTAGTTACATTTGGCTAATTTTCTATTTTCAGAGTCCGGACTGTTGACTTGCGGAGTCCTACAATTTCCAGTTCTCCAGTATCTGCTTCTATTCTTTCAAGGTAACTAATTATTTATTTATGTGTGAGACTAAATGTTCTAATGAAGTTAAATAGCAGTCACTTCCGCAAAAACTAGTGCCCACGCCAATTCCTCGAAATCAGGTAGCGGACCCCAGATATTGTTCCAGATGCAAATCCACTAGAACAACACTAGTATGATGATTTTGATGACGGCTAAATCTACTAATATTATAATATTAAGAATGCAGTGTCCTCCTTTACTGTCAAATTTTGTTTTGTAGTTCTTGAAATTTATGAGCACTTAGCTAGTAATTATTTTTCTTAACATAAAATTTACTAAGGTCGACTGATGATTTAGCAAAGACCGTAGGAGTGATTGTGGCATCCCCAAGGGAAGGTCCATGTCCAGCGGTGGACATCCATCGACTGATATGATGATGACTATGAAGTTTAGGCCACTATATGCTATTATTAGTGTTGAGAACACCTGTACCTGTATCAAATTTATGAAATGCCTACTTTTGTTAAAAGTTCTCCCGAAATCAATTTGTATGTGATCTGTCTATAGACACTTGGAATGTGGGCTCACATTTATGCATGCATGTATGTATGGAAATGCAATTTCTTGATAAAACTTCCCCGTTTAGTAAACTTCCGTGATATTTTTCACTAAGTACAGTCAGTTCGCATTGATGAAGAGTTTTGTTTTCTTGGATACAATTAAACCTTTTTTTTCTCATGTTAACCCTATGAGTGCTACATGTCTAAAATAATTTGTAATAATATTCATTTAACTTATGTTCAACTAAGTTAACCTAAAATTCTTTCACTGCTTCGGAACCTTTACTCTTCACTGATGTATAAAATATCCTGCTAGGTACAGTCATCTAAATTGATAGTGGGAGAGGATTTTTATTTTTATTTGAATTCACTGAACCCTCCCATGCTCATGAACCCTTTAAATGCTACATGCCTAAAATAATTTGCAATATATTAATTAAATTCTGATAGTAAGTTAGGATGGTGATAATGATAATCAAGTGTATGAAGCGTTCAATGGTTTTCTCATGTCGTAGCTTAGGGATGCTTCATTATCATGATTTTTTATAAATTTCGATATCTATGACGGTGGCAAACAAGCACACTGTTTATTTGATGTTGCCTTAGCCTATGGATGCTTAATGTTTCTGAATTTAATTCCGATGTATTACTGGCGTTGCCTGATGGTGGCAAATAAGCACATGGTCTACCTGATGATGATCTATTGCTGAAATGTATGAACTTTTATATTTTTTATTATTTACATTTAATTAAAATTCAAGTGATCCTTAATGGCGGCAAACAAGCACACGGCTTAATTGATGATGATATTTCTGATCTACTGCTGTAGCCTATGGACGCTTATGATTTATAAGTTTAATTCTCATACATTCAAGTGATCTACAGCGGTGGTAAACAATCACACAGCCCATTTGATGATGATATTCATGATCTATTGCTGTAGCCTGTGGACGCTTATCGTTTACGAGTGTAATTCTAATGTGTTCAAGTTATGTATCTACTTTGGTGGCAAACAAGCACACATTCTATTTGATGATGATATAGTGTCGTAGCCTATGGACGCTTCTTATTTAAGAGTTAAATTACAATGAATTCAGCGATTCACAGTGGTGACAAACAAACACCCTGTCCTTTTGATGATGAAATAATGTCGTAGCCTATGGACGCACGTTATTTATTCGTAAATTCGTTATTTTCATCGATCTCGTTTATGATTGCTTTCTTAAAAATGTCTACCCCCAGGGTTTTAAATTAAATTCCGGGTTTTTATTTTTATTTTACGGCATTTTGACACTACCCCCAGAGTTTTATTTTACGTTCCGGATTTTCATTACACAAGCCTTGCATTCCTTCCTAAATACGTTTTTTTTTTTTTTTTAACGCTTTATATTTTAATGATTATTTTAAATAAAACTTAATGCTTTTTTTTTTCTTCAGATGAAGATTTTAGCAAAAGTTTGAAGAATAGATGAAGAGTCCAAGCATCCGACAAGATCACACTCCGTTTCACGCTGCAACAAATTGTGGCCAGAAGCCACTGAACCTATTCCAGACACCATACGCGCAACCGAAGACCCAGGAATGCTCCGAAGGCTGCTGCACCCATCCTGGTCGACTACAGCATGAAATCGTTATGGAAAAGACTACATCCACAGTCACGTCACCAAATTGTAATAAGACAAGACTCCTAACCTAATATCCACGGTCACGGGACCGTTTGTATTCTCCGCCGTCTCATCTTCGTCACTGAAATGTACTACCTCCCGCCTAACCTCATGGAGCGCGCCTAGCTGTAATATATGTCTCGAAACCCCCTTAGATCTAGTCCTAGTACCCTACACCTAATAAATGAACGTTTGGGGTCTTTATTTCCTAACCTTAGATAAGCTAAGGTTTAACGAAGATTTGGCCAATGTGATCGTCTGTGGTAGGACCCCGTAGTGTTGTGAACCGTAAGAACCCATGATCTTTAATGTGATTACTTGTCAAACCCTTGGACTCCCCAACTACCTAGCTTACCTAGACCTACCTAAAATGAAGCCTATTTAACCTTGCTACTCATAATCGTTACCAATGCTAACCTTCCTACATATAGAACTTTATTTGCTGCAGGGAAAACTAATTATTGAACTTTGGCTATTCCGAAGTTCATAGAGTTCAAAATAGGATAAATAATTATTGTTTGTGGTAATTTAACCCCAACCTTAACCTATCCTGGTCTCTTGCCGGTGTCAGTAGCCATTGGGTTTTTAAAGAAAGGCAAAATTTTCCTTAAAAGCCACTCAGTTTCCCTAAAATCAAAATTATTTCCTAATTACTCCCTAATACATAGAACTCTGGTACTTGATATCCTAGCTAGCTAAGAATAATTTTGATTGCTTATTGTTGTATGGAGCGACCTCTGGCTTCCATACTGTGCTACTGGACCGGTAGGATGGGGCATGACCTCTATGCTAAGCTAAAACGATCTAGACTCCCTAATGAGAATAAGCTCATTAGTCAAGTCTTATAGATGATTGCGAATCATCTCTAACTAACCATTTCACTTGGAGGTGCTAAAACCTCTGAACCCTAGGGGTCCCTAACAGCCAGTAAGCTCTAACACTACCAATTCTGATATATGAAGGTCAGGAGTTCTGAGTCTGATTGTGAAGAAGCGAACTGTTACTGGTTAGTTACTGATACGAGCTTTCATCTACTCACAGTAACTAACAACTAATGGGTTGCTCCGCCTCACCATTAGGTCCTAAATCAATTTATTCCATATTCCAGAATAAATTGGTTTCCTATCTATAATTTATTATGAACACCTTTAGTTATGAAATAAAAGAAGACTCAGCACTTCTCACCCTTGATACCAGAAACCTAGACCTCTAATGCCTAAGATCTTAGCTGATATTGTAACTATTTATCCCTACAACTGGTAGTCTTATTCTGATACCTATATTTAGACTACCTAAATGCCTAAGACCTAAGTCTTCATAACTGTAACCTAGAATACCAAATCAGAGGAATACTACACACATGTACCCTACCGCTACTACACACATACCTATTTGTTCCCTAAACCAACCTATAACCTTGTTTCTCATATTTAGGTCACCTAAATAGCCCTAGAATATAAGTTCTAAATTAACCTGCTTGAAACCCATTACCCAAGCTTTAGTGTGTGAAATTAATCCTAAATCTCTACCCTAAATATTGCCCTAATCTGCTTATTTGAAATTAATACCAATTCTGGATTTTAGCTTCAAATAAGTATTCGTTTTCCCTACTCTAAACTATAAAGTTCAGTCGGCTAAATTGAGGATTGCAAAAACCATCAGCCTGTATAAATGCCTTCCCTCGCACAACCCAAGGGCATTTATAGATGTATATAAAAGTAATCGATACATAAATACATCAAGACCATACCTCGAATATTGCGAACCTCTGCGAGCGGAGCACACACCCTCGCGCCAACCCAAACCATGGCCGCTCTCACCTCCACGCAGCATCGGGCATGGAGGGGCCCAGACACGCCTTCCACGCTGGCGGTGTTGACGCCAGACGATACCTCCATTCTCGTACTCCTCTGTTACTCCAGGGCAAACAGAGCTCGACACCGTGCACCCCGCGCAAGTATACCGCAAACATGGACAGCGATCTGCCCGGCTTATATAAATAATCACAACCACATAAAAGAAAGAGTAAGTAAATAAATTAAAAACAAGGAGAGATTCCCCACCGGGCAGAGCTTCCGCACCGCATGGGAATTTCGACCTTAATGAATAGGAACACTCCCGTAAGTAACACGAAAATACACTGATAACGCAATGCCAGAGATACCGACAGTCCGACCGACCAAACTCAACTGACCTGCTCCCCGCCCTAATTCCGCCTTTTATACTATCCGACCCTGGACACTGTGGACATCTTGGACACTATGGACACCTTGGACATTGTGGACATTGTGGACACTGTGGACATCTTGGACATTGTGGACACTGTGGACATCTTGGACACTGTGGACACCTTGGACATTTTCCTATTGGTGGATTGCGCCACGCCCTCTCCTTCCGTCATTAGAGATTGTAACGCCCTATTCTTACGAGTAGATGCACCTTATGCCCATACTAATAAGGTTGAAAATCGTATGACACCCGACAGGTTCTTTATCTTTATTTGAAGGGAGGCAAGTAATAAGGTAAGAAATAGGTCTTAGGCCTTTAGGAATAGAGTTGAAATTCGTTTACCGAGTGCTTTGTCTTAGCTTGATGCGAAGTAAGTAATAACGTAAAAATTAGGTAAAAGATTTGTTTCTAGTGTGGTATTTATATTATGTTATAGATTAAGCTGGTATAAATAAAGGTATTCGGACGTAATGTTAACCATTTATTTCGTATGAGTTCTGTTTACAAATGTTTCTTTAACGCTAATGCTTTTACTTTAGGTAAACTTTATTTAGATATATAGATCGACCTTAAAATAATATATGGGACACGGCAGTGTCCTCGCCAAGTCTCTCAATTATGCCTTATAACTTAATAATGATTTTTAAGAAAAAATATGAATGTAATCAGCTGTCCCTTGGGAAATTATTTTAATATGAAAGTGACATGACCAGCGAGCTGTGTTATGTTACACACCTCACCTGATTTACCTGGCTGCAATACCAATATTTCAGAATGTGCACTAACTCTTTCGGTATGCTTGTTTTCTCTAACTTTCGCCATAAGATGCTATAGTCTACTCTGTCAAATGCTTTCGATAAGTCGAGAAAACAAGCATAAACAGGTGTTTTCCTTTGCGTATAGTACCCGACAGTATGCTTTAGACTTAAAATGGCACTCTCAGTGGATAGCCCACTTCGAAACCCGAACTGAGCATCATGAATTTTGAGGTGCCCATCGAGCATAGAGTCCAGCATACTGTCGAGTATCTTAGCAGCCGTCGTTGCCAGCGAGATGGGTCGGTAGTTGTCCCTACTGGATAGGTCTCCGGTCTTGTTTTTGGGCACTGGCACTACTACGGTCTTCATAAATGACTTGGGTAAGTACGAGTGGCTCAAGCATAAACTTAAAAACATTGCGAGCACACGAGGCAGATGAACACCGGCGTACTTAAAGTGCTCTATACTGAGGCCGTCGTGGCCAGGCGACTTTCCTCTCTGCATCTTGCTTATAACTTTAGCCACTGATTTAGCTGAAAATACAGTCCCTACCCCGACGGCCCCCCTCTCAGATCCTTCATCTGCGTCAGTGTGATTGCCCAACAGAGACTTGACCATAAAATGGCCTCGAAACAACTCTGCGATTTCAATAGGGTCACATTTATCTTCTACGCTTACGGGAAGGCCGGGCTTCACTTCCATTTTTCTTGTCTCTTTCCAGAACTGTTTGAAATTGCAATCTTTATGAGCTAGAGCAAGCTTATCCATTCTAAATTGATCCTCCCTATCCTGGCACCATTTTAATTTCGATTTAAATACCTTTCTACTATCATTCATGAAATTATACCATCTACCACACGCAGGTTTCCCCATAGTTACCCATATTTGGAAGTGAAGACGGGCCTCCCTATGCGCTTCCGACACATATTTATTCCACCCAGGAACATATCCACCTTTCCCGTTCTTCTTACATTCGTAGGTCGTGACAGCTGCATTTGATAGAATATTAATTATCTCCCTATACATATTATCTAAGACTAGGAAATGATCACTACAGTTACATTCATTATCACAACAATTGCTTAACACATAAGGAAAATCCATTTTTTTTAAATGCTTATTACAAATACTGCGGTACATTTCTATTTGTTCCTCGGTCCTTACACCCCAGGTTACCTTATTGTTTAGTTTTACCGTAGGTACATACACAGGTTTCAAAAGTTCTAGGGAGCATTCGACACGCATAGGAAAGTGGTCAGACCAGTATACGTCATACATGACCGATATGTCAGCTACAGTTTTCTTTGCGCATTCAGTGACTAGACAATGGTCTAACCACCTCCTACACCCATGCACATCGCTAACATATGTACATGTATCTGAATCACTACCCAACATATCTATATCCGCACATGACCACATGTTTTCAGCACAGAAACTCATCATTTCTCGATAAAACAATTCATCTTTGTGAGCGTTAAAATCCCCTAGTACATATACCGCCTGTACATCATTATTCTCACTTATCGTAGCGGACAACACACTAAGACACTCAGTAAATAACGGTAGGTTTTCCTGTGAGTTTGTAGGCATATAAACGGAGAAAACTATGAACACATTGTCCTTGGACCTCAGTCTTACCGCCGCCACTCTATCGCTATCACACTCAATTACCGTTACCGACTGGAATGCACTTTTTCGCCATAAGATGCCGACACCGCCGTACGGCCTCCCCTTGACAAGCCCCTCTGACGTATCCACTGCAGATTTGCCAGTCCAGCCGAAATCAGCTGCCACCGTTCCTAATAGTGGTACATCGAAAGGCAGTAGCCAGGTTTCCTGAAGCGCTAATATATCCGCATCTTTGCATAGCAATCTTACACCATCAATTGCCCTCTTAAGTGACCTACAGTTATACGTAATAATTCTACATATTTCCTCCATTTTTATTTTATTTTTTTATTATCACTTTCTCGGTTACTCGATTGTTTGCCACTTTCCTCAATTTTATTCTTAAAAACAATAAAACGCCTAAATTTTATTCCACATGGCCATAAGCTATCATTTAAGTACATCTCTACCTTTGACTGATCTACATATATTTTGTATGAGCTATACCCCTTGTCCTTTTTCATTGATACTTTCCATAACGTAAGCCTATCTCGAGTTCTTTCATATATATAATCACTTACATCTGCTTCTGTTACGTCCTTATGAACATTGAAAATAAACACAGGCACCTTTTTTTCCGCTGCTTTGAACTTTGCGTCCGCTTTCTGAATCGCCTTGCCCACATTTCCACCAAAATAGTTTTTATCTTTATTCTTACTGCGTTTTCTAGATCTAACGTCCTCCCAGTCGCCCTCATTACTGTTGTCTGATGGCACATCTTTTTTCAAAGCATCTACATACGAGGTTTTAGTCGTACAGTCGTTAATAACTATGGACCATTATTGATGATACATCTTTGATTACTAAATTAAAAAACTTAGATCGCCAAAAGGGAGCGGGACCAGATGGAATCCCTCCATTTTTCATCTTCGCATGCGCTTCAGAGTTAGTTCGGCCATTGAGTATAATCTATAATAAATCCCTATCAAGTGGAGTGTTTCCATCACAATGGAAAACTGCAAAAATTGTTCCTGTGTACAAGTCTGGAGATAATAATACAGTCTCAAATTATAGACCTATAGCGATACTGTCGTCCTTTGCAAAGATTTTTGAATCTCTTGTCTGTCCATATGCTCAGAGACATCTAAGATATTACTTATCTAACTTCCAGCACGGTTTTGTGAGTGCGAGATCTACATCCACTAATCTAGTCACCTTTGCTGAGGTCTTGTCTAAAGCAATTGACAGTGGCAGTCAGGCAGATGTCATATACACAGACTTCAGCAAAGCATTTGATAGGGTTTCTCACAAGATTTTGTTACGTAAATTATCGGCATATGGGTTTGATTCTTTGTTGCAATGGTTTGACTCATACTTATCAGATAGAATTTTTTTTGTAGTGGTCAACGGTTTTAAATCCTCGTCCCATATCATAACATCAGGTGTCCCACAGGGGTCGCATTTGGGCCCAGTTCTGTTTAATATTTTTGTTAACGACATTCCGGACTGTTTACGCTATTCAAAAATTTTTATGTATGCCGACGATCTAAAGTTTGTTCGTATAGTGGCTTCTGATAAAGACGTACAATTGTTACAGAGTGATCTTAATAAACTCACAGAGTGGTGCAGTAAGAATGAAATGGTCCTGAACGCCAATAAATGGGCATATATAAAATTTTCTAGAAATCATATGATGGTAAATTCTAAATATTTCATCGGAAATGTCCCAATTGGTGAGGTTGACACAGTACGAGATTTAGGCGTAGTCTTTGACCATAAACTCACTTTTGTGCCTCATATCGAAAGTGTTGTTAAGAGATTATCCAGGATGCTGGGATTTGTCATAAGAAATACAAAAACATTTCGACGGAGTAAAACAAAAATACTTCTTTACAACAGTTTTGTGCGAAGTATCACAGAATACTGTAGTGTAGTGTGGCGTCCACACTACTCCACTCACTCATTGCGTATTGAGCGAGTGCAGAAGCGGTTCCTGCAACATCTTTCTTTTTCAGCTGGCATAGCCAAAAAAACAGCCTCTTATAACAAGCGATTAAAGTACTTTGGGATAGAGTCATTGGAGCTACGTAGAACGATAGCGGACGCGATGTTTCTATATAAGCTGGTTAGGAATAAAATTGATTGTCCGCAATTACTGGAACAATTTTGTTTCCGAGCTCCGTCCCGAATGCCCCGCAACCCCATTACTCCGCTCTGTCCTCCGCTCAGACGCACCGTTTTCGGCAGCAACTCACCTATCCCGAGATTATGCAAAATTTTGAATGCATGCTGTCATGAAGCGGATATACACTTTGACCCAATAGTTAGATTTAAGAAAACTGTTCGCAATTGCCTGTCCGGTTCAGTTTAGTTTTCAGCTTATTATGCACTTTAACTGTTAGAGGTACATAATTGTTACACTTTCTTTTTGTTACTCATTTTAAAACTTTAACGCAAGAGTCTAACGTAATATAAACCCTTATTATTGTTTTGATCGGAGCGCTTAAATTATGGGTGTTTTGAAGAAGCATTTTTGTAACTTTTAAATTTTAGTTTTTTTCACTGCCTTTTTTGTAAAATGCATGTGGTGTTCACCTGTCAGTGATTGTTACATTTAGCATAAAACTGTTATTGCAAGCTATATATGTAATTTACGGTGTAAACAATTGTTGGTGAGCCAAATAAATAAAAAAAAAAAAATAATAATAACAGTTGGTAATATTTTCTCCAATTAATGGAAGCTATTTAACAACTTGTTTCGTTTTGCCAAAGGTATTTCACATTCCGATACACGCACCATCCAAGAATAGGAGCCGTCAGACCAGAGGGCCTACCACGATCTGAAAACGAAGTATTTCCCTCTCCGCGCTCGAATATGCAAGTGCGACAGAGAGGCATATATATTTAGTTTTCGGTTGGTAGCACCTTAGTCCGAGCGTGGCGGACGGTCGAAGAAAGTCAAAGAACATTCCGTGTGTTGTCTGTCACACATATAATTTTGTAGCTTCCCATCGACCTATGAACTTGAAATTAAGTGATAATGTTTATTATGAAGTATATTTTACCATAAATATTAATATATTGATAAATCACATTTGTTTTTTAGTTGTACGGAACCCTCAGTGTGCGACTCCGACGCACTTGGCTGGTTTTTATTACATTTTGAATTTTATTTCTCTTATAGTAAAATACCCTATTCGTTTTAAAGTTAACGCCTGCTGTGCTACCGCGAACTTCGAAAATCGAACTTCGTGTCGTGCCGTCCCTTTCACTCTCGTGTTATACTCTATATGACGGAAAGGGACGGTACGATACGAAGTTCGCGGTAGCACCCCTGAGGGACTACCGCGAACCAAAAACGAACTATCTTCCTCTCTGTCGTTCGAATATACATGTGCGAGAGAGGCAGATACTTCGTTTTCGGTTCGCAGTAGCGCCTCTAGCGTCCGAGCGCGGCGAACGGCATGAGCTGAGGGTCTACTCCGAAATTCAAAATCCTAACTTCGTATGGTGCCGTCCCTTTCACTCTCCTGTCATAGACAATATGAGTGAAAGGGACGGCACCATACGAAGTTCGGATTTCGTATTTCGGAGTAGTCCCCCAGTACCACTAAGTTATAAGATAGAGCGAGATAGGGATAGAATTTTGCTAGACGTTTAAAAGCCATAAGTCACCTAGTAGTTTTTCACAAACAAAATAGAGACGCAGCTTTAAGATGGCGGACAGACTCAGCAAACATTCAAGTGGTGTCCTTTACACGATTAATATTATCATAATACTGGGGTGTCAATATTATCGCAGTTTTCAAATTTGTATGGATTCTGCTTTAATATTCACGTGATACTTATCGTGATATGAATACATGTAACAGGCCCCATACATTCGCTTTGAAGGCGGTTGTTGTGACAATCAGTCTAGCTAGCACGATAGATTATACCGTTACGTTTTATGTGACGTTTTAATACATTTCGCCCATATAATGTGACGGTATAAGTTATCGTGCTAGCTAGGCTGATAGGTGTATAGAACGCTTGAAAACTACAAAAACAAAACGCTGCAGACGCGGCTAGCCGAATCCACACAATGGGTGATGATGGCCCATCACCCAGAACGCAGCCCAGCAACCTGGCCAACATACCGGACGCAAAAATAGTTCACGATTTACGAACGTAGCCGACACTGTCAACCAACAAATTTAATATAGCAATATAGTCTGTGGGCAATATGGCCGACGTTTTGTCATCAAATTAACACTTTTAAATGCAAAATACGCGACAATCCGAATTTTGCGGATACATATGTTCAACTCAAAAATCATTATTTTTATACGTTCTTCAATTTGAGACAGGTGTCGTTCGGGTCTACCGTACCCCTGCACGAAATTATTAATATAGACAAGATGAAAGCCCGGCTTCGCTCGGGTGAAATAAATAAGAAAGAAATAAAATCACACAAACACAGAGAAGACAGTTATGCAAACGACGAAAGAAATAGTGTACAAAAATGTGTAAAATAAAAACATTACAACAACGGATTATGATGAAACTTCGTATTAAAATATAGTCTGTAGTCTGGATTAACATATGGAATAGGGAGTAAAAGATTACGCTGACAACGTCACGGGCAAAGGCTAGTATCTTAGCAAGTTAATCCTAAGCATTTTTATAAGGGTAGTATTTAAAGGCAAATAAAAAATTTGACACCGTAATATATCAGTACTGATTTGTATAGCGAAAATACTAATCTTTCATTATAATTCAGTTCAGATGTGCAATTGTTAAATATTGATGTGCCAGTCAGTATTTTTGGCGCGAAGTCAGAGCTGCTAACGCGAACGAAAACAAATGAAGTTCGTGTATCTCCCTCTCTGTCGAACTTGCAAAATCGAGCGACACAGAGGGAATACACGATGTTCGTTCGTTTTCGTTTCGCGGTAGCAGCTCTCTATTCTCCGCCAAATTCTATTAAGTGGGGCCCTTTACACTCAATATTATGTGTCAATATTACCGCGATTTTTAAAATTGTATGAGTTCTGTTAAACGCTTAATATTATCACAATACTGGTGTGTCAATATGATCGTGGTTTTCAAAATCGTATGGATTTTTCTTCAATATTCATTGCAAGTGATACGGATCGTGATATGAGTATATCGCGTGATAATAATAACCATGTAACAGGATGTTGCTTCAATATTCAGTGTTTCGCGTGATAATAATAACAGTTGGTGATATTTTCTCCAATTAATGCAAGCTATTTAACAACTTGTTCCGTTTTGCCAAAGGTATTTCACATTCCGATACGCGCGCCATCCATGAATAGGAGCCGTCAGACCAGAGGGCCTACCGCGATCTGAAAACGAAGTATTTCCCTCTCCGCGCTCGAATATGCAAGTGCGACAGAGAGGCATATATATTTAGTTTTCGGTTGGTAGCACTTTAGTCCGAGCGCGGCGGACGGTCGAAGAAAGTCAAAGAACATTCCGTGTGTTGTCTGTCACACATATAATTTTTTAACTTCCCATCGACCTATGAACTTGAAATTAGGTGATAATGTTTATTATGAAGTATATAGTATATTTTACCAAAAATATCAATATATTGATAAATCACATTTGTTTTTTAGTTGTACGGAACCCTCAGTGTGCGACTCCGATGCACTTGGCTGGTTTTTATTACATTTTGAATTTTATTTCTCTTATAGCAAAATACCCTATTCGTTTTAAAGTTGACGCCTGCGGGCCTACCGCGAACCAAAGACAAACTATCTTCCTCTCTGTCGTTCGAATATACATGTGCGAGAGAGAGGCAGATACTTCGTTTTCGGTTCGCGGTAGCGCCTCTAACGTCCGAGCGCGGCGAACGGCATGAGCTGGGGGTCTACTCCGAAATTCAAAATCCTAACTTCGTATGGTGCCGTCCCTTTCACTCTCCTGTCATAGACTATATGACTGAAAGGGACGGCACCATACGAAGTTCGGATTTCGAATTTCGGAGTAGATCCCCAGTACCACTAAGTTATAAGATAGAGCGAGATAGGGATAGAATTTTGCTAGACGTTTAAAAGCCATAAGTCACCTAGTAGTTTGTCACAACAAAATAGAGACGCAGCTTCAAGATGGCGGACAAACTCAGCAAACATTCAAGTGGTGTCCTTTACACGATTAATATTATCACAATACTGGGGTGTCAATATTATCGCAGTTTTCAAATTTGTATGGATTCTGCTTCAATATTCACGTGATACTTATCGTGACATGAATGTATTACGTGTATAATAACCATGTAACAGGCCCCATACATTCGCATTGAAGGCGGTTGTTGTGACAATCAGCCTAGCACGATAGATTATACCGTTACGTTTTATGTGACGTTTTAATACATTTCGCCCATATAACGTGACGGTATAAGTTATCGTGCTAGGTAGGCTGATAGGTATATAGAACGCTTGAAAACTACAAAAACAAAACGCTGCAGACGCGGCTAGCCGAATCCACACAATGGGCGATGATGGCCCATCACCCAGAACGCAGCCCAGCAACCTGGCCAACACACCGGACGCAAACATAGTTTACAATTTCCGAACGTACCCAACCCGACGCTGTCAACCAACAAATTTAATATGGCCGACCTTTCGTCATAGAATTAACACTTTTAAATGCAAAATACGCGACAATCCGAATTTTGCGGATACATATGTTCAACTCAAAAATCGTTATTTTTATACGTTCTTCAATTTGAGACAGGTCTCGTTCGGGTCTACCGTACCCCTGCACGAAATTATTAATATAGATTAGGGGACTAAAATCAAATGCCGAAGGGTGTGATGGTTTTAATTTGAACATGATATTATTGACATTTCCACATACTATAGACATAATTACAAAACTAATAAATACTTCTATTATTACATCTACATTTCCAGACCTGTGGAAATTGGCAATTGTGCGCCCGCTCCCTAAGAACTCAAATCCATCTGAGCTAAAAGATCTTAGGCCAATAAGTATATTACCGTGCCTTTCCAAGATACTTGAAAAGACAGTCTGCAAACAATTAACTGACTATATTGAGAGCAACAATATTTTACCTGATGTACAGTCAGGTTTCAGAAAAGGGCGTAGCACGGTGACTGCCTTACTTGATGTTACCGACAACATTTTATGTGCTCAGGATGGGGGGCTGTGCACATTACTAGTTCTTCTAGATTTTTCTAGAGCTTTCGACTGCCTGGATATTAATGTATTGCTCTCTAAGCTAAGTTACTATTGGGTTTGACAATGCTACACTTAAGTGGTTTGATAGTTACCTTACTAACCGGTTTCAATATGTAAAACTGACTCTTAATGATGGTTCCACACTATCATCAGACAGGATCGGCCTCACTAGAGGAGTACCACAGGGGTCTGTGATCGGACCAATTCTGTTTATTTTGTACTCCGCTGACATTGGGGCACACATCACACATTGTAAGTTCCATATTTATGCAGATGATGTTCAGGTGTATATTTCATGTAAGCCTTCTGACATTGATAGTGCAATAGAAAAACTAAATTCTGATCTTACTAGAATAACTTCTTGGGCTACTAGTAATTGTTTATTGCTAAACCCTAGCAAAACAAAGTACCTTATTTTTGGCAGTAAACAGCAGCTAACCAGTATTCAGCCCACGCTATATGTCACCTTGATGAATGAACCTGTCGAGCGTGTATATGAGGCTCGCAACTGTGCTCGCTTCTGTTTTAGCATTCCGCCAAGGGCCCACGTCACACCATTCTTGAACAAACACAACATTCTTAAGATGCAACATCGGCGAAAGCTCCACTTGGCTTGCTTGCTCTTTGGAGTACTCAAGTACAAGTCCCCCAGGTATCTTTTTGAAAAGCTGTCTAGCAATCGGTCTCGTGGTGCCCGGCAGTGCGCGTTACAATTGTTGACGCCTCGTCACGCATCGGCATTCGGCGGCCTTTCGAGGAAGTTTCCGTTATGTAGCGACTAGGTGCTGGAATATTATTCCACCGCCAATAAGAATCCTGCAAAATGTTCATAGTTTTAAAACCAATCTTAAAAAGTACTTGTTTGAGCATCAGCAAAACCAGGAAACTTGCAGATTAGACACAAGTTGTATTTAGGTATTTTAGGTAATAAATTTGCTCACCGTTGTGATATGTCCCATCTGCAGTGCTATACAAGTGTTCTGATATTGTTTTTAGACTAAATTTAGTAGGAATGTTATAAGTTTGCTTCCTTATCGTTTTGTTTGGGAAAAAAATTATAATCCCTATTTATATTATAATTGTCACTAAACCTACAGTCTAGCACGGCTCGTAAATGTTTGTAATATTTTTCCTGTACTGTAGACGCTTGGAATGTAAATAATGTTAAAATATTTTGGTTAATTTCTTATTTCTTTTCGACAACTGCATTGCTGTCTTCTGTCTGTTCTGTTTCATTTAGTTGCCGCCTGCCACTGCCACTGTCAATGGCGCTTTTTTTTTTTTTTTTTTTTTTTTCTCTCCTTCTGGCTTTGCATTGATTAGCCAATGACACGTTATAGAGATAAAAGTTAGGGAAACAGGAATAGGAAATTATAATAATAAACGGAAAATTTGGAAGAGGATAAAAGGATTGGGTTGTCAAAAATACAAACTACTATATAAATTGTTAAAAAATATATACTTATAGCTTAATATCATACTTTGTCAGGAATACTGCTAGAATTTTATAGATATCGTAAGATGTAGTATATAATAAACATGTTATGGTGGTAGGGAAAGGAATACGCAATGCCTCAAGACTAGAAAAGAAGTCAGAACGGTCATACAGTGAGCAGCTAAATATTACGTGATTCAGATCCCCATACATTCCACAACGACATTGGGGATCCGCAACAATATTCATTCTGTGTAGATGAGCCGGGGTACACACGTGACCCAGACGCATCCTACACAGCATGGAGGTAACTGACTTTGAAAATACTAATTTGCTAAACCACGGCTTGATCGGAATGGACACCTGAATTTGTCTATAATATTTACCTTTCGATATCCCACTACACCAAATCCGATTCCACTCTTCGTACAAGAACATTTTAGACAGATTAGCTAGGTCGTGACAAAAATTATAGTATGGAAATATATCCCCAACGCGAATAGCCTCATTAGCCAATTGGTCAGCTCTTTCATTCCCGGGGATACCCACGTGACTTGGTATCCAGGCCAGCACGATAGTACAACCCTTCTGTGAGCATTTATACAAAAGATTTCGTATTCCATAAACAGTCGGAGACTGTTTATGGGACTTGAACGGGAACCTCATAATCGCTTCTAATGAGCTACGAGAATCACAAAAAATTATTGCCTTCGGTATTTTCAACATGAGGGCATATTCAATAGCTTTAAATAAACCATAACATTCTCCAGTATACACGGAACTTTCCGGGGGAAGTTTAATCTGTTGAAAACATTTATATTGATGATGGTAAACCCCAACGCCAACACAACTCCTATCAGCATGTTTCGAGGCATCCGTGTACAGGCAGTGCCAGTCAGGCCACTCATTATTAATAATGTTAGCGAACTCAAGTTTTGGATTCATATCATTCTTTGATATGCCAAAGTCAAATTTAATTTGAGGAATATCAATAATACTGTTATAATTGTACTGGTACAGAGGTAAAATAGGATTGCGACAAGTGGGAGCTTCGAATGTTTTATGTTTTTTATAACTTTTAACTAAACATGGGGGATCTTTATGAACCCAGTAGCCAGACGTATCAATTTGATCAGCAAGTTGTTTTATTTTTGGAAATAGTGGATGGGAACTCAGTTGTAGAGAGCGATAGAAGAATTTGTCACAAAGGTACTGTCTTCTCAAGCCTAAAGGCGGGTCACAACATTCTACCTGTAAACAATTTACTGGACTCGATTTCATCGCACCTGTAACTAATCTTAACGCCTTTGACTGAACAGAATCTAATTTCTTAGCTGCGTTTGTATTACCTGGGTGTAACAAGAATGTGCCATAATCTAAAACGCTCCTAATGAGAGCATTGTAAAGTAGTCTCATTGTGAACGGATGAGCACCCCACCAGACTCCTGTGAGAGATCTTAAAATATTTAAATTTCGTTCACACCTTAATGAAACATATTCAAAGTGAGGGACTCCAGAAAGCTTACGATCTAATATTACACCCAAAAACTTCGCTTGACCTTTAAGTGGTAGAACAAAACCGTTGTAATTAATATGAATAGGTGGAATAATTCGCTTTCTGGAGAATAATACAACAGAACTTTTAGCCGGTGATAAATCTAGACCATTATTATTCAACCAATATTTTAGGACATCCAGTGCACATGACAAAGACTCGCAAATATTATCTAAAGAACGTCCAGAAACATACAATAATAAATCATCGGCATATTGAAGAACATTTGCATATCTTTTGACAGAAATTTCTAAATCATACGTATAAATATTATATAGAATAGGGCTCAAAACAGAACCTTGTGGTAAACCTTTCCATACTATTCTATCAATAGATTCTTTTCCGCACTGATCTAATGAATATTTTATATGCCTTTCATACAACATATTAACTATAAAATTAATTATCAAATTTGGTACATTCAATTCTACTAATTTATTTTTCAGAATCGATATGTTTACATTGTCATAAGCTGCATTTATATCAAGGAACGCAGCAACCAAAGAGTCATTTTTGGAGAAACTCAATCTTATGTCTGTGGTAAAAACACTCAAACTGTCAATAGTACATTTACCCTTTCTAAAACCAAATTGATTATCTGATAATAACTTATTATGCTCTAAAAACCATTCCAATCGAATTTTTATGAGGTGCTCTGCAGTTTTAGCTAATACGGATGACAACGCTATGGGTCTATATGAGGTCGGATCTGAACTCGGTTTATTAGGTTTTTGTATTAGGATTAAAGTTTGAGTTCTCCACGTTTGCGGAATGGAACCAGAAATAAAAATATTGTTGATCAAAGAAAGGTAATATACGAGGCTATTGTCACTAAGATTGGATAAGAAGGAATATGGAATTCCATCTTCTCCAGGCGCTGAATCTTTAGTAGTTGACAATACACCTTTAAGTTCGGAAAGGGCAAATGGAGCGTTTAAATCATCATTATCAAAACTGTTTTGATTAGATATTAGAGCGATGGGACGCTCCGGAACATATGGAGGAGCCAAACGGTCCATAACTTGTTCAGCTAGCTCTGGAGATATTTTATTTTGGGTTGGCTCTTTCAATGCTGATCGAAACTTTCTAACATTTTGCCATACAATAGAAGGTGATACGTTAGGGCTTAGGGACTTACAAAAGCTACGCCATCCCTCAAACTTCTTTGTCCTTAGTAATTCTTTAGTGGAATTAGCAATTTCTATATAATAATCGAAATTTTCATCTGTCATATCTCGACAGTAGCACCTCTCTGCTTCCTTTCTTTGTTTAACTGCTGTGGTACATTCTGAATCCCACCATGGTGGCGATGGAATGATATTTGGCCCACAACTTTTTAATGGAAATGTATCATTAGCAGCTTCAATAAGTATAGAGGCTAATAATTCAGAGCAAGAGTAAATATTTGAATTTGTTAATGCTGGTAATTTGTCAACCTTTTCCTGGACTATTTCTCTATATGAACTCCAATTGACATCAGTTAACTTATGTTTAATACGAGGTTGTCTTATGTGTTTCGGAGGTCTGGTAAATGGAAAAGTTATGATCAGAGGAAAGTGATCACTACCATAAGTGGATTCTGCAGGTGACCAAGACAGGGATGAAGCAAGATCAGGAGTGCAGATTGACAAATCTGGTGCACTTGGATTACGTGCTAACCGAGTAGGGGATCCATCATTTAAAATACATAAATTATGTGAGCTAATTAAATCTAACAACTGTTCCCCATAATATGTTGAGGAAGCACAGCCCCACAACTGATGATGTGAATTAAAATCTCCTACACATACAAAAGGTTTTGGCAACATACCAAAAATTTGGTTTAATTCATTAAAAATTTCATTGCTAGGACGAGAATAATAAAGAGAAATGTAACAAATATTATTTACAACTACAGCTAAAATAGACAAATTATCACTATGTACAGGGAGTGTGACAGATGTAAAGGTCAGTGAGTTTTTGATGAGTATGGCCACTCCACCATACCCATCGGGTCTGTCTTCTCGAAGACAAACATACCCGGGCATTTTAAACAATAGCTCCTTCCTTAGCCATGTCTCCTGGAGACAGATAAGGAAAGGGTCATGTTTATTAATAATATGTATTAGTTCGGGTTTTCTAGTGGTGAGACTGAGACAATTCCACTGAATCAACTTGGCTCTCTGGTCCATTATTGGAGGGGATCTTATATAAAGCATCAATTACTGCTGCAACGTGGGACGGTGGTATTTTATTTGACTGTGATAATAATTGGATTATAATTTGTATAATATCAGAGGTACTCATATTGTTGTTGTCATTATTTTTATTAAAGGTAGGTTTACTTTTTGGTAATACAGGTTCTCTAATAATTTCATTGTGGGCAAGGCGGTCATATCCTTTAGAAAGTTTATTATTGAATGTTTTTGGCTTCAAAAATACTGTTTTTTTATATGAATGGGTCAAGTTATTTGAAGTGGATGTTGTATTGATATGAGGAGGTCCATGTTGTATGTATGGTGTAGAGGGTGATGTTGGTGCTGCAAGTAAGGTTTCAGCATAAGAAATTCCAGAAACAGCAGGATGCATTTTAATTGCCTCCATGTAAGAAATGCAACTCTTGCTCATTGTTTCTTTAATTGCCTTTTGTCTACTGAGTTCTAAACATTTCTTACTGATGGCCTCATGCGCACCCTTGCACAAGCAACACCAGTACTCATCCTCTTCAATATGACAAGTGTCACCAGAGTGACCCTGTCCACATCTGTAACATCTTGGTGTTGATCTACACTGGTTTTTAACGTGCCCAAACCGACAACAATTGTAGCACTGAACAGTTGGATATATGTATAACTCTACAGGTAAAGCAGTGTAACACATATAGATTCTGGTAGGTAGAATTTGGCCATCAAAAGTGATAATCACAGTGCCTGTATTAATAAACTGGCTGCTATTATTAACAGTAACTTTTCTTTTAATACGCCTTATTTTTAATACTGGACCACACCCAACAGGTACACTTATACAAGTCAGTATTTCATCATCAGACCAATCGTTGGGAACCCCTTTCACCACGCCCATGCGTGTCACATTGAAGGTGGGAATAAAAGCCTTATACTTTTCCTGTTCCAGCCGCTCATGTGTCAAAAAATTGTTGGCATGATTGTAAGTGGTAAATGCCAAACTGATACGGTTTCTACCCACTCGTTTCAGCGAGCCATTCTCAATACCGCTAATATTGTTGAACTTTAAAAACCTTCCAAATGTTATAGGGTGAAGGGTTGTACCTTCACTGCCTTCTCTTTGAACGTGAATAACATAGGGAGCACTATCTGATTGCTGATACTGGCCGCGACCAACAGGTACACGTGGAAGAGAAGGATTGGGAATCGGTATTATGGGAGTCTGAGGTACTGGTAAAGTGGGATTGAGAGCTGTGTTATCCTGAGTGTTAAGTGAATCGGATGTGGGGTTTAAGGGTATCTGATACTCATTTTGTTTAGGCAAATTCTTTTGAATTTTAATGCACTGGCAATTAGATTGGTCTTCTTTTCCGTCCTGACTTTTCCTCTTACGCTTGTGGCACGTCGCACAAATGCGTGGTAATATTTTTCTCTTTAATTTATTGTCTGGGTTAGAAACAACAGACGTGTCCGTATCCATAGACGACTCAACGGCCGCAATTAAAATATCCATTTTGGATGGGTTATTGTCTGATCCTGGAGGGAGAGGATCTGTCCCTCCAGGATCAGGGGGGCGATCCCCCATACCGAGAGTTTAAAATTTTGATAGAATATATAAAAAACTTACCTATATATACAGCTAACTACAAAATTCACAATACTACTTCTAGAAATATGTATAATAAAGAGAGAAACCAATCCTTTTAACGCGGAAACAACTTAAACTTAAATAAAATTAAGAGACCGCGTCCGCCATTTACGAAGTTTCCCGCCCTTTTTCGTCAATGGCGCTAGCTACTATGCAAAAGATAGTGCACATGAAATGGCTGCGTTCATAAATATTTTAATCGGGCCCTTTACACGAATTATATTACCACAATAATGCGATGTCAATATTGCCGCTGTATTTAAAACTTGATGATTTGTGCATTAGTATTAGATCAGTTTTTACAGAAATCGTTCAGGTTAAATGAGCGGATCTCTTTTACTCTGATAGGTATCTTTGTTTATATTGCTAACCTTTGTTTTGTTCTTTTTTACATCTGCCTGTTTTTTAATTTTTATTTACTGTTTTTATGTTGCCTACCGTGATTTCACTCGACGGTCCCATCGGAAGACCAGCGCTGGCAGTAATGCCCGCATTATGCTGAGATGGGACCGTTTCGTGACAATACTAATATGTGATGGTGTACTGTAATTCCATGTTGTTGTGTATGTATTTGTATGGTCACGAATAAACGATTCTTATTCTTATTCTTATTCTTAATATTATGTGTCAATATTATCGCGATTTTTAAAATTGTATGGGGTCTGTTACACGCTTAGTATTATCACAATACTGGTGTGTCAATATTATCCTGGTTTTCAAGATCGTATGGATTTTTCTTCCATATTCATTGCACGTGATACGGATCGTGATATGAGTATATCGGGTGATAATAATAACCATGTAACAGGCCCCTATGGATGTTGCTTCAATATTCAGTGTTTCGCGTGATAATAATAACAGTTAGACGTCAGTTGTCTCACTCAATAGTCCAGCCATTAGTCCATCATATTCACCCAATAGTCCGGTTAATTTAGATTCCATCAACCAGCAATAGTTCCTGTACACCCTGGCGGGTGCTGTCTCTGTGTGCGTCCCATGACACGGGCAGGGACGGCATCCGCTCGGTGTACCCCTTGCATTTCATTAAATTGTCAAAAGGGCCTCTACGTGTTGGCTATGTGGTACTCGTTTGGTACTTCGGTACCTCGGTACTTCGGCTCCGCGCACGCCTTCCAAAGGTCCGGGACACCATTGTCCCGTGAGCGGAAAAGACAGTTAGTAATATTTTCTCCAATTAATGGAAGCTATTTAACAACTTGTTCCGTTTTGCCAAAGATATTTCACATTCCGATACGCGCACCATCCAGGAATAGGAGCCGTCAGACCAGAGGGCCTACCGCGATCTGAAAACGAAGTATTTCCCTCTCCGCGCTCGAATATGCAAGTGCGACAGAGAGGCATATATATTTAGTTTTCGGTTGGTAGCACCTTAGTCCGAGCGCGGCGGACGGTCGAAGAAAGTCAAAGAACATTCCGTGTGTTGTCTGTCACACATATAATTTTTTAACTTCCCATCGACCTATGAACTTGAAATTAGGTGAAAATGTTTATTATGAAGTATATTTTACCAAAAATATCAATATATTGATAAATCACATTTGTTTTTTAGTTGTTCGGAACCCTCAGTGTGCGACTCCGACGCACTTGGCTGGTTTTTATTACATTTTGAATTTTATTTCTCTTATAGTAAAATACCCTATTCGTTTTAAAGTTGACGCCCGAGGGCCTACCGCGAACCAAAAACGAACTATCTTTCTCTCTGTCGTTCGAATATACATGTGTGAGAGAGAGGCAGATACTTCGTTTTCGGCGCCTCTAACGTCCGAGCGCGGCGAACGGCATGAGGTACCACTAAGTTATAAGATAGAGCGAGATAGGGATAGAATTTTGCTAGACGTTTAAATCCATAAGTCACCTAGTAGTTTGTCACAACAAAATAGAGACGCAGCTTTAAGATGGCGGACAGACTCAGCAAACATTCAAGTGGTGTCCTTTACACGATTAATATTATTACTATACTGGGGTGTCAATATTATCGCAGTTTTCAAATTTGTATAGATTCTGCTTCAATATTCACGTGATACTTAAATTATCGTGATATGAATGTATCACATGATAATAATAACCATGTAACAGGCACCATACATTCGCTTTGAAGGCGGTTCTTGTGACAATCAGCCTAGCTAGCACGATAGATTATACCGTTACATTTTATGTGACGTTTTAATACATTTCGCCCATATAACGTGACGGTATAAGTTATCGTGCTAGCTGATAGGTGTATAGAACGCTTGAAAACTACAAAAACAAAACGCTGCAGACGCGGCTAGCCGAATTCACACAATGAGCGATGATGGCCCATCACCCAGAACGCAGCCCAGCAACCTGGCATACACACCGGACGCAAACATAGTTTTTTTTCAGGTACTTAGCTTTAAGTTTTTAAGAGGAACCAAATTCCGCCGTTTCAATTTTATGGAAGCCAATTTGAAATTTACATTCAAACTTCAAAACATTTATTGCCACAAAAAACTTATACTAGGACATAACTTAATCAATATAACAATTACCGCTGTGTAGCTATAGGTTTCAGTCTCACCATGTGCTGAGCAGAAAGCCCAGCGCTGGTTTTCAGACTGAGCCTACCATACATACTTACTACATACCATTAATATTATTAATATCTCGAGTTTTATATTTATCACTTAGAATAACAAACTGGGTATCTAAATCCCCACATAATTGGGGCCAGGGAATTCAAGTATAGATATTCTTTAGGGTCGAGATCCCAAAGGATAACAAATGAAAACCTGTAACAGCGTGTCAGTAATAGATAGACTGTTTAACTTTTCCCAGAGCATCCCTATCGCCGCTATAAGTAACAATAATAATATACACCAAAAATAACCAACTCCAATTTTGTACTTCACTATGCCACACACATGATATTTTTACATATTCTTCCCTCTTCACCACCTGTAGGTACTGCTTTGCGATAGCAAATGAGGTGGTTACTACAGATCCCAACTGAGTCACTTCATATGGGCCGATGATATTTGAGGAGTTCCGTCGTTTCCTTAGGGGGCCCAGGGGGCCCACTGACCTTCAGTTCCCCAACATAATTTTTATTTCAAAATGTGTATTTTACGAGCATTGGTTGCTTCGCCAAGGAAATTTCATCGGAATCATAAAAATGTGCCTACATCATTGAGGAGTTCCTTTGTGACAACTGTGATCATCGTCACCAGTTCCGCTTCACCAAATTTGTGGTTTCCGAGAGTCAATGCTACCACATGCTACCGAGCATACCTACAGAAAATACCGAAATCAGTATATGCGTGCCTATCAAATTCGAGGAGTTCCCTCGATTCCTCCTAGATCCCATCATCAAACGTTCAGCAAATTTATATGGGACCAATTTCGGGGTACCTGCTTTGAAACAAAAAAGAATAATCAAAATCGGCCTAGGTACATACGTAAGTTATTGGGGAATATACATGTATATAAAAAACTAGTGCCGACGCCAATTTTTGGGATTAGGTAGCGAAATGATGTGCAATTACGAAAATATATTAAATTAGGGGGGGGGGGGCACCCCATACATGTAACCGGGGAATGGAAAAAATCAAAGCACATAGACGTGTGGGGTATTTATAGATAGGCCTTTGAAAATAATATAGAGCTTTCTAAAAAACTTTTCCTTAAATGGAAGAAAGAAGCTAAATATATTAGCTGTCAAAGTTGCATAAAGTGCCCCCCTATCCCTCTAATTTCCAAGCTAAGAAGTTTAAAATCCTGAAAAAAATATGATGAGATTAGTGTAGTGTGTGTGAAATATGCATGTGTGAGTTTATGGGGAAAATTATTTTAAAAATTATGTATTGGGGGACACTTTTACAAAAATCCCAAACTAAGTAAAGCTTGTACTATGGGTACTAGACGACGATATACATACTTATATATAAGTAGAAAAATCAAAATCTTACTTAATAATAATGATTAAAAAAATATACTGATTAACAATTAAATAAAAATAAATTTACAAATATTAAGGACGTATTGAATACGATCTGTCCGAATAAACAAAAAGTACATAAAATTAATTTAATATCTCAGAGATGTATATGGTCTCTGAGCGTCCAAATACGATTAATTACAATTATTTAAAAGTCCTTAGAGATGTAAATGATCTCTAAGCGCTAAAATTAAAATAAGTAAACTTAATATTGTTAGAGATGTATAGGGTCTCTAAGCGTCAATAACAATAATCCAGAACAGGATTATGTCTCTCGTCAATCTACATACAATAAAATAACACTAGTATTAAGGTATTTACTATGCCCTTGCAAGCATGAACAGACCGGACTCCACAAACAGCACCCGATCACGAGTATGACGCGTATCTCAGCCATCGCCTCCCTCGACCATCTGTTAGGGAAGGTGGCGACCCGATCAACGACGCCGCCGTAAGCAAAGCCCTTTAAGCGAGCATGACATATTCAGGCTGCCGGACATTAATAAAATCAAAGATTAAAATTACTCTTCGGCGAGAAACAGCATCATGTTTCATAAAATGCAACGACAGAGATAAGTATTTATACAAGGAAATATGCTAAGTGAAGCATATGTATATTAAAACTAACAGGATTTAACTATCACTGGCTTAAAAGCATTTTTGTCATTTAAGAAATCGTTGACAGTATAATAGGCCTGGCTTAACAAATAACGTTTAATATGAGACTTAAATTTACTGAATGGAAAATTAACTATATCGATGGGTATTTTATTATAAAATCGTATACAGTTCCCCACAAATGACGTGCTAACCTTCCGGAGACGACTGGCCTTCACTGCAATCTTGTGTTTACTTCTAGTGTTGTAGTCGTGGATATCACTGTTAAGTTTGAATTCTTGAATATTTTTTCGAACATACATAATATTTTCAAGAATGTATTGACATGCCACAGTAAGAATATTTGCCTCCTTAAATTTTTCTCTGAGGGATTCTCTGGCCTTAAGTTTGTAGATGGAGCGTACAGCTCGTTTCTGTAGCACGAAGACGGTCTGGATGTCAGCCGCTTTTCCCCACAACAGGATTCCATAGGACATAACACTATGAAAGTAACTGTAATATACCACCCTGGCCGTCTCAACGTCAGTTAACTGTCTAATACGTCTTACTGCATAGGCCGCAGAACTAAGTTTGCCGGCCAGAGTGGCAATATGCGCATGCCATTGCAGTTTTGAATCTAAGGTGACACCTAAAAACACTGTTCTATCTACAAATTCCATTTCATCAGACTTTAATTTGATCTTAGAATTATTTGCCTGCTTGACATTAGGCATAGTGAATTTGATACACTTTGTTTTCTTGGAATTTAAAAGCAAATTATTTGCTGTAAACCAGTTCACAACAGTACCTAGTGCCTCATTAATACCGTCAAAGTTTTTGTCTTTGCGGCCTACCTTGAAGATAAGCGACGTATCATCTGCGAATAGCACTATATCATGTTTATCTTTTACAAGGTTTGGTAAATCATTAATATAAACTAGAAACAGAAATGGGCCCAGAATTGATCCTTGAGGAACTCCAAGAGCAACCGTTGTCCCTGCAGATTGAGTCCCGTTGATGACTACCCGTTGAGTTCTCTCCGACAGATACGATGTAACAAGGTCAAGGGAACCGTTTCTTATCCCATAATGGCTTAACTTTCTAATTAAATTCTCGTGATTAACGCAATCGAATGCCTTTGATAGATCACAGAACACTCCAATAGCATCTTGAGCCTCTTCCCAGGCATCATAAATATGTTTAATTAGTACCACACCGGCATCAGTGGTAGAGCGACCTCTAGTGAACCCGAACTGATTGCTATTGAGTAGTTTATTGCGATTAAAATGGGACATCAGCTGATTAAGAATAAGTTTCTCAAAAACTTTGCTTAATGCCGGTAGTATTGAGATTGGTCTGAAGTTGGTAGGGTCAGTTTTGATCCTGATTTAAACAACGGGATGATTTTACTGTGTTTCATCAGGTTAGGAAAAACTCCAGTTTCAATACATTTATTGAAAATATCAGCTAAGAAAGGTGCGATTGATTCTACAATGGAATGTAATACTTTTACTGAAAGGCCCCAAAGATCTTCAGTCTTTTTTTAAGTTTAATGATTTAAATGCTTTAATTATAATATGGGGGGTCACGTCAGTGAAGCTAAAGATTTCTGTACATTCTGTTACATTTTCTTTCAATAACGATTCAGCGACATCTGGTGATGAATTCAAAGATTTCGTGGTCTCGACGGGTACATTAGTAAAGAACCGCTCAAAATGATCTGCTACTTCGTGGTCAGAACTCACTAGAGTGTCATCGACTCGCAGGCTGAAGTGCGCATCTTTTAACTTACTTTTCCCAGTTTCATTGTTGATAACTTGCCATACAGTTTTAATCTTATCACTGGAGTTCTGGATCTTTTTTGACAAGTAATCGGCTTTAGCAGCGACACACATTAACTTAAAAGATTTTGAATAGTTCTTAAGATACTCAAGAAATTCCGGCCTTTTATCAGTAGTTCTTGAATCATACAAGCCATAGAGTCGGCGCCTCTTCTCGTGAATGTCTGGCGTAGCCCAGTCGCTAAATTTAGTCTTGAACTTGCTTTGAACTTCTTCAAATTAAAACAGACATCGAATTCCGTTTTGATACAATTAAACAATCGAGTACACAAACGGTCAGGGCTTTCCTGAGTGAGTGGAAGATAACATAATCCACCACCATATCAGCCCTAGGACGTCCACTGCTGGACATAGGCCTCCCCCAATTTCATGGGGGGTAAATGCCATAATCGCCACGCTTGGCATGCGGGTTGGCGATCGCAGTATCTCCACCGCATTCTAGGAATGCTGCTGCCCATTCCCCGGTGGTCTTGGTTGTAGTTTAAGGACATACCCGGGTCCAATAACATAATCGTTTCATTATATTATTACGATTGAATAAATCTAAGCTCTTTTCAGAAATAGGTCTGCACATAGTGTGTCGTGGAACTTTATCAGTTTTCCCGCTGAAGGCGACTTGTTGTCCACAGTGGTCAGAACTTAAGTTGTTTATAATAAATTTACTAATCGCATCCTTGTTACTGAAAATGTTATCTGTAATTGGCTCTGTATGACTATTATAGCTGCAATATTGTAATTATAGCTGTTGGTTCTCCTTATATAAATAAATAAATAAATAAATACATGTCGCGCTGGTTGCTGTAATGCGAGTTGGCTCACAAAACAAGTTTAAAAGTATTCACTAGACTCACACTCATGGGCGATTTCTCAAGTAAGTTAACGTTAAAATCACCGCAAACAATAACGCATTTTGTATTCTTAAAAATACTGCTGAGCACTTCTTCCATCACTGTCTCAAATAGACTGTAATCCGCCGATGACATTGACAGTTCATCATAGGTTGGTCGTATGACTTGAACTGTCAATGTCATTGCGTACCACAGATCCAAGCAGGCGTTTTTTTTTTAATATTCGACGGACTTAGAATTGTTGTAGTAGTCTGATACGGGCACAGATATCAGAGTAAAGCAGATCCGCTTATTTAAGTCGAACGATTTTTGTACGTATGATCTATTCTCTCTAATGTACAAATCAGAAAGTTTGAGAGAGACAGACAAGTGACATCTGACACGTCTTCATCTGTCAGTGTCTCCGTCTTCATAACTGAAAATTGTACTGAACTGACGTTATGGTGTGTTAAGTTTATATGGGATTTAACATCCTGGTGTGCTCGCAAATCCAGACAACTTGTTAACAGCCGAAAATGATTGTATTATCTGTCGCATTCTAACTCATTTTGGTGCACCATAAGGATTAAAGAGACAACTATATGGAAAATCATCTGGCTTAATACTGCGGGTCTGCTATTCTCTGATGTCTGTGGATACGGGGCAGACGCGAGGTGATATAAAATGTTTATATTTTTAAAAAATATATGGCGCAACCGAAAAATCTGTAACTTTTTTCTGTTCATGGCGAGGGTTATTCCTACCATTAGAAAAATAATCAAGGACTTTTAAAATTTTCAGACATTCCCCATTATACATAAATGCATACATACATACTCTCGAAAAACATAACCCTCCTTCTGGCGTAGTCGGGTAATAATTAGCTGTTTTTAAGGGTCCGTACCCGAAGTCCAGAATCAGAATCAGAATATTTATTTTGTTAAAACATAGGTTACAATGAAAGATGGTAAATAAACAAATAGGTTTGAGCACTATGTTTTACCTGCAATGCAGGTGTACAAAATTCGTTTCGTGCGGTTATAATAAAAGTAAACATATCCATACAAATTGTCCAAAAATATTTTTTTTACTTTTTTTAAGGGGGCCTCGGGGGAAGCGAATATATTCTTTGACTTACCCCTTCGAGTCGAGTACGCGTATCGTTGTTTAGAGTAAGTTTTGTACGTAGAGTAGATAGAAAGATACTAAATTTTTGGTCTCAAAACAATTTGGAAAACAAAGTAAGGAGAAGCCACCAAACTCAGCTTTTAAAATAAGTTGATTCAAAGAATTAATTTTCCATAGACCTATAAACTTGAAATTTGGTGATAATGTTTATTATTACGTATATATTTTACTAACAAATACCAATATTTAAATAAATTCGATTTTTCTCTTTGAAATTCATTTCACGAATCAAAACGACATAAGTGTCGTGAGTTTCGTATTAAGATACAACCTTTTTTAATTCACAGTATAGGATGGTAGCACAGACCTGATCTGTGGATGGTAGTTTTGATTTAGGACTAATATTTGTAGGTACGAAACCATTCATTGTGCTTGGTCCGACACGCTCTCGACCAATTTTTTAATTTTTTATTAATCTGCCAGGATCACATTTATCTGTAGTAACATTCCAGTGCTAAATTAGATAACTGAACTAGAAACTCGAATAATTGTAAACGAGGCATAACAGAAATAGGTTATAGATAAGTCAAAGCATCTTTATTTTGACAAGGATACCTTTTAACTATAAACAATTAAATCATCCGATTAGGGGACTTTGGACGACAACAGTTTTGCCAAAGTAGAAAATGCTTCAATTTATTTTAAACAAAATGACTGGCAACATTGTACCAGTTAACGCTAGGATTTCTAGTATCTCGCAAAGTTATTGCAGCGAGCGGATTACTGCAGTACCAAGGCTGACCAGCGGTAGCGCGCGACAGTGGCGCCGCGCTCGCCGCAAACATAACGAATATATCTAACGATGATGAAAACGTGACTGCTTGGAAACGATATGGTGTGGTGACGTATTATCGATAATGCAACTTATTGCGTGGGAACAAGGTTTATATTAATATGAATAAAACAATAATTTGTGATATATTTTGCGATCGCCGGCGCTGCGTAGTTCAGAGTTAATTCCGAGGTTTACTAATATCCTGTGACTAGTCGGTATTAGTCGCAATCGTTCTCTCGGCGGAACAACGACATCTAGCTGTTCCAGAAATTTATGATTCTAACTATTGTTTCGATTGCATTATCTTCAACATTAATTAGAAGTTAATATCATCTTTAGTAATTTGCTGTGAATTTATAAATCAAAGTTAGAATAAGTTAATTAGTTTGTTGTGACGGCTGCGCGGATCGAGAAAGGATCGCTGCGACGATGCCTACAGGTGGGTGTCTGCGTCTGTTTATTATTTATTAAATTATCATCACACGAATGTAAGTAAACTGGACGTGTCGATGCAGTGTGGAGTGATGATAACCGTTGTTGTAGGTGCCACCTCGCGTGTAGGCGCGCAGGGGCGCGGTCGCCACGTCCAGCGATTAGCGGCCGCCATCTTTCCGTTCCTACAGTTCTTATCGTGCCTTTTAGTCGACACGTACTGCGCAGTATATCGCGTCTGTCTGTGCGTCACCTACCTGACGTGGCTCCGACTCCGACAGATTCCTGCCATTTTATGTATTTTAGGTAACAATCAGAAATCACAAGGGTTCCTCAATCATAATCATAATCCCATCAAAAACATAAATGTGAAAATGGGAGCCAAGTTCAATATTAAGAATATGCCATGCTTGATTGTCGTCTTCACCGACAAAATAATTAAGATCTAAATGGGTGCCAAGTTCCTTAGATTCTCTGAAATGGTGCCAAGTCCGGCACTACATTGTTTACAGCGTGTTCAGCCAAGTTCACCCCAGGAACTGGCGGACAGCAGCCGTGTGTTATTTTACACGAACTGTTTGGAGCCACTTTTGACCCCCCAATAACTCAAAATCTATCTAAATAAAAAATAAAAATTTGGTACATACGAGTATATTAAGATCCTTTAGAACAACTAGAACCCCAAATTTCATTAATATAGGTTTAATAGTTATTGAGATAATAAATTCCAAAAAACAGCATTTTTACCACTGACTGACTGACTGACTGACTAGTAATCAAAAACCTAACCCACTTCCAGGTGACCTAGAAACCTGAAATCTGGCATGTAGCTTGGTAACTGTGTGTGGACATACACCAGAAAAAATCAGAAAACAGTGATTTTTTTATTAGTTTTATTATTAAATATAATGAAACGGGTCACTCACGTCTTAAAGGTCGAATATCGCTCGACATGTTTCAGACCGGTGCGCGGTCCTTAATCATGAGCACCTATCGCGTAGTTTTATTATTATTATTATTTATGCTAGTTACCTCAGAACTCCGTCATTTATTAACCGATTTGGAAGATTATTTTTTGTTCGAAACGGTATTCTTCAGGGGTGGTTCCATAGTTATCAGGTAAGAATCTGATCATAGAGTCCTGGAGAAATCGAGCGGATGCAAATGCTTGCAAAAGGATGGAGGAGTCCTATGTCCACAAATGGACATCCCAATAAATAAATAAATATGATAGGTAGATAACAATAAAATGAAATAAATCCTATGCATGAAACATATTTAAAAATGAAACTTATCTTTATAAATGTTTAAATAATATAATTATATAAAACCATGTAATATTTATTGGAACAAATGCCTCTATTATTATTAAAATGCATTTTGAGCTTTAACTTGGATACGGGATATTGAGTCAACAAACCCACACAATACAAATATCACAGCTGTTTCGCGTGTAAGTCAACTTCTAATCCATAGTCCCTTTTAAATACCGTAATACTATTTTTAAATTATACCAAAGTTTATGGTTGTTTTTGTTCGTAAACCTATTCCAAAAATTTACAGAAAAACTCAAGTCCGGTCTAGTACAAACCATAATATACAACAACCGATAAGATTTCTACAATGCGCTTCAATTGTTTCACATGAATTTTTGTAACTCAGTATTAATCCACTTGACATTCACTAAGGGAGTAAGGGAGTGCTAACAGGTTTACATTCACCCATGTTAAACTTTTCTAAAACAGTTTTCATACATATACTCGTACAGTCTAGAGTGATAGATAAAGATATCGGTTTGCTCGGTCCTTCTTCCAAAGAAACATCTGTTGTCTTTTAAATGTACCATTTTAAACTTGTTAGTTAAGTCCTTTCGAAATTATTGATGGTATTTATATCTGCAGTTGAGATAACAACCTCCGCGTGGTGCCGGTTAAAACAGCACCACTCCCTTTCTTCCCTTCAGTGTCGTAAGAGTCGATCAGGTTAAAGCGTGTTGCGGAAGATAGAATATCACATTTCCTACCCCTCTTGGGAATAAATGCATGAAAATTAAGGTAGTGTACATTAATAAATACTTTCAACTATTTTTGGTTTGACCAAGATATATCTAACGGTCTTTGAGTTGTCGCTAAAAAAACTCTTTAGGCGTGAGTTCCCTATGAAGTTTTGACGTGATAACGTCTTTAAAATCGTTTTAGTCGGGAGACATGTTCAGAAACTTGTGTCACACCAAAACCTCACGAGCGCGATCGCAGGTATAAGTGAAGTGCAAGTGAAGTAAGACGTTATCACGTAAACATCTCGATCGTAAACCTACTTTACAAACAACCAATTTTTTTTGATTCAATGTATTTTATTTTATAGGTAGTGGTTTTTAATGTGGACTAGTAGGTGTCGGTACGGAACCCTTATTTGTGCGTGATCCGACACGCACTTGGCGGTTTTTAGGGTTCCGTACCCAAAAGGTTAAAAACGGGACCCTATTACTAAGACTTCGCTATCTGTCCGTCCGTCTGTCTGTCACCAGGCTGTATGTATCTCAAGAACCGTAGACATTTGAAATTTTCACAGATGATGTATTTCTGTTGCGGCCATTACAACAAATATTTAAAACCGGCCAAGTGCGAGTCGGACTCTTTGCCGTTTTTATCCTCTGAAGGCCCCGCGTAGGTACAATTTTTTGTACAAATTTCAAAATTGATTTGAACTTAAAATTAAGAACAAAAGAATTCCTAATTCAAAAACACAATATTTTTTCTGGGCTGCAGGAGGTTAAAGATAATGGTACGGAACCCTTCGTGCGCGCTTGGCCAGTTTCTTCTTGTACCTTAAACATATCAAGTGAAGTATCGTGAGATAGCTCGTTTAAAAGTAATATGGTTATCTTTAACCATTTTTTAGGGTTCCGTAGCCAAAATGGCAAAAACGGAACCCTTTCTATAAGAACCCCACGAACGAATCTAGAACGAATCTATTTCATCATGTCTGTCCGTCCGTCCGTCCCGTACATTGAGCGATGCAGACAGTGGCCAACCGCTTCCGCCGTCGCCACTCACCGCCGATGCCGCCGCCGCCGGCGCTTGCCGACGGTTCAGACGCCGAGGCGTCGGTGCGCATGCCGCTCGGAATTAAGGGAAATCTAACTTCGACTACATTTCGTTTTTTATAGTCATTGGCAAACATAAGAGATTTTATGATTGGAATTCGCTAGTTCTAGAAAAATATGCAAATTACTCGTATTTATCGGCTGAATAAGAATATTCGTGACTGTGTCTATGTATCCTATGAACAAATCAATAAGCATTAACACTCATCAGTTGTAGAGTCTACCTTGTCCAGTGAAGTTCAGCTTTAAACATACACTCGTAGGTACCTGCGCCCTTTCAATGCGTCAACTCTTGGGAACTAGTGCCAAACATTGGTATATTTTGTTAAAAATAATATGAGAAGGGCAAAGACGTCGCAGTGGACGTCTTTTGGCTGATGTGATGATGATGATGATGAATATGAGATATTTTGCTAGGAAGTCTTCATTACAGAAGAAAAAAGTATAAATGCAATCTACTGCGACCTAAGAACAATAATACACAATACTGTAAAAGCGCTTGCATTACTGAGTTACGTGTTTTAATGTACTACCTAATGATGTGTAATATTAAATTCTAAATGGCATTGAAAAAAGAACTAACGGATGATGTATTCTTCAGTTTAAACGAAATCTTTGGGTATCACGGTAACATTAGTAGGTACGTAAAATAGGAATAGATATATGAATGCCCAATTAGTGTCATTGACTATAGCACACTATAGTTTTTACCCACGACGGAACGGAGAAGGTATATGCGTTTAGGGTGAGAGGTTGTTTGTTTGTTTGTTTGTTTGTTTGTTTGTTTGTGTGTGCACCTCAATATCTCCAAAACGGCTTGACCGAATTGGATACGGTTTTCTGCAATGGGTTCGTGGTTCATTCGGGACGAACCCCATAATAATTGTTACGACCATAACTCGCCAGGGGGCGCTGCAGTAAACATTTTTTGCTTGAAAGTGCGTTTGTGCTGGTTTGAGCGCATTTTCTCCGGAACAACTTCACCACCGTGGATGATTTCGATAGTGCTGGGTAAAGAGTACATGTACTTGAACTCTGAGGATCAGATGATGGAGCAAAAAACATAGTAGGGAACTGTACAGGGGTTCGATTACTTACTGTTCGTTTTTGGGCCCTTTTGTTTATGTTTGCTTAGCAGCGATTGTAAATGAACTTCTGAGGGTCTGATGATGGAGTAAAATAACATCACACAGAACCTTTCGAAGGCATATAGGTATTTGGCCGTGTTTGGGCTCTTTTCATTGAGTTTGCTGAGTAGTTTCTGCACATGGTATGTTAAGGATCTGATGATGGATCAGAACAATATTGCAGGGAATCTTATTAAGGTGATCATTTAGTGAACCGTGTTTCGATTGTTTGGCTGGTATGAATTGAGAAACCTCTTCACATGAACTGCTGAAGGCCTGATTATGGAGGAAATCAGCACCATAGGGAAGTTTGCGAGAGCACATATATAAACTGTTAGGAATTCACTAACTGAAAATACCATTTAATAGAAAGTAATAAGATTTATTTAGGATTTGGCAAAATCACTCGCGAGCGGAGTCTTTGTATCGACCGTCATAGATGTGCTTTCAACGCGCGTCGCTCAGCAACTGCCGAAGGGTGGTCTGGGTGGTGGCCGTAGCCAGTGCTAGAGTATTCCGTGGAATCCGACGTGCCTAACTCTGGAAGCACGCTGATTGGCCCTGACGCGCGGTGTTTCCTTGAAGTGGTTTTCGCATCGCAAGCGCTGCCTCGTTTCAGTCGACCATCCTGATGTCACTGGGCGTCCCGAACAGATCTTTCTTGCCTCAACAGGATGTAATAGTCACCTCTTAAGGTTGACAACTTCTGAAAGTTTCAAGATGATAAACTCTTATGTTTATCATGTATGATTCGCCTCTAAAGGCTATCAGGCATAACCTCCTAAGGTTATTGGAATAAACCTCTTAAGGTTGACAACATCTGAATGTTTCAAGATGATAAACTCTTAAGTTTATCATTTATGATTCGCCTCTAAAGGCCATCTGGCATAACCCCCTAAGGTTGTCGGGATCAACCTCTTAAGGTTGCCAACTTCTGAAAATTTCAGGATGACAAACTCTTAAGTTTATCATTAATGATTCACCTCTTAAGGTCTCTGTACAGCTCGCGACTAACTAGCCTCTTAAGGATAATGGACCAACAATGTACATTCGTTGCTTTTCAATACCATCCATGTATGGTTAGTCGAGAATATGATGAGCTACTAAATAAAAATATATTCATACCACATGGACTTTCTCCATATGTGTATTGTCATCCGGTCCACCTCTTAAGGTCTGCGGATGTATGGGCACGGATCGTCCCAGCCAGCCCTCACCATGGTCTACTTCAATCTTTCCATTAATAGTATACCCTCTGAAGGGCCGCATGGTTTTAAGAGGCTAATCACAGCACACACCACTGTGTAAACCAGGGCTCAAACATGAGCTCCTCTAAAGGAGACGCCCCTTTGTAGCGCTACAACGGTAATTAAATCAACAGGATCCATTGAACATTTGTTTTAATCAACACGATTATAAGTAATTAAAGGTTGTCCTCCATTGTGAATCATAATAACATAACACATTTAGGGGCACAACAACCATCATTGGTATCACCATGGTACGTGGTGTCATAATAACCACTAGTTATAATAATTATTATTATTATTTTGTCTGATAATTTACTACTACAAGTACCCAAATCAATGTACATTTTAGCTTCACAAGTCCACAATCAAAATCTTAAACCTTAGTAACTACATGACATTTACAGTTACATCTTTTATTTATTTAGGTAACATACAATCTCATACCATGCGTTAGCAATGTCATTAACAGGGTGAACTTTTTGAAATTCCTTTTTCTCTACATTACATCAGTACGAGTAAATACACAAGAGAATAATATTCATTTCTCGTACACTCAGTTCTTAATCTGAGAAATAAATGCACCACCAAACTAATGGCGAGATTATGTAATATACGGAAATGTTTCCACACACACGGAAGTTTTTTTTTTGTAAGCCTAATCCGAATCGTTATTACGCAGACAGAAAGCTTTCAGTTTATCCCTAGCCAATACGTTCTCATACTTTCGACCAGTAGTATTAGTTCCCTTAATGACATATCGGTCATGAGGAAGCACCTTAGTTATTTTGAACGGTCCATCATAACGGGGGACGAGCTTACCGCTTCTCAACCCTCTCCTAAAGACCTTACGTTGGGCCAGAACCAACTGGTCAACACGGAAGGGGGTCTCGATTCGTCGTTTTTTATCGAATGTCGATTTAGCGTTCTCGGCAGCCCTCCTTGTTTTAATTGCAGCAGTTTCACGAAGCCCATCCAAGGAGTCAGTCCTTGCTGGTACGAGCAAATCACCTGCCAGCCGAGGTTGGAATCCATATAAAAGTTCCAGAGGACTTTTCCCCGTGGTGTTGTTTATATTTGAATTTAAACCCAGTTGAACCTTAGATAAATATAAGTCCCAACGGTTCTGGTCCTCTCCTGCGTAGGATACCAGCGCATCCAAAATAGTGCGGTTATATCGTTCAATTTGTCCATTAGCCCTAGGGCTGGCCACAGCGTTCATAACATGTTTTATTTGTCTTTCGGTACAATATCTCCTAAAATCGTGGCAGTCAAAAGCCTTGCCTCGATCGCTTATTATGCGACTAGGCAGCCCAAAAGTTTTTACAAACAAGTTTAACGTCTTAAGGGCGTTCACGCAGCTTGTATCCCGCACGGCCTCGACCCATATAAATTTGGTAAACGCGTCGATTATTGCAAAGACGTACATATTGCCAGAGGGGCTCTTGCAAAACGGGCCAAGATGATCAATATGTACTGTATGAAAAGGTACGGCCACCTTTTCTATTGGATGCAAAAGTCCTACTTTCCTTCCGGTAGGTTTTTTGGCGTACTGACAGCTTATGCACCCTCTGACGTACTTTTGGATGAAGCGTCGCATATTTCCAAACCAATATTTGCCCTTCACTGCATCGTAAGTCTTGTTAAAGTTAACGTGGCCGTTGTCGTCGTGGAATGATTGGACCAACGACCACCGTGACTGCCTTGGTACTACAACCTTCTTCTCATTGTTAACTTTTCGGTACAGTACCCCATTTTCAACCAAATAATCGGCGGCCAGGCCCTTTATGTTTTTCTTAGCCAATTCGTCCTGTAGCTGGTCTATGGTTGAGCGCACTGAGTCATCTTCCTGCTGGAGACATTCAATAAGGTCTTTTTCGACGCAGCGCATGACAGCACCGACAGGATTACGACTTAGCGCGTCAACGTGAGACATGGACGTTCCGGCACGGTACTCAACATTAAAGTTGAACCCCTGGACGTCCAACCACCATCTCGCAATACGCGGATTTAAATCACGCTTCTCCCAAGCCCAGCGCAGGGCATTGCAATCCGTCACGACGACAAACTCAATGCCACTGACATATACCTTAAACTTTAGCAAACTCATTACCACCGCCAGAGTCTCGAGCTCATAACTATGGTACTTTTGCTCGAGAGGGGTAGTTTGCCTGCTGGCGTACGCGACCGGCTTCCATGTACCTTCTGGTTGTTTTTGAAGCAGTATGCCACCTAAGCCAGCCTTGGAAGCATCGGTATGTATTTGCGTTTCATAGTCCGGGTTAAATATTGCTAGAACAGGACGGCTTACAAGTACAGATTTTATTCTATCGAAAGCGCGTTGTTGATCGTCGCCCCACACCCAAGCCTGATCCATTTTAGTAAGCATCGTTATGGGCCGTGCTATAGCAGCGAACCCACTGACGTACTTCCTAAAATAATTAGCCAAACCCATAAACTGCCTACACTGGTGGACGTTTGTCGGAGTAGGGAAATCACGCACGGCATTAATCTTAAGTTGTGCAGGTTTGACTTCACCGTTACATATCTCGTGACCCAGGTACTCTACCTGGGGAACTAAAAACGAGCATTTATCGAGACGCAACTTCATATTAGCATCACGCAGCCGCTCTAAAACTCGACGAAGACGATCTAGCGCGGCGTGGTGATCTTCTGCATATACCAGTATGTCGTCAAGATAAGCAGTGGCGCATTCAAACTTAAGAGGCCCTAGTATTTCGTCTATAGCTCGCTGAAAAACGCTTGGCGCGTTAACGAGACCGAAACTCATACGAGTATATTGCCAGTGACCATCGGCTGTGACGAATCCTGTAAGAGGCTTACTTTCGTCTTCTAATTGTATGCAGTGATACGCGGATAAAACGTCAAGACACGAAAATACGCGCTGTTTGGCTAGCCTATCTATCTGGTCTTGTATGAGCGGAAGCGGGTAACGCTCCTTTTTAGTCACCTTGTTAAGTGCGCGATAATCGACGCACATACGTTTTTCTCCATTTTTCTTAGGCACTAAAATCGCAGGGCTAGCATAGGGTGAGTTGGACGGCTCCACTATACCCTTTTGCAAAAGATCGTTTACTATACTGCGTACATGGTTACGATCCTCGATCGACATCCTATAGGGCCTGTAATAAATCGGTTTCGAATCAGTAAGCTCTATTTTCATTTTTACAGAACACTTACCGATTGCCTGGTCATTTTCAGAAAAACAGTCAGAAAACTTCCCTAATAGACTTTCGAGTTCGGCCCTGGTACGAGGATTTAAATCTTGCCCCATTTTATACTTAGAATCTGAGCTGTCAACGCACTCATCACTCACAACGGCACGCGCCACGCACTCATTACTCCGTATCGTAAAAATTTCCGGGCCCAAGTTAATGATTTTAAGTACCGTTCGGCCATCGACAATATTTGTAGTGTGTTGAGGAATTAAACACTCTGATCGCGGTTTAAGGTGCGCCGACTCTGGTACAATTATAGACCCGTCAAACTCAGAACACGATAACACTATTTTGTTTACACCGGGTGTCAGGTGTAAGTCCTCAGGTGCACGCAAGGTGACACGTTCAATGTCATTAAACGTTCCAGGTAATGCCATCAAAAAGTTCGCGTTGTACATTCGCAGAGACGTAGGCGTCTTGATAACATACACATTAGGGTAGTCAGTGAACGGTTGACCGATAATTATACCTATATCTTGCGCACTATTGGGTACAATATACGCCTTTATATTTTCGCAAGTAGCCTCGTCCGCAATAATAGTCACTATTGTTTCTGCGAGAGGCGTTATATGCGATTCACCGAAACCCTTTATAACACTGTTATTTGTTACACTGTGAGTGTTTAAGCCCAGTTGTTTTGCTGTCGAATCAGTAATTGTGACGCAAGAGCTACCGAAATCAATAAAAGCTTGAGCATCTAAACCGTTCACCTTAACTGTCATATAGTACTTCGAAGCCGACTCCTCCTTACTTTGTATTACGTTAAATTTGAATTACGCCCCTTTAATTTCAAGCATTCCTCTTTGACATGACCCATCTTATTACAATAGGAACATTTCCGCATTTTTAAGTAACAATTGTTTTCATTATGTCCCTTTTTGTTACAAAATGAACAAACCGATATTGACGACTTATCATTTTTATCGCGCATTTTGTAAGTACAACGTGCGGCGGTATGTCCCCGTCTTTTACAGATATGGCATTTGATTTTTGCTTGACTAGATGAAAGCGCGGCTTCGCTCGGGTGAAATAAATAAGAAAGAAATAAACAAAACATTTATTCGTGACAGTTATGCAAACGACGAAAGAAATAGTGTACAAAAATGTATAAAATAAAAACATTACAACAACGGATCATAATGAAACTTCGAATCGTATAGAAATATAGTCTGTAGTCTGGATTGGGAATAAAAGTATGGAATGGAATTATATGGAATTGGGAGTAAAAGATTACGCAAACGACGTCACGGGCAAAGGCTAGTATCTTTGCAAGTTAATCCTAAGCATTTTTATAAGGGTAGTATTTAAAGGCACATAAAAAATTTGACACCGTAATCAGTACTGATTTGTATAGCTAAAATACTAATTGTTCATTAAAATTCAATTCAGATGTGCATTGTTAAATATTGATGTGCCAGTCAGTATTTTTGGTGCGAAGTCAGAGCTGCTAACGCGAAAAACAAATGAAGTTCGTGTATCTCCCTCTCTGTCGCACTTGCAAATTCGAGCGACACAGAGGGAAATACACGATGTCCGTTCGTTTTCGTTTCGCGATAGCAGCTCTCTATTCTCCGCCAAATTCTATTCAGTGGGGCCCTTTACACTCAATATTATCGCGATTTTTAAAATTGTATGGGGTCTGTTAAACGCTTAATACTATCACAATACTGGTGTGTCAAAATTATCGTGGGTTTTAAATTCGTATGGATTTTTCTTCAATATTCTTTGCACGTGATACGGATCGTGATATGAGTATATCGCGTGATAATAATAACCATGTAACAGGCCCCTATGGATGTTGCTTCAATATTCAGTGTTTCACGTGATAATAATAACAGTTGGTAATATTTTCTCCAATTAATGGAAGCTATTTAACAACTTGTTCCGTTTTGCCAAAGGTATTTCACATTCCGATACGCGCACCATCCAGGAATAGGAGCCGTCAGACCAGAGGGCCTACCATGATCTGAAAACGAAGTATTTCCCTCTCCGCGCTCGAATATGCAAGTGCGACAGAGAGATATATTTAGTTTTCGGTTGGTAGCACCTTAGTCCGAGCGTGGCGGACGGTCGAAGAAAGTCAAAGAACATTCCGTGTGTTGTCTGTCACACATATAATTTTTTAGCTTCCCATCGACCTATGAACTTGAAATTAAGTGATAATGTTTATTATGAAGTATATTTTACCAAAAATATCAATATATTGATAAATCACATTTGTTTTTTAGTTGTACGGAACCCTCAGTGTGCGACTCCGACGCACTTGGCTGGTTTTTATTACATTTTGAATTTTATTTCTCTTATAGTAAAATACCCTATTCGTTTTAAAGTTGACGCCTGAGGGCCTACCGCGAACCAAAAACGAACTATCTTCCTCTCTGTCGTTCGAATATACATGTGCGAGAGAGGCAGATACTTCGTTTTCGGTTCGCAGTAGCGCCTCTAGCGTCCGAGCGCGGCGAACGGCATGAGCTGAGGGTCTACTCCGAAATTCAAAATCCTAACTTCGTATGGTGCCGTCCCTTTCACTCTCCTGTCATAGACTATATGAGTGAAAGGGACGGCACCATACGAAGTTCGGATTTCGAATTTCGGAGTAGTCCCCCAGTACCACTAAGTTATAAGATAGAGCGAGATAGGGATAGAATTTTGCTAGACGTTTAAAAGCCATAAGTCACCTAGTAGTTTGTCACAAACAAAATAGAGACGCAGCTTTAAGATGGCGGACAGACTCAGCAAACATTCAAGTGGTGTCCTTTACACGATTAATATTATCACAATACTGGGGTGTCAATATTATCGCAGTTTTCAAATTTGTATGGATTCTGCTTTAATATTCACGTGATACTTATCGTGATATGAATCCATGTAACAGGCCCCATACATTCGCTTTGAAGGCGGTTGTTGTGACAATCAGTCTAGCTAGCACGATAGATATAAATTTGCCCGTAAGAACTTGCAACACTACAAAGTATCCCAAAGTAAAAGACACAAAAACAAAATATTGTTACAAATTGAAAAAATTTAATTGTGCAGAAATGACCCCTATCATGCTGCTGTAAAAATTTATAACAAAATACCAGATAGCATTAAGTCGGAACAAAAAGACACTATATTTGTAAGTAAGCTAAAATCGCTCCTTATCAAAAATTGTTATTATTCAGTAGAGGGTTTTCTGTCCGATGCTATTGTATAATTCAGAAGTATTAAATATTATTCTTGATATGTTATATAATAACCATTTCGATGTAATCTTAATTTCTTTTCAATTCATTTTATTGAATACAATTTTTAGTGGATAAGCAAATATTGTAACACCTCTGCTAGAGGTAGCATGTATGACACATTAGTATAATTTTTCAATAACATCTGCATTTATAATTATATACATGTAAGCAATAAATAAATACATTATACCGTTACGTTTTATGTGACATTTTAATACATTTCGCCCATATAACGTGACGGTATAAGTTATCGTGCTAGCTAGGCTGATAGGTGTATAGAACGCTTGAAAACTACAAAAACAAAACGCTACAGACGCGGCTAGCCGAATCCACACAATGGGCGATGATGGCCAATCACCCAGAAAGCAGCCCAGCAACCTGGCCAACATACCGGACGCAAAAATAGTTCACGATTTTCGAACGTAGCCGACACTGTCAACCAACAAATTTAATATAGCAATATAGTCTGTGGGCAATATGGTCGACGTTTTGTCATCAAATTAACACTTTTAAATGCAAAGTACGCGACAATCCGAATTTTGCGGATACATATGTTCAAATCAAAAATCGTTATTTTTATACGTTCTTCAATTTGAGACAGGTCTCGTTCGGGTCTACCGTACCCCTGCACGAAATTATTAATATAGATAGTGACTTATGTTAATCAATCTATATCTTATGGTAATCTTATGAAAGAGTGTATAAATTTTTAAAGGGTCGGCAACGCGCATGTGACACCCCTGGAGTTGCAGGCGTCCATAGGCTGCGGTGACCGCTTACCATCAGGCGGGCCGTACGCTTGTTTGCCACCAACGTGGTATAAAAAAAAAAAATGTTGCCACTATTTTGTCGAGAGCCCGCGGGAACCGATGTATTGCGTTGTAATGATGATAGGTAATTTAACAATGAGTTGGGATCGCGACATCCCGCAGAAATGGCTCCAACCTCAACAAGCTCACTACCGATTGTACCTATTATAGATTCTGTTATCAAAGACGGCGAGATACCACACGCGTTACCTAAAGATAGCTTGTCATAATAAAATTGTAGGTAATCTACATCGGGCGCTCTCATTACATTCACTAAATCGCGCATCATACTCAATTTACTCTTATGACATGGAAAAGCTGTTAGAAGTTTTGTTTTAAACTCGGTCCAGGATAGATTCACATCCTGCAATTGATCGTACCAACGTCTAGCATAGCCCTTTAATTTGGACGAACAATTAAAAACAAGCGTCTTTTCGTCCCAACCGTACATATTTGAAATACCTTCGACCTTCCTTATCCAAATCTCCATCGTTAATAAAGAGGATTTCGGGTCGAATTCTGGAATAGGGTCGCTACGACCCACATATCGTAAGTTATTATTATTTTCTGATTGTACATACGGAAAGTCCGATAAGGATGGAGGCGGGGGCGCGGTCGCAACTGCACCGGTGGCGACCTGCAACCCCATACCTGTCGAATTCGAAACTGGCATACTCGCACCCGATGGCGACACCGAAGTGATGTGAGTGTCGCGGGCGACCCCGATTACGGGCGGGGCAGCGGCCGTGCGCAGCGGCACTCGCGACGTCCCACCAGGTCCGCTAAAAGTGTTATCCGTAAATGTAATCGCCGACGCGACTGCTGCCGGAGACCGCAAGGGCGTTCGTTGTACAGGCGCTGCTTGGAGCTCTCCGGCCCGTACTTGCGGAGGATCCGTTGCCGACACGACCGGCACCAACGGCGCTGACGGAGTTAGTCTTGCAGGCGCTACGGGCGGTTCCGAAGGCCACACGCATAGCGTTTCCGTTGCCAGCTCGGTGAGATCCTGATCTGGGCCCGAACATGGTAGTGGGGGCGTCATGGCGCCATCTTCTGTGTGCGGCGCGCCTGAAAAGTATCCGCCGACCCTCGCTGACGGCGGCGACCCGCGTGGAGTTCCTCGAAGGATATCTTCGAGATGTTTTACGCGCTCAGCCAACCGACGCGATTCCACTTCGGCTAAAAGTTTCCTCCTTAGCCGAACTTCTCTTGTCTCTTTATGTTTCCCCATCTCTTACACAGAACAAAACACGGGAATTATTCACGGTTCACTATTCGCACTTCTGAAAACTGTTAGGAATTCACTAACTGAAAATACCATTTAATAGAAAGTAATAAGATTTATTTAGGATTTGGCAAAATCACTCGCGAGCGGAGTCTTTGTATCGACCGTCATAGATGTGCTTTCAACGCGCGTCGCTCAGCAACTGCCGAAGGGTGGTCTGGGTGGTGGCCGTAGCCAGTGCTAGAGTATTCCGTGGAATCCGACGTGCCTAACTCTGGAAGCACGCTGATTGGCCCTGACGCGCGGTGTTTCCTTGAAGTGGTTTTCGCATCGCAAGCGCTGCCTCGTTTCAATACATTAACGTGTCGTGTTTCTTTTGATAGTGTTTTCTGAGTAGCTTCTGTGTATGAACTGCTGAGAGCTGTAGGTATGATGAAACAGAATATATATATAGTCCTCCACATCGGTTTCGATGACGGCGACCCTAGCTATTACGGATTTTTTCTTTTGTGAGCTCTAATATGGCTCGCTAGGCCAAATTTGGTCTTAAAGACCCTACGGCATTCCAGACAGTAAAGTTGCCCTGCCGAGTTGTAACAGAAACAGAATAACATAAGTCATAAGTCATAAGTTATTTATTCGTAAAGCCATTTTACACGTTATAAATATCAATTTGAAATTAATCTGACATAACATTATTTCTAATACTATATAAGTGAGAGTTAGTTGACATCCTTTTTGTGAAAATTTAGGTACTCGTCATAATCATAAAACGGGTGCTCAACAAGCCAGCGTTTAAGGCGACATTTAAAACTGGCCAAGCTCTTGGCGCTGGTGATGCTGTCAGGTAGGTTGTTGTAGACGGCGGGCCCCATGACATGGGTTAGTTTGGCCGACTTGGCCATTTTACACCCCACGCCGACTAGCTTGTGGGCGTTACGTGTGTTGTAGTTGTGTACCATGCCATGTGTTTTGTAGGCTGTTAGGTTTGACCTCACATACGTAGCCACCTGCAAAATAACTATTGCTGGTAACGTCAGTATCCCCAGTTTTATAAAAAAGGGTCTTGCAGGAGTGTTGTGGGGGACTCGGGCTATTATTCTGACTGCGCGTTTCTGGAGACGGAATACCCTTTCCCACTCGGCACAGCGTTCCCATAGCTCCGCACCGTACTGGATCAGCGAGTGCACCATGGCAAAATAGTATGCGCGCGCGATCTCGTCCGTTACCAACCTGGTTACTCTTCCCAATGCAAAGCACGCGCTGCCAATTCTTCCACTGAGTCTGTTAATATGATGATCCCACTTAAGACTGATGTCAATTTCGAACCCTAGGAAAATGGTGCTACTTAATTGCTCCAAAGCAATCCCACCCACCGAAACAGCAAGTGGCCTTGCGCTACGGCCTGATAGATTGAATAACCTGGTAAGTGGGTCTTCTTAAGGTTCAGCGCTAGACCATTAGTATTAAACCACTGTGCAAGCTGCGCCGCGGTTTCATTTAATTTACTCTCGATGGTGTCCACCGAATGCGCTTTGACGATTGCAGCAACATCATCTGCATACATGAGAATTTTAGCAGCCTGAATTGCATTCGGCAGATCGTTCAGCAACAAAGAGAATAATATATTAGAAACCAACGATCCCTGAGCGACGCCCATTGTAGTCTCTAGTGGATCTGATCTAGCCCTTCCGCCATCTCCGACTACAATTTGAGATCTGTATTGCAGAAGGCTCTTGAGCAAGGAAAGTGTCGGACCATTAATCCCATAGTGCCTCAGCTTGCTGGTAAGGACTGCGCGATCTGCGACGTCGAAGGCCCTGGACAGGTCGCAGCACAATACAGCAACTTGCTGTTTCCTCTCTCTGGCGTCAAGTACGCGTTGGACCACCTCACGAGTCAGTGAGGTTGTGGAGCGGCCCGCACGATAGGCGTGTTGTCTGTCGGATAGGGCGCACGTCGACTCCAGGAAACTCGTCAGGCGGCGGCTGAGACCGTTTTCAAAGACCTTTGCCATCGCAGGTATGATAGCAACGGGTCTGTATGCATCCATGTCCCCCCTTTTACCCTTGCCCTTAAAGATTGGAGCTATTTTGCTGATTTTAAGAGGTTTAGGGTATGTGCCCTCCCTTATACAACGATTGAATAGCTCCGACATGGCATAGGCTAAGGGGGTCGGAGCGGCCCTCAATAGCTTCATATTTATCCCGTAGATGTCCATTGAGGCTTTAGGAGGGATTAGAGAGGTTATCAAACGATAGACCTCATCTGCGCTGAAAAATCGGAGCCTAAGGGATCGATCCGCGGCCGGCAACGCGGCGCGCAGCTGGCGCAGGGCGCGGGTGCCGTCGGCGCGCGGAGCGCCGCACGCTGCCGCGGCGCTGAGGAACCTGTTGTTCAGCGCGTCGACAGCGTCTTTCTTGTCTGCGAAATGTGACCCATCGGTGTTCACAATAACCTCAGTGACGTCCAATTGTGGGCAGTTATTTTTACCTCTTCCCTGTTCACGACATTCCAAAGCATCTTAGATTTATTGTTGCCGGTTTTTATTGAGTCACTGTAGTAATTAGATTTTTTCTTCTCAATTAAAATGTCATATTGCGATTTGATGTCAGTTATAAAATTATTAATATAGTCATGACTCATATGTCGTTTTCCTAGCTCTATCATATCAAATAAAAAGGATTTGAATAATTTAATGTCTTTGTTAATCCATGTTGGGTAGTGACCATCCCTAACTTTTTTTTTTCTCAGTGGGAAACAAATGTCAAATTTATTTGAAATTACATTTATAAGTGAAATTGCAAGACTATTTGCGTCGCTGTTTTTTGCAAAGATTTGACTCCAATCAACGCTCTCAATTGCGACAGAAAAATTTAATTGACTTGACTCTGTGAAACTTCATGAGTAGAAGTAGAACATAGTAAGGAACTTTGTGAATCCTCATGGATAGAATACCGTGATATAGCTCTTTAAAAAGTGATGACTGAGTAAGTGATAGTAACTTCTCTACCTATAACTACTCATGAACTGCTAAGAGTAGAATTTTTGCTCTTTATACCCGCCACGGAAGAGTAGGCGTAAGTCATATGTCCCCCAAACAGGTCTGCTTATCTAAATATTATGGTTTCGGTTAAAGTAGGTATTATTGTGTAGTTAGAACTTATCGGCGATACAAGACGTGAATATGCCATGGGACACACTACGCATGGATAAAACTATCGTGTTATGTTATAAAACTGGCTTAGTGCGAGTGGCATAGCGGCAACAGAAATACATAATCTGTGAAAATTTCAACTGTCTAACTATCGCGGTTCTTGAGATACAGCCTGGTGACAGACAGCGAAATCTTAGTAATAATAGGGTCTCGCTTTTACACGTTGTAAAAACGGGACCCTATTACTAAACGACCCGACGGGACCCGATTACGTTGTTTCGGGGCTACAGAACTCTGAAAAGCACATTTATTCCAAAACGGGTTCACTAAATTATATGCAGAGCAGAGCGCAATTAATATGGTGGTTGGTTACCCACGACGGAAAGGATAAGGTATAAAAATTTAGGGTAAATTAAGGGGGGGCGCTAGTCGGGTAACCTCCACGAGTGTCTGGGCTCTTCCCTCGCGGGTCTGGGGGAAGGGGAAGGGTTCTGGCCGGTGCGCCCTGGAGGCCACGGTAAGTGATTAATTTTCGGAGGGATCGTTTACCGGTGCTACCAATAACCCGGAGACGGGGTCGCTCTGGGTTTTCCTCTGTTTAGCGGAGGACACTCCAGATGCGACCAATGGGGGGATGGGGGGTTCCACATCCGCAAGACTCCCCAGGTGCGGCTAGAGGGACAGGCCATGCCGTATGCCTGTAAAAATAACTACGGACCCGTAACCCTAGCTTCGGCAGAGGGCCGCTATGGTCGGGAGCGGGGGCTGACACCGTCAGGCCGGGGCCGGGTGGTGACTGCGAGGAAGAAAACCTCTTTAAAAAGTCACAAGGGGACCTGAGGGGGTGAATCCGGGGTTTTTCACTCTCTCCCAGCGTGGAGGTCCTTTGGTCGGCAAGTGTGTGGTGTCGCCCTGCACGCTTGCCGACGGGTGGGAGACGCTTGCCTCAGCAGTGAGGGAACAGCTTCGGCTGTTGCAGCAGGCGGTGTTCGCAGTTGTGTGCCTTGGCGATCCCGTGTCACCGCCAATAATGCTGCGTGATGGGCATACCCTGGTGGTTTTAGACAATAGTCCGGGCGGTTCCCGGGAGTCCGTCATACCCGTCCTAGTTCCCCGGCTAGGCGGGATGCGTAAATGCATTTCCCCAGGTAAAAAAAGGATAAATTAAGGGCAATAGGCGCAGATTCTCCAAATCGGCTAAACCGATTAAGATTTTTTGCTATATATTCGTAAAAAAGTAAAAGTTTGTCGAAATTTAGAATGAATGATCCAAGTTAGTGATATTAAATTTGATGTGCTTGTGATAGAGGAAGGAGGATGTGAGTGTCTACGTGGGCTCGCATATACTCGTAGTGCGCGGTCTGAAGAGAAGCTTAGGACCTTCGGCCCCACGCAGAACTCGGATCGGCTCTACTTTGAACATTTAGCGATAGGATAGTGCACGAGAGTCCCGTGTAGGCTCGCGTACAGAGCGTGACCCTTCGCGCTGAGGCTTTTAGGCACTTCGGGCCTTCTCACCTGCGCGGAGCTCAGCTTTTGGTCTTGCGTGCCTTGCCACTCACCTTTGCGCTTTTGGCCCTCAAATTTAATTGTAAAGACACAGGTGGATAGTGGTGGCTCGCCCTTTGGGTCTTCGGCCCTCTGGCTTGCGGAGAGAACTCTCTCAAAGGACGCTCCGAGCCTTCGTCTTCCAGGTTCTCTTGTAAAACACTCGATAGGAAGGATCTACTTGGGCTTGCCCTTCAGGTCTCGGGCTGGCGTCGAGAGTGCTTTCTCATGGGACGCTTTATTGGGCATATGTCCCTACGCTGAGCTCTGCCTTCGGCCTACCGTGCTTGTTTCCGGAATATATAGCGTTAAGTGAGAAACAACCATTGTTTTTCTACCACGTCGATGGCATACAAGCATACAGTCCGCTTGATGGTTAGCGGTTACCGCAGCCTATGGATGTTTGCAACTCCAGGGGTTTCAATGCGCGTTGCTGACTCTTTAAACATGTATACACTCCTTTCTTGAATAGCCCTATACTATAATATAATCCCTTGGGAAAACCTCAGGAGGGAGCTCATTCTACAACTGGAACGTTTGAGTGAGGAACGTATAGACATTGCTCTCTAAAAATAATAAAATAAAACAAAATTAAAAATTTTGAAAAACCCACGACGGATTAAACTAATTCAAAAATTATAAAATAAAGTAAATGTGAATCCCCCGACTGGGTATTTACGAAGTAAGTAAGTACATGGAGATAATAAATAGATTTCAAAAACGGTTGTATGGTCGCGAGGTACAGTTACAAAGCCAGAAAAATCCGTCGGGGGCTGCCATTGCCATGTCTGTTCCTAATTTCATTAAAATATTAATAATAGTAAAGCCCGAGGTACATTACATACAGCAACTTAAATTGAAGTACCTATAACACGGACTTCGTAATCTTACTTCATTTCAGGGCAGGCAATGGCAGCCCCCGACGGATTTTTCTGGCTTTGTAACTGTACCTCGCGACCATACAACCGTTTTTGAAATCTATTTATTAACTGCATGTACTTACTTCGTAAATACCCAGTCGGGGGATTCACATTTACTTTATTTTATAATTTTTGAATTAGTTTAATCCGTCGTGGGTTTTTCAAAATTTTTAATTTTGTTTTATAATGCGAAGGGGTGGGCAAGCTCTTTCCATACAAACTTTGTGCAAGTTTTTCTTCGTTTGTGTTTGCACACCAGTTACTATTTTTGGTCCATATGCTTATTTTTTGTTAGCTATGTCTTGATGTTTTTCGTTTTTAATTTTAATATTTTTTGTATTTTATTATTTTTATTTATTTTAAATAATGCAAAATTTCAACATCAAGTTCTGCGTTTATCCAATATGTACCAATAAAAAATTAAATTAAATGCTGAAGTGCCAAAACTAACGCAAAAAACTTGCACAACCTTTGTATGGAGAATGGCTTGCCCTACCCTGCGCCTTAACACAAAAAATGTACTTACGCTTGAAATGAGCAACTGTGCTTTCTATTACTACTCTTTAAAACCTTTATGTACACAGTGAATAAAATACTTTACTTTACCTTACAGTCCTCATAATTTAGGTTTACGTTTGTTGAATCCTTGTGAATAAGACATTTGCAGGGGTGATCGTCAGCTCGGTCTACCCTCTCGAACTACCTATATTAAATAAGTTTAACTGCAACGATTTCTCCGATTTTGTTTCACTTAGATGTGACTGAAGCGGTGCATGAGAGCTGCGACTACGACCTCCTCCCGGACGATGACTGCGACGCCGAGGACTCCGGTAAGAGCTTAAGCTGGTAAATTCCTACCTCCAGGCTACTTGCACATAGTGACTGCACCGACGGCGCCTGGGTGGCACGCTTCGCAGCCAGCGGGAGTGTGCCTAATAGTTGCCATATTACCACTTATCGTCGTGGATAAGACTCTCGCAGTCACATTTTTTATTGTACGACGGTGGCAAACATGATTGTTATTGATGATTATCTTGATTCACTATGTCGGCAGCTAGAGACATATGCAGGTCCCTCAACACAGCAAACCTCGGGAGCTCTGGCGACCTTACCACCAGGAGCACAACACCTACCTAAGGGGCAAGTAGAGGTGTTAAGGCGGAGGTACTTCCCAGTTGGGCTGATCCAAATATGAGCGAGATGACCTTCCGCTGTGCCCTACCTCTCAATCTTATATCTGATCTCATACTTTATTTATTATAATTATTGGGCACATAATATTACAACCATTGTTAATAATAAGATCCGCAAAACTGCACCGTGGTTTTTCTGCGGATCGCAGTCTCTAGCATTGTTTAACAAAACGGGTTATGAATTTATAGAAGATACATTAATTACTATAAAGATGTAAGTAGGCAAGTACAATACATGTAATGATTTATATGTTACCACAAAAACACCTACTGAAAACTAATGTACGGTAGGTACTCAATAATAAGTGATTATGCAGCAACGTAGCTGACCTAGTTTGTTTTCTTTTCTGATCTAATATCCACTGGAAGGCTATTTAGCAAGTATGGCAGACGCTTTTTAAGGCATCCATCACCATAGTAATTGGTGACTCTAGGTAGTTAAATCAAAGTTTCCTGTGGATATTGCTCAGGTGCTGTCTGAACGTGACGAATATCTCATTCATCACAGAAGCCTGGGAGCATGAGCGTCCGTATTTCTAGAAATATGGAAGAGAGTTTAAGAAGAGAAATACGGTGTTTTTTTGCGATAGCAAGTCACTATTAATTGTACTTAATCGAGTAGGAGGTACTACTTACATAGATGTTAAAGTAAAGTATGTTATATTTTTATTTTAAAATTCATAGGTATTATCTACTTTTTTTAATACCACGTCGGTGGCAAACTAGCGTACGGCCCGCCTGATGGTAAGCGGTCACCTCAGCCTATGGAGGCCTGCAACTCCAGGGGTGTCAAATGCGCGTTGCCGACCCTTTAAAAATTAGTCACTGTCTGTTGCCCGCATCACCCCTCACGCATAGTTCTCTCTTTAATATTTGATTTCCCGCAAGAATTATTTCAACTACACTATTTTTAGACGAGTACCTATTTAGTAGGTATAATAAGCATACATATTTGGTATTGATCCTTTTCATAACTCTATTGTTTAGTCTTATTTAATTATTTTAGAACAGTTGTAGTTAGGTAACAATCTTGTTGCTGAGTTTAGTTCGTTTCCTTGTACAGTTATCACACAGAATTGTTATAGTTAACACTATTATGTACCTACTATTATTTATTCTGAGACACTATGTAATATAATGAAATAAACCTCCAGGTCTAGTGTCCATCTTTGTTATGGTTTATTTTATGTACTGTAAATTTAATACTTCATGTGACTGTTTGTGTACTAGTTAAATAAAATTTAATAAAATAGGTTAGGCTATAAGAAATAATACTTTGAACATAACTACAAGAACATATTCAGATTAGTTTATTCAGAATCGAGAGAAGAATCACTAAAGTATATTTACACAATAACAGGTCAATATACATTATAAAACGCTAAACTAGGTAACTAAAAGAAAGGAAAAAGTATAAATTAAAACTGCGCCCCGCTCTGCGTCATGCTCGAACCAAAGGTCCCCAAAATGCTTGCGGCATTGCCTCGCTGAACAGCAATTGAGACCTGTTGGACGCGCCATGACCCAGAGCGGGGGTCAAGGCCCCTCTCCCTCAAGCGTCTGCCTAACTCCTTGAAAAGCCCGAGAGCCTCACTGCCCCAGGGCCCAGCTGTCTACACAGCAACCGGAATGAAATCGTAAGTTGGTTCCAAGGCAGGGTATTTGGTGTGTTTGACATTAGCGGCATTTTCAGTCGCCGAACCAGCTGATTTTATAGTGAATCTTAGGTGGGACGCCGCAAATGTGCTAACACAAGTGGCATCTCATAAAAGACAACGTCCTCTCTGCAGTCTCTGCCAAGGAACAAACCTCAATCCATCCGTACTGGCTTATAAGATTTAATTAAATATTCTTTTACTGTGCCTTGTCAATAAAATCCCACTACTTAATTACGAGTGTAGAGTTAAAAATCATTCTCCAAATATTTTTAAATGTATGTCATGTATGTGTGTATATTAAAAAGAAAGTATCTGGGCGACCGAGCTACTCTCGTATTTTCCCGAAGATGAGACCAAGCTAGATTTTTTTTGCGCCACCCGCATCCAGCGGACACCCGCGACCTTCACCAGGTCATCAGTCCACCGTGTGGGGGGCCTGCCCACGCTACGCCTTCCGGTACGTGGTCGCCACTCGAGAACCTTTCCGCCCCAACGGCCATCGGTTCTACGTCACTTTGGTTCTGCTGCGGATGGCCTCATTCCTGATGCGATCACACAGAGAAACTCCCAACATAGCTCTCTCCATTGCCCTTTGGGTGACTTTGAGCCTTCTTATGAGGCCCATAGTAAGCGACCACGTTTCAGTGCCATATCTCATCACTGGCAACACACACTGGTCAAAGACTTTCGTCTTGAGACACTGCGGAATATTGGACGAAAAGATGTGCCGTAGCTTCCCGAACGCTGCCCAGCCGAGTTGGATTCGACGATTAACCTCTTTCTCGAAGTTGGACCTACCTAACTGGACAGTCTGTCCTAGGTATATGTAATCGTCTACAACTTCGAGCGAGCGTAAAGTGTCCGATTGTTAAGGGAGTTGGTGCGACATGGACATTTGTCATGATCTTCGTCTTGTCCATTTCATCCTTAGACCAACTCGCTCGGAGGGTTTACTGAGGTAACTGAGCATTGCACTTAAATCCTCCATGGTCTCAGCCAAGACTACTATATCGTCAGAAAACCGAAGGTGAGTGAGGTAGTCGCCGTTTATGTTGATGCCTTCTCCAGTTCAGAGTCTTTAAAACATCCTCCAGTGCAGCGGAGAACAGTTTAGGAGAAATAACATCTCCTTGCCTGACTCCCCGCTGCAGCGGAATAGGCTTTGAGTTCTGGCCCTGGAGTCGGACTGACATAGTGGCGTTCTCGTACAAACACTTCAGCACTTCGATATAGCGGTAGTCCACTTGGCACCGCTGGAGAGATTGTAGTACAGCCCAGGTTTCAATCAAATCGAAGGCTTTCTCGTAGTCCACGAACGCTAAACAGAGAGGCAGGTTATACTCCTCAGTCTTCTGTATAACCTGACGGAGCGTATGGATGTGGTCTACGGTGCTAAAGCCTCTTCGGAAACCGGCTTGTTCGGGAGGCTGGAAGTCATCTAGCCTGCGTGCGAGACGGTTCGTAATGACTCTTGAAAACAGCTTATAGACATGGCTCAGAAGTGAGATGGGTCGGTAGTTCTTCAGTAAGGCGTTGTCACCCTTTTTGAAGAACAGCACCACCACACCTCTGTTCCATGCCTTTGGAGTTTTCCCTGCCAGTAAGACGCAGTCGAACAACTTCTGAAGGGCCCTAAGGACCGGTTTTCCACCCGCCTTCAGGAGTTCAGCTGTAATTCCATCTTAATCTAGCTCTAGGGTCTTCCACCAGACCAACTTCGGGTCTGCTAGGTGACGTGTATAGCTGTCCATAAAAGCACTCTATCTCACTCAGAAGCTCAGGTCTGGACGAAACGATTCTACCATCTTCAGTTTTTAATCTGGCGAGCTGGCTCTGCCCATTCTGCTTGATGGCCTCTTCAATACGATTTGTATTGAATTGGCGCAGATCGCGGGCAAGGGACTTAGAGATCCGTTTATTGAGCTGCCTGTATAATGTCGCATCGGCTGAAGAGTGCAGAATCATCTCATTCCTTTCCTCGATGAGCCTCTGAGTGGAAATAGAGAGCCTTTTGGCTCTGTGAGTTCGTTGGGCCCTAAAGAACTTAGACTCAACGCTATGGACAGCTTCCACAAACCCGTCGTTGAATTCGTCCACATCGCCGCCTAGACAATCGAAATGGTTTTGAAGTTCCAGCTGAAAGCTCTAGGGGTTTTGGATTTGGACTGCTGCTGGACGGAGCGTGGACTTCATTAGTCGAGAGCGCTCTTGCTTGACGCATATATTCAATGTGCCTCACAGAGACATCATTGAATATATGCCTCTTCGTCGACATGATGAAGTCAATCTCGTTTTTTGTTGCACCGTCGGGACTCATCCAGGTCCACTTCCTTTGCTCGCGTTTCTTGAAGCTCTGATACTGGTTAAGTAATATTTTCTTATAAGAAAATTTTCTAAATTTGTTTTTTAATTATAGTTTTAAATCCTACCGGAGAGTTAAGCTTGGAACACGGTCACGGCGTGTGCGTGGTGCGAGCGGGCGGGCGCGACGAGGGCGGCCAGCAGTTCCAGCTGGACGAGGCGGCGCTGGCGGCGCTGCTGCGCCGGCGCGGCGTGGCCGCGCGCCCCGTCGTGCTGGTCAGCGTCGCCGGCGCCTTCCGCGGCGGCAAGTCATTCTTGCTCGACTTCATGTTGCGGTACCTCTACGCAGAGGTAAGCCTACGTCTTACACAAACAACACAAAACCTTTCAACCTAACTGCGTGTAACAAGAGATGCGTGGTAAACAATCTCTTAGGTACGTTTAATGAGTATACTGGAGAACAACTAGTTATTTTTTCAAGGGTTCCGTACTCCAAGGATCCATACGGAGCCCTATTGCTGTCACTCGCGTGTCCGGCTGTCGTCTGTCACACATTTTGTTTCAAATAATGCTTGTTCCCATTGACCTATTAACTAATGTTTATTATTACCTATATCTTACCATCAAATATCATTATATTGATGAATCACATTTGTTTTTTAGTTGTACGGAACCCTAAGTGCGCGATTCCGGCTAGCGCTTGGCCGTTTTTTTAATTAATCGTTCATATCACTCAAATTACTCAAAATAGCTAGCTAGCTAGTGGGAATGAACACTGCGATGGACGCTTATTGCCCAATTAAAACTTACTGGCTTAGTAAGTAGCCAATTACCGTCGCTTGCGCCGAAATCAATAACAATAACACGTACAGTGATGCTATTAAAACAGAAAAAGGTACAGCACAAGGATCAATAATCGGCCCAACCGAGTACTTGTTGTATGTCAACGATATGTGCAACACAATAACGGAGGGCTCCGTCTACCAGTTCGCGGATGACACATGCATTATTACAGCAGACCGGAACATTGAAAGAGCAGAGCGCGCAATGCAATTAAACTTCAATACCCTTTGTACTGAGCGCTCCCGTGCTTTGGAAGGCACGTTAAGCCGTTGATCCCGGTTGCTGTCTATGATAGCAGTCGTTAAGCCAAGTTAGAGGCCTCCGGGCGGCTTGAGAACCTCTAACAGTCAAGTTGCCCACTCACTTGACATGCCTAATCCCAATATGGTCTAGTTTCCCCCTCAGGTTGGAAGGTCAGATGGCAGTCGCTTCCGTAAAAACTAGTGCCTACGCCAATTCTTGGGAGTAGGTAGCGGACCCCAGGCATCCTTCAGGATGCAACTGTACTGGGAATAACGCTAGGAGGATGATGACCCTTTGTAAATGGGCGCACGATGTAGGTTTAATAATTAATGCATCAAAAACTAAAATAATGCATGTTCGTTCAGCGCACAACAACACGGGTCGCGATGTTGCTGTGGTAGCGCACCGCCATGGCTGCCTGCACCGGAACAGCGTCGCGACTTGTGATTGTGACTGTGAAAAATTTGAAGTGGTCCAGGAACACATGTACCTTGGGCTAATAATAGATCACAGACTCAACTGGGGCCCACACGTTAACTTTGTGTGTGATAAGCTACTTGCCATTCTTTGTAAGCTATCTATACTAAAACACAAATTACCGTACAGAACCTTACGATTACTATACTTGGCACTCGCTGACTCTGTGGTCGGTTATGGACTGAGTACCTATGGTAGAACTTTTAAGACCTATATAGAAAAAATATATAAATTACAAATAAGAATAATGAAAACAATTGTACCTAAACACATTAAAAAGAAAAATGAATCCAATTATACACTACTATTTAAATATTGCAACTTACTTCCTGTACAAAACAAAACAAAACAAGCGATCTTATTAGAAAACAAAGTAATGTTACAACTCTTAAATTAAATAAAAGGTGTAATAGTCTAAGGAAATTGCCGAACCAAAAACTTTTCTGTATCCCTAAATTTAAGAATGTCTATGGAACTCGAATGTATACATATTTACTGCCCAAAATTATAAATCAATTACCCTTAGATATTCAAAATACCTATGTTAACGGCAATAATAGTAAAAAAAAACAAATGATATCTTTTGAAGTCTAGCGACCTAAGCTATATCTTATAAAAAAAATGTACACATGCTGGAGGAATGGAGACGGGCACCCCTTACGTTAAAATCGCATACCGGGCGGCCGTTTTCATTCTTACGAGCGCGTAATTTCAATACATTCTAATGTAAAAAAAGATATATTTTAATTTATGTAGAACTCCCCATCGGCACACAAACCTCCTCAAGGTTTTGCCAATGATGGGTCTTGTTATTCAAAAATATCATACCTAGCTATAGTTTTATTCAATAAATAAAAAAATAAAAAGAAGTTCCGCTATCTTTTCGTCGGTCCGCAGTGTTCGTGTGTTGTATGTTGCCAGGGCCAGAAGTCGTCGGTGGTGGTAGCCGGATCTTAAGAGGGGGCATAACGCCAGGAAAAAAGTATTAGAAATCACCCGCGCGTCCCGCGCCTGGCCCGCTGTGCGTAAAGGCGATGCGTCTGTTGCTGCCTCGCTCACTCCACATAGTATATGCCCATCCAGGCAGATGAAACATGATTATTTATTAACCGATAGTAATGTTTATTTCTTAATTACAATTTGAAATCAAGAACGTCCATGGCCTACGGTATCAATTGGGCATTAAGAGAAGTCTCCCTGTCAGCCGCGCGGCCGCGTTAGGTATTCGATTGGGATATTGAAGTCTTTATCTTTCGTGACGTAAGCGCTCGCAGCCTTTTGCATTTCCTTCCGCAACCCGGACATCCATATTCTGGCATTCTGTGAAGCAGCCATATTGTAGGTGAAACGATTACAACCTCTTTTAAATATGTTATACTTTTGAAGTCATCATAAAAGTTATTACTTACGAGTAGGTAAGTAAATTTATAAATGCTTTTAGGAAATAGTACTTACAGACTAACAATCGTTTTTAACTAGTAACCCACCCCGCAATCTAGCGGATTATTCTTATACATATACAAAGGTAAATGAAGTATAAGTTAATTGACAAAAGCTAGCGCAAAATGTCTCTGAAAAATATGACAGTTTCATAGAAAATTCGCGCCAGCTTTAATGAATCGACCTATTATATGGCTACAATAAAATCGGCCAAGAGCATGTCGGGCCATACTCAGTGTAGGGTTTCGTTCGGTATATTCCCAATGAACTTGCTTTAAAAAAATCAATAACAAACAAAAGAGAATACTTTCACAGCGTTTCATACGTCTTTTACTAAGAAGGGAAGACTTTTTATGATAGCTGAAAAACAGCTCAACTGATCATGTCCGCTATAGTTTTCATTCAGTCTTTATTAAATTTTACTTTCATGATTTTGATCGAGTTAGTATCGCATGCGTTGGATTGGTTTGTTACAGGAGAGCGCGCGCGCTGACGGGTCATGGCTGGGCGCACCGGACGAGCCCCTGCGCGGCTTCAGCTGGCGCGGCGGCTGCGCGCGCGAGACGCAGGGACTCGTGCTCTGGTCGCAGCCCTTCCCCGTCACGCTGTCCGACGGTCAGAAGGTCTCTCCTCGTTCCCTTCATTATCATATCTCGCTAATAATGTCCCAAAGACGAAAGAACGCAACCAATGCCAAATTTTCGTTACTAATTAGCTTGAGGCCTCTCTTGCGTTCAGCAGCACTAACGTGGTTATCACGCAGGTGGTGGTGCTGCTCATGGACACGCAGGGCTCGTTCGACGACCATAGCTCCTATCGCGACTGTTCCCTCATATTCGCGCTCTCCACGCTGCTCTCCTCCGTGCAGGTCTACAACCTCTCGCAGAGAATCAACGAGAGCGATCTGCAACATCTTCAGGTAATACCCGTAACCACCTTTTCAGATCCTCGGGGGTTTTTAGTGAGCATTAGCTAACTAGCAACACTTTGGCCTCCGGGTCCTGGCGGCGTCAAAATCCACTATTAAAAATCAGCCACATGCATTTAAAAAAACCCATCATACAAATAGTATTTAACCTACTTTACCTATAAATATTTTACATTGATCTTTTTTCATGCAGCATTTCCTTTCCTCACAGAAGCGAGTGTGAGTACTATATTGCGAGAGAGACATTTATTGGTATTCGGCGACTGATGTGATGACGTATCCGGCAGGTATTCACGGACCACGCGGCGGCGGGCGGCGGCGTGATGCCGGCGCTGCAGCTGCTCGTGCGCGACTGGAGCGCGCCCGCCGACTTCGGGTACGGGGCCGCCGGCGGCGCCGACTACCTGCGCCACAAGCTGCAGGTACCTTCCGTGCGCAACGGAACAATAGTTCCGTTAATAGCGTGTGCATGTCTTTGACACTGTTGCGTGCGGCTCCAAACTTTAACCAGAAACTAAAGGCCACACAAATACAAAACGAACTTTCTACTCGGCGTCCTTGATTTAATGGTAGAGGTACCACGTGGTTTTATGTCTTGAATTTTGTCTCATACTTCCACGTCTGACTGATCCCAGTGTATACCTATAGTCATATGTATTCACAATTGAAATATGGAGTGTCTAACTAACCTGGTTAAACCCTTGTGCATGTAACAGGTGCGCGAGGAGCAACCGCGCGAGCTGCGTGAGGTGCGCGAGCGACTCACGAGCAGCTTCGAGCGTGTGGCGTGCTACCTGCTGCCGCACCCCGGCCTGTCCGCCGCCGCCGACCCCGCCTTCCAGGGACATCTCGCTGGTAACCCGACACCAGCTCTAACTCCACGTCCGTCTCGAGCTACCAATAAGATCCAGGCCATAAAACGACTGCCGGAGGAGGTTTCTCCTGGATTTTCTCCAGGCAACTCTCCCACCGCGCATTCCTATCGCTTTAATGGGCACGGCCACAGAATAAGTAATAGTGAATAAGTAATAGTACAAGTACAGAAGTTTCTCTGTTAACAAATCCCCCGTTTAGGTATACCAAACGTGCCTAAACGTGGCCATCTCTTTCTATCGCACGCAATGCGCTCTTTCGAGGCCCCGCCCTCAGCGCTAGGGTTACCACCAGCGAGAACCTATTTTAATATATGTACTTTATTATTAGTAGTGTTGTTTACAATACAATTACGAATAGTACTTTTAAGGTTCCGTAGCCAAAATGGTGAAAACGGAACCCGTTCGTCCGTCTTTTCGTTTGTATGTGACAGCCAATGTACTTACTCGAAGACTATAAGCACTACAAATACAATTAAAACATTTAGCAGGAAGGTGTGTTCTACTCGTATGAATAGCTACGTAAAAGTGATGTGAAATGACGAAAAAATATTAAAATAGGGGGAGGGGGGCACTCCATACATGTGATCAGGGGATACAAAGTTTTATATAATTTTTAAAGGCATTACTTTAAAAAATAAGTTTCTTAGAACCAACGTTTTCATATTCCTTTTATGTCAACCGTTGGTGAATACCAAACTCAATGACTGTCAGTTTTTTCAACATTTTAAGAAAAAGACTGTCAGTTTTTTTAACATTTTAAGATAAAGAAAGACACAGAATTTGGGTAACTATATAAAGATATTTTTATACAATAATGCTGTGGTTTTGACATTATTATTTAACACGAAACGGGATATTTTAATATCGTACATACAGCGGTAGAGCAGCGCGTGCGCGTGCGAATTGAATAGTCACACGACGTGTGAGCCGGCGGCCGGATGTACTTTGCCCGGCGCGATGACGTCACGGTATTAAACCACCCCTGGCACGGCCTATAAAGCCACAGACAAATAAAAAAAAACAAAATAATAAAACTACTGTCAAACGTAGATGCACTGTTTTGTTCAATAAAGCTAATGTAGTGTAAATATCCCGGCAGTATTTGTATCTGATGCGCAGATCTGAGGGATGACTTCAAGGACTCATTGCGCGAGCTGATACCTCCGCTGCTGGCGCCCGAGCGGCTGCACGTGAAGACGGTGGACGGACGCGTACTGCGCGCGCGCGACTTGTCGGTGCATCTGCGCGCCTACCTCGACACCTTCCGCCATCATGTGCCCTCGCCGCAGAGCATCATGGGCGCTCAAGCGGTGGCGCGCTGGGTGATGGCGGCGGCGGATGCGCGTGGCCGGCTGCGCGCGCAGGCGCCCGCACCCGGTGCACCGGCGTGTGGCCGCGCCGCTCTCGGCGCACGCCTCTCCGCCGAGCGACGCGCCGCGGTCGAGCGACTCGCCGAGCTGGCCGCTCGCGCCGGGGATGAATCGGGGCTCGAGGTCCTGGAAAAGGTTGCGTTTTCTAATAGTCTATTTTTCAATTTTTTTTTGGATTCTGAAGTATAGTTTCACAAACTATTATAGTTTCGCCATGTCCGTCCGTCCGTCTGTCCGCGGCTTAGCTCAGGGTGAACGGTAGAATTACATCTTACAAAAAACTTGTAGGTTACCTCCCTACATCACAGAATACTATACTTAATTAAAGTGGAAATTTAATTTATTTTTATTTATTTATTTTAGTTAATTACACAATTTAAATAAACAACTTGATTAACACCACCAATGCAACTACTTACACATTCATTCAGACAAGCGTTTTGAGACTAGTAACAGCCCAAGAAGACCGAGGCCTGTGTTAGGGCTAGTTACGTCTTTATTATGTGACTTAGTTTCAAAGAGCGATCGGGTTTATTATGTGGTTATGTGGTTATGACCAGTTTTTAATTTAAAGTTAAAACTAATATCGTATAATTATGCTGCTATAATTACATATGGATTAGTTGAGTGTACAGTTAAATATACTACTTAGATATGTGTATAATCTAACAGCCTTATTCATAAAAAGTTAGAGGCTCCTTGAAGGCTCCTTGAAGGCCCGATGCTAAAAAACATGATTCATAATCCTCTGTCAACGCTAATCGGTCCAACAAGGCTCTGCTAAATGGTTCGAAAGTTAGAGGCCCGTAGACTTCTTTATCTCTCTGTTAAGTCACAAAATGGCCGCCACAAATTTGAACAGCTGATTGCGACAAGAGAAAAACCATACCCATGAGAAAATTTCTACGAAGGTCGAAGGGATTCTGTACGGATGTTGTTTTATAAATTCTGTTAATTGGGTACTTAAGAAGATACGTATAGTCGTATATTAAATAAAATTAGGATGATTAACATAGTTACGGCTTTATGGGAAAAATACTCTCGCTTTATAAAAAGTAGATCTTATGATTGAAATACCTATAAAGAGTCCCCAGTACGCTCGGCTGAACTCGATTTTCCATACAGACGTAGTTTAGATCTCATTTAAAAACGCCTTGCTGAAATAACATGAAACTTTGTATAGGAGCCGCCATATCTAGGTCGGAAATTAGTTTCTGTTGTTAGAAAATGTATTGGTAAAAAATACAGCGAGTTTTTGAGTTTTTTACGTCTTGTATGAAAACCTTAATAATCGCTGTAACTTTTCTCCGTTATAACCTATATTATGCCGGATCCCATTGTGTATACAAAGTTTCATGTTATTCTAGCATGGCGTTTGAAAATGAGAGCGAAACTACATTTGTATGGAGAACCGAGCTTACTGCGGACTCTTAAGTGATCGTCTATCATTATCTTTACTTTCGTGACAATGTAAGTTATCCGGGTTATACGGAATGTGGAAGCTGTTAATGGACTACCACAACCGCGGCGTCGCAATGTGTATTACAAATTGGCAGATCCTATAGAGAGTACCTATATAGGGGATCTGCCCGATGTAGAATTTCGGCTCCGGTACTGGTTTGACAAGGGGACGGCCCAAATTATTGACGAATTGAGAGCTTCTCGGACTCTCGGTGCGAGCACTGATGGCGAATCACTTTGATGCGTGACTCTGCCCATTATATAAAAATCCCTTCTAATGCAGCCGAGAGGGAAGAGACCTGATACGCGCTGCGGGCGTTTCCGACAGTTGCAGTCAACAGGACGGCAAACAATGCACATCTTCGTGCTTTTATTCATCGCCACTTCCAATAAACAAGGTTATCAATAATTACGATTTCCACGAACTTGGTGGTTTCAACAAGAGCTTGCCTTAATTACTTGAGTCAAAAGAAAACTATGGCGCGTCGGGTATGGTGGAAACCCTTAATAAGGGCCGTCAATTGCAATCATGTATGTAACAGTAAGTAGATACAGCGGCATAAATAGGTACCATACAAATACTCTTTATTGCACACCTCAAGGGTCGCTAGGCCGGTTACGCGACCATCGTCAGTGTGCGACCACCTGAAGGACGAGATTTTTATCTATTAAAGACCCTACATACAGAAACAGTGAGTTCTATAAATTTTTTTAAGTTATTGAATGGGAATCTATTTATAAAACGAATCAATATCCTATCAGTTCATCAACTTATCCAAGTGATCGCAAACCGGCACACCAAATTAGCTGGTCGCTAACCGGCCTATCGACCCTAACTACTTTATAGATATAATATAATTTAGTAAGAAGCTTGTTACCAAAGTATATAAAACACAAGAAATAATGTATACAAAATTATGCTGGTGGCTGTACTGTACAGCCAAGGAAAAAGAAACACGTACCGTTTTCGTTCTTGTTGCAATGTGAAGAAGGGATAAAAAGGTACGTGTTTACATTTCATTAATCATCATGAATCCTAGCGATAACCCAGTACAGTTGCACCCGGAAAGATGCCCAGGGTTACTTAATCCCAAGAATTGACGTAGGCACTAGTTTTTACGGAAGTGACTGCCGTCTGACCTTCTAACCCAAGGGGGAAATTAGACCTTATTGAGATTAGGATTGTCAAATGCGTGAACAACTTTACCGTCAGAAATCCTCAAGTCGCCTGAAGACCTTTATTTCATTAATAAGAAAAATGATAAATAACTTGTGTAAACCCCCTTTTCATGGCATGTACTAGTGAACTACTCGAATGAGTATTTCTTATATATGTTTAATGATGTACTTATACAAAGTACCTCATTAAGTTGATGATTTAATAATGTTAATTACCAAGGAGTTGCTCAAGTTATAAGAAAAAATAACATACATTTAATTTAAAAAAACTTAATGACATATAAATACATTTATTTTGTAAAGTTTACAAAATCCAAAAAGAAAATGAAGACAGATACAAAATCCAAAAAGAAAAATAAGAAAAATAATCTGGGGTCAGAACAATTACTTTTAACCACATTGAACTACCTTTCCTTTTACTTTTAAAATATTCCATTTTGATTAAAAGCTAAAAGTAATTGTTCTTTTAATTTCAGGATTCTTTCTCCTCTCTTCATTGTCTTTTTTCTCTCTTCATGGGAGGTGGTGTGGCTTCTTGCACAACTGGTAGAGCTTCCTGTGCTTCAATAGTGACGAACAGTACTCCTCACCAGTTGCAGGGGCAGTAGCTGAAGTTCGTACAAGCAGTATCTGAAAAAATAAAATATGTTTAAATAAAATATTTTATGAGGTGACATGCTTTTATTTTTAAGTTACATTCACATTAGTCATCTGTATTAGTTATAGTTACTAACTAAATGTCATGTCTATTATGGTAACCATACATTTTGGGTTGGGTACATTTAATTTGATCCTGCTAACTTGCTACTTTTTGTTCAATATTTTCCATCCATCCTCTGTAGATAAGTAACCTTATCTAAACCTCTTTCAAATACAAGTTACCTCTTACATCCAACCTACCTCAGGCTTGATTACATGCACATTATCTAACCATATTGATTTATTGATTATTTTTATTTACATGATATTAAATGATTGTTGTTAATTAATAATAATTTATCATATACTTATGCAACAGAGCTTCATACTATAGGGCTCATGGGTGTCAATTTGAACTTACTTCAACGGGTTCACTAGGTTCAGATACTACTTTTTATGTCAATCAAACACATCACACAATCAAACCATAAATTATAATTTGACCCCGACCCTGAAGCGAAGTATATCATGATATTTATATCCATGTATTTCAAACTGAAACTTGTGGACATTTACATCATTGAAACATAAGTAAATGTAAAAAATTGGTACAAGTGTATAACCATACCAACCAGATTTATTGAGTCCGAATCAAACTTGTTGCTGTCTGGAATTCTGCGGCAACCAGGCTCTCAAGGGGTTGGAATCTGTGGGGCCCTCTCGCAGAGGCTCCCAAAACCTGACGTTTTTTCCGTGCTAACTTTGCGTTTCTCGGCGGATTTTATTTTCGTTCCGCGCCGTTTCACATAATATTGAACTAAAAGCGAAAAGCAAAATAATTTGTTATACGTATTGTTTCATTTGCAAGAACAATACTTTCATAACTATAATAAACACTCATTAGGAAAAAGCTGTACCATATAATACTTCCAACAATTTGATTGCCTTTTAAGAAGGTCCGCTCACGCAGCGACGTTGCGGCTGTACGTGTTTGTGTCCGTATTTTTATCTTCTATTATGTTTACTCTCACTTACTAGCTCTTGAAGCAACATCTGAAAAGGACGTCCAGTGTTTAGATTCAATAGGAACACTAAAGGTAGGTTAGCAAAGATCCACTTCACATATCACACCAAACAAAAGTAAATGAATTGTTTTTCTTACTTTATCCTCCGATATCCAATTATCACTCCTTTTTTTGGTGGAATTAATTTTAAAATTCAATAGTTGAAAACTTAACGAGCAGGAAAATTTCGACTATTTCGAGGTTACCTAGCTTCCCGCTAATTAGATGTCACTGCAGTCAATCTTTTTTTTTAATTCACGATGTGGCCATGTTTTTGTCTATGATTTGTCAGGATGGCCAACATAACGTGTCTAATCCACCTATCAGCAACCGATTATCTAACAGACGGCTAGCAAGCGCTTATAAATCATACTTCTTAACAACCGTCAAACAGGCTTAATCAGTCTGCTAACTAACAGGCCGATCAAGCCTCTGTTAAGGTTTTTTTATGAATAGGGCTGTTAATAATTATAGATATTATATATATATATATATATATATATATATATATATAGTTTTTAGGTGTATCAAATTATATAGTTTTATTATATATGTAGTTTTTAGCTTAATCAAATTAAGTTTGCGTTTAGTGTAGAGCGGCTGGTTTAAATGGAATGGAATTAAGCTAAGCGGTATTGGATCAAATTATGGAAAGATGTTGCAGTAGAAAGTATTAAATTCCGAAAAAGAGAAACTTAAAAGAAATTTTTTGATTCTATTATTTACGTTTGGGGGTTTCAGTTCTAGTGATGCATTTGTTTTGCCTGCCATTTCCATTAACTATTTTATATAGAAAACTCCCGTGAGTTTGAGACATATTAAATATACCTAATGAAACGGGTCACTCACGTCTTAAAGGTCGAATATCGCTCGACATGTTTCAGACCGGTTCGCGGTCCTTAATCATGAGCACCTATCGCGGCGGCGGTTTTCTTAGCACTGCGCGCCCGTGCCCTGTCCGCTCGGTTGCTCGGCGCGGGTGGAGGCGGCGGCGGCGAGAATCTACCCTCGTTTTCTTCACAATTGTTCAATGCCGAACTACACACAACACTCACAACGTCACATGCTAAAGTCTCGTCCACACTCTTCACAGACGTAGTATTCAACACTGTTTTCCAGCTGGGTGGTACAACCCATCCACAATCACGATTAAAATTTGGAAAACGACTAATTTCGATAGCCTCCCGCACTTTGCGTGGTACAAAAAACCTTTCCCTCGCTAATACGGTTACCTTATCGAACCGAATATAAGTATAATGTGATGGGCCCGAATCCAGTGAATGCTCCGCAACTGCAGATCCCCGAGCATCACGTTTCTTTATACTGCGTATGTGTTCAGACAATCTAGTGGAAATGTTCCGGCCTGTCTCTCCTATGTAATTCTTGCCACAGGAGCAGGGAATCATGTAAACACCAGGGGTGTTCAAGGGCTCCTTATCCTTCGGTGAACGCATCAGCTGCCTGAGCTGAATATGTGGGCGGAAAATCGTCTTGATGCAATATTTTCGGCGTAACAAGTGTCCGATTTTATCCGTCACACCCTTCAGGTAAGGCAAGTATAAGGGAAGCCTTTCCACCGTGGTCGGCTGGAGCCGAGGAGATACGTTCGCAACCCTATTGCATTGCCTCCAGTTGTACCCATTGCACTCTAGCACCCGTTTTACGTGACTAAGTTCCCTATCTACGAACTGCGGGTCACACAAACTTAAGGCACGACCGATCAATGTTCTCGGTACAGAAGATAAATGACCTGGGTGATGGTGTGAATCCGCCCTAAGGTACCGATCAGTGTGTGTTGGCTTACGATACACTGTGGTAAGTAGCTGCCCACAAGGTCTACGCATGACCAGAACATCCAAGAACGGCAATCTTCCTTCACTCTCCTTCTCCACCGTGAACTTGACCTTAGGATGTATACACCATTCAGGTGCTCCGTAAACTCCAAAAGGCCATCTTTCGGGACAATAGCAAATACGTCATCTACATACCGCCACCAATATCTAGGCGTAACTCGTGCGCTATTCAAAGCTTGCTCTTCAAACCACTCCATAAAGATATTGGCTGTAACGGGAGCTATAGGTGAACCCATGGCCACTCCATCCACTTGAAGATAATAGTCCCCATGCCACAACAAATACCCGCTCTTCAGACAGAACTCAATCGCACTCATATACACGGTAGGTAAATCAGTATTCATCACGAGGTTTCAAATAATTTTAATTGTTTCCTCTACCGGTACATTCGTGAAAAGAGACGCCACGTCAAAACTCACCATAAGTTCATCCTCACATATCCGGATATCCTGTAGCAGGCCAATGAAATGCCTCGAATCCTTTATATAACTTGCAGACTTGTCCGTGAATCCCTGGAGTATTGATGAAAGATGTTGGGCAAGCTTATATGTTGGCGAGTCAATCTGACTGACAATCGGTCTCAACGGCCAATCAGGCTTGTGGATTTTTGGCAATCCATAGATCTTCGGTGATGTTGGGTTCTGTGGGCGCAGCCGTTTCGACAACGAGAATTGGCGAGAATTATCTCTGACTACCGACGGAAAATAGCTTTTGTCAATGCGGAGTTATATACATTGCATTCAGATCTGAGTAACCATGTAGACGTGGACTTATGGACGTGTTTTGATGCAATGTCGTTCAGTAGGTCTGAACATATTTTCAATGAGACACAGGGGAAAATTGACTCAATTAATTAAAGCCAAACTACCCACAAAAGGTTCAGTCTCAAACATTGCGACCGAAACTGTTGTGGATCTGTCATCGAGGAGTGTGAGCGCAATTGCGAAGAAAGCCTTAGCACGGGGCCTCAATTTCGCTCCTACGCCCACTAGTTTGGAAGACACCATTCTGCGAAATAAAATCCCCGCAGTGGACGCTGAGTGTATTCGGCAGGATGTCGCCTCGATGTTGCGTAAGTCCAATCTACCTAAATCTAATATGCCGCACGAAGAGTTGAGGGCGTTACGGGACTTGAAGAACAATCCCTATGTGTTGGGTTGCCGGCCGACAAAGGAAACGCGACAGTTATTGTCGACACTGTAGCCTACGAGGAGAAGATAGGTCACTTGCTGAGCGATGTAGCTACATATAAGAAGGTCAACTACAACCCTACGGCCAGAGTGTCAACCAAAATTAACAAGTTGTTGCATGATTTACCAGATAAAAACTTGTCGAAACGGCTGCGCCCACAGAACCCAACATCACCGAAGATCTATGGATTGCCAAAAATCCACAAGCCTGATTGGCCGTTGAGACCGATTGTCAGTCAGATTGACTCGCCAACATATAAGCTTGCCCAACATCTTTCATCAATACTCCAGGGATTCACGGACAAGTCTGCAAGTTATATAAAGGATTCGAGGCATTTCATTGGCCTGCTACAGGATATCCGGATATGTGAGGATGAACTTATGGTGAGTTTTGACGTGGCGTCTCTTTTCACGAATGTACCGGTAGAGGAAACAATTAAAATTATTTCAAACCTCGTGATGAATACTGATTTTTTTTTCATATTCATATTCATTTATTCATTGCACCATGTTGTATACATAAGGTCTTATATAGGTTAATTATAATCCAAGACATGAACCCTGTCAGGGCACAGCAATGTTATTCTTACAGCTAACATGCAATAATAATCGTATCAAACGTGTACAAGAAAATACTAGGTTCCGAGACAATTAATTTAGGCTTAAACAGTACAAGTATTTTAATCAGTTTAATTATATGTATAATAGTATTTTGTAATATTTTATAATATACCTACCTACTTACACTTTATTGTGATACTTCGATGGTTTACTATTCATATAGCGACACTATGTTAGGAACTCGTACCCGTATGTATATAACTTACGAGTAAACTAACCGTATCAGTAGGTACTTAGCTTCGAATTTAATATATAGTTATGCTAGACACGTTCCTTCAGCGATCTATCTTTCAAAAATTCATCTACGGAGTAGTAAGCTTTTTCCAGCAATAGATTTTTCAGGCTACGTTTAAATTTATTATAATTTTGTTCCTTAATCCAATCGGGAATCTTATTTGTTATAACGATACATCGAAAATAAGGGCCTTTTCTGCACATAGTCATCCTCGTATTCGGTATGACTAATTGATTTCCAAACCTACTATTTATTTTACCGGCCTCTTTGTTTGTTTTGAATAAATTTGAATGTTTTCTCACAAAAAGTGCCGACTCGAATATGTATATACAGGGTAATGTAAGTAATTTGTGTTTTATAAAATGCGGGCGGCAGGTATTTGGTACCTGTGTGTTCGTTAGGACTCGGACACATTTCTTTTGCATTACGAACAAATCCTGGGCATTTGTACTAGCACCCCACATGACCACACCATAGCGGAGCCACGCATAAGCATATGCATAATATGCTGTTAGTGCTGTTTCTAAATTTGTATTTCTTTTTAAGATATTTAGCGCATAAACAAATCTCGACATTTTAGTTTTTATTTCCTGAATATGACTTTTCCAATTTATGCCTGTATCTAATTTTAGTCCTAACAACTTACATTCGTTAACTTCCTCAATAATTTGCCCGTCTAATTCTAATTTTATTTCCAGAGGTTTTTTCTGGATGGGTTTGAATTGGATAACTTTTGTTTTTTTGAAATTTATGAGTAGATTGTGTTCAGTAAGCCATTCCGTGACGTTTTTAAGCGTTTGTCTTAATCGTTCGTTGCATTCTGTACTACTTTTACAGCTCAGCATTAGCGACACGTCGTCTGCAAACATTACAGATGTTGTGTCCATTGTTTTCGGCAGGTCATTTATGTACGAAATAAATAACAGACAAGATATTACGGAACCTTGAGGAATTGAGCAAGTAATTAGACGCTTTTGTGAGGTTATTACTTTGACTTCATTAGACGTTGTATCATAGTAGTCAATCTGTACAAATTGGTATCGGTTATTCAGATATGACTTTAACCACTGGTAAGCCGCACCTCTGATTCCCATTGCGTATAATTTATTTAATAAGATTGAATGTGATATCCTTTCATATGCCTTGGACATGTCCAATAGTAGCCCAACAGCATATTGTTTTTTATCTATTATGTCCAAAGCAGATTGTGTATACTTATATACTGCGAGCTGCGTGGAGCGTTCCTTTCTGAACCCAAATTGATTATCATCCAGCAGCTTATATTTTTCCAAGAAAGAATATATGCGATTTGACATTGTTTTCTCATATATTTTAGAAAAAACCGGTAGCAAAGATATAGGCCGGTAATGATTTAAATCCTTCTTATCCCCGCATGGTTTCAATATTGGGTTAATTTTAGAGATTTTTAGAGCATCCGGGAAGGTGCCTTCATCATATGATTGATTGATTAGTTTCGTTAACGGGGCGCTAAGTTCAGTCGCGCATAGTTTAATTAACGACGGTGGAAATTCATCTAAGCCACAGCTTTTTTTATTTTTTAACTGTCTCATAATGCCATAGATTTCGCGTTCCGTGGTGTGGCTTATAAATATAGAATTTAACGCGAGGGTAGAAGAAGGCAAATTGCTACCCGCCGGCGGTCGCGCGGTCGCCGCTGCGAGTCCCGGCAATGACTCACCCACCATAGCGAAGTGTTCATTAAAAGTATCTGCAATTCGTTGGGGCGATTCTACGATAACATTTCCAACTTTCAAAGAAATATTTTGAATTTGCTTTATTTTATTTCTTTTTGTAATGCGGTTTATAATAGTCCACATTGACTTGACTTTATTATGTGATTTTTTGATGTAGTTGGCGTACATGATTTTTTTCGATTGATATACACACTTTTTTAAGAGTTTTTCATATTTTTTATAAAAAATATCTAAAACGACATTTTTTGTCTTGTTCGTCAATATTTTTAGTAACCTTTTATGTTTGCATGATTTTTTTAAACCTTTAGTTAACCAGGTACTTGTGTTTACTTTGCTTAGCCGTAACTGTTTTCGCTTTCTAGGGATATATATATTCATAATTTCTAGTAGTTTCGCTGTAAATAAATTATTATTTTGGTTGGTGTCACAGTTATCCAGTATTATTTTAGTCCAGTCAATGTTTTTGATAGCGTTTTTGAACTTCATCATGTTATTTTCACTAAATGTCCTACTTGTGATAAACCAAGAAACTTGTCGGTTTTGCTGTTTTGTTTGTGCGCTACACTTTACGGTGTTATACAACAAACCGCTGTGGTCCGATATGCCATGGTCTTTTACATCAATACTGTAGTTCATCATGTTAGTAAATATCAGATCTATACCTACCGTGTATATGAGTGCGATTGAGTTCTGTCTGAAGAGCGGGATTTGTTGTGGCATGGGGACTATTATCTTCAAGTGGATGGAGTGGCCATGGGTTCACCTATAGCTCCCGTTACAGCCAATATCTTTATGGAGTGGTTTGAAGAGCAAGCTTTGAATAGCGCACGAGTTACGCCTAGATATTGGTGGCGGTATGTAGGTGACGTATTTGCTATTGTCCCGAAAGATGGCCTTTTGGAGTTTACGGAGCACCTGAATGGTGTACATCCTAAGGTCAAGTTCACGGTGGAGAAGGAGAGTGAAGGAAGATTGCCGTTCTTGGATGTTCTGGTCATGCGTAGACCTTGTAGGCAGCTACTTACCACAGTGTATCGTAAGCCAACACACACTGATCGGTACCTTAGGGCGGATTCACACCATCACCCAGGTCATTTATCTTCTGTACCGAGAACATTGATCGGTCGTGCCTTAAGTTTGTGTGACCCGCAGTTCGTAGATAGGGAACTTAGTCACGTAAAACGGGTGCTAGAGTGCAATGGGTACAACTGGAGGCAATGCAATAGGGTTGCGAACGTATCTCCTCGGCTCCAGCCGACCACGGTGGAAAGGCTTCCCTTATACTTGCCTTACCTGAAGGGTGTGACGGATAAAATCGGACACTTGTTACGCCGAAAATATTGCATCAAGACGATTTTCCGCCCACATATTCAGCTCAGGCAGCTGATGCGTTCACCGAAGGATAAGGAGCCCTTGAACACCCCTGGTGTTTACATGATTCCCTGCTCCTGTGGCAAGAATTACATAGGAGAGACAGGCCGGAACATTTCCACTAGATTGTCTGAACACATACGCAGTATAAAGAAACGTGATGCTCGGGGATCTGCAGTTGCGGAGCATTCACTGGATTCGGGCCCATCACATTATACTTATATTCGGTTCGATAAGGTAACCGTATTAGCGAGGGAAAGGTTTTTTGTACCACGCAAAGTGCGGGAGGCTATCGAAATTAGTCGTTTTCCAAATTTTAATCGTGATTGTGGATGGGTTGTACCACCCAGCTGGAAAACAGTGTTGAATACTACGTCTGTGAAGAGTGTGGACGAGACTTTAGCATGTGACGTTGTGAGTGTTGTGTGTAGTTCGGCATTGAACAATTGTGAAGAAAACGAGGGTAGATTCTCGCCGCCGCCGCCTCCACCCGCGCCGAGCAACCGAGCGGACAGGGCACGGGCGCGCAGTGCTAAGAAAACCGCCGCCGCGATAGGTGCTCATGATTAAGGACCGCGAACCGGTCTGAAACATGTCGAGCGATATTCGAACTTTAAGACGTGAGTGACCCGTTTCATTATATTTAATATTTCCATTAACTCTTGCATTTCATCGGACAATTTATCATAAAGCCGGGGGCCAATGTATGTGAAATGTTTCCGCGCTGCTGCAGTGTTCCTAAGCGGGGTTTTATATTTACCACGTGTCTTTCTTAGGTTGTCAGAATTTATTCTTAGTGCCATATCGTTATTGTGTCGCCTAAAGTATACTAATAGTTGCCAGATATATAGTTGGCGCGGGGCTAATATTTGAGTCAACTTGTAAATCTCTTCCGTGGAAAAACACCTTGGTTTTCTCCTGATTATTTTTAAAATTAATTTTTGAGCTATTTCTAATTTTTTAATTAGCTGTGAGCTGCAGGCACCCCATGCTATAATGCCATATAATAAAATTGACTGTGTCAAGGCACAGTACACCGCTTCAAGTGTACTCCGATCAACAATGTTACGTATATCCAGAAACACATAGGCCGTTTGCCTGATTCTAGTCGCGATGTGCTGGCAATGGAAGTCCCATCTTAGATTTTCGTCAATGTCAACACCAAGATATTTTACAGTGTGCAGTTGTTCAATCGTAGTGCAGGAACATTCATTGCCAGCATTATCGAGACACCTATGGATTTTTAGGTTAATGCATTGTTTCGGTTGTCCTGCTTTTGTTAGCGAGAAGCATACGTAGTTGGTTTTAGAGACATTCAGCGTGAGTAAATTTTGATCGTACCACTTCCTCACTATCCTTAAGCCTTCCGATGCTCGCGTTACTGCCTCATCCCAGGATTTACCCTCAAAGCTAATAACCGTATCATCGGCAAAGCATATGCTCCGGCACATGTTTGACTGTAATAGGGAGCAGAAGTCATTCAAATAAATATTGAAAAGTATAGGGCCCAGAACACTACCTTGTGGCACTCCGAAATCGACAGGTTTTTCATCACTGACGGCATTTTCTATCCTTACTAACTGCTTCCTATTCGATAAATAGCTTTCAAACCATTGTAACATCCTACCAACAATGCCGTACGCCTTTAGTTTTTTTAGGAGTACACTGTGCGAAATGGTATCAAATGCTTTGGCTAAGTCTATGAGGACTGACAGTACTTTAGATTTTTTGTCAGTATGATTCACTATAAATTTTGACAGTTGAGCAATTGCATCACTAGTACTGTGTCCTTTTCTAAAACCATGCTGATTGCTTGAGAGTATGTTATTTCCATCCAAGTAAGCACTAAGTCTTGCCTTCACAATTTTTTCAATTTTTTTTGATAAACTTGTCAAGAGAGATATGGGGCGGTAGTTGGATAGGTTTGTTGCTTTTCCTTTTTTGAAGATGGGTATAACCACTGCAGTTTTTAGTTCCCGAGGAAAGATACCTGATCTTAGGCTTAAGTTAATAATATGCACTAGTGGACTAGTGGATTATTTTTTGTTTTACAACCAATCGTGTAGAGCATCGTTACATAGCTCGTCAAAAATAATGTGAACATTCTTTTGATTCAGGAATCCGTGTGTGATTTTCAACTTTAAAGTGTTAATTTTCATTTATGAAAAAATAAAAATAAATCATGGTAGTACTACACTAGTAGTACATGGTACTAAGTATTATATAAATGAATTTAAAAGCTTCTAGCGAGTTGGCGCAAGGATTATTGTTTGGCAGTGATAGTGTCCTGCACGGCTAATCTATAATTCCTATAATCTAAAATTCCTAAACACATTACTGAACTTAGTAATTCTAAATTCAAATCTGTAGTAAAACAAACACTTATTTCAAAAGCATATTATAAGATAAACGATTACATCATGGATAGGGATGTTTGGCAGTGATAGCGTCCTGCACGGGTAATCTATCGCGAAAATATGTTTTCTACTGTAGCATTGTTATTTCAGTTATTTTGTAGTAGCTGACACTGTAATTTATATTTAACTATACAATGTATATTGTTTTGAAAAAATGACACCTCGCCGAGTTTCTTACGCCGGTTCTTCTCGTGGCAGAGGTTTATTTTTCCGAACCGGTGGTAGTTTATTGACGTTCATAGGTGCATGTAATATGCCTAATTTGAAGAATAAACTACTTTTACTTTTTACTTTTTTAGTAAACGAGTAATAGCCGAACTTAAGAAATATACCTGGTAAAGCTTTTCTTTCGTACAATTTCGGTTACCTACTTAAATTAAGTAGTTAGAAGACACAACTAACGCTTGAAAACTACGAAACCCTATATTGCGCGTGACCCGACGAGCTATTGGCCGGCATTTTTATATAGATATTGGAAATCCCTAAAACACAAATAAATAAATAAAATATAAATAAATATAAATATTGGAAGACAATCTTACACAAATCGACCTAGTCTCAAACTAAGCAAAGCTATGGGTAATAGACGACGATATAGTTAAAAATACGTATAATAATATTTCCTAGTTTATTTTAATGTTTAACTACTTTTCTATAAATTTTACTTCCCTGTAATAACGCATGAAGAGTTTACCTTTAAGTAGTTGTTACATTACTCCCAAGTTTGTTTTTTCGCATGTGTATTTTTATCAGATGTAAGGATGTAAACAACTGTTGGTGAACCTTAAATAAAAAAATAAAAAAAAATATACATACTTATATAGATAAATACATACTTAAATACATAGGAAACTTCCAAGACCCAGGAACAATGTTCGTGATAAAAGCACTTTGGTCTACTAATATAAAATTATAAAAATATCAGTATTTGTAACCAAAATTCGTTTTATTTTCAATTTGACAAGACACATAAAGAACAAAGACAATAGGTACTAATTTCATTACAAAAGAAGAATAATCATAGAACGACAAGGTTATATAGGCACAGTCGTGCTCATCCTCCCCCTTTTTACAAAGGAACAATATTTTTTAAGGGGCGACGTAACATCCCTCCGGGAGTTCTGACATCAACCACTCTTAGCACTCCATCTTGGCCTGGGAATGTACGTGAAACTATGCCCCGTGGCCACGTGCCCCTCGGTAGATCTCCATCAGCAATGAGAACAGGGTCTCCGATCGAAACGGTTGGTGTCGGCAGGCCTCTGACACGGCGCGGGGCAAGAGTTGGCAAGTATTCATTCATCCAGCGGCGCCAGAAATGATCCGCAAGCCTCAGAGCTCTGCGCCATCCGCTTCTGCTGCAGAGGTCTGAATCCGTGAGTTGGGCCGGTATCGGGCGACCAGAGGAAGATCCCAGTAGTAGGTGACTTGGTGTAAGAGCCTCGGGGTCAGCAGCGTCGGGCGACACGTGTGTGAGTGGGCGCGCGTTTACGAGCGCTTCTGCTTCGGCCAAGAGCGTGGCGAGCACTTCGTCGGTCGGAGCTCTTTCTCGGAGGGTGACTTTTAAAGCCGATTTTACGCTTTTTACTAAGCGCTCCCAGGCCCATCCCATGAACGGCGCGGAAGGGGGAATGAAAATCCATTCAATATTGACTGATTTACACGCAACTGTCGGTTTGCGCCGACGAAGGCAGTTCCGTTATCGGAGTATATCTGACTCGATGTCCCTCTTTTGGCGATAAAACGGCGAAGGCACATGATTGCAGCATCGGCAGAGAGGCTGTGGACCACTTCAAGGTGTAATGCCCGCGAGGCCAGGCAAGTGAATAATGCGACCCACTTCTTCTCTCGTCTACTACCAATCTTCACTTGAAGAGGGCCAAAGTAATCTAAGCCAGTAAATGTGAAGGCGCGATGATGGTGTGCGATTCGGGCTCTTGGTAAGGCTCCCATAGGCGGTTGTAGCGGCCTTCCACGTAACAATTTGCACAGCTGATATTTATGTACAAGCGATCTGACAGCGTTTCTTAACCCTACTATCCAATATTTTTGTCGAAGCTCATTTATGACAGTTTCAGTGTAGGCGTGGGCAAACTTTTTGTGATAATGGCTGATCAGCAGGCGTACGGTAGGGTCCTTGCCGTCGAGCAGAATAGGGTAGACGGTTTGAGCAGAAACGCCTTCAACAGCAGCTGTGCGCCCTTTCAGATACAGCAAACCATCTTGGTTTATAGCCGGTGACAGTTTCGCCAAGCGACTTTTCGGCGATATGGGCCGGCCACGTAGTAGGCATTGCAATTCGTCATTGAACGTGTTCTTTTGACTATGACGTAGTACATGGCTTTCTGCAAATTCTAAAGCTTGAACATTCAGTGGCCGCAGGGTAGTCTGAGATGTGATCGCCGAAGGGTTATATTGGGGGAGGATAAAGTTCCCAGAATTTCCCCTGACCCTTGTGATACATGCATCGATGAACTGATGAGCTCTAGCAGTTGCCCTTACTTAACCAAGAACTAAAATGTGTCGGGTTTGCAACTACAGCTACGGGCAACTCGTTTACTTCATTATAGTGGCAAGCAACATTATTAAGTGATGAAGTCGAAGGTGATTTTAAGAGTGCAGGTGATGAATTGACGGTGCGTTCTGATGGTTTTAACTCTATTTGATCGAGTGGTCGAACGGTACCGCTATTTTCCGGATTAGAAGGCCAATCAATTGGATCAGTGAACAAAAATCCTGGGCCAGATATCCAGCGTGACTCTACACTAAATGTACCAGGTTTAATACGCGTAGCGTCGTCAGTAACGTTAAGAGCCGTGGGAACCCAGCGCCATTCGGCCACAGCGCTGTTTTTCAAAATTTCGCCTACTCGATTAGCCACAAACGGTTTATATTTCCGAGCGTCACTTCGCAACCAACCTAATACAGACATCGAATCCGTCCAAAAGTAACGTCGGCTGGGCTTAGCGCGGTGAGACTCACAAATAAATGTGGCAAGGCGAGTAGCTATTAAACAGCCTTGAAGTTCTAACCTTGGAATAGACGCTGGTATCAACGGTGCCACGCGTATTTTGCTGGCAATAAGTGCAAGTCTAACTTGGCCAGACACAACAACATATCTCCAGTATGCGACAGCGGTATACGCTAATTCACTTGCATCGCAGAACACGTGTAATTCCCTTTCAACCACATTACTCATATTATACCACCGAGGTATCCGTATGTCTGAAATTAACTGTAGGCTTTCGAACCACTCACGCCACGCCTTGCAATCATCCTAGCAAAGCTGTTCATCCCAATCTAACCCCTTTCGCCACAAAATTTGAAAGAGAATTCGACCTTTTACTAAAATCGGTGATAATATCCCCAAAGGATCATAGATACGCATATCTTGTGTAAGGGCTTGGCGCTTAGTTAAAGGAGCACATGAGTCTTTCGATAGGCCAGAGTTGAATGACAACTCGTCATGAAAAGGTTGCCAAATGAGACCTAAAGTGCGAGAAACGGCATCCTTACACAAATCCACATTCTGTGTTTTATAATTGACAGTATCTGATACCAAATCGTCTGGCAACGAGGCTGTAGTCTGGCTGGCTCGTTTGTAGTCCAGCTACGCATTTCCAACCCGCCACGTTTATGAATGATTGTCACTTCAGTGGCTAGACGATTTGCTTTCTCTATGTTGTCAACACTGCTGATAAAATCGTCCATGTAGGTATCGCTTTTGATAACCTCCACGGTCTCGGGGAACTCTTCGCGAAACTCTGAGGCGTTAAGCCGGGTAATATAAATTGCAGTCGAGGGACTTGAACAGGCACCGAAAATCATTGAGCTCATGCGAAATGTTTTTATAGGGCCGGAAGGATCATTGCGCCACAAGAATCTTTGGGCGTCCCTGTCTCGATGTACTATTTTTACTTGTGGAAACATTTCCTTAATATCAGCTGATAGGGCGATCCGTCCTTCCCTAAAACGCATTAAAATACTGAGCTGGTTTTGTAAAAGATCAGGCCCTGTAAGTAACATTGAATTGAGAGACACTCCCCCAGACCGCGCAGCAGCGTCGTGAACTACGCGTAGTTTTGCGGGTTTATTGAGATTTATCACCCCGAAATGTGGTAAATACCAACATATGCCCACAGGTTCTACCCCGGTACATTCTTCAGCGTAACCTTTATCCAATGTGTCCTGAATATTTTTGCGGTACCGCTCAGCATAGTCGGGTTCCCTTGACATCTTTTTTTCCAAGCTTTTGAATCTCGACAATGCTAAGGGGTAACTGTCAGGCGCGGTTAGTTGATCTGCTTTCCAAAGTAAGCCTACTTCAAAACGCCCGGAAGAAAGTATACGAGTGGTGCGATCTAAAATTTCTAGCGCGCGTTGATCATCGATACTACGTGGCTCATGCTTGGTGATTCCGATCGAATCTAATTTGTATTGAGCTTTGATAAGCTCTTCGAGCTCATACCTAGGATTTTCAGTCTCAATTGAAAAGGCGTGATATAATGATTCAATTGGCTTAGTTCTACTACTAGCAAACCCAAAAAGAACCCAACCTAACGCCGTTTGAATTGCTACAGGTTGCGACTTTGTGCCTTTCCTGGTGGCGATCGCAACCGACAAATGCCAATTATCGATCCCTATTATTAACGTAGGAATAGCATTGTCGTAGCACAATTCAGCGCATAAGTCTGTTAGGTACGGATATTGCCGCAAATCATGTGACTTGACTGACTGCTTGCATGCTAGTCCTAAGTTTTTAATCGACCGAGCTCTATGTACTGAAAATGTTTGACTAGTGTGTCGGCCTTTTTTCTCGAAATCGACGTATTGTACTACTGTTTCTCGATGTAAACCACCTACACAGTCAAGGTGAATTTCCCACTCGGGTCCTCGGACGGCGATACGCGAGCAGATGTCAGAATCTATGAACGATGACGTCGACCCGTCATCCAAGAGAGCAAACGTGTCAACACTTCCTGCTGGCCCGGAGACTGTAACTGCGACTATGTTCAAGAGAGGCCGAGACGTAGGGTTCACGTTGATTGTACTATGAGAACTAGGGTTAGCGGTGGTGTGAGCGGTAACGTCCCTTGCAGGAATTGTGTCGCTTGAGGCAGTTGCGTTAATTATTGTAGAGCGGAAGTGAAAACAATTAGTAGACTTTATGAAAATTATATTATGGGATTAAAGTTACAAATTTTCCCGACAAAAGCTTTTCGAGGTGCTTAACCGATGCGAGGTTAAGCTACACTGCCGGCGCGCGGGCACCCCCTCTGGGGCATCGGACACACTCACTAAGTATATCTATGTATACGTCAACACACACACATAACACCTCCCTTCTCAGACGAAAGCCTTTCCTTTACGGCTTCGTGAAGAAAGGCTGGCTCGATGACGCCGCTGGGGCTGCTCCTGGGCTCTCCAAGGGACCTGCTGCTGCTACTGTAGTAGTTCGCTGCTCTGTATGACAACTTTTCCATTTTTTATACAACATATAGCAACAAGAAACAATTATAATGCTGTAGACAGGTATCAACCAGTAGTTGAATGCTTTTGAGGCATCCTCGACATCTACATCTTCTGATACCGGAAGTTCTTCCTTCTCTATCAGGGATTCTAGCTCAAAAAGACGATCCAGTTGTATCTTGTCCAACTTCAAGGGTTTTAGACCATTTGCAATGGAGATATTTTCTAAATCGAAGGAAAGAAGTTTGATTGGATATCCTTGCAACTTGTTTTGCAGATTTCTAATGGTGTTTTGTTGTGTTGACACGCTGCAACGTTCAGGTACTTCAACCAGGTAAGTGCCTTGTACAGAATCATGACTTTCTTCATCGCAGATAAGTCGAATTTTCGTAGGTTGTGTACAAGAGAGCAAATAGTGTTGGTCGTCCATTTTCTGCCAGATTTCAGGAATCATTTTCACTGCAGTGTAGCGGCATTCTTTAATTATATCATGTTTCAGTATGAGTTGATGGATGCAATCGTTATAACCATTGGTAGTTAGTAAACTCGACCCTTCGCAGTAGTATAAGTCTTTGAACTTCTTGCATTCTTGTTCAGTGTAGACATAGTGACTCCCGTCCATCGCCAGAAAAGGTTTAGGAGGAATAATAACGGTGCTATTATATGTCGGGGTTGGATATAGGTGATAATAGGAATATTTATTTTTATTCATGATTGGGAGTTTCAGTACGAAAACGACTGTATTGTCCACGTAATAAGAACCTAATTCAATTAAATCGTAAATGTCTCTCAAGTCGGTGTGCGAGTTGATAAGGAGTTCATCGGACTCGTACAGTGTAGTTAAGGTTTCAGAGATGTACCGGACGTTGTCGGCTGAAATAACACTATGATGTGTTATATGCAATCTAGAGAACGCTATTGCGTTTTCTAAGGACGTAAGTAGATCGTAAATATTTAAGCAGTTAATTTGGAGTAGGTTATAAAGACTGGTCATTTTAATAAAGTCCGAAAGTCTGTAATTAGTCATGTTAATCTCTCTGCCAACTTCATTAATCTGTGTAAATATTTTATATTGATTGTTTACAATTGTCGACATTGTCGAGTTGTAAGCATGGATTAAATGGTTATTTAATGATATTCCTTGTGCAAATGAACTTCTGAGACGTTCTTGATTTTTTTGTAGAATGGATATTGCCCGTGTATAAGCAACAGCGTCATCGTGGTCCAAGTTCCCTGTTATACTTTTTATAACGGAGCCCAGACCGTTTATTAGCCCTCTCTTATATCTTAAACTAAATGCACTTAAAGAATTATATTTTCTTTCGATTAAAGTAAACTTATCCCCAAGTACTTCATTAGATACTAGAAAATTACGAAAATACTTAGGATCCGTGGTCCTCAGATAGTTACTAAACGCTAACAAGTTACTATTTAATGAATCTATACTATCCCTTATCTTATCTAATTCATAGTAATGTAAGAACGTATGATCGTTCTTTTGAATCTTAGCAATGCCTAAATAAAAAGGTGTAATACCGGGATTATTGGACAGCCGGGTCATGGTTACTGTGGACTTGGGACGATCCGGGGCCTGGGTGCTCGTCAGATGGTGCAGTTGTAGGAGTAGCATCCTGGAATGTAGGTGAAATTTTCTGTTTACAAAGGGGTCTACGCAAATTTTTCTTATTATATATTTGATCTCTTACATCTGACACCTTTAAGCCTAGGTCTTTACTAACTTTCCTCGTAACGTACCGAGGTGCAGTTTTTTGTCTTGCTGCTAATGGGTTTTTCGAATACATTTGCTCGTTTTTTGAATAATCTAATGGTGGTTCTTTATTTTTATTATGTTTTTCTAATATTTTCGTATGTTTTTCTTGCAATTTTTCATTTAATTTAGAATATAATGTTTTAGTAACCTCTTTATGAGTCTGGACATAGTTTTGTAAGCACGTGGCTCCCAAATCTATATCAAACGGGTCCCTGTTATCTAGATGGCCATTAACAATCTCACTGGGTTTTTTATTTGTGACGGAATGGATGGAGTTATTATAACCTAGTACTGCGTATAACATGAGTTCACTAGTAGACAGATCAGGTTGAGTTTGACTTAGGATGCGTATGTGCTCGAGGATGGTAGAATGGAAACGTTCAATGGCACCATTCGACGCTGGACTACTAACACTTGTAAAGTGTAAGTTTATTTTATGTAATCGAGCAAATTCCTTCAAAGGCAAGTTTTTGAATTCGGTGCCACTATCCGCCGTCAGACACAGCGGTAATTTATGATGTGACATAAATATTGTTAAGGCATTTAACACACTTATACCCAATTTTTCAATTTTTCATTTTCAATTGGAAATTATAATTCCGTTAAGTGGACGTTTCCACTTGTAAAACATTTACATTTAGAATGGGGTAGCACATTGTTACTAATGATTCTCAATGTAACTTGAGACATTGGTGCCGTTTCAAAAAGTTGTAGTAACTTTGACGGTAGATGTCGCTACAAGTCTCCCTAAGGCTTAATTAAAGAGTGAACTGATTGAAAGATTCGTCGCCTCGGGATAACCCGCGGTAGCTCAGTTGGTAAGAGCGATGGACGGATTCCAGAGGTCGCGGGTTCAAATCCCGCCCGGGGTGATCAATTTTTCAATTTTTCATTTTCAATTGGAAATTACACTTATACCCGTTACACTTTCTAGGGGGTACGCTTGTGCATATTTAGAAAAATTATCAATAATTGTCAAAAATTTTTGAGATTTTACGGTGAATGTATCAATATGTACGACCTCAAAGGGTTTTTGGGGTATCGGAACATTTTGCAGTGCTTGTTTGTTAGGGTGACGTTCATATTTATTTGTTTGACATATTTCACAGTTGTTTATAAACTCCGTGATGAACTTAGTTAAGTTTGGCCAGTAATAACTTATTTTTATACGTTGTTCTACTTCCTGAATACCGCGGTGGTTGGTTTTCCCATCGTGATAGTTTTTGACTATTAACATTTGTTGGTCTTTATCGATGACGTCATTTAACTGTTGTTTATAAAAAGTTAATTTATACGTTAGATTTCTGAAAGTTCTTTGTAATATTGCAGTTATTTTTGGGATTGCCAGATATTCCGTGACGTAAAGGCCATACTTGATGTTGGGTTGAACGTGATGTTTAAACAATGCTATCACTTCGGTCTCTAGATTGTCCTGACTAATTTGAGCGTACAGACGTTTTTTTTCTGGAAATATTTCTTTCGTTACAGGGCTTCGTGGCGAGTGTAACACGATATCAATAAATATTTGATTGTTGCAGGTATTTATGGCGTTTTCGGAAATAGGAATTTCGAGGATAGGATGTTCCTCAGCAGTGTGAATTGTTTCATTTTCCTCTAGTATTTCTGTTCGGTTGTTTACAATCATCGATGAATTGTCGATGGAATTATTTTGAGCAGTTATAACATTTGTGTTGTTATTTTGAATTTCAATTCTTGAAAGGGCATCAGTGTTTCCATTAGATGACCCTTTTTTGTATATAATCGGGTTATAATCAAACTCAGACAATTTCAATTTCCAGCTAATTAAACGGGAGTCAGTTTTGCGAAATTTGGTATGAATTTGCGATAATAGCCCAGTAAGCCCAAAAAAGATTTGATTTCTTTTGTTGTTTTTGGAATCGGGTATTGTTTTATAGCCTTAACTTTACTCGGATCAGGTTTTATGCCATCGCAAGTGATGATGTGGCCCAAATATGGTATTTCTTTTTTCAAAAATTCTGATTTCGAGGGTTGAATTTTGAAATTTGCTTCGCGGAGGCGTTTGAACACACTTCCTACGTTAAGTATGTGTTCTTGCAATGAAGTGCTGTATATGATAATGTCATCACAATAAACGATAACATTGGCCAATCCACGCAGTATGTTGTCCTTTACGCGCTGAAATGTTGATGGTGCGTTTCTTAAGCCAAAGGGCATTCTCAAATAAGAATAGTGCCCGTTATCTACGCTAAAAGCAGTTTTTGGTATATCATCTTTGTGCATTTCGATCTGGTGGAAACCGCTATACAGATCAATCGTCGTAAAATATTGACTTCGACCTAGCTTGTCTAGGATATCCGAAATATTTGGAATGGGATACCTATCGGGTATTGTCTTTTCATTGAGTTTCCTATAGTCAACAACTAAGCGCCATTTAGATTTACCAGAACCGTCCGGTTTTTTTGGGACGATCCAAATCGGAGAGGACCATGGACTATCTGAATGCTGTATTATTTTTTGTTTCAGCATTTTTTCGATCTGCGCCTGGACCTCAGCTTTGTGTATGTGTGGGTACCGGTAATTTCGAGTATATACGGGAATTTCATCAGTAGTCTTAATTTGGTGTTTTATTTGGTTGGTGAATGATAAAGGCTCTTTTTCGTTGTAAAATATATCTTTATAGCTTTGACACAATTTTAACAGATGTTGTTTTTCTTCCTCATTGAGGTGGTCAGTTCGAATAAACGATTCAACTTGGTCATGTTCAGTAAAAATCGATTCGAAGTTGTGAACTTCAAAATTTGGGTGAAGTGAATATACTGTCAGGGGAGCTACGAGGCTTACAGTGATGTCATTATTGGTTGGGTTTGTTATTTCAGCAAAAGCGTATCCATTCTTCGAGGAGGACACGGTAGATGGAATGATGCATTTATTCACATTGGTTTCGGGTAAGTAAAATTCCTCATTTTGCACAGAAACTGGAATTTTTGCGATTTTCGTGGATTTTGCTCGAACTAAGGCCTCGAACAGATTTCGTATACCAGAATTCAATATTTGAATCGGTATCTGGGAATTTGGCGTCACTAGGATTTTTTTCCCAATATTAACATTTGCGTTAAGGTTTTCTAACGTTTGGTAACCAATTAGACCGTCGAACACGTTGTGAAATTTATACACATAGAATTTCAACTTGTTGTTTTGATTGAACTCTCGAAAGGACGGTATCTCTATAGAGTGGTCATTGTGAGTTGTGCAATTTAAATTTGTCACAGCAAATGGTTCATAATCCAAGGGGACATGGCCATAGAATTTAGCAACTGCTTCTGGTGAAAGAAATGACTGATTTGCCCCAGTATCAATGAGTAGTTTAAGAGGTGGGTCTTGTATTTGTATATACGGTAATTGACGTTTGAGATGGCTATTAATTTCTGTTAGGAATCGTGTTTTATTTCTGCACCCTGCCGAAAATTTTCATTATAATCGCAATCATTATACTCTTGGGACAATTGTGGGGAATTTATCTGCTCCGTATAGTTCGAGTTCTCGGCGGGCGCACTATCACCGTGCGTGGGCGGTGATAAGGTCCCGATGCCGTAGGTCGGTTCTGCGTAGTCAACGTCTAGGCATTCCTGCTCGGTATTATGTACCTCTTCGATAATGAAGTCATTATTAGCGTTCTGTACGACCGGTTGAAAATAATTATTGTTTTGGGGTCCGTTCGGGTTTATTGACGGACGAAGTGGAATTTGAGCAGAACGGTATGAGAGGCCGCTCATGGGTTGTGGGTTTTGTCTATATGAGTTAGACCGATTATTCACAAAAGGCCGTTGCATCCTGAATTGGTTAAAGTTTGGTTGGTAATTTATTGGTCTCGGTTGGTTAGATTGATAAGGCCTGTAGGGGTATTGATTCGTCAAATTAGGTCTGAAAAAATTGTTTGGGATTCTGGCAAATTGGGATGGCTTATTAGCACCAAAATTGAATTTAGGCTGATTTGTTGCGGGTTTTGTCTGTTGAGTAGTCTTCTGCAATAGTTAAATATTTTCTTCTTCTTTTATGAACATGAGGGCGGTGGGCATATCCGTCGGTCGCATCGCTCGAATAGATGAACCAAGGGGCTCTTTTAACCCAGCTAAAAATGTTTTTAGCGTTTGCGCCGTAAAAAAGGAGCGCTTGCAATTTTGGACATTTACGTCTTGCTCGTGTAAAGAGATGTAATTAATAATTGTATTTAACAATTGCATGCAACGAGTGTAAAACTCCTGAGTATTTTCCTTTTCCTGTCTTAAAGTAACTAAATCTCTTGTTAACACATTTTCGTCTCTTTGATCGGAAAAATGTTGCAATAATACTTGCTTTACGGTTGACCATACTGTGCAACCATGTATATTTACTACTTCTTCTGCTTTTCCTTTCAGTTTACCAAGTATACTTTGCAAAACGATTTGGTTTTGAAAGTTGTCGGGCTCTGCTTCTTGGTAAAACTGTGTCAGTACCGATTCGCTAGTCGAAATAAATCGAAACAATCGATTTGGGTTCCCGTCATAATCGGGGATAATATTTACAGCTGTTTTAAATAAATTAACAACATCAATATCCATTTTACAAGTAAAATCAGAACTTTGTGTTCTTCTAAAAATGTAGTTCAAGGTTATACACAGATTAATAGAATTAATACCTGAAATATAGGTATAAAAATGTCAACGTCGGTCGTTGTCAATAGGAAACAAATAGTCAATTAGATAAAAGAGGAATAAAGGTAAGGATCTGGCTGGACTTACATTAATCTCAGCATTTTCTTTGTTTCTTCTTCAGGCTCGTAGATTCGGCGAAAGTGGCGGCTCTTGATGTTTGAAGAACTTTAACTTTCAGACCGGGAGACTGCGCCAATTATTGTAGAGCGGAAGTGAAAACAATTAGTAGACTTTATGAAAATTATATTATGGGATTAAAGTTACAAATTTTCCCGACAAAAGCTTTTCGAGGTGCTTAACCGATGCGAGGTTAAGCTACACTGCCGGCGCGCGGGCACCCCCTCTGGGGCATCGGACACTCTCACTAAGTATTTCTATGTATACGTCAACACACACACATAACACGTTTGACATTAATGATGAAGGTGTGGCTAGAGCGCAATTCGCGTGTTCATTTTTGCCATCAGATGTTATGGGAAGGAAATTTGGATTGTGTAACAAAGTGTGATGGTTGCGATGACAATCATTTATTTCGCACTTATTTTTATTTTTGTTGCACAACCTAAAACTATGCGAACCTCTTTGTAAACATCGATAACATATTTTATTTTCTTTAATGAAAGCCCACCTATCATCTACTGTCATCGCCTTGAAGGTGTCACATAATGACAAGTCGTGGCTTTGTTTACAAAATGCACAGACAATGCTTTGATATTTTTCAGGTTTTTAGATTTATTACCTGTATCAGAATATTTACATGACCCTGGTTCTGATTCCGATGTAGCGTGCGTGCGTTCTCGCTGCACGTGCGGGACATCGGCCGGCGAATCGAACTTTATATGTAGATCCACTTCTCGTGACAAAAATTGGGATAACAACTCTACTTTGGCGCTGTTAGACGGCGCCGCGGCGGAAACCTGTGCCGCGGCGTAATCTAGCCATCGTGTGCGTAAGAGCGGATGAAGCTTATTGATAAGTGCGCTAAACAGTTCTGGTGAACGTAAATAGTCGGTTTCGTTCAACAGTTTGACTACTTCAACGCAGTTACGCACACGAGCGGAAAAAGTTGCTAGATCTTTTAGGCCGCCGGTGATTCTGGCCAGAGCGCGGATCGCCGAAACTTCCCGCAACACTATCTGCTCTGGCCGTCCGAAACGCCTGTCCAACTCTGCTATTATGATGTCGGGTTCCGGCGCTGTTGCGAGCAGCATGCAGACCGCGTCACGCGCGAGCCCTGTTAAGGCTGCACTCAATCGAGCTACATTTTCTGCTGTTGAGAATGATTTATTTGAGTCGATGTATGACCTTTTAAAAACAAGCCAGTCCATAGGGGACTTGCCGTCATAGGTCGGAAGATTTATTTTATATTTATTTCGCTTATTAAGTTCAACTTTGTTTACCAAACTTTGAAATGTGTTTACTAATCGAGACACATTATCCACACCGTCATGACAGCAGAAATTGACCGGAGCAGTACAGTCGGCCGCCTCGCAGATGTCTCTGTAATTATTGCGTTGGGACGTCGTCGGCTGTTCCGCTGCTGATACCGATGTTATGTTCATCATGTCATTCTTGTCGATGTTCAAGTTCGGCAAAGGAATCTGTAAATAGTTGGCAGTGTTAGTAGGCCCAGACTGAGTAATAGTGTTATTATTTAACTCACCTGTCCCAGAGCCGGCAGTTGGCTTGCCAATTTGGTAGTTATAAGGCAACACATTAAAGGTGTCATTGCAAACTTCGGGCATGGCAGTGTGGCTGGCTGTAGTCTGTACCCATTGTTTGACACTATTTCGCCTCCTACTACTTACGGAACCATGTTCACTAGGCTCGTCAATAGCTGCGAGCTCAGCCTGGTATTCCAGCTCGGCCGTCCTCCGCTCAAGCTCCATTTTCTTGGCAGCGAACTCCAACTCCAATTGTGCGAGGTGACGGGCGTGTTGTGCCTCTGCTGCGAGTTTCCTCGCAGTAACCGTCGCCGAGGAGCGGCTCGTGCGCGATGATGTCGAGCGTGCATGTGAGGGGCTGGCCATGGGCGCGGCAGCCGCGGGATCAGTTTCATGCTCCCGCGACGTCGCTGCTTCGCTCTCACCGGGGACTTGAACTATTTGAACGTGCCTTGAAACATTACCTGAAGGGGGTTCCTGATTATCAGTAGCCGATTGTACTAATTTTGTTTGGCTACGTGTGCCAACCGTTTTGTTGGCTTAGTAATATATACTCGTACACTGCTTTATAATTACACTGGTTGTATTTGTTATAATTGGAGAAGGACCATTATTTGGTCTACTAATATAACATTATAAAAATATCAGTATTTGTAACCAAAATTCGTTTTATTTTCAATTTGACAAGACACATAAAGAACAAAGACAATAGGTACTAATTTCATTACAAAAGACGAATAATCATAGAACGACAAGGTTATATAGGCACAGTCGTGCACAAGCACAAATAATGCCCTAACCGGGATTCAAACCCGGGACCTGCGGCTTCGTAGGCAGGGTCACTACCAACTAAGCCAAAGTGGTCGTCAGGTGTAAATGTATGCTGATATAGTTAATATATTAAATACTACTTAAAACAATTGAAATGTTGTCAATTTCAGGAGCTCGACGAGCAAGCGGCCCAGTACATAACCATAAATGAGGGTAAAATAGCGTTGGGGGTTGGGGAGGCAAAGGAGGAGTGGGAGCGGGCGGAGCGCGCGCTCCGCGACCCCGCGCTGTGCGCGCCGGCGCGGGACCTGCGCGAGGACGAGGCCGCCGCGCGCGCCGCCGCCGTCGCGATCTACGACTGCCGGGTCGCCGACCCCGAGGAACCCGAACGCGCGGAACTTATCAAAGTAGGTGTTTATTACAAACTAAATACATATTAGTTAAAATGTGTGTGTGTGCGTGTGTGTGTGTGTGTGTGTGTGTGTGTGTGTGTGTGTGTGTGTGTGTGTGTGTGTGTGTGTGTGTGCGTGTTAAGGCTAGGTCGTCAAGCGAGTTAGCGTTTTCGAGTTTTCTAAAAACAAACTGAAACGCAGAATAAGGGTTTTAAAAATTTGAAAAAATTATATGTTTTACTTAAGGATCTAGTCTAGTCAAAGTTGCACTCAGTTACACGATCTAATGAACTTCGCTCGATAGAAAGAGACCCCAAAGTTACTCCTTTTTGTAAAGCATTTACAATCTGACGACTAAACTATTGATGTTTTAAATAAAGTTTTTGAACTAAACTAAAGCCATTCAGTATTTCTAGACATTTTTGCAGAATTTAAAAAGATAAAATGATTGTATTAATTAATATGTTTAAATACCTACAAAATGCCGAGCGCGGAGGCTCGGCAGGCCCGATCAGTCGCGCGCTGGCGCTTACGGACAACGGACCTGTGTCAGTTTTATCCGCGACAGTTTCGTGCACCAAACAAGCAGTTTTTGACGAATTTATATAATTGTTGCAAGTTATTTAATTAGGGCAATAAAAACCCAAACGAAAAACGTCGTATTTATTAACAAATAAATTATGGTCATAGTGCCACAGTATAGAAATGACAGTATAAGAACTAAACTGAACCCCTGCAGAAATGGAACCAAACATGGTAAAATTATAAATGAAATGTTTATTACCAGAAATTATAGATATACTCGTAGTAAGAGAGCTACTGCTTTGCACATGAATATTTTTATCAAGCTATGAGCTTCACCACATTTATTCCGACCGTCTTTTTTTTTAATACCACGTCAGTGGCAAACTAACAGCCCGCCTGATGGTAAGCGGTCACCGCAGCCTATGGACGCCTGCAACTCCAGAGGTGTCAAATTCGCGTTGCCGATCCTTTTAAAATTTATACATTATCTATCTTTCTAGCTAATCTTCTTTTAATAAATCTACCCATTCCCAGGTAGCTACCGTGGCAAGTTTGGTATCATTTCATATACCAATTGATTATTTTATCATCTTTATGTAAAAATCATTTCTGTTATTTATTTTAAAAGAATACAGTTTATTATGCGTTGAGAGCTAATAACTTTAGACGAATAAATTGAACCACCAAAAAATATCTATATTTTATTAAATTAAATTAACGTTTTTTCCAAGCTCGTGGCTCCTAAAGCGTTAGCTGTTACAATAAAGCTTAAAACTAGTGGCTCTGTGAGCTGTAGACCACGCAATTTTTTTTTTCTTCAAAATTTACAAAAACCGTCTCGACAAAAATATAATTAAACCTATATAATTATCGAACCTGCTCACAAAATGTCACGAGAATCGGTTGAGAAATGCGACCTGTAGAGGAGAACATTTGAACAGACAGACATACGAAAGATTTTTTGTCGAGAGCTGAAACGGAGACGCTTCGCTCTCTCGGTCAAAAAACTATGTTAGTATAATTTTATGACAGTCGTGGTTCACTACTACTGGGCCTGTGTATATGAAGAGTCGAACATTATCAACTTATATCCATATGCTTCGTCCGGTTTTACAGTAGACTGAGGAGTATACCCTGTTGCCTGTGCCCTCTGTTTGCCGTTTGTGGACTACGAGAAGGCCTTCGATTCGGTTGAAACCTGGGCTGTACTACAATCTCTCCAGCGGTGCCAAGTAGACTACCGCTATTATCGAAGTACTGAAGTGTTTGTACGACAACGCCACTATGTGAGTCCGACTCCAGGACCAGAACTCGATACCTATTCCGTTGTAGCCGCGAGTCAGGCAGGGAGATGCTATTTCTCCCAAACTGTTCTCCGCTGCACTGGAGGATGTTTTCAAGACTTTGGACTGGAGAAGCCTAGGCAATAGGCATCAACATAAACGGCGAGTACATCACTCACCTTTGGTTTGCTGACGATACAGTAGTCTTGGCTGAGACCATACAGGATTTAAGTACCATGCTCAATGACCTTGGTAAAACCTCCGTGAGAGTTGGTCTTAAGCTGAATATGTACAAGATGAAGGTCATGTCAAATGCCCATGTAGCACCAACTGTCGTTACTATTGGACACTTTATACTCGAACTTGAAGTTGATTATGGTATACTAGCGACCCGCCCCGGCTTCGTACGGGTGCAATGCTGATACTAATTATATTTATATACTACAGAATGTATTTATATACAACCCGGCCGATACCGCCGCAACCGCTATGTTCCTGCATTTTAAATCAGTAATATCTTCAAAAATATTCATTTAAATTACATGCTGTCAAGTGCCATATTGATCTATATAAAATGTATTTAAGGTATTTTATTGGAGAAGGATTAATGCTGTATTGCTTAAAATCGCTTCGTAAATAAGCCATTATTTTTCGTAAAAAGTAAAGGATAAAAAATGGTTATTGTGGGTTATCCCTAAGAGATAGACATATACCATAATCGACTTTTTTGTAGACCTTTTTAAGTTATACAATACTTTAGTACATTATTATGATTTATCTCGTAGGGTTCAGCCAGCGTTTGCAATGTAACCGCAATAAAATATGTTTATTGACGACATCACAATAGAAACCTATTAAATTATCTGTGTTTCTCTACTATACACCTGTAACCAAGAGGAAAGAGCAATGGAGAGGGCTACGCTGGAAGTATATCTGCGCGATCGTATCAGAAATGAGGCCATCCGCAGAAAAACCAAAGTAACCGATATAGCCCTCCGGATCGCTTAAATGGCAGTGGGCCCGGCACATTGCACGTAAAACCGATGGCCATTGGGGCGAAGACGAAGGTTCTCGAGTGGTGACCACGTACAGGAAGGTGCAGCGTAGATAGGCCCCCACAAAGTGAACTGATAACCGGGTAAAGGTCGCGAGAGTCCGCTGGATGCGGGTGGCGCAGGACCGGTCATTGTGGCACTCTTTAGGGGAGGCTTATTTCCAGCAGTGGACGTCCATCAGCTGATATGATGATGATGATGATATATTTACATGAATAGTTGTTATATTGTATACAAGCTTATTAGTTTTACGTGTATTCATAATCTGTCATTGCTTTCTTAAATATCCGTGTTTGTGCAAAATTAGTTTGTTGCCTTGTGTACTATATTTATTTTTCTAATTTTCTCGAAGGTTAGCTGGAAGAGATCCCTTATAGGGATAAGTTCGCCTCTGTACTTTTACATTTTGTTATTCTGTTTCGATTGTTATTGTTTTTTGTGCAATAAAGTGTTATACATACATACATATATATGATGATGATAACACGCACACGACAAATAAATATAACACCCTGTTTAATATAACACAATTAGATAAAAAATTGCATGACCTATTAAACAAATCGAGTAGAAGGGTATAAGACATATTTCTTAGGTTCTTAGGTTTCATAGACTAAAATAACGAATTTCAGGGTTGTAGGTATGTACTACGAATTCTGTTTTTTTTTTTCATTATAATGGATCTTACCGTAAGTTCGACTTTCAATTATTTATTTACTACCTTATTAAAAAAATATATCAATTACATACTAAAGTTTAATCATAATTAATGCATTTCTTAAGTCAAAATACAGTTATATTTCTATACTGTGACCAGTATGAAGCTAGCGGGGTCATCCGAGTTCACAGTCGCTTCGTCCGCGCGGGCTTGTTCACGCACCGCCAGGACAGCGCTAAATACCTACTCTCGCAGAACTAGAGGGCCTTAATACCTCAAGGAAGTTTTAAATTTCCGGCGCTATCACTACTCTATTCATTATGTATCACGTTCTCGCACTGCAGGAGTTAGAGGGACGCGGCGCGGAGTTGGTGGCGTTGGCGTGCGCTACGAGCGCGCGCAACCACGCGGCGGCGACGGACGCGGCGCTGGCGGCGCTGCGGGACGCAATCCCGCGCGGCTGCCTGCACCCCGCCGACCTGGCCGAGGCGCACGCCGCCGCCGCCGAGGGCGCACGCGCCGTTCTGCGCGCCGCCCGCACACGCCCCGTCCGACACGACCCCGACCCGCACCTCATGAGCCTGGACGAGGTGAGTATTTCTCGTGCACCACGGGAAAACTGCTCAACTTCTCACTGTAACATTTTTCATGTTTATGTCTGGAACGCGATGGCCTCATACTTATCTATGCGCGGCACTCAAAATCCCTCAATGTCTCTGCTCCATATCGTTTCGAGCTCAGAAAAATATGATGTTATGCATCGCTTCGCATCGTGTCAATCGTTTTCGCTTGCCAGCAGAAACTCGATGGTCTTGCTTGTTTCTTACAGCAAATCGGAGTAATCCTTTGCGAGCACGAGGTACAGAATGTGGCAGCAAACGAGCGCGCGGTGTCGGCCGCGCAGCAGGTGTACGATGACGCCATGGTGCTGGGCGAGTACTGCTGGCACCCGGCGGACCTGGCGGCCGCGCATGAGGACGCGCTGCGCCGCGCCGCCGACGAGCTGTGTCGCCGCCGCTGCGGGGCCCGCGCCGTAGATCGCACCGACGGATTTTCACAACAGCTTGAGATGGTATTACAAGAATTCGAAGTACCAAGCAAAGCGGCTCTATAAAATATTTCATCCATTTATCAAATCTTAATGCAGGCATGAAAGTTGAGCAATCTGTAGCAGTAGTACATGTTTCTCATTGTGTCCCAGCAAATTCAAACTCACCGTGTTCTTGTCACTCATTATCAACCCATGATATTGTGTAAGTTTAAAATGAAGATACACTATGTACGGGCGTACATAAGGTTATATTTAAATGATCACAAACGATGTAAAATATATAATAGTTTTAATGAAAGTTCTACAACTTGTTGTATGTAAAATATGTATGGGACGCGTGTGTGCGGTCCGCTGACCCAAGGCGAATAGAATGGAGCCGCGCTCGCGGCGGACGGTGGGGAGCTCCCCTCGCTGGCCCGTGTGATGCATGCGGTGGGGCGCGAACATGCTGGGGGCCCTTGAAAGCCCTGCTTTCAAGAATCATGAAGAGGACATATGCGGTTCAGTGCTCGTCTGATGACGCCTCTCACGGTGTCTATATCAGCGACCCGCGGTACTCCGTCTGAACCAGGATGTAGTTTCTGTACTCTTCCAAGGCGCCATGACATTGGAGGTTGATTTTCTTCTTTTATGAGGACGAGATCTCCCTGTTGAAGGTCCCTGGAACGCGTTTTCCATTTAGAACGTTGCTGCAGCTCCATGACGTACTCGGATTGCCAGCGCTTCCAAAAATGCTGCCTCATTTGTTCGAGTAGACGGAAGCGGTCCAGCTTGTTGGTGTTGACGTCTGTCAGGTCCGGCGCGGGGAGCGACATCAGGGGCCTGCCAAGGAGATAATGGCCCGGTGTGAGCGCTCCGTAATCTTTAGGAGAGGAGGAGAGGGGACAGAGAGGGCGGCTATTGAGGATAGCCTCAATTTGAGCAAACAAAGACGATAACTCCTCAAATGTGAGATGTGTGTTCCCCAATATGCGCTTAATGTGAAATTTTGCCGATTTAATGCCCGCCTCTACGTAGCCGTTAAAATTAGGAGCGTAAGCCGGTGAAAATTTAAATAAAATGTCATGATCAGAGGCAAAATCTAATATTGGTCCTGAATGATGCTTAAAAAAGGAATTAATCTCTTTTGCACCTGCGACAAAGTTTGTGCCATTGTCGCAAAAAATCTCTCTCGGCTTTCCCCTACGTGAAATGAAGCGACGCAGGGACAATATGAAGGCGTCTTTGGAAAGTTCACTCACTGCCTCTAGGTGAACACACTTATATCTAAGACAAATAAAAAGACAAAGGTAACATTTTGTTATCCTGCAACCACGCCCGCGCCGGTCAGTAATCAAAAATGCTCCTGCAAAATCCACAGCTACAGTAGAAAATGGGAAGTCGGGTGTGACGCGTTGTGATGGTAGATTGCCCATGATGTTAGACATTGTCTTGCCATAATAGCGAATGCAGAGATTACATTGTCGGGCCGTGCGTCGTGCCAAGTCCCTACCCCCGATGGGCCAGAACTGCTCGCGCACGGATGCCAGCATGAGCTGAGGTCCCGCATGCAAGAGGCGTATGTGTTCGTGAGTGAAGATGAGTTTTGTAAGTATGTGTCTGGAAGAAAGTAGCATAGGATGTTTCATAGAAAAGTTATACTTAGATTTACCTAACCTGCCCCCCACTCTCAGGATTCCCTGAGAGTCAACAAAAGGTGCTAGTGAAGTGATGTGCGATTTCGGGTTAAGTTTTTTATTACCTTTCAATATATCTAACTCAGTAGGAAAAGATTGCTGTTGTGATAACTTTACCAAAACAGTTAACGCATTTTCAAGTTCAATAGTAGACAGAGGGCCCCTTGTATATTGTTTTTTACATTTAATGTTAATGAAGCGTAATATATATGCGACTACGCGCTTGAGTTTTTTAAGTTGTGAATACTTCTGAAAGTCAATTACAGTATCTTGTCGGTCTATATTTGTCATTAAGGACGTGATTGACTTACATTCAGGCAAGTCACGTGTAATATTGTCTGTATTTAACACCGGCCAGTTTTCCTCAGACTCTAACAGAAATGATGGGCCATGCCACCACAGCTGCTGTGACTGAGCATGCTGAGGGTCAATTCCCCGAGATGCAAGGTCAGCGGGATTCTGAGCTGTGGGGACATGACGCCATGAGGAGCTGTCTGTAAGCTCTTGAATGGCCGCGACACGATTTGCGACATATGTTTTTAATTTAGAAGGGCAAGTATTAATCCAGGCTAGTGCTACACTGGAGTCTGTCCAGTATATGCAGCGTGCTATAGGCTTGCGAAATGCGCTATTCACAGTCGAAGCAAGACGGCTAGCAAGAAGGGCCGATGAGAGTTCCAAGCGAGGTATCGTCGTGGCCTTTGTAGGTGCCACCCGGGACTTTGCACACAGAAGGTTAACAGATTGTTTACCTGACAGCGAAGTGTATTTTATGTATACGCATGCACCATACGCGGCCTGGGATGCGTCACAAAAGGAGTGAATTTCAATAATTGAAGGTAAGTCGTCATTAAAAATATTCCTGGGCACAGTAAGAAACTTTAGGTATTTTATATTGTCAATAAAGAGTGACCAGGTGCGTTGGATTTGGTGAGGCACTTGCTCATCCCAACCCAGTTTTAGAGACCAGAGCTTTTGTAAAAGTATTTTCGGTTTAACTGTACACAAGGTCAAAAGGCCTAAGGGGTCAAAAATTTTAAAAGTTGAAGATAAAATTGAACGCTTGGTCACGATGTCAGTGGTGTTGTTATTGTCGTCAATATTAAAATGAAGAGTGTCTTGAGTGGGATTCCAAAGCAGTCCTAATGTATGAAGGGATTGGCTTAGCGCTAAGCTGTCATTTTTTACATTGCCTGCTTCTGAATCAATTAACAATTGAGAATTGGATCGATATTTTCTTAAGTTGAATGAGCCTAGCGAAAGTGACTTGGATACGGATTGTTTAATATTAAGTAGGTCAATTTCCGTATCTGCCCCGGTAAGCAGGTCATCGCAATAGAAGTCATTTTGTATTATGGTCCTAGTAGACGAATCCGCTGACTCCTCGCCGCACTGCCACAAGCATCTTGCGGCCACAAAACTCGCACACGCAAAGCCATATGTTAACGTATTGAGTCTGAGTGTTCTGATAGGGAGTGATTCATTCTCACGCCACAGAATTAATTGTAGATCGCGATCTAACTCGTTCATAACGACCTGTCTGTATTGTTTTTCTATATCACCAGACAGGACGAACCTATAGCAACGAAATCTTAATAAGATGTTGAACAGTGAATTCTGTATATTCGGTCCTATCATTTGAAGGTCGTTGATGGAGAAGCCAGATTTCGTACGCATTGAGGCATCAAAGACGACCCTGACCTTGGTGGATTCACTGTTGACCTTCACGATTGAATGGTGGGGCAAAAAGTATGAAGTCAGAGGTTTGTCATCGATAGCATCAGAAAGATGCCCAAGGTCACGATATTCTTGTAAGAAGTCTGAGTACATTTGTTTTAGTTCGGGTTTTTGGCTAAGACGTTTTTCCAAAGCTAGGAAACGCTTTTTTGCTAGGAAGTATGAATCTCCCAAGCAGTCTGGGGAGTCAATAAGAGGCAATCTAACACAAAATTGGCCGTTCTCTAAACGAGTCGTGTTTTCCACGAAGTGTGATTCACTTTCAGTTATGACTGGCTTAGATTTATCATGTGTGGGAAAGTCTTCATATTCCCAAAATTTAGTGAGCTGTGATTCTAAGTCGGGTTCATTCTGGCCAGTCACAAAGTTACATGAAATTACATTCGCGGGTTTATCCCTGACAGAGACAGGGCCAGCTATTAGCCAGCCAAACTTGGAGCTATGTAAAATAGGAAGCTTATTCCCTAGAGGGCGCTGCTCTGACCCGATGAGGTCCCAGAATACGTCAGCACCTAAAAGGACGTCAATTTCTGATGGTTGGTTGAAAGTGGGGTCTGCTAATTTAATAGATGATGGTATGTTAAGATGGTTTACATAAACGTAGTTCTTAGGAAGCGATTCAGTTATACGAGGAAGCACAAGAAATTCATGATTGCGAACGAATGTACTCTGCCTAGACCTCATAAGGGCAGAGCAGCGTTCTGGAACGATGTTAAGGGGTGTATCACCTATGCCCAGAATGCTTGTGGCACTGGAACGAAGTGAAGTCAGCTGGAGACGCTCCCTTAAGCCGGCAGTCATAATCGAAGACTGACTACCACTGTCTAGAATAGCCCTGACCGTTTCTACCTTATTGCTATGGGGATTGACAATATCAATCAAAGCTGTGGACAGCAGGACTTCAGAAGTAGACACTGCTGACATGACGATCGAAGAGGAGGAAGCCTCACCACCTTTAACATTGTCGCCAGATGGGCCACAGGAGGAAGGAGGTGTGGGTGTGTTTGTGTTGTGTTTATGTAAGACTGTATTGTGACGCCTCTTACATACGCGACATCCTCCCAGTCGGCAACGGGTCGTGTCGTGGTCCGGGCGCAAGCAGTTGAAGCACAGCTTCAGCTTCGCAGCCTGGGCCCACTTTTCTTCAGTTGACAGGCTGTTAAAAACCTTGCAATCGAAAATACGATGCTTCCCTTGGCACACGACGCACGGCCGCTGAGTTTTTTCATTCGCTGAAATTACAAAGGATTTGGTTTGAGGCGTTTCTAATCTATTTTGAGGCTTAGAGCTTAGAGGCTTGTCCCTTTTAGCTCTAAATAAAGCCTCCAAAATATCGGCACGAGATTGTAAGAATTTCTTAAATTCATCTAATGTGGGTAGTTCTGCTAATAGGTTACGATGTTCTTCCCATTTTGTACGAGTAGCTTGGTCTAACTTTGATGTGACCATATGTATAATGATCGTGTCCCACTGATCAGTGGGCTGGCCCAGCGTCTTTAAAGCCCGCAAGTTTTTAGTCACGTGATCACTAAGGTACCTCAGTGCCTTATCTGATTCACGCTGTAATGGTTCAATGCTAAATAGGGAGTTCAGATGATTAGTGATAAGTTGGCGGTTATTATTGTAACGTTCGCATAGAAGGTCCCATGCTTCCGAATAGTTATGGGCCGATACTTCTAAGTTTGAAATGACGCGCGCGGCTTCACCTTCAAGGTACGAGCAGAGATAATGAAACTTATGTATCGGTTGTATTCTAGCGTTTCTATGAATAAGAGACTCGTAGGTATCACGGAACTCGAGCCATTTAAAGAAGGTGCCATCAAATTTATGAATTTGAATTAATGGCAATTTAAAACCAAAATCATCGTGACATCGTTGATTACTAGAACAAGAATGTGAAGATGAAGCCTGGTCGGCATCATGAAAGGTCTCTTTAGGCTTACTTGTTTCCAGAATAGCCTGAGCTGTGGCAATGGCGAGATGGAGACTTTCTTCTATAGTGTCCCTTTCGGTAAGTTCATTCACGAGGTTATCTCCATTCAAGACCTCTAAGCGAGTTTGCATGATCTCAAATTTGCTACTAAGTTCAAGAAATTTATTCAACTTTAAGGTCAATTCATTGATTTGTATCGATGTTAACGAGTCCACTCCGTCAAATCCCTTTAAATAGTTACTAAACTTCGTTATCTGTCCTTTAATAGAACTCCGTCTGACCTTGAGCTCAGAACACGATTCGTCTCCCGTTAACAATGGAATAGGCACAGACAAAATAGGAAGCCGAATCCCAGATTCAGAATTGGCTTTAGACATGTTTAATACGCAATTTAATGAGATGAAATAAATACCTATGTAATCAATGAACCGACCAACTGTAACAAGTAATCGACGTAAACAAGTAAGTTGAATAAATTACCGTTATGACAAAGTAAATTTAAAGTTATACTAAAATTGCAAACGGCTTACGCTCCTTATCGCTGAGGAATGCGGCCGCTCGGCTAGTTGCTACGGGCCGGCCGGGAGTTAGCACTGCGCCGATGCAACGGCACAGCGCGGCAAGCTCGGTCCAGGTTCGATTCCGGGCAGTTGTCACTGAAATATTTACGAAGAAAGGGTTGGCAATGCGAGCGTAAGCAAAAGTAAAGCGCGATGCGGGACTTTAAAAAATTGGAATTTAATGCAAGAGGCGAAAATGGCGTTTTTGTAACTAAGAGGTGAGAACAATGTGTTAGAAGACGGCGTAGAATTGGCAGGAAAAAGTAGGTATCGCAAGTGAGTTGAGCAGGAGGGCGATTTGCGCAAAATAAACAGATAATGTAGTGCAAATGTATGTAAAAACACAATTATTTGGTAATTAAATATTAGGATGCTGTAAGAGAACACTGATAAATTAAGATGTAGCTACCTTTCAAATGTGAGCGGCCATTAAGCACATGTGGCAGTGCAAACAGCTTAAGAAGCAAGGTAGCAATTATATGCAAAATATTTGCTAAGAAGAATTCTGGGCCGATAATATGATGCAATCAATAAAAAGAAGATAAGGTAGTTCCTTAATACGATGGTCCGATAAGATGAAAAGGAAATTTGAGTTCACACGCGGTAAAATGAAGTGCTATCGCCTTTATATTCTCAAATAGAGGAGGATAAAAGAAGGAAATGATGGGTTAGCTCACGGCACTCTCCTTGTTATGCTGATGTCCGAAGCGTGCGGCGCCGGGCTCCCTTGTCCGGCCGGCGATGAACTTTGCACCTTGACGCGAGCAGCAAAATTCGTCGTTCGTTCTTCTATAACTCCCGTCAAATCTTGTTCACGTAACTGGCGGCTGCGATGGATGCGCTCCGGCGCAGTTGGAAATGAAGTTTCTTGACCGGAGACCGAAGTGTAGGCGGCACGGAAACGGGACGTGGCGTATCAAGAATTTGCTTATTATAATAGTTTTAATGAAAGTTCTACAACTTGTTGTATGTAAAATATGTATGGGACGCGTGTGTGCGGTCCGCTGACCCAAGGCGAATAGAATGGAGCCGCGCTCGCGGCGGACGGTGGGGAGCTCCCCTCGCTGGCCCGTGTGATGCATGCGGTGGGGCGCGAACACACTACATGCCATTAAAACATTCCAACTACATTACTACATTGTACATAGAGTTTAATGATTAAACTTAAGAACTGATCGCACAAAACACACAACATAAATAAATAAATAAATAAATAAATAAATAAATATTAGGGGACATTTTTACACAAATCGAACTAGTTCCACAGTAAGCTCAACAAGGCTTGTGTTATGGGTACTAGACGACGATATATTTAATAGATATATACTTAAATACATAGAAAACATCCAAGTCTCTGGAACAAATGTCTCTGCTCACCACAGAAACAAATGCCCTTACCGGGAATCGAACCCGGGACCTCTAGCTTCGGAGGCAATGGCACTACCAACTAGGCTAAACAGGCCGACATACAACATATATTGCAAAATATAATTTACAGATGGGATTAGCAAACATTTTAGTTGTGAAGTTAAAACTACCGACAACACCTCCTAAGCACAGCGTTTCTGTGTGACGCCATTGTTCAACTCCCCTCTCCTTCCTCGCGTCCCGCGGTCCGCCTGCTTGGAGCCGAAAGCTGCGCACACGGTGATGGCGCCCTCTGGTGGGGGTTTTTCTTGTTGCAGCTTACAATATATGTATATGATTTACTGCCGCGACGTTTAGCATCAAATTATTACCAGGGTTCATTTAAAATATGAATTTCGGTTATTGGGTTCCTGAATATTTATTTCATACATTTTGTTATTACAATCACTATTCGTTATTATTTATGGTTAATAGGTTATATAGTATCTCTATATAGTTTGCGGATAAAAACAATAACTATTGCAACTCCCGATCGTCCATATTGGTTCAAAACAACATCATGTGAACCAATATCAGTGATGAGATTTAGTCAAAATTTACATATCAATTAAAACAAAAATTATGAACAAAAAATTATGCAGAGTGATGATTTTGGTCACAAAACGGTTTACTAGAAAAAATCGACCGAAAAGTATGAGCCACTATAGACCCGCATAGTGCATATAGGTAACTTACTACATATGCATTTGCAGTGTATTCAAGGCAGATACGCCGCCTACACGCAGATTAACACCTGCAACAACTCTGCGGCGGTGGAGGAGGCGTACGGCGTGTTCTGCGCGCGCATGGACTCGTGCGGCGTGCTGCAGCTCTCGGCCGCCGACCTGGCCGCCAGGATCGCCGACGCCGGCGCCGACGCGAAGCGCGCCTTCGTGAATAAGAGGATTTGTCCGAGGCAGTTCGGCATTAACGACATATACCATGACCAACTGGTGCAGGTAAAATAATAGTACATTACTGCAGAGGCCGTGAAGTAAGGGATTGCTGGACGAGTCGACGAGGCCGGATAAAACGAGTCAAACTAGACTTGACTGGTTGGTGGTTGTTCACTTTTTGGACGAAACTGGTCAAAGACTTTCATCTTGAGACACTGCGGAATATTGGACTCTTTCTCGTTCGACCTACCTAATTGGACAATCTGTCATACTCGTAATAGTCTACCTAATTTATACCCATATGGTTATCGCTTATATTTACAAGCAATATGCGTTTATGTCGCAGTAAACTTATGTTACATCTAAACACTAAATGTGGCCAATCGCCATACTACAGAAAAATACGAAAAATGTGTGCTAGGAAATATTTAATTGATTAAGTTTTACGTTCACAGAAAATGTGCGACCGTTACGGCTACTACCGCACGAGGAACGGCAAGAAGCTGACGGCGGGCGAGTTAGCAGGCGCGCTGGTGGCGGCCGGGGCCGCGCTGGCGGCCGGGGCCGCGCTGGCGGCCGGGGCCGCGCTGGCGGCCGGCCCCGCCGCCGCCACCGCGCCCGCCGGAGCCACCGCTCTCCTGGCTGGCATCGCGCGCATCTTCCGATAGTCAACGCCGGCTCACAAGCGACGGGTAAAGGGGACGAGTAAACTCTTTGATGCGAGAAAGATACTGTTGGTTCCGATTTTGCATGTGTGTCTCTCAAACCTTGAGTTAGTCGCAAATAAATCACCAAACAGAGCACACGCATTTCATTTAAAAATAAATAAATAAAGGAGGAAAGGAGTGGCTGCAAGATGGCGGTAACACATGTTCGTTGCTACAAATGTAAGTCTTCTGTGAATAAGAAAAATACTGTATTATGCTCAGCTTGTAATAACAGATTTGAATTTGATTGTTCTGGTCTTTCTGAAATGTTATATCGCCTAAAGAATGAGGATTAAAAAAAAATGGAAATGTAAACTTTGTATTGGTTCTAAAAAAGATGGCAAATTACCTATTGGTCATTCAAATGTCACACTGAGGAATCAACAAAAACAAAAGCGAAAAAAAGGACATATTAAAAACACCACACCCATAGCTTCGATTTCCGCTCCGCTGAGTTGACTTTTCTGAAAACATCTCAAGCGCCCCAAAAATTCAAGAAAAGCATCTTGTTGCCGCTGCAAATCTCACCCATCTCGTCACTTTCGCCATCCTCATCACGGGACGATACACTTGCCGTACCGAAATCCTCCGCCGTTTCGATAAGTCCTACTGACCTCACATGCAATGCCCACCTCAACAGAAGTTGTCCGGATTTATGCACAAGTATACATATATCTGACGAGCTTGAAAAAGCGAAAGCACATATTTCAATGCTTCAAGAAAAATTGGATGTCACAGAAAATGAGATATCAATACTAGTATTCGAAAACTGCGAGTTGAAACATACAATAGACAAGCACGAACGTAAAATTAGCACTCTTTTAAACATATGCGCTTCAGTACCTAAAGAGTGTATTAAGAAGGCGACAAAGTTCAATTACAGTACATCAAAGATAAAAACTATCAATAAAATCAATACTCACGTTAAGAATAGAAGTCTCCAAGAACAAAACTGTTTGGGAAATAGCTCAGAACATGAATATGCAGTTTTGTTTTCCTATGAGGAAAAGATAAAAATGCTTCAGGAAAACAATAACATGCTTCAATTGAATTTAACAGAAACATATAAAAAAATTGAAACTTTGGAAATTGAACTTAGTGCGGGGAAATGTTCAACAATCCATGATAGTAATAGTGAATTGCCACTGTCTTTGAAGGAAGCTGGTCAGAATTCCAACACACGACCGGTTGAACATCGCCAAAAAAATTGTTTTATTAGTAGTTCCACTAAAGACATTAAGTTAATGGCAGAACGTTATTTTGACTCAGGTTTTTGTCATTACAAGATAACGAACGGCGGAATTATCCAGCTGATGGAAAATATTGAACATAAATTGTTGAACTATACTCTCTCCGACTATTGTATAATATTTATAGGTTCCCGAGACTTTGAATCAATTTCTGACTACGATAGATTGGTGGAGTACATTAGAGAAACCCTTAGTAAAGTCCAACACACAAATGTAATACTCTGCGTGCCTTGTTTTATGTATAGCGACCGAGCTTTTTTATTTAATCAACGCATAGAAGATTTTAATGGTAAATTGTATAGAGATAATCTGGAACATGAATATGCGTTTATAATGGATACCAACAAGTATTTGAAGTACTCTTATGCCATGTTCTCCAGAGCTAACTTCCACATAAATAGACGAGGTATTATTTAAATATTTCATGGTATAAAAAAGTTGGTTGGAAATATTGGTGAGAACTTAAATATGAAAACAGAAAATACCAATTTTTTTCGTGAACTCTAACGAGGGCCCAGTAGCAAATGATGTTCTGATTGATAGTAAATCACGTCGCGGCGACGACAATTTGGGTCTAAAACTGAAAACATTAAAAAATAAACAGAAAAATACATCCATAGTAACTTCTATTCCGATAAAAAACAGTAAAATTGTACATATTAATACCCATAAGATATCCCAAATAGAAATATGGCTATCTTCTATTGATGGCAAAGATGTAGTTGTGCTCATGATTACCGAACATCACAGGAAAAAGTCGGAGCTAAATTTAATTAAAATCTCAGGATTTGTTTTAGCTAGCTATTATTGTAGGTCTAGTAAAAAAGCAGTGGTGGTTCGTGTATATTTGTAAAGGAAAACCTGTTATTCTAAGAGTTACCACATGTAAAGAATGCCTCTATTCAAAATATATTTGAGATATGTGGAATTAAATTAAATTAAATGATATGCATATAGTGTGCGTTTATCGACCAAACACGATAAAAAATGATAAATTTCTGGACCATTTGGAAAGTCCTTTAGAAACATTTAGGAACTCTCAAAAATTGATAATTTCTGGTGACTTTAATATAAACTTATTGAAAAATTGCAATGACACTAAAGACTTCACCTATTTGTTAAATTTATTTGATCTTAAGACCCATGTAAGGGAACCAACACGAATTACTAGTCATTGCAGTACTTGTATTGATAACATTATAAGTAATATGGAACTAAAAGAGGTTACTGTGATTGATCTTGCTATTTCCGATCACACTATGCAATTTGCTAGCCTACCTGTACCATTGCAAAGGCGCAGCAAACATTTTTATAAATGGGTTAGAACTCTGAGCGACCAGTCTAGATAAACTAAGATCAAGTTTAGAACAGTTTTCGTGGCAATTTGTGTATCAAGCAAAAGATGCCGATGCTGGATTCAATTTATTCCATGATATTGTTATGTTTCACTTTAACAAATGTATTCCTATGATTAGAATTAAAATGAAAAATTGTGCAATGAAAAACAGAAAATGGCTGACAAAAGGTATTAGAAAATCAAGTTTAGTCAAACGTAACCTATTTACACAAAAACATGAAGATAGATTTAACTGTGACTCAGATTACATAGGACTCTCGAGTGGAAAAAGAACAGCCAATTCAAATTTTGAAGCTTCAAAAATCTTCAATGACTACTTCAGATCCGTGGTCAAAGACTGTAATAAGAATCCATCTACGAGACCAAAAACAGTCCTACCACCCTTTGAACCTTAAATCTGAAGCCTTAAATCAACAAAATAACGTGATAGCAATTCTATTAGACCTATCTAAAGCATTTGATTGTGTCAATCATGATATTATGTTAGACGTTCTGAATCGCTATGGTGTTCGTGGAGTAAACAACAAATGGTTTGAGTCATATCTTAAGCACCGCGAATAATCTGTTATAGTCTCAACTTTCGATCATAAATCTCAATCTGTAGTGGATTATAAATCAAATAGTGCGTGTTTGGAATACGGTGTCCCTCAAGGAAGCATCCTCGGCCCCATCCTGTTCCTTCTCTATATTAATTTTTTACCCAAACTGTTATCGCATAAGCTAATCATGTTCGCTGACGACGTTACTGTACTATTTAGGTTTAAGCGTAATGACATCGATAATCTTAGTAATTTAATTACAAACACCCTTGCAACAGTTGTAGACTGGCTTCATGGCATGAACCTATCTACCAATATTAGCAAAACCAAATTTGTTCATTTTAGAAATCCTAGGGCTGATAGAGTTATGGTAGATGTTACATTAAATAATGATACTGTTGAAGTTGTAGATGACACGAATTTTCTTGGTGTGTATATTGATAGCAACCAAACATGGAAGAAACATGTGGATTATGTTGCCAACAAGCTCAGTAGTTTCACGTTTGCCTTAAGAGCCCTGGCAAGGTCATCAACAAAAACCGCTGCAATTCAAGCGTACTACGCCTTTGTCCAATCCCACATCCTATACGGTTTGCCTATTTGGGGTGGGTGCGCAGACATGGACCGAGTGTTCAGGCTGCAAAAAAGCGAGGGGTTGCGCGGGACGGCGCGGTGCACGCGTCATCGCTTGTATTTTTAAATTCGAAAACGGTATTAAATAGTTACTTACGAAGTTCATTTCGGTACCAAAAGTTTGCCTGAAAAAACAACAAAGTGACTGTAAAGTTAATTTGATAATTCATCTGCGGATTTAACGCCAATTAGTGTGTGAAGTTGCGGTGATACAATTTACTTTAACCGATCTTTGTCGCGCGTTGACATTGACAACCGGTCTAGCGGTCACTCGCCGGAACTGCAATAGCGCGCACGGAAATACGGACCTTACATCGCAAGTATTCAATATGAATAATGAAAATAGTTGCTTGGCATGCCCGCATCCAGTCTCCAGTGAAGATCTTCTGAAATGCCCTAGTTGTCTGGGAACTTACCACTATGCATGTCTAGGGATACCTATTGACTACTATAAACAACTGATCCAGCATATCGAGAGCAGCGGATGGCAATGTCAGTCTTGCAACAATGTATCGAGGCGTCGCGGAGGCGACGACACACCTGAAGTGGTATTCTTGTAAAAGTATTGGCTTGTGGTGTAAAGACGTACGTCTCCACCTGTACTTATAGTTATCACCTCAACTCTCGCCCCACCTTAAACGCTCGCTCTACCTGTCATATGTCAGCCAGTACAGTCTAACTCCTATATACGTAACATGGTTTTTATTTGATAAAATGTAGGCTTTGCACTTGATATTTCATACACAACTTTTGTAAAAAACATTTTCTCTTTCATTCATAGAGTTTTTTTAATCAATAGGCGGTTTATATTACCTGAATCAGGATAGTTTTAACGCATAAATCCATCGATTAGTACGTCAATAACTAGAACATCACTAGAGGTGAGATGATTTGACAGTTACACGTATTCACAAAATACTTCTGACAAGGCGGAGACGTACGCCAAGTCACGTTAATGTCATAAATGTTGTCCCCACCTTACACCCCTAATAATGTTGGTGTACTTGGCCGTCGCGGGTGTAGTTGCTATGGTCGTTGCTAAGGCAGTTGACATTTGGTGTCAGTCATTGATGTACTATGTGTCAGTAGTATATTTCATGTGCTAAGATGTTTTAAATAGAAATCTATAATGTAACAAGAAATCAGTATTTCAGTCTGAAAAATTAAATTTCCTTTTGTTAGGGATCATTATATAACCATGCCTTTGGTTCTCCACATAGAATCTCTAATGAATACATCATGAATCTCTCATAGAATGTCTTCTATTGTAAATTCCAGTGATGTGACGGACAGGTAACCTATTATGTAAATTTGTTTTGCCGAGTGTTTATGAAAATTAACATGTAAATTGGAAAGATAATCTGCCTAACACTTTGATGAATCTAGTATCCACCTACCTAAATATTTATTTCATGTCAGTTGGGAGAGATTTGTCGATGATTTAAGTACCAAGTACTAGTTGCCGAAAGCATGTTAAGTGTTTTTTATTGCAGGATTTGGGAGAAATTCTACTTGGTGATCATGCAATGTAAGCTGCAAAATGCAACAAATACAGCTGTAAGCAGTAGAAGGAAAAATATTTCAACCATTCATAATAATAAATATATTCCGGCTTAGTAAATTAGTAAAATGAAGAACCAGAAGTTAATGACAGTATAAGGACTCTTTCAATGCTTATTCATTATTTACTCTTTCTTCATAGCATAGCATTTGTTACAAATGAATGTTATTATTGGTATTATATTTTAGAATAAAATTAAGAATATTTTATTATATTTTCATTCATACATTATAAAAACACCAACACAAAAAAGAGAGCCTAGTCAAACAAGCTCCCCCCCCGAGTTGTACTGGGCGAAAAGGTACCTATCACAATTGCTGCCTTACCACGCTGGATCAGTTGAATGGCGATGGACAACCTTTGCACCAGACAAGAATCAGAGCATCAAACCCTCTCCTAGTTTCGTCGCCCTCCATTTATGAAGGCTAAAGCCTCAAGACTCCCAGCACACTGTCGTCTCGAACGCAAGCGATACAAAGTAGTAATTATTCAGAAGGGCTGAATATTTGTCTCGCTTTTAGATTTTTTGAATAAAAACAGGCTTGTATGTTATTTCTTGTTCTTTTTGTTCCCATTATATAATTGTTATATAAACAATTTTAGACATTAGCACTTATATACACATATATCATCCCCTGATCGTGATGGCTCCAACACTTGTGGCCCTTGTGTGGGCCCTGGGTACTAGATCTCCTTTAGCTTATGAGTAAGTAAGAGAATAAATGCAAATAAAATACAAGTAATTATGTAACCTCTTTAATTATGGTACAGGTGGCCAATTTCTCTAAAATATAATGAACAAGTATGACAATGCAGCATAACGATAATTTTTATATTTGTTATTTTGCGTTATGCGTTCTCGATCAGTCATATACGACATCTTATCATGCTGCCAGTTGTTTTAATTTTCATTCAGTTCTCGGTTTCTCGGTGATCGGAAGCCGTTACTCCATCATGACAGCTGCAGCATAACAGCCATAACAGTACCTGGACCTATGCTTCGCATCTTCCTTTGCAGGTCGTGTTTGTTGGTGCGTATGCTGTGCACTTGTGAATGTATATGATTACCATAATATCATGTACAAAATTAAAATTATATAACACTACACAAACATAACCGGCCTTTATATCGCTTGTGATTTCGTTATATTGTACTTTTGTGGTTGCTATGCAACCGAGCGCTGTGTAAGCCGAAGAAGGTATTCTCATCAAAGATATTCTATAGAACTATACTAGACCGCTAGCTTTTAAAACCTTTACAGTTAAAATTAAACTTTACGTCTAAAGTCACAAGACTGTTTTTTAATTATTCACAGATGTAGTGCTAGTGGTTGAAGTTATCAATGCTGCTGCTGTCAAGTGGCGATCGTGGGTTCGAAATCTGCCTCGTATTAATTATTTTTTTGGAACTTATGTACGGAGTTTAATTTGATATTTAGCATCGGGTGAAGAAAAACATCGAGTGGAAACCTGCATGGATCTTGAAAGCCATTTCTGTTTTGAGAGTTGTGTGTTTACATTTTTGATCACTAATTCTGCCACCGAGGTCAACGTGTCATTCACATATTTAAGGTCAACTATCGCTCGACATGTTTCAGACCGGTTTGCAGTCCCTAATCATGAGTACTTATCGCGGCGGCGTTTCTTTTAGCATTAAAAGGGTAAAATAGGTGCTAAAATAACTGCCGCTGCGATAAGTACTCATGAATCTCATGATTAAGGTCTGCGAACCGGTCTGAAACATGTCGAGCGTGGGTGACCTTAATGACGTGAATGGTCCGTTTCATCATATTTTAATATGTCTGAAACTCACGGGAGCTATCCATATAAAATTTTAATAATATTTCAAATTAGGGCGCAGTTTGACCATAGAAAATTGTGACGTCATTAGGTATATTTCCTTATAAACAATACTAAGCGAGCGTTTTAGACGCTTTCGTAATAAGTTGCTGATTTGACTATCAGTAAAATACAGTATTCTTTATTAGCGTTACTAGGGTACACTTACGTAAAACTTGTCGAGTGATATTTTACCTTAAACACGTAATCTACATTGCTCGTGGTCACTAACCCTAAAATAATATTGTGATTTAATACATAATCCAATTTTATTTGTAATACTATATCTGTCAAGTTATATACGTAAATTTGGATCAAAATAGAAAATAAATTTCCGTGGGCCCGCTACTACAGTAGTCTCTCCTTTTTTTTAGTATTTTCTACATCTATGGTACCGGTTTAGGCATTTGCTGTCAAAATTGACAATCGCTGAGTTGATTTTCTTGTAAAGAGGTTTAGTAAGTAGCAAGTCGAGTCAGAAAAAGCAGCAGATTGTATCGGAGATCCAACCGTGAATTATGTAAGAGTAAATATTACTCAAGTTAGGTCTTAATTTTCAGTTCTAATCATTCCGTATCCATCATCCTCCTAGCGTTATTCCCAGTACAGTGGCATCCTGAAGGATGCCCGGGGTCCGCTACCTAATCCCAAGAATTGGCGTAGGCACTAATCATTCCTTATCCATTGCAGAAAATTTAATAACATATACACGTCTGATTTTTAGGGTTCCGTAGCCAAAATGGAGAAAACGGAACCCTTATAGATCCGTCATGTCTGTCCGTCCGTCTGTATGTCACAGTCGATTTACTCAGAGACTATATTTTGAGCACTACAATTAAGTATGAAATTTGGTAGGAAGGTGTAGTCTATAAACCGCTATGGAAATGTGACGTGAAACTACGAAAAAAATAATAAACTTGTCGGGGTGGGCACCCCATACATTTAACAGGAGGGTTACAATTTTTTTTTCAGTACACATAGGCGTGTTTGCTATGCTTTACGTATAGATAGGCCTTCAAAAATCACAGAGGATTCTAAAAAAATCCATTTATGTCAACCGTTGTTTGGTGAGATATAAGAAGTGTAAACCCCCCCCTTCTCTAATTTCCAAACTATTTCAAATGTTTAAAATGAAAAAAATCAAGATGAATAATAAATACTTTCAACTATTTTGCGTCTGAACAAGATAGATCTAACGGTTTTTGATTTATTGCTGAAAACCTGTCTTACCCAAGAATTTCCTATGAAAATACAACCTTTTTTGATTCAATATATTGTATTGTGCTTTTAAATGTAGATTAGGAGGTGTCGGTACGGAACCCTTCTTTGTGTATAGTCGGAATTGACTGTGATCATTTTCATTCATTTAAGTTTGGGGAATTGTTTATAAATAAATAACTTGGGAAATCAAGGGCGTAATTTGAATATACTTACTCATAGCACAATACAAACGATGCAATTTGTCATGACAGCCTGAAATGGCTAAAATGAATTGCTGTCTCATTTTAACTAAACCTGCAACTCTATCGGTTTTTGTGACAAATTGCAAGATGTGTAATTGTTAGAAATATAATCTCCTCAAACCATCCTTCTATAGGCTATGGTAACCCGTCTATATATGTCTATGACATTTTTGACAGTTCCGATTCCTTTCTCTTTCGCCATAACCTCTCTCAATGGCCTGTCATGTATTCCTTGCTCTGTGATAACTTTAATATTAAATTAGCAGTAATTGTACATAAGACTAGTCCGTTAATTACACTTACTAATACTGTAATTATTTTCTTGGTGTCTTTTATGAATAAAAGATTACTGGGAACTCCGTATCTTCATTGTGGTGTCGACCCACGTGCCCTGAGTAACTTATCCTGCAAAGCCAACCAAGTTACAAGCGACCTGCCTCTGCTGCAGGTCTCACAGGTTCCGGCCCCAGCGCAAGCTTCAACAAAGTGGAAGACACAGATCGGTCGCGGTTTATCTTAAGGTAACATAACCTCACTTTACCTAACCAAGCCATGGCGGCGGCGACCAACGAGAGTGAGCGAGTGCCTCACGCAACATTCTCGTTTGAGAAATTAGACGGAGTGGACAATTACTTAAATTGGAAATTCTGCATGCGACATGCACTTATTATGGAAGGTTTGTGGGCTGCGGTTGAAGGCACCGAGGCAGACGTGACCAAAGGTCAACGTGCCCTAGCTAGAATATGCCTTTCGGTAAAACCACATTGCATTCAACATATACGAACAGCAGACACTGCGACAGCAGCATGGACCAACTTGCAACAAATATTTGAAGACAAGGGTCTCTTCCGGAGAGTGGTTCTTCTAAGACAGTTGCATCGTGCAAGCTACGCGGATTACGGTTCGATGCAGCTATACATCGAGGCTGTCACAACGCTGGCACAGAAACTAGATGACATCGGCCGCAAGATTGCAGACGAGGAAGTCGCAGAGCTACTTCTGTCTGGACTGCCGCAAGAATACGACGTACTGGTTTCGAGTCTAGAAGCTGCAAATTTGTCAAACAGCCTTACAACAGAGATGGTGCGAGCCCGGCTTTTACAAGAAGAGTTCCGACGGACAACCAATGATGGTGCCAAGGCGAACGCCGCCTTGTTCAGCAAAAATAGTCCTGGAAAGCTGTTTTGTACCTACTGCAAGAAGACGAATCACCAAAAGTCGAAGTGTTTTAAGTTAAAACGTGATCTAAGAAATAGTGACAAAAGAAAGAGTGATAATGTACAACATAGTCTCTCAGTGTCCGCGCTCGCTGCCTATAACTCTGAACATTGGGTAGTCGACTCCGGCTGTACCAATTCCATGTGTAAGCATGAACATTATTTTAAAACTCTTGACAAAAATTTTAGCTGTGTCATTACTGTTGCTAACAAAGATACCTTGCAATGCGAAGGTATTGGTAATGTTGAAATTGTTTTGAAAAATAATGTTATAAGAACAATTGAAAATGTTATGTATGTGCCCCAAATTGCAACCAATTTAATATCTGTGCGTAAATTAACCCAAAAAGGACACACAGTTGTATTTAAAGATGAGAAATGTCATATCTTTAATAAATCTCAAGAATGTTTAGCCACTGCTTCTGATAGGGAAGGTGTTTTTGTGTTAGATTGTGTTAGTAATTTCAATCCACAGAACAACATAGCTTCAGCGTGTGTGCAAAGTCACCACGACCCTACAAGTGAGGAGTCCACATCTGGTGTGTCGTCAGATGCTACGAGGGAGCACCACTGTGCTCATGCAACCTCTGACGTGCCTGCGCACGTCTGGCATCGCCGTTTATCACATCTAAGCAAAGCAGGTATGTGTGAACTTCGTAATATTTCTTATGGCTTAGATTTCAATTTTGAAGATTGCGATCTTAGGAATTGTGAGACTTGTATTAAGGGGAAGCAAAAAGTTAAAAGTTTTCCTAAGGGAGAAGCGAGAAGAGCTCAAAAATTACTTGAATTAATACATTCTGATGTTTTTGGTCCTGTAGAACCAAGTTCCTGGGGTGGTTCACGTTATTTAGTGACTTTCACAGATGATTTTAGTCGCAAAACTTATGGTTATTTATTAAAGTACAAAAGTGAAGTTATGAGCAAGTTTATTGACTTTAAAAATTTAGTTGAGAGACAGACAGGTCATAAGATTTTATGTTTGAGAACTGATGGAGGAACTGAGTATTGTAATAATAAATTTGACAGGTATTTAGCTGATTGTGGGATCGTCCATCAGGTAACTATACCTTATAGCCCTAGCCAAAACGGCGTCTCGGAACGTCTTAATCAAACACTTGTCACTAAGGCACGCTGCATGCTAATAGATGCAGGACTAGGCATGCGGTACTGGGGAGAGTCGGTTATGACAGCCATTTATATTAAAAATAGGTCCCCGACTGCCGCTGTGTCTGGTGCCACTCCGGAGGAACTGTGGTCAGGCTCCAAAGTTGACCTGAGCCACTTGAAGGTATTTGGATGCAAAGCTTTCTGCCATATACCTGATTGTAAACGTTCCAAATTTAGTGAAAAGTCAAAAGAGTGTATTTTTGTTGGCTATTGTGAAGAATCAAAAGGTTATAGGTTAATTGATCCCAAATTCCCTACCAGGGTTATTAAGGCTAGATCTGTCCATTTTATTGAAACTGTGATAAATAATAATTCTAATATGAATAATAATAATATTTTAACCACTGATAATGTTTCAATTAATAATACAATTTTAAATAATGATATACCCTATAATAATAATTTTAAGATAGGGACAGCGTACAATAACAAAGATATTGTGAGCTATGACTCATACAACAATTGTAATGTTTCAGGAACTTCGGTGTTGGAGCCCTACCCTGGTGATGAGGCAACCAGTGTGCAGGTCGAGCCCCTGAATGCAGAATCAACTTCATCTAGTGATGATGAGGTGCAGCATATGTCGGAGAGCAGTGCTGAGGAACGAGAGCAGGCTATGAGCCCGTCTGACCATCACTACCAGTCATCTGGCGATGGTGAGGCGCAGCATATGTCAGAGTGCAGTGCTGAGGATCCAGAGCAGGCTATGAGCCCGTCTGACCATCACTACCAGTCATCTGGCGATGGTGAGGCGCAGCATATGTCAGAGTGCAGTGCTGAGGATCCAGAGCAGGCCATGAGCCCGCCTGATTACCACTACCAGTCGTGCAGCGAGGGTGAGGAGTCCGGGGAGCAGTTGCCAGTGCCTGTGCCAGAGGCCACAGCACAGCCGAGCACAGGACGTCCCATCAGGAGTACACGGGGTGTCATGCCCACAAGGTATGGTGATTTTGATTTATCCCTCATGGCTCACGTAGAGTCTGAGCCTCTCTCCTATTATGAAGCAATGGCATCTGATAATAGTAATAATTGGAAAACTGCAATGCAGAAAGAATATGACGCTCTCATTAATAATGATGTTTGGCAGCTTGTAGACCGTCCAAACAATACAAACATAGTAAAATGTAAATGGGTTTTTAAAGTCAAGAATGAAGCCTTGGGCAAGGATAAATTTAAAGCACGTTTAGTTGCTCGTGGGTTTTCACAGAAAAAGGGCGTAGATTACAATGATGTCTTCGGTCCTGTCGTAAGACATTCGACTATGAGAATATTATTCTCACTGGCTAATGATCTTGACATGGACATAAAGCATATTGATGTAGCGAACGCGTTTTTAAATAGTAAATTAAACGAGACCATTTTTATGGAGCAACCTGAAGGTTTCATTCGTGACCCTAGTAAAGTTTGTTTATTAAATAAGAGCTTATATGGCTTAAAACAAGCCAGTAGAATGTGGAATTTGAATGTTAACAATTTATTAGTTAATAACGGCTATGTGCAAAGTCGCTGTGAGCCATGTGTCTATGTTAAGAAACGTAACAATTTGCTTTCGATTATTGCTCTATATGTTGATGATTTCTATGTTTTTACTCAAGACAAAGAATGTGTGTCCTCATTAATTAATTTATTAGAAAAAGAATATTGTAATGTTAAAAATCTTGGGGATCTTGTTAATTGTTTAGGTATATGTGTTATACGCGATAGAGCTAAAGGCATTTTAAAATTAAACCAGACGCAATATATTAAGCAATTATTAATATGTTTTGGCATGGAAAATTGTAAGTCTGTAAGTACACCTATGATGGTAAATTGTAGATTAGATAAATGTGACTCTACTACTACAGCTCTACTTGATAACGAAATATTTCGTTATAGAGAGTTGTTAGGCAGTTTAATGTATCTCTCGGTGTGTACTCGGCCTGATATAGCATTTGCGTGCAGTCAATTGAGCCAATTTAACCATGCTTTTGATAAGAGTCACTGGCTAGCAGCTAAACACGTCCTTAGGTATTTAGCGGGGACTTTAAATTATTCCCTATATTTTAATAGGAGTAGTGATTTAAAAATTACCGCTTTCGCAGACGCAGACTACGGAAATAATTTGCTAGACAGAAAATCATACAGTGGTTTTATTGTAAGACTTGGTAAAAATATAATTAATTGGGAGTCTAGAAAACAGAAATGTGTAGCCCTATCCTCTACCGAAGCCGAGTACTTATCTATTGGAGATGTGTGTAAAGACTTATGTTTCATTAAAAATTTAATTTATGAGCTCACTAGTAAAAATGTTAATATTTTAATATATAATGATAATCAGAGTGCACATAAGCTCCTAGAATGTAAGGAATATTGTCATAAAAGAAGTAAGCACATTGACATTAGATACCATTTTGTAAAAGACTTAATTAGAGACAAATTTGCCACTGTAAAATACCTACCATCTGAAAATATGGTTGCTGATGTGCTTACAAAGCCTTTAGGTAAAGTTAAGCATGTAGAGTTTACTAAACTTATGAATGTAGAGCCTTAACTTTTAATAAGAATGTAAAACTGATGGTTTGTGAAGCTTAAGGGGAAGTGTTAGAAATATAATCTCCTCAAACCATCCTTCTATAGGCTATGGTAACCCGTCTATATATGTCTATGACATTTTTGACAGTTCCGATTCCTTTCTCTTTCGCCATAACCTCTCTCAATGGCCTGTCATGTATTCCTTGCTCTGTGATAACTTTAATATTAAATTAGCAGTAATTGTACATAAGACTAGTCCGTTAATTACACTTACTAATACTGTAATTATTTTCTTGGTGTCTTTTATGAATAAAAGATTACTGGGAACTCCGTATCTTCATTGTGGTGTCGACCCACGTGCCCTGAGTAACTTATCCTGCAAAGCCAACCAAGTTACAAGCGACCTGCCTCTGCTGCAGGTCTCACAGTAATATGTAATGGCCTTATAATGACGATCATAAACGACCATGAATAACTAGTCATATCTTCAGAACGATTGGAATACATAATAAACTATAAAGCCATAAAAGAACCATGAAGCGCACATATTTTTGAACTGCTTTTTCATACATGTTTACAATCAAAGAAGTATCCAGCTGCAAAATGCGACTAATTTGAAAAATCTCAAGCTGCTAACCCCGAATTACATAGTGTTCACGATCCTGCGACACTTTCGTTCCCTTGTAAGCTTTTCTTGTAACTAGCATTTTCTATTAACTCTTGCGATATTGAAAGAAGAGAAAAGAATTGGGATTCGAGCGCGTCTCGCTCAGTAATCTGTTCGTCTATATCTGATGAAAGCAACTCGATTTCGGTTTGTAAGGCGCTAAATTCCGTTAATAATTCTTGAAATTTATCGACCCGCATAGACAAATCTTTAATCTGTACAGGGTTTATTTTAGTAGAACCGATTTGATTCAAAGTATTAACATAGTCTTTGAACTTTGTTAATCTACCTTTAATAATGCTTCGCTTCTTAGTCAAATCCTTTAAAGCACCTTCTGTGGCCATGGCAAGACTTTAAACTGGTAACCACAAACGAGCCGATGCAATGAATTAGGTAAAGGTAATAACGATATGCCAAACCTTTGATAGGCACCTAGATCCAACCACCGTCGTCTTCGCGCCGATCACACAGCGCAGCAGCCGAGAATCACCGGCAACGCCAGCACGACCCGACAGGCAACGCCGCGCAGGAACCCGTTATTCTCACTGAAATAATCGGCGGATGGCTATGAAGAATTTGCCTTTGTTCTTGTTTTTTTTTTGTTTTCTCGTAGGTAGATCTAAATCGGCTAATTAACGTCGCAATTATATAAATACTTTATTAGCGCGGAACAAATAGGGATAAGCTATTTTTGTATGGAATATTGTTTAATGTAGAATAGCATAGAAGCTTGCTTGAAGTGCAATTTTAAAATCGGCTTGTATAGTGCCGTTAAATGAAAAAATTCAATGCAACTGCAAAAAACTCTTTTAATATATCGCAATAGCCGATGTGCAAAGTAGGAAGATAATACGCGTATAGCTAGATATTATCTTAACACATCGGAGCGGCTAGCTGCACACAATTTTTTTTTTAAGACGGAAAGGATAAAATAGAAAGGATTGGGCCAATACTTCCCCCGGGAACCACTTCAATAAGTCCAGACACTCCCGAACTCCTCACAATGTTCTTCTTAAACCAGAGATGAAGTCAGCATACGCGCCCAGCAAAATCCTTTGTCCTTTTTCCGTTGATATTTTAACGTCGAGTAACGGTTCTCCGAATGGTACTCGTTTCGTCCGAAGATTGGTATTTTTAGTTACTCCTCGCAACTAATCATCACGGTCGCCATTATGTTAATTACTGTTTAAATGAAATGATGACTTGCTTAGTAAATTAAGTATTTAATTCTTTAAAAGACAGATATACATAATAGGTGTACTAGTGATTGGTACGGTGTCTGTCGGCAAGTGAGTCACAGATCAGCTGTTAGCGCCGCGCGCTCTCGGTTCCCCGCTCCACTTTACCCGCAGTTGTCTATCACGCGAGGCAGGCGTGAACATCCTCCGGCACGTTGAAAGCATATAGGTTGCTTTCAAAAGCTTCATTGGCTATCTGCATCCTCGCTCTCCTGGTTCGCAGAGACCGGTAGCAAGCACTAGTACACCTATTATGTATATCTGTCTTTTAAAGAATTAAATACTTAATTTACTAAGCAAGTCATCATTTCATTTAAACAGTAATTAACACATAGCAATATGCGCAACATTCTTCAAGCTTTAAAATAGACCGAGACAATACTTTTTTCTTTACTGCTATCTCAGTCTATATTATAGGATGACTGAGAACGCTACATACGTGACGTGGCCTGTCTAGCTAGCATGATAGCACAATGGCAGATTTTATGGTCACGCTTTATCGTCAAAGACGGGTAAAAATTGACTCCGACAAACCGTGCAGCTAATGTATGCCGCGGACCTTACGCATGTACTACCTAAAACATGATGTGATATACCTAGACAATATTATCGATAAAATAATACCAATTCGGATTAGTCAATCCCTACCACGCCAATGTCTCGGTCGTCCGTCTCTTCTTGCACCCGTCGCAGACTGTCAATGTCAGAAGTATGTGAATTAGGTGCAATGTCAAATAGACGGACGTCTGGTGATGACTCGAGCGGACCAATGCGTTAAACCTCCGATTACGTGTTGTTTTTATGAGCCCCGGCGTCAATATATATTAGGGGTGGGCTGTGACATCATCGGTCTTGGATGTTCACCCCACCTCTGGCTGGCTTTGTGAATAACATAGCTGTGCGAAAACATTTTGAGCATTCACCACCTATGGCAACAGAAGCCGACATGTCAATATGTGATGAGCCGCGTCAAGGCGAACTCAATTACAGCACAATTAACCATAGTTACATAAACCCAAACATCTCTCAAAACGTTAACTACTCAAGTGAGCTGAATTTGGAAGCGCTATCAAGACTGCTGGATGTGAAACTAGACGACGTAAAAAGTGAAATTCGAGGGTTAGACTCTAAATTAAGTACAACAAGAGATCAAATTTTTAGGCAAATTAACAAAGAAATGACAGCCGCCATCGACCGAATAAAAAAAGAATTTACGGATACCACGGACTTCCTTAGCGAACAGATAAAAGCCGTTCAATCTGACGTTTTATCTATGAACAACAAAATACAAACATTAGAATCGGAGAACTCGCGTCTAAACTCAGAATTACTAGCCGCAAAAAACAACTACAAACAGCAGACGAATACTGTGGATCTCGCGTCTGTGATCGACCATATTCACCAAGAACTTAATGAAAGAGACCAAGCGTTAATAATAAACGACGTGGAAATCACAGGAGTGCCGGAACATCCTGGCGAATCAACCCTGCATATTGTTAAAGCTCTCGTCGAAGGTAGGATTAAACTTAGATGACCGAGAACTTGTAAGCGTGGAGCGTGTAGGACCCCAGAGATCGACGAATTCCGAAAATAACACTAGACCACGCCCCCGTCCGCTGGTCCTGCGCCTCGCAAGAAGGTCGTTAAGGGATGATTTGCTACGGAATGCGCGGGTTCGCCGAGGTCTCGACTCGAGCAACATAGGATTACCAGATCACATCCCGTGCCGTGTTTACATCAATGAAAGACTGAAAAAAAACAACCGTAAACTATTTTGGCAAGCTCGGCAGGCGGGCAGTGCTGCTGGATGGAGGTTCGTATGGACCAAAGAGGGCTGTATCTACGCTAAGAAAACGAATGGTAAGGACAGCAAAACAGCCCGGATACGGTGTGAAAAAGATATTCGGCAGGTTTTTGGTGTTGACCCTACTACGTCAACTGATAAATAACTATGGTTTGTGTTTTGATAGTTTTTTATATAAGGTCAAATATTCAAAGTCGATTATATTTTTTAATACAGATACAATAATACTACATAATGTTTATTATACTTACTCATTGTTTATTTGCTGTTTAATTGTACATACAAATACACTATACATTTATATTTTTAAACACGCCAAACTTGTTAATGCGTATTGTTATAGATTAAGTAGTAAAAATTGCTCGCATCTACTTTGTAAACATAAGTTTGTGTCTGAGGCATTACATGCATTGTGTCTGTGGGCGGTGTATTGTGCGACCTACTATTTATTTAACCATATTTATTTCACATACTACAATAGCATGCTTGTTGAAACGTATATTTATTTAATAATAATTCTGATATGTTATTTACATCCATGTTTTATTTATTTACTTATAACTTATATAACATGTATTGTGGACCTGGCAGTCCGTGTAACGATATTACTCGTATGTGTTATCTGCTACTACTTAAACGTGCCCAACTCAATTTAACTTTATAATCGTATTCGTATCGTAGTTAGTAAGAGGATATACACATATTATACACCAGTAAAATGCTTTGGTTCTACCATCATTGACTGGAGGCATGCCTCATATCTACGACTGTACCAACTTCACTGCAAATACTGTGAAATATTATTTTCCTTTGTTGTGCAATTTATTAAAGATAAAAAATTAACCCTTGGATTCTTAAACCCTGGTTCTCTCGGTAGGCGTCACAATGAATTCCTTGTGGCCATAGCGCGCTCTGGTGTGGATATTATGGCCATATGTGAAACCTGGTTGAAAGAAGGCCAAGAACTACGCGCTCCGGCGCCGCCGGGCTACCGGCTGCGGCACGTGCCACGCGACGCTGCGAGCGGGCGCGCGCGCGGCGGTGGCGTAGGTATGTACCTACGGCGCGGCATCTCCACGCGGCGGCTCCAGCACCCCGTTGCACCGTTGGTTGAACAGATGTGGCTCGGTCTCAGTATCAATGGTCTTAAACTGGCTGTAGGAACTGCGTATCGGCCTCCCTGGTTTTATGTTGATGCATTTCTTGATGCTCTTAGTGACTCTTTAACCTCTTTTGCGATGTACGACTACCTATATGATTTTATTAGGCGATTTTAATATTAATATCTTAAACAACCACGAACCAAACTCAAAGAAGCTTATCAACTTTTTAAATTATATGCATTTGTCACAGTACGTAACTGAGCCAACCCATTTTACAGAACATAGTGAAACCCTTATAGACGTAATATGCTGTAATAGGGCCGTCTCGAATGTGTCCGTTAACCATATTCCTGATCTTAGCAGTCATGCATTTATCACCTGCCAATAAAATAATAAAATAATATCAAAAAAGTAAAACCTCTTCCCAAATTACTTGTATACAGGCCTATTAAAAATATTGATATAAACAATTTCAACACCACGATTAATATTATTGATTGGGAACAACTGGTCAAAGGCAGCGTTGACGATATGCTGGCGCAATTTAACCACTGCTTAATAAATATTTTTGACTCTTATGCACCTTTTAAAAAAGTCCACATAAAAAAACACCTATCCATGGATTACTTCTAATATAAGAGAAATGATGCGATTGAGGGACCTAGCTCATGCCAAATATCGCTGCACTAAGCTGGATAGCCACGAAAAGTATTATAAAGATCTAAAAAAATTTGTAAACGTGTCACTTTATCACGAACAGTCTGCATATTTCCAATACCATATAAATAGAAATATCAATGACCCCAGCAAACTTTGGAAAAACATTAAGAACAACTTAGTGAGTTTTAAATCAAGTAACGTCGAATTGCCATCACACTTCACAGACCCTAACTCTATTAATACTCATTTCCTTAATTTACCTGGCAACAATAAAGTAGACACATTATATATAACGTTTCTCGAATCTAATCGATATGGCCCTGCGGTGTTCAGCCTAAAATCTGTAAATGAAACCGTCGTTGCCAACATTATAAAATCAATATCAACTAATGCTGCTGGGGTCGATGGCATATCCTTGGACATGTTGATATTGACACTCCCAAGAACATTAACCGTTATCACGAACATAGTCAACAAATCAATAGAAACTAATGTTTTTCCCGAACTGTGGAAAATAGCGACAGTGAAACCCATTCCTAAAACACCCCATCCAGCTGATAACAAAGATCTGAGGCCAATAAGCATACTAACTCTTCTATCGAAAATACTCGAGAAGGTTGTATGCGTGCAACTAACCGATTTTTTTGAAAGTAACAATATATTACCGTTAAGACAATCTGGCTTTAGAAAAGGGCACAGTACCTCTACTGCCCTCCTGGATGTGGTGGATGAAATATTGTCCTCGCAAGATGCAGGCAAGGGAACAATATTAGCCCTTCGATTTTTCCTGTGCATTTGACTGCATTAATACATCTACTTTGTTATCTAAATTAGCATACTATGGTTTCAGCGACAGCTGTTTAAAGTGGTTTGCAAGCTATATGACTAACCGATCACAATTTGTCCAATTTCAAAGCGCAGACGGCGTAACCGCAGCATCTGGATTACTCCCAGTGTCGAGAGGCGTGCCACAAGGCTCTATTTTGGGCCCAGTATTGTATAGTCTTTACAGTGCAGATATTGTACATAATATTAAGCATTGCCAATTTCATATCTATGCTGATGACATACAGCTCTTCATATCATTTAACCCCAATGATACACAGTAGACTGTCGATAGGCTAAATGAAGACCTGCATCGTATAGACAGCTGGTCTGAAAAAAACAGTCTGGTACTCAATCCCTCGAAATCTAAGTTTCTCGTATTGGGTTCAAAAAAACAGGTCAACCGTATTACGGCTAGAAATCCCCATGTAAATATATCAGGAAAATATGTTGAGATGGTCTCAGAAGCTCGCAATCTGAGGCTACTTATGGATAACTTCCTACACTTTGAAAAGCACGTCTTAGAAACTGTCGGAAACTGCTTCTATAGGTTAACTGTTCTATACAGAGTGCGAAATTACCTCAGTGTAGATATGCGAGTAAGATTGTGTGACACGCTCATCCTGTCTAAACTTAACTATGCGGATACGGTATATGGCTACTGTATACTCCCTCGTACTAAGAAAGTTATACAAAGGCTACAAAATGCATGCACACGTTTTTGCTTCCCAATACCGCCACGATCCCATATAACCCCGTATCTCAATAGTAACAAACTTTTAAATATGAGTGCTCGACGTACTCTTCACTTTGCCACGCTATTGTTTGGTATCTTCCACAGTAATAAACCCGCGTATTTGCACAGTAAGTTGATATTCTACCGGTGGCGAGCCCGGCGTATTCCACGACTGATTTGCCCAAGGCATGATACCGCTGCATTTCGTGGCAGCTTTCGTTATGCTGCCACGAAATGCTGGAATAACCTTCCACCACCTATCAGGGAGAGCATTACTATTAGTGGGTTTAAGTCCAAACTGAAAAAACACTTAATGGCTCAACAAAGTATTGCTGCCTAAGGGTAGGATATCAACAACACCATTATTAGCTTCAATTCCTAAAAATTATTAGCCCCAATTTAGTTAACCGCTTAATAATAAAATTATATCTATAATATAGGCACTTTTATTGATGTAACCCATACATGTATATATATTTATATATCATATTAATAACGTATTTGACTATTTGTATCATTTGACACAAGCCGCACAGTACGCTGTCCCGCACAACCCGCTGGCTCCACAGAATACCAGCGCAATTGATCACGCTAGCCGTGCCAACTGCATTGCTGAGTGGAGACCATTTCAGGTTCACATCCATACATGTCACTATTTTTGTTACTATATCACTGTCTATTTATTCGATCTATTTGTTAATGTTTCCTTTTTTACCTATAATGTGTTACCTGAATAAATGTGATTCTATTCTATTCTATTCTATTCTAAAAAAGATGCGTGCGTATTTTAATAATAATAATAATACTTTTATTTCGTACACTTTTTTTGTACATCCATATATTGTTAGTAAGACTTAATCTAGGTATATTAGTATAAAACATTCTTAATTTATTTAAATCTAAATTGAGCGACTGCCTTTATTTGTCCAACCCAGTGACATAAAATTGGGGAGTCATACCTATCTGCAATGATACTCAAAATGCTATTGGAACTATCCCATAGCCGCCTCAACATCGAGACGATTTTCTTGCGTATAATCGCATGAAAATCGCCCGTTCGAGCCTCAGCGAACATACGCGAGGCGCTATACCAGCGGGGTAGTCCCAACAACATTCTGAATGCATCATTGTATTGTCACGCAGGGCATTATAGGCTCTTTTGGTATACTTCACCCACAGGCTACTCGAATAAAAAGACTGGCTAAAGGCCTTAAATAAAGTGATCTTCACATCAGTGGAGCATCGAGAAAACCTGCGGGCGAGCATATTTGACCTTACTGCCAATGCCCTGCGCTCCCGTTCAATATCTAGGTCATCATTTAGGTCGTGTGTTATAATGTGAACCAGATATTTAAACCTGCTAACAATCGACAGGGGAGTCCCCTGCAGTACAACCTGAGGCACACAGATATGCTTCCTCTTTTTTGGCCTAAACACCATAACCTCGCTCTTCTTAGTATTATACTGTAGTCCATGATCCCTAGCATATGCCTGCTAACACACCGTGACAGTTTCCTCAGAGCACTGATAGACGGACTCAGCAGCACCATATCATCGGCATAACTTATATTGTTTACACAAACACCATCTATGAAGCAGCCTGTATGCATGCTGCTGAGTCCTGCTAACAACTCATTCACATAGAGGTTAAACAGCCTGGGAGACGAGAGCCCACCCTGCCTAACCCCACACTCCAGTCTATACTCAGAGGACAGCCTATCGGCCCATCTCACCTGGTTCGACTGATTCCTATACCAGTGTTTCAGTAGTCTCACCACCTCAGCCGGAGTGCCTGTCTCCTGTAGCTTTTTCCACAGAATGTCATATTCCACTCGATCAAAAGCTTTTGACAGATCAAGGAAACAGGCATAGACCGACGAGTTCCTTTGCGTATAATACTTAACCGTATGCTTGAGACACAGGATGGCACTTTCTGTAGATAAACCAGCTCTGAAGCCGAACTGTGTATCCTGAATTTTTAGGTGCCCTTCCAGTATTGCGTCCAGCATAGGTCAAGTATTTTCGCAGCTGTTGTAGCAAGTGAGATAGGCCGATAGTTGTCCCTGTTTGACAGGTCACCCGTTTTATTTTTAGGTACAGGTACCACTATAGTCCTCATTACATCTTCAGGCAGATAAGAGTGACTTATGCACAAGCTAAAGAACATGGCCAAGATACGGGGCAAGTGAGCACCGGCTAGTTTGAAATGTTCGATGCTGAGACCATCATGACCAGGCGACTTTTAGGTTAGGTTAGGTTAGGTTAGGTTAGGTTAGGTTTTTTTTTTTTTTTTCCTGTATTCTCCAACATGATCGGAGGCTATGTTTACATTTTCTCATTTATTCCAGTTCTCGCTGTTATTCCTCTCGCACTTTCATTCTGCATACGTGTCTTTCTTCCATACATCATCTTTAACACTTATTGTGGGTAGGATTCCCACCTATTCATTCCTATTCTACGCTATTCTACTATTTTAATGTGTTTTCAGGGGAAATAAATTACTCACGGTTTGTTTATTACCATTAGTCACATTTGCGTTTCAGTACATTACATGATGTTACAAGTTTTATTTATTTACTTATATTTTACTATGTTCACACTCATATTTTGGGCACAAAATCTGTATAATAACATATATGTATTTGTGTTCCATTTCATTACTTATTCTTTTTTGCTACTCTTATTGCTATTTGTTTACAGTATTCCAGAAACTTATTTCTAACATTTTTATTTGCTACAATATTTTTTAAGTTCTCTTTCTCAATTTTTATCTCTAGTTCCATCTCTGTACTATAACGTTCTTTGCCAAACACAGGACAGTCAATTATTACGTGCAGCACGCTTTCTGATACACTAGGGTCACATATACACGCTGCGCTCTCTTTGCACCTGAACCTATGCAAGTACTCATTGAACCCCCCATGCCCTGTCATTACTTGGACCAATACCGGGTCAAGTCTTATTTTATTGACAAGTCGATAAGCTTTTATTGCAGAGGGAAAGAATATTTTTGTCGTTTTTGCGGTTTCTCCCGTCTTGTATCGTCTTTCCCACTCTTCTAAGGTCTCCCTGCGGTTTACTTTTTTGATATACGAGACGGGACAACGATCGTAGTGTGGTCTTCTCTTCAGCGTGAGAGCTGCCTCTTTTGCCAATTGGTCTGCTCGCTCGTTACCTACCATTCCCACATGCGCCTTTATCCAGAACAGTTCCGTCTCTTTGCCCTGGTCTCTTGCTCTGGCTAGGTTTTCCCGGATTTCCATTGCAACAGAATTAAAGGAGTTGTGGTTGCCAATGATTTCCAGCGTGGATCTTGAATCGCTGTATATGCCGAATTCCCTTCCGGAACTATTCAGCACAAACTCCGTTGCTTTGAGGACTGCATACATTTCAGCCTGGAATACTGTGCAATATGTCTCAAGCTTAAATTTTTGGGATTTCGTTTCAAGACCATTATACCAACAGGATAATGATGCTCCTACTTTACCCTCAATTTTACTACCGTCCGTGAACAATTGATTTTCTCTTGGTTCTATTTGCTCTTCGTTCTCCAGTAGCTGAAAGGCATGCCTCCGGTTATCTGCGGGGTGAGCTGCCGGGGTCCAACTGGCCCTCGTCTCCAACTGCCGGTCCCCTATTTGTGGTTGCGGCCTGCCTCTTTTTGCCTCGTACAGGAGTGCTGCTTCCCGAATTCTCAGATCCAGGGGCAGCAACCCTGATAGCAATAATGCTGAGTTTAGGGAGACGGTTCTATATGCTTTGCATATTTTTTGAGCAAAACCTCGTTGCACCGCGTCCAGCTGCTTTCGTACTCCCAACTTATTAGCTGCCGATGACCATGCGCTTGCTGCGTACATTATTATTGGTTCCACCACTGCCATGTATATGGTTCTGACTATCTCGGTCCCCAGCCCCCAGTGGATTTTGGCTGCTCTAGCTAGTTGTTTATATATGCTAATTGCCTTACGGCAGACTTGTGACACATGGCTATTGAAGGTCAGTTTATCATCCACTGTGAGGCCGAGAATCTTGATTTCCTTGGACATCTCAATGTCTATCCCGCCCATGTTCAGATGTGGGGAGTCATATTTTAGTTTTCTTGTTAGCACCATTGCCTTGGTTTTATGTGGTGCAAATTTTAACTTATTACTCACTCCCCACCTCTGAACATGGCCGAGAGCGGCATTTGCACGTCTCTGAATGTCCAGTGCTGTGTCTCCCGAGAAAATCAGAACCACATCGTCGGCGAATGCTTGGCAATAGTGGCCCATTTCCTTGAGGTCTTTTAGGAGGGGGTCCAATATGAGATTCCAAAATGTTGGTCCCCCAATTGATCCCTGCACGCAGCCTTTTGTCGTTGCTTTGGGGTGTTCTGCTCCAGCGTACCTAATTCTCACTTTCCTATTGTGCAGATAGTCGTCGACCATGCATCTTAGATTTGTGGGACATTTTGATTCGGCCAATCTGCATTTTATAGCAGGCCACCACGCATTATCAAATGCCCCCTCTATGTCAAGTGAAACAACTGTTACTATCTTTTTGTCTTCCAGTTTTGTCCGTATTTGTTCTATCATGACATAGAGGGAGTCTTCGGTGCTGCGCTGTGGTACAAAGCCAAATTGCATGTCACTCATATCCGGTAGTACGAAATGCCGAATTCTTCTGACCATCATTTTTTCTAATATCTTCCCGAATACTGGCAAGAGCCCAATCGGCCTGTATGATTTCGGGTGGGAATAATCTGCTTTCCCAGGTTTACGCAGTACAGCAATTATCGCATCTTTCCATATATCCGGAAAATGGTTGAGTGCCAGACATCGGTTTGCTAGTGCCAGGAAAATCTCCGGGTCATGGTCAGTGACTCTTCTGCAAATATCTGCTGTGAAGCCATCGTGACCCGGTGCTTTCTTAGGGTTGAAGCTTGACGCGGCCCAGTGCAGTTCCTCTACTGTGAATGGAGGGTCACATGCTTCACCATGTGCCCTCTCATTGACCTTTTCTGCCCTATCTCTCTGTCTCGCGTGGTCTGCATTGTCGTTTCTGGCCTCATCTTCCGGATAGAAGGTTTCCGCCAGTAGCCTTGCTGATTCTTCAGGACTAAGCTCTTTCCCGTTCTCGATCAGTGCTACATCTTCTTCCCTTTTTGTGGTTCGCCCTATAACCCGGTAGATCCCGTCCCACATACTCTCTCGGTCTTGTTTTCCACAGAAGTTTTTCCAACTGGTGGTCTGAGCTTTCTTTGCCTCTTCTTCGTATGTCGTCTTTGCTCGGAGATATTGTTCTACCACCCATGCTCGCCGAATTGGGGCCGCACAACGAATACGGCGTTTCTTTGTTTTAACGTCCTTCTTCATTGCATCTAGCTCTTTTGTCCACCAAGGCAAACCCACCTGTTTCTTATTACCTACTTTTGGAATAGATTCTTCACATGCTATCGTAATTGTATTTGTGAATTTGTCTACTATTGTTTCTAATTCTTGTTTACTTGCTATTTGGTCTATATCTATTTTGTTTATGTTCTCTTCTTCCCAAAGCTGGGTCAGTTTCTCATGAAACTGACTCCAGTTTGCCTTCTTCGTGTTGTATATCCTAGTAGTTCTTTTTATGGCTATTCTTGTAGGTTTTTCGAGGCTTAATTCAAATATTATTGCCTTGTGGTCCGAGTTCGTCACATCTCCTACGACTCTCCATTTACTGATCCGACCGAGCAAATCCCCTGAGCAAGTGGTTACATCGACACAGCTCGTATATCTTTTTCCTCCCCTGATCGTATCGAAGGTGGGCTCTGTACCTCTATGGAGTATATGCAACTCTAACTCCTCAAACATTCCCGCAAGCGTTTCACCTCTATGGTCCGTCCTGGCACTTCCCCACCAGATGTTCCACGCGTTTATATCTCCACCCAGCAGAACACTTTCAGTGCCTATTTCCTTTCTTACTTTTTCGATGTGTTCCATATAGGGTTCAATTTGCACATCTCCTTCCAAATATGCCGATATCACTCCTATGTACCCTGCTCCGGTCTTTATTTTTGCCACTGCAATATTTGGTATTGTTAGTATTGAGCATTGAATGACTTCGGCTGTTTCATCGAATATCACCAGTGCTGACTTGTTTATTTTGTCCGCTTGGCGATCGCATTGCACTATTTTAGTTCCTGGGTAGGTTTTCATTCGACCCGTATTTCCCGTGTACGGTTCTTGGACCAGTGCGAATGCGAACTTTCTCTTAACTGCTTCCATCATGAGCTCTGCAGTTGCTAACTCGCTTCTCTGTAGGTTCGCTTGGACCACAGTGTACCCCTTTATCTGATTCTGTCTTGTGTTTCTGCTGAGTGTAGTGTTTTCCACCAGGGCGCCTTTAGCAATATGCTACAGTGGATCTTGCCAATACATCCCATTTCCTTCTTACTGGGCATTCCTGGCTAAATGCGTTGTGCTCCACCTGGTCCAGTTTTGCTCTAACACAGTTTTTACAGCTGGGGGGCACTTGCGCGATCCAGTCCTCACATTGCGTTTTTAGGTGAGGTCCTCCACAGTGGCTACAGATATCTATCGTTTCCTGGCAGTGTCTCTTTCCGTGTCCGTACCCTAGACATCTTGAGCACTGTAGGAGGGGAGACTGGTCTGCTGCTCTGATCCTTTGGAGATCAATGTATACTGTCCCTGCCTCTGTTAGGCGGTTCCATATGGTTGGTGAGACCTTTAACACTACATGTTCTGTGTGGGGATTCCTGGCTGGTTTTCTGAACTTAACCTCCACTCTATCTTCTTTCTCACTCACTCCTTGTATCAGGTTTTTATTTTGGTTCCTGATTGCCCTCAAGATATCCTCATCCGAGTTCGTTTTGAGGACTCCATGCAGGATGATGAGCGGGTCCTTGTTTTGGACCTCCTCTGCTTGTAGCTGTCCCCCTGCTTTATTTATCCGGTCTCTTACTCTTCCGATTTCTTCCCGTGTTCGGCATCCAACGATCACCTTTCTATCCTTGGCTTTTCGTACTTTGTCTATCCTGACTCCTTCTTCCTTCGCATTCACCACCCTTTTAATTTGGTCTATCACCTGTTCCCCTGTTTCATTTTCGTCCTTGGACGTTATCACTATTGAGTGCATTGGCATAGCCTTGGCCTTTGGTGACTCCTGTTTAGGTAGACCGGCTGCAACTCTAGCGTAGGTCATTCTTCCTTCCTCCAACTCTTCCCTTTGTTTCTGGATTTCTTCTCTTAGTTTTTCCATTTCTTCTTTATTTTCCCTTAGGAAGTTCCCATGCTCCTCTATTTTCTTTGTTAGCTTCCTCCCTTCTTCCATCGTTTTCAGGAGCTCCTGGGTTATATTTACGCAGTCCACTTTTTTGTCTGTTCCATGTTCTTTATTGATGTGGCTGTCTTTTTGCTGTCGTACTTCTGTGGAGATGGCACCTCGGGTCTCTATGAGTTTCATTTCTTGTTCAGTTTCCCTCACTAGCCTGTATAGTTGTTCGATCACTTCTGTCACATTTTGCTTAATTTCCTTTTTTATGTTTCCCGAGGCCGCCATATGAGTTTTTGCTTTCATAAGCAAAGCTCTGGCCTCGGCGGTCTTCGGGTACGTTACTGGTTGGACTTGTGTGTCTACAGGTTTTTGGGCCTCCTCTTTTGTCCTGTGGGTCAGGGGGGTCTTTTGCTTCGGAGGGTCTTTGCGTGAGGTCTCCGGAGCCCTCTCTGCTGTGTGGGGAGACTCTTTTGAGGGGCTCTGCCCCTGTTTGCCTCCGGTCTCCCACTCTCCAATACTGCGCCTGACATTGGGTCTTTGCGTTTGCTCTTCACTTCCTTTGTTTGCTGGCATTTTTATTGGGGTTCGGAGTCCGAGCATAGTCAAGTGCAAAGAGTGGTCAATCACAAGTAAGTGCCGTGTAAAGGGTGACACTCGTCTATCTCTACTAATTAACCACAGAAATATAATAGTTTTATAAAATTATAAACAATATTAAACTGCAATATGAGCAGTCAAATCCGAAGGATCAGTAGTTGGCTCAACTCTGTCTTAAATCTAATGTTGAGTCTCTGACTCTGTGTCTAAATACACTGAACGGTCTTAAAACTAGGATTATTAGGCTAAGAAGCTTAATGTCTCTACTGTCGCTCGCTGTTTCCCTTTCGTCTGGCTCAAGATGGTCCTCCTCTTCGCAATGGCCCCAAAAGGTAGTGTGAGTCGCAAGAGAGGCGCGTGAAATGGGCGCGCAAAATGGCGCGTAAAATAGGCGCTCAAAAGGGGCACACGTAAAGGGCGCGCAAATAGGGCGCGCGAGAGGGGCGCGCGAAAGGGGCGCGTAGAAGGGGCGCGCTAATGGGGCGCGCAAACTGGGCACGCGAAAGGGGCGCGCTGATGGGGCGCGCAAAAAGGGCGCGCTAAAGGGGCGCGCGAAATGGGCACTCGAAAGGGGCGCGCAAAAGGGGCGCGCTAATGGGGCGCGCGAAATGGGCACGCGAAAGGGGCGCGCAAAAGGGGCACTCAAATGGGGCGCTCAAAAGAGGCGCAGAAAATGGGTGCACAAAAAAGGGCTCATAAAAGGGGCGCACGAAATAGGGGGGGGGGCACATAAAGTCCAAGTAGTAGCCTTAGAGACCAGGAAGATGCAGAAGGGCACTATCACAGCTGATGTGTGGTCGCTTTTAAGGCGCAAAGGGCATATATCTAATATGAGTGAGAATACTCAGCTTGTTGTTACGTCACACCTGTTTTCTTCAGCTCCTGCAGCAGAGTTGCTCCTCCGATCGTCGTTCCCGTCGTTGCTAGCACAGGCACTAGCTGCTCCTACTGCAGACGTCGCACCGGCACTAGCTAGTTGCAGGCCGCCACTGCAGCGGGTCCAGCTTTCCTGCTTCGCAATTTGTCTTGCCTTGCCGATCCGATCACTGCACTCCAATGCCACCAACAGAGGTCACCAGGTAAGGTTAGGTTAGGTTAGGTTAGGTTAGGTTAGGTTAGGTTAGGTTAGGGGCGCTAGGTCGGGTAATGGGGCGCTAGGTCGGGTAAGGGGCGCTAGGTCGGGTAAGGGGCGCTAGGTCGGGTAAGGGGCGCTAGGTCGGGTAACCTCCACGTATGTCCGGGCTCTTCCAATCCCTCTGGATCCTCGCGGATCCGCAGGGAAGGGAAGGGCCTTGGCTGGTGCGCCCTGGAGGCAACGGTAAGTGATCCTGTCCGGGGATCGCTTACCGGTGCTACCAATAACCCGACACCGGGGGGGAAGGGGTTGGACGCTCCCAGCATGCCTCAGCTCATCTGAGGTGGCAAGGGATGCGGCCGCTTTAGCCCGGTTGGGCAGCGGTGGCGGTGCAGACGCACCAGTGGCCGTCTTCTGGCGGCGTGGGATGGCGGACCTTCAAGGCCTGCGGCGCGGCGGGTCCGGCAGTCACCTTCGTGCGGCTGCTGGATGAGTTTCGGCTCCCCGTCGGGCAACCCGTAACCCGCACTGAGCGGACCGGGGGCGCTGCTCATTGAGAGTAGCGCCACGTGGAAGAAAACCACTATAATAAATTACCCTAATCCTAAGGTGTGACAGGCGTGCCGATGGGATGCATGGCTGGGGGGAGCCCAGTCACAAACGTCAGAGGGGGGGCATACCTCCTATAAAAAATAGCTTAAATATGAGTGGCCATAAAGAAAAACTACCCCAGGAGGTTCCAATCCTCCGTGTCACCACAGAACGAGCAACTGCCCGTACTGTGGCGACATGCTGCCCGTCGTATTCTGGGGGGGCACCCCACTCAAGACCCAATACCGACGACCACAGCTTTGTTGTACCGGACACCGATAGAGCGGGAGCTTTTGAGGACGGAGGCGGAACCGACTCGACCCAGGGGATCGACGTTGGTGGCACAGCGGCAGAACTGGGCCCCTTAAGGGCGCTCACTGAAACCCAACACCCCAGCAAAGAGGAGGGACAAGTAAGGGAGGAGGTTTTTCGCCCTCGCACCACACTCGCACGTTCACCAGTGCAAAGGGAGGGCAGTCCACGTATCGACCTACACTCGGCCGCGATTCAAATTGTGCCGAAAGGTCATACCAGCGGTCCAGCACGTGATAGCTCTGGCCGCTTTATTTCGCGGGGGGAAGGCGTGAGATGCCCCTTGATGGAAACCCCAAACGACGAGTGTGCACCGGCGATGCAGCTGGAGGGAGGGCGAGAAGTCCGCTTCAAGAGGATCCCCAAAGTGCTGTTGACCCGGCTAAAAGAGGGAGAGGGAAATGCGACTCCCGGGGAATCGGCGCCAGATACGGACGAGACGATGTATACTGTACAATCGGACTCGCCTGCTGACGTCGGTGCCGACTTGGAAGAGCAGCGGCCATCCTTTGGTACTGAAACGAGTGAGCCGCAGCCGAAGACTGGAGCAAGGGGTAGGAGACAAACGCGCAAATACGTGCTCACCCCGTTCAAATTTAAAAGCCAAATGAAGACGAAGGGATCGTCCGTTGACTCCCCAGAGCCCCGGTCGGAGGCGGAGGACTTCCCGGGGCCGCTGGTGGCAAAGGCACTTTCTGGCAGTTTCTGGCAGGCACCCAGAAAAAGACCTCGCCTCCAGGCCAACGAAGGCGAGGAGGAGGACGAGTCCAGCCAGTCCGCGGCAGGTGACAACTCACCTCCGGTGACGGCGGGTAAATCCCGCTCGCCCGCGGAAACGGCGAAGGAGGAATTCCGTCGCCAAGCGGCAGAACAGGCAGGGGCGGAGGTGGCAAAGAAGAAGAAAGTTATCCGCATGAGGCCTACTGGCGAGCGTAGGACAACGCAAGCGCCTCACTTGGAGAACCAGCTGGCCTCCGAACTCCTCACTCAAATGGAGAACTGCACTGCAATTATTAAAGAAGTTATAGCCACATCAGGCAACTTGAAGGGTACCCACCAGCGAAAGCTGAAAGACGCGGTAGCGGGGTACATGGACGCTGCCCGGGTTGTGGTCAATCGGACTTCCTCCGAAGAGGTCATAAAGCTCGAGGCGGTTAACGAGCGCCTACAAGCTCAAATAACAGAGCTTCGAAAAGAGATCGAGGAGATGCGGAATGAGCTCCGGCAGGCTAGGCCCGCTCCCCCTCCGCCAGCATCTTCACAAGAGGAAACTGAACGGGACATAATGGTCAAGGTGGGGACCATGGTGAACGCTCGGCTGGAAGCCTTAGAGGATAGGCTTCTTCCATCGAAGGTTGTGCGGCCGCCACTTGCTGCGGAAAAGAAGAACCAGGCGGTAGCGGCCACTAAACATGCAGCCAAAAGCAGGCAGGATGCACCGCCCGCCTCAACCCCGGCAGACCAAAGCCTCGTTGGTCCTAGCGGGTCGAGCACGGCGAAGCCTAAAGGGCCCCCTCCGGCTTCCGAAACCGGCAAGAATGGAAAAAGAAAAAAGGCCAATAAGGGCAAGAAAAAAGCTACAGCGGCTCAACCCGTGGAACTACCGCACGAGCCCCGCCCGCTGCCACCCGCGCCGGCGTCCATGAAAGAAACTTGGACCGACGTCGTCGGAAAGGGTAAACGAAAAACTTCCGCGCAGGGAAAAGTGCCTCAGCCCAAGGCCAAACAGACCCGAAAACTACGGGTACCACGTTCAGCCGCTGTCGTGCTGACGGTGATACCAGGAGAGGGTCAGCCCACCTATGGGGATATTATAAAGGAGGCGCGATCGAAGATTGACCTCAAAGCTCTGCAGATCGAGGGAGTCCGGTTTAAACGGGCGATCACCGGAGCGACCATCATCGAGGTGCCCGGGGCAACAGGTGGCGAGAAAGCGGATGCTCTTGCAAACAAACTGAGGGAAACGCTAAGCAGCAGCGTCGTACAGGTCTCGAGACCCACGAAATGCGCGGAAATGCGGATCTCGGGCCTGGACGACTCAGTTACACCTGAAGACGTCAAGGACGCAATCTTGAAAGCTAGTGGGTGCCCTGTTGAGTTGGTTAAGTGCGGCGAAATTCGTCAAGGCTTTTCAGGACTCGGTACTGTATGGGTCCGCTGTCCAGTTATGGCAGCCAAAAAACTGTCCGACAGCGGGCGTTTACTCGTAGGATGGGTCTCAGCACGAGTACAACTGCTGGAAGCCAAACCTATGCGCTGCTTCCGGTGCCTCGAGGTGGGGCATGTCCGTGCGCAGTGCCGAGCACAGGAGGACCGTAGTGACTCATGCTATCGATGTGGTCAGCCCGGCCACAAGGCGGCCACGTGCACTGCCACGCCGCACTGCGCGGTATGTGCAGCGGCCAAAAAACCGGCAGGACACGCCGTAGGGAGCAAATTGTGCATCGCTCCCAAAAAGAACGGGAAGTTCAGCAAGGGCCCCCGAGATGCCCTGCCAGACGCCCACCAGCCCGCCAATGTGGCAGCTGAGGCCGAGGTGTCAATAGAAATGGAGGTATTATAATGGCACTTTCATTCCTACAGGCGAACCTCAACCACTGCGCTAGGGCTCAGGACCTCCTGTTCCAAAGCATGGCGGAGTGGCTGACACACGTGGCTATTGTTTCCGAGCCCTACTTTATCCCCCAAAGGAACAATTGGGCTGGGGACCACGACGGCTTGGTAGCGATAGTCACACAAACGGCAGCTGGCTCTCCACCGTTCACGAGGGTGGAGAAAGGACGAGGCTTCGTAGCTGTTGTCATTGGAGGCACCCTGGTGGTTGGTGTTTATTTTTCGCCTAACAGGACCCTGGCTGAATTTGAGTCTTTCCTAACGGACCTGGGATCGCTTATTACGCGAAGCCACGCAAATTCCGTGCTCGTTGCTGGGGATCTCAACGCCAAATCCGTGGCTTGGGGATCCCCCTCAACGGACGTGCGTGGGCGCGAACTGGAGGAGTGGGCCATCACAACGGGCCTAGCCGTGGTTAACACAGGGTCGGTAAACACGTGCGTGCGGCAACAGGGTGGCTCCATTGTGGACGTGACGTTCGCCAATGCCGCCCTGGCGCGCCGTGTACAGGGCTGGGAAGTGCTCGAGGGCGTGGAGACGTTATCCGATCACCTGTACATCCGGTACAGCGTCTGCACGCCATCGGATAATACAAGTGGCTCCATTAACCGGTCCCTGAGCGGAGAAAGACCACGTTGGGCATTAAAACGCCTTGACAGGGATTTGCTCGACCTTGCCGCAGGCGTCGAGGCCTGGAACCCGATCCCCGAGGGCCCAGTAGATGTGGAAGAAGAGGCGCAAGCGCTCGGTGAAACGATGACAAACCTTTGCGACGCAGCAATGCCCCGAGTAAAACCTCTTCCTCCAAAAGACCAGGTCTACTGGTGGTCAGCCGAGCTTAACCAACTCCGACAGTCATGCGTCGCCGCGAGACGCATGTATAGCCACCAGCGGAGGCGTCGACGCAGAGATCACGCACACGAGGCGGAACTCTATGCGACATACATCAGGCGCAAGAAAGGCCTACAAGTGGCTATCAGCAAGGCGAAGGAAGGCTCCCAGCGGGAGATGCTGGAGACACTCAACAGGGATCCGTGGGGCCGTCCATATAAAATGATCCGCAACAAGCTCCGCCCCTGGGTACCGCCACTGACGCGAAGTCTCGAGCCAAACCTGCTGCGGAACGTGGTCGCGGCCCTGTTCCCGACCAGTGAGGGTTTTACCCCGCCAGCAATGGCGCCGTCAATGGCACCCGGGGACGATGAGATGGACGTTCCTAGCGTGTCTAGCGGTGAACTCGGAGCAGCGATCCTTAGGCTGAAAGGGAAAAACACAGCCCCTGGACCCGACGGAATCCCAGGACGCGCCTGGGTCTTGGCCAATAATGCGTTGGAGACAAGATTGCTCAGGCTTCTAACGGCCTGCTTCGAGCAAGCTATTTTCCCCCGTCGGTGGAAGGTTGGCAAACTTGTCCTCCTTAGGAAAGAAGGGCGCCCAGCGGACTCACCGGCTGCATACCGCCCCATTGTTCTGCTTGATGAGGTGGGCAAGCTGTTTGAGCGCATCATCGCTACCCGCCTCATCAAGCATCTTATTCGTGTCGGCCCGGATGTAGCAGACTGCCAGTACGGCTTTCGCGGTGGTCGCTCAACCGTAGATGCCATCCTCCGCGTAAAAGAGCTAGCGAACAAGGCGGTGTCCGAGAAAGAGGTGGTGTTGGCGGTGTCCCTTGACATCGCCAACGCCTTTAATACCCTACCTTGGGGATGTGTGATGGAGGCGCTGCGGTACCACCAAGTGCCCGCGTACTTGAGGCGCATGGTCGGCGCGTACCTCTCTGAGAGGTACATAATCTACCCAGGTCGGGAGGAATGGGGAAGGCACCGAATGTCTTGCGGTGTTCCACAGGGGTCGGTCTTGGGCCCACTTCTGTGGAACATCGGGTACGATTGGGTCCTGCGCGGCGCAAATCTTCCAGGCGTCTATTTGACCTGCTATGCAGATGACACGCTGGTGACAGTGCGCGGGAAAACGCACCGTCATGCCGGTATTTTGGCTACAGCAGGCGTAGCGCACGTGGTCGATCGCATCCGACTATTGGGGCTAAAGGTAGCGCTCCAAAAATCGGAAGCGATATGCTTCCACGGTCCTCGGAATGCACCACCGCCGGATGCGCACATTGTGGTGGGCGGAACCAGGATCAAAATCGAGTCCACCATGAGGTACCTGGGCCTAACTCTCAACAGCCGGTGGAGCTTCCTTGCCCACTTTAAGGACCTGGTGCCCAAGCTGATGAAAGCCGCTGGCGCTCTGGGGCGTATACTCCCAAACACGGGGGGGCCCAAAGCGTCGTGTAGGCTGCTTTATATGGGGGTCCTAAGATCTATGGCCCTCTATGGAGCCCCCGTATGGGCGGACACCCTGCAGCGTCAGGAAATCACCCTGCTGCGAAGACCACAACGGGTGATGGCCACTAGAATGATACGCGGATATCGCACAATATCATATGAGGCGGCATGCGTGCTGGCTGGGTCGCTTCCCTGGGACCTGGACGCGAAGGCCCTTGCAGCGGTTTATCGCTGGCGCAAGGAGGCGCACGGTCGTGGTGACTCACCAGCACCGAGTGAGGTGGAAGGACGCAGAGAAGCTGCACGCATCGGGATGGTGGCAATATGGAGGGAGAGGCTGGCACAACCTAGTGCGGGCCTCAAGACCATCCAGGCAGTTCGCCCAATGCTCGAGCAGTGGTTGGACCGGCACCATGGCGCAATGACCTTCCGGCTGACGCAGATACTCTCGGATCACGGGTGTTTCGGGAAGTATCTGCGTCGCATAGGCCGAGAGCCGACGGCAGAGTGCCACCACTGTGGCAACTGCCCGGAAGAGACGGCCCAGCATACGCTGGAGGTGTGCCCAGCCTGGGAGGAAGAACGCCGGACATTGTGCGCCGCAATAGGCCATGACCTCTCGCTGCCCACCGTTGTCCGCAGAATGGTTGAAGGCAAGAGGGCATGGAAAGCGGTCCTTGCCTTCTGCGAGACAGTGGTAGAGAAGAAAGAGGCGGCCGAGAGACAGAGGGAGGAAACTTCCGTCGATCCTGGTCGCCGACGGCGAAACGGGCGGAGGCGGCGAGCCTACGATCGCCACCTGCCCCCTTAACAGTGGCCAGGGCCGGCAGACTTGGGGAAGTGTGTCGGCCGTAACAAACTGACCCGTGATGGTGTTGCGCGTGCTCAGCGAGCAACTCAGTCATTGTCGGTGGAAGAGGTGTGGCACCTCACCCTCCTGTCACAGAGCTTGTGGCCTCCCACCAGGCCAATCACCGCCGGGTCGCGGAAGAGTGCTTCGGCGTGCCCGTAACCCGGCAATATGGTGACGAGTGGGAACACCGTGGGGTTTTAGACGGTAGTCCGGGCGGTTCCCGGGAGCCCGTCATACCCGCCCAGGCTTCCCCGGCCGGGCGGGATGCGTAAAGGCATTTCCCCACGTAAAAAAAAAAAAAAAAAAAAAAGGTTAGGTTAGGTTAGGTTAGGTTAGGTTGGGGCTGGATACGACTGGGTACTGCGCGGAGCGAACCTGCGTGGAGTACACGTCGTCTGCTACGCTGACGACACCCTGGTCACCGCTCGGGGGGTCAATTTCCGGGAATCAGCTGCCCTGGCGACGGCTGCGGTGGCCCATGTGGTTGGCCGAATTCGGCGAATCGGCTTAGAGGTCGCTCTGAGCAAGTCCGAGGCGATTTCCTTCCACGGACCACGGAAAGCGCCTCCTGCCGGTGCGCATATTGTGGTCGGAGGAGAGTCCATCAGCGTCGGGTCGACAATGCGATACCTTGGCGTTGTCCTCGACAGCAGATGGACTTTTCAGGCTCATTTCGAGCGCCTTGCTACAAAATTACTGGGTGCAGCCGCAGCTCTCGGGCGTATACTTCCAAACAAGGGAGGGCCCAAGGCCTCTTGCCGGCGGCTGTACCTTGGAGTGGTGCGCTCTATGGCCATGTACGGGGCACCCGTGTGGGCCGACGCCCTGAATCGCCGGACCTCTGCCCTGCTGCAAAGATCGCAGCGAGTAATGGCTGTCAGGGCTATTCGGGCATACCGCACAGTCTCCACCGAAGCGGCGTGTGTGCTGGCCGGCTCACTACCCTGGGACCTCGAAGCCAAAACCCTCGCAGCCGTGTATTTTTGGCGCGAGGAGGCACGATCCCGAGACCAGTGGCCGGCACCTAGGGAGCTGGAGGCGAAGCGTGAGGAAGCTCGCCTCCTGGCCATCGAGACATGGAAGGAGCGGCTGGCAACACCATCTGCTGGCCTCCGGACGATTGAGGCGGTGCGGCCTGTACTGTCGCAGTGGTTGGACCGCAGTCACGGGGAACTCACATTCCGGCTGACGCAGGTACTCACGGGGCATGGCTGTTTCGGACGGTACCTGTGTCGTATAGCCGGAAGAGAGCCAACCATGCAGTGCCATGACTGCGGTGAGATGGAGGACACAGCTCAACACACCCTGGAGCTGTGTCCAGCTTGGGCGGACCAGAGGGCCGAACTGGTCACAGTTGTTGGGAACAATCTGTCACTGTCGGCCGTGGTAAAATCCATGGTCGGCAGTGACAGATCTTGGAAGGCAATGCTCTCCTTCTGTGAGGATGTGGTGGCACAGAAGGAGAAAGCGGAACGGGCTAGAGAGGATTCGGCAGAAGCACCTCAGCAACGCCGCCGGAGAGTCGGTCGCAGAAGGCTGGCGCACGACCGCCGACTGCCGCCGTAAAAGGGATCCCCAGACGATGAACACGGGGCCGTTCGTCGTCTGATGGAGAGGGGTCCCCGGGTTGGATGGTGTGCCAAGTGTTCCGGGCACACCACCTCTGATGGTAGGGAGCCAGAGAAGTCCCCCAGTGTTGAGTCCGATAACGGACAACCACCGGCTGAGACGCGGAAGAATCATAGTTCCCGTATCTCAGCCTATGGGTGGAAGAGGAACACCCGGGGGTTTTTAGTCAGTAGAAGTCTGACATAACCACCGCCCCTCCCCGTAGCGCGGTGGTATCCATGAGGAGTTTCCCCCGGAAAAAAAAAAAAAAAAAAAAAAAAAAGGTTAGGTTGGGGCGGGGCGCGAGGTCGGGTAACCTCCACGTATGTCCGGGCTCTTCCAATCCCTCTGGATCCTCGCGGATCCGCAGGGAAGGGAAGGGTCTTGGCTGGTGCGCCCTGGAGGCAACGGTAAGTGATCCTGTTCGAGGATCGCTTACCGGTGCTACCAATAACCCGACACCGGGGGGGAAGGGGTTGGCCGCTCCCAGCATGCCTCAGCTCATCTGAGGTGGCAAGGGATGTGGCCGCTCTAGTGGTGGCGGTGCAGACGCACCAGTGGCCGTAAAACCACTGAGGACGAGGAGGGTGGTTCCTAACCGAATCACCAGGGGAACCTACGCCAGGTCCCCCTTACACCGTTATCCGCAGCACTCTCTCAACGACCCCTATCGTTGGCGTTATAGGGATATGAGAGGTGCCAGCCAGACGGCGCGCGGACCGAGGGCCTTGCCTTAATTGGCCGGGCCAAGGGGAGTAAACCCCAATAAAAAATCCACAACTCCCGACGCGAGGTGACTCCGCGTAGGGATGCTCTTTTCAGAGCGGCTGGAGTGGTTACCAGCCACCTAGAGCCACACGCCGCGGCAAAACCATCGGGATAACGGGGATCTCTGTCCCGATGGTAATTAGTTCTCCCCAAATCGTGGGAACTCTATGAATTTAACAACAATAACAAACAAAATGACGATGGGCGTGGACGCCGAAAAAGAGGAGATGGAGGGAGGCGCCTTCATGGCGAACTCCGAGGCCTTGCCAACTGGCCAAAATACAAAAGACGTACCTGACCTTAAGCCGATACAAATTCTGAGGCTGAGAGGTGCTGGGGCTGACGGTGACGGACCCAACCCAGCCCAAATGAAGAGCGACGATGGGAAGGCAGCGGGGAAGGGCGCCCCTACGGTGCAAACCTGCAGCCCTACGGAGAGGAGTGAGGCTTTTCGACCCCGCGTCACCCTCGCACGATCGCCAGTACAGGTGCAGGACAACAGCCCTCGTCTGGACCCGAACGCACCCACGATCCAAATCGCGCCGAGAGGGAATACCAACGGCCCAGCCCGAGACAGCTCAGGCCGTTTCGTGGGGCGAGGGCAGAACAGCGACCCCCAACAGGTGGTGTTCTATGCGGAGCGGGGGAGTGCCCCAGACGAGGAGTGCACGTTGGCACCACTGCGGGAGGGTGGGCAAGAAACACGTTACGACAGGGTCGCCCGAGTGGTGCTGACCCGGCTGGATGAGGGGACGGGACGGAATCCAAACGAGAGCACGGACGGGAACACTGACACAGTGCGACGCGTCCCACCCGTCGAAGTCGGCGCCGGCTCGGAGGCAAAACGGCTGCCCCCCGGTGAAGGGGCGAGCCCTCCGCGGCCTCGAAATGCTGCAACTAGCAGTGGGAGGCGGGCACGCAAATATGTGCCCACTCCCTTCAAATTCAGAGACCCAGCGGAGATGTGCGAGTCGTCCGTGGACTCTCCAATGCCTGGGTCGGACGCGGAGAACTCCCCAGCATGGATGTCAGCGGAAGCGCCAGACAAAACGGAGGAAAGCGCCAACTCCCTTGGTGCGGACCCCCAGCCGCTGCGCGAAGGGCTCGGGCAGGCACCCCGTAAGAGGCGTCGCCTCCATGACGACGAAGACGAGGAGGACGAGCGTCACTTGTCGGACCCCGGCCCAAACCTATCTGGGCTCTCCACTTGGGGGGACAGACTGTGGCAGAAGAACCCGAATTCGCTTCCATCGGATGAGGAGACAGGCCCGAATATCTCGGCTGCAGCTAAGAGGCACCCTAAAGGGGCTCATACTGGCCTTAACAAGGCGAAAACACAAATCCGGGAATTCCAACTTGCGGAACACGAAAAGGAACCCGAAGAGGATACACCCCGCAAGCCGGCACCGAAAAAGAAGGGGAAAAAAAACCGAGCAGTTGCATCTCCCAAAGGCGACGGGCTGATACAATCCCAGCCACCTCACGCGGAGCAGGTGAGGGATAAAGCACAATCCCTGCTGTCCGAAATCGCTCGCTGCGGTAACATCAAGGGCGACGTAAGAGGCCGAATGAAAGGAATCTGCCGCGAGCTTATGGAGATTGGTGACGGCCAAGAAGAGTCGGAGGTTATCCGCTCGTTGCGAGCGGATAACAAAAGGATGAGCGAGCAGCTGAAACTGTGCCAGGAGGAGGTCAAGGCACTGCGCACTGCTTTCTCCGAAAGGTTGTCCTCCACCCTAAATCCCCAACTGGTTGCGGGCGGCACGGCTGACGTCCTCCAACAGCTGGGCGCCCTTATGGACTCCCGTCTTGGAGAACTCAAAAGGGATATGTTTGCCTCATTGGGGGAAATGATTGACGCTCGTCTGGAGAACGTTAAAAGCAGGCTCCCACCTGAGCCCGTTTTGCGGCCTCCAATGGCTGCAGACAAGAGGGCAAACAAAAATGCGGAACCGTCGACCAGCCAGGTGGAGCCGGAGAGTCAGGGGGAGCCGGAAAAGAGGGTGGGCCCCAAACCCAAACAATCGGCCCAGCCAAAAGCAGCTTCCGGGGCTAGGAGAAGCCGAGCTACTGCTCTGGCAACTCCCGAGGGAGTACAGCCAGCGTCTGCACCAGCAGCGGCACCGAGATTGCAGACTGACGTATGGGTAGACGTCCTGAAGGGAGGCAAAACAAGGAAGCCCTCCCAACCCCAAGTTGTGACTGCCTCTACTGCTAAGAAGGCAAAGAAGCCTGCAAATCCCAAATTGGTGGCGCCCAAATCGGCGGCGGTGGTGATTTCCCTAAAGCCGGATGCAGAGACCGACTATATTTCAATAATGGGTAAGGCAACCACCATTAAGTTAGAGGAACTTGGTATTGCACACGTCAATGTGCGGAAAACAGCGACCGGAGCGCGTATAATTGAGGTTCCTGGGGCGGAAAGTGGCCAAGTGGCTGATAATCTAGCTGAAAGGCTACGCAGCCTCATAGGGGATGTAGCCGAGATCACTAGACCTATTAAAAAGGCCGAATTCCGCATCTACGGGTTCGACGAGTCGGTTACCTCGGACCATATCAGAAAGGAGGTGGCTGCAACAGGAAAATGCTCGGAAGCGCAAATTGATGTTGGCAGAATCAGGTGGGGGGGCAACGGGACCGGGGCCGTAATTGTAAGGTGCCCGGTCACAATGGCCAAAACTGTGGTGGCGGCAGGTCGCCTGATGTTGGGCTGGACAGCAGCACGGGTGGAGGCATTGAAGCCGCTTCCGATGCGATGCTACAAGTGTATGGGGACGGGCCACACTAGGCCGATGTGTCCATCCCCAGTGGATAGGAGCGGCTCTTGTTTCCGGTGCAGTAAGCCGGGGCACACCGCAAAAGAGTGCAATGCTACCACTCCGTGGTGCGCGGTGTGCCACCAGGCGAAACTGGCGGCGGGACACATCATGGGAGGACCGTCCTACGCTCCCCCGAATGTAAAAGGAAGGGAGCCAAGGAGCTCCAAGGAAGCAAGTGAGGGACAACCAATGGACCTCCAATGCCAGTAAGATCCGCTGCGCATATGGAGGTCCTACAGTGCAACGCCAACCACTCCGCTCGCGCTCAGGATCTCGTTATCCAATATATGGCGGAGTCCAGCATTGGCGTTGCCGTTATCGCGGAGCCTTATTTTGTCCCCTGCCAACCCAACTGGGCGGGGGACACCAACGGCCTAGTGGCAGTGGTTGTTCCTCCAATGGGCAATCACCCGCCAATAACAAAAATTAGGAGCGGGCAGGGGTACGCAGCGGTCAAGTGGGGGGAAATTGTGCTAATTGGCGTTTACTTCTCTCCCAACCGCCCTCTCTTTGCCTTCGAACAATTTTTGGAGGAGCTAGAGAGGGTGGTGGGCGGAGCGGCGCCGGCGCCAGTTCTGCTGCTGGGGGACCTCAATGCAAAATGCGAGGCGTGGGGTTCCCCAAGGACCGATCCGAGAGGAGAGGTCCTTTGGGACTGGGCGACGGGACTGGGGCTGGAAGTCCTAAACCGGGGTACAGCCCAGACATGCGTGCGCCGGCAGGGGGGGTCCATTGTGGACGTATCTTTCGCAACCCCTGCCGTTGCTGCACGAATAGCAGATTGGCGTGTCCTGGGGGACGTGGAGACCCTTTCTGACCACTTGTATATCAGAATGAGGGTCTCAGAGGCCAGGCGCGTCAGACCAGCTGGACCTGACAGGGTGAGGAGGGGTGGCTTTCCGAAGTGGAGTTTGGGCACCCTTGATGGGGATGCCGCAAAAGAGGCGGCAATGATCGAGGCCAGATGGGGGCAGACTCCGGACCGACACCGGGGTGTGGAGGAGTGGGCGCTTCAGTTCCGAGGTTCACTGAGGACTATATGTGACGCCAGTATGCGCAGAGTGGGGAAGCCGCGGGCCAAAGATCGAGTGTACTGGTGGTCGGAGGAGGTTGCTGCCCTTCGACTATCATGCAATGTTGCTCGGCGAGCGTACACTCGATGTCGGAGGCGCCGACATACCGCAGAGGAGGAAGAGCTCCTCCACAGAACCCTAAAGGATGCGAAGGAGGCTCTGTGTCTGGCGATAGCGAAGGCGAAGGACGTGGCGCACGAGGCATTTCTGGCCACGCTCGAAAGGGATCCATGGGGGCGGCCCTATAAGGTTGTCCGCAACAAAATGCGCAACGGCCCCACCATGGATTCCCTTGAGCCAGAGCTCCTCTCGCAGGTGGTGGAAGGGCTGTTCCCGCCCGCCGCTGAGTTCACCCCACCTATTATGTCAGAGCCACAGGTGGAAGGACCGGTGGAGGTGATGCCCATCACAGAGGCGGAATTGACGTGGGCGGTGCACCGTCTGAGGGCATGCAAAAAGGCCCCAGGTCCAGACGGTGTACCCGGGAAGATTCTAGCACTAGCGTTAGGCCACCTTGGGAGTCGCCTAAAGGACCTCTTTAACGAGTGTCTGGAGACAGGGCGGTTCCCGCAGTGCTGGAAGGAAGGGAGACTCTGCCTCCTCCGAAAGGATAGTCGCCCGGCGGACTCACCATCTGGGTGGAGGCCCATAGTGCTGCTGGACGAGACCGGGAAAATGCTAGAGCGCATCCTCGCCTCCCGGATCGTCCAGCACTTAGACGATACAGGCCCCAACGTAAGCGACCGCCAGTTTGGATTCCGGAGTGGGCGGTCCTGTATGGATGCGTTGGGAGCCTTAAAAGGTTTTCACGAGGAGGCGGCAGCTAGAGGGGAGGGAGTGGTTGCCGTGTCACTAGACATTGCCAATGCGTTCGGCTCCCTCCCATATTCCGTCATCGGGGAGGCTCTCAGATATCACGAAGTGCCTCCCTACCTGAGGCGTATCGTGGAGCACTACCTCACACAGAGAGTAGTGCTCTACGAAGATAGAAACGGGACAAGGAAGACGAGGCCCGTAGCCTGTGGAGTGCCCCAGGGGTCTGTGCTTGGGCCCCTACTATGGAACCTGGGGTACGATTGGGCCATAAGGGGTGTCCTCCTTCCCCGGATGGCAGTCATCTGCTACGCCGACGACACAATGGTTGCTGTCCGGGGGTCGGAGTTAAGGGAGACGTTGAGGAGGGCTGAGGTGGCGGCAGAGTTGACGATCACCCGCATCCAGCTACTCGGGCTGAAGGTGTCCCTCCCGAAAACGGAATCGATAATCTTCGGGGGGAGGGGATGGCGACCGCCTGCGGGTGCCTCAATAAGAGTCGGAAGGGCGGAAGTCCAGGTGAGACCTCACATTAAATATTTGGGCCTCATCCTGGATCGGAAGTGGAACTTCGAGGAGCATTTCCGCCAACTCGCTCCCCGAATAGTGGCGGTGGCTTCAGCCTTGGGCAGGCTGCTGCCCAACGTGGGGGGACCGTCCGCAGCGTGCCGCCGCCTATATGCTGGGGTTGCCAGAAGCATGGCCCTGTACGGCGCCCCAATTTGGGCAGACCGCCTGAGTGCAAGGAATAAGGCCCTTCTCAGGAGGCCACAAAGGGTGGTGGCTATCCGAATATGTAGGGCCTACACGACGGTGGCGTGGGCAGCAGCCTGTGCGTTGGCGAGCACTCTCCCTTGGGAGCTGGAAGCGGAGATGCTCGCGGAGGCACACGCGGAGCGGGTTCGGTGGAGAACGTTGGGGGAGTATCCCGCTCCCGAAGAGGTGAGAAACATAAGAAGGCAGAGGGAGAGAAGAGCAAGAGACAGGTGGAAGAACGACCTAGAGGACTCCCCGTATGGAATCCGCACCATAGGGGCGCTCCTCGGATCGCTCGACAGGTGGCTGGAGAGGGACCACGGCAAGGTGGGGTTCCGAATGACGCAGGTAATGACCGGACACGGTTGTTTTGGTCATTACCTGCACAAAATAAGGAGAGAGGGGAGCCCCGCCTGCCACGAGTGCGGAGCAGAGGACGACACGGCCCAGCACACCCTAGAACACTGTGTTCGCTGGGACATGGAGCGCCGCACACTTAAAACCACCCTCGGGACGGATGACCTCTCTCTGCCGAACGTGGTGGCAGAGATGTTGCGCGGCGAGAGAGCTTGGGAGGCGATGGCCTCCTTCTGCGAATCAGTCATCTCGCAGAAGGAGGCCGCGGAAAGGGAGCGCGAGGATCGTGTGGACGCGCTCCCGCAACGCCGCAGACGGAGGGGTGGACGGCGCGCGCGGTTTGCTGCCGCTCATCGCGACATGCCCCAGTAAGGCCAGTGGGTCCAAAACCCACATAGCACGGCCCTACACGTCTGGGGGGAGAGCTATGCGTCCTGACCCTCCCCTCATCTGGTGCGGGTGCCCTGGCACAGATCAGCCAGGGCCGCCGGGGGGCGTCGTGGTGACATGCTTGCGATCCCATGGCGCCCCCCCTTAACGGCAGAGCGGGTGACGCCGGTGTGTTTTTAGTGGGTATGCTCCTCCCCTCCCTCTGACTAGCAGAGGGGGTTCCGGGAGGAGAGAGTCCCACATAACCCCCAGTGGGGGTATGCGTAACAGCATTTTCACACCGTAAAAAAAAAAAAAAAAAAAAAAGGTTAGGTTGGGGCGCTAGGTGGGGCGCGAGGTCGGGTAACCTCCACGTATGTCCGGGCTCTTCCAATCCCTCTGGATCCTCGCGGATCCGCAGGGAAGGGAAGGGTCTTGGCTGGTGCGCCCTGGAGGCAACGGTAAGTGATCCTGTCCGGGGATCGCTTACCGGTGCTACCAATAACCCGACACCGGGAGGGGGAAGGGGTTGGCCGCTCCCAGCATGCCTCAGCTCATCTGAGGTGGCAGGGGATGCGGCCGCTTTACCCTTGTTGGGCAGTGGTGGCGGTGCAGACGCACCAGTGGCCGTCTTCTGGCGGCGTGGGATGGCGGGCCTTCAAGGCCTGCGGCGCGGCGGGTCCGGCGGTCGCCTTCGTGCGGCTGCTGGTTGAGTTTCGGCTCCCCGTCGGGCAACCCGTAACCCGCACTGAGCGGACCGGGGGCGCTGCTCACTGAGAGTAGCGCCGCGTGGAAGAAAACCACTATAATAAATTACCCTAATCCTAAGGTGTGACAGGCGTGCCGATGGGATGCATGGCTGGGGGGAGCCCAGTCACAAACGTCAGAGGGGGGGCATACCTCCTATAAAAAATAGCTTAAATATGAGTGGCCATAAGGAGAAACTACCCCAGGAGGTTCCAATCCTCCGTGTCACCACAGAACGAGCAACTGCCCGTACTGTGGCGACATGCTGCCCGTCGTATTCTGGGGGGGCACCCCACTCAAGACCCAACACCGACGACCACAGCTTTGTTGTACCGGACACCGATAGAGCGGGAGCTTTTGAGGACGGAGGCAGAACCGACTCGACCCAGGGGATGGACGTTGGTGGCACAGCGGCAGAATTGGGCCCCTTAAGGGCGCTCACTGAAACCCAACACCCCAGCAAAGAGGAGGGACAAGTAAGGGAGGAGGTATTTCGCCCTCGCACCACACTCGCACGTTCACCAGTGCAAAGGGAGGGCAGTCCACGTATCGACCTACACTCGGCCGCGATTCAAATCGTGCCGAAAGGTCATACCAGCGGGCCAGCACGTGATAGCTCTGGCCGCTTCATGTCGCGGGCGGAAGGCGGAAGGTGCCCCGTGAAGGAGGCCCCAAACGACGAGTGTGCACCGGCGACGGCGCTGGAGGGAGGGCGAGAAGTCCGCTTCAAGAGGATCCCCAAAGTGCTGTTGACCCGGCTAAAAGAGGGAGAGGGAAATGGGACTCCCGGGGATTCGGCGCCAGATACGGACGAGACGATGTACACTGTACAATCCGACTCGCCTGCTGGCGTCGGTGCCGATTTGGAAGAGCAGCGCCCATCCTTCGGTACTGAAGCGAGTGAGCCGCAGCCGAAGACTGGAGCAAGGGGAAGGAGACAAGCGCGCAAATACGTGCTCACCCCGTTCAAATTTAAAGGCCAAATGGGGACGAAGGCATCGTCCGTTGACTCCCCAGAGCCCCGGTCGGAGGCGGATGACTTCCCGGGGCCGCTAGTGGCAAAGGCACTTTCTGGCAGTTTCTGGCAGGCACCCAGAAAAAGAGCTCGCCTCCAGGCCAACGAAGGCGAGGAAGAGGACGAGTCCAGCCAGTCCGCGGCAGGAGACAACTCACCTCCAGTGACGGCGGGTAAAGGCCGCTCGCCCGCGGACACGGCGAAGGAGGAATTTCGTCGCCAAGCAGCAGAACAGGCAGGGGTGGAGGTGGCAAAGAAGAAGAAGGTTATCCGCATGAGGCCTACTGGTGAGCGTAGGACAACGCAAACGCTCCACTTGGAGAACCAGCTTGCCTCCGAACTCCTCACCCAAATGGAGAACTGCACTGCAGTTATTAAAGAAGTTATAGCCACATCAGGCAACCTGAAGGGTACCCACCAGCGAAAGCTGAAGGACGCGGTAGCGGGGTACATGGACGCTGCCCGGGTTGTGGTCAATCGGACCTCCTCTGAAGAGGTTATAAAGCTCGAGGCGGTAAACGAGCGCCTACAAGCTCAAATAACAGAGCTTCGAAAGGAGATCGAGGAGATGCGGAATGAGCTACGGCAGGCTAGGCCCGCTCCCCCTCCGCCAGCATCTTTACAAGAGGAAGCTGAACGGGACATAATGGTCAAGGTGGGGACCATGGTGAATGCTCGGCTGGAAGCCTTAGAGGACAGGCTTCTTCCATCGAAGATTGTGCGGCCGCCACTTGCTGCGGATAAGAAGAACCAGGCGGTAGCGGCTTCTAAACATGCCGCCAAAAGCAGACAGGATGCACCACCCGCCTCAACCCTGGCAGACCAAAGCCTCGTTGGTCCTAGCGGGTCGAGCACGGCGAAGCCTAAAGGGCCACCTCCAGCTCCCGAAACTGGCCAGAATGGCAAAAGGAAAAAGGCCAATAAGGGCAAGAAGAAAGCTAGAGCGGCTCAACCCGTGGAACCTCCGCACGAGCCCCGCCCACTGCCACCCGCGCCGGCGTCCATGACAGAAACTTGGACCGACGTCGTTGGAAAGGGTAAACGTAAAACTGCCGCGCAGGGAACAGCACCTCAGCCCAATCCCAAGCAGACCCGAAAACTACGGGTACCACGCTCAGCCGCTGTCGTGCTGACGGTAATACCAGGAGAAGGTCAGCCCACCTATGGGGACATTATAAAGGAGGCACGATCAAAGATCGATCTCAAAGCTCTGCAGATCGAGGGTGTCCGATTTAAACGGGCGATCACTGGAGCGACCATCATCGAGGTGCACGGGGCAACAGGTGGCGAGAAAGCGGATGCTCTTGCAAATAAACTGAGGGAAACGCTAAGCAGCAGCGTCGTACAAGTCTCGAGACCCATGAAATGCGCGGAAATGCGGATTTCGGGCCTGGACGACTCGGTTACACCCGAAGACGTCAAGGACGCAATTGTAAAAACCAGTGGGTGCCCTGTTGAGTCAGTAAAGTGCGGCGGAATTCGTCAGGGCTTTTCAGGACTCGGGACTGCATGGGTCCGCTGTCCAGTTATGGCAGCCAAAAAACTGTCCGAAAGCGGGCGTTTACTCGTAGGATGGGTCTCAGCACGAGTACAGCTGCTGGAAGCCAAACCTATGCGCTGCTTCCGATGCCTCGAGGTGGGGCATGTCCGTGCCCAGTGCCGAGCACAGGAGGACCGAAGTGACTCATGCTACCGATGTGGCCAGCCCGGCCACAAGGCGGCCACGTGCACTGCCACGCCTCACTGCGCGGTATGTGCAGCGGCCAAAAAACCGGCAGGACACGCCGTAGGGAGCAAATTGTGCACCGCTCCCAAAAAGAAGGGGAAGTTCAGCAAGAGTCCACGAGACGCCCTGCCAGACGCCCACTCGCCCGCCAATGTGGCAGCTCAGGCCGAGGTGTCAATAGAAATGGAGGTATCATAATGGCACTTTCGATCCTGCAGACGAACCTCAACCACTGCGCTAGGGCTCAGGACCTCCTGTTCCAAAGCATGGCGGAGTGGTTGACACACGTGGCTATTGTTTCCGAGCCCTACTTTATCCCCCAAAGGGACAATTGGGCTGGGGACCACGACGGCTTGGTCGCGATAGTCACACAAACGGCGGTTGGCTCTCCACCGTTCACGAGGGTGGAGAAAGGAAGAGGCTTCGTAGCTGTTGTCATTGGAGGCACCCTGGTGGTCGGTGTTTATTTTTCGCCTAACAGGACCCTGGCTGAATTTGAGTCTTTCCTAACGGACCTGGGATCGCTTATTACGCGAAGCCACCCAAACTCCGTGCTCGTTGCTGGGGATCTCAACGCCAAGTCCGTGGCTTGGGGATCCCCCTCAACGGACGTGCGTGGACGCGAACTGGAGGAGTGGGCCATCACAACGGGCCTGGCCGTGGTTAACACAGGGTCGGTAAACACGTGCGTGCGGCAACAGGGTGGCTCCATTGTGGACGTGACGTTCGCCAATGCCGCCCTGGCGCGCCGTGTACAGGGCTGGGAAGTGCTCGAGGGCGTGGAGACGTTGTCCGATCACCGGTACATCCGGTACAGCGTCTGCACGCCATCGGATAATACAAGTGGCTCAATTAACCGGTCCCTGAGCGGAGAAGGACCACGTTGGGCATTAAAACGCCTTGACAGGGATTTGCTCGACCTTGCCGCAGGCGTCGAGGCCTGGAACCCGATCCCCGAGGGCCCAGTAGATGTGGAAGAAGAGGCGCGAGCGCTCGGTGAAACGATGATAAACCTTTGCGACGCAGCAATGCCCCGAGTAAAACCTCTTCCTCCAAAACGCCAGGTCTACTGGTGGTCAGCCGAGCTTAACCAACTCCGACAGTCATGCGTCGCCGCGAGACGCATTTATAGCCACCAGCGGAGGCGTCGACGCAGAGATCACGCACAGGAGGCGGAACTCTATGCGACATACATCCAGCGCAAGAAAAGCCTACAAGTGGCTATTAGCAAGGCGAAGGAGGGCTCCCAGCGGGAGATGCTGGATACGCTCAACAGGGACCCGTGGGGCCGTCCATATAAAATGATCCAAAGCAAGCTCCGCCCCTGGGTACCACCACTGACGCGAAGTCTCGAACCAAACTTGCTGCGGAACGTGGTCGCGGCCCTGTTCCCGACCAGTGAGGGTTTTACCCCGCCAGCAATGGCGCCGCCAACGGCACCCGGGGACGATGAGGTGGACGTTCCTAGCGTGTCTAGCGGTGAACTGGGAGCAGCGATCCTTAGGCTGAAGGGGAAAAACACAGCCCCTGGACCCGACGGAATCCCAGGACGCGCCTGGGTCTTGGCCAATAATGCGTTGGAGACAAGATTGCTCAAGCTTTTAACGGCCTGCTTCGAGCAAGCTATTTTCCCCCGTCGGTGGAAGGTTGGCAAACTTGCCCTCCTTAGGAAGGAAGGGCGCCCAGCGGACTCACCGGCTGCATACCGCCCCATTGTTCTGCTTGATGAGGTGGGCAAGCTGTTTGAGCGCATCATCGCTACCCGCCTCATCAAGCACCTTATTCGCATCGGCCCGGATGTAGCAGACTGCCAGTACGGCTTTCGCGGTGGTCGCTCAACCGTAGATGCCATCCTCCGCGTAAAAGAGCTAGCGAACAAGGCGGTGTCCGAGAAAGAGGTGGTGTTGGCGGTGTCCCTTGACATCGCCAACGCCTTTAATAGCCTGCCTTGGGGATGTGTGATGGAGGCGCTGCGGTACCACCAAGTGCCCGCGTACTTGAGGCACATGGTCGGCGCGTACCTCTCTGAGAGGTACGTAATCTACCCAGGTCGGGAGGAATGGGGAAGGCACCGAATGTCTTGCGGTGTTCCACAGGGGTCGGTCTTGGGCCCACTTCTGTGGAACATCGGTTACGATTGGGTCCTGCGCGGCGCAAATCTTCCAGGCGTCAATTTGACCTGCTATGCAGATGACACGCTGGTGACAGTGCGCGGGAAAACGCACCGGCATGCCGGTATTTTGGCTACAGCAGGCGTAGCGCACGTGGTCGATCGCATCCGGCTGTTGGGGCTAAAGGTAGCGCTCCAAAAATCGGAAGCGATATGCTTCCACGGTCCTCGGAATGCACCACCGCCGGATGCGCACATTGTGGTGGGTGGTACCAGGATAAAAATCGAGTCCACCATGAGGTACCTGGGCCTAACTCTCAACAGCCGGTGGAGCTTCCATGCCCACTTTAAGGGCCTGGTGCCCAAGCTGCTGAAAGCCGCTGGCGCTCTGGGGCGTATACTCCCAAACACGGGGGGGCCCAAAGCGTCGTGTAGGCTGCTATATATGGGGGTCCTAAGATCTATGGCCCTCTATGGAGCCCCCGTATGGGCGGACACCCTGCAGCGACAGGAAATCGCCCTGCTGCGAAGACCACAACGGGTGATTGCCACTAGAATGATACGGGGATATCGAACAATATCATATGAGGCGGCATGCGTGCTGGCTGGGTCGCTTCCCTGGGACCTGGACGCGAGGGCCCTTGCGGCGGTTTATCGCTGGCGCAAGGAGGCACACGGTCGTGGCGACTCACCAGCACCGAGTGAGATGGAGGGACGCAGGGAAGCTGCACGCGTCGGGATGGTGGCAATATGGAGGGAGAGGCTGGCACAACCTAGTGCGGGCCTCAAGACCATCCAGGCAGTTCGACCAATGTTCGAGCAGTGGCTGGACCGGCCCCATGGCGCAATGACCTTCCGGCTGACGCAGATACTCTCGGATCACGGGTGCTTCGGAAAGTATCTGCGTCGCATAGGGCGAGAGCCGACGGCAAAGTGCCACCACTGCGACAACTGCCCGGAAGAGACGGCCCAGCACACGCTGGAGTTGTGCCCAGCCTGGGACGCAGAGCGACGGACATTGTGCGCCGCAATAGGCCATGACCTCTCGCTGCCCACTGTAGTCCGCAGAATGGTGGAAAGGAAAATAGCATGGAAAGCGGTCCTTGCCTTCTGCGAGACAGTCATAGAGAAGAAAGAGGCAGCCGAGAGACAGAGGGAGGCAACTTCCAATGATCCCGGCCGCCGACGGCGAAATGGGAGAAGACGGCGAGCCTACGATCACCACCTGCCCCCTTAACAGGAGCCAGGGCCGGCAGGCTTGGGGAAGTCTGTCGGCCGAGCAACAAACTGGCCCGCGATGGCGTTGCGCGTGCTTCAGCGCGCCACTCGGAAATCGTCGGTGGAGGGGCTGAACACCTCACCCTCCTACCACAGAGCTTGGGGCCGTCCACCAGGCCAACCACCGCCGGGTCGCGGAAGAGTGCTTCGGCGTGCCCGTAACCCGGCAATAAGGTGATGAGTGGGAACACCGTGGGGTTTTAGACGGTAGTCCGGGCGGTTCCCGGGAGCCCGTCATACCCGCCCAGGCTTCCCCGGCCGGGCGGGATGCGTAAAGGCATTTCCCCACGTAAAAAAAAAAAAAAAAAAAAAAAAAAAAAAAAAAAAAAAAAAAAAAAAAAAAAAGGTTGGGGCGCTAGGTCGGGTAACCTCCACGTATGTCCGGGCTCTTCCAATCTCTCTGGATCCTCGCGGATCCGCAGGGAAGGGAAGGGTCTTGGCTGGTGCGCCCTGGAGGCAACGGTAAGTGATCCTGTCCGGGGATCGCTTACCGGTGCTACCAATAACCCGACACGGGGGGGGGAAGGGGTTGGCCGCTCCCAGCATGCCTCAGCTCATCTGAGGTGGCAAGGGATGCGGCCGCTTTAGCCCGGTTGGGCAGTGGTGGCGGTGCAGACGCACCAGTGGCCGTCTTCGGGCAGCGTGGGATGGCGGGCCTACAAGGCTCGCGGCGCGGCGGGTCTGGTGGTCGCCTTCGTGCGGCTGCTGGTTGAGTTTCGGCTCCCCGTCGGGCAACCCGTAACCCGCATTGAGCGGACCGGGGGCGCTGCTCATTGAGAGTAGCGCCGCGTGGAAGACAACCACTATAATAAATTACCCCAATCCCAAGGTGAGCGGATAGTGCCGATGGGATGCATGGCTGGAGGGAGTCCAGTCCCGAGCGTGCGGGGGAGCTCACCCCCGAAAAAAGAGACGACGATGTGGAGGCATTGTGGATAAAAAAAAGATGACAAGCAGTTTCGATTATCTCCGGGCGGGTAACCAACCCCGTCCATCCGCTTCGGCGGGTGGCTGCCCCGTCGTATACGGAGGGGGCAAAAACTGCTGCGTAGGCCGGCCAGATGCCGGCCTCCGTGAACACGACTTTGGCATTTCCATACCGGACAACGATTGCGTAGGCGCCTTAAGGCTGAGAGGCGGCAAAGGGGAGACGCACCCCAAGACAGACGAAGGCGAACCCGGCTCGGCTCAGAGTGGAGGCACGGCTGACACGGAAGTGGAAGCGAGCGTCTTCCGCCCCCGAGTCACCCTTGCACGTTCCCCAGTGCAAGGGGAGGACAGCAGCCCTCGTCTTGACTTGAACGCGCCCGCGATCCAGATCGCGCCGAGAGGGAACACCAGTGGCCCAGCCCGTGACAGTTCAGGCCGCTTCATACAGCGAAGGCAGAACATTGACCGCTCTGTGGACGAGGTCCCGCGGTCGCTTCAACAGGTGGCCTTTTTTGCGGAGCGGGAGGATGCCCCAGACGAGGAGTGCGTGCTGGCACCTCTGCGGGAGGGAGGGCAAGAGACCTGCTACAAAAGGGTCGCCCGAGTAGTGCTGACCCGGCTGGACGAGGGGACAGTGAATCCCGGGAATCGGGACGAAGACACGGACGGGACCATGCACACAGTGCAACCCGTCTCACCCGCCGGAGTCAGTGCCGGCTCGGAAGCACAGCGGCTGTCCCCTCCCGGTGACGGGGCAAATTCTCCGCGGCCTCGAGTTATCGCGACTGGGGGTGGGAGGCAGCCACGCAAATACGTGCTCACTCCGTTTAAATTCGGAGACCGACCGGAGGTGTGGGAGTCGTCCGTGGACTCCCCAGTGCCCCGGTCGGACGCAGAGGACTCCCCGGTACCGGTTGTGGCGAATGCGCCTGATGAACCAGAGAAAGGCGCCAAGTCCCTCAGTGCGGATGCCCAGCCATTGCGCGGAAGGCTCTGGGAGGCGCCCCGAAAGAGGCGTCGCCTACAAGACGACGAAGACGAGGAAGACGAGGCCAGCCAGTCCACGGCGAGTGGCAGCTCACTCTCGGTGTCGAGGAGGAAGGACCACGCACCCGCCGTCATTGCGAAAGCCAAAGCGACACATAAAGCCGCTAGGATTGACCTGCGATCCCAGGCTGAGAGTGAGATAGCCACTCGGCCGCTGAACATGGCGAGCGGTGATGCCTTGGCCTCAGAGCTGAGAGGAAGGGTCTTTGGCAATGCTGACCTAATTAGTAAGATTGCAGTCAAATCGAAGCATCTGAAGGGGACGTTTGTCAGGGACCTAAAGAACTCGGCTGAAGCCATCAAGTCGGACGTAACGGAGATGCTTAAGAGGACGCAGTCGGAGGAAACCCAGAAGCTTCAGGCTGCTAATGAGCGCTTGCAGATGGAGTTAGCCATAGTTCGGAGGGAGTTTGAGGAGCTTCGGAAGGAGATCCATGGGCAGCGTGTGCAAGTTGCTCCGTCGGTGGCGGCAAGTGATAGGACGGCAGAAGTGCCTCCATCTATGCCTCCACCGCCTCCTAAAAAGACCACTAGGCGTCCAGCCGTGTCGCGCCAAGCAGTTATGGAGGCCTGCGACATAGAGAACATCATTCGGGCCGTTTCAGTCCAAGTGGGAGAAATGATTAATGCTCGCTTCGATGGCCTAGAGAAGGAGGGCCGTCTCCTGCCGGCACAGATCCTCCGCCCACCTCTGACTGGCGACAAGAGCAAAAAGGTCGACACAGCTGCCCCAACGACCTTGATGCCTCCGGCAAATGATGCGCCCAAAAGAGGACCACGGACTCACAAGGAGAAGCCCCAAACAAGTGGAAACAATGGCAAAGGCAGGAGGAAAGGAAAGGGGAAGGGCAAGAGCACTCCTGCCTCAACAGAAGAGACTTGCCAAGACACGACAGCCTTACACTCGCAACACACGCCCTCTTCGGCAAAAGGTGAAGAAGGTTGGAGGAAGGGGACCCGAAAGGGCCATAATAAGAAGAAATCCAAGACCGTTTCCCAGCCACAGAACCAAGCAATAGGGGCCAAGCGGCCAAAGAAGCAGCAAAAGCTGGTGCCTCCTCGCTCGTCAGCTGTAGTTCTGACGCTGCACCCGGAGGCCGTAAAAGAGGGGGTCACGTACGCCAACGTGCTGGCGGAGGCCAAAAACAAGGTTGACCTCAAAGCGTTGGGGATCACGGCCTTGAAAATAAGGCGCGGCGTCACTGGAGGCGCAGTACTGGAGGTGCCAGGAACCACCAGTGGCGGCAAAGCCGATGAGCTGGCTAAGGCGCTGAGCGACAAGCTGAGTAAAGATACTGTCCGCATCACGAGGCCAGTCAAGTGTGCAGAAATCCGCCTGGCTGAGCTGGATGACAGTATCACGCCAGGATCGGTCACGGCGGCAATTGCGCGTGTCGGCGAATGCACCGCCGACCAAATAAAAACGGGCGAGATCCGGCGGGGCCCTCGGGGACTGGGCACGGTCTGGGTGCGCTGCCCTGTGTCAGCGGCAAAAAAGGTTGTCCAGGGTGGGCGCCTCAAACTCGGCTGGGGTCTCTCGGCTCGAGTCAGACTGCTAGAAGAGAGGCCTCTGAGGTGCTTTAAGTGCCTGCAAATGGGGCACGTAAGAGCCCAGTGCACAGCCACTGAAGACCACAGTGACTTATGTTATCGCTGTGGTCAACAGGGACATAAGCGTTTGGCTTGCTCAGAGTCGCCACGTTGCGTTCTGTGCGATGCTGCGGGAAAGCCTGCGGACCACCAAATTGGGTCTAAGGTTTGTACAAACCCCCGGACAAAGAAGGCGAAGCGCGCTGGCGATGGCCCCCGGGCCCCCTCCCAGGCTGCTGCACCCTCCTCGTGCATATCAGAGGAGACTGAGATGGAGGTAGTGCCTGCAACTCAATAAATGGCCCTCCTTAAAATTCTGCAGACGAACCTCAACCACTGCGCACGGGCCCAGGATCTTTTGTCCCAGTCCATGGCGCAGTGGGGGATACATGTGGCGGTGGTGGCGGAGCCTTATTGGGTTCCGCCACGCGACAGCTGTACGTTGGACCTTGATGGGACCGTCGCCTTGTGGTCTGGAGGGAGCACGGGTGCCTTTGAGCGGGTCTCAAAAGGTAACGGGGTTGTTTCGGCAAGCTGTGCCGGGGTCACGTTCGTCGGGGTTTATTTCTCCCCCAACCGTAGTCTGGCTGATTTCGAGCGGTTTCTCCTAGAGCTAGAGGCTCGGGTTGGACAACTAAATGGCCGCGGTCCATTGGTGGTGGCCGGCGACTTCAACGCGAAGTCCACGGAATGGGGGGCCCCGGTGACGGACGTGCGCGGCGCGGTTCTGGAGGAGTGGGCGGTAGCGTCGGGCCTAGTCTTGGCCAACAGGGGTGCAGTTAACACGTGCGTGCGGCAACAGGGTGGCTCTATCGTGGACCTCACGTTCACAAATGCCGCCCTGGGACGCCGTGTCCAGGACTGGAGGGTGCTAACTGACGTGGAGACGTTGTCGGACCACCGATATATCCGGTTCGACATCACTGCGTCCCCAGCTACTGCAAACGGTCCTACTCGCCCTAGAGGGCCGATCACCAGCAGCGGCCCGCGCTGGGCGCTTAGCAAATTAGACCGGGAACGGCTCAAAGAGGCGGCAATAGTCCAGGCTTGGCTGCCTGTGCCTGACGGCGAAGTGGACGTCGAGGTTGAAGCGTCATGGTTTCGAGGAGCCATAACGGACGTCTGCGATGCGGCAATGCCGCGCGCTAAGCCTCCCCCACGACGCACTAAGGTGTACTGGTGGACTGCTGAACTCGCGCAGCTGCGGGAAGGCTGTACAGCCATGCGACGCCAGTACACCAGACTGCGGAGACGGCGGCGCAGAGATGAGGAGGCGGAACGGGCCACATATGCCTTGCTGAAGACTGCCAAGGACTCCCTCAAAATCGCCATTGGACGCGCTATAGATGCGGCAAGAGAGGAGTTCTTGGCAACACTAAATGTGGACCCCTGGGGCAGGCCCTATAAGCTTGTACGCGACAAGCTGCGGACATGGGTCCCCCCTCTCACAGAGACCCTCCAGCCGGAGTTTCTCAACGAGGTGGTTAGAACCCTGTTTCCTGGCGGAGGAAGCGACAGACCGCCGGTGATGGCACCGCCAAATGTGGAGGAGTTGGAGGAAGTAGTGCCGCCCGTTACGCCTGGCGAGCTTGGGGCAGCTGTGCTGCGGATGCGGGCCAAAAACACGGCCCCGGGACCGGATGGAGTGCCCGGACGGGTGTGGGGTCTTGCGATAAGCGAGGTGGAGCAGCGCATGCTACGCCTCTTTACAGCGTGCATGATGCAGGGCCGATTCCCCGTAGCATGGAAAACGGGGAAGTTAGTCCTGCTGAAAAAAGAAGGTCGACCGGCTGACTCGCCATCGACATATAGACCGATCGTCCTGCTGGACGAGGTGGCGAAGCTACTAGAGCGAGTCATAGCTTCCCGCCTCAACGGACACTTGCGGAATGTGGGGCCGGACCTAGCCGAGAACCAGTTCGGGTTCCGCAGCGGCCGCTCCACGGTGGACGCCATCCTATGCGTGCGTGAGCTGGCACAGGAGGCCGTCTCCCAGGGTCACGTGGTGCTAGCGGTGTCTCTGGACATCCGCAACGCCTTCAACACCTTACCCTGGGAGACTATCCATGAGGCTCTCAGATATCACATGGTGCCCCGGTATCTTAGGCAAATAATCCGGGCGTACCTTGATGAGCGATCGATCGTGTGGCCGGGACAACAAACGTGGGACAGGAAGCAGATGCAGTGCGGCGTCCCGCAGGGGTCGGTCTTGGGGCCACTCTTGTGGAACGTGGGGTATGACTGGGTCCTGAGGGGGGTAAACCTTCGTGGAGTCAGCGTATTCTGTTACGCTGACGACACGTTGGTGACGGCCAGGGAACCCAACTTCCGGGATGCCGCCGTCCTGGCGACGGCCGGAGTGGCACAAGTGGTCGGCCGCATCAGAGAATTGGGATTGGAGGTCGCTCTCCAAAAATCGGAAGCGATTTGCTTCTATGGGCCTCGGAGAGCACCTCCAGCAAACGCCCATATCATAGTGGGAGGCGTTCCAATTGTTGTCAAGCCGGCGCTGCGATATCTCGGCGTCGTGCTTGACAGCAAATGGAATTTCAGGGCCCACTTCGAGCGTTTGGCCCCGAAATTGATGGGAGCGGCGGCTGCGCTGGGGCGTATACTGCCCAACTTGGGAGGACCGAAAGCGTCGTGCCGCCGCCTTTACACAGGAGTGGTGCGGTCAATGGCCCTATACGGTGCCCCCGTATGGGCTGACGCTCTCAATGGCCGGAACATCGCCCTATTGCGGAGACCGCAGAGAGCGATGGCGCATAGGGCGATACGGGGGTATCGTACCGTGTCGGCAGAGGCTGCGTGCGCACTAGCGGGGACCCTACCTTGGGATATCGATGCCAGGGTGCTGGCCGACCTGTACCGATGGCGAAGGGAGGTACGGGGAAACGGGAACTGGCCGGTCCCGTTAGAAATAGAGGCTCGCCGTAACGAGCTCACTCAGAGAGCGATGGAGGTCTGGGCACATCGGCTCGAGCAGCCGACAGCTGGCCTCCGCACTATAGAGGCAATCCGTCCAGTACTCAGGGAATGGGTGGAGAGGGAACACGGGGTTCTAACCTTCAGGCTGACCCAAATCCTGTCGGGCCATGGCTGCTTTGGCAGGTTCCTGTGGAAGGTTGCGGGGAGGGAGCCGACCCCCATGTGCCATGACTGCGGTGCGCCCGAAGACACCGCCCAACACACCTTGGCCGAGTGTCGAGCGTGGAGCGAGCAACGCCTTTTGCTCGTGGCTGAGGTGGGACCGGACCTCTCGTTGCCAGCGGTGGTGGCAGCAATGGTCCAGAGCCGAGAGACGTGGGACTCAGTTCTCTCCTTCTGCGAAGATGTGGTGGCGCAGAAGGAGCAGGCTGAGCGCGACCGGGAAATCGCAGCGGACGCGGATCCCGCTCGTCGCCGAAGACCGGGGCGAAGACGCGCTGCGCACGAGCGCCGATTACCGCCCTGAGGGGGGCAGGTGGGCAGCGGACAAGAGGGCGTCCGCTGCACTACGCCAGAGCCCTCGAGATAGAAGGCGCACCGCAGCGCGCCTCACAAAAAGTCGGAAGGGGGGAAGCATGATCTCTCCCTCTTAAAGTGTAGTCTCTGCCTACTTTTTGGGCAGCCGCTGGCGGAGACGCGGACGAGTGCGCGAGCGTCCCCGTGTCCCTGCCGTTTTAGCGGCGAAGCGGCGCAAGTGGGGTTTTAGTGGGTATTCTGTATATTTCACACTCAGGGAGTCCCACATAACCCGGCCTCCCTCTACAAGGCCGGGTATGCGTAAATGCATTTCCCCACTATAAAAAAAAAAAAAAAAAAAAAAAAAAAAAAAAAAAAAAAAAAAAAAAAAAGGTTAGGTTAGGTTAGGTTAGGTTAGGTCATCTACCCGGGTAGAGAGGAGTGGGGTAGCCACGAAATGATGCGTGGTGTTCCGCAGGGGTCGGTCTTGGGGCCACTCCTGTGGAACATCGGCTATGACTGGGTCCTGCGTGGCTCCAACCTACCCGGGATCGCCCTCACGTGCTACGCTGACGACACACTGGTAACAGCCCGCGGAAAAACCTTTAGGGAGGCCGCCATAATAGCTACTGCAGGGGTAGTCCACGTAGTTGGCCGGATACGGCAACTCGGGCTAAAGGTGGCCCTTCACAAGTCCGAAGCAATTAGCTTCCACAAGCCTCGGAATGCGCCTCCACAGGATGCGCATATAGTGGTCGGAGGAACCCGGATCGACATCAAGTCTACTATGAGGTACCTGGGCCTCACACTTGATAGTCGGTGGGACTTCCACGCCCACTTCAAGCGCCTGTTGCCGAAGCTGCTGGGAGCAGCCGGCGCCCTAGGGCGCATACTTCCGAACACGGGGGGGCCCAAGGCGTCTTGCAGACGGCTGTACACTGGGGTCGTGCGGTCCATGGCCCTATATGGAGCACCCGTCTGGGCTGATACTCTGGGAGGCCGTGGAATCACTCTGCTGAGGCAGCCGCAGAGAGTGATGGCCACCAGGGTAATACGGGGGTACCGCACGATCTCAAATGAGGCGGCATGCGTGCTGGCGGGGTCGCTTCCTTGGGACCTAGATGCGAGGGCCCTCGCGTTGGTTTATCGCTGGCGCGAGGAGGCGCGCTGTCGAGGTAACCCTCCAGCGCCAAGAGAGGTACAGGCTCGCCGAGACGCAGCGCGCCTCGAAATGGTGGCGGTATGGAAGGAGAGGCTGGCACGGCCGAGTGCGGGCCTCAACACTATCCGGGCAGTTCGGCCAGTGCTGGAGCAGTGGGTGGACCGGCAGCATGGTCCGTTAACGTTTCGGCTGACGCAGGTCCTCTCGGAGCATGGATGTTTCGGGAGGTACCTGCGTCGCATAGGAAGGGAACCAACTTCGGAGTGCCACCACTGCAACAGCTGCCCGGAGGAGACGGCCCAGCACACCCTGGAGGTGTGCCCAGCGTGGGCCGAGCAGAGGGCCGCGCTCGTGGCCGTGGTGGGGCATGACCTCTCCTTGCCTGCCGTGATAGAAGCCATGGTGGGAAGCGACAGGTCGTGGAAGGCGGTGGCCTCCTTTTGTGAGGATGTGATGGCACAAAAGGAGGAGGCGGAGCGTGGAAGGGAGGACAACCCGGCT